>CM060941.1:698401074-701038176 GCA_030765085.1 Allium cepa
TATTATAACATATCACATCCAAGCTAATAATAAATTATCAATTCAAGCAAACAACTAATAATTTAATTAACTATTTAAATTCAAAAGGTAATCCAAACGAGTGAGATTAACTCACCTTTGATTATTTTTTTTTGCAATCCATTTCTATCTTGACCATTTCTTCACGGTTTCAAACCTAGTAAAAGATTATAAGTTTTATTAACACTTGAACTAATCGAACAATCTATCAATATTTAATCATTTAATTAAAGCTAATTTTAATTTCCTTTTTTTACTAATTTCACTTTAAATCATTTTTAGTAACCAAAATAATTAAATAAGTTAATTTAAACAAATTGACCACCTTAATCCATTATTAAAAATAAAATAGTCTTGAAAATACGTATACGATAACACACACACACACACACACACACACATATATATATATATATATATATATATATATATATATATATATATATATATATATTCCTTTGAAACCCATACACTTGTAAAAATTTATTTATATGGATTCAAAAAAACCTAATTTTATATAAACTCTTCACCGTTTAAAATTTCTATACTTATCCCAAATTCTTTTATGTATAAAATCTTCCTGTTTACCTATATAAAATTAAATAAAAATAGGCAAGTGTGTGTGTGTGTATATGTTTATATTTATATTTTTATCTGTTTACTGTTGGTATACTTACAATCAGAACCTAAATTAAACTTTATTCACATTAACAGTTTATACTAAGTTAAGCATCATGCCTAGATTTCACTTTTATATTTTTCAAATTAAAATTAAAAGAAAAAGGAAAAAAACTCACCCACGAATGACACGCCTCCACCCAAACTCGATACAGCAACATCCTTCGCCTACCGAGCCTTCAGCTCGCCGCAAACCCAATGCGATTGCCACAGCTTCACAGCAGGTCGCCTCCCCTCCCTTCCACGAAATCAAACGTCAGGATTTCGAGCCTTAGTCCTATACTCCTCGCGCCACGATGCCGCCCGATTCCACACACGCGAGTCCAGGCTTCACGAGTTTGTCGCGCTCGATTCGATCCTTTCAACTATTTTTATTTTGATTTGAAGCAGATTGGATTGAATTTCATGAAAAGAGGGGACGAGAAGACGTTCGACCATTTTTTATTTTTCTTTTCTTGGAACAGACATAAAAAAATTATTTTGAGAGGAAACTAATTCCTTATATTTCGTTTGCATGGAGATAAGGGAGGAGATGCGTGTTATCCGGGGAGATACGTGTTGTAAACTGCCTTACATGCTCACCCAACTTGCTACAGTAATTTGAAGGCAAAAGCTATGATGTAAAAGAAGTACAGCTGAAAGGACTGGGATATATAAATATATTTTAATTTTGAATTCAAATTGTCTCGATTTATGTAGCTAAAATCGCGAACCCCTATCGAGGCATACCGCTAGACGTTCATAATGTCATACCCCTACGCCAAACGCACTGGAAAAGGTTTCGAGTTCAAATTCGATCGTATGTAGAAGATAGCTTTTTGGACCCAGTTATTATGTTGAATTTTCAATACAAATTTCAGCGCGTTTATATATCGTATGATCACACGACAATTCCAAACACTACGAAAATTGAAACCCGATATAATACAATATTACGGATCCAATGGAACCGGTTTCTTCGAAATTCGAGACTGTGCCTCGGAAGGCTATTTTTCAAATGTCAATTCAAACGATATATTTTCAAAACTGAGTAAAACACTTTGAAAATCGATTTTGAAATTAAACCATCTTCAGTATTATTAATATAAATTTTATAAGCCACTGAAATATTTTTAACAAGCTTAAAACTCAAGATTCCATATTTTACTCAACTCTCAATTATTAAATTCAATAATTTAATTATCCAATAATTAGTGATATTTGAAACTCAAGTTAAACTAACTTTCAAATATTTAAAATCAATTAAATATTTCAATTTGAAATATCCAGAAATTCCGGGTCGTCATATAAATTAATTTTAAAATCATGTAATCTTCTAAATTGCATAACTATGTCATACGAGGTCAAAAATTGGCGAAACAAATTGCGTTGGGTACGTATTCGCGAACATTACGCGATGGAGCTGATTTGGATTGATTTGCAGCTGCTAGATAGGTAAAATTAAACGCTCGTTTAATTTTATTTGAAATAAATCACTGCAACGTCTATTCGAATCAAAGTGAGTACAATTTACTCTTTCTGACTAGCTTATATTTTTATATAAGTGAGAACAAATTTATTTTATGTTGATTGATGATTGTTTGGATAATTTATGATATATTATATATATTGATTGGTTTGGATATATTCCCGCATATTTTAGCGGGTGAGACCCAATATGTTCCCGTGCATGAGCAGATGATCTTTTGTACATGCATTTGCCTCGAAGCGGACATTGTACGTATTTTCTCATATGTATATTTGTTGCAGGTGATAAGTTGGAGGGATCCACCTGGGATCCTCATCATAGTTAATTTTATTTACAAATATTATTATATATGTTGTACTATGTGATGTTTGATGTAATGGATGTTGTGTTTGATGCGAATCACCTTATTTAGTACTTTTGCAGCATTGTGCCATATTTTGGAATTTTAAAATATAAAAAAGGATGTTAAGTGGTTTTGAAAATATTTGTTTTATTAATTTTTGAATTGTTAATAAAATGAACTTATTTTAAATAAATAAAAAGTTATAATTTTTATGTTATGAAAATTATGATTTTTGCGTAATATACTTAATTATGATTTCTTAAGTTATATAAGTTTTAATAAAGATTTGTAAATTATTAAAAGAAGAAGTTTATTTAAATGTAATCAAAATATGATTTTTTTTTTTTGAAATATGTAGTTAATTATTTTGTAAAATAATTTAAATTTATAATTTTGGATTTATCATGATTGGTTTATATATAAGATTTAAAAAAACTGATATTTTATAAATAAAAATAGTGGAATTATAAATGAGTTTTATAAGAGTTAAAATGATGTTAATAGTGAATCTTATAAGTAAATAAGATTTAGAAATTGATGAAGTTATAAAAAAAAATGAACTTGTAAACAAAGAGATTTATAAGTAAATTAACTTATGATTGGATTTTGTCATGTAAATGAGATATAAATGAGATAGGTTAATAAAGGAATTTTATAAATTGAAGTTCTTATAAAATATAAACGGAATTTATAAACATTGTTTTATAAATCCGAAATCAATTCAATTTGATAAGTTAAATATGAAACATATTAAAGGAATTTTATTCGTGATTTTCGATAGTGAATAATCCTTTAAATTAAATGTGTAATATTAATAAATTTGGTTAGAGATTTTATTAACGATTTTGAACAGTGAATAATCTTTTAAATAAAATGGATATTTTTAAAAACTGGTATTGCAAAATGAATTTTTAATGGTTTGAAATTAAAGTAAATTTTAATTCACTTATTATTAAAAAAAATATGGAAATGTTTTCCAAATAGTGAAATATTGAAATGGTTTTGAGAATATATCTTTTAAAAGATAATTTGAAGTATTAAATAGGGAAAAGTGATTTAATTAATGAATGATTTAATAAATTAGGCCTAATGACTGCTTTAGTTCTAAATTTATATTTTTGGTCATTTTAGTTTCTCGACTTGATGTAGAAACTAATTAATCGTACACTTAGTATGTAACTGACTGTGTAGGCTTAATTATCGTTTGTGTTGAGAATATTGATTCGTGTAGTGTGGAGTGATTACTCCAATCTATCAAGCTTCCTTCTTGGTCGAACGATAGCAAGTTGAAAGTTGGAGACGTGATAAGTCTGTAAGGCTTAGTTTCCTTGTGAGGTTGAGAAACGTTTTTGCGTTGTTGGTGCAAAGAGATCGAGTTCAAATTTATCTGAAAATCACTTTGGACCAACCTATATGCGTTCGATTGTGCAGGTTATCAATGATATTGATATTTAGAATTTTCATAGTGAAAGACTGATTGTTGATCATTTGGGGTTAAAATCTCAATATACATCCAATAATGGTAGTCTCTTCGTTATGAAATATCCATTGCAAGGACTATTCACTACTAATCCTAGGGATTTCCCGACAGGATGTGGTAGGAAAGTATCTTCGGTTTGTCCCATTCCTGGACAACTTGTATGGACTTGGTCTGACATTGTAGTTCTAAAGATTACATTGGTTTTTACAAACGTACATCAGTGATGGCGGAGAAGGTAACTTCTCTTAGCTTAACACACTCCTTGAGACGTATGAGCAAAAGGGTTGTATTTTTATGGAAGGCAATTAGTAGTCAACGGAAATGGTCGTGTGGCATTCAAAGTGATGTGATTTGTGATACGTGAAAAGTAATCATTACCTTAGGCCTCATCAACCGAAAATGAACGAAACAGGGTAAGATGCGGTAAGGCTAAGTGGGTCATTCCCAACTAGGAATGATCATCCTCTTCTAGATATATTTCTTTCCGCTATGATGTTCGGGATGTAAATTAATGTGGTTTGTATGCTATGAGGGCCGTCGGAAAGTTCGGTAATGATCGAGGGATGACATATGGGTACTACCTTGTTATAGAGGTACGCCAACCTTGTATTGGCAGAGGACAGATGTTCTGTGCCTCAGTACATTCCTCTAGAGATGTATTGCAGAAAGTAGTCCCTTCACCTGGTCATTTGTATGGAAATCCAAACTCCACTATGTGCCTGCCACTTTGATTGTATGACCCACTTTGGGCTATATGCTGGAATTTAATCAATGTAACAATTTTGGCTATAATCGATATTATTTATGCAATAGACAGTATTATAATATAACGTGATTTGATATAAAATATTTCCGTTATCGTAAGGTAAAAATATGTCCGTATTTATTTGTGGGCGTGTCTGATGAGATACTTTTGTTTTGAAAAGAAAATTTTGGTAATTTAGTAAATTCATTTGAGTGTGTTTCTCACGCCGGTTTACTAGACTGGTCTGGGTGTCCTTCCCTTTCAATGCTTGGGTCAGGCCGAGTATATTTTTAGGTTCAAATTTTGTGCTTTTGGAGCTTCGGCGGGTGAGTTTGAGATCTTCATGTCATATACACACATCTGTTTATTTTCCGCTGTGGTGTTGTTGTTTATATTATCAACAATTATAAAATCAGGTTATCATAACTATCTAGGCTGATGATTAGTTATTGATTGTTTAACTCTGATTGATGTACATGATATTACAGTTTCTGTTTTGTAAGGATTATTCATCTGTATTATATGTTATTCCGCTGCGATGTAAGATTCTGTTTTGTTCTATTTATTTTTCTCTACTCTCTTTCTTCTCTTCTCTTTTTCTCTATTCTTTCCCTTTCATGACTTTCCATCATTCTGTACTTTTTGGGTCGAACGTGTGTGCTTTATTGTCGATTCAAAGGATACGGATTTGTGGGTCGTTAGATCAACCGGTAAATTATAAAACAATTTTATATTCACTAACAAATACGCGCTTATATATGTATATATATATACTCAAACTCATTCTAGGGTGCTACTGACCCTATCTCGAATGAGTTACCCATCAAAGTCAACGTTTTCACTAAACCAAAGCTTTGATAGCAACTGTGACGGCCCACATTTCGAAAGGCTTAAAATCGAAAATAATCCACATATGTCCAACTTAAACAATAAGGGACATAGATGATCATTGAGGTTAATTAAGAAAAGAAGCAAAGAAGAAGAAAATAACGTAGAATCTCCCAATGGAATGACAAAATATAATAATCAAATAAATAGTTCATGAAGTTGTTTACTATACTTTTGATTATAATTTGTGCAACGTTTATCAAAGTTTTATATACACAACAGAATAAATAAAATAATGCAGCGGATCAAATAATGATGGAATAATACTCGTAAAAATTTACCGAATCTTCGTCTTTGTCCTCCAGAGAATAATCTTTGATAAGCTGAAAATCTAGGGCAGACCAAGCATAATGAAAAGACAAAACACTCAAGTCCTGACTAAAATATCCTTATGTAAGTCAAATCAATATCGCATATAACATGAGTGTAATAGCATCAGAGATGTTTACGAGATTTCACATCACATATCCAGTGTATGACGTGCGTGCAATAACTCAAAAAATGTTATGGGATTTTCCATCTCTTAAGGATCCGTCAAAATATTTATGTATAGTAGAATACACTACATATATAATGTCTAATCAGTAAAATAAATATTTTTCTTAGCATTAAGGAATTACATTGATCCCTCTTTAACGCATTTTTAAGCATTGGCATACCGTTTGCATTTGATACCACCAGTAGCACGTTGGTAGTCAGGGATGTGTCTGATACGGCAACACTAAACCGAAATCGTATGGGTTTCTTTTTAGGGATAAAAGTATGACAGGGGACATGAGGCAATGCCCAGTGTAGGATACTACTAGTTTACCCTTCGGAGCTGGTGGTAACACATCATAGCTATGATCGCCTACCGCATCCAACACTCCCAAAATCCGAGGGTGTGCACCAATCAATCACAATGTAAATGATGGTAATACGAAGTAGTGTGTCCGCTGAGGGTAGCTAGCCCACTTGGCTGGTACGGCTCCTGTTTTAGTCATTTCACACTGGCACAAGTACCAGGCTAATCTATCATCATTCTCTTTCTTCAAATCTAGCAAACGACATCAAATCCAACCACTTCGTTTTGGACCGTCACTCCATTTACACAGTTGTTAAAGTGGCTCCAATATTGACAGAGAGTATGCCAATAAGAGGCTCTAGTCTCTTTAACAACCAAACGTCATTCTACACACCGGTTGGTACTTTTTACATTTTCAAAACAATTCATACTTTACATCAAAATCTCATATTTTTTTCAAAATCAAATCCATTTCTAAATCATCATATTTACTAAAAATATACCATTTCATTTCAAAATAATTTTTGCCTTAGCATCCCATTTTTGCTTCCAAAATTTCTTCGAATTTCAATCTTGGTTATAACTTCATTTTAACTCGATTCTTTTTTAAGTCTATGATTCAAAAATAAACATTCCACCCCTGACCATTTTTAATTTTAGAAAAATAGTTTAAATAATTAAAATATTTTGATATAAATAATTTAAGTGTTTAAAATGTTTTATAAGGTAAAATACTTTGGAAAAAATCAAAATAAACTGAATATGTAAAAAGGCAGATTTTAAATAGTTTATATCAAATTAATTTACTTAAAAATAGTTTCAAAGACAAACTAATTCAATTCCAAATCTTCTAATTCAAATCAAATTCAATTTCCATTTATATTTAAATCGATTCAATTCTGATTTTAATTCACATTAACTTTGATTCGAATTTTAATTCAAATCAGTTTTAGTTTCAACTCCTAATAATTCGGTTTCAATTTCAATTCCAATTAATTTCAATTTCATTCCAATATGAATTAATTCCAATTCAATTCTCAATTTTGTACCATTTCGATCCATGTAAATTCAAGTTAGATTTTCAAAATATCGATTTAAATTACTTAAATTAAATTTAACTTCAATACTCAATTTAAGATTTAAATCTTTTAATAAATTCCATTCTTGGGACCAAATCTATATATCCAATTGTATTACTTTTACTTAGCATTAATTCAAAGTTCGAATGAAATTTCAAATCTTTTTAAAACAAATCAGTTTTCGAAATTCAAATCATATTTCTAGTATAACTTCAGAATCTAAAATACGATTATTTTTAAACAATTTCATTTAACATATTTTAATTTCACATTTCAAGCTCGAGTTTGAAAAATAATTCAATTCCCTTAAATTTAATTTTTATTTCTTTAAATCAAAATCATTTGAACAATTTCAAATCAAAAAATTTAAAATCATTTAATTTAACCAATCCGTTGTCTGTGTATAATTTTCTATCCTTTGACCAAGTGATCGGTTATTTGAATTTAATTTCAGGATGGATATATATCATTTCAATCCAAATCACATTGTCATAGGTATATATCATTTCAACCTTTTTCTTAATTTATTCGAAATAATTCAGTTTATAGTTTTATACACTGAATAATTTACCAGGTGATAACAAGATAATAAAATAAACGAATATCCAATCATCCAAATATCAAGTAATTGGCATCCATCACAATCATCATCTAAACAGTCAAAATAATTCGCAACAATTTCATAGTTATTAATATTAGGTATATTACTGGCAATTAAATTCCAATTTCAAATTTAGCTGTCAATTTTAATTTCCAACCGTTAATTCGAATGATAATTTAGTTGAAAATTAGATATATCAAACAATGATCAATAAATTTATATCACTTTGTAACTTTGAATTTAACTAGCATAAAAATATTTTTGTACATTGTAAGCGTTATAAAACAATCACCTTTTATTTTTGTTGTCATTTTCATGTTTTGAATCTTATTAAAGCCAAACGACGTTCGAATTTAACCAAAAAATTTAGAAGCTCAAAATAGCCCCAATCCAATTCTATTGCGTATGTCTCGCTAATAAGAATGCAATGCAATTTGTTTCATTCTATTCTGACATCGTATGAATAAGATATAATATTTTTAAGAATGTCAATTTATATAGATTATTTAACTAACTTAATTACAAACTAAATTTTAATTTCCTACCAACAAAGAAGGCCCGGCCCACTACTGTTCCTCCATCTCCCTCTCTACTTCCAAAACAATCGCTTGTAGCTTCGTCTCGTGCAAAGCCGCATCAGTGAAACCCAACTTTGATCAACGAAACCAAACTCAGATATCACAATCCAACTCCACGTCTCCACCCTTCCATGACCATCACCATCAGGTGCAGCTCGACAACAAGAGGATGCTCGCGACCTATAGCTTCTTGAAGGCGACATCAATTGCCGCAACCTTCCTCGAGTAGTTGCATACCAACAAATCAATCTCCAAGATGCTAAACAAGCCCACGATCACAAATCTATGCTCAGAAATCCACGTCAGTGACTACAACCCACCAAATCCTTAATCTTAGCTCGAAATCAATTGTCGATCCACCAGAAATTGTGCCGCACTTCTCAAAAACATCACAGACCGAAGCTTTAAATCAAACTAGATTGTTTATGAATTTTGAGTTGAAAAAGGACTTGGTTTTTATTTTATGCCAATTGACCATTTTTTTTGGTAATGCTGAAGCTCGAATACAAAAGGAATAAATGAAACGAAGGTTCGAAGTGATTTATGAAGTGGGATGTTAAGATTTTTATTATTATTATTATTTTCTTTCTTTCTATGCTGCAATTTTGAAAAGAAGAAGAGGGAACATGTCTAAATCAACTGGGAAGAAATCGCATAAGGTGGCTTAGGTGGTATAGGGTAGGGTGGCTGATTGTAAAAATTTTCATGGCTGAGGTGACATTGAAAATAATATATAAATATAAAATTTCAAAATATCTAGATATTTATTTCGAATTCCGATCGAGGCGTGTCGTCAGACGTTCGTCACGTTTTACCCATATTCCGAACATAATGGAACCTATTTGGAAACCTAATTCAATCGTATGGAGAAGATAGCTTTTTGAATCCAATTATTATATTAAATTTTTGATATTAATTCAACGCGTTTCTATACCGTACGGCCAAACGGTAACTTCAAACTCTACAAAATTTGAAACCTCATAATAATACACTATTACAGATCCAATGGAACTGATTTCTTCGAAAAACGAGACTATGCCCCGGAAGGCTGTTTTCACTCGTTAATTAAATCGAGTTATTAAAACTCAAGATTCATTATTTAACCAATTTCAAGTATTAAATTTTACAATTAAATTATCCAATAAACCGCTATATTAGAAATTCAAGTTATTAAATCTATAAATTAACTTCTAAATATTTAAAATCAATTAAATACTTCAATTTCAAATCACTAAAATTCTGGGTCGTTACACTCTCTAACCTTTTTAACTTTAATTTCTATTGCAAATCTAAACCACAACATACATAAGCACATGTATATCTATTTAAAGCAACACCATATCAACCAACCAAGTAATGAATTACATCAAAGAATACATCATATTACCTAAAAAACAACATACTTTTCAACCAATTATGAGCAATAAGTTTTAAAAATTTTAAAGTTTTAAACTTAAGGTAAAAAGAGATTTTTCTCACCTAAAAGAAATCCAATCCTAACCAAACTCTTACTAACATTTCCAACCAACCTAGACCCTTCTTTCATCTTTAAAAAGATAGAGTTTTGGGTGCTGTAAGGGCCAATGCATTTGGGCCATGCATGGACAGTGGAAGTGATACTTGTTTTTGTGAAGAAAAAGGGTGTAGGAAGTGGAAGGAAGTGTTTAAAGAAAGTTTTCATCAATTTAAAACGCTAAAATTAAGGATTTTAACTTTAGAAATTTAAATGGAAGCCATGAAACTTCCATGATGCTAAGGGATGAAGTTTAAGTATGATATTAAATAAATAAAATGAAAACATTGTTCATGAAAAAGTTTTTGCACAATTCGCATTTTCTAAATTACCAAAATAGCCCCAAGTACATGCCCTCCACTCCCGTGTTGCGACCTCATCCTCTATGTCCCCTTATACCTTGAAATTTTCGAAATTTTATCCCCCTTCACCATACAACATGTCAACATGCCATTAAATGCATGTGTATTCATGTCTTCATAAGTCTCCCTTTACCTATTTCATGTATCTTTACATATATAATATAACATTTAATTATATTACCTAAAGTAAATAAATATGTATATATACCCATGTAATATATAACTCTAACTTATATGTAAATTTTTGTGTTTGTTTATATAATAGATTTTACAACATCTCTGATAACTTTTAGCCGATGGAAAGTCGAAAATTTAGAAAACATATTCCTGTCACATTTTCGATTTTTCTTCAAACTATATACTTCTGTAAACACATTTTAATAAATATTGCACCATTATTATTTATTATTGAAAGAGTTTTATTTCAATTATAAAAACGAATATTTGAATGTTTAAAATTGATTAAATATTCATAATTTAAAGCGATGAAATTTCGGGTCGTTACACTCTCCCCTCTTAAAAGAATTTCGTCCTAAAAATTTTACCACAACCCTAACCCAGACACACTTAACCCTATTCACTAGTCTGTATGATGTATATAGATCATTTCTACGAAAAACTCTGAATTGGTCACTCACTCGAACACATAGCTTTACTTCCGAACTAATATCGCCCACTCGACTTTCTAGTGCGAACTCTAATCAGGATTCTTAATTAGAAACCTCTATTCTCCTTACATAGCCATATGCTATGATAGAAAACTTAGGTTTCATATTAAGAAGCCTTATCAAGTGTTCTCCATCAAAAATCGACTAATGGATCCTTATTCGTAATGGTGTGAAATACCTTAAGGCATGTGCTCGAATCTTGGAGCGAGAATTAAATGAAAAGGAAAAAAGAACTACGTAAAACCTACATACTTATCTTATTGGTTCTTACTACCCAACAACTTTCTACCTTCCCCAAAATATTTATGAAAACATTTCATAATAATTCCAACTTATGTTCAAGTTTTTTTGAATCATACAACTTATTTATGATATCCTTTAATAAAATCATTTTAATTTATTACTTGTATCTCCTACGTCCTAAGAGCATATACAAAACATCTGATTTTTAACTCCATTCACTTTTAACTCTTTAGATGTAGGCCTAAAATAATTTGGTTCTCGAAATAGAATCAACTAAGACAACATCTTTACCCATTTTGTTTAGTAAGTAGCTTAGAAGAGTAGGATGCTGGTATCCAAACTCCATCCTATAGTCTACTTTTTCTTAGACGCCTCTAAGGTAAAGACGTTTATTAGTCGTCCCAATAACATCAAATGATTTTTCACTTCATAGATGTTCAGGTCAAAAGACACATAAAAATTTATTAATTCACCTTATTAAGTTTTAGACATTATTTATTAACCCATTCTTTAATCAAAATACTTTATTATTTTGAAACCTTTGGAGCCAAAATACCGGATTTTATTTCAAAACTTTTTGAAATGATACTTTATTTTAAACCTTTAGAAAATATAGCTTAAGTAACTCCAAAATGATATCAAGGAACTGGATACTACCAAAAAGTACCATGTATCCCTTTACCACGAAGGGTAATGTACAAGATAAGTGTTTACCATCCGAACACATCTCCTGTCCATTTTTGGTCACTTTCTAGTCACTCGAACTAGTTAATTATGAAAAAAACTAAAAGAAATACTTCTCCTTTTCAAATCCCTTTTTATAATTGAAATTATAACACTTGAATGAAATTAAAAAAGTTAGAATGGTTATAAGTATTTCATATAATTTTTTGAGCCTATTTTTAGTTTCATACTTTGTAATATGCCTACTTTATAACTGTTATATCAGTTGCGAAATTAGGAATTGCAATGGTTATAGCCATTATTATAGTTGATTCACAATGGTTATAACTACTATGGAATTTTAATGCACAATGGTTTTAACCATTGTTATTTTCATGACAAAAATTGGTCGCGGACTCCAAAACAATGGTCATTGTAAATTAGATACGATGGTCGTAAGTTTCACAAAGACTAACTTTTGTGTTGTTGTACGACCCACCTTTCTGACCCTTAGGAATGACACTTAATGCATCCATGGTATTAGTGTGTCGTTACCCAAGCATCTGAAAGATGAATTGTTGTGGGGTAAAAATAAAAGAACAGAACAGAAAATCTCACAGGGAAACTATTATATAGAACATAATAGTAAAATAGTACATATGGTTACCTCCTAATATGTAGTTATCAGAGTTACACAAAAGTACTACTATTAGATTAGTCAATTACAACAACCTTCCTTTACAAATTACATTTTCATGAATTATACAAACAACAAAAATAGATAACTAAATAGATAATGGTCTCATGCTCGGATACTATCTTTAAAAGAGCTAATAAAAGACATGCTACTCTTAGACTACTCAAATAAAAATTAGTACCCGAGAGTTAGGGGAAACAAAAAATTTGGGTCAGACAATATGTCTAGTATAAGTAAAAACTCTTAACAATGGGTGTAATCAAACAGCAACATGTGAGAGCACGCTGCCAAACGCGGAACAGATTTCCTCTCATAAGAACAACATCTAAACATAAAGAATGGATATAAATAATTAAACATGGAAAAGAGTGTTGGACTTTTCCCGATGCAATTAAGGAAAACATATTCAAAGGTTCGAATCAATAAGGAAAAAGGGAATTTTCCAATGATGACTAGGAGGGTGCACCCCCTACTGAAAGTATACCTCTAGAATGTATACTTGAGAAATAGGATGGCCCTTGGATACATCCAAGCTGTAACGACCCTGGATTTTTGGCCCGGTTATTTTAATAAATATTTAACCTAATTTAAATAAAATGTAAATTGATCATATTATTGGAAATACTGTCAATTGATTTCTTTAAATCGTATTTTTAAAAGGGAATTAGATTTTGAGAATTCAAAATATAATCTTTTGATAATATTTACAACAAAAATCTATCTTATATAATTTAATTAAAATATTTTATTTGTTTATATTTAGAATAAAATAATACATGTAGATAATAATGTTTGAAAATTCTAAAATAAAAGATTCTTAACAATATTTTGATAAAATTTACCTTATATAATTAAATTAAAAGGTTTTACCTTACTAACATTTGATAAACATATACATATGAATAATAATGTTGGAATTTAAAATAAATCTCCTTATAATATTTATCTTACATTATTAAATTAAAATATTTTCTTTTGGTTAATCTTTGATAGAAGTATCTATAGATGATAATGTTTAAATCTAATTCTAACAATATAAAATATAATTATAAATATAAATAAGTAAGCAATTGAATGTCATTTAAATATTGATAGTTTAAATGCAAATACAAACAAAAGTATAAAGCTAATTTAAGTCACCATCTGGAAATATAATTCAAATATGGTTAGACAAAGTCAAGATACAAACGTGAACACAAACATATGTTGTACACTAGTAAACTGGGGTATAAATAACAAAACAAATATTTTGTTGTTTATGCAAGACCAAAGGTATAAAGTATATATAAAAAAAATGTGTATGAGCTTTTAAGCTAAAACTAATTTGCACTTACAAAGGATCTTCACTGTTGCCTGCAAGTTTAAAAACCAGAAGATATTAAAGCAAACATTTATAAACATATGTTTTTAAGCAAAAATATCTTTTTGTACAAACCAGGTCTTACTGCAAAATAAAAATAAATAAAAAAGGAATATATAAGACAAACAGTTTTATATCAAACAAATAACCTTATACATATGGCTTCATTCACAAGCCTACCTGAAACATAATCTTACATATCTTTAGGCAACCGACCACAATTATATTATGCAAGCTAAGTTAGAAACCAGAGTACTAATTGCTATCATCTCAGCATGAAAATATGTCCAGCCGAAATTGTATAATCATGTTTTATTGCAGAAAATTAATTATTAAAGTCAACCTAGTCAAGAATATAAGGCTATCTAAATACAACCTACCCACATACACCTGATTTCTTCTATATATATATATCTGTGTGTGTGTATATGTGTGTACATATTCTTATTGAATTGGTTCAGTAAAAATATATTAGTAAAACCTGAAAACAAAACGAAGAAGAAAATCTAATAGCATCATGCTTTTGAAGACCCATTTAAGTTCAAAACAAAGACTGGTCCTAGTTTGCAGTCTTAAACTTCAAATTTCAAGCAACAGTTTCAAATTATCAGGGGTTAGGAGCAGGTTCATCTGCAGTTTTCATCACCTCTGTTTATTCTTTGATTCTGGAATTTTTCTGGTGCGTAAACTTATTCAAATATAACTTTAAATAAGTGATTCATGACAAATTGATATACTAATGCATGATATTCTGGAATGCTTTACTATTTACTGTAAGTTCTGTATAGGGTTGTTCTTTCAGGTTCCAACATTTTTACTAAGGCAAAGAAAACAAAACAGTGATTATATCAAACCTTTTTATAGAAAACCCTTGTCTCTAAGTAGTAACATCACTAAATAAATTAGTTTAAGTTTAAGATTAAGGTTGGTATCATTTTTTTTTAGTAGCAGTGAAAGATGAGCACTGTAAACACCAATTTACAGTAAAAATAAAAATAAGATCAAAATTCGAATAACTCGAATCATAAACTTGAAATTGTATATTGAAACTACACACAAAAATATGATTTTTAAGATAAAGATTATAATTTGTAGTTAACAATTTTGAGAGAAGTTGGTTAGTGAACCAAAAATGCATTTTTAGGAAATCCTGATGATTCAAACAATTATAGTTGTTGAAATTCAACATGAAGCTTGAATATAGATCCAGGAACACTAGAAAATTGTTAAAAAAATTTCGAATGCATGATTTTTGAGAAGCGGTCAACTTTAGGGTTTATGGGTTCTGTGTTTTGGGTTCAGTTCGTTGGTTGTTTTCGATGCCGTAGTACCACCGAGTGCTATGATATTTTGGGGAGGGGTTGAGGACGTTGATGGCATGATACGGCCGAAGCCACGTTGTCTCTGGTGGTCGCGATAGCGAGGACGAGGGTTTTTACCAACTGTGCTCGTATTACAGTTCGACTTCACATTCATATTTTGATTTCGTGAGTTTCGAGTTGAGCTAGGTGGTGATTTCGTGTGAGTGGAAGCTTTATGATTTGTGGGTGGAGTCGCGTGGCGTTGGCGCGGTGGTGGACCGCCGTGCACGTGCACGGCGGCGGAGAAGAGTCGTTGTGTGTTGTTTTGAGTGAATCTCGAGTATGTTTGCGTGTTTCTTCGGGTTGTTCCTCTGGGAAGTATTTTGAGTCGCGCGTGTGTATTATTATGTTAACAGTTTAAAACTTAAGAAAAAAAAGAGAAACATAAGAGTAAGAAACAGGGAAAGGGAAGGAGGTGAGTTTTCTCGGAGTTGAACTGGGGTAAGGGACGGGTTGGACCCGAAGCAGATTCTAAAATCTGTTGTAAAAGTTTAAAACAGGGTTTTAAATTTAAATAACAGCAGGTCTTATATAATGAATGTTGTTAATAACTGATTAAGAGTTGTATGATTTTGTTACTTACACTTATTAAGATGAATTCTTAAGTTAATTTAAACTTAATTTAGAAATGTATTTAAGTGGTTAGTAAAAGGACAGAATGTTTTAAAGTTATATGATTACTAATTGATGATAATTGATGAATTAAAGTAATCTTTGATAATTAAATAAGTAATTAAATCTTAGTAACTAATAATTAAGTTATAAATAAAAATTAAGAATAAATTAACTAACAGCAATTTAGTAATAATTGATGAATAAAAGTTGATCAATAAAATAATTAATTAAAGATTAAAGGATTAATTAATTAATAATTAATGATTAACTAAGTAATTAATTGATCATTAATAAGTTAATTAATCAGTAATTAATTAAGCAGAATACGTAATGTATTTTTAAGCAATTAATTGAGTTAAGTAAAACCAACTGTTTTAGTATGAATTGTTAATTCTGTTTGATTGACTTTAATATCTGTTTGATGATGTTTCTGTGATATGTTGTGATATGTTATGGATATCTGTGATAACTGTATATGATTTATCTGAGATATCTGTTATGTTAATTCTTAATATTGAATTGAACTGTTAAGTTAAATAGACAACTTGGCCCTTAAAATGGTGTTTGGATTCGATGAGACCGGGATCGGAAGAATCAAATTTGATTCTCTGAAAACCACATCGATCCAAAATAAACGATAGGTCGTGACTTATCAAATGGTGATCGAGATGGTGTTCCAGAATGCAAGGGTTATCGTCGTTGACTCTGAGGGTGATTCCAAAACGAGTGTAACGAGATAATGCCTTCGGTTTCGTTCGAACCCGGAACGAACTTGTATGGATTGAATGTTTTCAACACATCGTCAGGCGGACGATAAGCATTCTAAGTGATATGTTCTTTTAAAGGTAATCGCAGCCTCAAGCCTCATCAACCGGGAATGGCTAAAACAGGGGAGATGCAGCAAGGTTAGGTGGGTCATGCCCAAGCAGGACAAGATATTTCCCATGTCTAGATGTCCCTTTTTATTTCGGCTGTGTGGGCGGTTGCTAGCTAGAACCGCGGGGGTTTATCTTGTTCGGGACTGTTCAGTAAGGAATGGTTCCGGCCTTGTATTGCAGGGGGTCGGGAGTGATCCTCGGTACGGTGATCTAGGCCCCGTACTGTGACGGGCGGTACCCCAGTAGCCCTGCCATTGTTGGAAATTCATTTTCCCTACGAGACCCTACGGTTTTGATTTGTATTACCCACTTTTGTGGCTAGTAACTGGAATTTAATGAATGTAACAATTTCGGCTATTTTCTATTTACTTGAAAACCCTAGACACTATTATAATATCACTGGATTTCCTATGAAATGTTTTGGTTAGCGTAAGGTAAAAACTTACCCATATTTATTTGTGGGGAGTCTTACGTGATACCTTTATTTTCAAATGTTTTTCAAAGTTAAACAACTTTAAACCGTTTACTCATACCAGACCCATGTCTGACCCGGAGTTTATATTTTGTTTTTCATAAACTCTTGGGTACTCAAATTTTTTATGAGTAGCCAAGTGATAGGTTTGGACCTTGATTTCTGGAGGAGCTCGGAGCAGGAATTTCCAGACGTATATAGCTATTTATGTAGTTCCGCCGTGTTAGTTGATGTGTACTGTATCTCGGATGTATATAGTGGTTGATGTATGTATATGACTGTCATGTGTATTGATGTTGTATAACTCTGATATATGTAAAACTATGAATTATTTATGTGATATATTATATTTTGTTCCGTTCCGCTGTGAGATTCTGATGTTGTTGTTCTTTTCTTTCTCTTTCTCTTCTATTCTATCCCTTTCTTTCTTAATGATGATACGTCTTTCTGGTAGTAGAAGGGCGGGTCGTCACACAAGCCGGACCATTCCAACGTTTACCGAGTTTCAGAGTAATTCATATCTTGGTGCACAAATATTCGAGCCAAATCTAGAGTAGATGTGATAGTACCTTAATGGGAGCAACTGCACAAAGCTTGGCTTCCACTTGACCTTTGGATTTATTCATTTCTGATAAAGGATAACAAAACTAAAATGAGCAACACATCATCGTAGAGTGTTGAAATACAAATAAGGTTGAGGTAATCGATGTTCGACAAATCGAGTATCGAAGATGAAAAAATTATCGTATATGGAAACTAAGTCTTATCTACCTAACACCACTCATCGATTTTAAACTTATACTATCCCTTAGGTAACAATGATTCCAAACAAGTTAAGGTAGTGTTACCTCAAATTCATATCTCAACGTACATTCTTAAATTTCAGGATAGAGACAAGTCTCCCCCTTCGACATTTGGTGTTAAGTATAAAACTAAATACTTTCCATATAGGTGATGTTACTTTACGGAAGTTACTTCATTTCCGCAAATGAATCAAACTTTTACCTTTTGAATCGAATTCGCGCTTAGGGTTCACATTACAAGTATTAACTTTAAACAACTTTGTTAAAGTGGTTTATTAACTATAAAACACCATTATAAAATGGATTTAATAACATTAAACATCATTATTAAATTGATTAATCGGCTTTAACTGTCATTAATAAGAAGGATTTACTTATCTTTAGACTTCATTAATTAATTTGATTAATTAACATTAAATTCCATTAGCTTAATGTTTAATCACTTTTAAGAAAAACATCATTAAATTAATTATTAAATTTAAAACATAATTAATAAAATTTAAACACCCTTGATTAAAAATGGTTAATTAATTTAAAACATTATTAAAGAAACGATTAATTAAATTTAAACTAATTAGTTAAATTTAATCCATCATTTTTATATGATTACTTAACCTTAAACATCATTAGATAAAATGATTAATAAAATTTAAATATCATTAACAAAGTAATTAATTAATTCTAAATACACCATTATTAAGTTAATTAAACTTAATCCTCATTAATTAAAATGATTAATTAAATTTTAAAATCATTGCTAAAATATTTAATTAAATTTAAATCCATTATTATTCAAAAACTTAATCAACTTTGTAAAACAAAACCCAAGCACAAGATTAAACCAAAAGGTTTCAAAGTGATGGTATTTTTCGAAAGTGCTGATATAGCGATAGTCGCTATATGGACACTTCTATAACTACGTTAATGTCATATTGATTTTCATCCAAGCATCACATTACATAACATAAGTATGACATATACACAAAGGTAAACCATATTCATGGACATAGAGAAAGCATAACTTATTCAATTTACTTCGAACTTTACAACTAGTTTAAGTTACTAACTAATTAGTAAAGGTGTTGTCTTTTTACAACACAAACTAAGTCAACAATATTACATTCAAATTTAACTAACCAAGCAACTAAAATAGTGACAAGATTATGAAAAAAATAAGGCTCAAAATTAGTTAAAAGTAAAACTTTACTCGTCGAAATGAACGCAAATTTGAACGGAACTTGAAACCGTCACACAGACGGAGTCTCTTTTGTAAAAAAAAAGTAGAGTTTTAAGCCTTAAGTAAGCCTATTTGGTTCGGGAAATGACATGAAGTGGGATCGGCGATAGGGGGATGCAGTGTGTAGGGACTTGTTTTCGCAAGGAGTGTTGTAGAACTGGATGAAAGGCTTTCAAACAAGGCTTAAGAGTTTTAAAAGTGAATGAAACTAAGGGTTTTTGAATTTTTAGAAATATTTGAAAGCCATGGAAATTTCCTTAAGAGCTTAATGAAAATTTTTGGAAAGTGGAAATGAATGGAAAATGAGAAAGGAAATTAGGAGTTTGGTTATATATAGAAGGGATTTTCTAAATTACCAAATTTGCCTTAGTACCATGCCCTCCACTCAACGCTTGTCATGTCATCACCTTGCTTCTCCCCTTATTGTTCACGTGTACCTTGTCTCCCTCCTTCATTTGTTGAGCCAACATGCATTTATGGCTTATATACTTAGTGTTTTTGATGAAATGGTTTGTTATGAAACTTTTCCATTTATACATTAATTTTTTTTAACTATTTCATAAAATTTATATTATAATTTTATTAAACATAAGTATATATTTATATTTCTAAAATGCGCTAACTTATTTATAAATGAATTTGAATATTTATACCAAAGATTTCACAATGTTTCCAACAACTTTTAGTCAATGAAAAGTCGAAAATCCGAAAAACGATTTCTGGTCACATATTCGATTTTTCATCGAATTAAATATTTTTGTAAACAAATTCTGAATACCAATTCACCCTCACTAGTTATTATTTAAAAGATTTTTATTTTAGTTATAAATAAATTAGTTAATTATTTTAAATATTTTGAATATCCATATTTCAAAGTAATTAAATTATGGATAGTTACACTTCCCCCTTAAATGAATTTCGTTCCCAAAATTAACACTTAAGGAGATAACTCAATAATTCAGAAAAGGCATATATATATATATATATAAAGAAACCCATACAATAAATACACATTGAGCCACTATATTACAACGGTGCATACATAATACATACAACATACAAACAACTATCCTAGCATCAACTCAGGGTAAGCTTCCCTCAGACCATCTTCGGTCTCCAAAGTGCAATCTCTGTGATCTTCACTCTATTGGACTTTGGCCATGTCCACGGCCATAGTGCTTAATTGTTTCTTATCTCGATCAATAATTAGGAACATGCTGTCTTACAATAGTCAAGTCAGGCGCCACTTCCACATTCTCTCGCTGAGATGGCGGAATAATCAAAGTAGGATCATGTACATACTTACGTAGATGGGATACGTGATAGACAACATGTACGCCCGACCATCTTGTCAGTAATTCAACTTTGTAAGGAAGGGTTCCTATTGTCTTGGGTGTTTTAAAAGGTCCAATAAAACAAGGAGCAAGCTTTCCTCCTTTCTCGAACCGTACCACGTCTCTTATCGTAGAAATTTTGATGAATACACAATCCCCAATTGTGAACTCTAAATCTCAACGCCTCATATCTGCATAGTTCTTCTACGGACTCTGAGCTATCTTTAAGTGCTTCCTAATCCTATCTACCTTATTCGTGGCATCATGGATAATATTCCAAGTACTAAGCTGTCTCCTGGTTCCACCCAACAAGATGGAGACCTACAAGGCCTTTCATACAATGCCTCAAAAAGCGTCATCTCAATACTTACCTAAAAATTATTTTTATAAGCAAACTCAACCAACGGCAGGTGGTCCTCCCATGAACCTCCAAAGTCCAGGATAAAATCTCGAAGAAAATCCTCTGGAACACGATTCACTCTCTCGGTTTGTCTATCTATCTAAGGGTGATAAGATGTACTCAAACTCGACTCTATCCTAAGTGCATCATGCAAACCCTTATAGAACCAACTTATGAAGATTGGATCCCGATCATTCACTATATCACATGGAATGCCATGAAACCTAACAATCTCTTTAACATATAACTGAGCCAAACTAGCAGCCGTCCTCGTTTCCTTGACTGGTAAGAATTGAGCGCTCTTAGTTAATGTGATATCCCGGAATTTCAAGGAATTTAAAATGTGATAATCTCTTAATTAAATTGTTCAAAATTGATAAAATTGTTATTTTCAAATATAAATAGCCAAACAATTAATAATGTGATGTTTTAAATTATGATTATAGATTGATTTTAAATAAGAATAATTATTTAGTTTGTATTAATAAATTCTAAATTGACTTATTGTTTTCAAAATTAATAAGTGTTTATATATATATATATGTATTTAAGTTGATTTTAAATAGGATAATTATTTACAATTAATAATGTTTTTATTTAAAATTGATATCTATAATTATTTGAATTGATTTTAAATTGGGATTTTAAACTGACTTTGAATTTGAATTTAAAAAAATTGAATTTAAAAGTATATATATCTTTAAATAGAAATAATAATATAGTTTGGATTTGAAATATATGGATAAGATTTTTATTTAAAATAAGATGGTTTATATAATTTTCTTTAAAAGAAATTTATATATATAATTTGGAAAAGTATTTATTTAATAAGAATAAATAAATAAGCTTTTAAATAGCATTTAAAAATGAGTTAAAAATATTATATATGATTTTTATTTAAATTATAATTGGTTTTTATTTTATTTTCTTTTAAAGATTGTATTTATATAAAATTTAAAAAGTGTTTATAAATTTATAAATGTATTTGTTTATTAGGAAATTTACAAATTAATTAGGAAAAATTAATTTAAAAACCTTTAAAATCATTTATAAATAATATAAAAATAAATTAGGACAAGTGTTAAAACTTTAAACCTCTTAAGTAACATGTGTTAACATAATAATGAAAGTTAGGGACAAGTGTCACATTATTTTAATTTTGTTTTGATTTTAAATAAAAGTTGAAATTAACTTATATAAACCCCTATCTCCTCTTCATTTTCTTTTTCTTTCAAATCTAAGTTCATTTCTAAAAACTAGAATTTTTCCATGCAATCTTCATTTTTCAAAACCTGAAATGCAAGAACCTTTCTCAGTTCAAACCTGAAGTTCATTGTTTAAAACCTGTAATTCATTTCTTTGGAACAAATCAAAGCAAATCTGTAATCAATCCTCAAAAGCGAACACTGTCATTCAAACCTGAATTCATTCATCAAAAACAAATACAAACTTGTAATCATTTTCAAGTTAAACCCTATAATCAAAGAAGCTGAGTTCATTTCTAAAACCAGAAATGAATTAAATCATGTAGCAAATTCTTCAAAACAGAGAAATGTCATCAACCTGTGACCATTTTCTCAAATCCTGGAACCAAACAGGTTTTCAAAGTCCTAAATCATCATCATGTCTCAGTTTTTCAAGCAAGAAAGAAACCTGAAGTGAATAAGAGCCTTCTAATATTCTAGTTTCGAAGCAATTTTGTTTTCAATTAAAGCCTCCAAAGCATTTCTATCTCAAAAGCTTCAGTTTCAATTCAATTCCTTCCAAAGATTCTACTTTTCAAAAAGTGAGTAAACATTTAATTTTAAAACTTAAGTAGATTTATGGTTGTTGCTTATAAAATTCTGTGATAATGCTCTGCATGTATGTATGTATTTAAGTAGGCCTCTGTTTATAGATAATATGTGTCGATCTGTTGATTTTTTTTAATCCTCTGTTCTTAGGTCAGAATCTATGATTTGACCAAAGTTCAATTCTTTGCATGTGTTCTCTGTTAAACTTTGAAGTTTAAACCAGATGTGTAGTTTAAGCTTAATACAAAAGTTAAGAATAGATTAAAATATTTAAAATTTAAACTATGTTAAAAAAACTGGAAAGTACAGTAGAGATACTTAAAACATGTAAAATCAATCATCTTAATTCACTTTTTAAGATTATAACTTGAATACATTTTGGAAGTTATGATTTTTAAAACAAACATCATAATTTTTAGATTTGAAACAAATGATAATTTGGGATTTGACTGGAATTTGGATTTTTGGTGATATCTGATGATCACAAGGTCTGGGGTGCTAAAGATCATCATTGGAGATGGAGTGAGGTCTGGTGGTCTAGGCAAAAATATTTGGAGGGTGGGTAAGTGGAGGAAGCGTCGGCGGTGGTCGAGGCAAGTTTTTAACCCTAGTTTAGGTCCAGTTTGGATTTGGGGTCTCTGCATTGTCTAGAAGTGATCGAGTGATGCATGGCTTTGGGAAATAGCAGCGTGTGTTGTTGGCATGGTGCGGCCAGAGTTGCAGCAACTTCGTTGGTCGGAAACGTGGTTGCGAGAGAGATTTTCTGGTGAGGACGAGTTCCAGTTTCGAGTTGGATACTCGTTTTCGATCTGGGGTTGATGGTGTCGATTCGTTAGCTTGAATCATCTGCTGAGGAGATTTGCGACTTGCCTGAATGTGTGAAGTTCACCGGAGCGTTAGCGAACGGCCGTGCATGTGCACGGCGATGCTTTCTCGTGTCTGGGAAGATGGTTCGTAGGTGACTCGAAGGGATGCTTGTGTGTTTGAGAGCGTGACTCGAGTGGGAACTCGAAGTAGCTAGTAATGATTTAACCTGTTAACTGTTGTAGTGGTTACAGGTTTTAAAATTTAAACTTAAATTGAAAACTAAACAAAATTTTGAAATAGAAAGTAGACTCAGTTATGACCTGAGTGGTCTTCGAGTTTAACCCAAAGCAAAAAGATTTAGTAGTTTTAAAAAAAAAATTAAACAAGGGTTTTTAAAATTTAAAATTAAATTGGTTTAAAAACTTTCTTGTATAAATTACTTTATATGTAATAAATGTTTTTATTAACATTTTGTCAAGAAGTTTTGTAATTTGGTAAATGTAACTTTTGTTTAGTAAAGGTTAAAGTTATATTTAAACTTAAGCTTGAATTGAAATTTAAAAAGTTTTTATAAAGACAAGTTTTCTTGAATTTAAATTGAAATAGTATTAAAACTATTACTTATTAATGGTTAAAGCATTTAAAGGATGTTATGTTTTGTTAACCTTATCTTACCAAGTTAAATGAGTATTTTAGAAACTTAATTATTGATTTAATTAAGTATAGTTAATTATAAGGATGTATGTAATGGTTTAAAAGTGTAAATGTAAATGAAGACATTAATAAGATAATTTTTTATCTTAAGATTAATTAAGGTTTTAATATCTTGATATTAATTAAATTAACTAAGGAAATTAGATATGATTAATTAATTTAATTAATAATGATTAATAGTTAATTAAGGAATTGATTGAGAATAATTAATTCATCTAATTAATTTATTTAGAATTAATAATTAAGGGTTACAAGTTAATTAATTAAAGGTTAATTAATTTATAATTAAGAATTATTAACTAGATAATTAGAGATTATTAGTTAATAATTAAAGATAAATTAATCAAGTAATTAATGTTGATTAATTAGTAATTAGAGATTAATTACTTTGTAATTAAAAAGGAATTTAATTTGTAATTAAGTTTTATTAATAAATCATTAGGGTTTATTAATTAATAATTAAGAAATTATTAATCTATAATTAAAGTTAATTAAGGATTAATTAACTATTATTTGAGGTTAATTATTTGTAATTATGAATTGATTAACTGATTAATTAAGGACTAACTAATTTGTATTAAGTTTTTATTAGTTGATAATTAAGGTTATTAATTAATAATTAAGGATGAATTAATCTATAATTAAAGATTAATTAATTTATTCAAAGGAGTAATTAAGGGTAGAATTACCAATTGTAATTAATCAAATAAGTGTGATTATTTTTGGGTTAATCAAATGGGTTGATTAATTAAACATAATCATTTGGTGATTGATTAAGTATAAATACTTAATGAGATTGAATAGTGCGATTACTTAAGGTAAGTAATTAATTTATGATTACAGGATGTAATTAATTTAAAGAAATTATTTGATGGGAAGTAATTAAAATTACTTAGTAGAAGTAATTAAGGATTAATTACTTAGTGTAATTAATCAAAGGATTGGTATAATTAATTAAGGAGTTAATTAATTAAGGTAAGTAATTACAGTTGATAATTATTGTTTATGATTAATTAAAGTTGATTAATGGAAGTAATTAATTAAGGAACATCAATTAATGTAATTAATGAGAGAAATTAAGGATTGATTAAGGTTAATTAATCAATAATAAGAGATTATAAGGTAATTAATTAATTGTATTAATTAAGGATTAATATATATAATTACAATTAATTAAGTAATTAAGGTTAATTACTTAATGGTTTATCGATAATTAATTTGCATAATTAATTGAGGATTAATTGCTTAATGTAATTAAGATAATGAATCAAAGGTGATTAATTAAGATGATGATTAATTAATTGGTTTAATTAATGGATAAGCAAGCAAGATTTATTATGATGAAAGTAATTAATTTAATTTATTTTAAATTAATTAAGAGATAAAGTAATTAGTTTAATTCATTTTAAATTAATTATAGAATGGTGATTAATAAATCATTGCTTATGGATGCTGATTGATATGGGATGTTTTGCATGGTTTGAGATCTCAGATTTGAGAGTGGTATAATGTGATATGAGATAATTTGGTTGAATTGTGATGATAATATGAATTATCTGTTGTGATGATAAGTGGATTATCTATTGTGATATTGTGAATTATCTATCTGTGTGTATATGGATAATGATTTGAATTGAATTATTTTAAACTTTAAAACAACTTGGACCTAAAAGATGGCGTTTTGGATTTCGATGAGACCGGGATCGGGTTTCCAGATTGGATATCCGAAAACCACATCGATCCAAATTAACGATAGGTCGTGAATCTCAAGTGAAGATGAAGATTCAGAGTGCAAGGGTTATTGTCGTTAACTCTGAGGGTGATTCCAAATGAGTGTAACGAGATAATGCTTTCGGTTTCTTTCGAACCCGGAACGAACTTGTATGATTGAATGCTTTCAGAACATCGTCAGATAAACGATGAGCATTCGAAGTGATGTGTTCTATAAGGTAATCGTAACCTCAAGCCTCATCAACCGGTAATGGCTAAAACAGGGGAGGTGCAGCCAGACTAAGTGAGTCATGCCCAAGTAGGATGAGATGAACCCCTGTCCAGAGTCCCTTTTTATTCGGCTGTGTAGGCGGTTGCTAGCTACAACCCGGAATTTTAGGCAATATCAATTTAATAATCTGTATTAATAATTTAATTGGTTTGTTAATTTTTTTATAATTTTAATTTAAATTGGTAAATTTAATCTTTTAAGGGTTAATAAATATTTAATCTGGCAATATCGATCAATATCTTTCTATCAATTTAAAATTGATAAGATTTATTTTTCAAAGCTAATAAAATTCTATTCTATTTATAATATATATATTTGATATATATTGTGAATAGAAAATCTTTTGTTTTAAATAAAAGATTTAATTATGAAATTGTAATATATATGTATGTATATGTTATAATTTGATGTTGTTTTGAAATTTAATATAATATGTTGATAATTTATATATGTATGAATTATAATTTAAAGCTTTGTTTTAAAATTAATACTTTTTAAAAGATAATTCAAGATGTATTCAATTGTTTTCAAAATATAAGATAATTGATTATTTTAAATATGATAGTTTAAAAAGGATTTAATCAAAGTTTATTTTGTTTTTCTTTTAAAGTGTTTAATTTAAAATGGTTATAAAAGTATAAAAATAAATGTTTTAGATTTTTAAATTATATATATAAGATTTATTTGTATTATAACTAGTTTTATAAAAATTTCTTTAAAGATTAACTTATATATTCATACATAAGTGTTTATTTATTTAGTAAATTTAATAAGTAAGCTTATATTATCATTTAAATTTAATGAAAATTTATTAAAAATACTTAAGAAAACATGTGTAAACATGTTAATCATCTTAATAACACATGTAAGAAGATTATGTACTTTAGTGACATTTGTTCAATTTAATAACATGTGGCAATGTTTTTATTTTAATTTTTTTATAAATGTTTTAAGTAGAAAATTAGTTTTTTACAAACATTTTTCCTTTGTCTTCTTTTCTTAACTCAAACCAGAAAATTTCTTTTAAAACCTGAAAACAAAAAGTAAATCTAAATCTGAAACTAAATCCGCAAAGCAAAATAAAATCTGCAACTTCATATAAACTTCAAATGCAACTTCAACCTGCATTTCAAAAGGGAGTTCAGATCTGTTGCAATATTTTAAATCAACAAATTGAAGCATGCAGTAGGATTTCATAAGCAAAATCAAAGCATATTTTCCAGATTAACGAATCAAGCCTGGAAGAGTTTAAAACTGCTTTGCATATTAAAAAGGTGAGTAAATATTTCAAAAAAACAGATAAGTTGAATTCTGTTCCATGCATGTGATGATCTGTAGATTAATCTTGGTGATTGCATGGAAATCATGCAGTGTTTATGTTATTGAATTTATAGATATGTTTATGTATGTGAAAAAGGTCTGTGAATATATAAACATTATGCTTCCTGTTCTTTTCAGATCAGGCTCAATCCTTCAAAAATTTAAATCTTCCACTAACACCATTGTTTGATTTTGATGATTAAATGAAATTTGTATGTTAATGTTAGATAGTAATTTTAAAAATAGTTTCTGTAATTTTTAATTTACAAATAATATTAAAAATGGTAAAATACAGTGAAACTTAAATTTTTGTTAAAAATCAACTATCTTAAATTTTAATTTGAATTACATGCATGTAATCATGATGGAAAAATCGTGAATTTGGATATGCAATTTGTAATTTTTAGTTGGGTATTTCTTGAGAATTTGGGGTTTGTTCGAATTTGGGGTTTTGGTGGTTTTCCGTTGATCGGCGTGGTGATTTGAGTTGAAACTTTGGGTGAAGCTTGTTCTTTTATCAAGGATGAAGGGGAAAATGTGCATGAATTTTTCCTATGGCCAATTTGTTTGAATTCGTTTAAACTAGGGTTTAAGCTAGTTTTTTTGTTCGACTTACTATCGAGAGATGTGCGTCGTGTGTAGAGGACCGGAGACGATCGCGATATGGGGGATGGTGGCGTGGAGGTCCGGTGGTGCTTTGGAGAGGTCGTTGAAGCTTCCAGTGGTTGCTATGATCAGAGGCGATGGGGTTTTGTGGTCGATGTTTTCTGCAGTTTTCTAGCTGAAGGTCGAAATTTTAATTTGATTAAGTGTTGTTGGATCTGGGTTCGAATTCTTGCTCGCGTGTGATATTGTGACCGTCGACGATGGTCGCAACGACCTTGGTTGGCCGGAGCTTCTGGTGCATGTGCACCGTGCACGGTTTGGACCTGGTGAAGTTTTAAATTGGGGAAGATGTGTTCGGATCGAAGTAGCACTCGTATTATTCGTAGTGAGGACTCGAAGTAGTGGAGACGAGTTTTTTTTCACGGGACTGGCTCGTGTGAGTTGGGTTTCGAACTCGAGTTTGGGGTGGTGCTATCGGTTTGTTCTGTTAGAAGATAAGTTTACAAGTTAACTTGTTATTTTTAATAAATTCAAGGTTTAAGTTTTTTTTACTAAAAAGGAATAAACTTACTAGTTAAAACTTGTTCTTTGAAAATAAAAGTTAATCAAACATTTAAAAATGTAAATTAAATTTATATTTCAAATTTAAAATGTATTAAGATGATTGTTTTTGAAAATAATTATCTAACTAAATTTTGAATTTCAATTTAAAAGAGTGCTTTGAATTTAATTATTTGATCAAATTTTTAAGTTAAATTTTGAAGTAATGTTTTTAATAACAAAGTTTTCAAATTATTTTGAAAATAAATAAGTTTAAATTGGATAACTAAAGTGTTTTAAATTTCCAATTTGATTTCTAAATTTTTTATTTCAAATAAGGGTAAGGTTATAATTTTGTAACCAATAATATAATTTGTCTTCAAAGTTATTAAAATTTAGTTAATGCAAATGATTAAATTATGATAATAGTTAAGATTAAATTGATATGAACTTAAGAATACTAAATTTTAAATATGATTTGTTAATAAGTAGGGATTAATTAAGATAAATGCTTTTCTTGTTTAATTAAGGATTTTGAAATATAAGAAGTTAATTAATTAATTATTTCATTAATTTTAAATGATTAGTTAATTGTTTATTTAATTTTAAATAATCACTTAATTATGAATTAATTAAGTGTAATTACTTAATGAAGTAATTATTGGTTAATTATTGAATGTAATTAAGAACGGTAATTACTTATGGAAGTAATTAGTGGAAAATTACTCATGAAAGTAATAAAATGGAGGTGATTATTGGATAATCACTTGATGTTATTAGTTAAGGAATTGATTAAATATAATTGTTTTGAAGTTAATTAATTATGGAGTAATTAATTAATTAGAGAATTAAAGAATTAATTAATGATGGAATTAATTACTTGTTAAGTAATATTAAGAGAGTAATCAAGATGTATTAATGGAAGTAATTAGAAGATAATTATTTATGAAAGTAATTAAGGGTTAATTACTTAATTAATTTAGTTAATTAATGAATGTGATTAATTAATGAATGAATGAGATTTAATTTAAGATTAATTACTAGTGTAATTAATTAAAATTATAATTAATTAATAAAGCAATTAATTAAGGATTATTAATTAACTTAATTGAATAATAATTACTTAATGAAGTAATTAAGGATTAATTAATTAGATTAATTAATCAAAGAGTTAATATAATTAATTAAGATGTTAATTAAGATAAGTAATTACAAGTAGTTAATTACTGTTTATGATTAATTAAGTCTGATTTATGAGATTATTAATTATAAGTTAATTATTTAAATTATTAATTAATAAGGATCATTAGTTAATATAATTAATGATATTAATCAAGGTTGATTAATAAAAGTAATTAGTTTAAGTGTGATTAATTTATTGTAATTAATTGAGGTTTAGTGCAATTAATTAATGGAAACAAATGAAGGATCGTTAATTAATGTAATTAATGATAGTAATTAAAGGTTAATTTCTGTATATGGTTAAGGATAATTACTTGAATGTAATTAAAGGATAATTAATCAAGGGAGATTAATTAAGGAAGATCATTAAGAGGTGATTAATTTATTTATTTGGAATAAATTAATGAAGAAGGATTTTGGTAATCCAATTGATTTAGAGTTAATCAATTCTGCTTTTTGATGATTGGTTTATACTGGATGATTGATATTGGGTGATTGGGGTATACTGGATGATTTGGATATCTATGATATGTGATATGCTGCTTTGTGAGATGAATGTTTGATATGAATTATCTATTGTGATAATGTGATTCATCTATCTGTTTATATCATCCTGAATATAAGTTTAATTGTTTAAAACCCTTAAAAAACTTGGACATTAAAATGGCGTTTGGTTTCGGTGAGACCGGGATCGGGTTTCCATATTTGGATATCCGAAAACCACGTCGATCCAAATAAAACGTTAGGTCGTGAATCCAAGTTGAGCTTAGTGAAGACTCGAGGTGTAAGAACTATTCGTCGGTATAACTCTGGGGGTGATTCCGTGATGAGTTTGACGGAGATAGTACTTATAGATTCGAGATGGTGATTCAGAGTGCAACGGCTATGGTTGTTGACTCTGAGGGTGATTCCAAAATGAGTGCAATGAGATAGAGCCTTCGGTTTCGTTCGAACCCGGAACAAACTTGTATGGATTGAATGCTTTCAGAACATCGTCAGGTGGACGATGAGCATTCTAAGATAGATGTGTTCTATAAAGGTAATCGCAGCCTCAAGCCTCATCAACCGGCATGGCTAAAACAGGGGAGGTGCAGCAAGGCTAGGTGTGTAGCACCCATTTCAGGGTGAGGTCATTCCTGTCTAGATGTCCCATTTATTTCGGCTTAGTGGGTGGTTAGTCGCGCCAATCACGGGGTGATCTTACTCGGGACTGTTCAGTAAGGAGTGGTCCCCGCTTTATGATGCAAGGGACTGGGCATAATCCTCGGTATTGTGATCTAGGCCACGTACTGTGACGGGCGGTACCTCGGTAGCCCGGCCATTGATGGAAACCCATTCTTCCTGCGAGATCCTACGGTTTTGTTTGTATTACGGACTTTTTTGGCTAGTAGCTGGAATTTAATGAATGTAAAAATTTCGGCTATTTCTTATTTACTTGAAAACCCTAGACACTATTATAATATCACTTGATTTCCTATCAAATGTTTTGGTTAGCGTAAGGTAAAAACTTTTTCATGTTTATGTGTGGCAAGCCTTACGTGATATCTTTTCTTTTCAAAGGATTTTCTAAAGTTAAGCAATTTTAACCCGTTTACTCACATCAGACCCCTATCTGACCCGAGTGTTTATTTTCTGTTTTATTAAACTCTTGGGTACTCATATTATGTATGAGTAGTCGAGTGATTCATGTTAGCTTGACGAATTCTGGAGGAGATATGGAGCATGAGGTTTCCACATGTAGATATATTATGGTTCCACTATGTTTGTATGGTATATGTATCTTGTGTACTTGAATTGTATAGTTAGACAGATGTTTATAACTGTCTAATATGTGTTGTATAAGCTGTGTACTCTGATGTAATATGATACTATGTAATATTTTATGTGATATATTATATTTCATTCGTTCCGCTGTGAGTTATCTGATGTTGTTTGTGTTTCTTCTTTCTATTTATTTTCTTCTTCTATCCCTTTCTTTCTTAATTAGTGATGCGACTTTCTGGTGTTAGAAAGTTGGGTCGCTACAAGTGGTATCAGAGCATTAGGTTGAGTGAATACCTAGGCTCTAGAGTGGTGTCTTTCTTGAAAGAGCGTACTTGTATTTTTATATATAACTATATATATATATATATATACCTAAATCTGTTGGGTTATTTGTTCGAATTTTCCAACATAAGTTTTAAAGGTAGATGGAGCAGTGATGTGTGTGTAACACGACTACCACTAATGGAAGAGGTCAATATGTTTGTGGTTGGAAGTATATTTGTCGAGACTATAGACCTAATACTGTCTCGAGTAAGATTTGTAGGTTGGAGTAAGGATTTCTCTGATACCCGAAGGAAATCTTTTAAAGATTCAGAGTTTATCTTTGAAGTGTGAGTTTGGATCTGTCGGAAGTGCAGAAGTAAGTGATGATATCTTGGTAACTACGTGATGAGATGCAGTATCCATCGATATTTTCGAAGATGTTTTCTCTTGAGGCAGTTTTAGAAGTAGTTGAGGAGCAGTCTTTACCTGCCGTAGGGAAGACTCGTCCGTGTAGAAATTGCCTGGATCTTCAGCAAGGAGGTTGGCTGTTTTGGAATTTGAGACTGAGGGTTCTCATGCGGAAGTAGGAGCTACTGATGTAATTAGAAGTTTGTCTGCTTCTTGAGTTAAGTTCCATATTGTTTTGGTTCCAGAAGCGATTTTGGTAGTTAGCCTGGTAGTAGGATGGTTCTAGAAGAGTTGGTGTAGCAGCTCAGAAATCTTTGGAGTTTGGATAGGTCAGATCTAGTTTTTAAGTTAGTTTCTGCTGTAAGGTTGTGTGACCGAGTCAGATGAGTCACTCAGATTTTCTAGATTTGATGAACAAAGTTTCCCGGGTATATTGGATAAGTTTGTATTCGTGTTCATCAACAGTATTCTCATCTATTCCAGAATTAGAGTTGTGCAGCGGAAGCGAGGTAACAACTGTGCAAGGAAGGAAGCAAGTTCAGTTTGCTATTGCTTGAGAAGTAGAGCTTATGTTCTGGATTTCGATGGATCTTGGAAGACTTTTCTATTGGATAGGATCCAGAAACTGGTTTGCTTTGGTCTATTTGTTTCTGGAAGCATCAACATAGGTTGAGCTGATTTGGAAGAAGATTTGGCAGCCCAGGATTGTCTGCTGAGTTATGCAGATATGAGATAAGGAATTTGATCTTCGAAGTTGGAGACTTCATTGTTGTTAAGATTTCTCTGGTTAAGAGAGCAGTAATTGGATAAGATTGGATGGTTAGCTTTGAGGCATTTGAGATTTATTATGTGTGTTTTTGATAGGATAAGAGTGAATTGCCAGCTTGGATAGCTGGAATTCATTGTATTTCACATATCTCTGAGGGAGAACGCGTATGATTCATTGTTCGTTGTAGAGCATGCAGTCCAGTTGGATTTGGAAGTTGAGCTGGACTTGAGTATAGTCTGATGTTCTGTTCAGATTGATGGATCTAGAGATGAGAGGAGCTCTGGATTTTGGTGGTGTAGTTAGTTTAGCTTCTGTAGAGCGAGTCTTCCGGTGATTTATCTTTGGGAAACTCTAGATAGTATTTCAGATTTATTCTGATTTGTGTCAGGATAATTAGTTAGGTTTGTTTGTTTGATTGATTGCTATGGTTGTTAGTAACTGGATGTTAGGTATGCTTTCTTGTTTGAAATTGAAATGTTTGCTGGGTTATTAAATTATCTTTGCTTTTAAATTTCGAGGACGAAATTCTTTTAGGGTGAAGGAATGTAACGACCCGGAATTTTAGGCAATATCAATTTAATAATCTGTATTGATAATTTAATTGGTTTGTTAATTTTTTATAATTTTAGTTTAAATTGGTAAATTTAATCTTTTAAGGGTTAATAAATATTTAATCTGGCAATATTGATCAATATCTTTCTATCAATTTAATATTGATAAGATTTATTTTTCAAAGCTAATAAAATTCTATTCTATTTATAATATATATTTGATATATATTGTGAATAGAAAATCTTTTGTTTTAAATAAAAGATTGAATTATCAAATTGTAATATATATGTATGTATATGTTATAATTTGATGTTGTTTTGAAATTTAATATAATCTGTTGATAATTTATATATTTATGAATTGTAATTTAAAGCTTTGTTTTAAAATTAATACTTTTTAAAAGATAATTCAAGACGTATTCAATTGTTTTCAAAATATAAGATAATTGTTTATTTTAAATATGATAGTTTAAAAAGGATTTAATCAAAGTTTATTTTTTTTCTTTTAAAGTGTTTAATTTAAAATGGTTATAAAAGTATAAAAATAAATGTTTTAGATTTTTAAATTACATATATAAGATTTATTTGTATTATAACTAGTTTTATAAAATTTTCTTTAAAGATTAAACTTATATATTCATACATAAGTATTTATTTATTTAGTAAATTTAATAAGTAAGCTTATATTATCATTTAAATTTAATGAAAAATTATTAAAAATACTTAAGAAAACATGTGTAAACATGTTAATCATCTTAATAACACAGGTAAGAAGATTATGTACTTTAGTGACATTTGTTCAATTTAATAACAAGTGGCGATGTTTTTATTTTAATTTTTTTTATAAATGTTTTAAGTAGAAAATTAGTTTTTTACAAACACTTTTCCTTTGTCTTCTTTTCTTAACTCAAACCAGAAAATTTCTTTTAAAACCTGAAAACAAAAGGCAAATCAAAATCTGAAACTAAATCCGCAAAGCAAAATAATGTGATATCCCGGAAATTTTGGCAATATCAATTTAATAATCTGTATTTAAATTAAATTGATTTGATAAATTCTGTTTATAAAATTTTCTTGATTTAATAATCCAATTAAATAAATGTTTAATTGGTGAATTTTATCCTTTAAAAACTAATAATTGCTTTTTATTTATAATATATATATATATATATATATGTATTGTAGATAGATAAGTTTTGATTTTAGATTAATGAACAAATAAAATCTTGTTTTTAAATTCTAATTTTCATTTTGATAATTTGGAATTTATTATTTTATTTAATAACTATTCAAATTATTAAAATAAATAACTAATTGGTTTAAAATACTTAAAGAAATTGTTTTAAATTGTTTAAATGTATTTTAAAGGACAGTTTTAATTTTAAATAAAATAGGCAAAGGTTTATTTTATTTTCTTTTTAAATATAGCTTAATAATTATAATTTGGAATTGTTTGAAAATTTAAAATACCAATTGTATACTAAAACATTAATGTAATTAATTAAGTTAAATAAGATAAGTAATTTATAACTTCTTTTATAAATAATTTAAATTTGATAAATATGTTACTTTCAAATAACATAGTAATAAATGTATAAGTATAGATATGTTTAAAAAGACAATATTATTATTTTAAAATTATAATATGATTAATATAAATTAGTTTTGAATTGGAATTTTTAAAGGTATCAATAGCATTTGAATTTGAATTCTTTTTGAAATTCAAATGAATTGACATAGTTAAATTTTATAAATAAGCTTCCATCTTTTTATAAATTGTTTTATTTCATTAAAAAGAAATACATATACATTTATTTATGAAACTACTTTATATGTGTTTAATAAATAAAGAAGATTTCAATTACCTTTAAAATAAACGAAAACAAATAATATTAATTTCAAGACACATGTTACTAAACTAAGGGGTGGAATGGCAAGTGTAAATGAATTAAAAAGCTAGTGTAACAAGTGTCTTTTATTTTTAATTTTCTTTTAATTTTTAAATAAATCATTTGTACTTATATAAAACATGTTTCTTCACCATCATTTTTTTTCTAATGTTCATTTCTCAAAGTTAAGAAAAAAATTCTCAGCTGAAACAAAACTGTAACTATATTGCTCAAAACAAAATCATGTTCAAAATTTGATTTCTTTTCAATACTCAAATCCCTCTTCAATTCAACCTGTTCAAAGCCATCACAGTTTTTGCCTGCAAAATTAATGCAAATGTAAATCTGCATGCAAGTTTAAAACACAAGTAAACCCTCAAATTCAAAATGCAAAGTCTATTCAATCATGCAATCTTTTTCTTTTCAACCTAAGTTTTAAGACATGCAAGCAAGTTCCCTGTTAAATCCTCAAGTTTAAAATCAAAAGCCTGCATCTGGAAATTTGGGAATCAAGCATACAAAGCCTGTATTTTCAAGTATATTCAAATATGCTTCTCCTTTCATCTGTCTAAAGTCATCTCTTTATGCAAATGGGCATCTAATTTGTAAACAAATCCTCAAGTTCAAAACTCCAAAAGCTTGCATGCATTTTTTTAAATCAGTGGTCTGAAGCAAGTTTTATTCAAAATTAAAGCATTCAAATTTAAGAGGATCAAAAGCATCTGGGTTTGTTCAAATCTGCATCCAAGTTTTAAATCTTCAACTCAAATTTGTGCTCTGTCTCTTAAATGACATGTGAGAAACTTCTTTCCCTTAAAATAAAACTTAAGTATAGTACGTTGCTTGTGTTTATATACTTGATAGCACGTAGAATGGTGTGTTGTGAGTAACCTCACAAATTTAAAATTTAAGTATAATGATGATTGCATGCTTGTTTGTCTATGATGAAAATTGAATTCTTGTATGTGTTTCTTCTATGTGGATTGGTTTGAACATATTGCAGTTTTATGTATTACAGTTTTTTTTAGTACCAGAGGCATATTTAGTAAAACTTAAATACACTTGAATCAATCTGTAATAATACATAAGACCTAAACAATGTATGCTTATAATGTATGTATAAATTATAGTTAAGATTTGTTCATGAACAAAAGAAAGAAAGAAAAAAATACCTGTAGTTTTCTGGAAACAAGTAATAGAAAAGTAAACTGAAATCTAACAAAAACAAGATGATTATTTCTTAGTTTCAGGTGTTAGAATCAAAAGTTAAAACTAAATTGTGATTTTTAAAAACCAAAATTTCAATTTTTAGTGTTGAGATTATGTGCATTGATGTTTTTCCTCTAGGAAGTGAAAAGGGGAAAAGTTTTTGTAACTTAGTTTTAGGCTCTGCATTGATTTGATCGGTGGGGAGACCACAGTGGACCGAGTGCTGAGATCTTTGGGGTAATGGCTGCTTGGGTGTCGAAGAGGTGTTGGACGGCGGTGCTATGCTTCCTATGGTCGGAGGAGATAGGATGAATGATTTGACAGGTTTTCGGTTTGGAGGTAAAACTGTTGACAGGCTTTGGTTTAGGAATACTCGAATTTGATTTCGAGTGAACTGAGGGATTTCGATGGTCGCGAAGTGATTCAAGGATGGTCGCCGACTTGCTTGTGGTCTGGGTAGTGGCCGGAGGTGGCCAGAACCACCGTGCATATGCACGGTGAAGAAGATTGTGTCAGGTGTTTTGTTTGGGTTTGCAGTGTATTTTTGTCTCGGGTTAATACTCGAGTAATTCGAGTTTTTACTCGAAGCTGATCAGGGTTTTACTCGAAGTAAAACCCAGGGGAGCTCGGGTTTTTCTGTTGGTTTCAGGTTTCAGAGAAACCTGTGCATTTCAATTTAAGATTTGATTTTTAAAATCTGAATGCAAGGATTTTAAACAGGAATTTAAAACTTAAATTTAAAAAGTAAAGTTTTCAAACTGAGATTTGAATTCCAGTTTTTTTAAATTTAATTCAAACTTTTAAAAAAAAGTAAAATGTTTAACAACTTTAAAGGAGTTTAATTAAATTGAATTTAAAGATAAGTTTTAAATTTAAAATAGTAGATTTAAACATTAGTTTAAATCTGGAAACAAGATTCAAACTTGAATCATGTTTTGAAAAGAAAAGAAGTTTTTAAGTTTTGAAATGTTTAAACAGTTTTTAAATGTTGAAACATATTTGAATCTTAAATAAATATCGGTTTAAATCCCTTACATAAAATGAGAGATTATTTAACATAAGTTTTCAAAAGGTTTTAAATTTTTTTTAAAAAAAAAACTTTGTTAAAATTAAGTTTGGTTTTCATTTAAAATTTAAAATAAAAATTGGAAAAAAATTTTAGAATAAGTTGTTTTAAAAATTACTTTGATAATGATAATGAAATCATTAAAAAGGAATGTTTGTATTTTAAAATAAATCAAAGATTTAATGATTTGGTTAATTAAATTAATAAGGTAATTAGATGATTAATTTATTTATTTATTTAAATTAATTAAATAAGGATTTTGAAATTAATTAATTAAGGTTAAGATTAATTAATTAAAATTAATTAATTTACGAATAAGATCATTAATTAATTTAGTTATAATTTTAATTAATGATTAGAAATTAATCAAGAGGTTAAGATTAATTAAGTTAAAAACTTAATTAATTAAATAATTAGTGATTAATTAAATGATTAATAAAGATTAATAAAATTTATGGTTAATAAATGATTAATTTAAGTTAATTACTTAAGTAAGGTAATTAAAGAAATTGATAATAAGTTAATGAAGGTCATTAACTTGAGATTGTTTATTTATAAATTTAAGTAATTAATTTTGATAATTAATTAGATTAATTAGATTTAAATAATCATTATGGTATTTGGTTAAGTGTAATTGCTTTATGAAGTAATTAAAGTTATTAATTACTCACGGTAATTAATTAATCTATTTGATTAGTTTAAATTAATTAACTAAGTTTAATTAATTTGGAGTAATCATTGATGGGTAGATAAGATTAATAATTACTTAAGAAAGCAATTAAGATTAGTAATTACAGAATGTAATTTATTTAAAGTATGAAGAATTGGAGTTAATTATTTGTGAAATTATTATGGAGGACAATTTCTTTGAGAAAGAAATTAACGATTAATTACTTGGTATAATTAATTTAAACAATTATTGGTTAAGTTATTTGGAAAACAAATAATTAAGTAATGTAATTAATTAAGGATAATTAATTGCTAAAAGAATGATATAATATATAATTAATTTAGGAGTAAACAATTTACTCAATGTCGTAATTAAGAATAATTAATCACTAAAGTTAATTAATCAAGGTGATTAATAATTTGGAATTAATTACTTAAATAAGTAGTTAATTTAAATATAATTAAGAATCATTAATTAATACAATTAATGATGTAATTAAGGATTAATTAATTGAGATTAATTAATTAATGATAAGTGATTAGAGTAATTAATTAATGTAATTAGTTAAGGATTAATGTGATTAATTATAATTAATTAATAAAAGTAATTAAAGGTTAATTACTGTATTTGATTTAGAATAATTAAAATTGTGAAATTAATTACTTGAATGTAATTAAAAGATGATTAATCATGGGTGATTGATCAAGAGAATTGATTAGCGGTTAATTAATTAGTTGATTGGTTTGAAATCAATGGCTGTATAAGCAGGATTTATAGATTGAGATAATTAATTTAATTTACTATAGAGATGATTTTAATTTAATTCATTTTAAATTAATTATATATGGTGTGATTATAAATCCTTGTTTATATATAGGGATGATATATATTTCCTTAAAGGGTTTGAATCTCAAATACGAGATTAGTAATGATATGTGATATGGATACATTGGTTGCATTGTGTTGATGAATTGGATTATCTTCTGATAATGATTTTATGGATTATCTATGGTGATAATTATCTATTATGATGATATAAATTATCTATCTGTGTGTATATAGATAGTTTAAATTGAATTGTTTTAAACTTATAACAACTTGGACCTAAAAGAGACGTTTTGGATTTCGATGAGACCGGGATCGGGTTTTCATATTTGGATATCTGAAAACCACATCGATCCAAATTAACGATAGGTCGTGAATCTGCAGTGAAGATGAAGATTCAGAGTGCAAGGGTTATCGTCGTTAACTCTGAGGGTGATTCCAAAATGAGTGTAACGAGATAATGCCTTCGGTTTCGTTCGAACCCGGAACGAACTTGTATGGATTGAATGCTTTTAGAACATCGCCAGGTGGACGATGAGCATTCAAGTGATGTGTTCACTAAAGGTAATCGTAGCCTCAAGCCTCATCAACCGGGAATGGCTAAAATAGGGGAGGTGCAGCAAGGCTTCGTGGGTAGCCCCCACTGGAGAGCAAGATTTACCCCTGTCTAGAGGTCCCTTTTTATTCGGTTGAATGGGCGGTTGATTCGCAACAACTGTCGGGGTTGTCTTGTTCGGAACTGTCCAGTAAGGGATGGTTCTGGCCTTGTGTTGCAGGGGAGTGGGCGTACACCTCGGTACGGTGATCTAGGCAACGTACTGTATCGGGCAGTACCCCAGTAGCCCTGCCATTGTATGGAATCCAAAATCCAATAAGTGCCGTACGTATTAGTTGTGCCCAACTATGTTGGAACGTGAGATGTAAGCATTCCATCTATTTCTGTATTTTATTTGAAAACCCTAGACACTATTATAATATCACTGGATTTCCTATCAAATGTTTTGGTTAGCGTAAGGTAAAAACTTTTCCATGTTTATGTGTGGGAAGTCTTACGTGATACCTTTCTTTTCAAAGGTTTTAAAAATTAAGCAACTTTAACCTGTTACTCACACCAGACCCATGTCTGACCCGGAGTTTATTTCTGTTTTCTTAAACTCTTGGGTACTCAAATTTTTACGAGTAGCCAAGGGATTCAGGTTAGCTTTGACGAATTATGGAGGAGCAAATGTAGCAGGAGGTTTCTGCGTTGTAGTTATTTAGTATTCCGCTGTGTTGGTATCTCTGAGTCGTTTTTTGGAGTTGTTTCGTACTGTGTTGTAATAACTAGACAGGTGTTTATAACTGTCTAGTATGTGTTGTATTATATGTGTGACTCTGATTGTTGTTGTATATCTATGTAATAATTATGTTGTTAATATAATTTATTCATTCCGCTGTTTAGATTCTGATGTGTTGTTTCTTCTTTCTTCTCTTTCTTTCTCTTTCTATCCCTTTCTTTCTTATTAATGATGCATCATTTTGTGGAGACGGATGGCGGGTCGTGACAGTTGGTATCGGAGCATTAGGTTGAGTGAATGTCTAGGCTCTGTAGTGGTGTCTTTCTTGAGAGAGCGTATTTGTAATTTTAATATATATATAAATATATTTATTTCTACCTATCTGTTGGGTTACATGTTCAGGTTTTCCAATATAAGTTATAAAGGTAGATAAGGTAGTGGTGTATGTAACACGACTACTACCATTGGTTGGAGTTTGAATGTTTGAGGTTGGAAGTGTATCTGTCGAGACTATAGACCTTATACCGTCTCGAGTAAGTTGTGCAGTGGTGTAAGGATTTCATTGATCTCAGAAGTGTGTGATGGTATTTTGATACCTCAGGAAGTAGTAGCTGTGTGATGAGATGCAGTGAATATGGATATCTCCGAAGATGTTTTCTTTGGAACAAGTTTTGGGAAGTGTGTCTGCTTCAGTGTTGTGGCTGAGTTCAGCTGGATGTTTGTGTTTGGCTTTGAGGTCCGAATTTCTCGAAGAGCTTTGGGTTAGGAAGTTTTTGGCACTGGTGTCAGAAGTTCAGCCCGAGTTTTCTGTGTGCCAACAGGAAGTCTTCTAGTTAGCAGTTGTTCTGAAGGTGGAGTTCAGAAGTAGCAGAATGGACCCGTTTCTTCGGTGGATTGGCTAGTTGAGTGTAAGCTGTTCTGTTTGGTCAAGGGAGAACAGTTTCCTTGGATTTGGTTTGGTGAATCGCAAAAGTGACTTGCGATTGTGTGAGTATTCTCTTGGGTTATCTGAGTTTTTCTGAATGTCTTCAGGAAATCAGAGTTTTGTTCGCATCTGGAGATTGGGTTTCTTTATCAACTGGAATTCCAGGAGTGGTACCGGTGGTTCAGCTTTATAAAAGAATAATTCCAGGAGATTGAGTTGGTGTAGCAGCTCAGAGTCTTGGAGGAACTTCTGAGTTTTCTTTTATGGATCTGTTGAACCATATTCTGGAATATGTTGTCCAGTTTGTGTTCGTGCTCTTCATCAGCAGTTTCTTCTTTTCCAGATCAGAGTTGTGCAGCGGAAGCAGTTTGGAAGTGTTGTTGTTTTGTCTTTTCCGGATAGAAGAAGTTAGTTTGTTCTTCTGAGGTTTGAAGAGTAGATTTGTGTATCTGATTTTGGATTGATCTTGAGTAGATCGTTGTGTTGGATTGCTTTTGGTTCTGTTTGTTTCTAGAGGCATCAGCAAAGGTTAAGCTGATCAGATTGGATATCGACAGCCCAGGATCATCCGAAGATATTTGTGGTTAAGAGACGAAGGAATTTGGATTCCAGAATCGGAATTTTGTTTTGGATCTCTTTTGTGTTTTGGTTGGATTGGTGTTTGGTTTCCAAGAGTTGAGTTGCCAGTTTAGATAACTGGATTTAATGAGATTCACGTATCTCTGAGAGAGTACATGTATGAGTTATTTCTGGAAGTGGAATCAATTGTTCAGGAGGGTTTGGTTGTTGAGTCAGACTCGTTTGTAGTCTGATATCTTGTCTAGTTCTGTAGATCAAGATGAGTAGAAGCTCTGTAGCTTCGTAGTTTGATTGTTTGAATTTTTTTAGGGCGAGTATTCCGGTGTGTGTGTGTACACACACACACACACACACACACACATATATATATATATATATATACTTGGGGAAACTCGTGGGAATTTATCCAGAATTTTATCTGGATAATTAAATTTGTTTGATTTGATAAAATTTGTTGCTTCGGTTGTTAGCATGTGATTAATATATGCTTATGTTAAATTAAAATCTTTAATAGGATTATTAAATTACCTTTGCTTTTAAATTTCGGGGACGAAATTCTTTTAAGGGGAGAGGAATGTGATATCCCGAAAATTTTGGCAATATCAATTTAATAATCTGTATTTAAAATTAAATTGATTTGATAAATTCTGTTTATAAAATTTACTTGATTTAATAATCCAATTGAATAAATGTTTAATTGGTGAATTTTATCCTTTAAAACTAATAATTGCTTTCTATTTATAATATATGTATGCATATATATTGTAGATAGGTAAGTTTTGATTTTAGGTTAATGAACAAATAAAATCTTGTTTTTAAATTCTAATATCATTTTGATAATTTGGAATTTATTATTTTATTTAATAACTATTCAAATTATTGAAATAAATAACTAATTGGTTTAAAATACTTAAAGAAATTGTTTTAAATTGTTTAAATGTATTTTAAAGCATAGTTTTAATTTTAAATAAAATAGACAAAGGTTTATTTTATTTTCTTTTTAAATATAGCTTAATAATTATAATTTGGAATTATTTGAAAATTTAAAATACCAATTGTATACTAAAACATTAATGTAATTAATTAAGTTAAATAAGATAAGTAATTTATAACTTCTTTTATAAATAATTTAAATTTCATAAATATGTTACTTTCAAATAACATAGTAATAAATGTATAAGTCTAGGTATGTTTAAAAAGACAATATTATTATTTTAAAATTAAAATATGATTAATATAAATTAGTTTTGAATTGGAATTTTTAAAGGTATAGTTAGCATTTGAATTTGAATTCTTTTTGAAATTCAAATGAATTAACATAATTAAATTTTATAAATAAGCTTTCATCTTTTTATAAATTGTTTTATTTCATTAAAAAGAAATACATATACATTTATTTATGAAACTAATTTATATGTGTTTAATAAATAAAGAAGATTTCGATTACCTTTAAAATAAATGAAAACAAATAATATCAATTTCAAGACACATGTTACTAAACTAAGGGGTGGAATGACAAGTGTAAATAAATTAAAAAGCTAGTGTAACAAGTGTCTTTTATTTTTAATTTTCTTTTAATTTTTAAATAAATCATTTGTACTTATATAAAACATGTTTCTTCACCCTCATTTTTTTTCTAGTGTTCATTTCTCAAAGTTAAGAAAAAAATTCTCAGCTGAAACAAAACTGTAACTATATTGCTCAAAACAAAATCATGTTCAAAATTTGATTTCTTTTCAATACTCAAATCCCTCTTCAATTCAACCTGTTCAAAGCCATCACAGTTTTTACCTGCAAAATTAATGCAAATGTAAATTTGCATGCAAGTTAAAAACACAAGTAAACCCTCAAATTCAAAATGCAAAGTCTATTCAATCATGCAATCTTTTTCTTTTCAACCTAAGTTTTAAGACATGCAAGCAAGTTCCCTGTTAAATCCTCAAGTTTAAAATCAAAAGCCTGCATCTGGAAATCTGGGAATCAAGCATACAAAGCCTGCATTTTCAAGTTTATTCAAATATGCTTCTTCTTTCATCTGTCTAAAGTCATCTCTTCATGCAAATCTGCATCTAATTTGTAAACAAATCCTCAAGTTCAAAACTCCAAAAGCTTGCATGCATTTTTTTTTAAATCAGTGGTCTGAAGCAAGTTTTATTCAAAATTAAAGAATTCAAATTTAAGAGGATCAAAAGCATCTGGGTTTGTTCAAATATGCATCCAAGTTTTAAATCTGCAACTCAAATTTGTGCTATGTCTCTTAAATGACAGGTGAGTAACTTCTTTCCCTTAAAATAAAACTTAAGTATAGTATGTTGCTTGTGTTTATATACCTGATAGCATGTAGAATGGTGTGTTGTGAGTAACCTCACAAAATTAAAATTTAAGTATAATGATGATTGCATGCTTGTTTGTCTGTGATGAAAATTGAATTCTTGTATGTGTGTCTGCTGTGTGGATTGGTTTGAACATAAATACAGTTTTTGTGACGACCCGGAATTTTCGAGCATTTAAAATCAGAATATTTAATCGATTTTAAATACTTAAATGTTAATTCTAACTTGAATTAAGAATATCACAGTTTATTTGATAATTAAATTAGTAAATTAAATTATTTGAAGTTGGTAAAATATTGAATCTTCGGTTTTAAGCCTGTTAAAAATAATTATAAGGCTTATAAAATTTATATTGATAACACTGAAGATAATAGAAGTTTTCAAATTGAATTTTACAGTGATTTGTTGGGTTTTGAAATTTTATCGTTTAAATTGAATTTTTTAAAAAAAAATAGTCTTCCGAGGCACAGTCTCGGAATTCGACGAAACCAGTTCCATTGGATCTGTAATATTGAATTATTATCGGATTTCAAATTTCGTATTGGAGTTAGTGTGTGAGCGTATGATATATAAATGTGCTGAAATTTATATTGACAATTTAATATTTTAATTCGATAAAAAAAAGAAAAAAAAGCTATTTTCTTTATACGATTGAATTAGGACTCGAAACCTTTCCTTTTGCGTTCGGAATGAGCATATAACATTACAACACCCAGCAGAGTGTCTCATTAGGGGTTCGGGATTTTGCGTTGTGGGAAACGAGCGTTTAAAAATAAATATATATTTGAGTTGACCTTCAATTTCCATCAGCTGTTTTTATTTCATCTCATATCACTGTAGCTAATCCAACCGTATAACACAAGCGAGTTCTCTTTCTTCCTTTTTATAAGCACGAACCCCCCTTTTCCTCTTTTCTTAGTAACGAAATCTATACAAAGAATGGTGGACCGATTCGAATAAAGAAAATAATGATTTCTATTTCTCTAATCCTTTAACCAAACCGAAATAATGGCAGACAACCCTCTTTCCTCATCCTCGCTTCACGGTCATTAATATCATTGCCGCTATCCTCTTTATATTTCTAAAATCGAAATCATGAGTTCCAGGCCACTTAAAATCATGGTTTTTGTTCCGTTGAATTTGTGTGCTCAAGATCTTTATAACAGCCCGCATATTTATTGACTTTATATTTAAATTTTTTATTTAAATATTTTGTCGTTAATCGGATATTGGTCCGAAAAGCTACTTTTTGCAAACGGTCAAATTAGGACTCGAGACCACTTCCATTGAGTTCGAAATGCCGCTTACAACTTTTACAATTATAAGCATTGATAGGTTTGGAGTTAGTGGAATTTCACTTACTTTTCCCGCTTTGGACTTTGGGTTAGATTAGCCATTATAACTCAAACCCACTTCTCTCCTTCTCCTTACTCTTCATAATTCCTACCTAACTCTAGTTTTAGCATTAAGGGTGAGTGGAAAGGGAAATTAAAATTCCAAGCCGAAGTTCATTAAGCAAATTCAACATCCAACTCCAAAATCAAAGTTAAGACATTAGATTCAAGCTTCTTATGTTGAGATTGAAGTGGATTGATTCTTTCTTTGCTTTGGTCTTCATTTTCATTGATTTTTGGTGCAAAGGTGAGATTTTTATCTCACAATTCTAGTCTATAACTATATTGGACTGTTGGGAATGATTCCCCATCACTTTAGCATGTACATTTGCATTTGGTTTGGATTAGATTGGCGAAAAATTCCAACTTTTAGTGATTTTGGCGAAAATCTGCATTTAGGTCGCACTGCCTCGGAATTAGGTCGTTCTGGTGGAAAATTCGCCTCGGAGTTAGGTCGTAAGTCGTAGGTCGCTCGCCTTTAGGTCGTGCCCCTTTAGGTCGCTCGGCCTTGCCTGCCTCGTTAGGTCGCACGACCTTAGGTCGTTCCCCTTTAGGTCGTATGACCTTAAGTTGTTCACATGGGTTAGGCCTTTAAACCATTAGGTCGCTCGAATGAGTTAGGTCGTTGGACCTTAGGTCGTTTACCCTTTAGGTCGCGTGTTCCACTAGGTCGCGTGAACCCTTAGGTCGTTGGACCTTATTCCCTCTTAGGTCGGCAACCAGTAGGTCGTTTGCCTTGCTTAACTCGCGAACACCGTTAGGTCGCAAGCCTTTGAACCCTTAGGTCGTTGGACCTTATTCCCCCTTAGGTCGCGCGTACCCTAGGTCGCACAATCCCCTTAACCCGCTCGGCCTTGTCATTTTTAGGTCGCGAGTTTAATTAGGTCGTTCGGCCTTAAAACATTAGGTCGCTTGGCCTGTGCTATTGTTAGGTCCGAGTTCCTTAGGTCGCTCGCCTCCCTTAGGTCGCTTATCTGGTTGAGTCGCACCTCACCTTAGCTCGGCCATGTTAGGTCATTAGTTTCCCTTAGGTCACGTGTACCCTAGGTCGCAACCTTTAGGTCGCTCGATCCTATCCTCCCTTAGGTCTTCACTAGGTCGTACCGTTTTGGATGCGGCGCTGCCCCACACGTGTTCCTATTCTTTTGTATCATTATGGATCTTTTTGACCACTACTCTGATGTACACTTTCATGTGTTAGTTATATATTCATATCTTCTTCCGCCTTTGTGATATGGATGTCTGTGACTGATTTGTGTTATGTTTATTTCTATGTTTGTTTTCGAAGATTATTTATAGCCACCGTGTGATAAGCAATCACATGGATGGTCGCTCCTCAACAGCCTTATTCTCCGTGCTAGTTGACAGCACTACACCGTAGTGTTCTTGGCTAGCGTGGGTATAGAGGTGGGGCTCACAGCTTGGTATCAGAGCCAAACTTCGAAACAATGTAGAATAACTTAACAAGGATCATCGTCCTAAGTCCACCTTAGGAGTTATGTCTTAAGATTAATTCGAGTCGTCGTACCGATTCATCTTATATCCTTTATGATTCCTTGTCTTATCTAGCAAGATTGCTTGATATTCATTAGTGAATAATCTTCTTCTTTCTCTTCTTTCTTTCTTAAGGAAGAGAAATGGTTAGACCTGGTCATCCCAGAGCTGGACCATCTAGTGCTCCACCCCAAGATGGAGTTTTTATGACTACCCAGCAACTTCTTGACCTTGTCACGAATGCTCAAGCAGCTGGTTCTAATCCGAAACCTACTCACCCTAAATCTGGGTTTGCACGTTTGTGCAATGATTACACCAACCTGGGTGGGAAGCCATTTAAAGGTTCTGAAACTATCATCGAGGTCCGATCAAATCTTCATTCGCATGAATCTCGTCGATCTTCACCGTGTTCAGGTGGCTTCCAGTATGCTCCAAGAGAGAGCATTGGACTGGTATGAACTTCTTATTTCTGAAGTCAACGAAGCGGATCTTACCAGGATGCAATTCCGGACACGCTTCGAGTTAAAATTTGTACCAGAAGCAGAGAAGGTAACTCTGGCTCGACGCTTTATAGACCTTGTTCAAGGCGAGTCCTCTGTGACTAATTATGTCGCAGCCTTTGAGTCGCTTTCCAAATATGGGGTTGAATACATCAACACCCCATTGAAGAAGAACCAGAGGTTCGTTTATGGCTTAAACAAAAGCCTCAAGAAGCCATTACTTCTAAAGTTAGAAGTTCCTTTCGACCAACTTATAGATATCGCTCTACGTTTGGAAGAGGCTGGTAAAGAAAGTGATGTTGAAGTAGTAGCTTCCAAACCCAACTTCAACAACAAAAAGTGGCCCAGTAAATTCAAAGGCCCTCATCCCAACAAAAAGGGTAAGCATGCAACCCCTGCGGCAAAGTCTCCTTCTCCTAGTGGTGCGAGATGCTTCAACTGTGGATCTGGAGATCATTTTGCGAATAAGTGCTCTAAGCCCAAATCTTATCGCTATTGTAAGAGCCCGGATCATTACATACATCAATGCCTCAAACGTGAAGGCAAAAAGAAGGGAAAGTTAAACGTGGCTCAAGCCCCTGGCAACACATCTCGTGGCCAAGGTATTTCTCATTCCATTCTTGATGGTATTATTTTATTTCATGATCAACCTATTAGAGTTCTCTTTGATACGGGTGCATCCCATTCTTTTATATCAAAGGAACCTGTCGACACTTTCTCTTTAAATGTTGATGCTTTAATGACTTCCTTGAGAATTGCGAATCCTGTTGGTGGATCCGCAACTCTTAGTTTGCTTTGTAAAAATATGGAGATTATTTTATGTGATTTTCCATTCTTAGCCGATTTGCATGTTATGCGTTACCTAGGATTTGGAATGATTTTCGGAATGGATTGGCTTAATCGTTATGAAGCTCATATCCGATGTCCTGAGCGGACTATTTATCTCCGACATTCGCAATCTGTAAATCAGATTTCTATTATTCTTAAAGATTCGGATTCTACGTTGACTGCATCTTTATATTCTTTAAATCCTCATGATAATGATGATGATGATGAGGAAGATGTCATTTCTCGAATTCACGTCATTTGTGAATTTTCCGACATATTTGAGCCCGTTTTAGGTTTACCACCTAAACGAGCAATTGAGTTCAGAATTAATCTTACCCCTGAAGCTCAACCTATTACTCGTCCTCCTTATCTCATGTCTAATAAGGAAAATGAGGAGATGCGTAAACAATTATCTGAATTGGAGACGAAGCAATTTATTCGCTCTAGCTCCTCGCCTTGGGGAGCTTCGGCTATTTTCATGAAGAAATCCGACGGTACGCTTAGGTTTTGCGTTGATTATCGCAAGCTTAACGATCTGACTATTAAAAATAAATATCATTTACCTCGGATTGACGATCCGTTTGATCAGCTTAGCGGAGCTAAGGTCTTTTCACAGTTGGACTTGGCTATCGGTTTTCATTAGCTTCGTATTGCTGAGGATAGTATTCCTTTGACATCGTTCCGTACTCGTTATGGATCTTATGAATGGTTTGTTATGCCATTTGGTTTAACGAATGCTCCGGCTTACTTTGTTGACCTCATGAATCGAGTTTTCAAGGCTTTCCTCGATCGGTTTGTTCTCATCTTTATTGATGATATCCTTGTGTATTCTAAAACCGAGGAGGAGCATGAAAAACATCTTCGGATTGTATTGGAAACTCTTAGGAGTAATCAATTAAAGGCGAAATTTTCTAAATGCCACTTTTGGCAATCTCGTGTGAAGTTTCTCGGTCATATTATTTCCGAATCCGGAATTTCCGTGGATCCTTCAAAGATTGAAGCGATTCAAGGTTGGAAGAGACCGGAGAGTGTGACGGAGATTCGTAGTTTTCTCGGATTGGCGGGTTATTACCGTCGTTTCATTAAAGACTTTTCTAAGATTGTCGTGCCTCTTACTGGCTTGACTAAGAAGGGAGTTAAATACATTTGGTCGGACAAATGTGAAGCCTCTTTTTAGAAATTGAAAGAACTCCTTTCCGATGCTCCTATTCTTGTTATTCCCAAGGGGAATCAAGATTTTGTTGTTTATACTGATGCTAGTAACGTTGGTTTGGGTGTCGTTCTTATGCAAAAAGAACGTGTTATTGCTTATGCTTCTAGGCAATTGAAGCCGGCCGAGATTAGATATGCCACACATGATTTAGAACTCGCGGCTATTGTTTTCGCCCTTCGAATATGGCGTCATTATCTATTGGGAGAGAAATTTATTCTTTACACGGATCATAAGTCTTTGAAATATTTATTTTCTCAAAAGGAACTTAATTTGCATCAACAGCGTTAGCTCGAGTTCCTTGCACCTTATGATCTTGATATTCTTTATACCCCCGGTAAGGGTAATCGTGTCGCCGATGCTCTTAGCCATAAACAACAAGCAGATGTTTCTATGATGATATCCGAATGGAACGGTGTTGAGATTTTATCCACTTGTGAGATTCGAGAGCGCGTATCCGATTTATGCTCATCACTTGTTTTATGTAGCCTTGAGGCTCATCCTTCTCTCTTAGACCGCATTCTTGAAGCTCAAAGGCTAGATCTTGAACTGGTTCTTCTTGGCCAAAATATTAAGGGTAGAAGTGATATTGAAGGTTTGAAAGACTTTGATATTGATTCTCGTGGCGGCATTCGAAAATTTGGTAGACTTATCGTACCAAATATTGGTGATCTTCGTAAAGATATTTTAGAAGATTCCCATCGTTCTAAATTCACCATTCATCCCGGTAGTAGTAAAATGTACGCTGATATGAAGCGACTTTGTTATTGGGAGGGAATGAAATCTGATATTGCTAACTTCGTTAAGTGTTGCATGACTTGCCAACTTGTCAAGGCCGAACATCAAAGGCCTGGTGGGTTATTGCAACCCTTAGAAATTCCAACTTGGAAGTGGGACAAAATTTCCATGGATTTTATAGATGACCTTCCCCGTTCTCATTCGGGTCATGATAGCTTATGGGTGATCGTTGATAGGCTTACTAAATCCGCCCATTTTATTACCGTTCGGTCTAACCGAACCGTTCCTATTTTGGCCAAACTCTTTATCAAAGAAATTGTTAAATTGCATGGAGTTCCTACTTCTATTGTTAGCGATTGAGATCCATTGTTTACTAGTGGATTTTGGAAGAGTCTTCAAAAAGCTTTAGGAACGAGGCTTAATTTTAGCACTGCTTATCACCCCCAGACCGATGGACAAACCGAGCGTGTGAATCAAACTCTTGAAGATCTTCTTCGTGCTTGTGTGCTCGATTTTGGTGGAAGTTGAGAAGATCATATTTCACTTGTCGAATTTTCCTATAATAATAGCTTCCAATCTAGTATTGGTATGGCACCTTTCGAGGCACTCTACGGATGGCCATGCCGATCTCCTTCTTGTTGGCTTGAGGCCGGTGAGAGGCTGGTTTTAGGTCCAGACTTTATTCGTGATTCCACAGAAAAGATTGAACTTATTCGACGTAGGATGAAAGAAGCCTAGAGTAGACAAAAATACTATGCCGATAATCGAAGAAGGAAATTAGAATTTTCTGTTGGAGATCTTGTTTTCATTAGTGTTTCACCTATGAAAGGTGTTGTACGTTTCAGTCGGTCTGGAAAGTTAGCGCCTCGATATATTGGGTCATTTCCTATCACTGAACGTATTGGTTCCATGGCTTATCGCCTTTCATTACCGGCTCAGTTTTCTGCCATGCATGACGTGTTTCACATTTCTCAATTACGGAAATGCCTTCGAGATTCCGATTCTATTCTTGAGCCTAGTATTATGGAAGAAATTGAAGTTTCGCCAAATTTAACTTACGAGCAGCATCCTATTCGAATTATTGCTTTGGAGGTCAAACGACTTCGAAATAAAGATGTTCCACTTGTGAACGTTCAATGGTCCTCAAATTCTAAGGATTGCTCTTGGGAATCCAGAGAATTCATCGAGCGAACACATACAGACTTGCTTACTCCTGCTCTTTGTGGTGAACTTCCTATTTCAAATTTATTTTGTGTTAATATGCTTTTATGGTTGTTACTTTTTATTTCCATCTTATGTATTGCGAGGACGCAATTTCTTTAAGGAGGGGAGTCTGTAACAACCCGCATATTTATCGATTTTATATTTAAATCTTTTATTTAAATATTTTGTGGTTAATCGGATATTGGTCCGAAAAGCTACTTTTTGCAAACGGTGAAATTAGGACTCGAGACCATTTCCATTGAGTTCGAAATGCCGTTTACAACTTTTGATTATAAACATTGATAGGTTTGGAGTTAGTGGAATTTCACTTACTTTTCCCGCTTTGGACTTTGGGTTAGATCAGCCATTATAACTCAAACCCACTTCTCTTCTTCTCCTCACTCTTCATAATTCCTACCTAACTCCAATTTTAGCATTAATGGTGAGTGGAAAGGGAAATTAAAATTCCAAGCCCAAGTTCATTAAGAAAATTCAACATCCAACTCCAAAATCAAAGTGAAGACATTGGATTCAAGCTTCTTGTGTTGAGATTGAAGTGGATTGATTTTTGCTTTGCTTTGGTCTTCATTTTCATTGATTTTTGGTGCAAAGGTGAGATTTTTATCTCACAATTCTAGTCTATAACTATATTGGACTGTTGGGAATGATTCCCCATCACTTTAGCATGTACATTTGCATTTAGTTTGAATTGGATTGCGAAAAACTCCAACGTTTAGTGATTTTGGCGAAAATCTGCATTTAGGTCGCACTGCCTCGGAATTAGGTCGTTCTGGTGGAAAATTCGCCTCGGAGTTAGGTCGCAAGGTCGTAAGTCGTAGGTCGCTCGCCTTTAGGTCGTGTCCCTTTAGGTCGCTCGGCCTTGCCTACCTCGTTAGGTCACGTGACCTTAGATCGTTCCCCTTTAGGTCGTATGACCTTAAGTTGTTCACATAGGTTAGGCCTTTAAACCATTAGGTCGCTCAAATGAGTTAGGTCGTTGGACCTTAGGTCGTTTACCCTTTAGGTCGCGTGTTCCACTAGGTCGCGTGAAACCTTAGGTCGTTGGACCTTATTCCCTCTTAGGTCGGCAACCAGTAGGTCGTTTGCCTTGCTTAACTCGCGAACACCGTTAGGTCGCAAGCCTTTGAACCCTTAGGTCGTTGGACCTTATTCCCCCTTAGGTCGCGCGTACCCTAGGTCGCACAATCCCCTTAACTCGCTCGGCCTTGTCATTTTTAGGTCGCGAGTTTAATTAGGTTGTTCGGCCTTAAAACGTTAGGTTGCTTGGCCTGTGCTATTGTTAGGTCGTGAGTTCCTTAGGTCGCTCGCCTCTCTTAGGTCGCTTACCTGGTTGAGTCGCACCTCACCTTAGCTCGGCCATGTTAGGTCGCGAGTTTCCCTTAGGTCGCGTGTACCTTAGGTCGCAACCTTTAGGTCGCTTGATCCTATCCTCCCTTAGGTCTTCACTAGTTCTTACCGTTTTGGACGCGGCGCTGCCCCCTGGACCCCCACGACCTGACCGGGCAGGTCGAAACCCGTAGCGGGGGCGTTGCCCCCGTACCCCCACCTTGGGGGGTTGCCACTCCCCTGGACCCCCCCTCCGTAGGGGACCTTATCTGAAAAACATTCAACAGAACTTGCTTTGTTGAGATGCTGAGTTGACGATTCTTCGAAACAAACTATCTTTGGCTTCTCGGTCGATTTTATGGTATCACGGCCTTGCTAAAAAGGCGGGATAACAACTTTAGAAATATGAAGGTTTCAATACTAGTAGTAAATAACAAAACTCTTTCAACAAAATGATTTCAACTCTATTTTCAATAACAAAGCACTTTTCTTAAACCGTTTTCCAATCTACTAGTATAGACAAACCTTTACCTCACTCGGATGAGAAATCTAATTAAACGACTTAGTAAAACAAGTGGCATGAAACGCTTGCATTCACTTCGTCGGTTAACTCTTGGACTTGTTCGATTGAACCTCTTGTGACAATTTTCTAGTGAAGATTTACAGTTTGTTCGTAAATATTTAAGTTAAGCAAGTGGTTATGGGACACGAAGATAAACTTTTATATTTACTAGCTTAGTGTAATTGACACTTCTCGTTGATCATGACGATCATTTTATGATTTAGACTAGCAATTGTGCGATGTCTCTTTGTTTGCTAGGTTAGACATGACCTCATTGGTGTGATTCCGGCTCACACATATCTCTTTGTCTGCAAGGTTAGTCTAGACACCATTTGTGTGATTCCACTCACACATACCTTTTTGTTGCGAGGTTAGGCTAGACACCATTTGTGTGATTCCACTCACACATACCTTTTTGCTTTTTGGTTAGCCTAGACCTCATCTGGGTGATTCCGACTCACCCATATAGGGTAGCTCCCCATGGTCTTCGGACCGTCATGTGATAGGCCTCTTTCCCTTTTTTTGTGATTTCTGGATTTCTTGTGTTGATTTCTGGAATTTATGTCATTGACTTGTTATGAGTACAAGTTTAGGGTATGATGCCCTCTTTGGATCTTTGAGAAGATTCTTGTGATATTGATTTATCTCTTATTGATTGGTCTTCTGCCGATCATCATTTGCATACTTATAGTAGTATGTCAGTATGGATATTTTATGTTTATGCCATATCTTTCATTTTATATCATGTCATCTGATATTTATAGCTAGACTGATCCGTTTATTATTTTCTTAAATAATACTCGGGTCAGACCGAGATGTTACAGGTGCTTCTGCTTGACTTCTTCCCGGGATTTTCTACTCTGACTTTTGGCTAACTATTTAGATTAGCAGTTTTTGTTGTATACACTTGAGATATAGACTCATAGTTGTATTCTTTTTTATAGCACGTGTTTCTATTCTTTTTAACTATTGTGGATCTTTTTGACCACTACTCTGATGTACACTATCATGTGTTAGTTATATATTCATATCTTCTTCCGCCTTTGTGATATGGATGAATGTGACTGATTTGTGTTATGCTTATTTCTATGTTTGTTTCCGAAGATTATTTATAGCCACCGTGTGATAAGCAATCACATGGATGGTCGCTCCTCAACAGCCTTATTCTCCGTGCTAGTTGATAGCCCTACACCGTAGTGTTCTTGGCTAGCATGGGTATAGAGGCGGGGCGCCACAATCTTCGAGCCCATATCCTCTTTGTCGACTGCGATGCACCACGACCTAGGTTTATTTTCTTGTTCGAGACTAGGGTTTCGATTCTAGGCGACTGTGGGCGATGTTAGGTGGATTCGAGCATGGCATCGCATATCGCGTGCGAAGGAGAGTAGATGTCGTCGATAGGGAGGTGCGGTTCTCCTAAATAAATCACGAATTTGACCATTTCGACCTCAAGCTGCCAGGTCGCGATTTTATATAAGGAACCAGGCTTTGTCTCATTGCTACCGTGGCGGAGAGGATGTGAAGATGAGCACGATGACGAAAGCGGTTTTTGGAATTGTTGAGTATCGAAGGAGGAATTAGGGATGAATAAACGGGGCAGACGTTTATGTGAATAGTCTGTAGAATTCTCGGTTTGGGGAAGAACATTAGCGGTTATCTGGGTAATTACTTTAGTTAATTATTTAGTTAAGTTAAATTAATTATTTAAATAAACGGATAACTTATATATTTCGTATCTTTTGCATTCGAGGTTCGATTTACGAGTCGTTTCGTGCTTTGTGCTCATGATGGAGAGCTCTACGACTTGGCAATGGTTTTGCCAGGTTTGGTTATGGTCAAGTCGGGAAAACCAAAGCCATATTTGAAGGGGATTGTGAATGAAATGGAATAGGGTGAGTTAATCTCAGTCAGTTAAAATTTTAAATTCAAATTTAAATGATCAAAGTTAAATAATTAGTTGAATGGTTGAGTTGATTGATGTGTTATCTTATGGTATATATTATATCTTGGAATGTTTGATTTATATTGTGCTAACGTCTGTGGATGCAGGAAAAACAGGTTGGAGGGATCCAACTGGATCCCTCAACATTTATTTTAAATTATTTAACATTCTCTATTGTGATTGTTGATGTTCTATGATGAATCATATGGGAATATTGAATACTATGGTTTGATTGACTATATTTGGTATAACGAGTTACCAAATATATATATAAATTGAATTTTGGAAAGAAAATAAAGAAGTGAATTTGTAAGCGAAATAATTATAGAAATTTGAATTAAATTTAGGAATAAATTGGAAAAGAAATAAAGTGCCTTTAAAATCCTAATAAATAAATCGTGAGTATAAAAAGGGAAATTTTGAATAAATAGAAGATTAATGAATTTTTAAACTTCAGTATGATTGAAACATTTATTTAAAATTTAAGATTTAAATTTTTATTAAGAAGAATAAAGAAGAAATTGGGAAATTTGATATTGGTATATTTCAGTTAAAAGATTTTAAATCAAACGGAAAATAATAACAACAATAATAAGTCCATAACTAATGAATTTTGAAATGAATTGAGTAATTAAAGAAAACTATTTCAAATAAAATAAATTGGAAATCAATTTGGGAAAATTGATTTAAGTGATTGAAGTTGGAATTTCCTCTGGATAGCCAAGTACATGTTTTTAAAAGTAAATTTTTAAATATAAATTAAATGTTTAAAGTTGTTTTTTTTAAAGAAAGCAAGTATTGTAAAATTTATTATTTCTAATATTGTGTAAAATAAGTATTTTCCTTTAATCTATTTTAGCAGTAATTTTTAAAGAAATAACTTAGTATTTTGTATTTTTTAAATAGAAATCCAGTTTTATATTTCATTAAGTAACTTTATTTTCAAATGTTTATATAGTATGTATTTTTAGTAAATTATTGAAGTAGTTTTAACTTACATGTTTTAAAGAAAATTCCAAAGTATGTATTTTGTTTAATCTATTATCGTGATAATTATTTAAAGAATGATTTGGTATTTTGTTTAAAGTATTATTATAAATTAAGTATTAAAGTAAATTTTATAAATTAAATGTCAAATATATTTTACAATAAAATGTTTTAAATTATTTTTAAAATCTAAAGTTTTGTGCTTGGTGATTCCAGTGGAAATGGAAATACTCGGAAGTTATTCTGAGAAAAGGAAGATAGTTTGAAAACTGTTTTCAAAAGAATTTGAAAGTGAGAATATATCTTGTAAAGATATTTTCGAGGTTAATAAATAATTTGGAAAAATTATTTATTGTTGGATGGTTGTTGTTAATATTAATTGATAGTTAAATAACTGACTATCAATATTGGCCAAATACGTTGATCGTTTCGAAGAGACCGGGATCGAGATTTATTTCTCAAAAACCACTTCGATCCGGTTTGTACGTTTCGTGCAAAACGAGTTTGGATTCGAAGATGGAGCAGCGAAGTGCAAGGGCTAGTCGCTACTAATCCTGAGGATATTTCCAAAATGGATGTAGTAGGAGCAGTGCCTTCGGTTCCGTTCGAACCCGGGACGGACTTGTATGGATGAATGCTTTCGTAAACATCGTCAGGTGGGCGATGGGCATTCTAAGGGATATGTTCTATAAAGGTAACGCTTAGCCTTAAGCCTCATCAAATGGGAATGACTGAAAATCAGGGGTTATGCAGCAAAGCTAGGTGGGTAGCACCCAAGAAGGGTGAGGTCATTCCTGTCTAGATGTCCCTTTTTATTTCGGCTTAGTGGGCGGTTGCTGATCCCAACCGCGGGGTGATCTCACTCGGGATTATCCAGTAAGGGGTAGTCCCGGCCTTGTGTTGCAGGGGAGCGGGCGTACTCCTCGGTACGGTGATCTAGGCCCCGTACTTTGACAGGTGGTACCCCAGTGCCTAGTCATTAGTTGGAAATCCATTCTCCCTACGAGCCTTGTACGAGTTTTGTTTGTATTACCCACTCTGTGGCTAGTAGCTGGAATTTAATAGATGTAACAATTTCGGCTATTTTATAAGTATTTGTATATAGACCCTATTATAATATCAAAGGATTTCTATAAAAAATGTTTTAGCTATCGTAAGGTAAAAACCCGACATGTTTATTTGTAGCGTGGTTTTACGAGACGATTTTGTTTTCAAAGGATTTTTGAAAATTTAATAATCAATTGGGTGTGATTTTCTCACGCTGGTATTCCAGACTGACTCGGGTGTTATTTAACTATAATGCTCGGGTCAGACCGAGTATTATAGGATACAGGATTTGATGCTATGGAGCTCAGGAGACGAGCTGGATGACGATACGTACTCTCGTACATGTTTATGTATATATTCCGCTGTGTTGATTTCCTGTGTAACCATTTGTATGTTATTGATGTTGAGCTGTGATTGATGTACTCTGATGATTGTAAAATATGTAAGCAGATATATTTGGTTTTGAGTAAAGAGTATTTATTTTCTATTATATTTTATTCCGCTGCAATAGGTAGATTCTGTTGTTGTTTTCTATTTTTCTTCTTCTACCTCTTCTTCTTTAACCCAAATGGTTTGTATTTCTGTACAAATTGAGTTGATTTAGGTAGAATAGTGTTGACTCAAGGGATACGGATTTGCGGGTTGTTACAGTTGGTATCAGAGCTTAGGTTGGTGATAACCTTGGCTCTGGTGGGAAATTACTCAATTAGAGTCTGTGGTACTCTAGAATGAGTTTGAGCGTATTAATAGATATGAGCGTGTATTTGTTAGTGAATATAAATTGTTTTAATATTGTGTTAATTGGTTTATTGAGTGGCATATGAACCTTCGTCGGTACAGTCTGGACAACTGTATAGAAGGGGTTTCTAAGCACTTGAATAAAACAATCGACACGGTATTGTTTTAAATATGGGTGAATGAAATAATTTTACCCAAAAATATATTTTGGTACAAGGAAAAGTTTTTCTTAAACTATTTAGTTAATATATGGTTGCTTGGATGTTAGAAATGATAATATTATTATCATCGTTGTGTAAAAAAAAAATCTAACTAGAAATTGAAAATATAACCAAAGTTTAAAGGAATAAATTCATTATAAAATGAAATTTATAAATATGAATCGTAAATATAAATTATAAATTGAGATATAATTAAATGAGAATTTGTATAAGCATAAACTATACAAATATATTATAGTTAAAATTTAAATTAAAACAGAATTTGAAACTTTAAAACCCTGGAGATTTTGAAAGTATTTTGAAGATAAATAGTAGCATTGTTGTTTTTGGCTTATTTCTAAAAGGAAATTTGCTTTAAAATGGATTTTGAAAGTGATATAGCATTGAATTCACTCCAGTCACTGGAAAATAACTTCGGTGATGACTGCAGCATCATCGATGATCATTTTTGAGTTTCTAAGTGATGAATTGCTGCCAAATTTATCTGTTCAGGAAAACCTGTTTGCTTTTGAAATTTCAAAGGAAATCTGTTGGGAATAAAACCAGGATTGGTTTAAAATTTTTGAGAAGTGTGATTTTGAGATGTTGAAGATTTCAAAATGATCTGAAACCAAAAGCCGGGTGTTTAAAAAAATCCCTGATAAGATGGGTTGTAAGCTTATAAATTGAGATGATTTTTAAATCAGGAAAGGAATATAAGCTTTGAATGTTGAGAATTTGAATTTAAAATGAAAAGTTCAAAATGAAATTAACTTGTATTGGGAAATAAAAATTAACTGGATTGGAATAAATTGAATAGGCTGAAAATAATATTCAGTTGTATTCGAATTAAGTTGAAATTGAATTGAGTTGAATAAATCTGAGTTAAAATAAAATTGAATTGTAATAAAAATTCAATTGAGTTATTGAACGAAATTAGATTCTGACCTGAATAAATGGAAAATAAATTGGTTAAGGATTGGATTGAAATAAATAAATTAGAATAACTTGTAAAGGAACTGAAATTCATGGAATAAAAAAAAAGAGGTTGAACTTAAGAAAATTTGATGAAGAGATTTTGAGATTAAAATCAAGTTCTATCTATAAATTGGGGAAGAACTAATTTGATAATAAATTATTTAAATAAATATATAATGAGAACCTAATGTAGCTAAATAAAAGCTGAATTGGTGAGTTAATATTGAAGCTTGGAAATAAAACTCAAGTTATAAATTAAATTCGACTTAAATTGTTGATGAAGTAAAAGTAATTGAGAATGAAGTTTAATTGTGAGTTCATAAAATTGGGTGGTAAATTGAAAATGGATAGTGGATTCAGAACTTGAGTTATAAATTAAAATTTAACGTGAAGTGTTAACAAATTAAATATAATTGAAATGTATCGAATAAAAATGAAATTGGATTGAAATAGTAATAGTTTGAATTACAAATAAAATCCAAACAAGTGAAAATAAATTTGAATCGAAATAGAATTTGGTGGGTTATAAATAATATTTAAGGAAATGTAATTCAAAATGGATTGAGTTGATAAACTAATTATATTGAATAAATACATGGATGGAATAAATAAGAATCAAATGGAAGTGAACTTAAGTTTGAAGTGAAATAAATTGAGTAAATTAACTTAAATTGAGAATAATTAGAAGCTCGACTAAGAGTAAAAATGAAAGACCATTAAATTGAAGCTTAGTTTGAATTAATTCGGGAATGGTTAGTAATGTGCAAGCTTGGAATGGGTCGAGCTAAATAAATGGTTATGAATGAATTAAAATAAAAGGGAAATTTAACTGGTAATAAAGATGAACCTAAGTTGTTAATGGATTTTGAATGAACTAGTTTGGTTAATAAAATAAAATGTAAGTGAATGGATTCAACTTTAAATGCAATGAAAATGAGAATATACGGATTGTGAATAAGTCCGAAATGGAATAGAATTAAGTGTAAGTTGAGTCGGAGTCAATTTAAATTGATTATAAAACTCAAGTGCTTATTTATTCACACAGATCTTGTCAAATTGCAAAGAATAAATTGTTATTGAATGTAAATGGAAGTTGTGAAAATGCCTTGGATGGATAGGAGTAAAATAAATTGATTTTGAGAATAATTGAATTAAATATGAGTTCGGTTTGCTTAAAAATAAATTAAATGTAAGAGATTGAGTTTTAAGCCATCCAAATTGATGAAGTTGTATACGAATGGATTGAAAACCATTCAAATTGAACGAAAATGGTTTATAAATTAATTGAAACAGTTGAATTAGTATGAAAACTATATAAATTGCTTATGGGAAAATGTTGGTGTGGATTTCTTTTAGAATTCATGTGTTTAACTGTTGCAAATAAGTGAAATGTTGTTAAACTTCATATATATCATATTTACATGTTTAAATTGAGTAAGTATAGGTACCTGGGAGCCGTGTGGCTGGATTTGGTTGTGCTATTTGCTAAAAATAATAAGCCGCTTGCTTAAAATGCTAAATAACGTACGCCTACGCAATAAAAATAGGAAATATGAATTGTTTTTGGTTTTTCCGAACGTGTGGGTCGATGTATATATATTTATCTCTTTTGTCAAATTGCAAAAGCTCCTCCGTACAAAGGGGACTCTGCCAAAAAAATTCGGGAATTTTGGGAGTTAGAAATTTTTTTAAAATTTTTGTTAACGACAAAACGATTTCAAATTGGAAATTGAAATAAGTTAGTAAATGAAACTAATTAAAATAATGACGTGAATTAGTTATAAATGGAAAATAAAATTCAATATTTAAAATTAAAGATAAATTGAATTCGTATGAAAATGAAAGAATCAATGTGAATAGGAATAGATATAAACTAAAGTGGGAGATGAAAATAAATATAAGAAACACATAAATGCTTATACTAGCATAGGTAAGGAATGATGCATTCTCAATTGGAAACTGATATTTCAAATACAATTTAAGTTAGTATTTGAATTAATAGATATTGACATTTGTAAGAAAGTCGATAAAATGTCTTTGAATATTGTGATGGGACATATGGCTGTGTAAGATGTGCAGGTAATATAAAGGTAAAGAGAATTGATTTTGATTTCAGAAGATAAATTTGAAATGCTCGACAAAAGGTATGTGTTTAAGTTTCTATGTGAAATTGATTGGGATTTTGGATTGAGCCACTTGGCGTTTTGTTTTCTTTTTGGATTTGGGAGGCCGTAGAGCCATTTTGTAGTTGTACCGAGCTAGCCGCGCAAAGGAGACGCTGGCGAAATTTTTTGGGAATTTAGGGAGTTAGAAAAATTTTGAGAAAATTTTGATAATTCAAAATTTGGTTTTAAATTGAAACTTGAATGGTTAAACAAACAGTATCGTTTGAAACTATTGGGAGGGTTTGGAAAGTTAGTAAGAGTGATAAGGGGTCTTCTATAAAAAGATAGTTGGAAGAATGTTGAATTGCTGGTTTTGAGAAAGGTAAATGGGTATTGGTTGATTCTTCCTAATTAGCAATTTCGAGGACGAAATTCTTTTAAGGGGGGAGGAATGTGACGACTCGGAATTTTCGAGCATTTAAAATCAGAATATTTAATCAGTTTTAAATATTTAAATGTTAATTCTAACTTGGTATAAGAATATCACAGTTTATTTGATAATTAAATTAGTAAATTAAATTATTTGAAGTTGGTAAAATATTGAATCTTCAGTTTTAAGCCTGTTAAAAATAATTTGAAGGCTTATAAAATTTATATTGATAACACTGAAGATAATAGAAGTTTTCAAATTGAATTTTACAATGATTTGTTGGGTTTTTAAATTTTGTCGTTTAAATTGAATTTTTTTATAAAAAAATAGCCTTCCGAGGCACAATCTCGGAATTCGACGAAACTAGTTCCATTTGGTCTGTAATATTGAATTATTATCGGATTTCAAATTTCGTATTGATCGGAGTTAGTGTGTGAGTGTATGATATATAAACGTGCTGAAATTTATATCGACGATTTAATATTTTAATTCGATAAAAAAAAAGAAAAAAAAGCTATTTTCTTTATACGATTGAATTAGGACTCGAAACCTTTCCTTTTGCATTCGGAATGAGCATATAACATTACAACACCCAGCAGAGTGTCTCATTAGGGGTTCGAGATTTTGCGTTGTGGGAATCGAGCATTTAAAAATAAATATATATTTGAGTTGACCTTCAATTTCCATCAGCTGTTTTTATTTCATCTCATATCACTGTAGCTAATCCAATCGTATAACACAAGCGTATCCAACACGTGAGTTCTCTTTCTTCCTTTTTATAAGCACGAACCCCCCTTTTCCTCTTTTCTTAGTAACGAAATCTATAAAAAGAATGGCGGATCGATTCGAATAAAGAAAATAACGATTTCTATTTCTCTAATCCTCTAACCAAACCGAAATAATGGCAGACAACCCTCTTTCCTCATCCTCGCTTCACGGTCATTAAGATCATTGTCGCTATCCTCTTTATATTTCTAAAATCGAAATCATGAGTTCGAGGCCACTTAAAATCATGGTTTTTGTTCCGTTGAATTTGTGTGCTCAAGATCTTCGAGCCCATATCCTCTTTGTCGAGTGCGATGCACCACGAGCTAGGTTTATTTTCTTGTTCGAGACTAGGGTTTCGATTCTAGGCAACTGTGGGCGATGTTAGGTGGATTCGAGCATGGCATCGCATATCGCGTGCGAAGGAGAGTAGATGTCGTCGATAGGGAGGTGCGGTTCTCCCAAATAAATCATGAATTTGACCATGTCGACCCCAAGCTGCCAGGTCGCGATTTTATATAAGGAACCAGGCTTTGTCTCATTGCTACCGTGGCGGAGAGGATGTGAAGATGAGCACGATGACGAAAGCGGTTTTTGGAATTGTTGAGTATCGAAGGAGGAATTAGGGATGAATAGACGGGGCAGAAGTTTATGTGAATAGTCTGTAGATTTCTCGGTTTGGGGAAGAACATTAGCGGTTATCTGGGTAATTACTTTAGTTAATTATTTAGTTAAGTTAAATAAATTATTTAAATAAACCGATAACTTATATATTTCGTATCTTTTGCATTCGAGGTTCGTTTTACGAGTCATTTCGTGCTTTGTGCTCATGATGGAGAGCTCTACGACTTGGCAATGGTTTTGCCAGGTTTGGTTAAGGTCAAGTCGGGAAAACCAAAGCCATATTTGAAGGGGATTGTGAATGAAACGGAATAGGGTGAGTTAATCTCAGTCAGTTAAAATTTAAAATTTAAATTTAAATGATCAAAGTTAAATAATTGGTTGAATGGTTGAGTTGATTGATGTGTTATCTTATGGTATATATTATATCTTGGAATGTTTGATTTATATTGTGCTAACGTCTGTGGATGCAGGGAAAACAGGTTGGAGGGATCCAACTGGATCCCTCAACATTTATTTTAAATTATTTAACATTCTCTATTGTGATTGTTGATGTTCTATGATGAATCATATGGGAATATTGAATACTATGGTTTGATTGACTATATTTGGTATAACGAGTTACCAAATATATATATAAATTGAATTTTGGAAAGAAAATAAAGAAGTGAATTTGTAAGCAAAATAATTATAGAAATTTGAATTAAATTTAGGAATAAATTGGAAAAGAAATAAAGTGCCTTTAAAATCCTAATAAATAAATCGTGAGTATAGAAAGGGAAATTTTGAATAAATAGAAGATTAATGAATTTTTAAACTTCAGTATGATTGAAACATTTATTTAAAATTTAAGATTTAAATTTTTATTAAGAAGAATAAAGAAGAAATTGGGAAATTTGATATTGGTATATTTCAGTTAAAAGATTTTAAATCAAACGGAAAATAATAACAACAATAATAAGTCCATAACTAATGAATTTTGAAATGAATTGAGTAATTAAAGAAAACTATTTCAAATAAAATAAATTGGAAATCAATTTGGGAAAATTGATTTAAGTGATTGAAGTTGGAATTTCCTCTGGATAGCCAAGTACATGTTTTTAAAAGTAAATTTTTAAATATAAATTAAATGTTTAAAGTTGTTTTTTTAAAGAAAGCAAGTTTTGTAAAATTTATTATTTCTAATATTGTCTAAAATAAGTATTTTCCTTTAATCTATTTTAGCAGTAATTTTTAAAGAAGTAACTTAGTATTTTATTTTATTTTAAAATAGAAATCCAGTTTTATATTTCATTAAGTAACTTTATTTTCAAATGTTTATATAGTATGTATTTTTAGTAAATTATTGAAGTAGTTTTAACTTACATGTTTTAAAAGTAAATTCCAAAGTATGTATTTTGTTTAATCTATTATCGTGATAATTATTTAAAGAATGATTTGGTATTTTGTTTAAAGTATTATTATAAATTAAGTATTAAAGTAAATTTTTATAAATTAAATGTCAAATATATTTTACAATAAAATGTTTTAAATTATTTTTAAAATCTAAAGTTTTGTGCTTGGTGATTCCAGTGGAAATGGAAATACTCGGAAGTTATACTGAGAAAAGGAAGATAGTTTGAAAACTGTTTTCAAAAGAATTTGAAAGTGAGAATATATCTTGTAAAGATATTTTCGAGGTTAATAAATAATTTGGGAAAATTATTGTTGGATGGTTGTTGTGAATATTAATTGATAGTTAAATAACCGACTATCAATATTGGCCAAATACGTTGATCGTTTCGAAGAGACCGGGATCGAGATTTATTTCTCAAAAACCACTTCGATCCGGTTTGTACGTTTAGTGGAAACGAGTTTGGATTCGAAGATGGAGAAGCGAAGTGCAAGGGCTAGTCGCTACTAATCCTGAGGATATTTCCAAAATGGATGTAGTAGGAGTAGTGCCTTCGGTTCCGTTCGAACCCGGGACGGACTTGTATGGATGAATGCTTTCGTAAACATCGTCAGATGGACGATGGGCATTCTAAGGGATATGTTCTATAAAGGTAACGCTTAGCCTCAAGCCTCATCAAATGGGAATGACTGAAAATCAGGGGATTTGCAGCAAGGCTAGGTGGGTAGCACCCAAGCAGTGTGAGGTCATTCCTGTCTAGATGTCCCTTTTTATTTCGGCTTAGTGGGCGGTTGCTGATCCCAATCGCAGGGTGGTCTCACTCGGGATTACCCAGTAAGGGGTAGTCCCGGCCTTGTGTTGCAGGGGAGCGGGCGTACTCCTCGGTACGGTGATCTAGGCCCCATACTGTGACAGGTGGTACCCAAGTGCCTAGTCATTAGTTGGAAATTCATTCTCCCTACGAGCCTTGTACGACTTTTGTTTGTATTACCCACTATGTGGCTAGTAGCTAGAATTTAATGGATGTAACAATTTTGGTTATTTTATAAGTATTTGTATATAGACCCTATATAATATCAGAGGATTTCTATAAAAATTGTTTTAGCTGTCGTAAGGTAAAAACCCGACATGTTTATTTGTGGCGTGGTCTTACGAGATGCTTTTATTTTCAAAGGATTTTTGAAACTTTAATAATCAATTGGGTGTGATTTTCTCACGCTGGTATTCCAGACTGACTTGGGTGTTATTTAACTATAATGCTCGGGTCAGACCGAGTATTATAGGATACAGGATTTGATGCTGTGGAGCTCAGGAGACGAGCTGGATGACGATACGTACTCTCGCACTTGTTTATGTATATATTCCGCTGTGTTGATTTGCTGTGTAACCATTTGTATGTTATTGATGTTGAGCTGTGATTGATGTACTCTGATGATTATGAAATATGTAAGCAGATATATTTGGTTTTGAGTAAAGAGTATTTATTCTCTATTATATTTTATTCCGCTGCGATGGTTAGATTCAGTTGTTGTTTTCTATTTTTCTTCTTCTACCTCTTCTTCTTTAACCCAAATGGTTCGTATTTATGTACAACTTGAGTTGATTTAGGTAGAATAGTGTTAACTCAAGGGATACGGATTTGCGGGTCGTTACAGTTTTATGTATTACAGATTTTTTTAGTACCAGAGGCATATTTAGTAAAACTTAAATACACTTAAATCAATCTGTAATAATACATGAGACCTAAACAATGTATGCTTATAATGTATGTATAAATTATAGTTAAGATTTGTTCATGAACAAAAGAAAGAAAAAAAATATACCTGTAGTTTTCTGGAAACAAGTACTAGCAAAGTAAACTGAAATCTAACAAAAACAAGATGATTATTTCTTAGTTTCGGTGTTAGAATCAAAAGTTAAAACTAAATCGTGATTTTTAAAAACCAAAATTTCAATTTTTAGTTTTGAGATTATGTGCATTGATGTTTTTCTTCTGGGAAGTGAAAAGGGGAAAAGTTTTTATAACCTAGTTTTAGGCTCTGCATTGATTTGATCGGTGGGGAGACCACAGTGGACCGAGTGCTGAGATCTTTGGGGTAATGGTTGCTTGGGTGTCGAAGAGGTGTTGGACGGCGGTGCTAAGCTTCCTATGGTCGGAGGAGATAGGATGAATGATTTGACAGGTTTTGGGTTTGGAGGTAAAACTGTTGACAGGCTTTGGTTTAGGAATACTCGAATTTGATTTCGAGTGGATTGAGGGATTTTGATGGTCGCGAAGTGATTCAAGGATGGTCGGCGACTTGCTTGTGGTTTGGGTAGTGGCCGGAGGTGGCCAGAACCACCGTGCATATGCATGGTGAAGAAGATTGTGTCAGGTGTTTTGTTTGGTTTGCAGTGTATTTTTGTCTCGGGTTAATACTCGAGTAATTCGAGCTTTTACTCGAAACTGATCAGGGTTTTACTTGAAAGAAGTTTTTACTCGAAGCTGATCAGGGTTTTACCATGAGTAATTCGAGTTTTGAAAAGAAAGAAGTTTTTAAGTTTTGAAATGTTTAAACAGTTTTTAAATGTTGAAACATATTTGAATCTTAAATAAATATGGGTTTAAATCCCTTACATAAAATGAGAGATTATTTAACATAAGTTTTAAAAAGGTTTTAAATTTGTTTTTTTAAAAAACTTTGTTAAATTTAAGTTTGGTTTTCATTTTAAATTTAAAATTTAAAATAAAAATTGGAAACAAATTTTAGAATAAGTTGTTTTAAATATTACTTTGATAATGATAATGAAATCATTAAAAAGGAATGTTTATATTTTAAAATAAATCAAAGATTTAATGATTTGGTTTATTAAATTAATAAGGTAATTAGATGATTAATTTATTTATTTTTTTAAATTAATTAAATAAGGATTTTGAAATTAATTAATTAAGGTTAAGATTAATTAATTAAAATTAATTAATTTAGGAATAAGATCATTAATTAATTTAGTTATGATTTTAATTAATGATTAGAAATTAATCAAGAGGTTAAGATTAATTAAGTTAAAAACTTAATTAATTAAATAATTAGTGATTAATTAAATGATTAATAAAGATTAATAAAATTTGTGATTAATAAATGATTAATTTAAGTTAATTACTTAAGTAAGGTAATTAAAGAAATTGATAATAAGTTAATGAAGGTCATTAACTTGAGATTATTTATTTAAAAATTTAAGTAATTAATTTTGATAATTAATTAGATTAATTAGATTTAAATAATCATTATGGTATTTGGTTAAGTGTAATTGCTTTATGAAGTAATTAAAGTTATTAATTACTCATGGTAATTAATTAATCTATTTGATTAGTTTAAATTAATTAATTAAGTTTAATTAATTTGGAGTAATCATTTATGGGTAGATAAGATTAATAATTACTTAAGAAAGTAATTAAGATAAGTAATTACACAATGTAATTTATTTAAAGTATGAAGAATTGGAGTTAATTGTTTGTGAAATTATTATGGAGGACAATTTCTTTGAGAAAGAAATTAACGATTAATTACTTGGTATAATTAATTTAAAAAATTATTGGTTAAGTTATTTGGAAAACAAATAATTAAGTAATATAATTAATTAAGGATAATAAATTGCTAATAAAATGATATAATATATAATTAATTTAGGAGTAAACTATTTACTCAATGCTATAATTAAGAATAATTAATTACTGAAGTTAATTAATCAAGGTGATTAATAATTTGGAATTAATTACTTAAATAAGTAATTAATTTAAATATAATTAAGAATCATTAATTAATACAATTAATGATGTAATTAAGGATTAATTAATTGAGATTAATTAATTAATGATAAGTGATTAGAGTAATTAATTAATGTAATTAGTTAAGGATTAATGTGATTAATTATAATTAATTAATAAAAGTAATTAAAGGTTAATTACTGTATTTGATTTAGAATAATTAAAATTGTGAAATTAATTACTTGATTGTAATTAAAAGATGATTAATCATGGGTGATTAATCAAGAGAATTGATTAGCGGTTAATTAATTAGTTGATTGGTTTGAAATCAATGGCTGTATAAGCAGGATTTATAGATTGAGATAATTAATTTAATTTACTATAGAGATGATTTTAATTTAATTCATTTTAAATTAATTATATATGGTGTGATTATAAATCCTTGTTTATATATAGGGATGATATATATTTCCTTAAAGGGTTTGAATCTCAAATACGAGATTAGTAATGATATGTGATATGGATACATTGGTTGCATTGTAATGATGAATTGGATTATCTTCTGATAATGATTATATGGATTATCTGTGGTGATAATTATCTATTGTGATGATATAAATTATCTATCTGTGTGTATATAAACAGTTTAAATTGAATTGTTTTAAACTTATAACAAATTGGACCTAAAAGACACATTTTGGATTTCGATGAGACCGGGATCCGGTTTCCATATTTGGATATCCGAAAACCACATCGATCCAAATTAACGATAGGTCGTGAATCTCCAGTGAAGATGAAGATTCAGAGTGCAAGGGTTATCGTCGTTAACTCTGAGGGTGATTCGAAAATGAGTGTAATGAGATAATGCCTTCAGTTTCGTTCGAACCCGGAACGAACTTGTATGGATTGAATGCTTTTACAACATCGTCAGGTGGACGATGAGCATTCTAAGTGATGTGTTCGCTAAAGGTAATCGTAGCCTCAAGCCTCATCAACCGGGAATGGCTAAAACAGGGGAGGTGCAGCAAGGCTTCGTAGGTAGCCCCCACTGGAGAGCAAGATTTACCCATGTCTAGAGGTCCCTTTTTATTCGGTTGAGTGGGCGGTTGATTCGCGACAACTGCCGGGGTTGTCTTGTTCGAAACTGTCCAGTAAGGGATGGTTCCGGCCTTGTGTTGCAGGGGAGCGGGCGTACTCCTCGGTACAGTGATCTAGGCCACGTACTGTGACGGGTGGTACCCAAGTAGCCCTGCCATTGTATGGAATCCAAAATCCAACATGTAACGACCCGTTAAATTTGATGATATTAAATGAGTTAATTTAATATGATTTCTAATCTAATTTAGAATGAAATAAAAGTCTTAAGATTTTATTTGAGTAAATGTAGGAATTAGATATAGTAACTGTAATTTAAGGTTAACAATTTAAATGTTTATATGGCAATAGATTGAAATAACGTAAATTGGCGTTTGTGGTTATAAGTTATAATTTGTTGATTAAGTTGGTTTGTGAAATTAATACTGGGAGATAAAGCGGAAATAGTATTAATGAAATAATAACTGAATTAAATTGCAACTTTATAAATGAAAGTAACTTTTATTTAGTGGATGTCAACATTGAATAAATTTATCTAAAATAAAAAGATTTAAATGCATGTTTGGATAGAATGTATGATTGATGGATTAAGTGGTAAGTAATTAGAATTTAATTCTATAAAATTTGGAACTGACTGTATGTAAATAATTTTGTAGGAATAAGGTAATTAACAATTTATTTGTGCATGCCTGATTTAATTGAAATAACAGAAAAGACTAGAACTTGTTTTGCCTAGGTATTAATATATTGTTAAACTATAACTAAATAGCAAGCTTGGAAGTAAATAGGATATAAGATGACAAAGGCAACTAGTAAATTAATAAATGAATTCATAATAATAAGTAGTAATTAATGCATGAATATATTTGGCATTTGGGATAATTACAAAATTTTATCCATTCATCTAATTTATTTAATTGAATCTAAATCTATGGCAACATTGTTGTTATTGATGTTGTAAGTGAATTTGAATATAAAAGGGTAACATTTTTTTTAGTTAACCATTTATTGAGTATATTAAGTTAAGAATGGAAATCGATTGAAATAAATCTAAATTTTTTTTTTTGGTGTGTTAATGTGTTCTACTTAATAAAGGGGAATTATAGGAAATAAAACATGCACTAATGAAATGTATTATAATTCAAATGTTATTTATACCCATAAAATGTCCATTTACTGAATAGAAAGATTTTAAATCAATAAACGAATTTATTGAGGTTCCAATTTATAATTTATAACATTTAATGAAGACTCAATTTAAATTAATTGATTTAAATTGTGCAGTTAGCGTAGATTTGTTTGGTAATTGAAGTAGTTAATTCTATAAGAGGAAGTTAATGCTAATTCTATTTATAATTGGATCCTTTGTTGATATAGATTATAGAAAGCTGGATTTATAAATTAATTTGAGTATCAAATTTCAACAATTGTATTTATTGCAAATAAAGTGGAATTAAACGTTAAATATTACGTTATTGAAATTAAAATGGAATTTGTGGATATTAAAGTGAAATCATGAACTAATGTTGTGGCATCCTTATTTTGGATAAAAGATGAGAATATAAAAGTTAAAAATTTAATAAATGGGTTTTTGAGAATTTAAAATTTTAATTCCTAAATATAAGGAAGTGTGGAATTAACACTGCAATTGATAGACTTATCAACTTTTAATTCACATCTAAACTTGTTAAATCATTGAAATTGATTAAGAAATATATAAGCGGTAAAATTTGGTCAATTTTAGAATTTTAATATAAAATTGGATTTTTATGATTTATTTTAATTTATTTAATTAATATAAAAATAGCCATTTTGGCCACGGACTCGGATTTCGACGAAACCAGTTTCATCGGATCCGTATCGGTGAATTATTGTAGGGTTTCAAGTTTCGTTTCTATCGGACTTGTCGTTTGATCGTACGAACGCGAAACGCCTTGAAATCGATTTAATTTAAAATCAATTTGAAATCAATTTGGGAATTTTGTTTTCAGCATAACTTCTTCATACAATCAAATTTGGACGTGAAACTTTTTCCATCCCATTCAGAATATTTTAAAATACCTATTTGGATATATGGGTTTAATAAATTTCGTTCTGGGGTAGAACGGGCTTTTTGGGCCATAGTTTGTTCCGTACGTTCATCTATCTGGTCTATCTACTCCAATCCAACCCTACTTATAAATAGACGATTATAAACCCTAGCCTCCATCTTCTATCCTCATTTGTTGTACGTTCATTTTCTTCAACTCTTTCTCTTCCTCAATGGATGCAAATTTTAGATCCAATTCTATTCAAAAATCAAATGAAAATTCAAACATCTCAAAAAAATTCCAAAAAAAAAATATATGTTGGAGTTCTCAAAATACGTAATCTACTAGTGGTGTTCGTTTTCCGTTTTGGTTCATCATCTGTTCTGTAAAAATCAAAGAATTAGAGGCCGTTCATCGTTGCTGCGACAAAATTCGTCAGATCGCAAATTGCTTTCTGGGTTTGGTAGAGTTTGACCAGAGGAGTTCATCTATATGGGTTATGTCGGGAATCAACGGCTTGATCGTCGTATAATTTTGCGATTAGGGTTTCAGAACTTTGGGTACTCGGAGGCTGTGGCTACTCAAGGGGACGGCGTGGGGCTCGCTGGGTGTTGTTTGTGGATCGGCGGCGTAGGAGGCTCGCGTATCAGAAGAAGCGGCGGCGAGTTAAGGGGCGTTTGATCGGTCAACGGTGGAATAAAATGGGGGCTGCGTTGGGTTCAAAGTGTGATTTGGTTCTGGAAGGAAGGCTGCTTGGAAATTTCGTGTACAGGGAGGGTACGCGGTTGACGTGGCTATAGGGTTGAGGTAGTGGAGTTTATTTGTTTTGTTTTTTTTGTTTTATTTAAATTTTGTTTTCAACTCGTTCAAATACGAATAACTTTCGCATACGAGCTCAGTTTCACACGCGATTTTTTTTGTTAGGTTCGTAATAAAATTCCGGATCTGTTGACGCTGGTTTGGACAGATTTGGAGAACGTCAAATTTTTGGGTTTAAATCGGGTTTAAATTCGATTTAAATTCAAAAGGTGAGTGTTTTAACCCACTCACAACTTCTAAAAGTTTTTATGTTTGTTAAATTTATTTTAGATATGAGTAGAAATTTATTTATAACTGTTTGGCATGTTTTGTTCATCATATTTGCTAAATCGCGTTATTTAATTTAACTGTTAATTTATTTTATTTATTGCATATTAATTGACAGTTAGAATTTATTTATTTGCATAGGAACTGCTAGTAAACAGTTATAAAATTTATTACTAAATATAAACTGTTAGTTTAATAGTTGATTAAATTTATTTTTGAATATAACCGCCAGTTATTACCTGATATATATTATCAGTTATATATTGATATTGAATTATTATTGGATGATGATTGTGATTTGGATGATGGATGATGTTGATGAATGGATGTTTTATTTTATATCATTAAATTGCAAGTTATCATGCATTTTTCGTTTCATTCGGGATTGTGGTTTGAAATGATATACAACTGCAAAATTTTATTTCTAAATTGCGGATTGAAATGATAAATATCCGTATCACTTGACCATAGGATAGAAAATTATATACAGGCACCGTGGTCTATATATAAATTATTTTAAAGTGATTTCTATGGTTTGGATGGGATACGGTTTATAAAAATTTGATTTTGATATTTTATAAAATATTATTCTTCGATATATATACATATGAAGTTAAAAATTTGAAAATTAAGTTGTGTATAAACCTGTTGAATAAAAATAAAAAATTGAGAAAATGGAATTTGGAAATTTATCTTATATGTTTAAGTTTGGAAATTTTAAGGTATGATATTTATAACTGGATTTTCCAAGATGAATTAAAAATGAAAATTCTAGTATAAAGTAAATTTGAGAAAATATTTAATTGCTAGAAATTAGAGTTTTATTTATGGAATTTAATGAATATTCAAGACTAAATAATAGAATATTAATTGTTGAAAGAAGAAAATCCAACTTTAGTTTTGAAATATTAATACTCCAAATGGATATATATATAGAAATTGAAGCGGTTTTTGGAACTTGAAGTGATATTTAAATTATGGTTTAAACTTTAAATAAAGAAATATATTTGAAAAGCCATGGAAATTATTTTTCTTTACAAAGTAACTTTAAAGTTAAACCATTTATTTTACATTCGTTGAATATCCAAACCATTCAAGTTTTAGAAGTTATGGTTTTAAAATTTTGAATTTCGAAATATTATGCTTTGAAAGTATATTTCAAATATTTGGTTTCCAGATATTTTAAATTTTAAACCTGCATGATTTTTGAAAAGAATTATATTGAGATAAAATGATATCATATTGTTTGGGTTTAAATTGATATCGTATTCATAGTTTTGAAATGGAAATTTTATTCTGGTTTTAAAGTATAAACTATTTTTAAATGACCGCGGTGTTATAATAACGATGGGTTGGCAAAGAGACCGGGATCAGATATGGACATACTCTCTGTCGATACCGAAAACCACTTTGACTAACCGTGTACGCGGTGGAGATTCCAGAATGAAGTACGTGGCGGCGACGTTTCCTGTAAGGTAAATACGTGGACCCGACTCCCGTGAGTTGGCATAAGGTGGCTAAAACAGGAGTGATTCTCGGGCCAATGAGGTCATACCTCTGATCGGACGCTCCTCTTCGATATTATACTTTGACTTTGGATTGATTCAGTGGCCACTTCTATTTTTGATTTTGGGGAGTTTGTTCGAGGTGGGCGGTAACTGCGGCTACGCGTTTCCACCAGCCCGGATAGCAATTGGTATATCTACCCTGGCATTGCCTAGTTGTGCCGTGTCACCTACCATACCGGGCCTTTACTACGAGTTTTGTTTTGTACCATACCTGTGGAGTGCCCTCTGACGACGCCCAGTACGGGGGAGATTACAGTACTGTATAGACTATGGGAATATATTCTGTGTTAAGGGCTATAGGTAACCCCTTAACGCTATTAAAAAGTAAGTTTATTTTACAATTAGACACTATTATAATAGCGCAATATACTACATAGTAAATAGTTTAACGGATCCTTAGGAGATGTAAATCTCGAGCATCTTTTGAGTTACTGCACTCATATTTACTCCTGTTGATTTAACTCACATAAGATCTTTTAGTTCTGACTCGAGTGTTTTGTCTTTTCAATTCGCTCGGGTCGGTCCGAGCGTTTCAGGATTTGAGGATTTAGCTTTGGAGGACGAAGACGAAGATTTGTATTACTAGTATCTACTATATTATTCCACTACACCATTTAATTCCGCTGCATTGTTATTGGTATGTGTAACTCTGATATGTAGTATATAAATGTTTTGTAAACAGATTTATAAACTATACATTTTATTATTATATTTTATCCTTCCGCTGCGAGATTCTGTTTTCTTTTATTTCTTTCTCGTTTTTCTTATTTACCCCATAACAATCCGCCCTTCCGTATGGTTGAACTGGCACGTGTGTCGGTTTAAATCGTGCGAAAAAAGGGGATGTTACAGCTGGGTATCAGAGCTTTGGTTTAGCGATAAACCTTGGCTTTGTGGGGTTTGACTCTTTGTTAATAGGGTAGTAATACCCTATGGGAGTCGCTGAGTGTATATATATGAGAGAGCGTATTTGTTAGTGTTATAAAAAAAATTTAATATTGTGTTAAATCTGTTCCGTTTTGTATTTATAAATTCTGGTTGGTGCATGGGACGCTATGACATCAATGGGAATTTCTAAACACATAATAGGACAGACCGACATAATATTTGTTTTAAATATAGGTGAATGAAATAATTTTGCCTATTATATTTTCTATATATAAAATAAATTTTTCAAAAGATATATTTGGTTGCAATAGATTGGTTGTTAGGAATAAAATTTATATGATAGGTAAAATAAGATTGAAATTAAAATCAATGGAAATTGAAAATTTTAGGACTTAAGTCCGGGATTTTGAAAAAAAAAAATTTGCTTTCAAAGGATTTTGAAAAATAATAATTTTGTTTATAAGTATTTTCCGATATAAATATTTCATTATAATTCGGAAAAATTGTTTTAAAGAAGATTTTGAAGAAAAAGTTTTGTACTTTCCTCTTTGTCGCTGGAAAATAATTTCGGTGATGGCGGCCGCATCATCGACTTTCATTTTCGAGTTCGAAGGGAAAGACCACTGTAGTAAATTCTACTGCAGATTTATTTTGAAATTATCTAAAAATTTAATTAGAGATATAAAAGTTGTAAGAAATTATTTATCTATTATTTTTAAAAATATTTGAAATTTGACCCGGTATTTAATTCTCAAATTTCCATTAATTAATTGTTTAAATTATTGTAGTGAAATAAAAGGTAAGTGATTAATAAATTGAAACCTCTAATTTAGGTAAGAGATTTAATGCAAAGTTATAAAGGGAAATTTGAATTTGTAACATATGAGACAGAGTAATATTGTGAACATCAAATTTAATTAAAAGATGAGATAAAACTTGTATAAGTTCATTTGCATTTTCTTTAACATAAATAACTTACCAAATATGAAAGGTTGAAATGTTAAATAAGAAATTGGGATAGAATATTATACAAGTAGAAATTTTGGAAATAATGAAGTATTCAATGAATTGCTGTTATAAATGAGAATTTAATGTTATAAACTTAATTTATAAATTTGAAATTTTACCAAAATTAAAGGTAAGTATTATAAATAGGTGATTTAAATTTGAGCAAATAAAATGGAATTATTTAATAAATAAGATTGATGTGTAGGGTTATAAACCTAAGTATGATTTAAATGCTACTAACTGAATATAATAGAAAGTTGGTAATATACATAAATGACTGCAAACCATAGTTAATGAATAAATAAAATCCTTTACTTATAAGAATGAATGTTATAAGGTTAAGAATTTAAGTGTAATTAAAAATGATTACTATAATTAAGTATAATAGAAATGTAAGCATTAAATAAATGATTGAAAGTGAGAAGTGCATTAAATGTAATAAAATAGAAGAGACTTACATGACCTAAATAAAGGGAAATGGATAATTGGAGGTTATAAGTGAAAATAAATGAAACCAACATTTAATGAGTAAATAAAATTAAAAGTTGTTAGAAATAAATGTAAATTATAAAAGGATAATTTATGTGGTATGAAAAAAAAAAGAGAAATTGTAAACTTAAGAAAAGGGGTTGAAGTTATTCTAAATAAAATTTAAAGAAATAAATGAAAATAAAAGATAAACTGTTATATGAATGAAAAGATCAAACTGTTAATGTATGAAATAAAAATTTATAATGAGTTAATTGATTTGTTGGTTGAATTGTTATTGTTTGATTTATGGTTTGGTTAGGTAAGGAAATTTGAAGTAGTTGGATGAATAAATAATCTATCATGTCCCATCTAAGACTGTTGAGTAAATGATGCACTGGATAGTTATTTTTCATTCTGTACCATTTCAAGCTTTGAACCCGAACAACTATTTGCTTGTTTGATTGAATGGTTGTTTTGTTGTGTATGTTGTTTGTTGAAATTTATGATTGTATATTTAGTGTTGTTAGTAGTTGAAACCATGAAAACATTTCGCTTTATATAAATTGTTAAACCTTTGGATGTTTATAAGTGAAATGCAGGTTATGGAAGCAATTGCTACTGCTTTTGGTTCCATAATAATAAGCGTAATATGCCCGACAAATAGGTACGTTTCGGATTACGATTTATAACGCTATTTATATATTTTTCCCATATTGGGATATATTATTTTGAATATTATATATGATATTTTGTTATATGTAATATTATATTTTCTTCCGAATCTCTCCGTACAAAGGAGACTCTGCCAAAATTTTCTATAAATTTTGGACTTAGAATCATGTTGAAAATGTTTCCAAACTCTAATTATTTAAGTATAAAAGGATATAATGATTATAAAACGGGTATATTTCATTTAAGGAAATTAATTTAGTAAATTATTGTTTATAAGTTAATATTTGAAATAAGATGTACTGTTTTTAATTCTTCCTTCTCCCTTCTTTTTCCTTTTCGGGGACGAAAAGTTTTGAGTGGGGGAGAGTGTAACGACCCGTTAAATTTGATGATATTAAATGAGTTAATTTAATATGATTTCTAATCTAATTTAGAATGAAATAAAAGTCTTAAGATTTTATTTGAGTAAATGTAGGAATTAGATATAGTAACTGTAATTTAAGGTTAACAATTTAAATGTTTATATGGCAATAGATTGAAATAACGTAAATTGGCATTTGTGGTTATAAGTTATAATTTGTTGATTAAGTTGGTTTGTGAAATTAATACTGGGAGATAAAGCGGAAATAGTATTAATGAAATAATAACTGGATTAAATTGCAACTTTATAAATGAAAGTAAATTTTATTTAGTGGATGTCAACATTGAATAAATTTATCTAAAATAAAAAGATTTAAATGCATGTTTGATAGAATGTATGATTGATGAATTAAGTGGTAAGTAATTAGAATTTAATTCTATAAAATTTGGAACTGAATGTATGTAAATAATTTTGTAGGAATAAGCTAATTAACAATTTATTTGTGCATACCTGATTTAATTGAAATAATAGAAAAGACTAGAACTTGTTTTGCCTAGGTATTAATATATTGTTAAACTATAACTAAATAGCAAGTTTGGAAGTAAATAGGATATAAGATGACAAAGGCAACTAGTAAATTAATAAATGAATTCATAATAATAAGTAGTAATTAATGCATGAATATATTTGGCATTTGGGATAATTACAAAATTTTACCCATTCATCTAATTTATTTAATTGAATCTAAATCTATGGCAACATTGTTGTTATTGATGTTGTAAGTGAATTTGAATATAAAAGGGTAACATTTTTTTTAGTTAACCATTTATTGAGTATATTAAGTTAAGAATGGAAATCGATTGAAATAAATCTAAATATTTTTTTTTGGTGTATTAATGTGTTCTAGTTAATAAAGGGGAATTATAGGAAATAAAACATGCACTAATGAAATGTATTATAATTCAAATGTTATTTATACCCATAAAATGTCCATTTACTGAATAGAAAGATTTTAAATCAATAAACGAATTTATTGAGGTTCCAATTTATAATTTATAACATTTAATGAAGACTCAATTTAAATTAATTGATTTAAATTGTGCAGTTAGCGTAGATTTGTTTGGTAATTGAAGTAGTTAATTCTATAAGAGGAAGTTAATGCTAATTCTATTTATAATTAGATCCTTTGTTGACATAGATTATAGAAAGGTGGATTTATAAATTAATTTGAGTATCAAATTTCAACAATTGTATTTATTGCAAATAAAGTGGAATTAAACGTTAAATATTACGTTATTGAAATTAAAATGGAATTTGTGGATATTAAAGTGAAATCATGAACTAATGTTGTGGCATCCTTATTTTGTATAAAAGATGAGAATATAAAAGTTAAAAATTTAATAAATGGGTTTTTGAGAATTTAAAATTTTAATTCCTAAATATAAGGAAGTGTAGAAATTAACACTGCAATTGATAGACTTATCAACTTTTAATTCACATCTAAACTTGTTAAATCATTGAAATTGATTAAGAAATATATAAGCGGTAAAATTGGTCAATTTTAGAATTTTAATATAAAATTGGATTTTTATGATTTATTTTAATTTAATTAATATAAAAATAGCCATTTTGGCCACGGACTCGGATTTCGAATGTTTGAGGAAATGGAATTTGGAAATTTATCTTATATGTTTAAGTTTGGAAATTTTAAGGTATGATATTTATAACTGGATTTTCCAAGATGAATTAAAAATGAAAATTCTAGTATAAAGTAAATTTGAGAAAATATTTAATTGCTAGAAATTGGAGTTTTATTTATGAAATTTATATGAATATTCAAGACTAAATAATAGAATATTAATTGTTGAAAGAAGAAAATCCAACTTTAGTTTTGAAATATTAATACTCCAAATGGATATATATATATATATATAGAAATTGAAGGGGTTTTTGGAACTTGAAGTGATATTTAAATTATGGTTTAAACTTTAAATAAAGAAATATATTTGATAAGCCATGGAAATTATTTGAAAAGCCATGGAAATATATTTGAAAAGCCATGGAAATTACATTTAGAAGATGAATATTAAGTTAAATTGGAATTAAATAAAAAATTAGAATTTTTAAAGGATGTGATTTTATAAGTTGATGTTTGGGTAGAGTGATCTAAATGAATATCAGGTTGATTTAAATGAATATATAATAAATTGAAAGATTTTCCAGTTATGTGAAGTTAAAGGTTTTTCCTAAATTTTATTGAATTCATTAAGTAAACATTTCAAGTATAAATAATAAGTAATTGAATTTGATATATATGGGTTTGTCAAATGAGTTTGTTTTTGAAATGGTGAAATATTTAAAGCTTTGAAACATAAGAATTAAAAATGGTATTTGGAAGTTTAAATCGATATTTGGAATTGATTTGTGAAATGTAAAGAAGCTATTTTGTTTTATAAAGGAAATTTAATATTTAACCATTTGAGAGATGGAAATTTGTTTCAAAGTTATGATTTTCAAGGTAGTATAATTTGGAAATATTATATTCCAGAGTTTTGATTTCTAAATATTTTACTTTGAAAACCCTACGAGTTTGGAAAGAATATATATTGGAAAATAAAATGGCATTATATTGGTTTAGGCCTAAATGATATCGTATTGATTTGGGGTTTTAAAAAATATAAATGATATCGTATTTATATGGTTTTGAAATGAATATTGTATTCTGGTTTTAAAAGTATAAATTATTTTAAAGAACCGCGGTGTTATAATAACTCTTGGTTGTTGAAGAGACCGGGATCGGAAGTTGTCATACTCTCTGCCAACTCCGAAAACCACTTTAACAACCGTGTACGCGGTGGAGATTCCAGAATGAAGTAGTTTGGTGACAGCGTTTCCTACAAGGTAAATACGTTGACCCAACTCCCGTGAGTTGGCATAAGGTGGCTAAAACAGGAGCGATTCTCGGGCCAATGAGGTCATTCCTCTGATCGAACGCACTTCTTCGATACTATACTCTGACTTTGGATTGGTTCGGTGGTCACTATTGATTTCTTTGATTTTGGGGGGGTTAGTTCGAGGTGGGCGGTAGCTGTGCGCTGCGCGTTTCCACCAGCCCGGATAGCAATTGATATATCTACCCTGGCATTGCCTAGTTGTACCGTGTCACCTACCCTAGCGCACCTTGTACGAGTTTCTATTTGTGTCGTACCTATGGAGTATCATCTGGTAGCCTCCCGATCAGGAGGTATTACGGTACTGTATAGACTATTGGCATTATTTGTGTTAAGGGCTATATGGGTAACCCCTTAACGCTATTAAAAAATAAGTTTATTTTACAATTAGACACTATTATAATAGCGCAATATACTACATAGTAAATAGTTTAATGGATCCTTAGGAGATGTAAATCTCGAGCATCTCTTGAGTTACTGCACTCATATTTATTTCTGTTAATTTAACTCACATAAGATCTTTTAGTTCTGACTCGAGTGTTTTTGTCTTTTCAAATTCGCCCGGGTCAATTCGAGCGTTTCAGGATTTGAAGATTTAGCTCTGGAGGACGAAGACGAAGATTTGCATTACTATTATCTAGTATATTATTCCACTACACCATTTAATTCCGCTGCATTGATATTTATTGGTATGTGAACTCTGATATTTATTGTATAAAGAAGAAACAAATATTTTGTAAACAGTTTTATGAACTATATATATTGATTATTATATTTTATCCTTTCGCTGCGAGATTCTATTTTGTTTATTTCTTCTCTGTTTTTCTTATTTACCGTATAACAATCCGCCCTTCCGTATGGTTTGAATCGACATGAGTGTCGATTTAAAGTGTGTGAAAAGGCGGGATGTTACAATATCAGATTTGGCTTCTACATATTTCGTAAGTTAAACAAATAATAATTTAGCTATTCTACAAAGTTTTTGTAATAAATAACATTTCAAGTATTATCGTATTTTAGGATAAAATTGCAAAAGCAAATGACTCAATTAATGATAGCAACGAAGAAGACTTGCCAATAGATGAAGATATCCTATCACAAGTGTTTGGCAAGGACAAAAGAGGTCGGACTCGAAGTATTGGAGCCAAAATATCAAGTACCCAAGTTAATGCTTCTAAGATTGCGTGTAAACAACTAAAAAAAGGCTCAAGGAGACTCGGAAGATTTAAAAGCTAGAATGGATAATATGGAGGGTATATTGAAGTCGTTGGTGGACTTGTTGAAGGGACGATATGTGGGTCAAGGAAATCATATGCCGAACATTGCTTCAAACGAAGAAGGAAGGGGTACACCTCAGGTAATTATTGCAAGAATGTCGGATAATGACTTTGCCAATTCATTGAATTCGTCCGGTTTGCCCAATCAAAAATGTGAAATCCTAAACATTGAACTAAGGTCATTGCAACAGCATCTGTATGCAGAAATTCGACAGCATCCATTATACACGAAAAAACTGTACCTTCAATACAAGAGAAGTTTTTTGTGGACAATATACTGTTACTAGAAGAGAAAATAAGCAAACAAAATCATCATCTTGCTATGACCTTTGGTGAAGTTGGAATTGGTGGTTATGTGTGTCATCCAAAGAGTAATATTCGATATCTATAGACGCATAAGCAGGTATGTATGTATTATTATACTTTGGTTATTTTAAAATTACTTTATCTTTGTAGTTCAAAAATTGAATTAATTATGTTTAGTTTTTGCTACCATCTCATGATAGTTATATGGCAAAAAAAAAGTAAAATAGTTGCAAATTTTGGTTGACTAATGTTTCCTAAATGTGTCATAATTTTTGATCATATTTTTAGGGACAAAGGCAGCAAGTTTTGGTCATTCAACGCATCACAAATTGACTAAAAGACTATGTTCATGCCTATTTGATCTGGATTATTTAGCTGTCGCGGTTGCACCTTACATTTATTGGTTAAATTCAAGAGTCAAAAAATATATTAACGGTGATAGGTTGAAAGTGATAAGTGAAAAAGTTAGTTACAAACCATTTAGTCTTTGGTTAATATACGTAATGAGCAAAAAATAAAATACAGCACAAATCGTTCTTCATTTTAGAAATCATCCTTGAATTCATGAAGCCTCGGTCTATTCTCTCTTTTAATTCAACAACTCCTGCACTTTGATGTTTTCTTCAGTTTTGCACTTTATTCGCTTGCATATCAGAATTTTCACATCCACTTCAATCAGTTTGCTTACATTAATTTAGATCTTTTAATAATATCTGTTATATGGTTATTTCTTTTTATTACTTTTAATAACCCTACTTTTAATAATTTCTTCGGTTTTCCACTGTCTTCGGGTGGAAAAAAATTATGCACTCAGAATGAATTAACTGGTCTGGAAATGTAGTTAATTGCTAAAGTATAATGACACACAAATGTAATGACAAATTCATAACATATACCAACTTTTGAATCGTTTGAAAATTTTCATTTTGTCTAAATTACATTCAAATGGAAGATTAAAAATATATTCAACGCCTTGTGTTAATTTGTGATTATAAAAAGGATTAAAAGTTCGAATAACACACAACTTTATGTACCTGATCTCTGGAACAAACTGTTTAAAATATGGTTTTGAAGGACTTAGTATTTCTGAAATAAACTAAAATATTGTGAGATTGATCTATACGACAAGAACATCATATCGACAAATAATTAGCAAACCTTGAGATTTACCGACTTATAAGACACCACATTCTTGCAAACTGTAGGCGGAGTATTATAAATTGGATATTTATCTAAGAAAATCATCAAATTGCTCAATTCCATGTGTTTGCAAATCGCTGCTTCACTACAGTTGAGTGTGAAGTTAGGTTTTCTGAGTATATTGAATTTTTTTAGAAGAATATGAAAGGAGAACTGATTTTTATTAGATCACATAGTCTGTACATTACAATGTCTTATATAACATTCGACAATATTTCAGTTGCAATGTGTATGGACAATAATCCCCTGAAACCCTTGCTATAAAGAACTGGTCAAATACATTTTTATTCATTATTTCGCCCCTTTGCTTTAAGCTAGGTTTTCCTCCTTTATGAGTCTTCATGTCGGCACCTTCTCGATTACAAAAAGATCTCCAAAATCATTAGAGAGATTCCACCGTTACAATATCTAAATATGAAATCAGATCTGAATCAACCAGAGAGCTTAGCAGACAAGTTTGTACGTGCTTCCGAACACTTCTAATTTATAGATCTGCTGTTCTGAAAGAAAGATGGTTTGGGAATCGATCTGAAATTGCTTGTTTGTTCCCGATCTGGGTTTTGACGCTCAAGTTTGTCGCTAAGGTTTCTGATTCTTAGATCATCTCTGACTCGGTTGAAGTTCCTTGCCGATAGTGCTTTAATAAGTATATCACTTCTCTGGTAAGGTCCAGGTATGTCGTTTACATTGATTTTTCCACTGTTCACTTGTTCTCTGACGAAATACATGTTGTTTGCGCCAAAATTGGTCACAAACACCCAATACTGCGAAAGCACCCGTTTACGTACTCAAATCAATAATGATTAACACAGAACTCAGCAACAATCAATATATAATTCAGCTCTAATCAACAAATCATAGTAATTCACGAACAACAATCACAAACACAGGATTTATAGTGGTTCGGCGTTCGCGCCTACGTCCACTTTGAAGGTTTTCTCTTTATTGCTTTGCTTGATTAAATCGATTACAATGGATTGCAGCTGATAATTGCTTTGAAATCTGAATACAACAGCGATTCTGATAGTTAAGCTTGAATCCGGCAGAGTCTTGGCGTTCAATGGCGGAAAGATCCCCTTTTCTGAAGGCTTCAGGGTGCTATTTATAGGCGTTGGAGGCCCAGATCTTGCTGAAACTTCGTGAGACTCCTTCTGGCACGTGAGTGGGCCCATGCGACCGACCCCACCAAGTTTCGTCTCGATCTGACATCGGTTCGAAGTGATTTCGAACCCATCAACAAATGGTCCAATCGAGCTGAAACTTGGCAGGAACAATCTTTACCTCATATGGAAACTACTGTGAAAATTTGGTTGCATTTGGATCTATGGTTAAGGAGATATGCTCGGTTCGAAATTGGCCTTCTCGGTTGGCTGGGTCGTTCGAACCCATGATTTCGAACCCTTCGTTTCGAATCCATCAGTGCACGTGGGCTTGCAGTGACGTGGCGCGCAATATTCGAATCGATCCTAACTTATCTCCGAATGGACCGCTTCGACTCCGTGAACTACGGCGAACACGTCATCTAAACCAATTGACTCGGTGGATTCGAAATAAGAAGTATTCCTGGTTTCGAACGTGACTGATTCGAATCCAGGAATCTTCATGGGTTCGAACTTGATCGGTTCGAACTGGATCACTCGATGGGTTCGAAGTGAGGATGTGAGGCCGAGTGAAGTCATGGATTCGAAGGTAGGCCACTGTGGTGGATTCGAAGGCGATGGAGTCGAGGTAGGTGCTAGCTGATGGGTTCGAACGTGGCTTGGGTTCGAACTCCATGGCTTCGAAGGCAAGGACGTGGATGGGTTCGAACTAGGTGGGTTCGAAGGAGAGAGCGTGGATGGTTTCGAACTGCATGGGTTCGAAGGAAAGGGCGTGGATGGGTTCGAAGAGCATGGGTTCGAAAAGGATGGGTTCGAACTTCATGGTTTCGAACCAGACAATGACCATTTCTCTTCACACTGAATCCATCATATCTTGAGCATACGAACTCGGATTGACTTGAAACTTGAAATGATGGCTCCTACAACCTTTCTTGTCGTGACCTATCAATTGTGGCCTGATCCGGACTCGGGCGAAATTCATTGATATCCATAGCTAAGTGAAGTATATCCAATCTCTGAGATGAACTGTTTCCCGTTTTCGACCAATCTTTTGGTATCACGGCTTTGCCAAAAAGCGGGGTAACACTTTGCCCCCCAAAACATGCCTTGCTGTAGGAAGGTGTGTTTTGTAATGCCTTGAGTTGGATGTTCGTATCCGATCATCAACCTGCAAAGAACTCAATAGTTTCATATGTCCTCAAATGACGATCGTTCGGGATCGAGCCATTTGGGATGAAGTGCGGCCGTTCATGGTCAAGCGCTCAACTTCAAACGACGATCGTTCGTGATCGAGTCATTCGAGGGGAAGTGCGACCGTGCGCGGTCGAGCGTATAAATTCATGCTTCGATCGTTCGGGATCGTATGCTGCTTGAAGTGAATCGGGACCGTTCGCGGTCCGTGCCGTCCGTGGCATAAGATGGAATAGGACCGTTTGCGGTCGATGCCGTTCGCGGCGAATGATGAGATGGGGACCGTTCGCGGTCGACTGCCGTTCGCGGCAAATGATGATCGTTCGCGACCAAGTGCCGTTCAAGGCGAATGGTGATCGTTCGAGGTTGGATTTCATAATCAGTGAGCCATGACCGTTCGCGGTCGATGGCGTTCGAGGCAGGAAGTGATCGTTCGCGATCGTGTGCCGTTCGAGGCAAATCTGTGACCGTTCGCGGTCTGTGCCGTTCAAGGCAGAAAGTGATCGTTCGCGATCGTGTGCCGTTCGAGGCGAATTCGTGACCGTTCGTGGTCGGATGTCGGACCTCAAGTGACGACCGTTCGCGATCAAGCCATTGAGGTAAGGTGAGTTATGACTGTTCGAAGTCGGGTGCCGTTCGAGGCGGATTGTGTGTGTGCCCGGGAGGGCTTGGTGTTATCGATGCCAGGGTCACGTTCGGGTGAGCTCCTGGATCGTTTGTCAGGGCGGTTCATCGCCATCTCAGAGCATGCCTAAGGATCGTTCGCGATCCCGTACATGTGTAAGTAGCTTAACCATTCCAGAGTTATCAGAATCAAATATCTATTTCACGGATGAGCTTCAAAAACAATTGTCCAAACAAACAGAGTCTAAATGTTCAAATCAAAATGAAACGAAAGTAAAGCATGGATGTCAAAGTGTAAGTTCCCACTACGAAACGGTCGATGATCACTCAGAGCATGCCTGGAGATCGTTCGCGATCTCGCGCATGTGTAAATGATTTAATTGCGGTAGTGGAAGCTTACGACTTGTTCATCGTTATCTTACTCAATTGATAACCATACGGTGCCTTGATTCGGGGTCGCCCCTAGCTGATGTGGACGGTGGTCGTTCTGGTTCCGCCACAGGAGCTCGTCTCCTTACATATTGAAGGAGCATACCGTTCCTGATATGCCCTTCCACATCATCCTTCAGGTGCCTACAATCGTTAGTGTTATGACCATTTAATTCATGGAATACACAGAACTTATCTGATTTCCTTTCGTCAGAAGTAGGATCCCTTCGCATCGGCCTACGGTACGGAATCTGTTCTTTGGTATCCTGATAAATTCGTTCCAGGCTCTCGTTCAACTCAGTGTAGGTGGTGAATCGCGGCTCCCTTCGTTGCCGCTTCGATCTGTCTCTGTCATTCTCAATCTTTCTTTTACCTCTATCCTTGTCCGAATCCTTTTTAAGAGGCTTTTCGTCTCTAAATGCAAAAATTTCTATCCCATCTCTTTCTTCTCTCTCGGCATTCGCATCTTCTAATCGTAAAAACTTTTCTGCTTCATGATAGAATTCCTCCAGATCTGTGGGTGGATCTTTAGTCAATGAATTCTTGAACTCTGTGCCGTCAGCTATTCCGGACACAGCTGCCATTACCACCATGGATGGATCCGCTCTATCCACTGAAGCTGCTGCTGCATTAAATCGTGCTAGATAACTTCTCAAGGTCTCTCCGGCCTTCTGCTTTAGGGTTGCCAGAGTCATCACGTTCTTGGGTCTTGTAATATGAACCCTGAATTGCCTCATAAATCTCTCTACTAAACCATTCCAAGTCCCGATGGATCCGTTCTCCAACTGTCTAAACCATAGTGCAGCGATATCTGTCAAGTATAATGGAAAACACCGGGTCATAACCTCCTCCGATGCCCCCAGTACTTCCATATGCCTCATATATTTTGTCAGGTGGACCGTGGGGTCCGTTCTCCCGTCATACATATCCAATGATGGTAGTTTGAAATCAGGCGGGTTCCTAGCTTGCCTGATTGCTGAAGTAAAAGGGCTTCTATTGACATCTTCCAAATCTTTGTTCACCATACCGCCTCTCAAAGCTCTCCTAACTATCTCTGCTAATCGGTCATTGTCTCCGAGATGTAATCCTTGTTCACTACTTCCAACCTGCCCTCCGAGTTCACGAGGTAACTCCGGGATCTGCCCCCTTGACTGAGCGTTTGCATCTCTACTACTACCGGGTTGCGCAGATGCTCCCCTTTCTCTCTCCGAAACTGGATCAACGTTCTCCAAGGGTGTGCCCCCTAATCCAGGTGCTACTCCGGATAGTCCTGCTCCGTTCTGGACTCCATTGGCTTCCCTATTTTGTGCTCCGAGCTGTCCTATCTGTTGGAGTAAACTCTGAATCATGTCCTCTTGCCTCTTCATCATAGTTTCCATCTCATCCCTAGTGATGTATATCGATGGTTGATTTGCTCCTGATGAAGCCTCTTGGCTTCCTTGTGGTTCGCTTCTCTCAGGCCTTGGCCTCCTACTTGATTGTCTTGCCATAATTCCTATATCTGAACTCCTAAAATTTCAAATTCAACTTCTTCCTAAATTAGCTTCTCAGTGAAAGCACCAAAATGTTTGCGCCAAAATTGGTCACAAACACCCAATACTGCGAAAGCACCCGTTTACGTACTCAAATCAATAATGATTAACACAGAACTCAGCAACAATCAATATATAATTCAGCTCTAATCAACAAATCATAGTAATTCACGAACAACAATCACAAACACAGGATTTATAGTGGTTCGGCGTTCGCGCCTACGTCCACTTTGAAGGTTTTCTCTTTATTGCTTTGCTTGATTAAATCGATTACAATGGATTGCAGCTGATAATTGCTTTGAAATCTGAATACAACAGCGATTCTGATAGTTAAGCTTGAATCCGGCAGAGTCTTGGCGTTCAATGGCGGAAAGATCCCCTTTTCTGAAGGCTTCAGGGTGCTATTTATAGGCGTTGGAGGCCCAGATCTTGCTGAAACTTCGTGAGACTCCTTCTGGCACGTAAGTGGGCCCATGCGACCGACCCCACCAAGTTTCGTCTCGATCTGACATCGGTTCGAAGTGATTTCGAACCCATCAACAAATGGTCCAATCGAGCTGAAACTTGGCAGGAACAATCTTTACCTCATATGGAAACTACTGTGAAAATTTGGTTGCATTTGGATCTATGGTTAAGGAGATATGCTCGGTTCGAAATTGGCCTTCTCGGTTGGCTGGGTCGTTCGAACCCATGATTTCGAACCCTTCGTTTCGAATCCATCAGTGCACGTGGGCTTGCAGTGACGTGGCGCGCAATATTCGAATCGATCCTAACTTATCTCCGAATGGACCGCTTCGACTCCGTGAACTACGGCGAACACGTCATCTAAACCAATTGACTCGGTGGATTCGAAATAAGAAGTATTCCTGGTTTCGAACGTGACTGATTCGAATCCAGGAATCTTCATGGGTTCGAACTTGATCGGTTCGAACTGGATCACTCGATGGGTTCGAAGTGAGGATGTGAGGCCGAGTGAAGTCATGGATTCGAAGGTAGGCCACTGTGGTGGATTCGAAGGCGATGGAGTCGAGGTAGGTGCTAGCTGATGGGTTCGAACGTGGCTTGGGTTCGAACTCCATGGCTTCGAAGGCAAGGACGTGGATGGGTTCGAACTAGGTGGGTTCGAAGGAGAGAGCGTGGATGGTTTCGAACTGCATGGGTTCGAAGGAAAGGGCGTGGATGGGTTCGAAGAGCATGGGTTCGAAAAGGATGGGTTCGAACTTCATGGTTTCGAACCAGACAATGACCATTTCTCTTCACACTGAATCCATCATATCTTGAGCATACGAACTCGGATTGACTTGAAACTTGAAATGATGGCTCCTACAACCTTTCTTGTCGTGACCTATCAATTGTGGCCTGATCCGGACTCGGGCGAAATTCATTGATATCCATAGCTAAGTGAAGTATATCCAATCTCTGAGATGAACTGTTTCCCGTTTTCGACCAATCTTTTGGTATCACGGCTTTGCCAAAAAGCGGGGTAACACTTTGCCCCCCAAAACATGCCTTGCTGTAGGAAGGTGTGTTTTGTAATGCCTTGAGTTGGATGTTCGTATCCGATCATCAACCTGCAAAGAACTCAATAGTTTCATATGTCCTCAAATGACGATCGTTCGGGATCGAGCCATTTGGGATGAAGTGCGGCCGTTCATGGTCAAGCGCTCAACTTCAAACGACGATCGTTCGTGATCGAGTCATTCGAGGGGAAGTGCGACCGTGCGCGGTCGAGCGTATAAATTCATGCTTCGATCGTTCGGGATCGTATGCTGCTTGAAGTGAATCGGGACCGTTCGCGGTCCGTGCCGTCCGTGGCATAAGATGGAATAGGACCGTTTGCGGTCGATGCCGTTCGCGGCGAATGATGAGATGGGGACCGTTCGCGGTCGACTGCCGTTCGCGGCAAATGATGATCGTTCGCGACCAAGTGCCGTTCAAGGCGAATGGTGATCGTTCGAGGTTGGATTTCATAATCAGTGAGCCATGACCGTTCGCGGTCGATGGCGTTCGAGGCAGGAAGTGATCGTTCGCGATCGTGTGCCGTTCGAGGCAAATCTGTGACCGTTCGCGGTCTGTGCCGTTCAAGGCAGAAAGTGATCGTTCGCGATCGTGTGCCGTTCGAGGCGAATTCGTGACCGTTCGTGGTCGGATGTCGGACCTCAAGTGACGACCGTTCGCGATCAAGCCATTGAGGTAAGGTGAGTTATGACTGTTCGAAGTCGGGTGCCGTTCGAGGCGGATTGTGTGTGTGCCCGGGAGGGCTTGGTGTTATCGATGCCAGGGTCACGTTCGGGTGAGCTCCTGGATCGTTTGTCAGGGCGGTTCATCGCCATCTCAGAGCATGCCTAAGGATCGTTCGCGATCCCGTACATGTGTAAGTAGCTTAACCATTCCAGAGTTATCAGAATCAAATATCTATTTCACGGATGAGCTTCAAAAACAATTGTCCAAACAAACAGAGTCTAAATGTTCAAATCAAAATGAAACGAAAGTAAAGCATGGATGTCAAAGTGTAAGTTCCCACTACGAAACGGTCGATGATCACTCAGAGCATGCCTGGAGATCGTTCGCGATCTCGCGCATGTGTAAATGATTTAATTGCGGTAGTGGAAGCTTACGACTTGTTCATCGTTATCTTACTCAATTGATAACCATACGGTGCCTTGATTCGGGGTCGCCCCTAGCTGATGTGGACGGTGGTCTTGACCTGGTCCATTCTCAGCACGGTGTGTTGAGCCTCAGAATCATCTTTATTCTCTTCTGTACTTCTATGTTCCTGGTTACTTACATATAGTGGTATAGATGGATTATACACCGTAGGATTGTTTACCTTTTGTGTTGTTTTTATATTTGATGTCGCAAACGGAAAAATATTTTCATTGAATACAACTTGTCTAGATATAAACAATTTTTCATTATTATCCAGACATTTGTATCCTTTTTTATTTACATCATATCCTAAAAAGGTACATGGTGTTGATCTACTTATGTGAATTGTATGGCCTTATGTGGGGAAAACATAGACATCCAACTACTTTTAGACTTTTATAATCTAGCCTTAATTTAATAGCACTTCCATTGGACTTTTGCCTTGTAATATTTTAGTGTGCAGTCTATTAATCGAATAGACTATTGTTGTAAAGGCATCAGGCCAAAATTTCAATGCAAGTGATGCTTGTGCAAGCAATGTAAGACCTGTCTTTACTATATGTCTATGTTTTCTTTCTACCAGACCATTTTGTTCTGATGTATAAGGACATGTTACCCTATGGACTATGCCTTTATCATGAATGTAATTTTTCAGAGTTTTATACTCTGTTCCACCATCTGTCTGGATCATTTTAACTGTGTGTCCTGATTTTCCATCTGTTTAATAAACTGCACAACTGAGACTTAGATTTCATAACATATATCCAAGTATGTCTGGAATGAGCATCAACAAATGATATATAATAGTTGTACCCATATTCTGAGTTAGTTGGGGGCAGGTCCCCATAAATCAGTTGCAACAAATTGCAATGGTTTATTGTATATAGTTTGAGACTTTGGGAAAGCCAATTTATGGTTTTTTCCCATTTGACAGTGAGTACAAACATAGGAAACAGGTATATCTTTAATATCAATTTCATTATCCTCTAATATCTTCTTTACAATTTTGACACTAGGGTGTCCCAACTTACAATGCCAAGTGTCAAATACACTTTTAGTACAGACAATAGAATTTGATTTAGTTAAGTTGCACCATATTCTTGGATTGCTGTTATGATTAACTTTTGTAACATTGAATCTGTATAAGCCATTGTATGTTTCACCCTGCAGCAAAGTTTGTTTAGTGTTAATATCCTTTACCAAACAATATCTAGGATAAAATTCAAAGAATACATCATTATCTAGGGAAAATTGAGAGACACTAATAAGATTCTTTCTTATTTTGGGCACTCTTAGAAGATTGTTTAGATGTAGTACTTTTTGCCCATTAATTGTGCCAGTGCCAGTATGAGTGATATTAATTTTAGTTGCATAACTCATACTAATAGATTGTGTACCTTATATTCTTTGTTTTCCAGATTCAGATTCTACGGATTATTGGTCACATGTTGTGTTGCCTCTGAGTCTGGATACCAGCATTCATGTTGAATGTTTTTTGACTTTGCTCCTTCACAGATGTTCAGGTTATGTATTCTTTGCTCCTCTAATGTACTCCTTTGATCACTTTGTATGCTTGCTATGTTTGCATTTGGATTGTTGTTTCTTTGTGAGGTATTGTAGTTGGAATCAAATCTGAAATAGCACTTGTTAGAAGTGTGTCCTACTTTCTCACAGATTTGACATTTTGGCATGTTGTTGTTATTCCATCTTCCTCCTCTACCTCTATTTCTTCCAAAAGGATTTCTTGAATAACTTTGCTCATTTCTTGAATAACTTTGATCATTTCTTGAATAACTTTGATCATTTCTTGTTGCTGGATTGCTGCTTCCCTGATTTCTGTTTTGGTTTTTATTTCTTGAATTTGCTGTGTTGTCGATTGAGAGTTCTCTGTCAAATGCTTTTTTGTGCTCAATTCTGCCTTTATGAGCCAGTAAGGTAGAGTGAACATACTGAATTGTGGGTATTTCTTCTTTAAATGTAATAACTGCAACAATTGCTTCATAATCGGCATCTAGACCACTCATAATGGTCAAGATTTGTTCAATATCAGGTATCTTGTGACATGCTGCTTCTAATAAATCGCAGTATCCTTTGTTTTTGTTTAAGTAGTCTTTCATTGACATGTCATCCTTTCTTAGATTTTGCATCTGCCTCTTGTAGTGCATGATCTTTATTGCTGATTGAGAATTGAAGGTCTGTTCAACTGTCATCCAAATTTCATTTGATGTTTTACAACCAATAATTTGTGGTAACAAGTTTAGTGCTTATTGAGGATAATAACCACGAACTCAGTAGATGATCTTGCCTTTGTTGCATAGTGTGTTCTTTGTTATGTGTTTTCCCTAACTATCTGCAATAAATTTGGGTGGTATTGTGAGAGTGTCAAGAATGTATTCATCTAAGCCATACCCTCTAATTGTTGTCTCCACTTGATATTTCCATAGAATTAATTTGGCTTTGTGGACTTATAATTGTCTTGGTTAAATCATCTATAGGTGCCTTTGGTAGTTGATCAGTAATCTATGGAGTAGTTGCAGATGAATCGCCATATGAGTCGTTGTTCTCGTCTCCCATTGATGAAAATTGAGTTTCTTGATTGCTGGTAATGAACAGGAATGGATGATAGTATCTCTTAACAGACACAGCCCAAGATTCAGATGATTTTATGATGAATCTTGAGGCCAGGTGTTTGTTTTTAGCGTTGGAAGGATGGGTAAGAACTGATATTAACAGATATGCACAAGTATGAACAGATACCATTCTTGATCTTGACCTTTCTCAGAAGATGATTATGTATCTAATGAGAACAGAAACAAAAAGACAGCCAGAGAATGTTCAGGTGATGAACAGAGATCTGATGAACTTCTTGGCGAGGTGTTTAATTGCCGTTAGGCTAGACCTGTCAAATGGGTCGGGTCGGGTCATAAATGGGTTGGGTTGATTTTACCCGCTCAATTCAAGACATAAATAAACCCAACCCGTTTGACCCATTTAATAAACGGGTTGTCATAACCCGATACGTTTATTAAAAGGGTCAACCCGATCCGACCCGTTTAACAAAAACTGCAACAAAACAATATCAAAAACTGCAGCAAAACTGAAAATTACTCCAATATATCATTAATACTTCATCAATTATGAAAGATTCAAAAAATTATATCAGAAGATAACACAACTTCACAGTTTTAGTCGACAAACTTCACAGTTGAATACAAAATCTGCATCAAATAACTGAATAAACTGAAGCAAATACTACAAAAGCAGCAACATGTCATATAAAGTAATAAAACTACAAAATATTTTAAAGTTCTGCATCATAGAAGCAGTCTTTTAGGTTTGAAGCCCTTGTGCACAGCCTTGTAACCTGAAGCAAACAACATAAATTATCAGTTCACAGACAACAAAATGAGCACTTTTATTATGCCTACAGTAAAAAAATATTATACTCTGCAACAGAATAATAGTTCAACATTATTATGCCTACAAATATTGTGCAACAAGTAATAGGATTACTAGAATGAAGGTTCAAATTATGCTCAGAAGCCAAGCGTAACAAGCAGATTTCACCGAAACCTATTCATATCCAAAGAATGTACAAAGGGGCAATTCTCATTACTTTTAATTCTAAGGAACTACATGCACACGTACCAATATACCCCATCCAAAAATTATATCCTGAAGTACAGTCAATACTACAGCAATTTCCTTCTGTCACCAGTGCTACCCCAACCCTTTCACCCAAAAGGAAATGTGATCATAAATTACAACAAACAGGCATTATAAGAAGAAAAAAATAGGTTAGTTTTCAAAGGAAAAAATTTGAAGCTCATAACTGACAGTAAAGGAATTTATTATTCAGCAGAAAAAATAAATATGCACACGTAAAAACTGAGTACAACCACCACTTTCAAATACAAGATTACTGTGGTAAAATTAAACCAATATAATTTACAATAGTACGAAACCATACTCACATTCAACGGACGGAATATCATATCATATCCAAAATAGTAAGTATATCAAAAGGGAAATAAAAATGAAAATCGTACCTTGTATTATGCAATCAATGATCGTCTAAGGATGGTGTAGGAAATAGAGTAAGATGCTCCGCATCAACATGAAATTTAGAAATATCTTCATCTTCCTGTTCCACTTCCGAAGCAATTGCATTCCCGTACAACCAATCACGCGTGCAAAGTAGCGCCTCCACAATATCATCTTTAAGGGAACTGCGATAATCGTCCAAAACTCTTCCGCTAACACTAAATGCACTTTCGGATGCAACGGTGGTGATAGGCACGGCTAAAATATCTTTTGCCATGAAAGAGAGAATGGGATATGTAAGTTGTTTAGATTGCCAAAATGAAAGAATATCGAGTGGTAACTTACGATCTAGCGGTCCATCTTCTAAATATAACTTAAGTTCCGAATTATGCGAACTTTCAGCAAACTCAATATTTCTAAATATATCAAATTCCTCCATTACATCAACACACTCCTGCGAATAAGGTCCCATAAATGGATCATTACAATCTAATTCTTTTAATCCACTTGCTTCATTGTTCGATTCCTTCTCTATTTTTCTTTTGTACTCTTCATAAAGACTTTTTAATTTTGACTCTACCACCTCAAACTTTTCACCATAATCATTGCCATAAAGCCTTTTGTAACAAAACTTGACAAAATCCATCTTATATCGGGGATCAAGAATGCAAGCAATGCAAAGCAATATACTAAATTCACTCCAATATTTGTTGAACTTTAAAAACATTCTACTTGCCATTTCTGACATAAAATCATTAGATCCCATGCATTTTTGCAATGTAAACAAAACCATAATAATTTTCGGAAAAAACAAATTAGATGTTGGGTATTTTGTTCCAGAAAACAAGCAAGTGGCATCATAAAATACTTCTAAAAAGTCGGCAATTTTTTTCGCTTTCATCCATTCCTCTTGTGTAGGACAATAAATATAATTTTTATCAACAAGCTCTAAACGACAAAGTGCTTGTTTATAATATATGGCACTTTTCAACATAATAAAGGTTGAATTCCACCTTGTTGGAACATCTTGACGCAATCCTTTGTTACTATTATCCAACGAAAGATCGGCTATACATTCTACGAAATGTTTTTTTCTTGACTGCGAACCTTTGATATACTTGATGCTTTCCCTTATATTATTTAAACACAAAGCAATGCATTTTAAACCATCTTGTACCATTAAATTTAAAATATGCGCCGCGCATCGCACATGCAAATATTCTCCGTTTGCAATCAAGGCTTTACGATATGTAAGATGAGACTCTAATAGCTCCACAAATTTATCATTAGAAGAAGCGTTATCTAATGTATAAGCAAATATCTTATCTTCAATGTCCCAACTAAGCAAAAGATTGGATATTTTTCCAAAAATAGCGGCTCCGGAATGTGGTGGTGGCATAAGACAAAAACTTAACAATTTTTTCTGTAGTTTCCACTCATTATCAATAAAATGAGCCGTTAGCGTGATATAGCCATCCGTATTAACCGATGTCCATAAATCGGTTGTCAAACTTATCCTCCCCGTACATGTTTTCAAAAAACATTTAAGCTTGGATTTTTCCTTTTCATATAATTTCAAAACATCGGTACGAGAGGTATTTCTCGAAACGGATAGAACTCTATTGTTAAGATATGAATGTATATCACGAATGCCTTCATAATGAACAAACATAAATGGCAAATTGTGTCTAATAATTGCCTTGGCCATTAACTCTCTATATTTATTTTGATTAAAAATTGTTTGATTTTGTTGCAATGCTTTAGCACTTATCATGGAACATCTCGGTATGTGTTTTCTTAGATTGGAAGTACCGTACTTACCTCCCCAAATATATGACTTCTTACATTCCTTACAATAACATGTTTGCTTTTCTCCTTCCACGACATCATTCTTTTGAAAATACTCCCAAACTTCAGAATGAGTACTCCTAACTCGCTTTTTTCCGACGGAACTATTTACCGAATCAGGTTCATTCTCCAAACCCTCCATAGCAGCGTTATCATGCTCGATTGAATCCATAATCCACCACTTGAAAATCACAAGAAAATATTAGTTGCGGACAAAATGCGGACAATGGAAAAAGGTGTTTTCAGGTTTTAAAATCGAATTTCTAGATTTTTGTTTTGCTTTCTATGCATGGTATTGTAATTTTGAGATGACACTAAGAAGAAATACACTGCCAAAACCACATATAATAATCTGATTTCATGATATAAAACATAGAAATGAGAATTTAACCATTTCTTAGCCACTGGAAATTGAAAACCAACTCCAAGTTTTGTTAATTTTGTTCCAGGTCCATTGATTCGCATTATATGAGTTGTTTTACAACTTTGAGATGTTTTTTAACATGTTGTATACTTAATGCATACTTGAGTCTACTCCAGAGGTAAAAATTCAAGCTCTGGAACAAATGAAAGGTATTTTTATACTTACTACCAAAAGTAAAGGTATATATACACTCTAAATCAACCTACCCTACCTAATAGTTCATAAATTACTAATCTTAATTTTCTTTATTTATCCAACCGAACTTCATCCACGCATGCATGCAACACCTCCCTTCATCCCTGAAACTCACCAACACACACGAATGCAAAGATAAGGAAGATAGAGGGAAATGAAGTGAGAATGTTTGGCTGTGTGGCTTCATGCTTCTATGCACAGAAAGGAATGGAATAAGAAGAAAAATGAGGAGAAGAAAATGAAATATATCCCCCAACTACTGACGTGAATGTATGAACATATAATACTTGGAACCATGGAAAAGCAAGGACACTCATTAAATGCTCATAGTCAAAAGCATGAACAAAGGGGGGACAACAGAAATATACTGAGTAAATATTTGTGTGGCGTTCTGTGGATGTGTATATGACCATACATGAACATTTCTTAATGGCTAACAAAATAAATAAAATAGGTCCAAACATTGATTGCTAAGTCCCAAAAATCATGAGCAAGGACATGCGCATGCAATATACAGAGAAAAGTACGATATGCTTTGTTTAAAATTGTAGAGCTTAATGTCGTGTTGGGTATTAAGTTGATCTGGAAAGTGGTAAATAAACAGGGCTTATTGGAAAAATGGATGTGCAGGAAAAATATTAAGAACAATTTGTTTTAGAATATTAATAGTAGGAATGACCAACCTAGGATTTGGAAATTCCTGCTAAAAATTAGACCCTATGCGGTTAAATGTATGCAAAAATAGATAGTTGATGGAATTTCTACCTCCTTTTGGTACGACCCTTAGATGCAAGGTGGTAGATTAGTTAACAAGTTAGGCAGGGACCTTGTTGTTTCTACTTGAGAACATAACTCCAGTTGCTTTTACAACTTCATCTTTTGACCCATTTTACATGTCAGTTAAAAATTCTTTACATTCTAAAGTCCCTAGAAAAGGAAACTCTTCCAAACCCCCAATGACCAACTTGATCTAAGTTCAACTATACATGCACGCTTTCCAAGCTTGAACAAATAATTTCTCTGTAGTTAAATATTCTTATGATATATTGAAACATTGGCTCTCCATTGAATTAAAAGTATAGAAAACAAGAGATAAACAATTAGAGAAATGCCAAGAATCAGGTTAGTAAATAATAAAATACCTCAACAATGGCAATATGCAAGAGGATTCCTCTCAAACCAACAGCAAGAGAAGCAGCATCTACCACATCTGGTCCTGCAATAATTTGATTGGAATTGATTTATTCTCGTTAATGATTTGATAATATAAGATGGTAAATAGATGTAACAGGTTTATGAAAATGAACTTTGAGTAAATAACATATAGCACAAAACTAGTATGAAATGAAACTAAAACAAAAATAGTCTGTCTGTTGTTTATCAACTAGCTACAAGAAAACCAACTTTAGATTTGATTTTTTTTTATTCTTTGAATTGTACTGCATTATTTTTGGTTAAAAAGATGATCCAAAAACAGACAAATCTTTTCAAATTATTATTAATAGTCATCATAGTTGGCTATGGCCTTTTGTTGGACATTAAAATCATGACTATGCATAGCTAATGCCACTAGTTTATCTCATTAGCAAGTGGATCTAGTACACAGTTTTCATACTAAGCAATCCCATTAAGATACAATTCCTCATAAACTAATCTAAGACTAAATATATAGGATTACAATACACTAGTGAAAGCATGATGTCGTACGTACTTGAACATAACACCCAGCCATCGCATTAACTCGCTTCATGAAGACATCACCAGACTTGTATCCTTTCACCTACATATAAGATGCCTAGTTAACTCTGACTTATAACTAAGACAACAACATCAGAAATTGCAATACAAATTAGAATTGCTCGAAAATTCAGTATTGATGGCATCTAAAAAAAGGGAAAAACTGATTTTTATATATAATTCACTGTAAATTACTGTAAATTAAAACCAACTAGAACGATAACAAAAATAGATTACCTGGACACGAACTTCAGAAACAAGGCAGATTAGGCTAGAACTTGTGGATTCAGATCTTGAATCTAGGGTTTTCGAACGAACTGAACGATGCAGAGAAATCGCGTTTTCAAGTCACCGCTTTTCGAACGAACTGAATGATGCAGAGAACTGAGCGAATTAGGGTTGGAAGGGTAGACGGTTTGGGTCGGGTTGAGACTGTTATGTGTTAGGGTGTAAATGGGTTGGGTAAAAAATATAAAGTAGAATAAGAGGGTTGGACCCAATCCATTTAATGTTAGGGTAATTGGGTTGGGTAAATGGGTTAGGGTTGGTTTTGACGGGCCTACGTTAGGCTTGTATGCTCTGATACCAGTTAGGTTTTTTGAGTATATTGAATTTTTGAGAAGAATATGAAAAGAGAACTGATTTTTATTGAATCACATAGTCTGTACATTACAATGCCTTATATAACATTCGACTATATTTCAGTTGCAATGTGTGTGACAATAATGCCCCTAAAACCCTTGATTTAAAGAACTGGTCAAATACATTTTTATTCATTATTTGTGATCATAAATTTGCTATTGCATAAACAACGTAAATTTGAGAAATTTACATTCTGAATTTGCATTGCTGATGAACTCTGATGTTTTTTGCACAGATAATTAGTGTTGGTCAAAAAGCTAATAATGCAGTACATATCCAATATTTTCTAGAGTGCTAAAATGCACTAATTAATCTGAACCATAGATCTTTGATTTAAAAGTACTGCTTCTTAGAAAATGTTTGCATGGTATAAGTATTTATAACATTTTTACTGTTCTTTTACTATAGAAATCTTGTGTTTCAAATAGTTTAATGAACATAAAGTATATTTAGTAAATTTAAGATGGATACTTGCTGCTGATGCATCATTCATTTGTTGTGGATCACAGTAGAATTGGTCTATGATTATTGGATTTGAAAACGAGGTGAATGTAATATTATGAAGGAGACTTCATCTACAAGGCCACGACCGCGCTGAATAATGAAATAATAAGTGTTAAGAATTAAGCAGAAAGATATTGTAACATTGCTAGCTAAATGCTAATAACGTCGGACAACAGTAAGTTATAGCGTGTAATGATAAAAGTGTAGTTACCTGCCATGTCTTAATCCTCACACTGTTCTGTGTATTTTTGATGCGGTAATTTGACACATGAACATGACTTACAGTTGCTACAGTACTATTTCGGCCCAAGCTTCCAATACTGCAAAAATTAAGTGTTGAGGTTATAAAATGCACACTCATTTTTAAATCAAAGTAGAATATATATCTTTTTATTTACATACAAGTTTGAGTTACTGCTCAAGGTAGATCAAGTCAAAGAAGAAAAGGATCTCTATGTTTATTGTTTATAAGTGAATTTCTTTGACGAAAACAGATAAGACTATGCAAAATCACTTGGAAAAAAATAGCGAGTTGAAAATTTAATATCTTGAAACCTAACCTTATGTCATGCCCTCGTCCACAATTTATTTCTGTAATATTGAGTTCAGACAACCCAGTTTTAATAACCTTCCTTTTAATAATTTCTTCAGTTTTACATAACTATTGTATCTTGCATACAGGATAATCTTGTTATCATCTTGTTATCATAGAAATTGGTACTTGTTGAATTCCTTTTTATCTATTTATGATTATTATTTACTTTTTCTGTAAACCAAGGGTATATGACATAATTTAAACTTTGGACAGAGTGATCAGTTTATTGATATGGTGCATCGAGAGCTGCTGAATGCACATAACTCTTAGCTGGTGGTGCTTAGTATTGCTTCTTTCCTTTTCTTGTTGATTGTATATATACTGTTCTATGTATGATTAGTTGTATAAAGTTTACGTATGTCATATTTCAATGTTCTCGAATGATGTTTAGTAAAGTTCCTGGTTTGGATGGTTTGCAATGCATGAACGAAAATTTTTACAATATAACATCGGATCTCATTGTATGAAATTGTTGTTTACTAGATTTACGTGGAACTTTTCAGCAACATTGCTGCGTAAATTATCATTCAATTATGGATTCATGTTGGAGTATTATTGAGCCTGAAACAAATATGTTGACTCAAAAGTTATGTCAGGTGCGGCTGTAAGTTTTCTTTAAAAGATCCAGGATTTCTGATTAGTTGTTTTATCACACAAAAATTTGCCACGGTCCAAAGTTGTGTCCAAAGTGGTGGCTAAATAGATATTTTGCCATGGCTCTTAATCGTGGCTGAACACATATTTTCCATGATACATATTTTCCATGACCCAAGACCATGGCAAATATGTAAACAACCACGGCTCTGGACTATGGCAAAATTTTTGCCACTAACTATTTTGCACGGCCCAAAGCCGTGGCAAAATCGTTTAGCCACGGCCTAAAGCCGTGGCGAAATGGCTTTTCTAGCGTAGTGAAATGCAAATAAGTGTGAAGATGTAACATGGTGTACATCATCAATACATATACAACTATAACCCAGAAAATACGCAGATGAAACAAACTTCGAGGTCGGTTCATCAGAAAATATGCACAAAAATTTCAAAGTCATACAAGATTGGAGGTGTACGCATAAAATGGTCGACAACACCAAATGTAAGAAAAATACATTTGTTGAAATACTAAGCCAAAATCAAAAAATATATCAGAGATGAACAAGTCAGAGATCACAAAACAATCGATCAGAAAATTAATAGTTGAGTAATTCAAAGTTAAATAGTCAATTCCAAAATCCGCGAAATGTATGAAATATGAAGGAAGGTTTTTCTCAAATTGTTTCCTATATAAACCAATTCATCATTGACATTTTTACCAAGTCGAGTTAAATACAAAAGATAATCAAAAAGGCAAAAGTCATACCAAATCAGCAATCGAAGAAGCACTCGACAAGCGAAAATTATCAGGCGAGTAAAGCAAACAATCAACAACAGGATGTAGGAAAAATTACCTCAATCGATTGAAAATTGATGGCTTCAAAATTAGGAAAACTTAAAAAGGAGAAGGAAAAGAAGATCGGCTCTTGGAACAATAAAGAGATCAGGTTGGAAATAAAAGATACCGCATCTACATATTGGGCCTCACTTTTCTATTTCTCCTTTATGTTATATTATGATATTATATATAAAAAAATAGTGTTTCCTTTATTTTATTATAATTACCTTTATAAACTCTGGTTTGTATCTAGGATTGAACTATGTAGTGTAATTAGGGAAATTCTCAACTCGGGGATAGAGTTGAGATAGGGTTTCGAGCTTAGGTTTAGAACAATCAGGTAAGTGATAGTCGTAAGTTTACAGGATATGTAAGCGGTCGATTGTTTAATCATAGTAGAAATCTTAGGGATAGTAGTAGGCAAGTATTTCCAAAGCTTAGTAAATTTGTATGTTGCTTTTATTTTCGCGTTTACTCTATTATTATTCGTGCTGCAATTTTATTTTTCTGTGAATTTATTATAAACCCAGTTCACCCCCATCCCCTCCACCGTCTCTAGGGTTAATTCGATTCTACAAATGGTATCGGAGCTAAGTAATTAAATTCACCTATTTATAAACTATAGCTAATTTTAATAATGTTTTTCTAAAGGACAATCTATTGCTCATGTTTAACGGTACTGATTATTCGTACTGGAGAACTAGGATGAAAATTTTACTAGGTACTATAGATGCATAGGATATAGTTGAAAATGGTTATAGTCTGCTTACAGTAAATATAGATGGTCATGAAGTCCTAGGTTTAAAGATAAATAGGATGCAAGAGCTTAGTTAATATCAGTCAAATGCTAAAGAAATGAATTATATAAGCCTTAGATAAAATTGAATACAATCGGGCTTCTCATTGTGTGACTGCGTAGGAAATTTATACACTAGAAGTGACTCATGAAGGTACATCGTAGGTTAAGGAATCTCTTCTAACCATGCTTAGCAATGTATACAAGAATTTTATAACGACAAAATACGGGAGTATAGAGGAGATGTATGGACGATTCTAAGATATAGTATTCAAATCCAAAATGCTAGGAAAAGCTTACACAGAATTAGAAATGGTTCGAAAAATTCTGAGAATCCTCCCAAGAAGATTCAAAGTAAAAATGACAACATTTTAGGAGTCTAAAGACTTGAAACAGCTTAAATTGAAGTAACTAATATGAAATCTCATCACTTATGTGATGGAACTGAAAGTCAGAGAAAAATGTGAAAGCGATGATTCGAAAGAGAAATCTATTGCTTTAAAAAGTTCAACCGATAATAAGGAAGAAGATGATACTACGGCTAAACTGGCACTATTGATAAAGCAATTCAGAAATTGGACTAGAAAGCATGGAAATCCAACAATAACCAAATGAATAAAAACCAGCATTGCCAAAGTTCTGAATGATTTTGATAAGAAATCATATGTCATGGAAGTAAGAAGCTAGGTCAATCAAGCCAAATTACTCGCTGAATCGACTCGACAAAGCAAAGAAGTAGAAGAGAAGGAGCTTTATAGCCATTTGGGATGAGAGTGAAGAAAGGGGGAGGAGAACATTGATAGTGAGAGAGAAGAAGAAAATTTACGTCTGATTGTAGAATCAAGCGACAATGACGAGGAACCCAATAAGGTAGCTCACTTATCCCATGATATTTACTTTTAGTATATTAGAGTTAAATGGAAAGATGGATAGGCTTAAACAAAGATGTAAGCTAGAGCTAATGATTCAAAATCTAAGAAAATTTAACTCAGAGTATGAGTGGTGTCAACCTTTACAAGAAATAAATAAGTCTAATTAAAATTAAAATCCTCAAAATGAATTTTTTGATTCTTAAAACAATGATGAAACTAAAAGAGAAAATTCCATTAGAAGTTGCTCCTCACTTTTGAATGAAACCAGTGATCTTAGATCTAAGGTTCAAAATTTTGAATTGACAATAAGAAAATTTTCTAAAGGACAAAAATCACTGAATAAGTTGTTAGAAAGTCAGACTATCATCAAAAACAGAGAAGGACTCGGATATGATAGAGTTGAGAAAATTAAAAGAAAGAATTATGTTAATGGAAGATTTCAAAAGGAATTTTCAAAGTGTTTATTTATGGAGAAATTAGGCATAAACAAAATAAATGTAGGAATAGAAGCAAACACAAAACTGTTAAACAAATTTGGGTTCTAAAAGGTACAAATGTAAATTTTCTTAGATTTAAACAAGTTTGCATTCTCAAGGGTTAAATCGTAAATACTAATGGTTTGCTATATAGACGAATTTTTGGATACCAAACGTTACAGATGAAAATTATTAGTGGTTCTACATCCGCTGTTAGACCACTCATTTCTGCTAACATTTAGGTACATAAATGGGCTAAGGAACAACTACGATAGAGGTAGACTTTGAGTTGTTCTTTATAACATTGAAGAGAAATAATTCCAATGCTCCTTGGCCTAGAAAAATAAGATGGAGATCTACAATAGCAGTGGTGAACAAGAATACAACGTCAAAGGTATGATCTCTAATCCCTATTTTCTTTCTTATTTTAATTTTGTTTTTGTTGACACTGCTGTTGTATGGTTACCATATCTTGAGCTCCTTAACTTCGATTTGAAAAATTAAAGATGTTACGGAAAATAGATAGAAATTATATAAACTATATTTTATGTTTTTTTTCTAGAATTTGAACTGAAACCATTGAAAAACATGAAAACATTCAGCACATTGTTTGTAAACAGTTTCAGAACTTCTTAACGCAGCTATAGTAATTCGATCACAAATTGAACATCTTTGCTTTAAATTTTGAAATGCATGAAGTTCTGCAAACCTAACTGATAACACTATAAATTTAGTATTTTTATTTTTGCTCATTGATGTTGTAAAACCTTGAAAAGCAGTAATCATGTCATCATATCACCTGAAAATCATTTTGAAATTATGCAAACAATTGTAGTATTTTAAATATAACATTTGATTGATTCATTGTTATAACTTGAAATCAATTTTGATAAGTAGCGATATTGAATATCTAAAATTTTCAAATTTTTTGCTAAATCAAATTTTAGGCTTAAAATTTTCAAATAGTGGTTTTAAATGGTCTGAATTTTCAAATCAACAATGGTCAATTGTTTATATATGAGGTTACCTTCAATGATGACTAACAAATCACTATTTGGAGGATTTTTAGTTGTGTGTGTCTTTGTTTGACATAAATGACTTTGCCATTATTTGACGAAAATAGCTTTGCTAAAAACTTTTGAAATTCTTTTATGAATCAATTCGAATGAATTGTGGAGTACACATTTGACTTGTTTAATAATATACCATTGTATGTCACCTTGGGCAACTAGAGTATAAGCGGTATCTGACATCACTTCATCATATTTGCATTTCAACTTGTTTTAAAATTAGCAAACATTTTTTCAAAACAGGAAAATAGACAGAGGGAATAAGTTGCAAAAAAATTTAGTTTCAAGGACAGCAAGCTTTTTTTAGTCTAAAGGACACTTTATAGCGTGAACGGAAAATGATAGTTGAAACTATCATTCTGTGATTTACACTAAAAGTTATCTTTCAGCCTAAAAAATAAACTTCTTGTAGTGACCCGCAGTTCCGTACCCTTTGAGTTAATAATAGTTCACTTCCGTTCAATCCAAATTGTACGAAAGAGCGAATAACTAGGGTTAAGAAGAAGAAAGAGACAGAAGAAAATAGAACAACAACATAGAATCTCACAATCGCAGCAGAACAAGATATAATATATAATAATAGATTTTTGTACAAAAGAATCTGTAACTGTTTTATACTTATAATCATCAGAGTACAATAATCAATACATCAATCTAGACAGTTATAATAATTTGTCCTCGCACATCGGAAATATAAACCAAGTACGGAAATACGTCCGAACTCCTTCAGCTCATCTCCTAAGCTCCATAGCTTCTAACCTGAAACTATAATACTTGGTCTGACCCGAGCATTATAATAAAATAACACCCGAGTCAGTCTGGAAAACTAGTGTGAGAAAAACACGCTCGATTTGAATTTTTACAGTTATTAAAATCTTGTGAAAAACAAAGGTATCTCGTAAGACCGCGTCACACACAAACACGACGGATTTTCCCCTTACGATAAGCAAAACATTTTATATAAAATCCAGTGATATAATAACAATGTCTAGATACAAACACTTATCCAAATAGCCAAAATTGTTACGTTAATTAAATTCCAACATACTAGGCTCTAAAACAAAACCGTAAATGCTCATATTGGAGAATGGATCCCATACAATGACTGAGCCACTGAGGTACCGCCCATCATAGTATATCTCTAGAACAATGTATCGAGGAACTCATCGAGATCCTTTGCTACACAAGACCGGCCTACCCCTGACCTAGATAGACCGAATATGGTTTCACCCAGGGTGTCCCGCCCTTACAAATCGAGCGCTCCTTCTTTCATACACAACCGTATCCATAATATATAAGGTGTCCGAGGATATCTAGAAAAGTGATAACATACTCTAATTGGGTGTGACTCACTTAGCCTTGCTACATCTCCCCTGTTTTAATCATTCCCGGTTGATGAGGCTTAAGGCTAAGAGTTACCTTTCAAGAAACAATTCTACTTAAAATGATCATCGTCCTCCAATGACGATGTTCTGATAGCATTCGTCCAACAAGTTTTCATGGGTCTAGACAATCCGAATCACCGTCTTCACTATCTTCACAGTATCCATTCGTAATGTTCAAACCGGATCGAAATGGTTTTTTAAATAATTAAATTCAATCCCCTTTTTTTCGAAATGATTAATGAAATTGGCCAATATTGATAGTCGGTTATCTAACTATCAATAAAACATCCATAAGCAGACACTAGGCCTTATTTTATAATTCTTCAAACATTTATATTTAAATATCTTTACTAAGATATACATACAAATCCCTTTCCATATTCCAATATTTGAAAACAATTTCAAATACTTAAATTCATAACAGGATATTTCAAACCATCTCAACACTTGGAAATATTTCCAAATTTCCATTTTTATACGTATGAAGATATTATAAATCTTATTTTTCAAAATCTTTTCAAATATCAACTCTTAAGAGATTATTCCGAAATTTATCTCATAAGTCTTCGGAATTACTAATAAATTCCCTTTTTCGATTTCCAAAACCTAGTATACTTCTTTATAACCCCATTCAACAATTTATAACTTCTTTTATAAATTCAGATTTCATTTTCAAAATTTCCATATTCAACATTTTGAAATTTCATTTCCTCCAAATCCCTTATAAAATTCCTCCCCCTCAAAATCATATCCATTTTAAAACCCCCATTTACGAATCTCGAGATAATTTATAAATAAAAAGTTGCAATTACTTCAAAACTCTATATAAATATACATATATATATATAACAAGTATTTAAAAGGGTAATAATTTATCTTTAAAACATGTTCAAGTAACTACATAAAAATATCGAAAACACTTTTATAAACATCAATAACTCATTTTTAGATAAACAACTAAATTTTAAAAGCTAATTTTTAAAAAGTTAGAATTTACTAAAATAAATACTTAATATTTAAGAATCTACTTACTGAACTATTTCAATCCTAACTAGTTTAAAATTCCTTAGTTTTTAAAAATAAAATTTTCCTTTTAAAAACAAATTTAACTTCTTAGAATTAAAAATATATTGTTAAAACCTCAATAACCAATGCAACTTTATAAATTCCTCTCGAATCACATCAGATCCATTTTGATCTCCTTGACCATCATTCACTTTCAATAATAGTATCCACTATTTTTCTCACCATATTCTCATATTCTAATATAAATTCTCCCTATAAATTTATATTCCCAATCTATCATCCAATATCGATTTCCTTTATTTATAAACATCGTTTATGAATTTTACAACTCCTCCGAGTTTCACTTTTTTTACAAAACTAATCTGGCTTATAAAATTCTATTTTTATAAATTCATTCGTTTATAAATCCATTTATAACTTCCACTCTATTTTTAATATCGACTTTAACTCCTTTATATATTTCCAGAATATCATTTATAAATTCTCTTATATAATTCATTTTTAAAATCTCTATTTAATAATTCATAATAGTTAAGTTTAACCAAAACTCAAATATATTTTTCTAACTCAATTTCTTTAAAATAACCCTAATTCCAATATAAATATTTTTATGTCAAAAATTTTCTTTGATTCCTTTAATTTTAAAAATATATTTATGGCATTTAAAATATAAAAATTCAGGTCAGTGCTACAATAGCATCCAATAAGTTCAATCGCTAAAATAATCTATAATAAATTATTCCGCACAATCCATATATCACAATATATGAAATTAAATTCAACATTTTGAGGAATCTAGTTGGATCCCTCAAACCTGTTTTCCTGCATCCGTATATGTTAATACATCGTAAAATACTCATCCCGCTACGAGGGGGTATCGCGATGTATAGGGTCATCCGCTATTATACGGGACACATAGGGCCTCATCCGTGATAATGTGTGGGAATATCATTCCAAATACTATATATATATATATATATACACACACACACACAATCTACTATATATATAATATCATATCATTCAACAGATAATCAATTCAACCAAACATTCAGAATTAATTTTAACTATTAAAATTAAACTTGGTAATCCAAATGAGTGAAAATTTCTCACGATGGTTTTTGATCAACCGAATATCCGTTAATCGTTCCAATTTACAAATTCTATTCTCTTTTTCAATTATGACCTCGAAATAAATAGGTAAAAATATTTATTAGATTTGGAGTTTATAAAATAATATTACTCTTCTAATTACCGTAATTAAATTAACTAATTACATTTTATAATAGAATTACCTTAATTAAATGAAACCACTCCCTTACAATCTGGAACAGCACCTGCTTCTGAAATCAGATGTCAGCATGTAGCGTAAGAAACCACATACACCAACATCCTCATCTGCTCACGCTCGAGACCACCACCTCAACCATCACCTCTGAGCTCGCTGAACCTCCAATGGCCATCGGTAAGAAACCTATCAACATCAGCTTACAACTTATACTCCTCCAAATTAACTTCGCGAACCACTAGAGCTGAGCCTATTTCCCCCATCGCGACACCTCATCACTATCTGCTCAGAGCTTGGTCGCTCCACGAATCATTGCCACCGCCAAACAACATTGCCCCGACATCGCTCAAGCAGCACTCAGACCCAGACCTTTACGCGACCTCTCTTTGCAAATTCATCCACCTACACTCTTCCGCCTCTCTTACAAAATCGACTAGATCGCAAACCCTAAAGGCACGTCTCTCATCCGTCTTCATTTTCTAGGTCGTGGCTTCCCAATCAACGGCCATCCATCACGTAACATCCCTTGACAGCTAAGCGTCGCCGCCCTAGCTTGGTGATCGGACACGATTCGTCCTTTTATATTTTTTTATTATTTTTTCGAATCCCGAACTTCAAAGGAAGAGAAAGGGGAAGTGTTGAAGGAAGAGGCGGCTTCGTTCTCGTTTGATTTTGAATTTCAATTTTTACGGCATTTTTTCTTTTTCCCTCTTGTTTTCGATCTGATTTCATGATTTTTAAAAAGAGAAGAGGGAGGCTGTCGTGATTTTGAAAGAAAGAAAGGGGTGAGTACGATATGGGGTGGTGTGTTTGAAAAGGTATCATGACTGATGTGAAAGAAGAGATAGCGCAGTCCAATCAAATAAAAATAATTTGTTTTAAACTTTCAAAATATCTCAATCTACGAAACTCAAAGTCTCGAACCCCTATCGAGACATGCCGCTAGGCATTTATAATGTTATACCCTTATTTTGAACTTGATGGAACAAGCTTCGAGTTCTAATTCAATCGTATGGAGAGATAGCTTTTTGGACCCAATTATTATATTGAACTTTCGATATGAATTTCAATGTATTTCTATCCCGTACGATCAAACGATAACTCCAAAAGCTACGAAATTTAAAATTCAATAATAGTACATTATTACGGATCCGATATATCGAGGAACCAATACGTCCGGTGTATTGAGAGACGTGAAATACGTCATGAATAGTAGAAAGCTGAGCCGGTAATAAAAGGTGATAAGCCATGAAACCAATACGTTCGGTGAAGGGAAATGGACCAATATATCGAGGTGCTAATTTTTCCGATCGATGGAAACGCACAACACCCTTCATAGGTGAAATAAGAATAAACACCAAATCTCCAATAGAAAATTCTAATTTCCTTCTTTGGTTATCGGCATAAGATTTTTGCCTACTTTGAGCTTCTTTCATCCTATGGCGAATATGGTCAATCTTTTCTATGAAATCGCGAATAAAATCAAAACCTAAAACCAGCTTCTCACTGGCCTCAAGCCAACAAGAAGGAGATCGGCATGGCCTTCCATAGACTGCCTCGAAGGGTGCCATACCAATACTAGATTGGAAGCTATTATTATAGGAAAACTCAACAAGAGAAATATGATCTTCCCAACTTCCACCAAAATCAAGAACACATACACGAAGAAAATCATCAAGAGTTTGATTCACATGCTCAGTTTGTCCATCGGACTGAGGATGATAAGCGGTGATAAAATTAAGCTTCGTTCCCAAAGCTTTTTGAAAACTCCTCCAAAATCCACTAGAAACAATGGATCACGATCGCTAACAATAGAAGTAGGAACACCACACAATTTAACAATTTCTCTAATAAAGAGTTTAGCCAAAAGCGGTACGGTCCGATTGGACTGAACGGGAATAAAATGGGCGGATTTAGTAAGTCTATCAACTATCACCGTTGGCTATCATGACCCGAACGAGAACGGGGAAGTCCGTCAATAAAATCCATGGAAATTTGGTCCCACTTCCAAATTGGAATATCTAAAGGTTGCAATAACCCACCGGACCTTTGATGCTCGGCCTTAACGAGTTGGCAAGTCATGCAACGCTTAACAACGTTTGCAATATTGGATTTCATTACATCCCAAAAGTCGCTTCATATTCGCTTACATTTTACTACTACCGGGATGAATGGTAAATTTAAAACAGTGAGAATCCTCTAAAATATCTCTACGAAGATCATAATTATTTGGCACGATAAGTCTACTAAATTTTCGAATACCGCCACGAGCATCAATATCAAAATCTTTCAAACCTTCATTATCAATTTTATCCCTACAACTTTGTCTAAGAAAGCCAATTCGGGATCTAGCTTTTGGCCTTCAAAAATGCGATCTAAAATGGAGGGATGATCCTCAAGGCTACATAAAACGAGAGATGCACATAAATTGGATTCACGATCTCGAATGTCACAAGTGGATTAAAGTCTCGAGATCATTCCATTCGGATATCATCATGGAAACAACCGCTTGTTGCTTACAACTAAGGGCATCGGCAACACGATTTCCCTTTCCGGTAGTATAAAGAATATCAAGATCATAAGATGCAAGGAACTTGAGCCAACGTTGTTGACGGAAATTAAGTTCCTTTTGGGAAAATAAATAATTCAAAGATGTATGATCTGTGTAGAGAACAAATTTTTCTCCCAAAAGATAGTGGCTCCAAATTCTAAGGGCGAAAACAATAACCGCGAGCGTTAAATCATGAGTGGCATATCTAGTCTCGGCCGATTTTAATTTGCCTAGAAGCATAAGTAATAACACGATCCCTTTGCATAAGAATGGCTCCCAAACCAACACGACTAGCATCAGTATAAACAATAAAATCTTGGTTCCCTTCGGGGATCACAAGAATAGAAGCATCGGAAAGGACTTCTTTTAATTTCTGAAAAAAAGCTTCACATTAATCCGACCAAATGTATCTAACTCCTTTCTTTGTCAAGCTAGTAAGAGGCATGGCAATTTTAGGAAAGTTCTTTATGAATCGACGGTAATAACCCGACAATCCAAGAAAACTATGGATTTCCGTCACACTCTTCGGTCTCTTCCAATTTTATATCGCTTCAATCTTTGAAGGATCCATGGAAATTTCGGATTCGGAAATAATATGACGGAGAAACTTCACACGAGATTGCCAAAAGTGGCATTTAGAAAACTTTGCTTTCAATTGATTGCTCCTAAGAGTTTTCAACACAATCCGAAGATGCTTTTCATGCTCTTCCTCGGTTTTAGAATAAACAAGAATGTCATCTATAAAAATGAGAACAAATCAATCGAGGAAGTCTTTGAAAACTCAGTTCATAAGGTCAATGAAATAAGCTGGGGCATTCGTTAAACCAAATGGCATAACAAGCCATTCATAAGATCCATAACGTGTACGGAGTGATGTCAAAGGAATGCTATCCTCTGCAGTACGAAGCTGATGAAAATCGGTTGCTAAGTCTAACTGTGAAAATACTCTAGCGTCGCTAAGTTGATCGAATAGATGATCAATCCGAGGTAAAGGATATTTATTCTTGATAGTAAGATCATTAAGCTTGCGGTAGTCAATGCAAAGCCTAAGTGTACCATCGGATTTATTCACAAAAATAGCAGAAGCTCCCCAAGGAGAGGAACTAGAACGAATAAATTGCTTCTCTTCCAATTCGGATAATTGTTTGCGCATCTCCTCATTTTCTTTATCGGTCATACGATAAGGAGGACGCGTAATAGGTAAAGTTCCAGGAATTAGATTAATTCTAAACTCAATGGCTCCCTTAGGGGGTAACCCTAAAACGGGCTCAAATATATCGGGAAATTCACGAAAAATGTGAATGAGAGAAATGACATCCTCCTCGTCATCATGAGGATTTGAAGAATATAAAGATGCTACCAAGTTGAAATTCGAATCTTTAAGAACATTAGAAATCTGCTTAATAGATTGAGGATGTCGAAGATGAATAGTCTGCTCAGGACACATGATAGTGGCTTCATAACGGTTAAGCCAATCCATTCCCAAAATCATTCCGAAGCCTAAGTAAAGCATGACATGCAAATCGCCTTGGAAAGAAAAATCACACAAAATAATCTCGACATCTTTACAAAGCAAACTAAGTGTTGTGGATCCACCAACCGGATTCATAATTCTCAAAGAAGTCATTAAAGCCATAACACTTAAAGAAAAAGTACCAACAAGTTCTTTTGATATAAAAGAATGGGATGCGTCCGTATCAAAAAGAACTCGAATAGCTTGATCACGAAACATAATAATGTCATCAAGGATAGGATGAGAAATACCTTGACCGCGAGAAGTGTTATTAGGGGCTTGCACAACATTTATCTTTCCCTCCTTCTTGCTTTGAAGTTTGGGACATGAAGATATAAGATGACCCGAATTTTTGCAATGACAACAAAAGAGAGGCTTCGGACATCTATTACCATAATGATCCTTAGAACCATAATTGTAGCATTGCCCACTACTAGGGGTAGGAGTCTTTGCTACCGAAGCTACTTGCTTCCCTTTCTTATTAGGATTAGGGCCTTTGAATTTAATAGGCATTTTCTTGTTGTATTTGAAGCTCGGTTTGGTGCCCACAACTTCAACATCACTCTCTTTATCTGCCTCTTCAAGTCGAAGAGCGAAATCAATAAGCTAACCAAAAGCAACTTCTAATTTCAAAAGTAATGCCTTTTTGAGATTCTTATTCAAGCCATAGACAAACCTATGATTTTTCCTCAATTGGGTATTTATATATTCAACACCATATTTAGAAAGAGATTCGAAAGATGCGACGTAGTCCGTCATAGAAGATTCACCTTGAACAAGGTCTATGAAACGCCAGGCCAAAGTTACCTTTTCAGCTTCCGACACAAATTTTAGTTCGAATCGTTTCCAGAATTGCTCCCAAGTAGGATCTGCTTCAATAATTTCAGAAGTTAGAAGCTCATACCAATCTAATGCTCTTTCTTGGAGCATATTAGAAGCCACTTGGACTCGACGAAGATTAATAAGATTCATGCGAGAAAAGATGCGGCCGCATGTTCTAAGCCAAGCTTGGACTACGATAACGCCCTCGGAACCCCTGAACGCCTTTCCACCCAAATTTGTATAATCACTGCATAGGCGTGCAAATCCGAATTTTGGGTGAGTAGGCTCTGGAATGGGTCCGACAGCTTGAGCATTCTTGGGTGAGTAGGCTCTGGAAAGGGTCTGACAGCTTAAGAATTCTTTACAAGATCTAGAAGCTATTAGGCAGACATAAATACTCCATCCTGAGGAGTAGCACTAGTTAACCGCCGCTGGGACGGCCAGGTCTAACCATTTCTCTTCTTTAAAAAAGAAAGAAAGAAGAAAAGGTTATTCTCGGGATGAATATCAAACAATAATGATTGATAAAATAAGGCATCACAAAGAAAATAGGATAGAACGGGTCCAATGACTCAAATAAAACCCTAAGGAACGACTCCTAAGATGGACTTACGACAATGATCCTGGTTAAATTATTCTACATTGTTCCGAAGTTGGGCTCCGATACCAAGCTATGACGCCCCACCTCTATACTCACGCTAGACAAGGACACTACGAAGTAATGCCGTCAACTAGCATGAATAATAAGGCTGTTGAGGAGCGACCATTCGTGTAATTGCTTTGTGCGAGTACCGATATGTCAGATAGTATAACATGCATCAAGAAATCTGACATGCCGATACAAACTTAAAGCTACTACACGGTGGCTATGTGGTCTTCGAAAACAAATATAGAAATAAACATAACATAAATCAGTCACAGATATTCATATCACAAAGGCGGAAATAGATATGAATATAACACATAGAAGTGTACATCAGAGTAGTGGTCAAACAAGATCCACAATATCACAAAAGAATAGATACAAGTGCTAGACAAAAGAATATGTACATCAAGGAGTCTCTAACTCAAATTTATAACAACAAAAACTACCAATCTAATGTAGTTAGACAAAAGTCAGATGATGATCCCTGATAAGGAGTCAAGCAGAATCAGCTGTAACATCTCGGTCTGACCCGAGTATTATTTAATAAGAAAATAATAAACGGATCAGTCTAGCTATAAATATCAGATAATATGAGATAGAATAAGAGATATGACGAAAACATATGATAACAATAATGCCATACTATGAAAAGTATACATTTAACAACAACAAAAATCATACAATATCTCAAAAATCTCATAACAACAAAAAGAATATCATATTCTTTACCATATGCACCAAACCACAAAAATTGGCTAACATATCAATGCCAATCATAAAAATTGGTGAAACACAACGACGTAGTACAACGATACGCCCGAGGAACCTGAAACTCGAATAATTCGAAACAACGATGTAGTACAACGGTACCCCCGATGAACCAGATAAGACGGAACAACGACATAGTACAACGGTACGTCCGATGAACCGAACTTCATAAAAGAACATGGGTCGCTAGCCCACAAGAATGAGTCGAAACTCCAAAGAATGCATAGATCGTTAGCCTATAAAAGAAATGAGACGAAACTCGATAAAACGAGGTATAGTCCCCTGCATGGAGAAAGAGACATCGCATATCGGAAGTCTAATCACAAAATGATCAATAAAAAGTGTGAATTATAGTAAGCTAATAAATAAATGAGTTTAGCTTCATGTCCCATAACCACTGGCTTAACTTAAATATTCACGAACAAATTATAGATCTCCACTCATAAATTGTCACAAGAGTTTCAATCGAACAAGTCCGGAAATTAACCGACGAAGTAAACACAAGCGTTTCATACCACTAGTTTTACTAAGCCGTTTAATTAGATTTCTCAAACGAATGAGGTAAAGGTTTGTGTATACTAATAGATTGGAAAACGGTTTTGTAAACAAGCTTTGTATTAAAAATAGAGTTGAAATCATCTTTGAGAAAGTGTTTGAATATTTACTACTAGTATAGAAACATTTGTATTTAATAGTGATAAGTCACAAAAATGATTGTAGAAATAATCAATAGCTAAAAATTCACATACGAAGACGTGAATCAAATCCGTAGAAATCGATTCCGAATGCATCAAAATGGATATTCTCAAAAATCCCAAAAATGAAGTCATCAAAGTCGATAATAAATGATAACAAAAATCGGATCAACTCGAATGGATAAATATTTGAATCTCAAGCAAAATAGGCAAGTTGGGCTGAAGCAAGCAGGTCAGTCGACTGAACACTGAGTTCATTCGACTGGCCCAATGCCTAGGAAACTCTCGGGTCCAGGTCAGTCGACTGGACTCAGAGAGCCATTCGACTGGACCCTGTTTTCCAATATTTTCAACCTATCACAATGAAGGGAAAACTCTCAACAATTTGCGATCGGGTGAGCAATGAGCGCTAGGGGTTTATGCCAATCGATAACCCAGCCCTATAGGCTCTTTGATACACCACCAAAAGCATGTTCATACATCAAAGCTAGGATTTTTAAAATTTTTGACTTCAAAACACCAAAAATTGAAATGTTCACCAAATCAATTCAAATCAAAAGCAAATAAACATGAATAGATGTTAGGAATTCATACCTAACAATAATGATAGTTATAGACATGGATGTGAGATAAAAATCTCACCTTTTCTCAAAAACAATAAAGGAAAAGCTTGAAAACAAAAGGAAGATCGACCACTCTTCAACTTTACCTCTAGAAACTCCAATCTAAGATTATAAACAAATACATTTAAGTTAGGTGATAGGGAAGTTCTGAAATTGAAGAGAGATTGAGATGGAGAAGAAGAAGGTGACACTTACCTAAGCTTCTCTTGGATTTTGGAGTTAAAACTTGAATTTGCGAAGGAGCTAGGGCTTAGGAATTCTAATTTCCAAACTCCTCCCCCATTATTCCTAAAGTTTGAAGTGTTAGGAAATAGAAATGAAATGGATGAAGAGGAGTGAGGGCGGAGCAGGGTCTTAAGTTGGGGTAAATGGGCTAAAACCCAAACCCAAAGCCCTAGGTGAAAAGGTCGAAATTCTAGCTAACTCCAAACATATAAATGTTTATACTCAAAAAGGTCGTAAACGTCATTTCAAACTCAATGGAAATGGTCTCGAGTCTTATTTTGACTGTTTGCAAAAAGTAGCATTTCGGACTATAATCCGACTAACGATGCTATATTTAAATAAAATATTTAAATACACAATCGTAAAATATGCGGGTTGTTACATAGTCACTATATAATTCACACTTACATATTTAATTCAATTCCATATAATTCAAATTCGATTTACTTTTTATTTAATTTCAATTCCTTTTACCCAACATTCCAAAAACATACTCGATTTATTCATACTGAAATTGAATTTCACTGCAAACAAATTTATTTTAAATTCATTCAATGTCATTATATATTTCAATTACTTCACTTATGTTAACTCCCATTTCATTAATATACAATATTAATTTAATTCAAATCCACGCAATTAAATTTCTAAAATTTATTATATCCAACTTAATTTAAGTTGAATTCCATTTTAATCTTTTCACTTTAAATTTTATTCCAACTTTAATTTTCCACACTTCCCTCCTTATAAGTACCATCTTCTATGGGATTCTAGAATTTTTAAACACCCAGTATATATTTCAAATCACTTTGAAATCATTGATATATATATATATATATATATATATATATATATATATATATATATATATATTGTAACAACATGTATTTTGTGATTTATTTTTTTGTATATTTTAATTATTTTAATTGAATTTTGATTTAAAAACTTATTTTATTTATTTTGAATGATAAACTTTAGTTTTGATATGAATTATCATTCCAAAGCATGACTAAAAAGAATATTTTCCAAAAAGTGAATTTTTGGTCAAAATAGTCAAACTTTGACTTTTAATTTAAAATTTCAAAAGTTTGAAAATTTAAATTTTATCTCTTATTATGAAAGTACATAAAATTTTAAGAATATTGCTTTTTTTTCGTTGAAAACGGATTTAATTTGTGAAAGTTATACTGTTTTCAATATTGTGTGTACATTGAATTATTTAACAATTTTCTTTATGTTAAATTTTATAAATTATATTTTTAATTGTCAAATAATGTTCTAATATGTGTTATATGACATGTTAGATATATATTATTTTTTAAAAAACATTTTTTTTGTGATGTTATAATTTTTCCAAAGTTTACCGTGTTGATTTCTTTTCTTTTTGGCTGTTTTCTTATTTTCTGCTATTTTCTTCATTAATTTTTTTTTAAATTTAATTTTATATATTTATTTTGTGAATTCATTTTTATTTTGTGTACTTATCTTTATTTATAAATATTTTTCAAGTATATAAAATTTTTCCAAAGTGCATTGATTTATTTCTAATTTTAAAGTCTACTTCGCAATTTTAAGCCATTTTCTTAATTTAAATTCTATTTAATTAAAATTTAATTATTTATTTTATTTTAGAAATGATAAATAAATTATTTTATTTCAAAATTTTGCTTTGGAATATTTTTAAAATGAAGTAGATATTTTTCCAAAGCCATTGATGTTTTAATTGTAATTTTTGAACCCTGTTTTAAATTTTTAAGCAATTTCCTTAATTCTTTTTATATTTTCTTTAAATTTAATTATATATTTTTATTTTTTTTCACTTTGTTTCGGCTTTTAGATGTACTTGCTGAATTTTATTTTATTTTATTTGACTTAAAAGAAAAGGAAGTATGGAAGGTTTTAAAAGCTAAGAAACGTAAAGTCGTTTCACCGTTTCTTTTACCGTTTCTTTTTCCAATCAATACATCAGTTATTTTGGCCATTCCTTATACTATCTTCAGCTGACTTCTTTTTCTTCATTTTCACGTGAAAACATCTTCCTCATCTCATTTTCACGGCTAGAGAAAAATTGGTAATGACTTCTCTATATTTTTCTACCTTTTCTCCTTCTTTTTTGCTTGTTTTTGCCTTGTTTTCTTTGTTTGTTTTACTCGGCCACCACTAGCTAGCCTTGGCCATCATCTCCACCACCTTCTCCTCTTCACCATTCACCACTTAACATCATCTCCTCCTCTGACTTGACCAGGCCGCACCCTCCCCCTTGACAAAACTCCACACAAAAGCCTTGAAAACTCCTTAAAAACATGTTAGCCTAGCCTAGTTGTTTCACTACCTTCATCCACCACCAAGGCCACCACCTTAGGCCACCACCACCACCTTGATATGACCACCACCCATCATCTAAGCTACTGTCCAGATCTGAAACCTAAAAGGGTGAGCCCAAACATGCCTTAGCCGAGCCCAAAAAGTTCACCAAAACTCTTATATATGTCTTAACCTTTTATATTCTCTACATTTAAACTCCTACCCACTTCATCACCTTGTAACCGCACCTTTTCCTACCCATACCTGATCCAAACCATTCTAAAACCTGACCTTATTAATCCCCTAGTCCATGCAAACAAGCATAGGAAGCAAGTGCAAAGTCTTTGGTTTTGTTTTATACATCTATTTCTAACATTGTTAAGTATATCTTGTTTTTGAAACTTATGTTTCATATATTTGTTTTGTTTGAATGTATCCAAGGCTATAAATCTTTGGCTCTCCACTCTCAAATCATATTCCTGCTTTCATGCCTTCGAAGATCTTTGTTGTGTGTAGTTGTTTGTCATCTCCAGCTAATACAAGTGAGTATTTCTCACCAGACATTATGTACTTATATAAGTAGTAAATTGACACCCTGCGAATCTGTAGAACTATATTAACATGTTATAAGTGCTTATATTATTATCATATGATGTTCACACCCGTTATTACACCTGTTATATCATATCTTACTGTTATTTCATGCTATTCTGTATATTTTATCAGGTTATCACACTTCAAGTTCCCTGTAAATTAGAATCGCTATGGGTTGAAATGATACATACCCGAACGGACTTTAGAATAGGGAAAAATCATTATGGGCCGGAATGATAGGCCTGAACGATTTTTAACTTATTTTATTTACTTAGGACTGCGGGTTTGAAATGATAAAACCCGGATTTTATTTGTAAATTACGGGTTGAAATGATATATTACCCGTATCACTTTACCTAGCGTAGAAAATTATATACAGGCCCGTAGTTAAAATATGTTTTTCTAAAAAATTTAAAATATTTTAGAAATTTAATTATTATAATATTTTGATTTAAAATTAAATATAAATATAATTTTTGTAAAGTATTATTGATTTTCTGGAAATCTATAAGTTAAATAAATTATGGAAAAGTTAGAAAATCTGAAATGCAAGTTATTTTGGAAATTTTGATTTAATTTTTAATGGAATTTAAATTAACTTTGAAAATATGATAAATTTATGATATTTTGAATTTAAATTAATTTAAAATGATTTTATAACATATTAATGATTTTTGAATAAAGTTAAAATGTTAATGAGTGAATATTGAGTTGAATTTGGAAATATAACTTAAATTGGAATTTATGAATTTGGTTTAAAAGTGAAATTTTAAGTTAAGTTAAGTAAAATGGAATTAAGTTATATCTGAAATTTTAAACTTAAGTGTTAAGTTGAAATTAATGTAATGAATTTAAATTTGAATATTGAAATTTAATAAGTGAATTATTAATAAATATTGATTTTTGAAAGGAAACTTAACTTTATAAAATCATGATTTTAAGGAAAATTAAATGATGCTTATAAATGTGAAAATGTATGATTTTATAAGTTAAAAATGATTTAAATAAAAATATAAGTGTTGTGAAATTCTATTGAATATTTGAAGTTAATTAACAGCATTTTAAATGCTGTCTTTTGTTAAATTGAATTGTTTTGAATGTAACTTTCTGTAGCATTTTCCAAATGCTGCGAAACTTGAATTTTCATTGTTTTAATAAATTTAAGTGCATAAATGGACACTGAAAAGTTTAAAATTTTGGAATTTAATAATTTAATTATTAAATGTAATAACTTCATTTTATGATTTAAAATGAAGTAATTTGTTTTGAAATATAACTATTTGATATATTAAAATGATTGAAATGTGGTTTCGAAAAGATATGATATTTTGATATATTAAAATGATTTGAAACGAAGTTTTGAAAGATATGATATTTTGACATTAAATGATTTGAAAAATGGAGTTTTGAAGGATATGATATTTTGACATTAAATGATTTGAAAAATGGAGTTTTGAAGGATATGATATTTTGATATTAAATGATTTGAAAAATGGAGTTTTGAAGGATATGATATTTTGATATTAAATGATTTGAAAAATGGAGTTTGAAAGATATGATATTTTGATATTAAAACGATTTGAAAAGAAGTTCTGAAAGATATGATATTTTGGAAATGAAGCTTTGAAAGGTTATGATATTTTGATATATTAAAATGATTCGAAACGAAGTTTTGAAAGATATGATATTTTGATATTAAAATGATTTGAAAGAAGTTCTGAAAGATATGATATTTTGGAAATGAAGCTTTGAAAGGTTATGATCTTTTGATATATTAAAATGATCTGAAAGGAAGTTTTGAAAGGATATGATAATTTAATATATTGAAATGGTTAGAAATGACTTGATATTTATTTTGATAAATATTTGAATTGAAAGATATGGTATGATGATATATTGAAATGGTTTGGAAATGATTTAATCTTTATTTTGATAAAGATTTAGGTTGAAATAATATTTTATTTTGAAGTATAAAATATTATTTTAAAGTCATAACTACGGGTCATAATAACGATTGGTTGTTAAAGAGACCGGGATCGGATATTGTCTTATGGCCGGCCAATACCGAAAACCACTTTAACAACTGTGTACGCGGTGGAGATTCCAGAATGAAGTAGGATGGTGGCGACGTTCTTGAGGTATATTACGTGGACCCAACTCCCGTGAGTTGGCATAAATGACTAAAATAGGAGCTATACCGGGCTACACAAAGGTTCGCGCCCTTTCATCGAGCATGCTCCATCGGAAACCATTCTATTACTTTTGTGATTCGATATGTGGCGCCACTTTGATTCGGGAGTATTGTTCGAGGTGGGCGGAAGCTGCTGGCTTGCCGTCACCACCGGTCCGGGAGTGCAAACGATGTATCCACCCTGGCGTTGCCTCGCGTGCCGTATCATCTCCTTATAGCGAGCCCACTACGATTTTGGTTTTAAAGATCCGACCGCGTTAAGGTTCACCATCCCCTTAACGCTATTTTCTATATGATTATACTTTACTGATTAGACACTACTGTATATAGCGTATATTACTACATAGTAAATATTTTAACGGATCCTTAGAGGATGGGCGGTCCTAAGCATCTTCTAAGTTACTTGTACCTTTGCTACAGTTCACTTGAGTTGGTTTACATTGTATAAGTATGTATGTCCTGACTTGAGTGTTTGTATTTTTATTTACGCTCGGGTCAGCCTGAGTTATTCAGAGATTTGGATTTCCACTTTCTGGAGATTGGAATCGCTGGAGATTATCTACTTGTCAATTTTCATCTTTTCAGTTCGGTTGTTCTATTCAGCTTGTACTTGGTTATCATATTTAAACTTCTGTTGTACTTTATTTCTTCTATTGTATCTTACGTAACTCTGATATATTTATATAGTAGCTTCATGAACTACTATCTCTTTTACTTCCGCTGCATTATTATTACTCTGTGTCTGTGATCTGTGATTTTTATTTACTGTGTATTCTGAGATTTGCCAAATTTTTATTTACAACGCGGTATTTTGTGCAATTCAATTCCGGCATGAGTGTCTACCTATACACTTATAATGGATGCGAATGGTTGAAAATACCTGGTTGTTACACACACACACACACACACACATATATATATATATGTATGTATGTATATATATTGTAAAGCAAAACCCTGGTCAAAGTGGTCAAAATGAAGACTTTTTGGCGGTCCCCATTTTATCCCCTCTTCTGCCTAAAATAAAACATCTGCACCAGGGAAGTTATGTCTTTTCTCAACCACCTCCCACGTTGCCCCATCATCTATTCCATTGCACTTCCCTACTTTCCATTTTCCCTTTCTTCCGCATCCAATTTCACCTAACCCCACAAAAAATGGCAAACTCCCTCCTCCACCTCCCTAATCACCACCGCTACGCTGCGTTCCTTTCTTCCCCCTTCCCCTTCTCCGTTCTTCCTCTACAACCTACGTCTCCCATTCTGCCCCATCACAGCCAACCATTACCGTCTTCTCTCCTCCTAATTAATTTACTCTTAAATCAGTTCAACTGCCCTAGATTTTAACCTAAACATCGTAAACACGTTAGCTGCCGTCAAAGCCTACATCTGGAGCTGAACTCACGACGTAGTGCATCTACTACCACCACTGCCTGAAATTGATGTCGTCGCCGTCCTAGAACCATGAAAATCGACCGTCACGCGAAATCGAAAGTGCTATCCCTGATAATCTATGTCGTACCACCATCTATTCCCTTCCCAATTAATTTCCTCTTAAATCAGTTCAACTGCCCTAGATTTTAACCTAAACATCGTAAACATGCTAGCTACCTTCTAAGCCTACATTTGGAGCCGAACTCACGACATAGTACATCTACTACCACCACCACCTGAAATTGATGTCGTTGCCGTCCTAAAATTACGGAAATCGACCGTCACCCGAAGCCGAAAGTGCTATCCCTGATAATCTATGCTGTCCCTACGACGCTACCGTTGAGATGGTGATAGTCCTCATTGTGACATTGCAAATTTAAACTCTTCTCCTGAAGACGTCGATAGTTGGTCACCTTCTACTTCTGTGCTCATCATCACCAAGCTACGATCTTAGCCTCCCTCCCTCTGTTCATTTTTTTTTCTTTCGATTTTTTGCTTTCATTCGACTATAAGACCCCTCCCCAATTTTCCTTCCCTCCGCCTCCACTTCCTTCTGCTTCGTCGCACTATTTTTACGCTAATTGATGTATACTATGTTTCACACATCCAACGGTTTCTCCCCCAAAAAGCTTGCACCAGCGATAAAAATCCCAACTGACCACTGTTACCCTCCCATCAATGGTTTTAAGGCTGTTAAACCCATCCTTTTGGCCTGATTTACATGCATGTGACTCCTTCAACCATTTCCCTTTTCCGTATTCCAGTTGCATAAAAATCTACTCCGTCCTATATATAGATATGTACTTTCCACATCTACCTCCCCCAGCTTCCTCCCTTCACACCCAACTCCTTCCACATTAACTTCTACATCAATATTCCCCCACCTTACTGCAATTGCCCACTAGTGTGTCCACATTTCAGTATAATAACTAACATTTCTACAATTTTATGGACCAGCAGCAGAGGGGACGCCGACGAGTTACTCTGCATGCACGGCGTCAACATGCTAGAAAATCTGCCCTTGCAGGTAGAAGGACAGGCATGGCTCAGACCCAACGTCTACAAAATTCATCCGGTATTTTCCTGATCCCTTACCCATTTCGTTATGCCTGTCTATGTCAGTTATATGTTTCGTTTTATAACACTCTACTTCACATGCGCACATTGGCTTATCATTATTGCCACATATTACTAAATATTTTCTCTTCCAAATGCTTTACTGCATTTACGTGCCACATCATTAATGGGTAGCTGTTTTAACTCTTCACTACCTTGACTAAAAAATTTAGTAATTTTGCCAGTGCAAAAATTATCAAGCTGTTATAGGTTTTCATTTACAAACTGTTATGCCTTCTACATGTTTTGTTTAAATCATTTCTGCCCTACCTCATGTTAACCACTCACCTTAATTATGGTTTTCTTCTTTACTATCATATTTAAAATTTGAAAATTTGACTTTTCCTTCAACATTGCATACTAAGTTTACTTTCACTTCGAAAGTCAGAAGATTGGGTTTATTTCTAATCATAGGTTCTGCCCATCCATTATGAAATAACTATATTTAAACCGAATAGATGATACCAGTTTCTTATCGATTTTGTACTTTTAAAATTTTCCAATTCTTACAACAATTCTCTTAATTTTTTAATCCTTATTTTCCTTCCGCTGTTAGAAACCATTTATTATTATTTGTACACGGTTTGTAACTGGGTTTCTTTGAAGTGTTACTATTGGAATTCAATTTTTTTTTCAGTTTCTTCATTCGTTCACTTATTTTAAATTTCGATCTTCTCTAACAGGTTTATTTATTATTAATTTTGCACTCCTACTTATTTTAAGTTTTATGGTTTGACAATATTCTTTATTCACCTATTAAGACTTTTATTCTGCTTTACAAACGTATCCTAATCACATATTTGAGGAATATACTGTTCAAAGCAAAAAATGTTTGTTTACAAACTTCTTGAATATTAACAACTGCAGTATTTTGTAACTGGGTTTCTTTGAACTGTTACTTTTGGAATTCAGTTTTTTCCAATTTCTTCATTCATTCACTTATTTTAAATTTCGATCTTTTCTAACAGATTTATTTATTACTATTTCTGCACCCCTTCTTATTTTAAGTTTTATGGGTTGACAATATTCTTTATTCACCTATTACGACTTTTATTCTGTTTTACCAACGTATCCTAATCACGCGTTTAAGGAATATACTATTCAGAGCAAAAAATGTTTATTTACAAACTTCTTTGATACTAAAAACTGGAGTATTTCGCAACTGGTTTCTTAGAACTTTTACTTTTAGAATTAATTTTTTTTTTCAGTTTCTTCATTCATTCACTTATTTTAAATTTTGATCTTTTCTAACAGATTTATTTATTACTAATTTTGTACCCCTTCTTATTTTAAGTTTTATGGTTTGACAATATTCTTTGTCCACCTGTTACGACTTTTATTCTGTTTTACAAACGTATCCTAATCGCACATTTGACAAATATACTGTCTAGAGCAAAAAATGTTAATTTACAAACTTCTTTACTATTAAAAACTGGAGTATCATTATGCTTATTCCATTTGATATACATCTATCAACTGTATAAGATTTGAGCGTATACAACTCTAAATTCATGTCAGTTTTGTAAAAAAAATTAACCGGACTCAACCATTGGTTCATATTTACCACTTTTACGTGTTCCAAAAATTTCACTTGCATTTGATTTTACTGTCCAAACCGATTTGTCATTTCAGAGCAATAAATGTTTGTTTACAAACTTCTTGAATATTAACAATTGGAGTATTTTGTAACTGGGTTTCTTTGAACAGTTACTTTTGGAATTCGATTTTTTTAGTTTCTTCATTCATTCACTTATTTTAAATTTCAACCTTTTCTAATAGATTTATTTATTACTATTTTTGTACCCCTTCTTATTTTAAGTTTTATGGGTTGACAATATTCTTTATTCTGCTGTTACAACTTTTATTTCTGTTTTACAAGCGTATCCTAATCACACATTTGAGGAATATACCATTCAGAGCAAAAAATGTTTATTTACAAACTTCTTTAATATTAAAAAATGGAATGTTTCGTACCTAGGTTTCTTAGAACTTTTACTTTTGAAAATCAATTTTTTTTTCAGTTTCTTCATTCATTCACTTATTTTAAATTTTGATCTTTTCTAACAGATTTATTTATTACTAATTTTGTACCCCTTCTTATTTTAAGTTTTATGGTTTGACAATATTCTTTATCCAGTTGTTACGACTTTATTCTGTTTTACAAACGTAATTTGGTGAATATCCCGTTCAGACCAAAAAAAAATTATTTACAAACTTCTTTAATAATAAAAACTGGACTATCATTATGCTTATTCCATTTGGTATACATCTATCAACTGTAAAAGATTTATACGTATACGGCTCTAAATTCATGTCAGTTTTGTAAAAAAAATTAACCGGACTCAACCATCGGTTCATGTTTACCAATTTTACGCGTTCCAAAATATCACTTGCATTTGATTTTAATGTCCAAACAAATTTGTCATTTCCACCAACTAGACTTGCAAACTCTGATTACAGTATATCAACTACCTATTCTTTCATTATTTCTTTCTCCCTTCATATGTTAACGACAGTGTTTGAGTTAAACGTGCGATGCAGTAGCACACACATTCCATAAGGTGCCTTTATATTTACATTTATTTACCAATCACCAAGCATCCAATTTGTTTGTCGATGCTATGTAACTATTAACCTCTCAACCTATTCAAAATTGCATGTCTACATCTAATATTTTTAATTACGGTTTTCTTCTTTACTGTCATATTTAAAATTTGAAAATCTGACTTTTCAGTCAATATTGCATACTGAGTTTACTTTCACTTTGGAACAACAGATTGGGTTTATTTCCATTCTTTCGTTGTGCCTATCCATTATGAAATAACTATATTTAAACAGAATAGAAGATACAAGTTTCTTATCAATTTTCCCATCTCTTAAAATACTTCTCCTAATTTATTTTACCTTATTTTACTTCCACTGTTACAAAATATTCATAATTATCTGTGCACGGTTTGTAACTGGGTTTCTTCGAACTGTTATTTCTGGAATTCAATTTCTCAAAATTCCTGCATTAATTCTCTAATTTCAAATTTTGATATTTTCTAACCAATTGATTTATTTTACATTTTGTAACCCTTCTTACTTTACCTTTTATGGTTTGCGAATATTCTTTATTCGATTATTACGGCATTTATTCTATTTTACAAACATGTCGTAATCAAACATTTGACGAATATAATGTTCTCAACAACAAATGTTTGTTTACAAACTTCTATTACATTAACAGTTAAAGTATCATTATGCTTACTACATATTATATCCTACTATCGACTGTACCAGTTTTAAGCGTATAGAGTTCTAAACTCCTGTCGGGTTGTTAAATATTTTTTAACCGTACTCAACCATTGCTTCATGTTTATCACTTTTTCGAGTTCCAAAATTTCACTTACATTTGATTTTAATGTCCCAACATATTTCTACTGTATGTTCGTTAATCTTTTTTTCCTTTACTATTGCACTTTCAGATGAGTGTAGGACATGATTTATATGTCAAAAATAAATATCTCATCATTGATGTTTTTTCCTTTGCACCAACTACAGTTGCAAACTCAAACAACAGTATATGAACTGACTATTCTTTCAAAACCTGACTATTCACTCAATATTGCATACTGAGTTTACTTTTAGTTTGGAAATCAACACATTGGGTTTATTTCCATTCTTACGTTGCACCTATCCATTATGAAATAACTATATTTAAAAAGTATAGAAGATACAGGTTTCTTATCAATTTTGTACTTATCAAATTTCCCATCTCTTAAAATACTTCTCCTAATTTTTTTACCCTTATTTTACTTCCATTGTCACAAAATATTCATAATTATTTGTACACAGTTTGTAACTGGCTTTCTTCAAACTGTTATTTCTGGAATTCAATTTCTTAAAAATCCAGCATTCATTCTCTAATTTCAAATTTTGATATTTTCTAACCAATTGATTTATTTTTTATTTCGTAACCCTTCTTATTTTACCTGTTATGTTTTGCGAATATTCTTCATTCATTTATTATGACTTTTATTCTGTTTTACAGAGGTTTCGTTATCAGACATTTGACGAATATACTGTTCTGACCAATAAATGTTTATTTACAAACTTCTTTTACATTAAAAGTTACAGTATCATTTTGCTTCTTACATTTGATATACAACTATCGACCGTACCAGTTTTAAGCGTATACAGTTCACACCTCCTGTCAGGTTTTCAAACAAATTTTATTTGAACTCAACCATTCGTCCATGTTTATCACTTTTTCGAGTACCAAAATTATAACGACCCGCCTTTCAATCCATAGAAAGATGCATCATTAATAAGAAAGAAAGAGGTATAAAAGGGAAAGGACAGAAAAGAAAGAACAAACCATTATCAAATCTTACAATGAAACGAATAAAATATATTAATCACATAAGTTATTACATAATATACAACATCTATCAGAGTTACACAGCTTTATATCACAACACATAGACGGTTATAAAAACCTGTCTATCATACAACTTAAGATACAACACAGAGATTAACACAGCAGAACCACTATATCTATATACGCTGAAGCCTCCTAGTCCATATCTCCTCCAGAATTCGTCAAAACTAACCTTAATCCCTTGGCTACACGTAAAAATTTGAGTACCCAAGAGTTTGAGAAAACAGAAAATAAACTCCGGGTCAGACATGAGTCTGATGTGAGTAAACGGGCTAAAGTTGCTTAACTTTGAAAATTATTTGAAACAAATGTATCTCGTAAGACTCTCCGCAAATAAACACGGACAAGTTTTTCCCTTACGATAACCAAAACATTTGATAGGAAATCCAGTGATATTATAATAGTGTCTAGGGTTTTTAAGTAAAATATAGAAATAGCTGGAATGCTTACATCTCAAGTTCCAACATAGTTGGGCACAATCAAAAGGTACGACACTTATTGGAGATTGGATTCCCTACAATAATGGCAGGGCTACTGTGTACCGCCAGTCATAGTATGTGGCTTAGATCACCGTACCGAGGATCCACCCTGATCCTCTGCAATACAAGACTGGAACTACCCATTAATGGATAATTCCGAATAAGACAACCCAAGCAGTTGTCGCGACCAACTGCCCACACAACCGAATAAAAAGGAACCTCTAGACAGGGGAAATCTTATCCTACTTGGGTGTTACCCACTTAGCCTTGCTGCACCTCCCCATTTTTAGCCATTCCTGGTTGATGAGGCTTGAGGCTACGATTGCCTTTTTAGAACACATGCCTTAAAATTCTCATCGTCCTCCAATGACAATGTTCTAAAAGCATTCGATCCATACAAGTCCGTTCCAGGTACGAACGAAACCGAAGGCACTATCTCGTTGCACTCATTTTGGAATCACCCTCAGAGTTAACGATAATAGCCCTTGCACTTTGAATATTCATCTCGAACCTCACTTGAGATTTCACGACCTATCGTTTAATTTGGATTGATGTGGTTTTCGGATATCCAAATTTTGGAAATCCGATCCCGGTCTCACCAAAATCCAAAACACCGTTTTAATGTCCAAGTTTTTTAGGTTAAACAATTTAATATATTGTCTATATTCATACAGATAGATAATTCACATTATCACAGATAGATAATCCATATTATCATAATCCAGCCAAAGTTTCTCATATCACAGAGCATCACATATCACGTATCAGAGATATCAAATAATCCAAGGTATTCAATATCATTCAATCATTCATAAGCAAGATTAATAAGTCACACCATTTCTAATTATTTAAATAAATTAAATTAATTACTTCAATCACTAAATCCTGCTTCCTTAACATTAATTAATTACAAACTAATTAATTAATCATCCTTTAATTATCATCTTAATTAATCAACCTCGATTTATTATTCTTCAATTACATTAAGTAATTAACCTTTAATTATTCTCATTAATTAATTAACTATAATTAATTACATTGATCCTTAATTAATTATATTAATTAATTATTCTATAATCACTTACATTGGTTAATTATCCTTAATTAATCACATCATTAATTAACTAACCCTTTTTAATAATTACCCTAATTAATCTTTTGATTAATTATACTAAGTAATTAATCCTTAATTACTTCCATTTAAATAATTTCCCTCAATTAATTACATTTAGTAATTATCCATTAATTACTTACACTAAGCAATTACACTTTATTAATTGCATTAAGAATTATACTTAATCAATTTCGTAAGTGATTATTCTTGATTAATTAAACCAATTAACTATCTTAAGTTAATTACTTTAATTTATTAATCTTTATTTAATCATATTTATTAATTAATTTGATTAATCACATTAAGTAATTATTATTTAATCAATCACTTAAATTAATTATATCTTAATCACTAGTTAATGATCCTCACATTAATTACATTCATTAACTATCCCTTAATTACCTTCATTAAGTAATTACCCTTTGATTATTATCACTAATTAATTTACCCTTATTAATTCATTAAGTGATTAACCTTTAATTAATTACACTAATTAATTATTCCCAATTAATCACAGTCTTGATTTATTTAAAGATAATTTCTTTATCTTAACTAATTACTCATCTATATCTTATTAAATTAAATACATGAAATTGATTTATTATTAACATAAAAATCAATTGAGACCTTTTTGATTGATTTAAAATCTAATACACCTACCTTAATTATTCCTTAATTACACCATTTTATTACATTTGAAAATACTTAGGAATTTTATTACAAATAACCTAACATATAATTAATTTAAAAACAAAACAAATTTAAACATTACTCTACCACTTAAATCTTTGGAAAACTTGTTTAAAACATTTTGCTTGGAAAACTAATTCATTTTAAATATACTTTAAATCTTTAAACTTGTTTAAAACATTTTGTTTTTATAAAACTTTATTTTTTTGAAAACTATGTTACAAATTTTATTTTGGAACGCATTCATATACTTTAAAATTTAGTAAAATTAAATTGTTTGAAAACTTATTTATTTTAACATACTTTAAACTCGACTAAAATCTTTTCAAACTTATGTGTAAACCCGGGGTCCAGATTTACTTCACAATTTAGAAAACATCCGAGAACAAAAATGACTACCCGAGCCAAACACTCCAGATTCCCAATCTCACACTCGAGCAACTCATGATTCACTCACTCCCATCCCTCTGCTTCGAGATACACACGCCACTACACCGAGAATGACCCGAGCAAAACAGCTTCTTCTCCAAAGCCTCAACAATGCTTAGGTACAACCGTACACGCGTGCACGTGCACGACAATTAGACCCTCTCCGACACATGGTCGCGTCACTCGCAAGTCATCGAAGACCCCCATGAGCCTTCCGACCACCCAGTTGCATCCACCTCGACTGAAATCAAAATTCGAGCAAATCGAACAAATCCTGGAACCGACCTAGTCGACAAAACCTCTCGCCGACGACGAACTCGACCACCGGAGCTCACGACCCTCAGACCATAGCAGCGTCACAGACCCAAGGACTATCCCATCCCTCGCGATCGCCTCCAGCTCCCCAACGATGACATATGAGCTTCGACAACCACGACATCCAAAACAGTACCGCAAACCCTAGATCAACTACAACGAGCCGCCTCGACCATCGGAAAATTCACCACCTATTTTTCCCATGATCTACGACACTCCAGCCACTTCCAGGCTCACACTCGACAAACATCCCCACGCCGATCGCCGGTGATTGATGAAAATACCAAAAACGTTCAACTCACGAATTCCCGATAATCCCAATCCTAAAAATTGTGAAATGTTTATCAAAAATCAAGATTTTCAAATACGAATTATTCCCTATGATCTGAACTTGATATAGAGATGATCGCTTTCTGACCCATTTTAAATTACCACTGTAATTCCTGTTTTCAGAATTTTTGCTAATTATTTATACTTGAAACAATTTTTAAAAATGAATTTACATGGTTACAATCGTTTTCTCTTTAAAGATCAAGGTCTAAAATTAATTCATTTAGAAGATATGAATTTGTTCATGGATTTGGAGCCCGTTTTTCAAACAAAGAAGATATATGTGTGTATGTGTGTCTATATATATACATATACATATACAGAAACTCATATATACACAGACATATCATATTTACAAAATGCATTCACAGCCAACATACATGTAAACATATATACATCATCACAGCACAAATTTATCACATGCATCAACATTTAATCACGGATTTTGAAACTATTTTTAAAAGAAAGATTTACTTACCAGTTAAAACAGAGAACATAGGTTTTGATTTTAATCTGGAAACTGAAATTTGAATTGCTAGCTTGCTATTTGAATTTGAAATCTGTGTTAAGTTGAATTTGAATCTCCACTAGTTGAAATAGTTGAAGCTTGAAATAGATGAAGTTGTTATTATTTGAAAGCTTACTTGATCTGTTTCTTGAATCAGGTTGAAGATTGGAAACAATTGTTGACTTTTTTTTTCAGGTTTTAGTTTAGGTTTTAATTTGAAAGAAGAATATAGAGTGAAGAATAATGATGCCTAGTTTCTTATCTCTATGTTTTTTAATATATATTTCAATTAAAAGAACCATATTTGCCACTTGTTAACTCAAATTATCCTTAGCTTACAAATGTAAATGCATCATTTAGTTTTCTGACCAATGCTAAATACATGCATTATTATGTTTAAATCCTTATTTCAAAAATTACTTATGTTTTTATATTTATGTAATGTGATTTTATTAATTTTTATGTTTTATATATATATATATATATTACTTATGTTTTTAAATAATATATATTTACAAACCATATTATCTCATGTTAAATTTTTAAAAATAAAGAATATTTAAAACAAAAGAAATGAATCTTTAAATCAAATCTTATTTTAAAACTTTAGCTAAAATATATTTTTAGATAAATAAACATTTATAAATATTATCTTTGTTGTTAAGAAATATAAAGTTTAACTTTTAAATAGCCTTTGAAAAATTATTATATTGAATTTAAAACAAAATTTCGAATCACAATATATATATTATAATTAGACAACATATTTATATTAGCTTTGAAAGATAAATTTTTACCAATTAAATGTTATTATCTTTTGAAAAGATTAATTTTGCCAAATTAAATATATATATATATAAAATTAATAAACAAATATTACCAAACTTAAATGATTATTAATGAAGATTATCAAATAAATATTGCTCAAAATTCCGAAACATCACAAAAATTTCACTTACATTTTATTTTAATGTCCAAACAGATATTGTATGTTCGTTAGTCTTTTTTTCCTTTATTAATACACTTTTAAACCAGTATTGGACGGATGATTTATATGTAGACATAAATATCTCATCATTGATGCTTTTTTCCTTTGCACCAACCAGACTTAAAACTTTCAACAATAGTATGTCAACCACGTATTTTGTCATCAATTCTCTCCCTACATTAGTTAACGACAATATTTGACTTAAATGAGCGAAGCAACAGAACAGGCATTCCATAAGAAGCCTTTATATGTGCAGTTATTACCCAACCAACGACCATCCAATTCGTTGGTCGATGGTATGTAACCGTTAACCTGTCAAACCTTTACAAAATTGCATTTCTACAACTACCATTATTAATTATGGTTTTCTTCTTTATTACCATATTTATAATTTGAAAATATGACTTTTTAGGCAATATTGCATCTTGAGTTTATATTTTTTTTCCTTTGCACCAACTACACTTGCAAACTCCAACAACAGTATATGAACTGACTATTCTTTGAAAACCAGACTTTTCACTCAATATTGCATACTAATTTTACTTTTAGTTTGGAAATCAGCACAATGGGTTTATTTCCATTCTTACGTTGCACGTATCCATTATGAAATAACTATATTTAAAAAGAATAGAAAATACATTTTTGTTATCAATTTTGTACTTTTCAAATTTCCCATCTCTTCAACTACTTCTCCAAATTTTTTATCCTTACTTTACTTACATTGTTACAAAGTATTATAGTTATAAACTCCTGTCAGCTTTCTTTAACATTTTTTACTGTATTCATCCATACGTTCATGTATATGACTTCTAACTATTACAGAATTTCACGTCTCTTATAATCTGCCATGAATTTCACCTAAATTATTTTCAGAAAGATGGAATTTTAACACAGACATTTAATGTGCATTTCATTGATTTTTAATATCGGTATTATGCATACCTTTGGTTCCAACTACATATGTTTAACTTGCATTGTTTCACAAGCATATGCAACTGATTTCACCAATACATCATTTTGGAGTTCCAAAAAATTATGTATGTCTATTGTCCGTCAAGTCGTCTAATTTTTCACCCACTTTCAACTACACAATTCTGTACATAGATATATGTTTCACGTTATTCTCGCCCTGTTGCTTAACCTTCCCATCTTCTACTGCACTCTTCGACTACTGTCTCTAGTGTTTTGGCATTGTCTGCATGACTTCTTATCTGTTACATAAAGCGCTCCCCTGATTTCCGTCTTTCATTGCCACTGTAGGACATTCCTCCACCAACGCCCAAACCATGGCAAGCCAAGTAGTCAACCACCCCTCAACTTCAACGACGGATGATTCAGGTATTTTTTCCCCACTTCAATCCTCAATTGTATTACATGATAGTAGATGCAATGTTTACCATTTGTTGCTACTCATACTGCAGCCACAATTACGTCAACTTCCCAACAACAACTTCTAAATCAATCTGTCATTCCGACGCGTTATAACTGCGGTCGGAATTTTACTGCCACCCAATCTTTCGCCCATCATATCCTACCTCAACTCTCTTACTACAGACACTGTAACGTAAAATTATTTTCCCGTGAACCAACCAAAAATTGTTGCTCCAGTGGTAAAATTAACATTCACTACCCCCCACCACCTCCTGAACATTTCAGTTTGTACACTGAAGATACTGAACATGGGACATATTTTCGAACCAACATTCGATCTAATAAAAATACTTTCGCATTCACGTCTATGGAGGCTAACATCGATCAACACTTACCTTCCACTCGGAATGGAATTTACTCCTACCGTGCACATGATTCCATCAACCACAGCATTGGAAGTGTTCTCCCTATGCGTGGCAGCAGACCCAGATACTTCCAGCTTTACATCTATTATAATGATCACGAGATTCAAAATTGACGACAGGATAGTGTAGTATTAAAAGAAGATATTCTGCAAACATTGCAACAAATTTTAGATTTTTACAATCCTTATGTCCATGTGCTGAGACAGTTAGGGCAGCGTACTGATTTACTAGATTGCAGACTGATAATAAAAGAAGTTATCATTGACCATCATTTCCACTAACTACCCACCGCATCACAGGTAGAAGGTATCGTTGTAGGAGATGACAACTCATACAATTTGACCAACAGGGATATTATAGTTGTAACAAGATCGGGTACGCTACAATGAGTTGCAGATACAACAGGATTTTACGATCCACTACAGTATCTGCTTCTTCTACCTCGCGGTGAACAAGGATGGGATCTAAACATCCACAATACTAGACGTAACCCAATCAGTGGTAGAGCCTACTACTCCCATCTGTTAAAGGTACCTACTTCCCTTTTATACTTTTCAACCCATATCTCACACACATTTACTCTCCCCCGAACCGTCCACACTTAACTGTTTGTACACATCATAGGTACGACCTATGGACCAGCCTCTTCTGTTGCTCAGTGGTCGCCTTCTCCAACAATTTGTTGTTGATACTTACGTCAAAATTGAAACTATGCGACTATGGTATCTTCGAGACCACCAAGATACTATAAGAGCGGACTTATATCAGGGCTTACAAGATGCTCTAGCCAGTGGGGATACAACTGCCGGTACGTACTTTCCCTTCTAATCATCTTGCACTACTAAAAATATAACCTACGGTATTTAATCCTGTATGCACCTGTGCTATTTGCAGGAAACGTTGGAGTTAGAAAGGTCCTTCCATCTTCTCATATTGGTAGTCTACATGACATGCATCAATGGTACCATGACACAATGGCAGTAGTCCGAAGATATGGAAAATCCGACTTATTTATTACTATGACATGTAATCCTAATTGGATAGAGATTACACAAGACCTACTTTCCTTCAACAATGTAATGACCCGTAATTTTCGATAATTAAATTTTGGTAATTTAATATGGAAAGAAAATAAAAATCTGTAATTTAATAATGAAATCACTAAAATAAAGGTAATAATGTTAATGCAAGTTAATAAATAACTAATTTAGTGCAAACCCAATTAATTGAAACAATAGTAAGGCCATAATTGATTGTAAATAGTAAATTGGAAAATAAAATTTAAAGTTATATTAATTAACGAAATAATACGTAATAAGCTGTAATTTGAAAAAATCAATATTAGATAATTAATTGTAAAAATTGTTGGCTGATAATAAAGTATGAATAAGATAATGATTGATTGAATAAAAAGAATGGGAATCAAGATTTATTAATTTAAATTTAATAATTGGATTAGCTGGAATTAAATGAAAATTAATATTTAAATATTACAAAAATAGAAATTAAGAGGAAATTGGGAAATATTAAGTACCAAGATTTAGAACAATGTTAGTTCTATCCTTATTGTAATAAAAGACGTGAATTACAAAGTTTAAAATTTTAATTAATGGATTTTTGGAATTTTAATTTATAATTTCTAAAATTAATGAAACTGAAATTAAACACTGAAATTGATGGATTAATCAACTTTAAATTGACATCTAAATTTGTTTAAATTATTGTAAATGATTAAGAAATTTAAAAGTGATAAAAATTTCAATTATAGAATTGAAAATTGAAAATGATTTAATTAATAATTATTAAATTATTTAATTAACTGGAAAATAGCCATTTTGGCCACTGACTCGGATTTCGACTAAACCAGTTTCATCGAGTTCGTAATGGTGAATTATTATAGGATCTCAAGTTTCGTAACAATCAGACTTGTCATTTGATCGTACGGACTCGAAATGCCTTGAAATCAAATCAATTGAAATTAACTGAAATCAATATGAAATAACTTGATTTTAGCATAACTTCTTCATACGATGGAATTTGGACTTGAAACATGTTCTATTGCGTTTAAAATATTCAGAAAAAACCATTTTGATACATGGTTTGACCCATTTCCGAAACATGATTTTTGGGTCATTATCGTTCAGCTGTTCCAAACCTATCGAGCCCATTTGTTTCTATTGGGTTCTGCCTATATATATGTCGTTATAAACCCTAGCAACCTTTCTATTTCTTATTTCTGTACGTACAGCAATTTCTGTTTCCCCTCTTTCTCAATGGCAGACAAACCTTAAATTCCTAATTGCAAAATTCAAAATCAAACCAAATCAAAATTTTAAAACTCTCCAAACAATATCAAATTTTATATGGATTCGAAGCTCTCGATGAGCGCATCTCAGTTCTGGAATTCATTTACCAATTTGAGCCACTGTTTGTCCACAAATTGAAGAACAAATTTCAATCGTTCGCGATGAATTATGACTGATCGTCAAACCATCTGAGGGGTTTTGTAGAGGGACTGAGGGGACTTCATCCGCCTGATTCATTCATCGATTCGACGGTTGGATCGCTTGCAATAATTCGCTAGGATTTCAATTTATTTATGACGGCTGCTGGTGGTTATCGCGTGGAAGACGCGTGGCCTTGGTTGTCTCGTAGGCCGTGGGGGAAGAGCATGGTGGTCGCGGGGTTAGGGAGGCATCGCGGTCGGCCTTGACTGGTGAAGCAATGAATTGAAGTGGCGACGTTTTTAGCTCGATCTTGGGTGGTCGAACGCATGAAGCAAGCGAGGTTTCCTGGGTAGTGAAACGTGACGTTGCCCATTTCTATTGGTCAGTTTTATATTATTTTTCATTTATTTAAAATTTTGTTTCCAAATCTTCTAATCAATATATCTTTCATATACGAGGTCCAATCCACGCGCGGTTTTCTCCACCAGGATCATATCGAAATTTCGGATATTTTGGCGCTGCTTTGAACGGATTTTGACACTGTTCAAATTTTAAGTTTAAATTTGATTTAAATTCAATTTAAATTCAAAAGGTGAGTGATTTGGCCAACTCACAACTTCTAAAATCTCTTATGTTTGTTAAATTGATTTATGATGTGATTAAAAATTTATTTATGACTGTTTGGCATATTTTGAATCATCATCTCAGTCTATTTGAATTTATTTGGATTAAATAGTTATTTAATTTATTATTAAATATAAACTGTCAGTAAATAACTGTTATTTTCTGTTCTATATTGATGTTACTGATTAAATTGGATAATGGTTATGATAAATGTTTGATGATTGATATTTGATGAATGGATGGTGTATTTTATATTGTTATAAATTGCAAGCTGTTTTGGATTTTATTTCATTCGTGATTGCGGATTGAAATGATAAATATCAGTATCAGTTGACCATAGGATAGAAAATTATATACATACACCGTGGTCTATATATACAATATTTTTGAAATGATTTCTATGGTTATGTAAAGAAATATATGGTTTTATATAAATATTGAGTTTAGGTATTATATAAATGATATTTTATTCTTGATTTTTAAGCTACGTATAAACTTTTTTTAATATAGATTAAACTTAAGAATAAGTTCCTTTTTATTAAAGATGATATGGTTAAGTGTTGAAATTATATTTTAATACAGAGTTTATAATGATTTAAATAAATTAAGGTTGGAAGACAAATTGAAAATTTATTTGAAATTGAATTTATTTAAGAATTAAACTCAAATAAGTTTGATGTGAAATTTATTAAATTCTAAATTTTAAAAGGTATGATTTTTATAACTTGATTTTGGGTTAAGGTGAATTAAATGAGTATTTCAAGTATAAATAAATTGAAAAAATATTTAGTTATTTGTAATTTGGGATTTATTTAAAAGATAATGGACTTATTAAATAAAATATTTCAAAACTAAGTAATATAAAATTAAGTTTGATATATATATATATATATATATATATGAAATTACCAAACGTAGTTTTGAAATTTTTGAATACTTAAAGTTTGAAATATATTGAATTTGGAATGGTTTATTACGTGGATCAATCTGTTTTGAAATTGATATAATTTGGAATAATTTATTGGGAATTTGAATTGAATTGAAACTTATGATTTGGGATTGTGTCAAATTTAAAATTTAGTAATTCTAATTGTTTTGGAATTGATTTTTGAAATTGAAGAAGCTATTTTATTATATAAAGTATTTTAATATTTAAACCATTTAAGTGGTGGATGTTATGTTTCAAAGTTATGAGTTTCAAAAGTATTATGATTTGAAAGTGTTATATTTCAAGTGTTTTGACTTCGAAGTGTTATAACATTGAAAGTGCTATAATTTTTGGAAAGGATATATTTGAAATAAAAATGATATTATATTGATTCGGGTTTTAATAAAAATGATATTATATTGATTTGGGTTTTAATAAAAATGATATCAAATTGGTTTGGGTTTTGAAATGGAAACGATCTCGTATTTATATGATTTTGAAATGGATATTATATTCTGGTTTTAAAGTATAAATTATTCTAAAATGATTGCGGTGTTATAATAACGTTTGATTGTTAAAGAGACTGGGATTGGAAGTTGTCACACTCTCTGCCAACTCCGAAAACCACTTTAACAACCGTGTACGTGGTGGAGATTCTAAAATGAAGTAGGATGGTGGCGGTGTTCCTTTGAGGTATATACGTGGACCCGACTCCCGTGAGTTGGCATAAGGTGGCTAAAACATGAGCGATCGACGGGCAAAGAAGGTAGCACCTTTTATCGGATACACTCCTTCGATACCATTCTATTACTTTGTGATTGATTGGGGCCCTTTTGATTTTGGGGTTATGGCTTGAGGTAGGCGGTAGTAGCTGCTACGCGTTACCACCGGTACGGAAGTGTAATTGGTATATCTAACCTGGCATTGCCTAGTTGTGCCGTGTCACCTATCCTATTGCACCTTGTATGGTTTGGTTTTCTCCCTAGCCCGTGGAGTATTTAGGGTAGTCTCCCGATCTAGAGATGCGTTGATACGGGATGAACTACTAGGACTATTACATGTTAAGGGTTGTATGGGTAACCCCTTAACGCTATTTAAAGTAAGTTTATTTTACTAGACATTATTATAATAGTGTATATTACTACATAGTAAATAGTTTAAAGGATCCTTAGGAGATGTGATTCCCGAGCATCTCTTAAGTTACTGCACTTACGTTTGACACTGGATAGGAGATGTCAAATCCCGTAAACAATCTCTGACGCTGTTCCACACATATTGTTTACCATTGATTTAACTTACATAAGATCTTTTAGTTTTGACTCGAGTGTTTTGTCTTTTCAATTCGCTCGGGTCAGCCTGATCATTTCGGGATTTGAAGACTTTATTTCTAGAGGACGGAGAAGGAGATTGTATTATTACTATTATTTATTATATTGTTCCGATGCATCACATTGTTCCGTTGTATTGTTATTTATTATTCTCTGGTATGTGTAACTCTGATCTGTGTTGTATAAGTATAATCAAATATTTTGTAAAACTGCTTCATGAACTGTTCATTTGATTATTATATTTTGTCATTCCGGTGCGAGATTCTGTTTTGTTTTTCTTTCTCTGCCTTTTCTTATTCCCCAATAATAATCCTCCCTTTGGTATGGTTTAAGTCTTAAGTGTGTGGTTTTTCGTCGATTTAAAGCGTACAAAAAGGCGGGTTGTTACATTTGGTATCAGAGCTTTGGTTTGGCGATAAACCTTAGCTTTGTAGGGTTTGACTCTTTATTAATAGGGCAGCAATGACCTATGATGAGTCGCTGAGCATATATATATGAGAGATCGTATTTGTTAGTGTTATAAAAGGGTTTTGATATTGTGTTAATTTGTTCTGTTTTGTATTTATAATTCTGGTCGGCGCGTACGACATCGATAGGATTTCTAAACACTTAATAGGACAGACTGACACAATATTTGTTTTGAAATATGGGTAAATGAAATAATTTTTCCTATTATATTTTTTGTATATAAAGTAATAAATTTTATAAAGGTTATATTTGGTTGTAATATATTGGTTGTTAAGTAGTGAAATTTATAAATATTGGTTGGAAACAAAATTTGAAGAAAAGTAAAATAAATGAGAATAAACTGAAATTTTAGAACTTAAGTTCTGAGGTTTTGAAAATTTCTTTCGAATGGTTTTGGAATATAGAAACAATATTATTAGAAGTATTTTATGACATAAATGTTTCAATATGATTTGAAAGAATTGTTTTAAAGAAATTTGGGAAAGGAATAAGTTCTGTACTCCCCTATCTGTCGCTCGAAAATAATTTCGGTGATGAGTGCACGCATCATCGACATTCATTTCGAGTTTCAAAGTGGGAAGGCCACTATAGTAGTTTTACTACAGATTTATTTGGATAAACAAATATAATTTTTTAATTGTTTTAAATATAACCGGATATTATACATCTATCTATTATTTTGAATTTAACCTGGTATTTAGTTCTTAAGTTTCAGTTAATTAATAGTTTCAATTATTGTAGTAAACTGAAATGTAACTAATTAATAATTGGAACCTCTAATTAAAATAAGAAATTAGATGCTAAATTATAACTGAAGTACATAAGAAATTTGAAATTTGTAACCTATAAACAAAAAGATATGAAAGTAAAAGATGTAATTATTGAACATTTATTTACTAAATGAGATAAGATAAGCTTTTGTAAGTTTCTTTTGCATTCCTTAACATATATATATATAACTTACCAAATATAAAAAGTTAAAACGTTAAAAGAAAATGTAATGTGAAATTTTACAAGTAAAACTTGAAGTAATGAAAGTATTCAATGAATTTGCTTTTATAAATAAGAATTTAATGTTATAATTGTTATAAACTTAAGTATGACTGAAAGGCCACTAATTAAATATAATAGAAAAGTATAAAGAAATGATAGTAAACTTAAGAAAATGTGGAAGTTATTTAGAATAAAAATAAGTAGAAAGATGAATACTGTTAATAAATGAAATCAAGTAATATTGAATGAATGAATGAATATAATGCAACAAAGAAGAAACTTACATGACATTAATAAATGAAAATGAAATAAACAGTGAATAAATGAATGGAAATAAAAATTTAGTAAGAAATGTGAAATTAAAGAAAGAAATCAATGAAGAAAATTTATAAGAATAAACTTAAATAATGTTAGAATTTGTTGTTCGTTTTTGGTTTATGGATCGTTCACAAAATGATATTTCTAATTGCTTGGATGTATGAATAATCTATTGAGGTTTATCTAAGACTGTTAAGTAGAGGATATGCTTAGTAGCTTATTTGTCATGCTATACAGTTTAGAATATCTAAAAACTCGAATAAACCATTTTTTTGTCCGCTTTGGATGGATAATTGACTTTTGTATGATGATTGTATGCTGTGATTGCAAGCGATTATTGTTTTATATTGATTTGTTTGTTAGTGGCTGAAACAACTTTAAATATTTCATTTTATATAATTGTTAACCTTTTTGAATTATATAAGTGAAATACAGGTTATGGAAGCAATTACTACTATTTTGGTTTCATAAATAAGCGTTATTTGCCCGATAAATAGGTACGTTTTCGAATTACGGTTTATAGCATTATTATATTATTTTTCCCGTGTTGGGATTTATATTATTATGGAAAATATATGTTGTATATTGTTATATTTGATATTATAAATTCTCCAGAGCCTCTCCATACAAAGGAGTCTCTGCCGAAATTTTCCGTAAATTTTTGACTTAGGAATTTTTTTTTTGAAAAATGTTTTCCAAACTTTATTAATTTGAGTAAAAAAGATTTAACGGTCATAAAATTGGTATATTTTATTTAAAATAATTAATTTTGTAAATTTATTTGTTTATAAAGTTAATATTTTGAGTAAGATGTATTGTTTATTTAATTCTTTCTTTTCCCTCCTTTTTCCTTTTCGGGGACGAAAAGTTTTAAGTGGGGGAGAGTGTAATGACCCGTAATTTTCGATAATTAAATTTTGGTAATTTAATACGGAAAGAAAATAAAAATCTGTAATTTAATAACGAAATCAGTAAAATAAAGGTAATAATGTTAACGTAAGTTAATAAATAACTAATTTAGTGCAAACCCAATTAACTGAAATAATTGTAAGGCCATAATTGATTGTAAATAGTAAATTGGGAAATAAAATTCAAAGTCATATTAATTGACGAAATAATACGTAATAAGCTGTAATTTGAAAAAAATCAACATTAGATAATTAATTGTAATAATTATTGGCTGTTAATAAAGTATGAATAGGATAATGACTGATTGAATAAAAGAATGGAAATCAAGATTTATTAATTTAAATTTAATAATTGGATTAGTTGGAATTAAATGAAAATTAATATTTAAATAATACAAAAATAGAAAATAAGAGAAAATTGGGAAATATTAAGTACCTAGATTTAGAACAATGTTAGTTATATCCTTATTGTAATAAAAGAAGTGAATAACAAAGTTTAAAATTTTAATAAATGGATTTTGGGAATTTTAATTTATAATTTCTGAAATTAATGAAATTGAAATTAAACACTGAAATTGATGGATTAGTCAACTCTAAATTGACATATAAATTTGTTTAAATTAGTGTAAATGATTAAGAAATTTAAAAATGATAAAAATTGTCAATTATAGAATTGAAATTGAAAATTTATTTATTTAATAAATTATTAAATTATTTAATTAACGGGAAAATAGCCATTTTGGCCCCTAACTCGGATTTTGACGAAACCAGTTTCTTCGTATTCGTACTGGTGAATTATTGTAGGATCTTAAGTTTTGTAATGATCGGACTTGTCGTTTGATCGTACGGACTCGAAACGCCTTGAAATCAAATCAATTGAAATTAATTGAAATCAATTTGAAAAAATTGATTTTAGCATAACTTCTTCATACTATGGAATTTGAACTTGAAACCAGTTCCATTATGTTTAAAATATTCAAAGACATCCATTTTGATATATGGTTTGACTCATTTCGGTTCCTGAGTCGAAACGGGCTTTTCGGGTCATTATTGTTCGGTTATTCCAAACCTATCGAGCCCATTTGTTTCTATTGGGTTCTGCCTATATATATCGTTATAAACCCTAGCAGCCTTTCAATTTTTTATTTCTGTACGTAAAGAAATTTTTGTTGCCTCTCTTTCCAATGGCAGACAAACCCTAAATTCCTAATTGCAAATTTCAAAATCAAACCAAATCAAAAATTTAAAACTCTCCAAACAATATCAAATTTTATATGGATTCGAAGCTCTCGATGAGCGCATCTTAGATCTGGAATTTGTTTTCTAATTTGAGCCTCTATTTGTCCACAAATTGAAGAACAAATTTCGGTCTTTCATTGCGCCGGGATGAACTGTGGCCGATCGTCAAACCGTCTGAGTGGTTTTGTAGAGGGGACTGAGGGGACTTCATCGGCCTGATTCGTTCGCCGATTCAATGGTTGCATCACTTATAATAATTCGCTAGGTTTTTGATTTATTTATGGCGGCTGCTGGTGGTTATCGCGTGGAAGACGCGTGGCCTTGGTTGTCTCGTAGGCCATAGAGGAAGAGTACGGTGGCCGCGACATCAGGGAGGCATCGCGGTCGGCCTTGGCTAGTGGCGCGATGAATTGAAGCGGCGGCGTTTTCAGCTCGATCTTGGGTGGTCGAACGCATGAAGCAAGCGAGGGTTCCTGGGTAGTGAAGCGTAACGTGGCCCATTTCTATTGGTCAGTTTTATATTATTTTTCATTTATTTAAAATTTCGTTTTCAAATCTTCTAATCATTATATCTTTACATACGAGGTCCAATCCACGCGCGGTTTTCTCCATCAGGATCATATCAAAATTCCCGATATTATAGCGCTGGTTTGGATAAATTCTGAGATAGTTTAGATTTTGAATTTAAATTGGATATAAATTCAATTTAAATTCAAAAGGTGAGTGATTTGACCCACTCACAACTTCTAAAATCTCTTATGTTTGTTAAATGATTTATGATGTGATAAGAAATTTATTTATGACTGTTTGGCATATTTTGAATCATCATCTCAGTCTATTTGAATTTATTTGGATAAAATAGTTATTTATTTTATTATTGAATATAAACTGCCAGTAAATAACTATTATTTATTGTCTATTCTATATTGGTGTTATTGATTGAATTGAATCATGATTGTGATAAATGTTTGATGATTAATATTTGATGAATGGATGTTGTATTTTATATAGTTATAAACTGCAAGTTGTTATGGATTTTATTTCATTTGGGATTGCGGTTTGTAACGATATACAACCGTAAAATATTAAATTACGGATTGAAATGATAAATATCCGTATCACTTGGCCATATGATAGAAAATTATATACAGACACCATGGTCTATATATAAAATATTTTTGAAATGATTTCTGTGGTTTTGTAAAAAAATATATGGTTTTATACAAATATTGATTTTAGATATTATATAAATGATATTTTATTCCTGTTTTTTAAGCTATGTATAAACTTGTTCTAATATAGAATAAACTTAAGAGTAAGTTGATTTTTATTGAAGATGATATGGTTAAGTATTTAAATTATATTTTAATATAAAGTTTATAATGATTTAAATAAATTAAGGTTGAAAGATAAATTGAAAATTTATCTGAAATTGAATTTGAATTAAACTCAAATAAGTTTAATGTGAAATTTATTAAATAGGAAATTTAAAAGGTATTATTTTTGTAACTTGATTTTGGGTTAAGGTGAATTAAATGAGTATTTCAAGTATAAATAAACTAAAAGAAATATTTAATTATTTGTAATTTGGGATTTATTTAAAAGATAATGGATTTATTAAATAAAATATTTCAAAGCTAAATAATAGAAAATTGAGTTTGATATATATATATATATATATATATATATATATATATATATATATATATATATATATATGAAATTACCAAACTTAGTTTTGAAATTTTTGAATACTTAAAGTTTGAAATATATTGAATTTGGAATGGTTTATTCTGTGGATCAATCTGTTTTGAAATCGATATAATTTGGAATAATTTATTTGGAACTGAATTGAATTGAAACTTATGATTTGGAATTTGGTCAAATTTAGTAGTTCGAGTTGTTTTGAAATTCATTTGTGAAATTGAAGAAGTTATTTTATTATATAAAGTATTTTAATATTTAAACCATTTAAATGTGGAAGTTATGTTTCAAACTTATGAGTTCCAAAAGTATTATGATTTGAAAGTGTTATATTTCAAGTGTTTTGACTTCGAAGTGTTATAACGTTGAAAGTGCTATGATTTTTGGAAAGGATATATTTGAAATAAAAATGATATTATATTGATTTGGATTTTAATAAAAATGATATTATATTGATTTGGGTTTTAATAAAAATGATATCAAATTGGTTTAGGTTTTGAAATGGAAACGATCTCGTATTTATATGGTTTTGAAATGGATATTATATTCTGGTTTTAAAGTATAAATTATTTTAAAATGACCGTGGCGTTATAATAACGTTTGGTTGTTAAAGAGACTGGATTGGAAGTTGTCATACTCTCTGCCAACTCCGAAAACCACTTTAACAACCGTGTACGCGGTGGAGATTCCACAATGTAGTTGGATGGTGGCGGTGTTCCTTTGAGGTATATACGTGAACCCGACTCCCGTGAGTTGACATAAGGTGGCTAAAACAGGAGCGATCGACAGGCTAAGAAGGTAACACCTTTTATCGGACACACTCATCCGAGACAATTCTATTACTTTGTGATTGAAAGGGGCCCTTTTGATTTTGGGGGTGTGGCTCGAGGTGGGTGGTAGTAGCTACTACACGTTACCACCGGTCCGAAAGTATAATTGGTATATCTACCTTGGCATTGCCTAGTTGTGCCGTGTCACCTACCCTATCGCGCCTTGTACGAGTTTGGTTTTCTCCCATAGCCCGTGGAGTATTTAGGGTAGTCTTCCAATCTGGAGATGCGCCGATACTGGATGGACTACTATGACTATTACGTGTTAACTGCTATATGGGTAACCCCTTAACGCTATTTAAAAGTAAGTTTATTTTAGTATAGACATTATTATAATAATATATATTACTACATAGTAAATAGTTTAACGGATCCTTAGGAGATGTGAATCCCCGAGCATCTCTTAAGTTACTGCGCTCACGTTTGACACTGGATATGAGATGTCAAATCCCATAAACATCTCTGACGCCATTCCACTCATATTGTTTACCATTGATTTAACTTACATAAGATCTTTTAGTTCTGACTCGAGTATTTTATCTTTTCAATTCGCTCGGTTCAGCCTGAGCATTTCAGGATTTGAAGACTTTATTTCTGGAGGATGGAGAAGAAGATTGTATTATTACTATTATTTATTATATTATTCCGATGCATCACATTGTTCCACTGTATTGTTATTTATTATTCTCTGGTATGTGTAACCCTGATCTGTGTTGTATAAGTATAATCAAATGTTTACAGCTTCATGAACAGTTTATTTGATTATTGTATTTTGTCATTACGCTGCAAGATTCTTTTTTGTTTCTCTTTCTCTGCTTTTTCTTATTCCCCCAATAATAATCCGCCCTTCGGTAGGGTTTAAGTCTGACGTGTGTGGTTTATCGTCGATTTAAAGCGTACAAAAAGGCGGGTTGTTACAAACAACCACATGTTCGCCCTGATTTAATTACTCGAGTTTTCCGTGCAAAATTGGAACAACCTAAAATTGAATTATTTGATAAACATGTTTTAGGTAAATTCATTGCACATGTTCATGTCATGGAGTTTCAAAAAAGGGGGTTGCCACACGCTCATATCTTACTTATTCTTTCAGAAACTGATAAACTTTACACTCCCGATGATTACGATACTACGGTTAAAGCATAAATTCCAAATATACAACTAGAACCAGATTTGCACACGTTGGTTACTAAACATATGACTCATTATCCATGCGGTAGTTTCAACCCCAATGCCATATGCATGCGAGATGGAATATGTAAGAAGGGATTTCCTAAACCCTTTGGGGGCATCAACTTTACAAGGAACTGATTCATACCCCATTTATAGGCGACGTGATATTCGAATACAGGGTCAAACAAGTTCCATGGCAATTGACAATCGTTGGGTTGTTCCGTATAGCCCTTATTTACTTCTAAAATATGACTGTCATATAAATGTTGAAATTTGTTCCAGTATTAAATCTGTCAAATATCTATATAAATATGTTTACAAAGGATCAAATCGCGTTTCCGTAGGCGTATCTTCTTCATCAGACACGATCGATGAAATTTCTGAATTTGTTAACGCCCGATGGATTTGTGCACCAAAGTCCCTCTGGAGAATATTTAAGTTCCGACTTAACAGCATGTCTCTATTTGTAATAGGGCTGCAAATACATCTACCTAATATGCAACAACTTCAATCTAACGCAAATGAAACCTTACACTCTGTTTTGACCGATAAACGTAGAACTAAAACTATGCTCACAGAATTTTTCAACCACAATCTAACGAACGAGGGGGAACGCCAATACCTTTACCACGAATTCCCTGAAAAGTATTGGTGGAACTACGAACATAAAGAATGAGTACATAGACGTATTAAGCGTAAAATAATTGGCCGGCTTTACACTGTATAACCAACCGAAGGTGATCGCTACTACTTACGTTTACTACTAACTCATATCCCATGCCTAATTTCTTTCACAGACTTACTTACAGTCAACAGAATTGTTCACCGTACATTTAAAGAAGTAGCAGAATATCGAGGACTACTGGAAAATGATAACAGTATTAAGGACTGTTTAACTGATGCTTCGAACACCCATATGCCTGCTGCTTTACGGCGATTATTTGGTACCATTTTAGTGTACTGTGAACCATGTGGTATACGTGAATTATGGGACAAATTTTAACCCTCTCTTACTGAAGATTACCTGACTGCGTTTTCTGCCACCATTTTAGCTTCATACTTAATTGGTCGATGTTTCTCTGATATTAACACCTTCTAAAATAGTATAATAGAACCATATTTGATTATGATTTACCATATAACTCCCTACGTTCACCTGAGGAGCACAATGTTTCCACCCTTATTTTAGAAGAACAATCAATTCAATTACCGTTAGCAGATTTACAAGCCATAAAAAACTTAACCCCTAAACAAAAGGAAGCGTTTGATACGATAATGCTTTCGGTAAATTCAAAAAAGAGCTCCATTTAATTCATCGACGGTCCTGGAGGGACGGGAAATTTGTTTTTGTATAAAGCTATTTTAGCTCAACTATGAAATCGAGGTGTATTGCAATTGCAACTGCTACTTCCGGGATAGCTTATATTGCATTGCCCGGCGGTAGAACCACACACTCACGATTTAAAATCCCAATTAACTTAGACTCTTCCTCCACATGCCATATTAGTAAACTATCTGACACTGCAAATCTTTTATCCGCAGCAGCCGTTCTCCTTTGGGACGAAGCAACCATGGCTCACCGCCGTGCATTCAAGGCATTGGACAGAACGTTACGAGACTTGACCGATGCGGATGTTCCATTTGGTGGAAAAATTGTTATCTTAGGCGGTGATTTTCGGCAGGTTTTACCTGTTGTTCCAGGAGGGACTAGAGCTCAAACAACTGACGCATGTATAGTTCGGTCATATTTGCGGTCGACTGTTAAGGTATTTCATCTAACTCAAAATATAAGGGTCTAGGCTGACCAACCGTACGCTGATTTAGTTTTGCGCATTGGAAATGGTACCGAACCTACCATAGAAGAAGACATGATCAAACTACCACCGGATATTGTCATAACATAGGACGGTACAAGTTCGTTATACTCTTTGATACGCGAAATCTTCCCCGCATTAAACGATAACTTTCGCAACACAAACTACATACTACAAAGAGCAATTTTATCACCCGACAAATGAAACAACGGATGAAATTAACAATATGATGATAAAAAATTTCCCTGACGAAGAACATGTTTATTACTCTTTCGACAGAGTAGAAGATGACACGTCTAACTTATATCATAGTGAGTTCTTGAACTCACTTAACCCAGGTGGTATGCCGCCTCACAGATTAACTCTTAAAGAAGGATCGCTAATAATGTTACCCCGCAACATTGATCCACGAATTGGACTTTGTAATGGGATGAGACTACTCTGTCGTGCCTTTCATCCAATCCTTATAGACGCTGAAATTTCTCTCGGTCAGTTCCAAGGTACATAGGTGTTTATTCCATGTATACCATTAAAGCCTATGACATCATAAACCTACCATTTAACCTTATCCGTAAACAATTCCCTGTTCGCCTAGCGTTCGCTTTAACAATTAACAAATCACAAGTACAAACCATCCCACATGTTGCAATTTATCTTTCCGACCACATTTTAAGTCATGGCCAACTTTATGTCGCTTTATCTCTAGAAATTTCGAGTAGCACGATAATAATTTTGGTTTAAAATGGAAATCTACATCGTAAAATAGGAACACATGCCCGAAATGTTGTTTATAAGGATGTTTTGTTCACGTGCTCTCAAATTATGAACGTCTCCTCCACACAACTTAACTAACCCAACTTCCTTCCCACATTTACTCTCCACTTCACACTTCCCACATCTTCCTATCCCCCTGCTTTACTTCTCCAACGACATAACAACATCCTCTAATTTCACAAACCTCTTACTCGGTGTGCATTGCCTTTCATATATTATCTCCTTATCCTACATTTCACGTACTGGGGCTGTATACGGCACTTCCTGTACCACAACCTCCAGCACACTACCTGTTCTATTTATCAGGCTATGCAACTTCACAAAATAAGCAACCGGTCACCTCTTTTTTTAACTAACTGTCATGCCAGTCTACCACCACAACTAGAGAATTTACAGTTGCTCAACTGTTGTTATGTTTTTAAACTTATTTTATTTCATCTTGCTTTTCTCCACAACGATCCACTGCTGATTTACTTTGCCATCCACAACTGGGGTTCACATGCTGAGCTTGACCAAGGCAGGTGCTTGCTCCACTCAATTATTTCGCGAAACTGAACAGTTATGGAAGTTACACATTTATCCTCCAACATGAACGTCGTTGTACCACCCAAAGTTTACCATACTATTCTCAACTAAATTGGCGAAAATAAAACGTAAGTGCTGAAACTGGCAGACTGTAACTTTTTTATTATCTTCCCGTGCTCTTCTTCCACTACATTGTTCAACGTGTTTTTTGTTGCAGGAATGAGTCAGCAGGCCTTCTATGTGCACGGTTTGGTTAATTTCAAATACAAACGAACCAAAAAAAATGTGCAGTCAAACCTAACACTCCCTCCACACTTCATCTTTTACCAACAAGGCAACTTCACATACAGTTCGCAGGATGCCAACTATTACACTCCATTGAACAACACAAATATTGTTTGTTACCCTCATAGAAGCTAGCGTGCGCATTAATTACCATTTACAATGCACCATTCCCTCCCTTTGATTATGTTGGCTGTTGACCCAAGCCCTATCGCCCCCACGCTTTCCTTCTACAGGTACGGTCTGCCATCATTTATTACATCTTCACTTATGCATATATCGCTGCTATAATGCATGCGTACTCACAAATACATTTGTTGTCCAAACAAAACGGGTTTGGTATGCTCTTTTCACACCACCGTTGTCCATTTATTTATGTTTTTCTATTCCGCTTTTACTGTCATGGTTTCAGACTTATAAATAAATTTTCATTTGATCCGTCTACTTTGTTTTAAATTGGTTCACTTTAGATTTTCAAAACTACAAACATGGGAAGATGCACTACAATCATTCACTGCAAAATCACCTCCATCTATGCGTTGCTTATGCATTTGGACAATCTGCTTGCTTCGTCAGTTGTTGACACAGATTAACTCAACCATAATGGTTGAGCATTTGAAATTAGAGGAAGATAACATTTGTTCTTACATTACATAATATTATTATTTATTTGCACATGCTGACTGATATGTAACAGTTATTGTGCCTACATATGTTACAACTTAACAAAATTATGTATATATCACGGTTGACGTGATATGTTTATTTCTCCATACACTTTCTACTGGACATAGCTGGAACAGTGTTTTTGATGTGCAGTTCTACTGGATACGTTACTGTGAGCTCTGTATGTATGCATTTTACTCTGCAACCATGTTCACATTATCACGCTCTGTGCTCTGTTTCAGATATAGGACTTCAAGTTTCATTTGGACATGCACGATCGAATTATTGGCTGTGTAATGTTCAAGCTATTATAGTAATATATTGCACAATACTCTTTGCTTTTTCATTAACATGCTGCCGCATCTTCTCTTCATTTTGACATTGTCAAGCTCCTGTTTTCTGCAAAATCTTCCTATTAACCCTATATCCGTGCCATATACATTCATATTAAACCACTGAAAAGCAATCGCATTCTTTTATTCACAACGTAGTCTTTAATTCAAGTGGTCAATGGACAGTTTGTACTGACGCGCTTTTCCATAGTTACACCGATCAACTTAGGACTAAACTGAATACATCAAATGAAAAAAATTTACTACTCAATTGCAAAGCATTTATATATATAGCTACAATGTAAGTTCATAATATATCTTTCCCATATTTCTATTACATGGGAAAATCTCCTCCAACAACGGTATAGAAAAGAAAATGTAGATTAACGAATCAATGGACAAATGGACAACTTAATTTCAGTACGAACATGAACGAACTTATATACTCAATTGAATTTACCACATCTCACAAGGTTTTTGCTAATGCACATCACATTCACGTTGTCCAATTGTACTATTTCTGCAACTCTCTAACAGCCTGCCAATTTTAACTATTTAACATGCTTTCAATAAACTTTACCTCCACTAGACGTTGTACCCATTTACACCCCTCTGCTTATGGGTAACTTGTGGTGCATAGTTTGTATACACACAAACTTAATAAAATACTATTTTACAAGGTTTTTTTTCCACTGACTTATAATTTAGACTGTAGGTCGCATACTGTGCTACAGAAGAATTTATTAAAGATGGACAGCTTTACTCTTCATGCACGCAACTATTAGTACAACACCTTGGTTGTTTTACACGCACAGTACTGCCATTCGCACACAAATACATGCAACATCCTGTTCTACAACATTTTTTCCCCTTATCATACGCCGGTTTCCTTTTCCTATCCACTGACTTGTTTTCCTCACATCCATTTCAGCATAATCCCCATGAGACTAAGTTAACCCATTTCCCGCATAGTACTCATTCAACTCTTTCACTAACTAACTCATTCCCCCACATGTTCTCCTCCCCCACTTAGCACCTCACATCCCCACCAACTTATAAACTCTTCAACGCCCCACACTTTTACTGTCTGCTTCATACAACCTACTCCTTCAATGAAAAAGGTAATTCCTCAATTTTCATTCTCTCCGTCTTCTTTTTCTCCACTTTTATTTCACTCAATACATACTAATTCTTTCTTTTCATCCAACGCCACATCAGACTATATGTTTTATTACCTGCAACTTTGCACTTTCTACTACGCACCACATCTTTCTGCCAACCGCCTCTTACTTCTAACACTTACCAGCATTACACTGACAGCTGCTTCCACCTCACCTGCATAATTTCCAAGTACTAAAATTCTACGTATGCATCCTTTTACTGTCCGTACAGTCCGCATTTCCACAATTTCAGTTTCAAGTTTATCACTATTACCATAACTCCGTCCGCACTTTACAAATAAAAATGTTTCTCTGTTATTGCAATTTTTTTCCGTATTTCATTTCCTTCTAACTCACTACCGAATTCCTCCAATGCAGACCAAATGTTCAACATCCAATCAGGAGAGTGTAGTAAACCTTTCCACCGAAGGATTAAAACGCAAATACACTCGTTCAATAAAGCTTCTTCAAACTCTTCCTGCTGAAATAACTGCCGCTTCCGCTGTCTTATCACCGCCTACTGCTGAACATGATGATTCAGATAATGGTACCAACGCTAAACGCCTACAACATCTTCAACCATACGTAGCAACAACAAAGAATGCGTACAAACGAATCGACTTGCAAGAAGCATCTGCATTTTTGGACCACCTCCAAATCCCTACCGATCATCAACCCCATGCACCTTACCCAACAAACGGTAATTGGGATGATTTCTTCACCCCCTAAGTGGTATGCTACACATACTAACCTATACTTCAACACATCTGCATATTTGTGCATGGATATATTAACCTTCTAACTTTCAACCCCTTTTAACCTTCTCCTACAGATCGAAGAGTGTGACCGAGCTGTTGAGCGCTGTCTTGCAGAACGTTCGCAGAAGTGATTACTCTATGTATAACTACGACAGTTACTCAATTCCGTGTTCTGCTACATATTTTCTCTATCTATAGTTGCCAATAAAATAGCTTTTACGACTGCTATGCCTTATACAACGTACTCATATACATAATTTGATTTCTCTCTATACGTTTCTCTAACTGTACGGCTCCTTATTTTTTGTCATAACTACACCAACAAGTTATCTGCTTCTACAACAACAAACGTTTTTCCCTCCAACACACCACCGTCAACTGGATCTACAGAACACATTACCATACACAAAAAATGTGCTCGCCTAATCTCCTCCTACTATGTCAACTAGTTAACCTTTCGACTACTAATTTCAACCCCTCTGCATTCCATCCTACCAGATTACTACACTCTTACTGCTTCAACCAACTTCTAACTTTGCACATATATAATTCCCCCTCTATAATACCAAACCTGTCCAGCTGCCAACTTACTATCGCACACACGCTTTTCACGCTTTCCATGATCACATGTAGAGCACGTGCATGCATACTCGTATATATATAGATCTGCATACCAAATTCCACTTTTTAAATTTCAACTAAACCTGGTTTTTGTTCAAAACAAATTCTCCTTGGGATTTTCAAATTCAAACTTGGTTTTATCTGAACAAATTCTCTTGGAAATTTCTAAACAACATTTGTTCTTCAAAAAAATTTCCATATCAATTTACTATAGTAGCAATCCATTACTTAGAAACTCGAAAATGAATATTGATTATGTTGCAGTCATCACTAGGATTATTTTCCAACGACTGAAGTGAGTTCAGTGCTATATCACTTTCAAAATCCATTTAAAACCATTTTCCTTTTCAAAAATATCCCCATAATAAATGCTATTATTTATCTTCAAATTCTTTGGAAAATATCTTTAAAATCTCCGAGATTCAAATTTTTTGAATTCTGGTTTGAACCCATTTGTATAATTCATACTTATGCAATCCCCTTTTGGTTATATATATAACCATTTCCAATTTTGTAATCTCATTTTGATTATATAATAACAACCGAACACACCATCTTAAAAAAATTCACAAAATTATTCTCTTTTATATCAAAATATAGTTTGGGTAAGATTATTTCATTTACCCGCTTCAAAATCATACTGTGTCGGTTTATCGTGTTCAAGTGTTTAGAAACTCCTATCGATTTAAGTAGCGTCCAACTATTCGATCAGAATTTATATACCACTCGACTAATATATCAACACAATATAGACCATTTTATATTCACTAACAAATACGCTCTCATACCTATTATTACACTCAACTCATTCTAGAGTGCTACTGACTCTATCTATAATGAGCAATCCCCATCAGCTTCATGGTTCTCGGTTAACCTTCAGTTCTGATACCAAATGTAGCGACCCGCAGTTCTGTACCCTTTGAGTTGATAATAATTTACTCCTGTTCAACCCAAATTGTACAAAAGAGCCAATAACTATGGTGAAAAAGAAGAAAGAGATAGAAAAAAAATAGAACAACAACACAGAATCTCATAGTCGCAGTAGACCAAGATATAATATATAATAACAGATTTTTATACAAAAGAATCTGTAACTGTTATATATTTACAATCATCAAAGTAAAAAATCAATACATCAATTTGGACAATTATAATAACTTGTCCTCACACGGCGAAAATATAAACTAAGTATGAAAATACGTCCGAACTCCTCCAGCTTGTCTTCTAAGCTCTATAGCATTCTAATCTGAAACTGTAATACTCAGTCCGACCCGAGCATTATAATAAAATAACACCCGAGTCAGTCTGAAAAACCAGCGTAAAAACACACTCAATTTGAATTATTAGAGTTATCAAAATCCTTTGAAAAAACAAACGTATCTCGTAAAATCGCATCACACATAAACACGACGGTTTTCCCCTTACGATAACCAAAATATTTTATAGAAAATCCAATGGTATTATAATAGTGTCTAGATAGAAATACTTATACAAATAGCCAAAATTGTTACATTAATTAAATTCCAGCATACTAGGCTCTACAAACAAAACCGTAAAGGCTCATATTGGAGAATGGATCCCATAAAATGGTTGGGCCACTGGGGTACCGCCCATCACAGTATACCTCTAGAACAATGTACCAAGGACCTCGTCAGGATCCCCTGCTACACAAGACATGTCTACCCCTAACCTGGATAGATCGAATATGTTATCACCCCGAGTGTTCTCACCCTTAAAAATCGTGCGCTACTTCTTTCATGCGCAACCATATCTATAATATATAGGTTTTCGAGGATATCTAAAAAAGTGATAACATACCCTAATTGGGTGCGAGCCACTTAGTCTTGCTGCATCTTTCATGTTTTAGTCATTCATGGTTGATAAGGCTTGAGGCTAAGCGTTACCTTTCAAGAAACAATTCTACTTAGAATGCTCATCGTCCTCCAATGACGATGTTCTGGTAGCATTCATCTATACAAGTTGTCCTGGGTCTGGACAAACCAGATCACCATCTTCACTATCTTCACAGTATCCATTCGTAATGTTCAAACTGAATCGAAGTGGTTTTTCGAATAATTAGATCCAATCTCAGTCTCTTCGAAACGATTAACGAAATTGGCCAATATTGGTAGTCGGTTATTTAACTATCAATAAAATATCCATAAGCAGACACTAGGCCTTATTTTGTAATTCTTCAAACATTTATATAAAAATATCTTTACTAAGATATATATTCAAATCCCTTTCCATATTCTATTTGAAAACAATTTCAAATACTTAAATCCATAACAGGATATTTCAAAACATCTCAACCCTTAGAAATATTTTCAAATTTCCATTTTTATACTTAGGAAAATTTAAATCTTATTTTCCAAAATATTTTCAAATATCAACTCTTAAGAGAATATTTCGTAACTTATCTCATAAGTCTTCGGAATCACTAATAAATTTCCTTTTTCGATTTTCAAAACCCAGTATACTTATTTATAACCCCATTCAATAATTTATAACTTCTTTTACAAATTCAGATTTTATTTTCAAAATTTCCTTATTCAACATTTTGAAATTTCATTTCTCCAAATCCGTTATAAAATTCCTCCCCTCAAAATCATATCCATTTTAAAAGCCCCATTTACGAATCTCGAGAGAATTTATAAATAAAAAATTTCAATCACTTCAAAATTCTATGTATATATATATATATATATATATATATACATATATATATAATAAGTATTTAAAAAGGGTAATAATTTATCTTTAAAACATGTTCAACTAATTATATTAAAATATCGAAAACACTTTTATAAACATCATGTTTGCACAAAAAAATGGACAAACACCTCCAAGTCGTATTATTTAGTTGATTATATGTAATTTTCAGTGATTTTAGATGAGTATGTAAATATGAGAAAAGTAGGGGCTGAAATGTAAAAGACACACAGATTTATAGTGGTTCGGCCAGAATGTGCCTACGTCCACTTTATATGTTATTATCCTCTTTCTTTCAGGTTACAAGTACAATGTGTTGTATACGAGTGTATGAAAGTAGTTTGAAAGTTCCTTCCTTGCTTGAGCTCTCAAACTTGTCTGCCATTGTTGTACCCCTGCCCCTCTATTTATAGAATGAGGCAGGGGGCAGGGGTCTTGGAGGTATATAGCTGCTGGTGGGCCCGGGCTGAGACAATCTGGACTGGCAATCACCTGGTTCGGTAGAGCTTCGTTCGGCGTTGGGCTTTGGATCGGTGGTAGGTAGGGACCGGTGGTAGATAGGCGGTTCGGCGCTCGTTTGGTCTTAGGTGGTTCGGCGCTCGTTTGGTCCGGTGGTGGCCTTGTTGATGGGTTGGTTCGGCACGCATGGGAGAGGCCGAATGGGGCTTGGAGAAGGTTGGTCTTATGCCGAATGAGAATGCCGATCCGGTGTGCCAAATGAGATGGAGGAGCGTCGGCTCGGTGGCCGAATGGGACTGGCCGAACGAGCTTGGGGCCGAATGTGGCATGGGACCGAACGAGCTTGTGACCGAATGAATCCTTGGGCCGAACATGCTTGGGCCGAATGAGTTTCTACCCTGAGAATGTTGGACGGACTTGGCTCGTACTGCCGAATGGAGCTTCCATGCCGAATGGACTTGGCTCGTACTGCCGAATGAAGCTTCATGCGTGAGTGCCGAGTGTTCCTTGGCCTTGGTGAATGAACTGGAGGTTATTCATGTCGAATGAGCTATGGCTTGCATTGTCGAATGGGAAAGAGGCCGGTCATGCTGAATGAAGTGGTGATTGCGAACCCGGGTGAAACAGACGCTTCGTTGTCTCAAGATCTTCTGGGTGAGAATTCGCCCAACATTTGCCCCCCAAAGTGGGGCACGTGCTTGCACGTGTCGCGCTTTGTTTTGCCCCGTGGTAGGAAGACTAGCTTTATAACGCCAGGGATTGGACGTTCGTATTCTGTTGATGTCCTGCAAAGGAATTTACAGTTTTAGTGTGATTCCAAATAGCGATCGTTCATGATCGAAATATTTGAGATGAAGTGAACTGTGTCGCTCGGGACGAGCAAGTGTGCCCCGAAGGGGCTTAGCATCGTCGATGCCAGGTTCACGTTAGAGTGGGTCCCTGGGTCGTTTGCCAAGGTGGTTTATCGCCAGCTCAGAGCATGCCTAGGGATCGTTCGCGACCGCGTACATGTGTAAGTGGCTTAGCCATTTCACAATTATCAAATATCCATTCGACCGATGGGCTTAAAAATACGTGTCAAAGTGTAAATTCCCACGATGGTAGGGTTAATAACCATTCAGAGCGTGCCTATGGACCATTCGAGGTCGCGTACACGTGTAAACGATTTAATCCACGTCGGTGAGGACTTTACGACTTATTCATCGTTATCATAATCTTATTTTATTAGTTAGTTCTGGAGTTCGGTACTTATCTGAGGGAGGCGCCTGCGTGCCCCCAGTTCCTGGTCTTGGACGGTAGATAGAGGGTTCCGTTCGGTTCTTGGTTGGTCCGGCTATTCTCATCCGGCTTCTGGTGGTCCGGTATCATTGGTCCGGTTGGGCGAGACATCTGGTTCGGTGGTTGTGAGTTTGCCTATATATAGAGGCCGTACCCCCCTTGTTTTTCTTTACCGAACGAGTAGAGCCGAATCATTCCATTGCCGAATCAAGTGTTTGCCGAACCAACCTTATACCGAACCAGGTATATACTTATTACCGAATACACACGTATGTCCCTGCTTCACCGAATGGGACTACTGCCTTGGAGCCGAATGAGATGAAAACCGAATGGGGTTGAAACCGAATGAACTTGGAAACCGAATGAACTTGGAAACCGAATGAACTTGGAAGCCGAATGAACATGGAAACCGAATGAACTTGTGATCTGGAAGACTTCAGCTTGCGAATGAAATTCCACACTTGCACGCACTTGTTTGTTTACTTTTCTATTTTCCTTGTTCTAATATTAGGTTTTTCTTGTGCTGCAGAAAATGTCTCGCAAAGCGGAAACACGATCAGACAGAAAGAAGTCTAGAGGCACAGGAGAGCCTTCTTCTTCCTCGCCCCCAGTCCAATCAGGATCCGGGCAACACCGACCTATTCCGAAGTCTCTAGTGGACGGATGTGGTCCACAGGAACTTTTGAACTCTCCCCCTGACTGCTTCCCAAGCTCCTTAAAGGAGGAGCAACTTGACGTTATATCCCGTTCCTTTGGGATAGACAGGGCTCTTATGTTGTTACCGGGGGAAGGGGTCATGCCATATGATCCCCCTGAGGGGTACTTCGCTTATAGCCGGTACCATTGCATGTGCGGGGCTATTCCTCCAATCAACGCCTGGATACTAAGCTTCGTCACTTATCTGAAGGTGGCTCCATTCCAGCTTCAGCCCAACTCTTATGCCATTCTGGTATGCTTATATGCTATCTTCCAGAAGAGATATGGGCGCGCCCCCTCCAACCGGGAAATACGATATCTGTACAATCTGAGGGGGTACAGGAAGGGGTCCCCATATATTAGCTTGGAGTCAGCCGTTTCCTTCAAGCCTGTTTTGGATTTATACTCGAAGTATAGCATGTTCAAGAAGGAATGGTTCTTTGTCAGGGATGACTCCGTCTCTATTCGCCGATTTACCTCCGGATGTAAGTAAAAACTCTACTCATAATTCCTGTCTTGGCTGTAATTCACTCTCTTATGCGCTTTTATTTCTTGCTAGCGACAGGTGGTTTTGCGGTTGTGGAAGATGATCGCTTGGTTCGGATGGCAGCAGAAATTGAAGCTATTTCCGGGAGAGACAGATCGGCTGCTTATCTGATTAGGAATGCCAGGCTCTTGTCGTATAATTTGATCCTCCCACATCAGTCCGTAGTCAAACAGAGGGACACGGCAGAAGAGAAGGCTGCCCAGCCTAAAGGTGGGGTGACAGCGAAGGGTGGCAAGAGGAAGCCCTTTGCACAACGTCCAGTCGTAGGAGGCAAGAAGCTCAAGGAGTCCGATGGCCCTTCTCCAAGTACTTGCCCGGATGTCCCGGAGGAGGAAGGTGTAGAAGAGGAGGAAGAAGGTGAAGTTGGAGAAGGGTCGGAGGGTGGAGGAGATGGCGATGGTCAGGGTGGTAGCGGTGTTGCTGCTCTAACCTCTGAGCAGGACCTCGAACTGGATGAGGCTCTCCGTCGGGCCTTCGGGGAGTCAGAGGGGGAGTCGGAAACAGAGAAGGAAACGGAGAAAGCAGAGGAAACCGGCAAAGCTGTGGTTAGCACTGACCCATCCTCTAAGGGTTCCTCAGCTAGGGTGACCCCGGCGATGCAAGGTGAACTTTTGTCTTCTGCCGATTCCATTTTCGATAGGGACTTAGAAATTTTTTACGGTTCACTTCCGTCCTGGAATGAGATCCAGGACTTATTGCAGTATCCCACTCCTCCGCCGGGTTTGTATAACAGATGTGTCTCCTCACTTTTCTTTCTTTTTAACTTAGCACATTTTTTGAATTGCGGATTATTGTATGTTCGTAACATTTGTTCTTTATTCCAGGGGCAGGCCAGGCGGGTAAAACGTCGGATGTTCGACACCGCCTTGAACAATTTAAGTCGAGGAGAGCTTCCGCGAAACCTTCTACTGATCGCACTGGGGACGTAGTCAAGTACCGCCCTCTTCTTGGGGTCATCGAAGAGGGCATTCAGAAAAGGAAGCGGAGCCGTTCCTTATTTGAGTCTTCTTCTGCTTCGCAGCTTCCTACTCTGTCTCCCCCTACTCAGCCTCCTCGTGATACTACGGAGGAGAGCACGGAGCCCTGCCCCCCTCCTCCTCCTTCCAAGAGTTCTACTGTCATTCATATAAGGCGTCCCGATGTGCCTCGCCCCGTGCCTCGTGACCCTTTTGCCGGCCATCCTGATTTAGACCCAAGTTTTCGGGACATTTCATTCGATGAGACCACGGGCGAGCACCTACTTCCCCGCAACCCCATGGTAAGAGTGCTGGACGAGGCCAAATCTTTAGATCTTGATTTACTTACTACACGGGTAGTCACCATGGGGGACGAGGCCAAGGCTAATATTGATCGGGTGGCCGAAGAGACTAAGAAGTTAATGGAGCATCATGCTCGATTGGTCAAGGCCGGGGAGGAGATTGGGAGTGCTAACATTCGGTTAAGGCTAAAGGTTGCCGATCAGGCCAAGCAGCTTGCCGACCAAGCCATCCAGATCTCCCAGCATGAGGAAGCTTCCCAGCGTCTGAAAGAGACCATGGAGAAGGCAAGTAGGGCGGAGTTACGGAAGATGGAGGTTACCTGCAGGGAGCGGATTAACATGGCCATTACAACGGTGGATGAGGTTCGAAATGCGGATCTCGAGCGGGTAGAGGAGTTGTCGGGGAGACTCGAGGCTGCGGAGATGGCTCAGGCTGAGTTGAAGGAGGAGATGGAGGAGATGAGGAGGTCCCTTAGGTTGAAGGAGGAGGAAATGAGGAGGTCACTCCAGGCTGACTGCTTGAGATACCAATCAGAGAGGGACGTCGCCGTCGCTAAGTTGCAAGCTTCCGAGGCTCGGGTGAGGGAGTTTGAGGAAAATGAGGGGATGATGGATGAGATGCTTCAGGATATGTACTTCCATACTTGGAAAGAGGGCGGCTTGTCTTGGATGGACGATTACCCTCGGGTCATGGCCAAGGTGTATCTCCAGGCTTTAGAGGAGGCCAGGGTGAACGCGGGTAAGGAAGGCGGAGAGGCTTTCAACTTGAGTGCGGTTACTGCTCAGTTCTCAAAGGAGGAGCAAGCGGCGGTGAAGGAGGGGATGCGGCTGCTTGCTGCGGAGGAAGCGGGCGTGCAGTTGGATGATGAGGATCAAGCGGCGGATGCTGGTGAGTTATTCTTTTCCCTTTCTTTTCTTTCCGTGTTTTCATAACTTGATCGTTCGTTTAATGAATTCCTCTTCCGATCTGGACAGGTGGGACTTCAGATCCACATGCTGGGGGCTCCGATCCTGCGGCTAAGTAGGCTGGGGGAGTTGGTGATGGAGTGTGGATGCATCTGCCATCTTTTTGTTTCTTTTTTATCACTGTTCATGTTAGTCTTTGATATGCAACTGTAATAAAATTATTTGCAAAGAATAACTTCGTGTGATCTTATAATATAAGCTGATTTTGTCATGTTTAAATGTTGTTGCTATCTTTATGTGCTGTGTGAGAAGTATAATTATGTATATGCCTGTGATTCCACTTGTGTTTGATGTTAAGTTTTTGCTTGAAATATAATTTCACGTTTTGCAATGTCAGTGTATGAATAAGTTATAGTTACGCATTTATGTACAAGAGAAGAGAGTACCGCCCTTTATGTTTTATTCGCAGGCGGTAGCTTTGAGTGTCTTGTGTAACTGTTCACGGGTATAGCAGAGCGCCCTGCTACCCAGCACGCAGGCTTAGAGCCTCATGAGTGAATGCTTCCTATTTGGTTTCCTGTACTTTAGAGTTTGTTATACAGGATAGGAGAAAAATATTTAAATGAAATGGAAATATAGTAAAAGTAAAACTTCCAGTCACGGAAGGCCGTCGATGTGCTTAAGTTCGTGGCAAACGGGTTTTGTAGTCACTTTCCCTAGCTGTGGGTCTTGGAGACATTTGTCACCCATCTTACGCCTCCGCGGGGAGTTTTCTTTTTTACCACAGCCGCACTTAAGACACATCGGAGCCGAGATCGCGCACGGTAACTACCCGAACCGTTATGGTCCGTAATCGTGGGTATTATTCGATTTACCGTGGCCGGCTAGCGTGGGTGTCGTTGGCCGTGAACTACCCCTGGCTGGCCACACCTTATGTTGGGGCTTAAAGTAGGTTCACGGTTACCGACGAGCCGAACGCCGTAATGAGCTGCCATCGGCTATAGTCGGCCTTTATGATGACTTATAATCGGCTCATTACAGTTGGCTTTGAGGGCAGGCGCGCAATGAGTTAACCCGCAGCAGAGGGATGCTGGAGCAAAAGAGTCTCATTGGCGAGTGCATAGAATCGTGGCGTACCTGTTAGGCCTAGTCTAGATGAGGCCGCGGTGCGTCTTGAGTGGAGATGCCATAGGATTTTGTTCAACAGAAAGGGATAAAACTTAACAAGTAGCCAAGACATAAAGGAACAAGTTAAAAAGAGACAAGATTTTTTAAAGTGGTTCGGCACGAAAATGCCTACGTCCACTGGTTCTCTTTGTTAATTCACTTCATATGGGCAGTACAAGTTAAGAAAAGTATCGACGGAGGTGTCGGATGTTCCATGCCCTCTGGAACACCTCTCCGTCCACTGTTGACAAAATGTAAGCTCCGTTGTGGAGATCTTTGTGAATTACATATGGTCCGTCCCAGATGGGGTCCAGTGCCCCGGGGCGCGGAAAGATTCGCCTGAGGACAAGATCTCCTTCTTGTAAGCTGCGATGCTTGACTTTGGAATTGTATAGTGCTGCCACTTTTTGTTTGTGAGCTGCTGCTTTGAGTGCTGCATCGTTTCTCCTTTCCTCAATCAGTTCCAAAGACATGAGGAGGAGTTCTTCGTTTTCTTCTGGGTTGTAGTGGATCCTACGGTGGGAAGGCACAATAGTCTCAACTGGGAGCATTGCCTCCGATCCATATGCCAAAGAGAAAGGAGTATGTCCCGTTGATGTTCTGAAAGATGTGCGGTATGCCCATAGTGCCGTAGGAAGTTCGTCCACCCAAGCGCCTTTTGACTTTTCAAGTTTCTTCTTGATTAGGGTTTTGAGAATTTTGTTGACAGCTTCAACTTGTCCGTTTGCCTGAGGGTAAGCTACTGATGAGAAGCTTTTATGAATTCCATGCTCTTGGCACCAGTCGGCAAATTCTTCGCTGTCAAATTGGAGTCCGTTGTCTGATACGATCTTGAGGGGGACTCCATACCTGCACAGAATGTTTTTGATCAAGAAGTTAATAATTTTTGCTGAAGATATTTTATTTAAAGGTTCCGCTTCCACCCATTTGGTGAAATAATCGACTGCCACTATAGCATATTTGGCTCCGCCTCGGCCCGTTGGCAGTTCGCCAATTAAGTCAATTCCCCATACAGCAAAGGGCCAAGGGCTGGTCATTTGAGTAATTTCGTTTGTGGGCAGTCGAGGGATCTTGGCGAACTTCTGACATCTGTCGCATTTCTTAACGAAGTCTAGGGTATCTTTGTTTAGTGTGGGCCAGTAATATCCATATCGGAGTATCTTTCTTGCCAAAGTCTGTCCTCCAGTGTGATCTCCGCATCCTCCCTGATGGATGTTTGTTAATATCTCCTTGGCTTCCCTTCCGGCGACGCATCTTAATAAGGGGCTAGAGAAGCCACGCCGGTAGAGGATGCCTTCTTGTATTGTGTAGTGGGGAACTTTTCTCAAGATCTTCTTGGCTTCGTCACGCCTGTCGGGTAGTATGCCATCTTGCAAATATTTCCGGATAGGAGTCATCCAGGTTCCTTCTTCGATTGCAGTTATCAGATTTACTTGTTCGAAACTTGGGGCTAGCTGCCTTGAGATTACTAGTGCTCCGGGAATGGTGCTGTCCTTCATACTAGCTTGCTTTGCAAGTTCATCTGCCTCTTGGTTTTCTTCTCGAGGAATGTGTTTGATTAGATAATGGTCCAATCGATCGAGCAGCAGTCTGGTTTTCTTTAAGTATGCTGTGAGCCGTTCTCCTCGAGTCTGGAATTCTCCTAGTACCTGGTTTACGATAAGCTGAGAATCACTATGAATACATAAGGAATTGATCCCAATTTCTAGGGCCAGTTCCAATCCCGCTATTACTGCTTCATATTCAGCATCGTTGTTAGTGGCCGTGAACTCCAATCTTAATGCATAGTACAACTTTCTTCCCCTGGGGGTGACGATCACAATACCTGCCCCCGAGCCTTGTTCGTTCGATGCTCCGTCTACAAAGAGGTTCCACTTGAAGTTTTTTGCTACTTCGGATTGTTCCTTGCCTTCGTTGGTAGTGAATTCGGCAATGAAATCAGCCATGGCTTGTCCTTTGATAGCGGTGCGGGGATGGTAGGTGATATCATACTGACTTAGTTCGATGCACCATTTGAGGAGTCGCCCAGAAGTGTCAGGACGATGGAGCACTTGTCTTAGTGGTTGATCGGTTAGAACCCTGATGGAGTGAGACTGGAAGTAGTGTCGCAGTTTCCGTGACGCGATCAATAAACAATATGCTAACTTCTCAAGTTTAGGATATCTGGCTTCTGCCCCCGTAAATCTCTTGCTTACAAAGTAAACCGGACGTTGTGTGCGGTCTTCTTCTCTTACCAAGGCGGCGCTTAGAGCATGAGATGATACAGCGAGGTATAGGTATAACACTTCACCTTCATTTGGAGTTGAGAGTACTGGTGGTCTCTGAAGGTGTTCGATTAGGTTGAGGAAGGCTTTTAAGCATTCGTCGGTCCACTCGAACCTCCCTTTGTCTTTCTTGAGTGCTTCGAAGAAAGGGACACACTTGTCAGTTGCCTTGGAAATGAATCTGCTTAGGGCGGCCACCTTTCCGTTTAGGCTCTGCATTTCTTTTCGAGTGGAAGGTATCCTTATTTCTTTTAAAGCTCGGATTTGTTCAGGGTTTGCTTCGATTCCTCTGGCGTGGACGATGAATCCTAAGAATTTTCCCGATGATACTCCGAAGGAGCACTTTAGAGGATTCAGCTTCATTCCATATCGGCGAAGTACCCGAAACATATCGTCCAGATGGCTTACATGGTCGTTGGCTTTCCTGGACTTCACCAACATGTCATCCACATATACTTCCATAGTACGTCCTATCAGTTCTGCGAACATTTTGTTGACGAGGCGTTGATAGGTAGCTCCAGCATTTTTGAGTCCAAAAGGCATGACTTTGTAACAATATAATCCGCGGTCGGTGATGAAGCTAGTGTGGTCCTGATCGGGAGCGTGCATGGGGATCTGGTTATATCCGGAGTATGCATCCATAAAAGATAGGAGTTCGTGCCCAGCTGTGCTGTCCACGAGTTGGTCAATTCGGGGAAGTGGGAAGCAGTCTTTCGGGCAAGCGTCATTCAGATTGGAGAAGTCAATACATGTTCGCCACTTTCCATTGGCCTTTTTTACTAGCACTGGGTTAGCGATCCATTCTGGGTAGATGGCTTCCCGTATGAAGTCATTAGCAAGTAGATTTTTTACTTCCTCATCAAGGGCTGCTGATCGCTCTGCCCCCATGCTCCTCTTTTTCTGCCTTACTGGTACCTTGGTGGGATCGATGTTCAACATGTGGCATGCTACGTCTGGGGAGATTCCTGTCATATCGGCATGGGTCCACGCAAATACATCTAAGTTGTGGCGGAGAAAGTCAATGAGTCGATCCTTCAATTCCGTTTTCAGCTGAGATCCGATTTTTAATAGTCTACTTGAATCATGCTTATCTACAGATACGAATTCCATAGCCTCTGCAGGCTCGGCGGTAGCCTCCTCCTCTTTATCCCGGGGGTCTAGTTCATTGAAGGGATCGCTTGTGTATCGAAGAGGAGGGGCTTTCTTTAGTTGCTATGCCTCCAAGCTTTTCATGCAGAGAGTAGTCTCTGCATCTTTTCCTTTATTCTTTCTGCGGTTGTTGCGAAGCTCAGTTACATAGCAGTCTCGGGCAGCGTCTTGATCTCCTTCTACTTCTCCTATTCCGTTGTCTGTCGGGAATTTCATCTTCAGGCACCAGGGGGCTAGGACAATTTGGAAGTCAGACAAGGCTGGTCTCCCCAAGAAGGCGTTGTAAGCCGAGTGGTTCTCTATTAGCACGAACGTTTGTTTTCGCACCACGGAGCGGGGATGACTTCCTATTTCGACGAAGAGGTCAAGTTGCCCGAGGGGCATTTTTGCATCTCCAGTGAAACCGTGCAGTGGTTTGTCGCAGGGAGACACATCCTTCATTGATAACTTCATTTTGTCGAAAGCATGTTTGAACAAGATGTTTACGGAGCTTCCCGTGTCTATTAGAATCCGAAAAACTTTAGCAGGGCCGAACCAGGCAGAGATGACCATAGGATCCATATGTGGGTACCGTCTTCCTTCCAAATCGCGTCTACTGAATATGATGTCGTCGCTCTCTTTTCGTTTCGGTTGGCGTTCTTCTGTGACGGAGTTAACGTATCCTTCGGTATTTCTAAGCGACTTGCCGTACCTTTCCATCTCTGCCCAACTTCTGTCGGCAATGTGTGGTCCTCCTGAGATGGTAAGGACTACTATCTTCTCTTGACTAGAGCCACTGGTGTTGTGATTGTTGCGACTCCCTCCGCCTACTTCTGGGAGGGGTTGCTTTGAGTTCTCATTGGCAGGAGTTGGAGTCCTGTTCTGACTTTTCACATAACGTTCCAGTCTTCTTCTTCTAATGTGTTCTTCGATCAAGTCCCGAAGATGGTGGCATTCATTGGTGTCATGTCCGTGGGATTCGTGGAAGCGACAGAACTTTCCGGACTTGAGTGCGTTATCTGATTCTTTCTTGTGCGGGGGGCGCTTGTATCCGAGTTCGCCCTGAGTGGCTAGGTAGATGTTTTCGATTGTTTCATTCAAAGGAGTGTAGGAGTCAAATCTTGGCCCTGGTCGATATTGGCGCTTCTCACCCTTTCTGCCCCCAGCATTGTCTCTAGATTCATTTCTTCGAGCGTCCTTAGCTGCAGTGGGAACCTTGTCCTGAATTATCTTGCCTTGTTGCCCTGGCTGCCTCTCCGTAGCAGCGTCTTCAAGTCTCATATACTTTCCAGCTTCATGGAAGAAATCAGGCAAGGTAACTGGTTTTTCCTTAGTTAATCTTCTGGCAAACTTGGTGTCTGGATGCACACCACTACAGAGGGCCATTAGAGTGAGTTTTTCATCGGCATCTTGAACTGCTGCCGCTGCGGCGTTGAACCGTGTTAGATATTGTTGTAGCGTCTCTCCGGTTTTCTGTTTGACATTGGATAGAGAATAAGCATCCCTGGGTTGTTCCACATGGATGCGGAACTGGCTAATAAACCTTTCTTTTAACATCTCCCATGAGTTGATGGATCCTTGGGGTAGATGGCAGAACCAGGAGGTAGCTAGATCTGATAGGAATAGCGGAAAGCATTTACATAATACTCCTTCTGTTGCTCCACTCATGAGCATATGCTGGGTGTATCTCTGCAGGTGTACGATGGGGTCGGAAGTTCCTTTGTAAGGTTCCATGGTTGGCATTTTCCATTCCCGGGGGGTGATGGCAGTTTCGATATTTCGGGTAAAGGGACTGGTGACCCTAGCGCCTATTCCCCGGTCCCTTTGCTCCCGTTGGACACATTCTCTGAATAATCGTGTCATCCGCTCGTCAGAACTTGGAGCGGACAAAAATGAGCTCGGTTCTTCCCTGCGGGATCTATCTCGCCCAGATGACCTGTAGGGATGGTACAGTCTATCACCTCTAGCATTATCCAGTGGTTGTCTTTGGCTGCTTGGATGCACGCTAGGACCAGCTACAGTTGCCCCCTGCCTTGATCTTCCCCTGTGGGGTTCTGTTTCGAGCACATCCATGGGGTCAACTTCGGGCTGGGTTCTAGCTCGGCTCCGTTCAGCGGGGTTTCTATGATTAGGTGGCATGACTGGCTCAGCTACATCCGACCCTCGCCTGGTGCCTCCCCCGCTAGGTTCGGTTCCAAGGGCTTCCTCGAGTCGGAATTCGGGCTGAGTCCGGGCGCGGCCCCTATCATCGTTTTTCCTGTTGATAGCTTGTTCGAAGAGTGAAGACCTTTGTTGCCTCCGGGATCCTCCGGATTGGGATTCACCCCATGATTCAGTGTTGCGGTTGGACTCTTCAGCGTCCCTTAAGCGTGTCATGAGTTGGTCCACCAAAGTTTCTTGTTGGGATGTGAAGCGGTTAGTCACTTCAGCCACAACCCTGTCCAGATCTGCCCTAGTGATTGGTTGTTCCGCTGCGGGACCAGTTGGATTTTCCTGATTTTCATCTGGTACTGCTGTTGAAGTGGGCTGATCTGTGATTGCTGGATCTGGAAGGCTGCTAGTTGCGATGTTCTTTCCTTTGTTAACATCCCTTCTCTGTTTGGAAGGCATGATTTCTAAGCAACGAGTGATGTCGTTAGGAAAAAGGTTGAGTGGGAGAAGATGAAGCCTGAGTTCAGCTCTCAGTGAAAGCACCAAAAATGTTTGCACAAAAAATGGACAAACACCTCCAAGTCGTATTATTTAGTTGATTATATGTAATTTTCAGTGATTTTAGATGAGTATGTAAATATGAGAAAAGTAGGGGCTGAAATGTAAAAGACACACAGATTTATAGTGGTTCGGCCAGAATGTGCCTACGTCCACTTTATATGTTATTATCCTCTTTCTTTCAGGTTACAAGTACAATGTGTTGTATACGAGTGTATGAAAGTAGTTTGAAAGTTCCTTCCTTGCTTGAGCTCTCAAACTTGTCTGCCATTGTTGTACCCCTGCCCCTCTATTTATAGAATGAGGCAGGGGGCAGGGGTCTTGGAGGTATATAGCTGCTGGTGGGCCCGGGCTGAGACAATCTGGACTGGCAATCACCTGGTTCGGTAGAGCTTCGTTCGGCGTTGGGCTTTGGATCGGTGGTAGGTAGGGACCGGTGGTAGATAGGCGGTTCGGCGCTCGTTTGGTCTTAGGTGGTTCGGCGCTCGTTTGGTCCGGTGGTGGCCTTGTTGATGGGTTGGTTCGGCACGCATGGGAGAGGCCGAATGGGGCTTGGAGAAGGTTGGTCTTATGCCGAATGAGAATGCCGATCCGGTGTGCCAAATGAGATGGAGGAGCGTCGGCTCGGTGGCCGAATGGGACTGGCCGAACGAGCTTGGGGCCGAATGTGGCATGGGACCGAACGAGCTTGTGACCGAATGAATCCTTGGGCCGAACATGCTTGGGCCGAATGAGTTTCTACCCTGAGAATGTTGGACGGACTTGGCTCGTACTGCCGAATGGAGCTTCCATGCCGAATGGACTTGGCTCGTACTGCCGAATGAAGCTTCATGCGTGAGTGCCGAGTGTTCCTTGGCCTTGGTGAATGAACTGGAGGTTATTCATGTCGAATGAGCTATGGCTTGCATTGTCGAATGGGAAAGAGGCCGGTCATGCTGAATGAAGTGGTGATTGCGAACCCGGGTGAAACAGACGCTTCGTTGTCTCAAGATCTTCTGGGTGAGAATTCGCCCAACACATCAGTTACTCATTTTTAGATAAACAAATAAATTTCAAAGCTGATTTTTAAAAAGTTAGAATTTACTAAAATAAATACTTAATATTTGAAAATCTACTTACCAAAGTATTCGAATTCTAACTAGTTTAAAATTCCATAGTATTTAAAAACAAAATTTTCCTTTTAAAAACAAACTTAACTTCTTAGAATTAAAAAAATATTTTTAAAACCTCAATAACCAATTCAATGTTATAAATTCCTTTCGAATCACATCACATCACTTCCATTCCGATCTCCTTAACCATTTTTCACTTTCAAAAATAGTATCCACTATTTTTCTCACCTTATTCCCATATTCTAATATAAATTCTCCCTGTAAATTTATATTTCCCATTTATCATCAGATATCCATTGCCTTTATTTATAAACATCGTTTATAAATTTTACAACTCTTTTGAGTTTCGCTTTTTTTTTTATAAAACTAATCTCGTTTATAAAATTCCATTTTTATAAATTCATTCCTTTATAAATCCCATTTATAACTTCCAATACATTTTTAGTATCAACTTCAAACTTTTTATGTTTCTAGAATATCATTTATAAATTCTCCGTTTAATAATTCACAGTAATTAAGTATAACCAAAACTCAAATATGTTTTTCTAACTCAATTTCTTTAAAATAACCCCAATTCTAATATACTTATTTTTATATCAAATATTCCCTTTATTTCCTTCAATTTTAAAAATATATATTTATGGTATTTAAAATATCAAAATTCTGGTCAGTGCTACAATAACATCCAATAATTTCAATCACTACAATAATATATAATAGATTATTCTACATAATCCATATATCACAATATATGAAATTAAATTCAACATTTCCAACTGGATCCCCCAAACTGTTTTCCTGCATTCACAGATGTTAAAACAACATAAAAATACCAATCCCATTTCGAGGGGGATATCGTGCTATGTAGGGTCATCCACTATAATTCGGGACGCATAAGGTCTCATCCGTTATAATGTATGGGAATATCATTCCAAATACTAGTATACATACAATACTATATATATAATATCACATCATTCAGCAGATAATCAATTCAAACAAACATCCGAAATTAATTTTAACTATTAAAATTAAGTTCGGTAATTCAAATAGGTGAGAATTTCTCACTTTGATTTTTAATCAGCCGAATATATGTTAATCGTTCCAATTTCCAAATTCTATTCTCTTATTCGATTTTGACCTTGAAATAAATAGGTAATATGAGATTTGAATTTTATAAAATAATATTACTCTTCTAATTACCGAAATTAAATCAACTAATTACATTTTATAATATAATTACCTTAATTAAATGAAACAACGCCCTTACAATCTGAAACAGCACTTGCTTCAAAAATTAGACGTCAGCCTGTAGCGTTTGAAACCACATACACCAACATCCTCATCTGCTTACACTTGAGACCGCCGCCTCGACCATCACCCCTGAGCTCGCCGAACCTCCAGTGGCCACCGGCAAGAAATCTGTCAACATCTGCTTACTACTTATACTCCTCTAAATTGACTTCGGGAACCACGAGAGCCGAGCTCATTTCTCTCATCGCGACACCTCACCATTGACTGCTCAGAGCACGGTCGCTCCATGAATCATCGCCACCACCATACAACGTTGCCCCAACATCGCTCGAGCGGTGCTCAGACCTAGACCCTCATGCGACCTCTCTTCACGACTTCGTCCACCTACACTCTTCTGCCTCTCTTACAAAATCGACAAGGTCGCAAACCCTAAAGGCGCGTCTCCCATCCGTCTTCATTTTCCAGGTCGTGGCTTCCCAATCAACGGCCATCCATCACGTAACATCCTTTGACAGCTATCACCTGAAGCGTCGCCGCGCTAGCTTCATGATCGGACACGATTCGTTTATTTATTTTTCTGAATCTCGAATTGCGAAGGAAGAGAAAGGGGAAGGGTTGGAGAAAGAAGCAGCTTCGTTCTCGTTTGATTTTGAATTTCAATTTTTACGGCATTTTTTCTTTTTCCCTCTAGTGTTCGATTTGATTTCGTGATTTTTAAAACGAGAAGAGGGAGGCTGTCGTGATTTTGAAAGAAAGAAAGGGGTAAGTACGATATGGGGTGGCATGTTTGAAAAGGCATGACTGAGGTGAAAGAAGAGACGTCCTGTCCAATCAAACAAAAATAATTTGTTTTAAATTTTCGAAATACCTCGATCTACGCAATTCAAAATCTTAAATCAGACGTGTCACTGGACGTTTATAATGTTGTACTCATGTTCCGAACTCGATGTAATAAGTTTTGCGTCCTAGTTCGATCGTATGGAGACAATAGTTTTTCGGACTCAATTATTATACTAAACTTTCGATATAAATTTCAACGCGTTTCTATCCCGTACGATCAAACAATGACGCCAAATGCTACGAAATTTAAAATTCGATAAAATACATTATTACGGATCCGATTGAACTGGTTTCGATGGAATCCAATAATGTGTCTCAGATCGCTATTTTAACGCGTCGATTAAATCGACTATTTCAAAAATCAGTAAAATCGCTTAAAATTCCAGTTTTAAAATCTTACTAACTAAATTAAAATTGCAAATTCAATATTTGAATCATTTAATATTCAAAATTAATCGTCGAAAAATCCGGGTCAATACATTTCTTGTCTCTAAAACTAAATTTTTCTTTAGCTTTTCCCCTGAGCCTATAAACCTCTTTTCAGAACTCCTTGTAGAAAATTGATTTTCACAACTTCATTTGAATTTAGAAATTAAAAAAAACTCATTTTACCTTGATAAAAATACTCTTATTAAATTTAGTAACGAATTTCCTCTAGAAAAGATGGTTATTACTGCTTGACCCTTTTGAAATTTATCAAAAATTATTAATAAGTGATCGATAATGTGATGGGTGGTGATTAAATTATACTTCATAATTGAAGGAAGTATATTTTATAAATTTCTTGAAAATTGAACAAGCTTAACTAGTACATTTTCCATGATCATTTCTATCACGGTCACCCTTCCACAATATTTTACATACAATATTCATGTACAATAATATTTTACGCTCTCATATACAACACACTTTCAAATATAATAATCACTCCTAATTACTCACTCAAACTCGATTTCTATCTTCTTGCTCCAATTGTTTTTCTCCAATCATCTACTTTTCCTGTCAAATAACAATGCAGCAAAAAAAAAAAATTAACTACAAAAATACAAATATATTTGAACTTGACGCTGCCTCGGTATATGGTTTTGTTCTTTTCATATTTTGAAATAGGTATCAAAAATATTACTTATGTGCATGAATAACCTACAACATGCACGGTGTATTACTGTACATACCACAAGGCCGATCACATACACAAAATGCACTTGCACCAACAAAAAAAGAAACTCAATTTCGCTCACAAAAGCAAGGTCAATCAGATCAGGTGCAACAAGGTCAAGCCCAAAGGCTCAACACGGTGCATTAATTGACAGGTCAAGATAAGCAAGTGCAAGGTCAAGTTCAATGGCACAACACAAGTAATGGCACAACACAAGTGCTCAAGGATGAAACCTAACAGCAAAAGAAAAACATAGACATAAAAATAGTTTAGTACATGCACAAAGGCAGGCCAAAATACAAGTGCAACATACAAAAACTAGCGCAACAACGTGCAACAGGCAATGTACATAGAGGTGCAGCAAAGGATCCAACACACAAGGCAATATTCAACACAACAACAAGTTTAGGAAAATGCAAATATACGAAGATGCAACACGGTACATCACAGAATAACATATGCAAGTGCACAGAAGACAAGTACACGGACAAGTTAAGACTGCAAAGTGTGCACAAGTGCAACAGCAAATACAATAGTGAGGTGCAACATTGCCATGTTTAACAACAAAGTATACACACAATGCAATGCATAAAAAACACACATACAAGTAAGGATCAAGCCAAAGCAGCAGCTCAACGGCAAGCTCAACAAGCTTTAAGTGTATCAATTCACACATTATACATATGTATGTAAATCGGTTGCTGAAACAATGAGATTCGGCTGAAAATCAAAGATATTGAATTCTACGTATTAGGCTACGTTTTCTTTCTTCTTTATCTTAAATCATATTATGTATTAAAAATTAGAGTTTACTTTATTTTATTGTAGTTTACCTTTTAATTAAAAAACTCTAGTGCATAACCTGGATTGAATTACACGACGTAGTTTGGAAAATTCTCAACTCGGAGATAGAGTCGGTTGATGCAAGATTTCGAGCTCAGGGTTAGAACAATCAAGTAAGCAATAGTCGTAAGTTCACACGGTCCACAAGCAGTTGATTGTTTAATTTTAGTAGAAATCTAGTTGATTGTTTTTCTTAGTAGGAACATTAAAGGCAGTACTAAAAGAAGAAATTGACAATAGTTAATGCAATTATTATATTTTCTCCAAATACAACTCATTTTTCAATCATTATTAATCCAAATAAACAAAATAATATTCCAAGTAGACAAGTATTGACAAAGTTGAGTAAATTTGCGTGTTGTTGTTATTTCCGCATTTGATATTTTATTATTTATGCTACAATTTTTATCATTTTCTGAAATTATCATAAACACCATTCACCGTCCCTTTAGGATTAATTCGATCACACTTTGTATATGTTGGATTTGTACATTAAAATTTTGATTTGTTAAACAATGCAAAGTGACTAAATAATTGCAAACTTAAACATCCAATTGCATCGGCCTAAGCAGAAATTGCAGAGTTTATAAATTCATTATCCAATATGGACTTGATAGCATCTGACCATTTTATTTTGTTTAGTTATTTAGACTTACTGTTATTTCTTGGAATTGCATTATTTACATCCGTCCTTAGATCATCAATCGTTTCTCTACCTTCTTGAAGTAGGGTTTTATGTTGAGGTTAAGGTTAGAGCCATCTCTAGCAACTGTTTAAGCGAAGATACAATAACAAATCATAAGTTTATAGGTTGAATTTCAACGCATTTTTGTGATCTTATCCAATAAAAATAAACAAGTGTATAATGCATGTTTTTTATTTACTTATTAAGTATCTATGTTATAGATGTTAGTTTGATGATTTACTTGTATTAGGTTGTGTTAAAAAGTTACTTGTTCCTCAGTTCAAAGTTCAAACAATAGATTTTCTATTTTTCGCTTCAAAAGTTAACCACACTTCTAGTTTTGATTGTTTTTAATCATTTTCGCTATGATAAAAATCCTATAGGTCATTCGATATGACAATTTTTTGTTTAAATTAGGTAATTTAACTTATTAAATAATCTCGCTAACTTGTCACGACCTGAAAAAGGAATTTTGATGAGGCACATTGACCAAATCAGCATCATTAGCATCTATGTATAGTATGAGCCCATGGTAATTTAGTGGACACTCCATAATTATTTCGATTATACCACATTCACGATGATTACCGGGCAAACCCAAACCCAACCCCAACATAACAAATTAACCATAAATGGATGATAGGAAAAGGTGTTGCAATAATATAATATAATTCTTGAGACTAAAATATAAGATATGTGGTACATTTTTTTTCCTCATTAAAGTTTATTAACTGGGTTTAGGTATAATAAAATTCAAAACTGACTATTATAAGTACTCTTACATTAAGGTCACAATAGATTTGATAGCCTACTTCTTTGATATCACTTTTAATCTGGTTCAGCTGCACTCTGAATACTGACTGAATGATCCAAAAAAAGGTAAAAGTTAAATGGTTGTCTGTAATTAACAAACATAAGATCAACGCTATATATAAAACAACCACTAAACTATGAATTTTGAGTTTTTCCTATATTATGTTGTGCAGTGCAATGTAGAAATCAATAAGCAAACAAATAGTGATTACACAGTAGTTTAGTAGAATGTATTCTTCGCGTACGGCCCTAGTATAATTTCTCTCAGAATATGCATGCTTACAGAAAAAAAGCAATATTTAATACAAAATATCTACATATGTACATGGTTCTATGTTAGTGAATCAATGATATCAGTAAATAACAAAATCGAAGCCAGTCATAACTCATATATAGTGCCCAACACACACCATCAAATTTTCGTATGAGTAAAAATAACATTAAAAAATATGAGGTTCGATAATATATTCAAGATCAAAATAAGCACAATTTCACATACATCTAGCATCGGATCGATAATAACAACACGAATAAAAAATAACAAAAATAAACAAACACATAAATAAGAAGTAGTTGAAAATCGTCCGGAGTTATAGATAATCTGCTAATAATATATATTTCATATTTTTGTTGGAGTTGCATAAATTCAAACTCTATTAGTACGTTTTATTGTATTTTGTTTGATTAAGTCTTCTGTTGAATAAGTCATTCCTAACTTGTAGCCAGTTCTATCGTGACAATAGATTAGGAGATATCCTAGGATCGATGATTTAAAAGGTGTTTTGTGTTTTAGTAAAATGTACCACTTATCAGTTAATAAACATAGCTGTTTTTGCTTTTGTCAGTACTTCTTGTCTTAGTAAATTTTCTATATCTGGTATCAGAGCCGTATTTTTTCTTATTGTTGTTCTCAGAATACTTGAAAGCAGATTAACAACAATGAACGGATCGATGCAGCCTCAACTTCCGAAGTTCAGTGGAAGGAACTTTGATCAATGGTGTATTCAGATGAAAGCTTTGTTTGGTTTTCAGGAGCTTATGGAGATCATCAAGCATGGTTATGTTGAGCCTGTGGATGAAGCTGCAATTGCAGCTCTCGCTCAAATACAGAAAGACAGATTGAGGGAGGATTAAAAAAAGACAAAATTTTCCTCTACCAGGCAGTAGACGAGGATTGTTTTCGAACGGATCTCGAGTGCAACAACAGCTAAGGAGGCTGGGGTCTGTTACAGAAATCTTACAAAGGTGATACCAAGGTGAAGAGCGTAAGGTTGCAAACTCTACAAGGTGAATTCGAATCTCTTTCAATGAATGCTTCTGAAACAATTTTTAATTATTTTTCTCGAGTTCAATCTGTTGTGAATCAATTAAGGGTGAATGGAGAAATAACGGAGGACATTCATGTTATTGAGAAGATTCTGAGATCCTTAGCAGGTCGGTTTGACTATGTCATTGCTGAAATTGAAGAGGGAAGGGACATTTCAACTGTGAAAATTGAAGGGTCAATGGGTTCATTGTGTTCTCATGAACATAAAATGGATCAAAAAAATCAGGGACTGTTGAGCACGTTTTTCAAAGCAAAGCTAATATTACTGAAAAAGGTGGTTCGATCAGTGCAAAAGCACCAGGTTTTAAGAAGAATGCTAAGCGTTGTGGCTTGAAACAACAAACTTCAGATAAAGAAACACATTCTGATGAGCAGACATAAAATCGAAGGTATGATAAGTCTAAGATTAAATGTTTCCGTTGTCATAAGTATGGACATTTTAAATCAGAGTGTAGAGCCAAAATGCCTTCGAAAAATTCTGAACATGCTAGCTATACTAATAATGAGGTTCAGGCTGAAGAAACTTTGCTATTAGCTTGTAGTATTTCAAAAGATGATCATCTTAATAAGTGGTATTTGGACACCAGATGCAGCAATCACATGTATGGGAAGAGAGAATTTTGGAAACAAGACAAAGGTTCCAATCATGGAGAAGGTAACGTTCTCATTCGATTGAAGGATGGTTCTCTAGAACACATCTCCGACGTGTATTATATTCCGAGCTTACATTGGAATTTATTGAGTATGGGTCAGCCATCAGAGAAAGGTATTAAAATCATCATTGACAATGGTGTATGCACACTTAAGAACAAGAAAAATTGAACTTGTTGCTGTGATTAGAACGTCAAGAAATCGCATGTTTCCCTTGCCTTTGCGGAATGAAACAGTTTGTTCTTTTAGTACTGTAATGAAGGATACAAGTTGGTATGACATCTTCGTTTTGGGCATTTAACGCGCTGCAGTTCTTAGCTAAGAATGATATGGTTACTAGGCTGCCATTGCTTGAGAAGTCAAATCAAGTATGTGAAGGATGCATTCTGGGTAAGCAACATCGGGAATCCTTTCAAATGGGTAAGGCACGTTGAGCAACACAATAACTTGAACTTGTGCATTCAGACACTTGCGGGCCAATGGAGGTTAAATTCCAAGGCGGTAATCGGTATTTCATTAGCTTTATTGATGATTATAGTAGGAAGATATGGGTTTATTTTCTAAAACGTAAATCTGATGCGTTTGATGTGTTCAAAGACTTTAAAGCTTACGTAGAAAAGCAAAGCGGGACTAGCTTGAAGACTTTACGAACTGATAGAGGAGGTGAGTATACATCAAATGCATTCAAAGAGTTGTGCAGGAACATTGGTGTAAAGCATTAACTTACAGTCGCTTACTCGTCGCAACAATATGGTGTTTCTGAGAGGAAGAATAGGATCATTGTTGAAATGGCATGGAGCATATTGAAAGTTAAACATTTGCCTAAGGTTTTCTGGGCCGAGGCTGTATCTTGTGCTGTGTACATTTTGATTAGGTGTCCTACCAAAAGTGTACTTAATATGACACCAGAGGAGGCTTGGAGCGAGTTTAAACCAAATGTTGAAGCCCTTCGATTTTTTGGATGTGTTGCATATGCCCATGTATAGGTTGAGAAGCGAAAAAAGTTTGACGATAAAAGTGAGAAGTGTATCTTTATTGGTTACAGTGATCGAACTAAGGGATATAAGTTGTTTAATCCAAAAAAAAGTACAGTTTTTATTAGTAGGGATGTAGAGTTCCTTGAAGATGAAGAGTGGAACTGGTCACGTAAAAAGTTTGAAGAGATGGGTATTCACTTGTTCGAAGATTCTGATGTGGTGGAGAAGGAATTTGCAGTACCTCGGTAGCAATCTATCAGTCCAGTACCACATCTCAGTGAAGCAACCCGGCATTCGACCCGTAATCATGTTATGCCAGCCCGTTTACAAGATTATGTAGTAACCAATGATAACGATAACTTTGATGGTGAATTAGCTAATTTTGCATTGTTTGCAGATTGTGATCCTCTCACATTCTAAGAAGCTGCTAAGGACGATGGATGGGTTCAGGCAATGGACGATGAAATACATTCAATCGAGAAGAATGACACACGGAAACTGACTTCTCTTCCTGCTGATAAGAAATATTCCATTGGTGTAAAATGGGTGTATAAGACAAAGTACAAGCCCGATAGTCAGGTAGATCGGTTGAAGGCTCGACTAGTTGTAAAAGGATACAAGCAAAAGCCTGGTATTAATTATTATGACGTATTTGCACCAGTAGTCAGACTTGATACTATTCGGATGGTGATTGCTCTAGCGGCGCAAAAGAATTGGAAAATTCACCAAATAGATGTGAAGTCGGCGTTTTTGAATGGTATACTTGAAGAGGAAGTCTATGTCGATTAACCAGCTGGTTACATAAAAAAGGGCGATGAGGGTAAGGTTTTGAGGTTAAAAAAGGCGTTATATGGGTTAAAACAGGCACCACAAGCCTAGTACACCCATATAGACTCTTATTTTATGGAAAATAGTTTTGTGAAGTGTCCTTATGAACGTACTTTGTATATCAAAACTAATCTAGATGGTGGTGTTCATCTTGCATGCCTATACGTAGATGATCTCATATTTACTGGTAATGATCCGATCATGTTTGGTCAATTCAAGGAGGCCATGAAGAGTCATTTTGACCGATATGGGATTAACGGCATATTTTTTTGGTCTGGAAGTGTTGCAAACAAAGGATGGAATCTTTGTATCACAAATGAAATATACAATAGATACCTTAAGCGTTTCAAGATGGAAGCTTGTAGTCCAATCAGAACTCCAACTGAAGCAAGGTTGAACTCAGAAACATCTGAGAACGGTGAGTTCATTTCTGCAACTAATTATCGGAGTCTAGTAGGTAGCCTATGCTATTTGACTTCAACTAGACCTGATATTGCCTTCAGAGCAGACTTTATTAGCAGGTTCATGGAAAATCCAAAACAAAACCATCTTCAGGCTGCTAAGCGGATTCTGCGCTACATCAAAGGTACACTTTGTCATGGTCTTTTCTTCACGCGTTCAGAAAATTGTAATCTGGTTGGGTATACATATAGTGATTGGGCAGGTGATGTCAAAGATAGAAAAAGCATTTCCGGTGATGTGTTTCACTTGGGGTCAGGTGTTGTGTCTTGGTCCTCAAAGAAACAGCAAGTTGTGGAACTTTCGATTGCGGAGGCAGAATATATGGCTGCAGCTACAAGTGCAAGTTAGGCTGCATAGTCGACGAAACTATTAAGAGATGGGTGAAAAATAACCATTTCCTACGAAGATTTTTTGTGATAACAAATCAGCCATTGCGCTCACTAAAAATCCAATGTTTCATGGAAGACACAAGCATATCGACATCAAATATCACTACATTCGTGATCTTGTAAAGCAAGGTGAGATCAGAATGGAGTTCTGCAAATCAGAAGACCAAGTTGTTGATATTCTTACCAAAGCATTGAAGGTTGAAGCCTTCGAAAAATTGAGGAAGATGATGGGAGTTCATAGTTATGAGAGTTTGTGTTTATGGGGGATGTTGGAGTTGCATAAACTCAACTCTGTTAGTATGTTTTATTATATTTTGTTTGATTAAAGCTTCTGTTAAATAAGTCATTCCTAACTTGTAGCCAGTTCTATCATGGCAGTAGATTAGGAGATATCCTAGGATCACTGATTTAAGAGGTGTTTTGTGTTTTAGTAAAATGTTCCACTTATCAGTTAAAAAACATAGCTGTTTTTTCTTTTGTCGGTACTTCTTGTCTTAGTAAATTTTCTACAATTTTAATGGTTTCTTTATTTTTTGGAAATATGAATGAAGAATTGTAAGTTGCACATTATGTTTTTCTTAGCATATTGTATGTCTAAATTAATTTTAGGCGTTCTTTAGTAACTTTTCATAATAGTATATTCTGTAAGAACATTTCCACCTAAGCTTAAATCAAAATATGTTGGTTTAAAGAGGAGATAACTTGCTCACCCACTAGCCATATGAATAAAACACAATGTTATTGACCATAGGATTAGTATTTTTTGTTGTCTACATTATCTGGTAATCCATTCTTAGTTGTCATTTTTCTAATTTTCTTTTCTATATACACTACATAAAGCCAGAAAGCATGATCCTTTCTTTCTTTGTTTGTTTGCTTAATTTGGTGTAAGGCCAAACAAAATGGATTATGTATCATCTATCTATCTATATATATAATATAAATATAACGATAACACAGGGTTAAACATAAACTATGAATGATTCACAATTCCTAACAGAACAAAGAGACCCACTGCTGATCAAGGAAACCACAACTAAAAGATAATCTATTTATTGTCTTTCTCATGATGATTTAATAGAGATGTGTTATGCTCTCCTTATATCGACATGTGCTACCTATAGTATTTGATTTGATCTTTCATAATCACCATAATAAACGTAATCCTTTTCAGTTCATGTGAGAAACATTATCGGTTCATGTGAGAAACATTGTTTGTCATGTTAGAAGAAAATAAAATATTTTTTTTATGATCTATTGTTTTGTGTTTAAACATACCAAACTAAGATTGTCTTGTGGAAAAAGGGTTCCACAAAGAAAAAACAAAATGCATATTGTTAAATAAAATTACCCGAATACACACACATTCCAATGCATTGGATACATGACAAATAAAGCTTCTAGATGTCATGCATCTGATTGTTCTTGCAACCACTTTGAAATTCCATCTACAACTCTACTGATACTCTTATATGCACTTCTGAATAAACTGTGTAACCAAATTAGTTAATATTGATATTTTCTCTATGCAAACATAAAACAGTAGAAATAGAGGTTAAAGCACAAAAAGGAGCATGGATGAGTCCACATATACCATGATAATAAAATAGGAATATAAATCTATAAAATGGTATTATAAACCGAAGAACTCCAAACTATAGATAAAAATTCACTTCGTGGTGTATATACTAAAGTTACGTGGTAATAGTTAGCACAAAAAAAAAAAGAGAAACTTTGATAACTGCATTTCTGGAATGAGTTTAAAAGCAAACTCACCTATATTTGATACTTTAACATAAAAGAAAATAAGTTAGGTTATGTAAAAATCAAATAAAGCAAACAATGAGAAATCTAAATTAGGTTATGCAATTTGTTTTGCCATATTCATAATAGGTTCATGCAAAGGCGAGTTTACGGGAGTTATATGTGAGTTGTTGCTAATGAATTGACTCGTAACATTGAAGAGTGTATTTTAATTATCTATTGTAAAAGAAGCATAAATAGTATACAGTCATTCAAAATTATTCTTAAAGATATTATTTAAATAATCATTCGAAACATAAACATTACTGCCACATCAACCATGGACCTACGCTATATCTTTAAGCTCCATGGATTATCTCCATCATTGCTGGTTCTTCTGTTGGACAAATTTTCAAATCAAGCCAGAACAACGTATTTGAATTTAGACCTAAATCGAAACTTATTATAAAAATAGGTCTCATTTTGTGCATATATAGATTGCGCAAGTGTATTTTTGCTCAAAAAAATTATAAACGCGCAAATTTAGATTGCGCAAATGTTATTTTTTTAAAAATAAAAAATTTGTGTTTGAGTATTTATGAAATACACAAATATAATTTTTGAAAAAAATTCTTTACACTTGTGCATATTTGGATTGCGCAAATATAAAACGCTCAAGAAAATAAAACGAGACCTACTTTTATAATAAGTTTTAAAAAGGTTCAATATTGAAATAAAGTTTTTTTTGAGAACCTAATTTAAAATTTTATCCTCCAACATATGCATACACCTATTCAGTCGAATATAAATTTCTCAACTTTAACATTTATAAAAGAAATGCAAGCATGACTCTCCTCAGGTTTAAGGTTTGTAAAAGAGATGAAAATATGGCTCCCAAGCTATTGTCGAAGCAAACAAAAATGCTTGGAGGTTCAAAAAAAGTAAAAGCCATCACCTTTAATTATTATTCCGTTCAGTAGGCTGTTATTGAAGCAAAAAATAAAGTATACTATACTGGAAATTAAGTATTGTTACCCTAGGTCGAAAAGAGTACATAAGCATTCGATTTTGAGTGGGTGGTAAATTTGAAAGAAATCAAATAAAATCCAAACTTAATTAACATACTTACTTTGTAACTTATATTTCTATTTGAGTGGCCCCATACTTCCAATTGAACAATTCATAATCCCAATGTATTTCACTTCGATGGATCAAGTTCGGTTATTTACTAAGTATTAAATCCCTAATCAAAAATTAAACTAAACATAGGTTAAATCAGCAAAAATCCTAACCAATGGTTATTATACTTCTAAGAGACTATGTAGTTATAGAAGTTCAGAATTTATTAAATGGGCTAGAAACCTTTAATTTACATTATTTTGCACTTGTAAGAGCCAAAAAGAGAACCTATATTGCGACTATGTATATGGTGGATATCTCTACGCAAAAACCATAAATTGCCAACAATAAATAAGGCATTAATAAAAAAGATAAGTAAACTGAGTTCCAATATAAGCTGCCTTTTATGATAAGAGAGAATGAGAACATTGCCAGTGTATGTGCTTACAAAAGTAGTTTTTACCTATAGCAAGGTACTTTTGATGCAGTTGGGTGAATGCGTAGATTTGATTATTATTAGTCTCACATCACAAAATATTTTAAAACAGAAGAGCATATATATAAAAGTGAATATTAGGCTCAGGTCCCTAATAAGTTTTAAAATACACAAAAACCCCAGTAAAAAAGTATATGTAAATTAGATCCTTAGAATTAATCTACTAAGTAATTGCATATAGTTAAGCAAGTATTTACTGAATAATTGCATACATTTATGCAACTATATCTAAAAGGTGCATAAATGTATGCAATTTTTTGGTGAATAATTACGAAAATTTCCGAAAAAAATTTTGGTAAATAATTGCGGAATTTTCCGCAACTTTTTTGAAAAAACTGCCAAAATTTCCGCGAATTTTTTGGTGAATAATTGCGGAATTTTCTACAATTTTTTGGAAAAATTGCAGAAATTTCCGCAATTTTACAACAAATAATTATGTAAATGTCTACAATTTTTCGATATAATTCCATAAATGTCTACAATTATTCATTTAATAATTGCATAAGCATATGTCATTATTCGGTAACTTAATTTTAGGGACCTAATTTACAAATTTTTTTTACTGAGGTTTTTGTGTATTTTAAAACTTATGAGGGACCTGTGCCAAACTGTCCCTATATAAAATTGGTTTCGTATAACAAGATTTTTTTTTATTACAAGCAAAGTTCGAAATTCCGTTTCGGTCGTTGGTAATTTTTAAATTTTTGGTTCCGTTCAGGATAATTCGAAAGCTCTGTTTTAATTTTGGTTTTCTTGTTCCGATACCTTTTTTGTTAGAACTATTAAATACGCTAATAAATATCCAATGTTATCATAAATTTATATTACATTCTTTAAGTTCGAAATATATGTTTTAAAGACAAAATCATGATTTGAGATTCTATTTTTCGACTTTAGATTTTCTAAATTTCGATCAATTTTGAAAATTTTATATTTTTATTATGGTTCTTGTGTAAATTAACAAAAGTATATCAATTCTTTTCTTGTCAATTTATTTGTTATCTTATTAAATTTGTTTTCTTTTTTAATTTTTATATGTTTATTGTGTAATTTATTTTCTGCTATTTTTTACAGTTTTTTTCCATACTTGAAGAAAAATCCGAAATATTGACCGGAATCAGAATTTTAATCGGATTTCGTTCTGATTGAGACCGAAATCAGAACGTAATCACTGGAATTCCATCGGAATTTTAAACCATGATTCCAACAAATGTTGACATGAAAATATACGCGCCGCAAGTTCTGTTGCTGGATTGGAGATGTTGCATTAACTTTAAAGTAAATTATTTATGTGCTCATATAGCCAAACATGTACCATGGTCTTTTAGCTGTGTTACATAAGACTATTGATTAGTATAACGCAGTCAATGTGAGCTCTAACTAGTATTTTCGTTTGATTTTTCAAAAGGAAACAGAAAGTGATTAGCAAACATTATTGAAGTTTTACATACCCTCTTTGGTTAGATAAATAGTTGAAAACTTGTCCAAAGTTGTTTAGCAAACTCAGTAGTTAGCAAATGCATCAAAATTAATTTGTACAAAACTTTACCAAAAAATTTAAGAAATTGTCACTTTATGCTAATTACTTCAAACATCGTGAATCATTTTTATAAGCATGACATGTAAAAATTTTAGCATCACTTCCACGTTCATGGATGCAACTTAATTCCGTCTCAATCAAATTTCCATCTTAGTTCTTCTTACAGCTACATCTATCCCTCTTCCATTATGCCAACCATGTATCAATTTCGGGCATTATAAACCTTGAAAATAATATAATAATAGACTTCATGTAAAATACCAAAAGTTTAGGTCCCGTTTGGTTACATTTTGATTTTTGTGTTTTCAACCGACACTACAAAATACAAGAAAATATGGTTTTTTTTTTTTACAATTCTTAGCCATTGCGACAATGAACGGGAAATAGAGAAGATGAATGGTTTTTTGTTCTTTTGTTATGTCTCAAAACACGAAAAATCAAATAAACTTGTTTTCTATTTTTTATGATAATTTCATTTCTCAAAATTGTGTGTTTTCCAACACTACATAATAAATGCGTATTTTTGTTTAGATTAAAACACAAAATTAAAAAAAAAGCAAACCAAACGGGACCTTGAATTTTCAAAACTCTCAACTAAGTTCTATGCAAAATACTAATTTAATAGTTTGTCAATTATAACATTTTTCATTAAGATTGAAGATCGACCGTTCTTGTTCCAAGCATCAAGAAGCCAAAACTGATCGAGAAAGTTTTAATTACATGATACATTTGCTTAAACTCTTATTAATAGGTCCATCGATTGGCATTTATAGGATTCTTTGATTAATTTACACATATAGCGATATAATAATGTAGAAAGTATTTTCAAAGGGAAGCATCATAATTATTCAACATTATAAAATGCTCCAAAACCAACTCACCTATGAAAAGCCCAACATATGTAAATAGGGCTGTTATGGTAATGCTACCGTTAGTTTTTTGTAAATAACATTACCGTACCATTTTTACTGGTAAATTAAAATTGTTTACCGTTACCGTTGACTGGTATACCGATGACTGTATAAGAAATCTAATTCAGAGAAGCAGAAGATGTTTCTATTATTATTATTAATTTATTCAAAACTGAGATGCTTTGATCTGTATTTGTATTGGTACAAATACTCTGAACAATATGATATTGGGCTGTATATTTGTCCCAGCCCTTACATACATGTTACAGTCTTTATAACATACTGTATCGATATTTTATACTTTACAATTCACCCCTTCAATTAGATCTAGGGTTTCCTTCTTCATCTCCCTCTGCGCCGCTGCTTTTAACTCTGAGCTCCTCCTTTAATCTAGTAAAATTTGTTGTCGATAATGGCTTTGTGAGGATGTCCGCTCTTTGATAGTAGGCTGGAATGTGGGTAACTTTTAGTTTCTTGCTTATAACCTTCTCACGAACGAAGTAAAGGTCGATCTCGATGTGCTTCGTTCGTGAATGTAAAATAGGGTTTGCAGAGAGGGAAACCGAACTGAGGTTGTCGCACCAGATAATTGGTGTGCTTTTGAGATCGATTTTGATCTCTTTCAGCAACGACTCTATCCATGTGATCTCTGCTGCAGTGCTAGCTATAGATCTGTACTAAGATTCTGTACTAGAGCATGATGTAGTGGCTTGTTTCTTCGAGCTCCATGATGGGGTTGTCGCCCAGGTAAACGCAATACCCTGATGTCGATCTTCGATCATCGGGGTCGGAGGCCCAGTCTGCATCTGAGTAAGCCTGTATCCTTAGTTGTTTTGTGCTGTTGAATATTCGACCATGATTCAGAGCTCCCTTCAGGTATCTGAAAATTCTTTTAACTGCTTTCCAGTGTTCACTGAGAGGTTTGTGCATATATTTACTTTATTCACGCCGTAGCTTATATCAGGTCTGGTTATCGTAATATATTGCAATGCTCCTACAATGCTTCTGTTAGGAACTGAGTTGATGATGTTTTGATGACAACAACCTTATATAGTTATTATACTTTACTTTATAAAATATATACTAACATTTCCATATATATATATATATATATATATATATATATATATATATATAGGAAGTATATGCAGGTATCATCGAAGACTGATCAGTATAAAGACTCAAGCATTAAGATGAAGATTAGAGATTCAAGATTCAAGACTCTAGAGAATCTAGATTTCAAGATCTCAAGATAAATGTCTAGTATTTTGTTAAAACTTCATAATAGCACTCTCATCTTTCTTCCAATTTTCTTTTGGGATGGAACCTAATTTCTATCGAAACCAGTGGCTTACAAACCCATGACAAGTAGCTTGCAAACCTACGACAAGTGGCTTACAAACCCACGAAAATCAAAATCATTTAAACTACTTCGTACAAGTTCTCGAGTCTTATGGAGGAGCTCTGTGGGAAGGTTCTTGCAATTTCAGTTTGAATAGATTTTTCAAAATGTTTTTAAATCTGTTTTCAAAATGTTTTAGCTTTCAAAATCATGTTTTCAAAAATATTTTCAAACTTTGTTTTAGCCTTAAAATATTCCTCTATTCTGATTTTAAAAATTTCTATTTTTAAAACACCAAAACTTATTCTGATTTTAAATATTACTTATATAATTGACGGTCTATATCAATTATATATATATATTTAAAATAATGTTTTATATTCATTCTCTATCTCAAAATATTGTTTAAACACTTTACTTTGCTTCAAAGAAGTGTCAACTTATTTTAAATTCAATTGTCTTTTCAAAACAACATCTCTATAATTTTGAACTAAGGGATGTCGACATAAGGGGATACGCCATGTCGACATGGTGACAGTTGGATTCAAAATTCAATTTTCAAAAGAAGTGTCCATTCGTTCGAAAACCTTTCGCCAATGGTTATGACTGTTGTGCATCTATATAAAGGCTTCCAAAATGAATTTTTTTAACAACTACTTTCTTATTTTCTTTAGTCTTTCTTCTCCACCATTCCATATCCATAAAACTTCATATTTTCAAGATCGTGCCATCATTCTGCCAAATTCTCAATAGGAAATCATTCAGATACTCTCTCTATTTGATTCTCCATCATTCTACTAAAGATCAAAGTGCTATTCAGAGTTATAGGATTAATTTGTATTCAAAAATTCCATCGAGTATATCCATTCAAAAGGATTGTTATTAAGAAGTATTAGGGTGATCTTGTGTCCCGTAAATCAAGAGAGTTTACCCCAGACTCGGAGATAGGAGGGTTCCTCAAGGCCTTAGAAATTGAGGGTTGTAATTTGGATATTGGCTTATAAAAATCTGTACAAGGATATTGCCTTGGTGTAGGACTGGATGTAGGAGGTTCCGAACCACTATAAAATCCGGTGTGTTCTTTCCTTTTACTAGCTTTACTTTACTATTTGCATTTGTTATATGTTCTGTGATCATTCTGTGTTAGAATTCTGTTTAGATTTGTGTTGAAAGTTTTAATTTAGTCATATAGTTCATATATTCTTTAAAACACTATTCACCCCCCTCTAGTGTTATTTCTGCCTTAAGATCCTTAATCCGCATCCCTAACAATTGGTATCGGAGCATTGGTTTTCATTGTTTTCATAATCCGAAACTTGAAAATATAAAAATGGCATTTTTGGAAAATTGTGTTAAAACTGTTTTGAATCTATGCATTTCATCAAAGTACCATAAGTCTGCATATAGTTGTTTTGAAAAATCAAGTTATCTACCGAATTGGCGTGTTATGCAGGAACATACATGTTATATGGCTTTTGACGAATCAACACCCAATGGACAAACTGTGCAAATTGAGAAAGATAAATGGATACTTGATAGTGGCTGTTCGAGGCACATGACTGAAAATCCCGAGACACTCAAGGACATTACTTATCAAGATGGTGGATTAGTCAATTTTGGTGACAACTCTAAAGGATATGTGGTTGGCGTCGGCAATGTCGGTAACTCTAAAACTTTACTTATTTCTGATGTTTTATTTTGGCAAGGCCAGCCGGTTTTATAGTGGACCGTCCACTTTTTATTACGAACGTAATAAAAATTGAAGTACAGGAGCAAGATTAAAGCACCTTAACTGCTAAAGTAAAAACAGAGAAAACAGCACAGGTACGTGACAGCTATGTCACGATAACTATAGGAAACACATAAAACTAGCACTCCTCCGAGGAGGGAGAATCACCAACAACCCCAGACACCAAAGAAGTGCACAATGGGACAGACCCAGAAAGACCAGCAAAGGGGAGAAACCGTAGAGCAAGACAAGGGTCATAAACCACATCATCAGAACAGTAGATAAAAGATCGATCCCAGGATGGATCAGCAAGCATGTCGGTATTAGCACTCGCATCCATACCGTCCAAATCAAGAACAAGAGAGTCACCTGATTGTTTGTAGCGAAGGCACCTAAGGTCATGCTGATCGTCATAAACAAACCGGAAGAAAGATTCATTAACCGGGTTATACCTCATATCAGAAATGGGATCTATCCAACACCCTTCGGGCTCATCCCATGCTACAGGAGGCAGCAGTAAAGTAGGTTCTGGAGCAACTAAAGGGATGACAGGAGCAACACTCGGAACCTCAGAACCAGGAGGAGACATAGGCGTAACTAGAGGCAACGAAGCCGCAGGAGCAGAATAAGATAGAGAGGAAGGGGCATAAACCTTGGGGACCCAAATCCTACGACGGGGGCGCGGCAAAGGAGACTTCGGCGCTGCCGCGGAGGCATCAGAATGATGGCAATCGATAGTCAGGTGTCCAAAAGAGTGACAGGCGGTACAAATATCCGGAACCCATCCATAGCGTACTCTTACTTCCACCACATGGCCAACAGCTAGCTGAACAGAAATAGAAGAAGGGAGAGGCTTAGAAGGGGAAATCTCAATGAGAGCCTTCGCGAACATCAACTTATCACTCGCCACAGTGTTGGAGTCAATACATTTTAGCTTACCAACATTACAAGCTAACCAATTCAAACCAATAAGAGGCTGTAATACAGAGGGAATCTGAGAAAAATATACCCAAACAGGGATAGAGAATACTTGCTCACGTGCACACGCCACGGTAGGAGACCATGGGGTAACAATAAAAGGCCTTCCATCAACAAAAGAAGGCTCCGCCTCCAAAACAAGCCGACGATCCTCAGAAGAGGAAAACTTTAAGAAGTACATCGTATCAATCAGCTTCACATGCAAATTACCACGTAACTTCCAAGCTCTTCGAAGCACCGTCGACGCATATGAAAGACGGTGATGCGGATCCAGGAAAAATCCAACCAAATAGTCTGACCAAAATTCCTCACCAGCTTGCATTACACTCGGGGGGGGGGGGGGGGGGGAATCATCACTCCATTTTCCTTTACCAAATCAAAGTCAATTGGGATGTATGCACCCGCATTACGGGGCAAGGACGAGAAAAGAGAAGTCCACGAATTTGGGGAGTTCTTCGAACCATCAGTTACACGGCTATGAACAATACTGGGGGCAATCGCAGCAGTGGGTATAGTAGTATCAGAGCCATTACCAGTGACGTTAGGTACAGAATTCTTAGGGGAAATTACACAAACATCTGATGTGCAATGTCCACAACACGGGAGACTAGACGAAGCACACCCCTGGACATGACCTTGCACACCAACGACCACACTAGGAACACACACATCAAACACAGTAGACTTGCCCACATCACTACCCACTCCAAGGTGCATAACAGGCTGATCATCACCCTTGGACACTTGGAAACAGACATTAGAATTAATAGGTCCAAAAACCCCTATAGCATTTAGACATATAGGCGACGTGCATTGTACAGAGACAGCAGCTTCGCCCAACTCCACATCACAACCACTCATGCCACCAACACCACACCCATTGTTTATTTCATACGAACTGAGACCACCACTCTCATTCAACAAAACTGTCATACCGATATTATCGTTCACAGGCGAAAGCACTTTGGTACCCGAGAGTGGCAACACAGCGCGAGATGCCAGTACACCAACATTTTCATACGAGACTGCTATTGATAGGATGGAAGCACGAAGTGGAGGAAAATCGGAGAGGGAGTGAAATAATGGCATGGCAGTGGACTTGGATTTGAAATGGCGACCAGACCTAGTCGAAGAGGGAGAGGAAAGGGGGGGAGGAGAGGGACGAGGCGGAGTGGAGGACATGGAGGAAAGACATGATTAGAAGAGGGAAGTCACTGCGAGGATGAGAACAGAGGTCACGAACGAGAAATCGCCAGGAGTGGACATTTTTTAGATTTTAAGATCGCCAGGAGCGGACATATTGTATAAAACTTTGGGGCCAAGAAAACTATGTTTGCCCTGGCCTTTGGTTAAGTCGGTTTTATAAGTGGCCGTGCACTATTTCTGATGTTTTATTAGTTAGGAACTTAAAACATAATCTGCTTAGTATAAGTCAACTTTGCGATAAAGGTTTTAAAATTAAATTTGGAAAAGATAAATGTCACATTGAAGATGATAAGTCTAATATAATTTTTGAAGGTATTAGGAAGAAAAATATTTATATCCTTAGTATGAAAATTTCAAATGATAATCTATGTCTTTTGGCTAATACAAGTGACCCTTGGATTTGGCATAAAAGATTTGGCCATTTGAATTTCAAATTATTATGTAGGATATCAAAACTTGACTTAGTTAGAGATCTACCCAAGTTAAACTTTAAAGTAGATAGTATTTGTGATGCTTGTCAATTAGGAAAACTTAAGAAAAGTTCATTTAAATTAAAAGATGCTATTTCTACCTCTAGTCCTCTAGAATTACTTCATTTAGATTTTTTTGGTCCATCTCAAGTTCAATCAATTAACCATAGTAAATATGTTTTTGTTATAGTAGATGATTATTCAAGATATACTTGGACAATCTTTTTAAAACATAAAAGTGATACTTTTGAAATATTTAAAAACTTTTCTAAAAGAATTCAAAAACAACATTCTTTCAAAATTAAAACTATTCGAAGTGATTACGGTGGTGAATTTGAAAATGAAAATTTTGAGAATTTCTGTACTCAAAAGGGAATTACTCACAACTTTTCATTTCCAAGAACTCCACAACAAAATGGAGTAGTAGAACGTAAGAATAGAACGATTCAAGAGTGTGCTCGTACAATGCTTTCTGATAGTAATTTACCTAAATATTTTTGGGCTGAAGCAGTTGCTACAGCATGTTATATATTAAATATAGTTTTAATTAGACCATTAACAAATAAAACCCCATATGAATTACTTTATAATAAGAAACTTATAGTTGATTATTTTAAAGTCTTTGGGAGTAAATGTTTTATACTTAATACAAAAGATAATTTAGATAAATTTGAACCAAAAGCTGATAAAGGATTCTTTATTGGTTATTCTGATAGAAGCAAAGCATTTAGAGTTTTTAATTTAAAAACTAATACTATTGAAGAAACTATGCATGTATCTTTTGATGAAAATCTTAAAGATATTGTACAAATAGATGATGAAGAAAATTTCATAAATTTAAATCAATCTAATGAAACTATTAGTGAAATAAATCAACCTAATAAGAGATTTAAAATATCAAAAGATCATCCTATAGAAAATGTTTTAGGAAATATTGATTCCGTAGTAAGAACTAGAAATCAATTAAGTAGTATGAGTAATGTAGCCTTTATATCAACAGTTGAACCTAAAAATCCAAAGGAAGCATCGTCTGATGATTCATGGATTCTTGCTATGCAAGAAGAATTGAATCAATTTACCAAAAATGATGTAAGCGTACTTTCATTTTATTCTTTGTTTTAGATTGTTTTGTTTGTTCGTGTTTATGTATGTTCTTATATATGCTGTAATAACTAAAATGTATTCACTTATACTCATTGTTTCATGCTTGTTCTATACATATTATTTGTTCATACTAATCATTCTTGAATTCTTAAGTAGTTAATAGTTTTTGTTGATGACAAAGGGGGAGAAAGTTATAAAAATATATGTGCTTGGTATAAGGGGGAGTCATGGAGTAAGGGGGAGTTGTAGTTTTAAGAAGAAATCACGGAGTAAGGGGGAGTTATGGTATGGTAAGAATATTTTATAAATAAAGGTTGTCATCATCAAAAAGGGGGAGATTGTTAGGAACTGAGTTGATGATGTTTTGATGGAAACAACCTTTTATAGTTATTATACTTTACTTTATAAAATATATACTAACATTTCCATATATATATATATATACGTATATAGGAAGTATATGCAGGTATCATCGAAGACTGATCAGTATAAAGACTCAAGCATCAAGATGAAGATTAGAGATTCAAGATTCAAGACTCTAGAGAATCAAGATTTCAAGATCTCAAGATAAGTGTCTAGTATTTTGTTAAAACTTCATAATAGCACTCTCATCTTTCTTCCAATTTTCTTTTGGGATGGAACCCAATTTCTATCGAAACCAGTGGCTTACAAACCCACGACAAGTAGCTTACAAACCTATGACAAGTGGCTTACAAACCCACGAAAATCAAAATCATTTAAACTACTTTGTACAAGTTCTCGAGTCCTATGGAGGAGCTCTGTAGGAAGGTTCTTGCAATTTCAGTTTGAATAGATTTTTCAAAATGTTTTTAAATCTGTTTTCAAAATGTTTTAGCTTTCAAAATCATGTTTTCAAAAATATTTTCAAACTTTGTTTTAGCCTTAAAATATTCCTCTATTCTGATTTTAAAAATTTCTATTTTTAAAACATCAAAACTTATTCTGATTTTAAATATTACTTATATAATTGACGGTCTATATCAATTATATATATATATTTAAAATAATGTTTTATATTCATTCTCTATCTCAAAATATTGTTTAAACACTTTACTTTTCTTCAGAGAAGTGTCAACTTATTTTAAATTCAATTGTCTTTTCAAAACAACATCTCTATAATTTTGAACTAAGGGATGTCGACATAAGGGGATACCCCATGTCGACATGGTGACAGTTGGATTCAAAATTCAATTTTCAAAAGAAGTGTCCATTCGTTCGAAAACCTTGCGCCAATGGTTATGACTGTTGTGCATCTATATAAAGGCTTACAAAACGAATTTTTTTTAACAACTACTTTCTTATTTTCTTCACTCTTTCTTCTCCACCATTCCATATCCATAAAACTTCATATTTTCAAGATCTTGCCATCATTCTGCCAAATTCTCAATAGGAAATCATTTAGATACTCTCTCTATTTGATTCTCCATCATTCTACTAAAGATCAAAGTGCTATTCGGAGTTATAGGATTAATTTGTATTCAAAAAGTCCATAGAGTCTATCCATTCAAAAGGATTGTTATTAAGAAGTATTAGGGTGATCTTGTGTCCCGTAAATCAAGATAGTTTACCCCAGACTCGGAGATATGAGGGTTCCTCAAGGCCTTAGAAATTGAGGGTTGTAATTTGGATATTGGCTTATAAAAATCTGTACAAGGATATTGCCTTGGTGCAAGACTGGATGTAGGAGGATTCCGAACCAGTATAAAATCCGGTGTGTTCTTTCCTTTTACTTGCTTTACTTTACTATTTGCATTTGTTATATGTTCTGTGATCATTCTGTGTTAGAATTCTGTTTATATTTGTGTTGAAGTTTTAATTTAGTCATATAGCTCATATATTCTTTAAAACACTATTCACCCCCCTCTAGTGTTATTTCTGCCTTAAGATCCTTAATCCGCATCCCTAACAGCTTCTATATTGTTTTTCATTTTCAATAGCTTCACCTCTGTCTTTTGAGAGTCGAAGATTGCTTGTCATAAGAGTAGGCAATGAGTTAGCATTATCCATGTTTGCTCGTTTTAGAATGTCAAGAATGTATTTTTTTCTGGCATAGAAACAGTTCTGCACTTGATCTCTGTGTGACTTCTATACCTAGAAAATACCTTAAATCACCCAGATCCTTGATGGAGAATGCTTGATCTAAATATTTTATTGTCCTATCTATGATTTTGCTGCTACTTCCTGTAATAATAATGTCATCGACATATATCAGTATATATGTGATACTGTCATTCTTGCATTGTACATAGAGAAAATTGTCTGATTTTGTTGGTATGAAATCTTGTTTCACCAGTGTTATCTTGAGTTTTTCATTCCATACTCGTGGAGCTTGTTTTAGACCGTAGATGGCTTTATGTAGCTTGCATACAAGTCTGTTGTTGTTCCCCTTTTTATATCCTTCTGGTTGTTCCATAAGTACAACTTCTTTTAGGTCTCCATTGAGGATGCATTGTTTACATCTAGTTGCCTGATTCTCCATTTCTTTTGATCTTGTATGTCTATTTACAGCCAACTACATTGCTGTCTTTAGTTTTGGTTGTGAGACTCCAAGTTTTTTTTGATGAGTGCTTTATATTCCTCATCCATTGCTTGTTTCCAGTTGATGTTTGTAACAGCATATTTATAGTTGTTTGGCACTGTCTGATTTAGTTGTGCATTGTACACTTTTGGCTTATATATACCACTCTTGGACCTTGTTGTCATATGATGTCCTGTTCTTGTAGGTTGAGTCTCATGTGCACTGATGTTATCATCTGTATGTTGAGACTTGGAGGGAGACTGCTCTTCCACTGAGTCTATATCATTGTTCAGACTTGTGTTACAAGGAGGAGGGCTTGAGATCTTTCCAGGATCATGACCTGATCCAGTGTCTTCTCTGGATACATTGAGTTGTGGTTCATTGTTTCTCTGCATACCTCCTTTAGTTGCACTGATACTCTGATCTGATACAATAGGTATTGATGGTAGTGAAGCACTGCTCTTGTCATATATTTTCTTTGTAGTTTTGATATTTTTATCTGCAAAAGGAAATATTCCTTCATTAAATACTACATGTCTTGATAAGTATCCTACCATCATTACTCAAGCAACTATATCCCTTTTGATTATTTCCATAACCAAGAAATGAATAAGGGGTGGACCTTAGACATAGTTTATGACTATTATATGGTCTAAGACATGGGAAGCATAAGCATCCAAATGTCTTCAGACTTTGATAGTCTGGCTTAATCCTAAATAATACTTCAGTGGGATTTAGATGTTTGAGTACTTTGGTGGGTAGTCTATTAATCAAATATACTGCAGTGTTGAAAGCATTTGGGCCAAAATTTTATTGGCATAGAGGCTTGAGCTAGCGTTGTCAGCCCTGTCTCTGCTATATGTCTATGCTTTCTTTCAACAAGTCCATTCTGTTCTGAAGTATGTGGGCAGGTTGCTCTTTGAACAATTCCACTTTGTTGAAAATATTCTTTCAGTGGTTTATATTCACTGCCTCCATCTGTCTGTATTATCTTGAGCTCATTGTTTGTTTGTTTTTCTGCTTGTGTTATAAACTGTACTATAATCTTGCTTGTATCTGATTTTGACTTCAAGAAATATATGCATGTATATCTAGAATATGCATCAACAAAATATATGTAGTACCTGTATCCATAGTCAGAACTTACTGGTGTAGGTCCCCATAGATCTGTGGCCACCAGTTCAAGTGGTTTACTGACTGTTGTATTGGAATCTGCAAATGATAACTTATGGCTTTTGCCTAATTGGCAGTAGGTGCATACATATGGTGTAGATATATCAAAAGCAATATTATTATTACTAACTACTTGTTTTACAACATTTACACTAGGATGTCCAAGTTTACAATGCCATAAATCAAAAATTTCTCTGTCTTTCTTAACATTTGACACAGAACTGTTGCACCACATTTTTCTATTTTTGCCATTTCCTGTATTTCCAAAGTTGAACTTGTATAGAGCTTTGTCCAGTTTACCCTGTAGTAATGTTTCTTGATTCAGTAAGTCTTTAACAACACAAAATTTTGGGTGAAACTCAAAATACACACTGTTGTCACTAGAAAATTGAGATACACTCATTAAATTTTTCTTAATTTTGGGAACTCTTAGTAGATTATTAAGGTAAAGATATCTTTTACCTTTGATACTGCTAGTTCCAACATGCGTTATGTTTATAGCTTCACCATTACCCATTTGTATAGTATGCATATCTGTATATTCTTTGTTCCCAAGATTGAGATTTTGAAGATTACTTGTGAGATGGTTGGTGGCACCTGAGTCTGGATACCAATCCTCATTTGTTATGTCCTCTGTTCTGGTGAGTCTTTCTGGATCTGACTGTTGCATTCTTACATCTTCTGAATGATTGTTCGATTTCTGATTGATATGTGCCATATTTGCACTTGGTTCACCATTTTTTTGATGACTTGGATAATATTCAGTGTTGAGTCTGAAATAGCATTGTCTTGCTGTATGACCAAGCTTTTTACAAATTTGACACTTTACTCTATTATTATTCCATTTATTACTTCTTCCTCTTCCTCTCTGACTGCCGCCACCTCTCTGATTATATGGGTTTTGTCCGATATTTTGATCCTGCACCTTATTCTTTGAACTGGCTGCATAGTTAATTGATAGTTCCTTTTCCTTTCTCTGTTCTACCCTTCCTTCATGTGATAATAGAATTGAGTGAACATATTGCAAACTGGGTAGATTCTGTTGTGATGAGATAATTGCCACAACTGATTCATATTCAGTATCTACGCCATTCAGTATAAAAAGAATTTGTTCTATTTCTGACACTTTGTGTTCTACAGTATCAAGATGATCACAATATGATTTTATCTTTGTCAGATACTCCTGCATTGTCGTATTATCTTTCCTTAAGTTTTGCCTCTTGTAGTACATAATTCTTGCAGCTAATTGTGTACCAAATATTTGTTGTATTGTAGTCCATATCTCGAATGATGTCTTTCAACCAACAAGTTGACTGAGAAGAGATGGACTGACAGATGATATTAGCCATGCCGCTAACAGACTGTCTTGTCTCTGATAACTGATGAATTCTTTATTGATTATTCTATCCCCTTTGCTGTTGGTAACCATTCTTGCTGGAATTTCCACGGTTCCATACAGGTAATCTTCTAAACCATAGCCTCTGATACTGGTTTCAACTTGATATTTTCATAATATGAAATTGTTTTCATCAAGTGCAGTGGTCACTAAATTATTCTTTGGTTTGATGGTATTGCAGGAATTTATTTCGATGGTTTGTGTTTCTTGATTGTCTGGTCTTGACCCTTCCTGATTCTCGATTCCACTGGATGCAGTTGATGATACTTCATCATTTCCTGCCATGATGGAGTGACTGGAAGTGATGTTGTGATTCTTGACGTCAGGACTATTATGGTGCAACCGAGCTTGGGAATCTTGAAGTAAAACTCTTGCCGTGGCACTGCTTTTGAAGGTTCTTGATTAAAGAACCCAAGAAGAAGAGTATACTACACTCTCAAATGATGAGAATGCCTATAACTGAGAGCAACATGGTGGTGGATGATGAGACTGCTCTGACACCACCACTGGATGGTTCAATGATGAGGCCAATCAATATTCTCTGATGAGATTTGCTGATGATCTCTAACTTCTTGTTGTTTGACAATGTACTGCTCCAATACCATATAAGAAATGTAATTCAGAGAAGCATAAGATGTTTCTATTATTATTATTATTGATTTATTCAAAACCGAGATGCTTCGATCTGTATTTATATTGTTACAAATACTTTGAACAATATGATATTGGCCTGTATGTTTGGCCCAGCCCTTACATACATGCTACAATCTTTATAACATACTGTATCGATATTTTATACTTCACAATTAATATACCGATAAACTGGTAACCGTTACACTGGTAATGGTAAATTACCGTTTGTCTAGAAAAATAATATGTTGATATATTTTTATACCGAATGATGCTTCATTATATATCTCATTGGGTCACTTAATAAAGTACATTGAAAAGAAGTGTATTTATCATCATTTGAGTTGAATTACTGAAATAAATTGAGCTGTTTCTTGTAATACAACATCTTACATGAATATCAATGTATTATAAATGGACTGATAAATTGGTGATACCGTTGGTTTTGAAAAAATATTACCAATGTTCTACCGTAGAAAATGATGAATTTACCGTTACTGTACTAATTATACTGGTATACCGATTTTACTTTAAAATGGTAACTGATAAACTGGTAATAGCAAATTTATCGTTATCCTAACAACCCTAAACAAATTGGCTACATATTTCCTACTTATAGGCCGTAGCCTCCTTTGATTTGTCATATTGAACGGATTAAAGTCAAAAACTATACTAGTTGAAATATTTTGTAAGTTGAATGATCAACTATATAATGTGCCATATTCCACCTGTAATTGGTTCTTAGACTCGAGAATTACACATAATGTTGTAAAAACAAAGAAAACATACTCTGTTGTGGAAATTTGGGAACGTACATCATGTTGTCAACAAAATTAATGCCCAATAAATCCTACTTTATTCAAAATTTGAAACACAAATCGATACTTCTCGAAAATATTATTGCAGACCATGTACATTTCTGTAGAATGCATGTTAAATAACAAAATCCCAAACTGAAATGCTCATATATTAGAGGCTATAGTTACATTGATTTTGTAAATTTAAATTTGTTATATTAATAATAATTTGTAGGCCATTTTAATTTTTCAAGCTAGATCTGATGTGAATCCAATAGACGTTTCTGCAAAATGAAGTAAAAACCAAACAATACGAAAATAAATAACTAATTTAACCCGGGTGATTTGATATAGCAGAAGCTATCGTTTATACATCCAAAGTGTCTCCCACCCCCACGTTTTCAGCATCCACACCATTAGACATGAGCAGAACAATCTGAGTATTGAAACATCTAGGAGTTAGTAAACATCAAGGTACACATTCAGAAGCTTATCAGGGAGAGAAAAGAAAAAGGAAATCACCTTACATTTAAAATATCATGTCTTAAACCAAGATATCTTTCGCTTAACTTGATCTTCTAGTTGCTATTATAAAACTGCTGAGACATCATTATCTGCGTAAGATAAAATTAGCCATGTTCAGTACATCCATAATCATGAAACTAACCCCAAAAGATTCCATTTAGTATTACTTTTATTACAACAGAAACGGTGGTAAGTTGGATATACACGCACATCCGGTTATACATTCGTACATGAAACTTATTTTTATATGTACAGTGTACCAAAAAATTGTCCTTATAACATGCTGCAATACATGTTATTAATATCGGACTAATTAATCGAATGAAAAATATGAACCAACATTTGCATGTGCATACTTACACCGTTTTAAATTTAAGGTAGTGGCTTCAGATGCTCTGACAGATGTTCAGAATTTTGAACCTAATAAATTTGTGGATAATATATATATATATATATATATATATATATATATATATATATATATATATATATATATATATATATATATATATGAGGAGTGGTCGACGAATCATTGAGTGCTTAAGTTGACTTCTGATGCGAAACTCAATACTTCAAAATTATGAGCACAACAATCAATTGCACATGAAAAATATAAAGCCTATAATATCTAAGTTTGGGGCAAAATAGTAGAGTTAAATTTTAAGTAGTATATCACTACTCGAAAATGATAATTACAAAAAGCGAACGATTAGTAAATACAAATCAAATTTTCAATGGCATATATATATGGTTAGTGAAATGAATCATAGGTAGAAATAATAATGAAAGAAAATGCATAGTCCTATGTATATTTTAGGTTTTTATAGTTCAAATATATATTTTAGGTTGTCTTAAATAATCTACTATTTCATACTGTTGATGAAATATGCAAAATTATGGATTACATGCCTACTGGTGATGTGGGAAAGTCAGAGGAAACATAGTAGCTACAATAAGTCATTTTTAAACTTGGGTTATCAGATAAGGTTCAACATTTGCTCCAGTTAGGCCTGTCAAATGGGTTGAGTTGGGTCAAAATGGGTTGGGTCGAGTTTGACCCAACCCATTTATGACCCATTCTTTTTTACCCACTTATGACCCTAGCATATATGACCCAACCCGTTTAACAAGCGGGTTACCCATTTAACCCATTTAAAGATTTAGGGGCCGTTTGGATTACAATAAATAAGTTGTTTTTGCTTATAAAATGAAAAAATTAAAAAGTCAATATGGATAAACAAAATCTACCGACTTTTAAAAGTCATTTTTCAACTTATTGCAAAAGCAATTTTTTTTGCTTTTCGACTCACATAAGTCGATTTTTTATATGAAAAAATTCTAAAAAAAGGTATTTTCAAATTTCAAAATTCAAATTAAAAAATTTCAAATTTCGAAATTTCGAAAATTCAAAATTTTAAAATTCAAATTTCAAATATCAAATTTTCAAAATTCAAATTTCAAAATTTCGAATTTTGAATTTTAAAATTTGAAATTTCCAAATTTTGAACTTTAAAAATTCCAATTTTCAAATTAAAATTTCAAATTTCAAAATTCGAATTTTAAAATTTCGAATTTTGAAAATTTGAATTTTAAAATTCGAATTTAAAAATTGAAAATTTTAAAATTTAAATTTTGAAATTCGAAGTTCGAAATTTGAAATTTCGAAATTTAAATTTGGAAATTTCGAATTTTGAAAATTTTAAATTTGAAATTTTTGGAAATTTCGAATTTTGAAATTCGAAATTTAAATTTTGAAATTTTTGGAAATTTCGGATTTTGAAATTTTTGGAAATTTCGAATTTTGATATTTAAATTTTCAAATTTTTGGAAATATCGAATTTGAAATTTGGAATATGAAAATTTGAAATTTGAAATTTAAATTTTGAAATTTTTGGAAAATTCGAATTTATAATTTGAAATTAGAAATTTTAATTGCAGTCTGAACAGAAAAAATAGCGGCTTCTACAGTAGGTGAAGTTCAAATATGAAGATGCAGTGGCCTGTTATTTTTTAAGTACAACTGTCAATTTGCATGAAAACTATATTGTATGTTTAAAATTCTTATTTTTCAAATTTATATTAAAATTTAATGATTTTAATAAATGGGTAAATGAGTTACCCACTTATAACCCTTTTAAAAATGGGTCAACCGAACCCATAACCCATTTAATAAAATTCATAAATGGGTTGACCCAACCCATTTAAAAGTAGGGTAAATGGGTTGGGTTAATGGGTTGGATCATATTTTGACAGGTCTAGCTCCAGTATACTTTCTTTGACATACTTTGTAAAAATTAGCAAAACTATCAAATTGATCACTCATGTGTGTGTATGTGCGTGTATGAAGACGAACTCCTTGATGTATGCGTGTATTAAGGATAAACACAAAAATCCACATATTTGTATCTGGAGTAATATTAATTTTAAATGAAAGAAATTCAAATATTCATAGCCTAGCACAGTCAAGGCCGTTCCAATAGGCTTAAACGAAATAAATGAATTAATTTTTTACATGGTACCAAATCATCACCTTCAAAATTATAAATAATGAATTTATAGCTAATGTTAGCATATTAGAATGAGAAAATGAATTGATTCATACCTAGTGTGTAGATTGAATTGGAAACAATGACACATTATGCAAGAATGAGTTTACTGTCAAAATTAACTTTGGTTGTTCTAGTGAGTTCATGCATTCTCATAAGAAATTGATAATAAACATTGCATATAATAATGAGAGTTTAAGGCAAATATATATCAGAAGAAAGTAACTTAACTTAGCAAGGCTTGGGTATCACCATAGTTTAATCAGTTACTGATAGAAATAAGATACATTGCAAAGGGAATCAACCTAAATATAGAGCAACGAGCATCCGAATTTTGCAATAAATTGGAAGAAATGAATGGAAACTAAAAAAGCAGACAAAAAGGCACCTTCCATGGAGCAACTATCAATGTAAATTGATGCTCAGATGAAAATTGAAACAAACAGAATCGGAAAAATATCGCAAGCGATGGAATCACAATTGCTAAAATCATTTAATAATTGAAGCCAAGGGGAAGAAAAAATCTATTTGATTTCAAAATTAAATCAAAAAAAAACGAAAACATAGAAAATACAGTTGTGTGGTAAAAAGATTCAAATCAGTGAAGCATCCTTTTCAGATTATATGGCAAGAAAAATGGTGCTAGTGTGCCTAGCTACAATGATCTTACCACACTGTATAACAACAAAAATCATAAAAGGAAAACTAAGTACACACTGCCAGTTTGTTTTTATAAACAATATCTTAATGTATCAAGCGCCATATAGTGGCAAGGTTGACAGCCTAATGGATAGGAGGATCCAATCTGAACAACCAATCCAAACATCGCAGTAGCCTACATTTCAAGGTTATGTTTGAAGGATCCAATTCCAATAACAAATTTAGAAGTTAGATACATAATTTATTGGAAAGAAAATCGAAAGTGGCAACTTAGAGATGTTACCTAGTGATCAGCAATAGTTTCACAGTTTAAACGGTTGGATAAAGTGGTCAGGTGGACGGGACGGTTATATCATCTCGGCTTTCATATAATATAATAGATAATCACCCACAAGGCATACCGTTAACCCCATCAGGGTCTGGTCTTTCTACTTCATATTCTCTCATGTTTGCCATAGAAATTTCACATCTTTTGGAAACCACAATGAAAATCTCATGTAAAATTGTTGATTTTTTTTCTTTTTGAAAATTTTCGAAAATCAATAGAGAGACAGTAACAATGTTTGAATCGTTGTTAAATAAGAAAACACAAGCAGATTAAGTACATCTTTGAGCTCAGAGTGTAGACAAAAAGATATCAATTAAGAGATGAGTTTTGATCTCCTATAGTCATTTTATTCAGTAAAATAACCAAGATATCAATTTATTCACACCATGGGTACGTAGTAACAATAAAAATAAATGGCGAAAAGGTGAAAATGATATAGGATTTTATAGTGGTCCGGCCAAGGCGCAGGGCATACATGCACTTCATCTATTACTGTCAACTACTTTCATCCTATATTCGATTATAAATGGTTGCAGGTGGATAACAATGCTTTTACATGAAAATTGGATGTGTTTAGATCAAAATAATGGAGTAAGGTTCTTTGTCTAAATTTGAGTATGGGGTTCTTCTTTTTCAATCTCTTTAATTCAAACAGCTGCCTAATATATATATAAGCTCCAATATCTGATCATCTTCATTAAATTCAAATCTGGTGGCTAAATTAGATCCAAAAGATATCTGGAGTGAGAGTAGATCAGTTTGTTAATCTTCTTTCTATCTTCTGGGTCGAATTCGACCAGGGTGTTGAACTTGAGCTCCCTAGAGTAGGGCTCGAGTTCGAGCGCCTTTGAATTTGGGTCGAGCATTAGAAAGTTTCGGGTCATGGTACTAAGCTTGATTTCTTTATGTCTTCGAGTCGAGCAATCCACAGCTTAGAGCCCAGATTCTGGGACTGCTTCAGGTCGGGCAGTGGAGTGCTTTGAGGACCGATTCGGGTCGAGCAACATGTTTCATCAGGCCAAACGCCAAGTTTTCTCAGGTCGACCCGAGTATCGTGAAATGCCGAATTATGAATATTTCCTTCCTCGTTTTCAACTATTTTCTTGAATTAATTTTCAGAAACAACTTTTTTGATCTTCTCAATATTTCTCTAGTAGCTTTATTCATTGCATCAAACGGGTATCATACTGTATAAAGTTCAATGGGAATTTCGAACATTTTCTAATCAAGGACGAGGGCTTCCTTAAATTTTGGTGAGGTGCTATCCCAAAGAGGAGAAAGCATAAAGGATGCCTTAGGTGTAAACGACTACTAGGCCTTAAGTGTAGAACCATAGAGTGTTAAATAATTTATTTGTTAATTCTTTCTTCTCCATCTTTGCTTTTCTTCTCCAACAATTTTAGCCATATAGATATTTGCTCTCTTTTCAATTTGGTTATTGATTCAATTGTATTATGTTTATTTTAGCTTTGTTCTATTAATTCTAAACAAAATTTGAATGAATCAAAAAAGTGGGTGGTTGGGAGGAACATCTTGTGCTATTGCGTTTTAATTTCAGTTCCGTCTTGTTTTCAATCCAAGTCATCTCTTTGTGATTTAGAGGACAAAAATCCGTTGATATAAGCTTCCACAAAGCACTACTATTTCCATAACAGTTGGTATCAGAGCACAGATTATCGCAAAGCTTAGAGTAATTTTGGTTTGAAAAATTATTGATGTCGGATATGATTTCATTTTCGAAGATGGATATTTTGGATGGGAAAAATTGGGATATTTGAAAGCCTAAGATGGAAGTTGTTTTGTACCTCAATGATCTTCATGATCCGACTGATGGAGATGGAAAGAAGCTCTCTGATGTAGATGGAGAAAAATGAAAGAAGATGGGAAAAAAGGCGATTGCTTTGATTCGTCAGTATCTTGATGATTTAGTTTTCCATCATGTGGCTAGTTCTGAATCCACGAAAGGCTTTGTGGGACAAGTTGATATCTTTGTACAAGTCAAAGAGTGCTATAGTAAGGCTTTTCTGGTTCGAAAGTGGGCAGTCTAGCTAAAACATCAGTTTAATAAGGATGGACGATAATATGATGCATATCGAACAAGTTAGAGTATCCTCCCAAATGAGAAGAACCATAATAAGAGTTTGACATAACTTCACGTAAGGAAAAGGATGGTTAGTCTTCTCAAATAAGAAGAAATGGGATCATGTCCATAACTCAAGTGAACCAAAATCACTTAAGGGTATGAAACCTCAAAAGAAGTAAACTCGATGATAAAACTTAACTAGGAATCATACTTGCCTCATATCATCGACGAAAAACCAATAACTACTATAATGGTTTCGATGAACCATATCTCCAAATAGGAGAAAACATAAATCTCGCCAGAATGGCCAATCACAAATATTCTCAAAATAGAGAAATTCCGAAACTCGAAATATGCCTCATCTTATTGGCATATACAAATCTAAAAACACAAAGGAATGGCGATATGAATCTTAAAATAGAATAATCTCCAAACTTAATTATGCCTTGTCTCATATATATATATATATATATATATATATATAATATTCGAAACTTAAACTCGCCAAAATGGAAAAACCCAAAATATATCCTAAAAATCAAGAAATCATCAAATCTTATAACTCAAGGAACTCAACAAGAGCTCACAGATAGAGTGTATGTAGAGAGTATAAATATGAAGAACAGTAAATATAAAAAAGAAAGCAGTAAAGACACATAGTTTATAGTGGTTCTACTGACTTCGGCCTACATCCACTCTAGAAATTTCCTTTTTATTGCTATAGTAATCGATTACAGTTACAAAATGACAGAGTAGTCCTAGACTTAGAAAATAAAAAGCCAGAGAGCAGCTCGAAGACTCTTTTTCTGAACCCCCACATGTTGTATTTATAGGAAAATCCAGGTTTTTGGGCCTCCTGAGTAATCTGGGCCCACCATGACCTTGGCCAAGCTCACACCTTTCAACTCGACCGACCCCAAGTTCTCCATAAACCCACCCGAAGTAAACATAGTACTGACTCGAAGCAGAATGCTCAACGACTCGAAAAAACCGGACTTATAGCCTAGGTCAAACCTTGGTTGAAGTAACTTTTACCTAAATGCTGAACCACGAAGTCCAGATAAGAAGCCGACCCATATCATCTTGCCGACCCAAACCACACCCAGCCACCTTCAATGTCGAACCACCCCACTAATGCCGAGCTGTGCCAACACAATGTCGAGCCACAACGACGATCCTCAATGCCGAGCGACCCTGACCAAACCACAATGCCGAGCCACCCTATCCTCACCACAATGCCAAGCTACAACGACGAACCTCAATGCCGAGCGACCTTGACCAAATCATAATGCCAAGCGACAAGGCCTCACCACAATGCTGAGCGACATGGCCTCACCATAATGCCGAGCGACATGTCCTCACCACGATGCCGAGCGATATGGCCTCACCACTATGCCGAGCGATCCTGACCGAACCATATTGCCGAACCCTCAGGCCAAGCCACCTCCAAGTGCCAAACCACAACTTCCTACCGATCCACTAGAGACCGATCCCTCTAATGAGTGCCGACCGACCTATCCAAGTGAACATCATCCATTTAAACCAAATCCATCATATTCCAACATCGATAATCGTGAAGTTGATTAGGTTGAATCCGCCAGTATATGGCCTTGACAAAAGGCGAGTTAACATCTGCCCCCAAAACATGCCTTGCTATTGGAAGATGTGTTTGGAATAGCCTCAAATTCGATATACGAAGTCTATGTTCCATTCATGACCGTACTATTATATCCATGATCTAAGCCATCCTATCCAACTGCCATCGCCGTATTCTTATCCAAACCTACGACTGCTCTAGGTCGATATCCGAATTCGAGACCACTCCGGGTCCTTTGCCAAATCCTAGACCTCCCCGAGTCCATCTATCCTAAGTTGAAATTCGAACCCCTTACCTCTCTGGGATTAATCGTTGAATCCGTAGACCTTGCCGGATCGCGTTATCCTGTTCCAGCCTTGACTCTCCGGTCAAGGGCTTGTATGTTCTTCGGCCTCGACTCTCCGGCAAAGGACTTCTTACATTCTCCGGCCTTGGCTCTCCACTAAGGATTTTACATTCTATGGCCTCGGCTCTCCGGCCAAGGAATTTATATTCTCCGGCCTCGGCTCTTCAGTCAAGGACTTTTGTATTCTCCGGCCTCGGCTCTCCGGCCAAGGACTTTTTATATTCTCCGGCCTCGACTCTCCGGTCAAGGAATTTTATATTCTCCGGCCTCGGTTCTTTGTAAGGACTTTTTATATTGTGTTTGAGTCCATTCCATCGCTCTTCGATGAAGGGACTCGTAACTTGCGATCACTGCCCCATCTCGCCGGTCGGGACCGTGATCACGAGACCTGTATTATCTATTACATTGATCCAAATACGATCATTACAGAATTCAGTTATCAAAGCAAAAGTTCGTACAACAAAGGGAATTAAATGTCCAAAGTAACAAGGAAGAAACCAAAGTTTGTAGAAAAAACAGGAAGAAAACAAGATTTAGACTGAAGCAGTACGGTTTTTCGTCATCTCAGAGCATGCCAAAAGACCATCGTCGATCCCGTACGTGTGTAAGTGACCTAACTGTATTACTTTGAGTTCTATTACTTATTCAGAACCACAAAACCATTCAGTTGATAACAAGCCGACGGTCACAAGATCCAGCGCCACCTTCATTCGAGGTAGGCGGTGGCCGCTCACGTTCCACTGTTACAGCCCGATTCCTTATGTGCTGTTGTAGGTGACCATTCCTTACATTCTCCTCCACGATATCTTTTAAATGCCTACAATCGTTTGTGTTGTGCCCATTTAGGTCATGGAATAGGAAATGCTTTCCCGATGCCAATTCGTACTCAGAAGGTTCCCTCCTTCCCGGTCTTCGATACTGGAGGTGCCCTCGAGTATCCAAGTAAATCCTTTCTAGGGTCTCAGTTAGATCTGTGTAAGAAGAAAACTTTGACTCCTCTGTAGCCTCTTCGAAGTGCTACCGTTGCCATTCATTTTCCTTTTTTCCTTTACCGTTATTTTTATCCGAGCTTCCGCTGGATGGCCCTCCATCCTCAACCGCATTCACCTCCTTTAATTTCATATCTGAACATGCATCTTCCTACCGAATGAATCTCTCAGCTTCGTGAAAGAATTCCCTGAGATCCATTGGTGGGTCCCGTATCAATGACACTTTGAAATTCGAATTCTCTCTGACTTCTGACACTGCTACCATCAAAACCATCGATGGATCTGGCCGATCCACCGAAGAAACTGCGGCGTTGAACCGAGTTAAGAAATCTCTGAGCGATTTCTCTGTCCTTTGTTTTACCGATGCTAGCATCATTGCATTCTTCGACCATTTGATATGAACCCGAAACTGCTTTAGAAACTTGTCTACCAATTCTGTCCATGTCCTGATAGATCCCTCTTCCAACTGTCTGAACCACATAACAGCTATATCCGTTAAGTACAGTGGAAAACATCGGGCCATCACTTCCTTTGATGCCCCTAGCACTTCCATATGTCTTATGTATCTCATCAAGAGATCAGTAGGATCAGCCTTGCTATTGTACACTTCCAGAACAAGTAGCTTGAACTCCGGTGGGTTCCGCGCCATTCTAATTTCACGGGTAAACGAACTCCTGTTTACTCCTTTCAGATCTTTGTTGTCAAACCTCTGCGCATAGTTCGTCTGATAATCTCAGCCAATCCAGCGTTGTCTGTCAAGGGTTGCTCCTAAAGTTCCCAAGGGAATTCCGATACTCTTCATCACGCGCTCTCGTATTCCTGCCAGCATCTTGTTGTGTGGTATCGCCTAGAGTTCCTCTAGGGATCGGTCCATCATTGCCAGGTGGTATGCCCCTAGCCTGGATCCATCCAGATTAGCAGTTGTGTGTTGATTAGGGGCTGCGCCCTGTTGAGCTGCTTCGTTTGATTGCCTGTTGGGTCCTTCTGTTCCAACTCCATGGATCTGAACTCCAACAGCTCCAGCTGTCTCTGCCTGTCCAAATTGTCCGAGGAGGTTCTGCATCATCTCCTCTTGCCTTTTCAGCATCGCTTCCATCTCATGTGGTGATGTAGATGGATGCTTGACCTACTCCAGCTCTAGAGGAAGCCTCTTGACTTCCCTCCTGATTTCTCCTTTCTGTCACTTGCTTCCTCGTTGATGACCTAGCCATTGTTCTCTAGAATACAATTTCCTAACTCCAAAATCCTCGAGTGCTTGCTCTCTCAGTGGAAGCACCAAAATTGGTCACTAACATCCAAATCCAAATGAAAGCACCAACTACCAGTCACAGCTCATAGATAGAGTGTATGTAGAGAGTATAAATATGAAGAACAATAAAAATTAAAAAGAAAGCAGTAAAGACATAGAATTTATAGTGGTTCGGCTGACTTCGACCTACATTCACTCCAGAAATTTCCTTTTTTTTGCTACAATAATCGATTACAGTTACAAAATGACAGAGTAGTACTAGCCTTAGAAATAGAAAGCTAGAGAGCAACCCGAAGATCCTTTTTCTGAACCCCCACATGCTGCATTTATAGGCAAATCTAGGTAGTTAGGCCTCCTGAATAATCTAGGCCCACCAGGACCTTGGCCAAGCTCACACCTTTCAACTCGACCAACCCCAAGTTCTCCATAAACCGACTCGAAGTAAACATAGCACCGTCTCGAAGCAGAATGCTGAGCGACTCGAAACAACCGGACCTATAGCCTAGGTCAAACCCTAGTTGAAGTAACTTTTACCCAAACGCTGAACTACGAAGTCCAGATAAGAAGTCGACCCATATCATCTTGCCGTCCCAAACCACACCGAGCCACCTCTAATGCCGAACCACCCTACCAAAGCCGAGCCATGCCAACACAATGCCGAGCCACAACGATGATCCTTAATGCCGAGCGACCCTGACCAAACCACAATGCCGAGCCACCTTGTCCTCACCACAATGCCGGGCGACATGGCCTCACCACAATACCGAGTAACATGGCCTCACCATAATGCCGAGCGACATTGTCTCACCACTATGCCGAGCGACCCTGACCGAACCACATTGCCGAGCCCTTAGGCCGAGCCACCTCCAAGTGCTGAACCACAACTTCCCGCCGATCCACTAGAGACCAATCCCTCTGATGAATGTCGAATGACCTATCCAAGTGAACATCATCCATTTAAACTGAATCCATCATATTCCAGCCTCGATAATCGCAAATTTGGTTAGGTTGAATCTACGTGTATATGGCCTTGACAAAAGGTGGGTTAACAGATGTATTAAAGACATCTCAAAATAGTGAAATCATAATAAAACATAAAACTGGAAAACCCGGGTTAGCCAGATCCTCGATTGCATGCCAAAGCAATGTTGCACGTGCTAAACTCTTGTCAGTGCTATTTATAATTTAGATACCTAGCTCATGGACCCAAAGGTCATACTTGTGGTGACCGAAGTCACATAACTCGTGGTAATCGAAGTCGCATACTCAGATGACCCGAAGGCCTATAGCACTGGCTTACTAGTGGATGTGTAACAAAATCTCGAAAAGGAACTCGAAAAGTGTTAATATGCGTCCCATATAACACGTTCGCACTAAATGGTTTACTAACCGATAGTTAACTCTACATCATAAAAATAAAGTCTTAAATCTCAGAATTCTCAGAATACTTGTATATCTTGCCTTGTATCATCAGCAAGTGCAAATAAATCTCATAGTGGTTTGTTGAGTTCTTGCACTTTTTGGTTGACTTCTTGGTTGTAGATTTAATTGAGCAATATTCACATTTGGATTGAAGTTTCTTTGGTTATTTTGATGTGCTGCTCACATTGAATTCTGAGTTAAATCTAAATAGCATATACTTGCAACATGACCAACTTTTCACAAATTTGACATTTTACTCTGTTATTGTAGTTCCATCTTCCACTTCTGCCTCTACCTCTTTGATTTTGGTTTCCTCTCAGATTTTGTATTTCTTGAATTTTTTGATTTCTACTTTTGGAGGCATAGTTGACAGTGAACTCAGATTGAATTGTTTTTCTTTGCTCCACTCTTCCCTCATGGGCAAGCAGTATGGAGTAAACATACTGCAGATTTGGAAAAGTTTATTTTGATGATATTATGGCCACCACTGACTCATATTCTTGATCTAAACCATTTAAGATGGTAAAGATCTGCTCTGTTTCGGATATCTTATGCCCAACAGTATCAAGAAGGTCATAATATTTTTTTTCTTTGATATGTAATCTCTCATTAACATATTCTCCTTTCGTAGATTTTGAAGTTGCCTTTTATAATGTATGATTCTTGCTGCAGATTGTGAATTGAAGATTTGTTCAATAGCTTTCCATATTTCATAAGATGAATTACAGCCAACTATTTGTGCGTATTTATTCATGCAGATATTAACCGACCCAAGGAAAGATTAGTATTTGATCGAATAACTTACATATGTGTGATGATAAATATGTGACAATTATAAGGCTTTACAACTGAATAACTAATCGACCCAAAGGAAAATTATTATTTGACTGGAATCTATTATAGTGTTTGATCATTACAACAAGAGTACCACTTACAGTTAAGATTGTTTAGTTATGATGTTGTAACGACCCCACTTTTTTCGATAATTAAAATAGTTAGTTCAATTAGATTATGTGATTTAATCTTTGGAGAAATAGGAATTTGTGATGTATTAAGAAATAATAACTAAAATGAAAGGTAACAATGTTAATAAAGTTATTATTAACAACTTGAATGGAATTCCAATCATATGAAATGATTTAAAGGTTATACTTGGTTCTAAAGTAAATATAGGCAAACAAATGTAAATATCGAATTAATCAATTGAATAATACATAATTAATGGTAATTGAGAAAAATCAATGTTAGGTAAGTAATTGTAACATTTTCTTGTAAATAATGAACTTATAAGGGTGATTGGAACGTAATGGTAACAATTAATATATGTTACCTATTTATCTAGTCTGTTAAAATCAATTTGGAAATTAGTTTTAAATAAATGTAAATAAATGTTACATTAATGGGAGTTAAGGCAATATCTGTAATTTATGAAAGTAATAAAATGGATAGAAATGTTAATTTTACTCATAAAGTAATAATTAATTTATAAAGAATGAAACCAAGATAAAAAAAATTAATTAGGGTTTTAAATTTTAATAAATGTGTAAAATTGACAAAATTCAATATAAATGGAAATATAGTAGTTAATACAAATAAAGATGGAAATTGGAGAATATTAATGTAATGAAAGACAAACAAATATTAACCATGTTATTTGAATAATAATTGATTGAGTATGAAGATTAAAATCAAACAAAAATAAATTTATTGGAATTAAATTTTAATTAATTGGATTAATTGCAGTTGAAATTGAACATTGTAATTATTGAAATAATTAACACTGAAATTGGTGTGTAAATTTACTTTAAATTATTATAAATGTCTAAGTATTCAATAATGACAAAATTTGTTATTCATAGAATTTAAATTTGAAAATTTAATTTAATCAATTAATTATTAATTTGTTTAATTAACGTGAAAATAGCTATTTTGTCCACTAACTCGGATTTCGACGAAACCAGTTTCATTGGATCCGTAACAGTGAATTATTGTACGATTTTAAGTTTTGAACATGTCGTTTGATCGCGTGGGCTCGAAAGCCTAGAAATTAATTTAATTGAAATCGATTTGAAATAAGCTGATTTTAACATAACTTCTTCATACGATGGAATTTGGACTTGAAACCTATTACACTGAGTTTAAAACTATCCAAAACATCTATTTTGATAATAGAATTACCCATTTTCATTCCGGAGGCAGAATGAGATTTTCGGGTCGTTTACCGTTCCAATCCAAATCGAATCTAGCCCATTCGTTCATATTTCTGATCTACCTATAAATAACCTGTTATAAACCCAAATGTTTCTCAATCAGTTTGTCTTTATGTATAATTTCATTTTTTTCCTCTCTTTCCAATGGCAGACAAACCCTAATTCCCAATTGCAATTTCAAATCAAGTTCAATTCCAACAATTAAAATTCCTCAAAATATATCGAATTATATATCGATTTGAAACTCTCAATGAGCGCAAGTCAAATATGTGATTCGTTTTTCAATTCGGGTTTCAGTGTGGCCAGAACTGGGAAAATTATTCTCGGTCGTTCGTTGATCCTTGATCAACTTCGACTGATCGTCGAATCAATGATACAGCTTTGTAGGGGAGATCGAGGGGAGTGCATCGGTGGAATTTGTTTGCCGAATTGATGGTCTGATCGACCAAAACAATTCGATTATGGTTAGTAAATGGTGGCGGCGGCTGGAGCATTCGGCGGCGATCGACCGGCCGGAGGGAGGCGCAAAGTTGGAAATTCGTTTGGAGGAGGAGCCCTTAGCCGCGACTGGACGTGAGCGAGGCATGCACGGTCATCGTGCAGGGCGGCGCATCAAACTATTATTGCGATTTCGGGCTCATGCTATTCGATCTCCACTTGCTGATGTGGCATGGTGTTGGTATTCTTCTGATTTGTTTTTTATTTAAATTTTATTTTTCAAATGTTCTAACTCTTATAACTTCTGCATACGAACTCCGATTCCTGCACGGTTTGTTTCATTGGGATCGTATAGAATTCTAGACATTTTGACACTAGTTTGGATGAATTTTAAGACTGTTGAATTTTGGGGCTATAGTTGGATTTTAGTTCGATTTAAAATCGAATGTGAGTGTTTTAACCCACTCGCGACTTCTAAAATTTCTTATGTTAATTAAATTAAATTTATGAAGTGATTAGAAACTTCTTGATTGCTGTTTGGTATGTTAAATTGTCATTTTTGTTAAATTTGACTTTTATTGCATTTAATTATCATTTAATGTAATAATGGATTTTAAATTGTCAATTTATTACCAGTATTGATTATTAGTTATCTATTAATGTTTATTGATTTAATTGGATGATGATTGTGATGTATGGTTGATTTTGATATTGGATGACTGAGTGTTGTACTTTATATTGTTATAATATTGCAAGTTTCCTATGGATTGAAATGATACATACCCGAATGATCTATAGATTAGGAAAAAATCGTTATGGGTTGAAACGATAGCCTTGAGTGATTTTATGGATTTTATTTAATTCGGGATGCGGTTTGAAATGATATATAACCATAAAAATTTAAATTGCGGATTGAAATAATAAATATCCATATTGCTTGACCCTAGGGTAGAAATTATATACAGACACCGAATTGGTTAAATTAAATGATTTTTGAATCTTTAAAATTTGAATTTAGTTAAATGATATTTTGAAATAAAACTTGATTTATATAAATTGAATCATTATCGAAATTCTAGTTTTATGTTGGATTTGGAATTTGTTTAAAGGAATTGCTTGAAGAAATTTAATTGAAATTGCAAAATCGAATTTTGAAGTACAAATGGAATTTATAGAAATGAGTTATTAAAATAGTTTGAAATATTACTTTGAAAATATTGAAATTGGAGTAATTAAAATTGATATTTCGAACATGGATTGGAAGCGATTTTGAAATAATTTTTTTGAGATTTTGAATTGAAAGATTGAAATTGGGTTTTGTGATTTGGAAATGTGAAATTGTCCAGATATGTTTAAAGAAAATAAACAGCTAAATTTATATAAATTTCAAATTCATATTTAATATGAACTGTCTTAAATAAATATATTAAAATAAAGATTCTACTTATTAAGATTTGCAAATTATTAAACTATTTTAACTTATATTGACCATAAATTATTTAAACCTATTTTAAACAACTTAATTTATTTTAAACTATTTAAACAACTTAAATTTATTTTAAATCTAATTAATCTATCTTAAAGCTATTTAATCTATTTTAATTATATTTAATCTATTTTAATCTATTTAACTATCTTAAATTATTCAATTATTTACAACTGTGTAAAACTATTGATAACTATCTAAACTATCTTTTGAAAATTTCAAATTAAATTAAGTGGATGTGGTTATATTTTAAATCCTCGATTTTAAAACGAATAAGGCTAAATGATAATATAACCTAAGTTGGATTTAAATTACATATTTGATTTGAATATGAAGTTTTGAAATGAGGGCTTTAAACTATTTTGGAAATATGGTTTTTGAAGTGAATATAGTTTGGAAATGAATATGGTTTTAAAAGGGATATGGTTTGAAACTGAATGTGATATTTTGATATAAACCACGAATTGACTTTTGAAATGTAAAAGAACCATCCGGTGTGAAATAGGCGTTTGGTTGTTAAGAAGATCAGGATCGGATATTGTCATACTCTGTGCCAATACCAAAAACCACTTTAACAACTGTGCATGTGGTGGAGATTCCAGAAATAAAGTACGATGGTTTGACGAATGATTTCTGTAAGGTATGAGTGACTTTCGCTCCCGTGAGTCAGCTTAGATGTGACTGAAACAGGAGCTATATCGGGCCAAGTGAGGTCGCACCTCCTATCGGGCACATTTATTCGATACCATACTATTGCTTTGTGATTGATTTGTTGGCCACCCCTCGATTTTGATTATGGGAGTATGTCCGAGTGGGCAGTAGTAGCTGCTGTGCATTACCACCAGTCCGGGTATGTAGTTGGTATATCTACCCTGGCATTGCCTCGAGTGCCATGTTCACATTCCCTAGCACGCATTCTATGAGTTTGTTTTGTACCATACCTATGTGGTGCCCTCTGTGTAAACCTCCTGTTTATGGAGGAGCATACGTACTGTATAGACTATGAGAATATATAAAATGTGTTAAGGGGGATATGCGTAACGCCTTAACGCTACTTTAATACTTTTACTTTACTATAGGCATATTATGATAGCGTATTTTACTACATAGTAGATAGTTTAATGGATCCTTAGAAGATGTGAATCCTGAACATCTCTTAACTACACTCAGTTAGACACTAGATAGGAGATGCCAAACCCTGTAAACCTCTCTGACGTTGTCACACGCATATTTACCATTGATTTAACTTACATAAGATCTTTTAGTTCTGACTCGAATGTTTTGATTTTTTTCAATTCGCTCGGGTCATCTTGAGCATTTCAGGATTTGAATACCTTAATTCTGGAGGATGAAGAAAAAATTTGCACTACAATTATTTACTACATTTATTCCACTACATTCATACTATTCCGCTACATTATTTATTTATGTCTGATATGTGTAACTCTGATTCTCTGTTGTATAAGTATAATCAAATGTTTTATAAATAGCTTCATGAACTGTTATTTGATTATTATATTTTTTCATTCCGCTGAGAGATTCTGTTTATTTTTTTTCTTTCTCTACTTTTTTCTTATTTACCCTAATTACAATCTGCCCTTTTGTATGGTTTGAGTCGGCATGTGTGTCTGCTTAAAACGTCCAAAAAGGCAGGTCATTACAATTGGTACCAGAGCTTTGGTTTAGCGATAACCTTAGCTTTATGGGGTCTGACATTAATAGAATAGGGTAGAAATACCCTAGAATGAGTCACTGAGTGTGTGTGTGTGTGTGTATATAAGAGAGCGTATTTGTTAATGTTATAAATTTTTTATACTGTATTGGTTTGTTCTGTTTTGTATTATAAATTCTAGTTGGTGCATAGGATGCTATGACATCGATATGGATTTCTAAACACTTAATCGGATAGACCGACACAATATTTGTTTTGAAATATAGGTAAATGAAATAATTTTGCATATTATATATTTTTGTATATAAATTAATAAATTTTATAAATGATACAATTAGATGTAATAAGTTGGTTGTTTGGCAGTGAATTTTATAAAATATTGGTTATAAAATAAACTTACAAATAAAATGATTATAGATTGAAATTTTAGAACTCAAGTTTCGAGATTTTGGAAATTCTTTCAAAGGATTTTTGGAATATAATATTAGTAGTATTTGGAAGTACTTTTTGATATAAGTATTTCAAAATAATTTGAAGGAAATGTTTTAAAGAAATTTTGGAAAGAAATAAGTTCTATACTCCCTTCTCTGTCGTTGGAAAATAATTTCGGTGATGAGTGCACGCATCATCGACATTCATTTTCGAGTTTCAAAGTGGGAAGGCCGTTGTAGTAGTTTTACTGCAGATTTATTTTGATAAACAAATACAACTTCAAAGTTTATATATGATTTGATATGAAAGTTATGAGTATATATATATATATATATTTATATATTATTTTAAATAATTTGAAATGGGACCTGGCATTTAGTTCTAAAATTTCTATAAATTAGAGATTTCAGTTATTGCAATGAAATGAAATTTTAAACCATTTCATAATTGGAACTTCTAAAATGAAAATAAGAAAGTAAATGCTCAGTTATAAATGAGATATATAGGAATTTGAAATTTGTAACCTATAAGTGAAGGAAAGAAAATCTGAAAGATATGATTATTGAACATTTTTGTTAATTAAAATAAATAAGAAAAACTTGGGTAATATTCAATTGCATTCTTAAAACATATATATAACTTACCAAAATATTAAAAGTTGTAATGTTAAATAAGAACATGTGATGGGATAATATACAAGTAAAACTTGGAAAATGAAAGTGTTCAATGAAATTCTTTTATAAATAGGAACTTTGATATTATAGTGGTCGTAAACTTAAGTTACAATTGAAATACTACGAATTGAATGTAATAGAAAGTAAGTATTGTAAGTAAATAATTTTAAACTTAAATTAAGGAACTAATATGCAAAGTAATTAAATTGAACATGAATACTATAAATAAATAAGTATAAACTTAAGTAAATGTTTGAAGTTAATTACAAATAAAAAATGAGTAGAAAAGATGAATACTATAAGTAGATGATTATAAACTCTAGTTAATAATGGAAGCCATTTAATAATAAAATGAATACTATTAAATTAAATGATTATAACTTCAGAAATTGATGAAATGATTTAGAAATTGGACCTAATATTCAACGATATTATACAAGAAAGGTTGAATGTAAATTAAAAAGTAAGGAACTTGAGTATGAATTTATGCACTAATGAATATTAATATCTATTGGTAGTCAAGTATATAAATTAATAAGTGTGAACTAAACTACAATAAGATATATAAAATACTAAAACAATGAAATCGTAGGTTATTATAAACAGTGGAGGGAATATAACTTATGTAAGAAATAAACGTAGAGCAATGAAAAGAAATTGACATTGTATGAATAAATGAATTTTGTAAGTAGAGAATGAAAATAAATGAAAATAAGTATTGAATGAATGAATGAGAATTGAAATTTTGTAAGAAATATAGAAACAAATCATTGTGTGAATGAAAAAAAAGAATAATAAATGTTATGAAAAGAAATTATAAGAATAAACGTAAATAATATTTGGAATTTGTTGTTTACTTTGGCTTATGGGTTTGTTTGGAAAAGGACACTTCTAATTGTTTATAATATATAAATAATCTATTGAGTTTTATCTAAGACCGTTGAGTGTACTGTATAATTAGTATGTTATTTATCTTTTGTGTGGTTAAAAGTGTAAAAACCCAAACAAATCATTTGTTTTGGTTGCTATGGATGGATGGTAGATTATATTGATTTCATGTGATGATCTTATGCTTTGGTTGCAAGTGATCACTGGTTTATATTGATTTGTTTTTGTTAGTGGCCGAAACAACTTTAAATATTTCATTTTATATAATTATTAATTTTTTGAAGTAAATAAGTGAAATACAGGTTATGAAAGCAATTGCTACTACATTCGGTTTCATAAAATAAGCGCTAATTGCCCGACGAATAGGTATCTTCTCGGGTTACGGTTTTTGTAGCGATATTATATTATACTCCCATTGTTGGGATATATATTTTGAAATATATGTGATATTTATTGATTATTTTTATTATTATTATTTCTCCCAGACCTCTCCGTACAAAAGAGACTCTGTCAAAAAAATTCGTGAATTTTGGACATAGAAATTTGTTGTGAAATGTTTCCAAACTTTATTAATTTGAGAATATAAAGGATTTAATTGTTATAAATTAATATCTCTTATATAAATTAATTAATTATGTAAATTAGTTGTTTATAAATTTAATATTTTGAATAAGATATGTTGATTATATAAATTCCTTCTTTTCCCTTCTTTTCCTTTTCGGGGACGAAAAGTTTTGAGTGGTGGAGAGTGAATGACCTATAAATTTTCGATACTAAAAATAGTTAATTTAATTAGATTCTGTGATTTAATATTTGGAGAAATAGGAATTTGTGATGCATTATTGAAATAATAACTAAAATAAAAGGTAACAATGTTAATTAAGGTTAATTATTAACAACTTGAATGGAATTCCAATCAAATGAAATGATTTAAAGGTTATACTTGGTTATAAAGTAAATATAGGCAAACAAATGTAAATATCAAATTAATTAATTGAATATTACGTAACTAATAGTAATTGAGAAAAATCAGTGTTGGGTAAGTAATTGTAACATTTGCTTGTAAATAATGAACTTATAAGGGTGATTGGAAGGTAAAGGTAACAATTAATATATGTTACCTATTTATCTGGTCTGTTAAATTTAAATGGATATCAATTTTGAATAAATGTAAATAAATGTTACATTAATGGGAGTTAAGGCAATAATTGTAACTTGTGAAAGTAATAAAATGGATAGAAATATTAATTTTACTCATAAAGTAATAATTGATTTATAAAAGAATGAAACCAAGATAAACAAAATTAACTGGGGTTTTAAATTTTAATAAATGTGTAAAATTGACAAAATTCAATATAAATGGAAATATAGTAGTTAATACAAATAAAAATGAAAATTGGAGAATATTAATGTAATGAAAGACAAACAAATGTTAACCACGTTATTTGAGTAATAATTGATTGAGTATAAAGATTGAAATCAAATAAAAATCAATTTATTGGAATTAAATGGATTAATTGCAGTTGAAATTGAATACTGTAATTATTGAAATAATTAACATTGAAATTGGTATGTAAATATACTTTAAATTATTATAAATGTTTAAGTAATAAAAAATGATAAAATTTATTATTTATAGAATGAAATTTGAAAATTTGATTTAATCAACTAATTATTAATTTATTTAATTAACGTGAAAATATCCATTTTGGCCACTAGCTCGGATTTCGACGAAACCAGTTTCATCGAATCCATAACGATGAATTATTGTAGGTTTTCAAGTTTCCTATCGATCAGACCTGTCATTTGATCGCACGGGCTCGAAACGCCTAGAATTTAGTTTAATTGAAATCAATTTGAAATAAGCCGATTTTAACATAAGTTCTTCATACGATGGAATTTGGACTTGAAACCTGTTCCATTGAGTTTAAAACTATCCAAAACTTCTATTTTGATATATAGTATTACCCGTTTTCGTTCCGGAGGTAGAACGGGTTTTTCGATTCGTTTATCGTTCCAATCCAAATCGAATCTAGCCCATTCGTTCATATTTTTGATCTACCTGTAAATAACCTATTACTGTAACGACCCGAAATTTTCGACCTTGAAAAATTCGACACTAATACGTTCACTGTAGAAGCGTCGAGCAATTGAATACCGAAAATTCCAGATTGTTAGGGTAAAGAAGAAAAGAGGAAGAAGAAGAAACAGAAAACAACAACACAGAATCTTACATTCGCAGCAGATTAAAATATAATATCAAATAATAGCATTTATACAAAGAAAAGCTGTAACTGTCAGATTACATTCAATATACCAGAGTACAACCATACATAAATAAACTGGACAGTTGCAACAACTAGTCCCAGAAAATAATCTATACAACTCCAAATACACAGCGGAATACTCCATACGTTCCTACCTCCCAGCTCGCCTTCTGAGCTCCATAACGTCCTAACCTGAAAATCTGTAATACATGGTCTGAACCGAGCATTACATTAAAGCAACACCCGAGTCAGGCTGAAAACCAATGTGAGTAAACCCATATAATTTGAAATACTAAGTTATAAAGTTCTTCGAAAACCAGGGTAACTCGTTCATCACTACGAGTTTTAACTAGCTATAGTCAATCACTTATTACAAAACAATATTTAAGAACTGTTACTCAGATTAAATGGCTATGTTACTTAATTTATTCCATTCAAGCCTATTTGATTCTAAAATAAAATCTATAAAGAATTTGTAGATTACTAATCAAAGTGGTTCCGGATATCGCCGATATCCGACTCCGATCTCTTCGAGTCCAATGCTATACTTTAGGCTAAGTTGTTTAAGTAAAAACAATTCAATTAAACGCAAAATGTCCTATTCACACAGAAATTCAAGACAGATGACTATTCAAATAAATGTCTAACATTTATTACAATTCAATCCAGGTATTTCATATCTAAGATCATCACGAATTATCGGACTAGAGGCATTAAGAAATCTAAAGCATTCATATTAATTTAAACATCCATAAGATAGATATATTAGTCACACCAATTTTAATTAATTTAATTTACCCAAAATAAATTAATTACTTATAATCCAGGTTAACTGTCCGTACTTAACTCCATGCTTTTCTTATTATTTTAAATTAATTATTGGGATTATTTCATTATCATCACAATTTCTTAATACCTTAATTAATTTCAAGTTTAAAACATTTATCTTAACTATTTACTAAATTACACTATTAATTTAAGTAAACTCAAGGATTAAATAATGATATATAACTTAATTATTCCATGTTTGCTAAATAATTTATTTATAACCCTTAACCCAATAACACTTAAGTAAACACTTGATATTAAAGAATTTGTTAGAGAATTCTACTTAGGCATACTTGTTTGTAAATACTCATCCTTATTCTTTCCTCCTTTTTTTATTTTAAATTTTAAAAGAAGCCCGGCCCAAGCCCAACTCAGAACCCACGAAAAATCTTCCCTTCCTCCCATCTTCTTAATTCCTTCAACATAACCATTCGAATTTCTAGCTACAGGTAGCACACAAAGTCGTGCACGTATCCGTGCACGCTCCCTCCGATGATCGTGCCCTGCCGCTGACCACATCCGCAACTATCCCCGATCCTCCTGACCTTCCCATCTACCTGAAAGGCAACTGAAAACCCAGCATCAAAATTTTGAACATTGAACCGATATCCGGCATCACCCATACCTGTAAAATCACTTCGTCGCGCCTCATCTGGCAACCAGCACCTACCAGACCTCGTCGCTATCTTTGCCACAACTTCCTCTCGCTTTCCCCTCAGGTGCGCAGTCCCCTAGTTTCCCCTACATCTCACCATTGCTCAAAATCCGACGCCCACTCGTCCCCCTCCTTAAACCCTAGATCCATCTCGACCGGTAAATCCCTCCATTAGACAAAAATAACACATTTTTCCAAATCTCGCCACCCCTTCAGCTATCCCTTGGCCAAACATCGACCCCCACCCACACATGGTTTGCCGAAAATCGAAGAAAAATGAATTACCATTCAACTCATAATAACACAACCAATACTAACTTAAAAATTATGATGTTACCTTTAAAAATCATCATTTTTAAAATTGAATCTGATGATATAAACAAAATTCGATATTTAAACAATTAAATTTCAGACCTGATTTGATTCCCACTGTAATTTCATTTTCTCCAGATAATAACTTAATAATTTCATTTGAAAATATTTTTAAAAATAGAACTTCATCAATATAAACATATTCCCTTCAGACATCATAGCTTAAAATTTCTTTGATGAAGAGAATCTATATTTTTTTTGTGATTTTAGGGTCTGTCAAAACAAGAACAGAGGCCAGGACTATTTCACACAGACATGCATACATGCTCACACAACAATTTCACTTATATACCAGGCAAATCACAATGTTTCAATCCACGCAAGACATATTTCATTCACTATTACCATTAATCTTCACATGTATAAGTTAAGAATGATGATTAAGCTTAAATAGAGTTATAATATACTCACAAAAATTTAAACAAAGGATGATTTTAAAACTGGAAGTTGGAAATGCTATTGATCTTTGAAAATCTGAAAATTTTCCCTTTTGATCTTGAATCAGCAAGCTTGAACTTTGATTTGATTCCTTCTTCAACTTGATTTACTTTGATGGTTTGAATTTTGAAGAAGTTTGATTTAATTTTGGATTTAGTTTGGAAGATGAAAGAAAAAGAGATTGAGAAATGAAAATATGAAAGTTCTTGAACTGTATATAGTTTTGTTTCACCCTTTTTATTTTTATTATCATTTAGTTTAAAAGAAAAGAGATATTGCCATTGTTATTTTGCATGATACCCTATGCTTACAAATGTCAAAAATCAATATTTTATTTTTCTCTTATGTTCTTTATATATATTTTTGTACTAACTATGTTTCATAAAATTTGTTTTTATGTTCTTATATTTATACTTGCAAACTATATTCATGTATAATTTTAAAAGAAAGTGTATTAACCCTTTACTAAATAAAACTTAAACTACTATACTTTAATTAATAAAGATTTATTTTAAAATATAGAATTTAACTTTAAATGTCTTTTGAGAATTATTATAATAAATTCAAAGCAATGCTTCCTAATCACTATATATATATAATTAAAACATATTTTTTTTGATATCATATATATTCACACTTACATTCTTATATATGTATACTTAAAATTTCCAGCATCATAAAGTTTGCATATATCTATTTATATATTTATTAATTTATTGTAAGATTTATCATTTCCAAAGATTTATAACATTTGTTATAGTTTCTAATCCATTTATATATATAACCAGATATTTTTTTAATCATCAGAATTTTATTTGTTCAACTTACAAATTTGCATTTTAATAAATTAAATCCAGTTAATTACCAATTAACAGCTGTCCAAAAATCCGGGTTATCACATTCCTCCCCCTTTAAGACTTTTCGTCCTCGAAAAGGAACGTAGCCAGAATTTATTAAAATGTTAATTATTAGTTAAATTATCCTTTAAAGATTTTGAACTCTCGACTCCCTTTATTTAAAATTTCTAAAACATTTTTAAAATCTACATAATATTGCTAAAATAGTTTTATTAAAATACCTTTTACAACTTGATGTCTCAACAAGTCCATCCTTGTTATATGTTGATTAGGCGTAAGATTGAAAATCTATAAGTACTTAGCAGACCCGTTTTCAACCCTCAGTGAAAATACTTGGAAAATATTTTGTAAAAATATAAAAAACATTTTTGGTGAGAATGCTTTGGCAATCATCACCCTCTCCATGGTCGCAGTTAACCCGATGATTACGTCGCCATCTCAGCAAAACTATAGAAAACTATAGGCCTCCGACCCCCTCGATTACACCATGGAACCCGCCACAGATCGCAGCTACACCCAGGGTTACGTCATCATCACCACAAAAACTCATGTGACTATATGCATCAGCGCCCTCGAATTTCGCTGCCAAATGAAACTTCTCCACATAGACCACATAGATCGCAGATTACATCAGTCGAGTCCCAATGTAGCATATAGGCACTCACTGCCACACGACTTTTGCTATGTCTTCATAGATCGCAGTCTACCGTTGTTACGTCTCTTTCCCAACGAAATTAAACGTAGACCGTAGGCAATCGCTGCCCTTCGACTTCCACTATGGTGCGCAGTAGATCGCGTGACACCAAGTTACACCATCGTCATAGCATAACCGAAGTGCCTCTGTAGGCATCAGTGCCCTTGACTTTCGCTACACAACCACAATCCTCAGGAACTTCAGTTAGTTTGGACTTCCTCCCAAGATTTAATTTAGAACCCATGTGACGACCGCCCATGTCTCCTACACTAAAACATGGAAATAGTGCGCTGTAAAATGTGCCAGGCCGTCATGGACGATCATCAGGGTAAGGTAAACACAGAATAGTCTATCGTATTACTCACAGCGCATGGATAAAATACAATAGAAAGTATACGTAGTGAAGCTCTATAGAACAGAATCTCATCGAATAAACTCATAATAGTTTGGTACAACAATCTGAAAAGTCAATACATCAAGCCTCACTACATAACACTCAGAGAATCATACAAACAGTGGAACATCTAGTACATATAGTAAGAAAACAATATGCAAAAGCCTCCAGCTCGTCGTCGTCATCAACAGCGTTGGTCACTAAGAACAGCATCTGTCACCTGCTACCTAGTCTGCCCATCCCATCATGGATGAACAGCCCAAGGTAATAAGAGTTAAACATAAAACCTTGAGTCAGACAAAAGTCTTAGTGAGCAGTAAATCAACTATCAAACATACCAAAAGAGCATACAGGGTAAAAAGGAATAGGAACTCAACCATCCCACTCCACCTCTTTCTACAGTGATAGCCCCAAGACACACTAAGCAGAAACAAACATAGCAAAGCAGACAATTAAAGTAAGGTAATTATCACTCGAGTCAAGGTCGGTGTTTTCCAAGTACAGACCCCCAAGGCCTAAACCAAGATCAGGTAAGCACCCCGAAAACATCGCTCTTGGCCCAAGCGACGATACAACCAAAACATCCAAACATCCATGACTCTGGCTATCACTGTTATCATTGCCTCGATTTCACCGTTAATTGAATAACCGGCCCATTATTTCATCCGTCCGCCAAGGGCTAATGGTAACCCCGGTTCTAGACATAACTCCGCACGTCGTCGTGACCCGTGCCTAGGACTATCGAATCTGCCCAGAGTACTAACACGTCATCGTGACCCGTGTCTGGGACGTCATCGTGACCCGTCCCAACGTACTCTTGCTTTGAGCATGCTAGAACCTTCAATAACGATGAGATCTCAGCCTTCTAGTCATCCTCCCCGACGACTATTCTCATACTAGCTCAAGCGCCTCTCGAGCCAACCATTATCAACAAACTCGGACCACATCACCGAGTTATCAACATGCTTAGAATGATCCCGTCTGGATTAAACCAAGGCTTTCTCATATCATACTTTGCTTCATCGCATCATAGCAAAGTCCCATCTCAACATCATGCTTTGCCTCATCACATCATAGCAAAGTCCCATCTCAACATCACGATCAAATCTATCCATATGAGCTTTATCATCCGCTTCATATGCCACGGGCAGCTTTCCTTATTCAAGAGCCTTTCCACTTAGATTTTGAATCATCTTCGACCAACTTGTCCAAATCAAGTCATCAATCAACTAACTTCTAACAATCAATCAAATCAATCATTAATCTAAGTAATCAATCATTCAAACAAGATCTAAATAAACAGTTATAACAATAATGGCAATTTAGTAAATAAAGAGTCCAAATCTAACAAGCATGAATTCTAAGTAATATCTTGATGAATGAACTAGCATAGGTTAACATGTAGGAAAGTAGATATAAAAACTTCATGAACAATAGATCTACATGCAGACTTGAGGAAAATGCATGAAATCACTATATTTAACACACAAACAAACCACCGATCCAATATACTCCTTTGGGTCCGTCTGAGAGATAACCACCACTCACCGAATCACCTAAACACTTCAAAAGCAACCAACTCCAGAACTGGACAGCAAAGGATCTAGCTTGATCCGACAAGATTTTCCTTCAAACGATGAAATCTCTCTTCAATGGATGGAGATCTTCAACTTTGGTTCTTGGATCTTCGATTTGATCTTCAATCTTGGGTGGAAGGAAGCACTAGATTGGAGTGGAGAAAAGAAGTGAAAAAGTGTTGTGGTCGAGCTCTCAAAATAGCAGCACTTCGTCGCTTCAAAATCCGGTGCCAAAAAGTGATGCAAACCCTTCTATTTATAGGCCAAATCTATGAGTCGTTCGCCCCCCCTTAAGTCGGTCACGACTTAACAAGGCACGACCTACGACTCATCAACCCCACGGCTCAAGCCTCTACGCAACCTATCTACACACACGACTTAGCGACCCACGACTCAACAGGATACGACTCACGACTCAACGACTCAACACACATACGCGGCATAGCATGCACACGACCTAACTGGGCACGACCTACCAACTAAACCCCTTAACGACCTAACCTCAAGGCCAACCTAACACAATGCTGCATATCTTCCTAAGTCCTAAGTCCTAAGTCCTAAGTCGTACGGACGACTTAACAACCTAACGACTCAACACTCAACACAGGGGACGACCTACCGACCTATCAACACACACGGCTTAGCGACTTACGACTTAACACCCATGCGACCAAACACTTATCTCGTCCACGACCTAAGCCATCTTCCTTAAGCCGCTAACTAACTTAATCCGTTAGTTCTCTTAGGTCGCTTGACCCCTTAAATCGCTAACTTCTATAGGTCGGTCACTCCTTAGGTCGGTCAAATCCTATAGGTCGGAAACCACCTTAAGCCGTTCACCCTTAAGTCGTTAAACACCTTAAGTCCGCCAAACCCCTAAGTCGCTCACTTCCTTAGGTCGTCCTAATCCTTAAGTCGTACAACCGACTTATCTACTACCTGATCTAAGCTTCCACACGACTTAACTTCCGGACGACTTAACTTCTACACGACTTAAAAATACTAACATCCTAATAACAACAATTCTACGATCCTTCGATCCGTAAAAAATACGGGTCGTTACATTCTCTCCCCTTTAGGAAATTCGTCCCCGAAATTCCAAACAAACAAGAGCAACCAAAAACTATTCTGCATGCCTACCATCCATAGCAATCAACAAACCGTGCATCCAATTACTAGCCTAGCATGCAGAATTCTAAGACTAGAACAAGTTACAAATTCATGAGATGTCACGACACCTTAGGGCCATACCTCGAAGAGTTCAGGATGAGCTGCCTTTATCCTCTCTTCCTCCTCCCATGTACAGTAGTTAACATCATCACTCCATTGTACCTTGAGCAACTTGACTACTCTCCTCCTAAGCTGTTTCGTGTCAGTTTCCACAACACAAAGCGGCTTATGAGGTCTTCTAACAACTGGATCAACTTCCAAATCTTCACAGCTATCAGCAGAAACCACTGTACTTGGGTCGTGCATATACCTCCGTAGATACAATACATGAAAAACATTGTGCACACCCGACATCTTTTCTGGTAACTCCAATTTACAGGCGAGCTTTCCAATTCGCTCAACGATCGGGAATGATCCAACAAATCTCGGAGTCAATTTTCCTTTCTTCCCGAATCGAACAACATTCTTTAGTGGAGAAATCTTCACAAAAACCATATCTCTTACGTCGAATTCTAAATCCTTGCGACGCTTATCGGCATAACTTTTATGACGGTCTTGGGCTGCCTTCATTCGTTGCCGAATGATCTCTATACAATCCATAGTCTATTGAATCATTTCTGGCCCAAGTATCAACTTTTCTCCCGTTTCCAACCAACATATCGGAGAGTCACACGGTCTTCCATACAATGCCTCATATGGTGCCATACCAATACTCGACTGGTAACTGTTATTATACGAGAATTCCACCAAATGAAGATGATCTTCCCATGATCCTCCGAAGTCCAAAACACATGCTCTGAGGAGATCTTCCAAAACTCTGTTGACTCTCTCGGTCTGACCATCTGTTTGAGGGTGATAAGCTGTACTCAAACACAACTCGGTTCCCAAAACTTCCTGTAAGCTCTTCCAAAATCCACTAGTGAACAATGGGTCTCGATCGCTCACTATACTTTTTGGAATACCATGGAATCGAACTATCCACTTAACATACAACTTAGCCAATTTCAATGCAGCCCTGGTTGATCGAACAGGAATGAATCTTGCACTCTTAGTCAAACGATCTACGATGACCCAAATCCCTTCATTTCCTGCTCTGGTTCTAGGTAAACCATCGATAAAATCCATCGATAAAATCTCCCACTTCCATGTAGGAACTTCTAATGGCTGAAGCAATCCACTGGGCTTCTTCTGCTCGGCTTTAACCAACTGGCAGTTCATACATTTGGAAATAAAATTTCCAACATCCTTCTTCATACCTTCCCAGTAATAGGTTCTCTTCATATCCCGATACATCTTATTTCCACCTGGATGAATTGTCAACTTCGAGTGATGACTTTCCTTCAGAACTTCATTTCTCAATTCATCTATATCGGGAACAACCAGTCGTCCTTGTTTCCGAAGCCAACCCTCTCGATCGACCTCGAATCCTTTATCCTTTTCTGGATCCAATCCAGATTCCAAATCACGGATAATCTTGACAAGCTTATCGTCTCGCTTTTGGCTCTCGCCAATTCTTTCCACCAGAGTAGGTCTTATCGATAAGTTTGCCAACATCTCAGGTTCTAATTTACATCTAGGCCTGAAGTCAAATCCAGCCAAATACTCGAGACTCTTCCATTCTGAAAACATGGCTCCCAATCCTGCATGTCTTCGACTTAACGCATCTGCCACTGCGTTACCTTTTCCCGGAGTATAGGCTATACCAAAATCATATGATGCTAAAAACTCTAGCCATCGTTGCTGTCGAAGATTCAAATCCTTTTGGGAGAACAGATACTTCAACGACTTATGATCTGTAAACAACTCGAATCGAACTCCCAATAGGTAATGTCTCCACATCTTCAGAGCAAATACAATCGCCGCTAACTCCAAATCATGAGTCGGATAATTCCTTTCATGCGGCTTTAGTTGTCGACTTGCATACGCAACAACTTTATCCCTTTGCATCAGCACTGCTCCAAGTCCAGTACCACATGCATTGTTGTAAACCACCATCTCATCATTCCCACTTGGAATAGTCAAAACAGGAGCACTTGTCAGTTGCTCTTTCAGGATTCCGAAAGCTTGCTCACACTTAGCTTCCCATCTAAATACTTGATTCTTTTTCGTCAATCCTGTTAATGGTGCAGCTATCTTGGAAAAGTCTTTGATAAACCGACGATAGTATCCTGCTAATCTAAGAAAACTTCTCACATCAGATGTATTCTTAGGTCTAACCCAATCCTGGATCGCTGCCACCTTGGCGGGATCAACCGCTATTCCATTTCCAGAGATAATATGACCTAAGAACCTCACTTCACTCTTCCAGAAGTGACACTTCGAAAACTTAGCCTTCAGCTGATGTTTTCGCAAGATTTCCAAAACAATCCACAAGTGCGTCTTGTTCTCTTCTTCAGTTCTGGAATAAATCAGAATATCATCCACGAACACAAGTACGAACTTGTTCAACTGATCCCTGAACACTCTATTCATAAGATCCACAAAATATGCTGGTGCATTAGTCAATCCAAATGGCATTACCAGCCACTCATAGAAACCAGATGGTGTCCTAAAAGCAGTCTTCGAAACACTATCCTTTGTCACTCTCAACTGGTGAAACCCCGTTGCCAAATCCATCTGAGAAAACAACTTAGCTTCGTGAAGCTGATCAAACAAGCTATCTATTCTCGGCAATGGATACTTGTTCTTCTTAGTCACTTTATTCAGCTCACGATAATCCACACACAACCTCAACGATCCATCCGCTTTGGTTGCAAACACAACTGGTGCACCTCATTCGGACACACTACGCCAAATGAATCCTTTCTGTAAAAGGTCATCAACTTGCACCTTCAACTCTTGCTGTTCCCTAGGCGCCATCCGCCTAAGAGGCATCACAATGGGTCTGGCTCCTTCAACTAGATCGATACGAAACTTGATCTCTCTATGCGGCGGTAACCCTTTGACCTCGTCAAAGACATCTTCAAATCCATTCACAATAGGCACCGATGACAGTCCATCCTGTGGAACAACCAGCGAGTACATGAAGCTCATGAAGACGCCTTCCTCATGCTTACATCGTATCACAACCTTTCGCCCTTCCACATTCTCGACTGTCACCTCCAGCCTTTCACAATCAACCATGGCCGCATACTTCCTAAGCCAGTCCATACCCAAAATAATTCCGAACCCCGCAAAGTTCAGAACAAAAAAATCACAAACAAAAGAGCAATCATGACTCAACACAACTAGACCACGCATACCATACACAAACAAGACGAACCCCCAACTGGATTAGTCACAACCAATGGTCTATCAACAATATCTGGTTCCAAACCCAACCGGCCTACAAGTTCGCTACAAACAAAGGAATGCGACGCTCCAGTATCAAACAACACTCTAACTGGAACACCACAAATGGAAAGAGTACCTTGAACCACCACACTCTTCCCCTTCTCTTCCGCAGTAGGAGCTTTCAAAGATGATGGCACAGCCCCCAAATCATAAGCTTTCACAATCTGCTTGTCCTTCCTCGGTTCTGGACAATTCCTCTTGATATGCCCCGGTTTGTCACAGTTGTGGCACTTCACCGGCACTCTCGGATTCTTGCAATCTCTGGAGAGATGACCTTTCTGCCGACAATTGTAGCAGGTCACTTCACCCTTCAGCTTCTTTTGGCCATCCTTACCCTTCTGTTGTTGCTGCTTCCTCTTCTTGTTTCCACTTTGCTCCTTGGTCACAGCAACAACAGATCCTTCTTTAGGAAACAAATTCTCATGCCTGAGAGCTTTCTCCACAAGCTTCTCAAATGGGTCATCCAAATGATCCACCAACTGCCCCCTAAGATAACTGTCCAAGCCTGTCACAAACTTCTCATTCTTCTGATAGGAAGATTCAATATATGACCGAGCATACTTAGACAAAGCTTCAAACTCAGAAACATACTCAAGAACTGGTCTTCCACCTTGCTTGAGCTCCACAAACTTCTTAAACAGAACAGATTTATGAGCTGTAGAAATGAACTTAGCTTCAAATCTAGCTTGGAATTGCTCCCAAGTGATCTCTTCTTCCGGAGTATCAATGGTGATAGAGTTCCACCAATCAGAAGCTCTTCCCTGAAGCTGTCTTGATGCAAGCTTCCTCTTAGTTGCATCCTCAAATCCCAAATCACCAAACATCCTTCTACAAGCATCTATCCATCTCTGGACTTCTATGGTTGACTCTGACCCTAAGAAAACTTTTCCTCCAAGAGCAGTATAGTCTTTGCACAACTTAGTAAAATCCACTGGTTTTGGAGCTTGAACTTGAACCCCAATATCTACTGATGGCCCTGGAGTTGGCATCCTTCTCATGATCGAAGTCATCATGGCCTCAAACATAGCAGCATAATCAACAACTCCCTCAGAAGCACGGCCTTCCCTAGCAGCTTGTCTCTCTCTTCGGCTTATTCTTAATATCTATAAAAAGAATGATTAGAACACCTTGAGAAACAACCACATAAGAAGTTCAAATCCTTCTAAGCTACTATATTATATATAGTAATCATTCATCAAAATACAATTACGTCTCTCATACGTAGTTACGTCAGTGAGCGTTGGCTAAAATCGATTAACCAATGCTCTGATACCAAATGTGACGACCGCCCATGACTCCTACACTAAAACAAGGAAATAGTGCGCTGTAAAATGTGCCAGGCCGTCATGGACGATCATCAGGGTAAGGTAAACACAGAATAGTCTATCGTATTACTCACAGCGCATGGATAAAATACAATAGAAAGTATACATAGTGAAGCTCTATAGAACAGAATCTCATCGAATAAACTCATAATAGTTTGGTACAACAATCTGAAAAGTCAATACATCAAGCCTCACTACATAATACTCAGAGAATCATACAAACAACGGAACATCCAGTACATATAGTAAGAAAACAATATGCAAAAGCCTCTAGCTCGTCTTCGTCATCAACAGCGTTGGTCACTAAGAACAGCATCTGTCACCTGCTACCTAGTCTGCCCATCCCATCATGGATGAACAGCCCAAGGTAATAAGAGCTAAACATAAAACCTTGAGTCAGAAAAAAGTCTTAGTGAGCAGTAAATCAACTATCAAACATACCAAAAGAGCATACAGGGTAAAAAGGAATAGGAACTCAACCATCCCACTCCACCTCTTTCTACAGTGATAGCCCCAAGACACACTAAGCAGAAACAAACATAGCAAAGCAGACAATTAAAGTAAGGTAATTATCACTCGAGTCAAGGTCGGTGTTTTCCAAGTACAGACCCCCAAGGCCTAAACAAAGATCAGGTAAGCACCCCGAAAACATCGCTCTTGGCCCAAGCGACGATACAACCAAAACATCCAAACATCCATGACTCTGGCTATCACTGTTATCATTGCCTCGATTTCACCGTTAATTGAATGACTGACCCATTATTTCATTCGTCCTCCAAGGGCTAATGGTAACCCCGGTTCTAGACATAACTCCGCACGTCGTTGTGACCCGTGCCTAGGACTATCGAATCTGCCCAGAGTACTAACACATCATCGTGACCCGTGTCTGGGACGTCATCGTGACCCGTCCCAACGTACTCTTGCTTTGAGCATGCTAGAACCTTCAATAACGATGAGATCTCAGCCTTCTAGTCATCCTCCCCGACGACTATTCTCATACTAGCTCAAGCGCCTCTCGAGCCAACCATTATCAACAAACTCGGACCACTTCACCGAGTTATCAACATGCTTAGAATGATCCTGTCTGGATTAAACCAAGGCTTTCTCATATCATACTTTGCTTCATCGCATCATAGCAAAGTCCCATCTCAACATCATGCTTTGCCTCATCACATCATAGCAAAGTCCCATCTCAACATCACGATCAAATCTATCCATATGAGCTTTATCATCCGCTTCATATGCCACAGGCAGCTTTCCTTATTCAAGAGCCTTTCCACTTAGCTTTTGAATCATCTTCGACCAACTTGTCCAAATCAAGTCATCAATCAACTAACTTCTAAAAATCAATCAAATCAATCATTAATCCAAGTAATCAATCATTCAAACAAGATCTAAATAAACAGTTATAACTTTGGTTCTTCAAAAGCAACCAACTCCAGAACTGGACAGCAAAGGATCTAGCTTGATCCGACAAGATTTTCCTTCAAACGATGAAATCTCTCTTCAATGGATGGAGATCTTCAACTTTGGTTCTTGGATCTTCGATTTGATCTTCAATCTTGGGTGGAAGGAAGCACTAGATTGGAGTGGAGAAAAGAAGTGAAGAAGTGTTGTGGTCGAGCTCTCAAAATAGCAGCACTTCGTCGCTTCAAAATCCGGTGCCAAAAAGTGATGCAAACCCTTCTATTTATAGGCCAAATCTATGAGTCGTTCGCCCCCCCTTAAGTCGGTCACGACTTAACAAGGCACGACCTACGACTCATCAACCCCACGGCTCAAGCCTCTACGCAACCTATCTACACACACGACTTAGCGACCCACGACTCAACAGGATACGACTCACGACTCAACGACTCAACACACATACGCGGCATAGCATGCACACGACCTACCAACTAAACCCCTTAACGACCTAACCTCAAGGCCAACCTAACACAATGCCGCATATCTTCCTAAGTCCTAAGTCGTATGGACGACTTAACAACCTAACGACTCAACACTCAACACAGGGGACGACCTACCGACCTATCAACACACACGGCGTAGCGACTTACGACTTAACACCTATGCGACCAAACACTTATCTCGTCCACGACCTAAGCCATCTTCCTTAAGCCGCTAACTAACTTAATCCGTTATTTCTCTTAGGTCGCTTAACCCCTTAAATCGCTAACTTCTATAGGTCGGTCACTCCTTAGGTCGGTCAAATCCTATAGGTCGGAAACCACCTTAAGCTGTTCACCCTTAAGTCGTTAAACACCTTAAGTCCGCCAAACCCCTAAGTCGCTCACTTCCTTAGGTCGTCCTAATCCTTAAGTCGTACAACCGACTTATCTACTACCTGATCTAAGCTTCCACACGACTTAACTTCCGGACGACTTAACTTCTACATGACTTAAAAATACTAACATCCTAATAACAACAATTCTACGATCCTTCGATCCGTAAAAAATACGGGTCGTTACAACCCATCCCTTAGGGCTCAAGGCAGAACCACCTCGTGGATGTCCTACTAGAAGTTCATTTAAATGGAAGCGCCTTTTCCCCCAGAGCCAATCTCAAAATACTTCATACTACACACATATAGTATCTTTCAAATCATACTCTTAATATGAATCACATATAAATCTCCTTTACACAAAATCGATATCTCAAAATCGATAATTCCCAAACTTGGCTTTCCAAATTTTCAAAATTGATTTTTCCCAAAAATCAAAAGCCTTTCAAAATCAGTGGGTTCCAAAAACCCTTTTTCCCAAAATCATTTTCATATAATGATTTACATATATAGATATATAAAATCTTGAAAAATCTTGAGATCACTTCATACTTATATAAATTCCCTTTTTATACTTTTAAATATTTTCAAAAATCATTTCTTCTGGTTATAGATTTAAAAAGGAGAGTTTTCTATATAACAAATATATATCTCTTTATTTATATCAAATCAATTACTCAAGTTTGATTTCTTTTATAAAGTTACTTTCCACATTTCTCCTTTTTATAAAATGAATTTCATTTATAGTGATTTCCAATTTCTATTCTTATTTATCATATATTTCAAAATATATTTGTCTATTTCAAAAATTGTTGTTTACACTTCTTTACAAAATTTTCAATTTCATTCAAGCACGTACGATGTACATATATCGTCCGTACGCAATTTCAAATTCGATTGCTTACTCGATCACACAATTTCACTTCCGAACTAGTATCGTCCACCCGACTTCCTAGTGCGGACTCAGATTTGGTTTCTTGATCAGAAACCGTCATTCTCCTTGCATAGCCCTAACTATGATAGAGAATTTCCAGAATCAATCAAAAATTCATATCCAGGGTTCACAGTCAAAAATCAAGTGGGAAAATCCCAACTCGGATCGATATACTATCTCGAAATTCTATGCTCGAATCTGGATTAAATCGTTATGCGAATAGAATAATATACGTACAACCTACGTATTTATCTTCCTTTTGATTCTATTCACCTATTCACAATTGCTTCCATTTCCTTTTGGGTTATCACTTCAATTATAACAGTTTGCACTTTGATCAACTTGAATTTAGAAATAGCTTGAAAAAGTTTAAAAAGATAAGTAGCTGTAAAATAGTTATTAGTTGTAAAATAGCTGTAAATAGGTAAGTAGTTATAAATAGTTATAAAATAGTTAAATAGTTGTAGAATAGTTAGATAGTTGCAAAATGGTTGTAAAATAGTAATTAGTTTGTAAAATAGATGTAAAATAGTAACTAGTTTACAAAATAGTGGTAAAATAAGTATAAGATAGTTTGGGTTTTAAAAAGAAAGGTTGTATAATAAATAGCTAGGAAAATAGATTTAAAATAGTTTATATTAAAATAATTTATTTGAAAATAGTTCAGTACCAAACTGTTCAATTTCCCAATCTCCATTTCCAATCAATTTCCAATTTCCACTTCCAATTAAATTGATTCAATTCCAATTCAAGTTGAATTAACCTCGATTCCCATTCCAAATTCAAATCATTCCAATTTGAATTTAAACTTATTCAACTTCAATAACAGTTTCCATTTAATTCAAACCAAATTCATTTTCAATTAATTTCAATTCCAATTCCACCATTGAATTATTTCCAATTCAATTTTCCATTTAATTTTTATTTCAATTCCAAGCTCAACTTTTAAACCATCTCGAATTATATAAATTCAAGTTAAATTTTTAAATGTTGATTTAATCCCTTAAATCAAATTAACCTTTATTTTTAACTTAATAATCTAAATCTTTAAACAATTTAATTCTGAGTCCAAATTTCAAAATTCCATTTTAAATTACCTTTACTTAACTTATTTCAAAGTTCAAATAAGAGTTCAAAACTTTTCAAACAATTTTAATCTTCAGAATCCAATTTATTACCCAATTTTAACTTCGAAACCAATTCTTAACAAATTTTCAGTTTGCAAGTTCATTTTTAACATTTAAATCTTAAGTTCAAAGTGATCCCATCACCATATGTTCAATCTTTATCTCTTAAATTCAAAATTATTTAAATAGTTTCAAATTAAAATTTTATTTCCCTTTTATTTCAGTAATGGATATATATATTATCTCAATCCACTTCTTAATTTAATTAAAATAATTCAATTCTCAGTTTCGTAGATTATTAATAATAACAGGATAATATCAGGTTAAATCAAAGTGATTAAACATTCAAATTATCTAAAACATCTATCAATAACATCCATTACAAATTTTCAGAACCCAAACTTGTTTTGAGATCATACATAATTCCAAATTCATTTCAACCCATTTAACTTCCCTAACTTAAATCTCAATTTCATCTTGAAATTTCCAATTAAGGTTGTTTGCTAAACTTATTTAACTTCCCCTATGTTAAATTCAATTCATTAAATCCAGTCAACCTTACTCAATTTGAATTATCCTTTTCAAAATTTTAAACTTCTATCAATATCCTTTCCCACTTATAAGTTCAAAACTTATTTTTCTTTGGGTTTCACATTTAAGGGGAAAATTCAAAACTCAACACTTAGAGTTTATTCAAAGAATCTTTGATATTATGTATATCTCACATATATATACACATATTTATTTTATTTGCACACCAAGTCAATTTTTTTAAACCATTCCTGGTTTTTAATTTCAAAAAAATTCCTTTTAAAATTTTAAAACAACTCTTATTTTAAAATAAAATTCCTACATAAAAATATTATTCATTATATCTTTCAATACTTTGAAACAAATCTAATTTTTCTGGACTTAGATTTAAAACTTCACAATTTAAATCCTTTTCAATTGATAATTCATATTTATTTAAATTATTACTTCCTTAAAACATTCCATTTGCTTATCATTATTTATTATTATAAAACAAGCATCCCATTATTTGACACAACAACCATCTTATGATAATGACCAATATTATCATATCTGGAAACCAATTCATTATATATTATCTCATAATTTGTTGGAAAATAAAATCAAAGTAACTTATTTCAGCATTCTGAAAACACTTCTACAATTTTTAGGATTTTATTTTTCTGGTTTAAATCCATTTCTAGCTTATCTTATTTGTATAGTTCATCTCTTACCTAAATTTCTATTTGGTTTTATGTATATTTCCACTTAGTTCTTATTTAATTTAAATAATCAACAACCAATTACTTAAATATATATAATAATTGAAAAATTATTACTTAATATATCAAAATATAAGTCTTATATAAAAATCATTTAAAAACCGTTTTTAAAATCATTATATAAGAAAATAACAAGTACGCGCTCATATATAATACCGTCAACTCATTCTAGGGTACTACTGACCCTATCCTTAAATGAGTAACCCACCAGAGTCAAGTTTCTCGTTTAACCTTCTGCTCTGATACCAAAATGTAACGACCTCGAAAAATTGGTAACAACCCTGTATTTTGTGATTATTTTAATTGTATATTTTAATTATCTTAAATTGAATTCCTGATTTGAAAACTTTATTTTATTTATTAAATTTTTTTATTTTAAATATAAATTTTGATTTGTATGTAAATTAGAATTTCAAACATGAATAAATTGAATATTTCCAGAAAATGTGAATTTTGGTCAATATGGTCAAACTTTGACTTTTAAATTTAAAATTTACATATCTGAATTTTTGAATTTTATCTTTTACAATGAAAATAAATTAAATTTCAAGAATACTGCTTTTCGTTTCATTGAAATCCGATTTATATTGTGAAAGTTATTCTTTTTACAATATTGTGTGAAAATTGTTTTATTTAACAAAATTGTTTAATTTAATTTATACAAATAATATTTTTGTTTGTCTTATCTTGTTTTAATTGTGTATATATGTATGATGTGACATGTTACACATATATTTTATTTTTAAAACATTTTATAATTATAGATATATTTTTCAAATGTTTATTGTATATTGTTTTCAATTTTTAAGGTCTAGTTTCAATTATTAAGCTATTTTCTTATTTATTTTATACTTTTCTTTAAATTATTTATTTATTTTCTTTTTTTCAGTATTTTATTTTATTTTCTGAATTGTATTAAGTTTGTTTCAATTTAAAAGAAATTGGAAATCAAAGTGTCAAAAACCTTTCATATGCCATGACTTTTCACTTCCTTTTTGTCCTTCCATTTTGCAATTGGCATTTGCATTGAGTAGCTGACCATACTTTTGCTGTAGCCATGACTTTATCTTTTCTTTTCACGTGAAAATTTCTTCCCTTCTCAAAAAACTCACGGCTAGGAAAAAATGGTAAGTTTTTCCAATGTCTTCTTCCTTTATCTCTTCTCCTTTTTATATTTTCTATTGACTTTTGCCTTTGCTTCTTCTAGCATGCTCGGCCTAGCTCCTACTCCATCAGTTCCACCATCATCTCCACCATCTACGGCAGCTCCTCCTCCCCCTCCTTTGATTTTAACCAAGCCGTGCCCATCCATTGAGGTTAGCATCACAAACTTGGCACCAAACCCTTCCAAATTGCCTAACCAAGCCACATACTTCACCATTCCCCTTTCTATTCACTTCGGCAACCCCCTTAGCCGCCACCAACAGCCACTCCACCACCTCTAGCCGCTGATCCAGACATGTCCAGACCTGTACAAGCATGAGCTGAGCCATATGTGTAACGACCCGCCCTTCTGACCGCCCCTAGTCGGTAATTAAACCAACTTGAAACGTTCAAAATGACGGATTGTTATTCAGTTTATAGAGTTTAAACAGAATCAGCCACAGAAATACAGAATAATTATATTTCACATAATGAATTTTTCTTACATATATCAGAGTTTGTACAATGCATTAATTTATAGAGCGGAATATTTCTTTTAAGTACAAAAATAAATCCCCGAAAAGCTAAAGTTAAGCGTTTTCCCCCTCTCTCTCTAACTTCGCTGCCTGAAAATCTTCAAGCTGTAAAATACTCGGTCTGACCCGAGTATTACATTCAAAAGAAAATAATATACGGGTCAGTCTAATTCAAACTCAGTTATTAGTGCATGGAGGCAATAATAAAAACAATTAGACGACGGTCAAATATAAATTCACCTATCCGATCCTTTAACAAAGAAATCGGATAACGGTAAATATGACACTTAATAGTGTTAGACAATAAATCAGCAGATTCAAATTATCAACGAAGATAGATGAAGGAATTATAAATGAAGAGAATTTAGGGAAAAAAAGAAAAAAACATCAAAATTTCCTAAACGGCAATTAACAACAAAATCATCAAATTATAACCAAATCAATTCAAACAATTGAAAAGTTACTTTGAAATTTCAAAAACCGATTGGCTGCAGTACACGCACGCGTGTACAGCCTCGCCACATTTAAAACGTTAAATCTGTGTGGCTGTAGTTCACGGTTGCGTGCACTGCCTCGCCACTACCGTATATGGAATATGCAAAAGATCATAAATCAAAACAAAATAGGATATCAATAAGAAAACATGCCGTGTGGCTGCAGTCCACGCTTGCGTGCACTGCCCTGCCACTATAGTGATGATGTACCCAAAAGCTCAATGGAAGTTCACAAACGAGCACAAGGTCAAACCCGAGCATTTTAGCTGGATTCAACTCAATGTATAGAAATAAATACCAAACAGGGGAAAACTGCAAATATCAAAGTAAAGCAAGAAACAACTACACACAGAATCTGCAGTTGAAACAAGCAAATGGCCACGGAACTAAACAGTCGAGCAACGACAACGTAAGTGCCGAACTCAACTAAACAACACAAGTTAAGAACTGAAACACTACAACTACACATGTAACTGTCAGGCCAAATCAAAACAAAGTATTCAAACCAGAGTGGTTAAGGAAATCCAGAGCTAACAGCAATGCAAAGAAATCAAAGACCAAGTCGCAGCCATGATGATCAATCACAGTGCAACAAAAATAAATGCATCAGTGCACATGAGAATTGACTCAGTGCAATAAAAAATAACAAGGGTACAATTGCAACAAAAGAAGCTGCAACTACCACAAGTATTCAAAGTTGAAGGCAACTTGCAGTTCAATAACAAGTGCACAAAGGCAGTCATACCCAAAACAATGCAAGCCAGCATCAAAGACACAGCCGAATAAAAATCAGTGCATCAGTGATGTCGACAAGTATGCAAGTAAATGTCACTAAAAAGCAATGTTCAGCATACATATGAATCAATTTCATATGTACAACAAACACAAAGGACAAACTCAGCAATGCAAGTGAACTCAACCAGACAGTCAAATACAAAAGCAACTGAGAAATGAATAATGCAAACATGAAGTGAATGCAACTACAGGTAAACAACCAAGGGCCAAGCAACTGATATATGTAAACAAATGAAATGCAACTTAAATTAAAAGCTATGCAGTGATCAAACAGATTGCAAGATGTATGCAAACATAGGGCATGAAACCACAGTGCAACAGATCAAGCAATGAAATGTCAGATGCAAGACTAGATCAATGAATATGCACAAGACTTGGTCAGGCAAACCATGTTCAACAAAGTGCACCAGACCAGATTTTAGAGGTAACAAGATATGGTCAGGAGCAACAAAATAAAAAGGGCAGTTTAACTCGAGGAAAGTCAAAACAACAAGCTTCAAACATGTATGCAGCAGGAGTCAAATTGAATGCAAGTATTTCAAAAATGTACACATGGTCAGTCCAGTTCTAAACATGCAACAAAAGTGACTTTAAAATGAAGACTACTTCAAATTAGACTCCAAATAATATAAAGGCAACATGGCAGCAGTACAGATGCCAGACAGACAAATGCCAAAGCTCAGTGAAACCCAAAAAAAAATGCAAAGAGCTTGAGCAACAGATATAGCAACACTTCTATAATCAAACAGAGGTCGAAAAAAATAAGCAACCCAGTGTTAACAAAAATTTGGAGTGAATGCAAGACAGTGGTTGATAAAACACATGGATTAACGACCATGCTACAGGTATGAACATAATTTACTTGCAACTGTGGTGATATAGTGCAATACAACATAATTTATATCAACGAACCTATATAATCACTGAACAAAAGTGCAGCCTCAAAGACTAGACGAACAAGTCCAGATGTAATGCATAAAAGTGCACCAGAACAAGGTGGAAAATGCTATCAGGGATGAGCAAAAATGGCCAGAGTGATAAAATTGCATTTTAAAAGTAATCAAGTAGCAGGTTTCACAAAATCAAAGCAATGCCAAAGATCAGTGATGTTAAAGATGGTAATACCAAAAATAACAAACGAAACCAGTATCAGAAAAAAAATCAATTTGAGGCCATGATGACCAAGAACAGTAACCCAGTCGTGAATCTACACCGAGAGTGTCAGGTGAAAACGAACAACTGTTGCCAGTGACAGTGAACTGTATGGCCAAAGTCAAACAAAACAACATCATGAAACCAAGTCGAAATCGAAGGCCACAAAACAAAATAAGCAAACGAGGTCAAAGATCAATCACCAGCATCAAAACGAAATCAAGTGGCCAAAGTAATCATCAACTTCAAAACATAATCGAACGAAATTAAACTGTCGAAGTGCGAGTTGAAGGAGATGTGAGTGAAAAGTTCACTTACCTTTGACATCGAAGCAGCCGTGGCACTCAAGAATCGAACGAGCAAGCCGGCGCCTTTGATTTTCACGAGCCCTAATTTGGATCGAAGAACGAAGCCGCCTTCGATTTGAAAAGCCCTAAGCTTCAGAGCGCAAGAGGAAGACGAGAATTAAGGAACGACAGCCATTTTTTTTTCTCTCGTTTGATTTTGAAGTGATGAAGGAAGGGGTATCGGGTATTTTATGAGGAAGGGGGAAAAGGACACGAAGAAAAGATCGTGCTTGCCTTACCTTTTACAGTGTTTTGATTTGAGGCCATGTGTGCACGATTTATCTCATGATTTTAGGCGTGATAATTGAGATGCTGGTGAAAAGATATCTTATTTTTTTTTTATTTTTTTATTTTGCATTCAATTTGTTTTTCTCAACATCAATTTTTATCAACGCGTTTATACGTCGTATGCTCACAAAACAACTCAAATAAATACGAAATTTGAAATCTGGTAATAATTCAACATTACGGACCCAATGGAACTGGTTTCGTCAAATTCCGAGACTATGCCTCGGAAGGCTATTTTTAAATTCAATTTAAACGATAAAATTTCAAAACTATACGAATCACTTTCAAATTCAATTCCGAAGCTTCTATTATCTTCAGTACTATCAATGTGAATTTTCTAAGCTTTTTAAAATATTTTTAATCAACTTAAAATTGAAGATTCATATTTTTATTCAACTTTCAATAGATTAAATTCTAAAATTTAATCGCCAATTTCATAGTTATATTGGGAATTCAAACTAAACCATCATTCAAATATTTAAAATTAATTAAATATTTTCAATTTAAATCGTTCAAAATTCAGGGTTGTTACAATATGTGACCAGGCCGAGCCAAGTGGTGCATCCAAACCTTCCTATCTTGCCTTGCCTGTGACCTTCCTCTTATTTTGCCTTTGCCTTCCTTTTTCATGCCCTTAGCCTTGCATCTAGGTCTTGGCCAAGCCATGTTGACACCTAGGCCGAGCCTAATGTGGTGTGATCAAGCCCAATTGATCATGTGACAAGTCATGTTGTCATGGTCAAGCAAAGTTTGATGAAAGCTAGGTGATGTTCTTTGTTAATTCAAAATTCCAATTGTTTCAATGTAATTTGTATTGAATTCATATGTTTATATTATCTTATTTATTTATTGTATACAAGATCATCATCTAGGCTCCCATTCATTCAAATCCATAGTCGTGCTATGTCGTGCCGTATCGTGCCTTCTGGAATTTATTCGTGTAGTTTGATTTGCTAACTTCAGCTTGAAAAGGAGAGCCTTTCTCACTCTGACATTTCTACTTACGAAATAGTGAATTGATGTCAAGTGTTTAGTAATTAAAAATGTTTACGCAAGTAAATCATGATGATATGATATGTTATGCCACGTTATTATCATGTTAACTCTATTAATTATCACCTGACATCTGATATTTGACATTATATTGTGACATTTACATGTTAGTATATCTGTTTATATTGTTTATGCATATATGCATACTGCAAGTTTCCTGTTAGAATGGAATCACTATGGGTTGAAATGATACATACTCGAACGGACTTTAGAATATGGAAAAATCGTTATGGGTTGAAATGATAAGCCTGAGCGATTTTTATTGTATTTTATTTGACTTGGGATTGCGGCTTTGAAATGATAGAACCTGGATTTTCTTTTTAAATTGCAGATTGAAATGATATATATCCGTATCACTTGACCTAGGTTAGAAAATTATATACAGACCCCGTGGTATATTTTTAAATGATTTTTCTTAAGGTATGTACTTTTTAAGTATGAAATTTTGATTTAAAAATATATATTTTATGGTTTTGAGAAAATTAATTATTAAGTTTTGATTTGGGAAATTTAAGTATGTAAATTTGAAGTAAATGTGATTTTGACTTTAAATTATATTTTTTTTTGGCAAATCCAGCCGGTTTTTAAAGTGGACCGTCCACTTTTTATTACAACAAACGTAATAAAAAAATACAAGGAACAGGAGATAGGCAGGACACCTATGCTACAATACATGGATTTAAAGTGGAGCGACCACTAAAACTAACTAGCTTAGAGAATAGGTGCTAGACAACATGTCTAGACAGCTAATATCAATTGCACCACGTAGGGAGCAAATCACAACAGATAACCAAAAGGAAAAAACAAATACATAGAACAAAACATATCCTAAGAAAACAATTACATAAGACAATGACGTAGCACATTTCAATCTAGCAAACAGCTAGCAGATGACTTGGATCAATACTACATGATCACGATCACTAGAGGCAATAGCCAAACAGCAGCCACGAAGCAAACCAAGATTTCCAAAGGGATTCACAACCAGTAATACGCAAACAAGAGCTACAGGAGCGGACAGATGCAAGCAAAGATAATAAGCAGACACCAAGAACAACATTACCACACAACCACCGAACACACAAACTCGGCCGTAGCAAGGTTATCGCCACCGAGCGAGGCACCGGAGGTGGAGCATAGCTGAGGAGAAGCTCGCGCGATGAGAAGCCAAAACCCACTCACAACCCCAAGATCAGATCCAAAAAAATTCACAACCAACGACCCAGATTCAAAACCAGACGCAGTATACACACAACCAAAACCGAGATAGCTCACCAGAGTCTCATGTCGACAACCACGGCTGCAAATTTGCCAAACGCTGAAAGCAGTCACTAAGGCAGCACACCACGTTGACACACAAGAGGGCGCAGGAGATCCAGAGGTTCCAGACATGGGCGAATCATCAGCGAAGTGAAACAGAGGCCGAAAAGTTAGGGAAAGAACCAAATCTGGAATTGAAGGAAGGGGTTTGAGAGTGGAGCCATCAACAAATAGACAGTAGTGAGGAAAGCTAGAAAAAGATGAGCAGCAATTGATGAAGCGAAGAGGGATTGCAGAGATTAGAGATGAAGAAGAAAATGGTGGAGGCTGCTCCTTTGCACTAGTCCCCATTAATGGGTATTTGTTGAAAAGCCGAAGGAAGGGGTTGGAAAATGTAAGTAAATAATGGAAATTAAATTTAAAGTTTTGAAATGATATTTGAATCAAAATGTTAAGTTTTATTTAATTTATAAGTTAAGAAAACAGTAAACTTTGACTTAACAAATGAAAGTGAGTTTTTAATTGGATATTTAATTATAAGATTTTATTGTGATAAATCATATGTTAAAATGATTTAAATGTGAAATTTTGAAGTCTAGAATTAAGATTTATAAATTTAAATAGAAACTTTTTGAAGTTTTAATGTTTCTAAAGTTAAAATAAAATTTGGAATTTTATTAACAGCATTTCCCAAAAATGCTGTGGCGTTATGACAACATTTTTAAATGCTGTTGTTTTTGAATTTAACTATGTTGTAATAACTAAATATCTATTACGGCATTTTATAAATGACGTTGTTCCTGAACTAAACTACTTTGGAAACTATAAGCTACGATAACATTTTATAAATATTGTCTGTGATATCCCGGAATTTTTGGCAATATAAATTTAATAATCTGTATGAAAATTAAATTAGTTTGATAATAATTGTTAATAAGATTTGAATTGATGTAATAATCTACCTTTAAATAAATATTTAACTGATGATTTATCTTTAAAAAGCTTGTAGATTGTTTTCTAATAATATATAATATATATATGTGTGTATAATCTAAAGATCAGTTTTAAAATTTAATAAATAAGAATTTGTTTTAGAGCATATTAAAAATAAAATTTGTTAAATAATTTTGACTTAAATCTAAATTTAACAAAGGTTGTTTTGTTTTTGTTTTAAATATAGTTGATAAAATAAGTACTTTATTTACGTAGTGATAATTTCAATTATAAATTAATAATGAGTTATTTTTAAACGATAACAATAATGTAATATCTTTACAATGGATTTTAAATAAATAGAAGTCTTTATTTTAATTTTATTTATTTATATACATATGTATTTTGGAAAGCTATGATTTATAAATTTAAAATTAACATCTTTCAACAATGTTTAAAAATAAAACAAACATTTTAAATATGAAACATAAGTGTAAACCAAATATATGATTAAAAATAAGTCTGAATACATAAACTTAAGAAATTGTAATATTAACATAAGAATAAGAAATAATAAGTAAATACGGAATAAACCAAAGCAATGACTAAAACAAATTTTATAATATGTATGTAAAATACAAAAGCAAGTATTCATGACTGTAAAATAGATATGCAAGCTAAAGAGTAAACAAAATAAAATAAAATGCAGAAGCTTATAAAGCAAGATTCAGATAAGTATGAACGTCAAATATGAAACAAACCAGGTTTGTGTAAAATAAAATATAATACTAATAGCTTATAGATTAAGACTCAGGCAAGAAATAAAAATAAAATAAAATATGCAAGTTGCTTGTAAGAGAATGCAACACAAAAATATCTATACATAAGAATGAGTAATAGGAGACATTAAGTACATTAGCATTAAATGACTCCATTTATTAGCAGCCACCTAAGTCATTTTGAAATCTTATAAGATCATTGCAGCCCCCAAAAATATAATCTTGCCTGATAAAAACAAAACACAATAATGATATTTGCAAACTTGCTAACCCAGTTATCACCTACCTGCAAATTGCCTAAACCCAGTAAACACCTACCCCTATAAACTTATATATATACATGTCTCTCTTCTTTTGTTCGTTCCACATAGATTAGCAAACCTAAGACATACAAGTAGCATTTTGATTTTTATTTTTACTACTGAAGCATCAACAATAAAAGGCAAAATGAATTAAAGGAACATCAAGCAAATCTACTTTCCATTTTTTAAAGTTCAAGACTGTTTCAATACCAGGAAGTGCTCTGTTTTCAAAGGCACTGGTGAGTAACGTTTTTTTTAAAATAACTTAAGTTTAAACTTGTTGCATGTTAATATTTGAACGCTGAAATATATTTGTGTGAATATTTATGTGTTCATTTCTCTGTGTATCTGTGAGGTGAAATATCTGCATGTTGTACACCCTATAAGACCATCCTGTTTATAATTCTTAAGTTCATACCTTACTTCAAGAATCTTAACTGCTTGATCTAGTGATTTGTTAGGACTTAGTATCTTAACAAGATATGTTTGTTTGATCATTAAGTAAATTCTAAAATTTGTATCTTGATTAAATAAAGTAGAGATGTTCTAAAAAAAAAAGACTAACAACAGTTAATGAGTAATACGAGTGAAATTTTAATCATCCTAAATTATTAATTCAGGATTATAACTTGAATTCTTATCTGAAATTAGGATTTTTAAAAGTAAATTCACATTTTCTAGTTAAGTATTGTTTTGGCATTTCTAGTTTAATTGTTTTGGAGAGTATGGGTTGCCTCAGGCAATCCAGTTGACCTGGGAGTTTGTGGAGCTTCCTGGAGATGCTTGAGTGGTCGGGGTGTCTGGGAAAATTGGGTGAAGGATGATCAAAGACAGGTGGAGAGTGCGGTGGTGGATTCTTGGTTTTGAACCCTAGTTTTCTCAGGCTAGGAAAATTCGATCATCTCTCCTTCTATAGATGATCGAGTGTCATGGGGATTTGGGGAATGGTTGTCGAAGCACTGATGAAGCTATGGCCGGAGTCTCTGATGATATGGTGGTCGGAGTTTGAGGAGTGGCGAAATTTTCCAAGTTTGAGGAGGAAGACCTGATCGCGTTTCCAGGTTTGGGCAACTAACTCGATTTTGATTCGAGATGTAGCAGTGGTTTTGGACGATCGTGAAGTCATCTGGAGATGTTTGCCGATGAGATGGAGCTTTGGTGGATGGCCGAAGATGGTCAGAGCCACGGTGCACGTGCACCGTGTCCATTGAAGTGCTGAGTTTTGTTTTTGTGGGGAGCAGGGTATTTTGACTCGGGAAATACTCGAGTTACTCAAGTATGTGACTCGAAGTAGGGCGATGGAAAACTCGAAGCAAATCTGATTTCTCTCGAGTCAGTGTTGTTTCCAGTTTTTGTAAAACCTGGCAACAGCATTTATTTCTCTACAAATTCAAATGAAACCTGTTAAAAATTAAATAGTGGATTTAAACTAAGTCCAAATTCAGTTTGCAGTAAGAGTTCAAACCTATATTTTGAAATCTAAAATAAAGTTTAGAATTTAAATGAGTTTCAGGTGTACAAACTGGTAATTTCCAGTTTGTTTTAAAAATTTATATCTGAAATAAAGGTTCTAACCATAGTTTAAATTTGTATTTTTAAAGTATTGATTCAAATGAATATTGAAATCTTAAGATTATAAAATAGATTTGGATGTAAAAATCGAGTTTCTAATTTAAGTTGTTAAAAGAAAGTTTAGATCAAAGTTTTAAAATCAAAGATAAATTGACGGAATTCAAATTCACTTAGAATCCAAATCTAAAGTTTAAATCAGTTGGAAGTGTGAATTCAAACTTATTTTTGAATTCAAATCTGAAATGAGATAAAGGTTTCGAAATGATTAAATGTGGATTTTCAGGTTACTAACCTGACAGTTTTCACATTTTAAAATCCAATTTAAAATTTGTAAACAGAAATTTTACAAAGGTTTAAATTCGAAGTTTAAAGTATAGGTTCAAATAGACTTTGAATCTAAGGTAAAAAGAAAACGAATTTGAATTTTTAAACAAGATTTTAAAACCAAGTTTTTCAAAAGCAAGTAAAAGCAAAATTTTAAATTTAAGGTTCAAACAATGAGTTCAAGTCTTCTCGAATTCAAACCTGACATTTGAATTAGTTTTTAAATTTTAAATATATGAAACCAGTTTAAATAAAATAGTTTTGGAAAGTAAATTTGTTTCAAATAGAATTTGAATTTGGTAAATATTTAAAATAATCTCTTTTGAATCTTGAATTCAAAATGGAATTTGAATTTAAAATTTAAAAGTGTAATGTTCTAATACACTTTTATATTAATTAAGTCATTAAATAAGAAATAAATTATCTTAAGAATAATTAAGGCATTAAATGATTTAATTAATAAGATAATAAGGAATGGTAAGTTATTAAATTTATAAATTAAAATTTAGATTAATTTATAAATAAAGATAAATTAAGAAGTAAAGTAAGAGATGCTATTAGTCAATAAAGAAATTTACCACAGATTACTAATTAATTAATGTGATTAATTTTGGATAAGTAATCAGATTAATTAGATAATCTATTGTAAATGGTTAAGCGAATTACTTGATAACAGTAATTAAGAGATTAATTACTTATTGTAATTAATTTTGATAAATGATTGATTTCAGTTAATTAATTTAGATTAATTAATTTAAGAGAATCATTTGATAGATTGATAAGTTTAATCACTTAGTGTATGCAATGGAGCATAATTACTTAAGGAAGTAATTAATGTTAATTACTGGATGTAATTAATGTAAAATGATGTGGTAATAAAGTAATTTGGATAATTACTTTTGTAATTAATCAGAGGATTAATTAAAGGAGGAAATTAATTATGGGATAATTAATTTAATTATATGAGTAATTAAGGGTAGTTAATTCCTGGAATGATATTAATCAAAGGTGATTAAGAATTGTGTTTAATTAAAGATTAATTACTTAATGTAATTAATTTAACCAAAGTAATTTAATTTAAATCTAAATTAAAGATCATTAATTAATATAATTAATGATGTAAATTAAGAATTGGTTAATTAAGAAATAATTAATAATATGATGATTAATTTATGTAATTAATCAACAATAAATGTAATTAATTAAATTAATAAATAAAGTAATTAAATGTTAATTACTATAAATAATTTAGAATAATTAATTTGTAAAATTAATTAAAGACTAATTACTTATTGTAATTAGTGAATGATTAATCAAAGGTGATTAATCAAGACGGATATTTAGAGGATGATTAATTAATTTGATTTGTAATTAATTAATGGTTGTATAAGCAGGATTTATAGATGAAGTAATTAATTTAATTTACTTTAAATTAATTAGAGATTGAAGTAGTTAATTTAATTCATTTTAAATTAATTACAAATGGTATGATTATAAATCATTGCTTATGGATGAATGATATTGATATTTCATTTGATGATTGTGATCTCAGATATGAGATGGGTAATATCTGGTGATATAGATGCTTGGTTTAAGTAGGATAATATTTAATTATCTGATGGATGATAATCTTGATTTTTTATTTATGATGATACTGTGATTATCTATTGTGATATTATGAATTATCCATCTGTGTGTGTATTGATTATATTGAATTAAACTGTTAAGACTAAATAGACAACTTGGCCTCAAAAGACACGTTTTGGATTTCGATGAGACCGGGATCGGGTTTCCACATTAGGAACATCCGAAAACCACATCGATTCCAAATTAACGATAGGTCGTGAATCTGAAGTGAAGATGAAGATTCAGAATGCAAGGGTTGTCGTCGTTAACTCTGAGGGTGATTCCAAAATGAGTGTAACGAGATAATGCCTTCGGTTTCGTTCGAACCCAGAACGAACTTGTATGGATTGAATGCTTTCAGAAACATCGTCAGGCGGATGATGAGCATTCTAAGAAATATGTTCTATAAAGGTAATCGTAGCCTCAAGCCTCATCAACCGGGAATGGCTAAAACAGGGGAGGTGCAGCAAGGTTAGGTGGGTCATGCCCAAGCAGGACAAGGATATTCCCTTGTCTAGATGTCCCTTTATTTTCGGCTGTGTGGGCGGTTGATTGCAACAACTGCCAGGGTTTATCTTGTTCGGGACTGTTCAGTAAGGAATGGTTCCGGCCTTGTGTTGCAGGGGGTCGGGAGTGATCCTCGGTACGTTGATCTAGGCCACGTACTGTGACGGGCGGTACCCCAGTAGCCCTGCCATTGTATGGAATCCACAATCCAATAAGTGCCAACGGTTTTGATTGTATTACCCACTTTTGTGGCTAGTAGCTGGAATTTAATGAATGTAACAATTTCGGCTATTTTCTATTTACTTGAAAACCCTAGACCTATTATAATATCAAAGAATTTCCTATCAAATGTTTTGGTTAGCGTAAGGTAAAAACTTTCCCATGTTTATGTGTGGGAAGTCTTACGTGATACCTTTCTTTTCAAGAGATTTTCAAAAGTTAAGCAACTTAAACCTGTTACTCATACCAGACCCATGTCTGACCGAAGTTTATCTTTGTTTGTCATAAACTCTCGGGTACCCAAATTTTTACGGGTAGCCAAGGGATTCAGGTTAGCTTTGACGAATTCTGGAGGAGCAATGGAGCAGGAGGCTTCAGCGTTGTAGATATATATAGTTCCGCTGTGTTGGTATCTCTGAGTCGTATTGATTGAGTTGATTGTGTTATGTTGTATTAACTAGACATGTGTTTATAACTGTCTAGTATGTGATGTATTATCTGTATAACTCTGATTGATGTTATATATTATGTAAATACTTATGTGATTAATATAATTTATTCGTTCCGCTGTGAGATTCTGATGTTGTTGTTCTTTCTTCTCTATCTTTTCTATTTTCTCATCCCTTTCTTTCTTCAAGACGATGCGTCTTTCTGGGCATAGAAGGGCGGGTCGTCACAGTTGGTATCAGAGGGCTAGGTTGAGTGAATACCTAGGCTCTTAAGTGTTTTCTATCTTGAGAGAGCGTATTTGTAATTTTGATATATATATATTTATTTATTCCTACCTATTTGTTGGGTTACCTGTTCGGGTCTTCCAATAAGCTATAAAGGTAGATTGGGTAGTGGTGTGTGTAACACAACTACCAATGGTTGGAATTTGAATGATTGAGGTTGGAAGTGTATCTGTCAAGACTGTAGACCTAATACCGTTTCGAGTAAGCTTTGGGTGGTGTAAGGACTTCATTGATCTCTGAAGGAAACCTGTTAAGGTTCGGAGTTCTTTTTGAAGTGTAGTTTGGTTGAGCTAGAGTTTGGATCTGTCGGTTGGACAGAAGCCAGTCATGATATCTTGATATATCAAGGTATAGTAGCTATGTGATGAGACACAGTGACTAGGGATGTCTCCGAAGATGTTTCTTTGGGACAAGTTAAGGAAGAGTGTCTGTTTCGGTGTGTGGCTGTGTTCAGCTGGGTGTTTTTGTTTGCTTTGAGGTCCGAGTTTCTCAAAGAGCTTTGGATTAGGAAGTCTTCTGGCTTAGCTGTTTTTCTTGAGGAAACTTCAGAAGCAGCAGAGTAGATCCATTACTTCGATGGATTGGCCACATAAGTGTAAGCTGTCCTGATTTGTAAAGAGAGAGCAGTATCTTTGGAATTAGGCTGGATCGATCGCAAAAGTGACTTGCGATTATTTGAGTGTTCTCTTATGTTTCAGAGATTTTTCTAGATGTCTTCAAGACGTCAGAATTTTGGAGATTGAGTTTGGTATCGACTGGATTCCAAGAGTGGTAGCGATGAATCAGCTTAGTAATTGGATGATTTTTGAGCTGTGGAAGTAGCTCAAGTTTTGGAGAAACTGCGGAGTTTTCTTTTGGATATGTGAACTTTATTTTTGGGAATGTTTTGACCAGTCTGTGCTTAAGTTCACCTTCAGCATTTTCATCTGTTCAATCCGAGTTGCGCAGTGGAAGCATGGTGGCAGCTGTTTAGTTTGGAGGCAACTGGATATTGCAGTGATTGGATTAGAGAGTTCTACAGGAAATTTTTCAGGATCTAAGGCCAGATTGGAGTGCACCTGTTTTATCTTTTTTGGATAAGAGAAGTGAGTTCTGTTTTCTAATTTGGAATAGAGTTTGTGTTCTGAGTTTGGTTGATCTTGGAAAGATCATTTTGTTGAATTGTCTTTGGTTCAGTTTGTTTCTAAGGAACATCAACAAGAGTTGAGCTGATCAGGGAAGATGTAGAAAGCCCAGGATCGTCCGAAGAGTTTAGTGGATATGAGACTGAGGAATTTGGATTTTTGAAATCGGAGATTTGATTATGGATAAGTGTTTGGTCTTCAGGATTGGACTGTCAGTTTGGATAACTGGAATTCGTTGTGTTTCACGTATTTCTGAGGGAGTACGTGTAAGATCTATCTCTGGTTGTAAAATCAACAGTTCAGGGAGTTTTGGTTGTTGATTCAGACTTGTCTGTAGTCTGATATTCTGCCTTGTTTTATAGATCTAAATGAGCAGAAGTTCTGTAGCTTAGTAGTATTGTTTGTTGGATTCTATAGAGCGAGTAACCCGGTATTTATACTTGGGAAAAACTCGAGAAAATTCTATCCGGAATTTTGTATGGATAGTTAGATTTGTTTGATTGGATGAATTGGTTGCTATGATTGCTAGCATATGATTAATATATGCTTGTGTTTTAAAATAAATATTTAACTAGATTATTAAATTACCTTTGTTTTAAATTTCGGGGACGAAATTCTTTTAAGGGGGAAGGAATGTGATATCCCGGAATTTTTGGCAATATAAATTTAATAATCTGTATGAAAATTAAATTAGTTTGATAATAATTGTTAATAAGATTTGAATTGATGTAATAATCTTCCTTTAAATAAATATTTAACTGATGATTTATCTTTAAAAAGCTAGTAGATTGTTTTCTAATAATATATAATATATATATGTGTGTATAATCTAAAGATCAGTTTTAAAATTTAATAAATAAGAATTTGTTTTAGAGCATATTAAGAATAAAATTTGTTTAAATAATTTTGACTTAAATCTAAATTTAACAAAGGTTGTTTTGTTTTTGTTTTAAATATAGTTGATAAAATAAGTACTTTATTTATGTAGTGATAATTTCAATTATAAATTAATAATGAGTTATTTTTAAACGATAACAATAATGTAATATCTTTACAATGGATTTTAAATAAATAGAATTCTTTATTTTAATTTTATTTATTTATATACATATGTATTTTGGAAAGCTATGATTTATAAATTCAAAATTAACATCTTTCAACAATGTTTAAAAATAAAACAAACATTTTAAATATGAAACATAAGTGTAAACCAAATATATGATTATAAAAATATGTCTGAATACATAAACTTAAGAAATTGTAATATTAACATAAGAATAAGAAATAATAAGTAAATACGGAATAAACCAAAGCAATGACTAAATATTTTTTTATAATATGTATGTAAAATACAAAAGCAAGTATTCATGACTGCAAAATAGATATGCAAGCTAAAGAGTAAACAAAATAAAATAAAATGCAGAAGCTTATAAAGCAAGATTCAGATAAGTATGAACGTCAAATATGAAACAAACCAGGTTTGTGTAAAATAAAATATAATACTGATAGCTTATAGATTAAGACTCAGGCAAGAAATAAAAAGAAAATAAAATATGCAGGTTGCTTGTAAGAGAATGCAACACAAAAATATCTATACATAAGAATGAGTAATAGAAGACATTAAGTACATTAGCATTAAATGAATCCATTTATTAGCAGCCACCTAAGTCATTTTGAAATCTTATAAGATCATTGCAGCCCCCAAAAATATAATCTTGCCTGATAAAAACAAAACACAATAATGATATTTGCAAACTTGCTAACCCAGTTATCACCTACCTGCAAATTGCCTAAACCCAGTAAACACCTACCCCTATAAACTTATATATATACATGTCTCTCTTCTTTCGTTCGTTCCATATAGATTAGCAAACCAAAGACATACAAGTAGCATTTTGATTTTTATTTTTACTACTGAAGCATCAACAATAAAAGGCAAAATGAATTAAAGGAACATCAAGCAAATCTACTTTCCAGTTTTTAAAGTTCAAGACTGTTTCAATACCAGGAAGTGCTCTGTTTTCAAAGGCACTGGTGAGTAACATTTTTTTTAAAATAACTTAAGTTTAAACTTGTTGCATGTTAATATTTGAATGCTGAAAAATATTTGTGTGAATATTTATGTGTTCATTTCTCTGTGTATCTGTGAGGTGAAATATCTGCATGTTGTACACCCTGTAAGACCATCCTGTTTATAATTCTTAAGTTCATACCTTACTTCAAGAATCATCACTGCTTGATCTTGTGATATGTTAGGACTTAGTATCTTAACAAGATATGTTTGTTTGATCATTAAGTAAATTCTAAAATTTGTATCTTGATTAAATAAAGTAGAGATGTTCTGAAAAAAGAAAGAAGACTAACAACAGTTAATGAGTAATACGAGTGAAATTTTAATCATCCTAAATTATTAATTCAGGATTATAACTTGAATTCTTATCTGAAATTAGGATTTTTAAAAGTAAATTCACATTTTCTAGTTAAGTATTGTTTTGGCATTTCTAGTTTAATTGTTTTGGAGAGTATGGGTTGCCTCAGGCAATCCAGTTGACCTGGGAGTTTGTGGAGCTTCCTGGAGATGCTTGAGTGGTCGGGGTGTCTGGGAAAATTGGGTGAAGGATGATCAAAGGCAGGTGGATAGTGCAGTGGTGGATTCTTGGTTTTGAACCCTAGTTTTCTCAGGCTAGGAAAATTCGATCATCTCTCCTTCTATAGATGATCGAGTGTCATGGGGATTTGGGGAATGGTTGTCGAAGCACTGATGAAGCTATGGCCAGAGTCTCTGATGATATGGTGGTCGGAGTTTGAGGAGTGGCGAAATTTTCCAGGTTTGAGGAGGAAGACCTGATCGCGTTTCCAGGTTTGGGCAACTAACTCGATTTTGATTCGAGATGTAGCAGTGGTTTTGGACGATCGTGAAGTCATCTGGAGATGGTTGCCGATGAGATGGAGCTTTGGTGGATGGCCGGAGATGGTCAGAGCCACGGTGCACGTGCACCGTGTCCATTGAAGTGATGAGTTTTGTTTTTGTGGGGAGCAGGGTATTTTGACTCGGGAAATACTCGAGTTACTCAAGTATGTGACTCGAAGTAGGGCGATGGAAAACTCGAAGCAAATCTGATTTCTCTCGAGTCAGTGTTGTTTCCAGTTTTTGTAAAACCTGGCAACATCATTTATTTCTCTACAAATTCAAACGAAACCTGTTAAAAATTAAATAGTGGATTTAAACTAAGTCCAAATTCAGTTTGCAGTAAGAGTTCAAACCTTTATTCTGAAATCTAAAATAAAGTTTAGAATTTAAATGAGTTTCAGGTGTACAAACTGGTAATTTCCAGTTTGTTTTAAAAATTTATATCTGAAATAAAGGTTCTAACCATAGTTTAAATTTGTATTTTTAAAGTATTGATTCAAATGAATATTGAAATCTTAAGATTATAAAATAGATTTGGATGTAAAAATCGAGTTTCTAATTTAAGTTGTTAAAAGAAAGTTTAGATCAAAGTTTTAAAATCAAAGATAAATTGACGGAATTCAAATTCACTTAGAATCCAAATCTAAAGTTTAAATCAGTTGGAAGTGTGAATTCAAACTTATTTTTGAATTCAAATCTGTAACGTACGCGGATTTTCGTTGCCGAAAAACCGAATAGTTATGGATTTTTAAAAAGAATTTAAGAAAAGAAAAGAGAAGAAGAGAGAAGATAGAAAATAGAGAGAAAAGAAAATAGAAAAGAGAACAGAAAATTTTAAAATAGAAGAAAATAGAATATAGAGGAAAAAGAAAAACAGAAGACAATAGGACGGAATAGAAAACAACAGAACAACAACAGAATCTCACAATTCGCAGCGGAACAACATATAATAATAAATGAATAATCTTTAAACAAAGAACTATATCAGTTATTACATTATTATATTACATTACATCAAATCATCAGAGTGTACAACATACAACATCAAACAATGCAGCGGAAAAAGAAATACTATATAGTAGTAATACGTCATGCCATCCAGCTTGCCTCCAGCAACTCCAGAATATCCAGAATATCCTGATAAACCTTAAACTCTTGACTGCCCGTGTGGAAATTGGTGGGCACCCAGAGTTTAGGAAGGAAAACAATAAACTCCGAGTCAGTCATGTGACTGGTGTGAGAACTCAAAACAGTTTATTTATCTTTAAAATCAATAGAGAGATATTTTTATTTCAATTCGCAATGCTTTTAAAAATGAGACTACCATAAGGCCTCCCGCACACACACACAATGCAAACGCAGAATCGGAGGAGATTTCTCCTTATGATAGTCAAAGATGCTTGATACGTATTTAAAAGAACATTTGATATTATTACTAGTGCATAGTATAGGAAAATCATTTCAAAAATAAAGATATAAATCTTAGCCAGCATAGACATTCCGCACTTATGCCTACTATAGCTACCATGTTCAATAGCAGGTTACCGCCACATTCCATAGCAGGTTATACAACTAAAACCGTACAAGTCTCGTATTGTTTCTTTGGATTTCCAACGAATGATCAGGCCAAGGAACTTCCCATTGCCACATGAGAATGTCTCTGGATGGACATCCCCGAGAACCAAACCGGATCTCTACCAACACAAGGCCGGGTTACCCCTAACTGAGTAACAACTGACCGAATATGCCATCCCCCGGTCCTTTGGGACCTTTAACCGAGCGCTCGCAATCAATTCACACAATCATAAAGTGTTTTCAACATGAGTAAGTATCTGGGCTCCATACCATGATACCACCCTTTTCCAGAAGGAAATGCACACATCCTAAAGGGCGCTACCCCTCATAACCTTGCCGCATCTTTCCTGTTTTGACCATTCACGGGGTGTGAGGCTCGACGAAGTTTCATCCACAAAAACATACTTTATACAAAAGCCATGCTTTGGGTCACAAATGATCAACACAATGATCACAAGGATAGACGATCAAATAAACGATCCTATCACAAATAATCAACACAATGATCATTTCAGCATCACTCAGCATGTCACATTACCAAATTGGGAATATATTGCTGATAACATTCAACTACATAACCACTGAGCTCGTACGTCTCAGAGAAGGGTGTTAAGCTAAAAGAATAAATTCTCCCCCACCAACAGAAATATATTTGAATGAAATCGGCTTTATATCTCAATTTGTAATGTCAGACATACAATCCATACAAGTCTGTTCCGGGCTCGAACAAAACCGAAGGCACTTCTTACGAAGCCCTTGCAAATCCGGGTATTCACAATCCCGATCGAATTTCCCATCACTTAAGGAATCTCTATACCAGGAGCTACCCAGTGCAGAGACAATCGATAGGTCATCCCATCGCTTTCACAAATACTCGGTCTTCAACACCGATCTTCAATGCAATTATAACGACGTATCACATATTCGGAATGGGTTATACGACCCCATGGTCCTTTCCCGGTTAACCCGAATAGTGAGCGCTTATTCAAAAATAAGTGTGGCATTCAGATTCAATCAAATCACATCAAATACCCATTCAAAGGGAAATATTGATAGTCGGTTATTGAACTATCAATGGATATGCACACATCACCAGATTCCAAATAATTTTCCAAATTATTTATTTTCCAAAATATCTTTACAAGATATATAATTTTAACACTTCAAAATAAATCAATATTTATTTTTCTAAACCAATCTCACTTTCTTTTATAAATTCCTTAGTGAATTTATATTCCAAAATATTCATGCATATACGATTTCAATTTATCATTTCAATTTATCTTCCAAAAGATAAATTCTAAATATTCACTTTATATTGGAAAACATTTCCATACTTATTTATTCATAAGTAATTTTCAATCCATTTATTTTCAACACTTGGAAAATATTCAATATACTTAAATCGAGATTACGTATATATTTCATTCTATTAAGGAAATCATTCTCTTAACATATTTATTTGGGCCAAAACGAATGTTGCGTAAAACATCGTTACGACAACCCAAAATCACTAGTATAGGGATTCGAATTTAAAATAGATATATAAATCCCAATACTATACAAAAACATTTCCTTTCGGAAATCATTTACTATAACAACAGTGTTATAGTCCACCATTTCCTTTAATTTCTCGAAAACGTCTATTTCAACAATAAATGTTGAAATCTATGATTTCGAATCTCTATACCTTTTAAAAACATCGTTAGATAGTTTTAATTCTATTTAAAACATCATATCTAAAACAATTTCTTTAACATATTATTCATTATTCAAAAATGTGAATAAACTTCGTTAACAATTTCATCACTTCTATTCAATTTATTTTAAAGGATTATTCACTATTCAAAAATGTGAATATAACTCCTTTAATAGGTTTCAACAATTTTCTTATCAAGATAAGTCATTTGCGAATTTATAAAACAACGTTTATAAATTCCATTTCTATTTATTTATAAAAACTTCCTTTTTATAAATTCTTTTATTAACCTATTCCAGTTTATAACTCAATTATAAACTACAAGTTCATATTATAAGTTAATTACTTATAAAACGATTATTTTACAAAATCGTTCCTTAGAATTTCATAATTATAAATCTTATAACTTATGAGATTCAATTATTTACCCAAGTCTATTCTTTTAATAACTTTACAAATTTTATAAACCTACTGTTTATAAAATTCCATTTATAACTTCACCGTTTATAATTCTATTAATTTCATTCTTTAATGAAATTCATTTTCACTTCATTCAAACACTTATAAAAACTCGTTTTATAATGTCTATATCTCAATTTATAAATATCCATTTATAAATCTCTTAATATAAATCAAATTATATTATTCTTTTAAAACGTCTTTAAATTCCTTTATAATTTTACCATTCTATTGATTTATAAAATAATTAAATTTTTATAAATCCTATTTTTAATCTTTTCATAATAGATTCAAAAATCCAATTTAAACTATTTTTATAAAATCATAAATCCCATATTTCTCAAACATCAACTTTTAACTATATTCCACAAAATCATAATTTTTATAACTTTAAAAAATTATAACGTTTATTTATTTAACATGGATCAATTCCAAAAATATTTTATAACTTATACTTTCAAAAATCACTTTGAAATCATTTTAAAATTCCAAATTTGGTCCAATAATGCTACACACCAAATAGTCAATCACGACTACAACGATATCATATATCGATATGATAATCAATCAAATATCAAAATATCTGAAATTAAATAAATACTGTTGAGGAATCCAGTTGGATCCCTCCAACCTGTTTTCCTGCATCCAAAAACATTAGCACAATACCAATTTCGCTCCAGTACGAAATTATCGCGGTACATGTTCTTATTAAATATTATCCGCTTAATAACGTCGCAATAGGGTCTCATCCGCTAAACAAAAAATGCGGAAAATCAATAACTGCAATATATACATATGCCAATATATATATATTGATATTATTTATAATACCAATTTCACTGTTTATGAAATATTCGCGGTATATGTTTTTATTAAATAACATCCGCTTACTAACGGCGCATAATGTCTATTTTAACAATCAATAGATATTAATCAACATTCAAACATGCATTCAAATATTTTAAATCTAACTATTTAAAATAAAATCGAAACTGATTCGATTGAGTGAGAAGTTCTCACCTTGATTTTAAATTTCCGTTTTAGCGATTTATTTCGAATAAAATTAAACGGACGTTTAATTTTATCCAAAATTCTCACTAACTCCAAACGAGTCTAATCCAATTTCATCGCGTAGTGCTCGTCCATACGATTCCAACGCAACTGATTTCGCGCGTTTTCGACCTCGTATGAAAAAGTTATGAATTTTCAAAGTTACACGATTTTTTATATACACAAATTTACACATACTTTTATAAATTTATAACCTTCATCAATTCAGAGCCGTTAGATCTCAATCCAAGGCCTCTCCCCCTTCTTCCCAACTCACGTTCATATGCTCCAGGAATACACGCACAAAAGAACCCATGAGCTCCAAACTAGGGTTCCAAGTTACCGCCACCTCAAAGCTCGAAACTCCATCACTCCACCACCAAACGAAAGCCCTACGCAAGAGCTACCTACAGCTCCAACTTGGTGAGGCTCGGCCTTCAATATTGCCTCGAAATGCGTGAAAAACGCAACCCCTTCTCGCTTGATTTCCCGTTGATTCGTTGCTCCGTTTTCGATCATCTCCGTATGGATTGAAAGCTCTCTTCGCGCTCTCCAACTTTGCTGTTGAACACTTTGGCTAATTCTCTACGGATTGAGAGAGATTAAGAGAAGAAGGAGATTGAATTCTGGCCTTTGGTTGAGGGGGTGGCGGCTAGGGTTTAGGAATTAGGGTTTAGTGTTTTTTTTATTTTTGTGATGGCTTATGGTCTATTTATAGAGAAAAAACGAACACTATTCATTTCGATTTTCCGAACTCCGATTTACGTGCCGAAACTGACGTTCCTAGGGTTTATCCCGCGTTCCGGACACAATGGAACAGGTTTCGAAAGCTAATTCGGACATTTGTGCGAGATATGGCAACAAACGATCGATTTAAATTAAACCGATTTAATCGATTTTCTAGGCGTTTTAATTCGTACAGGACAAACGGTAAATCCAATTGACTTGAAATTTGAAACCTTACAATAATATCACATTACGGATCCGATGAAACTAGTTTCGTCGAAATCCGAGACTTTTTGAAAAATGGCTATTTTCACTCGTCAAATTTAAATTAAAAATAATCGTTTCGAGCTGCCACGATCAAACGATAGCTCCGATTGACACGAAATTTGAAATCCGGTAATAACTAACTATTACGGATCCAATGGAACAGGTTTCGTTCAATTCTGAGACTGTTCAAAAATTGACTATTTTCACTAGTCGATTTTAATATTAAAATATTCAATTTTCACAAATTAACTTTAAATTCGATTTTAAAAGTTCTAAAATATTGTTCTAACTTCAATATGATAAAATAAAATTTTACAAATCATTTTCAATCATATTTAACCCAATTTTCAATTATTTCCATAATTTAACGTATTAAATTATCGATTTAATTATTCAATTAAATCCAAAAATTCAAATAAAAATTTATTCGACTTATAAATTCACTCATTAATATTTAAAATTAATTAAATATTCATATTTTAATTATCAAAAATTCTGGGTCGTTACAATCTTCCCCCCTTAAAAGAATTTCGTCCTCGAAATTATTAAGTAAGAAAAGTTATAGAATCTATTAATTTTCCCAAAATTCATAGTTAAACTTCTTATAATACTTTACTAAGTTTTCAAATCATACTTAGTTTTCCTCTCAAAAACAACTACTATTGTTTAACTTTCATTTCCAAAATCAAAGTTAAAGTTTTCAAAATTTTCCAATTTTCTCAAAAATTTTCTAACGCCTTAAATTTCCGGAAAAATTCGCCATAGTCTCCTTTGCGCGGCTCGATCCGAAAAAAAAAATGACAGTATATATATCACAAATATACATCTCATCAAGTAATGAGGCATCCCGAAGGGAAAAAGTATAAAAGTACGGTATGTAATCCGAGATATGTACCTTATATTTTATTAGCGAGCATATACGGCTAATATAGCGCAAAAGCGAGCTCCAAATGCGAAGCAAACGCAATCCGCACCTACTAAACACTCTACAAACAACATGAGAACCATGCATATAGATAATAGTATCGATATACATCATATAGCAACATATCAACTATATATGTCACATAGCAAATGCAACTAAACAACAAATGCAATATATATTCAACCATCAACCAATTATCATCCAACTAACATTCATAACCAATAATATTCATTTATATACAATGAAATAGGTTTTCAATTTAAATCATATTTGATTCATTCACATTGGATTTTATCAACATTCCTTCTCAATTCAATTAGTTATTATTTACTAATTTTCATTCAAGTTGGTTCACTTCCAAATCAAATTCAATTCCATTCAATTCTATTCAAATTTATTTACTTTCAATTTGAATTTAAGTTCATAGCTTTCAATTTCATTAACACTTAATGAATTGTATAAAATCAACTAACAACCATATAACAACAAAATCACTTTGCATATATTCATTCAATTTGGTTTTAACACCATCACTTTCAATTGGTTCAATTAAATTGATTTTTATTCAACTATTCAACTTTCTAATAACATTAGATTTTTAATGAATTAACACTTATATTCATTATTTCATATCAACTTAATTCACATTCAATCATTTATTCAATTCAATTTCCAAAGTTGAATTTTATTTATATAACTTAAGTTCATATTCATTTAATCCACTTGATTATTTACTTCGATACCAATATCAACTCCATTTAACATCTTCTTAAGTTATATTTCCATTTAACTTTAAATTCACTTTTATTTACAACTCATATTCATATAGTTTCACTTCTTATATATATAAGTTTATTTCACAATTGTAAATCACATTAATTATAATTCAATTCTTATAATTCTTTTACTTATACAATTATTCTTTTATTTAGATTATTCAAACAACTAAACAATCAGCTTACATACACTTTAATAATTTTGAAAATTATTTCTTTATATATAAAATATACTCAAGGTAAAATTATTTCATTTACCCATTTTTAAAACAATATTGTGCCGAATTGTTCTATTCAAGTATTTAGAAACCCCTTCGGCATAGTCTTGCGGACCACGCTGACGAAAGTTCATATACCACTCAATAAACCAATCATCACAATATAAAACGATTTCATATTCACTAACAAATACGCTCTCATAGCTATTATTACTCTCAAACTCATTCTAGAGTACTGCTGACTCTATCTCTAATGAGTAATACCCAACAGAACCATGGTTGTCGCTTAACCATAAGCTCTGATACCAAATGTAACGTACGCGGATTTTCGTTGCTGAAAAACCGAATAGTTATGGATTTTTAAAAAAGAATTTAAGAAAAGAAAAGAGAAGAAGAGAGAAGATAGAAAATAGAGAGAAAAGAAAATAGAAAAGAGAACAGAAAATTTTAAAATAGAAGAAAATAGAATATAGAGGAAAAAGAAAAACAGAAGAAAATAGGACGGAATAGAAAACAACAGAACAACAACAGAATCTCACAATTCGCAGCGGAACAACATATAATAATAAATGAATAATCTTTAAACAAAGAACTATATCAGTTATTACATTACATTATATTACATTACATCAAATCATCAGAGTGTACAACATACAACATCAAACAATGCAGCGGAAAAAGAAATACTATATAGTAGTAATACGTCATGCCATCCAGCTTGCCTCCAGCAACTCCAGAATATCCAGAATATCCTGATAAACCTTAAACTCTTGACTGCCCGTGTGGAAATTGGTGGGCACCCAGAGTTTAGGAAGGAAAACAATAAACTCCGAGTCAGTCATGTAACTGGTGTGAGAACTCAAAACAGTTTATTTATCTTTAAAATCAATAGAGAGATATTTTTAAAGTCAATTCGCAATGCTTTTAAAAATGAGACTACCATAAGGCCTCCCGCACACACACACAATGCAAACGCAGAATCGGAGGAGATTTCTCCTTATGATAGTCAAAGATGCTTGATACGCATTTAAAAGAACATTTTATATTATTACTAGTGCATAGGGTAGAGAAAAATTCATTTCGAAAGTAGCATATAAATCTTAGCCAGCATAGACATTTCGAACTATGCCTACTATAGCTAACTATGTTCAATAGCAGGTTACCGCCACATTCCATAGCAGTTTATACAACTAAAACCGTACAAGTCTCGTATTGTTTCTTTGGATTTCCAACGAATGATCAGGCCAAGGAACTTCCCATTGCCACATGAGAATGCCTCTGGATGGACATCCCCGAGAACCAAACCGGATCTCTACCAACACAAGGCCGGGTTACCCCTAACTGAGTAACAACTGACCGAATATGCCATCCCCCGGTCCTTTGGGACCTTTAACCGAGCGCTCGCAATCAATTCACACAATCATAAAGTGTTTTCAACATGAGTAAGTATCTGGGCTCCATACCATGATACCACCCTTTTCCAGAAGGAAATGCACACATCCTAAAGGGCGCTACCCCTCATAACCTTGCCGCATCTTTCCTGTTTTGACCATTCACGGGGTGTGAGGCTCGACGAAGTTTCGTCCACAAAAACATACTTTATACAAAAGCCATGCTTTGGGTCACAAATGATCAACACAATGATCACAAGGATAGACGATCAAATAAACGATCCTATCACAAATAATCAACACAATGATCATTTCAGCATCACTCAGCATGTCACATTACCAAATTGGGAATATATTGCTGATAACATTCAACTATATAACCTCTGAGCTCGTACGTCTCAGAGAAGGGTGTTAAGCTAAAAGAATAAATTCTCCGCCACCAACAGAAATATATTTGAATGAAATCGGCTTTATATCTCAATTTGTAATGTCAGACATACAATCCATACAAGTCTGTTCCGGGCTCGAACAAAACCGAAGGCACTTCTTACGAAGCCCTTGCAAATCCGGGTATTCACAATCCCGATCGAATTTCCCATCACTTAAGGAATCTCTATACCAGGAGCTACCCAGTGCAGAGACAATCGATAGGTCATCCTATCGCTTTCACAAATACTCGGTCTTCAACACCGATCTTCAATGCAATTATAACGACGTATCACATATTCGGAATGGGTTATACGACCCCATGGTCCTTTCCCGGTTAACCCGAATAGTGAGCGCTTATTCAAAAATAAGTGTGGCATTCAGATTCAATCAAATCACATCAAATACCCATTCAAAGGGAAATATTGATAGTCGGTTATTGAACTATCAATGGATATGCACACATCACCAGATTCCAAATAATTTTCCAAATTATTTATTTTCCAAAATATCTTTACAAGATATATAATTTTAACACTTCAAAATAAATCAATATTTATTTTTCTAAACCAATCTCACTTTCTTTTATAAATTCCTTAGTGAATTTATATTCCAAAATATTCATGCATATACGATTTCAATTTATCATTTCAATTTATCTTCCAAAAGATAAATTCTAAATATTCACTTTATATTGGAAAACATTTCCATACTTATTTATTCATAAGTAATTTTCAATCCATTTATTTTCAACACTTGGAAAATATTCAATATACTTAAATCGAGATTACGTATATATTTCATTCTATTAAGGAAATCATTCTCTTAACATATTTATTTGGGCCAAAACGAATGTTGCGTAAAACATCGTTACGACAACCCAAAATCACTAGTATAGGGATTCGAATTTAAAATGGATATATAAATCCCAATACTATACAAAAACATTTCCTTTCGGAAATCATTTACTATAACAACAGTGTTATAGTCCACCATTTCCTTTAATTTCTCGAAAACGTCTATTTCAACAATAAATGTTGAAATCTATGATTTCGAATCTCTATACCTTTTAAAAACATCGTTAGATAGTTTTAATTCTATTTAAAACATCATATCTAAAACAATTTCTTTAACATATTATTCATTATTCAAAAATGTGAATAAACTTCGTTAACAATTTCATCACTTCTATTCAATTTATTTTAAAGGATTATTCACTATTCAAAAATGTGAATATAACTCCTTTAATAGGTTTCAACAATTTTCTTATCAAGATAAGTCATTTGCGAATTTATAAAACAACGTTTATAAATTCCATTTCTATTTATTTATAAAAACTTCCTTTTTATAAATTCTTTTATTAACCTATTCCAGTTTATAACTCAATTATAAACTACAAGTTCATATTATAAGTTAATTACTTATAAAACGATTATTTTACAAAATCGTTCCTTAGAATTTCATAATTATAAATCTTATAACTTATGAGATTCAATTATTTACCCAAGTCTATTCTTTTAATAACTTTACAAATTTTATAAACCTACTGTTTATAAAATTCCATTTATAACTTCACCGTTTATAATTCTATTAATTTCATTCTTTAATGAAATTCATTTTCACTTCATTCAAACACTTATAAAAACTCGTTTTATAATGTCTATATCTCAATTTATAAATATCCATTTATAAATCTCTTAATATAAATCAAATTATATTATTCTTTTAAAACGTCTTTAAATTCCTTTATAATTTTACCATTCTATTGATTTATAAAATAATTAAATTTTTATAAATCCTATTTTTAATCTTTTCATAATAGATTCAAAAATCCAATTTAAACTATTTTTATAAAATCATAAATCCCATATTTCTCAAACATCAACTTTTAACTATATTCCACAAAATCATAATTTTTATAACTTTAAAAAATTATAACGTTTATTTATTTAACATGGATCAATTCCAAAAATATTTTATAACTTATACTTTCAAAAATCACTTTGAAATCATTTTAAAATTCCAAATTTGGTCCAATAATGCTACACACCAAATAGTCAATCACGACTACAACGATATCATATATCGATATGATAATCAATCAAATATCAAAATATCTGAAATTAAATAAATACTGTTGAGGAATCCAGTTGGATCCCTCCAACCTGTTTTCCTGCATCCAAAAACATTAGCACAATACCAATTTCGCTCCAGTACGAAATTATCGCGGTACATGTTCTTATTAAATATTATCCGCTTAATAACGTCGCAATAGGGTCTCATCCGCTAAACAAAAAATGCGGAAAATCAATAACTGCAATATATACATATGCCAATATATATATATTGATATTATTTATAATACCAATTTCACTGTTTATGAAATATTCGCGGTATATGTTTTTATTAAATAACATCCGCTTACTAACGGCGCATAATGTCTATTTTAACAATCAATAGATATTAATCAACATTCAAACATGCATTCAAATATTTTAAATCTAACTATTTAAAATAAAATCGAAACTGATTCGATTGAGTGAGAAGTTCTCACCTTGATTTTAAATTTCCGTTTTAGCGATTTATTTCGAATAAAATTAAACGGACGTTTAATTTTATCCAAAATTCTCACTAACTCCAAACGAGTCTAATCCAATTTCATCGCGTAGTGCTCGTCCATACGATTCCAACGCAACTGATTTCGCGCGTTTTCGACCTCGTATGAAAAAGTTATGAATTTTCAAAGTTACACGATTTTTTATATACACAAATTTACACATACTTTTATAAATTTATAACCTTCATCAATTCAGAGCCGTTAGATCTCAATCCAAGGCCTCTCCCCCTTCTTCCCAACTCACGTTCATATGCTCCAGGAATACACGCACAAAAGAACCCATGAGCTCCAAACTAGGGTTCCAAGTTACCGCCACCTCAAAGCTCGAAACTCCATCACTCCACCACCAAACGAAAGCCCTACGCAAGAGCTACCTACAGCTCCAACTTGGTGAGGCTCGGCCTTCAATATTGCCTCGAAATGCGTGAAAAACGCAACCCCTTCTCGCTTGATTTCCCGTTGATTCGTTGCTCCGTTTTCGATCATCTCCGTATGGATTGAAAGCTCTCTTCGCGCTCTCCAACTTTGCTGTTGAACACTTTGGCTAATTCTCTACGGATTGAGAGAGATTAAGAGAAGAAGGAGATTGAATTCTGGCCTTTGGTTGAGGGGGTGGCGGCTAGGGTTTAGGAATTAGGGTTTAGTGTTTTTTTTATTTTTGTGATGGCTTATGGTCTATTTATAGAGAAAAAACGAACACTATTCATTTCGATTTTCCGAACTCCGATTTACGTGCCGAAACTGACGTTCCTAGGGTTTATCCCGCGTTCCGGACACAATGGAACAGGTTTCGAAAGCTAATTCGGACATTTGTGCGAGATATGGCAACAAACGATCGATTTAAATTAAACCGATTTAATCGATTTTCTAGGCGTTTTAATTCGTACAGGACAAACGGTAAATCCAATTGACTTGAAATTTGAAACCTTACAATAATATCACATTACGGATCCGATGAAACTAGTTTCGTCGAAATCCGAGACTTTTTGAAAAATGGCTATTTTCACTCGTCAAATTTAAATTAAAAATAATCGTTTCGAGCTGCCACGATCAAACGATAGCTCCGATTGACACGAAATTTGAAATCCGGTAATAACTAACTATTACGGATCCAATGGAACAGGTTTCGTTCAATTCTGAGACTGTTCAAAAATTGACTATTTTCACTAGTCGATTTTAATATTAAAATATTCAATTTTCACAAATTAACTTTAAATTCGATTTTAAAAGTTCTAAAATATTGTTCTAACTTCAATATGATAAAATAAAATTTTACAAATCATTTTCAATCATATTTAACCCAATTTTCAATTATTTCCATAATTTAACGTATTAAATTATCGATTTAATTATTCAATTAAATCCAAAAATTCAAATAAAAATTTATTCGACTTATAAATTCACTCATTAATATTTAAAATTAATTAAATATTCATATTTTAATTATCAAAAATTCTGGGTCGTTACAATCTTCCCCCCTTAAAAGAATTTCGTCCTCGAAATTATTAAGTAAGAAAAGTTATAGAATCTATTAATTTTCCCAAAATTCATAGTTAAACTTCTTATAATACTTTACTAAGTTTTCAAATCATACTTAGTTTTCCTCTCAAAAACAACTACTATTGTTTAACTTTCATTTCCAAAATCAAAGTTAAAGTTTTCAAAATTTTCCAATTTTCTCAAAAATTTTCTAACGCCTTAAATTTCCGGAAAAATTCGCCATAGTCTCCTTTGCGCGGCTCGATCCGAAAAAAAAAATGACAGTATATATATCACAAATATACATCTCATCAAGTAATGAGGCATCCCGAAGGGAAAAAGTATAAAAGTACGGTATGTAATCCGAGATATGTACCTTATATTTTATTAGCGAGCATATACGGCTAATATAGCGCAAAAGCGAGCTCCAAATGCGAAGCAAACGCAATCCGCACCTACTAAACACTCTACAAACAACATGAGAACCATGCATATAGATAATAGTATCGATATACATCATATAGCAACATATCAACTATATATGTCACATAGCAAATGCAACTAAACAACAAATGCAATATATATTCAACCATCAACCAATTATCATCCAACTAACATTCATAACCAATAATATTCATTTATATACAATGAAATAGGTTTTCAATTTAAATCATATTTGATTCATTCACATTGGATTTTATCAACATTCCTTCTCAATTCAATTAGTTATTATTTACTAATTTTCATTCAAGTTGGTTCACTTCCAAATCAAATTCAATTCCATTCAATTCTATTCAAATTTATTTACTTTCAATTTGAATTTAAGTTCATAGCTTTCAATTTCATTAACACTTAATGAATTGTATAAAATCAACTAACAACCATATAACAACAAAATCACTTTGCATATATTCATTCAATTTGGTTTTAACACCATCACTTTCAATTGGTTCAATTAAATTGATTTTTATTCAACTATTCAACTTTCTAATAACATTAGATTTTTAATGAATTAACACTTATATTCATTATTTCATATCAACTTAATTCACATTCAATCATTTATTCAATTCAATTTCCAAAGTTGAATTTTATTTATATAACTTAAGTTCATATTCATTTAATCCACTTGATTATTTACTTCGATACCAATATCAACTCCATTTAACATCTTCTTAAGTTATATTTCCATTTAACTTTAAATTCACTTTTATTTACAACTCATATTCATATAGTTTCACTTCTTATATATATAAGTTTATTTCACAATTGTAAATCACATTAATTATAATTCAATTCTTATAATTCTTTTACTTATACAATTATTCTTTTATTTAGATTATTCAAACAACTAAACAATCAGCTTACATACACTTTAATAATTTTGAAAATTATTTCTTTATATATAAAATATACTCAAGGTAAAATTATTTCATTTACCCATTTTTAAAACAATATTGTGCCGAATTGTTCTATTCAAGTATTTAGAAACCCCTTCGGCATAGTCTTGCGGACCACGCTGACGAAAGTTCATATACCACTCAATAAACCAATCATCACAATATAAAACGATTTCATATTCACTAACAAATACGCTCTCATAGCTATTATTACTCTCAAACTCATTCTAGAGTACTGCTGACTCTATCTCTAATGAGTAATACCCAACAGAACCATGGTTGTCGCTTAACCATAAGCTCTGATACCAAATGTAACGTACGCGGATTTTCGTTGCTGAAAAACCGAATAGTTATGGATTTTTAAAAAAGAATTTAAGAAAAGAAAAGAGAAGAAGAGAGAAGATAGAAAATAGAGAGAAAAGAAAATAGAAAAGAGAACAGAAAATTTTAAAATAGAAGAAAATAGAATATAGAGGAAAAAGAAAAACAGAAGAAAATAGGACGGAATAGAAAACAACAGAACAACAACAGAATCTCACAATTCGCAGCGGAACAACATATAATAATAAATGAATAATCTTTAAACAAAGAACTATATCAGTTATTACATTACATTATATTACATTACATCAAATCATCAGAGTGTACAACATACAACATCAAACAATGCAGCGGAAAAAGAAATACTATATAGTAGTAATACGTCATGCCATCCAGCTTGCCTCCAGCAACTCCAGAATATCCAGAATATCCTGATAAACCTTAAACTCTTGACTGCCCGTGTGGAAATTGGTGGGCACCCAGAGTTTAGGAAGGAAAACAATAAACTCCGAGTCAGTCATGTAACTGGTGTGAGAACTCAAAACAGTTTATTTATCTTTAAAATCAATAGAGAGATATTTTTAAAGTCAATTCGCAATGCTTTTAAAAATGAGACTACCATAAGGCCTCCCGCACACACACACAATGCAAACGCAGAATCGGAGGAGATTTCTCCTTATGATAGTCAAAGATGCTTGATACGCATTTAAAAGAACATTTTATATTATTACTAGTGCATAGGGTAGAGAAAAATTCATTTCGAAAGTAGCATATAAATCTTAGCCAGCATAGACATTTCGAACTATGCCTACTATAGCTAACTATGTTCAATAGCAGGTTACCGCCACATTCCATAGCAGTTTATACAACTAAAACCGTACAAGTCTCGTATTGTTTCTTTGGATTTCCAACGAATGATCAGGCCAAGGAACTTCCCATTGCCACATGAGAATGCCTCTGGATGGACATCCCCGAGAACCAAACCGGATCTCTACCAACACAAGGCCGGGTTACCCCTAACTGAGTAACAACTGACCGAATATGCCATCCCCCGGTCCTTTGGGACCTTTAACCGAGCGCTCGCAATCAATTCACACAATCATAAAGTGTTTTCAACATGAGTAAGTATCTGGGCTCCATACCATGATACCACCCTTTTCCAGAAGGAAATGCACACATCCTAAAGGGCGCTACCCCTCATAACCTTGCCGCATCTTTCCTGTTTTGACCATTCACGGGGTGTGAGGCTCGACGAAGTTTCGTCCACAAAAACATACTTTATACAAAAGCCATGCTTTGGGTCACAAATGATCAACACAATGATCACAAGGATAGACGATCAAATAAACGATCCTATCACAAATAATCAACACAATGATCATTTCAGCATCACTCAGCATGTCACATTACCAAATTGGGAATATATTGCTGATAACATTCAACTATATAACCTCTGAGCTCGTACGTCTCAGAGAAGGGTGTTAAGCTAAAAGAATAAATTCTCCGCCACCAACAGAAATATATTTGAATGAAATCGGCTTTATATCTCAATTTGTAATGTCAGACATACAATCCATACAAGTCTGTTCCGGGCTCGAACAAAACCGAAGGCACTTCTTACGAAGCCCTTGCAAATCCGGGTATTCACAATCCCGATCGAATTTCCCATCACTTAAGGAATCTCTATACCAGGAGCTACCCAGTGCAGAGACAATCGATAGGTCATCCTATCGCTTTCACAAATACTCGGTCTTCAACACCGATCTTCAATGCAATTATAACGACGTATCACATATTCGGAATGGGTTATACGACCCCATGGTCCTTTCCCGGTTAACCCGAATAGTGAGCGCTTATTCAAAAATAAGTGTGGCATTCAGATTCAATCAAATCACATCAAATACCCATTCAAAGGGAAATATTGATAGTCGGTTATTGAACTATCAATGGATATGCACACATCACCAGATTCCAAATAATTTTCCAAATTATTTATTTTCCAAAATATCTTTACAAGATATATAATTTTAACACTTCAAAATAAATCAATATTTATTTTTCTAAACCAATCTCACTTTCTTTTATAAATTCCTTAGTGAATTTATATTCCAAAATATTCATGCATATACGATTTCAATTTATCATTTCAATTTATCTTCCAAAAGATAAATTCTAAATATTCACTTTATATTGGAAAACATTTCCATACTTATTTATTCATAAGTAATTTTCAATCCATTTATTTTCAACACTTGGAAAATATTCAATATACTTAAATCGAGATTACGTATATATTTCATTCTATTAAGGAAATCATTCTCTTAACATATTTATTTGGGCCAAAACGAATGTTGCGTAAAACATCGTTACGACAACCCAAAATCACTAGTATAGGGATTCGAATTTAAAATGGATATATAAATCCCAATACTATACAAAAACATTTCCTTTCGGAAATCATTTACTATAACAACAGTGTTATAGTCCACCATTTCCTTTAATTTCTCGAAAACGTCTATTTCAACAATAAATGTTGAAATCTATGATTTCGAATCTCTATACCTTTTAAAAACATCGTTAGATAGTTTTAATTCTATTTAAAACATCATATCTAAAACAATTTCTATAACATATTATTCATTATTCAAAAATGTGAATAAACTTCGTTAACAATTTCATCACTTCTATTCAATTTATTTTAAAGGATTATTCACTATTCAAAAATGTGAATATAACTCCTTTAATAGGTTTCAACAATTTTCTTATCAAGATAAGTCATTTGCGAATTTATAAAACAACGTTTATAAATTCCATTTCTATTTATTTATAAAAACTTCCTTTTTATAAATTCTTTTATTAACCTATTCCAGTTTATAACTCAATTATAAACTACAAGTTCATATTATAAGTTAATTACTTATAAAACGATTATTTTACAAAATCGTTCCTTAGAATTTCATAATTATAAATCTTATAACTTATGAGATTCAATTATTTACCCAAGTCTATTCTTTTAATAACTTTACAAATTTTATAAACCTACTGTTTATAAAATTCCATTTATAACTTCACCGTTTATAATTCTATTAATTTCATTCTTTAATGAAATTCATTTTCACTTCATTCAAACACTTATAAAAACTCGTTTTATAATGTCTATATCTCAATTTATAAATATCCATTTATAAATCTCTTAATATAAATCAAATTATATTATTCTTTTAAAACGTCTTTAAATTCCTTTATAATTTTACCATTCTATTGATTTATAAAATAATTAAATTTTTATAAATCCTATTTTTAATCTTTTCATAATAGATTCAAAAATCCAATTTAAACTATTTTTATAAAATCATAAATCCCATATTTCTCAAACATCAACTTTTAACTATATTCCACAAAATCATAATTTTTATAACTTTAAAAAATTATAACGTTTATTTATTTAACATGGATCAATTCCAAAAATATTTTATAACTTATACTTTCAAAAATCACTTTGAAATCATTTTAAAATTCCAAATTTGGTCCAATAATGCTACACACCAAATAGTCAATCACGACTACAACGATATCATATATCGATATGATAATCAATCAAATATCAAAATATCTGAAATTAAATAAATACTGTTGAGGAATCCAGTTGGATCCCTCCAACCTGTTTTTCTGCATCCAAAAACATTAGCACAATACCAGTTTCGCTCCAGTACGAAATTATCGCGGTACATGTTCTTATTAAATATTATCCGCTCAATAACGGCGCAATAGGGTCTCATCCGCTAAACAAAAAATGCGGAAAATCAATAACTGCAATATATACATATGCCAATATATATATATTGATATTATTTATAATACCAATTTCACTGTTTATGAAATATTCGCGGTATATGTTTTTATTAAATAACATCCGCTTACTAACGGCGCATAATGTCTATTTTAACAATCAATAGATATTAATCAACATTCAAACATGCATTCAAATATTTTAAATCTAACTATTTAAAATAAAATCGAAACTGATTCGATTGAGTGAGAAGTTCTCACCTTGATTTTAAATTTCCGTTTTAGCGATTTATTTCGAATAAAATTAAACGGACGTTTAATTTTACCCAAAATTCTCACTAACTCCAAACGACTCCAATCCAATTTCATCGCGTAGTGCTCGTCCATACGATTCCAACGCAACTGATTTCGCGCGTTTTCGACCTCGTATGAAAAAGTTATGAATTTTCAAAGTTACACGATTTTTTATATACACAAATTTACACATACTTTTATAAATTTATAACCTTCATCAATTCAGAGCCGTTAGATCTCAATCCAAGGCCTCTCCCCCTTCTTCCCAACTCACGTTCATATGCTCCAGGAATACACGCACAAAAGAACCCATGAGCTCCAAACTAGGGTTCCAAGTTACCGCCACCTCAAAGCTCGAAACTCCATCACTCCACCACCAAACGAAAGCCCTACGCAAGAGCTACCTACAGCTCCAACTTGGTGAGGCTCGGCCTTCAATATTGCCTCGAAATGCGTGAAAAACGCAGCCCCTTCTCGCTTGATTTCCCGTTGATTCGTTGCTCCGTTTTCGATCATCTCCGTATGGATTGAAAGCTCTCTTCGCGCTCTCCAACTTTGCTGTTGAACACTTTGGCTAATTCTCTACGGATTGAGAGAGATTAAGAGAAGAAGGAGATTGAATTCTGGCCTTTGGTTGAGGGGGTGGCGGCTAGGGTTTAGGAATTAGGGTTTAGTGTTTTTTTTTATTTTTGTGATGGCTTATGGTCTATTTATAGAGAAAAAACGAACACTATTCATTTCGATTTTCCGAACTCCGATTTACGTGCCGAAACTGACGTTCCTAGGGTTTATCCCGCGTTCCGGACACAATGGAACAGGTTTCGAAAGCTAATTCGGACATCTGTGCGAGATATGGCAACAAACGATCGATTTAAATTAAACCGATTTAATCGATTTTCTAGGCGTTTTAATTCGTACAGGACAAACGGTAAATCCAATTGACTTGAAAATTGAAACCTTACAATAATATCACATTACGGATCCGATGAAACTAGTTTCGTCGAAATCCGAGACTTTTTGAAAAATGGCTATTTTCACTCGTCAAATTTAAATTAACAATAATTCGATGCGTTTCGAGCTGCCATGATCAAACGATAGCTCCGATTGACACGAAATTTGAAATCCGGTAATAACTAACTATTACGGATCCAATGGAACTGGTTTCGTTCAATTCGAGACTGTTCAAAAATTGACTATTTTCACTAGTCGATTTTAATATTAAAATATTCAATTTTCACAAATTAACTTTAAATTCGATTTTAAAAGTTCTAAAATATTGTTCTAACTTCAATATGATAAAATAAAATTTTACAAATCATTTTCAATCATATTTAACCCAATTTTCAATTATTTCCATAATTTAACGTATTAAATTATCGATTTAATTATTCAATTAAATCCAAAAATTCAAATAAAAATTTATTCGACTTATAAATTCACTCATTAATATTTAAAATTAATTAAATATTCATATTTTAATTATCAAAAATTCTGGGTCGTTACAAAATCTGAAATGAGATAAAGGTTTCAAAATGATTAAATGTGGATTTTCAGGTTACTAACCTGACAGTTTTCACATTTTAAAATCCAATTTAAAATTTGTAAACAGAAATTTTACAGAGGTTTAAATTCGATGTTTAAAGTATAGGTTCAAATAGACTTTGAATCTAAGGTAAAAAGAAAACGAATTTGAATTTTTAAAAAAGATTTTAAAACCAAGTTTTTCAAAAGCAAGTAAAAACCAAAATTTTAAATTTAAGGTTAAAACAATGAGTTCAAGTCTTCTCGAATTCAAACCTGACATTTGAATTAGTTTTTAAATTTTAAATATATGAAACCAGTTTAAATAAAATAGTTTTGGAAAGTAAATTTGTTTCAAATAGAATTTGAATTTGGTAAATATTTAAAATAATCTCTTTTGAATCTTGAATTCAAAATGGAATTTGAATTTAAAATTTAAAAGTGTAATGTTCTAATACTCTTTTATATTAATTAAGTCATTAAATAAGAAATAAATTATCTTAAGAATAATTAAGGCATTAAATGATTTAATTAATAAGATAATAAGGAATGGTAAGTTATTAAATTTATAAATTAATAATTTAGATTAATTTGTAAATAAAGATAAATTAAGAAGTAAAGTAAGGGATGCTATTAGTCAATAAAGAAATTTACCACAGATTACTAATTAATTAATGTGATTAATTTTGGATAAGTAATCAGATTAATTAGATAATCTATTGTAAATGGTTAAGCGTAATTACTTGATAACAATAATTAAGAGATTAATTACTTATTGTAATTCATTTTGATAAATGATTGATTTCAGTTAATTAATTTAGATTAATTAATTTAAGAGAATCATTTGATAGATTGATAAGTATAATCACTTAGTGTATGCAATGGAGCATAATTACTTAAGGAAGTAATTAATGTTAATTACTGGATGTAATTAATGTAAAATGATGTGGTAGTAAAGTAATTTGGATAATTACTTTTGTAATTAATCAGAGGATTAATTAAAGGAGGAAATTAATTATGGGATAATTAATTTAATTATATGAGTAATTAAGGGTAGTTAATTCCTGGAATGATATTAATCAAAGGTGATTAAGAATTGTGTTTAATTAAAGATTAATTACTTAATGTAATTAATTTAACCAAAGTAATTTAATTTAAATCTAAATTAAAGATCATTAATTAATATAATTAATGATGTAAATTAAGAATTGGTTAATTAAGAAATAATTAATAATATGATGATTAATTTATGTAATTAATCAACAATAAATGTAATTAATTAAATTAATAAATAAAGTAATTAAATGTTAATTACTATAAATAATTTAGAATAATTAATTTGTAAAATTAATTAAAGACTAATTACTTATTGTAATTAGTGAATGATTAATCAAAGGTGATTAATCAAGACGGATATTTAGAGGATGATTAATTAATTTGATTTGTAACTAATTAATCGTTGTATAAGCAGGATTTATAGATGAAGTAATTAATTTAATTTACTTTAAATTAATTAGAGATTGAAGTAGTTAATTTAATTCATTTTAAATTAATTACAAATGGTATGATTATAAATCATTGCTTATGGATGAATGATATTGATATTTCATTTGATGATTGTGATCTCAGATATGAGACGGGTAATATCTGGTGATATGGATGCTTGGTTTAAGTAGGATAATATTTAATTATCTGATGGATGATAATCTTGATTTTTTATTTATGATGATACTGTGATTATCTATTGTGATATTATGAATTATCCATCTGTGTGTGTATTGATTATATTGAATTAAACTGTTAAGACTAAATAGACAACTTGGCCTTAAAAGACACGTTTTGGATTTCGATGAGACCGGGATCGGGTTTCCACATTAGGAACATCCGAAAACCACATCGATTCCAAATTAACGATAGGTCGTGAATCTGAAGTGAAGATGAAGATTCATAATGCAAGGGTTATCGTCGTTAACTCTGAGGGTGATTCCAAAATGAGTGTAACGAGATAATGCCTTCGGTTTCGTTCGAACCCAGAACGAACTTGTATGGATTGAATGCTTTCAGAAACATCGTCAGGCGGATGATGAGCATTCTAAGAAATATGTTCTATAAAGGTAATCGTAGCCTCAAGCCTCATCAACCGGGAATGGCTAAAACAGGGGAGGTGCAGCAAGGTTAGGTGGGTCATGCCCAAGCAGGACAAGGATATTCCCTTGTCTAGATGTCCCTTTATTTTCGGCTGTGTGGGCGGTTGATTGCAACAACTGCCGGGGTTTATCTTGTTGGGGACTGTTAAGTAAGGAATGGTTCCGACCTTGTGTTGCAGGGGGTCGGGAGTGATCCTCGGTACGTTGATCTAGGCCACGTACTGTGACAGGCGGTACCCCAGTAGCCCTGCCATTGTATGGAATCCACAATCCAATAAGTGCCAACGGTTTTGATTGTATTACCCACTTTTGTGGCTAGTAGCTGGAATTTAATGAATGTAACAATTTCGGCTATTTTCTATTTACTTGAAAACCCTAGACCTATTGTCATATCACAGAATTTCCTATCAAATGTTTTGGTTAGCGTAAGGTAAAAACTTTCCCATGTTTATGTGTGGGAAGTCGTACGTGATACCTTTCTTTTCAAGAGATTTTCAAAAGTTAAGCAACTTAAACCTGCTACTCATACCAGACCCATGTCTGACCGAAGTTTATCTTTGTTTGTCATAAACTCTCGGGTACCCAAATTTTTACGGGTAGCCAAGGGATTCAGGTTAGCTTTGACGAATTCTGGAGGAGCAATGGAGCAGGAGGCTTCAGCGTTGTAGATATATATATAATTCCGCTGTGTTGGTATCTCTGAGTCGTATTGATTGAGTTGATTGTGTTATGTTGTATTAACTAGACAGGTGTTTATAACTGTCTAGTATGTGATGTATTATCTGTATAACTCTGATTGCTGTTAAAATACTTATGTGATTAATATAATTTATTCGTTCCGCTGTGAGATTCTGATGTTGTTGTTCTTTCTTCTCTATCTTTTCTATTTTCTCATCCCTTTCTTTCTTCAAGACGATGCGTCTTTCTGGGCATAGAAGGGCGGGTCGTCACATTGTCGTTGCTATAATTTGACAATGTTATGAAATATTAAAGATTTTAACACTGTTTGAGTTATATTTTAAAGTGCCGAATGATTTAACTTTTGGAACTGATTATTTGTGAAATTTAAGGATTTTTAAATATATTTTAATATTTAAATTTGAATTTTAAGGAATTTAAATTTAAATAATGGTTTTGAATGGAATTTTGAAATGTGTTTTATAGTGATATTTGAAATAATAAATGAACGACATATTTGATTTTTAAATGATATTTAAATTTGAATATTTGAATTTGAATTCAAATAATGATTTGTAATGTGGTTTTGAAAGGATATGATATTTTAATGATTAAAATAGTTTTGAATGATATAATCTTCATTTTGATAAAGAATGTGAATTTGGAATGATATTTGATTTTGATAAATGAATATTTGAAGTTTATATTAGTATGAAAAGATATTGAGTTTATTTGCAATTTGGGTTTATTTAAATGATACTGAGTTTATTAAGTAAATATTTGAAAACTAAATATTAGTAAATGAATTAAGATATATATGAAATTATCAAATTCAGTTTTGAAATGAGGTATATTAAAGCTTTGAAATATATTAAAAATTGAACAGTTTATGTTGTGTATCAAATCTGTATTTGAAAATTTAAAAGATTTGAAATGGTTTGTTGGAAAACTAAATTGAATTGAAACTAATGGTTTGAATTGAATTAAATTAGAAATTTGAGAATTTGGGTTTAATTGGGCAAATTTGGAATTTAAGGAATGTTTCCATGATTTCAATTGTATGATTTCGAAATGTTATGTTTTTCAAAGTGTAATGATTTCAAGTATTTTGGTTTTGAAAGAGTTATAACTTTGAAAGTATTATGATTTTTGAAAGGTGAATATATGTTTGAAATGGAAATTATACTATATTGATTTGAATATAGTTCTGTGATAAAAATGGTTTGGTTTCGAAGTATAAACTATTTTGAGAGGAATATAGTTTTGAAATGAAATGATTTGATTTTTTGAAGTATAAACTGCTTTGAAATGACCACGACGTTATAATAACGATTGGTTGTTAAAGAGACCAGGATCGGAAGTTGTCATACTCTCTGCTAACTCCGAAAACCACTTTAACAACCGTGTACGCGGTGGAGATTCTAGAATGAAGTAGGATGGTGGCATCGTTCTTGAGGTATATTACGTGGACCCAACTCCCGTGAGTTGGCATAAGGTGGCTAAAACATGAGCGATCTTGGGCCAAAAGTGGTAGCTCCTCTGGTCGGACACACTTCTACGATACTATAATCTTACTTGTGGTTGATTTGACGGCCATCCTCCGATTTTGATATGGGAGTGTGTTACGAGGTGGGCGTATGTGGCTGCTACGTTACCACCAGCCCGTGTACGTAATTGGTATATCTACCTTGGCATTGCCCCGTGTGCCGTGTCACCTACCATAGCGAGCCTTACTACGAGTTTCTATTTGTGTCATACCTATGGAGTATCTTCTCATAGTCTCTCGATCAGGGGATATGCAGGTACTGTATAGACTACTGACATTATTTTGTGTTAAGGGCTATATGGGTAACCCCTGAACGCTATTTCAAAGTAAGTTTATTTTACTGTAGACATTATTATAATAGCGCAATATTACTACATAGTAAATAGTTTAACGGATCCTTGAAGGATGGGCGGTCCCAAGCTTCCTTTAAGTTACTGATGCATTTTGTTACTGTTCACTTGAGTTGATTTACAGTTCATATGTATTTATGTCCTGACTCGAATGTTTTGTGTTTTTCTTTATGCTCGAGTCAGACTGAGTGATTCGGCATTCAAGACTCACCTTCGGAGTTGGAGCTTTGTTTGAAGATCCAGCCATCTATTTTGCTTTCAGTATCCAGTGATTCCAGTGTTGTAATCTGATTTTTACTTGATGTATCTTATTACTCTTCTGTTGTATCTTGTTTAACTCTGATGCATCTTTTTTTTGAGAGAATTCTGTGATCCTCTATGGAATAGAGGAGAGCACACATGCAAATATATATATAACACAAAAGCGAGGTGCTGCCAACATGCCTGGCAAGTAACAAAAACAAAAAAATAAAGAAACAAAAAAGGGAAAGATGCTCTAAACATCTCAATAGCTCCAAGCTACAAAATGAGAAGAAAAACAATGTGCATCTGGACCGGAATGATGCCCCAAAAATCTCGGAAGCTCTAAGCAACACATAAGGCAGAAAGACTCCATGCATCTGGATCAAAAGGAAAGAAGAAGCCTCAACTCTGGAGTGAAAAACGAGATGCTGGATAGGATAGTCTGCACCGGAATCTCTGAACAAGGGAAGAAATGCCAAGCTGCAACAAGGAACCTTTCTGAAAATCTCTCAGCAAACCAAAACAAGCGCTCTGAAGATAAGGTGGCCTGCAAGAAGAACCTGGAAACCTTCACTCATATCTGCATCTGAGGGGCGACTAAGAACAAAGTAAGAATTATGCATATATATGTATATTAATATAAATAATATACATATATGTGTATAAATAAAGAGAGAAGAAAAACAAAAAGGAGACAACAGTAGAAACAAAAGGAATAAGATATTTCAAAACAATTACACCAAAAAAACCCCACTAAGAATCTGTAATCATAAGTAGGTTATGATTAACCGATAGATCATGGTATGAATTTGAAAAATTATTCATATTAGTATTGATGTCATTAAAAAGACAATAGTTTTTAAAATAATTAATATTGTAACTAACCATATTGAGATACCCTTTAAACGAATTATTCTGGGCTAATTTATATTTGGGATTAGAAATCCAATGAAAGCAGAAAGAAGAAATTGTATAAATCAATTTATTAATATGACTATTATTATTATTAAAAATTCTTTTATTTCTTTCAAACCATATATACCAACTAATAATAGTGAATAAAGTATCAAGTAGAGATCTAATATTCTTTTTAAACCAAAATCTAAACTTATTCCAGTAAAATTCACAATCCGATATTTTAGTTATGATATTAAAATTGAAAATTTTGAGAACATTATTAAGGATGGAATAAGAATCCATGCAATCATAGTATAAGTGCTTAATATCTTCAAGATGTAGATTACAAAAATAACATTTATTATCATTATGAATGTTCTTTCTTTTTAAGATTTCAATTGTATTAAGTTTAACATGCAATATTAACCACATGTGTATCTTAGATTTAGGAGGAGCATTTGACTTCCAAATAAATTTGAACGATTTGTTTGTAGTACCCGAGAAATTAATAAATCTATAAAACGAGTTAGAAGTAAAATTCTTACTTCTATCCCATTCCCAACAGAGAATATCATTATCGTTGTCAATATTGTAAAGATTTAATCTAGCATAAAGCAAATGAAGAAGCCTAAGAGTTGATCCTACTAAAATTCTGTTAAAGCTGAAATTCCAAGGAGAATCTTGATCAAGAGAAAAAACCTCACTAATTAGAGCAAACTTAAAATTACATATATTGTAAAGCTATTTAAATTCCAGTTTAAGAGGTAAGACCGAAATCCAACGGTCATGCCAAAAGGAAGTACGGTTACCGGAATGAACAATTGTATTTATTCCTAAATTAAAAATCTCGAGACATTTTAAAACGTTTCTCCAAAAATTTGAAATGGCTGGGCAAACTATTTGATATAAATTACTGTTTCCATTATAGTAAAATTTAGAAATAATCTCTTTCCAAATAGCATTATCTTTAATATCTTTAAACTTCCATAACCATTTACCCAGCAATGATAAATTCATATTACGCAAGTTAATATAAACCACCTTCCCTCTTGGCTTTACAGACGGTCTTCCAATTAACTAAACATTTTATATTATTATTAGAATTATCTCCACTCCAAAGGAAGTCTCTTCTAATTTTGTTAATTTTATCGATAACCCAATCCGTAAATAAGTGCATGGACATCCAATAAATCAGAACGGCTGATAAAACCGAGTTAATTAAAACTAGCCTTCCCGCTCTAGATAGAAATCTTCCATTCCAGTTAGAAATCTTATTCTTAATTTTATCAATAATAATAAACCAGTCTTCATGCTTGAGTTTAGAGGGTCTAATCACAAATCCAAGATATTCAAACGGAAAGCTCATAGTTTTGCAATTTAGAGTAGTAGCTACCGAGTTTTCAACATTTTCAAAGTCGTTTAAGACTAATACTGCACTTTTGTCAAAATTTATTTTTAAACCTGATAAAAGATCAAAACTGTAAAGAATAAATTTGAGAGTTATAATGTGCCTAGGCAGATGGGAAGGAAAAAGTAAGGTATCATCGGCAAATTGGAGAACCGATATACCATTATGTGAAATATCATTCCCAACACTGCCTAGAGAACCATTATCCACTGCTCCTTTAATAATCTTAGCAAAAACATCTACCGCTAAATTAAATAGTAAAGGCGATAAAGGATCTCCTTGCCTTAATCCTCTCTTGGATTGAATTTTATTACCTAAAATACCGTTAACCATAATGCTAGAGTTCCCGGTTCTAAGCAGAGACATAATCCAATTGATCCATCTAAGACCAAAACCTCTAGCATGAAAAATATCAACAATAAAATTCCAATCTACCGAATCAAAAGCTTTAGCAAAATCAAGTTTCAAAATCGTGCAAGTAATATTATTCTTACAACAGAAATTAATATATTCTTGAACAACTGCCACTCCATCCGTGATATTTCTACCTTTGATAAAAGCTGATTGAGAACAATCAATTAAATCGTTCATTCTTTTACTAAGTCTATTAGCTAAAACTTTAGAAAAGATTTTAATTGAGCAGTTAATCAAAGAAATAGGTCTAAAATATTTTAAATTATTGGCACCAACCTTTTTATGAAGTAAAATAACATTTGCAAAATTAAATCTCCCTAATTGTAAATTGCCATTATAAAAATCGTTGAACATATTAATTATATCGAATTTTAAAACATCCCAAAAAGTATTACAAAATAAAATAGGAAACCCATCTGGTCCCGGCGATTTATCGCTGGGCATGTCATCAATAGCTTTTCTAATCTCATCTTTAGTGAAAGGATACTCTAACTCTGACAAATCAACAATGGAATCAGGAGGGTAAAGATCCGACCATCTTACATTGATTCTATTGTTAATTTTAGAACCAAAAATATCCTTATAGTAATATGTAAAAGCCTTGTTAAGATCACTTTGATTAACAAGCTCTGTATTGTTAACAAAAATAGAGTTAATTGTATTGCTACAATTCCTACCATTGGCTACATTATGAAAAAACATAGTATTGTTATCCCCTTCGTTGATCCATTGAATTCTGGATCGCTGTTTCCACATAACCTCCTCCTTTTCTAAAATAGAATTTAATTCCTCTTTTAAGTTAGAAAGAACATTACATTCGCCTAAATTAAGGGGTCTAGATTCTTCTATCTTATTAATTTTAAGCATTTCTTTAAGGATCATATCTTTTTTTATTTATAAATTACCAAAGACATTTTTGTTCCAATTTTTAAGGAAAAAACTAAGATCCCTAAGCTTAGAAACAAAAGCTTTTGCAGAGTTATCCATATTTCTGATATTATGGAAGCTCAAAGAAACCCATTTACCTTTGACTAGATTCACAAAGTTATTTTCCAAAAGCCACATCTTTTCAAACTTAAAAATATTTAAAATGGTTCTACGAAACTCACAAGTAAGTAGAATATGACAATGATCCGATAAGGTAAAAGGAAAACCAGTAACTTTACAAATAGGAAATTTGGTTTCAATCTCATCACAAACAAAAAATCTATCAAGAAGAGCCATGGAAGGAAGCGCTCTAGCGTTACTCCAAGTAAACTCTCTATTTGAAAGAGGAATTTCGATCAAATTAGAAGTAATGATAAATTGATCGAATTCCTCCATAGCAGAGTAATCCCCTTCCCTAGGATATCTCTCACCAATGAAGCGCGTAACATTGAAATCATCCCCCAAAATCCAAGGCCCTGGGGCAAATGATCTAAACTCAAGGCATTCATTCCATAAAATTCTCCTATTAAGTTTAGAATTTGGCCCATAAACATTAGAAATACTTAAAAGAGAATTATCAGAAAGATTGATAAGAATAACATGAAGAGAATGCTTCTTAACAATGCATTGTAGTAATTTAAAGAAATTATCACGCCAACCTATCATTAAGCCCCCTGATGAACCCATAGAAGGTAAAGAAATCCATTTACTAAAGTGAAAACCACCTAATCTTCTAAAAAAAACGAAAGTCAGGGCAATTGATTTTGGTTTCTTGAATAAGAGCAATGTCAATAGAATAATCTTTAAAGAACAATCTAACCTTATCGCATTTATTCAAATCATTTAAACCCCTAATGTTCCATGAACTACTATCTTTAAAGAACAATCTGATGTATCTTATATTTATATAGTAGCTTCATGAACTACTATCTCTTTTAATTCCGCTGCACTATATTAATTCTGTGTCTATGATCTATGATTATTTATTTACTGTATATTCTAAGATTTGCCAAATTTTATTTACAACGGGGTATTTTTAGCAATTCAAGTCCGATATGTGTGGATGCGAATGGTTGAAAATATCGGGTCGTTACATTTGGTATCAGAGCTTTGGTAGCTCTAGGAAAACTCAGCATGTATGGTAAATGTATTTACAGAATCACTTTCATTCAAGTTTGAATCTCTTCCTTACTGACTCGATTCCATTGAATTTTGGAACGTTCCCTGCGGTTCCAAAGATTCATTCGTGCCCCTTACTATTCATCTTCTTTTGATTTTGGAGTATCCCATAACTCCACTTCGAATGATCTTTATAATGAGTCGGTGGTCCCGCCAATCTCAAATTGATTTGTAAAGGGGTGAAACTCCTTTACAACAACATCGATTCACCAGAGATTTTTATATCTTCGGTTTAGATGCTGGTATCTCTTATAATCCCAAACTCTATCTCTTGAGACCGAATGTTGCTTTACCTTAGAAATCCACATCGATCTTATTCTTTAAGTCACGGTTGACCCGGTTAAGATTGCCCGCGATTTATATAAGCTTATCCATCTCCCTATTTTGTTACTTAATTATCTCATCTTCGTTTCCAACTTATCTTCAAATCATTCTTGAAGTGTATTTGTAAACTAATATTTAAAATGTTTTATATATTGTGTTGTTTGAGTTGTTGATGTTAATTTGGGTTTCTGATCGATTCATCTAATCAACGCTATCGATAAGATTTCCAAAACACTCGGACAGAGCAAACTGACACAATATGTTTTTCAGTGAAATAAATTTTGTAACTATATTATAAATCTTTTTCTGGATTTTATTGAATTGGTTGTTAAGATATAATAATAGATTTTATACATCATTATCTCTTGTTTCATATATAAATAATTGAACTATAAAACATGGTTATAAATTTATTTGGAAATTTAAAATGAATTTAAATATGAATTTGAGAATTTAATTTTCGATGGATTTCAAACCTTGTATTTAAAGTTTTAAAGGATATATTATTTAAAGTATTTTCGAACAGAAATTTGTTTCCAATGAATTTTAAAGTTTAAAATTAGTGCTCTTCTCTTTGTCGCTGGAAAATAATTTCGATGATGACTACAGCATCATCGATATTCATTTTCGAGTTTCGAAGTGAAGAGACTGTTCTGTAATCTTGCTATAGTTTTGTTTTGGGGAATTTAATTGATTTGAATTTCTAACATAAGACTGGATTTATAACATATGCTGATATATGATTTAAATTTGTATGGATATATATATATATATATATATATGTGCATTTATTTATCTCTAAATAGTTTGGAATTTATTGAAAATTTAATTCATAAATTTTATCTTGAAGATAATTTTTAAGTATAATTTCAAGATTTGGATAAATATTCAAGCTTGAAATGATTAAATTAGAAAGTTGTGACGACCCGCCTTATTCTCCACAATAAGATGCATCATTTTTAAGAAAGAAAGGGATAGAAAAAAAAAGAAAGATAGAGAAGAAAGTAAGAAAACACTATCAGAATCTCAATAGCGGAACGAATAAATTATATTAATCACATAAATATTACATAGTATCATATACATCAGAGTTACGCAACTTATACAACACATACTAGACAGTTATAACACCTGTCTAGTTATACAACTCAATATACAATACAGATATCAACACAGAGATCAACACAGCGGAACCACTATCTATCTACAACGCTGAAGCCTCCTGCTCCATATCTCCTCCAGAATTCGTCAAAGCTAACCTGGATCCCTTGGCTACTCGTAAAAATTTGGATACCCAAGAGTTTAATAAAACAGAAATAAACTCCGAGTCATACATGAGTCTGGTGTGAGTAAATGGGTTAACGTTGCTTTACTTTAAAAACTTTGGAAACAAAAGGTATCACGTAAGACTCCCCACACATAAACATGGGTAAGTTTTTACCTTACGCTAACCAAAACTTTGATAGAAAATTCTGTGATATTATAGTAGGGTCTAGGGCTTTCAAATAAACTAGAAAATATTCGAAATTGTTACATTTATTAAATTACAGCTACATAGGTATACAATCAAAACCGTAAGGGCACGTAGGAAGAATGAGTTTCCATCAATGGCAGGGCTATTGGGGTACCACCCGTCACAGTACATGGCCTAGATCAACGTACCGAGGATCCATCCTAAATCCCCTGCAACACAAGACCGGAACCATTCCTTACTGGAAAGTCCCGAACAAGACAACCCCGGCAGTTGGAGCTCAACAACTGCCCACACAGTCGAATAAAATGGACCTCTGGACAGGGGAAATCTCGTCCTACTTTGGTGCTACCCACTTAGCCTTGCTGCACCTCCCCTGTTTTAGCCGTTCCCCGTTGATGAGGCTTGAGGCTACGATTACCTTTAGAGAACACATCTCATAGAATGCTCATCGTCCACCTGACGATGTTCCAAAAGCATTCAGTCCATACAAGTTCGTTCCGGGTTCGAACGCAACCAAAGGCATTATCTCGTTACACTCATTTTGGAATCACCCTCAGAGTTAACGACTGATAACCCTTGCACTTCAAAACTCCATCTTGATCTTCATTTTGAGATGTCACGACCTAACATTAATTTGGATCGATGTGGTTTTCGGATATCCAAATTTGAAAACCCGATCCCGGTCTCATCGAAATCCAAACCGCCATCTTTTAGGTCCAAGTTGTTTAAAGGTTTAAACAATTCGATTCAATTCAATTCAATACTTGAGTTCACATAGCATCAACACAGATAAATACCACACATTTGTCAATGATATATCAAATATCATATCACAGAATATCACAACATATCATCCAATAGATATCAACCAATTCAGATATTCTACTCAATCAATCATCCAAAAGTAACAATTATTAATCCCTATTATAATTAATTTAATTAACTTAAATTAAATAAATTACTTAAGAATTAATTACCAACTTTGCTTAATCAAAGATTAATTACCTTTAATTAATTAACCATCCTTCAAATATCTATCTTAATTAATCTCCTTGATTAACTATACTTCAATTACATAAAGTAATTATCCTTAAATTAATTTTGCAAATTAATTATCCTTAATCATTTACAGTAATTAACCTTTAATTACTCTCATTAATTACATTAATTAATGATCCTTAATTAATTATTTCCAATAATTAATGAATTATAATTAATTACATTAATCCTTAATTAATTACATTAATTACTTATACTTTAGTTAATTACTTCCATTAATAAACCTCAGTTAATCTTAAACAGTACTTACCCTTCTGTAATTTCTTACTTAAGTAATTAATCCCATAATTAATTATTAATCCTTTTTGATTAATTACACCAAGTAATTAATCCTTAATTACTTCTACTAAGTAATTATCCTTTAATTACTTCTCATTAGGTAATTCCTTTTAATTAATTACCTTTAGTAATTATACATTAATTACTTCACTAAGTAATTACACTCCTTAATCTCATTAAGTATTTATACATAATTAATCACCAAGAGATTACCTATAATTAATTAACAAATTAATTAAAATTGGGTAATTCATCCCATAATTACCCTTAAAAAAAATTAATTAATCTTAATTACAGATTAATTATTCTTTAACCATTAATTAATAAACCTTAATTACTAACTAATGCAACTTAATTACAAATTAAGTACTTCTTAATTACCATTTAATTAATCCTTAGTTAACAGTTAATTAACCCTAAATTAATCTTTGATTATAGATTAATTATCTCTTAATTATAAATTATTAAAACTTAATTATTAATTAATAAAAATTAATTAAGTATTTCTTAATTACCATTTAATTAACCTCTAATTACTTGATTAATTAATTTCTAATTACAAATTAATTAATCTTTAATTACTCAATTAGAAATTCTTAATTACAATTAATTAATCTTTAATTAATTAATTAATTAATTATAACCCTAAATTATTAATTAAATCCATAATCATTAGTTAATTAAATTAATTAATTATTCTTAATTAATTACTTAATTAACTCTTTATACTTAATTAATTAAGTTAATTAATCACACTTAAATTTCTAAAGTAACTTAATTAATCTTAAATTATTAAAAACCGTAATTATCTTAAGATAAAACCTTATCTTTTTATGCCTTAATTATCATCTAAAACATTTTATTTTAAAAACAACTTTGCTTAATTAAATCATTAATTAAGTTTAATATACTTATTCAACATAATAATGTAAAGTTTACAAATCACAACTTCCTTTAAATACTTACCATCATCAAGTAATGGTTTTAAATCTAGTTTTAAATTTAATCCAATAAAATTTCTTTTTATAAAATCTCTATAATTCCATTTTTACTTAAGTTTAAAATAACTTTAACTTGATTTAACAAAATTTAAATTAAATAAAGTTTCAACTTCATAAACAATGTTAAAGAAAACATTTATTTTTATCAAGAATAAATTTAAAAACAAGATTCATGCCAAAAATTTAAAACATACTTTATTTAAATTTTAAACCTGTTTTATAAAAAAAACCTTTTAAAAACTTTTGAAATTTATCTTTAATCATACTTCGGGTCTAACCCGATCAACATCTGAGAAACACCCGAGTTCCTCTTCTTCTCTTCTTCCCTTCTTCCATTTCAAAACTTAGTTTAAGTTTTTAGTTAAAACTTTAAATTATAAAACCTGTAAACAAAAAAAAAACTGTTAACAAGTTTTAAAAACACTCAGCATTACTCGAGTTCAAACTCGAGCGAACATCCCACAGATTCGAGTTACAACCCGAGATAAATCCTTCTTCCCAGACCAACACAAAACCATGGACATACGCCTGTGCATATGCACCGGCGATCGACGCCGTGATCAAATCTAAAACCTCCCAAATGTCAGCGATCCACTCAACAGCCAATTCTGATCATCCCTTCATCACCACAGAACCCAAAACAAAAATGAGATTCACAGGAGAACTCGAACCAAAACCACTGCCTGAAAACAACCCCGCATCCACGTCGCCGATCACCAGAGCTCCCCAGACTCCGGCCATATCTCCCTGAATCATCCACGCAGCCTCCTTCCAAATCCCAAGCGACTCGATGCTTTATAAACGACGCAGTACCCCCTTTTGCACGATCGACCAAAACTAGGGTTAAATCATAAATCCCCTTCTCCTCGTCGCCTTGACGATCGTGAACAACTTCGGGCATTTTTCCTGAACACCCTATAACTTCTTCCATCTTCAAAAGAAAATCCGAGACCCCTCTCCTTCTTGATCTCCAAAGGTGGCCCCAACATCCATTTCCATTCAAACCCAAATTACATACTCAATGCAACATTAAAAATTTTGATTTTAGTTTTAAAAATCATAATTTGCTAAATAGATTCAAGTTATAACCCTGAAACAATGAATTACAACATTTGATTTAATATAATTTTAACATCACATTGTATTTTACATGTCCAAGCATAGTTCAAACCTTTAAAATTCTTGAATCTATTTTTGGTACTTAGGTTATGATTTAACAAAACTATTTTGTTTTAAATTCAGGTCCTAACAGTGATTAAATAAAATGATTTTGAATTTTTAATTGTCACTTACACTCTGTAACAATGAACAGAGAAACACTGATATACACAAATGAATCACATATGTACTCAGATTTAAAATCATTCATATATTCATGTATTCAAATTAAAACAACATGCATACATATTTTCTAACATACTTCATGAGTTTACTTCAAACATTTTGCATACGCATCAAATTTTCTTGCTCACAGTATACAATACAGAGGCATAAACTAAGCACAGAGATGATAAAATCAACTGGAAAACACACAGGCTCACATATGTACAGATATTCAAAGCAACCATCACACCGTAATTCACATGCAACATATAATTGTTACTTAAAATTTTAAATTTGAAAGTTTACTCACCTTTTAACCAAAATACAGAGATGATTTAAAACTGAGATGAAGCTTTGAAAATTGGGTTGTAGCTGAAAACTTGAATTTCCTTAAATTACTGAAATGCTTTAAAACTGAAATGCTGATGCAGGTTGAATCTGAATTCTACTGAGAGCTTTGATAATTCTAAATTACATTTGAAACTTGATTTCTTTTGATAATCCAGGTTGCCTTTGAAAATTTTCAAACTTTGATTCATTTGCTTTTAAAATGGGTTTCAGGCTTGCTTTTCAAAAAATCGGTTACAGGCTTGGAAATTGTTTTGAGAATTTAATGGAAAATTTTGGAAATTTCTTTGAGATGAAAATGGTTACAGGGTTGGGTCTTTGATTTGGAAAATGAGTTACAGGTTGTGATTCTTGAGGAAAATTTACAGGCTTTGCCTTTTGATTTCGAGAAACAAATTACAGGGTTTGGTTTTGATTCTGGAAAGTGATTACAGGTTTGATCTATTTAATTTGACAAATGAATTACAGGGAGATGACTCTTTTCAAGTTTGTAGAATATAGATCAGGTTGAAGTTTCTCTTGAGTTTTGAATTGAGAAGAGAAAAGAAGTAAGAAATGAAGATGTAGGTTTATATAATCTAATTTATGGTTCATAAAAATTAAGAAATAAATAAATTACAAGAGGTGACACTTGTCTTCCAACCTATTTAACTATCTAACACATGTTACTAAGGGTGTTTATAGATTAACACATGTATTAATTCATTTTTATATATTTTTAAATTGATTTGTAAAGCTTTTATATAAATATCTTAATTAGTTAATCCATTTAATAAATGCTTTTGTAAATTTATAAAAAAAATAAAACCTTTAAAAGAAAATAAAAATAAACCAATCATGTCTTAAGTAAAATCATATCTAGTGTATTTAATTCATTTATAAATATAAAATATAAAACCTTTGTATTTATTTACTATTTAAATAAACACTTTCTAATTTATATAAGTAAATTTCTTTAGGAAAAACAATATAAAACAAATTATATTCTAATGAAAACTTTATTCATATATTTTTATATCCAACTATTTCAAAATAATTATTCATCAAATTCAAATTTAAATCCAAATATTAGATTCAAATTTAAATTTAAAATCCAATTTTAAAATCAACTTAAACATATATACATATATATTAATTTAAACTAACTCATTATTAAATTTGAAAAGAACAATTCTATTTTTAAAGTTAACTTAAATAAATTTTATATACATATACATTTGAACAATACTTATTTAAATTAATAAGTCTATTTAAAATTTTATTTATAAAATAACCAAATTAAATTTGTAAAAATAATTATTCTATTTAAAAATCTATTTATATTATCATTAAAATCAACACATTATATTGATTAAAATATCATTTTTACCAATTTTAATTAATTTAATAAGAGAGATTATCACATTTAAATTGCTTGAAATTCCGGGATATTACATTCCTCCCCCCTTAAAAGAATTTCGTCCTCGAAATTTAAACAAAAGATAGTCTCAAAGTTTTATTATATTTCAAACAATTTTAAACATACTTATCAACCATACACTATCAATCAAACAAATAATTTCATCCAACAAAAAATTTCATCCAAACAAACATTACTAGCTATCCGGACATAGATCCGGATAAGCTTCCTAAAACTATGCAGAGTTTCCCAGATACAGATACTGGAATACTCGTTCTACTGAATCCAAACTAGCTACACCACTAAGCTACTGAGCTCCTATTCATCTAGATCCACAATCTACACAAGAGATCAAACTACATACAAGACCTACTCAACAACCAAATCTTTCTAAACTACTGGTTCCAAAACCAGTAATGGACCAAACACGTACTCCCTCAGAGATACGTGAAATACATTGAATTCCAGTCTCCCAAACTGGCAATTCAACCCCCAAAGACCAAATACCATCCTCATAAGAATATAGAAAAGATCCAAACACCTCGAAACTAGCTTCCCAGCAATACCCAATCTTTTAGCTCCCTTTGGTCGGAGAAAACTTATCCGAAATTAAATCTCCGTTTCCGGAATCCAAATTCCTCCGTCTCTTACCCACAAATTCTCTTCTGACGATCCTAGGCTGCCTACATCCTTTCTGATTAGCTCAACGTTCGCTGATGCCTCTAGAAACAAACTAGACCAAAAACAACCCAACAAAATGATCCCCTCAAGATCAACCAAGATCAAGAGCACCAACTCTACTCTTCAACAACAGAAGTCTAAACTTCTCCTATCCGGAAAAGAAAAGCAGATGCACTCCCAAACTTCTTCCGCTGCACAACTCTGATGTGAAGTAGATAAGAATGCTGATGAAGAACACTAGCACAAACTGGACAACACATTCCAGAAATATGGTTCAATAGATCCAAAAAGAAAAACTCAGAAGTTCCATCAAATCCTGAGCTTCTTCACCCACTCTATCTCTAGGAACCATCCTTCTACTCAGCTGAACCACCGGTATCACTCCTGGAATCTTAGTCAATACAGCACTCAATCTCCAATACAGACAAACCTTAGACTTTCCAGAAGACATCCGAAAAATCTTTGACGACTCTATTACTCCGACGTCCTCTATAGATGTCTCAAACCCATACAAAATATCATCCAAAGGAACACTCAACTATCGCAAGTCACTTTTGTGATCCTATCCAGTTTAATATCCATAGATTCTGTTCTCTCTTTGCCAATCAGAACAGCTTATCCTTAACCAAACCATCGAAGAAACGGGTCCACTCTACAACTTATGATCCGCACCTCTAGGAAAATAAGCCAAAAGATCTTCCTGATGGAACGCAGAACACTTCGAGCTGTACCGCTGCTACGGATGCCCAAAGACTTCTTTATCCAAAGCTTCTTGATCCTCAACATCATATCAACCAATATCAAAAAGAGCCTTGAGATGGGCAGACATCTCCTCAAGAAACTCGGCCCCTAACCAAACACAACACCCTGCTGGACTCAGTCTCATCACAGATGCAGACATACTTCCTCAAAATTGTTTCAAAAGAAAACATCTTCTGAAATGTCCATAGTCACTGCATCTCATCACGCAGCTACTACTTCCTAAAGTTGCCAAGATACCATCACACGCTTTTTCTTAACCAACAGATCCAAATTCTACTCAACCAACTTCAAAGATGGACTCCGAACCTTAACAGTTTTCCTTCAGAGATCAATGAAATCCTTACACCAAGCTACAAAGCTCACTCGAGACAGTAATAGATCTACAGTCTCGACAAATACTCTTCCAACCTCAAACATTCAAACTCCAACCATTGATAGTCGTGTTACACTCACCACTACCCTATCTACCTTTTATAACTTATACTAGAATACTCGAACAGGTAACCCAACAAATAGGTAGAAATAGATATATATAGTCATATATAAAAATTACAAATACGCTCTCTCAAGATAGACACCACTCCAGAACCTAGGTATTTGCTCAACCTAGCGCTCTGATACCAATGAAACGACCCGCCTTATTCTCCACAATAAGACGCATCATTTTTAAGAAAGAAAGGGATAGAAAAAAGAAAGATAGAGAAGAAAGAAAGAAAACACTATCAGAATCTCAACAGCGGAACGAATAAATTATATTAATCACATAAATATTACATAGTATCATATACATCAGAGTTACACAACTTATACAACATACTAGACAGTTATAACACCTGTCTAGTTATACGACTTAATATATAATGCAGATATCAACACAGAGATCAACACAGTGGAACCACTATCTATCTACAACGCTGAAGCCTCCTACTCCATATCTCCTCCATAATTCATCAAAGCTAACTGAATCCCTTGGCTACTCGTAAAAATTTAAGCACCTAAGAGTTTAATAAAACAGAAATAAACTCCGGGCCAGACATAGGTCCGATGTGAGTAAACGGGTTAAAGTTGCTTAACTTTAAAAACCTTTGGAAACAAAAGGTATCACGTAAGACGCCCCACACATAAACTGTGATGACACGGGAATTTTTAACATTTGAAATGAAATATTTAATTGATTTTTAAATATTTGAAGGTTAGCTTAACTTCAATTTCGAATATAAAAATATGAATTTGGCAATTAAATTATTGCATTTAATTTATTGAAGTTGGATAAAATTTAAATCTTCAGTTTTAAGTTGATTAAAAATATTTTCAAGGCTTAGAAAATCTATATTGATAATACTGAGGTTAATGGAAGCTTCATAATTGAATTTGGAAATGTTTAATTCAGTTTTGAAATTATATCGTTTCAATAGATATTTAAAAATAGCCTTCTGAGGCATAGTCTCGGAATTCGACGAAACCAGTTCCATTGGAACTGTTATAGTTAGTTATTATCGGATTTTAATTTTCGTAGCAATCGGAGTTGTCGTTTGACCCTGGCAGCTCAAAACGTATAGAAACTACTTTAATTGATTTAATTTAAAATTGATCGTTTACTTCCATAACTTGCGCATATGATCGAATTAGCCTCCGAAACACGTTCCATTGTGTTCAGAATGTGGATAAAACCTTATAAACGCCTGGTGACATACATCAATAAGGGTTCAGAATTTTGAGATATGTTAAACAAGATATTTTGAATATAAAATTATAAAAATCAATAAAAAAGAGAGTCAAACTCAATCTATCGTATACCTGAAGCCACCTTCTCCTTTATACTTTAACTCATGAATTCCTTCCTTTAGAAAAAAAGAAAATGGTCGAACTTCCTATCTTCATATTCAAAATAAAAATCGTGAGGAAAAAAAACGTTCAAAATCGAGCCGAGCTTATCCTTATCTTTCAAAATCGAATCAATTATAAATCAAGCAAGGCACCTCTTCTTCTTTTCGTTCGAAATCAAAACCATCCACAGATTAAAAAAAAGAAAAATAAAGAAAAAAAAGGAGAAGAAAAAATGTCGTGCGTTCGCACAGGATGGTTTTGAAAATAGGCTTCGCAAATCACGTCGCTACCGGGTAAATCGCATGGCGTGATGTTCTGGAAATCGAGGTCGTGGTCGCACACGATAACGGTCGCTGTCGTTGAGCAGCACCTAGGGTTTGGCGACCGTGAAGATTTGGGTCGCGAGTGATTGGCAGTAGGTGGTGGTTCGAGAGGAAATCGTGTACGAGGCGCAAGTGTCAGTGAGGACGAAAGGGGTTCGAATCGGTGCCGCTAGCTAGGGTTTTGGAATGAAGATCGCATTGCAACTTGATGTCACGACAGTTTTGGCCAAAGGAAACTCGCGCGCGCAGCAGCAATGGGTTCGTGGTCAACGCAAGGCGAAGGCGTTCGTGAAAGCGAAGTAATGGCTGCGATGGATATCCGGGATCGGCGAAGCTAGATCGACTCGGGGTATCGCAAATTTCAACTGACAGTAAGGTATAAATTTTTGTTTGTTTAAATTTAAATGTAATTAACATGTTTTTATCAGAGAAATATTTATGCAGTTTTCATATTTTTTATAGGCATGCAAGAGAATATAATTTTTACAGTAAAGATATTTTTCTTTATTAAACACATATATGTATATTATATATACAGTAAAATAGTTAGTATATATATTAATAAATTATCATTCAGACAAATTAGATTTAAACAGTTTGTTTAATATTAATAGACTTGACTTTCGGAAAAGTAAGGAAAATATAGGAATTTTGTAATAATTGGAAGTTTATGTATAATTAGATTTAAAAAAAAATCTATATAGTTTATATATATATATATGTAGTCTAAAAGAAAATAAATAATTGTATATACATTTTAACTTACCGGGTCATTTTAAATATGTAATTGGATTGATTAATTTATTTGATAAATTTATTAAAGGAAGAATTGGTTTAAATGAAACTATCAGTTAATTAAACTATTAAACGATAATGGATTATTCGATTTGTTCGGATGTTAGTAAATCGTATAATAATTATACAAGGTCTAAACTATGGAGAAAACAGTATGGAATGGAAAATGGGATGCATGCATAATAAAAGGTGAGATCTTCTCACTCAAATTATAATGATTGAAAATTTCAGTTATTGATTGATGGTTGGATTGTGATAGTTAAATTTAATTGTTGATTGTGTGCTTGGATGATTAATTTATTATTTGAAATCCAGTGACTGTTGTGAATGATGATCGATAGTTAAATAACCGACTATCAATATTGGCCTTTTTTTTAGTGTCATTTGAATTTCGATGCGACCGGAGGTCGGATTCCAAGTGGATATCCGAAAAATACATCGAACCTTTGTGATTGTGATGGATCTTTATTTAAAAGATCGAAGTGGAAAATTGTTGTAATTTGTTGAAATCTGAATGTAACACTTATTTTTTAAAATAAGCGTTCGTTATTCGGATTAGCCGGGAGAGGACCTTGTGCAATAAAACCCATTTCGAATAACGATACGTCGAAATGGGATTACATTTGAAGACGGTGTTGAAGACCGGGCATTTTCGAAAGCGAAAGGATTACCTGTCGAATGTCTCTGCACCGATTTGCTCCAGTATAGAGATTTTATCACACTTTGTGATGGGGATTCCTGACGTGATTATTGAATATCCAGATTTGCAAGGGCTTTTTTGAAGTGCCTTCGATTCCGTTCAATCCCGCAATGGACTTGTATGGATGTTTGTCTGATGTTACAGTTTGAGATGCAAAGCTGGTTTCTATCAAATAAATTTATGTTGGTGGCGGAGAATTTATTCTCTTAGCTTAACACCCTTCTCTGAGACGTACGATCTCAAAGGTTATGTAGTTGATTGTTACTAGTAACGCATTCCCAATTGGTAACGTGACATACGAAGTGCTGCCGATCATTTGTTGATCAAAGCATGACTTTGTGAAATGTGTAGCTTTGTGGACGAGATTTTGTCGGACCTCACACCCGAAAATGGTCAAAACGGAAAAGATGCGGCAAGGTTATGAGGGTCGCGCCCTTTAGGGTATGTCATTTCCTTCTGGAAAAGGGTGGTGTCAGGTATGGAGCCCTGATATTTAACATTTGTGATTACTGCAAATACTTTTCTTTGTGGTTGTTGGTGTAGAGGATCCTCGGATAAAGGTCCCAAAGGACCAGGGGTGGCATACTCGAGTAGTAGTTACCTAGTTACAGAGGTAATCCGGTCTTGTGTTGGCAGAGATCAGGGTAGATTCTCGGGACGTCCCTCTAGAGGCGTACCCATGTGGCAGTAGAAAGTTCCTTAGCCTGACCATTTGTTGGTAATCCAAAGAAAGAATACGCGCCCTATGCGGTTTTAGTTGTATAACCTGCCATGGAATGTGGCGGTAACCTGCTATTGAACATGGTAGCTATAGTAGGCATACAATAATGGTTGTATACTGGCTAAGATTAATATTATACTTTCGAAATGTTTTCTGCACTATGCACTAATAATAATATCGAAATGATTTTTGCGTATTAAGCATGTTTGACTATCATAAGGAGAAATCTCCTCCAATTCTGCGTTTGCATTGTGTGTGTGGCGGGAGGCCTTATGGTAGTTTCATTTTACAAAAAACCATAGCGGATTTCCTTTTATTTTCTTTGTGAAAATAACTGTTTTTAAGATCTCACACCTGTCCCACGACTGACCTTGCTTATCTTTGTGAAACGTGATGGGGGGTTCTCGCTTTTTGTTTGGTGGCGAGCAGGAGACTCTTACCCCTACATGTCCTCTTTAAGAGGTTGGTTAGCCGTAAGGCGTGACAGTCGAAAGGCTGGCCGTAAAAGCAAGGGAAGGGTACCATTGTATGCCACGGCGGGGCTGGGATGGTTGAAAAGTGACGCAGCGGATTAACAACTTTAATCACGAGATGATGCTTCGTGTCAAATAAATCGATAAAACGATGATGGAACAATACAATGATGAATCGATGGATTGAAAATACCCAAGTTCCCAAATCCGTTGATCTTAAGAGATACCGGATTCTAGCTATCTCCAACACGTTGATCGCGCACGGTACTGTGTTAAAAGATCTACGATTCTTCTACGTTGATCTCGCGCATGAGATTCCGTGAATCGGCTTCAAATCCGTTGATTCGAGCGCACTCGAATAACCGAAAATGGAGAAAGGAGACAACGCTCAACATCCAATTTTAAAGAGGCACAAAGCACTCAAACAAAAGTTTATTCAAAATCAACCATCTTTACAAGTGACACACACCCCTATTTACAGGGTTAGAACTCACACGGCACACGACCTAACATAAGTCATTGACGACCTAACACAAGCGACTCAACAGTCGCGACCTATGACTTAACCACAACGAGTTAACAAATCATAAAGGAAATACAACACGACATATGACCTATTATGTACATAAGCGACTCAACTACATAACAACATAAGTATCATACAACACATATGCAGCATAACAGATTTACAACATAACGACCTAAGACATCAACGACCTATGACCTTGCGGCTTAAGAAGATGCATGGCATAAGTGGAATCAGCGGCTCAACATATCATATCTTCAGGTTGCGGCATAAGGAAGGTCGTAGCTCGATACTTCGTAGCGACCTAAGACAAGCGACATAAAGTGAAACGACTTATGAAAAACGGCCTTGTGAAGGCTTATGGAACAACGGCCTACAGCTTACGACCTAAGGTGGTCGCGACTTAACGTACGAGCGATGCTAAAGCACAACTCGCCTTGGCTTACTCGTTAGGTCGCTGAAGCAACTTAAGGGAGGTCGTTCGCGACCTACTGGAGATACATAAGTTTGACATGACTCGTTAGGTCGTTGGTAGCATAGGTCTTTAGGTCGCTCAGGTGTCCCAATACATAACTCGCTTCCACTGCTTAACTCTGATACCTCGCTAGGTCGGTCAACATAGCTTGCTTGCGACCTGCTCGAGTTAGGTCGCGACTCTAGGCGAATCTCGTGGTGCGCTGCATCATCCTCCCTCGGTTGACAAGAATTCGACCTCGAATTCACATTTTCCTCTTCTTCAAAACACTTATCCTCATGATACGGAATCAAGTGTCTGACGTTAAAAACATCGGCAGTACGGACATGATCCGGCAACCTTAACTGATAAGCATTGTCATTGATCTTCTTCAAGATTTCTACTGGACCAATCTTTCGAGCTTTCAATTTGTTGTAAGCTCCAAGTGGAAAACGATCTTTCGTCAATACTGCGTAAACAAAATCACCCTCTTTGAAGTCCACACTCCTTCGTTTCTTATCTGCCAGTTGCTTATACTTCTCATTTGACTTAAGCAATCGTTCATGAACGATCCGGTGACACTCCTGCAATTCATTCACGAAATCACAAGCTCGTTTAACAACCCCTTTCTGACATGGAACTATCGACAAGTCCAACGGTCCCTTCGAAATTGCTGAATACACTATCTGAAATGGACTGAATCCAGTACTTCGATTAACAGCATGATTATGTGCGAACTTAGCTTGACATAACTTCACATCCCAGCTCTTCAAATTATCCTTCACAAGACATCTCAACAAGTTTCCCAAAGATCTGTTCACTACTTCCATTTGTCCATCAGTTTGTGGATGATAAGCGCTACTAAAATTCAGCTTAGTCCCAACCATCTTCCACAGACTCAACCAAAAATGACTTAGAAATCGAGTATCCTGGTCAGAAACAATGGTCTCAGGTAGCCCATGTAGTCGATAAACTTCTTTAAAGAACAATTCAGCAACACGGACTGCATTGGCGGTCTTTTTACAAGCTATGAATGTGCCATCTTCGAAAATCTATCCACCACAACGTATATAGAATCATTCCCTCGTTGAGTTCTTGGCAAACCCAAAACAAAGTCCATGCTAATATCAACCCATGGTCTAGTAGGCATGGGCAATGGCATATACAGTCTTGCATTCGTAGCTGTCCCTTTGGAAACTTGACATATGTGACATCTCTCCACAAATCTTTCAACTTCTTTCCTCATGGAAGGCCAAAAATATGATTGAGAAATCAACTACAAGGTACGATCTCTTCCCACATGTCCTTCTTCATGCAATTCTTTCACAATTTTAATTCGTAAACTGCACCCTGGTATACAAAACCGATTTCCTTTGAATAGAAAACCATCTACCAACATATACTCATCCGTCTTCCCTTTCTCGACTTCATCTACAATTTTAGCAAAGTAAGGATCCTCAACAAACAATTCTGGAAAAACATCAAACCCCGTCACTTCCACTCTCATTGTAGTCAACAAATGATTTCTTCGACTCAATGCATCTGCCACTCGATTTGTAACTCCCGACTTATGCTTTACAACAAATGTAAACTGCTGCAAGTATGCGATCCATGAAGCATGCCTGGCTGCAATCTTATCCTGTCCCTGCAAATGCTTCAACGCTTCATGATCAATATACATAACAAATTCTTTATGGAACAAATAGTGTCTCCAATGCTTTATAGCTTGAACAATAGCATAGAATTCCACGTCATAAGTATTATATCTCATCTTTGCTCCCGAAAGTTTCTCACTGAAATAAGCAATTGGACGACCCCTTTGACTTAATACCCCTCCAATTCCAACTTTAGATGCATCAGTATGTAATTCAAATAGCAACTGAAAATCCGGCAAAACTAGAATTGGTGCTGTCATCAAAAGTTCCTTGATTCGCTCAAAAGCAAATCCTGCTTCCTTCGACAATAAAAACTGCTTGCCCTTCATACAATCAGTAACAGGTGCCATCATGCTACTGAAATGTGGAATAAACCTTCGATAGAATGATGCTAAACCATGAAAACTTCTAACTTCTGTTATCGTCTTGGGTTGTGGCCATTCCTTGATTGCTTCAACTTTATTCTGATCCACCTGTATTCCTCCTTCAGATACAGCATATCCCAGAAATAAAACACTTCGAGTCATGAACACGCACTTCTTTGTTGCCGCGTAAAATTGTTCCTGACGAAGTATCATCAACACTTCCCGCAAGTATTGTAGATGTTCTTTGGTGCTCCCACTGTATATCAATATATCATCAAAGTAAACCACCACGAACTTTCCAATAAATTGTCGAAAGATCTGATTCATCACTCGCATAAAAGTACTAGGTGCATTCGAAAGACCAAACGGCATAACCAGCCACTCATACAACCCTTCCCGTGTCTTAAATGTTGTCTTCCATTCATCCCCTGGTCGAATTCGAATTTGATGATACACACTCTTCAGATCAATCTTTGAAAAGATAGCAGCTCCATTCAACTGGTCTAACAAATCATCCAATCTCGGCATTGGAAATCTGTACCTCACTGTAATCTTGTTTAGTGCTCGACTATCCGTACACATTCTCCAAGTTCCATCCTTCTTCGGCACTAACAATGCTGGTACTGCACAAGGACTTAAACTTTCTTGTACGCGCCCTTGTTCAAGTAACTCCTCCACTTGCCTTCTCAACTCTTCGTGCTCCTTTGGACTCATTATATAATATGGTCTATGTGGTAACACAGCTCCCGGAACAAGATATATCTGGCGTTGTATGTCTCTTAACGGTGGTAACTCTTTTGGCAATTCTTCAGGAAATACATCTTCAAACTCCTTCAACACTAGTTTAACTTCTTTAGGAATTTCAACCGCTTCACTGCTTTCACGTCCAATTAACAGAAATACTTCAGGCTCATCCTCCACTTCCTTGACAAATTCCTTCAAAGATAACAGAGTCTTTAGTTCTTCAATCTCCTCCAACTTGCTTTTACTTTGTTGTCGCTGTTTAGGAACTAAAGTGATTTTGGTGCCCTCGAACATGAAACTATAGCAGTTAGTCCTCCCATCATGTTGCACAGCTCTATCGTATTGCCACGGTCTGCCCAACAACAAATAAAATACATCCATATCCACAACATCACACCAAATTTCATCTTTATACTTCTTTCCAATGGAAAAAGTTACACAAGCTCTTCGATTAACTTTCACTTCCCCACCTTTTCTTAACCACGCTAATTTGTAGGGTTTAGGATGCTTCTCTGTCTTTAATGCCAACTTCCTTACAGCTTCTGTAGAGATGATGTTATCACAACATCCCGCATCGATAACAATATTGCAAACCATTTCCAGAATAGTGCACGTTGACTGAAAAATATTACTCCTCAACCAACTTGAATCATCATCTTGTATTGGTGTCAAACAAGATCTCCTCATCATTCAAGAATACCCTTCGTCTCCCGCCGATTATGTGGTATCAGAGCATTTGGTTAAGCGACAACCTTAGCTCTGTTGGGTGTTACTCATTAGAGATAGAGTCAACGGTACTCTTGTAACGACCCTGGATTTTGGCCATATTTATTTTAATAAATATTTAATCTAATTAAATAAAATGTAAATTTATCATTTTAAAATGAATAGTATTTTGCGATATTTTCTATTTATTTATATAGATTTGCTTTTTTGAAAAGGAAATTTGATTTTGGAAATTTAAAATAAAGTCTCTTAATAATATATAGAATAAAACCTATCTTATATGATTGAATTAAAATACTTTGCCTTGTTAATATTTGGTGAATATATATATGGATGATAATGTTTGAAATAGAATCAAAATCTATTAATATAAAAATTAAGTATAAAATGTAAGTAAAACTTATGAATCTAATTTAAATATTGATGGCTAAAATAGAAATAAAAATAAAAAAATGAAAACAAGAATTAAGTAGATTTGGTATGCTTGCAGCATAAGTTTAAAATTTGTAAGAACAAAGTATAAAATAATACCAGACACAAATAAGTATATGAAGTTCAAACTAGAAGTAATAAAACAAATATTTACATACAAAATATCCTCAAACGTAAAAACCCAAATGTTACCTGCAAGTGAATAGTTACATACAAATATTTATATACACAGCAAACATAATGATAATATGTAAACATATTAGGGAACCTTAGCATTTAATGCTATCTTCTCAAGCCTAGTTTTAGTCAATTCAAAATATTTAGCAATCTTTACATCTCAGAAAGAAAAATCTGCTCATATCAAAACAAAAGAGAAAACAACTAACCAGATAATACCTCCCTTTATACATCCTGTTATCTTATATATATGTGTATACATCTTCTATTTAGTTCGTTCATAACTTTGCTAACCTAGGGAAAACAAAAAGGAGAAAAAGAAGTAAACTTCATTTCAATTCAACAAAAACAAACAGAGATTAAAGACAGTTTCAAAACTACAGGTTTTCAGAGGAAAACAGGAATTGTTCTTTGTTCAGCAGCCTTGCAAGTGAGTAAACATCAACTTAAAAGCTTTAAAGTTTAAATTAAAACAATAAAGATGATTCACTGATTATGTGGTATTGTGTATGCTTTAGACTTGAATAAATTTCTGTGATTTCTCTATACATCTCTGTTATTTGTTTTTGCATGTTTTGTTCAAAAAATCAAATGATTCTCATCAAAACATTGTTAAGCTTTAATTTTTCAATCAAACAAGATGTTTAAACCTCGAATAAGATTTTTCGAAGCTGATTAAGAATGTTAGTGAAATATTACTTCAGGAAACATTGTTTACAGGTAATCAAGTAAAAATTTGATAAATTTGATTGTAATAAGAAGCTAATTCAAGTTTATATCTTGAATGCTTACTTTAATTTATGATTTTTAAAACTAAAACAAAGATTTTTAGTTTGGGATTCTAAGAGCAGTTTGTATGTGAACCAAATTTTCATTTTTCCCATTTTCAAACAATCGAATCAATTTTAAAAATTGAAATTCGGTTTGAAGCTAGTATAAACATCTGTGATCTCGAGAAAAATGTGAAATAATTTTTCTATTGCATGGATTAAGAGGACGAGATCGATTTAGGGTTTAGTTTCGAGTTTCTGGACCAGTTTGTAACGAGGCGTGATCATCTTCAAATCGTGATCGAGTTTCACGAGATTTAAGGGAGTGGAAGAGTAACGTGTTGTCGTCATGTGGGCAGAGTTTGGGGCGCCTCTGGTGGATTGAGCGGCGGCGGCGAGGTGATCATGTTGATTGGGTTGAGTTCAGCTTTTCGGTCCAACTATTATATTTCATTTTGAAATTTTTGTAGGCGATTCGAGTTTGGTTTTTGAGTTTATGGATGTTTTGCGACTTGCTAATGATGGTGGGGTTCGCCGGAGTTGAGCCGCATCGCCGTGCACAAGTACAACGCAAGGGGTTGTGTCAGCGTCGTTGTTGGTGGGTAGTATCGAGTTATTAATCGAGTTAGTTTGGTGTTTGCTTCGGGTTTCAATCGAGTGCGTAAAAATGTTTCCTGATACTAATCTATGTTTAAATCTTAAACTTACTGGAAAAAAAGAAAAAGAGAGGAAGAAGAGGGAGTGCAGGAGAATGGGTGAGTGTCTCGGGGAAATGCGTGAGGTACTCGAAGTGTAACTCGAGTTAATCAAGGGAAGTCTCGGGTTTTTCCAAAAAAGAAATATTGTTAAGCAATTTGTGATTCAGCAGGTTTTAAGCACAGTAGATTTAATAAGTGTTTTACCTATTTAAGTTAAAACTTCAATATAAGTTTTAATTATCTTTGTGATGCTTAACATTGTTTTTAACTCTTAATTAGTTATGTTAATTAAGTAATTACTTTAAGTTAAGTATGAAATCTATTAACATTTAAGTTTTGTAGTTAATAATAAATTGATTTTCAAATTTAAAAGAAGACTTTTAAAATGTTAATTAAGTTGAATAATTAATATAAATTTATTATTTTTGGAAAGCAATTAAGATTGATTACTTTTAGTAGTAATTAGAGCTTGGTTAACTAATGATTATGTGATTAATAAATTGTAATTAACTACTTAAGTTAATTAATGTATGATTAATAGTTAATTAATTAAGTAATTTAATTAAGAATCAATAATTGATTAATTAAGTTATTAGTGGTTAATAAATAGGTAATTAAGTTTGATTAATTAATAATTAAGTTATTAATTAATAATTAAGGTAATTAATTAAGCAATTAAGATTAATTACTTTCAATAGTAATTAGAGCTTAGTTAACTAATGATTATGTGATTAATAAATTGTAATTAACTACATAAGTTAATTAATGTATGATTAATAGTTAATTAATTAAGTAATTTAATTAAGAATTAATAATTGACTAATTAAGTAATTAGTGATTAATAAATGGGTAATTAAGTTTTATTAATTAATAATTAAGGTTATTAATTAATGATTAAGGGTAATTAATTAAGTAATTAAGATTTAATAATTGATTAAGAAATGATTAATTAATTAAATGATTTAAAAAGGAATAAGTAATTAATTGATAATTAATGATGATTGAACAGGGTTAAGTGATTAATTCTCAAGTAATTAATTTAAATTGAATTAATTACAATAATAATTAGAGATGTTTGCTGATGAATGTTGTATATGTAGAATCTCTAATTTGTGATATTTATTTGGTGATATTCTGTGATGTTTCTGTGATATGCTTTGATATATCTATGTTGATTGTGTATGATTTATTTGCGATAAGTGTTATGTGAATTCAAAGTGTTGAATTTAAACAATTTAAATCTATTAAACAACTTGACCTTTAAAATGGCGTTTGGATTTCGACGAGACCGGAATCGGGTGTCATTTATGATTATCCGAAAACAACATCGATCCAAATTAAATGTTAGGTCATGAATTCTCAAGTGAAGATCGAGATGGTGTTTCAGAATTCAAGGGTTATTGTCGTTGACTCTGAGGGTGATTCCAAAATGAGTGTAACGATATAATGCCTTAGGTTTCGTTCGAACCCGGAACGAACTTGTATGGATTGAATGCTTTCAGCACATCGTCAGGTGGACGATGAGCATTCTAAGAGATATGTTCTATCAAGGTAATCGCAGCCTCAAGCCTCATCAACCGGGAATGGATAATACAGGGGATGTGCAGCAAGGTATGGTGGGTCATACCCAAGCAGGACGAGATATACCCCTGTTTAGATGTCCCTTTTTATTTTGGCTGTGTGGGCGGTTGCTAGCTACAACCGCGGGGTTATCTTGTTCGGGACTATTCAGTAAGGAATGGTTCCAGCCTTGTGTTGCAGGGGATTTAGGGTGGATCCTCGGTATGATGATCTAGGCCCCGTACTATGACAGGCGGTACCCCAGTAGCCCTGCCATTGATGGAAATCCATTTTCCCTACGAGACCCTACGGTTTTGATTTGTATTACCCACTTTCGTGGCTAGTAGCTGGAATTTAATGAATGTAACAATTTCGACTATTTTCTATTTACTTGAAAACCCTAGACACTATTATAATATCACTAGATCTCCTATAAAAATATTTTGGTTAGCGTAAGGTAAAAACTTACCCGTATTTATGTATGGGAAGTCTTACGTGATACCTTTATTTTCAAATGTTTTTCAAAGTTAAACAACTTTAAACTGTTTACTCATACCAGACCCATGTCTAACCCGGAGTTTATTTTTGTTTTTCATAAACTCTTGGGTACTCAAATTTTTATGAGTAGCCAAGTGATAGGTTTTGGATTTTGGTTTCTGGAAGAGCTTGGAGCAGGAGTTTCAGACGTATGTATCTATCTAGTTCCGCTGTGTTAGTAGGTGTATGCTGTATTTTGGGATATATGTAGTGACAGATGTATATATGACTTTTATGTGTATGATATTGTATGTAACAACCTGCATATTTATCAATTGTATATTTAAATATTTTATCGTTCGTCGGATTTTGGTCCGAAAAGCTACTTTTTTTGCAAACAGTCGAATTAGGACTCGAGACCACTTCCATTGAGTTCGAAATGCTCTTTACAACTATTTTTAGGTATAAACATTGATATTTTTGGAGATAGTGGAACTTCACTACTTTTCCACTTGAGTCTTTGGATTGGGTTTTTAGCCTATTAGACCCAACCTTCACCCCTCCTCCTCATAACTTCATTTCTATTTGCCTAAGCCTTCAAGCTTCTTCAAAAATGATGGAGGGAATAGGAAATTAAAATTCCAAAACTCAAATTCAATTGCAATCCATCTTTCAACTCCAAATTCAAAAAGAAGACATTGGATTCAAGCTTCTTGTGCTTAGATAGAAGAGGGATTGATTCTTGCTTGCTTAAAGCTTCATTTTCATTGATATTTGGTGCAAAGGTGAGATTTTTATCTCACAATTCTAGCCTATAATCATATTGGACTGTTGGTAATGATTCCCTATCACTTTTGCATGCGCATTTGCATTTGGTTTGGATTGGATTGGCGAAAAACTCCAATTTTTAGTTGTTTGGTGAATTTCCTGAGCTTAGGTCGCTCTGCCCAGGTTAGGTCGCTCGGAATCATTAGCTCGCGCGCGTGGAAAAGTCACGGCCTTCAGATTTTTCGTTCTCTGACCATAGGTCGTAGGTCGCTAGCTCGTAGCTCGTATTTGAGGTTAGGTCGTAGGTCGCTAGCTCATAGCTCATATTTGAGCTTAGGTCGTAGGTCGCATCACCCTTAAGTCGTTCGACCCTTAGGTCGTAACACATAGGTCGCTCGGCCATATTTATATCCTTAGGTCGCGAGTTTCACTAGCTCGCGTAATCCCATAGGTCGCTTGACCTGATGACGTTAGGTCGCTGGCTTTATACACTTTAGGTCGTCTGACCTTGGGTCGTTTCACTTTAGGTCGTTTGACCTGTGTTATCTTAATTCGTTCGACCCGATGCCTCTCTTAGTTCGCGCATCCCCTTAGGTCGCTAGGTCTTAGGTCGCGCATCGCCTTAAGTCGCTCGACCTACTCTCACCTTAGGTCGCGCCATCTTTTAGGTCGCGTACCACACTTTAGGCCGTAGTCCCTTAGGTCGCTTGCACCTTAGGTCGGCCTCGTTAGCTCGCAGATCTTAGGTCGCGTGGCCTTTAGACTGTTAGGTCGCGAGCATTAGGTCGTTAGACCTTACCATTCCTTAGGTCGCATGACCACAACACCATTAGGTCGCTCGATCCTATCCTCCCTTAGGCCTTCACTAGGTCGTACCGTTTTGGACGGGGCGCTGCCCCGCACCCCGCCCCGGCGACCTGACCGGGCAGGTCGAACCCCGTAGTAGGGGCGTTGCCCCCGCACTCCCACCTTGGGGGGTTGCCACCCCCCCGGACCCCCCCTCCGTAGGGGATCTTACCTGAAAAACATTCAACAGAACTTTCTTTGTTGAGATGCTGAGTTGACCATTCTTCGAGACAAACTATCTTTGGCTTCTCGGTCGATTTTATGGATTTTTGAATATCTTTTTCCATGGATTCTTTATCGGTTTCTTTGGATTTTATTCACGTCTTCGAATGTGAATTTTTATGATTGATTGTTTCTACAATCACTTCTATGAATTGTCACTTTAAAATATAAAGGTTTTCTATACTAGTAGTAAATATCAAAACTCTTTCTTCAAATGATTTCAACACTATTTTATAACAAAGCTCGTTTTCTCAAACCGATTTCCAATCTATTAGTATATACAAACCTTTACCTCACTCTATGAGAAATCTAATTAAACGACTTAGTAAAACAAGTGGTATGAAACGCTTGCGTTTACTTCGTCGGTTAATTCTTGGACTTGTTCGATTGAATCTCTTGTGACAATTTTCTAGTGGAGATCTACAATTTGTTCGTAAATATTTAAGTTAAGCTAGTGGTTATGGGACATGAAGCTAAGCTCATATATTTACTAGCTTACCGTGATTGACACTTCTTGATGATCGATGTTGATCATTTTATAGTTTAGACTAGCAATGTACAATGTCTCTTTGTCCACGTGGAGGACTGAACCTCAATTTATTGAGCTTCGTCTCATTTCTTCGTGGGCTGGCGACCCATGTACTATTAATATGTTTCGATTCATTGGATGTACCGTTTGTACTACATCGATGTCTCGGCTTTTCGATTCATTGGACGTACCGTGTGTACTACGTCGATGTTCCGAATTAATTTATGTTTTGATTCATTGGATGTACCGTTTGGATTACATCAATGTCTTTGCTTTTGATTCATTGGATGTACCGTTTGCACTACATCAATGTCTTTGCTTTTTGATTCATTGGATGTACCGCTTGCACTACATCATTGTCTTTGCTTTTTGATTCATTGGATGTACCGTTTGCACTACATCAATGTCTTTGCTTTTGATTCATTGGATGTACCGTTTGCACTACATCAATGTCTTTGCTTTTGATTCATTGGATGTACCGCTTGCACTACATCAATGTCTTTGCTTCTTGATTCATTGGATGTACCGTTTTCACTACATCAATGTCTTTGCTTTTTGATTCATTGGATGTACCGTTTGCACAACATCAATGTCTTTCCTTTTGATTCATTGGATGTATCGTTTGCACTACATCAATGTCTTTGCTTTACATCAATGTCTTTGCTTTTGATTCATTGGATGTACCGTTTGCACTACATCAATGTCTTTGATTTTGATCCATTGGATGTACCGTTTGCACTACATCAATGTCTTTGCTTTTTGATTCATTGGATGTACCGTTTGCACTACATCAATGTCTTTCTTTTTGATTCATTGGATGTACCGTTTGCACTACATCAATGTCTTTGCTTTTTGATTCATTGGATGTACCGTTTGCACTACATCAATGTCTTTGCTTTTGGATTCATTGGATGTACCGTTTGTACTACATCAATGTCTTTGCTTTTTGGATCCATTGGATGTACCTTTTGCACTACATCAATGTCTTGGCCAACCTTTTCTTGTGATTTTTGGATTTCTATATGATGATTTTCGGAATTTATGTTTCACCACCTTTTTCAGTTGGCATTGATATGTATGTCATTTATTGTGGCTTGGTGAATTAAATAAAGAATATGATATTCTTTTTGATGCTATGAGATTCTTGGCATTTTGTATGACTTTCGTGGTTTTCTAATGTATACTTGTCGTAGTATGACATTTTTGGTTATCATACGTCTTTTTTATTATATCTCTTATTCTATATCATTTCATCTGATATTTATAGCTAGACTGATTCGTTTATTATTTTCTTATTAAATAATACTCGGGTCAGACTGAGATTTTACAGGTGCTTCTGCTTGACTCCTTATCGGACCATCATTTGATCTTTTGGTTAACTACTTAGCTTGTAGTTTTTGGTTGTGTACATTTGAGATATAGACTCCTTGATGTATACATATTCTTTTGTCTAGCACATGTATCTATTCTTTTATGATATTGTGGATCTTTTTGACCACTACTCTGATGTACACTTTTATGTGTAATATTCATATTCGTTTCCGCCTTTGTGATATGAATTGTCTATGACTGATTTATGTTATGTTTATTTCTATATTTGTTTCCGAAGATTATATATAGCCACTGTGTAGTAGCTTTGAGTTTGTGTCGGTATGTCGCAATTCCTATTTAGATGAAAATTTTATCTGGCATATCGATGCTCGCACAAAGCAATTACACGGATGGTCGCTCCTCAACAGCCTTATTCTCCGTGCTAGTTGACAGCATTACACTGTAGTGTTCTTGGCTAGCGTGGGTATAGAGATGAGGCGTCACATTGTATAACTCTGATATATGTAAACTATGTAATAGTTATGTGATGTATTATATTTTGTTCCGTTTCCGCTGTGAGATTTTGATGTTGTTATTTCTTTCTTTCTTTCTATTCTTTTCTATTTCCATCCCTTTCTTTCTTAATTAATGATACGTCTTTCTGTGGTTAGAAGGGAGGGTTGTCACAGCTGGTATCAGAGCGCTAGGATGAGCGAATACCTAGGCTCTTGAGTGATTTCTTTCTTGAGAGAGCATATTTGTAATTTCGATATATATATTTATTTCTACCTATTTGTTGGGTTACTTGTTCTGGTTTTCCAATATAAGTTATAAAGGTAGATAGGGTAGTGTTGTGTGTAACACGACTACCAATGGTTGGAGTTTGAATGGTTGAGGTTGGAAGTGTATCTATCGAGACTGTAGACCTATTACCGTCTCGAGTGAGCTTTGGGTGGTGTAAGGATTTCATCGATCTCTGAAGGAAACGATGGAATATGGGTTATTGTGGATCGGTTAACTAAGAGCGCCCATTTTATACCGGTTAAGGCAACTCGGACTGCAGCTTCTCTAGCAGAGATTTTCTTGAGGGAGATAGTTAGATTGCATGGTGTTCCTGTTAGCATAGTAAGTGATCGTGATCTTATTGTTACGAGCAAATTCTGGGAGGCTCTACAATCAGCTAGGGGAACGAGTTTGAGATTGAGTACAGCCTATCATCCTCAGACAGATGGACAGACGGAGAGGCTGAATCGTATTCTAAAGGATATGCTGCGAGCTTGTGTTTTGGGATTTTGGTGGATCGTGGGAAGACCATATTCAATTGGTAGAATTCTCATATAATAACAGTTACCAAGCTAGTATTAAGATGGCTCCTTATGAAACTCTTTATGGAAGACCGTGTAGATCCCCATCCTATTGGATAGAGTCGAAAGATCGTCTTGTGCTTGGACCAGATTTGATTCGTGAAACATCTGCTAAAGTGGAGCTTATCAAGAAAAGGATGAGAGCTACTCAAGAGCGTCAGAAGAAATACGTGGATAAGAGGCGAAGACAATTGGAATTTGAGATTGGTAATTTAGTTTTTGTCAAAGTTTCCTCGATTAAAGGAGCTATTAGTTTCGGAAAGAGGGGAAAACTTACCCCGAGATATATTGGACCATTTCAGATATTGGAAAGAATCGGTGCTGTAGCTTATAGGAATGAATTTCCAGAACGGATGTTTGGAATTCATAATGTATTCCACGTATCCCATCTAAGGAAATATGTTCATGATCCATCATTAGTTGTAGAACCAGTAGTCCAGGAAGATTTGGAAGTTGAGCCGAATTTGACTGTGGTCAGGAATCCAGTTCGGATTGTTGATCAAGACGAGAGGCAACTCAGGATCAAGGTAGTGAAGCTTGTCAAAGTGCAGTAGAGCGAGGATCCCAGAGATTGCACCAGGGAAACTCTGGATAGTTTTAGGAAAGCTTATCTGAATTTGTGTCCGGATAGCTAGTGATGTTTGTGAGGATAGATTATTTGGTTGTTTGCTAATGTATGAATGATATGTATGTTTGAATGGTTGATATAACAGCTTTTGAATTTTCTTTGTTTCAAATTTCGGGGACGAAATTCTTTTAAGGGGGGAGGAATGTAACGACCCGGGATTTTGGCCATATTTATTTTAATAAATATTTAATCTAATTAAATAAAATGTAAATTTATCATTTTAAAATGAATAGCCTTTTGGGACATTTGCTATTTATTTATATAGATTTGTTTTTTTGAAAAGGAAATTTGATTTTGGAAATTTAAAATAAAATCTCTTAATAGTATATAAAATAAAACCTATCTTATATGATTGAATTAAAATACTTTGCCTTGTTAATATTTGCTGAATATATATATGGATGATAATGTTTGAAATAGAATCAAATTCTATCAATATAAAAATAAGTATAAAATGTAAGTAAAACTTATGAATCTAATTTAAATGTTGATGGCTAAAATAGAAATAAAAATAAAAAAATGAAAACAAGAATTAAGTAGATTTGGTATGATTGCAACATTAGTTTATAATTTGTAAGAACAAAGTATAAAATAATACCGGAGACAAATAAGTATATGAAGTTCAAACTAGAAGTAATAAAACAAATATTTACATACAAAATATCTTCATACGTAAAAACCCAAATGTTACCTGCAAGTGAATAGTTACATACAAATATTTATATACGCAGCAAACATAATGATAATATGTAAACATATTTGGGAACCTTAGCATTTAATGCTATCTTCTCAAGCCTAATTTTAGTCAATTCAAAATATTTAGCAATCTTTACATCTCAGAAAGCAAAATCCGTTCATATGAAAACAAAAGAGAAAGCAGCTAACAAGATAATACCTCCCTTTATACATCCCGTTATCTTATATATATGTGTATACATATTCTATTTAGTTCGTTCAAAACTTTGCTAACCTGAGGAAAACAAAAAGCAGAAAAAGAAGTAAACTCCATTTCAATTCAATAAAAACAAACAGAGATTAAAGATAGTTTTAAAACTACAGGTTTCCAAAGGAAAACAGGAATTGTTCTTTGTTCAGCAACCTTGCAAGTGAGTAAACATCAACTTAAAAGCTTTAAAGTTTAAATTAAAACAATAAAGATGATTTACCGATTATGTGGTATTGTGTATGCTTTAGTCTTCAATAAATTTCTGTTATTGCTCTGTACATCTCTGTTATTTTTTACAGGTTGCATGTTTTGTTCAAAAACTCAGATGATTCTCATCAAAACATTGTTAAGCTTTAATTTTTCAATCAAACAAGATGTTTAAACCTCAAACAAGGTTTTCGAAGCTGATTAAACATGTTAGTGAAATATTACTTCAGGAAACATTGTTTACAGGTAATCAAGTAAAAATTTGATAAATTTGATTGTCATAAGAATCTAATTCAAGTTTATATCTTGAATGCTTACTGTAATTTATGATTTTTAAAACTAAAATGAAGATTTTTAGTTTGGGATTCTTAGAGCAGTTTGTATGTGAACCAAATTTCATTTTTCCCATTTTCAAACAATCGAATCAATTTTAAAAGTTGAAATTTGGTTTGAAGCTAGTATAAACATCTGTGATCTCGGGAAAAAAGTGAAATAATTTTTCTATTGCGTGAATTAAGATGACGAGATCGATTTAGGGTCTAGTTTTGAGTTTCTGGACCTGTCTGTAACGAGGCGTGATCGTCTTCAATTCGTGATTGAGTTTCACGAGATTTAAGGGAGTGGAAGAGTAACGTGTCGTCGTCGTGTGGGCGAAGTTTGGGTGCTCTGGTGGATTGAGCGGCGGTGGCGAGGTGATCGTGTTGATTGGGTTGAGTTCAATTTTTCGGTCGAACTGTTATATTTCATTTCGAAATTTTTATAGGCGAGTCGAATTTGGTTTTCGTGTTTATGGATGTTTTGCGACTTGCTGATAATGGTGGGGTTCGCCGGAGTAGAGCCGCGTCACCGTGCACGTGTACGGCGCAAGGGGTTGTGTCAGCGTCGTTGTTGGTGGGTAATCTCGAGATATTACTCGAGTTAGTTAGGTATTTGCTTTGGGTTTCAATCGAGTGCGTAAATATGTTTCCTGATACTAATCTATGTTTAAATCTTAAACTTACTGGAAAAAAAGAAAAAGAGAGGAAGAAGAGGGAGTGCGGGAGAATGGGTGTGTGTCTCGGGGAAATGCGTGAGGTACTCGAAGTGTAACTCGAGTTAATCAAGGGAAGTCTCGGGTTTTTCCAAAACCGCAATATTAAAAAAAAAAAAGAAATATATTTAAGCAATTTGTGATTCAGCAGGTTTTTAGAACAGTAGATTTAATAAATGTTTTAACGATTTAAGTTAAAACTTTAGTACAAGTTTTAAAAATCTTAGTAATGCTTAACAATGTTTTTAACTCTTAATTAATTATGTTAATTAAGTAATTACTTTAAGTTAAGTATGAAATTTATTAACATTTAAGTTTTTTTGTTAATAATAAATTGATTTTCAAATTTAAAAGAAGACTTTTAAAATGTTAATTAAGTTGAATAATTAATATAAATTAATTATTTTTGGAAAGAAATTAAGGTTAATTACTTTTAATAGTAATTAGAGCTTGGTTAACTAATGATTATGTGATTAATAAATTGTAATTAACTACTAAAGTTAATTAATGTATGATTAATAGTTAATTAATTAAGTAATTTAATTAAGAATCAATAATTGATTAATTAAGTTACTAGTGGTTAATAAATGGGTAATTAAGTTTAATTAATTAATAATTAAGTTATTAATTAATAATTAAGGTAATTAATTAAGCAATTAAGATTAATTACTTTTAATAGTAATTAGAGCTTGGTTAACTAATGATTATGTGATTAATAAATTGTAATTAACTACTTAAGTTAATTAATGTATGATTAATAGTTAATTAATTAAGTAATTTAATTAAGAATTGATTAATTAAGTAATTAGTGGTTAATAAATGGGTAATTAAGTTATATTAATTAATAATTAAGGTTATTAATTAATGATTAAGGGTAATTAATTATGGAATTAAGATTTAAGAATTTATTAAGAAATGATTAATTAATTAAATGATTTGAAAAGGAATAAGTAATTAATTGATAATTAATGATGATTAAACAAGGTTAAGTGATTAATTCTTAAGTAATTAATTTAAATCGAATTAATTACAATAAGAATCAGAGATGTTTGCTTTTGAATGTTGTATATGTAGAATCTCTGATTTGTGATATTTATTTGGTGATATTCTGTGATGTTTCTGTGATATGCTTTGATATATCTATGTTGATTGTGTATGATTTATTTGTGATAAGTGTTATGTGAATTCAAAGTGTTGAATTTAAACTGTTTAAATCTATTAAACAACTTGACCTTTAAAATGGCGTTTGGATTTCGACGAGACCGGGATCGGGCGTCATTTATGATTATCCGAAAACCACATCGATCCAAATTAAACGTTAGGTCATGAATTCTCAAGTGAAGATCGAGATGGTGTTTTAGAATGCAAGGGTTATTGTCCTTGACTCTGAGGGTGATTCCAAAATGAGTTTAACGATATAATGCCTTCAGTTTTGTTCGAACCCGGAATGAACTTGTATGGGTTGAATGCTTTCAGCACATCGTCAGGTGGACGATGAGCATTCTAAGAGATATGTTCTACCAAGGTAATCGCAGCCTCAAGCCTCATCAACCGGGAATGGCTAAAATGGGGGATGTGTAGCAAGGTAAGGTGGGTCATGCCCAAGCAGGACGAGATATACCCTGTCTAGATGTCCCTTTTTATTTCGGCTATGTGGGCGGTTGCTAGCTACAACCGCGGGGTTATCTTGTTCGGGACTGTTCAGTAAGGAATGGTTCCGGCCCTGTGTTGCAGGGGTTTTAGGGTGGATCCTCGGTACGGTGATCTAGGCCCCATACTGTGACAGGCGGTGCCCCAGTAACCCTGCCATTGATGGAAATCCATTTTCCCTACGAGACCCTACGGTTTTGATTTGTATTACCCACTTTCGTGGCTAGTAGCTAGAATTAATGAATGTAACAATTTCGGCTATTTTCTATTTACTTGAAAACCCTAGACACTATTATAATATCACTAGATCTCCTATAAAAATATTTTGGTTAGCATAAGGTAAAAACTTACCCGTAGTTATGTATGGGAAGTCTTACGTGATACCTTTATTTTCAAATGTTTTTCAAAGTTAAACAACTTTAAACTATTTACTTATACCAGACCCATGTCTGACCCGGAGTTTATTTTTGTTTTTTATAAACTCTTGGGTACTCAAATTTTTATGAGTAGCCAAGTGATAGGTTTCGGATTTTGTTTTTTGGAAGAACTTGGAGCAGGAGTTCCAAATGTATGTATCTATCTATCTAGTTCCGCTGTGTTAGTAGGTGTATGCTGTATTTTGGGATGTATGTAATGATAGATGTATATATGACTGTTATGTGTATGATATTGTATAACTCTGATATATGTAAACTATGTAATAGTTATGTGATGTATTATATTTTGTTCCGTTTCCACTGTGAGATTCTGATGTTGTTATTTCTTTCTTTCTTTCTATTCTTTTCTATTTCTATCCCTTTCTTTCTTAATTGATGATACGTCTTTCTGTGGTTAGAAGGGTGGGTCGTCACGGCTGGTATCAGAGCACTAGGATGAGCGAATACCTAGGCTCTTGAGTGATTTCTTTCTTGAGGGAGCGTATTTGTAATTTTGATATATATATATATATATATATATATATATTTCTACCTATTTGTTGGGTTACCTGTTTTGGTTTTCCAATATAAGTTATGAAGGTAGATAGGGTAGTGTTGTGTGTAACACGAATACCAATGGTTGGAGTTTGAATGGTTGAGGTTGGAAGTGTATCTGTCGAGACTGTAGACCTATTACCGTCTCGAGTGAGCTTTGGTTGGTGTAAGGATTTCATCGATCTCTGAAGGAAACGATGGAATATGGGTTATTGTGGATCGGTTAACTAAGAGCGCCCATTTTATACCGGTTAACGCAACTCGGACTGCAGCTTCTCTGTAACAGCCCGCAAATCCGTACCCCTTGAGTCAACACTATTCTACCTAAATCAACTCAAGTTGTACAGAAATACGAACCATTTGGGTTAAAGAAGAAGAGGTAGAAGAAGAGAAAACAAAATCAACATCAGAATCTAACCATCGCAGCGGAATAAAATATAATAGATAGTAAATAATCTTTACTCAAAATCAAATATATCTGTTTACATACATTACATCATCAGAATTAAATCAGCCACATCTCACATCAATAACATACAATGGATACACAACAACTCAACAACGGAAATATATATATATACAAGTATGAGAATACATATCGTCAACCAGCTTGTCTCCTGAGCTCCACAGCATCATATCCTGTATTCTATAATACTCGGTCTGACCCGAGCATTACAGTTAAATAATACCCGAGTCAGTCTGGAATACCAGCGTGAGAAAATCACACCCAATTGATTATTAAAGTTTTAAAAATCCTTTGAAAACAAAAGCATCTCGTAAGACCACGCCACAAATAAACATGTCGGGTATTTACCTTACGATAGCTAAAACAATTTTTATAGAAATCCTCTGATATTATAATAGGGTCTATTTACAAATACTTATAAAATAGCCGAAATTGTTACATGATTAAATTCCAGCTACTAGCCACAAAAGTGGGTAATACAAACAAAACTCGTACAAAGCTCGTAGGGAGAATGGATTTCCAACAATGACTAGGCACTGGGGTACCACCTGTCACAGTACGGGGCCTAGATCATCGTACCGAGGACTACTCCCTTCATCCCCTGCAACACAAGGCCGGAACCATTCCTTACTGAACAGTCCCGAAAAAGATAAACCCCGTGGTTGGCGCGACCAACCACCCACTAAGCCGAAAGATATATAAGGGACATCTAGACAGGGGAATTATCTTGTCCTGCTTGGGCATGACCCACCTAACCTTGCTGCATATCCCCTGATTTTCAGTCATTCCCATTTGATGAGGCTTGAGGCTAAGCGTTACCTTTTTAGAACGTTTTCACTTAGAATGCCCATCGCCCACCTGACGATGTTTCGCAAGCATTCGTCCATAAAAGTCCGTCCCGGGTTCGAACGGAACCGAAGGCACTACTCCTACTACATCCATTTGGAAATATCCTCAGGATTAGTAGCGACTAGCCCTTGCACTTCACTACTCCATCTTCGACTTCGGACACGTTTTTCACACGAAACGTATAAACCGAATCGAAGTGGTTTTCGAGAAATTAATCTCGATCCCGGTCTCTTCGAAACGATCAACGTATTTGTCCAATATTGATAGTCGGTTATTTAACTATCAATTATATTCACAAAACAACCATCAACCAATAAATAATTTTCCAAACTATTTATAAATCTCAAAAATATCTTCACGAGATATATTGCTATTTTCAATCCTTTGAAAACAGTTTCAAAAACTATCTTCCTTTCTCAGAATCATTTCTCAAATAGTTTCTATTTCCACTGGAATTGCCAAGCACAAAACTTAGATTTTTAAAATAATTTAAAAACAATTTACTTTAAATATACTTTTAAACGTTTAAGTTAGAACTACTTCAATAATTTACTAAAAATACTTACTATATGATTTTTAATAATAAGGTTACTTTATAAAATATAAACTAGGTTTTCACGTTTAAATATAAAATACTAAGTCACTTTTAAATAGTTATTTCAATAATAGATTTGAAAAATATTTACTTAAGAATTTTAAACATTCATAAATAATAAATTTTCTAGAATATGTTTTTTTTAAGACCATATTAAAACTTTTATCTTATATTTAAAATTTCTTTAAAAACGTACTTGGCTATCCAGGGAAATATACTTCTTTCCACATTCTTCTTGAAATTCCAATTTCAAACACCTGAATCAATTTACAAATTGATTTCAAATTGATTCTATTTTATCTCAAAAACCATTAATTTCAAATTTTATTTCTTACTTATTATTTAACATACTTTAACTGAAAACATAAGTTTTAGATTTTTCAGATTACTTCTTAACCCTTTTAAATAAATTTAGACTTTGAATTTTAACACAATTCTTTATTTCTTTAATTGATATAACTTAAGTTTACAATTCATCAATTTCGTTTTATTCAAAATTCCATTTCTCTTCATACTCGAAGTTATTTAGTATTATTTTCATATTACTTCTATTTCTTTCCAATTCATTCTTAATTTATTCAAACTTTATATAATTATTTCGCTTACAAATTTACTTTTACTTTTTCCTTTTTTTTTATTTCTTTTCAACAATCCAATTCATATAATTTGGTAGTTCATTATACCCAAATATCCAATCGAACCATAACAGTCAATATCCCAATATAACTCATCATAAGATATTAAATAATCGCAACAGAGAATATTGAATGATTTAAATAAATGTGAGGGGTCCAGTTGGATCCCTCCAACCTGTTTTCCCTACATCCACAAATGTTAGCACCATATAATAGGCCAATTCCAAAATATCATACTATATCACATCACTCAATTCATCCATCCAAACAATTATTTAAATTTAAACATTTTAAAATTTAAACTTTAAACTGAGTGAGATTAACTCACCTTTGATTTTGTATTTGCCATTCACTTCAATATTCCCTTGGTTTTCTTGATCCTTGACCTCGAGTAAATATTATATTATTCATTAATATTTGAAATAATCAAGCAATTTTATTATTATTTATTAACATTTTGAAATAACTTGAACCGTTTATTTCCTTTTATAAATTTAATCAACCAATGATTTTATTTTTAACAGCTATTTATTTATTTTAAACTAATTTTCTTTGATGCTATATATGTATATATTTTTATGCAAATAATCATCGGTTTTCAAAAATCTATATATACATATAAACATCCGAATACTTTAAAATTCCTACTTGTATATATATATATATTTTTTTTTAAAAATCATGTCTGTATGAATTTTCTTTTCTTCTTCTTTTTTTTATTTTTTTTATTTTAAAACTAACTGTTATTATTTATATATATATATAACAAATTAATAATAATCTGTAATTAACATAGTTACTGAGATAATTTAAGAAATTACCCCAAAACATCAAGCGATTCCACCTTCCCATGCCCTAGTTCTCGCGCCGCCATCACTAGCCAACGAACACTTCGCCTTCCTCTAACTCGCAAGCAACGCCGACCCTCCAGATCGACACGGCCATCAACCCAGACTCGCAACCCATTATCACCTTACCCACGTCCTCCCTCAAGCTCGCTGTCGCCCTGGCTAAACCCAGCTCGGAAATTGAATTGCGACTTCGCTGCTCGCTCGACTTGGATCGAGATGTACTTAGGAAGAAGATTAAAGAGGAACGGGACTTAAAATTGGGAAGTAGTCATTCGATTTAAACGAAGGAGGAAAGGGGATTGGGTTTCGTGAATACTGAGAAGATGAGGGAGGGGCGAAAACTCAAGTCTCGTTTCATATATATTTTTTTCTCTAAAGCTTCTCGGCTGATTGATTATTTAAAAAGGGGAAGAGGAACGCAGAGGAGAATGAAGCGTACACTACACGATAGGGGATCGTGATTTGAACTAAAGGAAAAGCTGATGAGAGAGAGACAGATGTGACAGGAATTCGGCTGTAGATATTAAAAGAGAAGCGTGTTTTAAGACGACACCAATTGGCATTGATTCGACCAACTAAAGTTTTATTAAATTTTCAATGCGTTTACCTATCGTACGCTCACACAACATTTTCAATCAATACGAAATTTGAAATCCGATAATAATTCAATATTACGGACCCAATGGAACTGGTTTCGTCGAATTCCGAGACTGTCCCTCGGAAGGCTATTTTTAAATTCAATTTAAACAATAATATTTTAAAACTGAACAAACCACTGTAAATTTCAATTTTACAACTTTTATTATTTTCAGTGCTATCAATATAAAATTTTCAAAATTGAACAATTCAGTGTTACACTCAATTTTAACACTTCTATTATATTCAATGTTATCAATATAAATTATAGCCTTCAAATTATGTTTTTAACAGGCTTAAAATCTCAGGTTCAACATTTTATTCAAATTCAAGTTATTTAATTCGATAATTAATTATCAAATAAATTGTGATATCCGAAATTCAATTGAAAATTATCCTATTGAATATTTAAAATCGATTAAATATTCCAATTTAAATTGCTTAAAAATTCCGGGTCGTCACATTCCTTCCCCCTTAAAAGAATTTCGTCCCCGAAATTACTAATTAGGAAGAATGATTCAATACCCGTTTACTTTTCCCAAAACCAATCAGTTCTTAACAATTCAACATCTTACCATCTATCTTTTACAAAAGACTCTTATTATTTTTATTAACTTCCCAAATCCTCCCAAGGTTTCAAACTATACTATTTTTTTAACCATTTAAGTTTCAATTTAAAAAACCAAATTTTGAATTATCAAAATTTCTCAAAATTTTTCTAACTCCCTAAATTCCCGAAAAATTTCGCCAGCGTCTCCTTTGCGCGGCTGACTCGGTACAACTACAAAATGGCTCTACAGCCTCCCAAATCCAAAAAGAAAACAAAACGCCAAGTGGCTCAATCCAAATCCCAATCAAATTTCATACCAAATTTAAATACATACCTTTTTGTCGAGCATTTCAAATTTATCTTTTGAAATCCATCCAATTCTATTTTTCCTTTAGATTACCTGCATATCCTGCTTAATACTAATATCCAATCACAATATCCCAAATATTTTATCAACTTTCTTACCAATGTCAATATTTATTAATCCAAATATCGACTTAGAAAGTATTTGTGATATTCCATTTCCAATTAAGAATGCACCATTTCATACTTAAGCTAGTATAAGTATTTTATGTTTTCTTATATTTATTTCACTCCGACCTTAGTTTATATCTATTTCTATTCAAATCAATTCTTTCATTTCCATATGAATTCAATTTATTTTTAGCACTAAATATATAAATCTTGGTTTTCATTTATAACTAAGTTATGTCATTATTTTAGTTAATTTCATTTACTAATTCAGTTTAGTTTCTAATTTGAATTCGCTAGTCGTTAACACAAATTTTCCAAAGTTTTTCTAAAATTTTCTAACTCCCAAAATTTCTAAAAATTTTTGGCAGAGTTCCCTTTGTACGGAGGAGCTTTTGCAATTTAACAAAAGAGATAAATATATATACATCGACCCACACGGTCGGAAAAACCAAAAATAGTTCATATTTCCTATTTGTATTGCGTAGGCGTACCTTATTTAGCATTTTAAGCAAGCGGCTAATTATTTTTAGCAAATAGCACTACCAAATCCAGCCACACGGCTCCTAGGTACCTGTACTTACTCAATTTAAACATGTAAGTGCCAAATATATGAAGTTTAACATATTTAACTTACGTTAAAACATATGATTTCCAAAAAGAAATTTACACCAAACATTTTCCGCAAGCAATCTATATAGCTTCCATGCTACTTCAACTATTTCAATCAATTTACAACCCATTTTCATTCAATCCGAATTGTTTTCGATCCATTCGTATACAACTTCATCAATTTGAATGGTTTAAAACTCAATCACTTACATTAATTTATTTTTAAGCAAACTGAACTCATATTTAGTTTAATTGCTCTCAAAATCAATTTATTTCACTTCTATCAACTCATAGAATTTTAATTACTTCCATTTACATCCAATGATAATTTATTCTTTGTAATTTGACAAGATCTATGTGAATAAATAAGTATTTATGTTTATCACCAGTTTAGATGGATTTTAACTCAATTTATTCATAATTCTATTCCATTAGAAAATTTATTCACAATCCATATATTCTCAGTTCCATTGCATTTAAATTTTATTAACCAAAATTAGTTCATTCAAAACCATTAATAATTTAGGTACATCTCCATTACCAATTAAATTTTCCTTCTTATTTTAATTCATTCACATCCATTCATTTATATTTAAAACCATTCCGTAATTGTTTATTCCAAACTATTTTATTTAGCTCAAAAACAATCCAAGCTATTTCATTTAATAACCATTCCTCAACTTATTTAAACCAACACTTCCTTTGGTTCTTATTTATCCCATCCATTCACTTAAATCATTTCTAATAAACTCGAAACATTCTATTTTCCTTATTGTCTCAAGTTATTTCCATCCCTTACTAATTTAGATGGTTTACAATTATTTATTTAAGCATTTTCATTCCATTAAATATTATCGGCAACACACCGAATTTTATTTCAATTAAAATTTATTTCACTTGATTTAAAACCAATCCAATATTATTAAACTTTGTTTAAGTTGAATTAAATTCAACACTCTTCCATCTACTCAGCTTAAGTCAATTTATTTTGATTCAATCAAATTTTACACTGAAGCTCATTCTCATTTCGCAAATAAATATTTTTTTTTATTCAACTTGATTCCATCTCAATTAAATATCATTTTAAATTTTCAATTTCATTTGATTGGTTATTATAAAATTTAACTTTCCAAATTCAACTCATCCCATTTATTACCTGGCTATTTTCCAGGTTATCTTCACTTATTTGGATTTTATTTGCACATTCAAACATTGCTATTTTAATCCATTTACATTTTTATCTGATACACTTCAATTATATTTAATTTGTTAACACTTCAAGTCTAATTTTTAATTAATAACTCAAGTTCTGATTCTATTATCCACTTTGAATTTACCATCCAATTTATTAACTCATAATTCAACTCCATTCTTAATTACTTTACTTTCATCAACAATTTGAATCAGCTTTAATCTATAACTTAATTTTATTTCCAAACTTCATCATCAACTCACAATTCAATTTTATTAACTAATTTATTATCTAATTAGTTCTCCCATTATTTATGATCCAACACTTGAATTTTTTTTTTTCATTCCAAATATCACTTTTATTTATTTTCCTTAGTTCAATATACTTTACAATTCAAGTTTGGATTTCCCTCTCATTTCCCTATTCATCTAAATATTTATTTGGATTTGTATTCCATTTCAAAAATTTATAAGCCACAACTTATTATTTACACAATTCCATCCATTATAGGCTTGAATATATTCATCTTTTATTTTTAACTCAAGCCTGTTATTTATTTATAGCCCAATCATATTTTATTTCTATGGATTTTAATTCTTTTATAAGTGATTTTGATTTATTTATTCCAATTCCAATCCTTATCCCACTTAATTCCATTTATTCAGGTAAGAATCTAATGCCATTAAATAATTCAATTGAATTCTTATGCCAATTCAATTTTATTTTGCCTCGGTTTTATTTAACTCAATTCGATTTCAATTTAATTCGGATACAACTGGATATTATTTTCAGCTTATTCAATTTATTTTAATCCAGTTAATTTCATTTTAGCCTTTTAAATTTAAATTCCATTATTCAAAGCTTATATTTATTTCATTTTCATTCACTTAAGTTAAATTTATTTGCTGAATTAAAATTTTCAATCCCTTCTTATTAATATCAACTTCTCTCTATAAGTACATTATTTGATCATTTATTCATTCACCAATTCATTATTTAACCAATGAATTTATTTCCGAACATTTATTATCTTTAGTCCATCCTGACTAATTTTCCCATTTCACATAACTCCACACAATTCCATTTTAAATTCCAATACTCAGTTTCACTTACACTGTTGTTCAACAAATTTCAAAGTTTAAACAACCGTTCAACATTTCAAAATTCCCTTTAAAATCTTCTATATCCAAAATTCGTTTGATAAATTCAATATATCTCTTTGGATTTCAAAACTCAACCAGTTTTGCAAACAATTTCAATTCAAAACAATTTGGTAGCAATTTCACTTCGGGAAACTCGAAAATGAACATCGATGATGCTGCAGTCATCACCGAAGTTATTTTCCAGTGACTCAAGTGAATTCAATGCTATATCACTTTCAAAACCCATTTAAAACAAATTTCCATCCAGAAATACTTCCAAAACAATAATGTTATTATTCATTTTCGAATACTTTGACAAACACTTCCAAAATCTCCAGGATTTAAATTCCCAAATCCAGTTTTAAATCAATTTTTACTATAATGTTATTTGCATAGCTTATGCTCATACAAATTCTCATTTGATTATATTTCAATTCACAAATTACATCTATAATTCATATTTATAAATTTCTTTTTATAATAAATTTATTCCTTCAAACTTTGGTTATATTTCCAATTTCTAATTAAATTTTCACTTAACAATGATAATACTTTAATATTATCATTTCGAACATCCAAGCAACCATATATTAGTCAAACAGTTTACAAAAACTTTTATTTATATCAAAATATGTTTTTGGGTAAAATTATTTCATTCACCCATATTTAAAACAATATCGTGTCGATTGCTCTATTCAAGTGTTTAGAAACCCCTTCGATACAGTTGCGCAGACTGTGTCGACGAAGGTTCATATGCCACTCAATAAATCAATCAACACAATATTAAAACAATTTATATTCACTAACAAATACGCGCTCATATCTATTAATACGCTCAAACTCATTTTAGAGTACTATATACTCTATTTTAAATGAGTAATTCCCACCAGAGCCAAGGTTATCACCAACCTATGCTCTGATACCAAGTGTAACAGCCCGCAAATCCGTACCCCTTGAGTCAACACTATTCTACCTAAATCAACTCAAGTTGTACAGAAATACGAACCATTTGGGTTAAAAAAGAAGAGGTAGAAGAAGAGAAAACAAAATCAACATCAGAATCTAACCATCGCAGCGGAATAAAATATAATAGATAGTAAATAATCTTTACTCAAAATCAAATATATCTGTTTACATACATTACATCATCAGAATTAAATCAGCCACATCTCACATCAATAACATACAATGGATACACAACAACTCAACAACGGAAATATATATATATACAAGTATGAGAATACGTATCGTCAACCAGCTCGTCTCCTGAGCTCCACAGCATCATATCCTGTATTCTATAATACTCGGTCTGACCCGAGCATTACAGTTAAATAATACCCGAGTCAGTCTGGAATACCAGCGTGAGAAAATCACACCCAATTGATTATTAAAGTTTTAAAAATCCTTTGAAAACAAAAGCATCTCGTAAGACCACGCCACAAATAAACATGTCGGGTTTTTACCTTACGATAGCTAAAACAATTTTTATAGAAATCCTCTGATATTATAATAGGGTCTATTTACAAATACTTATAAAATAGCCGAAATTGTTACATGATTAAATTCCAGCTACTAGCCACAAAAGTGGATAATACAAACAAAACTCGTACAAAGCTCGTAGGGAGAATGGATTTCCAACAATGACTAGGCACTGGGGTACCACCTGTCACAGTACGGGGCCTAGATCACCGTACCGAGGACTACTCCCTTCATCCCCTGCAACACAAGGCCGGAACCATTCCTTACTGAACAGTCCCGAACAAGATAAACCCCGTGGTTGGCGCGACCAACCACCCACTAAGCCGAAAGATATATAAGGGACATCTAGACAGGGGAATTATCTTGTCCTGCTTGGGCATGACCCACCTAACCTTGCTGGATATCCCCTGATTTTCAGTCATTCCCATTTGATGAGGCTTGAGGCTAAGCGTTACCTTTTTAGAACGTTTTCACTTAGAATGCCCATCGCCCACCTGACGATGTTTCGCAAGCATTCGTCCATACAAGTCCATCCCGGGTTCGAACGGAACCGAAGGCACTACTCCTACTACATCCATTTGGAAATATCCTCAGGATTAGTAGCGACTAGCCCTTGCACTTCACTACTCCATCTTCGACTTCGGACACGTTTTTCGCACGAAACGTATAAACCGAATCGAAGTGGTTTTCGAGAAATTAATCTCGATCCCGGTCTCTTCGAAACGATCAACGTATTTGTCCAATATTGATAGTCGGTTATTTAACTATCAATTATATTCACAAAACAACCATCAACCAATAAATAATTTTCCAAACTATTTATAAATCTCAAAAATATCTTCACGAGATATATTGCTATTTTCAATCCTTTGAAAACAGTTTCAAAAACTATCTTCCTTTCTCAGAATCATTTCTCAAATAGTTTCTATTTCCACTGGAATTGCCAAGCACAAAACTTAGATTTTTAAAATAATTTAAAAACAATTTACTTTAAATATACTTTTAAACGTTTAAGTTAGAACTACTTCAATAATTTACTAAAAATACTTACTATATGATTTTTAATAATAAGGTTACTTTATAAAATATAAACTAGGTTTTCACGTTTAAATATAAAATACTAAGTCACTTTTAAATAGTTATTTCAATAATAGATTTGAAAAATATTTACTTAAGAATTTTAAACATTCATAAATAATAAATTTTCTAGAATATGTTTTTTTTAAGACCATATTAAAACTTTTATCTTATATTTAAAATTTCTTTAAAAACGTACTTGGCTATCCAGGGAAATATACTTCTTTCCACATTCTTCTTGAAATTCCAATTTCAAACACCTGAATCAATTTACAAATTGATTTCAAATTGATTCTATTTTATCTCAAAAACCATTAATTTCAAATTTTATTTCTTACTTATTATTTAACATACTTTAACTGAAAACACAAGTTTTAGATTTTTCAGATTACTTCTTAACCCTTTTAAATAAATTTAGACTTTGAATTTTAACACAATTCTTTATTTCTTTAATTGATATAACTTAAGTTTACAATTCATCAATTTCGTTTTATTCAAAATTCCATTTCTCTTCATACTCGAAGTTATTTAGTATTATTTTCATATTACTTCTATTTCTTTCCAATTCATTCTTAATTTATTCAAACTTTATATAATTATTTCGCTTACAAATTTACTTTTACTTTTTCCTTTTTTTTTTATTTCTTTTCAACAATCCAATTCATATAATTTGGTAGTTCATTATACCCAAATATCCAATCGAACCATAACAGTCAATATCCCAATATAACTCATCATAAGATATTAAATAATCGCAACAGAGAATATTGAATGATTTAAATAAATGTGAGGGGTCCAGTTGGATCCCTCCAACCTGTTTTCCCTGCATCCACAAATGTTAGCACCATATAATAGGCCAATTCCAAAATATCATACTATATCACATCACTCAATTCATCCATCCAAACAATTATTTAAATTTAAACATTTTAAAATTTAAACTTTAAACTGAGTGAGATTAACTCACCTTTGATTTTGTATTTGCCATTCACTTCAATATTCCCTTGGTTTTCTTGATCCTTGACCTCGAGTAAATATTATATTATTCATTAATATTTGAAATAATCAAGCAATTTTATTATTATTTATTAACATTTTGAAATAACTTGAACCGTTTATTTCCTTTTATAAATTTAATCAACCAATGATTTTATTTTTAACAGCTATTTATTTATTTTAAACTAATTTTCTTTGATGCTATATATGTATATATTTTTATGCAAATAATCATCGGTTTTCAAAAATCTATATATACATATAAACATCCGAATACTTTAAAATTCCTACTTGTATATATATATATATATATTTTTTTTTAAAAATCATGTCTGTATGAATTTTCTTTTCTTCTTCTTTTTTTTATTTTTTTTATTTTAAAACTAACTGTTATTATTTATATATATATATAACAAATTAATAATAATCTGTAATTAACATAGTTACTGAGATAATTTAAGAAATTACCCCAAAACATCAAGCGATTCCACCTTCCCATGCCCTAGTTCTCGCGCCGCCATCACTAGCCAACGAACACTTCGCCTTCCTCTAACTCGCAAGCAACGCCGACCCTCCAGATCGACACGGCCATCAACCCAGACTCGCAACCCATTATCACCTTACCCACGTCCTCCCTCAAGCTCGCTGTCGCCCTGGCTAAACCCAGCTCGGAAATTGAATTGCGACTTCGCTGCTCGCTCGACTTGGATCGAGATGTACTTAGGAAGAAGATTAAAGAGGAACGGGACTTAAAATTGGGAAGTATTCATTCGATTTAAACGAAGGAGGAAAGGGGATTGGGTTTCGTGAATACTGAGAAGATGAGGGAGGGGCGAAAACTCAAGTCTCGTTTCATATATATTTTTTTCTCTAAAGCTTCTCGGCTGATTGATTATTTAAAAAGGGGAAGAGGAACGCAGAGGAGAATGAAGCGTACACTACACGATAGGGGACCGTGATTTGAACTAAAGGAAAAGCTGATGAGAGAGAGACAGATGAGACAGGAATTCGGCTGTAGATATTAAAAGAGAAGCGTGTTTTAAGACGACACCAATTGGCATTGATTCGACCAACTAAAGTTTTATTAAATTTTCAATGCGTTTACCTATCGTACGCTCACACAACATTTTCAATCAATACGAAATTTGAAATCCGATAATAATTCAATATTACGGACCCAATGGAACTGGTTTCGTCGAATTCCGAGACTGTCCCTCGGAAGGCTATTTTTAAATTCAATTTAAACAATAATATTTTAAAACTGAACAAACCACTGTAAATTTCAATTTTACAACTTTTATTATTTTCAGTGCTATCAATATAAAATTTTCAAAATTGAACAATTCAGTGTTACACTCAATTTTAACACTTCTATTATATTCAATGTTATCAATATAAATTATAGCCTTCAAATTATGTTTTTAACAGGCTTAAAATATCAGGTTCAACATTTTATTCAAATTCAAGTTATTTAATTCGATAATTAATTATCAAATAAATTGTGATATCCGAAATTCAATTGAAAATTATCCTATTGAATATTTAAAATCGATTAAATATTCCAATTTAAATTGCTTAAAAATTCCGGGTCGTCACATTCTCTGGCAGAGATTTTCTTGAGGGAGATAGTTAGATTGCATTGTGTTCCTGTTAGCATAGTAAGTGATCATGATCCTATTGTTACGAGCAAATTCTGAGAGGCTCTGCAATCAGCTATGGGAACGAGTTTGAGATTGAGTACAACCTATCATCCTCAGACAGATGGACAGACGGAGAGGTTGAATCGTATTCTAAAGGATATGCTGTGAGCTTGTGTTTTGGGATTTGGTTGGATCGTGGGAAGACCATCTTCAATTGGTAGAATTCTCATATAATAACAGTTACCAAGCTAGTATTAAAATGGCTCCTTATGAAGCTCTTTATGGAAGACCGTGTAGATCCCCATCCTGTTGGATAGAGTCGAAAGATCGTCTTGTGTTTGGACCAGATTTGATTCGTGAAGCATCTGCTAAAGTGGAGCTTATCAAGAAAAGGATGAGAGCTACTCAAGAGCGTCAGAAGAAATACGCGGATAAGAGGCGAAGACAATTGGAATTTGAGATTGGTAATTTAGTTTTTGTCAAAGTTTCCCCGATTAAAGGAGCTATTAGTTTCGGAAAGAGGGGAAAACTTGCCCCGAGATATATTGGACCATTTCGAATATTGGAAAGAATTGGTGCTTTAGCTTATAGGAATGAATTGCCAGAACGGATGTCTAGAATTCATAATGTATTCCATGTATCCCATCTAAGGAAATATGTTCATGATCAATCATTAGTTGTAGAACCAGTAGTCCAGGAAGATTTAGAAGTTGAGCCGAATTTGACTGTGGTCAGAAATCTAGTTCGGATTGTTGATCAAGACGAGAGGCAACTCAGGAACAAGGTAGTGAAGCTTGTCAAAGTGCAGTGGAGCAAGGATCCCAGAGAATGCACTTGGAAACTCTGGATAGTTTTAGGAAAGCTTATCCGAATTTGTGTCCGGGTAGCTAGTGATGTTTATTAGGATAGATTATTTGGTTGTTTGCTAATGTATGAATGATATGTATGTTTGAATGGTTGATATAACGACTTTTGAATTTTCTTTGTTTTAAATTTTGGGGACGAAATTCTTTTAAGGGGGGAGGAATGTAACGACCCGGGATTTTGGCCATATTTATTTTAATAAATATTTAATCTAATTAAATAAAATGTAAATTTATCATTTTAAAATGAATAGTCTTTTGGGATATTTGCTATTTATTTATATAGATTTGTTTTTTTGAAAAGGAAATTTGATTTTGGAAATTTAGAATAAAATCTTTTAATAATATATAAAATAAAACCTATCTTATATGATTGAATTAAAATACTTTGCCTTGTTAATATTTGGTGAATATATATATGGATGATAATGTTTGAAATAGAATCAAATTCTATCAATATAAAAATAAGTATAAAATGTAAGTAAAACTTTTGAATCTAATTTAAATGTTGATGGCTAAAATAGAAATAAAAATAAAAAAATGAAAACAAGAATTAAGTAGATTTGGTATGCTTGCAACATAAGTTTATAATTTGTAAGAACAAAGTATAAAATAATACTAGACACAAATAAGTATATGAAGTTCAAACTAGAAGTAATAAAACAAATATTTACATACAAAATATCTTCAAACGTAAAAACCCAAATGTTACCTGCAAGTGAATAGTTACATACAAATATTTATATACACAACAAACATAATGATAATATGTAAACATATTAGGGAAACTTAGCATTTAATGCTATCTTCTCAAGCCTAATTTTAGTCAATTCAAAATATTTAGCAATCTTTACATCTCAGAAAGAAAAATCTGCTCATATCAAAACAAAAGAGAAAACAACTAACCAGATAATACCTCCCTTTATACATCCTGTTATCTTATATATATGTGTATACATCTTCTATTTAGTTCGTTCATAACTTTGCTAACCTAGGGAAAACAAAAAGGAGAAAAAGAAGTAAACTTCATTTCAATTCAACAAAAACAAACAGAGATTAAAGACAGTTTCAAAACTACAGGTTTTCAAAGGAAAACAGGAATTGTTCTTTGTTCAGCAGCCTTGCAAGTGAGTAAACATCAACTTAAAAGCTTTAAAGTTTAAATTAAAACAATAAAGATGATTCACTGATTATGTGGTATTGTGTATGCTTTAGACTTGAATAAATTTCTGTGATTTCTCTATACATCTCTGTTATTTGTTTTTGCATGTTTTGTTCAAAAAATCAAATGATTCTCATCAAAACATTGTTAAGCTTTAATTTTTCAATCAAACAAGATGTTTAAACCTCAAACAAGGTTTTTCGAAGCTGATTAAACATGTTAGTGAAATATTACTTCAGGAAACATTGTTTATAGGTAATCAAGTAAAAATTTGATAAATTTGATTGTCATAAGAAGCTAATTCAAGTTTATATCTTGAATGCTTACTGTAATTTATGATTTTTAAAACTAAAACGAAGATTTTTAGTTTGGGATTCTAAGAGCAGTTTGTATGTGAACCAAATTTCATTTTTCCCATTTTCAAACAATCGAATCAATTTTAAAAGTTGAAATTTGGTTTGAAGCTAGTATAAACATCTGTGATATCGCGAAAAATGTGAAATAATTTTTCTATTGCGTGAATTAAGAGGACGAGATCGATTTAGGGTCTATTTTCGAGTTTCTGGACCTGTCTGTAACGAGGCATGATCGTCTTCAATTCGTGATCGAGTTTCACGAGATTTAAGGGAGTGGAAGAGTAACGTGTTGTCGTCGTGTGGGCGAAGTTTGGGCACCTCTGGTGGATTGAGCGGCGGTGGCGAGGTGATCGTGTTGATTGGGTTGAGTTCAGTTTTTCGGTCGAACTGTTATATTTCGTTCGAAATTTTTATAGGCGATTCGAATTTGGTTTTCGAGTTTATGGATGTTTTGCGACTTGCTGATGATGGTGGGGTTCGCCGAAGTTGAGCCGCGTCGCCGTGCACGTTTACGGCGCAAGGGGTTGTGTCGGCGTCGTTGTTAGTGGGTAATCTCGAGTTATTACTCGAGTTAGTTAGGTGTTTGCTTTGGGTTTCAATCGAGTGCGTAAATATGTTTCCTGATATTAATCTATGTTTAAATCTTAAACTTACTGGAAAGAAAGAAAAAGAGAGGAAGAAGAGGGAGTGCGGGAGAATGGGTGAGTGTCTAGGGGAAATGCGTTGGGGACTCGAAGTGTAACTCGAGTTAATCAAGGGAAGTCTCGGGTTTTTCCAAAACTGCAATATTTAAAAAAAAGAAATATAGTTAAGCAATTTGTGATTCAGTAGGTTTTAAGCACAGTAGATTTAATAAGTGTTTTAACGATTTAAGTTAAAACTTTAGTACAAGTTTTAGTTATCTTAGTAATGCTTAACAATGTTTTTAACTCTTAATTAATTATGTTAATTAAGTAATTACTTTAAGTTAAGTATGAAATTTATTAACATTTAAGTTTTGTAGTTGATAATAAATTGATTTTCAAATTTAAAAGAAGACTTTTAAAATGTTAATTAAGTTGAATAATTAATATAAATTAATTATTTTTGGAAAACAATTAAGGTTAATTACTTTTAATAGTAATTAGAGCTTGGTTAACTAATGATTATGTGATTAATAAATTGTAATTAACTACTAAAGTTAATTGATGTATGATTAATAGTTAATTAATTATGTAATTTAATTAAGAATCAATAATTGATTAATTAAGTTACTAGTGGTTAATAAATGGGTAATTAAGTTTGATTAATTAATAATTAAGTTATTAATTAATAATTAAGGTAATTAATTAAGCAATTAAGATTAATTACTTTTAATAGTAATTAGAGCTTGGTTAACTAATGATTATGTGATTAATAAATTGTAATTAACTACTTAAGTTAATTAATGTATGATTATTTAGTTAATTAATTAAGTAATTTAATTAAGAATCAATAATTGATTAATTAAGTTATTAGTGGTTAATAAATGGGTAATTAAGTTTGATTAATTAATAATTAAGTTATTAATTAATAATTAAGGTAATTAATTAAGCAATTAAGATTAATTACTTTTAAGAGTAATTAGAGCTTGGTTAACTAATGATTATTTGATTAATAAATTGTAATTAACTACTTAAGTTAATTTATGTATGATTAATTGTGACGACCCGGAATTTTGAGCAATATCAATTTAATAATCTTTGATAATAATTAAATTGATTTGATCATTTTATATTTTAAATTGAAAAGTTAAATTTATTTTAAAAGATTTATGATAATAATTTATTAATATCTATTAATATTTTTCTTAACAATATAAATAAGCAAGATTGAATTCTTTTGAAAGTTTATAATAATTTGATTTGGAAATATTTATTTTGGTAAATAAGAAGTTTTTAATGTAATAAAACTTTATATTCAAATTGTAATATATATAAATGTATATATTGTGATTTTAGATTTGTTTTAAAATTTAATATGAAAATTAATAAATTTAATGTTAGAATGTTTCTATTTGAAATGTGTATATATATTTGTATATATATGTTTTAAATAGGAATTTTATTAATTTGAGTTTAAGAAGTATTTCCAAACTTTATTTAGATATATATATTTTTGAAAATTTGAAATGTTAATTTGATTTAATGACTTTGAATTAATAATTGAGATTTAAATTTTAAATAACAAAGTTAATTCCTTATTTATGATAAATATGTACTTTAAGCTTTTAAATAAGATTTAAAATAAAAGTTCATTTGTTTTAATAATCTTTCATTTTAATTTTAACATAAGATAAATTGTTTTAAAATTTCTATATAAAGAATTAAAATAGATATCTTAAGCTTATAAACATATGTTATATAAATTGAAAAAAAAGGCATAAGTTATTTGTTAATAATTGTTAACATGAAATTACTTTTATATTCATTAAAATCTGAAGATTTGTTTAAGTACACATTTTCATATTACATAATTACATATACATATTACATGCAAAATTTAAAATAAATTATAAAAAATGAAATAACACTTGTAAGTATATTAAATTATGTAAGTTACATTTGTATAAAAATTAAAGAGACACATGTCATTCTCTTTAGTAATTAAAATTTAAATTAATTGTAAATAATAAAAAGAAAGATTTTATTCTTCAGCAAATCTTTCTCTTCATTTTACAAAGATGAATTCAAATCTAAAAAAAAAAAATCAAAACAAAAATGGAATCTGTGAAATCTGTAAAACCTGAAATTGCAAGTTTGGAAATTCAAAATAGAGGCAAATGCAAGATTCTTTCAAATAGAAATCAGAGGGCAAGCATGTATAATCAAGCAACTCAGTAATCAACTGCAAGTAGATCGATTTCAACATGCAATTCGGGTTCATCAAGCAATAAAATTCAACATGCAGATGAATTTAAAAGCTTGGAAAGAAAAAAAATGCAGTTCTGTCTTCCACTTAATTACAGGTGAGTAAATGAATTCATAAAAACAGTTTATTTTGGATTTCATTTAGTTATGTGTAGGAATCTATGATGACTTACCTGATTCCTTGGATTTAAATGGATGCATGCCTATCTTCTTTCGTTTGAATATCTATATGGTAAAGTATATATACTGTATTATCATAACATTTTAAACTTTCATAATAAATTCAATAATTAATTTCTGAATTAGATTTGGCCTTCGATTTGTAAACAAAAGTTGTTTGTGAACAAGAAATCTATCATCTAAAAATAATTGTAAGTTTTAAAAGTAAATAATTAGTTTATTTTTTTTAAATTTACAGTAAAATCAAAGTATGGATCAAAAATTGTTTAAATCAATTTTGAGTTTTGATTGCATGTTTGAAATAGCAATTGAAAATTATGAATTTTAGTGTAATTACCATAGTTTTTAATTTGGTAATTTGTGAGGTATCTGGGTTATTCAGTTTTGGGAATATTGATCGATTCACGGTGATCAGAGGCAAATTGGACCTCGTCATTGAGTATGAAGGTTGAGGATAGATTGTAGATCATCAGAAAAATACAATTGGAATTTTCTATTGTTCGAGTTGGCCGATTTTGGATGTCTTAGGGTTTAACTACCTTGTTTGTCGTTGTTCTGTATTTTGGGTTTCGAGGCGTCGTGACACAATTGTTGGCGATCGCAAGGGTTGCGTGAGGTTCGAGAAGATGCGTTGTGGCTTCGGAAAGAAGAGGGAAGCGTATTGTGGCAAGGATCGTCGGCGACATTGGATTTTCTGGTGAAGGAGTTTTCGTACTTTTGGGTTCAGAGATCATTATTTGTTGTTCGATCGTATTTTGTTTTCTGGGTTTCGATCATTGGTGCTTAGGTCGAAAGTGAAGTGTCGGAGGCAAGAATGGAGTTCGCCGTCGTTCGGCGTGGTGGTGCACATTTACATGCACGGGATCATGCATCATGTGATGACTGGGGATGGTTTGGGAAGGATGATGTAGGAGCTCGAGTGCTGCTTCAGGTATTTAGGAATTTGGCTCGAAGCAGGTTTGGGTAGGGGGAACTCGGGGTGTTTGCTTGTTTTACTCGGGGTAGGCGAGGGTTTTAGTAGGGTTAACTCGAGTATTAATATATTTAGGCTTTAGAACAGGATGCCTATGTTGTTAATACTAAGAAAAATTGATTTTGGGAATAGAGTTTTTAAACAAAGGTTAAACAAGTTTCAAAACTAAAATTGTTTCAAAGTTATGTTTTAAAACAAGTTTTATATTTTGAAATATAAAAGTTTTTAAAATGAAATAAGTGAAATTTTAATAATATGTTTGTATTAAATTTTGTTAAATAACTTTGGAAAGTTCAAACATTTTAATTTGAATGTTTCAATTGTTTTAGTTAAAATTGATTTCTAAAAGTATTTTATTTTAATAAGTTAAATAATAAAGATTTAGAGATCAATAAAAATAAAGATTATCTTTAGTTATTTTGAATTTTGGGTTTAATTAAAGATAATAAAATTTGGAAAGATAATTAAGATAATTAGATTATTAACCATAGAAGGTTATTGGTTAATAAATGATTAAATTAAGATAATGAATTTCTTAATTAAGAATCTTATAATATAAGAAGTTAAGAATCATTTAATTAATTTTAAACGATTAAGTTGAATAATTAATTAAATAATTAATTAGTGATTAATTAAGATAATCATTTATGAGTTAATTTAATATAATTACTTGATGAAGTAATTAAGACATTAAGTGATTGATTATAGGAGGTAATTAAGTAAGAGATAATTACTTTATGAAAAGTAATTAAGTGATGTGATTAAGGATTAATCACTTGAGATATTAATTTAATAAAATTAATTTAAGTTTTAAAGTATTAATTAATGGTTAATTAATAAGAGAATTAAAAGTAATTAATTAAGTGATTAACTATTTGTTAAAGTAATTAAGTGGTTAAGTACCAGATGTTATTAAGTAAAGGATAATTACTTTATGTAGGGAAATTAAGTAATGTGATTAAGCGTTTATCACTTGAGTTATTAATTAAAGACTTAATTAATAATTAGTTAAAGATTTAAATTATTTGATTAATGATTAATTAATAAAAGGATTAAGAGTAATTAATTAAGTGATTAATTACTTGTAAAAGTAATTAATTAAGAAAGAAATTTAATTAATGGAAGGAATCATTAATTAATGGAAATAATTAACTAATTATTAATTAATAATTTAAGAATAATTAATTTATAATTAAGTTTTAATTACTAAATGTAATTAAAAGTAATTAATCAAAGGTGAGTAATTAAAAGTAATTAATTAAATGTGATTAATTAAAAGTAATTAATCAAGTAGTTTTAATTAAAAGTGATTAATCGGGTATGATTAAAGGATAATTAAGGAATAATTATCAGGATAATTAAAGAATAGTTAATCAAGTATGATTAATTTTAAAAGGTAAGTACTTAGTATAATTTGAGAGTAATTAATCAGGATGATTAATTAATATGGTAATTAAGTAAGAATTACTTAAAGTAATTAAGTGATAATTAATCAGGGAAGATTAATTGAAATGGAATTAGGTAATGTTAGTTAATTAATTAATCTGTAATTAATTAATGAATAGTAAATGGATTGAAGATAATCCAAGTGTTTAAGTAAGGATTAATTTAATTTAAGGATTAATTAAATTAATCAAGTTTGAACCAAACTTGTTTATGAATGATTAATGATTGGATGATATATATCATTGGATGAGTTAATGATATTGGTTGTTGTTGGATGACATTGATTGATGGGTGATGATATGAATATGCTATATCTGAATGTGATATACATGCTGCTTTGTGATATGTATAGATGCATGTGATAATAGATGCTTATCTATCTGTGTAATATGAATACATCCATTTATGTTAAGTGATATTTTCTAAAATATCTATTGTTTAAATCCCTTAAGTATAACTTGGACATTAAAATGGCGTTTGGTTTCGATGAGACCGGGATCGGGTTTCCATATTTGGATATCCGAAAACCACATCGATTCCATTTAAACGTAGGTCTTTAATCCAAGTGGAGCAAGTGAAGACTCGAGGTGTAAGGGCTATACGTCAGTATAACTCTATGGGTGATTCCGTAATGAGTTTGACGGAATAGTGCTTATAGGTTCGAGATGGTGATTCAGAGTGCAAGGGCTATGGTCGTTGACTCTGAGGGTGATTCCAAAATGAGTGCAACGAGATAGTGCCTTCGGTTTCGTTCGAACCCGGAACGAACTTGTATGGATTGAATGCTTTCAGAACATCGTCAGGCGGACGATGAGCATTCTAAGATAATTGGTCCTATAAAGGTAATCGCAGCCTCAAGCCTCATCAACCGGGAATGGCTAAAACAGGGGAGGTGCAGCAAGGCTTCGTGGGTCGCTCCAACTGGAGAGCGAGATACATCCCTGTCTAGATGTCCCTTTTTATTTCGGCTTTGTGGGCAGTTGGAACTGCAGCCAACTGCGGGGTGGTCTTGTTCGGAACTGTTCAGTAAGGAATGGTCCCGGCCTTGTGTTGCAGGGGAGTTAGGGTGGCTCCTCGGTACGGTGATCTAGGCCACGTACTGTGACGGGCGGTACCCCAGTAGCCCTGCCATTGATGGAAACCCAATTTTCCCTACGAGACCCTACGGTTTTGTTTGTATTACCCACTTTTGTGGCTAGTGGCTGGAATTTAATAGATGTAACAATTTCGGCTATTTCATATTTACTTGAAAACCCTAGACACTATTATAATATCACTGGATTTCCTATCAAATGTTTTGGTTAGCGTAAGGTAAAAACTTTTCCATGTTTATGTATGGGGAGTCTTACGTGATACCTTTTCTTTTCAAAGGATTTTCTAAAGTTAAGCAATCCTAAACCGTTTACTCACACCAGACCCCTGTCTGACCCGAATGTTTATTTTATGTTTTATTAAACTCTTGGGTACTCATATTATATATGAGTAGTCAAGTGATTCAGGTTATCTCTTGACGAATTCTGGAGGAGCTATGGAGCAGGAGGCTTCAGCGTGTAGATATAGTTTGAGTTTCCGCTGTGTTGTTATTCTGTGATGATGTTCTTGTATTATATTAGACAGAAGTGATAAAACTGTCTAAATTGAGATGTATAGTTGTGTACTCTGATGTATATGATACTCTATATTATATTTAAATCGTTCCGCTGTGAGATTCTGATGTGTTGTTTCTTTTTCTTCTCTTTCTTTTATTCTTCTATCCATTTCTTTCTTAATTAGTGATGCGATTTTCTGGTGAGAGAAAGTCGGGTCGCTACATTAATAGTTAATTAATTAAGTAATTTAATTAAGAATTAATAATTGATTAATTAAGTAATTAGTGATTAATAAATGGGTAATTAAGTTTTATTAATTAATAATTAAGGTTATTAATTAACGATTAAGGGTAATTAATTAAGTAATTAAGATTTAATAATTGATTAAGAAATGATTAATTAATTAAATGATTTGTAAAGGAATAAGTAATTAATTGATAATTAATGATGATTAAACAGGGTTAAGTGATTAATTCTCAAGTAATTAATTTAAATTGAATTAATTACAATAAGAATTAGAGATGTTTGCTTATGAATGTTGTATATGTAGAATCTCTGAATTGTGATATTTATTTGGTGATATTTTGTGATGTTTCTGTGATATGCTTTGATATATCTATGTTGATTGTGTATGATTTATTTGTGATAAGTGTTATGCGAATTCAAAGTGTTGAATTTAAACTGTTTAAATCTGTTAAACAACTTGACCTTTAAAATGGCGTTTGGATTTTGATGAGACATGGATCAGGTATCATTTATGATTATCCGAAAACTACATCGATCCAAATTAAACGTTAGGTCATGAATTCTCAAGTGAAGATCGAGATGGTGTTTCAGAATGCAAGGGTTATTGTCGTTGACTCTGAGAGTGATTCCAAAACGAGTGTAACGAGATAATGCCTTCGGTTTCGTTCGAACTGGGAACGAACTTTTATGGATTGAATGCTTTCAGCACATCATCAGGTGGACGATGAGCATTCTAAGAGATATGTTCTATCAAGGTAATCGCAGCCTCAAGCCTCATCAACCGGGAATGGCAATAATAGGGGATGTGCAGCAAGGTTAGGTGGGTCATGCCCAAGCAGGACGAGATATACCCCTGTCTAGATGTCCCTTTTTATTTCGGCTGTATGGGCGGTTGCTAGCTACAACCGCGGGGTTATCTTGTTTGGGACTGTTCAGTAATGAATGGTTCCGACCTTGTATTGCAGGGGATTTAGGGTGGATCCTCGGTACGGTGATCTAGTCCCCGTACTGTGACGGGCGGTACCCCAGTAGCCCTGCCATTGATGGAAATCCATTTTCCCTATAAGACCCTACGGTTTTGATTTGTATTAACCACTTTCATGGCTAGTAGCTGGAATTTAATGAATGTAACAATTTTGGCTATTTTCTATTTACTTGAAAACCCTAGACACTATTATAATATTACTGGATTTCCTATAAAAATGTTTTAGTTAGCGTAAGGTAAAAACTTTCCCGTATTTATGTGTGGAAAGTCTTACGTGATACCTTTATTTTCAAATGTTTTCAAAGTTAAACAACTTTAAACCGTTTACTCATACCAGACCCATGTCTGACCCGGGGTTTATTTTTGTTTTTCATAAACTCTTGGGTACTCAAATTTTATGAGTAGCCAAGTGATAGGTTTTGGATTTTGGTTTCTGGAAGAGCTTGGAGCAGGAGTTCCAAACATATGTATCTATCTATCTAGTTCCGCTGTGTTAGTAGGTGTATGCTGTATTTTGGGATGTATGTAGTGATAGATGTATGTATGACTGTCGTGTGTATGATATTGTATAACTTTGATATATGTAAACTATGTAATAGTTATGTGATGTATTATATTTTGTTCCGTTTCCGCTGTGAGATTCTGATGTTGTTATTACTTTCTTTCTATTCTTTTCTATTTCTATCCCTTTCTTTCTTAATTGATGATAGTCTTTCTGTGGTTAGAAGGGCAGGTCGTCACAACTCTAGAATGAGTTTGAGTGCAATAATAGATATGAGCGCGTATTTGTTAGTGAATATAAAATTGTTTTATATTGTGTTGATTGGTTTGTTGAGTGGTATATGGATTATGGTCAATACGAGTAATTAGCGTTATTGATAGGGATCTCTAAACACTTGAGCCGAACAAGTCGACACGATATTGTTTTAAAATAGGGTAAATGAAATAATTTTACCTAAACTATTTTCGTATATAAAAGAAGTAAATTTTCTGTGAATTATTATAATATATGGTTGCTTGGTTGTTAGGAAACGATAATATTAAATTATTATCAACGGTGTATGAGGAATTGAAATCAAACCCAAAAGCTAAGAAAATAAAAATCCAAATGAGATTTGTAAATGAGATTTATAATTTGAAATAGAATTTTAGAGAAATATTTGGAAATGTTCTTGAAAATATTTGAAATTCGGGATAAATTCCTTTTGGGATTGGACATAGTTTTCAAGGGTTTGGAAAAATGTTTTTGGAGGGATAAAAGCTCTAAACTCTTTTCAGTCACTGGAAAATAATTCCGGTGATGATCACGGTATCATCGGTGTTCATTTTCGGGTTTCCAAAAGAGTAGTTGCTGGCAAATTGTTTTAAATTAAAGTTGTTTGGAAAATTTGGGCTTGGTTTTGAAATCCAAAGGATAATTTGAATTGTTTTCAATAATGGATTTGAAAACGGTGGAAAGACTCTGGAATCTTATTTAAAGTAATTATGGAATAATAAATAAGTTAGAAAACTTAGAAAATTCAGATTTAAACTTAAATTAACTTGAGTTAATTTGAATAAAGGTAAATAAGTCTAATAGGTTAAATGATTGGAATAAAATTTTATAAGGTGGAAAATAAATTTCCGAATGTATTAATGAATTTGCAAGTACATGAAAGTGAATTGAATGTTAAAATTCATTTCGAATTTGTAAGTAAATAGAACTGGAATTGGAATTGAATTTGGTTTGTATTAAACAAAGTGAAATATTGAAATAAAATTAGTAAATAAAACTAATTAAAGGAATGATTAAATTGAATATGATTTGAAATGAATCGAAATTCAATAATTGTAAACAAAAGTAAATGTATTAACAGAGGTGAATAAAATTGAATTTTTAATCAATTGGAATAATATGGGTTTGTTTAAAATTTAAATAAAAGAATTGAATGTAAGCAAGTGGGTTGTAAAACCTTCAAATTGAATGAAAATGGTATATGAATTAATTGAAAACAGTTAAATTAGTATTAAAACTATATAAATTGCTTACGGAAAGTGTTTAGTGTGCATTGCTTTTAGAATTCATGTGTTCAACCATTTTTAAATAAGTGAAATGTTGTTAAACTTCATATATATGACACTGACGTGTTTTAGTTGAGTAAGTACAGGTTCAGGGAAGTTGTTGGGCTGGATTTGATTGCGCAAAATGCTAATTAAATTAGCCTCTTGCTTAAAAATGCTAAATAAGGTACGCCTACGCAATAAAAATAGGAAATATGAACTGTTTTTTTTCCTGATCGGGTGGGTCGATGTATATATATTTATATCTTTTGTCAAATTGCAAAAGCTCCTCCGTACAAAGGGGACTCTGCCAAAATTTTCCGAAAGTTTTGGGAGATAGAAAAAATTTAGGAAATTTTTTTGTTAGCGACAAACAATTTCAAATTGGAAATTGAAGTAAATTAGTGAATGAAACTAATTTAAAATAATAATATTAATCAGTTATAATTGAAAGATAAAATTCAATAATCAGAGTTGAAGATAAATTGAATTCATATGGTAATGGGAAAACTAATTGAACAGAAATAGATATGAAAACTTCTGTAAGAAAATGTATAAAATGATTTTAAAGGCTATGAATGGATATTATTGCTAAGTAGGATATACATGTATTATAAAGAGAAAGGATACATTGGATTTTGATTCTGAAGATAATTAAAATTGCTCGAAAAAAAGGTATGTATTTAAATTCCAGTATGAAATTTGATGATTTTCTTGTCCAGCCACTTGGCTTTTCGTTTTCTTTTTGAATCAGGGGGCCCGTAGTGCCATTTTGTAGTCGTACCGAGCTAGCCGCGTAAAGGAGACGCTGGCGAAATTTTTCGAAAATTTAGGGAGTTAGAAAAGTTTTGAGAAAATTTTGAAAGTTTAAATGAATTTAAATTTAAATTTGAATTGTTAACAAAAAAATGTTGTTTGGAATATATGATCAATTTTGGAAAGTTAGTTGAAGAGATAATGGGTTGTCAATAAAAAAGATTTGTTTGGTAAGTTGATAAAACTGTTAGTTTTGGAAAGATAGCAAATGGGTTAAGGATCATTCTTCCTAACAAGTAATTTCGGGACGAAATTCTTTTAAGGGGGGAAGGATGTGACGACCCGGAAATTTTTAACATTTGAAATGAAATATTTAATTGATTTTTAAATATTTGGAGGTTAGTTTAACTTGAATTTCGAATATAAAAATATGAATTTGGCAAATAAATTATTGCATTTAATTTATTGAAGTTGGATAAAAATTTAAATCTTCAGTTTTAAGCTGATTAAAAATATTTTCAAGGCTTAGAAAATTTATATTGATAATACCGAGGTTAATGGAAGCTTCAAAATTGAATTTGGAAATGTTTAATTCAGTTTTGAAATTATATCGTTTGAATCGATATTTAAAAATAGCCTTCCGAGGCACAGTCCCGGAATTCGACGAAACCAGTTCCATTGGATCCGTAATAGTCAGTTATTATCGAATTTCAATTTTCGTAGCAAACCGAGTTGTCGTTTGAGCCTGGCAGCTCAAAACGCATAGAAATTGTTTTAATCGATTTAATTTAAAATTGACCGTTACTTCCGTAACTTGCGCATATGATCGAACTTGCCTCCGAAACACGTTCCATTGTGTTCGGAATGCGGATAAAATCTTATAAACGCCTGGCGGCATACCTCAAAGGGGTTCGGAATTTTGAGATATGTAAACAAGATATTTAGAATATAAAATTATAAAAATCAATAAAAAAAGAGTCAAACTCAATCTATCGTATACCTGCAGCCACCTTCTCCTTTATACTTTAACTCGTGAATTCCTTCCTTCAGAAAAAAGAAAATGGCCGAACTTCCCCTCTTTAGATTCAAAATAAAAATCGCGAGAAAAAAAAATCGTTCAAAATCGAGCCGAGTTTATCCTTATCGTTCAAAATCGAATCAATTATAAATCAAGCAAGGCTCCTCTTCTTCTCTTCATTCGAAATCAAAACCATCCATAGATTCGAAAAAAAGGAAAAATACGAGAAGAAGAAATGTAGCGCGTTCGCGCAGGAAGGTTTCGAAAATAGGCTTCGCAAATCACGTCGCTACCGGGTAAATCGCATGGCGTGATGTTCTGGAAATCGAGGTCGTGGTCGTGCACGATAATGGTCACTGTCGTTGAGCAGCACCTAGGGTTTGGCGACCGTGAATATTTGGGTCGCGAGTGATTGGCAGTAGGTGGTGGTTCGAGAGGAAATCGTGTACGAGGCACAAGTGTCAGTGAGGTCGAAAGGGGTTCGAATCGGTGCCGCTAGCTAGGGTTTTGGAAAGAAGTTCGCATCACAACGTGAAGTCGCGACAGTTTTGGCCAAAGGGAACTCGCGCGCGCAGCAGCAATGGATTCGTGGTCAACGCGAGGCGAAGGCGTTCGTGAGGGCGAAGTAATGGCTGTGATGGATATCTGGGATCAGCTTAGCTAGATCGACTTGGGGTATCGCAAATTTCAACTAACAGTAAGGTATAAATTTTTGTTTGTTTAAATTTAAATGTATTTAACATGTTTTTATCAGAGAAATATTTATGCAGTTTTCATATTTTTTATAGGCATACAAGAAAATATAATTTTTACAGTAAAGATATTTTTCTTTATTAAATCACATATATGTATATTATATATACAGTAAAATAGTTAGTATATATATATATATATTAATAAATTATCATTCAGACAAATTAGATTTAAACAGTTTGTATAATATTAATAGACTTGACTTTCGAAAAAGGAAGGAAAATATAGGAATTTTGTAATAATTGGAAGTTTATGTATAATTAGATTTTTTTTTAAAAATCTATATAGTTTATTTTTATAAATATATATATATATATATATGTAGTCTAAAAGAAAATAAATATTTGTATATACATTTTAACTTACCGGGACATTTTAAATATGTAATTGGATTGATTAATTATTTGATAAATTTATTAAAGGAAGAATTGGTTTAAATGAAACTATCAATTAATTAAACTATTAAACGATAATGGATTATTCGATTTGTTCGGATGTTAATAAATTGTATAATATCTATACAAGGTCTAAACTGTGGAGAAAACAGTCTGGAATGGAAAATGGGATGCATGCATAATAAAAGGTGAGATCTTCTTACTCAAATTATAATGATTGAAAATTTCAGTTACTGATTGATGGTTGGATTGTTATAGTTAAATTTAATTGTTGACAGTGTGCTTGGAAGATTAATTTATTATCAGTTATATTAGTTTAGAACCTATGCGCCGCATAATAGCGGAGGTTATTATATTAAACCCATATACTGCGATATTCCACCTCGAAGTGGAATTGGTATTATATATGTATTTGGAGTTGTTGATTTCCCGCATTATATAGCGGATGAGACTCTATTGCGCCGAATAATAGTGGATGATATCTTATAAATCCCATATACTGTGATATTCCACCTCGAAGTGGAATTGGTATTTAATTGTTGTGCTAACGTCTGTGGATGTAGGGAAAAAGATTGGAGGGATACAACTGGATTCTTCAAATATTGCATTTGTTTCATTTGTTGTGTATTGATAATCTCTGTGCAATTATATTGTAATTGAAATCATTGTAGGCTAAAATTTAGCCAAATATATTTTTGGTATCGTAGGATACCAGAAATGAATAAAATTGGATTTTTAAATTTAAGTAGAAAATCTATAGTGAAACCCTATCGAATAAAATTCCAAAATATGGTGAAAATGTTTAATAAATGGATTCCAAGTAATAATATTCAAAAGGCGAAGAATTTATTTTAAAAAAACGGTTTTTAAATAATTTGGAAAAGATAAAGGAATTTATTTTAAACATAAATTCGGAAATTGATTTGGTGTTTAAGATAAAATTTGAAATCAAGTTGAAACTTGATTTGGTGTTTGGAAATGATTTTTAAAATCAATTTGGAAATCGTATATCAGTAGATATTTGGAAAATTTAAAATTCAGAATGAGAATTTTATAAAGGAAAGGGAATTTTGTTTTAAAAATAATGTTGGGTTATTTTTAAAGGTGTAAAAAGAAATTTACAGATTTGGAATGTAAATTTAAAATAAATCAAGAAAGATTTATTAATTGATTTGAATGAACCATTTTGAAATGGAAAATGTATTTTCCCTAGAAAGCCGAGTATGTTTTCAATATAGTCTATAAATATGAAATTGAAGTTGTGAAGATGGTTTAAGGAAAGATTATTTGCGAGAAATTATTTACTTGGGTTATTTCGAAAATCTTTAAAGTAAAGATTTATTTAATTAATTATAGAAGTGATTATTTAAAGATTAAATTGATATTTGTTTTAGAAAATGAGTATTTAAAATAGTTATACCCTATCTACTAATTTTATTTTAAAGTTAGTTGGACTTGAAATTTTATATGAGACATTTATATAATATTTTCATAACTAATATTTAAATAAATGTTTTAAAATAATTTTATCTAAATGTTTTCGAGTATATATTTTGGATAAGTGATTTAAAGTATTTTTAATGTATTTGAACTCGGTAGACTTTCAGTGGAAATGAATAAAATGTTTGGAAATATTTTCCGTATAAGGAAAATGATTTGAAAATTGTTTTCAAAAGAATGAAATGTGGAAATTGATTTGAAAAAGTTTTCAAATGGATGAAATATGAAATTTTATCTTGCAAAGATATTTTGAAAGCAAAATAATTGGGGGAAAATTATTTGAAATCCAGTGACTGCTGTGAATGATGATTGATAGTTAAATAACCGACTATCAATATTGGCCTTTTTTTAGTGTCATTTGAATTCGATGCGACCGGAGGTCGGATTCCATATGGATATCCGAAAACCACATCGAACCTTTGTGATTGTGATAGATCTTTATTTAAAAGATCGAAGTGGAAAATTGTTGTAATTTGTTGAAATCTGAATGTAACACTTATTTTTAAAAATAAGCGTTCGTTATTCGGATTAGCCGGGAGAGGACCTTGTGCCATAAAACCCATTCCGAATAACGATACGACAAAATGGGATTACATTTGAAGACGGTGTTGAAGACCGAGTATTTTCGAAAGCGAAAGGATTACCTGTCGAATGTCTCTGCACCGGGTTGCTCCGGTATAAAGATTTTATAACATTTTGTGATGGGGATTCTGGACGTGATTAGTGAATATCCAGATTTGCAAGGGCTTCTTTGAAGTGCCTCGGTTCCGTTCGATCCTAGAACGGACTTGTATGGATGTGTGTCTGACGTTACCCTTTGAGATGTAAAGCTGGTTTCTATCAAATACATTTCTGTTGGTGGCGGAGAATTTATTCTCTTAGCTTAACACCCTTCTCTGAGACGTACAAGCTCAGAGGTTATGTAGTTGATTGTTACTAGTAATGCATTCCCAAATTGTTAACGTGACATACGAAGTGCTGCTGATCATTTGTTGATCAAAGCATGACTTTGTGAACAGTGTAGCTTTGTGGACGAAACTTCGTCGGACCTCACACCTCGGAAATGGTCAAAACAGGAAAGATACGGCAAGGTTATGAGGGTCGCGCCCTTTGGGGTATGTCATTTCCTTCTGGAAAAGGGTGGTGTCAGGTATGGAGCCCTGATATTTAACCTTTGTGGTTACTGCAAAACTTTTCTTTGTGGTTGTTGGTGTAGAGGATCCTCGGATAAATGTCCTAAAGGACCGGGGGGTGGCATACTCGAGTAGTAGTTACCTAGTTACAGAGGTAACCCGGCCTTGTGTTGGCAGAGATCCGGGTAGGTTCTCGGGACGTCCCTCCAGAGGCGTACCAATGTGGCAGTAGGAAGTTCCTTAGCCTGACCATTTGTTGGAAATCCAAAGTAACAATACGCGCTCTGTACGGTTTTAGTTGTATAACCTGCCATGGAATGTGGCGGTAACCTGCTATTGAACATGGTAGCTATAGTAGGCATACAATAATGGTTGTATGCTGGCTAAGATTAATATTATACTTTCGAAATGTTTTCTGCACTATGCACTAATAATAATATCGAAAGGATTGTTACGTATTAAGCATGTTTGACGATCATTGTAATGACCCGAGAAATTTACTTCTAATAAATTGGATTCCTGCGGAAGTTAGCGACAAATTTGAAACTAAAATTTTAATAACGTAAGAATTTGTTGTAACTATCTAGATCTTTTTTGAATAAAAGAACTTTTAAATAAAATAACCTATTAAATTTGTGGGTAACGTATTTTGGCAACTAATTTGCATTTTTTTTTTGGAATGTCATTATTTTATGTTGTAATATTTAAGAGAGATTTATAATAAAAATATAATAACGTCTGTTGAAGACTTCCGGTAACGTTAACGCATTAAATTAGTTTTATATGGTCCAATTAGCGGTATCAGCGACCGCAAATTTCGGAAAATGAATATTTATTTGAACGAACAAACGTGATTTTTCTTTATATTATTAGACTCGTGCTGACAAGGCGAGCACAACGATACCTTATTTGCTGAATTTGGAGGTCCGATGTGGAAGTTACGTGCTGTTTTGTGTGTATATAATGGGTCCGTATATAAATTTATTAGTTGCCATTATAAACTGAAATTTATTGATTAGAATTCAAAATTTAAATTCCTGAACGTGTTTAACAGCTATAGCCTAAAAATTAATTAATACGTTACACAATTAATTGGTACGTTACAAAATTAATTGGTTCGTTACACAATTAATTGGTACGTTACAAAATTAATTGGTACGTTACACAATTAATTGGTACGTTACAACGTTACACAATTAATTGGTACGTTACATAATTTATTTGTACGTTACACAAATTTATGGTACGTTTTAAGATATCAACCGGTTACCTTAAACTTAGATTTCCCCTCCCTGGAATCACTCATGCAATCTAAACTAGTATAAAAATAAGAGGCTTCATCACTTTTCTCTCGTGTTCAACTTCCTCCTTCAGCATCTTTTCGCACCCAAATAAAAAAAAGGGAAGAAGGCAACAGCCGATCCAACTTACAAAACAAATCCCCTCTCCCCTGTACCAAGCACCGCACCACCTTCCTGACCACCGCAACTCCCCTTCCGCTGCAGCCACGCCACCGATCATCCCTCGACGCCACCTATGTAACGCCTCGGAAATTTTCGACTTTCGAAAATTCAACATCGATACTCACTTTATCGACTGCCGAGAAATCGAAGGCCGGAAACCCGAAATGTTATGGTTTAAGAAAAAAAAAAGTAGAAAAGAAGAGAACAAGATAGAAAAGATAGAGAAGAAAGAAAATAGGAAATAGAACGGAACAGAAAACAACAGAACAACATCAGAATCTCACAATTCGCAGCGGAACAACATATAATAATAAATGAATAATCTTTAAACAAAGAACTATATCAGTTATTACATTTTATACATTACATCATCAGAGTGTACAACAACAACAACAACAAACAGTGCAGCGGAAAAAGAAATACTATGAACTAGTAATACGCCATGCCATCCATCTTGCCTCCAGCAATTCCAGAATATCCAGAATATCCTGATAAACCTAACTCTTGACTGCCCGTGTAGAAATTGGTGGGCACCCAGAGTTTAGGAAGGAAAACAATAAACTCCGAGTCAGTCATGTGACTGGTGTGAGAACTCAAAACAGTTTATTTAACTTTAAAATCAAAATAGAGAGATATTTTTAAAGTCAATTCGCAATGCTTTTAAAAATGAGACTACCATAAGGCCTCCCGCACACACACACAATGCAAACGCAGAATCGGAGGAGATTTCTCCTTATGATAGTCAAAGATGCTTGATACGCATTTAAAAGAACATTTTATATTATTACTAGTGCATAGGGTAGAGAAAAATTCATTTCGAAAGTAGAATATAAATCTTAGCCAGCATAGACATTTCGAACTATGCCTACTATAGCTAACTATGTTCAATAGCAGGTTACCGCCACATTCCATAGCAGTTTATACAACTAAAACCGTACAAGTCTCGTATTGTTTCTTTGGGTTTCCAACGAATGATCAGGCCAAGGAACTTCCCATTGCCACATGAGAATGCCTCTGGATGGACATCCCCGAGAACCAAACCGGATCTCTACCAACACAAGGCCGGGTTACCCCTAACTGAGTAACAACTGACCGAATATGCCATCCTCCGGTCCTTTGGGACCTTTCACCGAGTGCTCGCAATCAATTCACACAATCATAAAGTGTTTTCAACATGAGTAAGTATCTGGGCTCCATACCATGATACCACCCTTTTCCAGAAGGAAATGCACATATCCTAAAGGGCGCTACCCCTCATAACCTTGCTGCATCTTTCCTGTTTTGACCATTCCGGGGTGTGAGGCTCGACGAAGTCACGTCCACAAAAACATACTTTATACAAAAGCCATGCTTTGGGTCAACAAATGATCATAGAAATGATCACCAGGATAGACGATCAAATAAACGATCCTATCACAAATAATCAACACAATGATCATTTCACAGCAACAGTCAGCATGTCATATTACCAAATTGGGAATATATCGCTGATAACATTCAACTACATAACCTCTGAGCTCATACGTCTCAGAGAAGGGTGTTAAGCTAAAAGAATAAATTCTCCGCCACCAACAGAAATATATTTGAAAGAAATCGGCTTTATATCTCAAATTGTAATGTCAGACATACAATCCATACAAGTCTGTTCCGGGCTCGAACAGAACCGAAGGCACTTACAAAGAAGTCCTTGCAATCCGGATATTCACAATCCTGATCGGATTCACCATCACATATGGAGAACTCAATACCGTAGCTACTCGATGCAGAGTCAATCGATAGGTCATCCTATCGCTCTCGCAAATACCGGGTCTTCAACACCGATCTTCAAATGCAATTCACATATTCGGAATGGGTTATACGACCCCATGGTCCTTTCCCGGTTAACCCGAATAGTGAGCGCTTATTCAAAAATAAGTGTGGCATTCAAATTCAAACAAATCACATCAATTACCCATTCAAAGGGAAATATTGATAGTCGGTTATTGAACTATCAATTGATATGCACACATCACCAGATTCCAAATAATTTTTCAAATTATTTATTTCACAAAATATCTTTACAAGATATATAATTTCACACTTCAAAATTAAATCAATATTTATTTTTGAACAAATTCCACTTTTCATTTATAAATTCCATAATGAATTTATATTTCCCAAAATATCTGTGAATATACGTTTCAATTCGATTTCTAATATTCATTTTTTATTTATCTTCAAAAAGATAAATTCTCAAAATATTCACTTATTATTGGAAAAAAACATTTCCATACTTATTAAAAATAAGTAATTCATAAATCTTTTTATTTTCAACCTAGGAAAATATTCCATATACTCAAATCGAAATTAAGTATATATTTCATTCTTTAAGGAAATCATTCTCTTTAACATATTTATTTGGGCCAAAACGAATGTTACGTAAAACATCGTTACAACAACCCAAAATCACTAGTATAGGGATTCGAAATTTAAATAGATATATAAATCCCAATACTATCCAAAACACTTCCTTTCGAAAATCATTTACTATAACAACAGTGTTATAGTCCACCATTTCCTTCTATTTCTCGAAAACATCTATTTCAACAATAAATTTTGAAATCTATGGTTTCGAATCTCAACACATTTTAAAACATCGTTAGATCGTTTTAATTCTATTTAAGACATCAAATCTAATCATTTTCTTTAACATATTATTCACTATTCAAAAACGTGAATATACTTTGTTAACTAATTTCATCCTTTCTATACACTTTATTTCAAAGGATTATTAACAGTCAAAAACGTGAATATAACTCCATTAATAGGTTTCAACAATTTTCTTATCAAAATAAGTCGTTTGCGAATTTATAAAACAACGTTTATAAATTCCTTTATTAACCTATTCGATTTATAACTCAATTATAAACTAAAGGTTCATATTATAAGTCAAATACTTATAATTTATTTGTTTACAAAATCGTTCCTTTAAATTTCACAATTATAAATATTATAACTTATAAGATTCATTTATTCACCCAAATCTATTCTTTTAATATCCTTACAAATTTTATAAACCTACTGTTTATAAAATTCCATTTATAACTTCACCGTTTATAATTCTATAAATTCCATTCACTTATGTAATCTATTTTCACTTCATTCAAACACTTAAAAAACTCGTTTTATAATGTCAATATTTCAATTTATAAATATCCATTTATAAATCTCTTAATATAAATCAATTTATATTTTTCTTTAAAACGTCTTTAATCTCCTTTATTATTTCACCATTTTGATCTATAAAATAATTAAATTTTATAAATTCTATATTTAAACTTTTCACAATAAATTCTAAAATCCCAATTTAACAATTTTATAAAATCATTAACCCCATATTTTCAAAAATTAGTTTTTAACTATATTTCTCAAAAATATAATTTTTATAACATTAAAAATTATAACGTTTATTTATTTAAAATGAATCAATTTCCAAACATACAGTATATTTTCAAAAATCACTTTAAAAATCATTTTAAAGTTCCAAATTTGGTCCAATGATGCTACATACCAAATAGTCAATCACGACAACAACGATATCATATATCGATATGATAGTCCATCAAATATCAAAATATCTGAAATAAAATAAAAACTGTTGAGGAATCCAGTCGGATCCCTCCAACCTGTTTTGCTACATCCACAAACATTAGCACAATACCAATTCCGCTCCAGTACGAAATTATCGCGGTATATGGGATTTAAAATATTATCCGCTTAATAGACGGCGCAATAAGATCTCATCCGCTAAAAAATGCGGGAAATCAATAAATCCAATATATACATATGCCAATATATATATATTGCTATTATATATAATACCAATTTCACTGTTTATGAAATATTCGCGGTATATGTTTTTAATAAATAACATCCACTTACTAACGGCGCATAATGTCTATTTTAACAATCAATAGATAACAATCATCATTCAAACATGCATTCAAATATTTTAAATCTAACTATTTAAAATAAAATCGACACTGATTCGATTGAGTGAGAAGTTCTCACCTTGATTTCAATTTCCATTTTAGCGATTTATTTCGAATAAAATTAAACAGACGTTTAATTTTACCCAAAATTCTCACTAACTCCAAACGACTCCAATCCAATTCCATCGCGTAGTGCTCGTCCATACGATTCCAACGCAACTGGTTTCGCGCGTTTTCGACCTCGTATGAAAAAGATATTGATTTTACAAGTTTTACACAAATTTATAACTTAATTTACAACATAATTTAAATTTTCTTAAACCTAAATAACATCAGGGCCATGCGATATTTTGCTTGCAGATCTTGGCCGTGCATTGCCTCTTCTCCTTCACGCGCGCAATATCCAGATAACAACCGAAAGCCGAACCCATTAGCAACTAGAAACCCTAATTTTCGCAACCAATTCTTGTAGCTCAAAGACGATCAGATAGCGCCACCCTGTAGCTCGTCCCAAACTCCATGCTCGGCTCGAAGGGTTCGAAACTCGGCTGCTATAACCATCGAAATTCGTGCCCAAAGCCGGCCACTTCAAACCCAAATTCGCGACAATCCAAAACTCCATTCCCCATCATAGCCGTTGATTAGATAGAACTCAAAGTGCTTAACATTTTTCTAGTTGAAAGTTTTTGGTAAATGTCGATGGATGAGGAGAAAAGAGGAGGAGAAGATCGAACGTTTCTGGACGTTCATAGCAATGGAGGTGGCGACTGATGAATTAGGTTTAGGGTTAGTTTTTTTTTTTTTAATTTTGTGAGAGAGGGGCTATTTATAGAGAATCGAACGACACTATTCATTCCGGAAATTCCGAACTCCGATTTACGCTCCGTAACCAGCGTTTCTAGAGTTTACCCCGCGTTCCGGACATAATGGAACAAGTTTCGGAAGCTAATTCGATCATCTGTGCGAGTTATGGCTATAAACGTTCAATTTAAATTAAACCGATTTAAACGATTTTCTAGGCGTTTTAATTTGTACCGGACAAACGGTAAATCCAATTGACACGAAATTTGAAACCATACAATAATATCACATTATGGATCCGATGAAGCTGGTTTCGTCGAAATCCGAGACTGTTTGAAAAATGGCTATTTTAACTCGCCAAATTAATATTAAAACAATTCGATGCGTTTCGAGCTGCCACGATCAAACGATAACTCCGATTGACACGAAATTTGAAATCCGGTAATAACTAACTATTATGGATCCAATGGAACTGGTTTCGTCCAATTCTGAGACTGTTCAAAAATTGACTAATTTCACTAGTCGATTTTAATATTTAAATATTCAATTTTCACAAATAAACTCTTAATTCAATTTTAAAAGTTCTAAAATATCGTTCTAACTCCAATATGATAAAATAAAATTTTACAAATCATTTTCAAACATATTTAACCCAATTTTCAATTATTTCCATAATTTAACGTATTAAATTATCGATTTAATTATTCAATTAAATCCAATATTCGAATTAAAATTTATTTGACTTATAAATTCACTTATTAATATTTAAAATTAATTAAATATTCAAATTTTAATTATCAAAAATTCTGGGTCGTTACAATCTTCCCCCCTTAAAAGAATTTCGTCCTCGAAATTACAAAGTAAGAAAAGTTACAGAATTTATTAACTTTCCCAAAATTCATAATTAAACTTCTTACAATACTTTACCAAGTTTCCAAATCATACTTAGTTATCTTTTCAAAAACAACTACTATTGTTTAACTTTCAATTCCAAAACAAAGTTAAAGTTTTCAAAATTTTCCAGTTTTCTCAAAAATTTTCTAACGCCTTAAATTTTCGGAAAAATTCGCCATAGTCTCCTTTGCGCGGCTCGATCTGAAAAAAAATGACAGTATATATATCACAAATATACATCTCATCAAGTAATGAGGCATCCCGAAGGGAAAAAGTATAAAAGTACGATATTTAATCCGAGATATGTACCTTATATTTTATTAGCAAGCATATACGGCTAATATAGCGCGAAAGCGAGCTCCAAATGCGAAGCAAACGCGATCCGCACCTACTAATCACTCAACAAACAACATGAGAATCATGTATATAGACAATAGTATCAATATACAACATATAGCAACATAATAACTATATATGTCAACATAGCAATTGAAACAAAAGCAATATATTCAACCATCAACCAACTAGCATTCATAACCAATAAATATTCATTCATATTCTCATTAATATTCAATGAAATAGGTTTTCAATTTAAATCACATTTGATTCATTAACAGTGGATATTTTTACTAACATTCATTTTCAATTAGTTTATATTCACTAATTCATATTCAAGTTGGTTCACTTCCAAATCAAATTCAATTTTATTTAAGATTCATTTAATTTCCAATTGAATTTCAATTACTTTAGCTTTCAATTTCATTAACACTTAATGAATTATATACAATCAACTAACAATCATATATCAACCAAAGTATATTCTTTACAACCAAATTACTTTGCTTTCAATTGGTTTAATTAAATTGATTTTCATTCAACTATTCAATTTCCCATAACCTAAGATTTTAATGAATTAACACCTATATTCATTATTTCATATAGTTTCATTTCTTATATATATATAAGTTTATTTCTCAATTGTAAATCACTTTAATTATAATTCCATTCTTATAATTCTTTTTACTTATACAATTATTCTTCAATTTAGATTATTTAAACAACTAAACAATCAACTTATATACACTTTAATAATTTTGAAAATTTATTTCTTTACATATAAAAATATAATCAAGGTAAAATTATTTCATTTACCCACTTTAAAACAATACTGTGTCGAATTGTTCTATTCAAGTGTTTAGAAACCCCTTTGGCATAGTTTTGCAGACCACGCTGACGAAAGTTCATATGCCACTCAATAAACCAACCATCACCATATAAAACAATTTTATATATTCACTAACAAATACGCTCTCATAGCTATTATTACACTCAAACTCATTCTAGAGCACTACTGACTCTATCTCTAATGAGTAATACCCAACAGAACCATGGTTGTCGCTTAACCATATGCTCTGATACCAAATGTAACGCCCCGGAAATTTTCGACTTTCGAAAATTCAACATCGATACTCACTTTATCGACTGCCGAGAAATCGAAGGCCGGAAACCCGAAATGTTATGGTTTAAGAAAAAAAAAAGTAGAAAAGAAGAGAACAAGATAGAAAAGATAGAGAAGAAAGAAAATAGGAAATAGAACGGAACAGAAAACAACAGAACAACATCAGAATCTCACAATTCGCAGCGGAACAACATATAATAATAAATGAATAATCTTTAAACAAAGAACTATATCAGTTATTACATTTTATACATTACATCATCAGAGTGTACAACAACAACAACAACAAACAGTGCAGCGGAAAAAGAAATACTATGAACTAGTAATACGCCATGCCATCCATCTTGCCTCCAGCAATTCCAGAATATCCAGAATATCCTGATAAACCTAACTCTTGACTGCCCGTGTAGAAATTGGTGGGCACCCAGAGTTTAGGAAGGAAAACAATAAACTCCGAGTCAGTCATGTGACTGGTGTGAGAACTCAAAACAGTTTATTTAACTTTAAAATCAAAATAGAGAGATATTTTTAAAGTCAATTCGCAATGCTTTTAAAAATGAGACTACCATAAGGCCTCCCGCACACACACACAATGCAAACGCAGAATCGGAGGAGATTTCTCCTTATGATAGTCAAAGATGCTTGATACGCATTTAAAAGAACATTTTATATTATTACTAGTGCATAGGGTAGAGAAAAATTCATTTCGAAAGTAGAATATAAATCTTAGCCAGCATAGACATTTCGAACTATGCCTACTATAGCTAACTATGTTCAATAGCAGGTTACCGCCACATTCCATAGCAGTTTATACAACTAAAACCGTACAAGTCTCGTATTGTTTCTTTGGGTTTCCAACGAATGATCAGGCCAAGGAACTTCCCATTGCCACATGAGAATGCCTCTGGATGGACATCCCCGAGAACCAAACCGGATCTCTACCAACACAAGGCCGGGTTACCCCTAACTGAGTAACAACTGACCGAATATGCCATCCTCCGGTCCTTTGGGACCTTTCACCGAGCGCTCGCAATCAATTCACACAATCATAAAGTGTTTTCAACATGAGTAAGTATCTGGGCTCCATACCATGATACCACCCTTTTCCAGAAGGAAATGCACATATCCTAAAGGGCGCTACCCCTCATAACCTTGCTGCATCTTTCCTGTTTTGACCATTCCGGGGTGTGAGGCTCGACGAAGTCACGTCCACAAAAACATACTTTATACAAAAGCCATGCTTTGGGTCAACAAATGATCATAGAAATGATCACCAGGATAGACGATCAAATAAACGATCCTATCACAAATAATCAACACAATGATCATTTCACAGCAACACTCAGCATGTCACATTACCAAATTGGGAATATATCGCTGATAACATTCAACTACATAACCTCTGAGCTCGTACGTCTCAGAGAAGGGTGTTAAGCTAAAAGAATAAATTCTCCGCCACCAACAGAAATATATTTGAAAGAAATCGGCTTTATATCTCAATTTGTAATGTCAGACATACAATCCATACAAGTCTGTTCCGGGCTCGAACAGAACCGAAGGCACTTACAAAGAAGTCCTTGCAATCCGGATATTCACAATCATGATCGGATTCACCATCACATATGGAGAACTCAATACCGTAGCTACTCGGTGCAGAGTCAATCGATAGGTCATCCTATCGCTCTCGCAAATACCGGGTCTTCAACACCGATCTTCAAATGCAATTCATAACGACGTATCACATATTCGGAATGGGTTATACGACCCCATGGTCCTTTCCCGGTTAACCCGAATAGTGAGCGCTTATTCAAAAATAAGTGTGGCATTCAAATTCAAACAAATCACATCAATTACCCATTCAAAGGGAAATATTGATAGTCGGTTATTGAACTATCAATTGATATGCACACATCACCAGATTCCAAATAATTTTTCAAATTATTTATTTCACAAAATATCTTTACAAGATATATAATTTCACACTTCAAAAATAAATCAATATTTATTTTTAAACAAATTCCACTTTTCATTTATAAATTCCATAATGAATTTATATTTCCCAAAATATCTGTGAATATACGTTTCAATTCGATTTCTAATATTCATTTTCCATTTATCTTCAAAAAGATAAATTCTCAAAATATTCACTTATTATTGGAAAAAAAACATTTCCATACTTATTAAAAATAAGTAATTCATAAATCTTTTTATTTTCAACCTTGGAAAATATTCCATATACTCAAATCGAAATTAAGTATATATTTCATTCTTTAAGGAAATCATTCTCTTTAACATATTTATTTGGGCCAAAACGAATGTTATGTAAAACATCGTTACAACAACCCAAAATCACTAGTATAGGGATTCGAAATTAAAATAGATATATAAATCCCAATACTATCCAAAACATTTCCTTTCGGAAATCATTTACTATAACAACAGTGTTATAGTCCACCATTTCCTTCTATTTCTCGAAAACATCTATTTCAACAATAAATTTTGAAATCTATGGTTTCGAATCTCAACACATTTTAAAACCTCGTTAGATCGTTTTAATTCTATTTAAGACATCAAATCTAATCATTTTCTTTAACATATTATTCACTATTCAAAAACGTGAATATACTTTGTTAACTAATTTCATCCTTTCTATACACTTTATTTCAAAGGATTATTCACAGTCAAAAACGTGAATATAACTCCATTAATAGGTTTCAACAATTTTCTTATCAAAATAAGTCGTTTGCGAATTTATAAAACAACGTTTATAAATTCCTTTATTAACCTATTCGATTTATAACTCAATTATAAACTAAAGGTTCATATTATAAGTCAAATACTTATAATTTATTTGTTTACAAAATCGTTCCTTTAAATTTCACAATTATAAATCTTATAACTTATAAGATTCATTTATTCACCCAAATCTATTCTTTTAATATCCTTATAAATTTTATAAACCTACTATTTATAAAATTCCATTTATAACTTCACCGTTTATAATTCTATAAATTCCATTCACTTATGTAATCTATTTTCACTTCATTCAAACACTTATAAAAACTCATTTTATAATGTCAATATTTCAATTTATAAATATCCATTTATAAATCTCTTAATATAAATCAATTTATATTTTTCTTTAAAACGTCTTTAATCTCCTTTATTATTTCACCATTTTGATTCATAAAATAATTAAATTTTATAAATCCTATATTTAAACTTTTCACAATAAATTCTAAAATCCCAATTTAACTATTTTATAAAATCATTAACCCCATATTTTCAAAAATTAGTTTTTAACTATATTTCTCAAAAATATAATTTTTATAACATTAAAAATTATAACGTTTATTTATTTAAAATGAATCAATTTCCAAACATACAGTATATTTTCAAAAATCACTTTAAAAAATCATTTTAAAGTTCCAAATTTGGTCCAATGATGCTACATACCAAATAGTCAATCACGACAACAACGATATCATATATCGATATGATAGTCCATCAAATATCAAAATATCTGAAATCAAATAAAAACTGTTGAGGAATCCAGTCGGATCCCTCCAACCTGTTTTCCTGCATCCACAAACATTAGCACAATACCAATTCCGCTCCAGTACGAAATTATCGCGGTATATGGGATTTAAAATATTATCCGCTTAATAGACGGCGCAATAAGGTCTCATCCGCTAAAAAATGCGGGAAATCAATAACTCCAATATATACATATGCCAATATATATATATTGCTATTATATATAATACCAATTTCACTGTTTATGAAATATTCGCGGTATATGTTTTTAATAAATAACATCCGCTTACTAACGACGCATAATGTCTATTTTAACAATCAATAGATAACAATCATCATTCAAACATGCATTCAAATATTTTAAATCTAACTATTTAAAATAAAATCGAAACTGATTTGATTGAGTGAGAAGTTCTCACCTTGATTTCAATTTCCGTTTTAGCGATTTATTTCGAATAAAATTAAACGGACGTTTAATTTTACCCAAAATTCTCACTAACTCCAAACGACTCTAATCCCGTTCCATCGCGTAGTGCTCGTCCATACGATTCCAACGCAACTGGTTTCGCGCGTTTTCGACCTCGTATGAAAAAGATATCGATTTTACAAGTTTTACACAAATTTATAACTTAATTTACAACATAATTTAAATTTTCTTAAACCTAAATAACATCAGGGTCGTGCGATATTTTGCTTGCAGATCTTGGCCGTGCATTGCCTCTTCTCCTTCACGCGCGCAATATCCAGATAACAACCGAAAGCCGAACCCATTAGCAACTAGAAACCCTAATTTTCGCAACCAATTCTTGTAGCTCGAAGACGATCAGATAGCGCCACCCTGTAGCTCGTCCCAAACTCCATGCTCGGCTCGAAGGGTTCGAAACTCGGCTGCCTATAACCATCGAAATTCGTGCCCAAAGCCGTCCACTTCAAACCCAAATTCGCGACAATCCAAAACTCCATTCCCCATCATAGCCGTTGATTAGATAGAACTCAAAGTGCTTAACATTTTTCTAGTTGAAAGTTTTTGGTAAATGTCGATGGATGAGGAGAAAAGAGGAGGAGAAGATCGAACGTTTCTGGCCGTTCATAGCAATGGAGGCGGCGGCTGATGAATTAGGTTTAGGGTTAGGTTTTTTTTTTAAATTTTGTGAGAGAGGGGCTATTTATAGAGAATCGAACGACACTATTCATTCCGGAAATTCCAAACTCCTATTTACGCGCCGTAACCAGCGTTTCTAGGGTTTACCCCGCGTTCCGGACACAATGGAACAGGTTTCGGAAGCTAATTCGATCATCTGTGCGAGTTATGGCTATAAACGTTCAATTTAAATTAAACCGATTTAAACGATTTTCTAGGCGTTTTAATTTGTACCGGACAAACGTTAAATCCAATTGACACGAAATTTGAAACCATACAATAATATCACATTACGGATCTGATGAAACTGGTTTCGTCGAAATCCGAGACTGTTTGAAAAATGGCTATTTTAACTCGCCAAATTAATATTAAAACAATTCGATGCGTTTCGAGCTGCCACGATCAAACGATAACTCCGATTGACACGAAATTTGAAATCCTGTAATAACTAACTATTACGGATCCAATGGAACTAGTTTCGTCCAATTCTGAGACTGTTCAAAAATTGACTAATTTCACTAGTCGATTTTAATATTAAAATATTCAATTTTCACAAATAAACTCTTAATTCAATTTTAAAAGTTCTAAAATATTGTTCTAACTCCAATATGATAAAATAAAATTTTACAAATCATTTTCAATCATATTTAACCCAATTTTCAATTATTTCCATAATTTAACGTATTAAATTATCGATTTAATTATTCAATTAAATCCAATATTCGAATTAAAATTTATTCGACTTATAAATTCACTTATTAATATTTAAAATTAATTAAATATTCAAATTTTAATTATCAAAAATTCTGGGTCGTTACAACCTACGCCACTGCCACCTCAGCCCTGTGCGGTGAGTTCTTTTGTTTTTTTTTCTCTTTTCTCTCTTCTTCTTGCTGCGTTTGTCAAATATAATAAAAAAAAATTGAAAGGATACAATCTTGCATGCGAATGGCCCTGCATGCAAACATTGAATGGTTTTGGATACAATGAATATATATATATATTTTTCTTCTTTTTTTCTTTCTCTGGAAGTCGCGTGCGTCATTTATATAAAAAAAATAAAAAAAATAAAGTGAATGTGTTAACTTGGCACTGCATACATATATGTTACACCTATATATATACTAAATGGTCAAGTTATGGCTGAATATATTTTTTGTTTTGTTTTCTCCACTGCCTAGTTGCGTGCAATAAAAAAATGGAAGTGGTACAAGCCTACATGCCACAAATTGAATATATTTGGTACAGTGAGTATATGCATAATGAATGAAGGGTTTGTGTTGGTTTTGGATTCTTTTCCCGAAGTTGCGTGCGTTATTATATAAAAAAAATTTATATAAAAAAAGAGAAGAAAAGGTAACAGTAAACATAGGATTTGAACGTTGAGCTGTAAACTTGTAAGTTTGTCCGCGTGTATAATTTTATATATCAAGTTAGTTCGATTTTTGTAATGAATTAAGGAATTCATGTTTGCTTGTTATATATATATATATATATATATATAAGTATATATATAAACTGAAATTGTAATGACAACCAAATTTTTAAATAATTCTTAACGCGAATACATAACGGCGTAAATGTTAATATATGATTTTATTACGTTTGTCGCAGTCGGAATCCATTAACTTAGGAGTTATCTGTTCACCGTCTGGTCTGTGCAGTTTATTCTAGCGCAGTTTATCGTATTTTGGTTTTGAAACTCATCGTTGTTATATATATATATATATATATATATATATATATATATATTTTTTGATGTGTATCCAAGGAATTTGACATTTGGCTCCTCCATTCGAATCTGGGTCGTGCTTTTGTGCTTGTGTAGATCCCATTTGTGCAATTCGTCATTGTGTCTTCAGCTCAAACCTGTGAGTAAATCTCACCAGATGTTTATACTTATACAAATGTGAATTGACACCATTTGAATGGGTAGAACTATTATGTGATGTTATAACTGCCTGTGATTAAATATATATGATGTTAAACCTGTTAAATTTCATGTCATATCATCTGTTATTATATATATGTTGTTACTGTTCATTTATATCTGTTTATCACACTGCAAGTTCCCTGTAGATTAGAAAACACTATGGGTTGAAGTGATACATACCCGAACGGACTTTAGAATAGGGAAAAATCGTTATGGGCTGAAATGATAGGCCTGAACGGTTTTTATTTAATTTATTTAACTTGGGATTGTGGGTTTGAAATGATAAAACCCGAATTTTTCTTTTAAACCGCGGATTGAAATGATACATATCCGTATCACTTGACCTAAGTTAGAAAACTATATACAGACCCGTGGTTATTTTATAAAGTGTTTTTGGATATTTTTAAGTATTTTAAAAATATAAATTTATGAAATTTGATTTAAATAGATTTTGAAATGTTTTAAATAAAGAAATAATGATTTTTCTATGAGTTAAAAATGTAATTAATGAATGGTTAAATTGGATTATTGAAATATAACTTAAGTTTGGAAATTTGGAATTTTGGTTAAAATATGGTATTTAAGTTATATAAATAAAATGGAAATTTAATTTTTTATTTGGAAAATGGTAAATATGATAAATTGATTTAAATTTGAATTTAAGTGATTTATTAAAGTATTATTGATTTTCTATGAATTTAAGTGGTTAAATAAATGAATGCTTAAAAAGTGAAATTTGAAAATACAACTTGATTTGGAAATGTGGAATTTGGTTTTGTTTAAAGTTTAAGTAATTCAAATAAATTGGGAATTTAGTTTAATTTGTGAAATGATAATTTGAAAATGTAAATGTTAATAAAGTGTTAAATGCAAAAATAGGAAGTTTACACTTGAATTTATTAAGTGGATTTGCGAAATTTGATTTAATTATAAAATGTTGCTTTATAAAAATCATTAATTAAAAGAGTATTTAATGAACATCTTTGAATGTTAAAATATGATTTTTAAAATGTTTAAATGGTTTAAATTGAAATGTTTTCAAGTATAACTTTCAGCACCTTTTTCTGAATGCTGTAAAAGGTTGAAATTTTCAATGTTTATGGTTTTTAACTTAGTAAATGAACTCATAATGGTTTAAAACTTCGGAAATTGAATACTTGATTTGAAAGTATAATAATTAAAATTTTAAAATGATTTCAATTGAATTAAATTGATGGAATATAAATTTTTTAAAAAGGTGATTTGAGATGAAAATAAATGAATGTTATCTTTGAATTTAAAAATGTTTAAGTTATGATATTTTGAAATTAAAATGATTTGAAATGAGTTTGAAAGATATGATATTTTGATATATATTTAATGATTTAAAGATGTTTAGGATATGATATATTTAAAACGTTTTGAAATGAAGTTTTTAAAAGTTATGATATTTTGAAATTAAAACGATTTGAAAATGAAGTTTGAAAGATATGATATTTTGATATATATTAAATGATTCGAAGATGAAGTTTTGAAAGTTATGACAATTTGAAATTAAAACGATTTGAAAATGAAGTTTGAAAGATATGATGTTTATGTATTAAAATGATTTGAAATGACTTGATATTTTTTTTGATAAATATTTGAGTTTGAAAGATATGGTATGTTGATATATTGAAATGGTTTAGAAATGATTTAATCTTTATTTTGATAAAGATTTGGATTGAAATGATATTTTATTTTGAAGTATGGAAATATTGTTTTAAAGTTATAACCACGGGTTATAATAACGATTGGTTGTTAAAGAGACCGGGATCGGATATTGTCTTATAGCCGGCCAATAGCGAAAACCACTTTAACAACTGTGTACGCGGTGGAGGTTCCAGAATGAAGTAGGATGGTGGCGACGTTCTCGAGGTATATCACGTGGACCCAACTCCCGTGAGTTGGCATAAATGACTAAAACAGGAGCTATACCGGGCTACACAAAGGGTCGAACCCTTTCATCGAGCATGCTCCATCGGAAACCATTCTATTACTTTTGTGATTCGATATGTGGCGCCACTTTGATTCGGGGGTATTGTTCGAGGTGGCGGAAGCTGCTGGCTTGCCGTCACCACCGGTCCGGGAGTGAAAACGGTGTATCCACCCTGGCATTGCCTCGCGTGCCGTGTCATCTCCTTATATCGAGCCCACTACGATTTTGGTTTTAAAGATCCGACCGCGTTAAAGTTCATCATCCCCTTAACGCTATTTTCTATATGATTATACTTTACTGATTAGACACTACTGTATATAGCGTATATTACTACATAGTAAATAGTTTAACGGATCCTTAGAGGATGGGCGGTCCCAAGCATCTTCTAAGTTACTTGTACCTTTACTACAGTTCACTTGAGTTGGTTTACATTGTATAAGTATGTATGTCCTGACTCGAGTGTTTGTATTTTTATTTACGCTCGGATCAGCTTGAGTATTCACAGATTTGGATTTCCACTTTCTGGAGATTGAAAATCGCTGGAGATTATCTACTTGTCAAGTTTCATCTTTTACAGTCTATTGTTCCTTTCAGCTCTTGTATTAGTTGACTCTATGTAGTGAGACTTCATTTGTACTTTATTTCTTCTATTGTATTTTATTTAACTCTGATATATTTACATAGTAGCTTCATGAACTACTATTTCTTTTGCTTCCGCTGCACTATTATTACTCTGTGTCTGTGATCTATGATTTTTATTTACTGTATATTCTGAGATTTGCCAAAATTTTTATTTACAACGCGGTATTTTGAGCAATCCAATTCCGACATGAGTGTCTACCTATACACTTATAAAGGATGCGAATGGTTGAAAATACCTGGTTGTTACAATCATATGGAGAAATCTCCTCCAATTCTGCGTTTGCATCGTGTGTGTGGCGGGAGGCCTTATGGTAGTTTCATTTTTCAAAAAGCATAGCGGATTTCTTTTTATTTTCTTTGTGAAAATAACTGTTTTTAAGATCTCATACCAGTCCCACGACTGACCTGGAAATTATTGTTCCATTTCTAAACTTCGGTTGCCCACAATTTTCCACACGGGCAGCCTAGAGTCAAGTATCAGTTATTCAGGAGCGAAGTCAAGAAGTTGCTGTGGGAATCAGGAGTTGGAGCTGGATGGCGAGGCGTATCACCTATGTAATATTTCTTTCCGCTGTTTGTCGTTGTACTGTAACGTCCCGCCTTTTCACACGATTTAAACAGACACACGTACCAATTCAAACCATATGGAAGGGCGGATTGTTATGGGGTAGATAAGAAAAACAAGAAAGAAATAAACAAAAATAGAATCTCACAACGGAAGGATAAAATATAATAATCAAATATACAGTTCATGAAGCTGTTTTGCAAAACCTATGATTATTTTTATACAATACATATCAGAGTACACATACCAGAGAATAATAATAAATGCAGCGGAATTAAATGGTGTAGTGGAATAATATAGTAGATAATAGTACTACAAATCTTCGTCTTCGTCCTCTAGAATAAAATCTTCAAATCCTGAAACGCTCGGACTGACCCGAGCGAATTGAAAAGACAAAACACTCGAGTCAGAACTAAAGGATCTTATGTAAGTTAAATTAACAGAAATAAATATGAGTGCAGTAACTCAAGATATGCTCGGGATTTACATCTCTTAAGGATCCGTTAAACTATTTACTATGTAGTATATTTCGCTATTATAATAGTGTCTATAGTAAAATAAACATACTTTTAAATAGCATTAAGGCTTTACATTCCACCTTAACACGTAATAGTCCCAGTAGTCCATCCAATATCATAGTCCCTCCTGATCGGGAAGCCACCAGAGGATACCACACGGGCTACGGGAGAAATCCAAACTCGTACAAGGCGCGATAGGGTAGGTGACACGGCACAACTAGGCAATGCCAGGGTAGATATACCAATTACGCTTCCGGGTCGGTGGTAACGCGTAGCGCGCAGCTACCGTCCACCTCGAGCCACACCCCCAAATAAAAATCAAAAGTGGCCACCGAATCAATCCAAAGTCAAAGTATAATATCGAAGGGATGTGTCCGATCAAAGGTGCTACCTTATTAACCCGTCGATCGCTCCTGTTTTAGCCACCTTATGCCAACTCACGGGAGTCGGGTCAACGTACTTACCTTAAAGGAAACGCCACCACCATCCTACTTCATTCTGGAATCTCCACCACGTACCCGGTTGTTAAAGGGGTTTTCGGAGTTGGCAGAGAGTATGACAACTTCCGATCCCGGTCTCTTCAACAACCAAACGTTATTATAACACCGCGGTCATTTAAAAATAATTATACTTTCAAAACCAGAATAAAATATCTATTTCAAAACCATATAAATAAGATATCCTTTCCATTTCAAAACAAACTCGTTTGATATTATTTTTATAAAAACTCACATAAATATAATATCATTCTATTTCAAATATATTTCTTTTCAAAAATCATATTGCTTTAATATTTATAAAAATTGGAAACCAAACATTGAATTATAATTTTCAAACTATAATACTTCGAAAATTCATAGCTTTAAACGATAACTTCGAAAACTTATATGGTTTGGATATTCAAACGGTATATTGAATAAAATAGTTTGCATTTTAAAATTACTTTATAAAATAAAATAATTTCCACGACTTACAATTTATTTTATTAAAAATTAAGTCAAAATCCATAGATTTCAAAATCGCTTTCAGTTTCAATAACCGCTTCAGTTTCAATATATTTCAAACTTTGAATATTAAACAATTTGAACTAAGGTTGGAAATTTCTATTTAACCATTTAAAGTCCTATTATTTAGTTTGAAATAACTGCATAATAAACCCGTAATCATTTAAGTAAAACTCAAATTACTTATAAAAAGAAATTTTCCTTCAATTTATTTATACTAGAAATATTCATTTAATCCATCTTGAATAAAATTTCAGTTATAAATATCATACCTTTTAAATTTTCGAGTAAATAAATTCTACATCAACTTATGAAGTTAAATTCTTAAACAAGCTCAATTTATATTAAATTTCAAATTTAACTTTCAATCTTTATTGGTTTAAAACATTTAACTCTATATATATATACACAAGATCTTAAACCTGTACTTAAACGTATAACATAAATTATCAAATGTCATTTTTCAACTTATTCATTTTTATTTAACAGATTTATGCATTGCTTAAATTCAACAATTTAATTATGTATGTATATATAAAATATATTTATATCATATCCAAATTTAATATTTATTTAACCGTATCATATCCAAACCATAAAATAATTTCAAAAATAATTTTTAAATATACCGTGGTGCATGTATAAAATTTTCTATCCTATGGTCAAGTGATACAGATATTTATCATTTCAATCCGCAATTTAAAAATAAAAATGCGGTTGTATATCATTTCAAACCGCAATCCCGAATGAAATGAAAATGCATGATAACTTGTAGTTTATATAAGATAGAACACATCATCCATTCACCCAATATCAATCATCAACCAATTTATTTCAATCATCATAAATTTATTTCAATCATCGTCAATTTAAACAAACATTAATATATAGCATATGCAATATAACAGGAAATAAATGACAGTTATTAACTAACAATTTATATTCAAAATAAATTTACTAAATGTTTAACTAGCAGTTTTATGCAAGTAAATAAATTTTAACTGTCAAATTTATATGCAATTATAAAATTAATTAACGGTCAAATTAAATAAATGCGATTTAACAGAGATAATGAATAAAACATGCCAAACAGTCATAAATAAATTTCTACTCATATCTAAAATCAATTTAACAAACATAAGAAATTTTATAAATTGTGAGTGGGTTAAAACACTCACCTTTGAGATCTAAATCGAATTTAAATCCGATTTAAACCCAAAAATTCGACGGTCTCAGAATTCGTTCAAACTAGCGTCTAAATGTCTGGAATTCCAATACGAACCTAGCGGAGAAAAGCGCGTATGAAACTGAGTTCGTAGGAGAAAGTTATACGCATTAATGGTGATTGAAATTCCAAAAAAAAAGAAAGAAACAAAATTATATATCACATCATATATTTTATTTAACTTGCAATGGAATTTTTAGTATTGCATACCATTTTGCTTAGCCAGATTTGGATCTGCAACTACTTTCTCATTTTGTTTTGTTTCCTTGCTATATTAATATATTTTTTTATAGAAAGTTTTGAAGAGAAGATTATATAAATCTGGATTTGAAGAAAAAGACATGGAAAGAAGAGAAGGTTTAAAAGAGAAGAAAAATTTAAAGAAGAAGAAGAACAGAAAAGAAAGAAAAGGAAACTTTGAAAAAGAAGAAGATTCGAAGAATAAGAAGAAGAAAGAGAAAAAAAAATTTGGGAAAAAAAAGAGAGAAAGGTGATTTGAAGAAGAAACATGCAAAAAAGAAGGAGGAAGGTGAAGAGTGACAAAAAAATGAAGCTATAGAAGATGAAATTTTAAAAATGAAATGAAGCTACAAGAATGAGGAATGAAACTAGTGAAAAGCTAATAAAGCTAAATATAAACAAAGTAGGAATTGAAATAAAGTAAAAATATGAACAACCCAATAAAAATGATAGATATTAAAAGAGGTGAAAGAAAGAAATAAAAAATATGAAAAGTATGTAACGTTCATGAAACGAAAGGGCTTTAGACCATGTAAATGGAAATGAGTAATGAAACAAATGAGGAAACAATGAAAAAAAAGTGTGACAATTATTAATTAGAAAGGGAATGAATGGACCAACTCTACTCTATAAACAAACTTTTAGAATTTGTAAATTAAATTTTCAAAAATTTCATTTTAATTCTGTTATTCAGTCTATTATTATCAAAGAGAGGAAATTTTTCATTAGTTCACTATTGTCTTCGTTTATTTCTTTAGATTTCATCTACTTTTCCTTTTAGGCAATATTCTATATATTAAATTTTCATTTAATGGCAATAAATCATACTATCGTAGTTAAATCCAATTAAATAAATAAATGTTGATTCGTATTCTTTTTATTCAACATTTGTTTCCATTTTATTCCATTAATACTTCTACATACATCCTGGATTTGTATAAATGGTTATGACGTGAAATCTTGTCTACTTCACATTTTAAATTAAGGTTTCTAAAACCAATTAATATTATTTCCTTGGTCCAACACCTTTTTACCCAAATTTATATTAATATAACCTTAAATTAGATTAATCCCTATTGATTTCTCCTTTTAATTTATTAGACCCTCCTAACGTAATAGTTAAACATTAATTTCACTTATTTGCAATAAATCCACAAATTGGATTTCAAATTTCAAATAAATAAATAAATCTTGGTTTTTCACTTCTTAAATCACCCAAAACGTCATATTAAAATAAAGTTAACATTGATTGCTAAGAAACTACAATGACAAATCAAAACTACGCTAACTACCCAAATTTGGCCAAAAGTTTTCAATCCATTTCATATTAAAGTTTATCAACTACCCAAATAGGTATCTTACAATGGTAACTATTCAACTTTTAATTGCCTTTAAGTTTTATTTCAATTGTTCTCATTTATTCCTTACCAATGTTTGTTATCATTTATAAATGTTATGTCAGTTTCCTATTTTATTGCAATATTTTTATTTATTCATTCATTACTGCATAACTTCATTTATTCCATTTACATTTCCGAACAAATTTGAATTCCCTTCAATTAATATAACCAATCAAATTTTTATTCACACTTTATTATTATTATAATATACCCATTCCAACAACTCTTAACCCTTATCTTTACGTTTCACACACTTGAAATATTCAATTACATTTATAACAATTCAATGTTGGCATTTATTCCTATTAATTTATTCAATGTTTACTGCCCCTTATTTCAATTTCTTCCATTTACAGTTGCGACTTCACTATTCACGGTTACTTTTGTATTACTCCTTTCCTATTTAAACCAAATATAACAAATTCCAATTAAATCCAATTTTTACCTTTAAAATAAGTCATAACATTCGAATAACTCTGTAAAATTGGAACGTTCCATTTAAGTTTATAAATGATCCACTTGCATTAACATAATTGCTTAATTTATTCCAATTACCGTTTACACTCTTTTATTGCATTAAATCAATTTAATAATTTCATTAATTTCTCATATTAAATTTTATATCCAGGTAAAAATCCTTTTCTACTTAATTCATTTGGATTTTATTACAATTTCTATGAATAGGTCTTAAGTCACCATTTACATAATTTAATTTAGTGTTTATTTCAATATTTGTTTATAATTTAAAGTTTCTACTAAATTAAATTACAAAACTTATAAATTTTAACCAATTTTAATCCACTAAATTTACGGGTCGTTACATGCACACTCTGAAAATATAATATGATGTGATGTAATAACCGACATAGTGACTCTGTTTAAAGATATTTATTTATCTATTATATTTGTTCCGCTGCGAATTGTGAGACTCTGTTATTGTTTCTGTTCTTCTTCTTCTGCCTCTTTCTTCTTAAACCCTAATGGTTCAGTTTTCCGGCATTCGATGGTTCGACAGTTGATACAGTGGACGTATTAATGTCGACTTTCGGGAGTCGAAAAATCAGGTCGTTACATAAACATGGGTAAGTTTTTACCTTACGTTAACCAAAACTTTGATAGGAAATTCTGTGATATTATAATAGGGTCTAGGGTTTTCAAATAAACTAGAAAATAGCCGAAATTGTTACATTTATTAAATTCCATCTACATAAGTATCAAATCAAAAAAGTATGGGCACGTAGGAAGAATGAGTTTCCATCAATGGCAGGGCTACTGGGTACCGTCCGTCATAGTTGTGGCCCAGATCAACGTACCGAGGATCCACCCTAAATCCCCTGCAACACAAGGCCGGAACCATCCATTACTGGATAGTCCCGAACAAGACAACCCTGACAGTTGGAGCTTAACAACTGCCCACACAGCCGAATAAAAGGGACCTCTAGATAGCGGAAAATCTCGTCCTACTTGGGTGCTACCCACTTAGCCTTACTGCACCTCCCCTGTTTTAGCCATTCCCGGTTGATGAGGCTTGAGGCTACGATTACCTTTAGAGAACACATCTCTTAGAATGCTCATCGTCCACTTGAGATGTTCTGAAAGTATTTAATCCATACAAGTTCGTTCCGGGTTCGAACAAAACCGAAGGCATTATCTCGTTACACTCATTTTGGAATCACCCTCAGAGTTAACGATGATACCCTTGCACTTCAGAACTCCTCTTGATCTTCACTTTGAGATGTCACGACCTAACGTTAATTTGGGTCGATGTGGTTTTTGGATATCCAAATTTGGAAACCCGATCCCGGTCTCATCAAAATCCAAACCGCCATCTTTTAGGTCCAAGTTGTTTAAAGGTTTAAACAATTCAATTCATTTCAATACTTGAGTTCACATAACATCAACACAGATAAATACCACACATTTATCAATGATATATCAAATATCATATCACAGAATATCACAACATATCATCCAATAGATATCAACCAATTCAGATATTCTACTTAATCAATCATCCATAAGCAACAATTATTAATCCCTATTATAATTAATTTAATTAACTTAACTTAAATCGATTACTTAAGAATTAATTACCAACTTTGCTTAATCAAAGATTAATTAACCTTTAATTAATTAACCACCCGTCAAATATCTATCTTAATTAATCTCCTTGATTAACTATACTTCAATTACATAAAGTAATTATCCTTAAATTAATTTCGCAAATAATTATCCTTAATCATCTACAGTAATTAACCTTTAATTACTCTCATTAATTATATTAATTAATGATCCTTGATTAATTATTTCCAATAATTAATTAATTATAATTAATTACATTAGTCCTTAATTAATTACATTAATTAATTATACTTTAGTTAATTACTTATATTAATAAACCTTAATTAATCTTAAACAGTAATTACCCTTTTGTAATTACTTACTTAATTAATTAATCCCTTAATTAATTATTAATCCTTTTTGATTAATTACACCAAGTAATTAATCCTTAATTACTTCTACTAAGTAATTATCCTTTAATTACTTCTCATTAAGTAATTCCTTTTAATTAATTACCTTTAGTAATTATACATTAATTACTTAACTAAGTATTTACACTCATTAATCTCATTAAGTATTTATACATAATTATTCTCCAAGAGATTACCTTTAATTAATTAACAAATTAATTAAAATTGGGTAATTCATCCCTTAATTACCCTTAAAACAAATTAATTAATCTTAATTACAGATTAATTATTTTTTAACAATTAATTAACAAACCTAATTATTAATTAATACAACTGAATTAAAAATTAAGTGCTTCTTAATTACCAGTTAATTAATCCTTAGTTAACAGTTAATTAACCCTAAATTAATCTTTAATTATAGATTAATTATCTCTTAATTATTAATTATTCAAATTTAATTATTAATTAATAAAGCTTAATTAAGTATTTCTTAATTACCATTTAATTAACCTCTAATTACTTGATTAATTAATTTCTAATTTCAAATTAATTAATCTTTAATTACTCAATTAAAAATCCTTAATTACAATTAATTAAACTTTAATTAATTAATTAATTATAACCCTCAATTATTAATTAAATCCTTAATAATTAGTTAATTAAATTAATTAATTATTCTTAATTAATTACTTAATTAACCCTTTATACTTAATTAATTAAGTTAATTAATCACACTTAAATTTCTAAATTAACTTAATTATTCTTAAATTATTAAAAACCGTAATTATCTTAAGATAAAACCTTATCTTTTTATGCCTTCATTATCATTTAAAACATTTTATTTTAAAAAACAACTTTGCTTAATTAAATCATTAATTAAGTTTATAATATACTTATTCAACATAATAATTTAAAGTTTACAAATCACAACTTCCTTTAAATACTTTAAAATATCACCAAGTAATGGTTTTAAATCTAGTTTTAAATTTAATCCAATAAAATTGCTTTTTATAAAATCTCTATAATTCCATTTCCACTTAAGTTTAAAATAAATTGAACTTGAGTTAACAAAGTTTAAATTAAATAAAGTTTCAACTTCATAAACAATGTTAAAGAAAACATTTATTTTTATTAAGAATAAATTTAAAAACAAGTTTCATGCCAAAATTTAAAACATACTTTATTTAAATTTTAAACCTGTTTTATAAAAAAACCTTTTAAGAACTTTTGAAAATTATCTTTAATCATACTTCGGGTCTAACCCGATCAACACCTGAGAAACACCCGACTTCCTCTTCTTCTCTTCTTCCATTTCAAAATTTAGTTTAAGTTTTTAGTTAAAATTTTAAATTATAAAACCTGTAAACAAAAAAACTGTTACAAGTTTTAAAAACACTCGGCATTACTTGAGTTCAAACTCGAGCGAAATTCCCACAGATCCGAGTTACAACCCGAGACCAATCCTTCTTCCTAGACCAACACAAAACCACTGACACACGCCTGTGCATATGCACCAATGATCGCCGCCGCCGTGATTAAATCCAAAACCTTCCACACGTCAGTGGTCCACTCAACAGCCAATTCTGATCATCTCTTCGTCACCACAGAACCCAAAACAAAAACGAGCTTCACAGGAGAACTCAAACCAAAACCACTGCCTGAAAACAACCCCGCATCCACCTCGCCGATCACTAGAACCCCTCAGACTCCGGCCACATCTCCATGAATCATCCATGCAGTCTCCTTCCAAATCCCAAGCGACTCGATGCTTTAGAAACGACGCAGTACCCACTTTTGCACGATCGACCAAAACTAGGGTTAAATCATAAATCCCCTTCTCCTCATCGCCTTGACGATCGTGAACAACTTCGGGCCTTTTTCCTGAACACCCCACAACTTGTACCATCTCTAAAAGAAAATCCGAGACCCCTCTCCTTCTTGATCGCCAAAGGTGGCCCCAACATCCATTTCCAGTCAAACCCAAATTGCATACTCAATGCAACAATAAAAATTTTGATTTTAGTTTTAAAAATTATAATTTGCTAAATAGGTTCATGTTACAACCCAAAAACAATGAATTACAACATTTGATTTAATATGATTTTAACATCACTACTGTATTTTACATATCCAAGCATAGTTCAAACCTTTAAAATTCTTGAATCTATTTTTGGTACTTAGCTTATGATTTAACAAAACTATTTTGTTTTAAATTCAGGTCCTAACAGTGATTAAATAAAAAGATTTTGAATGCTGTAACAATGAACAGAGAAACACTGATATACACAAATGAATCACATATGTACTCAGGTTTAAAATCATTCATATACTCATATATTCAAATTAAACAACATGCATACATAATCTAATTTATGGTTTATAAAAATTAAGAAAAAAATAAATTACAAGAGGTGACACTTGTCTTCCCACCTACTTAACTATCTAACACACGTTACTAAGGGTGTTTATAGATTAACACATATATTAATTCATTTTTATATATTTTTAAACTGATTTAAAAGGCTTTAATTTAAATGTTGACTTAAAATAGTAAATTTATATATTTTTAAACTGATTTAATTTATAAGTTAAGAAAATAGTAAATTTTGACTTAAAAATGAAAGTGAGCTTTTAATTGGATATTTAACTATAAGTTTTATGTGATAAATCATATGTTAAAATGATTTAAATGTGAAATTTTGAAGTCTAGAATTAAGATTTATAAATTTAAATTTAAATTTTTTGAAGTTTTAATGTTTCTGAAGTTAAAATAAAATCTGGAATTTTATTAACAGCATTTCTCAAAAATGCTGTGGTCTTATGACAGCATTTTTAAATGCTGTTGTTTTTGAATTTAACTATGTTGTAATAACTAAATATCTATTACGGCATTTTATAAATGCCGTTGTTACTGAACTAAACTATTTTGGAAACTATAAGCTACGATAGCACTTTATAAATGCTGTCGTTGCTATAATTTGACAATGTTTTGAAATATTAAAGATTTTTAACACTGTTTGAGTTATAATTTAAAGTTCTAAATGATTAAATTTTGGAATTGATTATTTGTGAAATTTAAGGAGTTTTAAATATATTTTAACATTTAAATTTGAATTTTAAGGAATTTAAATTGAATTTGAATTTAAATAATGGTTTTGAATGGAATTTTGAAATGTGTTTTGTAATGATATTTGAAATAATAAATGAATGACATATTTGATTTTTAAATGATATTTAAATTTGAATATTTGAATTTGAATTCAAATAATGATTTGATAATGAGGTTTTGAAAGAATATGATATTTTAATGATTAAAATGGTTTTGAATGATATAATCTTCATTTTGATAAAGAATGTAAATTTGGAATGATATTTGATTTTGATAAATGAATATTTGAAGTTTATATTAGTATGAAAGGATATTGAGTTTATTTGTAATTTGGGTTTACTAAAATGATATTGAGTTATTAAGTAAATATTTAAAAACTAAATATTAGTAAATTGAATTAAGATATATATGAAATTGTCAAATTCAGTTTTGAAATGTGGTATATTAAAGCTTTGAAATATATTAAATTGAACACTTTATGTTGTGTATCAAATCTGTATTTCAAAATTTATAAGATTTGAAATGGTTTATTGGAAAATTAAATTGAATTGAAACTAATGGTTTGAATTGAATTAAATTGGAAATTTGAGAATTTGGGTTTAAGTGGGTAAATTTGGAATTTAAGGAATGTTTTCATGATTTCAAGTGTATGATTTCGAAATATTATGATTTTCAAAGTGTAATGATTTCAAGTATTTTGGTTTCGAAAGAGTTATAACTTTGAAAGTATTATGATTTTTGAAAGGTGAATATATATTTGAAATGGAAATGATACTATATTGATTTGAATATAGTTTTGAGATAAAAATGGTTTGGTTTCAAAGTATAAACTATTTTGAAAGGAATATAGTTTTGAAATGAAATGATTTGATTTTTTGGAGTATAAACTGTTTTGAAATGACCACGGCGTTATAATAACGATTGGTTGTTAAAGAGACCGGGATCGGAAGTTGCCACACTCTCTGCCAACTTCGAAAACCACTTTAAAAACCATGTACGCTGTGGAGATTCCAGAATGAAGTAGGATGGTGGCGTTGTTCTTAAGGTATATTACGTGGACCCAACTCCCGTAAGTTGGCATAAGGTGGCTAAAACAGGAGCAATCTCGGGCCAAAAGTGGTAGCTCCTCTGGTCGGACACACTTCTTCGATACTATACTCTTACTTGTGGTTGATTTGATGACCATCCTCCGATTTTGATATGGGAGTGTGTTCCGAGGTGGGCGTATGTGGCTACTATGTTACCACCAGCCCGTGTGCGTAATTGGTATATTTACCCTGGCATTGCCTTGTAACGACCCGATATTTTCAACCATTCGCATCCGCATATGTCGGACTTGAATTGTTCAAAATACCGCGTTGTAAATAAAATTTGGCAAATCTCAAAATATACAGTAAATAATTAATCACAGAATCACAGACACAGAATCAGAATACTCGCAGCGGAATTAAAATACTTAGTGGTTCATGAAGCCACTATAAAATCTCAACCAAATAAAATTACATAGTTTAAATCTCCAATACAGTTTAAAACTTCAATAGAAAGCCAAATATTCCAAAATCTCCATTACATAAATAAGATATAGAGTGAAAAGCTTTTGCCGGCAGCACGAATGATCTACAGAAAGTCCTAGCTCCGGAAAGAAAGCTGAAACTGCAACTCAGGATGACCCGAGCGTAAAATAAAACATAAACACTCGAGTCAGGGCATACATACTTATATAGTGTAAGTTAATTCAAGTGTACTGTAGTATAGAGCAAGTAACTTAAAGGATGCTTTGGACCGCCCATCCTCTAAGGATTCGTTAAACTATTTACTATGTAGTAATATTTCGCTATTATAATAATGTCTATTAGTAAAATAAACTTACTTTTTAATAGCGTTAAGGGGTTACTCATATAGCCCTTAACACAGAATATATTCCCATAGTCTATACAGTACTGTAATCTCCCCCGTACTGGGCGTCGTCAGAGGGCACTCCATAGGTATGGTACAAAACCAAAATCGTATAAGGCTCGCTATGGTAGGTGACACGGCACAACTAGGCAATGCCAGGGTAGATATACCAATTGCTATCCGGACCGATGGAAACACGTAGCCGCAGTTACCGTCCACCTCGAACAACACTCCCAAATCAAAGGTGCGCACCAAAACAATCACAAAAGTAATAGAATGGCATACGAAGAAGTGCATCGATCAGAGGTGCTACCTCATTAATCCGAGAATCGCTCCTGTTTTAGCCACCTTATGCCAACTCACGGGAGTCGGGTCCACGTATTTACCTCAAAGAAAAAGTCACCACCATCCTACTTCATTCTGAAATCTCCACCGCATACACGGTTGTCAAAGTGGTTTTCGGTATCGACAGAGAGTATGCCAGATATCCGATCCCGGTCTCTTTAACAACCAAACGTTATTATAACCCGTGGTTACAACTTTTAGAAATGGTATTTATACTTTAAAATTCAAAATAAGTTTCAAATACATTTAAATACCATAATATCATTTCAACCATCATTTATTTAAACATCAGTCATTTTATTTAATATAAAATACCATTTAAATCTATTCAATTTATTTAGGAATTAATTTGCCTTTCAACTCACATTTAAAAGTTAAATTCTTCCATTTAAAACCATTTAAAGTCAATTCCTTATTTTTTATTAATTAAATATTAAATTCCAAAATTTAAGCCTTTTTCCCTAAAGATTATTTCCATTTATTTTAAACAATTCGAAAATTCAGTTTCCGTAGCATTTATGAAATGCCACCTAAAGTCTGTAAGTCAAAACAGTTCATTTATAAAAGACAGCATTTAAGTGCTGTAATAAATTATTAACTTAACAATCAAATTTTAAATTCCCAAATATAACTTATTATCAATTATTTCCTTAACTAAAACTCACTTTTAACAAAATTTCAGAATTTCCCAAAATAAGTTATATTCCAAAATTTTTACTTAAACGTTTATTTTTTTTAACATTTTGACTTATTCAAAAATCATTATAAATTTTATAAAAATCCTTTACATTTGAAACAGAATATTATAAATTCCCATTTAAAATACTTTTAAACATTTCAGAAAAATATTACATAAACCACGGGTCTGTATATAGTTTTCTAGCCTAGGTCAAGTGATACGGATTTATATCATTTCAATCCTCAATTTACAAAATCCCGGGTTCTATCATTTCAAACCTGCAATCCCAAGTTAACAAATAAATAATTAAACAATTAAATAAATGAACAAATGATTATCATTCAGGCCTATCATTTCAGCCTATAACAATCTCAAATTTACAGGGAACTTGCAGTGATGATTTAATCAGTAAATAAGAATTACATAGTATAACTGCAATAATATTACAATAGATAAACAACTGATGAGGTGTCAATTTAAAATGGGGTTTAACATCATACGTTATATCACAGGCTGATAAAATTTAATAAATAATTTACAAATACACTTGTGATAAATCACGGATATATCGGTATGTTTGTCTAGTGAGAAATACTCACCTTAAAGCTGCAGAAATTTTGATTCAAAATGAAAATCCCCCGAAAAAGAATCGCACAGCGGGTAACGATCAAATTTTCCCCGGATGTCACGCCTAGATTCAAGATCCAAATACCGAATACATGACTTTAAAAATTACGGTCAAAGCAAAAATTTTAAGACAATTGGAACGAATAGAGTAAAAGAAATTTTGGTTCAGCTTTTGCTCGACTGCCTCACCCCACATCCTGACCCCAACTTCGTAGGCTTGGCAATGCTATTTATTATATATATATATATATATATATATATATATATATATATATATATATATAAATTTCCAACGGCATGTCCTACTTATCTAGTTTGAAAATATGAATTTTATGCAAAACTTGCGTCTCTGCCTAGATAAACACGTCTCTGCCAAACTCCAAATCAAAACATGCACACATCATAACATCTCCATATTTTTAAAGTCCTTTCCCCTATAGTCACGCCTCCCCTTCAGTTTTCAGATAACACGTCCAATATCTCCATGCATCCCACGCAACTATATGCTTCAAAGCATTGCAGGCCTTCAACTGAAACTCTTTATATTCTTTTGCCATTTTATGAACCATGCCTTGTAAAACACATCCCATTTTGACATTCTATGTCTTCTTTCAAATTTGGAAAGCCTTCTACCAGTTCTACTCAATGATATTACAGGGTTATGCTCGTCAATGGTCTTTCTTTTTTTTCTTTTTTTCATTATGGCTATAACAACCTATATCAATTACAGGCATACACGCATGAAATCTCTACAGAATGCAACTAAGCATGACTTCCTATATGATATGCACGACAAAACATGGCAACACTATCAGGGGGAAAAGAAAGGCATGTACTTAGTCAAAGACGGCAGAAATATGGAGTGAGAAGTAGCCGAGCAAGGTGAAAAAGAAAAGGAAAAAAATGAAGAAGGAAAACAAAATTATAAGGGAGGGAGAAAGAAAACAAAGAGAATACAAAAGAAGAAGAGGAATAGAAATATTACCTGATTGTATGCAAGCTCACGAGAAGAAACAGAGAGAAGATAGTGGAATTTTGTAACTGAGTATGGTGTATATATATAGATAAACAACTTGCGAAATTTAAGGAAGAGGCAAGCGAAAAAAATATGTGTGATTTCTTTCCAGTTTTCTTTAGTTTGATTTCTAGAAAAATATGCGCGATTTATATTGCCAGATTTGAATGGATAAGGCTTGCATTGTTTGATTAGCAAGGTTTAAATGCAGAGAAGAAACGGCAAGCATTGATGGAAGATAATTTATACGTGATTAATATTTCCAATTTTCTTTCATTCGAATGGATAAGTCTGAGTGATTTTAAATGCAGAGAGGAAAGAATTTGAACCATTCCAAGTTATACGAAAATTCTTGATTTAATGCATTCATTCTGATGCGTGAATTAAAAATGAATACAGGGACATGCGCAAGAAATAATAGATAAGGAAGGTAAGAGGCAAATGCCAAAAATGTTAAAAGAATAAAATTTTATGTCATGCGCAAAGGAAGGCAAATTTGATTTTCTCTCAGATATTATATGCGTGATTTTTGCCAGATTTACGAAAAATTTGATTGCAACGTTATATCTTTTTTTTTTCCCAATTAATAGTTGCGTGCTATTTTTATAGTCTGAGAGATTTATATACAAAGAATCATCAAGTATTAATTTGCTTTGGATGCTACTTCAAGGACAGATTTGAATGCATGCGTTGGTTTATGTCACAGAGAGAAAATGGTAAGAAATTTAATTTTCTGATTGATTGAATTTTAGAAGGCAAGCAATTATATTTGATTGAGAGGAATGAATGGCAAGTGGAATAAAATTTATTTGTGAAAGTTTTTAAATCAAATCTTTATAAAGAGGCAAATGACAAAGATGTTAAAGGAAATAAATTTCACTGATATGTCACGCGCAAGGAAAGCAAGTTTGATTTCTTTCCAGATGATATTTGCGTGAAAGGGAAGCACGATTTTGAAAACAATATTTGTAGTGGGAATCTCCTTAAATCAGTGCATGATTTTAGAGAAACGGATAGGCACGAAATCAATACGTTTTGGTTGGCAATCTCCTAACTGATTTTATTAATCCATATAGATATAGAAATATAATTTTTTAAAATACGCCAAACTGACACATTACCATACGCCCAAAAATTTATGCAAAAAGAACATTTTTAATTTATATGTTTATACGTTACTTATACCATTACAATGCGTGCCCTTTTTAAATTCGAAATTATCAGTTTATTAATATGCTATAAATTCTTAACATTATTACTAAATTAAAAAGATAAAACTTTGGTTACATCTCTCTCTAATTCTTATTACCATAAAAAGGCGATTTATTATCCAAATGGACCAAATATTACAAATTTTTAAAGCAAGTATATAATCCAATTTTTTTTTTTATTAAAATTCCCATTTAGAGTTATCCTTAAACAAAGTGAAACTTTCATTTATTATTTAGCATTTTGGAAATGATTTGATCAAATTAAAATATATATAAATTGGAAAGTAAATTTTACCGGAAAGAGAAAAATAACGTAAGAGATATGAGTAAAGAGAAAAACGCATATGAAATAGGCAAGCAGATAGGAGAATGGATACTGCGCATGACTGAGATTTAGGAGAAAATTGTGTTTCGAAAAATGCAAGAAATAAATTTTGTTGAATGGAAAAAAAATCTATGAAATCAAATTTTTAAAGTAATGCGTTGAATTTAGAGGCAACATATTTGATTTGAATGCTAGAATATTCCTTCCCTCTAAAAGACATGCCACTAATAAATTTACTCATTTACACTAAGGTCATATTTTTAAGAATGTGTACCATAGCCATAATATTTTATGCCCAAAATATACCGAAATAACGGATTAAAATTCTATACGTTTTCTTATATATATATATATATATATATATACGGTATTTATTCCCTAAATTTACGCGCCCTTTTTAACGCGTAATTACCCAGTTCATTTATACACAAAAAAAAAATTCGAAATTCTGACCGTGCTGAGAATCAAACTCATGACCTGTCGTGAATAGCCCAGATGTCTTAACCACCTAAGTTATTAATGTTTTCTTAATTAAAACTTGATTTTGCTGGAAATTAAGTTATTTACCATCTTCGACAAGAACCCAAATTTCCAAATTAAAGTAAATTCTTAACCATGTCAAAATTTCAGAGATCTTATTATTTAATTAAAAATTTGGCCAATTGTTTTTATTTTTATTTTTAATCACTTTAAAATTTAGATTTTTATATAATAAACCCCAAAGTTTTTAAAATACAAGTGAAAAATACTTGTTAAAAATTTGGGCTGTTACACTCTCCCCCACTCAGAACTTTTCGTCCTCGAAAAGGAAGAAGGTAGGGGAATAGAAACAACCTGAAAGAAAACTAAATTGAAACTTAAATTAGAATCATTAATCTAAACAATAAAAATTCAATTTTAAATTAATTATTGATTTCATCTATTTGTACTTAAAATTTTAACATTTATTTATTTACATATTTACTTGTATAATATCCCTACACTTAAAAAAATCATTCATTCTTTTTTATCCAAATTTTACACAAGGTATTATAACATTCTAATTTAAAATGTTTAATTTTAGTCCAAATTTGAAATGGTAATTTAACTTAATTTTTAAAGTAAATTTACCATTTCCCAAAATAAACTAAATTCATCATTTAGTTTCTTCTTTATTCCAAACTATAATTATATTTATTTCTCTCAATATTTTTCTCATCTATGTCAAATATTTTTCTCAATATCTAAACCATATAAATTCAATTTAAATTAATTAATATTCAATAATTGATTTAATTCATTTGATTTTTACAGAAGTTAAATCAATCTTAACTATTTCCAAATTAATTATCTTATTATCCAATTATTTTCTAAAATCAGAAATTTGTATAGTCATTTATAATAATCATCTTTTATTCAACAAATTTAATTCTTCTTTATTTCAGATTATTATTAAATATATTCTACTTAATATATCTTATCGCACATATTAAGTAGATTATATTTAATATAACTACTCCAATATATTTCTAAATTTCCCTTAACACCATTTGGTATTGTATATTATTCAATTATTATTTTATTTCTATTTACCTCTATTTGTCTTATTGTAACTGAAACTTTAAGTGTATAACATTTATTATAACCACTCAAATTTTTATTTATAAAATCCTTTTATATTGTATATCATCCAATTACATAGTTAATTTCTGAATGATTTAGATAAGTTATATTGGCATGCAATTATACAAGTAAAAATTTTCCAACTATTTTATTCAAGTTTAAATATTCATTCCAAATTTGACTTTATTTTATCATTAGAATCACCTTTTAACATAAATTTATGAATTAAATTTCCAATTAACTTCAAACCCTTTAGAGATAAATAAATACATATATATAGCATATGTCAAATCAAATTTAAATCATATATCTATATATATTATAAATTAAGTCATATTTTAGAAATTCAAATCAGTTAAATTTTTGAAGCAAAACTACAACGTGGTCTCTTTACTTCGATACTCGAAAATGAATGTCGATGATGTTGTAGTCATCACCGAAATTATTTTCCAGTGACAAAGAGAAGAGCACTAATTTTTAAAACTTTAAAAATTCTTTGGAAACAAATTTATATTCGAAAATAATTTAAATAATAATATATCCTTTTAAGACTTTAAACACAAGGTTTGAAACTATCAGAAATTAAATTCTTAAATTCTTGTTTTAAATCCATTTCTGTTTCCAAATAAATTTATAACCATGTTTTATAGTTCAATTATTTATATAAGACAAAACCAATGGTTTACAAAACCATAAATAAAATCAAACACTATTATCTCTAAACAACTAGTTAAATTCTGAAAATTATACTTATATATATGATATTAGATTTTTCCCAAATATAGGAATAAATTTTTCAAAACAAGGATAGAGATTCAAATTTGATGGATTCAAATCAAAGAGAATTTTGATTTAAAGATAAATTGGAATCAGAAGATCCGATGATTACATAACAGAACAAGGAACTAGATAAGTTTATATAAATCACGGGCCACCTTAACCTGGTCAACCGTGACTTAAAGAGTCAGATCGAATGTAGATTTACCATTCGATCCGAAGAGATAGAGTTCGGAATAACCAAAGATACTAGCATCTAAACCGAGGTTAAATATAAATCTATGGTGAATCCATGCTAATTGTAAAGGAGTTTCACCCCTTTATTAGAATATTGGCGAGACCGCCAATTCACTATAAAGATCATCCGAAATGGAGTTATGGGATACTCCAGAAATCGAAAGAAAATGAATAGCGAGGGACACGAATGAACTTCGGAACCGCAGGGAACGTTCCAAAATTCGAAAAGGAATAGATTCAAGCTCAAATGAAAGTGATTCTGTAAATTAAATTTATCATACATTCTAAGATTTGCCTAGAGCCAAAGCTCTGATACCAAATGTAACGACCCGATATTTTCAACCACTCGCATCCGCATATGTCAGACTTGAATTGTTCAAAATACCGCGTTGTAAATAAAATTTGGCAAATCTCAAAATATACAGTAAATAATTAATCACAGAATCACAGACACAGAATCAGAATACTCGCAGCGGAATTAAAATACTTAGTGGTTCATGAAGCCACTATAAAATCTCAACCAAATAAAATTACATAGTTTAAATCTCCAATACAGTTTAAAACTTCAATAGAAAGCCAAATATTCCAAAATCTCCATTACATAAATAAGATATAGAGTGAAAAGCTTTTGCCGGCAGCACGAATGATCTACAGAAAGTCCTAGCTCCAGAAAGAAAGCTAAAACTGCAACTCAGGATGACCCGAGCGTAAAATAAAACATAAACACTCGAGTCAGGGCATACATACTTATATAGTGTAAGTTAATTCAAGTGTACTGTAGTATAGAGCAAGTAACTTAAAGGATGCTTGGGACCGCCCATCCTCTAAGGATCCGTTAAACTATTTACTATGTAGTAATATTTCGCTATTATAATAATGTCTATTAGTAAAATAAACTTACTTTTTAATAGCGTTAAGGGGTTACCCATATAGCCCTTGACACAAAATATATTCGCATAGTCTATACAGTACCGTAATCTCCCCCGTACTGGGCGTCGTCAGAGGGCACTCCATAGGTATGGTACAAAACCAAAATCGTATAAGGCTCGCTATGGTAGGTGACACGACACAACTAGGCAATGCCAGGGTAGATATACCAATTGCTATCAGGACCGATGGAAACGCATAGCCGCAGTTACCGCCCACCTCGAACAACACTCCCAAATCAAAGGTGCGCACCAAAACAATCACAAAAGTAATAGAATGGCATATGAAGAAGTGCATCCGATCAGAGGTGCTACCTCATTAATCCGAGAATCGCTCCTGTTTTAGCCACCTTATGCCAACTCACGGGAGTCGGGTCCACGTATTTACCTCAAAGAAAACGTCACCACCATCCTGCTTCATTCTGGAATCTCCACCGCATATACGGTTTTCAAAGTGGTTTTCGGTATCGACTGAGAGTATGCCAGATATCCGATCCCGGTCTCTTTAACAACCAAACGTTATTATAACCCGTGGTTACAACTTTTAGAAATGGTATTTATACTTTAAAAATCAAAATAAGTTTCAAATACATTTCAATACCATAATATCATTTCAACCATCATTTATTTAAACATCAGTCATTTTATTTAATATAAAATACCACTTAAATCTATTCAATTTATTTAGGAATTAATTTGCCTTTCAACTCACATTTAAAAGTTAAATTCTTCCATTTAAAACCATTTAAAGTCAATTCCTTATTTTTTATTAATTAAATATTAAATTCCAAAATTTAAGCCTTTTTCCCTAAAGATTATTTCCATTTATTTTAAACAATTCGAAAATTCAGTTTCCGTAGCATTTATGAAATGCCACCTAAAGTCTGTGAGTCAAAACAGTTCATTTATAAAAGACAGCATTTAAGTGCTGTAATAAATTATTAACTTAACAATCAAATTTTAAATTCCCAAATATAACTTATTATCAATTATTTCCTTAACTAAAACTCACTTTTAACAAAATTTCAGAATTTCCCAAAATAAGTTATATTCCAAAAAATTTACTTAAACGTTTATTTTTTTTAACATTTTGACTTATTCAAAAATCATTATAAATTTTATAAAAATCCTTTACATTTGAACCAGAATATTATAAATTCCCATTTAAAATACTTTTAAACATTTCAGAAAAATATTATATAAACCACGGGTCTGTATATAGTTTTCTAGCCTAGGTCAAGTGGTACGGATTTATATCATTTCAATCCGCAATTTACAAAATCCCGGGTTCTATCATTTCAAACCCGCAATCCAAAGTTAACAAATAAATAATTAAACAATTAAATAAATGAACAAATCATTATCGTTCAGGCCTATCATTTCAGCCTATAACGATCTCAAATTTACAGGGAACTTGCAGTGATGATTTAATCAGTAAATAAGAATTACATAGTATAACTGCAATAATATTACAATAGATAAACAACTAATGAGGTGTCAATTTAAAATGGGGTTTAACATCATACGTTATGTCACAGGCAGATAAAATTTAATAAATAATTTACAAATACACTTGTGATAAATCACGGATATATAGGTATGTTTGTCTGGTGAGAAATACTCACCTTAAAGCTGCAGAAATTTTGATTCAAAATGAAAATCCCCCGAAAAAGAATCGCACAGCGGGTAACGATCAAATTTTCCCCGGATGTCACGCCTAGATTCAAGATCCAAATACCGAATACGTGACTTTAAAAATTACGGTCAGAGAAATTTTTTTAAGACAATTGGAACGAATAGAGTAAAAGAAATTTTGGTTCAGCTTTTGCTCGACTGCCTCACCCCACATCCCGACCCCAACTTCATAGGCTTGGCAATGCTATTTATTATTATTATATATATATGGCATGTCCTACTTATCTAGTTTGAAAATATGAATTTTATGCAAAACTTGCATTTCTGCCTAGATAAACACGTCTCTGCCAAACTCCAAATCAAAACATGCACACATCATAACATCTCCATATTTTTAAAGTCCTTTCCCCTATAGTCACGCCTCCCCTTCAGTTTTCAGATAACACGTCCAATATCTCCATGCATAGATGCAAACTATCCCACGCAACTATATGCTTCAAAGCATTGCAGGCCTTCAACTGAAACTCTTTATATTCTTTTGCCATTTTATGAACCATGCCTTGCAAAACACGTCCCATTTTGACATTCTATGTCTTCTTTCAAATTTGGAAAGCCTTCTATCAGTTCTACTCAATGATATTACTGGGTTATGCTCGTCAATGGTCTTTCTTCTTTTTTTTCCTCATTATGGCTATAACAACATATATCAATTACAGGCACACACGCATGAAATCTCTACAGAATGCAACTAAGCTTGACTTCCTATATGATATGCACGGCAAAACATGGCAACACTATCAGGGGGAAAAGAAAGGCATGTACTTAGTCAAAGACGGCAGAAATATGGAGTGAGAAGTAGCCGAGCAAGGTGAAAAAGAAAAGGAAAAAAACTGAAGAAGGAAAACAGAAATATAAGGGAGGGAGAAAGAAAACAAAGAGAATACAAAAGAAGAAGAGGAATAGAAATATTACCTGATTGTATGCAAGCTCACGAGAAGAAACAGAGAGAAGATAGTGGAATTTTGTAACTGAGTATGGTGTATATATATAGATAAACAACTTGCGAAATTTAAGGAAGAGGCAAGCGAAAAAAATATGTGTAATTTCTTTCCAGTTTTCTTTAGTTTGATTTCTAGAAAAATATGCGCGATTTATATTGCCAGATTTGAATGGATAAGGCTTGCATTGTTTGATTAGCAAGGTTTAAATGCAGAGAAAAAACGGCAAGCATTGATGGAAGATAATTTATACGTGATTAATATTGCCAATTTTCTTTCATTCGAATGGATAAGTCTGAGTGATTTTAAATGCAGAGAGGAAAGAATTTGAACCATTCCAAGTTATACGAAAATTCTTGATTTAATGCATTCATTCTGATGCGTGAATTAAAAATGAATATAGGGACATGCGCCAGAAATAATAGATAAGGAAGGTAAGAGGCAAATGCCAAAAATGTTAAAAGAATAAAATTTTATGTCATGCGCAAAGGAAGGCAAATTTGATTTTCTCTCAGATAATATATGCGTGATTTTTGCCAGATTTACGAAAAATTTGATTGCAACGTTATATCTCTTTTTTTTCCAATTAATAGTTGCGTGCTATTTTTATAGTCTGAGAGATTTATATACAAAGAACCAGCAAGTATTAATTTGCTTTGGATGCTACTTCAAGGACAGATTTGAATGCATGCGTTGGTTTATGTCACGGAGAGAAAATGGTAAGAAATTTAATTTTCTGACTGATTGAATTTTAGAAGGCAAGCAAATATATTTGATTGAGAAGAATGAATGGCAAGTGGAATAAAATTTATTTGTGAAAGTTTTTAAATCAAATCTTTATAAAGAGGCAAATGACAAAGATGTTAAAGGAAATAAATTTCACTGATATGTCACGCACAAGGAAAGCAAGTTTGATTTCTTTCCAGATGATATTTGCATGAAAGGGAAGCACGATTTTGAAAACAATATTGGTAGTGGGAATCTCCTTAAATCAGTGCATGATTTTAGAGAAACGGATAGGCACGAAATCAATACGTTTTGGTTGGAAATCTCCTAACTGATTTTATTAATCCATATAGATATAGAAATATAATTTTTTAAAATACGCCAAACTGACGCATTACCATACGACCAAAAATTTATGCAAAAATAACATTTTTAATTTATACGTTTATACGTTACTTATACCATTACAATGCGTGCCCTTTTTAAATTCGAAATTATCAGTTTATTAATATGCTATAAATTCTTAACATTTATTACTAAATTAAAAAGATAAAACTTTGGTTACATCTCTCTCTGATTCTTATTACCATAAAAAGGCGATTTATTATCCAAATGGACCAAATATTACAAATTTTTAAAGCAAGTATATAATCCAATTTTTTTTATTATTAAAATTCCCATTTAGAGTTATCCTTAAACAAAGTGAAACTTTCATTTATTATTTAGCATTTTGGAAATGATTTGATCAAATTAAAATATATATAAATTGGAAAGTAAATTTTACTGGAAAGAGAAAAATAACAAAAGAGATACGAGTAAAGAGAAAAACGCATATGAAATAGGCAAGCAGATAGGAAGAATGGATACTGCGCATGACTGAGATTTAGGAGAAAATATTGTTTCGAAAAATGCAAGAAATAAATTTTGTTGAATGGAAAAAAAATCTATGAAATCAAATTTTTAAAGTAATGCGTTGAATTTAGAGGCAACATATTTGTTGAATGCTAGAATATTCCTTCCCTCTAAAACACATGCCACTGATAAATTTACTCATTTACACTAAGGTCATATTTTTAAGAACGTGTACCATAGCCATAATATTTTATGCCCAAAATATACCGAAATAACGGATTAAAATTCTATACGTTTTCTTATATATATATATATATATATATATATATACACGGTATTTATTCCCTAAATTTACGCGCCCTTTTTAACGCGTAATTACCCAGTTCATTTATACACAAAAAAAAAATTCGAAATTCTGACCGTGCTGAGACTCAAACTCGTGACCTGTCGTGAATAGCCTAGATGTCTTAACCACCTAAGCTATTAATGTTTTCTTAATTAAAACTTGATTTTGCTAGAAATTAAGTTATTTACCATCTTCGACAAAAACCCAAATTTCCAAATTAAAGTTAATTCTTAACCATGTCAAAATTTCAGAGATCTTATTATTTAATTAAAAATTTGGTCAATTGTTTTTATTTTTATTTTTAATCACTTTAAATTTTAGATTTTTATATAATAAACCCCAAAGTTTTTAAAATACAAGTGAAAAATACTTGTTAAAAATTTGGGCTGTTACATGCCTCGTGTGCCGTGTCACCTACCATAGCAAGCCTTACTACGAGTTTCTATTTGTGTCGTACCTATGGAGTATCTTCTCATAGTCTCCCGGTCAGGAGATATGTAGGTACTATATAGACTACTGGAATTATTTTGTGTTAAGGGCTATATGGGTAACCCCTTAACGCTATTTTAAAGTTTATTTTACTGTGGGCATTATTATAATAGCGCAATATTGCTACATAGTAAATAGTTTTAACGGATCCTTAAACGATGGGCGGTCCCAAGCATCCTTTAGGTTACTGATGCATTTTGTTACTGTTCACTTGAGTTGATTTGCAGTTCATAAGTATTTATGTCTTGACTTGTGTAACGACCCAAAATTTTCACTCTCGAAAATTCCAGGTAGTTATGAAAAAAAGAAGAAAGAGATAGAAGAAGAAGAACAGAACACCAAACACCTCACATTCGCAGCGGATAAAATATAATAATAAATAATAACAGTTTACAAAAGAATATTATAACTGTCGGTTGCATTTAATATACATCAGAGTTTCACATAATATATAGTCACTGAATATTTACAATTATCATGTCTCAAATTAACAATAATATAAATACAGCGGAAATACTCCATACGCTATTGCATCCAACTCGCCTCCTGAGCTCCAGAATGTACATACCTGGAAAATCTGTAATACTCGGTCTGACCCGAGTATTACACCAAAGTAACACCCGGGTCAGGCTGGAAACCAGCGTGAGTAAACCCAACTAACATGGAATACCAAAGCAAACTACTTATATAAACCCGGGTAACTTGTATCAATTTAATCAATTCACAATTTACTATAGTCACTGTCTATTTCACATATAAATTTCTAAGCACCCATCTTAGATAAAATAATCCAATTTACAAAAAAAACCTTTCATTCATGCCTATTGATTTCACAAATCAATTTATAAAAATTCGAAGTAGTTTCGGGTATTTTCCAATAACCGACCCCGGTCACTTCGAAAACTCATGTTATCCTAACACAAGTTATCCAAATGAAAAACACAACATTTCATAACAGAGATTTTAATTTATTCAAACATCCAATACCATTCAATCTTCTCCATAAGCAAAGCTTAATCACATACAATCAATTGATTCAAATTAAATTTCAAATCTCAATCACTTAGATTCCTTCATTAAACATTAATTAATTTCAAATCAATTAATTAATCAATCCTTCATTACTCATCTAAATTAATCACACTGGATTAATTATCTTCAATTACATTTAAGTAATTATTTTCAATCAATTTCACGATATTAATTATTCTTAACCCAAAATCAATAAGTAATCTTAATTACTTCATAAATTAATTAACTATATTTATTACATTAATCCTTAACTACTTATATTAATTAATTCCTCATAAGTCCTATGTTATGGTTTAATTAATCTTAATTAATCGAATCGTTAATTACTTCATTGATTGTATAAGTTAATGATTCCAATTATATTTCAATTTATCTAAAACTAAACTGATTATATTAATTAAATCACAGAATAAATCATACTTGATTTATCTCCACCTGAAAATATCACCTTTTTATTTACTTCATTAAATAAATTCGTTCTCCTTAATTAATTATCTTAATTCATCTCTCGATTAATTACACCAAGTAATTATATTATTAATTTCACTAAGTAATTATTTATTAAACTACCCAATGGTCACTCTAATTAATTCAAACTTAATTAGTTAACCTAAATTCATAAACTAATTTAATTAATTAGTTTTTCATTTTAATTACCTGCTAATTTAATGTACCACAAATCGCTACCTTTATTATCTTTGGAGACATTTACTTATTTATGATTTAAGTTTAAACAATTTAAAAACCCAAATATTCAGAGTCAAGCAACAATCAACTCAGGAATCAACCAAAATCAAAGTCATTAGATAACCAGTTAACAGTACACATCAATCAGTTCAATCATGCAACCAAATATTTAAATTTAACCATTTAAATTGAAATAAAAATCCAACAGATTGAGGTTTACTCACCTTTACTTTTGCAATCCAAATCCGATCTCGATTTATTTCCTTCAGATATAAACCTTGTTTAAACAGTTATACGATCTTATTTATATTCGATCAAGTTCAATTTCTATTTAGTAACTTTCATTTATACCTAACAAGTTAATTTCAAACAAATTTTCTGTTTATAAAATATGGTTCTAGTTATCAAACAATTATATAAGTTAACTACATAAATTGATTTCCATTTTGTAAGTTTAATTTACCTAAATCTTTACTTAAACAAATAATCAAATTTTCCTAAACTAATTTTTTTTCCTTTTTTTCTTTTTCTTTCTGGCTACACAACTCAAACTGATTGCAAACCGAAATAATCATTTAATTCAGGAATTTAGAACCATAGATAAATAAGGGTTCAATCTCACCTCACAATGCATTTGCCGCCGCAGCCCTTCTAGTCGCGACGAAACCCACGCGACTCGTCCATGATCTTCAAATCGCAAGTGTCTCACCACATCGGCTTCACGAGTTCGCCTGTCGCAACCAAGCTTCACTCGAATCGAGCGTCAACCGCCTTAGACCTCGCCGAGCATCGCGATCCCCCCAAAATCCCCTATTCGCTTCCACTACCCAGACCTGCAGCCTCGCGACCATCAATGCCTCCCTCGATCGAGAATGCCTCCTCGAAACCACCCGCCTCCAGAATGCTAGCCTTGCGGCTTCGCGATGTCGACAACGACGAGCTCTGCGCCAAACCCTATCAAGAAGGGTGAATTTTAATACCTAATTCGATTTAGGGCAGAAAGGGGGAAGAATAGATGTGGCCGCGAATTCCTCTCTAGAGGTGATTTCTGATTTCAAAAAGAAGAAGGGCTCGGTAGATTTAAACAAAGGGGCTGCCCCCATTTTTTTCTTATACGTGCGTTCGATTTTCTGCTGGAAGATAGAGAGGAACGAAGATGTAATATAAAGATGAACAATGGCTTCTGTTGAAAGATGAAAAAGGAAGACGGGAATAAAGTATTGAGTATGGAGAAGCTTCACGAGTACGCTTGATGTTAACAAAAATATCTTGGCGTGTTGACTATAAAATACATTATATTATAAAACCTTCAAAACGTCTCGTTTATTTGCCATTTAAAATTCTTAGCTCCTCTTAAGGGATGCCGCAAGGCGATTATAAGTTTTTACCCGTATTCCGAACACAATGGAACGTTTTTCGGATGCTAATTTGATCGTATGTGCGAGTTATGAAATTTAAACGATCACTATTAAATTAAATCGATTAAAATAAATCTAAGCGTTTCGAGCTGCCAGGGTCAAACGACAACTCTGATTGCTACGAAAATTGAAATCCGATAATCACTAACTATTACAGATCCAATGGAACTGGTTTCGTCGAATTCCGAGACTGTCCCTCGAAAGGCTATTTTTAAATATCGATTCAAACGATATATTATTAAAATGGAACAATGTGACACCCCACCTCTATACCCACGCTAGCCAAGGACACTACAAGGTAATGCCGTCAACTAACATGAAGAATAAGGCTGGTTGGGAGCGACCATCTATAGCCTTGCTCTAATATCTATTGAATACATCGACAATAAACATACCAACCAGGTCGACATACCCAATGAATACTTAAAACAAAACCATAGGTGGTTGGATCTATAAGAACAGAATATAATAACTCCAATGTAATATACATCACAGAACAATAAATCATCATATACACATATATAGATACATAACAGAGTTATAAAATAATACATATCAAGTTGTATAGCAAACCACCATATACAGACGAGTCAAAAGAATACATATCAGAGTTACTACAAAATAGGACTACACAAAAAGCTATGACAAAAAGAACAAGCTGAATAGTCCATGCGGAAGCAAAATAGGCTAAGTCCAAAAGCACCTAACATGAAACATCTCGGTCTGACCCGAGTATAAGATACACGGGTCAGTCTAGCTAAACAAATCAGTTAGATAAACTGAACAACAATAAACCTGCAAGGTTACAAGGTATAGAAAATATCTCTAAAAGAGATAACACAATCATCTAACAAAAGATGAATAATATGATAACAAGCCTCATATCATCGGCAACATATAGAAACAAACGATACAAATATCCCAAAACAAGCCAAAAGGCAATAACAAATACCAATAAGGTATACAAGTTCCACAAGGTAAACGCTACACATCATGCGGCTCATAATGACCAACACCGAAGAGCGATACCAAGGGAATATACATATGAATGAAACATCAGAATATTGCTCGAGCTCAGTACTGTATAAACAAGGATCCATGAGCCCGAAGACTCCAAACCCAATATCACCCATGCGGCTCATAACGACCAACATCGGAAGCGATACTAAAGGGCAGCCCAATATCACCCATGCGGCTCATAACGACCAACATCGGAAGCGATACTAAAGGGCAACAAACCCGAAGGCACAAACCCGAAGGCACAAACCCGAAGGCAACAAACCGTAGTGGTGAAGGTCAGAGACCCAGTACTGGACACCACTAACTGGCGGAATGTGTCACAACTCTCGAAAAGGAATCCGAAAAGTGTTAACGTATGTCCCATAACCACTCGTTCGCACTAAACGGTTTACTATCCATCAGCCACTTTCACACTCAAAGCAGTACAAAGTTCACCTCATATCATCGGTAAACCAAACCCGAAGGTTAAAACGATCAATTGAATAGGTCGGGAATTAATCGGAAGGATAAACGCATAGATTCGTGGTCCGTGTTTTGCCCAACCATTTAATCACCCTTCCACTTCGCTCGAAGTGCGAAATTGTACGTGTGGTTTAAATAGAATTTATAAATCGGAGAAGCGAACTTTTAATACAATTTGAAGAAATAATTTATAAAAACCCGTGAATGAATTCAAAAAGAAATTATCAAGGTCAAATCTGCATAAACAACTAATTGGAATCAATTTGCATCGATCAAATTTGGAAAATTAAACGAACAAGGCAAATTGGCCAAAAACAACATATTCTGACGTCTGAAAGAAAGGATTCTGACGTCTGAATCTGGAAATCAATTTGTTTTCCAAAACAGAATTAAGACGTCTGAATCCTAACATCCAGACGTCTGAAATGGGCAATATTTTGCCTATTTCCTTTCTGTTTGAAATTTAGCCAATTCAGACGTCTGGAATATAAATTCAGACGTCTGAATCTGGGAGTGAAATTTCTTCCAAGAACAATATTCAGACGTCTGAAATAGGCATTTCAGACGTCTGAAACCTGATGGTCAAGCAATTCCTGAACCTAGGCCAACTATGGCCAAACAAATCGAAAGCGATCGGGTGCGTGTTGATTATGGGCTTACGTCAAATGACTACCCAACCTTAACAACACCCCCAAACACTCCGAACAACATAAACACCAACCATAAAAGGTTTTACATAGATTTGGCTTCAAAAATCATAATTTGGCAATTTCACCAAAGCAATCCAAATCGAAAGCAAATGCACATGAACAAGTATTAGGAATTCATTCCTAACATCAATGATATCAAAAGAAGTAGATGTGAGTTCAAAACTCACCCTTTTACCCAAAAACAAAGAAGATGAAGCTCAATATCAAGGAGAAGACCAACCAAACACTACTTCAACTCAACAATCTTCAATCTAAGAATAAAACACATATTTCCCAATTTAGGTTTAGGAAATTTTCTGAAATTGAAGAGGAGAAGAGTTGGAGAAGATGAAGAAGAGCTTACCAATGGCTTCTCTTTGATTTTGGAGCAAGAATTTGGAGTTTGCAAATGGAATTAGGGCTTGCAATTTCTATTTCCTCTTCCCTTCCACCATTTCAGTTTTTGCTTGAGAAATGAAATGAAATGGAGATGAATGAAGAGAAGGGGATAAGCTAGAGGGTTAAGTGGAGATTGGGCTGAACCCAAACTCAAGCCCAAGTAGAAAAAGTAGCCAAAATTTCACTTACTCCAAACATATCAAATATTATACTCAAAAAGATCGCAAACGCCATTTTGGAACCAATGGGGGTAGTTTCGAGTTCCAATTCGGCCATTTGCAGAAAGTAACATTTCGGACCTAAATCCGACTAACGACGCTATATTTAAATAAAACATTTAAATATAAAATCGTTAAATATGCGGGTTGTTACAGATCTCCCCTCCTTACAAAATTGCGTCCCCGCAATTCCTAGAGATGGTATTTGTAACAACTACATACATACAACATTCAAAAGAGAAGGAAACAAGTTAGAAACGAAAAGATAATCTCACCATCGACAAGTAAAGATAGAAAACCCTGATAAGATCGCTCGATATACTCTCTGGTTTCCCAAGTACAGTCATTGGGATTAGCGGACCATTGAACTTTAACGAGCGGCACGTCCTTGTTCCGAAGGTGTCGCACCTCCGTGTCAAGCACGCGAATAGGTTGCTGTACAATAGATAAGTCCGGTGAGATCTCAAGCTCTTGCAAATTAGGAGAAGTAATAACAGAATCCGACTCCCGAAGACACTTCCGAAGTTGCGAGATGTGAAACACGTCATGAATGCCAGATAAATGAGCTGGAAGTGAAACTCTATAAGCCATAGGGCCAATACGTTCAGTAATAGAAAATGGTCCTATAAAGCGAGGAGCCAATTTCCCAGTCGCACTGAAACGCATAACCCCCTTCAAAGGAGAAACACGAATAAAAACAAGATCGCCGATCGAGAACTCGAGAGGCTTCCTACGGTTGTCCGCATAGGATTTCTGACGACTCTGTGCCTCTTTCATTCTCAATCGAATAAGATCAATCTTCTCAGAAGAATGACGAACAAAGTCCGGGCCAAGAATAAGCTTCTCCCCAGATTCCAACCAACATGAAGGTGATCGACATGGCCTTCCGTATAAGGCTTCGAAAGGAGCCATACCGATACTAGACTGAAAACTATTGTTGTAGGAGAACTCTACAAGAGGTAGGTGATCCTCCCAACTTCCACCAAAATCAAAAATACAAATACGGAGAAGATCTTCCAAGATACGATTCACCCGTTCAGTCTGCCCGTCAGACTGCGGATGATAAGCTGTAGAAAAATTAAGCTTTGTTCCCAAAGCTTGCTGAAGACTCTTCCAAAAATGACTCGTGAATAAAGGATCACGGTCACTCACAATAGAACTACGAACACCGTGAAGTCTCACGATTTCCTTGACATATAACTTAGCCAAAAGCGAAGCAGTCCTATTAGACTTAATAGGGACAAAATGAGCAGACTTGGTGAGGCGATCAACAATAACCCAAATGCTAGAATGGCCAGATCTCGAACGAGGTAGGCCGTCTATGAAATCCATAGAAATCTGATCCCATTTCCACAATGGAATCTCAAGAGGATGAAGAAGACCCGAAGGACGCTGATGCTCGGCTTTAAAACGCTGACAAGTTATGCAATTCCTCACATAACTCGCCACATCGCGCTTCATGCCTTCCCAATAATAAAGACGACGCATATCGGCATACATCTTGCTACTACCGGGATGAATGGTATACTTAGAACGGTGACAGTCATCAAGAATGTCATGCCTAAGTGCAAGATCAGAAGGCACAAAAAGACGGTTCTTCTTACGAAGACACCCATAAGAATCAATGCTGAAATCTTGCAACGCCTCATCACAAGATCCAGACTCACAAAGCTGAACAACATGCAACAACTCAGGATCACGCCGCTGGGCATCGGCAATACGATCCAATAAAATAGGTAGAGCTCCCAAACTAAATAATAGAATAGGAGAATCAGAAGATGAACCTCGATCACGAATTTCACAAAAAGATAGAGTCTCAAGAACATCCCATTCGGCAAACATCATAGAAACAACAGCCGAATGTTTGCGACTAAGCGCATCTGCAACACGATTACTCTTACCAGGGGTAAACTGGATATCAAAGTCATAAGAAGCAAGAAACTCGATCCAACGCTGTTGTCTCATATTGAGTTCCTTCTGAGTGAACAAATACTTCAAAGATTTATGATCGGTATAGAGAATGAAGCGCTCGCCCAATAAATAATGTCGTCAAATCTTCAAGGCAAAGACAATGGCGGCAAGCTCAAGATCATGAGTGGCATAGCGAACTTCATTCGGACGCAGTTGCCTAGAAGCATAAGCAACTACCCGATCCTTCTGCATAAGAACAGCACCGAAACCACTACCACAAGCATCGGTGTAGACAACAAGATCATGATTCCCTTCGGGAACCACAAGAATAGGAGCATTAGTGAGAAGTTCCTTTAATGTCCAAAAGGAAGCTTCACACTTGTCGGACCAAATAAAATGAATGCCTTTACGAGTAAGGCAGGTGAGAGGAAGCACAATATGGGAAAAGTTCTCAATGAACCGACGGTAATAACCCGCCAATCCAAGGAAACTACGAACCTCATGAACATTTTCAGGCCTCTTCCAATTCTGAATGGCTTCGATCTTTGAGGGATCGATAGAAATGCCATCGGAAGATACAACATGGCCTAAGAACTTAACCTTATTCTCCCAAAAGTGGCATTTGGAGAATTTGGCTCTAAGCTGATGACGACGGAGGGTACTCAAGACAATTCTCAAGTGATTAGCATGCTCAGCTTCAGACTTAGAATAAGTAAGGATATCATCAATGAACACAAGGACGAACTTATCGAGATATTCCCGGGATACTCGATTCATGAGATCGACAAAGAAAGCAGGAGCGTTCGTCAAACCGAACGGCATAACGAGCCACTCAAAAGAACCATATCGAGTGCGGAAAGCTGTAAGAGGTATGCTATCCTCCGTGACTCGTAACTGATGAAAACCCGTGGCAAGGTCGAGCTGAGAAAAGACCTTAGCACCACTCAATAGATCGAACATGTCATCGATCCTAGGCAATGGATACCTATTTCTGATGGTTAACTCGTTGAGCTTGAGATAATCAATGCAAAGCCTAAGAGTTCCATCAGACTTCTTCACGAAGACGACCGCGGATCCCCATGGAGAAAAACTGGACTGAATCAACTGCTTGGACTCAAGCTCCAAAAGCTTCTTCTTGAGTTCCTTATTTTCGTTTGTAGACATCCTCGTGGGAGGACGACTAACTGGCTGTGAGCCTGGAATGAGATCAATGCGGAACTCAATTGCGCGTTTGGGTGGCAAACCCGATACAGGCTCAAAAACATCAGAAAAGTCACAAGCAACCGGAATACGAGATATATCATCGTCATCTCGCGAGTCAAGAGAATATAAAGCCATCTTGGAATTATCCACATTCCGAAGAACAAGAGATAGCTGAGTAGGAGAATCCGGATGTCGAAGATATATAGTTCTCTCCGAACAAATAATCCTGGCATCATATCTCACTAGCCAGTCCATACCCAAAATCATATCGAATCCCAGACAAGAAATAACGTGCAGATTTGCACGGAAAGAAAAGTCACATAAAACAATCTCAACATCATCACAAAGCAAACTAAGGGTCGCGGATCCCCCAATTGGATTCGCAATCCTTAAAGAAGTAATCAAACAAGAAACATCCAAAGATAAATCATCAACGAGCTTTTTCGATACGAAAGAATGTGATGCACCCGTATCGAAAAGAACTCGAATACTACGATCATGAAATAAAATAGAACCTTCCAAAATAAATGAAGATGTACCTTTGGACTGAGAAGGACCTTCAGAAGCCTTAGCAGCAAAAAGCCTGCTAGACTTGGCACCAGCCGGAACAGTAGGGCAAGCTGAAACATGATGACCTTCCTTCTTGCAATAACGGCAGAAGAGAGGCTTAGGACAAGCTCGAATAATATGGTCAGGAGAACCACAATTGAAACACTTTCGAACGAGAGGTGTTCCGGAAGACTGAGGTTGAGAGCTAGGACCACCGGTCTTCTTTTTCTTAGAAGGAAAAGGCTTCTTCTGAATTGAAAACGGCCTCTTGTTGGGGTTCTTGGAAACCTCAACATCAACATCACTATCACACTCCTTCTCGACGGTCTCGAGATGAAGTGCTGAATCAACCAACTCCTCAAAAGAAAGTTCAAGCTGGAGCAACAAAGACTTCTTAAGATATTTCTTAAGACCAGAAACAAACTTCAAATTCTTCTTATAAGAAGTACTGATAAATTCAAGACCATACTGAGATAAAGCCTCGAACGATGTGACATACTCAGAAATAGAAGATTTCCCTTGCTTCAACTCAAGGAAGCGACGGGTCAATAAAACTTTTTCAGATTCAGGAACGAACTTGAGTTCAAATCGCTCCCGAAACTGAGTCCAAGAAAGAGTAGACTCGTCAATCTCGGCTACAAGAAGCTCATACCAATCAAGAGCACGCTCTCGTAATAAACTAGAAGTCACAAGAACTCTATCATGGTCAGAAAGATCCATGCGAGAGAAGATACCCCCGCACGTGCGAAGCCAAGCTTGGACTTCAAGAACGGACTCGGAGCCCTTAAACGACTTTCCTCCTAGATGAGAAAAATCACTACACTGGCGTGCAAAGGCAGACTTGCGAGGTGGAGACACTCGAGGAGGAACTGGAGGCTGAGTGCTCCTAAACAACTCCAAAAACTGATCAGCAGACATATAAACACCATCCGGATGTGAGCCACTGGATTGCCCAGCATCCGAACGTCGTCCCCTGCCTCTTCCAGCCATACGCTGAAGGTAAGATAAGAACAAGATTATTCACAAGGTAGATATTGCAATATGGAACACTACGGAATAAAATGCATTCCTAGACGTATTCCCAAACTCTGTCTAACCTTGATGGAATAAAGAGACACAATGATTCAAAGATTTGTATCACTTGTACACTTTGATGTACCATAATATGTGCATCTATTCTGTGTTTATCATATTTTGTTCTGAACTCAGCTCCGATACCACGCTGTGACGCCCCACCTCTATACCCACGCTAGCCAAGGACACTACAAGGTAATGCCGTCAACTAATACGGAGAATAAGGCTGATTGGGAGCGACCATCTATAGCCTTGCTCTAATTATCTATTGAATACATCGACAATAAACATACCAACCAGGTCGACATACCCAATGAATACTTAAAACAAAACCATAGGTGGTTGGATCTATCAGAACAGAATATAATAACTCCAATGTAATATACATCACAGAATAGTAAATCATCATATACACATATATAGATACATAACAGAGTTATAAAATAATACATATCAAGTGGTATAGCAAACCACCATATACAGACGAGTTAAAAGAATACATATCAGAGTTACTATAAAATAGGACTACACAAAAAGCTATGACAAAATGAACAAGCTGAATAGTCCATGCGGAAGCAAAATAGGCTAAGTCCAAAAGCACCTAACCTGAAACATCTCGGTCTGACCCGAGTATAAGATACACGGGTCAGTCTAGCAAAACAAATCAGTTAGATAAACTGAACAACAATAAACCTGCAAGGTTACAAGGTATAGCAAATATCTCTAAAAGAGATAACACAATCATCTAACAAAAGATGAATCATATGATAACAAGCCTCATATCATCGGCAACATATAGAAACAAACGATACAAATATCCCAAAACAAGCCAAAAGGCAATAACAAATACCAATAAGGTATACAAGTTCCACAAGGTAAACGCTACACATCATGCGGCTTATAATGACCAACACCGAAGAGCGATACCAAGGGAATATACATATGAATGAAACATCAGAATATTGCTCGAGCTCAGTACTGTATAAACAAGGATCCATGAGCCCGAAGACTCCAAACCCAAAATCACCCATGCGGCTCATAACGACCAACATCGGAAGCGATACTAAAGGGCAACCCAATATCACCCATGCGGCTCATAACGACCAACATCGGAAGCGGTACTAAAGGGAAACAAACCCGAAGGCACATACCCGAAGGCAACAAACCGTAGTGGTGAAGGTCAGAGACCCAGTACTGGACACCACTAACTGGCGGAATGTGTCACAACTCTCGAAAAGGAATCCGAAAAGTGTTAACGTATGTCCCATAACCACTCGTTCGCACGAAACGGTTTACTATCCGTCAGCCACTTTCACACTCAAAGCAGTACAAAGTTCACCTCATATCATCGGTAAACCAAACCCGAAGGTTAAAACGATCAATTGAATAGGTCGGGAATTAATCGGAAGGATAAACGCACAGATTCATGGTCCGTGTTTTGCCCAACCATTTAATCACCCTTCCACTTCGCTCGAAGTGCGAAATTGTACGTGTGGTATAAATGGAATTTATAAATCGGAGAAGCGAACTTTTAATACAATTTGAAGAAATAATTTATAAAAACCCGTGAATGAATTCAAAAAGAAATTATCAAGGTCAAATATGCATAAACAACTAATTGGAATCAATTTGCATCGATCAAATTTGGAAAATTAAACGAACAAGGCAAATTGGCCAAAAACAGCATATTAAGAAGTCTAAAAGAAAGGATTCAGACGTCTGAATCTGGAAATCAATTTGTTTTCCAAAACAGAATTAAGATGTCTGAATCCTAACATCCAGACGTCTGAAATGGGCAATATTTTGCCTATTTCCTTTCTGGTCGAAATTTAGCCAATTCAGACGTCTGGAATATAAATTCAGACGTCTGAATCTGGGAGTGAAATTTCTTCCACGAACAATATTCAGACGTCTGAAATAGGCATTTCAGACGTCTGAAACCTGATGGTCAGGCAATTCCTGAACCTAGGCCAACTATGGCCAAACAAATCGAAAGCGATCGGGTGCGTGTTGATTATGGGCTTACGTCAAACGACTACCCAACCTTAACAACACTCCCAAACACTCCGAACAACATAAACACCAACCATAAAAGGTTTTACATAGATTTGGCTTCAAAAATCATAATTTGGCAATTTGACCAAAGCAATCCAAATCGAAAGCAAATGCATATGAACAAGTATTAGGAATTCATTCCTAACATCAATGATATCAAAAGAAGTAGATGTGAGTTCAAAACTCACCCTTTTACCCAAAAACAAAGAAGATGAAGCTCAATATCAAGGAGAAGACCAACCAAACACTACTTCAACTCAACAATCTTCAATCTAAGAATAAAACACATATTTCCCAATTTAGGTTTAGGAAATTTTCTGAAATTGAAGAGGAGAAGAGTTGGAGAAGATGAAGAAGAGCTTACCAATGGCCTCTCTTTGATTTTGGAGCAAGAATTTGGAGTTTGCAAATGGAATTAGGGCTTGCAATTTCTATTTCCTCTTCCCTTCCACCATTTCAGTTTTTGCTTGAGAAATGAAATGAAATGGAGATGAATGAAGAGAAGGGGCTAAGCTAGAGGGTTAAGTGGAGATTGGGCTGAACCCAAGCTCAAGCCCAAGTAGAAAAAGTAGCCAAAATTTCACTTACTCCAAACATATCAAATATTATACTCAAAAAGATCGCAAACGCCATTAAGGAACCAATGGAGGTAGTTTCGAGTTCCAATTCGGCCATTTGCAGAAAGTAACATTTCGAACCTAAATCCGACTAACGACGCTATATTTAAATAAAACATTTAAATATAAAATCGTTAAATATGCGGGTTGTTACAAACAAATCACCTTTAAATTAAACTTCAACCACTCTATTATCTTCGGTATCCTCATTATAGATTTTATAAGCCTTCAAATTATTTTAAACAGACTTAGAATCTCAAATTCAACAATTTACCCAATTTCAATTATATAATTCAATACTTTAATTATCTAATAAATATTAATATTTGGAATTCAAGCTAAAATTAACCTTTCAAATTTTAAAAAATCAATTTATTATTCCATTTTAAATCGTTAAAATTTCCGGGTCGTCACAACTTGAGTGTTTTGTGTTTTGCTTTACGCTTGTGTCAGACTAAGTGATTCGGCATTCAAGACTCGCCTTCTAAGTTGGAGCTTTGCTTGAAGATCTGACCATCTATTTTGCTTTCAGTATCTAGTGATTCCAGTGTTGTATTCTGATTTGTACTTGATGTATCATGTTACTCTTTTGTTGTATCTTTTTTAACTCCGACGTATCTTATATTTATATAGTAGCTTTATGAACTACTATCTCTTTTAATTCCGCTGCACTATATTTACTCTGGGTCTGTGATATGTGATTATTTATTTACTGTATATTCTGAGATTTGCCAAATTTTACTTATAACGCGGTATTTTGAGCAATTCAAGTCCGACATGTGCGGATGCTAATGGTTGAAAATATCGGGTCGTTACAAAGTTCGACACTAATACGTTCACTGTAGAAGCGCCGAGCAATCAAATACCGGAAATTCTAGATTGTTAGGGTAAAGAAGAAAAGAGGAAGAAGAAGAAATAGAAAACAACAGCATAGAATCTCACATTCGTAGCGGATTAAAATATAATATCAAATAATGGCATTTATACAAAGAAAAGCTGTAACTATCAGATTGCATTCAATATACTAGAATACAACCATACATAAATAAACTGGACAGTTGTAACAACTAGTCCCAGAAAAGAATCTATACAACTCCAAATACACAACAGAATGCTCCATACGTTCCTGCCTCCTAGCTCGCCTCCTGAGCTCCAGAACGTCCTAACCTGAAAAATCTATAATACTCGGTGTGACCCGAGCATTACAATAAAGTAACACCCGAGTCAGGCAGGAAACGAGTGTGAGTAAACCCATATAATTTGAAATACTAAGTTATAAAGTTCTTCGAAAACTAGGGTAACTCGTTTATCACTACAAGTTTTAACTAGCTATAGTCAATCACTTATTACAAAACAATATTTAAGAACCGTTACTTAGTTTAAATGGCCATGTTACTTAATTTATTCCATTCTAGCCTTTTTGATTCTAAAATCAAATCCATAAAGAATTTGTAGATTACTAATCGAAGTGGTTCCGAATATCGTTGATATCCGACTTCGATCTCTTCGAATCCAATGCTATACGTTAGGCCAAGTTATTTAAGTAAAAACAATTCAATTAAACGCAGAATGTCCTATTCACACAGAAATTCAACACATATGACTATTCAAATAAATGTCTCACATTTATTACAATTCAATCCAGGTATTTCATACCACAGATCATTACGAATTATTGGACTAGAGGCATTAAGAAATCTAAAGCATTCAAATTAATTTAAACATCCATAAGATAGATATATTAGTCACACCAATTTTAATTAATTTAATTTACCAAAAATAAATTAATTACTTATAATCCTGGTTAATTGTCCTTACTTAACTCCATTCTTTTCTTATTATTTTAAATTAATTATTGGGATTATTTCATTATCATCACTATTTCTTAACACCTTAATTAATTACAAGTTTAAAACATTTATCTTAACTATTTAGTAAATTACACTATTAATCTAAATAAACTCAAGGACTAAATAATGACATATAACTTAATTATTCCATGTTTGCTAAATAATTTATTTATAACCCTTAACCCAATAACACTTAAGTAAACACTTAATATTAAAGAAGTTAGAGAATTCTAATTGGGTAAACTTGTTTGTAAATACTCATCCTTATTCTTTCCCCTTTTTTATTTTAAATTTTAAAAGAAGCCCGGCCCAAGCCCAACTCAAAACCCATGAAAAATTTTCCCTTCCTCACATTTTCTTAATTCCTTCAACCTAACCATCCGAATTCCTAGCTACAGGTAGTACACGAAGTCGTGCACGTATCCGTGCACTCTCCCTCCGATGATCATGCCCTGCTACCGACCACATCCGCAACTACCCCGATCCTCCTGACCTTCCCATCTACCTGAAACGCAACTGAAAACCCAACATCAAAATTTCGAACATTGAACAGATATATGGCATCACCCATACCCGTAAAATCACTTCACCGCGCCTCCTCTGACAAACAGCGCCCACTAGACCTCGTCGCTATCTTCACCACAATTTCCTCTCTCTTTCGCCTCAGGTGCGCAGTCCCTTCGTTTCCCCTACATCTCACCATTGCTCAAAATCCGACGCCCACTCGTCCCCCTCCTTAAACCCTAGATCCACCTCGACGGGTAAACCCCTCCATCATAAAAAAACAAACCCATTTTCCAAAGCTCGCCACCCCTTCAGCTATCACTTGACCAAATATCAACCCCCACCCACACGTGGTTTGTCGAAAATCGAAGAAAACCAAATTACCATTCAACTCATAGTAATAGAACCAATACTAACTTAAAAATTATGATGTTACCTTTAAAATAATCGTCTTTAAAATCGAATCTGGTCATATAAACAAAATTCAAGATTTAAACAACTAAATTTCAGACTTGATTTGATTCCCACCGTAATTTCATTTTTCCAGATAATAACTTAATAATTTCAAAAATATTTTCAAAAATAGAACTTCATCAATATAAATATATTTCCTTCAGACATCATAGCTTCAAATTTCTTTGATGGAGAGAATCTATATTTTTTTTGTGATTTTAGGGTCTGTCAAAACAAGAACAGAGGCCAGGACTATTTCATACAGACATGCATACATACTCACACAGTAATTTCACTTATATACTCGGAAAATCACAATGTTTCCATCCATGCAAGAAATATTTCATTCACTATTACCATTAATCTTCACATGTATAAGTTAAGAATGACGATTAAGCTTAAAAAGAGTTATAATTTACTCATAAAAATTTGAACAGAGGATGATTTTAAAATTGGAAGATGGAAATGCTATTGGTCTTTGAAAATCTGAAATTTTGCTTTATTGATTTTGAATCAGAAAGCTTGAACTTTGATCTGATTCCTTCTTCAACTTGATTTACTTTGATGGTTTGAATTTTGAGGAAGTTTGATTTAATTTTGGATTTAGTTTGGAAGATGAAAGAAAAAGAGATTGAGAAATGAAAATATGAAAGTTCTCGAACTGTATACAGTTTTGTATCACCCTTTTTATTTTTATTATCATTTAGTTTAAAAGAAAAGAGATATTGCCACTTGTTATTTTGCATAATACCCTATGCTTACAAATATCAAAAATCAATATTTTATTTTTCTCTTATTTTCTTTATATATGTATTTTTGTATTGACTATGTTTCATAAAATTTGTTTTTGTGTTCTTATATTTATACTTACAAACTATAATCATGTATAATTTTAAAAGAAAGTGTATTAACCCTTTATTAAATAAAACTTAAACTACCATACTTTAATTAATAAAGATTTATTTTAAAATATAGAATTTAACTTTAAATGTCTTTTGAGAATAATCATAATAAATTCAAAACAATGCTTTCTAATCACAATATATATATATATAATTATAACATATTTTTATTTGTTTTTGATATTATATATATTCACACTTACATTCTTGTATATGTATACTTAAAATTTCCAGCATCATAAAGTTTGCATATATCTATTTATATATTTGTTAGTTTATTGTAAGATTTATCATTTCCAGAGATTTATAGCATTTGTTATAGTTTCTAATTCATATATATATATATATATCAAGATATTTTTTTAATCATCATAATTTTATTTGTTCAACTTACAAATCTGCATTTAATAAATTAAATCCAGTTAATTACCAATTAACAGCTGTCCAAAAATCCGAGTTATCACAATTATAAACCCTATTGTTTCTCAACTCAGTTTGTTAGTACGTACAATTTCATTTGTTCCTCTCTTTCCAATGGCAAGCAAACCGTAATTCCCAATTGTAATTCAAATCGAATTCATTTCTAAAAATTAAACTGCTCAAAATATATCGAATTATATATCAATTTGAAGTTCTCGACGAGCGCAAAACAAATATATGATTCGTTTTCAATTCGAGTTTCAGTGTGGCCGGAATTGGGTGAACTATTCTCGGCCGTTCGTTGATCGTCATCAACTTCGATTAATCGTCGAATCAATGATATAGCTTTGTAGATTGGACCGAGAGGAGTACATTGACAAAATTCATTTGTCGAATTGATGGTCTGATCGACCAGAATAATTCGATTAGGGTTAGTAAATGGTAGCGGCGGTTGGAGTATTTGGCGGCGATCGAGCGGCTGTAGGAAGGCGCACAATCGGAAATTCGTTTGGAGGAGGCGCCCTTAGCCACGATTGGACGTGGGCGAGGCGTGTGCGGTCATCGTCCAGGGCGGCACATCGAACTGTTATCGCGATTTCAGGCTCATGTTTTTCGATCTTCGCTTGCTGACTTGGCATGGTGTTGGTATTCTTTTGATTTGATTTTTTTATTTAAATTTCATTTTTCAAATGTTCTAACTCTTATAATTTCTGCATACGAACTTCGATCTTCACGTGGTTTATTTTGTTAGGATCGTATCGGAATTCCAGATATTTTGACGCTTCTTTGGACGAATTATGAGACTATTGAATTTTGGGGCTATAATATGATTTTATTTCGATTTAAAATCAAAGGTGAGTGTTTTAACCCACCCACAACTTCTAAAATTTCTTATCTTAGCCAAATTAAATTTATGAAGCGATTAGAAACTTATTGATTGTTGTTTGATATGTTAAATTGTCATTTTTGTTAAATTTGACTTTCATTGCATTTAATTAACATTTAATGTAATATTGAATTGTAAATTGTCAATTTATTACCTATATTGATTATTAGCTATCTATTAATGTTTATTGATTTAATTGGATGATGATTGTGATGTATGGTTGACTTTGATATTGGATGACTGGGTGTTGTACTTTATACTGTTATAATATTGCAAGTTCTCTATGGGTTGAAATGATAAATACCTGAATGATTTATAGATTAAGGATAAAATCATTATGGGTTGAAATGAAATACTCGAGCAATTTTATGGATTTTGCTTAATTCAAGATTGCGGTCTGAAATGATATATAGCTGTAAAAATTTAAATTGCAGATTGAAATGATAAATATCCATATCACTTGACCCTAGGGTAAAGAATTGTGCATGGACACCGGATTGGTTAAATTAAATGATTTTTGAATCTTTAAAATTTGAATTTAGTTAAATGATATTTTGAAATAAAACTGATTATATAAATTGAATCATTATCGAAACTCTAGTTTTATGTTGGAATTGGAATTGATCTAAAGAAATTGTTTAAGAAATTTAATTTAAATTGCAAAATCGAATTTTGAAGTACAAATTGAATGTATAGAATCGAGTTATTAAAACTGTTTGAAATATAACTTTGAAAATATTGAAATTAGAGTAATTTAAATTGATATTTTGAACATGGATTGGAAGCGATTTTGAATTATTATTTTTGAGAGTTTGAATTTAAAGATTGAAATTGGGTTTTGTGACTTGGAACTGTGAAATGGTCCAGATATGTTGAAATAAAATAAACAGTTAAATTTATATGAATTTCAAATTCATATTTAATATGAACTGTCTTAAAAGAATATATTAAAATAAAGATTCTAATTATTAAGATTTTCAAATTATTAAACTATTTTAACCTATATTAACCATAAATTATTTTAACCTATTTTAAACCAATTTGATTTATTTTAAACTATTTAAACCACTTAAATTTATTTTAAATCTAATTAATCTATCTTAAAGCTATTTAATCTATTTTAATTATATTTAATCTATTTTAAATATATTTAACTATATTAAATTACTCAATTATTTACAACTATGTAAAACTATCTAAAACATCTTTTTAAAATTTCAAACTAAATTAAGTGGATGTGGTTATATTTTAAATCCTTGATTTTAAAATGAATATGGCTAGATGATATTATAACCTAAGTTGGATTTAAATTACATATTTGATTTGAATATGATGTTTTGAAATGATGGCTGTAAACTATTTTGGAAATATGATTTTTGAAGTGAATATAGTTTGGAAATGAATATGGTTTCAAAAGAGATATGATTTGTAACTGAATATGATATTTTGATATAAACCGTGAATTAACTTTTGAAATATAAAAGAACCATCCGGTGTGACATAAGCGTTTGGTTGTTAAAGAAAGCAGGATCAGATATTGTCATACTCTCTGCCAATATCGAAAAACACTTTAACAACTATACACGCGGTGGAGATTCCAGATATGAAGTAGGATGGTTTGACGTATGATTTTTGTAAGGTATGACGTGACCCTGACTCCTGTGAGTCTGCTTAGATGCGACAAAAACAGAAGCTACACCGAGCCAAGTGAGGTCGCACCTCCGATCAGGCACATTTCTTCGAAACCATACTATTTGTAACGACCCGGCATTTTCAACAGTTAATTAGTGATATTATAAATAAATTTAAATAATTAATTTGAAATATAATTTGTTTTCAATATGAAAAGTTGGTTTGATTTAATAAAAAGAACTCAGAATTTAAATATAACAATTAATTGAATAAATTAAATAGTAATTGACAATTGGGTAAATTATGTAAATATGGAATTGTGAGCTTGTTGGAAATATTTGAACGGCTTATAAATTTATATTGATAATACTGGAAGTAATAGATGGATTAAAATTGAATTTAATTGCGGTTTGTTCAATTTTAAATTTACATCGTTTAAATTGACAATTGAAAATAGCTTTCCGAGGCACAGTCTCGGAATTCAACGAAACCAGTGCCGTTGGATCCGTAATATTGAATTATTGCAGGATTTCAAATTTCGTAATTTTTGGAGTGACCGTGTGATTGCACGATAAGAATACGCGCTATAATTTATATTGAATTCGAGAAGATTTATACAACGTTTAAAAATAAAATAATCAGCGTAGCTTCCTCAACACACCATCGTTCGTCTTCCTGAATACGCTTCCTATCTTTCTTTTTATTCACGATGCTTCGTGCTTAAACCTTCGTTCGAAAAACAAAATCTAATTAACGGCCGCTTATTCCAATCGCGTGCCTCCTTTCTTTCAGTTCAAAATTTAACCGAACAAAAACCCACTACCCCTTTTCATTCCTTTCCCCAAAATTGAACGAACGAAGATCGTTCGTTTATAAAAAAAAAGAGAGAGACACAAGCCGAGCGAATCGAACGATTCACGTTCGATCAGGTGGCGAAAGGGGGGGGAATCGATCGCGTGTTGTTGGGGTTAAATTATGGAGTCGCGGTGCGAATCTGGGTTGGCGTGGCTAGCGGCGGCGGCGGCGATGAGCGCGCGAGAGACAGGGAGGAAGCGGCGACCTTGTTGAGTCGTGATTCTCGAGCAGTGGAGGTCGCGGGCGAGTTGCTCTATGCAAGCGAGGGGGAGGCGACAAAGGGAGGGCAGGCCGTTCGCCTTGGTGTTGGGCCGCGTGGGTGTCGTGTGGTGAGGAGGCGACATGGTGAAGACTGTGGTGCTGTGCGTCGCGGCACTGTTGGCTCGTGAGGTCGCGTCGATCAGGAGAGGCGGCGGCGTGGGTCTTGCAGTGAGGTATTTATCTACCTTTCGATAATTCCTGTTAAAAAAAAAAAGAAGAAAAGAAGAAAAAAGAATGGGGTTTTGACAGTAAAATAAATTACTGCTGTTATGATAAGAAACAGATTTTTTTAGAAATATAAAAATATATATAACTACACCTTCATTCTCAAATATATGTGTAAGATTTTAGGGGAATATATAGGGATTTTAGGATGCTGAAAAGTCTGTATACAAATTGGACTTCTAAAACCAGTAAAACAGAATTTTATATAGGACTTTGGAAAATAATAATAATATTAAGATTAGATTGTTAAAATAACTATAAGTGGATTTGGTGATTAAATTGTTTAAATTACTAAAAGATATTTTTTTTATAAAGGGAGAATTGGTTTAAAATCTAATTATTTGCTAAAAATAAAACATTAGTTAAGATTAAAATTATTATATTAACATAAATTTATTTAAACGATCAATAATTATTCGATTTGTTCGAATATTAATAAAATCCATGCAATTGTTATACAAGGTGAAAAGTATGGAAACGAGTCAGGATTGGATTGGATTGGCAAAATAGAAAGGGAAAGAGGTGAGTTAATCTCACTCAGTTAAGTTTAAAATTTGAATGGTTGAATTTAAATTTAATTGTTGAATTGCTTGAATAATGGTTGAATTAGTGAATAATTAAATAGGCCCTATACACCGTGAAATAACGGATGTTAGAATATTAATTCCATATACTGCAATATTTCACATTGAAGTGAAATTGTTATTTTATTGTGCTAACATCTGTGGATGCAGGGAAACAGGTTGGAGGGATCCAACAGGATTCCTCAAAACTATTTATTTTATTTCGTATAAATGCTGTTCTGTGACAGGATGATATATTGAGTTGGGTGGTTTTATGGATAATTGAATTATCAACTGTTGAATCACAGAGAAGTTGAAAATTTTAAATTTCTATTACCATTGATAAATTAATTTGAAGAAGTTAAATAAAACTCAAATAGAAATATTTATTTGAAATTTGAATCTACTTTAATTGAGAATGAAGAAAAGAAATAAAAGTATATTTTCTACTAAGTTAAGCTTTAATGTGATAAAGTTGAGTTTTGGAAAATTTAAATTATAAATTTATACTTGAAGGAATATTGTAATCGATAAGTGAATTAAAGAAAATGGAAATATATTAAGAAATGGGAATGGAGGTCTATTAAGAAAATAAAAAGAAATATTAATAAGAAAAGAAAAGAAAATTAATTAAGAAATAAAGAAGATGCTATTAAGAATTATGAATAAGAAATTCTGTTAAGATCCCAAAGGAAATTTTATTTAATTGTGAATGGAAATTATTAAATAGGAAATTTTGGAACTTTATAGAAAGAAATAAATTATAAAGATGAGATTTTTGAATCAAACTATCTTATAATAAATGAAATCCAAGGAGATTTTATAAATTCATGAATGGAATTTATAAATGAGATATGAAATTGGTTGAATGGAAATAGCAGGATATTTCCAAAGGTGAATGTGGACAAGAGGCATTTATAAATGGATATTGGATTTTCTAAAATTATAATTTATTGTAAAAAGAATATTTTAAATTACTATACTATATAAATCTTTTTATAAACTACTATTTGAATGTAAAATATATTCGAATTAGTTATTTTGAAGGTTTAGCTATTAATTATTATAAACTCTAAGTTTTCTAAAACCAGCTTTGAAACTTATAAATAACTAGATATAAATCTTAATATTTAATATTACTTCTTATTTTATAAATCTATATGTTTTAAAAATGTTTTTAAAATCCAATTAAAATCCTCTTGTGATGGTAAGCAAATTAATTTAAATGGGATAAGATTTAGGAGAAATCTTATTAAGTGGCGTAAGTGAATTTGTGAAATTATAAGGAAAGTGTAAATTGAATTTTTGAGGAAGAAATGAGAAAATAGGAATATTTTCAAAGGATAGATCAATGGAGTGAGTATAAGAAATCAATTAAGTGATTTCATGGAAATAAAGGATTTTGGAAATCTATTTCAAATGGGTTAAATGGAAATATTATCTGTATGATAATTGAGATAAATAATCGTGGTAATTATTTGATGGTTGCTTGTGTGTGATTAATTGATAGTTAAATAACCGACTATCAATATTGGACAATGCGTTGATCGTTTCGAAGAGTCCGAGATCGGATTTAATTATCCGAAAACCACTTCGATCCGGTTTGAACGATTACGAATGAAGACCGTGAAGAGCTGAAGACGGTGAGTCGGTTTGTCCAGACCCAGGGCAACTTGTATGGATTGAATGCTTTCAGAACATCGTCAGGTGGACGATGAGCATTCTAAGTGATGCGTTTTTAAAAAGGTAACGTTTAACCTCAAGCCTCATCAACCGGGAATGGGTAAAACAGGGAAGGTGCAGCAAGACTTCGTGGGTAGCCCCCACTGGAGAGTGAGGTTTCCCCTGTCTAGATGTCCCTTTTATTCGGCTTAGTGGGCGGTTGGTCGCGCCAACTGCGGGGTGATCTTGCTTGGGACTGTTCAGTAAGGAATGGTTCCGGTCTTGTGTTGCAGGGGAGTTAGGGTGGCTCCTTGGTACTCTGATCTAGACCAGGTACTGTGACGGGCGGTACCCCAATAGCCCTGCCATTGTATGGGATCCAAACTCCAATAAGCGCCTGTACGGTTTTGATTGTGCCCAACTATTGCTGAAACGTGAGATGCAAGCATTTCAGCTAGATTCTATTTACTTTCTATAGACACTATAATAATATCAGAGAACTTTCATAAAAATTGTTTTAGCTATCGTAAGGTAAAAACCCGACATGTTTATTTGTGGCGTGGTCTTACGAGATGCTTTTATTTTCAAAAGATTTTTGAAACTTTAATAATCCAGTTGAGTGTGATTTTCTCACGCTGGTTTTCCAGACTGACTCGGGTGTTGTTTTATATGATGGTCGGGTCAGACCGAGTTAAACAGGATTCAGGTTTTATACTGGAGCTCATGAGACGAGCTGATGACAGAGCGTATCTACGTATTTGCCTATTATTTCCGCTGTGTATGATCTTATAGTAGTTGTCTCTGTATGATTGGTTGATGTACTCTGATAATGGTATGTATGTATAAGTATACAGAACAGATTTCTTGTATTTGAAATTGTATTCTATATATTTTATTTTATTCCGCTGCGATGTGAGATTCTGATGTTGTTTTTCTTCTTCTTCTTCTATCCCTTTCTTCTTTTCATAACTATCTGGAGTTTTCGGGTTGAGAAAATTCCGGGTTGTTACACTTGGTATCAGAGCTGAAAGGTTAAGCGAGAATCTTGGCTCTGGTGGGGAATTACTCATTAGAGATAGAGTCAATGATACTCTAGAATGAGTTTGAGCGTATTTATAGATATGAGCGCGTATTTGTTAGTGAATATAAATTGATTTTGTATTGTGTTGATTGATTTATTGAGTGGTATATGAACCTTCGTCGGCACAGCCTCGAAACTGCATCGAAGGGGTTTCTAAACACTTGAGTAGAGCAATTCGACACAATACTGATTTTCAAAGGTGGGTGAATGAAATAATTTCATCCAAAATATATTTTGATATAAAAGGAATATTTCTCTGAAATTATTATTATAACTTGGATGCTTGGATGCTAGTATTGTAGACAAATAAGATTTTAAAATCCGAAATAGCGTATAAAACCCAGGAAATCATTAAATTTGAATTTTGGAATTTAAAATCGAGTGGAAAGTTAGAAATGAGAATTTAACTTGGATTTAAGATTAAAATTTTGAAATGTGAGTAATGAATAAGAAATTTTTGTTGTGATTGAAGTGAGATGATGAAAATATAAAAAAAAAATATAAATAATGTGGAGAAGTAAATAAAAATTTAGAATGTGAATGAATTGAGAAGAGAAATAAAACTTAAAGTGGATTAAAATTAATTCAAGTGATATGAATGGAGGTAAATTGAATTAAACTGAAATTAAAATTCAGTTGTATTGAATAAAATTGAAATTTGGAATTAAAATGGAATTTAGTGATGAAACCTGAATTATACATAGAAATTCCATTGAATGGTAAGTAAATTAAATATGAATTGAAATTGTTTTGGAGTCGGACTAAAGTAAAGGTAATTAGAAGTTACAAATAAAATCCAAATTAAGCATGGATGGAATAATTTGGTCTTGGATGTTATCTAAACCAATTTAGAATGGCTAATTAAATTACATGGGATTTGATCTAGATGAGTATCAAAACCAATTGCAATGAATTTAAGTAAGCAGTTGCAATAATTAAATTAACTGAAGATGTAAAATTTATGGAAAGGTGATTTCGAAGAAAGTGGAAGTTCATTGAATAAAATAGATGGGTAAAGTACCTTAAACTTTGGATGTGATTGGATAGTGAATAGAAAATTTAATTGGATTGAGAACTTTGATTTAACTGGAATTAACTTAAGCTAAGTTAATGTGTGAATTTGAATGAAGATGAATTTAATGTAAGCTAAGTGGAATTTGAATTTGAAGTAATAAGACTTCGATAGCTTATGAAGGAATTGAGAGGTGCTAAAATAACTTGGCTAAGTAAAAATATATAAACTCGAAGTAAAATAAAATGGGAATATGGTTAACTGGTAAATAAATGGAAGTGAGAAGATAAATAAGAAGTGGACTTATAAAATTATGATGGAATAAATAAATCAAATAGAATTGTTTGAATTTGGGAAATGAATAGAAAATCCAAACTTGAATTATAAAATAAAATTGAATCAAAGAAATTTAAATGAATAGATTTTTGAAGCTAAAAAAAAAAAATATCAAGTATTGAATTATAAATTGGAAATAAACTAATTTGGGATAATTTAGTAACTTGAATATGTGAATAAACTTTGAATTGGTTAAATAGAGTTGAATGGTGAATTAATAAGATAGGGTTGTGAATTTAAGTGAATGGTAGAAAGAGAACTTGAATTGTAAATATAAAATTCAACTTGGATTGGTTGGTAAATAAATTGAAATTGGATTAAATATTATGGTTAGAAGTGCAACCAAAATCCAATTGTGTGTAAATAAAGTGAAAGTGGTCTTGTAATAAGTTAAATAAGTTCGAGAATGAATCGAACATGGAAATTGAATTTTTTTTAAATGAAATAATTAATTGAGTTAAGGAGTAAATGAAAGAAATTTGATTTAAATAAAATCAAATTAAATTGGAAAAAGAATTTATGAGCAAATGAAATTAACTTAAGTTATGGAAATTAAATAGTTTAAAGTAAATTAACTTAAGTCTAAATTCAATGAAGCATGACTTGTATAAACTTGGGACATGATTGCTAAATTTTAAGCATTGAAGTTGTCGAACTTAATAAAATGGTTTGGAATGCAATCAATGCAAAGGTATGGTTTAAAAATAAAATTTTGGAATGAAATTTCATATAACTAGAGTTGGAATTAATTTTTAAAACAGTTATAAAAATAAAGTAACTGTTTATTTGTATGAACATTGTTGGAATTTGCATAGAAATAATTGTTGTTGTCGTAAACATGATGAAATATAATTCCGTGGAAAAATAAGAGTAATTGAACTGGATTTTTTGATAAAGGAATGATAGTGAAAATCATTCTGAATCGAATATGATGTTATAAATTGCGTAAAAGCAATTTGAATTAATTGGAAACCTTATTACCTGCTTATCGAACTTGATTCGCATATAATTGCTTATAAAATATGGTTTTGAATTGATAAGAAGCATAAATTGATTTTTGAAATCAATTAAATAGAGAATAGGTTTGTTTGGACATAATTATGAATTGGAGTTAAGTAAGTGTGTCGTAACCTACTTAAAGTTGGATGCAAACAGTGTTTGCGTCAGTTAGAAACAAATGGAACTAGTTTGGAAACCATAAAAATTTGTTATGAAGTTATTTATATTGCATTGCTTATGTTTTGGATGTGTTGTAGTTGTTTAAATGAATGCAATGCTATAAATTGTCATAAATATATTACTTATGAGTTTAAACTGAGTAAGTACAGGTACCAGAAGACTGTATAGCGGGATTTTGGATGCGCATATGCTAAAACTAAATAAGTCGCTTGCTTAAAAAGCTAAATAAGGTACACCTACGCAATACAAACTAGGAAATATGAACTGTTTTTGGTTTTTCCGACCGTGTGGGTCGATGTATACATATTTATATCTATTGTCAAATTGCAAAAGCTCCTCCGTACAAAGGGGACTCTGCCAAAAAATTTCAGAAATTTTGGGAGTTAGAATTTTTTTGAAATTTTAGAAAATTTTGTCAACGACAAATGTTTTCAAATTGAAAATTTAAATAAGTTAGTGAATGAAACTAATTTAAAATTTAAAACATGAATTTGATATAAATGAAAATTAGAATTTGAATATTTAGAGTTATAGATAAATTAAATTCATATGGTAATGAAAGAATAAATTGAATAAGGATGAATACAAACGAAAGTGGTAAGATGAAAATAAATATAAGAAAACACATAAGATGTTTATACTAACTTAAGTAAGGAAAATGTATTCTCAATCGAATTGATATTTCAAATGCAATCTAAATAAATACTTGAATGAATAGATATGGACATTTGTAAGGATGTCGATAAAATGTTTTGTATATTGTAACTGGATATATTGCTGTGTAAGATTTGCAGGTAATATAAAGACTAAGAGAATTGAGATGGTTTCAAAGATAAAATTGAAATGCCCGACAAAAGGGTATGTGTTTGAATTTCTATATGGAAATTGATTGGGATTTTGATTGACCCGCTTGGCTTTTTGTTTTCTTTTGGGTTTTTGAGAGGCCGTAGAGCCATTTTGTAGTTGTACCGAGCTAGCCGCGCAAAGGAGACGCTGGCAAAAATTTTCGGGAATTTAGGGTGTTAGAGAAATTTTGAGAAAATTTTGATAAGTCAAATTTGAGTTTAAATTGAAACTTGAATAGTTAAGCATATAGTACAGTTTGAAACTAGGGAAAAAGTTTAGAAAGTTATTAAGAAGGGTAATGCATCTTTTATTAAAAAGATAGTGGTAGGATGTTGAATTGTTGATTGTAAAGTAATAATAACGGGTATTGGACCATTCTTCCTAACTAGTAATTTCGGAGACGAAATTCTTTTAAGGGGGGAGGAATGTAACGACCCGGCTTTTTCAACAGTTAATTAGTGATATTATAAATAAATTTAAATAATTAATTTGAAATATAATTTGTTTTCAATATGAAAAGTTGGTTTGATTTAATAAAAAGAACTCAGAATTTAAATATAACAATTAATTGAATAAATTAAATAGTAATTGACAATTGGGTAAATTATGTAAATATGGAATTGTGAGCTTGTTGGAAATATTTGAACGGCTTATAAATTTATATTTATAATACTGGAAGTAATAGATGGATTAAAATTGAATTTAATTGCGGTTTGTTCAATTTTAAATTTACATCGTTTAAATTGACAATTGAAAATAGCTTTCCGAGGCACAGTCTCGGAATTCAACGAAACCAGTGCCGTTGGATCCGTAATATTGAATTATTACAGGATTTCAAATTTCGTAATTTTTGGAGTGACCGTGTGATTGCACGATAAGAATACGCGCTATAATTTATATTGAATTCGAGAAGATTTATACAACGTTTAAAAATAAAATAATCAGCGTAGCTTCCTCAACACACCATCGTTCGTCTTCCTGAATACGCTTCCTATCTTTCTTTTTATTCACGATGCTTCGTGCTTAAACCTTTGTTTGGAAAACAAAATCTAATTAATGGCCGCTTATTCCAATCGCGTGCCTCCTTTCTTTCAGTTCAAAATTTAACCGAACAAAAACCCACTACCCCTTTTCATTCCTTTCCCCAAAATTGAACGAACGAAGATCGTTCGTTTATAAAAAAAAAGAGACACAAGCCGAGCGAATCGAACGATTCGCGTTCGATCAGGTGGCGAAAGGGGGGGGGGAATCGATCGCGTGTTGTTGGGGTTAAATTATGGAGTCGCGGTGCGAATCTGGGTTGGCGTGGCTAGCGGCGGCGGCGGCGATGAGCGCGCGAGAGACAGGGAGGAAGCGGCGACCTTGTTGAGTCGTGATTCTCGAGCAGTGGAGGTCGCGGGCGAGTTGCTCTATGCAAGCGAGGGGGAGGCGACAAAGGGAGGGCAGGCCGTTCGCCTTGGTGTTGGGCCGCGTGGGTGTCGTGTGGTGAGGAGGCGACATGGTGAAGACTGTGGTGCTGTGCGTCGCGGCACTGTTGGCTCGTGAGGTCGCGTCGATCAGGAGAGGCGGCGGCGTGGGTCTTGCAGTGAGGTATTTATCTACCTTTCGATAATTCCTGTTAAAAAAAAAAAGAAGAAAAGAAGAAAAAAGAATGGGGTTTTGACAGTAAAATAAATTACAGCTGTTATGATAAGAAACAGATTTTTTTAGAAATATAAAAATATATATAACTACACCTTCATTCTCAAATATATGTGTAAGATTTTAGGGGAATATATAGGGATTTTAGGATGCTGAAAAGTCTGTATACAAATTGGACTTCTAAAACCAGTAAAACAGAATTTTATATAGGACTTTGGAAAATAATAATAATATTAAGATTAGATTGTTAAAATAACTATAAGTGGATTTGGTGATTAAATTGTTTAAATTACTAAAAGATATTTTTTTTATAAAGGGAGAATTGGTTTAAAATCTAATTATTTGCTAAAAATAAAACATTAGTTAAGATTAAAATTATTATATTAACATAAATTTATTTAAACGATCAATAATTATTCGATTTGTTCGAATATTAATAAAATCCATGCAATTGTTATACAAGGTGAAAAGTATGGAAACGAGTCAGGATTGGATTGGATTGGCAAAATAGAAAGGGAAAGAGGTGAGTTAATCTCACTCAGTTAAGTTTAAAATTTGAATGGTTGAATTTAAATTTAATTGTTGAATTGCTTGAATAATGGTTGAATTAGTGAATAATTAAATAGGCCCTATACACCGTGAAATAACGGATGTTAGAATATTAATTCCATATACTGCAATATTTCACATTGAAGTGAAATTGTTATTTTATTGTGCTAACATCTGTGGATGCAGGGAAACAGGTTGGAGGGATCCAACAGGATTCCTCAAAACTATTTATTTTATTTCGTATAAATGCTGTTCTGTGACAGGATGATATATTGAGTTGGGTGGTTTTATGGATAATTGAATTATCAACTGTTGAATCACAGAGAAGTTGAAAATTTTAAATTTCTATTACCATTGATAAATTAATTTGAAGAAGTTAAATAAAACTCAAATAGAAATATTTATTTGAAATTTGAATCTACTTTAATTGAGAATGAAGAAAAGAAATAAAAGTATATTTTCTACTAAGTTAAGCTTTAATGTGATAAAGTTGAGTTTTGGAAAATTTAAATTATAAATTTATACTTGAAGGAATATTGTAATCGATAAGTGAATTAAAGAAAATGGAAATATATTAAGAAATGGGAATGGAGGTCTATTAAGAAAATAAAAAGAAATATTAATAAGAAAAGAAAAGAAAATTAATTAAGAAATAAAGAAGATGCTATTAAGAATTATGAATAAGAAATTCTGTTAAGATCCCAAAGGAAATTTTATTTAATTGTGAATGGAAATTATTAAATAGGAAAATTTGGAACTTTATAGAAAGAAATAAATTATAAAGATGTGATTTTTGAATCAAACTATCTTATAATAAATGAAATCCAAGGAGATTTTATAAATTCATGAATGGAATTTATAAATGAGATATGAAATTGGTTGAATGGAAATAGCAGGATATTTCCAAAGGTGAATGTGGACAAGAGGCAATTATAAATGGATATTGGATTTTCTAAAATTATAATTTATTGTAAAAAAATATTTTAAATTACTGTACTATATAAATATTTTTATAAACTACTATTTGAATGTAAAATATATTCGAATTAGTTATTTTGAAGGTTTAGCTATTAATTATTATAAACTCTAAGTTTTCTAAAACCAGCTTTGAAACTTATAAATAACTAGATATAAATCTTAATATTTAATATTACTTCTTATTTTATAAATCTATATGTTTTAAAATTGTTTTTAAAATCCAATTAAAATCCTCTTGTGATGGTAAGCAAATTAATTTAAATGGGATAAGATTTAGGAGAAATCTTATTAAGTGGAGTAAGTGAATTTGTGAAATTATAAGGAAAGTGTAAATTGAATTTTTGAGGAAGAAATGAGAAAATAGGAATATTTTCAAAGGATAGATCAATGGAGTGAGTATAAGAAATCAATTAAGTGATTTCATGGAAATAAAGGATTTTGGAAATCTATTTCAAATGGGTTAAATGGAAATATTATCTGTATGATAATTGAGATAAATAATTGTGGTAATTATTTGATGGTTGCTTGTGTGTGATTAATTGATAGTTAAATAACCGACTATCAATATTGGACAATGCATTGATCGTTTCGAAGAGTCCGGGATCGGATTTAATTATCCGAAAACCACTTCGATCCGGTTTGAACGATTACGAATGAAGACCGTGAAGAGTTGAAGACGGTGAGTCGGTTTGTCCAGACCCAGGGCAACTTGTATGGATTGAATGCTTTCAGAACATCGTCAGGTGGACGATGAGCATTCTAAGTGATGCGTTCTTAAAAAGGTAACGTTTAACCTCAAGCCTCATCAACCGGGAATGGGTAAAACAGGGAAGGTGAAGCAAGACTTCGTGGGTAGCCCCCACTGGAGAGTGAGGTTTCCCCTGTCTAGATGTCCCTTTTATTCGGCTTAGTGGGCGGTTGGTCGCGCCAACTGCGGGGTGATCTTGCTTGGGACTGTTCAGTAAGGAATGGTTCCGGTCTTGTGTTGCAGGGGAGTTAGGGTGGCTCCTTGGTACTCTGATCTAGACCAGGTACTGTGACGGGCGGTACCCCAGTAGCCCTGCCATTGTATGGGATCCAAACTCCAATAAGCGCCTGTACGGTTTTGATTGTGCCCAACTATTGCTGAAACGTGAGATGCAAGCATTTCAGCTACATTCTATTTACTTTCTATAGACACTATAATAATATCAGAGAACTTTCATAAAAATTGTTTTAGCTATCGTAAGGTAAAAACCCGACATGTTTATTTGTGGCGTGGTCTTACGAGATGCTTTTATTTTCAAAAGATTTTTGAAACTTTAATAATCCAATTGAGTGTGATTTTCTCACGCTGGTTTTCCAGACTGACTCGGGTGTTGTTTTATTTGATGCTCGGGTCAGACCGAGTTAAACAGGATTCAGGTTTTATAGTGGAGCTCAGGAGACGAGCTGATGACAGAGCGTATCTACGTATTTGCCTATTATTTCCGCTGTGTACGATCTTATAGTAGTTGTCTCTGTATGATTGATTGATGTACTCTGATAATGGTATGTATGTATAAGTATACAGAACAGATTTCTTGTATTTAAAATTTTATTCTATATATTATATTTTATTCCGCTGCGATGTGAGATTCTGATGTTGTTTTTCTTCTTCTTCTTCTATCCCTTTGTTCTTTTCATAACTATCTAGAGTTTTCGGGTTGAGAAAATTCCGGGTTGTTACACTATTGCTTTGTGATTGATTTGGTGACCACCCCTCAATATTGATTATGGGAGTGTGTCCGAGGTGGGCGGTAGTAGCTACTATGCGTTACCACCAGTTCGGGAGTGCAATTGGTATATCTACTCTGACATTGCCTCGTGTGACGTGTTCACATGCCCTAGTGCGCCTTGTACGAGTTTGTTTTGTACCATACCTATGGGGTGCCCTCTGTGTAAACCTCAAGTTCATGGAGGAGCGTACGGTACTGTATAGACTATGAGAATATATAAAATGTGTTAAGGCGGATATGGGTAACGCCTTAACGCTATTTTAATACTATTACTTCACTGTAGACATATTATGCTAGCGTGTTGTACTACATAGTAGATAGTTTAACAGATCCTTTGGAGATGTGAATCCCATACATCTCTTAAGTTACTGCACTCACATTAGACATTGGATAGGAGATGTTAAACCCCATAAACATCTCTGACGCCATCACATGCATATTTACCATCGATTTAACTTACATAAGATCTTTTAGTTCCGACTCGAGTTTTTTATTTTTTTTTCCAATTCGATCGGGTCAGCCTGAGCATTTCAGGATTTGAAGACCTTAATTCTGAAGGACGAAGATGAAGATTTGTACTACTATTATTGACTACATTTATTCCACTACATTCTTATTGTTCCGCTGCATTATTTATTTATGTCTGATATGTGTAACTCTGATTCTCTATTGTATAAGTATAATCAAATGTTTTATAAACAGCTTCATGAACTGTTATTTGATTATTATATTTTGTCATTCCGCTGCGAGATTTTGTTCTATTTTTTTCTTTCTCTATTTTTTATTAATTACCCAAATAACAATCTACCCTTTTGTATGATTTGAGTCGGCATGTGAGTCTGCTTAAAATATCCAAAAAAGCAGGTCGTTATAGATGTTGATAATCATTGATTTGAATAGTGTTAGTCGTTGGATTTGGTTATGCGATTTGGTTGTGATATTTTATAGTAAGTAAGCATGAATCTTTGTGAGTATATATGTTGTATATAGTAAAGATGATGTATGGTTGTGTATGTGAACTAAGGCCACGATGTTTAGAAACAAAGTTAGAGACTTTGTATGTAATTGCGATGGATTCGAGACCCAAATGGAATCTTGTTTTGTTTTTTGAAAAGAGTTAACAGTTTTAAATTGGTTTTTAAAGTTCAAATATCTAAGTTTGAAGTTTGTGAAACTTTCTGAAATGTTTATAAACATGAAATGGTAAAGTTAGTGAGGTGTTTATGCTTTAATGTTCGACTGGAGTTTTGAATTTCTATTTCTATTTTTTTAATTTGAATCTGTTTTGTAAAAGTTTTTTTACATAATTAGTAACAATAAAAAGTAACTAAGTTTGTAATTTGATTATTTATTTAATTAGTGAATTAGGTAATTAAAAGGTAATTGGCACTTAATTAGTAATTAAGCGGATAATTAGAGGTTAATCATCACTTAAGTTGAGTTAATGACTGCTAATTAATTAATTAAGTTTTAATTAGTGATTACTGTGGTTAAGAAGTAATTAAGTGATTAATTAATTATTTAATTAAGACTAATGGTTGATTAATTAATTATTTAATTGATAGATTATTTAATTAATATTTAATTAATTAGGGTTTAGCTTTTAGAACAATTTGATTTAACCTTAACCAAGTTGCATTAGGAAGTTAATTAGCATATAATCAAGTTCATTAAGACTAGTTAGAATTTAGTTATGATTTAACCTTGATTTAATTAGGGTTAATTAAGATTTAGTTATGGTTTAAGATGATTAAATCTATTTTAATCTTTTCAGAGGTGATTTAAAATCGAAACCGAATGTGTTTTAAATAAATTTTCTTTTAAAGAGAACTGATTCCAAATCAAAGGATCTCATGTCCGGACCCTTAAGCAACCCATATGACTAGGAGAATTAAATGACACTCGTTAGCAAAACAAAACACCATTCTGCTATATTGTAAGTGATTTGATTGTGTGGACATGTGTTAAGCAGAATATATCTCCGTTCAATTACAAATTGATTGAATTGTTTGGACATCTATTTAGCAGAATAAATCACTATCCTGTTGTATATTATTTGGACTTGTATATGCTAATTAGTTACATTGACGTGTTATTCCCTGATTGGATATGAACTGCATTCACATATATGCTAGCTTATGTAAATAATTGTTATATGATTTGGGATTCAAATTGAAATTAAATGGTAACTTAAATTAGTATCATTGGGACAGCAAAGCCTCATTTGGAATTTATAAAGTATGGTTTGAATTTACTTTAATTCTTTAATCAATTTAAGGCTAAGGGTTTATAAATGGTTTTCAAGTTATATATGCAATGACTCATAAATTGGAACCAATTCTAAAAATATTAATCATAATTGTTGAATAGAATATGGTTAGAAATAAAGAGTTTTCAATTATTACTGTAATAATAATAATAATGATCATAATAATAAATAAATTGTTAGAATATATTACATGATCCTAGATAAAATTCTAAAACAACTAATCTTTAATGAAATGTAAAGTGGTAACATGTATTAAAATATAATGTAATTGACAACTGTATTGCTGCAATTTCAATCAACTGTAACAATAAATGTTACTAAAGATTGGGATAAACAATATTCCAAGTATGTTATTATGCAATAAGAAATCAATTATTTGGTAAGTAGATTTATACTCCTTGTGTAAACAATGAATTAATAGATATAAATTACTAAGTTGTGACAATTGATATATTCCTCATCCTATTAATTAATTCGCTTTGGAATTTATTTTGTAATCAATGGAATTAAATGTAATTGAAATCTTTCAAATAAAAGGAAAGAGAACATTAATTATAATTAATGGATATAATAATAGAAACATATGTTTGAATTAAAATAAAAGAGGAAGTTGAGGAAATAAAAAAGAAAACATATTTTTTAATTGAAAGAGAAATTTAATGTAATATAAAGAACATGTAAATCGAAATAAAAGGATAAAACTCTGTTTGAATTATTTAATGAAAATAAAACGATTAGTGTGTAACCAACATTCATTTGGAAATTCAATATTGAATTAATTGGAATTAAATCTTTTAATTAAGGTAAAGAGAAACAGATGGTAGTTGATTCAATCAAGAATAAGCAACATATGTTGAATTGAATAAAATTAACATTTGAATGAAGACAACCCAGTGTTAGTAAAATGGAGGTTCAATCCAGTCAATCCTAAAATATATTATTATTTGAATTAAATAAAATTTAAAAGTTAAATTTAAAGGACAACTTTTGGAACATCGAGTAATATATTTTTCTAAAAATTCAATGAAGTAGAAAATATTGTAAAATTTTAATTTTAGTCAAACTTAGGCAAAATTTGACCTTTTGGTTGAGAATTTTAAATTTGAATTTCAAAATTTTATTCTTTTTATATGATACTAGAATGAATTCTGTTCTTTTCTCCACTTGTCGTTTCGTCAAAGTCAAATTTCTATTGCTCTAAATATTTGAATTTCTATGAAAAACTAACATAAGTTTGTGGTGTTTAGTTGTGAAATTTGGCTAAGTCCTAATGGGTTTGGTTTAGTCGTAATGGGCCTTGGTTAACCAAGAGACTCTAACCATACCAAGAGACTTGTGTCTATTCCTATGCCAACGACCATTTGTTTCCTTCTAACTAACTTGTACGTACATAATTTTCTCTTTTGAAAACTTTCTCAACACACTTCCTTCTTCCTCTCAAAATTTACAGAAAGTTCTAGATCTCAAATCTCCAAAATCTCACAAATCAAAACTCTTTCCTTCTCTCCTTCAATCCTTCCTCCTCCTTGTGTTGTCCTCTCTTCCACCATCTAAGCCCTCGTCTCCTCCTCCTTCTTTCGGCCACCAATCACCACCCAAAGCCAAAACCCTAACCCTCATTTCCTACCCTAGACCGAGCCCTCTTTGTCTCTTTTCTCTTCTATTTCATAAAAAAACAGAGGTTCATATTTCTATTTTGGTAATCCATCAATTCTAGCTTACGTTGCTTTGGAATTAAGATTCAAATTTCATAGCTTTGTTTTGTCATATATTTCCTAACCTTGAAAGGTGTAACGACCAGGTGATTTTCGACCCTCGAAAATTGACACTAATACGTCCAACGTATAGATTGCCGAGCAATAGAGTGCCGAAAATACAAGGTTGCTAGGGTTTCTAAGAAAAAGAGATAGAATAAGAAAAAGAAACAACGGCACAGAATCTCACAATCGCAGCGGAACAAAATATGATATGCAACAACAACATTTTATATAAAGGAAAGATGTAACTGTTAATGCACATACAAGATACCAGGGTACAACAAACAAGGCAGTCATAGTAACTCGTCCTCAACTGCTGTCTATGCAGCCTACAATACACAGCGGAATATAGTTAAATACGTGCAATACTTCTTTTCCATCCAGCTCTTCTCCTGATCACCATAAGCATCCTAACCTAAAATTCTGTAATACTTGGTCTGACCCGAGCATTACATTAAAGTAACACCCAAATCAGGCTGGAAACCTGCATGAGTAAACACATTTGATTTGAAATACTTCAGTTATTAAAATCTTTCAAAAAACAAGGTAACTCGTACAACACGACGAGTTTTTTTTCCTTTTTTTCGTAGTGGATCTAGAGAATTCTTGTATCCAATTTCGGTCTCTTCGGGGTCAAATTAATAAATTTTCAAATGTCCAAGTCCGTTTTAAATAAACAATCCATATTCAAATTTTTTCTCAATCATATATGGAAGTTTTATTTATAACTGTTTATTTCCTATAAAGCGTATCGATTTCTGTTCTAACTGTTATAACCTGCCTGGCCACTAGATGGTACAGACAAGGATAAATGAATAAGAATTCAAGAACAATAAACCCAAACATAGATCGTTAACCAAAATAACGCTTAACACTAATATTTAAAACAATTCACAAACAAAATTAATTAATTTCCTTTAATTGAGCCTACTTATATTTTTGATCCAAATTTTATTTAAAATCTAAGAAATTACAAAGCGAATTTTTATTACTTAATTTAAAATTTTACTAGTCCAATAACAAATTTTACTAATTAACATAAGTTTTAAACCATTTAGGATTTTATTACCTACCTAGTTACCTAGGATTTTGATCAGATAAATTTTTATTTAAATAACTCACTTTAAATTATTAAAATTTATCTAGGTTCTCTATCGATTAACAAATTTTAACTCAGAATATAAAGTTTGATAAGAGGATCTTATCCTTTTAACATTTCTAATATATATATATACATATATTTTTCTAAACAAACGAGCCTGGCCTACACTGGCCCAAAACAAAATACGGCCGCTCCCCTTTTCCTCTCCTCCTTTCTTTCCGTTTTTTCGAAATGAAAACGTGCACACTAGTGTACGCGTGGCACTCCCCACGACCCATCGACCATCGAACTCATCGCCGACCATCCATGCAAAATCCGCTCGACCTCCTCCCCACGTTCCACCTCTTGGAATGCCGCCAAAAACCCTCATTCAAAAATTCGAACCGCTGCTCCAATAACACAAAGGGGGATCGAGCCGCCCCATCACTCCTCCACACCACCACACCTGATCGTACACCCCCAAATTTCACCAAAAGGCTTGCCATGGCCATCTCCAACTTTTCCCCCAGGCGCGCACCCTTCCGGCTGCCCCCATGTCGCCGTAGCTCAAGGAAAACCGAACCCCTCCAAGAACTTGCCAAAACCCTAAAATGAGTTCGTCTGACTTCCTTGTTCCACTAAAAATCACGACACATTTTTCCCCGATGCGCCTCCGCCCAAACCTCCTCCACGCCCAACCCTTTGCTACACCATCGACTCGATCACCTCAACTCGACCAAAAACAAGATTCCAGCCATCTCTCTTTTTCCTCGCTTCACATGTAACGAAAAATCACCAAACTACTATTAAAAATCACCATTCTCAGAGACAAACATACCTATATAACCAATTTGTTAAATTATGTTATTCAAATTTTGGCTATCTCAAGGTTATTTATCGGGAACTAGGCCTTTTTTCCCCTGTACTGACAGATAGCTAACGAAATGAATTTTAAAATAAAATATACTCATGGACAATCGCTTTTGCTATTGGAACTAAAGTCTAAAACCTATTAGATCAAGAGATATCTATTTTTGAAGATTGCATGATTTATTTATTACCAAGATCAAAGGTGCTATTGAGTTACAGATTGTATTCCCTATGATCAACCCAAATACATATATAGCGTAGAGACTCATTATCACATGATTACTTGAAAAATAAGACGTCCATTCAATTTTCAAACATATGTAAATACGTATATGGATCCAATAAGTAAGGGACCAAGTTTTACTTACTGATCTTGGAAAGAAGAAACACTGCTTGTTTTGAGTTACAGGGTGTATTATACATTCCAAGTTCACATACGATTCGTATTCACTTTTCATTGATCAAAACTTTAACAAATCATAGGTATTTGTAAGTGTACATAGTACAATAAGATTGTTTACTCACCTTTTCTTTGAATAGAGCAATGATTCTTTTTTTTCTCTGAAACTGTTTGCTTGCTTTGGTTTGATCCTCTCGTACTTGAGTTTAATGGCAGCTTGTGTTATTTTTTTTTCTATTCGAATGCCAAAATATGAAATAAGGTGGTGATATGTAGGTACATTTATAGGGAGTGGAAGTGTATAGTGCAAGCTAAAAGAAGAGGATAAATATACATACCTGTACAGTTTTCTTCTTTTTTATTTAGTTTTATTCTTGATTTGAAAAAATGTGACTTGATTTAAATATAAATCTGATTTGATTATATATATATATACATATATATATGTTTGATGTTATGTTTTGAAGCTTGGATTTGACGTGCATCTATTTCAATGTCCCCTTATGTGTTTACATGTACATTTATACGAGTTGACATATATATATATATATATATATCCTCATGTGTATATGTTTCCCTTTTCCATTTTTATAATAATGCATATATATACATATATATCTCTACATATATACATTTAATTATTATCATAGAGTTTGTGCTTCCTTGTAGATATGTATATCCTTATTTACACATGTATTTACATTCTTCAAATTCACTTATATATATATATATAAACATATACTTATGTATATCTTGTCATCTCACACATATATGTATATACATTTTTGCAATTTCCATATACACTACTTTATATAGCGCGCACACAAACATATATATATATATATATACAAATATATATATGTATATACACACACACACACATACACTCATACACACACTCTTATATGCTGATACACACACACAAATAGATATGAACATCATTAACTTGTATATATTTATATTTATATGCAAATATGTGGGTATCCTACCTGGAATTTTAATGGTAGAGTTTATATTCATATTTCTAAAATATTTATCATATCCAGAGAATTAATAATTAAATATTTAATAAAGCTTTTAATAAATTTATACATTTAGATATTTTAATTATCATAAAATTTATATATTCGACCAATCAACATTAGTATCCCAATAATTTAAATCGGTTAATCAACCAATTAACCGATGTTAAAAATCAGGGTCGTTAAAAAAGGTGAGCTATTCACTCACGATTTATAATCTTATGCCAAGTGAATGAATATCAATTGACATGTTATTGAAATGTTGCAATAGTTAAGAAATTTTGTGTAGTTTGGTTATGATTTGTTATGACATATGTTCACCCATGTTCCCATATTATTTTTGACATGAAATTATTATTGATATTATATTGTTTATTTATAAAAATAGATGTGATGATATGGTTATTAGTATGCTTCATCACGTTAATATTAAATTGCTATGTTGAAAAGAAAAAAAGGAAAATGTTATATTAATTTAAAGGTTGGCACTTTTGTGATGGAAATTGTCATAGTATGTTATGTGAAATTTATGTGTGAAAATCAGAAAAGAAAGGAAAAGAAAAAAAGAATAAAATTTATATGCAAATATCTATTATGTTGGAAATCGCCTAAATTGCAATGTTAAAAATGGTTGCATATTGGGTTATGTTATGGTAGCAATCTTATGACACCTTCCGCTATATTATGTAGTTTGTATGTAATTATGTGTTATTGTATGTGATTGGTTATGTAAGTAATATGTTATATGATTCATTATGCAAGTTATGTGCCATCTTATGTAAATTGTTATGTAAGATTTTGTGTTATGTTAATTATTTTATGTAAATCATGCTGCAAGTTCCCTTAGTTTTAGGAATTCTCTGTAGGTTGAAATGATACATGCCCGATGATCTTTAGAATAGGGAAAAATCTTATGGGTTGAAATGATAAACCAAGTGGTTTTTTATTGATTTTCGAAAATTTGGGATTGCAGGTTGAAATGATATATATCCGTAAATTTTAAATTATTGCGGATTGAAATGATAAATATCTGTATCACTTGACCCTAGGATAGAAAACTATATACGGACACCGGTGGCCTGTCATAAAAGTGATTTTTGTAATTTTGGAAAGATGTGTTTTATAAAAAACGAAAATAATTTTTAAATTTAATATAAAGATTTTATTTTAGAACATGCGTAAAATTTAGATTTTAAAATTATATGTTTTAAGAATTCAAAATTTATAAGTAAGTTTTAAAATGTAAATTTTAAGGTTTTACTTATAACTTTTTTTACTTTTTTTGTTTTTTTAAAATATAAGACCTAATTTAATAACATTTAATAAAAATAAAATGTTTTATATTTAAATATTTAAATTAATATATTTATTTTAATATATAACTTATTTTAATATATAACCTATTTTAATATATAAACTGTTTCTAAAAAATAAACTATTTCAATCTATACCTATTCTAGTATATAAACTATTTCTAATATATAATATATTTCAATCTATAATCTATTTTTAAAATATAAACTATTTTTAATGTATTACTACTCCAATATATAAACTACTTTCAATATTCAAAATGTTTAAAGTTGGAACCATTATGATTTAGATTTAACTGATTCAAAATGCGAATATTTTGATACGATGGTTTAACTTATTTTATGGTTATGATTTTGAAGTGAATATGATTTCGAAAGTGATATGATTTTGAACTGAATATGATTTTAAAAGCAATATGATTTTGAAGTGAATATGGTATTTTGATATAAATGGTGAACCGGTTTTGGAAATATAAAAGAACCAACTGGTGTGAAATAAGCGTTTGGTTGTTGAAGAGACCGGGATCAAATATTTTCATACTCTCCGCCAATACCGAAAACCATTTTAACAACTGTGCACGTGGTGGATATTCCAAAATGAAGTAGGATGGTTTGGCGAACGATTCTGTATGAGGTATTAACGTAGCCCTGACTCCCTCGAGTCAGCTTGATGTGGCTAAAACAAGAGCTATACCGGGCCAAGCAAGTTCGCTCCTTCTATCAGGCACATTTCTTCCATACCATATTATGACTTTGTGATTGATTTAGTGGCCACCCTTTTATTTGATTTTGGGAGTGTGTTCCAAGGTGGGTCGTAGTAGCTGCTATGCATTACCACAAGTCCTGGAGTGAAAACGGTAGAATCCTACCATGGCATTGCCTCGCATGCCTTATCATATGCCTTATCGTGCCGATTATGAGTTTGGTTTGTGTCATACCTATGGAGTGCTCCTTGATAGCCCACCAGTTTATGATGGAGTTTATAGTACTGTATAGACTATGACATTTATATAAAAAAGTGTTAAGGGGGATATGTGTAACGACCCACAAATCCGTACACCTTGAGTCAACACTATTCTACATCAATCAATTCAAGATGAACAGAAAAACGAACCATTTGGGTTAAAAAAGAAGAGAAGAAGAAAATAGAAAACAACATCAGAATCTAACCATCGCAGCGGAATAAAATATAATAGATAATCACATATCTTTACACCAAAAACAAATACTATATCTGTTTATACATACATCATCAGATTATACATAACACACAATTGGACAGTAATCATAATTTGTCCTCACAATCTGAATACATAGCCGAATATGTAACACAAATACGGAAGTACGTATATCCATCTAGCTCGTCTCCTGCTCCAAAGCATACTTTCCTGTATTCTATAATACTCGGTCTGACCCGAGCATTACAGGTAAATAACACCCGAGTTAGTTTGGAATACCAGCGTGAGAAATCACACTCAAATTGATTATTAATGTTGCAAAAATCCTTTGAAAATCAAAGCATCTCGTAAGACCACGCCACAAATAAACATGTCGGGTTTTTACCTTTCGATAGCTAAAACATTTTTTTTAAATCCTCTGATATTATAATAGTGTCTAAAGAAAGTAAAATAGAATCTAGCTGAAATGCTTGCATATCACGTTTCAGCAATAGTTGGGCACAATCAAAACCGTACGGGCGCGTAGGGAAAATGGATTTCCAACTAATGACTAGGCACTGGGGTACCACCTGTCACGATACCTGGTCTAGATCAGCATACAAAGGATCACTCCCGACCCCCTGCAACACAAGACCGGGACTACCCCTTACTGGATAATCCCGAGTAAGATCACACCACGGTTGGGATCAGCAACCGCGCAACTAAGCCGAAATAAAAGGGACATCTAGACAGGGATGACCTCACCCTGAAATGGGTGCTACCCACCTAGCCTTGCTGCATAACCCCTGATTTTCAGTCATTCCCGGTTGATGAGGCTTGAGGCTAAGTGTTACCTTTTAAGAACGTTTCACTTAGAATGCCAATCGTCCACCTGACGATGTGCTGAAAGCATTCATCCATACAAGTCCGTCTCGGGTTCGAACGGTACCGAAGGCACTACTCCTACTACATCCATTTTGAAATCATCCTCTGGATTAGTAGCGACTAGCCCTTGCACTTCACTGCTCCATCTTCGACTCCGAACTCGTTTCTCCACGAAAACGTACAACCCGGATCGTAGTGGTTTTCGAGAAATTAATCCCCATCCCAGTCTCTTCGAAACGATCAGCGCATTGGCCAACATTGATAGTCGGTTATTTAACTATCAATTAACATTCACAACAACCATCAAACAATAAATAATCTTGTCCAAAATATTTATTATTCCCAAAATATCTTCGCAAGATATATTTCCATTTTCAACCCTTTTGAAAACAGTTTTCAACCCACACTCTTCATATGGAATAAATTCCTAAATGTTTATTTCCACTGAAAATACCAAGTACAAATCTTTAGATTTTTGAAATAACTTTAAAACACTTTATTATAAAATATATTTTAACATTTAGATTGAAAACTATTTCAATACTTTATTAAAAATATATATATTAGGAATATTTAAAATGAGGCTACTTTATAAAATATAAAACTAGAGTTTCTCTTTAACAACAAATATCAAATCACTTTTACATAGTTACTGCTATAATAGATTAAAAGAAAATACTTACTTTAGAATTTAAATGTTTATAAATAATAAATTTCCTAACATACTTTTAAAAACAACATTAAAGCCTTTAAATTATATTTAAAAATTTTACTTTGAAAACGTACTTGGCTATCCAGGGAAATACTCTTCTCTTTCTATCTTTAAAATAAATCACTATTTATTTTTAAACAAATTTTTCCATTCCTTTAATAAATTACCATCGTGAATTTATTCTTCCAAATATCCACTGATATATTACTTTACTTTTATAAACCCAGTATATAAATTCCATATTCCCACTTCTCTTTTAAAGTTCCATCTTCAACCACTTAAATCAATTTTCAAATTAATTTCCAGTTTACTCCATTTTGAAATAAATTTCTTTACTTACTCAATTCATTTCAAAATCCATTAATTATAGACTTTTTTTTTGATTTTAAATCTTTTAACTGAAACATAACAATTTTAGATTTTCCAAATTTCTTCTTTATTCTTTTCAATAATTTAAATCTTAAATTTAAAATAAATGCTTTATTCTTTTAAATAATAACACTGAAGTTTAAAATTCATTATCTTCCTGTTTATTCAAAATCACCTTTTCATATACGGAATTTATTTATTAGAATTTGAAAACCACTATTATTCTTATCCAGTTCATTCTTAGTTTATTTTAATTCTGTATAATTATTTCACTTACAAATTCTCCTCCTTTTATTTTCTTTTCAAAAATCCAATTCTATATAATTTGATAACTCAGTGTACCGAAATATATTCAAGTAAACCATAGCATTAAATATTCCAATTATCAATAATATTCATCACAGAATATCGAATATTCATAACAGAGAATATTAAACAATATAAATAATTTTAAGGAATCCAGTAGGATTCCTCCAACCTGTTTTCTTGCATCCACAGATGTTAGCACAATATAAAATATCAATTCCACTTCGAGGTGGAATATCGTGGTATATGGGTTTTAAATATAATATCTTCCGCTATTATGCGGCGCATAGGGTCTCATCCGCTATATAATGCGGGAATTCGATTATTCCAAGATATATTATATACTACTATATATAATACTGCACATCAAAACAATTCAATCATTCAATTAATTATTTAAATTTAACTATTTAAATTTAAATAGTCATCCAGAAGAGTGAGATTAACTCACCTTATTCCATTTGCAACCCATTTCCAAACTAGCTTGTTTCTTCACAGTTCTTCACAATTTAAACCTTGTATAAACATTTTCATTTTATAAATATTTGAACTAATCGAACAATTAAATTCCCATTTATGAATTTAATTACCAATGATTTTATTTTAAACCAATAATTAAATTAAACCGACTTCCCTTTAAAATAATATTTTTAGTGATAAAATAATTAAGTACGTTTGTTAAACAAATTAATCACTCTAACCATATTATTTGAAATAACCTGTAGATTAAAATATGAATATTCATTATTATTTTTTCTTTTAGAAACTACAAGTACTTAGAACTTTATTTATAAGGATTTAAAAATCTAATCTTTTTATAAACCTTTCAATATTTAAAAATCCCCATATATGTGTATATCTCTAAAATCTTTCTGTATAAAAATCTTATTTGTAAATTTTTTGTTTATCTCAGTATATTTAACATGCATGTGAGTGTATATATATATTTATTTAATTTGAATAAATAAAACGATACCTCCCTGCTCGACGTTGCCATCACCACAATCTGCCCTACCATTCAAAGCCGAACCCTAGACCCCTCACTTGACCGAACGCTGACATCCCAATGTTCAACTCGCGACCCTACCTCTCCACTACGCGACCCATCGACTCGAGATACCAGGTCGAAAAATTCTTCTACGCGAAACCCTAGCTTCGAGACCTCGCACGAACACTCCAGCGAACGCGACAATCCCAGAGCGAACATCTCCTAATCCCACTGCCTCGCGACATCTGCGACCAATTTCGAGCTTCACTTTCCCCTCCACGGCCTCGTGCTCGCGAGCCCGAGCTCCATGCTTCGCGTGCACCATTTCACTTCGTGCTCGCTGCCTCTTTTTTTTTATATGAATGACTTGATTTCGTTCTATCCCTTTTTTTCTCTAGCACGTGAATTCGAGTATGAAGGCGAAAGAGGAAAGAAGCTTGCGTTAAAAGATGGAAGGGTGTGGCTTATATGAGAAGGTTTGACTATTTAAATTAAATTCCATTAGATTATTCTAGGCATTTTCAGATCGTACGACCAAACGGTAACTCCAAACACTGCGAAAATTGAAATCCGACAATAATATAATATTACGGATCCAATGGAACTGGTTTCGTCGAAATCCGAGTCTATGCCTCGGAAGGCTATTTTTAAATTCAATTTAAACGATATAAATTCAAAACTGAACAAAACACTTCCAAATTCAATTTGGACACTTCTACTATCTTCAGTACTGTCAATATAAATTTTACAAGCCTTCAAATTATTTTTAACAGGCTTAAAACTCAAGTTTTCATATTTTACCCAACTTCAAATTATTTAATTCAATAATTTAATTATCAAATAAATAGTGCTATTTGAATTCAGGTTAAAAATTAACTTCTAAATATTTAAAATCAATTAAATATTTCAATCTCAAACATCCAAAAATTCTGGGTCATCACAATATGTGTAACGCCTTAACGCCTTAACGCTATTTTAATATTTTACTTTATTGTAGACATTATTTATATAGCGTATTGTATTATGTATGTAGATAGTTCCATGGATCCTTAAAAAATGGAAATCCCAAACATTCTTTAAGTTACCGCATTTCATTTTGACATTTCACTTGAGCTGGTTTACTTGCATAAAATTGTTAATCCTGACTTGAGTGTTTTGTGTTTTTGCTTTATGCTCGAGTCAGCCTGAGTATTATAGCATTTGATACTCACCTTTGCACCTTGGAGCTTTGCTTGGAGATTTATCTTTTATCTATTCAGCTTTTCGGTTATCTCAGTTATTTCTAGTTATCTATGTTCATACTTGTCATTCGTTTATGTATTAGAGACTTCTTTATATTTAGGATTTCTATTGCATTTGCTTTAGACTCTGATGTTGTAGTAGCTTCGTGAACTATAATTTATCTATTCCGTTGTATATTGTTGTATTACTCTGTGTCTATGATTCTGTGATTGATTTATTTAATGTATATGCTAAGTTTTGCCAAATATAAATAACAATATGTTATTTTGAGCAATTCAAGTTTAACATGTGTGGTTTATTATCGATTTGAATGGTTCAAAATAGCGGGTCGTTACAGTTGGTATCAGAGCTCTGGTTTAGTAGCTTATGGAGTAAAAACTCATTAGAAATAGGGTAGTACCCTAGAATGAGTAGAATCAATTACGGAATCATCTTTCCTTTCGAGCCTATCTTCTTAGTTAGGATTCTCTTTGATTAGGTCCCTCTAAATTTTAATCTCTATCTTTGTTCTAAATCCATTGTTGAATCATCCTATGAGAGAGCGTATTTGTTAGTGTTATAAAAATGTTTTACATCATATTGTTTAGTTTGTTAAATATGATTATATTATATATATAAAATTATAATTTTTTGAAATTAGATAGTTAAATGAATTGGCTATTGGAAATGATAATTTTAGATTATCATTTATTGTTTTGTTAACATTCCTAAACCGGTAACTATTGTTGTATGTTATAAGGAGATTAAATTTTATAAACATGGTAATAAATTTGATTTGCAAATGAGATAAAATTAAATTGTGGATTTGAGAATTTAATTTTTGGTGCTTTTCAATTTTTCTTCTTCAAATTTTGAAAAAAATAAAATAAAAATAATATTAATATTAATATTATTTGAAGTTATTTTCAAGTAGAAATTGATTCCAAAAGAATTTTTAAAAGAAGCAAGTCAATACTGTAATGACCCGAAATTTTCGACTCCGAAAATTCGACACTAATACGTTCACCGTAGAAGTGTCGAGCAATCGAACGTCGAAAATCCCTGATTGTTAGGGTAAAAAGAAAAGAGGTAGAAGAAGAAACAAAAAAAAACAATACAGAATCTCACAATTGCAGCGGATCAAAATATAATATCAAATATTAGCATTTATACAAAGAAAAGCTGTAACTGTCAGTATACATACAATATCAGAGCACAATCATTCACAGATAAACTGGATAGTAGTAACAACTTGTCCCTGACTACTAATACTACAATCTCAAATATACAGCGGAATATACTCCATACGTTCCTGCCACCCAGCTCGCCACCTAATCTCCAGAACGTCCTAACCTGAAAATCTATAATACTCGATCTGACCCGAGCATTACAATAAAGTAACACCCGATTCAGGCAGGAAACCAACGTGAGTAAACCCATATAAATTGAAATACTAAGTTATAAAATTTCTTTGGAAACCCTGGTAACTCGTTCATCATTACGAGTTCTTAACTTGTTTTAGCCAATTCTTATCTCACAACATAATATCTAATTACCGTTACTTAGTTTCAGCGGTCCTGTTTACTCTGTTTATTCCATTCCATACTATTTAAATTTACAAATCAAATCTACAAAGAATTATAGATTCCTAATCGAAGTGGTTCCAAATATTGCTGATATCCGACCCCGATCTCTTTGAATTCAATGCCATCTTTTAAATCAAGTTGTTTAAATAAAACAATTTAATTCAAATCAGAATATCATATTCACACAGCAATTCATATCACATGATATTACAGATTATCATACTAGAGATATTAATCAATCCAAGCATTGAGTACAATTAATCATCCATAAGAAAGATTAATTGATCACACAATATATAATTTATTTAATTTAACCCAAATAAACTAATTACTTATGAATCAATTACCTATAATTCTGCTTAATTAATATTAATTAATTACAATCCATTTATTATTATTTTAGTTAATTATTGAAATTAATTAATTATCCTTTAATAACCTAAGTCCTTAATTAATTTAAGATAAGCCATTTATCTTAATTAATTACTTAACTAAATTTTTATTTAAATTAATGGTTTGAAACTAATTTATTTTTAACACTCAAAATTACTTGAGACCTTTTGATTAATTAAAGTTTAATACACTTATCTTAATCACTTACTAAATTACATCATTAAATTTCATTTGAAATACTTAGGAATAATTTAAATAATTAACCTAATATAAAAATTTTCAAACCCAAACAATTTTAAAATCATTTAACTTTAAATTTGGAGTTTGCTTTGAAAACTTATTCATGAAATTTTTCTTTAAAACTTTGATCAATACTTTGCTTTGGAACTTTGTTCATCTCTTTAATTTATAAAACTTGTTAACTTACAAAAGAAAAACCCGAGCCCAAGCCCAAAATTTCCCGAGCCAAACCTGGTCCCTTCCTTTCATCTTAAAATCACCTAATTCACTTAATTACGAACTCGAGCCTGACCCGATGAACTCTCCTTCTTCCCCCGACTCTCTCTTACTTCACCGCTTCTTCTATCTTCTACTTATTCCCAGATTCCAACCACCGTGTGCACACATACGTATCCATGCACACCTTATACGATCGTCTAGCCACACCGACGACCATCCACCCTAGTCATAGTCGACCCTCGACCCCTCTCATCACCTGAAACAGCGACCTAGGCGTATCGTTGAAGTTTTCAAACCTGAACCAGTTACTGGCATCACTCGAACCTCTAAAACCACTTTACCATGCCTCCTCAGACAACCAGCACCCACCATACCTCGTCCCTAACTCTGCCACACCCTCCTCCCTCTTCCTACAAAGATGCGCAGTCCCCTCCTCTCCCATCGACCTCGCGAATTCCTCCAAACCGACGCTATGCCAACAGCAACTTAAACCCTAGATTGACCTTACCTCACCAATCCATGCTATAGGAATACCATCCACCATTTTTCACTGATGCCACTCCTACCAACGCTCCTTCCTGCCAACCGCCCAGTCGCACGAGTGACCCTATCGCCAGAATTTGACAACACACGTAAATCCGTTCAACACCCAATTCTCCACTCGATACTTCACTAAACATCTCGAATTCACATTTAAAAAATTGTCATTTTCAATGGCGAATCAGTTCATATAAGTAAAAGTCCAAATTTTCATGTTTGAGTTTTGTCAGTTAAAAATTTTCTACTGTAAAACGAGGCTCTCTCCCCATATACTTCATACTAGATCTCGAAAAGATTTTTAGATTAAACTACATCTAGAAACAAACAGGTTTCTTCTTGAAATCATGGCTTAAAACAAAACACATAAAGAGATATTGATTTTAAAAGATTGATGTTTAACAGTTTTTCAAGTAAACATGAAACAAGAGAACACGGTGGCTTGCTTTTATTGAGTTACAGATGTTGAATCCATGTTTACCCTTTCCATATAAGCTTGAATCCCTTGACTCATGATCACATGCTGAAATACAAGAGCTTATCTGAATTTACATACATTTATAAGTAAGTAAGGAAGAATAGGTTTACTCACCTTTATTTTGTTTGAACAGAAAATAGAGCTTGAACTGCCAGTTGATTTTGCAACAGATCTGAAAAGTTGATTTTAGTTGTGTTGAATCTTGGATCTTTGCTTTAGTTTTCAATTGAATTTGAAGTTACTTGATTCCAGTTTGAAATCTTAAAGTTTGATTTTCTTTTTAGTTTTAGTTTTGAAAGATGAAATAAAAGAGAATTTTAGAAATGAATATGAAAATGCTTTGAATTGAAAACAACCTTCTCTAACATTTTATTTATATTTTTCTAAATTAAAAGAAACAAATGCCACTTGTTATTTGCATGTTATAACTAGCTTAGACTGGTTAATTTGCATGCATTTATATTTATTTTCGTTTTTATATTTCCATTAATACATTTTCTTCTTACTTATATTTATATAACTTTAAAGAAAAAATGATATGAAATTTGATTAATAACTATATATAAATACTACTGTTAAAAAGTAGATTTTAACTAGCTTTTGAAAATTACTACATGGAATTCAAATCAATTCTTCCTAATCACAATATATATATATATATATATATATATATATATTATAACTAGAAATATCTTATGCGAATTTTTGGTAATATATATATATATATCCACACTTTTACAATCTTCCTTATATTTTACTTCTCATGACACACACACACACACTCTTATATGCTTGTATAAGTATACACTTAATGTTTTCAACATCGTAAAGTTTGCATATATCTATTTATATATTTATTATAAGATTTATCATTTCCAGAGATTTAAAAATTCAACATTTATTATAGTTTCTAATCCATTTATATATATCTAGATATATTTTTTAATTATTAGAATTTATTTGTTCAACTTTCAAATTAGTATTTTTAATAAATTTGATCCTGTAATTACCAGTTAACAGATATCAAAAATCTGGGTTATTACATCCCTTCCTCCTTTAGAACTTTTCGTCCCCGAAAAGGAACGAAGCAAGAATTTTAATTACAATGCTTATTAACAGTTAAATTATTCTTAAACATCTTTAACTCTTAACTCTTTTTATTTGATTTTCTTTTTAAATGCTTTAACAATTTACATAATATTATCAAAATAGTTTTATAAAAATACTTTTTATAAATCGATGTGTCAACAAGCCCATCCTTGTTCTCACAGAAATTCGGTCATACGTTGATCAGGCGTAGGATTGAAAATCTATAAGTACTTAGCAGATCCGTTTTCAACACCCAGTGAAAATAATTAGAAAACCTTTTTTTGAAAGTATAGAAAACATTTTTGGTGAGAATTCTTTGGAAATGATCACCCCCTCCATGGTCGCAGTTATCCCGATGGTTACATTCCCATCCCGGAATAATCCATAGAAAACTGTAGGTCTCCGCTCCCCTCGATTACACCCTACAACCGCCACAGATTGCAGCTACAGCCAGGGTTACATCGCCATCACGGCAAAAATTCATGTAACTGTAGGCATCAGCGCCTTTGAATTTCGCTACCCAACCACAATCCTCAGGAACGTCAGTTAGTCTGGACTTTCTCCCAGGATCAAATTTAGAACCCCCTTAGGGATCAAGGCAGAACCACCCTGTGGATCTCCTATTAGAAGTTTCACTTAAATGGGAGCGCCTTTTTTCCCACAGTCGTTCTAAAAACATTTTATACTATACATATATAGTATATTTCAAATCATACTCTTATATGTATCACATATAAATCTCCTTTACACAAAATCGATATCTCAAAATCGATAGTTTTCAAACTTGGCTTTCAAAATTCCCAAAATCGATTTTTCCTAAAAGTCAAAAGCCTTTCAAAATAAGTGGGTTCCAAAAACCCTTTTCCAAAAATCATTCCCATAAAATCATATATATATATATATATATAAGTATAAATAAGTTTATTCTTTTAACTAGAACAAAATACTTTTGGATCACATCTTACTTATGTAAATTCCTTTTTATACTTCAAATATTTTTCAAAGATCTTTTCTTCTGGTTATATATCCAACAAGGAGAGTCTATCATATGTAACAAATATATATATGTATGTATGTATGTATGTATGTATATAATTTATGCCAAATCAAATATTCAAGTTTGATTTCTTCTACAAAATTATTTGCCACCCTACTTACTTTTTATAAATTGAGTTTTAATTACAGTGATATCTAACTTCGACTCTTATACATCATATATTTCTCAAAATATACCTTTTCCATTCAATAATCATTTTAGATTCTTTTCAAAATTTTCAATATCTATTTCATTCAAGCACATACGATGTACATATATCATCCATACGCAATATCAAATTCGATCGCTCCTCGATCACACAGTTTCACTTCCGAACCAGTATCGTCCACTCAACTTTCTAGTGCGGACTCAGATCTATTTTCTTGATAAGAAACCGTCATTCTCCTTGCAAAGCCATAACCATGATAGAGAATTTTCAGAATCAATCAAAAATCCATATCCAGGGTTCGCCGTCGAAAATCGAGTGAAAAATCCCAACTCGGATCGATATATTATCTCGAAATTCTGTGCTCGAATCTGGATCAAATCGTTATGGGAATAGGATAATATAAATACATCCTGTGTATTTATCTTCATTTATTATTAGCTCAATCAATTTCCTTTTATTCCCATTTCTGATTTCTATTCAGTTGTACACAATTGCTTTAATTTCCATTTAGGTTATCACTTCAATTCTAAACAGTTTGCACTCTGACCAACTTGGCTTTAGAAAATAGCTTTGAAAAGTTTAAAATGGATATGTAGTTGTAAAATAGCAATTAGTTGTAAATAGTTAGGTAGTTATAAAATAGTTATAAAATAATAAATAGTTGTAGAATAGTTAGATAGTTGCAAAATAGTTGTAAAATATTAATTAGTTATAAAACAATTGTAAAATTGTTGTAAAATAATTAAATAGTTTCAAAATAGTTATAAAATAAGTATAAGACAGGTTGGTCTTTAAAAATAAAGGTTGCATAGTAAATAGCTTGAAAAATAGATTTAAAACAGTTTATGTTAAAACAATTTATTTGGAAATATTTCAGAGTCAAACTGGTTCAATTTCCCAATCTCCACTTTCAATCAATTTCCAATTTCCACTTCCATTTTAATCGATTCAATTTCAATTAAATTTGGATTAGCTTCAATTTCTTTCCTAAATTCAAATCAATTTCCATTTGAATTTATTTCAATTCCAATCTCAACTTTAACCATCTCAAATTATATAAATTCGAGTTAAATTTTCAAATATCGATTTAATCCCCTTAAATCAAATTAACCTTTACTTTTGATTTAATAACCTAAGTCTTTAACAATTTTCAATTTTGAATCCAAATTTCAAATATTCATTTTAAATTACCTTTACTTAACTTATTTCAAGGTTCAAGTAGGAGTTCAAAACTTTTTAAACAATTTAATCTGCAGAATCCAATTTACTACCCTATTTGAACTTCTAACTTTAAAACCAATTCTTAACAATTTTAGTTTGCATGTTTATTTTTAACATTTAAATCTTAAGTTCAAAGTGATTTTATTACCATATGTTCAATCTTTATTTCTTAAAATCAAAATCTATTAAATAGTTTCAAATTAGAGTTTTATTTCCATTAAATTTCAACAGCGAATATATATTATCTCAATCCACTTCTTAATTTATTTAAACAACCCAATTCATAGTTATACAGATTATTAATAGCAACATGATGATAGCAGGATATGTCTAAGTAAATTAACATCCAAATTATCTAAAACATCCATCAATATCATCCATTACCCATTTCCAGAACTCAAACCCGTTTTGAGATCACACATAACTCCCTTTAAATCAACCCATTTAACTTTCTAAGTTAAATCTCAATTTCATTTAATCCAGTCAACCTTACTCAATTTGAATTATCCATTTCAAATATTAAACTTCTTATCAATATCATTCCCCACTTATAAGTTCAAAAACTTAATTCTCTTTGGGTTATACTCTCAATATAGAATTCAACACTTAGTGTTTACTCAAATCAACTCTGATATTATGTATATCCCACATATGTATATATATACCTGTTTAAATATTTGCGCACCAAGTCATATTTCAAAATTTAAACCATTCTTGGTTTTCAGTTCAAAAAAATTTCTTTACATTTTTTAAAACAACTCTTGTTTTAAGATAAGATTCCTACACTTAAAAATAGTTTGAAATATATTATTTATTATGTCTTTTAATACTTTGAAACAATTTAAATTTTCTGAACATAGATTTAAAATTTCATAATTCCAATCTTTTCAATTTATATGTCATACTTATCTAAATTGTTACTTCCTTAAAATATTCCATTTTTCTTTATCATTAATTATTATTAGAGAACAAACATTCCATTATTAGACAGAACAACCATTTTATGATAATAACCAAGATTATCATATTTGGAAACCAATTCACTATATATTATCTCACAATTTACTGGAAAATAAAATCTGGGTAACTTATTTCAGCATTCTGAAAACACTTGTACAAATTTTAGGATTTTAATCTCTGGTTTGAATCCAATTCTAGCTTAGCCTATTGTATAGTTCATATTATCCAATTCCTATTTGGTTATATATATTACCACTTAAATTCTTATAGTCTTATTCAACTTTATTAACAACCAATCGTCTTAATATATATATATAATAATTTGAAAAATTATTGCTTTATATATCAAAATATAAACTTATATAAAAATCATTCATTTCTAAAATCATTTTAAAATCTTTATAAAAGAAAAAAACATGTACTCCCTCATATATATATTACACTCAACTCATTCTAGGGTATTACTGACCCCATCTCTAATGAGTATCCCCACTAGAGCCAAGGTTCCAGCTTAACCTTCAGCTCTGATACTAAATGTAACGACCTGAAATTTTCGAGTCCGAAAATTCGACACTAATACGTTCACTGTAGACGTGCCGAGCAATCGAACGCCGGAAATCCCAGATTGTTGGGGTAAAAAGAAAACGAGGTAAAAGTAGAAAACAACAGCACAGAATCTCACAATCGCAGCGAATCAAAATATAATATCAAATATCAGCATTTATACAAAGAAAAGCTGTAACTGTAAATATACATACAATATCAGAGTACAATCATTCACAGATAAACTGGATAGTTGTGACAACTTGTCCCTGACTACTAACAATACAATCTCAAATACACAGCGGAATATACTCCATAAGTTTCTGCCATCCAGCTCGCCTCCTGAGCTCCAGAACATCCTAACATGAAAATCTGTAACACTCGGTCTGACCCGAGCATTACAATAAAGTAACATCCGAGTCAGGCTGGAAACCAGCATGAGTAAATCCATATAACTTGAAATACTAAGTTATAAAACTTCTTTGGAAATCATGGTAACTCGTTCATCATTACGAGTTCTTAACTTGTTTCACAAAATAATGTCTAAGTACCGTTACTTAGTTTCAATGGTCTTAAATTTACAAATCAAGTCTATAAAAAATTATAGATTACTAATCGAAGTGGTTCTGGATATTGCTGATATCCAACCCCGATCTCTTCGAATTCAATGCCATCTTTTAAACCAAGTTGTTTAAATAAAACAATTTAATTCAAATCAGAATATCACATTCACACAGCAATTCATATCATAGGATATTATAGATTATCATACTAGAGATATTAATCAATCCAAGCATTCAATACAATTAATCATCCATAAGCAAGATTAATTAATCACACAATTTATAATTAATTTAATTTAACCCAAATAAACTAATTACTTGTGAATTAATTACATATAATCCTACTTAATTAGCATTAATTAATTACAAACTATTTACTATTATTTTAATTAATTATTGAAATTAATTAATTATCCTTTAATTATCTAAGCCCTTAATTAATTTAAGATAAACCATTTATCTTAATTAATTACTTAATTAAATTTTTATTTAAATTAAAGGTTTGACATTTATTTATTTTTAACACTCAAAATTACTCGAGACCTTTTGATTAATTAAAGTTTAATACACTTGTCTTAATCACTTACTTAATTATATCATTAAATTTCATTTGAAAAACTTAGGAATAAATTAAATAATTAACCTAACATATAATTTTTCAAACCCAAACAATTTGAAAATCATTTAACTTTAAATTTGGAGTTTGCTTTGAAAACTTGTTCAAGAAATTTTGCTTTAAAATGTTGATCAATACTTTTCTTTGAAACTTTGTTCATCTCTTTTATTTATAAAACCTGTTAACTTACAAAAGAAAATCGAGCTAAAGCCCAAAATTTCCCGAGCCAAACCCGGTCCCTTCCTCTCATCTTAAAATCAGCTAATTCACTCGCGTACATACTCGAGCCTGACCGGATGAACTCTCCTTCTTCCCCGACTCTCTCTTACTTCACTGCTTCTTCTATCTTCTACCTATTCCCAGATACCAACCACTATGTGCACACACATGTATCTGTTCACGCCTTCTACGATCATCCAGCCACACCGATGACCATCCACTTCAGTCACACTCGACCCTCGACCTCTCTCATCACCTGGAGCCACGACCTAGGCCTATCGTTGAAGTTTTCGAACCTGAACCAATTACTAGCATCACTCGAACTTGTAAAATGACTTCACCATGCCGCCTCAAACTACCAGCACCCACCATACCTCGTCCCTAACTCCGCCACAACCTCCTTCCTTTTCCAACTCAAACGTGCAGTCCCCTCCTCTCCCATCGACCCTGCCATTTCCTCCTAACCAACGCAATGCCAACACAACTTAAAACCTTGATCGACCTTAACTCACCATTCCTTGTTATAGGAATACCATCCACCATTTTTCCCGATGCCACTCCGACCAATGCTCCTTCCTGCCAACCGCCTCGTTGCACGAGTGAACCTATCGCCGAAATTTGACAACACACCCAAATCCGTTCAACTCCTAATTCTCCACTTGATACTTCACTAAACATCTCAAATTCATATTTAAAAATCGTCATTTTCAATGGCGAATCTGTTTATATAAGTAAAATTTAAAATTTTCATGTTTGAGTTTTGTCAATTAAAAATTTTCTACTGTAAAACGAGGCTCTCTCCCCGTATACTTCATACTAGATCTCGAAACGATTTTTAGATTAAACTACATCTAGAAACAAACAGGTTTCTTCTTGAAATCATGGCTTAAAACAAAACACATAAAGAGATATTGATTTTAAAAGATTAATGTTTAACAGTTTTTCAGGTAAACATGAAACAGGAGAACACAGTGGCTTCCTTTTCTTGAGTTACAGATGTTGAACCCATATTTACCCTTTCCATATAAGATTGAATCCCTCGACTTTATAAATAAGTAAGGAAGAATAGGTTTACTCACCTTTATTTTGATTGAAAAGAAAACAAAGCTTAAAATGCCAGTTGATTTTGCAACAGATCTGAAAACTTGATTTTTAGTTGTGTTGAATCTTGGATCTTTGCTTTAGTTTTTAGTTGAATTTGAAGTTGCTTGATTCTAGTTTGAAAGCTTAAAGTTTTATTTTCTTTTTAGTTTTAATTTGAAAGATGAAAGAAAGGAGAGATTTAGAAATGAATATGAAAATGCTTTGAACTGAAAACAGCCTTCTCTAACATTTTATTTATATTTTTCTCAATTAAAAGAAACAAATGCCACTTGTTATTTGCATGTTATAATTAGCTTACACTTGTTAATTTGCATGCACTTATATATATATATTTCCATTAATACATTTTCATCTTACTTATATTTATATAACTTTAAAGAAAAATTGATATGAAATCTAATTAATAACTATATATAAATACTAGTGTTAAAAAGTCGATTTTAACTAGCTTTTGAAAATTATTACATGGAATTCAAATCATTGCTTCCTAATCACAATATATATATTATAATTAGAAATATCTTATGTGAATTTTTGGTAATATATATATATATATATATATATATATGTATATCCTCACTTTTACAATCTTCCTTATTACTTCTCATAGCATACACACACACTTATAAGCTTGTATAAGTATACACTTAAAATTTTCAACATCATAAAGTTTGCATATGTCTATTTATATATTTATTAATTTATTATAAGATTTATCATTTCCAGATATTTATAAATTCAACATTTATTATAGTTTCTAATCCATTTATATATATCCAAATATATTTTTTAATTATCAAAATTTATTTGTCCAACTTTCAAATTAGTAATTTTAATAAATTTAATCCTGTTAATTACCAATTAACAAATGTCAAAAATTTGGGTTATTACAAATACTCTCATCTTTTGTTGCCGGAAAATAAATTTGATGATGACTGTAGCATCATCGACATTCATTTTCGAGTCTTAACGTAAGTAGACCACTTAGTAGTTTTACTACACTTTTACTTTTGAAAATGGATTTTGATTTTAATTTCCTAAGTATGATTTGATATCCAAAAATATATATGCATATATTCATTTCAAAATGATTTGAAGTGAAATTGGAAGTTAAACTCTGAAGTGAAATTGAAAGTTAAACTCTTAAGAACATGTAATTGAATAGTATACAATATAAAATGTAAGTAATAAGATGTCCAAAATGAAATTTGTTAAGGAAAGTTATAAATAAAAAATTGAGTTGTTATAATGAATGTTTATACACTTAATCTATGTTACAAGAAATGTTAAGCGAAATAAATTGAATAATAGGAAGAGAATTCTATTTAAGAAAATGAATATGAACTTAAGAAACTAAACAGGTAATAAATAAATTTATATTTTGTAAACTGTTTGTGATACAAAGGTAAATTACAAAGAATGGTTGAAATAGAATTATGAAGTGGAAGTAACTTAAGTGAAGTCAAATGGATTAAATAAATGAAATGAGTTAAATAAAATAGGATTTATTTTGAAGAAAAATAATAATAATAACAACAACAAATGTACTTAAGTTATAAAGATAAGGTGAATGTAAATAAATTATGAATGGAAGTTAATTAAGTAGAGATGTAATAAATTTGGAAGATATATAAGCTATATAACTTGAAGTTGAGAAAATAGGATGTAAAAACCAAAATAAGAATGTGGTTAAACATTTTGGATATGCAAAAGAAAATATGTAATGTTAATATTAAACTTAAGTAAATTTGTAGAATGGTTAATTAAGTGATATTGACATTAAAGGAAATATACTATGTGAATGAAATAAAATAAGTGATCATAAATAAATTTTAATGTGAAAGAAAATAATAAATATGATTGTAAACGAATGTAATTATATAGGGTGAACATAATGAATGTTAATAATCGAATGTTAGTTATTGGACATAATAGGCCGAAAATTAATGGAATGAGAATTCGTTGAATATGAATAAGTAAGCATGAGAAAAAAATTTGTAACGAATGTTAATAAATTGAAAGTAAATCAATTGAATGTAAACCAACTAAATGTGGATGAAACATATGTAAATAATTGAAAAATCAATTGAATGTAAATACATTAAATTGGAATCAATCTAATGCGAATGCAATGAGTATTGATTAATTGAATAAAAATTAATTGAAAACAAATTAATTGAATGTAAATCAATTAAAATCGAATGAATTGAATATAAATCCATTGAATGATTAACGAGATGAATAATAATAAGTGAATGTTAATCAATTAAGAAGTAAATAAGGTGAATGCAAATAAATTGGATATGAATGTAAATTAATTCAAAGTGAGTTAATTAGAATGATAATAAAAAATGGACATTAGTAAGTAATAAAAATGTATAAAGTTAACACTCAAAATGAAATTTATATGGTTTTTAATTAATTTTTTGTATCTGGTACTATTCATTTTGAATCTATCTTATCTTTCTGTTTTCTTATATTCTACCACCTCATTCCTTTTCGGGGACGAAAAGTTTTTGAGTCGAGGAGAGTGTAATGACTTGTAAATTCGAACAAATTTTAAAAATATTAATTATGATTGTTGAATGGAATATGGTTAGAAATAAAGAATTTTCAATTATTACTGTAATAATAATAACGATAATAATAATAATAAATAATTTGTTAAAATATATAACATGATCTTAGACAAAATTCTAAAACAACTAATCTTTAATGAAATGTAAGGTGGCAATGCGTATTAGAATATAATTTAATTGAATGTAATTGACAACTGTATTAGTGCAATTTCAATCAACTGTAACAATAAATGTTACTAAAGATTGGGATAAAAATATTCTAAGTGTGTTAGCATGCAATAAGAAATCAATTATTTGGTAAGTAGATTTATACTCCTTGTGTAAACAATGAATTAATAAATATGAATTGCTAAGTTGTGACAACTGATTTATTCCTCATCCCATTGATTAATTCGCTTTGGAATTTATTTTGTAATCAATTGAATTAAATGTATTTGAAATCTTTCAAATAAAAGGAAAGAGAACATTAATTATAATTAATAGACGTAATAATAGAAACGTATGGTTGAATTAAAATAAAAGAGGAAGTTGAGGAAATTAAAAAGGAAACATATGCTTTAATTGAAAGAGAAATTTGATGTCATATAAAGAACATGTAAATCGAAATAAAAGGATAAAACCTTGTTTGAATTATTTAATGAAAATAAAAAGATTAATGTGTAATCAACATTTAATTGGAAATTTAATATTGATTAATTGGAATCAAATATTTTAATTAAAGTAAAGAGAAACAGATGGTACTTGATGCAGTCAAGAATAAGCAACATATGTTGAATTGAATAAAATGAACATTTTAATGAAGACAAACCAATGTTAATAAAATGGAGGTTCAGTTACGTCAATCTTAAAATATATTATCATGTGAATTTAAATAAAATTTAAAGGTTAAAATTAAAGGACAAATTTTGGAACATTGAGTAATATATTTTTCCAAATTCAATGAATAAATTTTTTTCTGAAATTTTAAATTTTGGTCAAACATAGTCAAAATTTGACCTTTAGTTGAAAATTTTAAATATGAATTTTAAAATTTTATTCTTTTATATGAAACTAGACTGAATTCCGACCTTTTCTCCACTTTTCGTTTCGTCAAAATCAAATTTCTATTGCTCTAAATATTTGAATTTCTGCGAAAAATTGACATAAGTTTGTGGTGTTTTGTGACGACCCGCCCTTTCGACACTCGAAAATCGACATAAATACGTCCATTGTATAATAGTCCGAACGATCGAGTGGCGGACTGATAGATTGTTAAAGGAAAAGAAAGTAGGTAGAAGAGAGAAGAAACTAAACAAAACAGAATCTCACAGCGGACTGAACAATATATAATATCAGTAGCTTTTTCACAAATTAAAACTGTAATATACATATTTCACATCAGAGTACACAAATCAATAACTACCATCCAGGACATTTATAACAACCCGCCCTTACAATTTTGTTGGTAATTTCAGACACAACACTGCAGCAGAAATAAACAAGTGTGAATAATATGTCTTCGCCATCCAGCTTATCTCGTGAGCTCCATTGCAGTCTAACCTTAACCTGAAATACTCGGTCTGACCCGAGTATTATAATAAAATACACCTAGTCAGTCTGGAAAACCAGCATGAGAAAGCACACCCAAGTTGAATTATTAAATTTTTCCAAATCCTTTGAAAATCAAAGGTATCTCGTAAGACCATGCCACGAATAAACATGATGGTTTTTTACCTTATGATAACTAAAACATTTCTTATCAAAATCCTCTAATATTATAATAGTGTCTAAGTACAAATATTTATTCAAATACCTGAAATACTTGCATCTCACATTCCAGCATAATTGGGGACAATCAAAACCGTATGATGCTTATTGGAGAATGGTTTCCATACGAATGACCAGGCACCGGGGTACCACCTATCGCAGTACACATCTAGAATAACATACCGAGGACCACGCCGGGGTCCCCTGCTACACAATTCCGGACTATCCCTGATCTAGATAGACGGAATATGCTATCACCCTATGTGTTCCCACCCATTTTCGAGCTTCTTCCATAATCGTAGTAATAATATCCGAGGGTATCTAGAAAGGTGATAAACATACCCTACTTGGATGCTACCCGCTCCACCTTACTGCATCTCCCCTGCTTTTCAGTCATTCCCGGTTTATGAGGCTAGATGCTATGATTACCGTTTTAGAAATATTCACTTAGAATGCTCATTGTCCTCCAATGATAATGTTCTTATAGCATTCATCCATACAAGTCCATTCCAAGTCCGAATGGAACTGAAGGCACTATGCCTACTGCATCTATTTTAGAATCACCCTCAGGATTAGTAGCGATCAACCCTTGCACTTCACTGCTCCATCTTTGACTCCATGCTCTTGTCTTCATTTCGTAAACGTACTCTTTGGATCGAAGTGGTTTTCGGAGAACAAATCCGATCCCGGTCTCTTCAAAACAACGTTCGATATTTCCCGGTAAACTCAACCCCGGTTCTTTAGGAAATAAACGGACAAAAATAAGATCGGAGATCACCTTCTAAACGTTAGTGGATGGATTTTCTTAAAAACGTCATAGAAGAACGAAACGACTTCATATGTGCAGTATAGGACCTCGAACAGTAATTGTACCATATAATCCCATGCTTCTTCTAGATATTTTCCAAAGTAATATTTGGGTCCAGATTTGATAGCCGATTATTTAATTAAAATAAACAATCAATTCAACCAAATGCTTCAATTTCATTGAAAACACTAAGTCTTATTTAATTTAAATTTTAAAAAATTAAATCTCTTTACCCAAAATATGTGTGCTTATCTTATCGAATTCAGTATATTCACAATTTATCGTTTTCAAACATATTTGAAAACCCTTTTAAAAAAAATGTGGAAAGTTTCACTGCAGTATCAAACCATGGATCATAGCTCAATGGTTGCATCTCTATCCTAGAGAAATCCAAAACATGACTGCAGGCACTCACTACCTCCGATTTACGCTACGCGTGTATACCATTACTTCCCGGAAAAACTTTATTAAATAATTATATCAAAACAATACTTATAAGTTCTTAAATAAATTTTCAATTTTAAACTAGATAAATATACTTAAATAAAAGTTATCATACAAAGCCATATTAAAATTTAATAATAATTCTTTAAGATAAAAATGCTGACCAGTACTTAAATAATGAAAAATCTTTGACACTCATTATAAAGTAACTAATTTATAATAAAATATTCTTTAAACAATTTAAAAAAATTAAACAACTAATTTTCCAGAATATTTTTAACACTTTTAAAATTACTAAATTAGTAAATTAAAATCCTCTTTTTAAAACAAGCCCAATTTCTCAATTTCTAATTTCACCCCATAAATTTAGAAATCCTGCTTGAACTCCAGCGTGATCAATTTTATACTTACTTCCAAACTCACTACCTTCAAAAAATTTAAAATCTCGATTTTACAACCTTTATATTTTAAACAAGTACCATCTGCAGATTTATTATTCAAGAATCCTTTATTATATACTTTTATTCCAAAATCCTATTCACAATATCCCGATTTAGTTAAGTACAAATTTTCATCCCATTTATTTTATCCAATTGATTTACCCAAAATTCTTTATAAACATTTTGCTTCAAAGCCCTTTTAATTTTCTTTTCCAATTTAAAACATATATTACTGGTATTTAAAAATACCCAAAATCTAGGTCAAAACCTGCCACATCATCCAATCAATTCAAATCACACGACAACTTACACAGATTATCCAAACAAATCATATACAAATAAATATGAAATTTAATTCAATATTTTTGGGGAATCCAGCTGGATCCCTCTAATCTATTTCCCTGCATCCATAGATGTTAGCACAACATTAAAAAACCAGTCCAGCTTCGAGGGGGATATCATGGTATATAGGGACATCCGCTATTATGCGGGGCGCATAGGGTCTCATCCGCTATATATATGCGGGAATATCAATCAATCCAATATATATACTACTACATATAATATCACATCCAACTGATAAAAATGCATCAATTTAACCATCAATTATTAATTAATTTTAACTATTTAAAATTAATCACCAGCAGTCCAAAATTGAGTGAGATTAACTCACTTTGAGTTTTTACGTTGCCAAACTTTCCAATTTTAGATTAAATCGAACACGTTCGATTTAACCTAAATTTTTGCTAGCTCTGATGGACTCCAAATCCATTCCAGCATGTAGTGTTCATTGCTATGATTTCAACGCTGCTTGTTTTTTCCTATTCCGACCTCGTATGACCAAGATATGAAATTTTAAAGTTTTGAATATAAATAACAATAGCAAATTCTCTCTCTCTCTCTCACACACACACACACACACACACACACACACACACACACATATCAGATGAAATCTCGGCCATATATTTCTGTAATTCGAAATCAAGGCCGCAAGTTTCTTTCTTCTCTAACGCGTTCAACCCGCCTATCGAAACCCAACGTCGTCTAACTTCCACCGATCGCTGCTACTCGCTTGCTCCACTAGAACACAACCGGGGCACACCACGTCGAAGCCTTAAGTCTGTCGTAGTATCGTCTGAAGCCATGTGAAGCTTAGCACCCTCCTCCCTTCGAAATTCGAACTCGAACGCTGGCCCTTCGTGAGCAACTTCTAGCCATCTCGTCGAACTTCACGATGCCCCACCGTATGGATGTGTAGATCTCTTCGCCCTCTACGCTTTCCTAGTTGGAAATTTTACGAATCGGTTGATGGATTGAGCTGATTTGAGGGAAGAAAATGTGATGATTTCGGCCATTAAAATGAATACCGGTGGCTGCATATAACAAAACTAGGGTTTTGTTACTGCGCGCGTGCATATATACACGTATACCTATATTATTTTATATTATTTCCAATTTAAACGTGCTTTTACAAAGGAACTCTGAAAAAGACGTGTTGCCCGACATTTATAATGTTTTACCCCTATTTTGAACATAATGGAACATGTATCGGGGCATAATTCGATCATATGTGGAACATAGCTTTTTTAATTGAATTAAGATATTAAATTTTCGATATTTATTTCAACGCGTTTCTATCCCGTACGACCAAACGATAAGTCCAAACGCTATGAAATTTGAAATCCAATAATACTAGACTATTATGGATCCAATGGAACTTGTTTCATCGAATTTCGAGAATGTGCCCCGTAAGGCTATTTTAACCCATCGATTTTATCGAGCGATTTTCAAAATCGTCGAAATCGTTTAAATTTTCAATTTTTGAAACCGACTAATATCCTTATAAACCGCATAGAATTTATATTCATATTAGAAATCTTTCCAATTTGTAATAAATCAAATTCAATTACTTACACTATTACTATATATTAAATTCACTAAACTAATATATATAACTTATCGACTTTTAGTTCCATTCAAAAGTCCAGTATTATAATTCTAATCCAAATAAAATTTAAATAAATTTTTGAAATCATTTCCATGTCAATTTATTTCAAGGCTCACCCATTCACCCAATTTTCAAATATCAACTTACTATTTTACCAAATCAAATAAATCGCTATATTTGGAATTTTAAACCATTTGAGAAATTCTTCGATATTCAAAAAACAATTAATAATTCAAATTCAACATTTAAAATAAATTAGATGTTCAAAATTAAACGACCAAAATTCCAGGTCATTGCATGTTTAGTTGGAAATTTAACTAAGTCCTAATGGGTTTGGTTTAGTCCTAATGAGCCCTGGTTAACCAAGAGACTAATCTTACCAAGAGACTTGTACCTATTCCTATGCCTATGATCATTTGTTTCCTTCTGACTAACTTGTACATACATAATTTTCTCTTCAGAAAACTTTCTCAACACACTTCCTACTTTCTCTCAAAATTTATAGAAAGTTCTAGATCTCAAATCTCCAAAACCTCACAAATCAAAACTCTTTCCACCTCTCCTTCAACCCTTCCTCCTCCTTATGCCGCCCTCTTTTCCACCATCCAAGCCATCATCTCTTCCTCCTTCTTTCGGCCACCAATCACCACCCAAAGCCAAAAGCCTACCCCTCTTTTCTTACCTTAGGCTGAGCCCTCTTTGTGCCTTTTCTCTTCTATTTCATAAAAAACAAAGGTTACATATTTCTATTTTAGCGATCCATCAATTTTAGCTTGCGTTGCTTTGGAATTAAGATTCAAATTTCATAGCTTTGTTTTGTCAGATATTTCCTAGCCTCAAAAGGTGAGCTATTCAATCATGATTTATAATCTTATGCTAAGTGAATGAATATCAATTGATATGTTATTGAAATGTTGCAATAGTTAAGAAATTTTGCATAGTTTGGTTATGATTTGATATAACATATGTGACGACCCGACTTTCAACGACTAGAAAGTCACATCATCTTTAAGAAAGAAAGAGATAGAAAAGAGAAAAGAAAGAATGAGAAAGAAGAAACAACATCAGAATCTCAACAGCGGAACGAATAAATTATATTAATAACAGAAGTATTACATAGTATACAACAACTATCAGAGTTACACAGACAATACATCACATACTAGAAAGTTATAAACACCTATCTAGTTATTACAACTCAAAACACAATACAGATAAACCACTCAGAGATACCAACATAGCGGAACACTATAAATCTACACGCGGAAGCCAACTGCTCCATTTCTCCTCCACAATTCGTCAAAGCTAACCTGAATCCCTTGGGTACTCGTAAAAATTTGAGTACCCAAGAGTTTAAGAAAAAGACAAATAAACTCCAAGTCAGACATGGGTCTGGTGTGAGTAACAGGTTAAAGTTGCTTGACTTTGAAAAACCTTTGAAAACAAAAGGTATCACGTAAGACTTCCCACACATAAACATGGAAAAGTTTTTACCTTACGCTAACCAAAACATTGATAGGAAATCCGATGATATTATAATAGGTCTAGGGTTTTCAAGTAAATAAGAAATAGCCGAAATTTTTACATTCATTAAATTCCAGCTACGAGCCACAAAAGTGGGTAATACAATCAAAACCGTTGGCACTTATTGGATTTTGGATTCGATACAATGGCAAGGCAACCGGGGTACCGTCCGTCATAGTACGTGGCCTAGATCAACATACTGAGGATCACTCCCAGTCCCCTGTAACACAAAGCCGGAACCATTCCTTACTGAACAGTTCCAAACAAGACCACCCTGTAGTTGTGATACAATGGCAAGGCAACCGGGGTACCGTCCGTCATAGTACGTGGCCTAATTCAACATACCGAGGATCACTCCCAATCCCCTGTAACACAAAGCCGGAACCATTCCTTACTGAACAGTTCCGAACAAGACCACCCTGTAGTTGTGATCAGCATTTCAAAATGTATGTTAACTTCAAAATGTATATTAACTTCAAGACCACCCAATCCCTTGTAGTTGTCCCTTGATTAATCCCATTCAGTAATTATCTACCCTTAATTACTTCATTTCAAAAATTAATTACCCTTAATTAATTATCTCAATTAATCCCATGATTAATTACAAAGTAATTTAATCCAAATTACTTCCATTATTAAAACATCTTTAATTACATACAGTAATTATCAACTAATTACTTCCCTAAGTAATTACAATCCCATTAATTACATTAAGTAATTATTTATCAAATCATTAAGTTTTTAAATTAACTAAACTTAATTAATTAATCTAAACCCATCACATTAAACTCAATTAATTACATTAAGTAATTAATTCATTAATTACTTCTATTAAGTAATTAAACTTAAACAATTTCATAAATGATTATTATTAATTAATTAATCTAATTAATTATTAAAATTAATCACATTAATTAATTGTTAAATAATCTTAAGTTAATGACCTTCATTAACAATTCTTTAATTTCTTCCTTAAGAAATTAACTTAGATTAACCATTACTAATTACAAATTAATTAATATTTAATTACCAATTAATTAATCTCTAATTATTAAATTAATTAAGTGTTTACTTCAACTTAATTAATCCTTAATTACTTGATTAATAAATCTTTAATCATTAATTAAAATCTAATTAATAATCCTTAATTACAAATTAATTAACCATAATTAATTAATCTTAAGTCTTAATTAATCAATTTAAAAATTCTTAATTACTTAATTAATCATCCATATCATTAATTAATTAAATAATTAATTACCCATTTAAATTAACTTAATAATTTAATGAATCCAAATCAATAAAATTCTATTTATCTTAACATTTCTTACTTAATCAAAGCATTTAAAACAATTTGTTTTCAAATTTACCTAAAATTTCATTTTAAATTTCATTTTAAATTTAAGATTAAAATGAATACAAATTTATCTAAACAAAGTCCAAAAAAACAGTTCAAAATCTTTTTATCTCATATGTTAAAGATATATTTATTTCATAAATAAGTTTAAAAGAAATTTAAAACCCAATTCATTTTTAAAATTCAAATTAATTTAAAACTATATGTCAATTAACAAAATTGTTTAAATCATTTTAAATTTATAAATTTCCATTCATTTCAAACTGGAACACATATTAAATTTTGATTCCAAATTACTTAGATTAAAAACTTACTTACATTTTAGACTTCATTTTAAATTTCAAATCATATAAACACTTTTGAAGTGGTTAAACAATTTAAATTTAAAACGTTACTTTATTTTAAAAACTGAAACTCAAACCCAAATTTCCAGATTTTAAAACTAGATCTAAACTTATTTAAAATTTCTATTTTATAATTTAAACTTTCCAGTTTAAATTCAAAACCCAATATACTTTTACAATTAAAAGTTTTTAAAACCAAATTTAAATTTCGAAAATTTAAATCATTTCAAAATAGAATTCAAACTACTTGAATTCAGATTCAAAACGTTTATATAACTAAACTTATGATTTATTAAGAAATCAAAGAAAAAAATAAAAATCAAAATAATATGACACTTGTCTTAAATATTAACACTTGTTAATTTCTTTGTTTATTCACTTAACACATGTTATATTAGGTTCTAAGATGCTTACACTTGTCTTTTAAGTAATTTGTATTTATAATAAAGTGTTAATAAAAGCTTTTTACTAAATTAATTAGTTTTAAATACTTAGTTATATATATAGATAATTTTTAAAGAATAAAACCAAGTATAATTATAAATAAAAACAATACATACTTTATTATTTAAAAATAACATTTTTGATTATTATAAATAAATTTATAAAAGAATTTATAAATTACTTATTATTTAAATGAATAAATGTTTCATTAATTAGTTGTATTTTAAACTTCCATATCTAATTACAAGTCATATTTATTAAACAATATTTTAAAAAGGAAATAAAATAAATCTTATTATTAGTCTTATTTAAACTTAAGCTAAAATCCTTTTTAAAAAATTAAACATTTATTTTATGTATTTTAAAACCATATAGTTCTTTATTAAATAGCTTTGAAAAGCTTAACATTAAATAAATCATAATTTCCCAATTACCAAAATATTAGAATAAGAAAATATGCCATATTAATTAAATTTAAATCCAAACTCATCCATTTAAAATATATATAAATATATATACATTATAAATAGAAAACAATTTACTAGCTTATTAAAAGACAAATTCACTAATTAAATATTTAATAAAAGAAGATTATTAAATCAATTCAAATTTATTTACAAAAATTATCAAATCAATTTAATTTTAAATACAAATTATTAAATTGATATTGCCAAAAATTCCGAGATATCGCAACATATGTTCACCTATGTTCCCTTATAATTTTTGACATGAAATTGTTATTGATATTATATTGTTTATTTATAAAAATAGATGTGATGATATGGTTGTTAATATGCTTCATGGTGTTAATATTAAATTGCTATATTGAAAAGAAAAAAAGGAAAATGTTATATTGATTTAAAGGTTGACACTTTTGTGATGGGAATTGTCATAGTACGTTTTGTGAATTATGTGTGAAAATGAGAAAAGAAAGGAAAAGAAAAAAAGAATAAAATTTATATGCATATATGTGTTATGTTGGTAATAACCTAAATTGCTATGCTAAAAATGGTTGCATATTGGGTTATGTTATGGTAGGAATCTTCTGATACCTTCCATGTTAAATATGCATATATTCTATATTATGTAGTTTGTATATAATTATGTGTTATTGTATGTAATTGGAAATGTAAGTAATATGTTATGTTATGTGATTCACTATGTAAGTTATGTGCCATCTTATGTAAATTGTTATGTATGATTTTGTGTTATGTTATTTATTTTATGTAAATCATGCTGCAAGTTCCCTTAGTTTTATGTAACGACTTGAAATTTTAGCATACTGTATAACGTAATCAACAATTTTACTTGAAATTTTAAACAATAGAATTTTGAAATAAAATTTGATATTTGAAATACGTCTATTTAATTATAGTAATTGATAAAGTTTTATTGAAAAATATGAAAGTTAATTTATTTGTGGAATTTCAAATATGAATTTTATCAGTTTATCTGTTGAAAATTTAATATTTTGAAATTTGAATATTTTTATATTATAATATGTAAATCATTTTCTTAGTGAGAAGGCGCAGTTCGTTTCGTCAAATTTGGACTGTTATAACCCCGTTTATCTTATCTTTAGTATTTTAGCAGCATTTTCGACAGCAAAAAATCAAGTTTTTATAACTTGATCGTATTGCTGATATCAGTGTACCATTCTATTCGTCCTATCGTGCTAATCCCCGTAGTATATTCATTCTTGTAATTCGCTATCCGATACGCGATGGAAATGACAAAATAGTTTGTTGTATCGGTACTTTATGTGTGTCTTTTTGTTTTCCTGTGCCTTTCCAAATTTCCAACCAAGTAAAATAATCAGTCATTGCTTTAATTTTTGAAAATAACATCTAGCCCTTCATATTTCATTGATTTTCTTACATATTTCTTGTGCCTCTTCATTTTGCGTCTCTATCCATTTGAAAGAATAGAAAAAAAAATCAAAAAAACTGAATGTAAAAGGACCACCATTCTTCTTCTCTTTTAATAGCTCATGCTTTCCCATACCAAAACCTAAAGTGATACCCAAGCTTTCTCCCCTTTTTCCCAGAACGCGCCAGACATCGTGCATCTCCTCTTTTCCACGTTAGCCTTCGCCTTACTTTTCTCCCATACCCGAGACCAACCCATGCTCTTGCCCTGTCTTCCAATCCCAAAACCCGATGTGAATCCACCAACCACCATTTGACCAAATACTGACCACCCAGACATATCCACAACCTCTCCCATGTACCAACCCACAACGCCCATCGCCTGACCCGAGTCCCATTCGCCTCTGGCTCGAAGTAGCCAAAGCTTCTCCAACTCCTCTTCCCCTTGAACCCATCAGATAGGCCACGTTTTTCCTTGACCAGGGTATTTCCTCTTCTTTCCCGAAGCAAGACTCATGCTTTTACCTCTTCGGCACGGAGCCAACCAAAGACCTACGCCCAATTCCCCTGACCTTTCTTGACCTTACCTGACATTTTTTTCTCTTTTCTTTTTATATATATATAAGCTATACATACAGGTATATGTTATGTATGAGGCTACATATATTGTTCATTTTTTATGTTTCTTTTGAAACCAATCCTCTGTTAGATGCATATACACTGTTGTTGCTGAGATACAAAAGTTATACATTGATATACACGTTGTTGCTCAGATTCTCTAGGCTGTGCACATACATTGATTGTATGTATGTTACACCTACAGACTATGTATACTCGGCCGAGATGAATTTATATTGCTATATATAAGTGGCAGAGTTCATCAAATTTGTTGTATACCCCCATGTGCCCCACACACACACACACACACACACACACACACACACACACATATTAATCAAGGCATGTATATGTGTTTATAAAATCTGAGCCTATTCATGTTATATATAATACATATATATTATCGACATCACTTTTGGAATTGTCGATAAAAAAATTGTGTTGCATATATAATTGTTCTTTAATTCATATGTACACATATATATTCGTTTTCGTCTTATCCCCGTGCTAAATAAATTTTCTTTGTCACAACTATTTGAAGTGCATGTCGTGTTCGTATCCCTATCTCTGTCTGTTGCTTTTCAATTCTATCGTTCTCTAGCCATGAAAGGTGAGCAATCACTCACGATTAATACTCTTATGCCCACTAAATTTATTTCATAAGAAATGGCGATTCAAAAGTACTGTAAAAAATTGAATTGCTAGTTATTAAACTATTAAATATGGTAAGTCATTTAAATTGATCACTTTTGTAAACTGACACCGTTATATGTTAATTGATTATTTTATGTAACTGTTATTATTATATATTATGTAATTTATTGTTCTCACTTTGGAAGTTCCCTTTTTTTTAAATCACTATGGGTTAAAATGATACATACCCGAACGAACTTTAGAATATGAGAACTTCATTGTAACGACCCAGAAATTCGAGTTAATACTTCAAATGTTGATTTAATTCCTTTAAATCAATTTACCTTTAAAGTTTTAAACAATTCAATTCACAGTTCAGACCTAACATATTATACCACAAATCAAATTAACCTTTATTTTTACATTAATAACCCAAACCTTTAAAGAATTGAATTTTGAGTTCAAATTTCAAAATTCCATTTTAAACTATCTTTACATAACTCATTACAAGGTTCAAGTAAGAGTTTCAAACAATTTTTAATTTACAAATCAATTACTCAAATTTTTAGTTCAAGGTAATTCCATACTCTTAATTTCAAATTAAAATTTAATTTCCATTTTATCTCAACAGTGGATTACCATACTCCATCTCTCATTCATTTAAACAATTCCAATTTACAACTTACAGATTTTTAACAACAATAGGATGATATCATCCAATTTATTTTAAAACATCCATTCTCTTTCAATTTCTAGATCTCAAACCCATTTTAAGATCACACAAACTCCCAATTCAAATTAACCTTTTAACTTTCCAAGTTAAATCTTAATTTCATCCTAAAATTTACAAATTAGGTTGAGCATTCCAACATATTTAACTTTTTCCAAGTTAAACTCAATTCACTTAATCCAGTCAACCTTACCCAATTTGAACTTCCATTTCAAATTTTAAACTTCTCATAAATAATCTTCCCACTTAAATTTAAAACCTACTTCTCTTTGGGTTTCACTTCACATTCCAAAGAAAATTCAAAACTCAACCTTAGAGTTTATTTCCTTTACACACCCGATTACCTTTAAATTTTAAGCCACCTTTTGTTCTAAATTCAAACAAATTCCTTTAAAATTCCAAACAATCCTTGTTTGAAATTGAACCCTTTTATTCATATATATTAAATAACATTTCTTATTTTACAATAAGATCATATTCAAAATAGTTTTTGAATAATATTATTTCCTTTAACATTTTGAAAACAATTTCAAATGTTCAGATTTAGAATTCAGAAATTCACAGTTTGAAACCCACTTTAATTCCAATTTATAAGTCATACTTCCCTAAATGTTTTATTTTCTTAAAACATTTCATTTTGCTTACCGTTTAATACACATTATATTACAACAATTATTTATAATAATAACCAAGATTATCATATCTAGAAACCAATTCATTATTATCTTATTCTGAAATTCTTTCCAAAATTCAAGATTTAATTTCAGTTTGAATCCATTTCGAACTCATCTTTAATTTAATTTCAATTTCAATTAGGTTGTATTCTATTACTTCTTAATTTAATTCCAATAATTCAACAACCCATTAGCTTAATATTTATTAGAAAGAAATATTGCTTTATATATCAAAATATAATCTTATAAAAAATCATTTAAAATCTTTATATAAGAAAATAACAAGTACGCTCTCATATATATATATATATATATATATATATATATATACACACACACTCAACTCAACCTAGGGTACCACTTACCCTATCCTTAATGAGTAATCCCACCAGAGCCAAGGTTCTCGCTAAACCTTCAGCTCCGATACCAAATGTAACGACCCGGAAATTCGAACCCGAAAATTCCAGATAGTTAGTGAAAAGAAGAAAGAGAAAGAAGAAGAAAACAGCAACAAGTCACAGAAACCTCACATTCGCAGCGGATCAAATATAATATCAAATAAAATAGCAGTTATACAAAGAAAACTATATCTGTTAATTTACATTTAAATACATCAGAGTTACACATATACATAAACACTGGACGACACAATCATGTCCAGATACAACAATTTCACAGTGGAAACTCTCCATATGTCCCTGCCATCCAGCTCGCCTCCTGAGCTCCAGAACGTCCTTACCTGAAAAACTGTAATACTCGGTCTGACCCGAGCATTACATCAAAGTAACACCCGGGTCAGGCTGGAAACCAGCATGAGTAAACCCAACTAATATGAAATACTAATGTATAAGCTTGAGTGAATACCAAGGAAATTTGTAACTTTACGAGTTCTTTCTTTATTAATGTAAATCATTTATCTCACACCACAGTTCTCAGGTTAAATGTCCACGTCACTTGATTCATTCCATTCCATCCTTTTTAATTTCACACATCCAATTATATAAAACTTAGATTACAAATCGAAGTGGTTTCGGGTATTCACTAATACCCGACTCCGGTCTCTTCAAATTCAAAACTATCTTATCCCCAGTTATTCAAGTGATTAAAAATTTAAATTCTGGATATCACTATTACATAACAATTCATCAAAGATAACCACATTATATCAGTTCAACCCATAATATCATATTACAAAACATTCCATTTCACAAAACATCACAATCACATATCAGGGATAACAAATAATCCAAGGCATTCAAATATCTATCAATTATTCATAAGCAAGATAAATTAGTCATACCATTCCCACTAATCTAATTATCTACCAATGACTTAGATTAATTACTTATTATTTATACATCTTGCTTATTTATCATTAATTAATTATATCCAATTAATTAATCATCCCTTAATTATTCATCTTGATCAATCATCCTTGATCAATCATCCTTGATTAATCATTCTTTAATTGCATTAAGTAATTTTCAATTAAATTAATTACACAAATTAATTATTCTTAACCCATCACTTTACTTAACCTTTACTTGCCATCTTAATTAATTACCCAAATTAATTATCCGACAATTACGTTGATTAATTATTCTTTAATAAATCTCACTCATTAATTAGCCAATCCCTTGGTTAATTTCCTTAAATAAATCAACCCTTAATTAATTAATTCTTTAATCAATTTATCCACTAAGTAATTAATCCTTAATTACTTCTCCTAAGTAATTAACCTTTAATTACTTCCCCTTAAGTAATTACATCAATCAAATCTTATTAAGTAATTATACTTAATCAATTACCAAGTGACTATCTTTAATTAATTAACAGATTAAATAATTACATTCATCTAATTAATTACAATTGGGTAATTCACCCTTTAATTACCCAATAAACTAATTAATTAATCTTTCATTATAGATTAATTATTCTTTAATTATTAATTAATAAACCTTAATTGTCAATTAATATCCTTACATACAAAGTAATCAATCCTTAATTACTTATATAATCAATTAATTAATCTTTGATCAACTAATTGATTATACAATTAATTAATTAATCCTTATTTACTTAAGTCCTTGATTACTCTAAGATAAACTTATTATCTTAATTAATTACTTAACTAACATATACATCACATTTAAATTGAATGTTTAAAAATTTATTTATACCAGCATACAAAAATTACTTGAGACCCTTAATAATCTTAAATTTAATACACTTATCTTAAACCATCTACTTAATTAACCAAAATTAAATCACATTTTCTTAATAGATTTTTAATTCTTGAAATACTAGGTTAATACTTTACATTATTTTAAAACTTGTAACATCTTGGTTTTTATTTGATTCCTTTCAAAATACCCTACTTAATCATCAGGTCAAACTAACTCGAGCCCAGACCAAATATCCCCGATTGATTACTCGAGCAAACACAAAGATCTCACACCTCCAAAATACTTTGAGAAAAACACAAAAAGAACACGAAGAATTCCCGAGCTACAACCTTCTTCTTCCCGAGCATCAACCCGAGGAAACCCCTTCGTTCCCAAACCAGTGCACAGTAAAAATTCTGGTGCACAGAAAAAATTCGGGTGCACGTGCACCCACGCAAGGCGCCGCTCCGGCCACACATCGCACCTACGGCAAATCGTCGATCATCACTTCTCTCTATCCAAACCACCAGATTCCATCTATAATTACGAAATCAAAATCGAGCATTCCAGTTCTAACTGGAAAAATCTTCCTGAATTTTAATTGCCCTGCGTCGATGAACCATTACCCTAACGTCCACCAGATTTCACCTCGAGCTTCCCCTCTTCCTCCTTCATCATCTCCCCCTAGACCGATTGTTCAATTCTTCCTAAGCAATTCGACAATTCCACAAATCCAATGACCTTCCACTAGCATCACTGAACCCTAGATCAACTCGTACCGGCCTCCATGTTCATCAGAAAAACCCTGAGCCGTTTTTCCCACCATCGTTGATCATCAATCTATCTCCTATCTTAATGCCGACGATTACGAGCTTCGAGAACGCCGGAGATCGAGGTTAAACCCAAAACTGATTATCACTTAATGCCTCACTATCCACAAAGTTAAAAATTATGCTATAGCTATCAAAATTCATGAAATTTCGACATAAATCAGATTTCATTTTCAATACAAGAAATTTAAACATTTAAATTTTCTGATTTTAAAAAAAAACTTTACTGTTATTTCTTGTTTCACTTCTTTTACTCAATATTTCTTCCTGAAATTCTTTTTAAAAATGAAATTGCAATGTCCAGAACAACTTCCCTTTTTAAATTCTTGCTTATTATTGTCTGTAAAACGAGAAATTAAGATTTTAAAACCAGACTTATCAAAATGTATCAAGGAACAGAGAGGAGCAAACATATTTTCAGGCATACTTATTCAATAACTATATTTCTATCTATATACCGACAAATCTTCATCATGCAAACAAATTTCCATAAGTCATTTCAATGATAAATCACAAGCATCAAGGTTGTCTGGTTTAAACATTAATAATGGAAGCAATTTACTCACCTTTAAGTCGAACATAAAAACACAGATGCCTTAAGGTTGAAACTGTACTTTGAATTTTTATTGATCTATTATTGAGTTGAATCTTGTATTGCTTAACAACTAGCTGAAGTTTTCAGTTGGATTCATATTGCATCTGCTTTGATCATTAGATTTGCTTCATATTTGCATTTGTTTGCTTGATCTTTACTTGATTACCGACTTAATTTTCCAGGTTGAAGCCCTTATTTTTTCAAAGATGAAGAAGGAAAAGAGCAGCTGCCTCTTTTTTCCTTAATTTCATTTTGTACATAAAAATAAATTTGAAAGGCAATAAGTATGCCACTTGTAAATGTAAACTTTCCCTTAGCTTACAAATGTACAAACATATTATTATTATAACAAGTGTATTTTTGCATGTTATAAGGGTTTTTTTAAATGTTAAATACAAGAATTTATGTTTAAACCTTATTTAAAAAAAATCACTTATCTTTATTTTAGTTATATAACATGTTTATTCTTATTTATACATCTACAAGCTATTTTAATTTATAAATAAAATCCTTTAAAAGAAATAATATAAAACAAATTATATTCATAAATAAAATCATATATGATGTAACTTAAATTCAATATATATATATATATATATATATATATATATATATATATATATAAACAAACACAAATTCAATCTGTAAATAATTATTTTAAAATTTATTTATACTTATATATGTAAACAACACATAATTATTATTGTTTGAAATAACAATCTTGCCAATTTAAAATTAATTAAATTAGGAGATTATCAAATAAATACTTATCCAAATATTTATACTTTAATTTTTATTACATTCCCAAATTCACTTACACATCCAGATCTTTTATTATCAGAATTTTATCTGTTCACTTGATTAAAACAGTTAATTACCCATTTTCAGATGTCCAAAACCCGGGTTATCATATTCCTCCCCCCTTTGAATCTTTTCGTCATCGAAAAGGAACGAAACCAGAATTTATTAAAATGATTATTATCAGCAAAAATTTTCTTTGGTAACTTTAAAACATTTTAAAATCTATATAATATTACCAAAATAGTTTTATAAAAATACTTTTATAACTCGATGTTTTAACCAGTCCATCCTTGTTCTCAAAGAAATTCGGTCATAAGTTGATCAGGCGTACGACTGAAAATCTATGAGTACTTGGTAAACCCGTTTTCAACACCCAGTGAAAATATTTTAGAAAATAATTTTATTGAAAATATTGAAAACAATTTTTGAAAATAGATGATATATCTTTGGTGAGAATGCTCTGGAAATCATCACCCCAATCCATGGTCGCAGTTACATTCCTGGGTTACGTTGCCGTCGCAGCAAAAGTCCATGTAACTGCAGGCTCTCCGCGACCTCTCGATTGCGCCATGGAACCCACAACAGATCACAGTTACATTCCAGGGTTACGTTGTCATCACAGCAAAAGTCCATGTAACTGCAGGCTCTCCGCGGCCTCTGATTTTCACTGTCGAAATGAAACTTCTCCACTCCTACATAGGTCGCAGTCTACCGATATAAAATCAAACGCAGACTGTTGGCTCTAGTGGCACACACGACTTTCGCTATGTTATAACATAGGTTGCAGTCTATCGATATAAAATCAAACGCAGACTGTTGGCTCTCAGTGACACACACGACTTTCGCTATGGTATACTCTACTCATAATCCCCAGGAACTAGTTTTGTCCGGACTCCTCATCAACTTTAGATCCCTCCCCTTGGGGCTCAAGGCTGCACCACCCGGTGGTACTCCTGAGAAGTTCGTTTCAAGGGAGCGCCTTTTCCCCAGAGCCATCATCAAAATATTTTATACTATACACATATAGTATCTTCAAATCATACATCTAGTATGATCTCATACAAAGCTCCTTTACACAAAATTGATTGTCCCAAAATCGATAATTCTCAAACTAGGCTTTCCAAATTCAATATTGATTTTACCCAAAAATCAAAAGTCTTTCCAAATCCAAAGGTTCCCAAATCCTTTTTCCAAAATCCTCATATGATCCTTTATATAGAGATATATATAAAATCCTTGATAAAAATCTTTGGATCATTTTAAACTTGTATAAAATCCTTTTATACTTCAAACACTTTCAAAATCCTTTCCTTCTAGCAATAGATTCATCAAGGGGAGTTTTATCTTATATAACCAAGATATATACTTTATTTATTCAAAATCAAATATTCAAATTTGATTACTCTTTTAAATATCAATTTCCTTCAATTCTGTACGATGTACACATATCATTCGTACGCCATACCAATCTGATCGCTTACTCGATCACACAATTTCACTTCCGAACTAGTATCGTCCACCCGACTTCCTAGTGCGGACACAGATCTGTTTTCTTAATCAGAAACCGTCATTCTCCTTGCATAGCCTAAGTATGATAGAGAATATCCAGAACCAATCAACAATCCATATCCAGGTTCGCCGTCGAAAATCGAGTGAAAAATCCCAAATCGGATCGACATACTATCTCGAAATTCTGTGCTCGAATCTGGATCAAATCACTATGCAAATAAAATAATATACGTACATCCTACATATTTAACTTCATTGGTTATTAGCCAAATCAATTCCATTTCTATTCACATTCACTTTGATTTTCATTCACTTACTCACAATTGCTTCAATCCATTTGGATTATCGCCTCTATTCTTATCTCGATTGGGAATTCAATCATAAACAGTTTAAAACTCTGTCCAGCTTAAATTTAGAAAATAGCTTGAAAAGTTGAAAATAGATAAGTAGTTGAAAAATAATTATTATTTTGTAAAATGGTTGTAAAATAGTTAAGTAATTGTAAAATAGTTAAGTAGCTGTAAAATAGTTGGAAAATAGAAATTTTAAATAATTTTAAATAATTGTAAAATAGTAATTAGTTATAAAGTAGTTGAAAAATAGAAATTAGTTTATAAAACAGTAGAAAAATAGTTAAATAGTTCCAAAGATAATTGTAAAATAATTATAAGATAATTTGGTTTTTTTAAAAAAAGGTTGTATATATAATAAATAGCTTGGAAAAATAGGTTTATTTAAAACAATTTATATTAAAAATAATCCAGAGTCAAAACTGCTCACTACCCAATCTCCATTCTCATCAATTTAATTTAAATTTCCACTTCCATTTAAATTGACCCCATTCCAATTTTAAATAACCTCAATTTCCATTGAAATTGATTCAAACCCAATTCAAGTTGAATTAACCTCAGTTTCTTTCCAAATTCAACTTTATTTAACCTTGATCTCAAATTCTACTAATTCAAATAAATTTTAATTGAACCAGTTCCAATTTATTCATTTCAACACCAGTTTGAATTAATCCCAATTTCAAACTCCATTTCCAAATCAAGTTGAATTATTCTTGATTTCCTCCCAAATTCAATTCAAATTCCATTTGAATTTAAAACCATTCAACTTTAATTACAATTCCAAATTATTTGAATCAATCCAATTCAAATTTTCCATTTGAATCTTATACTCACATCTTCAATCACCATTTCAATTAATTCAAATCAAATTCAATTTGAACTAATTCAAATTTCAAATTTAAACCATCTCGAATTATATAAATTCGAGTTAATACTTCAAATGTTGATTTAATTCCTTTAAATCAATTTACCTTTAAAGTTTTAAACAATTCAATTCACAGTTCAGACCTAACATATTATACCACAAATCAAATTAACCTTTATTTTTACATCAATAACCCAAACCTTTAAATAATTTAATTTTGAGTTCAAATTTCAAAATTCCATTTTAAACTATCTTTACTTAACTCATTACAAGGTTCAAGTAAGAGTTTCAAACAATTCTTAACTTACAAATTCAATTACTCAAAATTTTAGTCCAAGGTAATTCCATACCCTTAATTTCAAATTAAAGTTTAATTTCCCTTTTATCTCAACAGTGGATTACCATACTCCATCTCTCATTCATTTAAACAATTCCAATTTACAACTTAAAGATTTTTAACAACAATAGGATGGTATCATCTAATTTATTTTAAAACATCCATTCATTTTCAATTTCTAGATCTCAAACCCAATTCAAATTAACCTTTTAACTTTCCAAGTTAAATCTTAATTTCATCTTAAAATTTACAAATCAGGTTGAACATTCCAACATATTTAACTTTTTCCAAGTTAAACTCAATTCACTTAATCCAGTCAACCTTACCCAATTTGAACTTCCATTTCAAATTTTAAACTTCTCATAAATAATCTTCCCACTTAAATTTAAAACCTACTTCTCTTTGGGTTTCACTTCACATTCCAAAGAAAATTCAAAACTCAACCTTAGAGTTTATTTCCTTTACACACCTGGTTACCTTTAAATTTTAAGCCACCTTTTGTTTTAAATTCAAACAAATTCCTTTAAAATTCCAAAGAATCCTTGTTTGAAATTGAACCCTTTTATTCATATACATTAAATAACATTTCTTATTTTAAAATAAGATCATATTCAAAATAGTTTTTGAATAATATTATTTCCTTTAACATTTTGAAAACAATTTCAAATGTTCAGATTTAGAATTCAAAAATTCACAGTTTGAAACCATTTTAATTCCAATTTATAAGTCATACTTCCCTAAATGTTTTATTTTCTTAAAACATTTCATTTTTCTTACTCTTTAATACACATTATATTACAACAATTATTTATAATAATAACCAAGATTATCATATCTAGAAACCAATTCATTATTATCTTATTCTGAAATTCTTTCCAAAATTCAAGATTTAATTTCAGTTTGAATCCATTTCAAACTCATCTTTAATTTAATTTCAATTTCAATTTGGTTGTATTCTATTACTTCTTAATTTAATTCCAACAATTCAACAACCCATTAGTTTAATATTTTTTAGAAAGAAATATTGCTTTATATATCAAAATATATTCTTATATAAAATCATTTAAAATCTTTATATAAGAAAATAACAAGTACGCTCTCATATATATATATACACTCAACTCAACCTAGGGTACCACTTACCCTATCCTTAATGAGTAATCCCACTAGAGCCAAGGTTCTCGCTTAACCTTCAGCTCTGATACCAAATGCAACGACCCGGAAATTCGAATCCGAAAATTCCAGATGGTTAGTGAAAAGAAGAAAGAGAAAGAAGAAGAAAACAACAACAAGTCACAGAAACCTCACATTCGCAGCGGATCAAATATAATATCAAATAAAATAGCAGTTATACAAAGAAAACTATATCTGTTAATTTACATTTAAATACATCAGAGTTACACATATACATAAACACTGGGCGAAACAATCATGTCCAGATACAACAATTTCACAGTGGAAACTCTCCATATGTCCCTGCCATCCAGCTCGCCTCCTGAGCTCCAGAACGTCCTTACCTGAAAAACTATAATACTCGGTCTGACCCAAGCATTACATCAAAGTAACACCCGGTTCAGGCTGGAAACAAACGTGAGTAAACCCAACTAATATGAAATACTAATGTATAAGCTTGAGTGAATACCAAGTAAATTTGTAACTTTACGAGTTCTTTCTTTATTAATGTAAATCATTTATCTCACACCACAGTTCTCAGGTTAAATGTCCACGTCACTTGATTCATTCCATTCCATCCTTTTTAATTTCACACATCCAATTATATAAAACTTAGATTACAAATCGAAGTGGTTTCGGGTATTCACTAATACCCGACTCCGGTCTCTTCAAATTCAAAACTATCTTATCCCCAGTTATTCAAGTGATTAAAAATTTAAATTCTGGATATCACTATTACATAACAATTCATCAAAGATAACCACATTAAATCAGTTCAACACAACATATCATATTACAAAACATTCCATTTCACAAAACATCACAATCACATATCAGGGATAACAAATAATCCAAGGCATTCAAATATCTATCAATTATTCATAAGCAAGATAAATTAGTCATACCATTCCCATTAATCTAATTATCTACCAATGACTTAGATTAATTACTTATTATTTATACATCTTGCTTATTTATCATTAATTAATTATATCCAATTAATTAATCATCCCTTAATTATTCATCTTGATCAATCATCCTTGATTAATCATCCTTGATTAATCATTCTTTAATTACATTAAGTAATTTTCCATTAAATTAATTACACAAATTAATTATCCTTAACCCATCACATTACTTAACCTTTACTTGCCATCTTAATTAATTACCCAAATTAATTATCTGACAATTACATTGATTAATTATTTTTTAATTAATCTCACTCATTAATTAGCTAATCCCTTGGTTAATTTCCTTAAAAAAATCAACCCTTAATTAATTAATTCTTTAATCAATTTATCCACTAAGTAATTAATCCTTAATTACTTCTCCTAAGTAATTAACCTTTAATTACTTCCCCTTAAGTAATTACACCAATCAAATCTTATTAAGTAATTATACTTAATCAATTACCAAGTGACTATCTTTAATTAATTATCAGATTAAATAATTACATTCATCTAATTAATTACAATTGGGTAATTCACCCTTTAATTACCCAGTAAACTAATTAATTAATCTTTCATTATAGATTAATTATTCTTTAATTATTAATTAATAAACCTTAATTGTCAATTAATATCCTTCCATACAAAGTAATCAATCCTTAATTACTTATATAATCAATTAATTAATCTTTGATCAACTAATTGATTATACAATTAATTAATTAATCCTTATTTACTTAAGTCCTTGATTACTCTAAGATAAACTTATTATCTTAATTAATTACTTAACTAACATATACATCACATTTAAATTGAATGTTTAAAAATTTATTTATACCAGCATACAAAAATTACTTGAGACCCTTAATAATCTTAAATTTAATACACTTATCTTAAACCATCTACTTGATTAACCAAAATTAAATCACATTTTCTTAATAGATTTTTAATTCTTGAAAAACTAGGTTAATACTTTACATTATTTTAAAACTTGTAACATCCTGGTTTTTATTTGATTCCTTTCAAAATACCTTACTTAATCATCAGGTCAAACTAACCCGAGCCCAGACTAAATATCCCCGATTGATTACTCGAGCAAACACAAAGATCTCACACCTCCAAAATACTTTGAGAACAACACAAAAAGAACACGAAGAATTCCCGAGCTACAACCTTCTTCTTCCCGAGCATCAACCCGAGGAAACCCCTTCATTCCCAAACCAGTGCACAGTAAAAATTCTGGTGCACAGAAAAAATTCCAGTGTAAGTGCACCCACGCAAGGCGCCACACATCGCACCTCCGGCAAATCATCGATCATCACTTCTCTCTATCCAAACTACCCGATTCCATCTATAATTACGAAATCAAAATCAAGCATTCCAGTTCTAACTGGAAAAATCTTCCTGAATTTTAATTGCCCCACGTCGATGAACCATCACCCTAACGTCCACCAGATTTCACCTCGAGCTTCCCCTCTTCCTCCTTCATCATCTCCCCCTTGACCGATTGTTCAATTCTTCCTAAGCAATTCGACAATTCCACAAATCCAATGACCTTCCACTAGCACCACTAAACCCTAGATCAACTCGTACCGGCCTCCACGATCATCAGAAAAACCCTGAGCCATTTTTCCCACCATCGTTGATCATCAATCTATCTCCTATCTTAATACCGACGATTACGAGCTTCGAGAACGCCGGAGATCGAGGTTAAACCCAAAATTGTTTATCACTTAATGCCTCACTATCCACAAACTTAAAAATTATCCTATAGTTATCAAAATTCATGAAATTTCGACATAAATCAGATTTCATATTCAATACAAGAAATTTAAACATTTAAATTTTATTATTTAAAAAAAACTTTACTGTTATTTCTTGTTTCACGTCTTTTACTCAATATTTCTTCTTGAAATTCTTTTTAAAAATGAAATTGCATTGTCCAGAACAACTTCCCTTTTTAAATTCTTGCTTATTATTGTCTGTAAAATGAGAAATTAAGATTTTAAAACCAGACTTATCAAATTGTATCAAGGAACAGAGAGGAGCAAACATATTTTTAGGCATACTTATTCAATAACTATATTTCTATCTATATACCGACAAATCATCATCATGCAAACAAATTTCCATAAGTCATTTCAATGATAAATCACAAGCATCAAGGTTGTCAGGTTTAAACATTAATAATGGAAGCAATTTACTCACCTTTAAGTCGATCAGAAAAACACAGATGCCTTAATGTTGAAACTGTACTTTGAATTTTTATTGATCTGCTATTGAGGTGAATCTTGTATTGCTTAACTACTTGCTGAAGTTTTGAGTTGGATTCATATTGCATCTGCTTTGATCATTAGATTTGCTTCAGATTTGCATTTGTTTACTTGATATTTACTTGATTACTGACTTAATTTTCCAGGTTGAAGCCCTTCTTTTTTTTTCAAAGATGAAGAAGAAAAAGAGCAGCTGCCTCTTTTTTCCTTAATTTCATTTTGTACATAAAAATAAATTTGAAAGGCAATAAGTATGCCACTTGTAAATGTAAACTTTCCCTTAGCTTACAAATGTACAAACATATTATTATTACAACAAGTGTATTTTTGCATGTTATAAGGGTTTTTTTAAATGTTAAATACAAGAATTCATGTTTAAACCTTATTTTAAAAAAATCACTTATCTTTATTTTAGTTATATAACATGTTTATTCTTATTTATACATCTACAAGCTATTTTAATTTATAAATAAAATCCTTTAAAAGAAATAATATAAAATAAATTATATTCATAAATAAAATCATATATGATGTAACTTAAATTCAATATATATATATATATATATATATACATATAAACAAACACAAATTCAATCTGTAAATAATTATTTTAAAATTTATTTATACTTATATATGTAAACAACACATAATTATTATTGTTTGAAATAACAATCTTGCCAATTTAAAATTAATTAAATTAGGAGACTATCAAATAAATACTTATCCAAATATTTATACTTCAATTTTTATTACATTCCCAAATTCACTTACACATCCAGATCTTTTATTATCAGAATTTTATCTGTTCACTTGATTAAAACAGTTAATTACCCATTTTCAGATGTCTAAAACCCGGGTTATCACATTCATTATGGGTGGAAATGATAAACCCAATCGATTTTCAATTATTATTGAAATTTTAGGATTGTGGGTTTAATAATATAAATCCGTAAATTTAAACTATTATGGATTGAAATAACCAATATCCGTATCACTTGACCATAGGATAGAAAATGATATACGAACACCGTTGGTCTATTTTGAAAAATGATTTCCAAATATTTGGAAGGAAATGTATAAGTGATTTTGAAGTGCAATAAGTATTCTATTTATTTATTTGTAAAATTTACACACTTAAATGTTGATTAGGAACTAGAAAATTATGAGCTTAATTTAAAAGCAATTTGAAAATTTTTACTTATAGTTTTTTAATTTAAATTATATGAAATAAGATTTTTAATAGATTAATAAAGTTAATTTATTTCAAAAAAATTTAATTAAAGTTTATTTAATATATATAAAAGGGAGTTTTATTTTATAATTGTAATTAAATTAGATTTTTATAACTTTAATAAATTAAGAAGGTTGGAAAGGAAAATCAGAATTTATTTGTAACTTAAATTGGTTAATAATTGAATAAGGACTTATTTGGAACTTATTGGTTTTGGAAATTTTAAATTTTTGATTATAACTTGATTTAAAAAGTGATTTAAATGAATACTTTCGAATTTAAATTAAAATTTAAAATTGAATATTTAATCTTGATTTAAATTGATGATTTGAGATTTTGTTTAGAAATTTATAAAGTGATTTTAAAAGGACCACTGTGTGAATAAGCGTTTGGTTGTTAAAGAGTCCGAGTTCAGATGTTGTCACTCCTTGCCAATACCGATAACCACTTTAACTACAGTGTACGTGGTGGAGATTCTAGAACAAAGTAGGACGGTTTGGCGACGATTCTATATGAGGTTTTAGCACAGCATTAACTCCCGTGAGTCAGCTTGATGTGGCTAAAACAGGAGCTATACTGGGTCAAGTGCGGTCGCACCCCCTATCAGGCACATTTCTTCGAAACCTTATCTACTACTTTTGTGATTCGACTTGGTGTGCACATCTTTGATTGGGAGTGTTTCTCGAGGTCGGCGATAGTAGCTGTTATGCGTTTCCACCAGTCCAGGAGTGCTATTGGTATATCTACCATGGAATTACCTCGCGTGCCTTGTCACATGCCTTATCGCGCCTTCTAAGAATTTGGTTAGTATCGTACCTATAGAGTGCCCTCTGATAGCCCTCCAATTTACGGAGGAATTACGTTACTATATAGACTATGGGAATATATAAATGTGTTAAGGGGGATATGAGTAAAACCTTAATGCTATTTTGATATTTCTACTTTACTGTAGACATTATACATGTAGCGTATTGTACTATGTATGTAGATTGTTTATCGGATCCTTGAAGGATGGAATCCTAACATCTTTTAAGTTATACTGCGTCTCACTTGACATTTCACTTGAGTTTGGTTTATGGGCATAAGAATGTTAATCCTTGTTTAGACTTGGTTTTGATTCATGACATAAAGCTGTCACTACAACATACAGATTTGACGACTACTACGACAAAAAGAGAATATAGACTACAAGGAGATAAGACTTCAAAATCGGTGCATCAAATATATTATTTTAGTTTTGAGTCTTAGGTTAATCTTGTTAAAATCTCTCCTCGATTACGTATATATTAGCTTATATATTTAATCATCTTATTCTCAAATATTTTATACATGTATAAGCATATAAAATATATAAAAATGTTTTAAAGTTATATATATCACTACACTTGTAAAAACTGTGCAAATTGCACAGATTTTACGAGGTCAGTCGACTGACCCAGAGGTTCAGTCGACTGACCTTGGAAAATCTGTGCAACATGCACAGGTATTCAAATATATATTTTAAAATTCGTTTGAATATTCAGTCGACTGACGCAGAGGCTCAGTTGACTGAATTTCTACAAAAGCTACTTTTTGAAAAGACACGACTTTTTGTGAAGTGTTACGAACCTCTACGAAAAGATTTGGACGCAACACTTCAATCGAAACTCTTCATCAACATTCGCTGTTTTCTAACCTTTATAAATACATACTCCAACTTGATTCAAAATCACTTACCCACAATCTGTTTTACTACCGAATTTTCTTATCTCTAATCTAACACTCTTGAATCAATTTGCTATTATACTTTCAATTATTCCGCATTAAAGCAATACTACATCTTTATATTCGTCATATACTTCAAATACACACACACACACACACTCTAGGAGAAGATTATAGGAAGGGTGTACTACAAGTGACAAATCTGTGTTATTAAGAACACACAAAGTCAAAACTATTTTTGTATTTGTTGAAGTCCTCTTCGTCTGCGGAGGCGAAATCATGTTCTGCTCTTAGGTCCCTATTCGACTGCACAGAGGTTGTATAGTGCTGTTCCTCCGGGTTAAGTGAGGGTTGTTGTTTTAGTGAAATTCCAAAAGGAGTCTGGGACTGGACGTAGGACAGTGTTCCGAACCAGTATAAAAATCTCTGGTGTCATTTTACTCATACTGCTCTTATATTCCGCACTATTTACTGTATTACTGTCATCACTATACTCTGTATTATCATATATCCATATTACATGATCCATAGCGCACTTTCATTTGGTATTAGAGCAAGGTCATTATATAACCCTAACATAGTTATCTGATAATCCAATATTATGGACACTAACACTAGCACTAACATTAACACTAGCTTCATTGAAGGACAATCCACTGCACGTCCACCACTATTTAATGGCATAAATTATAACTATTGGGGCACACGTATGAGAATATATATGCAAGAAAATGGTTTTGATTCATGGAATATAACTCAAACAGAAGATATTATTCCCACTGAAGAATATTCTACTTGGTCAAATACACAGAAACTAGATGCCACGGCTAATGCAAAAGCGATGAATATGTTGTTTTGTGCCTCAGATAAAAATGAGTTTAACCATGCTAGCATGTGCAATACTGCATATGAAATATGGCGTACACTCAAAGTCACACACAAAGGAACTAAGAAGGTTAAACAAAGCAAAATATCCATTCTTAAAAGTTAGTTACAAAACTTTAGGATGAAAGAAAATGAATCTATAAATGATATGTATTTAAGATTTCAGGATATCTACCATTCATTAATAGAACTAGGAGAAAAATATTCAGACTTTGATATTGTATCTGAAATCCTTAACTCTTTAACGGAAGAATGGGAAAGAAAAGTTCTCGCTATTGAAGAAGCAAACGATATTTCCAAAAAAATTCGAAAGAGTTAATAGGAAATCTAATGCCCTATGAAGTGAATTTGCAGGCTAAACGAGTTCAAGCTCAAGATAAAAAAGGAATATACCATTCCACGCAGTACAAGAAGAATCAGATACAAACAAAGATGACCTAGCCTTTATTGCTAAAAACTTCAAGAAATTCTTGAAATATAAAAAAGGATGCAGAAATAATGGCAAGAGAAGCTCAAATAGCAATAAACCACCGTCTTCATCAGTTATGGAGTGCTTTAACTGTCATAAAAAGGGGCGTAAACAGAAGAACTGTCTGGATCAAAAGAAAGAATTTCGCAATAAAAGAAAATAAAAATTCAGAAGAAATGCTTTTGCAGTTACATGGGATGATTCAGAATCCTCCTCTTATCCTGGAAGTGAGAGTGACAACGATAATGAACATGCCAACGTATGCTTTATTATCAAAGATAATGAGGTTAGTGATTTAACTTTTGATGATATGATAGACATAAATTCTGAATTATTAGATACTTTAAAAAGTCTCAAAAGAAAATATAAAGAGGCTGAAGAAAATCAGAACAAGGCAGAATTCGAAAGAGATATGCTTAAAGACGAGAAGAAAATATTGGAAGAAGAATTTGAGCAAACTCAAGAAGCTCTCTAAAATGTTAATTCTCAACTTATATTATTGAGTCAAGAAATTGAAACTCAAAAAGAAAAGAATGATGTTCGTGCTTCTGAAAATCATGTTTTAAAAACTAATATTAAAGTGGCAAAACTAGAAAATTCAGGTGTAATGATGAAATTAGAAGGAATCATTAAAAACTTTCAAATTTTTATAAAGGAAGAGAAAATTTATCTAGAATTGTAACGACCCGGAATTTTCGATCTCGAAAATTCCAAACAGTTAGGAAAAAAAGAAAAGAGATAGAAGAAGAAACAGAAATGAAACACAGGATCTCACATTCGCAGCGGATCAAAATATAATATTAAATAAAATAACAGTTATACAAGGAAAAACTGTATCAGTTAATTTACATTAGTGCATCATAGTTACAACATGTCACAATCACTGGACATTTAAAATAACTTGTCCTAGATAAATAACAATATATCACAGCGGAATACTCTCCATACGTTCCTGCCATCCAGCTCGCCTCCCAAGCTTCATAACGTCCTTACCTGAAAATCTATAATACTCGGTCTGACCCGAGCATTACAACCAAGTAACACCCGGGTCAGGCTTGAAACTAGCATGAGTAAACCCATATAACATGAAATTCTAATGCACAAAACTTATTTAAAACCCGGGGTAACTCGTTCCTTACTACGAGTTCTTAACTTGTTATATTCAATACTTAATTCACAAATCAACCTCTAAGTACCCTTTTCCAGATCACTTAAATTATTTCATTCCATCCTATAGATTACTCATATCAAATCTATAAAGAATTATAGAAGATTTCAAATCGAAGTGGTTTCGGGTATTTACTGATACCCGACCCCGGTCTCTTCGAGTCCCATGTCATCTCAACCCAAGTTATTCAAATGAAATACAATTCAAACTTTAAATACAGGATGTCACTTTTACACAGTAATTCATCTTCGATAGATAACCACATTATCACTGCTCAAACCAAACATATCATATCACAAAACATTTCATATCAGAAATATAAACCAATCATTCATAAGCAAGATTAATTAGTCACACCATTTCTAATTAATTTAAATAAATTAAATTAATTACTTCAATCACCCTTTTTAAATCCTGCTTACTTAATCATTAATTAATTACAAACAAATTAATTAATCATCCTTTAATTATTGTCTAAATTAATCATCCTTGATTAATTATCCTTTTTAATTACATTAAGTAATTAGCCTTTATACACAAATTAATTAATCTTCACCCATTCACATTAATTATGTTCATCCTTAATTAATTTCTCAAATTAATTAACCTATAATCACTTACATTGATTAATTATTCTTTAATTAATCACACTCATTAATTAATTAACCCTTAATTAATTTTCTTATTAATCAATACTTTAATAAATTACACTAATTAATCCTTAATTACTTCCATTAAGTAATTTTCGTTTTATTAATAACATTAAGTAATTATCCATTTATTACTGTAACTAAGTAATTATATATTATTAATCACTTCAAGTAATTTTACTTAATCAATTTCATAATTAATCTTATACATAACTATTTTTAGCCAAACAAATTTTAAAACTAATTAAATCTTGAAACTTGTTTAAAACCTATTAAATAATTTACTTTGGAACTTGTTATCGCTTTCCTTTACTTTTAAAACCAATTTTTAATAAATTCACTTTGGAAACCGAATTCTCATTTATAACACATTACCTTTACATTCAGATAATATATATTGAAACTTGATTTACAAATTTAATCTTTGCTTTTAAACTCGATCAAGTCTTCCTATAAAAATCTGAATATGATTTCCTTAGCTTTTGAAAACTTGTATTTTTCCTTTGCTTAAAAAAATATTCTGGCAATTCAACGCTGCTAAAACCCGAGCCCACACTCGATATTTATGAGCAAAAACCTGGACAAAAATCACAACCCAACTCCTTTGAGCCAGACTCAAAATATACTCGAGTCAAACTTCGATCTTCCAAAGAAAAATGGTCATCTTCCCCACCCTGAAAACCAACCTAGATACGATCGTGTACGCGTGCACATGCACGCGTGCATGTGCAGGATGATCTGCTGGATTTCGATCAACCTCACGATGCTGCGCCAGTCGTCGCCGACCTTGTTGATAGCTCAGTCCACCCAGATCGACAAAATCACCAGTGAATCATAATTGAACCCAAATGACTAAGCCTGAAACCCACTCGATCAGAAAACCCCCCAATCTTCGACGATTCCAACCCCAAGCACACCTGCCGACCACATCGGAGCATCGTCTCGATCCCAAGCACCTATTTCCCCACTTACCGTCCACCTTGACACCTCTACGACAACGAGAACCTCCGACAAACCATTTAGAAAAAAACATAGAAAAAACCGTAAATGGCCTCGCCGCTCCCACAATGGAACAATATAAAATCATTCGCTATTTTTCCGACGATCGTCAGCCCCTCAGCTTCCCTCTGCAACAAGCCTGACCATCCTCTTAACGTCGATCGTCGGAATTTGGGTGAAACACGGTTTGCGTTCAACCCAAAAAATCTTAATATTTACCAACTTAAAAATTCCCAAATTATTATTAAAATGCATCGATTTTGTAAACAAATTCGATTATACAATCAAAATCTGGAAATTTGATAATCCAAGTTTTGACCTTAATTTGTTCTTCACTGAAATATTGTGTTTCAAAGATATTTACAGAGTATTTCACTTGAATCAATTTTTAATAAAATGTTATACACATACAAACAAACTGTATTCAGAGATTAAAGACTAAAAATCACTTAAGTGGAAGATTTGAATTTTAAAATCAGGTTTTCAAACCTGATATGTTTAAACAGAGACATGCTAGCCTGTTTCAGACCTGAACACAGATACACACACACACACACACATCAATCACTTCTTAACTTCGTGCACAAATGATTCATATCATACTTTCAACGATTCACAATAAGCCAATTCAAGCTATTTCAGTTTTTAAGAGTTTTACTTACTATTTTTGAAGATACAGAGAAACCGACTTCCTTGATTTAAATCTGGGTCTTATATTGAAACAAAAGTTTGATTGATGATCTGCTACTTGAATGCATGATTTGAACCTGACGCTTAATCTTGCTCAGATTAAAGTTGAATCTTGAAACTGCTACTTGTATTAACTCGGATTAATTTTTGAAGCAGCTAAAGTTGTATTCAGGTATTGATTTTTAGAGAGGAAGGAAAAAGTGGAGAAAAGAAGAATGAGTAAAAATGTTTTACTGAAAACTAGTTTATTCTTTAAATATTTATCATATATAATTTAAATTCTTAAAGAAAATTTATAATGCCACTTATTACAATGCATGCTATCTTAGATACAAATGTTAATTGTATATATTACAAAGCTTACAATTGTAAATTTCATGTATTATAAGACATACAAATGTCTTTATATAATTTTTGAATTATATTTGCTATTTGCTTTTATGCTTATATGTGTTTTTATATTATATTTATATTTTTATGTTTAATACTTATATTAAAGAAAGTATAAACCTTATGTTTTATAATATTACACATGTTTTAAATGTATGCTAAAATCTTTTACATTTGTAAATATGCATGTATAAATATTTTGATATAATTTTAAATTCTACCTACTATATAGTTTTGTATATATATTATATGTTTCCTTTATGTTTTATCTTTAAGTTTATAAATATATATGTATTAAGGCTTTTTATTAACCTTGTTTTCATATTTATATTTTTAATTTCAAAATAAAATTTCTAAATCACAATATATAAATATATATACACACACTTAAAATTTTCAGCACTATAAAGTTTACATTTATCTATTTATGGGATTTATTAGTTCACTATACAATTTAAAATTTTTAGATATTATAATCCAATATTTGTTATAGTTCCTAAATTCATTTAATAGCAGAATTTTATTTGTTAACATATATATTAGTATTTAATAATTAAAATTTGATAGTTAAAAATTATCAGATACCCAAAAATTCGGGTTGTCACATTCCTCCCCCCTTTGAATCTTTTCGTCCTCGAAAAGGAACGAACCAGAATTTTATTAAAATACTTAATATCAGTTAAATCGCTTTTTGATCATTTTAAAAAACTTTAAAAATCTATATAATATTACAAAAATAGTTTTTACAAAAATAGTTTTTATAACTTGATGTTTCAACAAGTCCATCATCGTTCTCACAAAAATTCGGTCATACGTTGATCGGGCGTAGGACTGAAAATCTATAAGTACTTGGTAAACTCATTTCCAACACTGAGTGAAAGTACTTGGAAAATATTTATTGAAAATATAGAAAACATTTTTGAAAATAGAGGAAACATCTTCGGTGAGAATGCTCTGGAAATCAACACCCCCATCCATGGTCGCAGTTAACCCGAAGGTTACGTTGCGATCCTGACAAAATCCAAAGATAACTGTAGGCACTCTGCACCCCTCGATTACGCCATGGAACCCGCTACAGATCGCAGCTACATCTAGGGTTACGTTGCTATCACAGCAAAAACCCATATAATTGTAGGCATCGGCACCCTCGAATTCCGCTGCCAAAAAAAATGAAACTTCTCGACTCCACTCGACCATAGATCGCAGGCTACCGATGTTACATTGCCTTTCCAACAAAATCAAGCATAGAACGTTGACACTCACCTCCACACGATTTCCATTATGGTCCGCAATAGATCGCAACGACATCGAGTTACACTTTCGTCACAACATAACCCAAATGCCGCTGTAGGCATCAGCGCCCTCGACTTTCGCTACCCAATAATCCTCAGGAACTTCAGTTTGTCTGGAATTCCTCACAGGATCAACTTTAGAACCTCCCCTTAGGGCTCAAGGCAGTACCAACCTATGGTACTCCGGAGAAGTTCATTTCAAGGGAGAGCCTTTTTCTCCAAAGCCATTTTCAAAACACTTTATACTATACACATATAGTATCTTCCAAATCATACACTTAGTATGGATCTCATATGAATCTCCTTTCTCAAAACTAATTATCCCAAAATCGATAATTCTCAAACTAGGCTTTCCACCTTTTCAAAATTGATTTTTCCCAAAAAAATCAAAAACCTTTTCTCCAAATCATTCTTATAAAATCCTTTATATATATATAACCTGGAAAAATCTTTGGATCATTTCATACTTGTATAAAGTCCCTTTTTATACTTCAAATACTTTCAAAAACCCTTTTCTTCTGGCAAAAGATTCAACAAGGGGAGTTTTATCATATATATAAAAAAGATATATAACTTTGTTTATTTCAAATCAAATATTCAAATTTGATTACTCTTTTATAAATTTATTAACCATATTACTTTTCTATGAAATGAGTTCTGAACATAGAAATATCCAATTCCCATTTTATTTCATCATATATTTCACAAAATATACTTTTCATTTCAAAAATCATTTACAGTTCTTATCCATAAATTTTCAATATTAATTTCATCCAATCCGTACGATGTACACATATCATCCATACATTATATCAATCTGATTGCTCACTCGATCACACAATTTCTCTTCTGAACTAGTATCGTCCATCCGACTTCTTAGTGCGGACTCAAATCTGGTTTCTTGATCAGAAACTATTATTCTCCTTGCATAGTCATAACTATGATAGAGAATTTCCAAAACCAATCAAAAATCCATATCCAGGCTCGCCGTCGAAAATCGAGTGAAAAATCCCAACTCGGATCGATATACTATCTCAAAATTCTGTGCTCGAATCTGGATCAAATCACAATGCGAATAGAATAATATACGTACATCATACGTATCTATCTTTATTGATTATTAGCTAAATCAATTTCTCTTTTCTATTCACATGCCCTTAGATTCTTATTCAATTATTTACAAGTGCCTCAATCCCCATTTGGATTATCACCTCAATTCTTATCTCAAATGGATATTTAATCATAAAAAGTTTGAACTCTGTCCAGCTTAAATTTAGAAAATAACTTAAAAAGTTTAATGTGGTGACCCGGAATTTTGGGCAATATCAATTTAATAATCTATATTTAAAATTAAATTGATTTGATAAACTTTGTAACAAAATTTGAATTTAATTTAATAATCTAATTAAATAAATATTTAATTAGTGGATTTTATCTTTTAAAAACTAATAAATTGTTTTCTATTTATATTGTATATATATATATATGTACATATTGTAAATAGATAAGCTATGGTTTGAAATTTAATAAATAAATAAAATCTTGTTTTAAAATTGTAATATACATTTTGATAATTTAGAAAATTATGAATTAATTCAATATATAACTTTACAAAGCTATTTAAATAAATAATTATCTAGTTTAAAATATTTAAGGTAAATATTAATTGTAACGACCCAGGGTTTTGCACCAGTTAATTATCGTCATTAGACGATTAAAATTGCTAGCTATTTGCTATTGGGAGTTTTTAATCGGGTTGAGATTCTTTTAAAAATTTGTTAGGAGTTATGTGGGCTTTAAATAAAAATCATTGCCCACGTTTTCGTTGTTTTTGGTGCTGCGCTGTATCGAGACAGAGACTCGGTTCCTCCTTCATTCTTTTCATCACAAGCCCAAACTTTCTGTTCTCTTTATCTTCTATCGGCCCGTTCCTTTGTGAGATAATGGCGGCTCTATTCCTTTTCTTTGTTCGATCAAAATTATGGCTTTCGTAAATTCGAAGATGCCGACTTCAAATGCTCAATTGAATTCGATTTCCTTGCTCTGTTGGTTTATCGTCTCTTGAGATGCTTTCGGCCGCTGGATTGTGTTCGTCTTTGCTTCAATTCAGGCACCGTGCAAAGGCGAGCAAAAAGGGGGGGAAAGGGATTGCGGCTGATGGATTCATGCTCTTCGACATAGGTGAGTGATTTCCACTCACATTCTAGTTCAAACTTAACACTTTGCTTCGGTGGTTCGATTTTGTTTCGATGTTGATGATTTCACTGATGTTTTTTTCAATTCACGGCCATTTGATTTCGTTTGAATGTTGTTGATTTCTCTGACTTTTTCAATTTACGCGGTTTTGAACTATGACTTGGTTCGATTCCTTGATTGCTTGGGTTTTTCGGCACTGCTTGGTTTTCGAGGCCACCACTGCTTCATTTGACTGCGTCATAGGATTTTGTGTATCGCCCTTGACTTTTTAAACTTGATTTCTGACTTGGTCATTTGGTTTTGTGAATGCGACTCCATGACTTGCCATCCCATTGCATTGATATGGAACTGCAGTAACTTCACTTGATTCGAACTATGCCTTGTCTGGTTCATTGATCTGCATTTGATGATTTCTGACTTCGGTCTTTGATTTCTTGAATTTCTGATGTGTTCGGTCTTGACTTGAGCTTTCATTTATCTGTGCATTTTGATATTGTTGAGCCACTGTTGTGTACTGAGTATTGCATTTTGATGATCACCTGACATTTTTGGTTTGAGTTGATGAGCAGTGCCATTTGCTTCTGCACTGAGTTGTTTGGTCGATCGACTGTTCCATATATGTTCTTGATTTTGTGGTCTGGTTTCACTTCATATTGCCTTGACTACACTATCTTCATATATTTAAAAACTGTGTGTGTATGGTGCCTTGGTCTTTGTTGCTGTGTTGCCATATTTCTGGTGTACTTGGCCATTCAAGCCTGCTCTACTAGTTGCTGTTCATGATTGTCGTAGTCTGGTTTGCATTATGTTGTTACTTTGTTTTGTTTACATGTACACGGCTTTCTTCCCAGACTTGTTGCACTATAACTGTTGAGGCAGTGGCATTGATATAGGAAACAACATCAGAATCTAACCATCGCAGCGGAATAAAATACAATAGATAATAACAGATCTTTAGACAAAAGAAAACTATATATGTTTTAAACATACATCACCAGAATACATCATCAGAGTACAACAACGTCAATAACATATGTAACAACCCCCAGATTTATCGAGTTTATATTTAAATATTTTATTTAAATATTATATCGTTAATCGGATTTTGGTCCGAAAAGCTACTTTTTGCAAACAGTCAAATTAGGACTCGAGACCACTTCCATTGAGTTCGAAATGCCGTTTAAAACTTTTTAAGTATAAACATCGATAGGTTTGGAGTTAGTGAAATTTCACTAACTTTTCCCGCTTTGGACTTTGGGTTAGTTTAGCCTATTAAGCCCAAGTTCCAACCCCTTTCTCCTCACTCTTCATAAATTCCTAACTAACTTGAAATTTGCATTAATGGTGAAGAGAATGGGAAATTAAAACTCCAAGCTCAAATTTAATTGCTAATCCAACATTCAACTCCAAATTCAAGTAGACGATATTGGATTCAAGCTTTGGATTGCTTCTCAATTGGCTTCAAGCTTCATCTTCATCCATTTTAGTGAAAAGGTGAGATTTTTATCTCACACTCTTACTTATAACTATCTTGGACTGTTGGAAATGAATCCCTATCATGTTTGCATGTACATTTGCATTTGGTTTGGATTGGATTGGCGAAAAACCCCAAATTTTAGTGTTTTTGGTGAAAAACTGCACTTAGGTCGCTCTGCCTTTGCTAGGTCGTTCGCGTGGAAAAGTCTCGGCCTTCAAATAGCTCGTTTCCGACCTAAAATGGCCTATAACGTTAGGTCGCTCGGCGCTTCGAAATTAGGTCGTGGGTCGTTGGGCTTTAGGTCATGGGTCGCAAGCTCCTTAGGACGTAGGTCGTTCGGCTCTAGGTCGCTGGACTCTTTATATTTTAGGTCACTCGGCCCTTATCCCCTTAGGTCGCTCGACCTGTTCTGCCACTAGGTTGCGTACCTCGCCCTCTCTTAGGTCGCTAGGTCACGACGTTTTAGGTCGCTGCTTCTTTTAGGTCGCTCGACCACTTACCCCTTTAGGTCGTGTGGCTTCGAATTCCTTAGGTCGCTAGGTCGCGACGTTTTAGGTCGCTAGGTCGCGACATTTTAGGTCGCTCGACCTCGTTTATGACTATAGGACGCTCGCTTCGTTCTTAGGTCGCTCGGAGTTAGGTCATTAGGCCTTAACTCGTGTGGCCTTGGTTCTTTAAGTCGCTTGGCCTATTTGTTTATTCCTTTAGGTTGTAGGACCCTTAGGTCGTAGGACCCTTAGGTCGTAACTCCGATAGGTCGCGTGCCTCTTTACTTCGATAGGTCGCTCTGCCTTGCCTTCCATTTTTAGGTCGCAACACTGTTAGGTCGCCTGGCCTATATACCGTTAGGTCGTTGGACCTATAACCCGTTAGGTCGTTGGACCTATAACCCGTAGGTCGTTAGACCGTTAACCCACTAGGTCGTATGACCTCTAACCTGTTAAGTCGTTAGACCTATAAACCCTTAGGTCGCATGACTTTTGCCCCTTTGCCCCCGCACCCCCACCTTGGGGGGTTGCCACCCCCCTGGACCCCCCATCCGTAGGGGATCTTATCTGAAAAATGTTCAACAGAACTTGTTTAGTTGAGATGCGGAGTTGACCACTCTTCGAGACAAGCTATCTTGGGCTTCTCGGTCGATTGTATGGATTTTTGAATATCTATTTCGATGGATTCTTTATCGATTTCTTTGGAATTTATTCATGTCTTCGTATGTGAATTTTGATGATCGATTGTTCTACAATCATCTTTGTGATTTGTCACTTTAAAATATACAAAGGTTTCAATACTAGTAGTAAATATCAAAACTCTTTCAACAAAATGATTTCAACTCTATTTTCAATAACAAAGCTCTTTTCTTAAAACCATTTTCCAACCTACTAGTATATACAAACCTTTACCTCACTCGTATGAGAAATTGAATTTAAACGGCTTAGTAAAACAAGTGGTATGAAACGCTTGTGTTTGCTTCGTCGGTTAACTCTTGGACTTGTTCGATTGGACATTTTTGTGACAATTTTCTAGTGAAGATCTACAGTTTGTTCGTAAATATTTGAGTTAAGCAAGTGGTTATGGGACATGAAGCTAAACTTTTATATTTGCTAGCTTAGTGTAATTGACACTTCTCGTTGATCATGATGATCATTTTGTGATTTAGGCTAGAAATTGTGCGATGTCTCTTTGTTTGTTTCCTGGTTAGGCTAGACACCATTTGTGTGATTCCATTCACACATACCTTTTTGCTTTTGGTTAGCCTAGACACCATTTGTGTGATTCCACTCACACATACCTTTTTGTTGCGAGGTCAGGCTAGACACCATTTGTGTGATTCCATTCACACATACCTTTTTGCTTTTTGGTTAGCCTAGACCTCATCTGGGTGATTCCGACTCATCCATATGGGGTAGCTCCCCATGGTCTTCGGACCGTCATGTGATAGGCCTCTTTCCCTTTTTCTTTATGATTTCTGGATTTCTTGTGTTGATTTCTGGAATTTATGTCATTGACTTGTTATGAGTACAAGTTTAGGGTATGATGCCCTCTTTGGATCTTTGAGAAGATTCTTGTGATATTGATTGATCTTCTATTGATCATCATTTGCATACTTATAGTAGTATGTCAGTATGGATATTTTATGTTTATGCCATATCTTTTATTTTATATCATGTCATCTGATATTTATAGCTAGACTGATCCGTTTATTATTTTCTTAAATAATACTCGGGTCAGGCCGAGATGTTACAGGTGCTTCTGCTTGACTTCTTCCTGGGATTTGCTACTCTGACTTTTGGCTAACTATTTAGATTAGCAGTTTTTGTTGTATACACTTGAGATATAGACTCATAGTTGTATTCTTTTGTATAGAACGTGTTGCTATTCTTTTGTATCATTGTGGATCTTTTTGACCACTACTTTGATGTACACTTTCATGTGTTAGTTATATATTCATATCTTCTTCCGCCTTTGTGATATGGATGTCTGTGACTGATTTGTGTTATGCTTATTTCTATGTTTGTTTCCAAAGATTATTTATAGCCACTGTGTGATAAACAATTACATGGATGGTCGCTCCTCAAAAGCCTTATTCTCCATGCTAGTTGACAGCACTACACCGTAGTGTTCTTGGCTAGCGTGGGCATAGAGGTGGGGCGTCACAACATACAACTGGACAGTAACCATAACCTGTCCTCATAATCTAAATACACAACGGAATAATTAAACAAATACGGAAGTACGTATCGCCATCCAGCTCCACAACATCATTTCCTATAATCTATAATACTCGGTCTGACCAGAGCATTATTGTTAAATAATTCCCGAATCAGTCTGGAAAACCAGGTGAGAAAACCACACCCAAACTGATTATTATACTTTCAATTTTTTTTTATAAAAACAAAAGCATCTCGTAAGATCACGCCACAAATAAACATGTTAGGTTTTTACCTTACGATAGCTGAAACACTTTTTATTAAAATTCTCTATTATTATAATAGTGTCTACAGAAAGTAAAATATAATCTAGCTGAAATGCTTGCATCTCACGTTTCAGCAATAGTTGAGAACAATCAAAACCGTACAGGCGCGTAAGGAGAATGGATTTCCAACTAATGACTAGGCACTGGGGTACCACCTGTCATAGTACCTGGTCTAGATCAGCATACCGAGGATTACTCCCAATCCCCTGCAACACAAGACCGGGACTACCCATTACTGGATAATTTCGAGTAAGATCACCCCACGGTTGGGATCAGCAACCGCATCACTAAGCCGAATAAAAGGGGCATCTAGATAGGGATGACCTCACCCTAATGGGCGCTACCCACCTAGCCTTGCTGCATAACCCCTGATTTTCAGTCATTCCTGGTTGATGAGGCTTGAGGCTAAACGTTACCTTTTTAGAACATTTCACTTAGAATGCTTACTGTCCACCTGATGATGTTCTGAAAGCAATCATCCATACAAGTCCGTCCCGGGTTCGAACGGAACCGAAGGCACTACTCCTACTACATCCATTTTGGAATCAACCTCAGGATTAGTAGAGAGTAGCCCTTGCACTTCACTGCTCCACCTTCGAATCCAAACTCATCTTCCTTACGAAAACGTTCAAACCGGATCGAAGTGGTTTTTGAGAAATTAATCCCAATCCTGGTCTCTACGAAACGTTCAGCGCATTGGCCAATATTGATAGCCGGTGATTTAGCTATCAATTAACATTCACAATAACCATCATCTATAAATAATTTCTCCATATTATTTAGTAATCTCAAAATATCTTCACAAGATATATTTCCATTTTCAAATCTTTCTGAAAACAATTTTCCAACCTACTCTTCTCAAATATGAATTCCCAAATATTTATTTCCACTGAAAACACCAAGCACAAAAAACTTTAGATTTTGAAAATAATTTAAAAACACGTTATTATAAAATATACTTTAACATTTAAATTGAAAACTACTTCAATATTTTATTAAAAATATATATATATATTTAGGAATATTTAAAATGAGGTTACCTTATAAAATATAAAACCAGATTTTCTCTTTTAAAACAAAATACCGAGTCACCTTTAAATAATTACTACTATAATAGATTTGAAAAAAATACTTACTTTGGAATTTAAACAATTAGAAATAATAAGTTTTATATAACATACTTTAAAACAACTTAAAACTTTTAACTTTACCTTCAAATTTGTTTGAAAACGTACCTGGCTATCCAGGGAAATACGCTTTTCTTTCACATCTTTTAAAAATAAATCACTATTTGTTTTTAAACAAAATTTTCTCATTCCTTTAATAAATTCCCATCGTGAATTTATTCTTCAAATATCCACTGATATATTATTTCACTTTTATAAACCCATTTTATAAATTTCTTAGTCACATTCTCTTTTAAAAATCCCAGTTTTATACACTTAAATCAATTTCAAATTGATTTCCAAATTACTCCATTTTGGAATAAATTCCTTTACTTACTCATTTACTTCAAAACCCATTAACTTTAGATTTTTAATTCTTACTTATGATTTAAAATCTTTAACGAAAAAATACCAATTTCAGATTTCCAAAATTCCTTCTTTATCCTTTTAAATAAATTTAAACCTTAAATTTTAAAATAATTCTTTATTCCTTTAAATAATATCACTTAAGTTTTATAATTCATTATTTTTCTGTTTATTCAAATCCCCTTGTTCCATACTCGGAATTATTTATTAGAATTTTGAAATCACTTCTATTCTTATCCAGTTCATTCTTAAATTTATACGAATTCTCAATGATTATTTTATTTAAAAATTCACCCTTTTATTTTCTTTCAAAAATACAATTCTATATATTTTGATAACTCAGTGTACCGAAATATATTCAAGCAAACCACAACATTCAATATTCCAAATATAATTCATCACAGAATATCAAGTATTCATATCACAGAATATTAAACCATATAAATAATTTTTTTAAGGAATCCAGTTGGATCCCTCCAACCTGTTACCCTGCATCCACAGATGTTAGCATAATACCAATTCCACTTCAAGGTGGAATATCGCGGTATATGGGATTAATATGATATCATCCGCTATTATGCGTCCCATAGGGTCTCATCCGCTATATAATGCGGGAAATCAATCACTCCAAAATATACTATATACTACTATATATAATATAGCACATCAAATCAATTCGATCATTCAACCAATTATTTAAATTTAACCATTTAAATTTAAATTAACCCAAATGAGTGAGATTAACTCACCTTTTATTTTTAATTTGCAATCCACTTCCCTCTTGTCTTGGTTTCCCGGCTGACCTTGAATAAATAATTTATGTGATATATTAATATTCGAAATAAAATCTAAAAATCAATTTCCATTTTTAAAATTGTGTTAACTAAAATTTTATTTTAGACTAAAAAAAATTCTCTTAGTAATTAAGATAATTAAATAATTTAGTTAAACCATTTTCACCAAATATCTTATTAAAATAAACTAGCAATTTAAAATAGGCACATGTATATTTATTGTCTTTTTCCCTTAAAATTATATAGAAAATAACTTATATGGATTCAAAAATCCAATTTTTAAATAACCCTTCAACATTTTTAAAAATTCCTATATATTTTCCAAGATCATATATTAAATTGAAACATCTGCATCTATGTACTTATGCCCATGGCGGAACAATTTACAACAAAACTGTCTTATATTTTACTGCTAATCCCGATTAGTGATAATAATTTATTCACAAGCTTACTTGAGAAAATGTTTAATTAAAATGTTTTAAGAGTCGAGTTTACCTCAAATCGAACTAGAACCAAAAATCAGAAGATCTACACCCACTGACGAACTCGATGTCGCGATTTCCCAGCTCCCCATGAACAGCCTCCATCCTCAACGTCGACGACCCTAACTGCAGAGCATGCGCCAGAAACTCGAACGCTCCCAGGCGAGCGCAATCGAGATCCCATTTTGATTACAAATAGATTGACCAGTACCATTATTCGCTCGAGCTTGCCACTGCTACAACCCCTAACAAGGAACATCCCTACCCTCTGCGCCTTCGTCCCCCCTCCAACGCTAGCGCCACTCAAGGACGCGGCCTCCTGCCTCGCGTAAACCCTACCCTCTCGAATCGAACACGAGCAGATCTTAATTCTTTTTTTTGTTACAAATTCATTTCGAACAGAGAGGGGCGAATAGAAAGGAGGTTGCTTGAAGAAAGATAGAACCAAAGTTTGTTTTTAAAGAGACCGACCATTATAAAATTTTCTTTAACTTGATTTTAATTCTATCTGTTATACGTGATTTAAACAGAAAGTAGGGAGGCAAGAGAAGACGTTAGCTTGCTGGCTACGGTAATATGAAGGGAAAGGAAAAAGTTATGACAGTGAAAGAAAGTAGGCTGATGTGACTTATCTTGACCAATCAAAACAATATATGGATATTTTATTTAAGTTTAAATTTGAATCGACTTGAATTCGCAGCTAAAAATCTCGACCTCCTAGCGATGTATGCCGCTAGGTGTTTATAATGTTATACCCCTATTCCGGATGCAATGGAAAAGGTTTTGAGTCCTAATTCAATCGTATGTAGAAGATAGCTTTTTTTAACCCAGTTATTATATTAAATTTTCGATATAATTTCAATGCGTTTATATATCGTACGCTCACACAATAACTCCAAATGCTACAAAAATTTAAATCCGATAATAATTCAATATTACGGATCGAATGGAACAAGTTTCGTCGAATTCCGAGACTGTGCCTCGGAAGGCTATTTTTAAACATCGATTTAAACAATATATTTTCAAAACTTAACAAAACACCTTTAAACCCAAGTTTAACACTTTTACTACCTTTAGTACTATCAATATAAATTTTACAAACCCTTAAATTATTTTTAACAGGCTTAAAACTTCAAATTCAACATTTTACTCAATTTCAAATTATTTAATTCAATAAATTTAATTATCAAATAAATAGTGATATTTGAATTTAAGTTAAAAATTAACTTTTAAAATTTTTAAAATCAATTTAAATATTCAAATTTCAAATGCTCAAAAATTCCGGGTCGTCACATGTAATTTAATTTCAAAATCAAAACTGCAAATCCTTTTCAAGTTTCAAAACAAGACCCTGTAATTCATTTCTCAAATTCAAAAGCTTGTAAATAAACTTCAAATCCTCTCAAACAAAAGCCTGCAAGTTTATTTTCAAAAAAAATCAATAACCTGAACATCATCTTCAATCTGAAATCAAAGATCAAAATCAAAATCCCTGTAACTCATTTCTCAAATCAAAGTAAGCAAACCTGTCAAGAATTTTTCCAAAACATGTAGTTCAGTTTCAAAATCAAAGCTTGAGCATTTTTTTCAATCTGGAGGCATGGATGCATTTTAAAAATCAAGCATTTTATTCAAGCATTCAAGTTTAAAAAATTTCAAAAGCAATGGCAATGCAAGTTTCCAGTTTTTAAGGCAATTCAAGTTTTCTGAGTTAAAAGCAACTTCAAATTGGTGCTCTGTTCTTCATCATCTTTTTAAGGTGAGTAACATCACATTTTTTTTAAACATAAATATTAATTATGGATGCATCTTAGTTCTATGATAAATATGTGTGTGTGTATAAGTGCAATCTACTATGAATATATGTGGATGTATATTGTGCATTGTTGTGTGTCTGGATGTTTTCTCTGATTCTAGTTTCCAGGTTCAAATTCTAATCAAAATTCACTTGCTCTTGATCCAATCTTTGTTAAGACTTATGTCTTGAACAAAGTATGTTTGTTGTATCATAGTTTTTAGTTTAAAAATTTGTTTAAGTTAAAATAATTTGTATTGCCTCTGGAAATAATAAAACAACAGTGCAAACTTAAATAAGTTAAAATTCAATTACCATGATTCATGGTTCAGGTATATGAATCAAATACTAAAACTAAAACTTGATTTTTGAAACTAAAATTAAGATTTTTAGTTAAGAGGAAAGGGGGCAGTTCTGGTTTGACCAGAAATGATGTTTTGGGTTGTCTCTAGTACCTGGTTGGTCTGGGAGGTCGGAATTTTTTCTGATGATGTAGTGATGATCGGTGAGTGGAGGAAAAATAATGGATGGGTGTGTAGATGACCGTGACGATGGTGGTTGGTCGATTAAGTTTGTAAACCTAGTTTAGACAAGTTGGATATGTTTGATCGGAGCGATGGCTCTGGTGGACCAAGTGCCACCATATTTTGGGGATTGCAAGATTTGGTATTGGCGAAGGTGCTGCTTGATTTTTAGGCGATTTGATGGTCGGAGGATCATGGACGAGATGGTTCCAGGTTTGGGTGTTGTTCCAGTTTTAGGCTTTAGTGCTCGATTCTGATTTCGAGTTAATGATGAAGTACTGATGGTCAGATGAGGGTATATGGATGATCGCCGACTTACTCGAGGGTGTGGTGATGAACGGAGGTGGTCGGAGCCACCGTGCATATGCACGGTGCAGTAGCTTGTGTCAGGTAGAGTTTTGTGTTGTAGGGATTTGTACTCGAGTTTATCTCGAGTAGTTAGATTTTTGGCTCGAAGTGATGAATGGTTTTACTCGAAGCATTTTAGAGAGAACTCGGGTAAAAGTTGTTACAGGTTTTTCTAAAACCTGTCTGTTTCAAATTTAAATTTAATTTTAAATTTGAAAGCAGTTTTTAACAAAGTTTTAAAACCAAATTTAAAATATGGATTCAAAACTGAATTTATATCCTAGTTTCAAATTAAATTATGTTTTAAAAATTAAATTGTTTTAAACAACTTTAAATGTTTAAAGTGTATTTTAAATGGTAAGAATTTAAAAGTAAATTTGGTTTAAATTCTTTAAATTTCTTTTATAAGATAAGTATGCCTTTAACATATGATTTTAAAAATTTGTAAATGGTTTTTAAACTTTGTTAAAGTTAAAATTGTTTTCATTTTAAATTTTAAATTTGAAATGAAATTTGAAAGTAAAATGTTTTCAAGTGTGATTGTGAATGATAATTAAATCATTAATAAGAAAAATGTTTTCATTTTAAAGTTAATAAAGATTTAATGATTTGAGATTCATTAAATTATTAAGGTAAATTAATATGGATAATTAATTAATTTATTTATTAAATGGTTAAGGATTTGAATTAATTAATTAAGGTTGAAGTTAATTAATTAAGATTTATTAATTTGAAAATATGATCATTAATTAGATAAGTTAAGATTTTTAATTAATGATTAAAAATTCATTTATCAAGGAATTAAGATTAATTAAGTTAAACACTTAATTCATAAATAATTAGTGATTAATTAGTTAGTTATTAAAGATTAATAAATTTGTGATTAATAATAACTAATTTAAGTTAATTACTTAAGAAAAGTAAGCAAAGAATTGTTAATAGTTAATGAAGGCCATTAACTTGAGATTATTTATTAATTAATTAATGTGATTAATTTTGATAATTAATTAGATTAATTAATTTAGGATAATCAATTATGGAATTGGTTAAGTATAATTACTTTATGAAAGTAATTAAAGGCATTAATTACTCAAGGTAATTAATTAATTAATTTGATTAGTTTAAGTTAATTAATTAAGTTTAATTAATTTAGAATAATCATTGGATGGTTTGATAAGTAATTACTTAATGTAATTAATAAAGTATAATTACTTAGTGAAGTAATTAATGGATAATTACTGGATGTAATTAATTAAATGGTGATTTGTTAATGAAAGTAATTTGAGTTTAATTACTTTATGTAATTAATCAAGTGATAAATTAAGATAATTAATTAAGGAGTAACTAATTTATTTGATGAAGTAATTAAGGGTAGTTAATTACTGAATGAGATTAATCAAGGGTGATTAATAGATGTGGTTTAATTAAAGATTAATTACCAAATGTAATTAATTTAATAGGATAATTAATTAAATGTAATTATGGATCATTAATTGATAAAATTAATGATGTAATTATGGGTTGATTAATTAAGATTAATTAATCAACAATAAATGATTGAAGAGTAATTAATTAATGTAATTAATTAAGTATTAATGTAATTAATTATAATTAATAAATTTGTGAAGTAATTAAAGTTTGATTACTGTATTTGGCTAAGAATATTTAATTTGTGAAATTAATTAAGGATAATTACTTGAATGTAATTAAAGGATAATTAATCAAGGATGATTAATTAAGATGGATAATTAGAGGATAATTAATTAATTGATTTGTAATTAATTAATGGTTACGTAAGCAAGTTTATAATAATGAAAGTAATTAATTTAATTTGTTTTAAATTAATTAGAGATGAAGTAATTAATTTAATTCATTTTAAATTAATTATGGTGTGATTAATCAATCCTTGCTTATGTATGGATGGATGATATTGGTTGCCTAGAATGGTTTGAGATCTCAGATATGAGATAAGTAATGTTGTGTGATATGGATGCTTTGTTTGAAGTGTGATGATGATGTGGATATCAGTTGTGATGATAATGTGAAATTATATGTTTGTGATGATAATATGGATTATCTATTGTGATATTGTGAATTATCTATCTGTGTGTATATAGATAATAGAATTGAATTGTTTTAAATTTAAAACAACTTGGACTTAAAAGATGGCGTTTTGGATTTCGATGAGACCGGGTTTCCAGATTTGGATATCCGAAAACCACATCGATCCAAATTAACGACAGGTCGTGAATTTCAAGTGAAGATGAAGATTCAGAGTGCAAGGGTTATCGTCATTAACTCTAAGGGTGATTCCAAAATGAGTGTAACGAGATAATGCCTTCGGTTTCATTCGAACCTGGAACGAACTTATATGGATTGAATGCTTTCAGAACATCGTCAGGTGGATGATGAGCATTCCAAGTGATGTGTTCTGATAAAGGTAATCGTAGCCTCAAGCCTCGTCAACCGGGAATGGCTAAAACAGGGGAGGTGCAGCAAGGCTAAGTGGGTATCACCCAAGTAGGACGAGATTTTCCCCTGTCTAGAGGTCCCTTTTTATTCGGCTGTGTGGGGCAGTTGATTCGCGACAACTACCGGGGTTGTCTTGTTCGGGACTGTCCAGTAAGGGATAGTTCCGGCCTTGTGTTGTAGGGGATTGGGAGTAATCCTCGGTACGGTGATCTAGGCCCCGTTCAATGATGGGCGGTACCCCAATAGCCCTGCCATTGTATGGAATCCAAACTCCAATAAGTGCCCTCGGATTTGATTGTATTGCCCACTTTGTGGCTAGTATGCTGGAATTTAATCATGTAACAATTTCAGCTATTTCTTATTTACTTAAAAACCCTAAACCCTATTATAATATCACCGGATTTCCTAGCAAATGTTTTGGTTAGCGTAAGGTAAAAACTTACCCATGTTTATGTGTGGAAAGTCTTACGTGATACCTTTGTTTTTAAAGGTTTTTCAAAGCTAAGCAACTTTAACCTGTTACTCACACCAGACCCATGTCTGACCCGGAGTTTATTTCTATTTTTCTTAAACTCCAGGGTACTAAAAATTTTACGAGTAGCCAAGGGATTCTGGTTAGCTTTGACGAATTGTGGAGGAGCAATGGAGTAGAAGGCTTCAGCGTTGCAGATATTTATAGTGTTCCGCTGTGATTGGTATCTCTGTATTGTATTGGGTTGTAATAACTAAACAGGTGTTTTTAACTGTCTAGCATGTGATGTATAATCTGTGTAACTTTGATAATGGTTGTATACTATGTAATACTTATGTTATTAATATAATTTATTCATTCCACTGTTGAGATTCTAATATTGTTTCTTCTTTCTTCTCTATCTTTCTATTCTCCGTCCCTTTCTTTCTTACTCATGATGCGTCATTCTGTGGAATGAAAGACGGATCGTGACATTTAAAATAGATAAGAAGTTGCAAAATAATAATTAGTTTGTAAAATAGCTGTAAAATAGCTGTAAAATAGTTAAGTAATTGTAAAATAGTTAGAAAATAGTTAAATAATTGCAAAATAGTTGTAAAATAGCAATTAGTTATAAGATAGTTATAAAAATAGAAATCAGTTTATTAAATAGTTGTAAAATTGTTAAATAGTTCTAATTGTGAAATAAGTAAGATGGTTTGGATTTTTAAAAAGAAATATTTTGTAGTAAATAGCATGGAAAAATAGATTTAAGAAAGCTTATATAAAAATAATTTATTTTGAATAGTCCAGAGCCAAACTGTTCCATTTCCCAATCTCCATTCCCATCAATTGCCAATTTCCAATTAATCTTCAATTTCAATTCAAATTAAGTTAACTTCCATTCCCATCCCAAATTCAAATCAACTTCCTATTTGAACTTGAACTCATTCAAATTCAATTTCATTTCAAATTAATCAAATTCAAATTTTCCATTTGAGTTTTAAACTTATCCATCTTCAATCAAAATTCGAATGAATTCAAATCAAATTCAATTTGAACTAATTCAATTCAAATCTCAACTTTAAACCAACTCGAATTATATAAATTCGAGTTAAATTTTAATGTTGATTTAATCCCTTAATCAAGTTAACCTTTATTGTTAAATCAACAATCTAAATCTTTAAACAATTTAATTCTGAGTGCAAATTTCAAAATTCCATTTTAAATTATCTTTACTTAACTTATTTCAAAGTTCAAATAAGAGTTCAAAAACACTTTATTTTTCAGATTCTAACTAATTATCCATTTTATCTCAATAATGGATATATTACCTCAATCCCTTTCTAATTTCCAGATTTCAAACCTATTTTGAGATCACACATAACTTCCCATTTAAACCAATCATTTAACTTCCCTAAGTTAGATCTCAATTTCATCTTAAAATTCTCAATTCTGGTTATTCGTTAACTTATTTAACTTTCTCAAAGTTAAATTCAATTTACCTGTTCCAGTCAACCCTACCCATTTCGAATTCCCATTTTAAATTTTAACTTTATATTAATAAACTTCCAACTAATAAGTTCAAAAACTTATCACTTTGGGTTTTCACATCACATTCCAAATAAAATTTTAAAACTCAACACTTAGAGTTTATTTCAGATCATCTTTGGTATTATGTATATCCAAATATATACCCATATTTATAAGTCATACTCACCTAAATGTTTATTTCCTTAAAACATTTCATTTTTCTTACTCATTAACACACATTTCATTATTAAACACAACAACCATTTATGATAATAACCAAGGTTATCATATCTGGAAACCAATTCATTATCATCTTATTCTGAAAATACTTTTACAAATTCAGGATTTTAAATTTCAGCTTGGATCCATTTCAAACTTATCTTTATTCAATTTAAATTTGGTTGTATAACTATTACCACTTAATTCTCGTTATTTTATTTAATTCCAATAATCAACAACCAATTTCTTTAATATATTTATATTTGGAAAAATTTACTTATGTAAAAATCATTCAATTTTAAAATCTTTATATAAGAAAATAACAAGTATGCTATCACATATACATATACATATACATATACATATACATATACATATACATATACATATACATATACATATACATATACATATACATATACATATACATATACATATACATATACATATACATATACATATGTGTATACACACACACACACACTCAACTCATTCTAGGGCACCACTGACCATATCCTTAATGAGTAAACCTACCAAAGCCAAGGTTCTCGCTTAACCTTCTGCTCTGATGCCAACTGTAACGACCTGGAATTTTCAATCCCGAAAATTCCAAACAGTTAGGAAAAAAAGAAAAGAGATAGAAGAAGAAACAGAAATGAAAGACAGAATCTCACATTCACAACAGATCAAAATATAATATCAAATAAAATAATAGTTATACAAGGAAAAACTGTATCAGTTAATTTACATGAGTACATCAGAGTTACAACATTTCACAATCACTGGACAGTTAAAATAACTTGTCCCAAATAAATAACCATATATCACAGCAGAATACACTCCATACGTTCTTGCCATCCAGCTCGCCTCCTGAGCTCCAAAAAGTCCTTATCTGAAAATCTATATTACTCGGTCTGACCCGAGCATTACAACAGAGTAACAGCCGGGTCAGGATGGAAACCAGTGTGAGTAAACCCATATAACATGAAATTCTAATGCACAAAACTTATTTAAAAGCTGGGGTAACTCGTACCTTACTACAAGTTCTTAACTTGTTATATTCAATACTTAATTCACAAATCAACCTCTAAGTACTCTTACTTAGTTTCAATGGTCCAGATCACTTAAATTATTTCATTCCATCCTATAGATTACTCATATCAAATCTATAAAGAATTATAGAAGATTTCAAATCGAACTTGTTTCGGGTATTTATTGATACCCAACCCCGGTCTCTTCGAGTCCCATGTCATCTCAACCCAAGTTATTCAAATGAAATACAATTCAAACTTTAAATACAGGGTGTCACTTTTACATAGTAATTCATCGTCGATAGATAACCACATTATTACTGCTCGAACCAAACATATCATATCACAAAATATTTCATATCAGAAATATCAAGCAATCATTCATAAGTAAGATTAATTAGTCACACTATTTCTAATTAATTTAAATAAATTAAATTAATTACTTCAATCACCCTTTTTAAATCCTGCTTACTTAACATTAATTAATTACAAACAAATTAAGTAATAATCCTTTAATTATTATCTAAATTAACCATCCTTGATTAATTATCCTTTTAATTACATTAAGTAATTAGCCATTAATTAATAACACAAATTAATTAACCTTCACCCGCTCACATTAATTATATTTATCCTTAATTAATTTCTCAAATTAATTATCCTATAATCACTTACATTGATTAATTATTCTTTAATTAATCACACTCTTTAATTAATTTACCCCTAATTAATTTCCTTAATTAATCTATCCGTTAATAAATTACACGGAGTAATTAATCTTTAATTACTTCCATTAAGTAATTTTCCTTTTATTAATAACATTCAGTAATTATCCATTTATTACTATCACTAAGTTATTATACATTATTAATTACTTCCAGTAATTTTACTTAATCAATTTCGTAATTAATCTTATATATAACTATTTTTAACCAAACAAATTTTAAAACTAATTAAACCTTGAAACTTGTTTAAAACCTGTTAAATAATTTACTTTGGAACTTGTTATCCCTTTCCTTTACTTTTAAAACCTGTTTTGAATAAATCACTTTGGAAACCGAATTCTCATTTATAAAACATTACCTTTATATTCAGATAATATATATTGAAATTTGATTTACAAATTTAATCTTTGCCTTTAAACCCGATCAAATCTTCCTATAAAAATCTGAATATGATTCCCTTAGCTTAAAAAATATTCTCGTAATTCAACACTACCAAAACTCGAGTCCACACTCGATATTTATGAGCAAACACCCAGACAAAATTCACAACCTAACTTCCTTCGAGCCAGACTCAAAATCTACTCGAGCCAAACTTCGATCTTCTAGAGAAAAATGCTCATCTTCCCTAACCTCAAAACCAACCCAGATACGATCGTGCACGCGTGCACGCGCACGACGATCTACTGGATTTCGATCAACCTCGCGATGCTTCGCCAATCGTTGCCGGCGTTACTGATGACTCAGTCCACCCAAATCGACAATATCGCCAGTAAATTAAAATTGAACCCAAATGACTAAGCCTGAAACCCACTCGATTGGAAAACCCCCCTAATCTCCGATGATTCCAGCCCTAAGCACACCTGCCGACCACATTGGAGCATCGTCTCAATCCCAAGCACCCATTTCCCCACTTACCGTCCACCTCGACACCTCTACGACGACGAGAACCTCCGGCAAACCATTCAGACAAAAACGTAGACGAAACCCTAAATGGCCTCGCCGCTCCCAACATGGCACAGTATAAAATCATTCGCTACTTTTCCGACGATCATCAGCCCCTCAGCTTCCCTATGCAACAAGCCCAACCATCCTCTTAACGTCGATCGCCGAAATTTGGGTGAAACACGGTTTGTGTTCAACCCAAAAATTCTCAATATTTATCAACTTAAAAATTCCCAAATTATTATTAAAATTCATCGATTTTGTAAACAAATTCGATTATACAATCAAAATCTGGAAATTTGATAATCCAAATTCTGACCTTAATTTGTTCTTCATTGAAATATTTTGTTTCAAAGATATTTACAGAATATTTCATTTGAATCAATTTTTAATAAAATGTTACGCACATACAAACAAATTGTATTCAAAGATTAAAGACTAACAATCACTTAAGTGGAAGATTTGAATTTTAAAATCAGGTTTTCAATCCTTACATGTTTAAACAGAGACATGCTAGCCTGTTCTAGACCTGAACATAGATACTAACACACACATATATATACATCAATCACTTCTTAACTTCATACACACACGATTCATAACATACTTTCAAGGATTCACCACAAGCCAATTCAAGCTATTTTAGTTTTTAAGAGTTTTACTCATTGTTTTTGAAGATACAGAGAAACCGACTTCCTTGATTTAAATCTGGATCTTATATTGAAACAAAAGCTTGACTGATGATCAGCTACTTGAATGCTTGAGTTGAACCTGACGCTTGATCTTGCTCAGATTAAAGTTGAATCTTGAAACCGCTACTTGTATTAAGTCAGATTAATTTTTGAAGCAGCTAAAGTTGTTTTCAGGTTTTGAATTTTAGAGAGGAAGGAAAAAGTGGAGAAAAGAAGAATGAGTAAAAATGTTTTACTGAAAACCAGTTTATTCTCTAAATATTTATAATATATAATTTGAATTCTTAATGCATGCTATCTTAGATATAAATGTTAATTGTATATATTACAAATCTTACAATTGTAAATTTCATGTATTATAAGACTTATAAATGCTTTATATAATTTTTAAATTATATTTGCGATTTACTTTTATACTTATTTGTGTTTTTATATTATATTTATATTCTTATGTTTAATACTTATATTAAAGAAAGTATAAACCTTATGTTTTATAATATTACATATGTTTTAAATGTATGCTAAAATCTTTTACATTTGTAAATATACATGTATAAATATTTTGATATAATTTTATATTATACCCATTATTTAGTTTTGTATATATATTATATGTTTCCTTTATGTTTTATCTCTAAGTTTATAAATATATGTATTAAGGCTTTTTATTAAACCTTGTTTTCATATTTATATTTTTAATTTCAAAATAAAATTTCTAAATCACAATATATATATATGTATACACACACACACACTTAAAATTTTCAACACCATAAAATTTACATTTATCTATTTATGGGATTTATTAATTCACTATACAATTTAAAAGTTTCAGATATTATAATCCAATATTTATTATAGTTCCCAAAGTCATTTATTAGTAGAATTTTAATTGTTAACATGTATATTAGTTTTAATAGTTAAAATCTGATAATTACCAATTATCAGATGCCCAAAAATTCAGGTTGTCACAAGAATTATTGAGAATTCACAACCAGTTAACAATAAAAATGGCTTAGGCTATAAAAAGAAAGTCAAGAATTCACAATCTAATAATTTATACAAAGTTAAGTATGATAAAATACCCACATCTTCAAAAAGACTAGTTTCTAAAACTATAAGTATATGGGCACCTAAAACTAATAACAAGTTAATAAGGAAAAAGTATATTAGTTCATTTATAGAAGAGGTTCATAATAATAAAAATTATATTTATAAAAGAGATAATAAACCCACTTGGGTTTGGTTTCCTAAGACCTAACTCTTAGGACCATATTGAAAAATGTGGGTACCAATGTTATCTCATATTTCTTATAGGTCCCACTCAAGAAAAGAGGAAAATGGATACTCGACAGTGGATGCTCAAAACACATGGCAGGAACAAAGATATGCCGATAAATATTACATACTCGGATGAAGGTTCTGTCACTTTTGGAGATAATTCCAAGGGATATATCATCGGCAAAGGCGATGTGAGCAATTAGGGTACATCTAATTTTCCTCTTATTACAAACGTTTTATTAGTTAAGAATCTAAAACATAATCTATTAAGTATAAGTCAATTATGCGATAAAAAGGTTTTAGAATATCCTTTTCTAAAAATAAATGTAATATTCTTGATCAAAATCAAAATCTTATTTTCGAAGGAAATAGAGATAAAAACATTTACATTTTGAATATCAAAGTTAATCATAACTAAGACATGTGTTTAATAGCTAAAGAAAATGATCCCTGAATATGGCACAGACGATTCTATCATACCAATTTCAAAAATAGAAATAAAATTTCTAAAAATTATCTTGTAAAAGTATTACCAAAGATGAATTTTAAAGTTAATAATATGTGTGATTAATGTCAATTGGGTAAATTAACTAAATCCTCGTTTAAATCTAAGAAAGTCATTTCGACATTACAACCGCTTGAATTACTTCATATGGATCTATTTGGACCTACTCAAATTCAATCCATAAATCACAATAAATATGTATTTGTAATAGTTGATGATTTTTCTAGATATACATGGACTATCTTTATGAAAAATAAAAGTGATACTTTTGAAAATTTTAAAACTTTGGTTAAACAAATTTAAATTTTAAAAGGTACTAGAATTAAAAATATTAGAAGTGTTCATAGAGGTGAATTTGAAAACGAGAAATTTGATAACAATTTTAAAAAGAAAGTAATATTTCATACCTTTTCATTTCCTAGAAATCCGTAACAAAATGGAGTTGTAGAATGAAAGAATCGAACTCTACAAGAATGTGCAAGAACCTTACTAAATGAAAGCGCATTACTAAAACATTTTTGGGCAGAAGCTATTGCAACTACCTGTTATGTTTTGAATCGTGTTTCTATTAGACCTTTCACCAAGAATACACCTTACGAACTTTTTAGTGGTAGAAAACCAAACATATCTTATTTTAAAATATTTGGATCAAAATGTTTTATATTAAATGCCAAAGATCAGCTTGGTAAATTCGATTCAAAATGTGACGAAGGTATGTTTCTTGGATATTCGAATCGTATCAAAGCTTGTCGAATTTTTAATAAATGAACTAATACTATAGAAGAGTCACTTCATATATCTTTTGATGAGAACTCTAAACTTATTTCAAAAAATAATGACAATGTTTTACTTGTTAATGATAAAACAAATATAATAATAAACAATTCAAGAGATGATGATGATATTGTTTATAATTCTAGAGAAGTTGGAAACATTGTTAATAATTTAGAAAATATAAATAATACTAATACAATAAGATCTCCTCGAAGAATCTTACAATCATCCTACAGAAAATATAATTGGGGAAATAAATTCAAATGTTCGAACTAGAAATCAACTAAATTTAATGGGTAATGTAGCTTTTCTCTCTACTATAGAACCTAAAAATACTAAGGAAGCATCATCCGATGAAAATTGGATTATTGCTATGCAAGAAGAACTCAATCAATTTGAGCGAAATGAAGTTTGGGAACTAGTACCTAGACCGACTGATCAGACTGTTATAGGAACTAAATAGGTTTATAAAAATAAAGCAGACGGATTAGGAAATATAACTAGAAACAAAGCGAGACTGTAGCACAAGGATATAACCAAGAAGAAGGGATAGACTACGAAGAAACGTTTGCTCCAGTCGCTAGACTAGAAGAAATACGAATCTTATTAGCATACACATGTTTTAATAACTTTAAACTCTATCTAATGGATGTTAAAAGTGCATTTTTAAATGGTTATATTAAAAAAAATGTTTATGTTGAACAACCTCCTTTATTTTATTCATGAAAAATACCCAGATCATGTCTATAAACTTAAAAAGCTTTATACGGTTTAAAACAAGCACCACGTGCTTGGTATGAAAGCCTTAAAAGCTATCTAATTGACTCAGGATTCAAAATTGGAAAAGTAGATCAAATTTTATTTATAAAGCATTCTAAAAATGATATTTTGATAATTCAAATATATGTAGATGACATTATATTTGGTTCAACTAATAATAAATTATGTAAAGAATTTTCAGAAATAATGACTAGAGAATTTGAAATGTCCCATATGGGAAAATTATCATATTTTCTAGGTCTGCAAATAAAACAAGTTTCAAATGGAATATTTATTACTCAAGAAATATTGTAATAATCTTATCAAACATTTTGGAATGGAAAATATTTCTGCCAAACCAACACCTATGTGCACAACAATACATCTTGATAAAGATAAAAATAAAAAAAGTGTAGACCAAAAACTATATCGTAGTATGATAGGATCACTACTTTATCTTACAGCAAGTAGACCAAATATTATGATGAGTGTGTGTCAATGTGCACGATTTCAAGCTAATCCGAAAGAATCACATTTACGAGCCGTAAATTGAGTACTACGTTATCTTAGTAAGACTATGGATTTCGGACTTTTCTATCCAAAAGAATGCTCATTCGAGTTAGTATCATACAGTGATGTTGATTTTGGAGGATCACAAACAGATAGAAAAAGTACAAGTGGTATATGTCACTTCATTGGTAAATATTTAATATCATGCTTTAGCATGAAACAAAAATGTGTCTCACTATCAACTTGTGAAGCAGAATATAACTCTGTGGCACTAGTTTGCATACAAGTAATTTATATGCAACAAACACTTAAAGATTTCGGAGTTAGTCTATCAAAATCTACAATTTACTGCAATAATTCTAGTACAATAAATCTATTCAAAAATCCAGTAAACCACTCAAGAACTAAACATACATATAGTAGACATCACTTTCCACGTGATAATATTGAAAGGGATGTAATAAATTTAGACTATGTTCCATCAGAAAATCAACTAGCTGATATTTTTACTAAACCATTGTTTGAAAATAATTGTATAAAATTACGTCGTGAACTCGGTATAATGTCAATTAAAGATATATAAATAATAAAATAACAAAATATGACTAAAAACTCAAAAATAATTTTTTTTCAAAAAATTCATAATTCTGACCATGTTGAGACTCGAACCTATGACCTGCTGTGAATAGCCGAAGTGTCTTAACCACCTGAGCTATTGATTATTTCCGTTACAATATAGTATGGGGACTTTATTATATGGTGACATCAACATACTAAAATATGTGTAACACTTAACTTTATAAATATACTTTACTTCTTTTATGAACATTATATTACATAAGATAAAACAAATAACAGAAAGACCAACAAATTACCCTTTTACTTTGCTAAATTCAAGACAAGCCATATATTTCTACCTACTTTTACTCTATCTTAGGCTATAAATAGATATGCTTACTCTATTTTGTTTCATACAATCAAAATGAAACACAAATAAACGAATTTTCAAGATGTCTAATTCTTCATCCACTAACTTAGTTGAAATTCTTGCCTCTAACAATTCACCAAAGACTCTGGTTCATCAAACTTCACCATCTTCTACCTATCATACCGGATATACTCCAGATAAAAAGAAAGGGAAAAAGATAATTGACATATCTCGGAATACTAAACAAAAAATAGATGACTTGCATCACTATCAACAAGAATCATTGATGCTCCAATGAGAAATGTATTATGAGAAAAAAATTAATTCCAAACGATTAGGAATTATCGAGCACATTGCTATGAAGTTTTGCGGGGCCTCTTCACATCCAATAGACGAACATGCTGTTTTGCCTATTAGACGACCTTCGACTTCATCATCACTGCGACCACCATTCTCACCAAATTCACGGGATCGGAATGAAGAATCGAATGCTCGTCGCAAGCAACTAAAGGGCTACAAAACGCCTAGCCCTTCAAAATAAACATAGTTATTATTATTTTTTCTGTTTATTTCCGAATAATTATACTAAAGTACGTATGCTTTGTTTTTGGAATAAATCTTTTCTTTTTCATTCATCAGTATGTAAACTAATTATTATATTCATAAATAAACTTACAGCGTTCATATGTATAAAAATTTCATATAATTTTACTCTAGAAAAATTCACTGTAGAAATTCACCCAGGTCAGTCAACTGAACCAGTGGGTTAGTCGACTGACATAGATGTGAAATGTTTTTTAAAACCATGGTTAGTCGACTATACCAGTGCCTTAGTCGACTGGACCACAAGGATGAAAATTTTCGATTTTCAGCTTGAGTCGACTGAAGCACTGATTCAGTCGATTGAATCATGAATCTGAGCATATTTACTATCCCTACCCACTCACTTTCCACCTATTAACTTTCACTTTCTCCTTCTCTCACCACTCTCATCTCAGATTTCAAAATTTCCCAAAACCCTAGCTCTTCAAAAATTCAATTTTTAACATCCAAACAATCAAATTAATGGCTCCTAAGCAAAAAGGACGTGCAACTTCATCCTCTCAACCTCCTTTAAATGAGAAAATCCAACAATGGCTATTTGATGATACTGCAATTAGGAGATGGAGAAGGATGCAAGATTCTCGCATCTTTGAAGGTTCGTTCGTAAAGTTTTTCGATTTCTCTCTATACCATATTCAAGAATAAGCTCGTAGGAGCAATTTGGAATCTTTATTCAAGATTGATGATAATAAGAAAAATATTAATCAAATAATGGTCAAATTATTCTATGCAAATCTTAACTTGGGTCACCAAACCTTTCAAAATCAACAGGATTGTGTGTGGAGCCTAGTTTGTGGAAAACCGGTCTTTTTCTCCTTAGATCGCATGGCTCATATTTTAAGAACTGAAAATGATGGTATAGAATTATGCGGTGTAGATTGTGATTTGGTCGTTCATGACTATATAAGTCATTTATTTTTAGAAGACGACATGCACCAACTCAAGTCCATGTCATTAAGACCAAGATCAAGAATTATACATCGAGCATTAATGAAAATCGTTACTCCACGAACCGAGAGTTATGAACTTGTTTATGAACATAACTTTAAAGCCTTGTACCCTATCTTTGGAAACATTAAAGTCAATTGGCTACGATTAATTCTTGATGAATTCCTTAGCTTCAACAATGGTCGGATGAATGTCGTCAATTATGGTGAATATATTATGCGACTACTAAAGGCTTGTGAGATTCCGGAACCTGACTCGTCGGTTTCTACCATTGGATATTTAAATTCTCACACTTTAGCATTAATGAAGTTACCGGTTGCTCGACCACCTCCTATCATTTCTTTCGAAGAATGGACTCAATGGCAATTATCTCAAGCTCAACCACAACAATATGGCGAAGCATCTCAATTTCCATCCAGCCGAAGATCAACTCGTCATCAAAAAGACAAAATTTTGATTCCTAATCCTGGCCTACCTCCATATGAGTCGATTTCAATGATATGCCATAACCAACAAGTTCTTCAAACCAATATCGCTAAAGTAGACAAAAAGCTTGATAAGGTTAAAGGATTTTTTACGAAGTTATCGCAAACTATTTCCTGTTCATCCGAGACTTCCACGGCTACAATAGGCGATCCAGGTAAGCAACCTGTCTTCACTTGGTATTCATCCTCTAATGATCAAGCAAGTAGTAGTGACGATGGTGGAGATAGAGGCGATAGTGGTGGTTAGACATCACATAGCGGTAGGGGTAAGCAACTAATGGCATAAGATGTTTTCTTTTTATAAAAACATTAGTATTTATATCGTATGGCTTGTACTAAATAGCCACTCTATTCATATTATTTCAAAGACTCTTGTTTATGGAAGTTTAATGTATGAATGATTATTTCCTTCGTAATATCTATGACACTATGGCTTCATACATTTATATTCCTTATTCCTTTTTATCGATGATAAAGGGGGAGAAATATTATTGCTAACATTAAGAATGCAGGATATAGAGCCTCAAACATTCATTGGGAGTAAGTATTTATATTATATATATAAAGTCGAAATCTATATCTATATACATGTTGTCATCAATCAAAAAGGGGGAGAATGTTGAGACTTGGTTTTGATTCATAACACAAAGCTATCACTACAACATACAGATTTGACGACTGCTGCGACAAAAGGAGAATATATACTACAAAGAGACAAGACTTCAAAACCGGTGCATCATCTATATTATTTTAGTTTTGAGTCTTAGGTTAATTTTGTTAAAATCTCTCCTCGATTACGTATATATTAGCTTATATATTTAATCATCTTATTCTCAACATTTTATACATATATAAGCATGTAAAATATATAAAAGTGTTATAAAGTTATATATATTACTATACTGGTAAAAACTATGCAAATTGCACAGATTTTACAAGGTCAGTAGACTAAGACTAAACCCTGGAAAATCCATGCAACATGCACAGGTGCACAGGTATCCAAATATATATATTTTAAAATTCGTTTGAATATTCAGTCGACTGACCCAGAGGCTTAGTTGACTAAATTTCTACAACAACTACTTTTTGAAAAGACACGACTTTTTGTGAAGAGTTATGAACTTCTACGAAAAGATTTAGACGTAATACTTCAATCGAAACTCTTTATCAACAGTCGCTGCTTTCTAACCTTTATAAATATGTACTCCAACTTGATTCAAAATCACTTACTCACAATCTGATTTACTACCGAATTTTCTTATCTCTAATCTAACACTCTTAAATCTATTCGCTATTGTACTTTCAGTTATTCTGCATTAAACAATACTATGCCTTTCTATTCTTCATGTACTTCAAATATTATATTTATACCCGAGGAGAAGATTATAGGAAGGGTGTACTATAAGTGATAAATTCGTGTTATTAAGAACACACAAAGTCAAAACTATTTTTGTACTTGTTGAAGTCCTATTCTGCTGCTCAAGCGTGTGAAGTCCTCTTCAGCTACTGAGATGAAATCATGTTCTGCTGCTCAGGTCCCTATTCGGCTACTCAGGGGTTCTATAGACCTGTTTCCTTCGGGTTAAGTGAGGTTTGTTGTTTTAGTGAAATTCTAGAAGGAGTTTAGGACTGGACATAGGACGATGCTCCGAACCAGTATAAAAATCTCTGGAGTCATCTTACTTATACTGCTTTTATATTCTGCACTATTTATTGTATTACTATCATCATTATACTCTGTATTATCATATATCCTTATTACACAATCCTTAGCGCACTTTGAATCCTGAGTCGAGTGTTTGTATTTTGCTTTACGCTCGGGTGAGCCTAAGTGTCACAACTTTGGAACTCATCTTGTGGAGCTTGGAGTTTGCTTGGAAGACCTATCTTGTATATTTTAGCTTTCAGTTTATATTTGTTATTTCCAGTTGTATTTTTCAGATTTTTCATTTGTTTTGATGTGGGAGATTTCTGTGTATTTAGATTTCTGATATATTTTGTCTTGGACTATGTTATTTCTATAGTAGCTTCACAAACTACTATTTAATTATTCCGCTGTTTATTGGTGTAAAACTCTATGTCTGTGATTGTATGATTGAATTTTTTACTGTATATGCTAAGTTATGCCGAATATATATTAAAAATCTATTGTTTTGACCAATTCAAGTCTGACATGTGTGGATTTTGTCGATTTGAATGGCTCGAAATAGCGAGTCGTTATAGTTGGTTTCAGAGCCAGATTTAGGAAATACAGCATATAGGTTAAAGACTCATTAGAGATAGAGTAGTAATATCCTAGAATGAGTTGAATTAATCACCGAATCATATTCGATCGTGCTTCAAATTCTAAGTTAGAATTTTATTTAATTAGAATTTCTTTTGAAATTTGAAACTGTATCCTTGTTCTGAAATCAAATTCTTGTTTTTCCAGATGAGTAACCATAGGATTGTCCAAGGTAAGGGTCATGGAAATGCTCCTGCACCACCAGTTGCCCCTGTTCCACCTGTTGTTGCTCCTATTGTCACACCTATTGAGCCTGTTAGGTTCACTTAGCTTTGTAAGGAGTATTCTTAGCTTGAAGGCGAAAAGTTCACCGGAGCATGGAGTATTATTGGGGCTCAGCAATGGCTAAAAACTTTTGAGAGGATTTTCACTGACCTTGAGATTACTAAAGCTCAGATGCGTTATTTAGCTAGTTGGCAGTTATAGGAGTCCACCTATGATTGGTGGGAATCTGTTACCGCTCAGACTGTTGAGGCTAATATCACTTGGCAGTAGTTCAGGTGAGATTCTTGGTTGTCTTTCCTAGCTTATTTCTGTTGAATCTATTTCTTTGAAATTTACCTGGTTGAACTTTATCTCTCTCTTATCTTGGATCCATTCTTTTTAGGGATTCTTTTGTGGCCAATTGGATGCTCAAAGCTAGGAAATCTTAATTATATAGGGCATTCATGGATCTTGAGCAGGGTGATATGACTTTTGCTGAGTATGAGAGCAATTTCAATGAGCTTTCCAAGTTCGGTCCCAGTTTGATTGACACTCAGCTCAAGAAGAAAGATAAGTTGATTTATGGTGCTCGCCCAGAGTATTATGACCGCTTGATTAGTCATGTTCATGGTACCTTCACTTCTCTGATGGATATGGCCACCAGATTTGAGAACCCTACTTCCTAGGGAAAGCAAGAAATTTCAGCATCTCAGTGTACTACCACTGGTTCTAAGTAGAGGAAGCCCACTTCCAACCACAAAAAAAGAATTGGCAGAATGCTCATGATATTGGATCTGTTCCCCAGCAGCGATCTCTTGACCTTTCTTCTATCACTTGTTTCGAGTGCGATCAGAAGGGTCACTATGCTAACAGCTGTCCATCTCCTGCCGGTGTTGCTATTCCTCCTCCTCAAGCTACCATCTTTGCCACCTTTGTCTCCAGCCTGGTCATTTCGAAAATAAATGTCCCAGTCAACAGTGAGCCAAGACATCTAGAGTCTTTGCCATGACTTCTTACACTCCTCCTCCTCTGCCTACCAGTGATAACCAAGGTACACTTCAGAGCTCGTTTCCTTTGCATGGTTTTCCTGTTCGAGTATTATTTGACCCGGGTTCACCTCATATTTTCATATCTATTGTTTTCTGTGATAAATTCGAGCATATTTTGCTGCCGCAATTGGCGACCTGATCATTGTGTGTGATCAATCCCATCGGCGGTCCCTCCAATCTTTGTATGATTTGTAAAGGAGTGAAATTCCTTTACAATTTGCACCGACTCACCGGAGATTTCTATATCCTCGGCTTTGAAGCATTTGATATTTTACTTGGAGGTGATTGGTTAAAGCATTATGATGCTGTTATTTCTTGTAAAGCCTGTATGGTTTCTCTAGTAGATTACCTAGGAAATTCCCTTGTGATTAATTGTCGAATGCCATAGGATTATGCAGGCAGCTTCATCTTTTCTCTTGATGCTCAGTCTAGTGATTTTTACTCCACCTTGATAGTTAGGGATTACCCTGATATTTTTGGTGAGTCACTTCCCTTCCTCCTAAATAAGAAATTGAATTCTGCATTGATCTTATTCTTGGTGCTCGACCAGTTGTTCTCCCTCCCAAAAGGATGGGACCCAAAGAGAAGGTTGAGTTGAAGAAGCAAATTGAGGATTCGTTCTCTAAGGGTTTGATTAGGAAAAGTTTTTATGAATAAGGTGTTGTTGTGGTCTTTGTCACTAAATTTGATGGTTCATTGAGGATGTGTGTCGATTATAGAGCTGAACAAACTTACTCTTGCGAACTGTTATCCGATGCCTCGCATCAATGATATGTTCAATCAGCTCAACGGAGCTAAAGTATTCTCTCAGCTTGATCTTGCCACCGGTTTTCACCAACTTTGTGTAGCTGAGGAAAGCATTTCTAAGACTGCTTTCTGAACAGAGAATGGTTTCTATGTATGGTTTGTCATGCCTTTTGGATTAACAAATGCTCCTGCCTTCTTTGTCGATCTTATGAATCGCATTTTCCCCAATGTACTCAACAAGTTTTTTCTGTTTTTCGATGATAATATTCTTGTCTTTTCTAAGTCAAAGAAGAAGCATGAATATCATTTGAGTTATGTCCTTCAAACTCATGGGAAACATCAGTTGAGAGCCAAATTTTCTAAATGCCACTTCTGTGGGGATGAAGTCCGATTCCTTGGGCACACTGTTTCAGAGAATGGAGTCTCGGCTGACCCGGTTAAGGCTGTCGTGATTAATGTAAGTCTATCCACCTTTCTCTTTTGAATTCATTCATCTTATCTATCTTTGAATTTATCCTCATATCCATTTTAAGGATTGGGAGATACCTAAGACTCTGACCGATATCTGTAGCTTTCTGGGCCTTGCCGGTTATTATCGGACATTTATAGAGAACTTTGTTTGTAAAGCTACGTCTCCCACTGCTTTGACTCGTAAGAATTCCAAGTTTAATTGGAATGAGAAGTGTGAAACTGCATTTAATGAGTTGAAGTGAAAGCTTACCTCTACTCCTATTCTCACCGTTTCGAATGGGGATAAGGGAATTTCGGTTTATACCGATGCTAGTAAAGAAGGATTGGGTGCTGTGTTGATGCAAGATTGGAAGGTCATAGCTTATGCTAGCTGTCATTTAAAGCCCCAAGAAGCTAACTATGAAACCCATGATTTATAGTTGCTTGCTGTTGTGTTTGCTTTGAAGTTGTGGAGGCATCAACTTTTGGGAACTAGGTTTGAGCTTTTCACCGATCACCAGTCTCTTAAGCATATCTTTAACTAGAAGGATTTGAACCAGAGACAAGTTTGATGGCTTGAGTTCTTAGCATCTTATGACCTCGACATCAACTATACTCCTGGGAGGGCCAATGTTTTGGCCGATGCTTTGAGTCGTAAGAAAGCCCGGTTGTGTCTGATTATACTTTCTCCATCCCTTTTTTATCTAATTGCAGCTAAGTAGGATGAGAATGCGACGCTTAGGCTTATGGAGGAGAATGTTCGGAGTAGAGAAGGTAATAATCCGAATGAGTTAGGAGCGTAGATTGATCAAAATGGAGTTTTGAGGATTAATGGTCGGATTTGTGTTCCGAATGTGGATGGTTTGAGGGAGGAAGTTCTTAGGGAGACTCATTAGTCCAGACTTTCCATTCATCCAGGTGTCACGAAGATGTTTCAAGGTATGAGGAAGTTGTATTGGTAGAATGATATAAAGCGGGACATCTCACTCTTTGTCATTAGATGCGCCACTTGTCAGCAGGTTAAGGGTGATACCAGAAGACCGCTAGAATGCTGCAACCACTTGAGATTCCCATTTGGAAGTGGGATCAGGTTTCTATCGATTTCTTTGATGGTTTGCCGAGGACTAGAAGGGTTAATGAGAGAATTTGGGTAGTTGTCGATCGATTGACCAAGTCCGCCCATTTCATTCCGGTCATGTCGAATCGCACAGCTTCGAGCTTAGCCGAGATCTATATGAGGGACATTTTCCGTCTCCATGGGTTCCTTTTGGTATAGTTTGAGATCATTATTCTATCTTTACCAGCAAGTTCTGGAAAGCTTTTTAGGAGGCTTTGGGTCCTCGTTTGAACCTTAGTGCGGCTTACCATCCTCAGACTGATGGTCAGACGGAAAGGGTGAATCAAATTCTTGAAGATCTCCTTCGTGCTTGTGTTCTTGATTATGGAGGATCTTAGGAAGATCATCTCCATCTTGTTGAATTCACATATAATAATAGTTATCAGGTATAACTCTATCTTTGAATTTCAATCGTCTTAAGCTACATCCTTCAATTAATCCTAAACTTTTGAATTCTGGAAAGTATCGAGATGTCTCCATTTGCCGCTCTTTACGGACGATTCTGCAAATCTCCATCTTGTTTGATTAAGTCCGGTGATTGCCTAGTTCTTGGGCCTGATATGATTCTGAAGCATCTGAGAAGGTTGAGGGGGTTAGGAGGAAGATGAGGATTTCTCAGGATAGGCATAATAAGTATGCTGTTAGGCGTAGAAGGGATTTGGAGTTTTCAGTGGATGACCAAGTATTTCTTAAGATCTCGCTCTGAAGAACGTAGTTCGTTTTGGTCGAAGGGGTAAGCTCGCTCCCAAGTTCATTGGTCCTTTTCGCATTTTGGATAGAGTTGGTCCTTTGGCTTATAGAGTTGATTTGCTGGAGAAACTAGCAGGTGTGCACAACATGTTTCACGTATCTCACCTTCGCAAGTGTCTCCATGATCCATCCTTGATCGTCCAGCCAGCTTTATTTGAGAATTTGGACGTCGAGCAAAATCTCACCATCGAGAGAAAGCCACTTTGTATTATCGATAGAGATACGAAGCGGCTTCGTTGGAAATTTGTCTATCCAGTCAAGGTACAGTGGAGTACGGATGATCGTGATTGCACATATGAAACTGAGAAATCCATGCGTGCCTCGAATCCTAAATTATTCAACTCAGATACAATTCATTGAATGTAATCTATCCTCTTTATAGCTTCTATTTTTCCTATTTCGTTCCTTTTCGGGGACGAAAAGTTTTAAGTGGGAGAGAGCGTAATGACTAGAAATTTTAGCGTACTTTATAACGTAATTAACTAATTTTACTTAAAATTTTAAACAATAAAATTTTGAAATAAAATTTGGTATTTGAAATACATCTATTTAATTATAGTAATTGGTAAAGTTTTATTGAAAAATATGAAAATTTATTTGTGGAATTTCAAATATGAATTTTATCAGTTTATTTGTTGAAAATTTAATATTTTTGAAATTTGAATATTTTTATATAATAAAAATGTAAATCATTTTCTAAGTGAGAAAGCGGAATTCATTCATCAAATTTGGACTGCTACAGCCTCGTTTATCTTATTTTCAGCGTTTTAGCAGCGTTTTCGGCCGCGAAAAATAGAGTTTTTATAACATGATCGTATTGTTGACATGTGTATACCATTCTGTTCATCTTATCGTGCTGATCTCCGCAGTTTATTCATTCTTGTAATTCGGTGTCCGGTACGCGATGGAAACGATAAAATAGTTTGTCGTATCGGTACCGTATATGTGTCCTTTTGTTTCCTGTGCCTTTCCAATTTTCCAGTCGAGTAAACCAACCTATCATTGCTTTAACAATTTCTGAAAACAATATCTGCCCTTCATATTTCGTTAATTTTCTTACATATTTCTTATGCCTCTTCATTTTGCGTCTCTATTCATTTGAAAAAATAGAAAAAAAAAATCAAAAAAGTGAAGGTAAGAGGACCATTGTTCTTCTTTTCTCTTAATAGCTCGTGCTTTCCCATACCAAAACCCGAAGTGATACCCGAACTTTCTCCCCTTTTCCCAAAGCATCCCAGACATCATGCATCTCCTTTTTTCCATGTTAGCCTTCGCCTTTCTTTTCTCTCATACCCAAGACCAACCCGTGCTATTGCCCTGTTTTCCAAACCCAAAACCCGAAGTGAATCCACCAACCCACCATCTGACCAAATCCTGACCACCCAGATACGGATACTACAAGAACAATTTAAAAGTACAGAAATATACGTTGATTATTTCATTGAACTATGTTATTTTTGTAGTAGCTTCATGAACTACTATTTAATTATTCCACTGTTTATTATTTTAAAACTCCGTGTCTGTGTTTTTGTGATTGATTTATTTACTGTATATGCTAAGTTATGCCAAATATATATATTAACAATATGTTGTTTTGACCCATTTAAGTCTGACATGTGTGGATTATTGTCGATTTGAATGGCTCAAAATAACGGGTCGTTACAGTTTAGGAATTCCCTGTGGGTTGAAATGATACATACCCGAATGTTCTTTAGAATAGGCAAAATCGCTATGGGTTGAAATGATAAACCCATGCGGTTTTTATTGATAATTGGAAATTTGGGATTGCGGATTGAAATGATATATGCCCATAAAATTTAAATTATTGCGGATTGAAATAATAAATATCTGTATCACTTGATCCTAGGATAGAAAACTATATGGTCTATCTTAAAGTGAATTCTGAAATTTTGGAAAGATGTATTTGTAAAAAAAGGAAAATAATTTTCAAATTTAATATAAAGATTTTATTTTAAAACATATATGTAAAATTTAGATTTTAAAATTATATGTTTTTGTAATTTAAAATTTTTAAGTAAGTTTTAAAATGTAAATTTTAAGGTTTTACCTATAACTTTAATTTTTTGTTTTTTGTTTTTTCATAATATAAGATTTAATTTAATAAAATTTAATAAAAATAAAATATGTTATGTTTAAAATATTTAAATTAATATATTTATTTTAATATATAACCTATTTTAATTTATAAACTATTTCTAATATATAAACTATTTCAATCTATACCTATTTTAATATATAAACTATTTCTAATATATAAACTATTTTAATCTATAACTAATTTTTAAAATATAAGCTATTTTTAATGTATAACTATTCCAAGATATAAACTACTTTCAATATTCAAAATGTTTAAAGTTGGAACTGTTATGATTTAGATTTAATTGATTTAAAATGCGAATCTTTTGATATGATGGTTTAACCTATTTTGTAGTTATGATTTGAAGTGAATATTATTTCCAAGGTAATATGATTTTGAACTAAATATGATTTCAAAAGCGATATGATTTTGAAGTGAATATGATATTTTGATGTAAATTATGAATTGGTTCTGGAAATGAAAAAGAACCAACTGGTGTGAAATAAGCGTTTAGTTGTTAAAGAGACCGGGATCGAATATTATCATACTCTTTCCCAATACCGCAAACCACTTTAACAGCAATGAACCATAGTGAAGATTCCAGAATGAAGTGGGATGGTTTGGCGAACAATTCTATTTGAGGTATTAATGTAGCCCTGTCTCCCTCAAGTCAGCTTGATGTGGCTAAAATAGGAGCTATACCGGGCAAAGTGAGGTCGCTCGTCCCATCGGGCACATTTCTTCGATACCATATTATGACTCTATGATTGATTTGGTGGCCACCCCTTGATTTGATTAACGGAGTGTGTTCTAAGGTGGGCGGTAGTAGCTGCTATGCATTACTACCAGTCTGGGAGTGCAAATGATAGAATTCTACCCTAGCATTGCCTCGCTTGCCTTGTCACATGCCTTATCGCGCCCATTACGAGTTTGGTTTGTGTCGTATCTATAGAGTGCTCCCTCATTGACCACCAGTTTACGGTGGAGTTTACAGCACTGTATGGACTACGACATTTATATAAAAGTGTGTTAAGGGGGACATAGGTAACGCCTTAATGCTATTTTAATATTTTACTTTACTGTAGACATTATTTATGTAGCGTATTGTATTATGAATGTACATAGTTCAATGGATCCTTAAAGGATGGAAATCCTAAACATTCTTTACGTTATTGCATTTCATCTTGACATTTCACTTGAGTTGGTTTACTTGCATAATATTGTTAATCTTGACTCGAGTGTTTGTGTTTTGCTTTATGCTCGGGTTAGCCTGAGTATTACAGCATTTGAGACTCACCTTTGGATTTTGGAGCTTTGCTTGGAGATCTATTATTTATCTATTCAGCTTTTCAGTTATCTCAGTTTTTTCAGTTATTTCCTGTTATCTATGTTCAGACTTAGCATTTGCTTATGTATTATAGACTTCTTTTATTTAGGATTTCTATTGTATTTGCTTTAGGCTCTGATGTTGTAGTAGCTTCATGAACTACTATTTATCAATTCCGCTGTGTATTGTTGTATTACTCCATTTCCGTGATTCTATGATCGATTTATTTACTGTATATGCTAAGTTTTGCCAAATATAAATAACAATCTGTTATTTTGAGCAATTCAAGTCTAACATACGTACATTATTGTCGATTTGAGTGGTTCAAAATAGTAGGCCGATACAATATTATTCTTATAAAGGCATTTATAAATGATAACTTGTTTATAAAAAGGGGTTTTTACCAACGGAAAGGGTTATTAAGGTATTTTAAAAATGATTCTTTGTAAATGATATTTTATAAAGGAGTATAGAAAGGTTTATATAAAGAGTTTTAAAAATAAAGGAAGATATTTTGAAACAAATGTTTTGAAAAATACAACAAGAAAATGTTTGAATCAAGAAAATGGTGGACTCCCTGTTTCCTGAACCTCTTCCCTCTCTTCTCTGATTCCCTCATCTCCTTCTTCTCTGTTTCCTCCTCCTCCATCTTCTCCGATACCTCCTACTCCATCTTCTCTGATTCCTCCTCCTCCCTTTTCTCCGATTCCTCCTACTCCCTCATCTTCGATACCCTCAGTTTCGATTCCTCCTCATGTTCTAACCTCTACTTTTTTTCCTTCATCTCCTTTCAATCCTAAATCATGTCTACATTCTTTGAATCAATCCTCTCTTTTATCAGATATGAATTTTCCTCCTCTATTTGATAATATGGATCGAAAGCTGAATATTAATACTGTTCAGATCACAAAGTCTTCTGAAGTTGGCAATAATTGGTTATCGCTATTCAAGAAAAAGCCAAGAAATGCTAGAGTTTTTGTTCCTATTCAGTTTGAAATTAAAAAAGATGGTAAACTGAAACCATTACCTGAAGAAGTTAAAAGAGAAGGTATGAAGTATTGGAGTGATCATTTGGTAGGTTTTTTCTTGGATGGATCTCTTTCTTATCTCACTGTAGCAAAGCATTTGAGAAGAGTTTGGAGATTGAAAGGTGATGTTGATATTAAATCTGACAATGAAAACTTTTATTTTAGTTTCTCGAATGATCAGCACAGAGTGAAGATTTTACAATCTGATCCTATCTTTATAAAAAGAAAAATGTTCATCATAACAACATGGAATCCATCATACGGTTATGTTCAAGAACAAATTAAAAAAGTTCCAATTTGGTTTCATTTTTATAGAATTCCACTGATTGCTTGGACTTTACTTGGAATTAATTGGTTATCATGTCACATTGGAAAATTGATTTGCCTTGATGGAAATACGTAAAAATTAACAAGATTCAAGTATGTTAAAGCTTTGATAGAGGTATCTCCTGAACAAGAGCTTCCAGATTATATTGCAATTGATGAATTAGGTGATAGCTGTCCAAATGTTAAGGTTGTCTATGACTGGAAACCAAAAATATGTTGTAAATGCAAAGTGTTTGGGAATGAAACTAAGAACTGTTTTGGAAATTGTAGGGTTAAGGGATTTGGAATGAATATTGAAAGTGATATTGGAGAAGCAGATTGCATTGAATATATTAATCAGGAAATATCATAGGATAAGGTAATGAAGGATCATAAACCAGAAAAATTCAATATAAAAACCAAGAAAATCTGGAGAAAGAAGGAAGTAGAGCAAGTAACTTTTAATAATGATGGTATTCCACTAGAAAATGGGAAGAAGAATTTGGATCAACAAAATAAAATTCCAAAAGTAACAGATTCTTGTGTAGATAATGTTACAACAGGTTTGAGCATTGAGCAAAGGAATAAGGATGAATAAGGGCTTTGCAGATAATATTACTACTACAGTTGCATTTATGGCATTATCAGACTTAAGTGAAGAATCATTCAATAATGATATAATCAAAGAAAATGAGGCCTCTATTATCAAGTCTGGAAATACTCAGGAGGACATAATTTCAAGTAAAAGTCGTGGCTCTAATGCAGTTAATATGATTAATAATAGTTCAGATGCTCAAGAATCAGTTGTTACATTTGGGATTCACTTACAAAATGAGATTGTAGGAGAGAAATCAAATGAAAATGAGAAATATGGATCTTCTAGGGAACAAGAAAAAGAATTTTCACAAAATAATAAAGCTTTAGAAAACATGAGACATTTGAATATTAATCTTCCTATGAGTAGGATAGAAGCATATAAATGGTTGGAACAAGAAAATTGTTCAATCATAAAATTGAATAGTGGAAATGATGAAGACTCGGTTCCTATGACTCAGAGAAGAAATACAACCACCTGCACATCTAATATTGAAGAAAATTGTACTATCATAAATTCAGACAATTTTGAAGAAAAGCAAATTGATGTTAACCCTATGCAAACTTCTCCATATATCAATATAGTTCCACCTGCACATATAATATTACCACCAACACCTTGTAAATCAAAGGAAGCAAATGTAGAACAGACCTTATCTGTTAGTAAAAAAGGAAACAGAGGAAAAAAGAGTGTTTCTTTCATTGATTCTGCTGACAATCTCAATAATGGTGTTAGTTTTAATATTAATGAAATACAGCCAATTAATCATAAAGAGTCTCCATTATCAATCAAAGGATCTTTAGTTTAGGCAAGTGCAAATAGGCATACAAGAAAGCATCCTACACAACTATTATCTCCTAGTATGTTATGATGATGAATAACAATATTGCATACTAGAATATTGGAGGAGGGCATTTATCCTCAAAACAATCTGAAGTGAGAAAATTGATTAAGGATGAGAAAATACAACTTATTGCTTTAAGTGAAAAAAAGTTAGATAAGTCAATGACTGAAAGAGCTTGTAAGTTTATTGCACCAAATTGGTTATATGAGGATAATCTGCAAAGTGCTCCGTATGGAAGATTATTAGTACTATGGAATTCTGCAATCTTCAATCTGACAAAAATAATGTAAAATGATCAAATTATTCATTTTAATGCTATATCCTTGCTTTCAAATACTTCCTTTCTGATTTCTTTTGTTTATGCTCAAAATAGTTTAGATAGAAGACTCACATTTCTTTCCAATATCTCGTCTCTTGCTCAACCAAATTTACCTTGGTTAATTCTAGGAGACTTTACCTGCATGTTTTCTTCTGATCAAAAAGTTGGAGGAATTCCTCTGTCTTTAAAAGATATATCTCCTTTGAAGCAAGCCCTTATCAATTCATCTCTTAGTCATATTTCTTATATTGGAGCTGAATTTACGTGGAATAATAAAAGTAAAAATGGTCCTAGAACTTTTTGTAAGCTTGAACATGCTTTTCGAAACATCCATCCTATAAACATTTGGCCTAATCTTTTATGTAAATTCTTAAATCCTACCATATCTGATCATTCCCCAATTATCTTATCATGGGGAGAGAATGCTACTAGGAGAAACCCATCTTTTCAAATTTATAAATCTTGGACTAACCACAAAAAATTCCATAGCACTGTTATGGAAGTTTGGCAGGAAACAATATTTGGAAATCCATTGTATATTTTAAAAGAAAAGCTACAAAGATTGAAAACAAAACTAAATATCTGGGCTAAAGAAAATTTTGGTGAAGGATCAAAAATATTTGATGGAATAAGAGAGAAACTACATTATATACAACAGCAACTTCAGCATGATCCAATGAATACAATATTAGCTTGCCAAGAATCAGTATTATCAAAGGAATTACATGAGGCATTGGAATTTGAAGCTATGATGAGAAAAGAAGTTTTTCATGATATTATTGATAAGCAAGGAGATAGGAATACAATATATTACCATAATTAAATTAAAATAAAACAGGCCAGAGAATGGATTTTGAGTATAACTAACATGAATGGAGTAATGCAAGATAATGATGAATCCATTACAAAGGCTTTTGTGATGACCCGTAAATCCGTACTCCTTGAATATACACTAATCTCCATAGATTAATTCAAAATGAACAGAAATACGAATTCTCAATGTTTAAGAAAAAGAAAAAGAAAGAGAAGAAGAGAGAAAAAGATAGAGAAATAGAGAGAAAAGAAAATAGAAAATAAAGAAAACAACAGAATCTCACAATTCGCAGCGGAACAACATATAATAGATAAATGAATAATCTTTAAACAAGAACTATATCAGTTATTACATTACATCACATTTCATTTCATTACATCAGAGTGTACAACAACAAACAACAACAAACAGCGGAAAAGAAATACTATATACTAGTAATACGCCATGCCATCCATCTTGCCTCCAGCAACTCCTGAATATCCAGAATATCCTGATAAACCTTAACTCTTGACTGCCCGTGTGGAAATTGGTGGGCACCCAGAGTTTAGGTAGGAAAACAACAAACTCCGAGTCAGCCATGTGACTGGTGTGAGAATTCAAAATAGTTTATTTATCTTTAAAAATCAAAATAGAGGAATATTTTTAAAGTCAATTCGCAATGCTTTTTAAAAATGAAACTACCATAAGGCCTCCCGCACGCACACACAATGCAAACGCAGAATCGGAGGAGATTTCTCCTTATGATAGTCAAAGATGCTTGATACGCATTAAAAAGAACATTTGATATTATTACTAGTGCATAGTGTAGAGAAAAATTCATTTCGAAAGTAGAATATAAATCTTAGCCAATATACGACCATTATCGTATGCCTACTATAGCTACCATCTAAACAGTGGTGACCACCATAAGTAAATGGCAGGTTCTACAACTAATACCGTACAGGGTTTCGTATTGGGAATTGGATTTCCAACGAATGATCAGGCCAAGGAACTTCCCATTGCCACATGAGAATGCCTCTGGAAGGACATCCCCGAGAACCAAACCGGATCTCTACCAACACAAGGCCGGGTTACCCCTAACTGAGTAACAACTGACCGAATATGCCATCCCCCGGTCCTTTGGGACCTTTCACCGAGCGCTCGTAATCAATTCACACAATCATAAAGTGTTTTCAACATGAGTAAGTATCTGGGCTCCATACCATGATACCACCCTTTTCCAGAAGGAAATGCACATACCCTAAAGGGCGCTACCCCTCATAACCTTGCTGCATCTTTCCTGTTTTGACCATTCCCGGGGTGTGAGGCTCGACGAAGTCAAGTCCACAAAAACATACTTTATACAAAAGCCATGCTTTGGGTCAACAAATGATCATAGAAATGATCACCAGGATAGACGATCAAACAAATGATCCTATCACAAATAATCAACACAATGATCATTTCACAGCAACACTCAGCATGTCACATTACCAAATTGGGAATATATCGCTGATAACCTTCAACTACATAACCTCTGAGCTCGTACGTCTCAGATAAGGGTGTTAAGCTAAAAGAATAAATTCTCCGCCACCAACAGAAATATATTTGAAAGAAATCTGCTTTATATCTCAATTTGTAACGTCAGACATACAATCCATTCATGTCTGTTCCGGGCTCGAACAGAACCGAAGGCACTTACAAAGAAGTCCTTGCAATCCGGATAATCTCTAATCACGTCCGGACTTCCCATCACATAGGGAGTCTCTATACCGTAGCTACTCGGTACAAAGACAATCGACGAATTGTCCTTTCGCTTTTGAAAATATCCGGTCTTCAACACCGGTCTTCAAATGCAATTCATAACGATGTATCACATATTCGGAATGGGTTATACGACCCCATGGTCTTTTCCCGGTTAACCCGAATAGTGAGCGCTTATTCAAAAATAAGTGTGGCATTCAAATTCAAACAAATCACATCAAATACCCATTCAAAGGGAAATATTGATAGTCGGTTATTGAACTATCAATGGATATGCACAACATCACCAGATTCCAAATAATTTTCCAAATTATTTATTTTCCAAAATATCTTTACAAGATATAAAATTTCAATACCTCAAAAATAAATAAATATTTATCTTTAAATAACTTCCCTTTTTATTCATAAATTCCATAGTGAATTTTCATTCCAAAATATCCATGCATATACGATTTCAATTATTCATTTCAATTTATCTTCAAAAAGATAAATTCTCAAAATATTCACTTTAATTGGAAAACATTTCCATACTTATTTATTAATAAGTAATTCACAAATTTTATTTATTTTCAACCTTTGGATAATATTCAATATACTTAAATCGAAATTAAGTATATATTTCATTCTTTAAGGAAATCATGCTCTTGAACATATTTATTTGGGCCAAAACAAATGTTGCGTAAAACATCATTACGACGTCCCAAAATCACTAGTATAGGGATTCGAATTTAAGATAGATATATAAATCCCAATACTATACAAAACATTTCCTTTCGGAAATCATTTACTATAACAACAGTGTTATAGTCCACTATTTCCTTTTATTTCTCGAAAACGTCTATTTCAACAATAAATGTTGAAATCTATGGTTTCGAATCTTAATGCATTTAAAACAATCATTAGATCGTTTTAATTCTATTTAAAACATCACATTCAAAACAATTTCTTTAACATATTATTCACCATTCAAAAACGTGAATATACCACGTTAACCAATTTCATCCTTTTATTCATTTTATTTCAAAGGATTATTCACAGTCAAAAACGTGAATATAACTCCATTAATAGGTTTCAACAATTTACTTATCAAAATAAGTCGTTTGCGAATTTATAAAACAACGTTTATAAATTCCTTTATTAACCTATTCAATTCATAACTCAATTATAAACCAAAGGTCTATATTTTAAGTTAAACACTTATAATTTATTTGTTTACTAAATCGTTCCTTTAAACTTCATAATTATAAATCTTATAACTTATAAGATTCATTTATTTACACAAATCTATTCCTTTAATAACTTTACATATTTTATAAACTTACTGCTTATAAAATTCCATTTATAACTTCACCGTTTATAATTCCATAAATTTCATTCCTTTACGAAATTCATTCACAATTCATTCTAACACTTATAAAAACTCGTTTTATAATTCCAACGTTTTAATTTACAAATATCAATTTATAAATCTTTTATAAATCTCAATTTATATTATTCTTTAAAACATCTTTAAACTCCTTTATAATTTCATCATTTTGATTTATAAAATAATCAAATTTCATAAATCCTATATTTAAACTTTTTAAAATAAATTCAAAAATCCTAATTAAACTATTTTATAAAATCATTAGCCTCATATTTTCAAAAATCAACTTTTAACTATATTTCTCAAAGATCATAGTTTTTATAACATTAAAATTTATACTTTTATTTATTTAAAATGGATAAATTCCAAAAATATTTTATATTTTCAAAAATCACTTTAAAAATCATTTTAAAGTTCCAAAATTTGGTCCAATGATGCTACATACCAAATAGTCAATCACGACAACAACGACATCATATATCTATATGATAATCCATCAAATATCAAAATATCTGAAATCAAAATAAAAACTGTTGTGGAATCCAGTTGGATCCCTCCAACCTGTTTTCCTGCATCCACAAACATTAGCACAATACCAATTCCGCTCTAGTACGGAATTATCGCGGTATATGGGATTTAAAATATTATCCGCTTAATAACGGCGCAATAGGGTCTCATCCGCTAAAAAATGCGGGAAATCAACAACTGTAATATATACATATGCCAATATATATATATATATATATATTGCTATTATATATAATACCAATTTCACTGTTTATGAAATATTCGCGGTATATGTTTTTAATAAATAACATCCGCTTACTAACGGCGCATAATGTCTATTTTAACAATCAATAGATAACAATCATCATTCAAACATGCATTCAAATATTTTAAATCTAACTATTTAAAATAAAATTGAAACTGATTCGATTGAGTGAGAAGTTCTCACCTTGATTTTAATTTCGTTTTAGCGATTTATTTCGAATAAAATTAAACGGACGTTTAATTTTATCCAAAATTCTCACTAACTCCAAACGACTCCAATCCAATTCCATAGCGTAGTGCTCGTCCATATGATTCCAACGCAACTGGTTTCGCGCGTTTTCGACCTCGTATGAAAAAGATATGCATTTTACAAGTTTACACGAATTATATAATAATTAAATTTACAAATTATTTTCATTTTCTAACCCTAAATAAATCTGGAACGTTCATCTTTGCACCATCGGATCTGGCCCGTCCCCAACCTTCTCCCCCACTCTCCATCTTCACGCGTCCAGTACAAGAGAACCCAACGTCGACCCTCCTCCCTTATGCACGCGACCACTTACGTTCATCGATACGCCGATCAGGAGATGCCATTCGAACGAGCTACACGAGCCTCACCACCGCCCCAAACACGAGCAAGCTCGGTCGTGTCTTCCCCCCAGAAAACCGTGCGCAACCTTCGGCCTTTGAGCCACGATTTCGACCACCACACTGCTCCATTCACGATCATATCCGTATGGAATCGAAGCTCTCACTTCGCTCTACAATATTGCTGTTGAAAGTTTTCGAAATCATTGAGTGGATTGGGAGAGATTGAGGGGAGAAAGGGAGACAATTTCGGCCATTGATGAAGCTACTGGCGGCTGTGCATATTAGGGTTAGGTTTATTTTATTTTATTTTTTTTAGAGAGAGAGGGGGCTATTTATAGAAGAACGAACGACACTATTTATTCCGGAAATTCCGAACTCCGATTCACGCTCCGTAAACAGCATTTCTAGGGTTTATCCCGCGTTCCGGACACAATGGAATAGGTTTCGAAAGCTAATTCGGTCATCTGTGCGAGTTATGGCAATAAACGTTCAATTTAAATTAAACCGATTTAAATGATTTTCTAGGCGTTTTAATTTGTACCGGACAAACGGTAAATCCAATTGACACGAAATTTGAAACCTTACAATAATATCACATTACGGATCCGATGAAACTGGTTTCGTCCAAATCCGAGACTGTTTGAAAAATGGCTATTTTAACTCGCCAAATTAATATTAAAAACAATTTCGATGCGTTTCGAGCTGCCACGATCAAACGATAACTCCGATTGACACGAAAATTGAAATCCGGTAATAACTAACTATTATGGATCCAATGGAACTAGTTTCGTCCAATTCTGAGACTGTTCAAAAATTGGCTATTTTCACTAGTCGATTTAAATATTAAAATATTCAATTTTCACAAATTAACTTTTAATTCGATTTTAAAAGTTCTAAAATATCATTCTAACTCCAATATGATATAATAAAATTTTACAAATCATTTTCAATCATATTTAACTCGATTTTCAATTATTTCCTTAATTTAACATATTAAATTAACGATTTAATTATTCAATTAAATCCAATTGTTCGAAAGAAAATTTATTCGACTTATAAATTCACTTTTTAATATTTAAAATTAATTAAATATTCGAATTTTAATTACTAAAAATCCTGGGTCGTTACAGCTTTCATTGATTATTTCTCTTCTATACTAGCTAATCCTACTCCAATGATTCCAAATCTGCTTCCACTCTATAAAATACAAATTCCCTACTTGGATAATAAGCAAGCTATCAATCTGATACAAGGGGTATCATATGAGGAAATTGAAAGGGCAGTTTTTTCTCTAAAGTCTCATAGTAGTGGTGGACCTGATGGTTTTAATGCTTTCTTCTATCAAAATACATGGAAAATAATTAAATTAAATGTAATCAAAGCAGCTCAATACTTCTTCTCTCATAACAAATTGCCCACTAGTGTCAATGCTACAAATATAGCTCTAGTGCCAAAAAGTTCTAATTCAGTCAATGTTGCTGAGTTTAGACCAATTTCATGTTGCAATGTTCTATACAAAATTATATCCAAGATAATAGCTAATATACTTCAAAATGTTTTTCCTTCAATCATATCAAGCAATCAAGTTGCATTCATGCCTTACAGAAATATCAGTGATAATATATTATTAACTCATGACCTTATAAGAGGATATGGAATTGGAAAAATATCACCTAGATGTATGTTGAAACTTGACATACAGAAAGCTTTTGATTCTATTGCATGGAGTTCTTTTATAGCAATTCTATCCAGGATGAATTTTCCTAAACCAATGCTGGCCTGGATATATACTTGTATATCAACCACTCACTTCTCCATACTAAGGAATGGATGTTCAAAAGATTTTTCCAAAGGAACGCAAGGGGTACGTCAAGGTGATCCAATATCTGCTTATTTATTCATTATAGTAATGGAAATTCTGAATTCATTGTTAATTGAACAAGTGCAATCCAAGAAGTTAGGGCTACATCCAAAATGCAAGGATCCACTCATAACCCATCTATTATTTGCTGGTGATCTAGTTATATTTACTAAGCCAACTATTGCAAATATTACTACTATACTTGACGTATTGGATCAATTTTATGCTACAACTGGTTTGAAGGTAAATTTTAAAAAATCACATATTATAATAGCTAGACTAAGTGATAGTTTGAAAGCAGGTATTATTGTTCATTCAGGACTTAAAGAAATGCATCATAATGCCAAATATCTTGGATTACCTCTAATTATTACAAGAATCACAAAATCTGACTGTCTGCCACTATATGAAAAGATTACTGATAGATTATCCAGCTGGCCAAATACAAAATTATCTCATGCAGGAAGACTAGTTATTATACAGAGTATTGCAAGTGCAATGGAAAATTATTGGATGTGACATTATATTCTTCCAAGAAAATTAATATCAATGTCGAAAAGTGCATTGAATAGATTTCTATGGCATGGTGATCCATTTTCCAAAAAGCTCATTCTAATATCTTTTATGAAGATTCAATTGCCAAAGGTAAAAGGGGGTCTTGGTATAAAAAATATTAAATTATGGAATATAGCAGCTATCTCAGTTTATTATGACAAGATACTTTCAAGGAAAGAAGATCTCTGGACCCAGTGGGTATTAAAGGATCTTATAAAAGGTAAATACTTTTGGTCGATGAATATTGCTAATGTAACCGGAGTTGGCGTAATATTCTAAATTTAAGATCTACCTTTCTGCCAATAATACAGTGCAATCCACTTGAGAACAGTGATCTACTATTCTGGACAACACCTTGGTCAAAAACTGGTTTAATTATCCAAGAGCTTCTTCCATACTCTTTAAAAATGCAGTCTGGAATTCCTTTAAATGCTAAAGTATCATCCTATATTGCTGATGGATCAGTTATCTTTCCTTATTGTAGTTCTATTCATGTTAGAAAATTATGGCAATCCTTGTCATCTCCGCCTCTTCCATCTACAAATCTTAAAGTTCTATGGACAAGCAAGGGAAGGAAACATACAATATCTCTGGTGTAAAAATCTCTATTAAATAATACAAATAAAGAAAATTTCCCATGGGCTACAAGAATATGGATGGAAAAATCTCCTGCAAAAGAAAATTTTCTGTTATAGAGAATAATGGCAAATGCACTAATTACAAAACAGAAATTAGCATGCTTGGGTGTAATAAGCAATGAAGACTGTGTGCAATGTCATAATCATCCTGAAACTAATACATTCTTATTTTTCGAGTGTAATTACACTAATGGAATATGGTGCAGGTTGCTTGCTAATGGAAAATTTCACAAACCTGTTAAAAGCTCGAGAATCGAATGGTTTAATATATTCAAGGCAACAAGATGGAAGACACCGAATACAGTAATTCTTATGATTATTTTGAAGACTTTTGCATATGAGATATGGAATGAAAGAAATAGAAGAATCTTTAATTTGAAGATGGAAAATGCAGCTACAATATATACTAAAATAAACAAGAGAATTCTAAAAAGATTAAGTAGATTGAAGTGAATGTAGAGATGAATTGATGTTTTTTTAGTTTTATGTCATTTTAGAGATGCTGTTATATTTTCATAATTTGCTTTCTGTTATAAGGATGTAAATCTGTATGTAACATTTCTGAGTTTCGAATGAAATGGGCAGGGCTCCCTTAGCCCATTGCTTTTCTAAAAAAAAGAGTTTTAAAAATAGGAAAAAGGTTTATAAATCATTTCAGAGATTTGGAAAGAATTTTATAAATTAACTTAAGGGTTTATAAAAGTGGATCATAACTTTATTTTGAAAGTTATAAGTTAACTGAAATATGAGATAAGGAAATTTTTGATAAAGGGTAAGCGGGATGTTTTTTTCGGAAGAAATTTTTGGTTATTTAATATGGGATTTGGAAAGAAGAAAACTTTGAAAAGGTTAGTAAATATACTTATACTAATAAGATAAGTATATAATTTTGTTTTCAAGGCATGAAAAGTAAAACGTTTTGGTAATATACTTATCAGGAAATTATTGTCAAGGACAAAATTTCTCAGCGTTTTAGTTTCAAGGATAGACCTTCAATATTTTAGCCTAAGGGATAGCTTTATATATGTATCGGTTTTAGTTATTGATAGCAGTTTTTAGGTATCAGTTTATAGTCATCGGTAGTAGTTTTTAGGTATTTTTTTTAGTTCGGCATAGCAGCTTTGAAAGAATATTTGTCCTTATGAATAATTTTGGAAGAATCTTTGTCCTTGTGATTAAATTTTCGGAGAATGTTTGTATTTGTTGTTAAAATATTGAAGTCATGTCCTCAGGCTAAAAATTTACAAATTTTTGGCCTTTAAATTAGTTCCCCTTATACTTATACTGTTGAGATAAGTATATATATTTTCCCCAAGTTTAAAGGAAATATAAGGGGTTTTAAAATAGTGTTTTAAAATGATCTTTTGATCAAGTTTTATAAAGTGGTTTTATTAATTAAAGAGAATTAATAAAGACTTAGTGGATCCCATTTGGAAATTAAACCATGGTCGGATGTTTGTTTGTTTGATAGTTAAATAACCAACTATCAAATCTGGACAAAAACGCAACTTTGAAAATATCTAGGAGAAACGCGGGAATTAAATGATACAGTTACCATCGAAGGTGCTATACTGCTAGTATAAACTCGTTTTGTTCTTTTAGGACGAATGATAAGGAAATCCTTCCATTAATGGTTAGGATGTGAACTCCGCTTTTATCTTTCTTTGTTTATTTCCTAAAGAACCAGGATTGAGTTACCGAGACCATCGAAACTTGTTTCAAAGAGACCGGAATCATATCTGTTCGCATTGGGTGGATTAACATTATAGGTGGTTCTCGCTTTCTGTTTGGTGACGAGCAAGAGACTCTTACCCCTACACGTCCAGGAGAGGTAGTATAAGGCCTTGATGGGTTGGTTTGCTGGGTGCTTACAGTTGTGTGGCTGGTCGTAAAATTAGATTCGAGGTACCAGTGTATGCCTTGGTAGGGCTGGGATCGTTGAAAGCCTACCAATCGTCACTGTTGGATGGTTGAAAGGCCTACGGCCATTATTTTTGTTACCAGAGTTGATGGTTAAGCGAGAACCTTGGCTTTGGTAGGGTTTGACTCATCAAAGATAAGGTAAGCGAGACCCTTGGATGAGTACGTGTGTGTATATATATGTGAGAGTACGTATTTGTTAGTGAGGTAAAAATATTTTATATTGTGTTGTTTGATCTGTTGAGTGGCTTAAGGATTCTGGTCGATGCGTTTGGCCAACGTTATCTATAGAATTTCTTAAATACTTAAACAAGTTTAATCGACATAGTATTATTTTGAAATTGGGTAAATGCACTAAATTTAACTAGAATATATTTTGTATATGAGAAGAATGATTTTCAAAAATAGTATAGTATAGTTGATTAAGGTATTAAGAGATAATAATATGTTATTATTATCATTTAAGGCTTGTTTTTTCATGTTCGTCCAGTTGAGCATTGACTATGGTTAATCTATATATGAAGTTTCCTTTTTAAGATATGGGTTGGGTAAATAGGATTAGGGAAAAACATGAAACAAACACCTTGTGAATTAATTCACAATTTGACTATGAGGCTTTCGATGTTAATATTGGATTAAAATTTGATTCGATTAAAGGATATTTATTAAAGGTTAGAATATTTGGAAATAAATATTTGGAAATGGAACAAATAAGATGTGTTTTTTTAAATAAAAAGAATTTCAGTTGAAAACTAGAGAACTTAAATCCCGTTGCTTTTGAAAAATGATTTTCATGGTTTTGGAAAGTGATACTAGTATTATTAGATAGTAGTTTGGTTCCACAAAAAAATTGTTGGAAATGATATGTTAAGAAGGAAGTATTTTATTTGGATTGGTTAGGAGGTATGAGTCTCGATTGCTTTGTAATGATCGGAATAATCTTCTAAGTGACAATCAGATGTTTGCCTAGGTGAACGTTGTAATACACTTAGTAAATTATTCTCTTTATCATTGTACGATTGAAACATGTTCAACCCAAACGAAAGCAAGTTAGTGATAAATGATTTGTTGGAAACTGTATGGTATTGTTTCAGAAATGAGATATTGAAGCAAAGAAATATTTTTACGTTAACTAATTTGAGTGGCTCGAAAATAACTTAAGATTGGGAAAGAGATGTGTTCATATGGTAAGCACTTCTCTTGAGCATTTCTCTTCTTCGTAAGGGAATGTATGATACTGTTTGGTAGTACCCAGTCCCTTAGTATCATTTTAGAGTTACTTAGGCTATGGATATATATTTTCCATGATTGAAATAGAGAGTTTTATTTCAAAAAGTATTGAAATAAAAGCTGGGTATTTGGACCTTGAGTTTACTTAAGAAGATAAATGCCAAATGAAATAGTTAAATCTAATAGGGTATATACTCTTAGGATGTATTGGAGTATTATACAAGTTGTAACAACCCTGTATTTTGATTATTTTATTTGAATTTCTAATTTAAAAACTTTATTATATTTATTAAAATGGATAAATTTTGTTATTTTAACTATAAATTTTAATTTTTGTGCGAATTATAATTCCAAACCTGAATAAATAGAATATTTCCAGAAAATGTGGATTTTGGTCAATTTAGTCAAACTTTGACTTTTAAATTTAAAATTTAAATATTTTAATTTTTGAATTTTATCTTTCATTATGAAAATACATTAAATTTCAAGAATACCGCTTTTTGTTTCGTTGAAATCCGATTTATATTGTGAAAGTTATGTTTTTTACAATATTGTATGTAAATTGATTTATTAAACAATATTGTTTATTTTTATTTATATAAATAATAATTTTTTTGTCATATTTTTTTTAATTTGTATATATGTGTGTAATATGACATGTTAGATATAAATTTTATTTCTAAAACATTTTTAAAGTGTTGTTGTTATTTTTCCAAAAACTAGTAATATTTTGTTTTCAATTTTCAATACTAGTTTACATATATTACATTATATTTTATAATTTTCTAAAATTTATTTATTCATTTAATTTTTACTTTATCTGGTATTCATTTTTTATTTTATTTGCATGATGTCATATGGATTTATTTGCATAAAAGAAAAAGGAAATTTCAAAAGTCTAATGCCTTTTAACCTTTGACCTTCCACCTTCACATCTCTTCACAAATTGGGCTGTCCTTTCCCTATCTTCCATCTTTGAGTTTTTAATGCAATTCAAGTAAGGAAACACTTTCTCACTTCAATTTTCACATCATTTTCAGATCTGAAGAAAAAACCCTTGCTAATGTCTTCTTTTTCCCACTTTTTCTTCCCCTTTCAATGAATTTTTCTTTAAAATTGCCTTGGAATCTTCATGCTTTGCTTGGCCATACTCCTCCACCAACTTCTCCGACCAACTCCACCACCAACTTCTCCGACCAACTCCACCACCATCCACAGCCACTTCACCCTCCTTTCCCTTTGACTTGACCAGGCCATGACCCCCCTTGAAGCTATCATCACCAAAAATTTCACAAATCACCTTGAAACTAGCCTAGCCGAACCCCTTTATGCACATACCCGTCATTTTTCACCTAAACCACCTCCTAGGCCGCCACCACCTGATCCTCCACCACCTCTTGCCACCACTCCAGACCCCACCTAACCTGTAGCATGAATGGTGGAGCCCACATCAGTCAAGGCCGAACCCAATGTGTGCACCAAAATCACTTATTGGCCTTAATCCCTTTGTATTCCTTTATGTTGCAACTTCCATCTCTTTTACTACTTGTAGCCGTGCATGCATGCATATCCTAACCCTATGACACAACTTTGGCTGAGCATACATGAACGAAGGCCGAACACATGAAGGTTGAGGAAATGGTCAAAGCAAATTTGTTCATAGTTGCTTTCATTTTAAAATTGTTTCTATTTGTATTTGTGTTGAAATCATATTTATATTTGTCTTGTTTTGTATTATGTACAAGAATAAAGCTTGGTTCACTCCACTCCATTCAAGTCAAAAGTCGTGTTATCGTGCCTTCTGGAATTCTTTTGTGTGCTTTGTCTTGCTATCTCTAGCTTGAAACAAGTGAGTATTTCTCACCAGGCATTCTGTACTTATAAAATTAGTAAATTGATAGCATGTGAATCTGTAGACTATATTATCATGTTATACCTGCCTATGCGATGATCATATGATGTTCACCCTGTTTATGCACCTGTCATATCATCCATTACTATTATGTGATGTTATTCTGTTTATTTACATCAGTTTATCACACTGCAAGTTCCCTGTAGAATAGAATCACTATGGGTTGAAATGATACATACTCGAACGGACTTTAGAATAGGGAAAAACCATTATGGGCTGAAATGATAGGCCTGAATGATTTATTTTTATTTGCATTTACTTGGGATTGCGGGTTTGAAATGATAGAACCCGAATTTTTCCTTTGTAAAGTACGGAATGAAATGATATATTATCTGTATCATTGGACTTAAGTTAGAAAATTTTCTACAGACTGTGGTTAAAATATATTTTTCTAAAAATTCAAAACATTACAAAAATGTAAATATTATGAAATTTTGATTTAAATTTAATTAAAATGATTTTTATAAAGTATTAGTGATTTTCTACGAGTTAAATAAGTGAAATAAATAAATGGTAGAGTAGAATTTAAAATATAAGTTTATTTTGGAATTTATGATTTTGTTTATAAATGAAGTTTAAGTTAGTACGAAAATATGATAATTTGATTTAAATTTTAATTTATAATGGTTTTATAAAGTGTTATTGATTTTTCTATAAATTAAAAATAGTTAAATAAATAAATGTTTAAAATTGAAATTTGAAATATAACTTAACTTGGAAAATGTGAAATGTGTTTTAAAATAAAGTTAAGTTAAGAAAAATAAAAGGGAATATAAAATTTAATTTATTAAATGGTAAATTAAATTTAAATGTAAAGTAAATGAAATGCTATAAAATTGTACAATTATTTTATAAGTGAATTAATAAAGAAATTTGATTTTTGTATGAAAATTTCACTTTATAAAATCATAAATTGAGGGGTATTTAAATGATTATTTTTAAAGTGAGGAAATATGATTTTTATAAGTTAAAATGGATTTAAATTAATTTTAATTGTTTCTGAAATTGTAGTGAAAGTTTGGAATTTAAATTGACAGCATTTCTGAAATGCTATCATTTCTAAAGTTAAAGATATTACAGCATTTTGTAAATGTTGTAATTGATATAAATGAACTAAAAGGCTAAATTGAACTAAGGGCTATTACAGCACTATGTAAGTGCTGTAGTTGTCTAAACTAAAACCTATTACAGCTTTTCTGTAAATGTTATCTTTGTTAAAATGAATTGTTTTCAAATGTAAATTTACCGTAGCATTTTCTAAATGCCGCGAAAACTGAAATTTCGCTGTTTCAATAAATTGAAGTGAATAAATGAATTTTGAAATGGTAAAACTTTGAGAATTAAATATTTGATTATTAAATATAATAACTTCATTCTTAAATGATTTAAATGAAGTAATTTGATGTGAAATATAAACCATTTTGAATTGTGATTTGGAATGATATTTAAAATAAATAAAATGAATGTGATTTGGGAAAAATATGATATTTTGATATTCTGAAATAGATTTTTGAATGATATTGAATTTTGAAATGATATTCGATTTAGAAGTATAAATTACCATTTTTTAATTTAACGGCGGGATGTATTTAATTTATGGTTTAACTAATCCTTAGAGGATGGGCGATCTCAAGCATCCTTTAAGTTATTGTGCATTACTACTACAGTTCACTTGAGTTGGTTTACGTTATATAAGTATGTATGCCCTGACGTGAGTGTTTTATGTTTTACTCTACGCTCGAGTCAGCCTGAGTATTTACAACTTAGCTTTGGATTTCTTTTCTGTAGCTAGGAATTGCTGGAGATTCTGCTTCTCTAGCTATCTATTCCCTTTCAGTTTTAGTTGTTCTATTTCAGCTCTAGTATTTATAAACTTCTATGTATTTGAGATTTCTATTGTATATGTTTTTAGACTGATATTATGCATTTGTTTTGAGATTTTGTTACAGTAGCTTCATGAACTACTATGGTAGTTTAATTTCCGCTGTGAGTTATTCTGATATTCCTGTGTCTATGATTCTGTAATTATATTTAATTTGCTCCAAATTTATTTACAATGCGGTATTTTGAGCAATTCAAGTCCGACATGTGTGGATGCGAAAAGCTGAAAATATCGGGTTGTAACAGTTGGTATCAAGGCTTTGGTTTTAGGCAAACCACAGCCCGCGGAGCAAAAACTCATTAGAGATAGGGTAGAAATACCCTAGAATTAGTGAAATCAATCTCAGAATCAATTCTTTGTGAGATAACGTATTTTCAAAGTGTGAAATGATTTCCAAATAATTTTTAAAGGATTTCATAGATTCTTTTTGCATAAAAAATTTCCTTATTTTCAAATCAAGATTTTCTAAACTTCATCCCTTCGGTATCCACCTTATTAGAAATCTCTTGGTTAGGATTCTTATCAATTAGGATTTCTTGAACTTTGGAATGCTCCCACTTGTTCTGAAATCCAGTCTTGTCTTCCCTATTTTTATCCTTTTGATTTTAGGGCATTCCATAACTCCACTTTGAATGGCCTCTATAAAGAGCGGTGATTCCATAAATCTTTGAAGGATTTGTAAAGGGGTGAAACTCCTTTACAATTGGCATTGATTCACCGGAAATTTCTATATCCTCGGTTTATGATGTTATCTATCTCCTGCTCTACCCGAATTCTATCTCTGGCGATCGAATGTCGAGTTGCCTTAGATTTCCGCATTGGGTATATTCCGGAAGTCACTTTTGATCGGTTAAGGTCTCCCGTGATTTATATATGCTTATCCATCTTCTATTTGGTAATAAAATTATCTTATCTTCGTTCGAGCTTATCTTCGAACCAGAATTTTATTTGATTAGAGTTCCTCTAAATACAAATCTCTGTTTGTTTGAAATCTAATCTTGAACCGTTCTTTGGAAATTTGTGTTTGAGTGTATTTTGAATTTGTGCATACATTGAAATTATTATTTTGATAAGGATGACCCTATTTTGCATATAAAAGTGAAACGTTTTCAATAAGGATTTTATATCTTTTGAAAATGAAAATTCGAACCTTTGAAAGGATTAGATATTTTTCTTCTTTGAAAATTTGAAATTTCGAAAGGATTTGAAATTTTGAAAATTTGCAAGAAATTTGATTTATATAAAAATGATTTTTAACTGAAGGGTTTTGAATTTGAATTTCAAGGAATCGAACTCCAGTGTTTTGAAATTAGTTTTAAGATTTTGGAAATATATATAATAATAATATGATTTAAAGATATTTCTTCGAATAAAAATGTTTCAAATGTATTCGAATGAATTCCAAAGTTTTCGAAGAGATTTCAAAGAAGTTTCAAGAAAATAAAAGTCCAGAACCCATTTATGTTACTGGAAAATAATTTCGGTGATGAATGCATGCATCATCGACATTGATTTTCGAGTTTCTGAGTGGGGGAGAGGCCACTTTAGTAGCTTTTCTATGCGAGTGATTTTATGAAACCAAATTTTGATTTCAGATTTCGAAGTATGGTTTGATATTCAAAGGATATGTGTATATGTATGTATATTTGAAATGATTTAAAGTAAGCCGGTGTTCAGTCCTCGAGTTTCAGATTGTTTTGGCATAACCTTATCTATTGAAATTGATTTACTAATTTGTTGACGATTTCCAACTTTTGGATTTTAAATATGATTTCTCCGACTATATTTTAAAGTTCGAGAACTTTCAAATCAAGATTTAATTTTCAAAGCTAAGTAATCTTGGAAAAATATAAATCATTCGATTAGGTAAATGAGTTGAAACTGTTTTTTAAATGAATAAGATTATTTTGAATTATACTGATATGGAATTTAGTTTTGGAATGTTTGAATAAAATTTAGTTTGAAAAAGGTAAATTGATCTTTTGAATAGAAACATATAGTTTAATGGTTTTAAAAGGATAGATATAACTTGGAAATCATTTTGGGTATAATTGATTTTGAGAAATATATTTGGTTTTGAAAATAGATTGGATAGTAAAACCCAATATTTATATGATGGTTTGGAAATGAAGTTGTTTGACATAAATTTTGTTGATTTGGAAATTTGGATTATTTTCTAAACCTATTGTTTTAAGAACTTTGAAATTGATGATATTTAATTTGGAAGAAATGATTTGGCGAAATCATATATATTTTGAAACTGAATTAATATTGAAAAGGAATTAAAATTGAGAATCTTGTTTTATTAAATACTTTGATTTGGGAGTTATCGAACTTGTATATAATTGATTTGTATAAGTATGAAAGTTATTTGAGACGTTGATTTGAAAAGGGTACCCAATTTGTAAAGTGAAATCTTATGTAATCGAAGTCTATATATGTTTGATTTGATATACTTTTGATTTGGAAAGTATTTGATTTGAGACAAAATCTTATATATGATGGACTTTATATAAGTATGATGTTTGAAAATGATTTTGAAAGGTACTATATGATACATATTTTCGAAGTAAAGATATGGAAAGTGCCTTCTGCTTGATATCCGCTTTGTGTCCACACTATGGATTCATTTTATCGATATTATTCTCTCTGATTTGGGTTTTCTAGATATGATGCTCGAGTGTCCATCGAATTCCATGGAGATCTCCATGGTCTTATTAGCACGACTGCATAGCGTAATTCGCCTGGCTAAGATGGCCTGGGGGTACGATGTTTCCTAGGGGATCTAGGCATAACCATTATGTATCCTACGATCTATGTAGGTCGTATTAGTAGCGAAATCCGTTGGCTGAGATAGCTTAAGGGTACGGATGTTTCCTGGGGGATCCAGGCGCAACCATTGTGTATCTGCGGTCTACTTGTCATCATGGCGTTATTCGCAAGCTGAGATAGCATACAGGTACGGATGTTTCCTGGGGGATTCAGGCGTAACCATTGTGTATCTGCGATCCATCGTTCGATAAATGTTTTGGTTTGGTTATTTGTTTGGATTGTACTTTCCATATCTGTTTTTAAAGGTTTTCTATTAATTTCACTGGGTGTCGAAATAAGTCTACTAAGTACATGGAGAATTCTAGGTTTGCGCCTGATCAATGCATAGCCAGAGTCTGCAGGAACGAAAGTAAACTTGTTAAGACATCAAGTTATAAAGTATTTTGATAAAGTATTATATAAAAGGATATTTCGATCATTTGTTTTACTTTTCTAAATAATTTAAAATGTTTTAATTATTTTTTACCTCAAACTATCAAATTTGAATCAAATGACTATTAATCATATTATAAAATGTTTAAAATGTTATAAATATAAAATTTTAAATTGAAATTTATATAGTTTTAAAATATGGTTCATCCTTGTCTTTCAACCTACTTTCCCTTCTAGCTATTCCTATTATTCTTCGTCTTCGAGGGTCCTTTCCACATTGTGGAAAGAGTTGGTTCTTTGGCTTATCGTTTGGATTTGCCCGAGAAACTTTCTAGAGTGCATGATGTATTCCACGTCTCACCTCTTCTTTGGTATTTTTATAAACCATCTTGTACAGCCTTCTGCTCTTGATAGTTTGGATATTGAGCTTAATCTGACTATCGAGAGTAAGCCACTTCGTATTGTCAGCAGAGGTACGAAGCAGCTAAGAAGGAAATCTATTAGTCTGATCAAAGTACTGTGAAGTACTGATGATCAAGATTGTACCTGGAAAACGGAGGAGAGCATTCGTGCTTCAAATCCGGAATTGCTCGTTTCAGGTACTATTTTGTTTTTCTATCTTATTTCCTTATTTTTTTGTTCGTTCTTTTCGAGGACGAAAAGATTTGAGTGGGGGAGAGTGTAACAACCCTGTATTTTGTGATTTATTTTAATTGTTTATTTTGATTATTTTATTTGAATTTCTGATTTAAAAACTTTATTATATTTATTAAAATGGATAAATTTTGTTATTTTAACTATAAATTTTAATTTTTGTGAGAATTATAATTCCAAACCTGAATAAATAGAATATTTCCAGAAAATGTGGATTTTGGTCAATTTAGTCAAATTTTGACTTTTAAATTTAAAATTTAAATATTTGAATTTTTTAATTTTATCTTTCATTATGAAAATACATTAAATTTCAAGAATACTGCTTTTCGTTTTGTAACGACCCGCTATTTTGGACTATTCGTATCCGCACATGTCGGACTTGAATAATTCAAAATACCGAATTGTTAATTTAAATTTGGCAAAACTCAGATATACAGTAAATAAATAATCACAGAATCACAGACACAGAGTAATAATATGCAGCGGAAGCAAAAAGATAGTAGTTCATGAAGCTACTATATATATAACTGTAACGACCCGCCGCTCTGACCGCCTCTAGTCGGTAATTAAACCAACTCGAAACGTTCAAAATGACGGATTGTTGTTCAGTTTATAAAGTTTAAACAGAATCAGCCACAGAATCACAGAATAATCATAATATTATTCATAAATGAATTTTTCTTACATACATATATCAGAGTTTGTACAATGCATTAAATTTTTATATAGCGGAACAATTTATTTTCATTAAGTACAAGAAAATTTTCTGAAAACCGAAGTAAAGCTTTTAATCCCCCTCTCTCTAACTTCGCGGCCTGAAAATCTTCAAGCTGTAAAAATACTCGGTCTGACCCGAGCGTTAATTGCAAAACACAAAACACTCGAGTCAGGATTAATCTTAATTCAAGTAATTAAATTTGCAATGAACTGAATAAAATGGTGACAGAGATGACGAAACAAATGAATCAATTTAAATCTATTATGGATTTTCATTATTAACAACTTAAAATTTTAAAATCTGTCAATCCCGTGTGGCTGCAGTACACACGTATACTTTGCACACATGTGCACTGCCTCGCCAACACGTGTGCAAGCGCAAATCGGACACATCACTACAAACTCGACTCAACTCAACGCAATTCAAACTGCAAGTCCAAAACAGATGCACAATGCACTAAGCATTGAATTAGTGCACAAATGAAACAACATCAGAGGCGACACAGTAGAAAACAACACGTGCAGCAGCAAACAATGACACAGTGCAGTAGCACTACAATAGTGCATACCACAGAGACCAAAGACAAGCATACATAAATGTATGTATAAAATGATCAGCATCTACAAAGTGCAGTGGTACCACCGAATGCACCAATGCACAAAATTCAAAAGCCCTTAATGGCAATCTTAATGATGACATATATGGTAGTGCAGACTACAATTTAGTGCAACAAAATAACCCAAATACAACAGTTATACCAACATAGTGCAACAATGAAGCACTGAAAAGTATGCAGGCCCGAAACATCAAGTCCAGATGCAACAGAATGGTACAAGTGCAACAGAACTCCAATGAACATGAAGACATAAATAACATCAAATGCAAGACCAACTGCAGAAGTGACAACAGCAGAAGTGATCAAGGCAAAGCACAAGAGTGTAACCTCAAGTAGTTTCAAGTACATGGACATATATATATGGAACTGCCACTGTATGCAGCAGTGACCAACTTAATTGACAGCAATGCACAAATGCAAAGTGGAGTAAATGCCAACATGAAATGATCAAGAATCAATAATAGAGACAATGTAAATCAAGGCAATGCTCCTATGCAAGTAGCATGGTACAATGCAAACTAACACAACTTGAAGTCAATGAAGCCGAGGCACAGTAGAGTGAACAACAGTGTATAGTGTCAAGATGACTACTCCATGAAAAACAACCTGAATGTATTCAAAGTGCACCAGTGATGCAAAGAAAATGGTAACAGTAAGACATTAAACCACAAGCCAAGTCAAGATGGCTACAGAATGCATTCAAGACTAAAACCAGGCAACATACTGATGTAGGACATAGAAATTAAATGCAATTCATTTAAACAATTCAATTTAAACCTATATTTAAAAACTGAAGTTTAATCTCCACCTTCAATTTAAATTTTACTCTTACATATAAAACAGAAACAGTTTCTGTTTTATTAAGAAAAATCAAACTTTGAAATTCCCTGAATTTAAACCATTTCAAAAGACAACAGAATTCAAACTTAAATTCATTCAACTTAAATTCAGTTTCAAAATTCCAAGTTTACATTTCCATTTATCACTTCAACACTATTTTAAAATAAACTGGAACAATTCTGTTTCCAATATGCAGACTTGAAACAAAGTTTACTCGAGCAAGCTTAAAATTTACTTCGGGAAAATATCTTCACCGCTTCGAGTTACAGAGAACAGAGGACAATCAAAGACACAGTTGCAAACAGTCAAAGGCAAGACATATGCAACATGGTGCAGAAACAAAACTAAGGATGATAGAAAACAGTGTACAGGGAACAATGCAGCACAGACCAATTGCTCACCAAGATGACCAAGCAATGATCAGAGACCAGAAAGGTCAGAAGCACAGTGACAATTTTATGAAGACAAGTACACACGCAATACAGGTTTAAATTTAAAACAATAGCATCTGTTCTCATCAATTTAAATAAAAATTTAAATAGCATTTGCTCTCTTCAGTTTAAAACAAAATTATAGTATCTGTTCTTATCAATTTAAAACAAATTATCAAGTAGCATCTATTCTTATCAGTTAAAAAAAACAAGCATCAAATAGCAACTGTTCTTGTTAGTTTTAAAAACAAAACCAAATAGCATCTGCTCTTATCAGTTTAAATCAAAATTATAGTATCTGTTCTTATCAATTTTAAATAAAAATTTGGGTAGCCTCTGTTCTCAACAGTTCAAAACAAATTAACAGCATCTGTTCTTATCAAATTTTAAACGCAAATTCACAAAGCATCTGTTATTATCAATTTAAACGCATCTGTTCTCATCAGTAACAAAAAACAAATTACACAGAGTATCTGTTCTTAACAGTTTAAAATCGAATTATCAGAGCAAACGATAGTAAATAACCCCAACAACCATACATGCAAATTAACCGAGCAAATGAAAGCCAAATAACACCAATTCATAACATGCAACCAAAACCCAATTCAACAAATTCAAATACTTGAAATAAAATCAATCGTGAGCAAAGAACTCACCTTTTACCGAATCGAAATGGAGCAACTCAAATTAGAACGAGGCCGGCGCCTCGAAATCGGTTGAAGCCCTGATTTTGTGAAGGCGAACGAAGACGAACGGAGCCCTAAAATTGCAAAGAGGAGCGAAAGAAAAGTCACGAGGCTGCCATTTTTTTCTTTCTTCGTGTGTTTGATTTTGTGTAAAGGAGGAAAGGGGTTCGTGTTTTATGGGGAAGGAGATCGTGATTTGGGGCATGGTTGAAGGCGTGATGAAAGGCATAATTTTAGGCGTGTTCGTAGCTGATGGAAGTAAGGCAGCGTATACTTATTTTATATTTATTTTTATATATATTTTTTTATTTTATATTATATTTTCTTTCTTATTTTAAATCCAATTATTTTGTTTAAAATTATGTTGTTAAATTTTCTCAAATGTAATTACATTATATTTAACAAAATTTACAAATATGTTGTTTGAATTTTTAACTATGCGTATTTCTTTATTTATTTTATTATATATATATATTTTTTTTATTTTGAATTCAAATTCGTTTTGTATAAAAATTTTTCTTTAAATAAACTTATAAACGTTTTACAGTTCAACATCAATTTATAAGTTTACATAAATATAATTCGTAAATCCAAACTATTTTTTTTTCTAAGTCATTTGTTTGAATTTAAAATACAATTTCAATATTCAATTTCAAACTTCGAAGTTAAATTCAAATTCTATTCAACTTTAAAAATAGATTAAATTCTAAAATTTAATCGTCAACTTCATAGTTTTATTGGAATTCAATTTAAAATTATCTCAAATATTTAAAATTAATTAAATATCTTCATTTTTAAATTGTTAAAAATTCAGGATCGTTACAATCTCCCCTACTTAAAAGAATTTCGTCCCGAAATTATAAGTTAGGAAAAACGATTGCTAAAATCTCACCGATATTTATATCCTACATAATTTTACCAAGTTTCAAACTCATAAATAAATATAGGATTCATTCCACTTATTTCATTTCACTAGTTTTGTTCATCAATTTCAATAATCAAGACACAAAGGTCTTTTACCAAAATTTTCGACTTACAATACTTAGATTTTTTTTAAACTTGAAATCTTTCATGCTAAATATTTGCATAATATATCTTATCCAAAAGCTGTGGATTTTCAAGATATTCAAAAAGATCTTCTTCCTTAATTCATTAAGTTAGAATTATGTAATTCTAATTTCAGATTATTGATTTTCTATTCAAAGTTTTGAAAATACTTGATAACTCAAAGTTTAACAAGTTCATCGTCGTTCTCACAGACTTTAGGCATACGCTGGCCAGGCGCAAGACTAAAAATCTCCAAGTACTAAACATACTTGCTTCAACTCCCAGTGAAAATACTTTTTTAAAAATTCTTTTAAAAATGGATATGGAAAGTCCGTTCCCCCATGGATCACAGTTACCCGGCGGTTTCGCTACTATCTCAGTAGAATCGCTTGTAATCTCAGATTTCTCATCACTCCTGAATTTCGCCATGGTTATCGCCTTAGATCGCGGTCCACACGGCGGTTACGCTACTATCTCAGTAGAATCGCTCGTAGCCTTAGGCATCACGCCCCTTGAATTTCGCTTCGGTTTCCAGATCGCAGTTTACTCGGCGGTTGCGCCACTATCTCAGTGGAATCGCTTGTAACTGTAGGCATCACACCCCACGAATTACGCCAGCATCAATCACATAATCCCAAACACGATGATCCATCGTGGGGGATATCATATCAGTCCCATTGGACATTCCACTAATGGAATTCTACGTAGCTACGATTTACAATGGACACTCCACCGAGTTCCAATCACTTTCACATATAATAAATGGAAGGTACATTTCCATATCCTCAGTTTTTAGAAAACATATGTCATATACATATAGTACTTCATTTCACATTTCGTACTTATCATACCTATGTAAACTTACACAGGACTTTCATAATAATGACTTTCTAAACTGATGGTTTTCGATTATATTCACATATATAAGTTACGAAAACTCAATTCACATTCACAACAAATAGAGGATTCCAAATTTTCCATCACGTTTAAAATTTTCCTCTAAATCGATTTGAAAATTTAAGGTTATCTCAAACCTAATTCACATTCACAATCCAATTCATTATCGACTTCACATTCGATTTGGATTTCACGTTACATCGTCAATTCTAAACACATAATTGATGTCTATCGATATATAACCTCTAAGCTCGTACGTCTCAGAGAAGGGTGTTAAGCTAAAAGAATAAATTCTCCGCCACCACAGATAGATATTTAATAGAGATCAAATGCTATGTCATCAATTCACAATGTTAGACATACAATCCCAATCGACTATCCAAAATTCAAAGCTGAACTTATATTGTTTTTGGTGTCAAAGTTAAACTCAATTTAACTCAAGATTCAATCTTTGAAAAATTTCCAAGTTGAACTAATTGTTCTAATTTCTCAAAATAATATCTTTACAAGATATATAATTTTCACACTTAGCCATTTGAAACTAATTTCAAATATTCATTTCTCAATTTATCTTTAAAAGATAAAATTTCAAACCTTTCATTTCATATTGGAAAACATTCCCATACTTATTCAATAATAAGTAATTCACAAATTCTCTTATTTTCAACACTTTGAAAATATTCAATATACTTGAATCAAAATTAAGTATATATTTCATTCTTTAAGGAAATCATTCTTTTAAACACATTTATTTGAGTTAAAACGAATGTTGCGTAAAACATCGTTACGACAACTCAAAATCACTAGTATAGGGATTCGGATTTAAGATAGATATATAAATCCCAATACTATAAACAACATTTCCTTCCGGAAACCCTTTACTATAACAATAGTGTTAATAGCCTACCATTTCCTTATTCTTCTCGAAAACGTCTATTCCAACAATTGAATGTTGAAATCTATGTATTCGATAGTTAATGCATTTTAAAACATATTTAAAACTATTAACTTTTCAACTTCAACTTAATTCATAGTTTGAATTCTTCATACTTTTCACAATATCAGTTTTAAACCGATTCCAACTTTTCAATATTAAGTTTTCCACTTAATTTAATTCTCTGCACGTTTAAATTCAAATTCATCACTGAATTTATTAAACCTATAATGGATTATCATGTTGACAACTTCAAATTTGAAATTTAAATTCTATTTGAACTTTACATTTACTTTCTATTTCAAAAATAGTCAACTAGTTCTTTAGTAAATCATTCATCGATTTAGTTCCATTAAATTCATATTTCCACATTAACTATTTTAGACAATAGTTTAAAACTTGAAATATAAACTTCATATCAAAACTAGTTTGATTCCTATAGTTAAATCAACAATTAAATTTCATTTCATAATATCACTTCCCTAAAACATATCTGTTTTATTCAATAATATATTCACTGTCAAAAATCGTGAATATGCTTTGTCAACCAATTTCATCATTTCTACAACTTATTTTTATTTTTAAAGGATTACCCACTGTCCAAAATCGTGGATATATCTCCTTTAATAAGCTATAACAAATTACTTATCAAATTCAATTGATTTCGAATTTATAAACAATCTTCATAAATTCCTTTTCTATTTATAAAACTTCAATTTATAAATCTTTTTATTAATTCAATTCAATTTATATAACTCAGTTATATACCCAAAAATTCATATTATAAGTTAAATACTTATAATTCATTTATTTACTAAATCGTTCTTCACATTTGAAAACAATTTCTCAAAAGAATTCAGAATCAAATTCTCAAGTTATAGTTCAATAATCCACTTGATTATAAGCAAATTAACATGTCATTTTATTTCACAATACTCGAAATATTCAAGTTATTCGATTTAAACCAATTCATTAATTCGCTAGTTCACTTAACTCATATTTCATTTTCCATAAATCTCAATAATTCGATATTGAGTTTCCGAACGATCGAAACTCAAATCTAAGGAGACTTCACCGAATATAAACTATCGCACTTAAATTTAGAGAGGGGAATTTTCAAAATAATTCTAATTTTCAAAATACCTTTTTATTTAAAAGAAACAATTTCATACTTCTTTAAATTTGAAAAGCACTTTCTTTATATTGGTTCTAGTGACTATTCATATTAAACATCATAAACTGAGCTTTGAGTAAACCAAAGCTCTGATACCACTTTTGTAACGACCCGCCGCTCTGACTGCCTCTAGTCGGTAATTAAACCAACTCGAAACGTTCAAAATGACGGATTGTTGTTCAGTTTATAAAGTTTAAACAGAATCAGCCACAGAATCACAGAATAATCATAATATTATTCATAAATGAATTTTTCTTACATACATATATCAGAGTTTGTACAATGCATTAAATTTTTATATAGCGGAACAATTTATTTTCATTAAGTACAAGAAAATTTTCTGAAAACTAAAGTAAAGCTTTTAATCCCCCTCTCTCTAACTTCGCGGCCTGAAAATCTTCAAGCTGTAAAAATACTCGGTCTGACCCGAGCGTTAATTGCAAAACACAAAACACTCAAGTCAGGATTAATCTTAATTCAAGTAATTAAATTTGCAATGAACTGAATAAAATGGTGACAGAGATGACGAAACAAATGAATCAATTTAAATCTATTATGGATTTTCATTATTAACAACTTAAAATTTTAAAATCTGTCAATCCCGTGTGGCTGCAGTACACACGTATACTTTGCACACATGTGCACTGCCTCGCCAACACGTGTGCAAGCGCAAATCGGACACATCACTACAAACTCAACTCAACGCAATTCAAACTGCAAGTCCAAAACAAATGCACAATGCACTAAGCATTGAATTAGTGCACAAATGAAACAACATCAGAGACGACACAGTAGAAAACAACACGTGCAGCAGCAAACAATGACACAGTGCAGTAGCACTACAATAGTGCATACCACAGAGACCAAAGACAAGCATACATAAATGTATGTATAAAATGATCAGCATCTACAAAGTGCAGTGGTACCACCGAATGCACCAATGCACAAAATTCAAAAGCCCTTAATGGCAATCTTAATGATGACATATATGGTAGTGCAGACTACAATTTAGTGCAACAAAATAACCCAAATGCAACAGTTATACCAACATAGTGCAACAATGAAGCACTGAAAAGTATGCAGGCCCGAAACATCAAGTCCAGATGCAACAGAATGGTACAAGTGCAACAGAACTCCAATGAACATGAAGACATAAATAACATCAAATGCAAGACCAACTACAGAAGTGACAACAGCAGAAGTGATCAAGGCAAAGCACAAGAGTGTAACCTCAAGTAGTTTCAAGTACATGGACATATATATATGGAACTGCCACTGTATGCAGCAGTGACCAACTTAATTGACAGCAATGCACAAATGCAAAGTGGAGTAAATGCTAACATGAAATGATCAAGAATCAATAATAGAGACAATGTAAATCAAGGCAATGCTCCTATGCAAGGAGCATGGTACAATGCAAACTAACACAACTTGAAGTCAATGAAGCCGAGGCACAGTAGAGTGAACAACAGTGTATAGTGTCAAGATGACTACTCCATGAAAAACAACCTGAATGTATTCAAAGTGCACCAGTGATGCAAAGAAAATGGTAACAGTAAGACATTAAACCACAAGCCAAGTCAAGATGGCTACAGAATGCATTCAAGACTAAAACCAGGCAACATACTGATGTAGGACATAGAAATTAAATGCAATTCATTTAAACAATTCAATTTAAACCTATATTTAAATACTGAAGTTTAATCTCCACCTTCAATTTAAATTTTACTCTTACATATAAAACAGAAACAGTTTCTGTTTTATTAAGAAAAATCAAACTTTGAAATTCCCTGAATTTAAACCATTTCAAAAGACAACAGAATTCAAACTTAAATTCATTCAACTTAAATTCAGTTTCAAAATTCCAAGTTTACATTTCCATTTATCACTTCAACACTATTTTAAAATAAACTGGAACAATTCTGTTTCCAATATGCAGACTTGAAACAAAGTTTACTCGAGCAAGCTTAAAATTTACTTCGGGAAAATATCTTCACCGCTTCGAGTTACAGAGAACAGAGGACAATCAAAGACACAGTTGCAAACAGTCAAAGGCAAGACATATGCAACATGGTGCAGAAACAAAACTAAGGATGATAGAAAACAGTGTACAGGGAACAATGCAGCACAGACCAATTGCTCACCAAGATGACCAAGCAATGATCAGAGACCAGAAAGGTCAGAAGCACAGTGACAATTTTATGAAGACAAGTACACACGCAATACAGGTTTAAATTTAAAACAATAGCATCTGTTCTCATCAATTTAAATAAAAATTTAAATAGCATTTGCTCTCTTCAGTTTAAAACAAAATTATAGTATCTGTTCTTATCAATTTAAAACAAATTATCAAGTAGCATCTATTCTTATCAGTTAAAAAAAACAAGCATCAAAGAGCAACTGTTCTTGTTAGTTTTAAAAACAAAACCAAATAGCATCTGCTCTTATCAGTTTAAATCAAAATTATAGTATCTGTTCTTATCAATTTTAAATAAAAATTTGGGTAGCCTCTGTTCTCAACAGTTCAAAACAAATTAACAGCATCTGTTCTTATCAAATTTTAAACACAAATTCACAAAGCATCTGTTATTATCAATTTAAACGCATCTGTTCTCATCAGTAAAAAAAAACAAATTACACAGAGTATCTGTTCTTAACAGTTTAAAATCGAATTATCAGAGCAAACGATAGTAAATAACCCCAACAACCATACATGCAAATTAATCGAGCAAATGGAAGCCAAATAACACCAATTCATAACATGCAACCAAAACCCAATTCAACAAATTCAAATACTTGAAATAAAATCAATCGTGAGCAAAGAACTCACCTTTTACCGAATCGAAATGGAGCAACTCAAATTAGAACGAGGCCGGCGCCTCGAAATCGGTTGAAGCCCTGATTTTGTGAAGGCGAACGAAGACGAACGGAGCCCTAAAATTGCAAAGAGGAGCGAAAGAAAAGTCACGAGGCTGCCATTTTTTTCTTTCTTCGTGTGTTTGATTTTGTGTAAAGGAGGAAAGGGGTTCGTGTTTTATGGGGAAGGAGATCGTGATTTGGGGCATGGTTGAAGGCGTGATGAAAGGCATAATTTTAGGCGTGTTCGTAGCTGATGGAAGTAAGGCAGCGTATACTTATTTTATATTTATTTTTATATTTTTATTTTATTTTATATTATATTTTCTTTCTTATTTTAAATCCAATTATTTTGTTTAAAATTATGTTGTTAAATTTTCTCAAATGTAATTACATTATATTTAACAAAATTTACAAATATGTTGTTTGAATTTTTAACTATGCGTATTTCTTTATTTATTTTATTATATATATTTTTTTATTTTTATTTTGAATTCAAATTCGTTTTGTATAAAAAAATTTCTTTAAATAAACTTATAAACGTTTTACAGTTCAACATCAATTTATAAGTTTACATAAATATAATTCGTAAATCCAAACTATTTTTTTTTCTAAGTCATTTGTTTGAATTTAAAATACAATTTCAATATTCAATTTCAAACTTCAAAGTTAAATTTAAATTCTATTCAACTTTAAAAATAGATTAAATTCTAAAATTTAATCGTCAACTTCATAGTTTTATTGGAATTCAATTTAAAATTATCTCAAATATTTAAAATTAATTAAATATCTTCATTTTTAAATTGTTAAAAATTCAGGATCGTTACAATAACAGAGTTAAATAAGTTACAACAGAAGTCTCGAGTATAATAGTCAAATACAAGAATCAGAATACATCATTGGAATCAACTGAATATCTGAAAGCTGATAGATAGCTGGATCTCCAGGCGAAGCTCCAACTCCAAAGGTGAATCTCAAAAGCTGAACCACTCAGTCTGACGGAGCATAAAGCAAAACACAAAACACTCGAGTCAGGATTAACATTCTTATATCAATAAATCCAACTCAAGTGAAATAAAAACTGAAATACAAGTAACTCAAAGGATATTGGAATAATCATCCTCTAAGGATCCGTTAAACTATCTACTATGTAGTAGTGTACGCCAAATAGATAATGTCTATCTGTAATATAAATATCAAAATAGTGTTAAGACGTTACCATTATCCCCCTTAACACTTTTTATATAAGCGTTGTAGTCTATACAACACTGTAAACTCCACCGTAAACTAGTGGGATATCAGGGAGTACTCTATAGGTATAACACAAAACAAATTCGTAGTGGTTGCGTATATATAGATACAAGTATGACAATGCACATGAGCCAATACCTAAGGTAGTGAAACTACCATTTGCCTGATCTGGACTGGTGAAAACGCATCGCCGCAACGATCGCAACACCGCGAAACAACACTCCCAAAAGTATGAGGGTGCACCAATCAATAACAAGTAATGAGTAGTATTCGAAGAAGTGTGTTCGCTCGAGGTGGCTAACCCCATTTGGCCCGGCATGGCTCTTGTTTTAGTCATTCCAATTTGACACAAGTGTCAAGGCTATCCATTATCGTTCTCTTTCTTCAGTCATCACGTACATCATTCCAACCACTTCATTCTGGATCACACTCCGCGTATAAGTATTAAAGTGGTTTTCGGTTTAGACAGAGAGTATGTCCATAACCGATTCCAGTTTCTTTAATAACTTCCGTAATTATTACACCGATTGGTCGTTTAATAAATTTTAGAACCAAATCAAATTCAATTTCAATTCGTAAACCAACATTTCATTTGTCTTTCCAAATTAATTTCCAAAATTTACGTTTCAAAACTTTCAAATTACCATTTCAAAATCTTATAATTCGATTTCAACTTTTATTTAAACAATTCAAATATTGATTCAAGTTCGTATATAAATTTCATTCCGAAATCATGTAGATTGCTTTAATTTAACATTCAAACCAATTTAAACCCATTGATCGATTTCATTCAATATTCATTAAGTAAATTTGTCATTCAAAACAATTTCCATTTAATTTCCAATTTATTAAATCAATTACTTACGATCAACTTCATTATATCAAAACTTCAAATTGAATTAAATTAGATTCATCAAATCAACTTCTTAAAATACAAGTCTTATATTTATTTAACACATAAATAATATTTATTTCTTGTTAAAGGAAACAATTTCACTTATTTACCCACTTTAAATAATTTCTCCGAAACTCAATTGATAAAGAAGCTCAATTTCATTTATTAACGAAGTTCAAATTCACTTATTCCGAAGTTCAATTTCTCTTATCAAAGAATCCAATTTTTATTTAATTATCAAATAATTCAATCTTATTCAAATTTATAATAATTCCAAACTTAATTATTAAATAATTTCAAAACTTAATAATTTCAAACTTAATTATAAGTTCAAACTTTATTATTATATCATTTCAAACTTAATTCAATGAATAATTCTAAATTTATCATCAAATAATTTATTTTAAAACAACGTTCTTTCAATAACTACTATGTTAATATTTTTGTTCCAAATAATTAAATATTAACATTTCCTTTCATTAAATTCAAATACCAATTTCTTTTCGAAACTTATTATTAATTCAAATAAAATCTTCATTTTATTTCAAATCAAATTATTGACCAATCGGGATTTAATAAATTTTCTATCCTAGGTCAAGTTAAATTTGGGTATTTATCATTTCAACCCGATTCCATTCCAATTCAAAAATCAAATCATAGCAAAGGGAAGTTGCATTGTGATAATTGGGATGGTGTCAAAGTAAATAAACAAGCAATAACAACAATCAATAACAATCCAATAATTAATTCAAATAATCCTGAAATAATCGTATTAATTCACATTATTGTTTGTGCAAATTAATATAATTATTTCTAGAATCTACACTATCATTTCATGTAGATTAAAGATTATTACACTAGTATCAATACGGTTCTTTACTCAATATCTATTATTCAAATTCATACTACATCAATTTAATACAACATACAATCAATGGTTCAAGATGTAGTTAACACTATTTATACGTGTCAATTTATTTAACATTTAAAGGGGGTCATATTATACAAATATAACTAATCAAATTCAACACATATGTCGATTCAAATTTTAACTATCCTACGTCCAATTCAATTGCATAATATTTATCACTTATACAATACAATTTAACGTCCAATATAAACATCAACAATAAATCAATTATTAGCTAAACTATATTATCATCGCATAAATAATCAACAGATAATGGTGTCAGATGTCATAGGTGAACATATACAGGTAATAGCATATATAACAATGAAATTAACTAACAACAGCATATTCTAATTTGTCGTTTCAATTGAAATCAAATTTAATAAAAAGAATATTAATCATGTTTGATTGCTCACCTTCCAAGGCTAGAGAGATAGACAATGAATGAGCTACGAATTCCAAAGCAACGCTCGATGGACACGATTAGATGGAGAAAAACAGGCACAATGGACGAAGCTGATAAATGCGAAAATGATGAAAACGAATCAGAATCATCCCAGATATATACAGAATATATATATTTATTATTATTATTTTATTAAACATCAATATTAAATTTAAACACATATTAGGATAAAATATTATATATATACATATAAAATTAGAAATTATTATCCTTAAACACACATCATTTAAAGTCAAAATATTTTATAATTTCAAAACAATATTTAAACCATATGCATAAAGCAATATTTAAATAAGGTTGAATACATACTTATACTATCATTACTTTATAAGTTAAGAGTACCATAACATATATAATACACTTCAATCCATAATCAAATCTTTGAATAACATACATATTAAATCAACACATTACTAATCCATAACCACTGCAAGCTGCGCTGTAACCAATTCTTTTTATATAACCAATATAACAAATGTAACAGACCTTATATAATACTCACCTATCACATGCATACACACCATTTATAAACTGTAAAACATTACAATTTTTTTTAAAATTTGTAACAATAGATTTATAACGTCTCAACTTATACTTGCCAACAAAATAGTACAGAACTTATGTAAATTCATATATGTAAGGAAAACATACTGTACCTACTATATATAATTAACATGCTCTGCTGTTGTACTCAACATTGTTCTGTTTGGGTACTACACTTCTTTATACGATAATTATATATTATAAGTTTTGAAGTACAGCTATATTTCATATAAAAGATTTCAAACAATACATATACAATTATTCTTTAAAATCTACATTATTTTAATCATATAATGTACATATGAATATAGGCTGCATATAAAACCTTACGTAAAATAAAGTTATTTAAAAATCCATCCAAATCTATTAACAAGGTTTAAATTGAACACTTACGTATTATATATACCTCTACACGATTTGAAAATGCGACGAAGTGAGGTCAGAGGCCGAGCTTCAGGTGCCGGCAGTTTAGTGCTCGTTCAGGTAGATGGTTTGGAGCAGATCTAAGGGGATGGGTTGCGGCGTGCTGGAGTGACTGACCTCAGCAAATACAACAAGGTAGCGAAGGCAGGCATAGTGGAGTTAGGCGGGTTGTGTAGCTTAGGGGATCAGATGGTGGAAGTGATGGGCTGGAAAGGAAAATGATGGTAGGTGATGGGACGGAGGCTCGAAGCATGGTAGATCTGGGTAATGGTGGCTTCGCAGCAGTCTTAGTGGGTGGCGGAGCTGACATGGGATGGACGATGGAGGAGGAGAGGCGAGTGGAGATGACGGACAATGCTCTGCCGAGGAGGGGAGGACTGGATGCAATGGGATTGGCGGTGGCTCGGGAGGTGACTGCACGGTGAGGTCGACTATCACTTGTGAAGGTCGATGTATGGGGTGGCTTGAGCATGGGCGAAAGCGGTGAAGGAGAAGATGATTTGCAGGAAGATGTAGCTCGGTGCTACACATGTCTGTAGGAAGGTGGAGCTCAAGCGCGGCCGAGGGTTAGGGCAAGAGGTGGAGTCGGTGGCCGTGACAAGGCAGGTTCGAGGCGATGGGTCGGCTGCATTAACGGTGTTAGGAGGAGGCTGTCGGGTGTTGGGTTTCGCGTGAGGGGATGGGGAGGAGGAAACGCATGGGGTTAGATGAGAAGGGAAGGCTTCAGGCACGTTTGCAAAATGTTAAGTTTTCTTTTCAAAGAAGATGAACAATTAGAAAGTGACAGAGAAGAATGGGCAAGTTGGATAAGAAAGAATGTGAACCAGTAAGTGTGAGCTGGCAGAGTTTAGTTTATTTTTGGAACACAATAAACGAACCAGAATAAAAGTGAAAGCATAGGAATGGTAAAAGCTACTGTATATTTTCAAGGTACAGAACAGTAAATGGAAAGATGAACCAACCAGATAAATTTTGGAACCAGGAGATAATAAATTTGAAATAGGGAAACGCAAAAGTCACGCTCAAATTTAGTAAATATAAATTTCAAAAGCTAGAATAATTAAAGGGACTGGCTGTAGGGTTATACACGGTGAGCAAATGAATGATCACAAGGAGTTTAAAAGTTAAAATTCGAAACCGATACGGTAGACGTTTCGCAGATTGCACCTCACAACGGACCCCGAAATAAGGAAATAAATATGCCATAGAGATCGGCACGATGAGATGATCAAAACAGTATATGGATATCAGTGGTACGATTTAAATTATAAAAATTCGTATTTTCTACTAGCGGAAAATGCAACAAAAACGCAAGAAAATAAGATCGACGGAGTTAAAGATGTCCGAATTTGGAAAAACGAAAAATGACGCCTTGCTCAGACAATAATTTAGAATTTTTGTATGTAAAAATATTTAGGTTTCGAAAACGTTTTATTTTCATCGCTTTTTAACTATTAAATTGAAGTAAATTTATGCGCGAAATAAACATCCATATTTTCGGAAGAAAATTTACCAATTGCTATATTTAACTAGACGCATTTCAAATATCAAATTTATATTTCCAAATATATTTTAATTTATTTCTTTTTAATTAAATTTAGCACAAATTCAGTAAATTAAATTAATTAAATCCGTTAAAATATCTGGGTTGTTACACGTTTCGTTGAAATCCGATTTATATTGTGAAAGTTATGCTTTTTACAATATTGTATGTAAATTGATTTATTTAACAATATTGTTTATTTTAATTTATATAAATAATATTTTTTTGTCATATTTTGTTTTAATTTGTATATATGTGTGCAATATGACATGTTAGATATAAATTCAATTTTTAAAACAATTTTAAAGTGTTGTTGTTATTTTTCCAAAAACTAGTTATATTTTGTTTTCAATTTTCAATACTAGTTTACATATATTACATTATGTATTATATTTTTCTAAAATTTATTTATTCATATAATTTTTTTTATCTGGTATTCATTTTTTATTTTATTTGCCTGATTTTACATGGATTTATTTGCATAAAAGAAAAAGGAAATTTCAAAAGTCTAATGCCTTTTAACCTTTGACCTTCCACCTTCACATCTCTTCACAAATTGGGATGTCCTTTCCCTATCTTCCAGCCGTTAGTTTTTTATGCAATTCAAGTGAGAAAACACTTTCTCACTTTAATTTTCACGTCACTTTCAGATCTGAAGAGAAAACCATTGGTAATGCCTTCTCTTTCCCACTTTTTTCTTCCCCTTTCATTGAATTTTCCTTTGAAATTGCCTTGGAATCTTCATGCTTTGCTTGGCCATACAACTCCACCACCATCTCCAACCAACTCCACCACCATCCACAGCCACTTCACCCTCCTTTCCCTTTGACTTGACCAGGCCGTGAGCCCCCTTGAAGCTATCATCACCAAAAATTTCACAAATCACCTTGAAACTAGCCTAGTCGAACCCCTTTATGCACATACCCTTCATTTTCCACCTAAACCACCTCCTAGGCCTCCACCACCTGATCCTCCACCACCTCTTGCCGCCACTCCAGACCCTACCTGACCTGTAGCATGAATGGTCGAGCCCACATCAGTCAAGGCTGAATCCAATGTGTGCACCAAAATCACTTATTGGCCTTAATACCTTTGTATTCCTTTATATTGCTACTTCCATCTCTTTTACTACTTGTAGTCGTTCATGCATGCACATCATAACCCTTAACACAACTTTGGCTGAGCACACCTGACTCGAGGCCAAACACATGAAGGTTGAGGCAATGGTCAAAGCAAATTTGTTCATAGTTGCTTTCATTTTAAAATTCTTTCTATTTGTATTTGTGTTGAAATGATATTTATATTTGTCTTGTTTTGTGTTGTGTTGTGTGCAAGAATAAAGCTTGGTTCACTCCATTCCTATCAAGTCAAAAGTCGTGTTATTGTGCCTTCTGGAATTCGTTTGTGTGCTTTGTCTTGCTATCTCCAGCTTGAAACAAGTGAGTATTTCTCACAAGACATTCTATACTTATATAATTAGTAAACTGATAGCATGTGAATCTGTAGACTATATTATCATGTTATACCTGCCTATGCGATGATCATATGATGTTCACCCTGTTTATACACCTGTCATATCATCTGCTACTGTTATATGATGTTATTCTGTTTATTTATATCAGTTTATCAAACTGCAAGTTCCCTATAGAATAGAATCACTATGGGTTGAAATGATACATACCCGAACGGACTTTAGAATATGGAAAAATCGTTATGGGCTGAAATGATAAGCCTGAACGATTTTTATTTATTTGCATTTACTCGGGATTGCGGGTTTGAAATGATAGAACCCGGATTTTTTCTTTGTAAATTACGGATTGAAATGATATATTATCCATATCATTGGACTTAGGTTTGAAAATTTTATACAGACTGTAGTTAAAATATATTTTCCTAAAATTTTTAAAATATTACAAAAATGTTAACATTATGAAATTTTGATTTAAATTTAATTAAAAATGATTTTTATAAAGTATTAGTGATTTTTTACAAGTTAAATAAGTGAAATAAATAAATGGTAGAGTAGAATATAAAATATAAGTTGATTTTGGAATTTATGATTTTGTTTATAAATGAAGTTTAAGTTAAGTAAGAAAATATGATAATTTGATTTAAATTTAAATTTAAAAATGATTTTAAAAAGTGTTATTGATTTTTCTATAAATTAAAAATAGTTAAATAAATAAATGTTTAAAATTGAAATTTGAAATATAACTTAACTTGGAAAATGTGAAATGTGTTTTAAAATAAAGTTAAGTTAAGAAAAATAAAAGGGAATATAAAATTAAATTTATGAAATGGTAAATTAAATTTAAATGTAAATAAATGAAATGTCATAAAATTGTACAATTATTTTATAAGTGAATTATTAAAGAAATTTGATTTTTGTATGAAAATTTCACTTTATAAAATCATAAAATAAAAGGATATTTAAATGATTTTTTTAAAGTGAGAAAATACTATTTTTATAAGTTAAAATGGATTTAAATTAAATTTCAATTGTTTCTGAAATTGTAGTGAAAGTTTGGAATTTAAATTGACAGCATTTCTGAAATGTTATCATTTCTAAAGTTAAAGATATTACAGCATTTTGTAAATGCTGTAGTTGATATAAACGAACTAAAAGACTAAATTGAACTAAGGGCTATTACAACACTATGTAAGTGCTGCAGTTGTAGAAAACTAAACTTAAACTTATTACGGCTTTTCTGTAAATGTTATCTTTGTTAAAATGAATTGTTTGCAAATGTAAATTTACCGTAGCATTTTCTAAATGCTGCGAAAACTGAAATTTCACTGTTTCAATAAATTGAAGTGAATAAATGAATTGTGAAATGGTAAAATTTTGAGAATTGAATATTTGATTATTAAATATAATAACTTCATTTTTAAATGATTTAAATGAAGTAATTTGATTTGAAATATAAAGCATTTTGAATTGTGATTTGGAATGATATTTAAATTAAATAAAATGAATGTGGTTTGGGAAAAATGTGATATTTTGATATTCTAAAATAGATATTTGAATGATATTGAATTTTGAAATGATATTCAATTTCGAAGTATAGATTACCATTTTGTAATTTAACCACGGGATGTATTTGATTTATGGTTTAATTGATCCTTAGAGGATGGGCGATCCCAAGCATCCTTTAAGTTATTGTGCATTAATACTACAGTTCACTTGAGTTGGTTTACATTATATCTATACTATAATGCAAAACCTTGGTCAAACCCTGTCAAAGTGAAGCCTTTTTTATGCTTCCCGTATTGGCCCCCGTTCAAAAGAAAAACAAACCATTCCAGCAGGGCAGTTCTGTCTTTCCCCCCGTTGCCTCCCATGTTGTCCCACGTTATCTTCCATTTCTCTTTCCTTTTCCTTTTCATTTTCCCCTTTCATCTGCATCCACTTTCGCCTCACTCGCAAAAATGGCAACTTCCCTCCTCTACTTTCCAAACCGCCCCCTCCTTAACTGACCTCCCTTCTTTCCTCTTCTCCTTCTATTGTTTGCCGCTACAGCCGATGCCGCCGCGATTATTCTCGAGCTGTCAGAGCTCGAGATCTGGAGTCGAGATCCCCTTTTGTGATTCGGATTATCCAATTTAAAGCCGAGAGCAACACATGTTCGAAACCAGGCAGCGATTCAGGACGACACCTACATCCGACCATCACCTGCTAAAGCCGCAACTCACGTGTCCGCCGGCGCCTAAAAAGCCGATGAACCTCCTCCACCAACGAACCTCTATTTTGCTCTGTTCCTCGCCATCTGACTTCTTTTTTTGCTAAAGTTCCGTTGAACATCAGTTCGTCGCCTGAGAAGAAACGGATTCGAGTTGAGTAATCAAAAAAAGGTTCGATGATTTTGTACCGCTGTTGTTAATTAATAACCGTTATAACTCATACGTTGTTTATTTTCAGTGTATGCTGATAGTTACTCCCCACCTGAAGTTGGATCTGAGAAGAAGCCTAGCAAACGACTTCCAAGGTCTATAAACATGTCACCTTTATTATGCTATTGGTTTTGGAAATGTGGATTTAGACCATGAAACATAGTTTGCCATGCTTGCAACCAGTTGATCTACGATATGTTAATATGGTAGAAATGACCTGATTTACAGTCATTTTTTATGTCACCTGTCTTTATTTTCTTGCTTTTTTCTTTTATGCATACTGAATCTAAAGCTAAACATCAGGAAATAATTTAATTTGACTACAGTTTTATGACTTTGCTAGAACAGTCTTATTTGCATTTCATTATTTCATTAATTTATGACCGTAAATGCACTTAGTTTTGTATGCGTACATTACAAATAATTAGTAATTAATTAGCAATGAATTGATATGATTCAATAGATTCAATCTTCAAAATATTTTATGCTTATAGGTTTTTCCATTTATGCGGTGCTTGAATATGTGCAATGTTAATCATTTTGAGACTGAGTATTTATGAATATCAATATGATCAAAAAATGTATATTTCAAAAGGATTCTGCTAAACCATTTTGGATGTGCATCATACAAAATACAAACTGCTTTGAGGTCTGTATTTGTATTTATGGTTGCCTATATTATACTAACCATTGCATGGTTTTTGTATGCTTATACGTTGTTCCATGATTAATTAATATACCTAAATTAGCCTTTATCATGATTAAAAATTTGGATAATTTTATATAACATACAGACCACACTGTCGTAAATGCAAGAAATTATATCTTATACACTACTCATAATTGGTTGACAACGTATTACTGCATTTAATCATGATTACTTGCTCTATTTGAAATATGAATTTGATATTCATGATTTACAAAAACATATGCTAATATATTTAAACATGGCTTTAGCATATGCTTAACAAAATTAATCCACTTTGTTAATTATTTCCTTCTTTGGGACAGTATAGACTGCTATCTGATTCATTTGCCCCCCAACTTTGTACTGCTGTCTTTCATTTAGAGCATATAAGTTTTTGTGTTCATCGTACTATGAAACTTTTAGTAATCTTTGTTTATTTAAATGCTAAAACTTAGAATTAAGTGGTTGCTTCAAATGTTTTTTATGTTAACCAACAGCATTATGACTTCATTTACAACGTTAGGGCTGTATTGTGGCCAAACTTAGTCTATTCAAAATACATGTTTTTGAAAAAAAAACAACCATTAATATTTAGTAGACTTAGCATCAAATATTAGAAATAATGTTAACTTTACTGTTTAAAATATCATACAACATTATATAATACTGATGTCTGAAACAACTAGGGATCTTCCTCTCTTATTTAAATAATTTTGCCATTTAATGTACTTCGGGCCTATTTAAAATTGATTTTCCTTTGTAGTTTCACCAATTAATTTGTGATTTTGGATATTAATCTACATCACTTTTAAGGCGTGCATCAGATTTCTAAAATATACACCAATTTTGGGTATTAAAGTTTTGAAAATATGGATTTTAACACTTTAAAATGTATACTTATGAAATTTCAAATAAACACCGATCTTGGAAAAATAAAAAAAGTCTAGATGTATGTATGGGTTTCATACATACACCAGTTTTGAATATATCGAGTTCTTCACATGAATGGGTTTTCATAAGAACTTCGTGTTACCATGAATCTGATTCCGGAAATTAATTTTCACAACTTCCAATTTATTTACTAATCCCAAAGTCAAGAACTTTCAAGTCTAAAACAAAAATAATTTCAATGGAATTTGATTTTAAAAGTGACCTGTCCTCATATCAAAATCCTGTGAACACGATTTAATACATGTTCTTCAAAGTTTGACCATACAAGTTATACAACTGATACACTTTGCTTTTACCTTTTAATTGTTAAAAAAATATGATTTCACTTCACCTGATAATTTGTACTTTTTTACCCGTCAAACTAATTACAAATTCAAAATTTCTTATCCATTCAAATATATAAAAAATCAGTCTCACTACGTTCATTGTTTAGTTTGTTTAAATTATGATTTTCATGTGTTTTCCTATTTACGCTTAATATGCTAAATAACATAAAAAACTTGCGACTTCATGGAAAGTAAAAGCAGATTACTTACTGTTGAGATTTGTAAATCGTTCAGTACAAGTATTGTCCATTTTTTTCTTTTTTAATTTCTGTGTCCCCTGGGCATTCATTATTAAAATTTCAAGTTTGTTAAAATGTACAAAGATTAATGTTATAGCACATGCATGCTCAGTGTAGCACACTTTGTTGCTGTTATTTCAGGTGTTAACCACAGGTTCGGACCAATTACTTTAGACAGTTTATCCATGGTGTGTATATCTGGATATGAAACGAATCATTTTCTACAAAAGCGCATTTATTTCTCTGCACCAATTATGGGTCTTCTCAAGGCTTTAAATGCTGCCTGCAGTGCTCTTTCTTCTGTTCTTTTAGTTATGGAATAGGTCCTTTTTACTTCTGACTGATAGCCTACATAGGAAATTTAATCTGCATCTTATCAGGCAACAGTTGAATTATGTTGAGCAAATTGAATTATGTTCAATCTGAAGTTCCATCTTATTTTACTATATGCTTAGTTCATGCTTGATTCCTTTTAGGTTTGCAAAATGATTTATTTGGTTTTTTTCCAAACGTTTTAGATATGAAATCGTGGATATTTAATTTAAAGTCTTTACAAAAAAAGAAAGGAGGAACAACCTATCTTTACTAGATGAATTCAACTTCAATTCAGAAGAAGATAGATTAAAAAGTATGGGAATTCCAACTAGGTGATAATTTCCCCTAGAGATGTGTTTTTTTAACAACTTTTGTTGATATATTGTACTCTATTTTTTTTAATGTTTCCTTTTATATGGTTATAAAAAACATGTTATTTCTTTTCACTTAGCAGATGTGGTTGCATTTAAGCGTTAGGGAATAAGAGAATCAAGTGGCTTTCACAGCATGTTCCTAAATTACTGAAGCATTGGATGATTTGCAAACTACTACATTTACTCAATTGTTCCACTTCTGTTCTTGGTTGGCAAGTTAGTGCTGAAAAATCAGAATACAGAGGTGTGCTACACCAGTGCAGCAGTCAACTAAAGCATGCCTCTCTCACGATATGCTCATGATAGGTATTACAATTGATACATGTTTCTAAGACTCTTTTAAATTCTTATCTTTTTCCTGTCATGTTAATGTATTAATTAGTATCTGCTATATTAATCGATGAAGTTGTAAGATGAGGTGAACGATGATTTTATCTTTTATCCACTTGATTTTATCACACAGTTTATCTCAAGTTGTATGATTCAATATTGACGATGAAAGCTATCTAAATTCAATAATTGAATTGATGAAAAGAGTAAGCGTACTCAGACCAAGTTTCTCCACGTTTTCATAGTTTACATATAAATTACATGAATCTATAATTTGCTTTACTGTTACACCTTATACATATGTATGCATTAGTCAAACGTTTCAAACTATAGTTGGCCATGAAATAGTTTGTATATATTTACTGAAATGCTTCACTTCTGAAGCAATATATTAAAGATAAGGCAGCGACGATCCAATTAAACACTCATTTCAAACTTCGATTACATTTCACAGTGCGGACTTTAGTGATGTGCAAGTAAATCCACATGGAGCAGCAACTAATAAAGGTTGCAAACTGTGATAATAGTATTATAAAATGCATATTGAAATATGTGGTATGTTTGAAAGAAAATTAAAGAATGCATGTCCATGTATATATTACAGTCATAATGAATTCTCAGTCATTTGGATCAACTTTAATTTGGTAAAGTATTCACACATGTTCGCAAAGTATCCAATTTGTTATCGTTGTACCCTCCTTGAAATATCTATATGGTTCTAATTTTTTTTCGACTGCATTTATTACTATTTCAATCATATAAATCCATGTGTGGAAGCAAACTCCAAAGGCCAATATATTCAAAGCGGACATGCCAGGACTAAACAAAGAAGATGTGCAGGTCGAAGTGGAGGAAGGGAACATGGTGAAGATAAGTGGCGAAAGGAACAAGGAGCAGGAAGAGAATGATAAATGGCATAGGATTGAAAGAAGCAGCGATAGTAATATAAGGAGGTTTGAACTGCTTGGAATGCAAAGATGGATCAAGTGAATGCGGCTATAAAGAATGATATTCTTACTATCACTGTGCCAAAAGTGGAAGTGAAGAAACTTGAGGGCACTGCCTAGGATTCTGGAAAGGAAGCTGAAACGAACTGTTGAGATCGTACAAAAGCAGAATGAAGATAATGCAGGATGGTTGGTTGATGGAGGGTGTATTAAGCAAGATTCTACAGTGAAAGAAGCGGAAATAGCAGCAGCTATGTGCGCAGAGTTAAGAATGATGGAGTATTTGAACTACACTCAAGTAAATTTGCATCCTCCTCGGTATTTTAGTGATGAAAATCCTAATGCATGTTACATCATGTGAAGTTTTTGTTATTTTTGTGCATATATGATATATAGACAAGCGGTTTAAATAGGAAGTATACGGTGGTGCGTAATGCTTAGTATTGTGATATTATAGGTGACGTTGCATGTGGTTTATATGTGCTTTTAGATGGTAATTTTTGAGTTTAGAAAATGTTTAGGGAGTAATGGGAAATTTAGAATTGGATGTTTTGCTGATTCAGTGCAAGTTGAATTAAGTGGTTCGTATTCAGCACCATGATTGTTTCAGGTATATATGACTGGGACTGGAACATGCATACGACAGTTTGGCTTTAATTTAAAATGATCATGTAAATGAAATTGTTAAGGGGAACTAAACATATTGCCATATTCATACAGTTTTCAAGTATATAACGACAGTTTCATATATATATATATATATATATATATATATATTCGATTTCAAAACGACATATTTAACACGTATACATTAGTTTTAACATTTGCACAAAAGAAATTAATTTGCTACTTTTAAATTTTTAAACTTTTACAGACCATTAAATCTTTAATTTCAGCAACGGAATGTGCTAATATCTTTTTATTGGAATTTCTGCACGACATAAATTTTATGAGTTTTTAATACCAAAAAAAAAGTTAATACGACTCCGCAATGGATAATGTAAACAGTTATTTTGATTTATCTTTTTTCGTGATTACATTTTTCGACTTTGTTACCTCTTCTTACTGGAATGTTCGTATTAAAGAAATGTTGTGACCTTTTAATTCTACAAAAACATAAATTTGGTAAATCACTTAATTCCACCCATGTGCGTGCACACACACACACACACACACACATATATACGAATACATGTGTGTGTATATGTCTGTATCTATGTGCGTGTGTATACATATCACTACCATAACTTTAGTGCATCCACATTATTCCCCCTTCCTTCTAAACACACGTCCAACGGACGTGCCACCATACTCGTAAGTATGTATGCCCTGACTCGAGTGTTTTGTGTTTTACACTACGCTCGGGTCAGCCTGAGTATTTATAACTTAGCTTTGGATTTCTTTCCTGGAGCTAGGAATCGCTGGAGATTCTGCTTGTCTAGTTATCTATTTCCTTTCAGTTTCAGTTGTTCTATTTCATCACTGGTATTTATAAACTTATATGTATTTGAGATTTCTATTGTATATGTTTTTAGACTGATATTATGTATTTGTTTTGAGATTTTGTTACAGTAGCTTTATGAACTACTATGGTATTTTAATTTCCGCTGCGAGTTATTCAGATATTCCTGTGTCTGTGATTCTGCGATTGTATTTCATTTGCTCTAAATTTATTTACTATGTGGTATTTTAAGCAATTCAAGTCCGACATGTGTGGATGCGAAAAGCTGAAAATATCGGCTTGTTACACAAGTTGAACTTAAATCAGTTTTACGGAATGTTTCATAAATAACTTTTGTGGAAATAGAATTGGTATTAGGAAGAATCAATTAGGTAAATGCATAGACTGGCGTAGATCATTTCTCATTCTCATATAGTTTTGATTTAAGATTCAAGTATATGACTTTGAGTTATTTCACACCATTGCGAATAAGGATCTATCACTTGACTTTTGATGGCGAGAACTTGATGATAATTTTTGGCAGGGACAAAAATTTTCTATCATAGTATCTTACTATGCAAGGAGAACATAGGTTCCAAATCAAAGAACCTAATCATAGTCCGCACTAGAGAATCAGGTAAGCGATACTAGTTCGGAGGTGAAGTTATGTATTCGAGAGGTGATCAATTCAAATTTTGTTATGAATAATCTATGAACATCATGCAAACTTATAGATATTATTAGGTGTCTTGTGGTATAATTTCGGGAAGGAAATTCTTTTAAGGAGGTAGAATGTAACGACCCAGGGTTTGGTCGCTTAAACTAGGCAATTATATATATATATATATATATATATATATATATATATTTTATATAAACAATAAATTAATTTTTATAGATAAATAAACTCATTTTAATTAATTAATAATGATGGTAAAATCATTTTCAAAATTTGTTTACCAAATGAAATAGTTCGTAGAAAAACGGAAAATGTAACCGAAGAACGTTTTCCGAAATTTCGACCTTTCGACACTGGAAAGTTGCTGGAAATATTGTTTATCTTTGTGCACTATAAATACACATATATGATAGATTATTAACTATATAATTAATACTCCTAAGAATATATTATCTTATGTTAATTATTTTTAAGTAGTAAGGTAACAATTCATGGGTTTAAAAATATTTAACTTATATATATAAATATATATTTATCTTGTCATATCAATTGATATTATCATCATTAGTCATCATTACTTAAGTGATATAACTAGAGAGGAGAGGGATTTGACATGAGAGAGGAAGAGAAGAGATCATGTGACTTGATAAATGATGAGGTATGAGATCTTGCTTATAAATAGCCTTTGAATTTCTGATTTTCTTATCTCCTTTTCCTCTAACCATAACTTCTCCATTCCTACCTCAAATGGATCTTCTTTTGTAAAAATCATTCGAAATTCCAGTGGCTACAACATTCAGTTGACCACTTTTACCAATTTTAAACATAGCTATGTCAAAATACCCAATCTTTGCAAAGCAATTTTTCATCCATAATTTCAAGTCGGAAAATTACCCTTCTTCTTTTGATCATAACTTCTTCAAAACAAATCTAAAATATTATATTTTTGAGATGATAGAGGAAAGAATTTCCTAAAACCTTTATTTTGACCCTTTTTAAAAATTTTGTGATTTACCTTTCTAAAATTCAGTGGAAATTTGACTCATTTTCCATCCATTTTTGTTGAAACTGATGATAACCCAAAACTCCTCTACCTTTTAGCTACTACTCCACATCAACCCTCACACTTCTGGCCGATCCTATATACACCTAGGCCAATCCTATATTGAGAGTTGCTAGCACCTAAAGCTTACGTTCTTCAAAGCTAGTGAGTCATTGGCAAGATTTGCTTAAGTTTGGGTAGCTTTTGAAAAAGTTTGGTGAGTAAACTAACACACTTTTTAGTATAAAGGTTAGATTAAATGTTGATATTATATGTGATGAGTATATAATGTGAAGATTAATTAGTTTTTGATAACCATTGATTTAAATAGTCTTAGTCGTTGGATTTGATTATGCGATTTGGTTGTGACATTTGTAGTTAGTAAGCATGAATCTTTATGAGTATATACGTGGTATATGGTAAGGATGATGTATGTTTGTGTATGTGAACTAAGGCCATGATGTTTAGAAACAATGTTAGCGACTTTAGAGCGACTTTGTATATAATTGCGACAGATTCGAGACCTGAATGGAATCATGCTTTGTTTATTTTTCTAAAAGAGTTAAAAAAATTAAAATTGGTTTTTAAAATTTATATATCAAAGTTTAAAGTTTGTGAAAATTTCTTAAAGGTTTATAAACATGAAATGGTAAAGTTAGTGCGGTGTTTACGCTTTAAACAATGTTAAAGTGAATTGCACTCATAGCGATAGTCGCTATGGATGCAGTTCGACTAAAGTTTTGAATTTCTATTTTAATTTTTTTAATTTGAAACGGTTTTGTTAAAAAATTTCAAACATAATTAGTAACATTAAAAAATAACTAAGTTTTTAATTTAATTATTTATTTAATTAACTACTTAATTAATTTAAAGGTAATTGGCACTTAATTGGTAATTAAGAAGGTGATTAGAGGTTAATCACCACTTAAGTTAAATTAATGACTACTAATTAATTAATGAAGTTTTAATTAGTGATTAATGTGGTTAAGAATTAATTAACTGATTAATTAGTTATTTAATTAAGATTAATGGTTAATTATTTATTTATTTAATTGGTGGATTATTTAACTAATATTTGATTAATTAGGGTTTAACTTTTGAAACAATATGATTTAACCTTAACAAAGTTGCATTAGGAAGTTAATTAGTACTTAATCTAGTTCATTAAGACTAGTTAGAATTTAGTTATGATTTAATCTTGATTTTATTAGGGTTAATTAAGATTTAATAAGGGTTTAAGTTGATTAAATCTATTTAAATCTTTTCAAAGGTGATTTAAAACTGAAACGGATGTGTTTTAAATAGATTTTTTTTTGAAACGAACTGATTCCAAATCAAAGGATCTCTTGTTCGGACCCTTAGGTATTCCATATGATTAGGAGAATTAAATGATATCCATTAGCGGAACAATACACCATTCTACTATAGTGTAAGTGATTTGATTGTGTGGACATGTGTTAAGCAGAATAGATCTCCGTTCTACTATAATTAATTGAATTGTTTTGGCATCTATTTAGCAGGATAAATCACCATCCTACCGTTATGTTATTTGGACTTGTATATGCCAATTAGTTATATTGACGTGTTATTCTTTGATTGGATATGAACTGTATTTACATAAATGGTAGCTTATGTAAATAATTTTTATGTGATTTGGGAATCGAATTGAAATTAAATGGTAACTTAAATTAGTATGATTGGGACTGCTAAGCCTCGTTTGGAATTTATAAAGTATGGTTTTGAACTTACTTCAATTCTTTAATCAATTTGAGGCTAAGGGTTTATAAATGGTTTTTCAAGTTATATAATTTTTATAATGGTATTTATAAATGATTAATTTTTATAGAAAGAGGTTTCTACTAACTGAAAGGGTGATTAAGGTTTTTGACTAATGATGTTTTTTAAATGATATTTATAAAGGATATTTTATAAAGGAGTATATAAAGGTTTATATAAAGACTGTTAAAAATAGGAAAAAAGTTTATAAATCATTTCAGAGATTTGGAAAGAGGTTTATAAATTAACTTAAGGGTTTATAAAAGTGGGTTATAACTTTATTTTGAAAATTATATGTTAATTGAAATATGAGATGAGCTTTTGAAAAAGAGAATTTTTGATAAAGGATAAGCGGGATGTCTTATTTCGAAGAAATGCTTGGTTATTTAATATAGGATTTGGAATGAAGAAAAGTTTGAAAAAGTTTGTAAATATAGTTATACTGATAAGGTAAGTATATAATTTCATTTTTGAGGCATGAAAAGTAAAATGTTTTAGTAATATACTTATACCATTGAGATAAGTATATAAATGTTTCCAAAGTATAAAGAAAATGTAAACAATATGGAAATAGTGTTTTGAAAAGATCTTTTGACCAAATTTTATAAAGTGGTTTTATTAATTAAAGAGAATTAATAAAGGCTTAAGTGATCCTATATGGAAATTAAACCATGATTGTATGTTTGTTTATTTGATAATTAAATAACCGACTATCCAATCTGGACTGAAGCGTTACTTTGGAAATATCTAGGAGAAACACAGGAACTATATTGTATAGTTACCGTCAAAGGTGCTATACTGTACGTATAAACTCGTTTCTTTCTTCTAGGACGAATGATAAGAAAATCCATCCACTAAGGGGTAGGATGTGAACTCCGCTCTTATCTTTGTCTGTTTATTTTCTAATGAATCCAGATTGAGCTCTCGGGACCATCGAAAGTTGTTTCGAAGAGACAAGGATTAGATCTGTTATGCAAAACCACTTCGATCCAACTCAACGTTTCGTATTGAAGACATCTTGAAGAGCACGGGATCGAAGTTGGAGTTTTAAAGTGCAAGGGTTATTTTCTATTTTCCATGGGAGGGATTTCCCGTAATGGATGTAATAGAAGTAGTACCTTTGGTTTCCTTCTGTAACAGCCCTGTATTTTGTGATTATTTTAATCGTATATTTTAATTATTATACTTGAATTTCCTGATTTAAAAACATTATTTTATTTATTAAAATGGATAAATTTTGTTATTTTAAATATTAACTTTGATTTTTATGTGAATTATAATTTCAAACATGAATAAATAGAATATTTTCCAGAAATGTGAATTTTGGTCAATATGGTCAAACTTGGTCTTTTAAATTTACATTTTAAATATTCAAAAATTTGAATTTTATCTTTTACTATGAAATTAAATAAAATTTCAATAATACTACTTTTCGTTTCGTTGAAATCCGATTTATATTGTGAAAGTTATGCTTTTTACAATATTGTGTTTAAATTATTTTATTTAACAAAATTATTTATTTTAGTTTTTATAAATAATAATTTTATTTGTCAAACCATGTTCTAATATGTGTAATACGGCATGTTATGTATATATTTTATTTTTAAAAACATTTTTAAGTGAAGTTATAATTTTCAAATGCTTATTGTATATTGTTTATATTTTTAATTCTAGTTTCAATTATTAAACTATTTCTTTATTTATTTTCTACTTTTCCTTAAATTAATTAATTATTTTTCTTTTTTCACTTCATTTAGTTCAGTTTTTTTATTTTATTTACTGAACTTTTTTTTTGAATTAAAAGGAAATGGAAATTTCAAGAGTCAAAAAACCTTTCATTTTCCTTATGTCTTTCCATTTGCCTTTGACTTTTCATTTTCCAATTGCCTCTTCATTTTTGATTGGCCGTCCATTCTCTTTTGCTTCAGCCGTGTATCTCACTTCATTTTCACATGAAACATTTTTCTCCTCTTCCTCAAAAACTCATGGCCATAAAAAAGAAAAAAAAATGTGTAATGGCTTCTCCCCTTATCACTTTTCTCTTCTTCTTTTCTATGTTTGCCTTGTTCTTCTCCTTACCTTGCTCGGCCCCACTTCTCCTCCATCACCCCCTCCATCTACAGTAGAAAAAACTCCCCTCCCTATGACCAAGACAGACCATGACCTTCCACTTGAAGCCATCACAAAAATTTGCCAAAAACTTCACTAAAATTGCCTTAGACGAACCTATATCTTCACTACTCTTCACCTATCGCTTTGGCCATCCCATAGCCACCACCTCCAGCCATCACATCACCTCTAACCATCAGTTTCAAATCTGACCTGACATGAAACCCCTATGTCCGAGCCCAATTATGGTCATGGCCGAGCCTTGTGTGCTCAAAACTCCACTCTATTTTGCTTTTGTCCCTTTTTCTTCTTCATATGCAACTCCTACCCTTCACATCACTTCATGTTGTCGTGCATAGGTGTGCTAAACCTGACCTATATGATGCTAACCAGAGCCCAAACACACCATGGCCGAGCCTAGGTCCCGCTAAGGCCAAGCATTGGAGTGGTTGGAGCAAGGTCTAATCATTCTTTGCTTTTGTTGCTTCTTATTTCCATTTGATTCAATGATGTGTTTTGTGTTAAATATATTCATGTATATGTTGCTTTGTTTTATTGGTTGTGTACAAGAACATCATCTAGGCTCCCATTCATTCAAATCAAAAGTCGTGTTGTATCGTGCTTGTCGTACCTTTGGAATCGTTTTGTATGTCGTAGTGGTCTCTAACTTTGGAAAGGTGAGTCTTTCTCACTCTGACATTTCTACTTATGAAATGGTGAATCGATGACAAGTGTTTAGTAAATAAAAATGTTTATGCAAGTAAGTAATGATTATATGATATGCTATGCCATGTTATTACATGTTTACTTTGTTAATTATCACGTGACATCTGATATATGACATTATATTGTGACATTGACATTGTTTATATTGTTTATGCATATGATCACACTGCAAGTTCCCTATTAGAATAGAATCGCTATGGGTTGAAATGATACATACCCGAACGGACTTTATAATAGAGAAAAATCGTTACGGGATGAAATGATAGGCCTGAGCAATTTTTTATTATATTTTATTTGACTTTGGATTGTGGGTTTGAAATGATAGAACCCGGTTTTTCTTTTTAAATTGCGGATTGAAATGATTAATATCCATATCACTTGACCGGGGTTAGAAATTTATATACAGACCCCGTGGTATATTTTTAAATGATTTTCTTAAAATATGTATTTTTAAAAGTATAAATTTTGATTTAAAAATATATATTTTATAGTTTTGAGAAAGCTAAATATTAAGTTTTGAATTTGTGAATTTAAGTATGTAAATTTGAAGTAAAGGTGATTTTTGACTTTAAATTATATTTTAAATTGTAAGCAAATAATGGAAATTTAATTTAAAGTTTTGAAATGATATTTGAAGTAAAATATTAAGTATTATTAAATTTATAAGTAAATAAATAGTGAAATTGTAACTTAGCAAATGAAAGTGAGTTTTAAATTGAATATTTAATTCTAAAATTTTGTTGTGATAAATCATATGTTAAATTGATTTAATTGTGAAATTTTGAAGTCTAAAAAAAATATGATTTATAAGTTTAAAATTTGCTAAAATTGAACTTTTATTATTTCTGAAAAGTTATAATAAAATCTGTATTTTTATTTACAGCGTTTTTAAATGTTGTTGTTTTTGAATTTAACTATGTTGTAATAACTAAATATCTATTACGGCATTTTATAAATGTTGTTATTCTTGAACTAAACTATTTTGGAAACTATAAGCTACGATAGCACTTTATAAATGTTGTCGTTGCTATAATTTGACAATGTTTTGAAATATTATAGATTTTAACACTGCTTGAGTTATATTTTAAAGTGTTAAATGATTTAAGTTTTGGAATTGATTATTTATGAAATATAAGGAGTTTTGAATATATTTTAATATTTAAATTTGAATTTTAAGGAATTTAAATTGAATTTGAATTTAAATAAGGTTTACTTGGTTATGTGTTAAATGGAATGAAATGTAATGAGATGAATGAAATGTAATGAGATGAATGAAATTTTGAATGAAATTTTTAAATGTATTTTGTAATGATATTTGAAATAAAAAATGAATGACATATTTGATTTTTAAATGATTTTTAAATTTGAGTATTTAAAATTGAATTCAAATAATGATTTCATAATGAGGTTTTGAAGGAAATGATTTTGAAATTGTTTTGAATTACATAATCTTTATTTTGATAAAGAACATGAATTTGGAATGATATTTGATTTTGATCTATTTGATAAATGATATTTGAAGTTATTTATTTAAAAATATGGGATTTATGAAATGAATATTTCAAAACCAAGTAATAATGAAATTAAATTTGAGATATATGAAATTATATAATTTGGTTTTGAAATATGGTATATTAAAGCTTTGAAATATATTAAAGATTGAATAGTTTATTTTGTGGATCAAAATTATATTTGAAATTGATAAGATTTGAAATGGTTTGTTGGAAAACTGAATTGAACTGAAACTGATGGTTTGAATTAAATTAGAAATTTGAAATTGGGTTTAATTAAATAAATTATTAAAATTTAAAGAATTAAAGGAATGTTTAATGATTTCAAATGTATGATTTCGAAATGTTATAATTTTCAAAGTATAATGATTTCAAGTATTTTGGTTTCGAAAGGGTTATAGTTTTGAAAGTATTATGACTTTTGAAGATGAATATATATTATTTGAAATAGAAATGATATCGTATTGATTTGAATATAGCTTTGAAATAAAATGATTTGATTTTTGAAGTATGAACTATTTTGAAATGACCACGGCGTTATAATAATGTTTGGTTGTTAAAGAGACCGGGATTGGAAGTTGTCATACTCTCTGCCAACTCCAAAAACCACTTTAACAACCGTGTACGTGGTTGAGATTACAGAATGAAGTAGGATGGTGGCGACGTTCTTGATGTATATTACGTGGACCCAACTCCCGTGAGTGGGCATAAGGTGGCTAAAACAGAAGCGATCGATGGGCCAAGTGAGGTCATTCCTCCAATCGGACACATTCCTTCGATACTATACTTTTATCTTGTGGTTGATTTGATGGCCATTCTTCGATTTTGATTCGGGAGTGTGTTTCGAGGTGGGCGGTAGTGGCTGCTATGCGTTACCTCCAGCCCTGAAGCATAATTGGTATATCTACCCTGGCATTGCCTAGTTGTGCCATGTAACCTACCATACCGAGCCTTTACTACGAGTTTGTTTTTCTCCCGTAGCCCATGGAGTATTTAGGGTAGTCTCCCGATCTAGAGATATGCTGATACTGGATAGACTACTGCGACTATTACGTGTTAAGGGGAATATTGGGTCACTCCTTAACGCTATTTTAAAGTAAGTCTATTTTACTGTAGACATTATTATAATAGCGCAATATTACTACATAGTAAATAGTTTAACGGATGCTTAAAGGACGGGCGATCCCAAGCATCCTTTAAGTTACTGATGCATTTTTTGTTACTGTTCACTTGAGTTGATTTACAGTTCATAAGTATTTATGTCCAGACTCGAGTGTTTTTTGTTTCGCTTTACGCTCGAGTCAGACTGAGTGATTCAGCATTCAAGACTCACCTTTCGGAGTAGGAGCTTTGCTTGAAGATCCAGCCATCTATTTTTCTTTCAGTATCCAATGATTTCAGTGATGTATTCTGATTTGTACATGATGTATCTTGTTACTCTTCTGTTGTATCTTGTTTAACTCTGATGTTTCTTATTTATATATAGTAGCTTCATGAACTACTATCACTTTTAATTCCACTGCATTATTACTTACTCTGTGTCTGTGATCTATGATTATTTATTTACTGTATATTCTGAGATTTGCCAAATTTTATCTACAACGCGGTATTTTGAGCAATTCAAGTCCGACATGTGCGGTTGCGAATGGTTGAAAATATCGGGTCATTACATTTGGTATCAGAGCTTTGGTAGCTCTAGGCAAAACTTAGCATATATGGTAAATGTACTTACAGAATCACTTTCATTCAAGTATGAATCTCTTCCTTTTTGACTCGATTCCTTTGAATTTTGGAACGTTCCCTACGCTTCCAAAATACATTCGTGTCCCTCACTATTCATCTTCTTTTGATTCTGGAGTATCCCATAACTGCACTTTGAATGATCTTTATAATGAGTCGGCGGTCCCGCCAATCTCAAATTGATTTGTAAAGGGGTGAAACTCCTTCACAACAGCATCGATTCACTAGAGATTTTTTTTATATCTTGGATTTAGATGCTAGTATCTCTTATTATCCTAAAACTCTATCCCTTGAGATCGAATGTAGATTTACCCCAGAAATCTACATCGATCTTATTCTTCAAGTCACGGTTTACCGACGTAAGATTGCCCGTGATTTATACAAGCTTATCCATCTTCCTATTCTGTTATTTAATCATCTCATCTTTGTTTCCAAATTATCTTCAAATCATTCTTGAAGTTTATTTGTAAATCTAATATAAAATGTTTTATATTTTGTGTTGTTTGAGTTATTGACGTTGATTTGGGTTTCTGATCGATTCGTCTGATCAACGCTATCGATAAGATTTCCAAAAGACTTGAACAGAGCAAACTGACACAATATGTTTTTTTTTCAAATTTAGTAATGAAATTAATTTTGTAACTGTATTATAAATCTTTTTCTGAATTTTTATTGAACTAGTTGTTAAGAAATAATAATTAATTTTATATATCATTATATTTTATTTCAAATATAAATAATTGAACTATAAACATGGTTATAAATTTATTTGGAAATTTAAATGAATTTAAACAAGAATTTGAAAATTCAAATTTCTGATGGATTTCAAACCTTGTATTTAAAGTTTTAGAAGGATATTATTTAAAGTATTTTCGAATAGAAATTTGTGTCCAAAGAATTTTAAAGTTTAAAATTAGTTCTCTTCTCTTTGTCGCTGGAAAATAACTTCGATGATGACTACAACATCATCGACATTCATTTTCGAGTTTCGAAGTGAAGAGATCGTTCTATTGTCTTGCTACAGTTTTGTTTTGGGGAATTTAATTGATTTTAATTTCTAAAATAAGACTGGATTTATAACATATGCTGATATATGATTCAAATTTGAATGGATATATATATATATATATATATATATATATATATAGTATATGTGCATTTATTTATCTCTCAATAGTTTGGAATTTATCGAAAATTTAATTCCTAAATTTTATCTTGGAAGATAATTTTTAAGTATAATTTTAAGATTTGGATAAATATTCAAGCTTGAAATGATTAAATTGGAAAGTTTTATTTGTATAATACACAATTTCATTCCAATATAGCTTACCTTAATTTTTAGAAGTTGAATATGTAATTGGATAATACACAATATGAAAAGGATTTTTATAAATAAAATTTGAGTGGTTATAATAAATGTTATACACTTAAATTTTAGTTATAAAAGATTAACAAAGGTAAATAGTGAAAAAGGGTAATGGAATAATTTACAATATATTTTCCAGGTCTTTAAAAAGGAAAATAATGTGAGTGCATAGTGAGTTCTCCCCCGATAAGTAGCAAAGTAAATGACTGTTGAACAACCTGGTTGTCTACATTGATTTTGAATTTTGCAATGGCGGTTTCCTCACCCCCTCGTCCTCCCCCGATCCTTCCTCCTGCTCCTCCTTCTTCTCCTCCTCCTCCTCCTCCTCTTCCTCCTCCTCCTCTTCCTCCTCCTCCACTTCCTCCTCCTCCTCTTTCTTCTTGTCCGTCTGCGATTTTGGCGCTTCTTGTCCTTCTCTGATCCTGTCACACTCTTCTCCTAGTTTTCCTCTTTCTTCTTCGTTACCCAATATTCAACCTCATTCCAATCTCTCTATTCCTCTTCCCTCTCATTCCTTTAGCTGTCCTTCTTCTTTCTCTCCTTCTTTTTCTTTTAAATATGGTCCCTCCTTCTTCCAAGATCCTATTCATTCTTTTTCTGTGGTTCAATCTGGTAATGAGATTGGGTTAGATTCCTCTGATCAAGCTCTAACCAATAATGTTTTGGATGTTGATGTTTCATTCATTGGGGATACGGTTTCTTCTAAGAAGTTGGATCAACAGAAGGTAGTTGATGTGCCAAATTGGTCCTCTCTATTCAAGAAAAAGCCTAAGAATGTTGGAGTTTATGTTCCTAGAGATTTCGAAATTATTAGAGATGGTAAACCTAAACAGTTACCTGATGATGTCAAGAATGAAGGTATCAAATATTGGAGCGACCATTTGGTTGGTTTTTTCCTGGATGGAGCTCTTTCTTATCTTACAGTTACTAATCATCTTAAAAGAATTTGGAAGCTTAAAGGTGAGGTTGATATAATATCTGACAATGAGAATTTTTATTTTAAATTTTCAAATGAGCAAGACAAATTACATATTCTTCAATCTGATCCCATTTTTATCATAGGAAAAATGTTCATTATTAATTTGTGGAATCCTTCTATTGGGTGTGTTCAAGCTAGTATTAGAAGAGTTCCTATTTGGGTTCATTTTTATAAAATCCCTACAATTGCATGGACTCTTATGGGTATTAAGTGGCTGGCATGTCATATTGGAAGATTGATTTGTTTTGATGAGAGTACTGAAAAATTGAAGAGATTTAAATATGCTAAGGCATTAATAGAAATTGAACCTAATCAGGAATTACCAGAATATATAGAAATTGATGGTTTGGGTGAAGGAGGATATAAAGTAAGAATTGAATATGATTGGAGACCTAATATTTGTGTTGTTTGTAAAGTTTTTGGACATAATACAGAAAACTGTATGGATCCTGCAGTGAGAAAATGTTATGAAACTTATGATGAGGATGGATTTGGGAACAATTACACTGAAGATAGTAAATTCTGTAGGGAGACAAATGATGTTAATTTGTTGCAAAATAATACTGTGCAAGATAATCAATCAAGGGATTTGGAGAATAATAATTTTGTTCATCAAAAAAGAAAGAATAAGGTTTGGAAGAGAAAGCATAAGTTTCAAGTGGATAATATGAAGAACAAGACAATGACTAATGATATTATTTCTGGAAACAATATTGGTATGCAGTCTGGAGATACTCAAAGCTCAAAAAATGTAAAGATAATGGGCAAAGATCTTGTTGATGATGTAAATAATTCAAAAGGAATACAAGACGCAGTGCTTAAATCTAGTGAGGTGGATACTTCGAATACATTCACAGTTTTAGCTGAGATGAATGAAGATGATAATATCAATTCTGTAAATAAGATTGTAGATGGATGTTTACCTTCAAAATCAATTCATTCTTGTTCTCCTTACTCTCACTTATCTCCTCCCGATAATATAATACTTCCTCCTCCTGTAAACTTGGATTCCACCATGATTCAAGACAATTCTATTCCTTCTTCATCTGTTAATGCTTCTATAACTCCTAATTCTTCTTTGAAGGAAAAACAAATTTTTCAAACCAAAAATCTGATCCTCCCACTCTGAGCTTATCAATTAAAAGAGGTAGAAAAGCAAAGAATAAGAATTTAGTACAGGAAGTTATGGATATGAACAATGATATTGATTGTTGTATAGAGGAAGTACAACCTAAATCAGACAACATAGTTTTAAATGCTTCAGGAAATTTAACAAGACATACTAGGAGGCATCCTAGTAAGTTAATCATTCCCAATTCTTGATGATGATGAAGAATATAGCCTACTGGAATATTAGAGGAGGTCACTTACTATATAAGCAATTTGAAATTAAGAAAATGATTAAGGAGGAAAACATTCATATCATGTGTGTTAGTGAAACTAAATTGAATGCTGATTTAACTAGTAGAGCTTGCAATTTTATTGCCCCAAATTGGCAGCAAGATGATAACCTTTCAAGTGCATCCTATGGAAGACTAATGGTGATGTGGAATTTAAAGTATTATCAGTTGAAAAAATTGGAAGAATCTGACCAATTTCTGCATTATGAAGCTTTTTCTATTGTAACCAACTCTTCTTTTTTTCTTACATTTATCTATGCTCAAAACTGCATTGAGAGAAGAAAAATGCTGCTTAATCATTTGCCTCATTTTAATAATCCTTCAGTGCCCTGGCTTGTTTTAGGTGACTTTAGTTGTATGTTTTCATCTTCCCATAAATTAGGGGGTTTTCCTCTTTCTACCAAAGATATATCTCCTCTTTTTCAAATGTTATTGCATGCTCATCTATCTCCCATACAATCCATTGGCCCTTTTTTCACATGGAACAATAAAAGTAAAGATTATCATAGAATTTTTTGCAAACTTGATCATGCCTTTCAAAACTCTGCAGCTATTTCACTTTGGCCTTCATTGTATTGTAACACTCTTCTTCCTTCTATTTCTGACCACAGTCCTTTAATCTTATCTTGGGGAGAGGTCGCAAAGGCAAAATTTTCCTCTTTTAAATTTTTTAAATTTTGGACTAATCATTTTTCTTTTCAGGAATTAGTTTTACAGGTTTGGCATGAAGAAGTATTTGGTAATCCTTTGTATATTCTCAAGACTAAACTTTCCAAATTAAAAAGCAAATTGAAGATATGGGCTAGGAATAATTTTGGTACTAGTTCTGATATCTCCTCTGATTTGAGGAAAATACTATCTGAGGTACAAAGGAATTTACTTTCTGATCCACTGAATGCTGCTATTGCTATGGAGGAAAATGAACTAGCTAAGTCATTGCAAGATGTTTTAGAATTTGAACTGTCTATATTTAAAGAGTTACTCCATGCTAAATATGAAAAATTTGGTGATAGGAATACAAATTTTTTTCATGATTCTATCAAGGTTAAGCAATCAAAAGAAAGAATTAATTGTATATACGATGATAAAGGTGTTAAGCATGTTAATGAAGAGAATATTAATACTACTTTTGTGGATTACTTTGCATCCATTCTTGCCAATCATAAGCCTATGTTGCTGATGTGAGTCCATTGTTTCAACTTTAAACTCCTCATCTATCTTCAATCCAAGCTAATAATCTTATTGAGGAAATCACTAATGAAGAGATTGAGTTAGCAGTTCTCAATTTGAATAAGGAAAGTTGTGGAGGTCCTGATGGATTTAATACATATTTTTTTCAATATTGTTGGAAGACAATTAGATATGATGTGTTAAGAGCTTTTAAATACTTTTTTGCTTCTAATAAGCTTTCTAAAGGTTTTAACTCTACTGCAATCACACTAGTCCCCAAGATTGATAATCCTTCTAATGTTTCAGAGTTTAGACCAATATCTTGTTGTAATACTGTTTACAAGATAATAATCAAAATTATAGCTACTAGAATGCAAGCAGTCCTTCCTTCAATAATATCAAAGAATCAGGTTGCTTTTCTCCCCAATAGGAAAATAAGTGATAATATACTACTGACACAAGAATTATTAAGGGGATATGGAACATCTAATATATCTCCTAGGTGTATGATAAAGCTTGACATTAGGAAAGCTTTTGATACTATATCATGGTATTCCATCATTGCAATCATGGCTAGAATGAATTTTCCAAAACCAATGCTGGCTTGGGTTTACACATGCATATCTACACCTTATTATTCTATTTCTAGAAATGGTTGTTTAAATGGTTTTTTTAAAGGAACACAGTGGATTAGGCAAGGAGATCCAATTTCACTTTATCCGTTTATCATAGTTATGGAGATATTAAATGTGTTAATAAAGGAGAGGGTACATAGTAAATCATTGGAATTACATCCAAAATGTAAGAACCCTATGATCACTCATTTACTTTTTGCGGATGATTTAGTATTATTCTCTAAGCCTTCTAAGGATAATATCCAGACAGTTTTGGAGATACTTAAAAGATTTGGGGAAATCACTGGTCTTCATATAAATATCAGTAAGTTTAATATTCTAATAGCTGGAGTTAAAGAGGACATCAGGAATGAGTTGATTAAATTTTCTGGATTAAATATCATGGCTTCTAATGCAACATACTTAGGATTACCATTGATAACTTCTCGACTATCAAAAGTAAACTGCTTACCATTATATGAGAAAATAACTGAAAAGCTTTCTACTTGGCCTAGTTCAAAATTATCACAAGCTGGTAGACTTATAATAATCCAATCCATTGCATCTGCCATGACTACTTATTGGATGAGGCATTATATCTTACCTGTTAAATTAATTTCCATGATTAATAGTGCTTTGAATAGATTTCTTTGGCATGGTGATCCTTTCTCCAAGAAAATAATTCCTATTTCATTTAAAAGATAAGTTTGCCAAAATATAAAGGAGGATTGGGTATTATCAATTTACATCTCTGGAATCAAGCTGCAATATCAAAATACTTTGACAAAATCTTAAGCAATAGTGATGACTTATGGACAATATGGATTAAGAGAAATTTGATCAAGGGAAAGAACTTTTGGGATATGCTAAATACGGAATAATTCTAGTTGGAGTTGGAGGAATATTTTAAAGTTGAGAGAGAAATTTTTACCAATGATTCAAATTAATCCAAAGAAGAATTTAAATTGTTATTTTTGGTCTGATCCTTGGGCAAAACCTGGTTTAATTTTGGAAAAATGTATGAATTACTCTAGTTTTATTTCCACTGGTATTCCCTTTCAGACAAAAGCATCAGATTTTATTCATCAAGATGAAATAGTGCTTCCTTAAAGCAGTTCCATGGAGGTCAGAAAGGTTTGGAATGAAATTGCCAAGATTAAAATTCCTGAGAGAGATTTTATTGTATTTTGGTCACAGCAGAGAAGAAGACATTCAATAAAATTAATATATGATTTGCTTGTGGATAATGAATGTAGTAAGGAATTTGCTTGGAATAATAGAATATGGAGCACTGATAGTCCAGCTAAAGAAAATTTAGTGTTATGGAAGGTTATGGCCAATGCTCTATTAACAAAGGATAAACTTGTGTCTTATGGATTAATTGAAAATAGCACATGTGTACTCTGCAATGATCATTTAGAAAACAATACACATCTATTCTTAGTTGTGCTTTTACAGGTGATATTTGGAATAAGTTGATGATTTTTGGAAATTTTCACACTCCCAATAAGAATTCTAAGGAAGAATGGTTCAATATCTACAAAGCTACTTGATGGAGGAATTCCAGAGCTAAAGAATTATTAACAGTTCTTAAAATCTTTGTTAATGTAATATGGAAGGAAAGAAATGAGAGAATTTTTTCTGATAATTATAATTCAGCCAGTGATTTGATTTCAAAGATTAACATTTTATTTCAAAAAAGAAAGAATAGTTGAGTGATTATATATTAACTGCCTGTAACATGCTTACTGATTCTTTGGTTGTTGAATCTATTATTGATAGTTTGTTCCATGCATATGGGTCTGAAGATAGTTATGGAACTAATGCATTGAGGCAGTAGCATGGCTTCTGAAGATCAAGTATGGATTTGAAGTATTGAGACAAGTAGCATTTTCTTCTGAAGTACAAATGTACAATTTGGATATGAAGCATAAAGACTAGATCTGAAGCATAAAGGCTGGAAAGTACAAATGTACAATTTAATATTCAAGACAAATTGATAGCTTATATATTAGTTCCTTTGTATGATACTTATATTTGGATACTTGCAAATTATGAGCTGATGTATATTGTAATGTAGATATGTTATAATGAACATTGTAATAAATAATGGGCAAGGCTCCCTTAGCCTATTGACTTTCAATAAAAATAATTTACAATATAAAATGATGTTAAAAGAACAAAGAATAAATTAAAGAAGTTATAATAAGTATAAATATATTTAACATAGGTGATAAAATATATTGAGAGGAATAAATTTAATTTTAATTAGGAACAAAGAAGAATTAATTTTATTGAGTACATTATGGGTATACTAGATGATTTTTTTTCTTCCAAATCCATGATTTTAGAGATTGTTAATCTAAGATAATTGGATGATAAGATAACAAAATTTGAGATAATTAAGATTTATTTAACTTATGTAAAATTAATTATCAATTTAAGTAGAAATCTTCATGGTTTCAAATTTATTATCTTATTTTTGTTTTTCAAACTATCTTTTGGGTTGTCCTTATTTTCCTTATCTTGCTACGGAATGGGAAGCTATTGCTTATACCAGTCGGTTTAGAAATTTTCTACAATCTTTGATAATCTTTTGGTACTCATTTTGAATCTGAGCATTGCTTGCAATCCACTGACCGTCAGTCAAACAGAAAGCGTGAATCAGATTTCTCGAAGATCTTCTTCGTGCTTGTGTTCTTGGTTCTAGAGGATCTTGGAAAGATCATGTCCACCTTGTTGAACTTACCTATAACAATAGTTATCAAGTAGTATTTCAATCTTCTTGTCATTCTGTCTTAATTCTATTTCATTCTATCTTTTTTCGTGCTTTCCCGTACCTCATTCCTTTTCGGGGACGAAAAGTTTTGAGTGGAGGAGAGTGTAACAACCCTGTATTTTGTGATTATTTTAATTGTATATTTTAATTATTCTATTTGAATTTCCTGATTGAAAAACTTTATTTTATTTATTAAAATGGATAAATTTTGTTATTTTGAATATTAACTTTGATTTTTATGTGAATTATAATTTCAAACATGAATAAATAGAATATTTTCCAAAAATGTGAATTTTGGTCAATATGGTCAAACTTTGACTTTTAAATTTAAATTTTAAATATTTTAAAACATTTGAATTTTATCTTTTATTATGAAAGTAAATAAAATTTCAAGAATACTGCTTTTCGTTTCGTTGAAATCCGATTTATATTGTGAAAGTTATGCTTTTTACAATATTGTGTGTAAATTGTTTTATTTAACAAAATTGTTTATTTTAATTTTTATAAATAATATTTTTATTTGTAAAACCATGTTCTAATATGCGTAGTATGGCATGTTATGTAAATATTTTATTTTTAAAAACATTTTTAAGTGAAGTTATAATTTTCAAATGCTTATTTTATATTGTTTATATTTTTAATTCTAGTTTCAATTATTAAACTATTTATTTATTTATTTTCCACTTTTCCTTAAATTAATTAATTATTTTTCTTTTTTCACTTTATTTATCTCATTTTTTTATTTTATTTAATGAGCTTTATTTTTTTATTTTGAATTAAAAGGAAATGGAAATTTCAAGAGTCAAAACCCTTTCATTTTCCTTGTGTCTTTCCATTTGCCTTTGGCTTTTCATTTTCCAATTGCCCCTTCATTTTTGATTGGCCGTCCATTCTCTTTTTCTTTAGCCGTGTATCTCACTTCATTTTCACATGAAACATTTTTCTCCTCTTCCTCCAAAACTCACGGCCATGAAAAAGAAAAAAATGTGTAATGGCTTCTTCCCTTATCACTTTTCTGTTCTTCTTTTCTATGTTTGCCTTGTTCTTCTCCTTTCCTTGCCTGGCCCCACTTCTCCTCCATCACCACCTCCCATCACCCCCTCCATCTATAGTAGCAAACACTCCCCTCCCTCTGACCAAGACAGGCCATGACCGTCCACTTGAAGCCATTACAAAAATTTGCCAAAAACTCTACTAAAATTGCCTTAGCCGAACCTATATCTTCACTACTCTTCACCTATCGCTTTGGCCACCCCATAGACTGCACCTCTAGCCATCACATCACCTCTGACCATTAGTTTCAGATCTGACCTGACATGAAACCCCTATGGCCGTGCCCAATTGTGGTCATGGCCGAGCCTTGTTCTCAAAACTCCTCTCTATTTTACTTTTGTCCCTTTTTCTTATTCATATGCAACTCCTACCCTTCACATCACTTCATGTTGTTGTGCATAGGTGTGCTAAACCTGACTTATATGAAGCTAACCTGAGCCCAAACACATCATGGCCGAGCCTAGGTCCAGCTAAGGCCAAGCATTAGAGTGGTTGAAGCAAGGTCTAATCATTCTTTGCTTTTGTTGCTTCTTATTTCCATTTGATTCACACTACACCAAAACAGGCAAATTCTAACATTTATAAGTGTTACAAATAATTTCAGTAACACTTTTTAAGTATTACTAATGGACTGTGAGGAATGGAGCGACCAAATTTGTAACACTTATAAGTGTTACAAACATCGTATTGCTAACACTTATAAGTGTTGGTACCTACATATACGGTAACGCTTATAAGTGTTGGTAACGAAATATACGGTAACACTTATAAGTGTTGGTACAGAAATATACGGTAATGCTTATAAGTATTGGTAACGAAATATACGGCAACACTTACAAGTGTTGGTACAGAAATATATAGTAACGCTTACAAGTGTTGGTAACGAAATATATGGTAACACTTATAAGTGTTGGTATAGAAATACACGGTAACACTTATAAGTGTTGGAAAATGATTGTTTAGTAACACATATATATACCAAACTTAAGAGATAAGCATCGTCTTGATGCCCTAATGACAAACTTCGCTGATACAAAATTTAACTTTCCAATTATAACTCTTACAAGTCTACTGAGTTGATGTTCATTTAATGTTCCCCCATGTTCTGCATGACACAAAAATATACACAATTTCATTTGCAAAAGAAAAAAAATGTATTCCATTTCAATTACATTTGCATTTCAAATTTATATTTACATTTGTATTCTTTCATATTTTGTTTTTACAAATTTTTCCATACAAATCCACCATCCTCTCCCTCAACAGTGCACCGTGCTTCCTTGAAAACAATACTGGCATCATCTTCCCTATGCCTGAGAACATTTTTCCTAACCATCAACTGACCATACTTTTGACATACTTCTCTTCCCACCTCCTCACAACTGTGCCAAATCCCCATTTCACCACCTAGGCACAACTGTCTAAATACCATCTAACTATACAAACTGCACTTCCCCCATCAACAGCCCCAGCCTACATCTCGTGCTGCCTGAAAACCTTCTACCTAAAAATATTCAATTAAACTCCACACTGCATACAACTCCACTTCCTCCAGCAATACCCAGCACTACCTCCCCCTCCCGTTCCTCTTGCAAGCTTGTCAAACCATCTAAATTCACCATTCATACAACACATTCACAAAAAACCATCATACCCTCGCTATTCACTACCACCACATACCCTCACTATCATCACAAAAACTGCTCACAACATCCACTTACCAACCTCTACATACAACATTAACCACGGTGCATCAACCACACCCGTGCCATCAACTTGAAAATTCCAACCCACATCATAGCACTCAACCCAACCTGCATACCCAAATCATTCAATGTGCTCATCTACAACTACCCACTGAACATCATAGCAAACCATCACACGTACCATATACAAGCACTGCACAAACCATAATCCATCCACTTACATACCACATCACTGCCACAAATTGTTACCATACCACAACTCATCAGCACAACTACAGCTCCGTGCACATTCAGTGCACATGGATTCAGCAAGCAGCATTTCCCTGCGCATGTACTTCACATTCAGCAGGTCATTTTCTCCTTGCACGTTCTGTACATCATTCCATCCATGTACATTTTCCCTGCACACTTACAACCAATGCATGGATCCATCATTCCATCCACGTACAACCAATGCATGGATCCATCATTTTCGTATGTATTTTAAAAAACACTTTCGTCGCGATGCATCTTTCATAGCACTAGTGCTGATATCTGTCGTCACTGTTTACTAAAATCTTAGTTTACTAAAATCTTAAGATATTACAAATTTTAAGCCCATTGTAAATCACCTTTCTAATCTCAAAATCTATAATAGAATTTTAAGAAGAAGAAAATCATGTTGAAACAGAAAATATCAAGATACTTGTTAAATCTACAGTTTAAATTCTATTGTTCCGAATCAATAATAATTAAAAACAACAACAATAATCTACTCTTTCAATACATAAATGTCATTTGATGATATACATAGAGCAAAATTTCAAACATATGCACATTGTAAAATAAATCTTTTAGATCTATGGTCCATAATTTAATTGTAGCTTCAATTTGAAATTTAAACTTAATGATTTACATTCCGAATCCCAATTTCAAACATGCACGATCGCGTATTGTGAAACAAGAAGTATCAAATAATAAAATGAAATAAACCTCCAACAAAATGAATCTGTAAATACAATTTAACGTAAATCTCAAGTGACAGTGTGATAAATGTGTAAATGGATGTCATAGATATCAACTACCTAGAAACACATGTAACATTTTTGAATTAGGTAAAGGACTTGAGTGGAGAGTTGAAAACATGCTTACATGATATATATGCTGAATGAATAGCTTAGCTATGAGCAGAACTGGTCTTATGTCATTTTAGGCCCTGGACAAATTTCTAGTTTGGGCCCTTAACCATTACTAAGTTAAAAAAGAAAAGAATCTTAGTAGTCCTCAAAAAATCGGTTTGTTTGTTACCATCACAATAGAATACCAAAAATAAGCAAAGGCGCAAGTTTTAAGACATTAAAGATGCAAAAAGGAAAGGAAATCATTTCTTATTTCAATTTAACTAACAGTTTGGTTTCTAAATTAGCATAGATCAAGTTATTCACATTTACAAAACACTTATTAGGCATGAAAGATCAAAATTGTAAATGAAAAAATGTAAGAAAACAAATATCGATGACCACGGATAATCAAATTCCATCAGAATTGTAAATGTTTATGCAGATGCCATCAAAATATTTGATCATATTCTCAAAATGGGCGGTTATGTTTTGATGATAAGAATATAATCTTAACTTGTTGAGATATTTTTATGCTAACATGGTAATCATGAAAAACATAATTCATGAGAAGGATAAGTTTGAAGTCTGGAAATTTATTTATGTACTCAATGCAAGTTCCAAGTTAAGCTAATCAACTGATCCTGTGTACAAGCAGATATATCATGAATCATGTCTGTAAAATTTGCAGTAAAATCTCTAATTTGCATATTGCATTGACAAAAAGACCCTTTATTATAGTGCATGCTAAAACATTAAACACTTTTATTTTTATTGTAAAGCTTATGATACATAGCGATCTACTAGAGAAGTATATACAACAAGTATATTCTATTTACAAATTTGAACATGTCTTCATCCAATTGTCTTTAATGAAAAGAAGAAGAAACGGGTGGATATTTGTGCAATTTTTAACATCAACTTACAGTGACTCCTACTCTAAGATAAAACTTGACGATGGACAGCGGTGTTATTTTCTGTTGTCCTATATAACATTTCAAAATCGCTAATTTTAGAGATCTCATTGCATTAGAAATCAAACAAGCAAATGCAACAAAAGCTAAATTGTTTTCATATGACTGAACAACAAATAATAGAATAAAATTTGTACTTTGATCGATTCATATTTTCATCACAAATGCTAAATATTAGTTGTTGCATTTAGGTTTATTTTTTGTTTGTACATCATAAACTATATTTTTTCTCCAATTATTTTAACTTTTATTTTGCAGGTGATGTTGGCTCTATGTTTCAAAGATCTTTATCAATAATTGTAACAGATGTTGATGTATGTAAATGACATATATGCAATTCTGATCAAATTTTCAGTCAATCATGATGGTGAAACATCTCAATACTGAATTACAAATAAGTTTAATCTTTCACCCACATACTTCTATAAGATTCAGATAGCCGGCAACTGATAGGTGTAGCTTTCAATATAGTTGTTAACGCCCACAATTTTTCATAGGATGTTGTAACAACGATTCAGTATATTAAACTTCTAATTTATATGTGTGAGTACTGAACCCTATTATCTTACTGATGCTTTGTTCATATTTCTTTTTCATATTTTTTTTCAAAAATAAAATAAAAACAGAACAAAACAAAACGTCATCGGTAAGGTAATCTTCAGTCCAAATCTGAACTAGGGCCTTTTTGAAATATATGAGGATTCAGACTACCCCATTTAGTGAACAAGGATTGTTAAAATCCGAATAATAAAGAAAGATGGAAGAATTTGACACATGTATATAGTAAAAAATTTCCAAAACAGAGGTACTAACATATGATAAATTAAGTACCTTTCACTTTTCAACCACAAGCAGCCAAGTAGCCAACAAGTTACCCGAAGATGGAAGAAGATTGGAAGACGTCTATGTGACTGTGCCTCGGCTATGATGGAGAATGAAGCTTGGAGTTGCAGTCGCAATTGATCGGAGTGATAGAATCACTGTCAACTTGACATCGATTGGAGTCGTCGCCTATTCGCCGTCGACTGAAATCGCTGTCGCCTATTTTCGTGAGGAAGAGAAAACCCTAACAAAAATGTAGGCGGCTAAAATCTACAAGCGTGGGAAAAGGGATGGTATTCACAAATTACAAAAATTACAAAAGACTCCTTTTGTTATTAAATTATTTACATATTTACCGATTGTTGTAACACTTGTATGCGTTGGCAAAATTAATGCAGAAGACTATTTATTTTTACTAACACTTTTTAGGCATCCTAACACTTTTTTACTGTTAGCGGTCTGTGACATTCATAAGTGTTAGCAATTGACAGATATAAAATGTTGCAAAATCACTTATTTGGTGTAGTGTCAATGATGTGTTTTGTGTTAAATATATTCATGTATATGTTGCTTTTTTTATTGGCTATGTACAAGATCATCATCTAGGCTCCCATTCATTCAAATCAAAAGTTGTGCTGTATTGTGCTTGTCGTGCCTTTGGAATCGTTTTGTGTGTCGTAGTGGTCTCTAGCTTTGGAAAGGTGAGTCTTTCTCACTCTGACATATATACTTATGTAATGGTGAATCGATGACAAGTGTTTAGTAAATAAAAATGTTTATGTAAGTAAATGATGATTATATTATATGCTATGCCATGTTATTACCATGTTTACTTTGTTAATTATCACCTGACATATGATATATGACATTATATTGTGACATTGACATTGTTTATGCATATGATCACACTGCAAGTTCCCTGTTAGAATAGAATCACTACAGGTTGAAATGATACATACCCGAACGGACTTTAGAATAGAGAAATATCGTTATGGGCTGAAATGATAGGCCTGAGCGATTTTTTTATTATATTTTACTTGACTTGGGATTGCGGGTTTGAAATGATAGAACCCGGTTTTTCTTTTTAAATTACGGATTGAAATGATACATATCCATATCACTTGACCTAGATTAGAAAATTATATACAGACCCGGTGGTATATTTTTAAATGATTTTCTTAAACTATGTTATTTCTTAAAATATGTATTTTCAAAAGTATAAATTTTGATTTAAAAATATATATTTTATGGTTTTGAGAAAGCTAAATATTAAGTTTTGAATTTGTTAATTTAAGTATGTAAATTTGAAGTAAGGGTGGTTTTTGACTTCAAATTATATTTTAAAATGTATGTAAATAATGGAAATTTAATTTAAAGTTTTGAAATGATGTTTGAAGTAAAATATTAAGTTTTATTAAATTTATAAGTAAATAAACAGTAAAATTGTGACTTAGCAAATGAAGTGAGTTTAAAATTGAATATTTAATTATAAAATTTTGTTGTGATAAATCATCTGTTAAATTGATTTAAATGTGAAATTTTGAAGTCTAAAAAAATATGATTTATAAGTTTAAAATTTTCTAAAATTGAAATTTTATTGTTTCCAAAAAGTTATAATAAAATCTATAATTTTATTTACAGCATTTTTAAATGCTACTGTTTTTTAATTTCACTATGTTGTAATAACTAAATATCTATTATGGCATTTTATAAATGCCGTTATTCTTGAACTAAACTATTTTGGAAACTATAAGCTACGATAGCACTTTATAAATGTTGTTGTTGCTATAATTTAACAATGCTTTGAAATGTTATAGATTTTAACACTGTTTGAGTTATATTTTAAAATGTTAAATGATTTAACTTTTGGAATTGATTATTTTTGAAATATAAGGAGTTTTGAATATATTTTAATATTTAAATTTGAATTTTAAGGAATTTAAATTGAATTTGAATTTATATAAGGTTTACTTGGTTATGTGTTATTTGCACAAAAAATGGGCAAACACCTCCAAGTCGTATGATTTAGTTTATTATATGTTGTTCTTAGTGATTTGGGTGATTTATGCAAATATATAAAATAGATGGACTAAACTGTAAAAGACACATAGATTTATAGTGGTTCGGCCAGAATGTGCCTACGTCCACTTTATATGTTATTCTCCTTTTCTGTTCAGATTAGAAGTACAAAGCTTTGATTACAAGTATCTGAAAGTTGTTTGAAAGTTCTATCCGTGCTTGAGCTCTCAAACTTGTTTGCCATTGTTGTACCCCTGCCCCTCTATTTACAGAGTGAGGCTGGAGGCAGGGGTCTTGGATGTATATAGCTGCTGGTGGGCCTGGGCTGATGTAATCTGGCCTGGCAGTGTTGGTCCGGTACGCCTTGGTCCGGTGGTGAGTAGGTGGAGTTTGATTCAGTGGGACTTGGCCCGGTGGTGAGTGGATGGAGTTTGGTTCGGTGGGACTTGGTCTGGTGGTGAGTGGTCCGGTAGTTGTTGGAGCGGCAGTTGGTTCGGTGGTGAGTGGTCCGGTAGTTGTTGGAGCGGTAGTTGGTTCGGTGGTGAGTGGTCCGGTAGTTGTTGGAGCGGTAGTTGGTTCGGCCATGTAGGGGAAGTGAGTTGGCTCGGCTATGCAGGGAAGTGGAGTTGGATCGGTAGTAGGTGGAAATGAGATTGGTTCGGCTATGCATGGAAGAGGGGTTGGACCAGTAGTAGGTGGAAATGAGATTGGTTCGGCTATGCATGGAAGCGGGGTTGGACCGGTAGAAACACACCCAACACTTGCCCCCCAAAGTAGGGCATGTGCATGCATATGGCGTGCCTTGTTTTAGGTTATTCATCCCGGACACTCTCACCCGGTCTCGCATGCCGAATCAATTGGTCTGGTCGTTGATATTTGCCTATAAGTATGGACCTTATGCTTTCGCTATTCCCTACCAAGTGAGATAGCCGAACCAATTTTCCTACCAAATCAATTGTATTGCCGAATCAACTTGACTACCGAATCAGGTGATTGCCGAATGTCTTTTATGTTTTGAACTGTCGAATGAATCGTGGAGTGTGAGTGCCGAATGAACCTTCGAGCCTTGAGCTACCGGATGAATCCGAGAAGCACGAGTGCCGAATGGCTTTCGAGCCTTGAACTACCGAATGGGCTTGAGTGCCGAATGAACGAATGACATCTTTATGCTTCGAATTACGAATGAGATTCTAGACTGTATGTACTTGCTTGTCTACTTCCCTCGTCCTAACGACGTACCTTTTTTTGTGTTGCGGATAATGTCTCATAAAGTGGAATCTCGTTCTAATAAGAAGAAATCCAAGGGCAGAGAAGAGTCCTCCGTAGTGCCCCAAGCTCAGTCAGAACTGGGACGACATGGACGCACCCCGAGATCACTAGTAGATGGATACGACCCTCATGAGCTCCTGAACTCGTGACCTAACTGTTTTCCTAGCTCCCTTAAAGAGGAGCAGCTTGATGTTATATCTCGTTCTTTCGGGATTGACAGAGCACATATGGTGCTGCCAGGGAATGGAGTTATGCCGTATGACCCTCCTGAAGGATATTTTGCTTATAGCAGGTGTTATCCCGCGTTTTGGCAAAGCCGTGATACCAAGAGATTGGCCAAAAACAAAGGAAAGTTCGTCTCAGAGATTGGTTGCACTTCTCTTCGCTATGGATATCGATGAATTTTGTCCGAGTCCAGATTGATCTACAATTGATAGGACATGACCAGAAAGATCATAGAAGTCCGCGTTTCAAATTTCAAGTCAATCCGAGGTCGTATGCTCAAGTTATGATGGATTCAAGTTGAGAGAAATGAACCTTGCTCGGTTTGAATCCATCACCTCGAATCCATCCGGAACTTTCCCTAGTTCGAACCCAAGAAGCTTAGCCGTGCTTCGAATCCATCCGAGCAGGCACCGTGTTCGAATCCATAGCACAGTCATGCCACATTCGAACCCATCAGGTTCGACTCCATCTAGTTCGAAACCATCCCATGGTCTTCCTTCGTACCCATCAAGAGAAAGTGCTTCGAATCAACCAATGTTCGAACCCAGCATTCCTACCTTCGAATCCATCCTCCCGGAGCCTTACCTCGAATACATGCATTACTTCGAACCCATGAACTAAACCTCGCTTCGACTCCATTGAGCAAGCCTTAGTTCGACTCCATCCAAGTCACCTTACTTCGAATCCATCAAGAGAATCTCAAGGTCGAATCCATGAGGTAAGAAACTCCTTCGAATCCATCTGGTTGCAGTGCATCGAATCCATCCTGAAACTTCACTTCGATTCCATCTCATGGCGTGCCTCGAAACCATTCAGTAGGAAAGCCACGAAGACCATGGATTCGAAGCATGTATTTCTTCGAACCCTATGGATTCGAACCTATGGATTCGAACCATATGGATTCGAACCATATGGATTCGAACGAATCCATAGGATCGAGTCGAAGCAAACAGGGTACACGAAGACGCAATCTTGAATTGATCATATCTCTCAATCCTATGATCCAAATGCCATGAAATTTTCGCAGAAGCTTGCATACATGTTGAAGAATGTCCACACCAAATTTCGCCTCGATTGGATGCATTTTTGATCGATTCGATCTTCACTTCGAATCGATCCCAAACTGGGCACGGATTCCGAGAACGCGGGCCTATGGGCCCCCCTCACGTGCCAAGCGGCCTCCCCAGGTTTTGGGCGGGATTTCAGCCTTCCACGCCTATAAATAGAGCCCCTGGTCATTCAGAAAAGGGGTGGGAGAATTTGGAGAGAAAGAATACGCCCAAACGCTGCCAAAAGCGCTCCATACCTCCTCCAGTGTTGCTGATTTCGAATTTAAGTCCATTTTCTATTGTAATTTGCTAAAACACACTTGTAACCTTCAAGTATTAAGCAATAAAGTGATAAAACTTCATAGTGGACGTAGGCGCATCGCCGAACCACTCTAAATTCTTGTCTTCTGTGCAATTTACTTTTCTGTGACTTGGAGTTTTTGTTAGATAATCCTTATTTCCAATTCAAGTTCTTCATTTATTATCTCTTCAAAAACTTCCGAAGGGTGTTGCCCAATTTTGGTGCAAACAGCAGGTACCATTGTATGTGTCGGGCCATTCCCCCGATCAATGCTTGGATAGTCAGCTTCATCACCTACTTGAAGGTGGCCCCTATCCAGCTTCAACCCAACTCTTACGCTATCTTGGTGAGTCTATTCATCATTTTCCAGAGAAAATACGGGCGTCCCCCTTCCAACCGGGAGATCCGATATTTGTACAACTTGAGATGCTATAAGAAGGGGTCTCCATACATCAGCTTGGAATCGGCCGTGTCCTTCAAGCTGGTCCTGGACTTATATTCGAAGTTCAGCATGTTCAAGAAATAATAGTTTTTCGTCAAGGATGACTCTGTTTCTATCCGTCGCTTCACCTCTGGCTGTAAGTTGAATCTCGCTTATAATTTTCGTTCTGACTGCAATGCTTCTTCTTATGTGTTTTTATTTCTTGTTAGCAACAGGTGGCTTTGCGGTCGTGGAGAACGATCGCCTGGTTCAGATTGCTGCGGAAATAGAAGCCATTTCGGGAAGGGAGAGGTCAGCGTCTTACCTGATCAGGAATGCTACTCTTATACAGCACAACTTGATTCTACCACGTCAGTCTGTGGTCAAGAAGAGAGACACAGCTGAGGAGAGGGCTGCCAAATCTAAAGGAGGGGCCACGACAAAGAGCAGCAAGAGGAAACCCTTCTCGATACCTCCAGTCGCCGGGGGGAAGAAGCTCAAGAAATCCGATGGACCCTCCCCTAGCACATGTCCTGATGTTCCGGAGGAGGAAAATGTGGAGGAGGAAAGAGGCGAGGAGGAGAGCGGAGGTGATGGAGAAGGTGATGGTGATGATGGTGGCGAAGGACAGAGCGGTGATGGCGCCGGGGCTTTGTCCTCTGGGCAAGCATGGGAAATCCAAGAGTGGACAGATGATGCTTTCCGCCAGGCTTTTGAGGGGTTGGAGGAAGGATCGGCCTTGGTGGAGAAGCCAAAGAAAACTGATAAGGCCGGGACTGGTGCCGATTCATCTTCCAAGAGCATTTCAGCTAGGGAAACTCCGGCGATTGAAGGAGAATTTTTGACTCCTCTTTACTCTTTTTAACTTTACACGTTTCTTGGATTATAGTCCCATGCATGCTTGTAACACTTGGTTTTTATTGCAGGAACGGGTAAGGTGGCCAAGACATCAGACATTCGGCACCGTCTCCAACAATTCAAACTCCTCAAAGCTTCCGCTAAACCAAAGCCTCCGACCAACCGTTCCGGGGACGTAGTCGGCTACCGTCCTCTTCTCGGAGTTATTAAAGAGGATATTCAAAAGAAAACGAGGAGTCGCTCCTTATTCGAACCTTCACACAGTCCTCAGCCCCCAACCCAGCCTCTTCATGATATCACGGAGGAGGATACTGAGTTCATACCCTCTCCGCATCCATCTGAAAACCCAACTGTTACTCAGATTGATCGTCCCGGCTTGGCTCGTAATCCATTTGCCGGTCATCCAGATCTGGATTCGGGTTCTCATGATATTTCCTTTGACGAGGTTGCTGGTGAGCACCTTCTCCCTCGCAATCCTATGGTAAGGGTGCTTGATGAGGCCAAGTCCCTGGACCATGATTTGCTTACTACTCGGATTGTAACTATGAGGGATGAAGCTAAGGCAAATATCGACCGGGTTGCTGAGGAGACAAGGAAGTTGATGGGGCATCAAGCCTGACTGGTCAAGGTCGGGGAGGAAATTGGGAGTGCTAACATAAGATTGCGGTTAGTGGTTTTCGAACAGGCTAAGCAACTCGCCGATCAGGCCATCCAGATCTCTCAGCACGAGGCTGCCTCCAGACGACTAAAGAAAACCATGGAAGAGGCTAGCAGAGCCGAGCTGCGGAAAATGGATGCCACCTGCAAGGAACAGATCGATATGGCTATTGCAATGGTGGATGGGGTTCGAAAAGCGGATCTCGAGCGGGTAGAGGAGTTATCTGGGAAGCTTGAAGCCGTAGAGCTTGCTTAAGCCAAGCTGAAGGAGGAGATGGAGGCGATGAGGAAATCCCTTCATGCTGACCGCTCGCGATACGTTCGGAGAGGGATGCTACCGTTGCAAAGCTGTTGGCTTCTGAGGTCCGAATGAGGGAGTTTGAGGAGAACGAGGGGATGATGGATGAGATGCTCCAGGACATGTATTTCCGTACTTGGAAGCAGGGAAACTTATCCTAGATGGATGATTATCCCCGGATCATGGCTAGGATTTATCTACGGGCTCTGGAGGAGGCCAAGGCTGATGCGGATAAGGAGGGTGGTGTGGCCTTCAGGATGGATGTAGTCACGACCCAGTTTACCGAGGAGGAGAAAGTGGCGGTGAAGGAGGGTATGCGGCTACTTACAGCTGAGGAGGTAGGTGTGCAGTTGGAGGATGATGATCAAGGAGCAAATGTTGGTAAGTCTTCCCTTTTAGTCTTTTCATAACTTGATTGCTTATTGTCTATTCAATGGATTCGTTCCTGAATTGTACAGGAGGGACCTCTGGAGCACCAACTACCTATGGCCAGCATGCTGTGAGCTCCGACCCTATGGCTAAGTAGATCTTGGAGGGCCGTTAGGATAGAGGCGGAGCCCCGATGCAGCCGACTCCTTGGCTTGATCTAGACATTTTTTGGTTTACTTGACATTCCTGTATATACTTAGTCCCAAAACATTAATGTACTTTCAAACTGTAATTATGTCATTTGTAACGAACGACTTTATTCTTAACATGTAATTTTATAACATAAGCTGATTCTGTCATATTTGGATGATGTCGTTATTTTTATGTGTTGCATAAAATATAGTTGTGCATGTGTTAGTGATTCAATTGTGTTTGATGCTAAGTTCTTGCTTAAAATATAATTTCATGTCTTGCAATTTTAGTGTGATGTGCGAATAAATTATAGTTACATATTTATGTACAAGAGAAGAAAGTAACGCCCTTCAAGTTTTAGCTGTAGACGGTAGATTTGAATGCCTTGTGCAATCGAATATGGAATGCAGCTGAGTGACCTGCCATCCAGCTGTGAGTTCTTATTCCCATTAGTGAGTGTCTCCTATTTTGTGTCCTGTACTTTAGTGATCGTTATAGAGGATAGGAGGAAATTTTTTGTAAATAAAATGGAAATATAAGAAATAGTAAAACTTCCAATCACGGAAGGCCTTCGATGTGCTTAAGTTCGTGGAAAACGGGTTTTGTAGTCACTTTCCCTAGGTGCGGGTCTTGGAGACATTTGTCACCCATCTTACGCCTCCGCGGGGAGTTTCTTTTTTACCACAGCTGTACTTAAGATTCATCGGAGCCGAGATCGCACACAGTAACTACCCGGGCCATTATGGCCCGTAATCGTGGGTATTATTCGATTCATCGTGGCCGGTTAGCATGGGTGCCGATCGTCAACCGTGAACTACCCCTGGCTGGCCACACCTTATGTTAGGGCATATAATCGGTTCACGGCTGCCGGCAAGCCGAACGCCGTAATGAGCTGCCTAGGCTATGGTTGGCCTTCTCGGCGGCTTATAATTGGCTCATTACAGTTGGCTTTAAGGGCCGTCACGAGCAATGAGTAAACCCGCAGCAGAGGGATGTTGGAGCAAAAGTGTCTCATTGGCGAGGGCATAGATTCGTATAATACCTGTTAGGTTTTGTCCAGGTGAAGTTGTGCTGTGATGCCCTGAATGGAGATGTCGTCTACACAGGATTTTGTTCAACAGAAAAGGATAAAGCTCAGCAAGTAGCCAAGATATAAAGGAACAAGTTAAAAAAGAGACAAGTTTTTAAAGTGGTTCGGCACGAAAATGCCTACGTCCACTGATTCTCCTTGTTAATTCACTTTATATGGGCAGTACAAGTTAAGAAAAGTATCGACGAAGGTGTTGGATATTCCATGCCCTCTGGAACACCTCTCCGTCCACTGTTGACAAAATATAAGCTCCGTTGTGGAGATCTTTATGAATTACATATGGTCCGTCCCAGATTGGATCTAGCGCTCCGGGGCGCGGGAAGATTCGCTTGAGGACAAGATCTCCTTCTTGTAAGCTGCGATGCTTGACTTTGGAGTTGTATTGTGCTGCCACTTTTTGCTTGTGAGCTGCGGCTTTGAGTGCTGCATCATTTCTTCTTTCTTCGATTAGATCCAAAGACATGTGGAGGAGTTCTTTGTTCTCTTCTGGGTTGTAGTGGATCCTACGGTGGGATGGCACTATAGTTTCAAGTGGAAGCATGGCCTCCGATCCGTATGCCAAAGAGAAAGGAGTACGCCCTGTTGATGTTCTGAAAGACGTGCGGTAGGGCCAAAGTGCCATAGGAAGTTCATCCACCCAAGCGCCTTTTGACTTTTCAAGCTTCTTCTTGATTAGAGTTTTAAGAATTTTGTTGACAGCTTCGACTTGCCCATTTGCCTGGGGATAAGCCACAGATGAGAAGCTTTTGTGAATTTCATGCTCTTGGCACCAGTCGGCAAACTCCTCGCTGTCAAACTGAAGTCCATTGTCCGATATGATTTTGAGTGGAACCCCGTACCTGCATAGAACATTTTTGATCAAGAAGTTAATAACTTTTGTCGAAGATATTTTATTTAGAGGTTCCGCTTCCACCCATTTGGTGAAATAGTCGACTGCCACTATAACATATTTGGCTCTGCCTCGGCCCATCGACAGTTCGCCAATCAAGTCAATTCTCCATACTGCAAAGGGCCAAGGGCTGGTTATTTGAGTAATCTCACTTGTTGGTAGTCGAGGAATCTTAGCAAATTTCTAACATCTGTTGTATCTTTTGACGAAGTCTAAGGCGTCTTTGTTTAAAGTGGGCCAGTAATATCCATATCGGAGTGTCTTCTTTGCCAGAGTCTGCCCACCAGTGTAATCTCCGCAGCTCCATTGATGGATGTTGGATAAGATTTTCTTGGCTTCCCTTCCAGCAACACACCTTAATAAGGGGTTAGAGAAGCCGCGTTGATAGAGGATGCCTTCTTGTATTGTGTAGCGGGAAGCTCTCCTCAAGATTTTCCTGACTTCGTTACGCTCGTTGGGTAGTGTGCCATCTTGTAAGTTTTTCCGGATAGGAGTCATCCAAGTTTCTTCTTCAATTGCAGCTATCAGATCCTCTTGTTCGAAACTTGGGGCTAGTTGTTTCGAAATGGCTACTGTTCTGGAAATGGTGTTGTTCTTCATGCTAGCTTGCTTTGCCAGTTCGTCGGCCTCTCGATTCTCTTCTCGAGGAATGTATTTGATTAAATAGTGATCCAATTGATCGAGCAGTAGCTTGGTCTTCTTTAGATATGCTGTGAGTCGTTCTCCTCGAGTCTGAAACTCTCCTGGTACTTGGTTTACGATAAGTTGAGAATTACTATGAAGACATAAAGAACTGACTCCAATTTCTAAGGCAAGTTCTAATCCTGCTATTACTACTTCATATTCTAAATCGTTGTTGGTGGCAGCGAATTCCAACCTTAGGGAATAGTGCAGCTTCCTTCCCCTGGGGTGATTATCACAATACCTTCCCCCGAGCCTTGTTCGTTTGATGCTCCATCTACAAAGAGATTCCACTTGATATCTTTTGTTATTTCAGATTGCTCCTTACCTTCGTTGGTAGTGAATTCGGCAATGAAATCGGTCATGGCTTGTCCCTTGATGGCGGTGCGAGGATGGTAGATGATATCATATTGACTCAGTTCAATGCACCATTTAAATAGTCGCCTAGAAGTGTCGGGGCGATGGAGTACCTGCCTTAGCGGTTGATCGGTTAAAACTCTGATGGAATGAGATTGGAAATAGTGTCGCAGTTTCCGTGACGTGACTAGCAAACAGTATGCTAGCTTCTCAAGTTTAGGGTATCTGGCTTCTACCGCCGTAAATCTCTTGCTTACAAAGTATACGGGCCGCTGCGCGCGGTTGTCTTCTCTCACCAAAGCGGTGCTTAGAGCATGGGACGATATAGCAAGGTATAGGTATAGTTCTTCGCCTTCATTTGGAGTTGAGAGTACTAGTGGTCTCTGGAGGTGTTTGATTAGGTTAAGGAAGGCTGTTGAGCATTCGTCAGTCCATTCAAATTTTCCTTTGTCTTTCTTTAGAGCTTCGAAGAAAGGGATGCATTTTTCGGTTGCTTTAGAGATGAATCTGCTTCCCATTTAGGCTTTGCATCTCTCTTCGAGTGGATGGAATCTTGATATCTTGCAAAGCCCGGACTTGTTCGGGGTTTGCTTCAATCCCCCGGGCATGGACGATGAATCCCAAGAACTTTCCCGACGATACTCCGAAGGAGCACTTTAGAGGATTCAGCTTCATCCCATATTGGCGAAGTACTTGAAACATCTCGTCCAGGTGGCTTACATGATCGTTGGCTTTCCTTGATTTTACCAGCATGTCATCCACATAAACTTCCATAGTTCGTCCTATTAGTTCCGCAAACATCTTGTTGACGAGGCGCTGATAAGTAGCTCCGGCGTTTTTAAGTCCAAAAGGCATTACTCTGTAGCAGTACAATCCCCGGTCAGTGATGAAACTAGTGTGGTCTTGATCGGGGGCATGCATAGGAATCTGGTTATATCCTGAGTATGCGTCCATAAAAGATAAGAGTTCGTGCCCGGCTGTGCTGTCCACGAGTTGATCGATTCGGGGGAGCGGGAAACAATCCTTCGGGCAAGCGTCATTTAAGTTGAAGAAGTCAATGCATGTTCGCCACTTCCCACTAGCCTTCTTTACCAGTACCGGGTTGGCGATCTATTCTGGGTAGATGGCTTCTCGTATGAAGTTATTGGCAATCCTTACTTCTTCCTCGAGGGCCGCTGATCATTCTGCCCCCATACTTCTCTTTTTCTGCTTTACTGGCACTTTAGTGGGATCGATGTTCAGTATGTGGCATGATACGTCTGGGGAGATTCCAGTCATGTCGGCGTGCGTCCATGTAAATACATCCAAGTTGTGGCGAAGAAAATCGACGAGTTGATCCTTCAACTCTGCTTTTAAATGAGACCCGATTCTCAGCAGTCTACTTGGGTCGCGTTTGTCTGCAGATACAAATTCCATAGCCTCTGCAGGCTCGGCGGTGGCCTCCTCCTCTTTGTCCCTAGGGTCTAATTCATTGAAAGGATCACTGGTATATCGAAGAGGATGGGCTTTCTTTAGTTGCTATGCTTCTAAGTTTTCTTGCAGAGAGTAGTCTCTGCATCCTTCCCTTTATCCTTTCTGCGGTTATTGCGAAGTTCGGTTACATAGCAATCTCGAGCGGCGTCTTGATTTCCTTCTACTTCCCCTATCCCATTATCTGTTGGAAATTTCATCTTCAGGCACCAAGGGGCCAGGACAATCTGGAAGTCAGACAAGGCTGGTCTTCCTAAAAAGGCGTTGTAGGCCGAGTGGTTATCTATCAGCACAAATGTTTGTTTCCACACAACGGAGCGGGGATGACTTCCTATTTCGACAAAAAGGTCCAATTGCCCGAGGGGAATCTTCGCATCGCCAGTGAAGCCGTGTAGTGGTTTGTTGCAGGGAGACACATCCTTCATTGACAGCTTCATTTTGTCGAAAGTATGCTTGAATAGAATTTTACGGAGCTTCCAGTATCTACCAGAATTCGAAAAACTTCGGCTGGGCCGAATCAGGCAGAGATAACCATAGGATCCATGTGAGGGTACTGCCTTCCTTCTAGTTCTCGCCTACTGAATGCGATGTCATTATCCTCTTTCCTCTTCGGGCGGAGTTCTTCCATGACGGAATTGATGCAGTCTACATTGTTTCTAAGTGACTTTCCATATCTTTCCATTTCTGCCCAGTTTCTGTTGGCGATGTGTGGTCCTCCCGATATTGTATGTACCACTATCTTCTCTTGACTAGAACCGCTGGTGTTGTGATTTCTTTCGCCTGTCTCTGGGTGGAGTTGCCCTAGGTTCTCCTTGGCAGGAACTGGAGTCCTGTCCTGACCCTTTACATAGTGTTCCAATCTCTTCCTTCTGATGTGTTCTTCAATCAGGTCCCGGAGATGACGACATCCATTGGTATCATGCCCATGGGATTCGTGGAAATGGCAGAACTTTCCAGACTTGATTGTGTGATCTGATTCCTTCTTGTACGGAGGGCGTTTGTATTTAAGTTCGTCTTGGGTGGCCAGGAAGATGTTTTCGACTGTTTCATTCAAAGGAGTGTAAGCGTCAAATCTTGATCATGGCCGATATAGGCGTTTTTCTCCCTTCCTGCCCCCAGCATTGTCTCGAGAGTCATTTCTTCCGACGTCCTTTGCTGCAGTGGGTGCGTTGCCATGAGCTGCCTTGGCTTGTTGCTCTGTCTGCCTTTCGGTGGCAGCGTCTTCAAGTCTCATATACTTTCCGGCTTCATGGAAGAAATTGGGTAAGGTAGCTGGTTTTTCTTTCGTTAATCTTCTAGCAAACTTGGTATCCGGATGTACGCCACTACAAAGAGCCATTAGGATAAGTTTCTCATCGGCATCTTGGACTGCGGCCGCTGGGACGTTGAATCGGGTTAGATATTGTTGCACTATTTCTCCGGGCTTCTGTTTGATATTAGATAAGGAATAAGCGTCTTTGGGTTGTTCCACATGAATGCGGAACTGGCTGATGAACTTTTCTTTCAACATTTCCCATGATCTGATTGATCCTTGGGGTAGATGGCAGAACCAGGAGGTAGCTAGATCTGCCAAGAATAGTGGGAAGCATTTACACAACACTCCCTCTGTTGCTCCGCTCACGAGCATATGCTATGTGTATCTCTGCAAGTGTACTACGGGGTTAGAGGTTCCCTTGTAAGGTTCCATTGTTGGCATTTTCCATTTTCGGGGGGTGATGGCAGTTTCGATATTATGGGTGAAGGGGCTGGTTACCCTAGCGCCTATCCCCCCATCCCTTTGGTCCCGTTGGACGCACTCTATAAACAATCGCGCCATCCTTTCATCAGAACTTGGAGCGGATAGAAATGAGTTTGGTTCTTCTCTGCGGGATTGATTCCGTCCAGATGACCTGTAGGGATGGTATCGTCTATTACTCCTCACATTTTCCGGTGGCTGTCCTCGGTCTTCTGGGAGCATGCTGGGGTCAGCCATAGTTGGCCCTTGCCTCGATCTTCCCTTGCTGGGCTCTATCCTAAGCATTTCCTCGGGTCCAACATCGGGCTGGACTCCAGCTCGGCCCCGTCCATTGGTGTTCCCATGGTTAGGTAGCATGACAGGCTCAGCCATATCCGACCCCTGCCTAGTACCTCCCCCGTTGGATTCGGTTCCAAATGTTTCCTCGGGTCGAAATTCGGGCTGAGTCTGGGCTCAGCTCCTACCATTGCTGTTTCTGTTGTTAGCCTCTTCGAAGAAGAAAGATCTTTGTCGCCTCCCAGATCCTCCAGACTGGGACTCACCCCATGATTTGGTGTTGCGGTTGGATTCTTCGGCATCCCTTAAGCATAACATGAGTTGGTCCACCAAGGCTTCTTGTTGAGATGCGAAGCGGTTAGTTACTTCAGCCACAACCCTGTCCAGATCTTCCCTAGTAATTGGTTGTTCCGTAGTAGGGGCTGTCGAATTTGCCTGATTTCCAATTGCTATTGGAACAGGACGATTCTCTTGATCTTTGATCACTGGATCTGGGATACTGCTAGTTGCGATGTTCTTTCCTTTGCTAGCATCTTTCCTCTGCCAGGGAGGCATGTTTTCTAAGCAATGAGCGATGCTGTTGGGAAGATGGTTGAGTGGGAGAAGCTGAAGCTTCTAGCTTGAGTTCTCAGTGGAAGCACCAAAAATGTTTGCACAAAAAATGGGCAAATACCTCCAAGTCGTATGATTTAGTTGATTATATGTTGTTCTTAGTGATTTGGGTGATTTATGCAAATATATAAAATAAATGGACTAAACTGTAAAAGACACACAGATTTATAGTGGTTCGGCCAGAATGTGCCTACGTCCACTTTATATGTTATTCTCCTTTTCTGTTCAGGTTACAAGTACAAAGCTTTGATTACAAGTATCTGAAAGTTGTTTGAAAGTTCTATCCGTGCTTGACCTCTCAAACTTGTCTGCCATTGTTGTACCCCTGCCCCTCTATTTATAGAGTGAGGCTAGGGGCAGGGGTCTTGGATGTATATAGCTGCTGGTGGGCCTGGGCTGATGTAATCTGGCCTGGCAGTGTTGGTCCGGTACGCCTTGGTTCGGTGGGACTTGGTCCGGTGGTGAGTGGTCCGATAGTTGTTAGAGCGGTAGTTGGTTCGGTGGTGAGTGGTCCGGTAGTTGTTGGAGCGGTAGTTGGTTCGGTGGTAAGTGGTTCGGTAGTTGTTGGAGCGGTAGTTGGTTCGGCCATGTAGTGGAAGTGAGTTGGCTCGGCTATGCAGGGAAGTGGAGTTGGACCGGTAGTAGGTGGAAATGAGATTGGTTCGGCTATGCATGGAAGCGGTGTTGGACTGGTAGTAGGTGGAAATGAGATTGGTTCGGCTATGCATGGAAGCGGGGTTGGACCGGTAGAAACACACCCAACATGTGTTAAATGGAGTGAAATGTAATGAGACGAATGAAATTTTGAATGAAATTTTTATATGTATTTTGTAATGATATTTGAAACAATAAATGAATGACATATTTGATTTTTAAATGATATTTAAATTTGAATATTTGAAATTGAATTCATATAATGATTTTATAATGAGCTTTTGAAGGAAATGATTTTGAAATGGTTTTGAATGACATAGTCTTTATTTTGATAAAGAATGTGAATTTGGAATGATATTTGATTTTGATCTATTTGATAAATGAATATTTGAAGTTATTTATTTAAAAATATGGGATTTATGAAATGAATATTTCAAAACTAAGTTATAATGAAATTAAATTTGAGATATATGAAATTATATAATTTAGTTTTGAAATATGGTATATTAAAGAATTGAAATATATTAAAAATTGAATAGTTTATTTTATGGATCAAATCTATATTTGAAATTGACAAGATTTGAAATGGTTTGTTGGAAAACTGAATTTAATTGAAACTGATGGTTTGAATTGAATTAAATTGGAAATTTGAAATTTTGTTTAATTGAATAAATTTGTAAAATGTAAAGAATTAAAGGAATGTTTCATGATTTCAAATGTATGATTTCGAAATGTTATGGTTTTTAAAGTGTAATGATTTCAAGTATTTTGGTTTCGAAAGGGTTATAGTTTTGAAAGTATTATGACTTTTGAAAGATGAATATATATTATTTGTAATGGAAATGATATCTTATTGATTTGAATATAATTTTGAAATAAAATGATTTCTTTTCGAAGTATGAACTATTTTGAAATGACCACGGCGTTATAATAACGTTTGGTTGTTAAAGAGACCGGGATCAGAAGTTGTCATCCTCTCTGCCAACTCTGAAAACCACTTTAACAACCATGTACATGGTGGAGATTCCAGAATGAAGTACAATGGTCGCTACGTTCTTGAGGTTTATTATGTGGACCCAACTCCCATGAGTTGGCATAAGGTGGCTAAAACAGGAGCGATCGACAGGCCTAGCGAGGTCATTCCTCCGATCGGACACATTCCTTCAATACTATACTCTTATCTTGTGGTTGATTTGATGGCATCTTCTGATTTTGATTTGGGAGTGTGTTCCGAGATGGGCGGTTGTGGCTGCTATGCGTTACCACCAGCCCGAAAGCGTAATTGGTATATCTACCCTGACATTGCTTAGTTGTGCCGTGTCACCTACCATACCGAGCCTTTACTACGAGTTTGTTTTTCTTCCGTAGCCCATGGAGTATTAAGGGTAGTCTCCCGATCTGGAGATATGCTGATACTGGATGGACTACTGGGACTATTACGTGTTAAGGGTAATATTGGGTCACTCCTTAACGTTATTTTAAAGTAAGTTTATTTTACTGTAGACATTATTATAATAGCGCAATATTACTACATAGTAAATAGTTTAACGGATCCTTAAAGGATGGGCGATCCCAAGCATCCTTTAAGTTATTGATGCATTTTTTGTTACTGTTCACTTGAGTTGATTTACAGTTCATAAGTATTTATGTCCTGACTTGAGTGTTTTGTGTTTTGCTTTACGCTCGAATCAGACTGAGTGATTCAGCATTCAAGACTCACCTTTCGGAGTTGGAGCTTTGCTTAAAGATCTAGCAATATATTTTTCTTTTAGTATCCAGTGATTTCAGTGATGTATTCTGATTTGTACCCGATGTATCTTATTACTCTTTTGTTGTATCTTATTTAACTCTGATGTATCTTATTTTTATATAGTAGCTTCATGAACTACTATCTCTTTTAATTCCGCTACATTATTACTTACTCTGTGTCTGTGATCTGTGATTATTTATTTACTGTATATTCTGAGATTTGCCAAATTTTATTTACAACGAGGTATTTTGAGCAATTCAGGTCTGACATGTGCGGATGTGAATGGTTGAAAATATGGGGTCATTACACCTTCAGTCCCTGAACTACCTTATATGGATGAATGCTAGTATTACATTGATGCCTAGTGGACAGTGTTAGCATTCCATGTGGAAAGTGCTAAAGAAAGGTAAAACGTAGCCTCAAGCCTCATCAACCAAGAATGACTGAAACATGAGAGATACAGCATGGCTACATGGGTCGCACCCATTAGGTATGTCATCGCCTTTCTAGATGACCATTCATATTTCCAAATTCAATTGTGCATATGAGCTAAGTACAAAGGTTGGGAACAACCAGGGTGATGACATATTCGGTACTATCTAGCAAGAGGTAGGCCGGTCCTATGTTGGCAGGAGTCGTTAGGCATGATCTCAGTACATTGTTCTAGACATGTACTACAGCGGACGGTACCCTAGTATCCCAGTCATTAGTTGGAATCCATTCTCCAATACGATCTTTATGGTTTTAGTTCTATACCAAATATGTTGGAATGTGAGATGCAAGCATTCCAGCTATTTTAATATTATACTTTGAATCCTTAGACTTTATTATAATATCACTGGATTTTCATTAAAAGTGTTTTTCTTATCGTAAGGTAAAAACCCATCCGTGTTTATTTGCGGCGAGGTCGTACAAGATACCTATGATTTCAAAGGATTTTTCAAGTTAATAAATCAATTAAGGTTTTTTTGTGATTTTAGTTTACTCACGCTCGTATTGCAGACTGACTTGGGCATTATTTCCTTATAATGCTTGGGTCATACCGAGCATGTTTGCAGGCAATCTTTAGATGCATTGGAGCTATGGAGTCAAATTGGAGGCCCAGGATGTACTCTTGTATTTTGAATATCTTCCGTTGTGTGTGTGTTTTGTGTAGTTTGTCTGCTGCTGTAAGGACAAGTGTTATAACTATCCAACTTTGATATGTATATGTAAAAAAAGAAGGGTCTTAGATTTTGTAAAGACTTGATTATATTATATATTAGTTCGTTGCATTTTGAGATTCCTTGTTGTTCAGTTTCTACATATCTTTCCTTCTTTCTTTCCACCAACAACCTGCCTTTCCGGCACTTGGTGGTTCGACATATGAATACCGGGGATGTATTAATGTCAACTTCTAAGGGTCGATAATCCAAGGTCGTTACAGCTTGATTCCATAATCAAAGTAGAGGAAACATAAATGAATACTATAAGGAAAATATTGCTTCAGAAGTCAAAAGCACTCAAGTTATTGTTATTTATTTTTGGCACTCTCTTTATTCATAGTATAACCATAAACAGAAAAAATAACATAAAGATATACTTATAATTATTTCTTTTATGAAATCTATGGATATATAAAAATAATTTTACTAGATATCACACACGTAATCTCTAAAAAGATACGCATATTGTTTTGGATTTGTTTGATGTTGTTGTTATACTGTCACTTAAGACAGATTTTGATTTCTGATTTTGATATGAATAAGTTTGTTTATTAGTGTTCCTTTAGATATAATAAAATTGATTTATGTATAAATTCAAACATTATTGGAATTAAAGCTTCAAATGTTTAAAATATAGCCTATATACTTGCACTGAATACCTTTTATAATGAAGTCTCAAATTTTGATTTAGTGACTAATATGATTATTTGTTTCAGCTTACTAATAATTCTAGAATGAGGCACTAATGATAAATTAGTTTATTGATATTCTAAGCGACTTAAAAGTTATAGTTTTATGTACCCCTACTAAAGAAAAGTTTAAATACGGTAAATGCAATAGTTTTTTAGGATATTGAATTTGGGAGGAGAAATAAAGTATGGATCATTGTCATTAAAGTGAATCATTATTTTTGATTTAACTATAGTTATTTCTTTGGATGATGTATAAGATTTGTTTTTTTATTAGTAATAAGTGAATCAAGAATTATGTTAACACAATAATAAACAAAATTTTCTTACGGATCATTGTCTTTAAAAAGAATCATTATCTTTGATTCAACTATAGTTATTTCATTGGATAATGTATAAGATTTTTTTTCATTCATTGATAAAGTAAATCAGGTACCATAATAAGACAATGTCAAACAAATTTTCTTCAAGTTAAGATTAATGTTTCAAGAAAACAAACTCAACAACCTCAAAGTGCATGGTCGCTAAGGAAATCCACTTAGAAAAGAAGAAGTACTATTCTAGATGATTATGTAGTATTTCTCCATAAAGATAAATAATGGATTATTGAAGATGTTTCCGTTGGCTTACATTAATCCAAACAAGATAATAGTTTGAAATGTGGATTTAAGGTATGAATGTATAGCATAAATTTATAAAGGATTGTAATGCTTGAGATCTTTCTCCTTACCTTAAGGTAATAAGACCATTGGTTATGAATAAATAAAATGACCTCTTATTGAGCTCATTTAGCATTATGGTAAGATGAAAAAGGTTAAGCATGTAAGATCGAAAGTACTCATTTAACATACATTGTAAGTTACTATACAAATAAGGATAAAGAAGTCGCTAAGGATCTAGAAGAAAATAAATAACATATAAATATATTTATAGTTATTTCTTTAATAAGATATACAGACATATAAAGTAAAGTATACTAGACATTTTTAAGCTGTTACTTAAATTTTAGTGTGTTGTTTGGATTTATTTGATATTTTTGTTAAATCGTCATGTAGTGACATTTTGATTTTCTGTTTCTAATATGAACAAATTAGGTTATTATTTTTCATTGAGAAATATTTAAATTGATTTATGAATAAATTCAAATACTGTTGGAATTAAAGCTCCAAATGTTTAAAATATAACATATGTCTACTTATGCCGAATACCTTTTATAATGATGTCTCAAATTTTGATTTGGTGATTAATATGATTATTTGTTTCATCTTACTTAATAATTCTATATTGAGGCACTAAAGACAGAAAATGCTTTATTGACATTGTTAGTGACTTAGAAATTATCATATTATGAACCCCCACCAAGGAAAACTTTTAAGATGGAAAATGCAACAGTTTTTGAGGATATTGAGTTTGGAAAGAGAAAAAAAGCATGGATCATTGTCGTTAAGGTGAATCATTATTTTGATTTAACTATACTTTCTTCTTTAAATAATGTATTAGATTTTTTTCTTTTCATTGACAACGAGTAAATTAGGAACTGAGATAAGACAATGCTAAACAAAATTTTCTTATGGATCGTTGTTTTTAAAGAAGATCATTACCTTTAATTCAATTACAGTTACTTCTTTGGTAATGTAACGACCCGTAAATTTTTAATAATTTTATTAAAATATTTAACCGAATTTTTATGAAATTTTAAATAATTGAATTTCGAAATAAAAATTTTAATATTTAGAATACGTCTACATAAGCATAGCAAGTGGTAAATTTTCATTAGATAATTTGGAAGTTTATTTTGTTGTGTAATTTTATTTCATTCAAATCAGTTAAAAATTGATGTAAATAAATATAATTGAAACCTGAATATTTTTATATGATAAATTTGTAAATCATCTTCTGAATGGGGCATCATATTTCGTTTCATTAAATTTGGACTGTTATTGCTTCGTTTATCTTATTTTCAACATTTTAGCAGCATTTTCGATACCGATTATCGACCTTTGATAAGATGATCGTATCGTAGATATATGCATACCGTTTTGATCATCTCATCATTCTGATCTCCACGGTATATTCGTTTGTGTTTTGGAGTCCAGGAGACGGTGAAAAACAAGGAACGACTAGCCATACCGGTTCCGTATTCAAGTCTTTTGGGTTCGTATGTCTCTTCACTTTTCCGACCCTATAAACCCAACATTTGGCCTTCATGTCCCTTGATTTTTCATATATATATATATATATGTATGTATATACATATCTATCCGTGCCTTTTCATTTCAGTTGCTTCTCCTTCCTTGCTAAAAAAATAAAAATAAAAATAAAAATAAAAAGATGAATATATATTTCCCTGGCCTCCTCACCTCCTTGAATGCCAGCGCACGCACATCTCCCTCCTATTCTCTCTCTTTTTTGCCTTCCCACCTGACTTCTACTCCACCACTTCACTATGCTCATGCCCCACCCCATCAAGCCCAGCTCCAACATGCAGCCGAAGCCTCATCACCGAGCTCCTTCTGCAAGTGCTGCATCTCAGCAGCCTTTTCCTCTTTTACTTTTTTCTCTCCTCCCCAACATAAACTCCCCTGGAAAAACCAAATCGCCAGCACGCCAAAATATCTCCCTACATTTCACCCTCTTTTGGCCGAGCCTTCCTTCTCCCTCTCGGTGACACGCAACCCAGACTCCAACTGCCTACGCACGCAAGCACTCCTATCTTCTCTTTACTTTATATAGGTAATATATATTTGTTGATGTATACAAGTATTAAGTTGTTTGTGTATATTTATTATATTTTATCTGTAGATTATATGTATAAGTATATTATAGAGGAAGTTTAACTCTTTTGCTCTATTTCATAGAAAAATATGTTTCTTTATAATTTATCTGGGCTTGATACATATATATGATGTATATATCTCATGCATATATATGTGTGTGTTTGTGTGTGTGTGTGTCTACAAAATATTTTTATTATAAAAGAAGTTGTTTATATATGATAGTTAGACCTATATGTTTATGTAAGTTTATATATATGTTAGTTGTATGTATAATCTACATCTGGTACGTATATATATAAGTTATATTCTGTTATTCAAATTTAAAGGTATATATATATAGTTTATATAAAGTCTGCTATCTAAAATGTTATATGAGTTATTTTATAGATAAAGCTGTTTATAACATATATATATATATATACACACACACACAATGTATATAATGTTTATAAAGTATGTACATTAGCTGGACCTGTCATAGCCATGACTAGTCACTTTTATATAGTTGTATATGCAATCTGTAAAGTATTTTATATTTAGTTTCAACAGCTATGGATGAATACATAAAATATAAGTGGTTCCAAATCTTTAATATTTAATTCTTTTATATAAAAATTGAGTTTTAAAATATAATATGTATGTAAAGTTGTATATTGGTTCTATATAATAGTTATATGTATATATATATAAGTATATTCTGTGATTTAAGTTTATATCAAAAGATACAAATTTTAAGTATATATATAAGATATATTAGTCAGTTATGTCTTAATGTAAAGACTTATAATAGTTTGCTTTATATATAGGCTATTTATTTATTTGTTTATAAGTGTGTGTGTGTATATTTATTTATTTCAAATTATATCATGTAGATATGTTTATTTTTATATGTGTTTTTATTTAAAACAATGATTTTGATATATATATATATATATATATATTGAAAATTAAATATATATATATACACACGTATATATTTAATTTAATATGTGTTTAAATTAATATTGATTTGAAAATAAATTAATATATATATACATTCTGCTTCTATCTGGATAATTCTGATTTATTTCATCAATTTCTTATCTATCAGCGTTGTCCGTCAAATCCGTGTTCAACATACGTTACTTTGAGATCTGTTGTTGGATCGGTCGATAGTCTAGATCATGACTCAAATCGTAGCTTTTCTTCTTATCTATTCTCTCTAGCCTTGAAAGGTGAGCAATCACTCATGATTAACATTCTTATATTTATTAAATTTGATTTCAATTGAAACGACAATTGAAATATGCAGATGTTAGTTATTAAACTGCTATAAATATGATATACCATTATCTGTAACTGTTTAACTATGACATCTGACACCATGATATGTTTACATCTTATCTGTTATTGATGATATACGCATGTTGTTGATATTATTACTATTATCATATGTAACAACCCGGATATTTTAACGCTTTTATTTAATTTAATTAACTGTTTTGTGTGAAATAATATATATATATATATATATATATAAACGATAAAATTTTGAAATATAAATTGATATTTGGAATGCGTCTAGTTAAACATAGCAGTTGGCAAATTTTCGTCCGAAAATACGAAAGTTTATTTTGTGCGTAAATTTACTTCAATTTAATCAGTTAAAAAGCGATGAAAATAAAATGTTTTCGAAACCTAAATATTTTTATATAGAAAAATTCTAAACCATCTTTTGAGCAAACTCTATTTTTAGTTTTTCCAAATTGGGACATCTTTGGCTCCGTCGATCTTATTTTTCTTGCAATTTCCGCCAGTAGAAAATTTCGAATTTTATTCTTCTTTTATGAAACTAGGCTGAATTATAATCCCTTTTCCACTTTTCATTTTGTCAAAATTCGATTCCTATATCTCTAAATCTGCAATTTTCGACATAAAACACGCATTTATTTGTCGTATTTTCTATTTTATTTTATTTGGGTCTTGGGTTTGGGCTAGATTTGATTTGAGCTTGGTCTGTTAGGCTAGTTATTGGGTTTGGAATCCTAATGGTCACCTAAAGGGTCACGTACCTTTTCCTAATAGATGTTTCTATCAAGAAACAAGTACGTAGATTTCTTCTGGCTTCTCATTTGTCTTCCTCTTCTCAGTTGTCTGTAGAAAAAAAAGTACAAAAGCTACTTCTCCTTCCTCCTCCATCATTTCCCAATCCAATTCCCATGATCCCTAGCTCCTTCTACCTAGCCTCCATCTTCCTCTCCTCTCTCTCTCGGCCATACACCCACCCTCCTCCTTGCCGCTGTCCACTCACCTCACCCATGGCCTACCCCTTCTCGGTCACCTACACTTTTGCCTTGGCCACCCACACACCCACACAGTCTACCCCCCTCCATCCTCCTCTCGGTCTCACACACTCCATCCCTCCTCCATAACCACCCTCTAGCCACGGTCGTCATCCTCTACCCCACCATACCCACCACCTACACGCGCCTCGTCACCCAACCAAGCCATATTGGCACTAGGACGGGCCTCCTTTTTCTTTAGGCCGAGCCACTTTATCCTTAGACCGAGCCATATTTTCCTCCTCTCTTCATTTATATAAAAAAAGTTTTCAAAGTTTTGAATCTTGGATCGTTCGTGTTCGTGTCTTTCTTTCGATTGTTGTGCTTATAGTGCCTCTTTCGTAGTCATAGTCATTCGTTCTCTAGCCACGAAAGGGGAGCGATGACTCATGACTTACATACTTATATTTTTAGTGAATTGATATCAACTGAATTGTTGTTGAAATGTTAATAGGTGCCTGGTAATAATATATATTTGGTTATGATATGTATCACACATGATAATGGATCCTGTTATTGTTATATGACACGATATGTAACTAATGTTATATTTATCATATTTATTGTTATCACACTGCAAGTTCCCTTACAATAGGTTGAAATGATACATACGCTAATGATGTTGTAGATTAGGGAAAATTGTTATGGGCTGAAATGATAGGCTTGAGTGATTTTATTGATTTTTGAAATTTACTTCGGATTGCAAGTTGAAATGATACATACCCGGGAATTTGAAATTTTCACATTGATATGATTTATGACTTTATCACTTGATCATAGGGTGGAAAATTTTATGCGGCCACCGTGGTTAGTTTCAATGTAATTTCTAAAATAATTAAGTACGTTTTGGATATACAAATTTGATTTTTTTTTAACTTAAAGTACATTTAATGATTTTATTTGAAATTTATATAATAACATTTTATATGTTTGAATTTTTTTATAAGTTAATATACGGTTTAAAAAGTAAATTTAAAATTTTAACTTATAATTTATTTACTTTAATTAAATAACTTATTAATATAATTTTTAATTTAATATAATAATATAATTTTTAATTTAATATAATGACATAATTTTTAATTTAATATAATAATAAAATTTTTAATTTAATAATAATATAATTTTTAATTAAATATAATAATATACTTTTTTAACTTAATATAATAATACAGATTTAATTTAATATAATAATAAAAATAGTTTAATATAACATAATTAGTAGAGATTTTATATATTAACTTAAATGAGTAAAATGAGTTTAGTAGAGAATGAATTGTAATTAAATCTGATTTAAAGGAATTAAATTTAGTTAAGATTTTATTTCAAGTTTAAATAAATGTGATTTTGAATGTAATAAATAGAGTTAAGGTGAAATAGGAAAAGATTGTTTTAGAATCTAAAATATAATGAAGTTAAATATTTTAGTATTGATTTAAAAAAATTATGATTTATTAATTTTAAATTCTTTATGAACAAATATCATGGTATGTAAAATGTAAGCATTTGGTTGTTAAAGAGACTGGGGTCGGATATTGTCGTACTCTCTTCCAATTCTGAAACCACTTCACCAACTTTGTATGCGGTGTAGAATCTAGAACGAAGTAGGATGGTTTGACGATGTTGCTGCATTGAGGTATGAAACGATCCCTAAATAAGATGACTGAAATAGAAGCAATTGACGGGCCAAGTGAGGTGGCTCCTCCGATTGGACACACTTCTTCGATACAATATCTCTTACCATTGTGATTGATTGGTGCGCACCTTTGATTTTGGCAGTATTTTACGAGGTTGGCAGTAGCTGCGGCTATGAGTTACCACCAGCCCAGAAGTGTAAATTGGTAGAATCCTACCCAGGGTATAGCCTCGCGTGCCCTGTCATCTACCTTATCGAGCCTACTACGATTTTTGTTTGTGTCGTACCTATGGAGTGCTCCCTAATAGCCCACTGGTTTAGTGGAGTTTACAGTACCGTATAGACTGCGGCATTAATAAAATGTGTTAAGGAGGATATGGGTAATGCCTTAACGCTATTTTAATACTTTACTGATAGACATTACATATATTGCATATATCACTACATATGTAATAGTTTAATGGATCCTTAAAGGATGGGCGATCGCAAGCATCCTTTAAGTTACTGGCGCATTTTATGGTATAGTTCACTTGAGTTGATTTACTTTTATAAGTATGTATGTCTTGACTCGCGTTTTTTGTTTGATTTTATGCTCGGGTCATCCTGAGTATCACAGCTTTGGATTCTTCCTTTGGAGCTAGAGATCAATTGGAGATTTAGCTATCTATCTGTTATTTTCTATTTCAGTTATTTCCCTTCAGTCATTTGCTTATGTATTGATGGACTTATATATTTAGATTTCTAGTTGTATTTGCTTTCAGACAAAGATATTGTGTATTTGTTTTGAGACTATGTATTTAGTAGCTTAATGAACTACTATGTTTATTTATTCCACTGTGAGATATTCTGCTATTCTGTGTCTGTGATTCCGTGATTAATTTTATTTTCCCCAAATTATTAACAATCTGTTGTGTTGAATGATCCAAGTCTGACATGTGTGGTTTCATTGTCGATTTAAATGGTCCAAAATAGCGGGATGTCACATTTGGTTTCAGAGCTTTAGTTTTAGGCGAAACTTAGCCTACGGGGTAAAAACTCATTAGAGATAGGGTAGAGATACCCTAGAATGAGTAAAATCAGTCTTAGAATCATTTCTTATGATAGAACGTATTTTGAAAGTATAAAATTGTTTTAAATGGTTTTAAAAGATTTTGAACATAAAATTTAATCCTTTTCCTAAAATATCATTCCTTGCGAATCCATCTTGTTTGTTAGGATTCTTTGATTAGGATTACATTTAAGTTTGAATCTTTATCTTTATTCTTTTCCAAAAATCCATTCTTGAATTTCCAGGACGAATCGTAGGATTGCCAAAGGTAGGGGTCGGGGAATTGCCCTAGCACTAGAACCCGTTGCACCAGTTAGATTCACCAATCTTTGTAAGGAGTTCACTGAGATTGGCGGTACTAAGTTCACTAAAGCAGAGAACATCATTGAAGCTCAGCAGTGGCTGAGGAGTTTAGGGAGGATTTTCACTAGTCTTGAGATCACCGATGCTCTGAAGCGTCACTTAGATGCTTGGTAGTTGCAGGAGGTAGCCCAGGATTGGTGGAAGTCTGTTACAGCACACACTATTAAGGTAGTTATCACTTGGGAGCAGTTTAGGTATAATTTTGAGTTGGATATAAGTTGGTTATCTCTTTGGAGTCTTTCTAAAGTCTTGATATCGTATTTCAGGGATGCTTTTGTAGCTAAGTGGATGGCCAAAGCCGAGAAATGTCAGCTATACAAGGAATTTATGGATCTTAAGCAGGGGAATATGACATCTTCTGAGTATGAGAGTAAATTCAACAAACTATCCAAGTTTGGTCCTGACTTGATTGATACCCCTTTTAAGAAGAATGAGAATTTATTGTTGGAGCTCGCCCAGAGTATTATGATCGTTTGATTTCCCACATGCACAGACCTTTTACTGGTTTGATGGATATGGCTATTAGATATGAGAAGAAGCATCTGTCGTTCGTGTGCCTTCATCTCAGTCTTCTTCTAGCAGCTCCAAGAAGAGAAAGTCCAACTTCCATGAGCAGAAGAAGAATTGGCAGAAGTCTCAAGGTTTAAGATCTTCTTCTCATAGATTGCCTATTGATCCATCTTTTATTACTTGCTTCAAGTGTGATCAGAAGGGACACTATGCCAACAGCTGTCCTAGTTCAGTCGGAGTTTCTGTCCCACCAGTCCAAATGACTAGGCGTGATCTTTGCCATATTTTCTTGTAGCTTGTCCATTTCAAGAAGGATTGTCCTACATAGCAGAAGGACAAGCTATCTGGAATCTTCCTAGTTACCTCTTCCACTCCTTCTACTCCTAGGATACCCAAGGTACTCTTCAGGGCACCTTTACTTTGCTTAATTTTCCTATTTGTGTTCTATTTGACAGTAGAACCTCTTATAACATAATTTCTATGGATCTTTGAGATAAATTTGAGCACATCCTTTCACCTGAATATGCAACTGAACATTTATATGTCTCTTATCCTATTGGTGTTTCCGTGAACCTTAGTAGGATTTGCAAAAAGATGAAACTCTTCTACAACAACCATCGTTTTTATGGTGATTTCTATGTTCTTGGTTGCGATGCTTTTAATATGTTGCTTGGAAGAGATTGGCTAAAGAAACATGAAGCCGTTATCTCTTGTAAATCCCGAGATGTTTCTCTTGTTGATGATAAGGGTAATCCTTTGGTGATTGAGTGTTGTATGCCTCGGGATTATGCTGGCAATTTTATCTTTTCTCTTGACTCTTCTCCTAGTGATCTTGATTCAACTCCTATGGTTCGACTCTATCTGATGTATTTGGTGAAGTCACTTCTTTACTTTCTAAATGGGAACCAAATTCCGTATTGATCTTATTCCTGGAGCTTAGCTATTATTTCTTCCTCCCTGAAGAATGGCACCCCAAGAGAAGGTCGAGTTGAGGAAGCAAATTGAAGACTTGTTCTCCAAGGATCTTATTAGACCTAGTCATTCAGAATGGGGAGCAGTTGTGGTTTTTGTCACTAAGTCTTATGGTTATTTGAGGATGTATGTTGATTATAGGGAACTGAATAAGGTCACTATGAAAAACAGATATCATATGCCTCGTATCAGTGATATGTTCGATCAGCTCCATGGAGCTAAAGTGTTTTCTCAGCTTGATCTTGCTACCGGTTTCCACCAGCTTAGAGTTGCCAGGGAAAGTATTTTCGAAACTGCTTTTCGTACTGAGAATAGTTTCTATGAATGGTTATTTATGCATTTTGGTATAACTAATGTCCCCGTTATCTCTGTCGATCTTATGAATCATGTTTTATGTGATGTTCTCAACAAGTTTGTTCTAGTCATCGTAGATGACATTCTTGTCTTTTCTAAGTCAAAGGTGGAGCATGAATTTCATTTGAGCCTTGTTCTTGGAACCCTTAGGAGTCATCAGTTGAAAGCTAAATTAACGAAATGCCATTTCTGGAAAGATGAAGTCCGAATTCTTGGGAATATTGTTTTTGGTAACGGAGTTTCCGTTGATCCAGTTAAGATCGCTGCGATCAATGTAAGTCTATCCTTTTACTTCTTTCAAAATTTAATTTCCTTATCTTTCTTTGTAATCCTTATTCCCTATTCTTTTATAGGATTTGGAAAAACCTAAGACTCCTTTTGATATTTGTAGCTTTTTGGGCCTTGTTGGTTGTTATCCGAGATATATAGAGAATTTTGCTTAGATTGTTGCACCTCTCATAGCTTTGACTCGTAAGAATGCTAAGTTTATCTAGGATGATAAGTGTGAAGCTACATTCAATGAGTTAAAGCGTAAGCTTAGTTCTGCATCTGTTCTTACCATTCCAAATGGAAGCGAGGGATTAACGGTATATACTGATGCTAGTCGAGAAGGTTTGGGAGCTATTTTGATGCAGAATGGGAAGATTATTGCTTATGCCAATCCTCAATTGAAGACCCACAAAGCCAATTATGCAGCCCATGATTTGGAATTGCTTGCCGTAATGTTTTCTTTGAAGTTATGGAGACATAATCTTTTGGGAATTAAGTTTGAGCTTTTTAAAGATCACCGGTTATTGAAGTATATTTTCACCCAGAAGGATTTGAACTAGAGGCGGGTTAGATGGCTTGAGTTTCTAGCTTCTTATGACCTCAACATCAACTATACTCCCAGGAAAGTAAATGTTGTGGCCGATGCCTTAAGCCGGAAGAAAGCTATGTTGTGTCAGCTTGTTGTTTCTTCCTCTCCTATGGATGTATTGTTGCTAAGAAAGATGAGGATGAGATGCCGAGGCTTAGTAAGGAGAATATTCATAATAGGGTAGGTGGTAACCAAGTTGGAATAGGAGAACATATTGATGATAAAGGGATTCTAAGGATTAATAATCGGATTTGTGTTCCAAATGTCGATGGATTGAGGCAAGATTTACTTCGGGAAAATCATCAGTCTAGAGTTTCTATTCATCCTGGTGTGATGAAGATGTGTCAGAATATGAAGAAGTTATATTGGTGGAGAGGTATGAAGCATGATATCTCCCTTTATGTTAGTAGGTGTTCCACTTGTCATAAGGTTAAGGCCAATCATCAGAAGACCGCTGGATTATTGCAACCACTTGAGATTCCCAATTGAAAGTGGTAACAGGTTTCTATGGATTTTATTGATTGATTACCGAGGACTAGAAAAGGTAATGAGATTATATGGGTAGTTGTTGATAGATTGACCAAGTCGACTGATTTCATTCCGATTAGGTCTAACCGAAATGCTTCTAGTTTTGCTGGGATTTATGTGACAAAGATTGTTCGACTTCATGGTGTTCCGATCAGTATAGTTTGTGATACAGACGCCATCTTTACCAGCCAGTTTTGAAGAACATTTCAGGAAGCTATAGATACTCGTCTGAATCTGAGCACGACTTATCATCAGCAGACCGACGGTTAGACGAAAAGAGTGAATCGGATTCTGGAAGATCTTCTTCGTGCCTGTGTTCTTGATTATGGAGGGTTTTGGGAAGATTATCTCCCTCTCATTGAATTTACATAAAACAACGGCTATCAGTATAATCTTAAATATTTAATTTAAGGTCACCTTAAGCGCTAATCTATCTAATTCCATCCTTTGAATTTAGGCTAGTATCGCAATGTCGCCGTTTGCTGCTCTTTAAGGACGACCTTGCAAATCTCCATCTTACCGGATTGAATCCAGTGATCGATTGGTTCTTGGTCCTGATACGATTTTAGAAGCATCTGAGATGGTTAAGGAGAATAAGAGGAAGATGAGGATTACTCAAGAAAGGCAGAGGAAGTATGCTGATAGGCGAAGGAGGAGTTTGGAATTTGTAGTAGGTGATCAGGTTTTTCTTAAGATCTTTCCATTGAAGAATGTGATTTGGTTTGGTCGGAATGGGAAGCTTGCTCCTAGATTCATCAGTCCTTTTTGCATCTTAGATAGAGTTGGTCCTTTAGCTTATCATGTAGATTTTCTTGAGAAGTTATCTAGAGTGCATAATATGTTCCATGTTACGCATCTTCATAAGTATCTTCATGATCCATCTTTGATTGTTCAGCTTACTGTACTCTAGAGTTTAAATGTTGAGAGAAACCTTACTATCGAGAGGAAGCCACTTCGTATTGTTGATAGAGGTACGAAGCGGCTGAGAAGGAAATCTGTCAACCTGGTCAAGGTGCAGTGGAGTACTGATGATCAGGATTGTACTTAGAAGATGGAGGAGAGCATACGTGCTTCGAATCCGGAGTTGTTCGTTCCAGGTACTATTCCTTAGTCTATTTTATCTTTCTTTTCTTTATTTCATGTGTCTTGTTCCATTTTGAAGACGATCCATTTTGAAGACGAAAAGTTTTGAGTGTGGGAGAATGTAACGACCCGTAAATTCAATCGAAATTTTAAAAGAAATTCTATTTGAATTTTGATTTAAATTATTTTAAAAATTAATGAATTTAAAGTTATATATCAATTTTTGAGATATGGAGTAAAATATTTTTCCAAATTCAATAAAATTAAAATATTTTTGAAATTTCAAATTTTGGTCAAACTTAAGTTTGACTATTGGTTGAAAATCTTAAATTTAAAATTTAAATTTTTATTCTTTTTTATGAAACTAGGCTTAATTCTAATCTCCTCTCCATTTTTCGTTTCGTTAAAATCCGATTCCCACATCTCTAAATCTGCAATTTTCAGCATAAAACACGCATTTATTTGGTGTATTTTCTATTTTCTTTTATTTGGGTCTTGGGTTTGGGCTTGATTTGATTTGGGCTTGGTCTGTTAGGCTTAGTTATTGGGATTGGAATCCTAATGGTCTCCTAAAGGGTCACGTACCTTTTCCCAACAGATGTTTGTGTTGAGAAACAAGTACGTAGATTTCTTCTGGCTTCTCATTTGTCTTCCTCTTCTCAGTTGCCTGCAGAAAAAAATAAGAAGGTTCATCTCCTTCCTCCTCCATCCATTTCCCAATCCAATTCCTATAATCCCTAACTCCTTCTACCCCCTCTTCCTCTCCTCCCTCACTCTTGGCCATATACCCACCTTCCTCCTTGCCGTCATCCACTCACCTCACCCACGGCCTACCCCTTCTCAGCCACCTACATTGCCTCGGCCACCCACACACCCCACACGACCTACCCCCTCCATCCTCCTCTTAGCCTCACACACTCCATCCCTCCTCTATACCCACCCTCTAGCCACGGCCACACTCCTCTACACCACCATACCCGCCACCTACACGCGCCTCATCACCCACCCGAGCCGTATTGGCACTAGGCCGAGCCTCCTTTTGCTTTAAGTCGAGCCACTTTAGCCGTAGACTGAGCCATATTTTCCTCCTCTCTTCATTTATAAAAAAGTTTTCAAAGTTTTGAATCTTGGATCTTTCATATTTGTGTCTTGCTTTGGAATGTCGTGCTTGTCGTGCCTCGTTCGTGGTCTTAATCATTTATTCTCTAGCCATCAAAGGTGAGCGATCACTCACGACTTACATACTTATATTTTTAGTGAATTGATATCAATTTAATTATCGTTGAAATGTTAATAGGTGCTTGGTAATAATATATATTTTGTTATGACATGTATCACACATGATAATGGATCATGTTATTATTATATGACCGATATGTAACTAATGTTATATTTATCATATTTTTTGTTATCACGCTACAGATTCCCTCACTATGGGTTGAAATGATACATATCCGAATGATCTTGTGGACTAGGGAAAATCATTATGGGCTAAAATGATAGGCCCGAGCGATTTTATTAATTTTTGAAATTTAATAGGGATTGTTGGTTGAAATGATATATACTCGGGAATTTAAATTTTTCGGATTGAAATGATATATGTCCGTATCACTTGACCATAGGGTAGAAAATTATATAAAGATATGGTGGTTAGTTTCAGTGTAATTTCTAAAATAATTAAGTATGTTTTGGATTTATAAATTTGATTTTTTTAACTTAAAGTAAATTTAATGATTTTTTTGAAATTTATATAATAATATTTTATATGTTTAATTTTTTTTATAAGTTAATATATGGTTTAAAAAGGAAATTTAAGGTTTTATCTTGTAATTTATTTACTTTAACTATATAACTTATTAATATAATTTTTAATTTAATATAATAATACAATTTTTAATTTAATACAATGATATAATTTTTAATTAATATAATAATAAAAAATTAATTTACTTAATAATATAATTTTTAATTAAATATAATAATTTACTTTTTGACTTAATATAATAATATAGATTTAATTTAATGTAATAATAAATATAGTTTAATATAACATAATTAGTAGTGATTTTATATATTAACTTAAATGAGTAAAATGAGTTTAGTAGAGAATGAATTGTAATTAAATCTGATTTAAAGGATTTTAATTTAATTTAGATTTTATTTCAAGTTCAAATAAATGTGATTTTAAATGTAATAAATAGAGTTAAAGTGAAATGAGGAAAGATTGTTTTAAAATCTAAAATATAATGAAGTTAAATATTTTAATATTAATTTAAAATAAATTATGATTTATTAACTTTAAATGTTTTATAAAAAATACCACGATGTGTAAAATGTAAGCGTTTGGTTGTTAAAGAGATCAGGGTCGGATATTGCCATACTCTCTACCAATTCCGAAAACACTTCACTAACTATGTACACGGTGGAGAATCCAGAATGAAGTTGGATGGTTTGACGACGTTTCTGCATTGAGGTATGAAACGAGCCCTAAATAAGATGACTGAAACAGGAGCAATTGACAGGCCAAGTGAGGTAGCTCCTTCGGTCGGGCACACTTCTTCTATACCATATCTCTTACCTTTGTTATTGATAGGTGCGCGTCTTTGATTTTGGGAGTGTTGTATGAGGTGCGTGGTAGCTACAGCTATGCGTTACCACCAGCCCGGAAGCGTAAATTGGTAGAATCCTACCCAGGGTATAGCCTCGCATGCCTTGTCATCTACCTTATCGATCCCACTACGATTTTGGTTTGTGTCATACCTATGGAGTGCTCCCTGATAGCCCACTGGTTTGGTGGAGTTTACAGTACTGTATAGACTACAACATTTATAAAATGTGTTAATGAGGATATGGGTAACGCCTTAACGCTATTTTAATACTATACTTTACTGATAGACATTACATATATAACGTATATTACTACATACGTAAATAGTTTAACGGATCCTTAAAGGATGGGCGATCCCAAGCATCCTTTAAGTTACTGATGCATTTTATGGTATAGTTTTCTTGAGTTGATTTACTTTTATAAGTATGTATGTCCTGACTCGAGTGTTTTGTTTGTCTTTATGCTCGAGTCAGCCTGAGTATCATAGCTTTGGATTCATCTTTTGAAGCTTGAGATCTGCTGGAGATTTAGCTATCTAACTATTATTTCCTATTTCGTTTATTTCCCTTCAGTCATTTGCTTATGTATTAGTGGACTTATGTATTTGGATTTCCAATTGTATTTTTTTAGACTATGATATTATGTAATTGTTTTGAGACTATGTATTTAGTAGCTTCATGAAATACTATGTTTATTCATTCCATTGCGAGATATTCTGCTATTCTGTATCTATGATTCTATGATTGATTTTATTTGCCCTAAATTTATTAACAATATGTTGTTTTGAACGATCCAAGTCTGACATGTGTGTTTTTTTTGTTGATTTGAATGGTCCAAAATAGCAGGATTTTACAATCTGTAATAAGACCTAACAACCATACTAATCTAATTGACTACCAACTACCTATATAAATATAATATAGACATACCCTCAAAGCAGACAAGGATAAATATCTATAATCTTATCCTCTGTCTCCCAAGTACAGTCCTTCTCCTTGTCGTTCCATTGTACTTTCACCAACTTGACTGTCTTATTCCTTAATCTTTTCTCATCTCTAGCTACAACCTGAACTAGTTGTCTAACAATAGTCAAATTAGGCTACGCTACTAAATCATCCAACCCTATTGGTGGAATAGTAGTCTCTAGATCATGCACATACTTGCGAAGATGAGACACATGAAATACATTATGAACACCTACCAAATCGCTCAACAACTCTATTCTGTATGCGAGCTTTCCAGTCCTCTCTATAATTTAGAATGGACCTACATATCTTGAGGCTAACTTCCCTATCTTTCCAAATTATATCACACCCTTCATTGGTGACACCTCAATGAAAATCTCATCTCCAACTGAGAATTATAAGTTCGCCTTTTATCTTCGTAACTCTTCTGTCTTGACTGAGCTTCCTTCATCCTTCCTTGTATTAACTCAATCTTCTTTGACGCCTCTCTAACCAAATATGGACCTAAGACTAATCTGTCTCCAGTCTCCAACCAACATGATGGTGATTTACATGGTCTTCCATACAAAACTTCAAACGGCAACATTCCTTTACTTGTCTGATAACTATTATTATAGGAAAACTCAGCCAAATGTAGGTGATCCTCCCAAGATCCACCAAAATCTATACAAAAGCTCTCAGTAAATCATCGAGTACTTTGTTGACTCTCTTTGTCTACCAATCTGTCTGAGGGTGATACGCAGTACTCATATTAAGCTTGGTACCCATCACTTCCTATAGACTCCTCCAGAATTCACTAGTGAACAAAGCATCTCTATCACTTACTATACTACATGGAACTCCTTGCAGTTCAACTATGTTCTTCAGTAACGACTTAGCTAAAACAGGTGTCGTTTTGGGTGATTTAACTGGAATGAAATGGGCACTCTTGGTCAATCTTTCCGCTATAACTCATATACTTTCATTACCTCTATTTGATCTTGGCAACCCATTTATAAAATCCATAGATATTGAATCCCATGTCCAAATTGGAATCTCTAAAGGATGAAGCAACCCACTTGGTTTCTGATGCTCAGTTCTCACTTGTTGACAGTTTGCACACTGCCTAATCCACAAGCCAACATCCCTCTTCATACCTTCCCAATAGAAGCCTTTTCATATCCCGATTCATCTTAGTCCCTCCAGGATGAATCGTAAACTTGTATTGATGACATTCTCTAAGAGTTTCTTTCTTTAAGTCTTCCACATTCGGAACACACAGCCATCCCTTCTTTCTTAGCCATCCTTTCAAATCAAGGTTAAAATCCCATAAATCATCGATCTCTGTTCCAACCTCCAGTCTTCTTAACCTTTCATTTAATACTGGATCCTCCTTATGCTTAGAAACAATTTTCTCAATAAATACTGGTCGATATTCTAAACAAGACAACCTGGCGGTATTTTGACTAAAACCAACAGTTGATCTTAAGTGCACATCACAACCGCCTAAAGCTTCTAAATCCTTCAACTCCGGTAACATAGCTAACGACACATTCTGATGTCTCCTGCTTAGAGCATCGGCTACTTTATTACCTTTTCTTGGTGTAAATTCTATACCAAAATCATATGCAACCAAAATATCCAGCCACCTCTGCTGCCTTATATTGAACTCCTTCTAAGAGAATAAATACCGTAAAGACTTATGATTGGTATACAGCCCAAATCTCTCCCCTAAGAGATAATGTCTATAAATCTTTAATGCGATGATCATAGCAGCCAACTCCAAGTCATGAATAGGATATCTAACTTCATGCGGTCTAAGCTACTTAGATGCGTAGGCAATAACTTTACTATTCTACGTCAACACCACTCCTAAACCAATTCCACATCCATCAGTATACACCACAAATCCTTGGTTTTCGTCTAGAACTACTAACACGGGTGCATTAGTCAACTAATGCTTTAACTTAAGGAATGCCTCGTCACATTTGTCAGACCAAAAAAATCTCACTTCCTTCATCATTAACTCAGTTAAGGGTGCAACTATCCGCGAGAAATCCTTAATGAATCTCTAGTAGTAGCCATCAAGTTTAAGAAAACTCCTGATCTCAGTCACCATATCCGGTCTCTTCCAATTATTCATGGCTTCGATCTTATCTGGATCAATTGACAATCCTTTCTCTAAAGCCACGTGACCAAGAAATTTTACCTCTTTCTTCCAAAAATGATACTTGGTAAACTTCACCTTTAGCTGATTCTATCTCAGCGTCTCAAGTACCAATCTAAGATGGATTTCACGATATCTCTCATCGCTAGAGTAGACTAGAATGTCATCTATAAACACCAACACAAACTATCTAAATACTCTTGGAAAACTCAGTTCATCAAATCCATAAAGAAAGCAGACGCATCTGTTAATCCAAGTGGCATCACCAACCACTCATATGAACCATACTGAGTACGAAATGATGTCAAATGAAACTGTCCTCGGCCACTCTTAATTAATGGAAACCCGTCGCCAATTCCAGCTGGTAAAACAGTCTGGCTCCACTTAACTGATCAAACAAATCATCTATTCTTGGCAAAGGATACTTATTCTTAATTGTCCTTTTGTTTAACTTGCGATAGTCAATGCACATCCTTAATGACCCATCTGGTTTCTTTACGAACACCTCGGCTTCTCCCCAAGGCGAACTGCTTAGTCTAATAAAACTCCTTCCTTCTAGATCCACTAATTGCACCTTTAACTCCTTTATCTCAGTTAGTGTCATCCTGTTAGGTGGTGTACTTACAGGTTCTGCTTCTAGCACAAGATCTATTCTAAACTCATTAACTCTTTTCGGGCATAGACCCGTCACTAGCTCAAAGACATCTGCAAACTCTCTTGCTACCTGAACCTGACTTAACTCATTTCCTACCTCCATAGCATTAAGCATAGCACTAACACTTCGGTCGGTATTCTCTACTGAGAATATCACTCGGTTATGATTATCAGGGCGTCTCAGTGATATTTCCCTATCCTGGCAAAATATACTAGCCTTATACCTACTCAACCAATCCATAACCAAAATGATCTCGAAATCAATGGCATACTAAATGCATCTAAATTTATGACCCAACAAATTAAGTTTTAACTGGTCACATCTTAACAATAGAGATGCATATCCTCCTATTGGATTCGCAACCCTTAAGGAAGTAACTAGGTAGGTGGGTTTTAAGCATAATCTATCAACCAAACACTGAGATATAAATGACACACCGATATCAAAAATACTTTAACTGGAATACTCTGAATCAAAAGCATACCTTCCATCACAGTCTTTCCTTTATCAGTTGCGGTAAGCCTAGGTGGTCCTATAGCAAGAACTTTTCCTTTGTCCTCCCTAACTGGCTCCGAACACCGATTCTTGTTATTCCCAACTTGATCACAATTGATGCATTTAAATTCTTCTTATTTGTAGGTTTCTTCTCATTTCCTAACCGTCATACATTAGCAAAGTGACACTTCTTGTCACACTTATAGCAAACTACTCGACCTTTGACTTCTTAGTAGTATCTCCCTTCTGGGCTCCCTTCTTTTTAAAGACCTTTCTCTTCTTCCCTTGAGAAGTTTGAGTTTCCACAGACTTCTCTTTAGCTAAATCAAAAAGTAACTCCTCATGGCGAATGGCCATCTCCACCACTATATTACAAGGATCGCGGACATGTGTCAGGGTCATTCTAGCAAGGCCTCAATCCCCGGATAAACTTCTCATTCCTTTTGATGTTAGTATCTATAACAACATATCCATGTCGAGATAGTTCTTCAAACTTATAGCATACTAGACTATTGATATCTCTCCTTGCACTAAATTCATAAATTACCTCATCATCTTAAACCTAGCAAATTTAGGTACAAACTTTTGCTTAAATCTTGTTTTAAAGTTAGCCTAAGTTAACTTCTTTTTCGGAACTCTAGCAGTGACACTATTCCACAAATATAGTGTTGACCCCTACAAGTGGCTAGAGGCCAACCTTCTCTTTTACTCATCATTCAGACCCAAAACCAGTAAATATACGCTCACAATACAATAACCAATTCTGAACCTCTATGGCACTCTCTGTTCCCAAGAATGGCTTTCCACCCAAACGGTGTAATCTCTATTCGGCAAAGCAATATTCCCAACTGTAGCCACAAGATTAGCTCCTCCTAAATTTTCAGCAACGCCAGTAGTAGCCCCTGCTTGCATCAAACCAGCAAAGAACTGATACATTACCTCTATATCTACTTGTGGGTTTCCCGCACCAACATTGGCTTCAGCATTTTCGTTACTGGCATTAGCCGGTCGACCCGGGTTTCTTCGGGTAAAGGGTCGAGCATTTCCATTAGTTGTGGTGCTTCCTCCACCGAAATTTCCACTTCCATTTCCTGCTTCCATATCTCCTTTCTCGTGGATCTACATACGAGCCATAGTAAGATATAGAAGAACGGTTTAAGAGAGCGGGGAATACATACTTATATATAACTATATATAGCAAATATAAGTACGTTACTATAACGTTAACTCAAACCCTAATCTTATTATCTGATTCATTGGATTATGATTGGAAAATTCTTTTAGACATAACTTTCTTTTAAAGTTTCATAAACCTATGCTGTGATTCCAAATTGTAACATCCCCCTACTTGGAGGCTCAAAACTAACGGCTATGGATGCAACAGTCATCCATAGTATTTAATCCTCGATGACCAAATATGACGATGTTAGATACATCGATACATAGAAACACAAGAATAAGGAAAAAAATTAAACAACAAACAAATTTCACATTCCATTTCAAAATATTCCAAATGGATCACATAATCCCTATTCGTAGACCACGTTCAGATAGCATATAATTATTACAAATTACGCCAAGAGCGACATATGAAGATGCTGCCTTCGTAGATCAGAGTATATAGATAGGCAAGATGATAATTTGCCTTTACAAACAAAATACACAGAGGAAATAAAAGAACTCTAATAACAAGCTTGCCTCCTGTACGTCTTCGGAAGCTTTATTCATCCAAAAGAACACCTAGAAACCTTAACTCTCAACCTTCTCCAAATCAATTGAGTAACGGAGAGTTTAAGAGGAAACATAAAATTTGAGTCAGACTTAAAGCCTGCTATGAATAATAAATTACGATCTCTAATCGTTTAGATATCTATAGAGACTACGCCACTTAGCAGAATATATTTTCCCCCCACCGGTATCCTAAAACATTTATAAAACCATATATTGTGCTCCTGCACCCACTATGGTTGAAACATAGTATTTAAGAAACTATATTATTAAATCAAATCTAGATTACCCATCCCCATTCATTCTAACCATCTGTCTCAATTATGGTTTCTAGGATTACTATTAACCCGTTAAATGTTTATGGACTAGCTGTCCAATACCATAGTTTTCATGGATTCATTAAAAACCTATTAGTAACTCCAATATCTTATCTCTTATCCTAGTTTTTATGGGCTAACTAGGAAACTATTGACTGAATGTAATTATCTTAATCCGGATATAGAATATATGGCTAACTACAAACCTACTAGCCTATGCCAGTATCAAATCATAGTTTTCATGGGTTGACTATGAACCTATTGGCCCCTACCCATATTATACAGCTTTCAAGGGCTTACCGTAAACCTATTGGCCCATGCCAATATCTTTAATTAAGATTTTAACATCTATTAAGTTATATTCACTACTGGGTCAACCTAACTGGTTATTCTTCTCTTTCCCAAAAATACAGTTATGGGTTAATAACAATGTGAATAATATTTCCAAAATCTTTATTTATGCCATGGTTTTTCCTTTAAAAATGAGAATAGGTTATTTGTTTTGAAACTTAAAAGCATCGCTTTCGAAACCACTAGATTACCTCCTTTGAAAGCATAAAAAACTTATTTTTAAAATTCTAAGTATATACCTTTCGAAACCAATGATATCTTTTGATGGCATCAAGAAAACATTCTTTAAAACATGCTTCGAAAAAATAAAGTTCCTTTTCAAAAGCATTAGATTTACTCTTTAAAAACATCATTTGAGTCAAAATGGTTATATACGAAAGTATCTCTTTTGAAACCAACTAAAATTAATTTGGGGAAAAGTTGATGGTGTCGGAACCATCTAGTCGAAAGTAAAGACCTTTAAAAATTTTAAAACGTCAAAGGACAGAGTCGATATCCCCTTTCAAAAGCAATTGGGAAGAGACTTAATTTAGGTAAAAGCAAAGATAATCTTTCGAAGGCATTGATGACTTCAATAATTCGGAAGGAAAATGGCGGCTAGGTTTCAACTAGGTCAGAACCAACCCTTTCGAAAGCTCTTATTTAAGAAAAAGGCACGCCTTCGAAAGCTAATACTTTAAATAATGTGACAACCTTCTTCGAAAGCTCTTTATAAAACCCCTTCGAAAGCATATGTTTCGACTATGTTGAAGGCTTTAAGTAAAACAAGGAAAGGCTTTAACTTTTGAAATCAAAGCAGGGTTTCGACCCCATCAGAAGCTTACCTTTCAACACCAACGTTTCCGCCTTCCTTCCAATCCACTGCGTACAACTAGGTGATACATTGTGTGTTGGTTTCGACCATATGGGTTTCAACTAATTATGCTTCGACTAGGATGAGGCGAAATCATTAGAGTCGAAAGTGCTACTATTTGAGGTGGAACACCTTTTTCTTAACTAAAGGCTGAAATGTTGCTTCTTTTAGTAATTGCTTTATATTAACTTGCCTATTTGAAAACCCTTAATTATCTTCCATAAAACTATTCAAATACTTTACATTTGAAACTACCAGGCTTATATCAGATCTGAACCATAAAAATGTAAAGTTTAAGCCCTTTCATTTACCAAAACCAATTATTTCATAACAGTTTTTCATTTAAAATAATTTACTTTCTTTAGTAAACCAATTGGAAAAAATCCTCAAAAATCACAGAAATTTGATTTCATCGTGTATTCAAACATATTAAAAATTTAGACCCGATTTCTTCTTGAAATATTCAAATAAATTTTTAAACCCAATTACATCATATTTATAATCAAAAATTCATAATAAAATTTCCATAGCTTGGAAAATTAAAACCCATCTACAAAATCATGTCTTACATAACATAAAAAATTTCCATGGCATTATAAAATCAATAATCCACGTTTTTCCCCTAAAACCGCTCGAATTTCATGCACAAATAAATTGTTTAAATCAACTATTCATAAATTAAGCATATCATCATCCGATATATCTTAAAACCCAAATAAGTACTCAAATCTGAAATCATATGATTATAAAATCAAAAGGAGATGGAATGAATCATTATTCACCTAAGATTTGACAAGGAATTTGAGATTTTTCGTTGATTAATCCTTCCTAGCTTTGATCCTTAGCTTTAGATTGAATTTATCCCTTTTCCTCCTTGTTAATGGCCCGCTCTATTTAGCTTTGATTTGCATTTGTGAATAATGAAAAATGGAATGCAAATGGGCAAGAATAATATTTATATAGCCATGTATAATAGAATGGCTAATTACCACTATGCCCATGTGTAAATTAATTTTCTTATAAACCAATTTAAAGCCCATTAGATTTTATTACTAAGCACGACCCATTATATAATTTATTCAAATCTCAATCCCCTTATCTTCATTATTCAATTAAATTTTTTAAATAATGTTATCAAAAATTAGGGATGTTATAATCAACTTTAGGTAATAATATTATTTTTTTGGGTAGAGCTATAAAAGGAAAGTTGTTATATCGACGCTTATAGCCTCCTCCACTATGGAATTAATGTTCATATTCTATCATGGGGCAGCCAACAAAGGAAAATAATTGCAAAATTTTATCACAAAGTCGTAGAATGTTGAAAAAGAAATTGAAAGGCCATTAATGTGATATTGTGACAATAAACAACATATTGGTTTCAATAAGGGAGAGTGCAAAATAGAATGTAATTTATAGAGCTATTACGACAAACTCTATTATGGTGGATCCTCTTACAAAAGGATAATCATCCAAGGTCATTCGTGAGCATCTCACTCAAATGGGTGCACCTAGATATTTTTGTTCCAAGGGAGCTTGTATTTGGCATATGTCATTGCTTTATACTTCAGTTATGGATATGTTCAATGATTTTCTTTTTTGATAGGACCAATTGGAAATAGATATGTACAATCACATTTCACGTAATTTCCATGCTACACATTCATGATTGATCTATGTCGTTCGACTATGTTGGTATATGTGACCATTGATGGGTGTAGATACACTAAACACTCTGACTCTTTTGCTAGCTTTGATATTGGACGAGATTATTTCGGAAACACCTTATGTTATGAATAGCAAATTTTGAAGCTTATAAAGTCAAGCACATTTATAAGGTTATTACATATATGGCTCTGGGGAGAATGTTGGAAATTTTCAACATGTAGGATATTTATGTAAATTAAAATGTGCTGTGCTATTTTGGTATAAATCCCAGTTAAAGTGATCGTATCATGAATTAAAGTTAAGGCTCGAAGATATAATTGTCATGGTATTGATGTGTAGATACAAAAGCATTTCTAATTTGTTGAAGGGTCATATTAGAAAATGTCAACATTATAAATAAGAGGTTATGGCCCCCAAATTACACAAACTCTAGTTGTTCTCCTAATTTCTTCTATGGAAAAAATTCAGATCTAGGGTTTGTGTCAATTTGAAAGATTAAACCAATTCTTATTTTCTCTCAATCAGTAAAATTAAGGTATAGCTTTCGCATATATATATATATATATATATATATATATATATATATATATATATATATATATATCTTCCTCTGATTTTTTTGCAATCAAATTAATATGGGTCGCTTATTCAGATCTAAGGTTTCATGATTAATCGATTCTAAAGTATATTGAAATCCTAACAAATTGTATCAAAACCACCCATCATTGATTTTGTTGGGAAATTTTTATGTTTTTTATTATGAGTACGTTTTGAATTAAACTTCATTTAGAAGTCGTTAAATTCCACTTAACTTTCAGATCTGCTTGATCTATGTATCAAGGTTTATATTTTTTGATGATTTGGATTTGGTTCAGTATCAATTTTTTTTCTATATATTTTAAATTGAAAGGCTGATTTGTGAAACTATTTTGGTATAGAAATATAGATCTAAATAATCTGTATGTTATTTATGAAATGAGATAAAATTTTGAAATCATTAAATTTTTTGGTAAATAATCTAAATTCCTTTAAATTTCAGAAATAACTTATTTTGGTTAAAGCATCAACATGTTTAATGTTATATATTTTGTGAATTTTAATATGAGGAATACTTTAAATCTGATATGTACAGTCATTTTCTTTAATATTTATTTATGTTATGATATACATATATATACATATAATTTAGAACCATTTATGCAAGAAATGTAAATCCGGTTCTATGATAATTTTACCATGCTTAACTTTTGATTAAGTAATTTGGATATATAAGATATATATATAAATTTTATTAAGAAGAAATAAAGTATACTCTTTTAAAGTGTTAATGTTTATTTTATTATTGAAATAAAATTTAGCATGACACTAATTTACATTCGGACCACCCTAATAATCAATTACATTTATTTTTATCATAAATGAATTCAATGTGGTTGTTATGTAACAAATGAAATAAATTATTATCATAAATGCACTAAACGCGTCTAGTTATAATTAATTTAATGATACAACATATACATATTTAGAACAAAAAAGACATATGCTTTGTTATTTGATGAATTTATGTTTAATAGTTATAGATATTTTATATGTTTGACCCATATTTATTGGAAACAAGTTTTAATTTAGAGCTTTAGTTAGCATAAAATAAAAGGTGCAGCAGTTTTCATATTTTGCCAAAATGCATAGTTACTATTATCCCGCCTTTTGGCAAAGCCATGATACCCAAAACTTAACTGGAAGTCAGTGATTGCTAGGCACGAACATCAATTATGCATTACAAGTTCACTATGGATATCGATGAATTTTGTACGAGTCCGGATCGGGCCACAATGGACGAGACATGACAAGCAAAGCCATGAAGGCCGGCATTTCAAATTTCAGGTTAATCGGAGTTCGTATGAATGAGATATGATCGATACAAGTTGGAGAAAATATACTGTTCATATCCATCAAAGAGTCGAGGTGATGGCCTATTCGAATCCATCAGGTTCGTACCCATCAGAATGACTTCGCCTCTCTCTATTCGAATCCATCAGGTTTGCATCGATCAGAGTGTTCATATCCCCGTGTTTGAATCGATCAAGGTCATCTGTTCGTGTCGATCTCGTGGAAGCCTTGCTCGCATCGATCCTAGATTTTCCTTTCGTATCGATCCCCAGAAATCGTGGACCATTGTTCGTATCGATCAATAGGAGCCTTTATTTCGTATCGATCAGCTGATGGTTACAAGCAAGGTCAGAGCCAATCGATACGAGCAGTACTCCCTCTAGTGATCGATACGAAATGGCACCCCAAATATCGATACAATCATAGATGCGAACAGAGCTTCATCGACACGGAACAGAGCACGAGCCATAGATGCGAACGTGTCGATGCAAACGAGGCGAAAGCCTCAGAACGAATCGATCAATGCGGCACAAAAGGTGGAGCGATCCAAAAATCTCACGCCACGTCACCACGCACTCACGTGTCCAGGTCGATTCGAAGGGATGGATACGAAACTATGGATTCGAACTCAGCAGCATACGAAAATCAAAATCTTGCATCGATCATATCTCAGAAACCACAGGTCCAAGTGCTATGAAATTTTCACAGAAGCTTACGTACAAGCTGAAGAAGGTTCCTGCCAAGTTTCGGCTAGATTCGATGAATTCTTGATCGATACGAAATTGGTTCGTATCGATCACGGATCGAGTCGAAACTTTACGGGATCGATCGCGTGGGCCCCACCACATGCGAGAATGAGTCTCCTGATGGTTGAGCACGATATCAGCCTCCTATGCCTATAAATAGAGCCCCAAAGCCTACAGAAAAAGGATCTTTAATTTTGGAACGTCCATACTTTGTCGGATTCTATTTTGCACTCCATCACTATTGTTGTACTTGAATTTCAGAGCTGCAATCAACTGTAAGCTGCTGTAGTTGATTGAAACCATCAAGTGAATCAGTAAAGTCATAAACTTCAGAGTGGACATAGGCCAGATCGCCGAACCACTATAGATTCTGTGTTGTTTACTGCTTTCCTTTGAATTTTCTGAGTGATCTTCATACTTATTATTTATTTGTGATCCGTGATTGTGAATCATCGACTATCGGGTGTTTGTGACCAATTTTGGCGCAAACATTTTGGTGCTTTCACAGAGAATTAAACTCAGGAATTCTTTCATTTAGAAGTTAAGTTTGAAGGCTTAGAGAAGCTATGACAAGGCAATCAAGTAGAAGGCAGAGACCAGAGAGAAGTCATCACGAAGGAAGTCAAGAGGATTCCTCGGGAGCGAACCAAGGCTCGGTCTTCATCACCAGGGATGAGATGGAGACAACGATGAGAAGGCAAGAAGAAATGATGCAGAATTTGTTTCGACGGGTTGGACAACTTGGAGCGCAGAATCAAGGAGCAACTGGAATTCGGAACGGAGCAGGACCATCTGGGGTGGCACCAGAGCTAGGGGCACTCACCTAGAGCACGTTGACCCAATACTAAGAAGAGCATCGGGTGGATTCGGGCAGCGTGACATTGGAAGAGGAGTGGGTGCTCAGCCGGGATAACATATTCCAGAATTCCTTCATGAACTCGGGTGGCAGGTCGAAGGCAATGGGCAAGGACTACAGCTTGGAGACAATGACAGATTGGCAAAGATGGTTAGGCGGGCTATGAGAGGCGGATTGGTAAACAAAGACTTGGAGGATGTGAATAGGAGTCCTTTTACCACAACAATCGGTGAGCTAGGAACCCACCAAATTTTAAACTTCCATCATTGGATACATATAATGGAAGGACAGACCCTACGGTTCATCTAACAAAGTATATGAGGCACATGGAAGTGCTGGGGGCATCAGACGAGGTCATGGCCCAATGATTTCCATTGTACCTGGCAGATATTGCAGCGTTATGGTTCAGGCAACTGGAGAGTGGATCTATCAGAACATAGAATGATTTGACTGAATGGTTTATGAGGCAATTAGGGTTCACATTTCGAGACCCAAGAATGTGATGAGTTTGGCAGCACTGAAACAAAGAGTTGGGGAGTCTTTGAGAAGCTTTTTGACACGATTCAATGCAACTGCAGCCAGATCGACCGAATCCATCCATGGTCTTGATGGCAGGTGTATCGGGCATAGCTGATGGCACAGAATTCTAGAATTCACTGACAAGAGACCCCTATGGATCTAGGGGAATTTTATCATGAGGCTGAAGGATTTTTGCGGTTAGAGGATGCAAATGCTGAAAGAGAGGAAGGAGAGGGAATCGATGTTTATGCGGTCAAAGGTGGAAATCCTGCTGAAAAAGGTGCAGAAACTAGCAAAGGGAAGCGAAAGACGGAGGATAACGACAATAGATCAACGCGACCATGAAAAGAACCAAGATTCACCTCATACACGGAGCTGAACGAAACTTTGGAGCGGATCTACCAGGACACCGGGGGACTGGTTCCTTATCGAAAGCCGATGAGGAGAGATCCGACTAGCAACGAGAGAAGGTCAGACAAGTATTGCTCTTTCCCTGAGTCGAATGGTCACAGCACAAACGACCACAGATACTTGAAAGACGAAGTCGAGGGGCATATCCGGAATGGTTTGCTATCGGAATATGTGAGAAGGAGAGCCGAAATGGTGGAGCAAGAGCGACCACCGCCTGCACCAACTGAAGACGGCTCAGGATTGAGGCGTCAGCTTATTATCAATTCATTGAGATAATGACAGACGAGTGGCAAACTCCACACTTACGCGATTAAGTTGTTTACACATGTACAGGACCATGAACGATCCTCAGGCATGCTCTGATACAACTGTAAATCATATCGATGTAGGTGTTTGCACTCTGACGTCACTGTTTTGCTTTTGTTTTTGCTTATTATGTTTGGATTTGATTTTGTCGGACATTTCTGTTGAAAATCTCGATTGAATGGATATTTAGTTTTGATAATTCCGAAACGACTAAGCTACTTATACATGTATGGGGTCGCGAACAGTCCTTAGGCATGCTCTGAGATAGCGATAAACCACCTTGACGAACGATCCGGCAAATCACTCGAACGTGAAATCTGGTATTGATAATACTAAGTCCCCCGGGTACCTAAAATTCGCCTCGAACGGCACCCGATCGCGAACGATCACAATTTGCCATGAACGGCACCCGATCGCGAACGATCATAATTCGCCACGAATGGCACCCGATCGCGAACGATCATAATTAGCTTTGAACGGCACCCGATCGTGAACGATCACAATTAGCCTCGAACGACACCCGATCGTGAACGATCACAATTTGCCACAAACGGCACCCGATCGCAAACGATCACAAATCACCTCGAGCGGCACCCCGACCCCGAACGATCACCATTTGCTGCAAACGGCATCCGACCGCGAACGGTCCCATATCTTCTCAAATGACATACAATCCCGAATGATCGTCATTCATGGTCATATGAGACTTTCAATTTCTCTGCAAGTCATCAACAAGATACGAACATCCAGCCTATGGCATTACAAAAAACACCTTTCTATCGCAAGGCATGTTTTAGGGGGCAAAGTTTTATCCCACTTTTTGGCAAAGCTGAGATACCCAATAATTAACTGGAAGTCAGTGATTACTAGGCACGAATATCGTTTATGCATTATAGGTTCACTATGGATATCGACAAATTTTGTCTAAGTCCGGATCGGGCCATAATTGACGAGACATGACAAGCAAAGCCATGAAGGCTGGCATTTCAAATTTCAGGTTAATCGGAGTTCGTATGAATGAGATATGATCGATACAAGTTGGAGAAAATATAATGTTCGTATCCATCAACGAGTCGAGGTGATGGCCTATTCGAATCCAGCAGGTTTGTACCCATCAGAATGAATTCGCCTTGCTCTATTCGAATCCATCAGATTCGCATCGATTAGAGTGCTCGTATCCTCGTGTTCGAATCGATCATGGTCATATGTTCGTGTCGATCTCGTGGAAGCCTTGCTAGCATCGATCCTAGATTCGCCTTTCGTATCAATCCCTAGAAACTGTGGATCATTATTCGTATCGATCAATATGAGCCTTTATTTCGTATCGATCAGCTGATGGATATGAGCAAAGTCAGAGTCATTCGATACGAGCAGTACTCCCTCTAGTGATCGATACGAAATGGCACCCTAAATATCGATACAATCATAGATGCGAACAGAGCTTCATCGACACGCAACAGAGCACGAGCCATAAATGCTAACGTGTCGATGCAAACAAGGCAAAATCCTCAGAACGAATCGATCAACGCAGCACAAAATGTGGAGCGATCCAAGAATCTCGTGCCACGTCACCACGCACTCACGTGTCCAGGTCGATTCGAAGGGATGGATAAGAAACTATGGATTCAAACTCAGCAGCATACGAAATTCAAAATCTAGCCTCGATTATATCTCAGAAACCACAGGTCCAAGTGCTATGAAATTTTCACAGAAGCTTGCGTACAAGCTGAAGAAGGTTCCTACCAAGTTTCGGCTCGATTCGATGAATTTTTGATCGATACGAAATTGGTTCGTATCGATCACGGATCGAGTCTAAACTTTACGGGATCGATCGCGTGGGCCCCCTCACATGCCAGAATGAGTCTCTTGAAGTTTGAGCGCGATATCAGCCTCCTACGCCTATAAATAGAGCCCTAAAGCCTACAAAAAAAGGATCTTTAATTTTGGAACGTCCATACTCTGCCGGATTCTATTTTGCAATCCATCACTATTGTTGTTCTTGAATTTCAAAGCTGCAATCAACTGTAAGTTGCTATGATTGATTGAAACCATCAAGTGAATCAATAAAGTCATAAACTTCAGAGTGGACGTAGGCCAGATCGCTGAACCACTATAAATTCTGTGAGTTTACTGCTTTCCTTTGAATTTTCTGAGTGATCTACTTACTTATTATTTATTTGTGATCTGTGATTGTGAATCATCGACTATCGGGTATTTGTGACCAATTTTGGCGCAAACAGTTACTTACCTTAATTAAGTATTCAAATAATCAACTAAAAATAAAAGTTGTATAATAACCATTTTGTATAGTTATATTATGGTTCAAAAATACATCATAGCTGCAACATTCATTGTTGTTATTTAGTACGACGTTTACTATGTCATTTGAATATAATTTATATGGCATTTAATTCTAGTATTCATCTGTGACATTTGTTATATGATTCACTTATGATGCCTTGTATCACACTTATTTAGGGAATGTCATGAATATAACCACTTACTTACAGTAAAAGATTATAACAGCTACGAGAAAAAGATGTTGTTCCATAGTTATAATTTTGAGATATTCAAATTTCATATAGACCTAAGGCATTTTTGGGAGTGTTTTATAGAAGTGCAAATATGTCATACATACATTAAAAAATAAATTCAAATATATTTTTGGTGTATATTTGCAAACTAATTGTAAATATCCTACATTCAAAGTGAACTAATTGAAATAACATGTCACCAAAGTGATCTCTCTTATTTTAGTTGTTCATGAAAATAATTAATAATTGTGTGCATTTATTCATGCAAATATTAGCCGACCCAAAAGAAAATTAGTATTTTGTCGAATCACTTACACATATGTGACGATGAAAATGTGACAATTATAAGGTTTTACAAGTGAATAACTGATCAATACAAAGAAAAATTATCATTTGACCTGAATTTATTGTTGGTGTTTGATCGTTACAACTAGAGTACCACTTATATTTAACATTGCTGTCTAATGACTTGATATTAATGTTGTATTTGGTATCTTGAGAAGAGACTTACCAATTATTTGAATTTAATATATATGCTATTTGGAAATGAGCATGTACGGTTAATCCTTAATTTTTTGTTCAATTTTCAACTAATTTGACAAAAGTGTCTGCCAATTTTAATGTTCTCATCTTGTTTGGGACTAACTCCAAGGATTGTTAAGAGAACGTGTGTTTGTTCTTAACTTCATAGATCTAGTTCTTGCAATTAGGAGGGTCATACCCACACATATTATGGTTGAATGCTCTTATAAGGTTAAGAACATTCAGAGGTGGGATAATTCAAAAACCAAGAGTCAAAATATCATAAAGTAGAATATTTCAGAAGCTTTCAAGAATGTGATAGCCATACGGATGACCACTTTTAAGAAGTTATTTACTGAGAATGAGAAGTGTTTTGTCAAGATGGTAAGGAGAAACAAGCATGCTTTATATTGATCGATTCCATAAAGTCAAAGTAAAGGAAACATAAATGAGTACTCTATGGAAAATATTGCTTCAAAAGTTAAAAGCACTCAAGTTATTATTATTTATTTTTGGTACTCTCATTATGTACAGTATAATCATTTTAAGATTATTATTAATTTTCTTAAGATAAAATAACCTCTTATTGAGCTTATTTCACATTGTGGTAAGAAAAAGAGTGTTTTAAGCATGATAAGATAGAAAGTACATATTTATCATGCACATTAAATAAATGTATAAATAAGGATAAAGAAGTCGTTAAGGACGTAAGCAGTAGAAATAACATAAGGGTATATTTATAGCTGTTTCTTTTATGAAATCTATGGATATATAAAAATAATTTAAATAGATATCACACATGTCATGTCTAAAAAGATGTGCATATTGTTTTAGATTTGTTTGATATTGTTATTATACTACTACTTCAACATATTTCGGTTTCTAATTTTGATATGAATAAATTTGGTTATTACTATTCCTTTAGAAATAATAAGATTGATTTATGAATAAATTCAAACATTGTTGGAATTAAAGCTCCAAATGTTTAACATATAGCCGATATCTACTTATACTTAATCCTTTTTATAATGAAGTCTCAAGTTTTGATTTGGTGATTAATATGACTATTTGTTTCAGTTTACTAAGTAATTTTAGATTGAGGCACTAAAGATAGAAAATACTTTATTGATATTCTAAGCATCTTAAAAGCTATACTTTTTATGAACCACCACTAAGAAAAAAATTTAAGACGGAAAATGCAACAGTTTTTGAGGATGTTGAGTTTGGAAGGAGAAATAAAGTATGGATCGTTGTCAATAAAAGAATCATTAACTTTGATTCAACTACAGCTACTTATTTGGATAATGTATTAGATTGGTTTTCTTTCATTGATAATAAGTAAACATGAACTATGATAAGACAGTGTTAAACAAAATTTTCTTCTGGATCATTGTCTTTAAAGAGAATCATTATCTTTTATTCTACTACAGTTACTTCTTCGAATAATGTATATAATTTGTTTCTTTTCATTAACAAAGTAAATTAGGAATGAAAATAAGACAATATCAAACAAAAATTTATTCAAGTTAAGGTTAACGTTTCAAGAAAACAAACTCAACAAACTCAAGGTGTAAGGTCACTAAGGAAATCCAGTTGGAAAAGAATAAATACTATTCCAAATGATTATGTAGTATTTCTCCATAAAGATAAATGATAGGTTGCTGAAGATGTTTCTGTTGGCTTACATTAATCCATACAAAATAAAAGTTCGAAATGTGGATTTAAGGTGTGAGTGTATAATATAAATCTATAAAGGACAATAAAGTTTGAGATCTTCCCCTTACCTAAGGTAAGAAGATTATTGGTTATGAATAAATAAAATGACCTCTTATTGAGCTCCTTTATCATTGTGGTAAAAAGAAAAGAGGTTGAAGCATGTAAGATTAAAAGTGCTCATTTAATATACAATTTAAGAATAAAGGATAAAGAAGTTGTTAAAGATCTAGAAGAAACTAAATAACATATAAATATATTTATAGTTGTTTCTTAATGAGATATACAGACATATAAAGTAAAGTATACTTGCTATTTTTAACCTATTATTGAGATTTCCGCTATATTGTTTGGATTTACTTGATATTTTTGTTATGTTGTCATTTAGATTGATTTAGATTTTCTATTTATAATATGAACAAATTAGGTTATTATTGTTCATTTAGAATAATAAGATTGATTTGTGAAAAAATTCAAATATTGTTGGAATTAAAGCTCCAAATGTTTAAAATATTACCTATATCTACATATGCTGAATACCTATTATAATGAATTCTCAAATTTTGGAATAGTGATTAATATGATTATTTGTTTCAGTTTACTAAATCTGACGACCCAACTTTTCAACCCTTAGAAATTGACATTAGTACATCCACAGTATTCACGTGATGCAATCCCAAGTTTCGGAAAGGTAGATTGTCAATAGTAGAAAGAAAAAGAAGAAAGAATAGAATCTTACTCCATGGAATTACATATATTATTTTGATATAAAATCTTTACAACGGAAAAACTTTTAAATCATACATCAGATTTTAACCTAGATTCAGCTTAGACGGTTATAATGCACCTATCCTTACATTTTCTAAAAAACAAACAACACACAATGCAACGAAAAATAAAATATGTCATACTTTGATGAAGATTTCCAGCTCTGCTATTGGAACTCCAAGCATCTTTTGCTAATCCTGAAACTACTCGGATCTGACCTGAATATAAAAATATCCGGACCAGTCTGCCAAACTAGCACGAGAAACGCTAATCTTAAATGATAGTGTCATAGATCAGAGATTGGTGACAAAAACCTTTTGAAAAGAAAGAAAATCTCATAGGACCACGCCGCAAATAAACTGTTAGTCCGTGAGATGATGGTTTTGATGACAACAACCTTAGAATAGATTATAATATATAAATACTAATATTGTAAGTTTAGATATATATGTATATGCAGGATTTAACCATGCAGGTACTTAGAATGAAGACTGTACAGTATAGAGATTCAAGATATCAAGATAAAATATCTAGATAGAAGACTCATGAGTATCGAGACTGTCAAGAGTTTAAGATTTCAAGGATAAGTATTTTTTATTATTAGGAATTTTTGTTAAAACTCGTAGAAAAGCACTGGCATCTTAAAATCCAATTTGTTCGTGGAATGGAATCCACTTCGAGCCCGTTAAAGGGATGGAACCATAAGTAGGATGGAACCTACGAAAAATCTAGTGGAACATTATTTTTTATCCGCTAACTTTTATTCAAAATGATTTTTCAAAATCACATCCTGTTTTCAAAATGTTTTCAAAACTTTCCTTTTAAAAGAATCAAAACCCTCGATCTTGATTTTAAATAATTTTAGCATCAAAAATCATCTTTATTTTCAAAGTCAAATTACTCCTGATTTTAAACTATCTTTTTTAATAATATATTTTTAAATATTTATACTTAGATTTAAATATAAAATTATGGTTAAATTCTATATATCATTATTTATATTTACTTATGAATTTCAAATATAGTCAAGTATATTTATAAAGTTCAAATTAGTTTTTATATAAGATAAAGGTTATTTTCAAAGAAATTCAAAACATCATAAAATGCTTTGGGATGTCGACATGCCTATGGGTACCATGTCGACATGGTGACAGTTTGGTTCAAAAATTCAAATTTCAAAAGAAGTGTCTATTCTCCATAACTCTTCATGAATGGTCATGACTGTTGTTCTTCTATAAATAGGGGTCGGTTTCAACGAATTTTTAATCACTTTTTTCTGGTTTTCACTTCTCTTCTTCTTCCTCTTTTCTTAATACATATTCTTATCATTACTCTGCCGAAATCAACATTGAATCATACTCGATTACTTCTAGTTTGATTCCCCATCACTATCTCTACAAGATTCTCAGTGCTATTCAGAGTTATAGACTTCTTTGTAATCTATTAAGCGAGAAAAGGTGTGATTGTAGCCTTGGAAATCAATCAAAAAGGGAAAAGGTGTGATTATAGCCTTGGTAAATCAATTGGGTAAACTTGTGGCTCGGAAATCAAGTATCTCTACCCAGAGGATCGAAATTCTGGAGGGTATACCTCGTAGCCTTGAAACCGAGGGTGTAATTAAACAATTGCTTTTGAAAGGAAATCCGTACTTGTGTTGCGGGACTGGATGTAGGGTAACTCCGTACCAGTATAAAATCCAGTGTGTTCTTTCCTTTATTGCTTTTACTTTGTTTCTGTATCTGTGATTGTTTCTGTAATCATATCTGTGTCTGTATATTGCTTACTTTTGTGTCTACATTAACATAATTTGAAAAAGATTCAGTAATTCATTATTAACACTATTCACCCCCCTCTAGTGTTAATCTTAGCCTTAAGATCCGTAATCCGCATTTCTCACAATTGGTATCAGAGCAAGGTTTTCAAAGTTTCATAATCTGATTTTTTAAAAGTTTTTAAAATGGCTATATTCGTCAATACTAATTTAGAAGTATTCAAATCATCATTGTTTCATGAGTCTGCATATAATCAATATTCAAATTCAAGCTATCTACCAAAATTGTTTGATGTGCAGGAATCATGCTTTATGGATATTGAGGAATCAATCCACAACGGACAAATTATGCAGATTAGAAAGAACAAATGGATACTTGATAGTGAATGTTCTAGACACATGACTGGCAATCCAGTTATACTGAATGATATAATATACAAAGACAGAGGATTGGTTAACTTTGGAAACAATTCAAAAGGATATATGATTGGCATCGGCAAAGTCGGTAATTCTGAAACTCCTACTATTACTAATGTTTTGCTAGTTAAGAATCTAAAACATAATCTGCTAAGTATAAGTCAACTATGTGATAAAGGTTATAAAATTAATTTTGTAAAAGATAAATGTCACATTGAAGATAATAATTCAGCCATTATATTTGAGGGAGTCAGGAAAAAGAATATATATATTCTTAGTATAAAAGTTTCAAATGATAACCTGTGTCTGTTGGCAAATACAAGTGACCATTGGATTTGGCACAAGAGATTTGGGCATTTGAATTTCAAACTCCTATCTAGACTGTCAAAACATGATCTAGTAAGAGGTCTCCCTAAAATGAATTTTAAAGTAGATAGTTTATGTGATGCTTGTCAATTAGGAAAACTTAGAAAAAATTCTTTTGAGTTAAAAGATAAGATTTCAACTTCAAAACCTCCAGAATTACTTCATCTTGATTTATTTGGTCCATCTCAAATTCTATCAATAAATCATAGTAAATATGTCTTTGTAATTGTAGATGATTATTCTAGATTTACATGGACAATATTTTTGAAACATAAAAGTGATGCTTTTGAATATTTTAAAACATTTTCAAAATGAATTCAAAATCAATTTTCTCTAAAAATTATAACTATTCGAAGTGATCACGGTGGTGAATTTGAAAATGAAAAGTTTGAGGAATTCTGCAATAAAAAGGGAATAACTCACAATTTTTCATTTTCGAGAACTCCACAACAAAACGGAGTAGTAGAACGTAAAAATAAGACGATTCAAGAGCGTGCGAAAACTATGCTTACAGATAGTAATTTACCAAAGAATTTTTAGGCAGAAGTAGTTACTACCGCCTGCTATATTTTGAATAGAACTTTAATTAGACCTCTTACTGATAAGACATCTGATGAACTTCTTCACTCAAAGAAACCTACGGTATCTTATTTCAAAATTTTAGGAAGTAAATGCTTTATTCTAAATACAAAAGATAATTAGATAAATTTGATCCTAAATCCGACAAAGGTATCTTTATCAGATATTCTAATAGAAGTAAAGCGTACAGAGTGTTTAATTTAAAAACTAATACCATTGAAGAAACAATGCATGTTTCATTTGATGAAAATTTCAAAAAATTTGAAGATACAAATGATGAAGAGGATTTAATCACTCAAAATCAAGAACCTATCGAAACTAATAACGAAATTGATCATCCTAATAAAAGGACAAAACTTTTAAGAGATCACCCTATAGAAAATATACTGGGAGATATGCAATCTGTTGTTAAAACTAGAAATCAACTAAGTCAAATGAGTAATGTAGCTTTTATATCAACTATTGAACCCAAAAATCCAACAAAAGCATCAACTGATGATTCATGGATTTTGGCTATGCAAGAAGAATTAAATCAATTTACCAGAAATGACGTTTGGGAACTTGTTCCTCGACCAGAAAATAAAACTATAATTGGAACTAAATGGGTTTACAAAAATAAAATGAATGAACAAGGAGAGGTAGTTAGAAATAAAGCTCGATTAGTCGCTTAAGGTTATTGTCAAGAAGAAGGAATAGATTTTGATGAAACCTTTGCTCCCGTAGCAAGATTAGAAGCCATTAGGATTCTACTTGCTTTTGCAAATCATAATAATTTCAAATTATTTCAAATGGATGTTAAAAGTGCCTTTTCAAATGGATTTGTAAAAGAAGAAGTATATGTTGAACAACCACCACTATTTGAAAATGATAATTCGCCAAATCATGTTTACAAACTTAAAAAGGCACTATATGGTCTAAAACAAGCTCCTAGAGCCTGGTATGATAGACTAAGATCTTATTTATTACAATCTAATTTTGAAATTGGTAAAGTAGATAATACTCTTTTTATTAAAAGAAATAAAAAAGATATTCAACTAGTACAAGTTTACGTAGATGATATCATTTTTGGCTCAACTAATTTTGAAATGAATAAAGAATTTTCTAAAATAATGAAAAAAGAGACTTTGAGATGAGTCATATGGGTGAATTAAATTTCTTTTTAGGATTACAAATAAAACAATTAGATAATGGTATCTTTATTAGTCAAGAAAAATATGCTAAAGACCTAATTAGTAAATTTGGTTTGACCACTGCGAGTGGAAAACCCAATCCCATGGCAACTAATGAGTACCTAAGTAAAGAAGATCTCTCGAAAGATGTAGATCAAAAACTATATAGAGGAAATATTGGATCACTACTCTATATTACTGCCAGTAGACCTGATATCATGCATAGTGTCTGTCTCTGTGCCAGATATCAATCCCAACCTAAAGACTCACTTAAAAGTCGTGAAGTGAATCATAAGATATGTTAAACACACGTCTGATTATGGTTTATTCTACCCTAAAAATGATTCTTTTGACTTAATATCTTACTATGATGCTGACTATGCTGGTTGTAAATCAGACCGAAAAAGTACAAGTGGTACTTGTCACTTTTTGGGGCATTCTCTGATTTCTTGGCTTAGTAAAAAGCAAAACATGGTTAACTGAAGCAGAGTATATTTCTGCTGCTTTGGCTTGTTCTCAAGTAATATATATGCAACAAACTTTAAAAGATTTTGGTTTAAATTTCTCAAAATCTCCAATTCATTGTGACAATACGAGTGCGATAAATTTATCCAAAAATACTACTCAACATGCTCGAACTAAACATATTTATATCAGACATCATTTTCTCAGATATATAATATAAGCAAGGAAGTAGTTACTCTCGATTATATCAATTCTGAAAATCAAATTGCTGATATCTTAACAAAACCTTTAAATGAATCAACATTTACTAAATTAAGAAGAGAATTAGGTATTTGTTCTATAAATGAAATATAGAATATTAATAACAAGTATAATTAACAATTGGTATCAAAATAAATCAAAGAGTTAAATTTTGTAAAGACCATGTCGGCATCCCCTAGGTATACATGTCGACATATAACGTTTTTGATTTTTTTTAAAAATTTCCCACCAAAATTCAAAAATTTAGTTATATATTCTTCTCAATTTTGACTTTTCATTCATTCTCTCCGTTTTCTCTTCATTCTCTCTTCTGAAATAAATAAAATCATGGCTTCATCCCCAAAATCAAACATAAAATCAACTTTCTCATTTCCCTCTCCTACTTCTGTTCCATTCCAATGCACTACTCCCGCTCGTGTAACTAAAATGGAGGAATCTATGAAGGATGTTCTTAGATGTTGATTGAAATTCAAGTAACTCAACTTCGTATGGCAAAGGAACAGGAAAGGCAAGGCAAGATTCTTAGGAATTTGAAAAAATTCCTAATGGACTACCAGGCCAACCCTATCTTGATCGATGAAGACTCTTCACTCAATAAAAAACAAGAGGCCAGCGACGAAGAAGAAGAAGAAGAACCCATGGAGGAAGCACACGAGGAGGAGGATGACCAAGTAGTGTGTGTTGGACAAGTAAGTTTCGACAAAAATGGGAATCTTGTCGAACAACGTGGAAATTTCTGTTTCCACTATCCAAACTTTTCGATTCATAGATCTCCTATGTTCAGAAACACACATTAGTTTCTTCTCTTTCCTTCCATTGTTGTTTGTGCTTTTATGTTTTCAAACGCAAATGTAAATACAATCATATACGTAATAAATAACTCGTGTTCTTATATGTGTTTTTATTATAAGTATTATTGTGAAATCTTAGTTAGGATAGTTAATAGTTTAGGACTATGTTTTAGTATTAGATTTAAGTGTTGATTATTTATGATAACACTATCATTATAATCACATGTCATAGAGTAATAGTTTTAGGGGGAGTTATATAGTTTGGATTTATCTAGTTTAGAGTAAGTTTTTGTTGATGAAAAAGGGGGAAAATATAAAATAGGGTAGTTAGGTATAGATTAAAGGGGAGTTGTTAGTTTTAGGGGGAGTTATTAGAATAGAAATAATATTTTATAAACAAAGGTTGTCATCATCAAAAAGGGGAAGATTGTTAGTCCGTGAGATGATGGTTTTGATGACAACTACCTTAGAATAGATTATAAAATATAAATACTAATATTATAAGTTTAGATATATATGTATATGCAGGATTTAACTATGCAGGTACTAAGAATGAAGATTGTACAGTATAGAGATTCAAGATATCAAGACAAAATATCAAGATAGAAGACTCATCAGTATCGAGGCTACCAAGAGTTCAAGATTTCAAGGATAAGTATTTTTTATTATTAGGATTTTATGTTAAAACTTGTAGAAAAGCACTGGCATCTTAAAATCCAATTTATTCGTGGAATGGAATCCACTTCGAGCCCGTTAAAGGGATGGAACCCTAAGTAGGATGGAACCTACGAAAAATCTAGTGGAACATTATTTTGTATCCACTAACTTTTATTCGAAATGATTTTTCAAAATCATATTCTATTTTCAAAATGTTTTCAAAACTTTCCTTTTAAAAGATTCAAAACCCTCGATCCTGATATTAAATAATTTTAGCCTCAAAAAACATCTTTATTTTCAAAGTCAAATTACTCCTGATTTTAAACTATCTTTTTTAATAATATATTTTTAAATATTTATACTTAGATTTAAATATAAAATTATGGTTAAATTCTATATATATTATTCTTTATATTTACTTATGAATTTCAACTATAGTCAAGTATATTTATAAAGTTCAAATTAGTTTTTATATAAGATAAAGGTTATTTTCAGAGAAATTCAAAACATCATAAAATGCTTTGGGATGTCGACATGCCTATGGGTACCATGTCGACATGATGACAGTTTGGTTCAAAAATTCAAATTTCAAAAGAAGTGTCTTTCGCCATAACTCTTCATGAATGGTCATGACTGTTGTTCTTCTATAAATAGGGGTCAGTTTCAATGAGTTTTTAATCACTTTTTTTCTGCCTTTCACTTCTCTTCTTCTTCCTCTTTTCTTAATACATATTCTTATCATTACTCTGCCGAAATCAACATTGAATCGTACTTGATTACTTCTAGTTTGATTCTCCATCACTGTCTCTACAAGATTCTAAGTGCTATTCAGAGTTATAGACTTCTTTGTAATCTATTAAGCGAGAAAAGGTGTGATTATAGCCTTGGAAATCAATCAAAAAGGGAAAAGGTGTGATTGTAGCCTTGGTATATCAATTGGGTAAACTTGTGGCCCGAAAATCAAGTATCTCTTCTCAGATGATCGAAATTGTAGAGGGCGTACCTCGTAGCCTTGAAACCGAGGGAGTAATTGTACAATTGCTTTTGAAAGGAAATCCGTACTTGTGTTGCGGGACTGGATGTAGGGTAACTCCAAACCAGTATAAAATCCGGTGTGTTCTTTCCTTTACTGCTTTTATTTTATTTCTATATCTATGATTGTTTATGTAATCATATCTATGTATGTATATTGCATACTTTTGTGCCTACATTAACATAATTTGAAAAAGATTTAGTAATTCTTTATTAACACTATTCACCCCCCTATAGTGTTAATCTTAGCCTTAAGATCCGTAATCTGCATTTCTCACATAAACATGGACGGATTTTTACCTTATGATAACAAAAATATTTTTATCAAATCATTTGATATTAATTTTAATGACATTCTTTGAAAATACTTTTCAAGTAAATATATTCAAACAGCCGAATTTGTTACTATTATTAAATTCCCGCATATTAGGCTCTACAACTAAAAACATAAGCTCGTATTAGAGAGTGGATTTCCAAGAAATGACCAGGTAAGGGACTACCTTCCGTTAGTACATCTCTCGAGGAATATACCGAGTCCAAACTGACGGTCTTTAGCCAACATAAGACTGGCCTACCTTAACTATATAGTATCGAATATATCATCACCTCGGTCATAACCCATCTATCTGAGAGCTCTGTTCGCATACACCACAATAATTTAAAACCCAACGTCATAACGGGAATAATTATACCTAAAAGGGGATGATCATATACCCTAACAATTGCGAACCACATAACCTTGTTGCGTCTACCATGTTTTATCCATTTCCTAGTGTGAGGCCTTAGGTAACGATTACTTTTCACATAGAACATTAAAATTTCCACTTTGAATGCAATATTGTCATTCCACAATCACACAATTGATTTCTACGAACGTATAACTCCTAAGTTCATATGTCTCAAGAAAGGGTGTTTAGCTAAGAGAAGTTGCCTTCTCCATTACCAAATAGATGATACACTTAGAGAGATCAATCAATGTGACATTGACATGCAACGTTAGTCATACGTCCATAAATGTTGTTTAGGAATAGGACAAACCGAAGGAGCTCTATAACCACCTCCTATCGGGATTCATTCCTAGGATTAGTAGCGAGAAGTCCTTTTATATTGATGATTTTCTTAACAGAGCACTGTTTCCACCATAAGTATATGATATGGTAACTTCCTTGAGGGTCTAGTGGCAAGTAACCCTACATCATAAAGATCTTCGTCTTCAATTGTGTTTGTCTTCAACATGTTTTACTTTCGAATGCCTAAATTGGTTCGAAGTGGTTTTCGAATAGGAATCACCCAAATCTGATCTTCGTTTCTTTGAAATCCAATCAGCGATAAAAATGTGAATATGTGTATACAGGATTTGTTATGCCTCACTTCATTTTAACTTTTTACTGGTTAATAAAACCCTTTTAAAGACAATGTCAAACAAATATTTCTTGAGGCTAAGGTTGATGTTTCAAGAAAAATACTTAACAAACTCAAGGTGTTAGGTCACTAAGGAAATCCACTTGGAAAAGAATAAATACTATTCTGTATGATTATGTAGTATTTCTCCATAAAGATAAATAATAGATTGCTAAAGATCTTTTTGTTGGCTTACATTAATCCATACATAATAAAAGTTTGAAATATGGATTTAAGGTGAGAATGTATAATATAAATTTATAAAGGACGATAAAGTTTGAGATCTTTCCCCATACCTAAGGCAACAAGATCATTGGTTATGAATAAATAAAATGACCTCTTATTGAGCTCGTTTATCATTGTGGTAAAAAAGAAAAGAAGTTGAAGCATGTAAGATTGAAAGTGCTCATTTAATATACATTGTAAACAAATGAATAAATAAGGATAAAGAAGTCGTTAAAGATCTAAAAGAGAATATATAACATATAAATATATTTATAGTTGTTTCTTAATGAGATATACATACATATAAAGTAAAGTATACTAGATAATTTTAACCTATTATTGAAATTTCAGTTGTATTGTTTGGATTTACTTGATATTTTTATTATGCTGTCATTTAGACTGATTTAGATTTTCTATTTCGAACATGAACATATTAGGTTATTACTGTTCATTTAGAATAATGTGATTGTTTTATGAATAAATTCAAACATTGTTGGAATTAAAGCTCCAAATGTTAAAAATATAGTCTATATCTACATATGCCGAATACTTATTGTAAGGAATTCTCAAATTTTGAATTGGTGATTAATATATTTATTTGTTTTAGCTTACTAAATGTGATTACCCAACTTTTTGACTTTTGGAAATCGATATTAGTACATCCACAGTATTCACATGCTGCAATCCAAAGTGTCGAAAAGGTAGATTGTCAATGGTAGAAATAAAAATAAGAAAGAACATAATATTACTCGAATGGAATTACGTATATTATTTCAATATATAATCTATATAGTGGAAAATCTTTTAAAACATATATCAGAGTTTAACCTACATTCAGCTTGGATAGTTACAATGCATCTGTCCTTACATTTGCTGAAAACAAACAACACACAATGCAGCGGATAATAAATATGTCCATACGTTGATGTAGATCTCCAGCTCTCCTCATGGAACTCCAAGCGTCTTTAGCTGATCCAAAAACTACTCAGATCTGACCTGAGTATTAAAATACCCAGATCAGTTAGGAAAACCAGCACGAGAAATGCTACCTTAAATGACAGTGTCTTAGATCAGAGATTGGGAATAAAAACCTTTTGAAAAGAAAGAGTATCACTTAAGACCACACCGCACCTAAACATGGATGGGTTTTTACCTTATGATGACTAAAACATTTTCATCAAACCATTTGATATTATTTTTAATGACATTCTTTGAAAACACTTTTCAAGTAAACATACTCAAATAGCCGAAATTATTACAGTTGTTAAATTCTAACATACTAGGCTCTATAACTAAAACCGCAAGCTCATATTGGAGAGTGGATTTCCAACAAATGATAAGGTAAGGGGCTACTTTCATGTAGTACATCTCTGAAGGAATGTACCGAGGCCCAATTAATGGTCCTCTGCCAACACAAGACTAGTCTACCTCTAACTAGATAGTACCGAATGCCATCACCTCGGTCATTACTGACCTATCCGAGAGCTCTCTTCGCATACACCATAATAATTTAAAACCCGACACCATAGAGAGAATAAATATATCTAAAAAAAGATGATCATACCCTACTGGTTGCGAACCATATAGCCTTGCTGCATCTACTCTATTTTTGCCATATTCGAGCGTGAGGACTGAGGTAACGAAAACCTTTTACATAGAACATTAACTTTCCACTTTGAATGCAAAATTTCCCTTCCACGATCACACAACTGATTTCTACAAACATATAACTTCTAAGCTCGTATGTCTCAGGAAAGGATGTTAAGCTAAGAGAAGTTTCCTTCTCCACTACCAAACAGATGATACACTTATAGAGATCAATCAACGTGATATTCGCATGCAACGTCAGACATACGTCCATACAAGTTGTCCTAGAATGGGATAAACCGAAGAAACTCTCCTACCACATCATGTCGAGAGTCATCCGTAGGATTAGTAGAGAGAAGTCCTTGCATATTGTAACGACCCATAATTTTGATAATTAAAACTATTAAATTAAATAAGATTTTGAAATTTAATATTGTGATAAATTAAAAGACTTATAATTTATTAATGAAAAAATAATTTGAATATGATCTAATAATGTGGTTTGAATATTATAGACAACTGTTTAAGGTTATTGCAATTAATGGTAATAATAAAGGTAAATAAAGATTTAAATCAATGTTGTATTAAAAGGAGAAATTATATGTAATTAAATGAAATTGGTTAATATAGAATGGGATTAATATTTGGTAAGTAATTTATCAACCTTTGTTTGTAAACAATAGGTTAATAGAGGTGAATTATTAATATATTATAATTGATTTATTATCATCTTGGTATCTAATCTGTTGAAATTAATTGTTAATCGTTTAAAATTAAATATAATTAAATATTGCAGTTAGTATGAGTTAAGATAATAACTGTAGAATAAGAATGTAATAAAATGTAAACTAATGTTAATTATATTCATATGGTATCAGATTATTGAATAATAAGACAGTAAACTGAAATAAAAGAAATTAATTGAAACTAAAATATAATTAACTGGGATTTTATTACAGTTGTAATTGAACGCTATAATTAGTGCAATATTTAAAGATTCAATTTGACATGAAAAAATTATTTTAAGATTATAAATTCTATGTAATCTGGAATGATGAAAATTTGTAAACATTTAATTTAGAATATAAAAGTGATTAAATCAATTTAATAATAATTTATTTAATTAACGTGAAAATCGGTTCTTTTGGCCACTATCTGGGATTTCGACGAAACCAGTTTCATCAGATATGTAACAGTGAATTATTGTAGGATTTCAAGTTTCATAGCGATCGGACTTATCATTTGATCGTGCGATCTCAAAACGCATAGAAATCGATTTAAAGAATTTAAATGAATGTAATCTGCTTTTGTGACGCCCCACCTCTATGCTCACAAAAACAAAGGTTATTATAAGGTAACAACGTCTGCTATTGCGAAGAATAAGGCTTATTAGAAGCGACCATCCATAAGTTATGCCTTAGACGAGTATTGATTACATCGATAGGAGTTGTGTAATTTTTTTTTGTTTATTAAATTACTCCCAACGATATACATTCAATTCAAATCTAAAGCGAAACCGCGGTGGCTTATTAAAAATTCAAAACAACTCATAATAGTAACAACACAGATAAGTATAACACAGAATAGAAATATCATACATAGCGAAGGTAAGTCTGGATACATGCTACAACACTCGATGGTTCTCATGAACCAAATGTACATATACATAGTCATCATAACATACATGAGATGAGAGTCAATACACCAAAAGTAACACCCGAAGCCTAACAAAAGACGAGGTGAAATCCCAAAAGCTAAAGCAGCAACTGAATCAGAGATAGCGATTATCTTGAAATAACTTAGTCTGACCCAAGTATTATTTAAAAGAAAATAATAAACGGATCAGTCTAATTCAAACTTAGAAATAAGTGCATGATAAACAACACTAAAACAAGTTAATCATAATCTCGAATGAGACTATTCAGCATAAATAATCAACATAGTTTAAATGAAGAAATCTCATTAAACACCATCAAAATCGTATCCCCAAATTCATAATTGAATTTAAAACAGCAATACACAAAAATCTAGGAATCAAAATAAGATAACTAGAAAAAGCAGCATAAAATGGATCGATCCTAGCATATGGCGAGTCTATGCTACGCCGCACGTGCACCTCAAATGGCCGAAGCCTACCAAGTACTGTCAGCATATTATTTTGTGCCCCACGAATGACTCGAAGGTCCAACAAATGTCCCAAAGGCTTAGTACTGGTAATTGACCCGAAGGTCCGGCATAGTGGCTCGAAAGCTCAACAAAATTATCAAAAATTTCAAACAGCAACTCCACGGCAAATATTTCAATTAACGAGTTCGGAATTAACCGAATTAGTAAAAGCGTGGTTGCATACTCCGCACTTTTGCTAAGTCGTTTAAATCTCATCATCGTTTCCTTGAAAGTGCAAAATTGTGTATTTTATATAAATAATTTTTATGTTTTCAAATAGACAAGTTCGGAATTAATCGAATCAGTAAAAATAAGGGTTCATAGTCCTTAATTTTGCTAAAGCGTTTAAATCGATTCCTCATTCTTTTGAAAGCGTAAACTGCGAAATTTGTCGAAATAATTATATTTTAAAACGATTTGAAAACACTTGATTAAAATAGCAACTTCTATAGCAATTTCGACAAGGAAATTGTGCTTCACAAAACACCGTAAAAATTGATGTAAAATCAGCGTTGCAGGTTTTCTTGGTTACAAGATAACCGCTTGAAAACTAGCTTTAAATTAGCGGTTACTGAAGTCAAAATTACAGTAGTTTTATTCGTCAAAATCTCATAAAAATAACACGCTTCAAATATAAACACCGGGATAAAAACCCGTTATAAAAATAACGGCAACAAAATACGTTCAAAAAAAACCCTGGTTCAAATTAAATTAATAATTGGTCTACACTACTTATATATGTATAAAATATGATACAGCTTGGACTTGGTAACGTGCTATACATACTTGCACGCACGTAACAAAAAATGGCCTGGACTTGGTAATGTGCTATACATACTTGCACGCACGTAACAAAAAAATGGCCTGGACTTGGTAACGTGCTATATATACTTGCACGCACATAATGAAATAAAAAAAAGATGGCCTAAGCAATAACTACTTGCACGCACATAACAAAATACAAAAGATGGCCTGGGAAATACCTCCATGCACGCTCGTAATGAAATAAACAATAAAAAATAACTTGGACCTATTACTTTTGTGCGTAACGTGTTCCTACCTATGCATGCATAGCATTTCAATGCTTTTATGTAACTATGCTATGCGCAACGTGCGTACTCTGGTGTATTTAATACACATAATTTTTCAACTCTAAAGAAATGAAGATTGGCTCTTATTAACAAAGACGTGAATATATACATATGCGTATATATTTTTTTCAAACCAATTTACTCAAAATATGTGCAAGCGAAATTCACTTAAAAATGAAGCCTGGCACGTGCAAATTACAAAAGTGCCATTTTAGTATGTGGCGTGAAACGTGTACAACTGCATACAAAAAAAATGAAAGCTAACCCATATATATTGCACTCGAAAGTTTTAAGATCCGTGCTTCATTTTGCCTGAGCTAGAATTTAGTCGCACCTAATTACACTTCATATATGTATAAAACGTGGACTTCCTAAATCTAGTGCACGCAACGTACTGTAATGGTCCAGTGTATTACAAGCGTACACATAAAAACACATAAACAGAAAGTCGCAAACCAATATAAACAAAGAACAGCATATTCAAAAACGCAGCTAGAGTCATAGTTAGAAGTGTGAGTTTGCACTCACCTATAATTTATTTTAGAACCAATTAGCAACCAAGGTCCAAGCTTTGGTCTCTACAAAGCTATAGAACCAGTAGAAACTTTACCCCTCACGCACAAATTCTCTGATGCAAACAAAACCTAATTGGAGCTAGAATTTCTAAACTGCCATTAATGCTCATACCGAGCTACTGTAAATGTAACAAAACAGAATGATGGAGTTTTTTTTTCAATAAGTGTACTATTCAAAATGAAAATGTGGCTGGCAGGAATTTTGTACCTTTGCATTTAAGAGAGAACGTGCACAAGAATGAAAAAGGACGTGGCTTGCATTTAAAAATAATGATGGTAGTAGAGTGCTCAAGTTTGTTTTTAAATTGACCTATCCTCACACGTGAAGGCCATTCACTCAATTTCAAACGTGCTACCACTTTGAAATGTTCAACCGGACTTTGAATCATTTACAGGCTTGCCAAGATTTAACTCCAATTTCATTTATTATTCAATTGCCTAGACCCAACACTCTCTGTACACGTGAAAGCCACTTACACTTCATGACAAAACCCTTTTGTTGAGCCAAAAAAAATCCATTTGGCCTTCTCTGACTTGCAATAAATTTGCAATATATATATTTATCAAATCTTAATTTAAAATTTCTATTTTTTTTCGTCGTTAATCCAAAAACCAGGGCTGTTACAGACTCCCCCTTATAAAAACTGCATCCCCGCAATTTTCATACTAGAAGTTGTTTATAACACAAATTATTCATCACAAAAAAGATTTAAATAGAAAAGATGAATTAAGAATGCTCACCCCCATTCGAAGAGGAGGGAAAACCGGGATAAGAACGCTCGATGAATTCTTTGGTTTTCCAGGTGCAATCTTGGGGTTTGTGGACCATTGAATTTTCACAAGCGGGACATTTTATTCCGAAGGCGTTTAACCTCCGAAGCTAGTACAAGAACAGGATTTTACACCATAGACAAGTCGGGTGAGATCTTAAGATCTTGCAACACATGAGGATCAATGATAGAATCCGAATCTCGAAGGCATCGACGAATCTGAGATACATGAAATACGTTATGAATTCTTGAACACTGAATAGGTAGCAATACACGATAAGCAACAGGGCCAATGCGTTCCGTAATAGGAAATAGTCCAACATATCGAGGAGCCAATTTCCCGGAGCTACTAAAATGCACCACTCCCTTTATTGGAGAAACACGAATAAACACGCGATCGCCCATAGAAAAATCCAAATGCTGCCAACGATGATAGGCATAAGATTTCTGCCTATCCTGAGCCTCTTTCATTCTCTATCTAATAATATCAATCTTCTCATAAGATTCACGAATATAGTCGGGGCCAAGAACTAACTTCCCCGGATTCCAACCAACAAGATGGTGATCGACACGGCCTTCTGTAAAGGGCTTCGAAAGGAGCCATACCGATATTGGATTGGAAACTGTTGTTATAAGAAAACTCAACAAGAGGTAAATGGTCTTCCCAACTAGCTCCAAATTTAAGAATACAAGCTCGAAGGAGATCTTCTAAGACTTGATTAACCCTTTCAGTCTGACCATCAGACTGTTGATGATAAGCTATACAGAGATTGAGCTTTGTAACCAAAGTTTTCTGAAGGCTCTGCCAGAAACCACTAGTGAAAAGCGGATCTCTATCACTAACAATGGAACTAGGAACACCATGAAATCGAACGACTTCTTTTATAAAGAGCTTAGCCAACAAAGGAGCAGTTCGATTGGACTTGATAGGAATAAAATGGGCTAATTTGGTCAATCGGTCAACAATAACCCAAACACTAGTATGGCCCGACCTCGAACGACGTAGACCATTAATGAAGTCCATAGAAATCTTATCCCATTTCCACAATGGAATCTCAAGAGGCTGCAAAAGACCACTAGGACGTTGGTGTTCCACTTTAATAAGTTGACAGGTCATGCAACGACTCACATAACTGGCAACATCTCGCTTCATACCCTCCCAAAAGTATAAGCGTTTCATGTCGGCATACATCTTACTATTGCCCGGATGGATAGTATACTTAGAACGATGGCAATCCTCAAGAATGTCATTTCTAAGATTAGGAACATTAGGTACGATCAACCTTCCCTTCTTCCTAATACAACCGTGAATATCAATATCGAAATCCTTTAGATCACCACTTTGGGGTTCCGATTTATAACTCTGAATAAGATAAGAGAGATCTGGATCTTGCTTCTGGGCATCAGCAATACGATCCAACAAACTAAAACGGGCTCCCATGCTAAATAAAAGCATGGGAGAATCAGAAACTGAAGGACGGTCTCCAATATCACAATGAGATAAAGCTTCCAATATATTCCACTCTGCTAGCATCATGGAAACAACAACTTGCTGCTTGCGACTAAGCGCACCAGCAACTCGATTACCCTTACTAGGGGTAAACTGAATATCGAAATCATATGAAGCAAGAAATTCGAGCCAGCGCTGTTGCCTCATGTTAAGTTCCTTCTGAGTGAAGAGGTATTTCAGAGATTTGTGGTCAGTGAAGAGAACAAAATGCTCACCCAATAAATAATGTCGCCAAATCTTTAAAGCAAAGACTATAGCGGCTAACTCTAAATCATGGGTAGCATAACGAATCTCGTTAGGCTTTAGTTGTCTAGAAGCATAGGCAACTACTCTATCCTTTTGCATGAGAATAGCACCAAGTCCATAGCCACTAGCATCGGTATAAACAAAAGATCATGATTCCCTTCTAGAACCACTAAGATAGGAGCATGAGTAAGGAGATTTTTTAACTTCATGAAAGAAAACTCACACTTATCACACCAAATAAAAGGAACAGCTTTTCTCGTGAGAGTGGTAAGCGGTAAGGCAATATGAGAAAAGTCCTTAATGAACCGGCTATAATATCCCACCAATCCAAGGAAACTATGGATCTCAGTAATGATCTCGGGCCTCTTCCAATTATGAATAGATTCGATCTTGGAAGGATCGATAGAGATACCATCGGAAGAAATAATATGACCGAGAAATTTCACCTTATTCTCCCAGAAGTGACACTTGGAGAATTTGGCATAAAGCTGATGCTGACGAAGAGTGCTCAAAACAATCTCTAAATGATGAATATAATTGGCTTCGGATTTGGAATAAATAAGAATATCATCTATGAATACCAAGACGAACTTATCGAGATATTCCCGGAATATCCGATTCATAAGATCAACAAAATACGCTGGAGTGTTCGTCAAACCGAACGGCATAACAAGCCATTCATAAGAACCATAACGAGTGCGGAATGTGGTAAGAGGGATGCTATCTTCTGCAACTTGTAACTGATGAAAACCGGTAGGAAGATCGAGTTGGGAGAAAAGCTTAGCACCACTTAATTGATCGAACATGTCGTCGATCCTAGGTAATGGATACCTATTTTTGATACTGAGCTCGTTAAGCTTGCGATAATAAAATGTAAAGCCTAAGAGTACCATCTGGCTTCTTAACAAAGACAATGGCGGCGCCCTAAAGAGATGAGCTAGAACGAATAAATTGCTTGGCTTCCAATTCAGATAATTGTTCCTTGAGTTCCTCATTTTCCTTAGCAGACATCCTCGTGGGAGGACGACTGACAGGGTAAGCACCAGAGATAAGATCAATACGGAACTCAATTGCCCTCTTCGGCGGCAAACTCGAAATAGGCTCGAAGACATCAGAAAAATCAAAAACAATCGGAATATTAGCTATGACATCCTTCGATTCGAAGGAATAAATGAGAGCATTTGAAGCATTGTCCATGTCTTGAAACATAATAGATTATTGCTCGATAGCATTGGGATGCTTGATATATAAAGTTCTTTCGGGATATAGGATTTGAACTTCATAATCGACGAGCCAATCCATTCCCAAAATCATATCAAAACCAAGATGATCCATAACATGCAGATTCGCATGCAAGGAAAAAACACATAGAATAATCTCAATATCCACACATAACAAACCAAGAGTGGCAGATCCTCCAATAGGATTCACAATCCTCAAAGGATCGCAAAGGCTAACAACATCCAAAGGAATAACATCAACAAGCTCCTTTGACACGAATGAATGTGATGCACCCGTATCGAAAAGGACTCTAATAGAATGGCCATGAAATAAAATAAAACCTTCCAAAACAGAAGGAGGAATACCTTTGGGCTGAGAAGAATCACCATAAGCTTTAGCAACATTAAGCTTCCCAGATTGAAACCCTCAGGAGCAGTAGGACAATCAGAAACCCAATGACCTTCTTTCTTGCAATAGCGGCAGATGCGAGGCTTAGGACAACTACGGAGAAGATGATCCAGAGAACCACAATTATAGCATGCCCTCTGATTAGAAGGTGCACTACTATGCTGAGAACTAGAGGTAGCTTGCTTCTTCTTCTTCTTGGATGAAGAATTAGGCTTATGAAATGAAAACCTCTTCTTGTTGGGGTTCTTAGAAACCTCAACCTCATCACTACTATCACGTTCCTTTTTAACCGCTTCAAGGCAAAGTGCCAAATCAACAAGTTCCTCAAAAGGGAGCTTAAGCTGAAGCAAAAGGACTTTCTTCAAATACTTCTTCAAACCTTCTACAAATTTAAGATTCTTCCTACGCGGAGTGTTAATGAACTCAACTCCGTATTTGGACAAGGCCTCGAAAGATGCTACATAATCAGAAACAGAGAACTTTCCTGGTTTCAACTCAAGGAAACTACGAGCAAGATTGGCCTCTTCTAATTCAGGAACGAACTTAAGCTCAAATTGTTCCTTAAACTGATTCCACGAGAGAGAGGACTCATCAACTTCCGCAATCAAAAGCTCATACCAATCAAGCGCACGTTCTTGCAACATGCTAGATTCCACGAGAATGCAATGATGATCTGAAAGATCCATCCGAGAAAATATGCGCTCACTAGCGCGCAACCAAGTCTGAACCTCCAATACACTATCTGATCCCTTGAAAGGCTTGCCTCCAAGGTGGGAGTAGTCACTACACATGTAGGCGAAGGCAGACTTGTGTGTGGGAGCTGTGGGAGTAGCAACAGGAGGCTGAGTACCCCGAAATAGCTCCATAAACTGATCAGTTGACATATAGACTCCGTCCGGATGAGAATCACTAGACAGACCTGCAGCAGAACGCTTCCCTCTGCCTCTTCCAGCCATAGGCTGAGAGAACAAGAGAAGATAAGGATTAGTTAAAGCAATACAAGATTGAAAAGGAATTTAACAAACGGAATACTGCGGAAATATGAGATTTATTCCTAGACATATTCCAACATGTTAGAGTGGATAAAAGTTTAAGAACAACGAAGGAATAGATTAGAAAGGCACGAATAAAACCCTCGAACAGTTGTAACACATATTTCATTCTGCTTCTGTCCCGTGTTTGTTATAATTTGTTCTGAACCTCAGCTCTGATACCAACTGTGACGCCCCACCTCTATGCTCACAATAACAAAGGTTATTATAAGGTAATAACATCTGCTATGCGAAGAATAAGGCTTATTAGAAGCGACCATCCGTAAGTTATGCCTTAGAGGAGTATTGATTACATCGATAGGTGTTGTGTAATTTTTTTATTGTTTATTAAATTACTCCTAACGATATACATTCAATTCAAATCTAAAGCGAAACCGCGGTGGCTTATTAAAAATTCAGAACAATTCATAATAGCAACAACACAGATAAGTATAAAACAGAACAAAAATATCATACATAGCGCAAGGTAAGTCTGGATACATGCAACAACACTCGATGGTTCTCATGAACCAAATGTACATATACATAGTCATCATAACATACATGAGATGAGAGTCAATATACCAAAAGTAACACCCCAAAGCCTAACAAAAGATAAGGTGAAATCCTTAAAGCTGAAGCAACAACTGAATCAGAGATAGCGATCATCCTGAAATAACTCAGTCTGACCCGAGTATTATTTAAAAGAAAATAATAAACGGATCAGTCTAATTTAAACTTAGAAATAAGTGCAAGATAAACAATACTAAAAAAAGTTAATCATAATCTCGAATGAGACTATTCAGCATAAATTATCAATATAGTTTAAATGAAGAAATCTCATTAAACACCATCAAAATCATCTCCCCAAATTCATAATTGAATTCAAAACAGCAATACACAAAAATCTAGGAATCAAAGTAAGATAACTAGAAAAACCAGCATAAAATGGATCGATCCCAGCATATGGCGAGTCTAAGCTATGCCGCACGTGCATCTCAAATGGCCGAAGCCTACCAAGTACTGTCAGCATAATATTTGGCGCCGCACGAATGACCCAAAGGTCTAACAAATGACCCAAAGACCTAGTACTGGTAATTGACCCGAAGGTCCAGCATAGTGGCTCGAAAGCCCAACAAAATTATCAAAATTTTCAAACAGCAACTCCATGACAAATATTTCAATTAACGAGTCGGAATTAACCAATTAGTAAAAGCGTGGTTCCATATTCCTCACTTTTGCTAAGTCGTTTAAATCTCATCATCATTTCCTTGAAAGTGCAAAATTGTGTATTTTATATAAATAATTTTTACGTTCTAAATGGACAAGTCCGGAATTAATCGAATCAGTAAAAATAAGGGTTCATGGTCCTTAATTTTGCTGAAGCGTTTAAATCGATTCCTCATTCCTTTGGAAGCGTAAACTGTGAATTTTTTTGAAACAATTATATTTTAAAACGATTTGAAAACACGTGACTAAAACATCAACTTCTATAGCAATTTTGACAAGGAAATTGCGCTTCACAAAACACCGTAAAAACGGATATAAAATCAGCGTTGTGGGTTTTCTTGGTTACAAGATAACCACTTGAAAACCCACTTAAATTGGCGGTTACTGAAGTCAAAACTACAGTAGTTTTATTCGTCAAAATCTCATCAAAATAGCACGCTTCAAATATAAACACGGGGGTAGAAACTCGTTATAAAATAACGGCAAAAAAATACGTTCAAAACAAAACCCTGGTTCAAAATAAATTAATAATTGGTCTACACTACTTATATATGTATAAAATATGGTACAGCCTGGACTTGGTAACGTGCTATACATACTTGCACGCACGTAACGAAAAATGTATTTAAAAGCTTAATTTTTAAATAAAATTAAGTAAATTAGTTTAAAGGCTTTTCTTATATAAGTTTCATATGTAGTAATAAATGTTATTTACATTTATTTAAAGGATTATAAATTGAATTTAAATTTGGTTAATGTTTAAATAAATAATCATTTTGAATCTTAAATTAAAAATGGAATTTGAATTTAAAATGAAATATTCTAAATACACTTTAATATTAATGAAGTCATTAATAAAGAAATAGATTAAAGAAATGGATTATTTTAGAGATTATTAAGGTATTAAGATGATTAAATGAATAAGATAATTAAGGAATGACTTATTTATTTAATTTATAAATTAATAATTTAGGTTAATTTATAATTAGAGATTAATTAAGAAGTAAATTAAGAAAAGTAATTAAAGAATGATTAATAGTTAATGAAGGTCATTAACTAAGGATTATTTAACAATTAATTAATATGATTAATTTTTATAATTAAGTAAACTAATTAATTAGTGGTAATCATTTGTAAAACTGTTTTAAGGTTAATTACTTGATGGAAGTAATTAAGGAATTAATTACTTAATGTAATTAATTAAGTTTAAATGTAATTTTTTTAGGTTAATTTATTAAGTTAATCAAGTTAAACACTAGATGCTTTGATAATAATTACTAAATGTAATTAATGAAGTATAATTACTCAGTGGAGTAATTAAATGATAATTACCGGATTTAATTAATGGAAGATGGTTTAAGAATGAAAGTAATTTGGATTAAATTACTTTATAATTAATCAAGGGATTAATTAAAGATAATTAATTAAGGAGTAATTAATTTGATAAGTAATTAAGGATAGTTAATTACTGAATGTGATTAATCAAGGTGATTAATAATTATGATTTAATTGAGATTAATTACTTAATGTAATTAATTTAAATAAGATAATTAATTAAATGTAATTAAGGATCATTAATTAATATAATTAATGATGTAATTAAGATTAATTAATTAAGGTTAATTAATCAATGATAAGTGATTAAGGGTAATTAATTAATGTAATTAATTAAGGATTAATGTAATTAATCCTATTTAATTAATTAATGAAGTAATTAAAGGTTAATTACTGTTTTTGGTTAAGAGTAATTAGTTTGTGAAATTAATTAAAGGAAATTACTTGAATGTAATTAAAGAATAATTAATCAAGGGAGATTAATTAAGGTGATTAATTAGAGGATAATTAATTAATTAATTTGTAATTAATTAATGGATATGTAAGAAAGATTTATATTGATGTAAGTAATTAATTTAATTCACTTTAAAATTAATTAAAAATGAAAGTAATTAATTTAATTCATTTTAAATTAATTATAGATGGTGTGATTATAGATCATTGCTTATGTATGGATGATATTGATTTGCCTTGAATGGTTTAAAATCTCAACTATGAGATTAGTAATGTTGTGTGATATGGATGCATTGGTTGCATTATGATGATAATATGGGTTATCTTTTGATAATGATAATATGGATAATCTGTTGTGATGATAATGTCGATTATCTATTGTGATTTGTGAATTATCTATCTGCGTGTATATAGATAATTGTATTGAATTGTCTTAAACTCTAAAACAACTTGGCCTCAAAAGATACGCTTTGGATTTCGATGAGACCGGGATCTGGTTTCCAAATTTGTATATCCGAAAACCACATCGATCCAAATTAACGATAGGTTGTGAATCTCAAGTGAGGAGTGAAGACTCGAGGTGTAAGGACTATTCGTCGTTAAAACTATGAGGGTGATTCCAATATGAGTTTAACGGGGTAGTACTTTCAGATTCGAGATGACGATTTAGAGTGCAAGGGTTATTGTCATTAACTCTGAGGGTGATTCCAAAATGAGTGTAACGAGATAATGCCTTCGGTTTCGTTCGAACCCAGAACGAACTTGTATGGATTGAATGCTTTCAGAACATCGTCAGGTGGACGATGAGCATTCTAAGATAAATGTGTCCTATAAAGGTAATCGTAGCCTCAAGCCTCATCAACCGGGAATGGCTAAATAGGGGAGGTGCAGGAAGGCTAAATGGGTCATGCCCAAGTAGGACAAGATTTTCCCCTGTCTAGAGGTCCCTTTTATTTCGGCTGTGTGGGCAGTTGGATATGCGCACTAACTGCAGGGTTGTCTTGTTCGGAACTATTCAGTAAGGAATGGTTCCGGCTTTGTATTGTAGGGGATTGGGAGTAATCCTCGGTACGGTGATCTAGGCCACGTACTGTGCTGGGCGGTACCCCGGTAGCCCTGCCATTGTATGGAATTCAAAATCCAATAAGTGCCAACGGTTTTGATTGTATTACCCACTTTTGTGGCTAGTAACTGGAATTTAATAAATGTAACAATTTCGGCTATTTCATATTTACTTGAAAACCCTAGACCTATTATAATATCACTGGATTTCCTATCAAATGTTTTGGTTAGTGTAAGGCAAAAACTTTTCCATGTTTATTGGGAAGTCTAACGTGATACCTTTCTTTTCAAAAGGTTTTTAAAGTTAAGCAACTTTAACCTGTTACTCACACCAGACCCATGTCTAACCTGGAGTTTATCTTCTGTTTTTCTTAAACTCTTGGGTACTCAAATTTTTACGAGTAGCCAAGGGATTCGGGTTAGCTTTGATGAGTTGTGGAGGAGCAATGGAGCAGGAGGTTTCAGCGTTGTAGATATGTTTAGTGTTCCGCTGTGTTTGATATCTCTGTGTTGTCTCTGAGTTGTATTAAGTTGTAATAACTAGACAGGTGTTTATAACGATCTAGTACGTGATGTATAAGCTGTGTATATCTGATAGTTGTTGTATACTATGTAATACTTATATTATTAATATAATTTATTCATTCCGCTGTTTAGATTCTGATGTGTTATTTCTTCTTTCTTCTCTTTCTTTCTCTTTTCTATCCCTTTCTTTCTTATTAATGATGAGTCATTCTATGGATATGAATGGCGGGTCATTAGACGTGCTATACATACTTGCATGCACATAACAAAAAAATGGCCTGGACTTGGTAACGTGCTATATATACTTGCACGCACATAATGAAATAAAAAAATGGCCTGAGCAATAACTAATTGCACGCACGTAATGAAACACAAAAGATGGCCTGGGCAATACCTCCTTGCACGCACGTAATGAAATAGACAGAAAAAATGACATGGACCTATTACTTTTTTGCGTAACGTGTTCGTATCTATGCATGCATAGCATTTCAATGCTTTTATGTAACTATGCTATGTGCAACGTGCGTACTCTTGTGTATTTAATACACATAATTTTTCAACTCTAAAGAAATGGAGACTGGCTCTTATTAACAAAGACGTGAATATATACGTATACGTATATATATTTTTCAAACCAATTTACTCAAAATATGTGATAGCGAAATTCACTTACAAATAAAGCCTGGCACGTGCAAATTACAAAAGTGCCATAGTATGTGGCGTGAAACTTGCACAACTGCATACAAAAAAAATGAAAGCTAACCCATATTTATTACACTCGAAAGTTTTAAGACCCGTGCTTCATTTTGCCTGAGCTTGAATTTAGTCACACCTAATTACACTTCATATATGTATAAAACGTGGACTTCCTAAATCTAGTGCATGCAACGCACTGTAATGGTCCAGTATATCACAAGTGTACACATAAAAACACATAAACAACTTAACTAACGAAAAGTTGCAAACCAATATAAGCAACAGAACAGCATATTCAAAAACGCAGCTAGAGTCATAGTTTAGAAGTGTGAGTTTGCACTCACCTATAATTTATTTCAGAACCAATTAGCAATCAAGGTCCAAGCTTTGGTCTCTACAAAGCTTTAGAACCAGTAGAATTTTACCCCTCACGCACGAATTATCTGATGCAAACAAAACCAAACTGGAGCTAGAATTTTTAAACTTCCATTAATGCTCTTACCGAGCTACTGTAAATGAAATAAAATAGAATGATGGAGGTTTTTTTTTCTTCTTCAACAAGTGTACTATTCAAAACAAAAATGTGGCTGGCAGGAATTTTGTACATTTGCATTTAAGAGAGAACGTGCACAAGAATGAAAAAGGTCGTGGCTTGCATTTAAAAATAATGACGGTAGTAGAGTGTTCAAGTTTGTTATTAAATTGACCTATCCATACACGTGAAGGCCATGCACTCAATTTCAAATGTGCTACCACTTTGAAATGTTCAACCTGACTTTGAATCATTTACAGGCTTGCCAAGATTTAACTCCATCTTCATTAATTATTCAATTTCCTAGACCCAACACTGTTTGTACACGTGAAAGCCACTTGCACTTCATGACAAAATCCTTTTTGTTGAGCCAAAAAGAAGTTATAACTTAAACTAGTTATTTTCAACATAAACAAAGCCATTTGGCCTTCTTTGACTTGCAATAAATTTGCAATATATATATTTATCAAATCTCAATTTAAAATTTCTATTTTAATTTTTTTTCGTCGGTAATCCAAAAACCAGGGTTGTTACAGCTTTTAGAAGCTAACTTCTGTATACAATGGGATTAAGGTTTGAAACTAGTTCCATTGAGTTTAAAAATATCAAAAACCTATATTTCAATATATTGGGTGACCTACTTTCGTTTCAGGAATGGAACAGGCTTCTCAGGTCGTGTCATCGTTTCGAACCAATTCGATTTGTCCATTCGTTCTTATCTATCTATGCCGATACATAGGCTGTTATAAACCCTAGATGTTTCCCATTTCATTATTTCTGTATGTACCTCTACTTCTCATTCGTTCCTCCTTCTTAAACATCGGAACATCGAAACCTAATTCCCAATTCCAAAACCCCGATTTCAATTTAAAAATTCAAATCTCCATACCCTATCATAATATATATCGTTGGAAAGCACTCGATGAGCGCAATCTACTACTGCCATTCATTTTTTTATTTGATGCATCATTTGACCAAAAAACGATGAAGAAATCTCGATAGTTGAAACTAGGGTTTTCGATCCAATGGTGGATCATCGATTATACAAAGGTCGGAAGGTGCAAGCTTGTCAGGTCGTGAAGCAGGTCTCAGTGGTGGTGTTCATTCATCCTAGAGATGATCGATTTCACCGCGATTGGTGAGAAATGGTGGTGGTGGCGGCCACCACCAGGCGACGGTGGAGGCGTTTGTTAGTCCTTGAGATGATGGTTTTGATGACAACAACCTTAGAATAAGATATAAAATATAAATACTAACATTATAGTTTAGATATATATGTATACACAGGATCTAATCATGCAGGTACCAAGAATGAAGAATGTACATTATAGAGATTTAAGATATCAAGATTGAAGACTCATGAGTATCAAGAATATCAAGAGTTCATGATTTCAATAATAAGTAATTTAATTAGGAATTTTGTTAAAACTCCTAGAAAAGCCTGGCATCTTAAATCCAATTTATTCGTGGAATGGAATCCACTTTGAGCCTGTTAAAGGGATGAAACCCTAAGTAGGATGGAACCTACGAAAAATCTAGTAAAACATTGTTTTGTTTCCGCTAACATTTTATTCAAATGATTTTACAAAATTATATCTTGGTTTCAAAATGATTTCAAAACCTTCCTTTTAAAAATCAAAAACATCTATCCTGGTTTTAAAAACTTTTAGCCTCAAAATAATCTTTATTTTCAAAATCAAAATATCCTTAGTTTTAAACTATTTTTTAATAATAATTAACTTTTAATATTTACTTAGATTTAAATATAAAATCATAGTAAAATTATATATATATATACATACACCAAAATACTATTCTCTATATTTACATATGAATTTTAACTATAATTAAGTATATTTATAAAGTTTAAAATAGTTTTAATACAAGATGAAAGTTATTTTCAAGGAAAAACAAATTATCAAAATTTCCTTAGGCATGTCGACATCCTCAAGTACCCCATGTCGACATGGTAGTAGTTTATTTCAAAAATTTGAATTTCAAAGGAAGTGTCTATTCGCCATATCTTTTCACCAATGGACATGGCTGTTGTTCTACTATAAACAGTGGCAGTTTTAAATGAATTTTCGTTCAAATTTTCTCTAATTTCACTCCTCTTCTTCTTCCACATTTTTTTATACACGTTTTTAACATTACTCTGCCGAAATCAACATTGAATCTAACTAGACCGTTTTTGATTTGATTCCCTATCACTATCTCAACAAGATCTCAGTGCTATTCAGAGTTATAGGCTTCTTTGTAATAAACTAAGCGAGAAAAGGTGTGATTGTAGGCTGTGAGTCAATCAAGCAAGAAAAGGTGTGATTGTGGCCTTGGAAATCAATTGGGTGAACTTGTTGCCCGTGAAATCAAGTATCTCTACCCAAAGGATTGTGAATCTGGAGTGGTGTACCTTATGGCCTTAAAATCGACGGTGTAATTGTACATTTGCTTTTGAAAGGAAATCCACACTTGTGTGCGGGACTGGATGTAGGGTAAATCCGAACTAGTATAAAATCCGGTGTGTTCTTTCCTTTATTGCTTTTACTTTATTTCTGCATCTATGTTTGATTCTGTGATCATATTTGTGTTTGAATATTGCATACATTTGTGTTCAAATAAATAAAAACTCAAAAAGATTTAGTAATTCCTTTAAACACTATTCACCCCCCTCCCCCCTCTCGTGTTAATCTTAGCCTTAAGATCCATATTCTGCATTTCTCACAATTGGTACCAGAGAAAGGTTTCCAAAGTTTCATAATATGATTTTTGAAAAAGTCTTTAAAAAGGCTATGTTTGAAAATCTTGTTAGTACTAGTTTAGAAATATTCAGATCATCATTGTCTCTTGAGTATGCATATAATCAATATTCAAAATCAAGTTGTCTACCAAAATTATATGATGTGCAGGAAACATGCTTTATGGTTGCTAAGGAATCAATCCACAATGGACAAATTTTGCAGATCAAAAAGAATAAATGGATACTCGATAGTGGATGCTCTAGACACATGACTGGCGATCCAGATATGCTGAATGATATAATATACAAAGATAGAGGACTGGTTAACTTTGGAGATAATTCAAAAGGATATGTGTTTGGCATCGGCAAAGTCGGTAACTCTGAAACTCCTGTTATTACTAATGTTTTGCTAGTTAAGAATCTGAAACATAATCTACTAAGTATTAGTCAACTTTGCCATAAAGGATATAAAATTAAATCTGAAAAAGAAAAGTGTCACATTGAAGATAATAATTCAACCATAATATTTGAGGGAATTAGGAAAAAGAATATTTATATTCTTAGTATGAAAGTCTCAAATGATAACCTTAGTCTTTTGGCAAATACAAGTGACCCTTGGATTTGACATAAGAGATTTGGACATCTGAATTTTAAACTCTTATCTAGACTGTCAAAACAGGATCCAGTAAGAAGCCTCCCAGAAGTGAATTTTAAAGTAGATAGTCTACGTGATGCATGTCATTTAGAAAAACTTAGAAAAAGTTCCTTTAAATTAAAAGATATGATTTCAACTTCAGAACTTCTTGAATTACTTCACCTTGATTTATTTGGTCCATCTCAAATTCTGTCAATAAATCATAGTAAATATGATTTTGTAATTGTGGATGATTATTCTAGACGTACATGGACAATATTTTTGAAACATAAAAGTGGTACATTTGAATTTTTAAGAACTTTACAAAAAGGATTCAAAATCAACTTTCTCTAAAAAATATAACCATCCGTAGTGATCACCTTGGTCAATTTGAAAATGAAAAGTTTGAGGAATTCTGCAATAAAAAGGGAATAACTCACAATTTTTCATTTCCAAGAACTCCACAACAAAATGGAGTAGTAGAACGTAAAAATAGAACGATTCAAGAGTGTGCGAGAACTACGCTTTCAGATAGTAAATTACCAAAGTATTTTTGGGCAAAAGCAGTTGCTACCGCCTGTTATATTTTAAATAGAATTTTAATTAGACCTTTAACTGATAAGACATCTTATGAACTTCTTTACAGAAAGAAACCTAAGGTATCTTATTTTAGAATTTTTGAAAGCAAATGTTTTATTTTAAATACAAAAGATAACTTAGATAAATTTGATCCTAAATCGGACAAATGTATCTTTATCGGAAATTCTAATAAAAGTATAGCGTATAGAGTGTATAATTTAAGAACTATTACCATCGAAGAAACAATGCATGTTTCATCTGATGAAAATCTCAAAATTTTTGAAGATACAAACGATGAAGAGGATTTAATCACTCAAAATCAAGAGTCAACTGAAACTAATAATGAAATTAATCATCCTAATAAAAGGATTAAACTTTTAAAAGATCATCCTATAGAAAATATACTAGGAGATATGCAATCTGTTGTTAAAACTAGAAATCAATTAAGTAAAATGAGCAATGTAGCATTTATATCAACTATTGAACCCAAAAATCCAAAAGAAGCATCAACTGATGATTCATGGATTTTGGCTATGCAAGAAGAACTAAATCAATTTACTAGAAATGGTGTTGGGGAACTTGTTCCTAGACCTGAAAATAAAACTATAATTGGAAATAAATGGGTTTATAAAAATAAAATGAATGATCTAGGAGAGGTTGCTAGAAATAAAGCCCGGTTAGTCGCTGAAGGCTATTGTCAAGAAGAAGGAATAGATTTTGATGAAACCTTTGCTCTCGTAGCAAGATTATAAGCCATTAGGATTCTGCTTGCTTTCGCAAATCATATTAATTTCAAATTATATCAAACGGATGTTAAAAGTGCATTTTTAAATGGACTTGTAAAAGAGGAAGTATATGTTTAACAACCACCACTTTTTGAAAATAAAAAATTACCAAATCATGTTTACAAACTTAAGAAAGCTCTATATGGTCTAAAACAAGCTCCTAGAGCCTGATATGATAGACTAAGATCTTACTTATTACAATTAAACTTTGAAATTGGTAAAGTAGATAATACTCTTTTTATTAAAAGAAATAAAGATGATATTCAACTAGTACAAGTTTATATAGATGATATCATTTTCGGATCAACTAATTTTGAAATGAATAAACAATTTTATGAAATAATGACAAAAGAGTTTGAGGTGAGTCATATGGATGAATTAAACTTCTTTCTATGATTACAAATAAAACAATTAGATAATGGTATCTTTATTAGTCAAGAAAAATATGCTAAAGACCTAGTTAGTAAATTTGGTTTGACTACTGCAAGTGGAAAGCCCACTCCCATGGCAACCAATGAGTACCTAAGTAAAGAAGATCTCTCGAAAGATGTAGATCAAAAATTATATAGAGGAATGATTGGATCACTACTCCATATCACTGTTAGTAGACCTGATATCATGCATAGTATTTGTCTCTGTGCAAGATATCAATCCCAACCTAAAGAGACCCACTTAAAAGCCATAAAACTTATCATAAGATATGTTAAACACACCTTTGATTATGGCTTATTTTACCCTAAAATTGATTCTTTTGACTTAATATCTTACTGCGATGCTAATTATGCTGGTTGTAAATCAAACCGAAAAAGTACAAGTGGAACTTGTCAATTTTTGGGGCATTCTCTTATTTCCTGGTTTAGAAAAAAGCAAACCAAAGTTACTTTATCAACAACTAAAGCAGAGTATATTTTTGCTGCTTTGGCTTGTTCTCAAGTAATATATATGCAACAAACTTTAAAAGATTTTGGTTTAAATATCTCAAAATCACCAATTTATTGTGATAACACTAGTGCAGTAAATTTATCCAACAATACTACTCATCATGCTTGAACTAAACATATTGATATCAGACATTATTTTCTCAGAGATAATATAAGCAAGGAAGTAATTACTCTTAATTATATCAATTCTGAGAATCAAATTGCTGATATCTTAACAAAACCCTTAAATGAATCTATATTTACTAAGTTAAGAAGAGAATTAGGTATTTGTTCAATAACCGAAATATAAAATATAAATAACAAAGTATAATTAAAAATTAAATCAAAATAAATCAAATAGTAAAAATATCAAGCACTATGTCGACATCCCCCCATTACCCATGTCGACATATAACAATTTTTTATCTTTGAAATTTTTCCCACCAAAATTCAAATAAGTGGTTATATATTCTTCCTATTTTGATCATTCTCTCTATTCTCTCTTCGTTCTAACTTCTAAAATCAATTAAACAATGGCCTCCTCTTCCAAATCAAACAAAAATTCAACCTTTTCATACCCTTCTCCTTCTTCTGGACCATTTCAACGAACTACGCTCGCACGAGTGATGAAAATGGAGGATTCTTTGAAGGATGCACTGCGACTAATGACTGAAATTCAAGTGGTGCAACTTAGAATGGCCAAAGAACAAGAATGGCAAGGCAAAATCCTTAGAAATTAACAAAAATTTCTAATGGACAATCATGCTAATCCGATCTTGATTGATGAAGAGTCTTCAAGAGATCAAGTGCAAGAGGACAGTGAAGAAGAAGAAGAAGAATTCATGGAAGAAGAGCACGCTGAAGATGACGACAAAGTCGTTTGCGTTGGCAAAGTGTGCTTTGATAAGGATGGAAATCTAGTCGAACAACGTGGAAATTTCTGTTTCCACTACCCAAATTGTTCGGTTAATAGATCTCCCATTTTCGAAGACACGCACTAGTTTCTTTTCTCTCTTTCCTATTTTGTATGTTCTTTCTTACATTCTCTACGAAAATGTAAATACAATATATAATTAATAAATAATTTGTGTTCTTATATTTGATTTCTCACTATTATAAGTATTATCGTATATGGAATCTTAGTTAGGATAGTTAGTAAATTAGGACAAAGTTTTAGTTTTATAATTAAATGATGATTATACATGGTAACACTATCATTATAATCACATGTCATAGAGTATTAGATTAAGGGGGAGTTATATAGTTTGGAGTTAGTTTTTGTTGATGACAAAGTGGAAGAAGTATAAAATAGGATGGTTAGGCATAGATTAAGGGGGAGTTATTAGTTTTAGGGGGAGTTATTAGGATAGAAGTAATATTTTATAAACAAAGGTTGTCATCATCAAAAAAGGGAAGATTGTTAGTCCTTGAGATGATGGTTTTGATGACAACAACCTTAGAATAAGATTATAAAATATAAATACTAACATTATAGTTTATATATATATATACACACACACACAAGATCTAATCATGTAGGTATCAAGAATGAAGACTGTACAGTATAGAGATTCAAGATATCAAGATTGAAGACTAATGAGTATCAAGAATATCAAGATTTCAAGATTTCAATAATAAGTAATTTAATTAGGAATTTTGTTAAAACTCTTAGAAAAGCACCGGCATCTTAAAATCCAATTTATTCGTGGAATGAAATCCACTTCGAGCCTATTAAAGGGATAGAACCCTAAGTTGGATGGAACCTACGAAAAATCTAGTGGAACATTGTTTTGTATCCTCTAACCATTCAAATGATTTTACAAAATTATATTTTGGTTTCAAAATGATTTCAAAGCCTTCCCTTTAAAAATCAAAAACATCTATCCTGGTTTTAAATACTTTTAGCCTCAAAATAATCTTTATTTTCAAAATCAAAATATCCTTAGTTTTAAACAATTTTTTAATAATAATTAACTTTTAATATTCACTTAGATTTAAATATAAAATTATAGTAAAATTATATATATATATATATATATATATACACACCAAAATATTATTCTCTATATTTACTTATGAATTTTAACTATAATTAAGTATATTTATAAAGTTTAAAATAGTTTTAAAACAAGATGAAAGTTACTTTCAAGGAAAAACAAATTACCAAAATTTCCTTAGGCATGTCGACATCCTCAAGTACCCCATGTCGACATGGTAGCAGTTTATTTCAAAATTTTGAATTTCAAAAGAAGTGTCTATTCGCCATATCTTTTCACGAATGGACATGGCTATTGTTCTACTATAAGTAGGGGCAGTTTTAAACGAATATTCCTTCATATTTTCTCTGACTTCACTCCTCTTCTTCTTCCACATTTCTTTATACACATTTTTACCATTACTCTGTCGAAATCAACATTGAATCAAACTAGATCATTTCTGCTTTGATTCTCTATCACTATCTCAACAAGATCTTAGTGCTATTCAGAGTTATAGGCTTCTTTGTAATAAACTAAGCGAGAAATGTGTGCTTGTAGCCTGTTAAATCAATCAAGCGAGAAAATGTGTGATTGTAGCCTTGGAAATCAAGTGGGTGAACTTGTTGCCTGTGAAATCAAGTACCTCTACCCAGAGGATTGTGAATCCGGAGTGGTGTACCTTGCGGCCTTGAAATTGAAGGTGTAATTGTACAATTGCTTTTGAAAAAAAATCCGCACTTGTGTGCGGGACTGGATGTAGGGTAACTCCGAACCAGTATAAAATCCGGTGTGTTCTTTCCTTTATTTCTTTTACTTTATTTCTGCATGTGTGTTTGATTCTGTGATCATATCTGTGTCTAAATATTGCATACATTTGTGTTCAAATCAAAAAAAACTCAAAAAGATTTAGTGATTCCTTTAAACACTATTCACCCCCTCCCTCTAGTGTTAATCCTAGCCTTAAGATCCGTATTCCGTATTTCACGCAGCGTTCGCACCTTGGGTTGAGCGGCGGCGCGATATGGTTGTCTCGGTGGTGTAGTCTGATCTGAGTGCAGGCGATCATAAGTGGTGCGCGTTCATATTGATAGTGGCGGTTGTAGGGTTTTGGTCGATGTCGAGTTCGTTTCTGATAGGGTGAGGTAATGTTAATTTCCATAATGCCCTTCTATTTTAATTTTAATTTTAATTTTAATTTGCAAACTTCTAATTATCATAACTCTTGCATACAAACTCAGATTTGGATGCGATTTTCTCCACTGCGATCGTATCGAAACTTCGGACAATATGGAACTAGTTTAGTTGCATTCTAAGAATGTTATAATTTTTGGCTTTTTTAATTTTAAATCGACGAAAAATCAATGGCGAGCTATTTAACCCACTAATAAACACTAAACTACTGTATGTTAGTTAAACTAAATTTACGATATTCTTGGAAATTTATTGATTGCTTCTTGGTATTCTAAATTTTCATTTAAATTTAATTTGAATTTATATTGAATTAAATTGCCATTTTAAATTATTATTGAATTTCAATTGTTAGTTAAACACCTAATAATGATAACTAGTCAATTGTTGTGATTTGTTGGCTGATTTGGATGTTGATTATGATGGATGCTTGTTTATTGACATTTTGGATGATTAGATGTTTATATTCATGTTATCATTATGGGTTGAAATGATACATACCCGAATGATCTTATAAATTAGGGAAAATCTTTATGGGTTGATACGATAAACCCAAGCGATTTTATTGATTTGGAAATTGTTGATTCAGGACACGAGTTGAAATGATATATACCCGAAAACTTAACTATTTGGGTTAAAATAATACATACCCTATCACTTGACCAAATGGAAGAAAATTATATACGGACACCATTGGTTAGTTTTAAACTTTTTTTTAAATAGTAAAGTACGTTTGATTTATAAATTTGAATTTTAAAACTTAATTTGATGATTTTTAAAAAATTATATTGGAAAAATAATTTATTTTATATGTTTTAAAGCTTCAAATTATAAGTTAATAATGGTTTCAAAAGTAAATTTAAGATTTTTACTTATAACTTTATTTAGTTTCGAATATATATTTTAGATAGTTTAAAATATTAATTTAATAAAATATTTAATATAGTTTTAATATATACATATATATATATATATATATATATATATATATTAATTTAAATTAATATAATAAATATAGTTTCGAGTTAAGATAATAAATATAGACTTCTGTAATAACTTTAATAGATAAAGGATTTTCGTAAGATATTTCAAAATTTTGTAAATGGTTTGTAAAGAATATTTAATATAGTATTATAAGAAATTTTTATAATGGATTTTATTAAAGGATTTAATAAAAGATTTTTATAATGGACTATATAAAAAAGGATTTTGTAAAAGAACTTGTACAAAAGGGATTTGTAAGCGTATAAAGGAATTTGTGTAAAAGTTTATGATAACAGCAAGAATTGTAAATTGTTTTGGGAATTTATTAATAACTTTATAAACGATTTTAAGCATATAAATAGTTTATAAATGGTTTAGAAGAGATTTATAAATTATTTTCGAAATTGATTGAAAGAAATACTCCTTGATATTTATGAATATATTTATACTTTTGGAATAAGTATATGAATATCTTGATATGAAGTATAAACTGACTGTATTTATTATTAAATGTTTTATAAAATGACCACGGTGTGAAAAATATAACGATTGGTTGTTAAAGAGACTGGGGTCGGATATTGTCATACTCTCTGATAATTTCGTAACCACTTTAACAACCGTGCACATGGTGGAGAATCCAGAATGAAGTAGGATGGTTTGGCGAACGCTTCTGCATGAGGTATGAACACAGCCCTGACCCCCTAGGGTCATCTTAATATGACTAAAAAAGGAGCTATCCCGGGCCAAGTGAGGTCGCTCCTCCTATTGGACATGCTTCTTCGATACCATATCTGTTACTTTATGATTCATTTGGTGGCCACCTTTGATTTGATTTTGGAAGCGTGTTCCGAGGTGAACGGTAGTAGTTGCTATGCGTTACCACCAGTTCAGGAGTGCAAAATTGTAGAATCATATCCTAGGCTTTACCTCGCGTGCCTTGTTATATGCCTTATTGAGCCCACTACAATTTTGGTTTGTGTCGTACCTATGGAGTGCTCCCTGATATCCCCCCAGTTTAACTGCATAGACTACGACATTTATAAAATATGTGTTAATGGGGATATGGGTAACGCCTTAACGTTATTTAATACTTTACTTTACTAATAGACACTATATATATATATATATATATATATATATCGTATATTACAACATATAAATAGTTTAACAGATCCTTATGAGATGGAAATCTCGAGCATCTCTTAAGTTGTTGCACGCATGTTATATATTGAATAAAAGATGTAAAATCCCGCAAAAATCTCTAAAGCCATTACACTCATATTTATTTACTGATGATTTAACTTACATAATATCTTTTAGTTCTGACTTGAGTGTTTTGTCTTTTCATTACGCTCGGGTCAGCTTGAGCTTTTCAGTGTTGAAGATCATTTTATTTCGGAGGATGAAGACAGAGATTAGTCTACTATTTAGTGTATTTATTCCAATGCATCATGTTGTTCTGCTGCATTATTCTATTATATTTGTTTTATGTATATCTCTGATTGTATTATAAAAGTGTATTCAAATGTATTTGTAAAACAGCTTCATGAAATGTTTATTTGAGTATTATATTTTGTCATTCCGTTGTGAGATTCTGTGTTTTGTTTTTCCTTCTTTTCTCTTATTTCTCTTATTTACCTCATTAACAATCCTCCCCTTTGAATGGTTTGAGTTGACAAGTGTGGTTTATTGTCGATTTAAACCATCTAGAAAGGTGGGACGTTACACCGAAGATTTCCATAACAGAGCACTGTTTCCACCATATGTAAATGATATGGTAATTTCTCCGAGTGTCTAGTGGCAAGTAGCCCTACATCATGAAGATCTTCGTCTTCAATTGTCTGTCTTCAACATGTTTTACTTTCGAATGCCTAAATTGGTTTGAAGTGGTTTTCGAATAGGAATCACCCAAATCCAATATTCGTTTCTTCGAAATCTAATCATCAATAAAAATGTGAATATGTGTGTACAATATTTGTTATGCCTCTTTTCATTTTAACTTTTTACTGGTTAATCAAAACCCTTTTAACTTTGGAAATCTTTAAGTCTTTTATGTAGAAAAATTTAATTCCTAATATAATAAAAATTTCATCTTTTTAAACATGTCTTAATTGGGTCAAAAATAATGTTTTTTAAGACATCGTTCACCGTAAACCCAAATTAATTTGTATTTAGTAAAAATATTAAAATAATTATACCAAGACTAATTTCGTATTCAACCCGTATTATTCGTGGAATAATGGTGAAATAACATTTTAAATTCACGCAGATAATACAAATTCTCTCCTCGAAACTTAATAAAGAGTTTGACTAGAACATTCTTTATACTATTAAAATCTTCTTTAACTCCTTTTATTTTGGAAAAACTTAAATGTGAATTTTTTTGAATACCCAAGCATTCCAATCGATCTATTTGACCTCTCGTCTAAAAGGAGAAAATAGAGGCCAGGTAAGTTCAAGGTGTTGGTTGTTCCATTCCTAGCCTTGGTTACACAGCTCATTTTCCTTTTTATATCGCATAGGTGGGACAAATGTACTAATCATTTCTACATACTAAATTTATTATTATATTCCATACTTTTTAAGGAAAATTTTCGGTTATTATTTAAGTGTTATAAACAATTTCTCTTAATCATTAGTTTAAACTCTAATTAAAACTTCCAAATCATCTTTAAAATACTAAATTGTTTATTCCAATACATTCATGAAAGATTCAGGAAAGAATGGTTATGTTTAAATCTATAATTCTAAAGTTTATTCAAACTGCCGTAGAAAAGTGCTGGGATAGTATTTCAAAAGTTTATTTGATTAAAACAACTTTTCTATCATTTAGAAATCCATGCTTATAACTCAGATATCTTTTAAAGTATTTTGAAATATTTATTAAATTTATTCCATATTTTTAAACAATTAAAAAATTCATTTTAAAGAATTTTACACTTTGGTCACTTAACTGCAAACGCGCGATTTTCCTGAAAATTTGATTTCCTCATATCTTAAAATCTACAAGACGAAATCTTGGTTTTTCTTTCCATTTGAAAACTATAGTTATAAGGATCCAATAAATTCTAATTTTGAAAAATTCCAACTCCGTTTCTATCCCGTACGTTCATTCCACTTTGCTGGTGCGAAATTGCGAACCGTCGTTGACTTGTTTTTCAATATTTGCCAAAACTTCTTCAAAATGAGTTTTATTATTTATCAAATATTAAAAAATTATTTTGATTTAATAGTTTACTATTTTATTCATTAAAAACATGTTTTCACTTTGTTTCCAAAATATTCCATATTTCATTATTTTAATATTCAAATTTTAATCTTTAAACTTCTTAAATCACAAGCTATTTATCTTTTTCCACATTCTAAAACTTTAAAATTCATTAACTTTAAAATGTTAAAACATTAACTTCCATTTCCAAAACAATCTCAAAACTTTATCCTTAAATTTTCATTTTCAAATCAAATTTTTATCTTTTCCAAAAGGAATTCTTTTTCTATAGTAAATTTGAAAAGAGATTTAACTATGCCAAGTATACCACATATGATTTCTAAACAAGTGTGGTCTTAAATCAACCTAAATTAACTGTGATTAATATTGTCATCGTTACAACGTTAATTTAAGTGTTGATAAAATCAATATTATAAATCACAAATTCATCCAAATTCATCCATACAACCAAATCTATTTCTAGCATTTGTATCACAACTTAACGGTGTTAAATCAACATATTATCATAGGATATAATCATGATTATCATAGCAAAATGCAAGAATAGAATTTAAAATAAAGGAGCTCACTTTCATATGACATATTTAACTATATATATGACTTCTTACTTCTTAACTAACTATCCAACATCACTAGTTAACCAACCAAATATCATAACTACTTTTAGTATTCATGATAACCATTTTATAATTAATTTCAAATTATAAGAAATATGTATTTTAATCGAGTTCTCACCTTTATTTCCACTCCATCTAACTTTATCAAACTTTCCTAAGTTGAACCCGGTGGTATTTCGGCAGCATTTCCTTCCACTATTTTCACTTCGGAGCTCCCCAAATACCACTTCATCCAAAAATCGTCTAAAATAATCCTTCTTCCTCTTAAACCACATATCTATGACCTCTTTCCCTCCCTTGCTCATGGACGCCTTCCTCCATCACCATTGCACATGCCAATGCCTCCCTTCATCCCTTAGTGCTCGACCTCCATAGTTTCCATCCCCTCCTTCATTATTTCTTCACTTCTTAGATACTAAATCATGTTCTAATGGTGTTCTAAGGTCTTTGGCAAAATTTGGTAGAATCTGGAGTTGGTTTGATATGATTTTATGAAAGTTAGTAAAGAAAGAGAAGAGAAGAAGCCATTCATTTCAATAAGAAGAATACATTGATTTCAAGAAGAAGAAGAAGAAGAGAAGTAGTGATTTCTGCGAGAATGGAAGTGGTATGCATTGCTATTTATAGTCTTTAATCCCTTAATCCTTAAGCTTTGTCAAATGACACAAATACCCTTTCTTTTCCTTTAAGTAAACATGCTTTTTATAAACAATTACCATCATCACATCACTTCATTACTTCATCGAATATTTGCTTAATATTTAAGGGATGTTTTTTTTATGGAAAAGTAGATTAAAGGTAAGATTTTTTGGGATATTGATGTGATTTGATTTGGTATGTGTTGGATTTGGTGAAAATATTTTCTTTTCGTACTTATTTTTACTTAATTAAACATTTAGCTTAATTAATACTTAGTTAATATAAGTGAGATTATAAGTGAGATGTTTATTTCTTTGTTATTGTGTTTATATATAATAACCATCTAAGTTGCAAAACGTTTACACAACTTATATTGAACAAAACATTGATTTTTGGCAAAACATTTTTCGTTTCCATTTTCTGTTTTTAATCCAACTATTTATTTATGAAACAAAACTTAAAAATTGATTTCTTATTATCTTTTAATTAAGACAAGATTATTCAAGTTATAAAACTATATTAAATAATATTAACATCCAATTGTAAAATTACGACGTTGATTTGTCAAAGTGCGATGAAATTTGTCAATCAATATAAAACAATTATATATATAGTTATAAAACTTTTATTAACAATTATTAGCATTATATAACAATTTTAAAAGGAGTTATTTATCTTTTAAGATAGTCATTAATTATATATCCCATTTTATTGCAAACCGACTTTTGTCACTTTTCGACTAAAATCCAAAGTTCTTGATTTTGTAATCAAATTCTAAAAATAAGTTTATCATTTATATTTATCACAAAAAATATGATTATTTAAGTTTGAAAATTCTATGTATGAATATTTTAAAAAAAAAATTCCATTTTCAAAATGGTAAATTTACGATTCGTTGTACTAAATAATATTAGATTGATGCACCAAAGATAGAAATACATTATTGATATTCTGAGCAACTGAAAAGTTGTAGTTTTATGAACCCCCACTAAGAAAAGTTTTAAGACGGGAAATGCAATAGTCTTTTAGGATGCTGAGTTTGGAAGGAGAAATATAGTATGGATCATTGTCATTAAAGTGAATCATTATCTTTGATTCAACTACAGTTACTTGTTTGGATAATCTATAGGATTTGTTTTCTTTCATTGACAATAAGTAAATCAGGAACAATGTTAAGACAATGTTAAACAAAATTTTCTTATGGATTATTGTCTTTAAAGAGAATCATTATCTTTGATTCAACTATAGTTACTTCTTCGGATAATATATAAGATTTATTTTCTTTCATTGATAAAGTAAATCGAGAACCATAATAAGACAATGCCAAACAAAATTTTCTTCAACTTAAGGTTAATGTTTCAAGAAAACAAACTCAACAGCCTTAAGGTGTAAGATCACTAAGGAAATCCACTTGGAGAAGAAGAAATACTATTTCGGATGATTATGTAGTATTTCTCCATAAAGGTAAATAATGAATTGGTGAAAATGTTTCTATTCGCTTACATTAATCCATATAAGATATTAGTTGAAATATGGATTTAAGGTATAAATGTACACTATAAATCTATAAAAGACAATAAAGTTTTTCCCTTTACCTTAAGGTAACATGGTCATTAGTTATGAATAACTATTCAAAACCAAAAACAAATTAAGTACGAATGCAAAAAGGTATAAGGCTCGTTATTGATAGACTATGCATGAAAGGAAAATATTATTTTATTATTGAAGAGGTTTTCTCTTTGGTATTACTGAATGACTCTATAGAATTATCTTGGAACTTGTTGCAGATTATGATATCGGAAGGATATTAAAGTTGTGTTTCTCAATGGAGACATTGATGAAACAACTTAAGAAAACCACTAATGGATTACTCTGTTGTAATAGGGATTCAAAAACACTGTTATTATTCATGAGATGATATTTATATTATCACAAAAGAGTTGGGCAGATAAGTGCATAAAAAGGTTTGATATGCAAACTACGAATCAAATGATTCTCCTTTACTAAAGGAGGCAAATGTTGCCTTATATTGACGACCCATAAATCCATACCATTTGATTCGACAATAATCCACACATGTCCGACGCAAAAAGCACGGACTGACGGAAAGTTATGAGGTAGAAAAGAAGAGAGAAATGAGAAGGGAAGAAAGAGAGAAGAGAAAACAAACAGAACAATAAAGAATCTCACATCGTAAGGGAAAACATACAATATCGTATCAATGATCTTTACAAAACAGAAACTGTATATACATACATCAATCAGAGTTCAACGATCAATCAATAATTATCAGCTTGGACAATCATAATAACCAGTCCTCGCAATTGCTGATAATATAAACAACTACTAAGCAGCGGATAATAAACAGATACGTATATACGAAAATGAAGATCTCCAACTTGCCCGCTGAAGCTCCAAAAGCACCAAATCTGAACCTGTAAATTTACTCAGTCTGACCCGAGCATTGAAAGGGAAGAACGTTCGGATTAGTCTGGTAAACCAATGTGAGAAACACACTCAACTGAATTTATTAAATTACCAAACATTTCCTTTACCAAAACAAAAGTATCTCGTAAGACACGTCCACACATAAACACAGACATGTTTTTACCTTACGGTAACTAAAACATTTCGTATCAAATCATCTGATATTATACTAATATCTAGTATACAAATAGTATTAATCATAGCCGAAATTGTTACATTGATTAAATTTTTGCATATAGCCCAAAATGGGTAATACAATCAAAATGGCAGGTATGTAGTGGAGTTTGGATTTCTATACAAATGACCAGGTGAAGGGATTACCTTTTGGCAGTACATCTCTAGAGGAATGTATCGAGAAACCATCACAAAGTTCCACTACCAACAAAAGACCTGCCTACCTCTTTAACTAGATAGTACCGCATATGTCATCCTCCGGTCGTTACAGACCTTTTTCGAGGGCCCACTAGCACACAAATCACAATAATAACATACACGATGTCGTAGCGCATAAAGATATATCTAGAATAGGATGATCATACCCTACTTAGGAGCGACCTACTTAGCCTTACCGCATCTAACCCTATTTTGGTCATTTCCAGTTGATGAGGCCTGAGGTAACGATTACCTTTCACATATCACATCAATTAGAATGCCATATGGCCATTTCCACTGATTACTAATTTCCTTCCACAAAAATACAACCCTTAAGCTCATACGTCTCAAGGAGGATGTTAAGCTAAGAAAAGTTTCCTTCTATGCCACCACTGATGTACGTTTGTAAAAACCAATGTACATAATCTTTAGAAATGCATTGTCAGACAAACATCCATAGAAGTTGTCCAGGAATAGGAAAAACCGAAGGTGCTTTCCTACCACATCCTATCGAGAAATCCTTAGGATTAGTAGCGAATTGTCCTTGCATTGGATATTTCATAACGAAGAGACTACTGCTACTGGATGTATAATGGGATTCTAACTCTAAACGATTAACAAGCAGTCCTCCACTGTGAAAATCCTGATTATCAATATCATCACAAGCAACCAGCACAATCGTCGCATATATGTTGGTACGAAGTGGCTTTCAGATAAATCTGATCTCGGTCTTTTCGCACTAACAACGCAAAAACGTTTCTCAACCTCACATAGAATCTATCTCGTAGAATTCTCACATCTCCCACTTTCAACTTGCTATCCTTCGGGTCAAGAAGGAAGCTCGATAGATTGGAGTAATACTCCGCACTACACGAAACAACATCCTCAACACAAACGATAATCAAGCCTACACAGAAGGCTACGTATTAAGTGTATGACTAAATAGTCCCACATCAAGTCAAGGAACCAAAATGTCCAAATTTGTTGGTCGGTTATTTAATTATCAAAGCAAACAAACAAATATTTAGCACCATATGCAATCACTAGGCTTTTTTATTTAATCTTTTATTGATTAAATTACATACCAAATATTCACTTCAAATTATCTTTAAAAAGATATAATTATCAAAAACATTTCAACTTTCAATATTAGAAAACATTTCCATATACTTATTTAATAATAAGTAATTCACAATTCAATTTATTTTCAACACTTAGAAAAATTTTCATAGACTTAAATCAGAATTAAGTATATATATTTTATTCTTTAATGAAAACATTCTCTTAAACATATTTATTTGGGTCAAATCTCGTTATGACAACCCAAAATCATTAGTATAGGGATTCGAAAATTAGATAGATATATAAATCGCATATACTATAAAAAACATCTTCTTTCGAAAATCATTTACTATAACAACTGTGTTATAGTCCACCATTTCCTTATTTCTCGAAAACGTCTATTTCAACATTGAATGTTAAAAATCTATGTATTCGTTACTTAACACATTTTAAAACATCTTCAGACCAATTAACCCCATTTAAAATATCACTTTCCAAAAATATCCATTTAATTTTAAAAGATTATTCACTGTCCTACATCGTGAATATACATTGTTTACCAAACCCAATATTCCTACACATTTATTTTAAGGATTATCCACTGTCCAAAATCATGGATGAAATTCCTTTAATAAGCTTCATATTTAACTTATCAAAATAAGTTGATTTCAGAATTATAAAAAATGTTTATAAATTCCATTTATAATTTTATCAGAACTTCAACTTATAAAATCCCTTAGTTAACTAATTCTATTTATATCTCATTTACATTCAAAAATCCATTTTATAAGTTCATTGCTTATAAATCATTTATTTACCAAATCCGTTCATTTTATAACTTCACAAATTCATAAATCTTAATCACTTGTATGATTCATTTATAACTTCACTTTAACACTTATAAAACACCTTTACAATCCTATTATTTTTTATTTATAAAATATCGATTTTACAAATCTTGTATATAAACCATTTATAATAATTGAAAAACTCGATTTAAACTATTTTATAAAATTATCAACTTCATATTTCAAAAATCACATTCTAATCATATTTCACAAAAATCATAATTTTTATAACATAAGTGTTACATGGAGATTTTGACCAAGTAATTAGAGGTCGCTTGGCATTAGTGCACCATTCGGCGTCCAGTACCGTTCGGCATGAAACCCCGTTTGGCATAGCAGAGTCGCTCGACACGTGACCTCGATCGGCATACAAGCCTCGCCCGGCATTCAGCCTCGGTCGGCATACGTGACCTCGCTCGGCATTTAGCCTCGTTCGGCACAACTGGGTCGCTCGACATTCAGCCTCGTTCGGCATTCACGCCTCACTTGGCATTCAAGACTCGACCGACATTCAAGCCTCTACCGGCATTCAGCCTCGTTCGGCACAACTGGGTCGCAAGGCATTCAACCTCGATCGGCATTAAAGCCTCGACCGGCATTCAGCCTCGTTCGGCACAACTGGATCGCTCGGCATTCAGCCTCGATCGTCATTCAAGCCTCGACTGGCATTCAGCCTCGTTCGGCATTCAACCTCGATCGGCATTCAAGCCTCGACCGGCACTCAGCCTCGTTCGGCACAACTAGGTCGCCCGGCATTCAGCCTCGTTCGGCATTCATGCCTCGCTCGGCATTCAAGCCTCGACCGGCATTCAGCCTCATTTGGCATTCATGCCTCGCTCGGCAATCAAGCCTCGGCCGGCATTCAGCCTCGTTCGGCACTCAGGTCTCGTCCTGCGTTATGCCTAGTTTGGCATTTCAGCCTCGTTTGGCATTCATGCCTCGTTCGACGTTCTCCCCTCGATCGACATTAGATCTCGTTCGGCCTACAAGATTCGCTCAACATACTGCCTCGTTAGGTTTAGAGACATGGATCGGCATTTTCCGCTCGACATTTGTGGCTCGGCATACAGAAGTCATTCATATTGGGCCGAGATATCTTGCTACTAGGCCCATCACGGAAGTCCAACCCATCTTTGTCTATAAATAGAGAGGCAGGGGGGACAGTGAAAGCGGCCTTTTTTCGAGAACACCGGGGAGACTCTGCCGCATTTAAGACTCAATCAAGATTTATCTTCTTTGCTTAACAATTGAAATCAAGTAGTTGGTATACGGATTGTATCTGTAATCGATTATTGAGAAAAGCAATAAAGCTTAACCTCAAAGTGGACCTAGGCAGTTACGCCGAACAACTATAAATATGTTATTCTTGTTTTCTGCGTTTAATTTAGCATATTATTCTCTGTTTAAATTTACTTTCTTCATTAATCACTCAACACAATCTCTCTTAAGGGTGTTAATGACCAGTTCTGGTGCTAACATTTTGGTGCTTTCACTGAGAATCGAATTCTCAGGCCGATAGGATCTACTTTGTAGCTACTGGATTGAAAAATCCCCCGAAGGAGATCCGACTTATTCATAAGATGCCCATTGAATCTATTCAGAGTTCCGACCGATGACTCTACTATGGGAAGACCACGTACCCGATCAGCCTCTCACAATGCGGATGTCCATGATACAGCTAGTGTGTAACAATTTGGGCCTAGCAACAAACAAGCAATTCAAGGCGCATGACCCTCCACCCAAAATCAAACGGAAGTCGTTACCTAGACAGAGTTTAATGACTTGATGAGAGAACTCAAGGAAAGTAGAAGACAACTTGCCGAGCAGATTCAAGCCAACGCTAATCTCATGACTCATCTTACTCAACAACAGCATCAGAATGCTGGAGGTAGCCATGCCCCTTATTCTTCATCTGATAGCTCGACCTCAGCTGATGAACCTCCTAGGCGTAGACGCCATAAGACTGAAGCTGCACAGGCAGGTGCCACTGATCGATCCACCAGGGATCAGGCACATGAGGAGACCGGATGCCCAGCTCACCAAGACCCCAATGAAGCTAGCCTTCAAGATGCACGTTTGGTCGACCGCCAGCAGGAGGGACATCAACTCGCACGGTCCCGTGGAGTGGAACCCAACCTCCCATCCTCCATACAAACTCCAGTCTTATCAGCCATGGTCAGGCAGTTAATGAGAGAGAACAAAGGCTTGACCAATGAAGATTAGGGAGTGTCCAGGAGTCATACTCCCTTCACAGATACTGTCCTATAGGCTGAGTATCCCAGGAAATTTAGTATGCCGACTATCCAGCCTACGAAGTGAAGACAAACCCTAGGCAATATGTGATGAGGTGCGAATGGATGATGGATTCTGCAAGAGCGAATGATGCGACCAAGTGTAGGTGCTTCCAATTACTCTGTTCGGAATCACCACCATGTGGTTTTCTCGACTTCCTCCGCAGTCTATATCCAGCTTCAACGAGTTAGCAATGAAATTTGTTGAACAATTAAGGATACATGCTACTCATCCAAAGGACGTGATGTCCTTATCAAGTGTACTCCAGGCTCCAGGAGAGCCTTTGAAAGCATACTTGCAGAGGTTTCATGTTGCCGCCACTGAAGTTAGCAACCCTAACGACCACGCAATTTTGATGGTGATAATGCGAGGTGTAGATCCAGACTCGGAGTTTGGAGATTGGTTGGCGGGAAAGCCCCCAACTATGTTGGAGAGATTCTATTCCAAAGCTCACTGGTTTATAAGGAGGGAGGAAGCTCGATGGACAAGGCGAGATAAGGCACCCGGGCCTGTTCAGGAGATTGTGAAAAGTAACATCGCCGTGAAGCAATCCGGCGGCAACTCGGGAAAAGTTCAAGTCAACATCCAAAACAAGCCTGGGTAATCTAAAGGTTCCGGAGGTGGAAACCCCGAAAAGAAAAAAGAGATAGGGAAATGGAAGTCGAGGATTCCTACCTACAACGACTACACCTCCCTGAATATGTCTTTTGAAAACATTTACCTTTCTACATGTAACACCTTCCAATATAGAAAGCCGCGCCCGAAAGATTCCACAGAGGAACAGAAGCAGACGGGGAAGTACTGTCGCTTCCATAAGACCCAGGGTCACAATACTGAGTAGTGTAGACACCTCCATAATGCCATAAAAAGGTTAATCAGGAAGAAAAAGCTGTAGGAGTTTGTTAACAACCCACCAGAGGGTAGGTAAGGAACGTCAGACCCCGGACGCGGGCCGACTCCATGCTACCCAGAGGAACCTGCCCAGACCATGGGTAGGTTGATCATAAACATTATAGTCAGAGGACCTTATCCAGCAGACAAGAATTGGCAGGAGATAGAACGATATGCTACCTCCATGAGGCATGTGAATCATGAATGTTGCTCGAATGTGGAAGATGGAACCCCTGCAAAACAACAACGCATGATGACAGACGATATAGTGTTTAGGAGTCGAGATGCAGACAAGTTGGAGGCTCCTACTATCGACCCGATGGTCATATCTGCAAAGATCGGGCCAGCTTACATAAAAAGGATTTTGATTGATTGTGGAAGCTCTGTCAACATCATCTTCAAGAAATCTTATGACCAAATGAAGATGGATACAAAAGATTTAAAACCATGCAAAGCCTGTATCCACGGCTTTAATGGTGTCGCAACTGACGCAATGGGGTATATTGAGTTACCAGTTGAACTTGGAGAAGGTGAGCATAGGAGAGTACGAATCCTACCGTTTATAGTAATGGATGTTGACTATCCATACAATGTATTTCTAGGTCGTCCGGCCCTGGCGGAGTTTAGGGCAGCTTTGGCCCTATGGTGTTTGACATTGAAATTTCCAACAGACAAAGGAGTCGGCGTAGTACATGGCGATCAGGCGACCGGTCGCAGATGTTATGTGGCAGAGCTGAGAGAAGCTCAACGGAGAGAAAAGGGGAAGGCTACAGACTGCTCCGTCCACATCCAAAACACTGACAATTGACAAGTAGTGCCCGAGCCCTGGTTCGGGCAACATTCTCGGATCTACAAAGACATAGATCTGAGAGATGATGATGGGGGAGCCAGGGAAGTGAATGGAGCAATGGCTGAGCTGACGATTGACATTCCAGTCAACCGGAATGACCCGTCACGAGTGCTTAAGATTGGATCACAACTCAACCCTCCATTGGCCGAGGATCTTACCGATTTCCTCTGAGCGGATCTAGATGTTTTCGCTTGGACACATTCTGATATGTGTGGGATTTCTCCTGCCATTGCCAGCCATATGTTGAACATAGACCCGAAGTACGTCCCAGTAAAACAGAAACGGAGGGGCATGGACCCGGAGAGGTCCGCTGCTTTCAGAGAGGAGCTTCACAAACTCAAAGCCAATGGGTTCGTCCGCGACGCCCTCTACCCCGAATGGGTATCTAACCCTATGCTGCTAAGAAAAGCGAATAGGAAGTGGAGAACATGCGTTGATTATTCTGATTTAAACAAAGCATGCTCGAAGGATAGTTTCCCCTTACCTAGGATCGACCAGCTAGTCGATTTAACGGCCGGACATGAGCTACTATCATTTATGGATGCGTATTCAGGATACAATCAAATCCCGATGCACATTCCAAACCAAGAACACACCAGTTTCATCACTGACGTTGGGTTGTATTGCTATGTAGTGATGCCTTTGAAAAATGCTGGAACGACTTATCAACGCTTAGTGTACCGAACTTTTAAAGACCGGATCGACAGAATAATGGAAGTCTATGTGGATGACATGCTCGTGAAGTCACGACGGTCAAACGACCACATTCAAGACTTAGCAGAGATGTTCGACATACTCAGGCATTATGGGATGAAAATCAACCCTTTGAATTATTCTTTTGTCGTTGCATCAGGGAAGTTCTTGGGTTTCATTGTGAATGCACGTGGAATTGAAGCTAACCCGGAAAAAATTCAAGCTATTCGGGACATATAAGTTCCCGGAACTATAAAGCAAGTACAAAGCTTAAATGGAAAGGTGGTCGCGCTGAGTCGATTCATATCCAGAGCTACGGATAAGTGCATTCCTTTCTTTGATGTTATAAAAAAAGGAAAGAGGACTTTCGAGTGGACGTCTGACTGCGAGGAAGCATTCCGAGCTCTGGTTAGACATCTAGAAAGTCCCCCTGTGCTATCAAAACCAATTGACCATGAATGTTGTATGTATATCTGGCTGTATCCCAGTATGCTATCAGTACAGCTCTGGTTCGCGAGGAGGACTGAGTTCAAAAGCCAGTGTATTATATCAGTAAACGTTTGACGAGGGCAGAAAGAAATTATCCTAGGATTGAGAAACTAGCTTACTGCTTGGTGATTGCATCATGCAAGCTTCGCCTATACTTCCAGGCACACTCGATCAGTGTTTACACGGATCGACCCTTGCGACAGGTACTCTAACGACCGGAAACTTCTGGAAGGATGTTAACATGGAATATCGAGTTGAGTCAGTTCGATATTACCTACCTACCATGAAGGGCCATACAGGGGAAAGCGCTAGCAGACTTCAATGCTGAATTCACCGTGACAGACAAATCAAATGGCCACAATGTCATACCTCCCGTTCGATGGAAGATGTACACCGATGGGGCATCTAAAGACCGTTGTTCGAGGGCTGGCATAGTTCTTATGACTCTTGAAAACTGATCATTTTGCTAAGCTTTGAAGCTCGAATTCACAGCAACGAATAACGCAGCCGAGTATGAAGCATTGATTGCTGGCTTGAGACTTATCAAAGAATTGGGAGTAAGATCGGTTGAAATCTTTTGTGACTCACAACTGGTGGTGTACCAAGTCCGGAGGGACTCTCAGGCAAAGGGGTAGAGACTTGCCCCATACCTGGCCGGGATTCAAGAGCTGCTGACGAATCTTGAGTATTATGATATTTCACATGTCCCGCATGAGAAAAACAAAGCAGTTGGTTCATTGGCAAAATTTGCGAGCACTGGCAGTGCGCAGCAGATGGGATTGTTTCTCGTTGAAACCTTACATGTTCCGAGCATAAATATGATGGAAGTAGATTTCATTTTAGAAACAGAAATCGAAAAGGAATCTTGGATGACCCCATTCAAGAAGTACTTGTTGCAGGGGGTCATGCCCGAAAGAAGGAGCAAAAGACGACAAGTCATTCGTAAGGCTTCGCGTTATATAATGCAAGATGAGGTAATGTATCGGAGGGGATTCTTGACCCCCTTACTCCGGTGCATTGCCCCTGATGAGATAAAACGAATCCTGAAGGAAATCCATGAAGGGATGGGAACTACAAGCAAATAGAACACCTTTCAGTAGTATCAATACAGTTACATGAATCGTAAATGCATGAATGTGATGGACCAAAAAACCTGCAGTTCCTAACGGAATAGGTAACAAAGCTACTTTGCCACCTACTGCCACTAACTCACCACCCCCCAAGTTAAGCTGGTACTTGTTGTTGCACCGGGAGCTGTTACGCTAGGTGCTAAAGCAAAAAATGTGGTAACCATACCAGAGGCAGACGTTAGCGAAGAAAATCCTCCGCTATGGATACTATTGGCCGACTGTAAATCAGGATATCACAGACTATGTGAGAAGATGTGACAAATGTCAGAAATATGCGAAAATCCCGAGAGCTCCGTCAACGGAAATCATGCAAATGGTTAGTCCCTGGCTGTTTGCAATGTGGGGGATCGACATAGTTTGTTCCTTACCCATACCCAAAGGTGGTGCGAAATATGCGATAGTTGCGGTCGATTACTTTACCAAGTGGGCAGAAGCAGAGCCCGTGGCCACCATTACCACCAAAAAGGTCATTAATTTCGTTGTGCGAAATATTATATGCCATTTTGGCCTTCCACGAACCATCATTACAGACAACGGAACTCAATTCGAAAGCAAAGAGTTCAAGGAATTTTGCCAAAAGTATGGTATTGAGAAAAAGTTTGTAGCAGTTACTCATCCGAAAGCCAATGGACAAGTGAAAGCCGTGAACAAAATAATCATATCCATATTGAAAAAGCATTTGGACAAGGCTAGAGGCAAGTGGATGGATGAGCTTCCAATAGCGCTTTGGGCTTACAAAACCACTCACAAGACCGCAGCTGGCCACACTCCATTCGCATTGGCATATGGCATAGAAACTGTTATACCCGTAGAACTTGAAGTTCCATCACATCGGGTAACTTATTATGACTCTGAGTCAAATCAAGATCTTTTGCTGGAATCATTGGACTTCATTGATGAAAAGCGTGAAGAAGCTAATTTAAGAGCGGCATCATACAGACACCAAGTCGCTCGATATTATAATGAAAAAGTCAGACCGAGAATCTTTGGTGTGGGTGATCTCGTTTTGAAACGAATTTTTCCAGTTCCATCACATATGAGCCCCGCATGGGAAGGTCCATATGTCATTGAACGGAAGCTTGGAGAAGGAACTATCAAGCTAGCGATCATTGATGGTGCAACACTCCCTCGAGCCTGGAATAGCGAGCATTTGCGACATTATTATACTTAGTTCATTTCTTTCATATTTTAGTTGCAATTATTTCCAGCAAGTTTTTATTCCTAGTTTATGGCATGTAAAAAGGCAATTTAGCTTATTTGCATTAATAAAGGCGTCAAGCCATTTTTCCATGAATTGCCGACGTTTCTGTGTATGATAACCCTATGACGAATAACTAAGAGATACATTATTCTATCAGACGTACGAATGTGCACGAGCAATATAAATCTCCAAGTCCCCGGAGTTCGGACTGGAGTACTCTGAGTCCCCAGAATGCGGACTAGATTATAAACGACTAAAAATCTCCAAGTCCTCAGAATGCGGACTGGAGCACTCTGAGTCCCCAGAATGCGGACTAGAGTATAAACGACTCAAAATCTCCAAGTCCCCGGAGTGGAGACTGGAGTACCCTGAGTCCCCAGATTGCGGACTAGAGTATAAATGACTAAAAATATCAAGTCCCCGGAGTGCGGACTGGAGTACTCTGAGTCCCTAGAGTGCGGACTAGAGTATAAACGACTAAAAATCTCCAAGTCCCCGGAGTACGGACTGGAGTACTCTAAGTACCAAAGTGCAGACTAGAGTATGAACGACTAAAAATCTCCAAGTCCCTGGAATGCGGAATGGAGTACTCTAAGTCCCCAGAGTGCGGACTAGAGTATAAAAGACTCAAAATCTCCAAGTCTCCGGAGTGCGGACTGGAGTACTCTGAGTCCCCAGAGTGCGAACTAGAGTATAAACGACTCAAAATCTCCAAGTCCCTGAAGTGCAGACTGGAGTATTCTGAGTCTCCAGAGTGCGGACCGGAGTATAAACGGCTAAAAATCTCTAAGTCCCCGGAGTGCGGACGGAGACACGAATGACTTGAAGTCATCAAGTCCTCGTTGTACGGACTTAAAAAAATATAATACTCTAAGTGTTTGGAGCATGGAACACAAGATGGGCAACTCCAAAGAATTTCGGAGTTATATAAAGATGAATTGAAAAGTTCATGTAACTCACAGTAGCTTGGGTTTCGACCACAATCATACAGAAAGCTGAAGGATAAAAGTCTTTCGAAAATAAAAGAACTAGGTTTTATTTATTAAAAAATGAGTTTCCATTACAACTCCTCCAAAATTCGAAGTCAAAAGTTTATTTACATGGACTATGAAAATAAATAAAATAATTACATAATCTAAACTAACTATCATTTAACGAGAGCAACAATTACTTCTTCGACTTCTTCCCAGACGACTCCTCTCCCGTGCGTTTTCCCTTGGTAATTTTCTTTGATGGGGAGGGAACAACTGAAGAAGTACGGGGAACTTCTATTGGCCTGGACCCGCCAGGGTGGATGACCTTCAACGGCTTATTCAGAGGATCGTCCAGGTCCACAACTTGAGGCTCGACTTTGATCTCGACCGTCTTTTTTCTTCTCCTTCTCAAACTGCTCCTTCATGTTTCAATTTACATGCGTGTTCAGAGGCGCCTGTAATTTCAATTTCATAACTCCCATCGATGGAAGAGGAAGTCTCGGACTTATCCTCATCAAGCGCTTCGATCACCTGAGCATCTGGACCGGGAGCCTCCCATGCGTGAGTAGCCTCACTTTTCTTTTCCTTTATCTCCTTGGCGACATCTCTCGGCTCAGGATCAGAACGGCCTGCACAAAATCATGAAAAACAAGCATTAGAATACAATAGCCCCTAGTGAAAAATGATGACTTTTGGAATGTTAAAGTGAAGGGTTATCTACTAGGTTCCGGCTGGCTCTCAACCATCCGAGGGGTCTCACCCTCTGGAATGAGAGACAAAATGTGAAAGCCGAGGCCGGTGTCCTCCGGGTCGTAACCGATATGCTGCTCAAATGGATCAAGTATTGTCCTATCGACCGGCTGAGTAGGCGCATGAACTTGAGACTCAATCCTGGATGGACGGGCAGTAACATCTTTCCCTTTCATTGAGGGGAAGCCTTTGCAGTAAAGGGCTTTTGCCGCAGACAGGTCTGAAGGCTCGTTCCCCTTAAGAAATTCTTTTATCAAAGCATCTTCATCGACCTCCTCGGTGCCAAGTTCGACCTCCTCCCTACCAGCTTCTTTGGTCGCCCCAAGGCGGGAGTCAACCTCGGCAGATGTTATTTTCTTGCCCTCTACACGGGCTTCATCTTCTAGCATCCTTACTTTAGAAAGTTCATCATCAAGCTTCACCATTAGGAGTCGTGTAGCAACAATTTCGTCGCCATATTGTTGCGACTCTTCTTGGGCAACGATTTTTTCTTCCCTTTCTTTGTGGAGTTTCTCCTCCAGTTCTTTGACTCGGAGGCCAAATTCATCCCTCTCTTTCTACACTAAGTCCTTCTCTAAATCTAGGGCCCCACAGCGTTGGACTGCCTCATCGATTTCTTTTTTAAGGGTTAACTCCAGACGAGTGACGGCCTCGGCAGTGTCTTTAGCGCTCTACTGGGCGGCTTTAAGCTGAGACTTATAAGAAGCAAGCTCTTCGTCATGAGCTTTAATAACGTCTTTATCATGGATAGCCTCAAGCTTCAGGCGATCTATCTTATGTTGATGCTCTATCGAAACTGTTGAAACTTTCTCGGCTAAGTGCGCGAACGAATCGTGCGGAACGTAGACATCATTACTGCAGGCTACGGAAATTTTCTTAACATGCCCTGGAATCTGATGAATCATCAGAAGAAACTTTAAGCCATCGAAGCATATCTTGGAGAACGAAGCTTTAAGCTCAGCGAGTCGCTCAGCGACCGATGGATCAGTTACAGGAGCGAGAGGAGTCTGCTTGGAGACTGCGGGTGTTCTGTGGGGGTCCCGAGATTGCCTGGTGCTTGACGAGCTGGAGTGTTGATCCCGATAGGCCTCAAGCTGAGACCCCTTATGTCTAGATTTCTCTTTGCTCTGCTCCGGTTGAGAAGGAAGATCGCGAGGATATGAGGGCTGGTTATAAGTTTTCCTTCGATGTGATGACTCCCGGCGGTGGTAGTCTCGATCGCCGGATTCATCTCTATCTCGACGCTTACCGGAGCCCGAATCCCCGCCAGATTGGTAGAAAATCGCTGACCCGCAAAGGCGGTCAATTCCATGTGTTCGCCCCATGTCACCTATGAAAAATTCAAATAATGATGAGTTAGCAAGGAGCAGGGTAACAACAGAAATTTAAGTGCAAGGTGAAGTGCATATGTTTGTGTGTGTCCTAGTGTTTCCCCCCAACGGACTAGTTTCTTTACTAATAGGAGTTTTTTCTCCCTGATTTTGGGCTTGAATGCTTGTATCGCCTCTCGCGGGCGAATTAAGCTTAAGGGCCTCTGGATCGTTGAATTCATAGTTGAGAAGATCTTCTGGTATGGTGAGGATCGACAGGCCCTTCAGAGAACTCTCTAAGTGCTGAGAGGAAGCTTCTTTCTCCGCTGGGATAAGGGTAACTTTAGAAGTTCCACCCACCGCTTTCTTCCTCAGCTTATAGGTCAGTTTCTTCTTCCTCTTCGAAGAGGAAGGTGACGTTTCAATGTCATGAACTTCAACTATTGGGTCTCGGGATGGACTAACATTTTCGCCCTGTGCTTCGAGCGTTTCGGTTTCTTAAATCTCCCCCTCCTCTGGCGTCTCAGGGGCGTTGTGTGCTAAGGACTCGACCTTCTTCTTTCCTTTGCCCGAAGCAGGTTTGGGTAGGGAAACACCTTAAGGGAGGCTTATTCGGCGACCTTCCACTAGCAACCCGGAATTTGAAAGTGACTTATTTGAAATGAGTAATCTGATGTCTCGGTCTTCCAAGGGAAAGGCTCGAATAGCTTCAATTGCCTCAGAGTACCCGGAGCCTTAGGGATGTGGATTGATACCTAAAAAAATGAATGAAGAGTCAGAAACGATGTAAATCTCGGCAAATTCAAGTATCGACCCGGAAAAAGAACTTACTTCCTTCTACCCATCTTCTGGCGAAGCCAGGGGCAACGAACATAGAACCCCTCTTGCCTATACTAGGCAAATTTACTCCATTCCCCAGTCGGAATTTGGCATTTGTTATGCGGCTCGAGAAACATGAAAGATGGCCTATCCATCCATCTCTTGATGCGATAGATGTATCGTATATCGCCCGGAGTCGGAAGCCTAAAGAGAACACTCATAAAGAGGATGCAAGTGCCGTATATGAATGCGTGGCTGTTCGGATGCAGTTGCGATGGGAAAATCTCGATATACTGCAACACGTCTCGAAGAAATGAGTTGAATGGTGGCACGCTGCCAACCGAGCAAATGAATCTATTGCAAGCTGTGTATCCGACTGGGAGCAAGTGCGGACGATCATGCCCCGATGGAACTAACACATCATCGAAGGGGATTTCATGGAAAGAGCATATCTGAAAAAGTGTACTTTCATTAATGCTTGAGGCCTGCGAGTCGATTGGGTCATCTAAGAAAATATCTGCCTCCAAAGCGTCGGGAGCCAAGTCGATAGATGCATTCGCAGGGCTCGGTTAGTCTTGAGCAGGGGCAGTCGATGGATTTGAAGTTCCTACGACTTCTTGTCGAGAGGTTGGCTCAGGTCTATCAAAGATCGTTGCAGAGCTTGATTTCCTAGACATCTCTAATGAAGATTGAATCTGGCAAGGTGCCTGTTTGAACTACACTTGAAAAACAATCGACATTAGACTTAACGACACAAATATTCCCCCCGTGTGGTGTGTGAACTAGTGCGATCATTCAAATGTAAGTGTCGGGCGGTGAAAAGACACTGGATTGATTAAATAAGTCTAAGCTTTGAATTATTGTCTTCGAAGACCATCATCGCTGACCGTCTAGGAAAGCTTGTCGTAAGACAGTTTATGTTTTGAACTCGGCATCGTCACTGCTTTTGAAAGGCTATTAACTGTTAATCAAGTTAAAGTCCAAATTGTTAGTTGTTCAAACACGGGATTAGTCAGTCCGGATTGTCGGATATGCTTTGTTGTTTAAGTTTGTCCTTATTCACTATTATGTGTTCAGGCATAAGATATGTGTTGAGTCAATTATGCATTAGGTTCGATCGGTGTTGTCATTGCATACAACCCTCCTACCTAACCTCTTCCTCGTTCGGCATTCAACTAGTCATGCCGAACCACAATCATGCCGAGCCACCTCGCTTGGCATTCTAACCTCAGCACCAGCACTCACCTACACTCATTATCATCGTTCGGCAAGCGGCAAGGCATGCCGAACCGCAAACATGCCGAGCCAAGTCGTTCGGTACACCACTCTCCCAATTGTCCTTTTCATCGTTCGACATAAGAAAGTCATGCCGAACCACACTTATGCCGAGCCATGTTGTTCGACATTTAGTCAGGTTCCTACTTCTCTCCTACTTTCCATCCTACCTCGTTTGGCATGAGAGAGTCATGCCGAGCCGTGGCTGTGCCGAGCCGCATCGCTCAGCACGCTGAGCCTTAACTCCAATTCACTTCTGAACATTTGCTCATTGCTCGGCATAAGGAAGCCCTACCGAGCCACATCAGAGCTCCTTCCACCAACATCTTCCTTTGAACGCCTCTAACACATCCTTCCTTCCATCACTCCGCTTATCCCTAAGACGTGTTTGACCTTGAATTCACTGTCCTCTATCCACATGTTTCCTACCATCCTCGGTCTTACAGAAATTCACGAGTGCAAATCTCGTGCTATGTTCATTATTCAGGATTAAGGTGTTAAAAAGGAGAACCTTTACCGAGGAAACTAATCGAAGCTTGGGATGTTTTGGGGTAGGAAGCACGACTCTATTCGACTCATTGATTTGGGAAGGGGGTAAAACAATGTATCGAGTTTGAGAAGAGAAGGAAAGGGTAGGTAATTCATAGATGTAAGAGGAAAGTCCATAGGTTCTATAAGGCGGATGTAAAAGTAGAAAAGAGAAAAAGAAATATAGTGCCGACCTTTATAGGGGAAGAAATAAAGTCGAGGGGACAACGATTGGTAGAACCGGTCAAAACACCTCCCTCGCTCATCATTGATCTCGTTCGGTTTTCAGCCCCGTTTGGCATTTGTATGTCGCTCGGCATCAGCTAAGTCGTTGGGCATTATATGTCATTCGGCATTAGCATATCGTTCAGCGTATGATGCCTCGTTCCGTATTCAAAAGAAGACACTATCGAGAAGACAAGGCCAAGGCTCAAAGCAAAGCACGAAGGACTCGTGATTCAAAGCGCATCATGTTCGTCCACACGATGCACTTTGGGGGCAAGTGTTACCTGGAGATTTTGACCAAGTAACTAGAGATCGCTCGGCATTAGTGCACCGTTCGACGTCTGGTACTGTTCGGCATAAAACCACGTTTGGCATAGCAGAGTCGCCCGACACGTGACCTCGATCGGCATACAAGCCTCGCTCGGCATACAAGCCTCGTTCGGCATTCAGCCTCGATCCGCATACGTGTCCTCGCTCGGTATTCAGCCTCGTTCAGCACAACTGGGTCGCTCGGCATTCATCCTCGTTCGGCATTCATGCCTCACTCGACATTTAAGTCTCGAATGGAATTCAAGCCTCGACCGGCATTCAGCCTCATTGGGCACAAATGGGTCGCTCGGCATTCAACCTCGATCGGCATTCAAGCCTCGACAGGCATTCAGCCTCGTTTGGCACAAGTGGGTCGCTCGGAATTCAGCCTCGTTCGGCATTCAACCTCGATCGGCATTCAAGCCTCGGTTGGCATTCAGCCTCGTTCGGCACAACTAGGTCACTTGGAATTCAGCCTCATTCGGCATTCATGCTTCGCTCGGCATTCAAGCCTTGACCGGCATTCAGCTTCGTTCAGCATTCATGCCCCGCTCGGCATTCAAGCCTCGACCAGCATTCAACCACGTTCGGCATTCAGGTCTCGTCCGGCATTATGCCTCGTTCGGTATTTCAGCCTTATTCGACATTCATGCCTCGTTCGGCATTCTCCCCTCGATCGGCATCAGATCTCGTTCGGCCTACACGATTCACTCAACATACTACCTCGTTCGGTTTAGAGACATGGCTCGGCATTTGCCGCTCGGCATTTGTGGCTCGGCACACAGAAGTCATTCATATTGGGCCAAGGTATCTTGCGACTAGGCCCATCAGGGAAGTCCAACCCATCTTCATCTATAAATAGAGAGGCAGGGACATAGTGAAAGAGACCTTTTCTCGAGAACACCAGGGAGACTCTGCTGCATTCAAGACTCAATCAAGACCTAACTTCTTTGCTTAACAATTGTAATCAAGTAGTTGGTGTACGGATTGTATCTGTAATCGATTATTGAGAAAAGCAATAAAAATTAACCTCAAAGTGGATGTAGGAAGTTACGCCGAACCACTATAAATCTGGTATTCTTGTTTTCTGCGTTTAATTTAGCATATTATTCTCTGTTTAAATTTACTTTCTTCATTAATCACTCTACACAATCTCCCTTAAGGGTGTTAGTGACCAATTCTGGTGCTAACAATAAAAATTATAACTTTAATTTATTCAGAATAAATTCATTTAATTAACAATTCAAAAATTAACAAAACGTCTATTTTCAAAATCACTTGGAAATCCTTTTTAAATTGAAATCATCACTTTAACATTTTTAAACTACCAAAAATAGGCCTAATGCTACAATATCACTAAATACATCAATCACGGCATCTAAAACATCATATATCGCATGATAAAAGCATATATCACAATATCTATAAATAAACCAATACTGGTGAGGAATCCAGTTGGATCCCTCCAACTTGTCACCTGCAACAAATATACACATTAGAATACGTGTACAACATCCGCTTCGAGGCAGATGCGCGTACAAAGGGTTATCCGCTCATACACGGGAATGTATAGGGTCTCATCTGCTCCAATAGGCAGGAATATATCCAAATACCAATCAATATATAGATAATATATCATATATCATCCAAACAATCATTAATCATCATACATAAAATTTATTCCTAGTTGTATAAAAATATCAGTAAGGCAGAAAGAGTGAGTTGTACTGACTTTGGTTCCAATAGCATTTGTATTGATTTATTCCGAATAAAATTAAACAAGCATTTAACTTTACCCACAATTTACACTAGCTCCAATCAACCCCAAACTAGCTCTAAAATATAGTGCTCGTCAATACATACCCAACGCAACTCGTTTCATCAAAAACGGACCTTGTATGAAGAAGTTATGCATTTTTAAAAGTTTATACGAATTTATATACATAATTTAATCAAAAATTCTATTTAATTTTGAACCTAGTTGATGATAGCCATTCATTTTTCTACCATAGAATCTCAGCTGCGCATTCATTCTTCTCCCTATTGTTTAGTTCACGATCGAACAAAACCCAATAGCCGTCGACTTCCACCAATATTTCGCGAACAACTCGCTCGATCATGACCCGATCGAACACCTTCATTTGAAAGGCCACCACGAGCTCCCCCTTCACCAAGAATGTTGACGAACTCGGTTGCACATGCTTCTCGAAAAACATGTTCGAACATTGGCACTTCATTGGCTTGCTGTGCCTCGATCAGCGCGTCGATTACGATCATAGCCGTATGGATTAAAAGATCTCGTCGTGCTCTTCAACGTTATGTTTGAGCATTTTGGATAATTTTTATGGATAAAGAGAGATTAAGGGAAGAAGTTTGGAAAACATCAACCATTGAATATGAAAGTGGCGGCTGTGAAACCCTAGTTAGGTCTTGTGAAAAATGTAAATAGTTTTGGCCCTTTATAGAAAATTTACGCGCACTATTCATTCGAATTTTTTTCGAACTCCAAACGAAGTGTGCCACTTGGCGTTTATAATGTTTTTCCCTTATTCCAAACACAATGGAATATATATCGGGAGCCAATTCGATTGTACTTGGAAGATAGGTTTTCGAATCGACTATTTAAATTTGAAATTTACTTAAATGAATTTGTACATGTTTTAGCTTGCTCCGGACAAACTGTAATTCTGATTGACACGAAATTTGAAATCCTACAATAATATAATATTATGGATCCAATGAAACTAATATCATCGAAATCCAAGACTATTTGAAAAATGACTATTTTTACACGTTAATTAAATAATAAAATATTCAATTTCTACAAATTAACTTTTAAATCAATTTCAAAAGTTCTCTAATATCATTCTAATTTAAATAGAATTTAATTCAACTTAATAAATCGTTTTCATTCGCATTAAATTCAAATTCCAATTATTCTGAAATTTTAAATATTAAATTAACAATTTAATTATCCAATTAAATCAGGATATTCGAAATATAAGTTATTCAACTTATAAAATTTACTTGTTAATATTTAAAATTAACTAAATATCTAAATTTTGAGTGACCGAAATTCTAGGTCGTTACACTTATATAAATAAGAGCATCCTTGAAACAAAAGAAATGCAAAAAATTCCCCATATATTTGTGGGGTGTAGTCTATTGTATGCTGGGGCATATACACATATGGATATTGCATATATATTTTCCAGATATCTTACTAACATTAAAAGTGGATCACTGGTTAGTAACCAAAATATTTACGGGATATCTTTAAGGAATAAAAATATTATATGCTTATAAATAAAAGATCGGATTAGTTGGAGATCGTAAAGCATTACATTCCAAATTTTTTGGATATCGAGAGTATAAGAGATCCAATTTAGGTAATAATATTATTTTTTGGGTGGAGCTATATAAGGAAAGCTATCATACATACACTTATAGCCTCCTCTACTGTAGAACTAATATTTATTTTCTATTATGGGGCACCAATAATGGAAAATAATAGAAAAATTTTGTCACAAAGTTGTGGAATGTTGAAAAAGAAATTGAAAGACCATCAAAGTGATATTGTGATAATAAACAATAAATTATTTCCAATAAAAGGAGAGTACAAAACATATTGTAATTTATAGAGCATATTATAATAAACTCTATTATGGCGGATTCGCTCACAAATGGATTATCGTCCAAGGTCTTTCATGAACAACTTTTTCAAATGGGTGCACCTTTTATGTAAAGATATTTTTGTTTAGGGGAAGTGTGTATTTGGCATGTGTCATTGCTCTATATTTCAGTTATGAATATATTCAGTACTTTTCTTTTTGTGACCAAAATAAAGTAAAAAGTTTTCTTCTTGCACTCTATTTAGTTCATCTATTGAACTATTGATCTCATTGAAGTATGACCAATTGGAAATAGTCATGTACAGATCACATTTCATGTAATTTTAATGCTACATATCCATGATTGATCTATATTGTTTGATTGTGTTGGTATATGTGGCCACTAATGAGTTTAGTTATACTAAAAGTAATGAATGCCGCTTTGATCCTTTGCCAACATAGTTAACGGACGAGATTGTTTTGTAAACACCATATGTTATAAATCATAAATTTTGGAGCTCGTAGATTAAAAACATTGATAAGATTATCACATATATGGCCCAAGGGAAGAATGTTGGAAAATTTCAACTTGTGGGTATAACGACCCACAAATTTATCACTTTTATAAATTATATTTTTTAAAATTTATTCAAATAAAAGGTTGATAATACAAAGAATATTGTTTTGAGTGATAATAAATAATAATAAATCTTATTCTGAGTAGATATTTACAAAAATATTTTTCCTCGGGATTTAAATTGATAAAATGGCCGAAAACCAGCTTTATAATCGTAAAACTCACACACGGAGCTGAATATATACACTTATTTTATAATTAAACAAGAATATGGAATAAAATTAATTATTATATTTTTGGGAATAAAGTGTATTTAAGACATCATCAGTGATGACCTTATATGTAATTTAATTGAGATTTATTGATTTAATAATTATTATAATTATATAAATAATTGTTTCTCAAATGATAAAAATTCATTTTAATTAGTTATAAAGTAATAATGAATGATTTATAATGGTTCTATAAAGTTATAAAAGAAATTTGAATTTATAAGGAAAATTGATATTGCTTTATTGATATAGTAGAGATTTCTGCAAATATTAATATATATGGTTTTATAATTCAAATGTGATCATTTTAATTAATTAAAAATGATTATAAATTTATTTTCAAATTTTGTTTACATATATATGTGATTTAATGTATAAGTGAAAATGTAACAAGGAATGGTTTCCCGATTTTCAACGGTTTAACGAACAAAAGTTGTTTTAAATCGTTGCAACATTGTTTATATGTCATGTACACATATATAACACATAAATACACATCCTAACATACACTTTAAATTAGAAATAAACATGCATACAAATATACATACATACATATACTTATATAAATGAAATATATAAGATATTTCCAAATTACTTTAACCTTAACCAAGCTCAAAGTCAACCAAGTACCCACTTGAGTATACACACATAGGGGGTTATGATGGTGGATATTGGCAACTGAAATGATAGATGGAAATGGAGCATATGGTGGTGATGAGGGGGATGATGTAAAGGTAGATATTTTCCTCCTTCTCTTTCCCTCCACAAATCATTTTATCATCCTCTATAACTTCCTCATATCTAAATGAAATAGTGAAATTCTATTTTAAAAGCATTCAAAATTTCAATGGCTACGACTTTGTAGTTGACCACTTTTCCCCATTCTAAGCTTAGCTATACTAAAAACTCCATTCTTTCCAGAGCATTTCATGCCCAGTTTTAATGGCCGAAAATACCTCTTTTTCATTCGAGCGTAACTCCTCCAAATCTGATTGAAATGTAGTAACTCATTTTCTTAAATCATGCGAAATTCCAATGGCTACAACTTTTATGTTGAGCGCTTCTTTTATTTTGGAGCTTACCATGTCAAAATTCTACTTCTTTACAGTGTATTTTCGGGCTTCATTTTTATGAATCTGAGAATACCATTTGTTCTTTTGATCATATCTTCCTTATAATAAATCGAAATCAAGTTTTTTTTTAAATTGTACATAAAAGAATTTTCAAGAACTTTCCTTTAGACCACTTTACATAATTCTTTGAGTAGCATGTCCAAAAATTAGCTAGAAGTCGACCCATTTTCGCGTGTGATTTTTGTAAATTCGAGAATGCCTCTTCTTCATTTGACCATACTCATTCAAAAGTAAACCAAATTGGATGATTGTTTTTTTGAAACCATAGAGAAAAGAATTTTCTACAACTTTCATGTTAACAAGTTTTCCAAATTTAGAGAATAGAATGTCCAAAAATTCGAGGGAAAATGACCTATTTTTATGTCTAGTTTTTGGCAAATTCAATAATAATCCAAAGTCCAACACCTCATCCCCCATGATTGGTTGAGCACCACTTTTGGTAGGGAATGGTCGAGCATACTGGGAGGCAAGTTATTGGGGTTCTTGAGCTCGAATCATGAGTTAGTGATGTTATGGCCTTTTTCCGATAGAAAATCTGTGACGACCCGGAATTTTCGAGCATTTAAAATAGGAATATTTAATTGATTTTCAATATTCAATAGAGTAATTTTAACTTGAATTTCAAATATCAATATATATTGGATAATTAATTGTTGAATTTAACTATTGGAAATTGGGTAAAATGTGAAATCTGGAATTTTGAACCTGTTAAAAATAATTTGAAGGCTTGTAAAATTTATATTGATAACACTGAAGATAATAGAAGCTGTAAAATTTAAATTAACAGTGGTTTGATTCGGTTTTAAAATTTTATAGATTAAATTGAATTTAAAAATAGCCTTCCGGGGCACAGTCTCGGAATTCGACGAAACCAGTTCCATTGGGTCCGTAATATTGAATTATTATCGGATTTCAAATTTCGTTTTGATTGGAGTTGTTATGTGAGTGTACGTTATACAGATGCACTGAAATTTATATCGAATATTCAATTTAAATAATTTATATAAATAAGTTGACCGGTCAATTGACCTTACATCAAAAAAAAATTCGTGCCACTGTAGCATGTGGGTGGACACGCAACCATCTTTTCTTGTCTTTTTTTTTCTTTACAAAAATACAGGAAGACCATTTTAATATGAAACCAAATAAATCAAGGTAAATGGTCGATGCCTCTCTAGTCTTTGAAGAGAAACTAAATACTTTCAAATCGAACCTCGTTCGTATATAAAAAAAATAAAAAACAAATGGGGGAATCACGCAATTTTAGGGCGGCGACTTGTGTAGCTCCAGTATCGCAAGGGTGGCTCAGCGTTCGAACTCGATTTAGGGAAAGGAGATGAAGGCTAGGGTTTTCGTCGTTGCTTGAAGATCGCGCCTTAGTTCATCACGAAGCAGGTGGTGAGGTTAGGTTCAAGCAATGATTTAGGGTTTGGGCCGCGCTCGTTAGTGAAGGCTAGGTGGGTGTTCGCGAGTTCGAGGCGTTAGCTACACCTGCGGCGACGTGCAGTGGAGGCATGATGTGCTCGAATTTTAGATGGCTCGATTCCGTAAGAGCTCGTGCTCAACGCGATTTGGGGATTGTGTCGTCCGGACTGTGAGGTATATTTTATGTTGCTTCGTTTTGTTTTAAATCTAATGTTAATGAAGGTATAAAATATAGATACATAAAATAAAAAAATTTACAGCAAAGCCAAAGTTTTATATATATGTAGATTTACGTGTAAATAGTAAAACAGAAAAAATGGATAAGGTTTTGAAAATTGAAATTTTAAATGTTGAATAATTTATATATAGACAGGTTTGAAATATAGGAATTTTAGGATGTTGTAAAATCAATATAAATTGGGGTTTTAAAACCTATACAGATATTTGATAAGTAGTTTCATAGAAGAAGAAATAAAATAAATATACATCTCTAAATTTTTAAATATTACCGGTTCATCTTAAAATTAATTGAATTGGTGACTAATTTATTTAATTAACTCATTTAATTATTGGCTACTAAAGACAATTTGTTGAAGAAAATTTATTAGTTTAAAAATTTTAAATTTACTGGTCTATGTTAAAAGAAAATTAGTAAGGTGATTAGTTTGATCTATTAACATGTTTAATTTATTTTAGTTTCTAAACTAAATTATTAAACGAAAATTAGTTTAAATAAAATTATTTGTTAATTAAATTAAAGTTAACAAATGGAAATTATTGGTTTGATTTATTCGAATATTAACAAAATGAATTCAATGTTTATTCAAGGTCAATAATCGTGGAATCAAAGCGAGAATGAAGTGGGTTTACAAATTTAAGGAGCAAAGGTGAGTTAATCTCACTCATTTTACATTTAAATTTAAATGATAAAATTTAAATGATTGTTTGGATGGTTAAATTGATCGATGTGATATAGTATGATATTTTGTAATTGGTGTACTATATTGTGCTAACGTTTGTGGATGCAGGGAAACAGGTTGGAGGGATCCAACTAGATCCCTCAACATTTATTTAAACTATTTAATATTATCTACTGTGAATATTGATATTCTATGATGAGTTATATTGGAATATTGAATGTTAGGGTTGATTGAATATATTTGGGTATAATGAATTACCAAAATTATATAGATTGGATTTTGGAAAGAAAATAAAAGAAATGAATTTGTAAGTAAAATAATTATGGGAAATTTGAATAAATTAGAATGAATTGAAAAAGAAATAGAAGTATGTTAAATACTAATAAATAACATCGAGTATGAAAAGAAAGGGGTTTGAATAAACAGTAATTAATGAATTGTAAAATCATGTGATATTATTTTAAAGGAATAAAGAATTATTTTAAAACTTAAAGTTTTAAATTTATCTAAAGGAATAAGAAGTAAATTGAGAAATCTAAATTAGTATTTCAATTAAAAGTATTTTAAATCATAATTAAAGAATAAATCTGAAATTAAAGGATTTTGGAATAAATGAAGTAAATTGGAAATCAATTTGGAAATTTATTTAAGTTGGATATTTGGAAGAATAAATTCAAGGTGGGAATTTATTAAAGGAATGAGAAAAATTGTTTAAAAATAAATAGTGATTTATTTTTAAAGGCTGTGAAGAGAAGTATATTTCTCTGGATAGCCAAGTACGTTTTCAAAGTAAGTTTTTAAAAATAAAATAAAGGTTTTAATGTTGTTTTAAAAAGCATGTTTTAGAAACTTTATTATCTTAAATGCTTAAGTAAATATTTTTCAAATCTGTTACCGTAATAAATATTTATTAATAGTGACTTAGTATTTGTCTGAAAGTTGAAAGCCTAGTTTTATATTTTATAAAGTAACTTTATTTCCAATGTTTATATGGTATGTATTTTTAGTAAATTATTGAAGTAGTCTTAATTTAAATATTGAAAGTAAATCCCAAAGTAAGTGTTTTGGTTAATCTATTATCGTAATAATTATTTAAAGGATGATTTTGTATTTTGTGCAAAGAAGAAATCTAGTTATATTTATAAAGTAACTTATTTTAGTTATTTCTGGAGTATTATTTAAATTAAGTACTAAAGTAATTTTTCTATATCAAATGTTAAATATATTTTACAATAAGGTGCTTTTAGATTATTTTAAAAATCTTAAGTTTTGTTCTTGGTGATTATAGTGGAAATAGAAATACTTGGAATTTATTCTGAGAAAGGCAGGTAGTTGTGAATACTGTTTTCAAAGGAATTTGAAAAGTAAAAATATATCTTGTGAAGATATTTTTGTGATAAATAAATAATTTGGGAAATTATTTATTGGTGGATGGATGTTTGTGAATAGAAATTGATAGTTAAATAACTGACTATCAATATTGGACACAAATACGTTGATCGTTTCGAAGAGACCGGGATCGAGATTTATTTCTCGAAAACCACTTCGATTCGGTTTGTACGTTTCGTGAAAACGATTTTGGATTCGAAGATGGAGCAGTGAATTGCAAGGGCTAGTCGTTACTAATCCTGAGGATATTTCCAAAATGGATGTAGTAGGAATAGTGCCTTCGGTTCCGTTCGAACCCGGGACGGGCTTGTATGGATGAATGCTTGCGAAACATCGTCAGGTGGACGATGGGCATTCTAAGGGATATGTTCTATTAAGGTAACGCTTAGCCTCAAGCCTCATCAAATGGAAATGACTGAAAATCAGGGGTTATGTAGCAAGGCTAGGTGGGTAGCACCCAAGCAGGGTGAGGTCATTCCAGTCTAGATGTCCCTTTTTATTTCGGCTTAGTGGGCGGTTGTTGATCCCAACCGCAGGGTGATCTCACTCGGGATTATCCAGTAAGGGGTAGTCCCGGCCTTGTGTTGCAGGGGAGCGGGCGTACTCCTCGGTACGGTGATCTAGGCCCCGTACTGTGACAGGTGGTACCCCAGTGCCTAGTCATTAGTTGTAAATCCATTCTCCCTACGAGCCTTGTACGAGTTTTGTTTGTATTACCCACTTTGTGGCTAGTAGCTGGAATTTAATAATGTAACAATTTCGGCTATTTTATAAGTATTTGTATATAGACCCTATTATAATATCAGAGGAGTTCTATAAAAATTATTTTAGCTATCGTAAGGTAAAAACCCGACATGTTTATTTGTGGCGTGGTCTTGCGAGATGCTTTTGTTTTCATAAGGATTTTTAAAACATTAATAATCAATTGAGTGTGATTTTCTCACTCTGGTATTCCAGACTGACTCGGGTGTTATTTAACTATAATGCTCGGGTCAGACCGAGTATTATAGGATACATGATATGACACTATGGAGCTCAGGAGACGAGAAGGATGACGATTCGTACTCCCATACTTGTGTATATATATATATATATATTCCGGTATGTTGAGTTGTTGTGTATCCATTTGTATGATATTGATGTTGGGCTGTGATTGATGTACTCTGATGATGTAATGTATAAACAGATATATTTGATTCTTTGAGTAAAGATCATTATTACCTATTATATTTTATTCCACTGCGATGGTTAGATTCTGATGTTGTTTCCTGTTTTCTCTTCTTCTACCTCTTCTTCTCTAACCCAAATGGTTCGTATTTCTGTGCAACTTGAGTTGATTGTTGTAGAATAGTGTTGACTCAAGGGGTAAGGATTTGCGGGACGTTTCACTTGGTATCAGAGCATAGGTTGGAGATAACCTTGGCTCTGGTGGGAATTACTCATTGAAATAGAGTCAATAGTACTCTAGAATGAGTTTGAGTGTATTAGTAGATATGAGCGCGTATTTGTTGGTGAATATAAAATGGTTTTATATTGTGTTGATTGGTTTATTGAGTAGTTTATGGGTTTTGGTCAATACGAGTAATTAACGTTATTGATAAGGAATCTCTAAACACTTGAATAGAACAATTCGACACAATATTGTTTTAAAGTAGGGTAAATGAAATAATTTTAACCAAATTATTTTTGTATATAAGAAGATATAATTCTTATAAAGTATATTATAGTATTTGGATGCTTGATTGTTAAGGAATGATAATATTAAATTGTGAAATAGAATTGAATAAGAACTTGAAGACTTATAACCAAAGTTGAAGAATAAATTTATATAACAAAATGGAATTTGTAATATAGATTATGAATGTAAATTATAAATTGAAATAAACTTCATATATAAATGAGATTTGTAAATGTAGACTGTAAAGGTGATTATAATCTTGGAATAGAATTCCAGAGAAACATTTGAAATTGAAATGAGATAAAATCCCAGAAAATGTTTGAATATAGATTTAAAGGAATTGCATTTTGGAATTTTTGGAAAAAAAAATTAAATTCCTTTGGGTTTGAAAATGGTTTCCAAAAGATTTGGAGGAATAATAGTATTATTTTGGAAATATTTTGAGTTGCATTTGAAATCTTGTGAGATTTGGAAATTAGAAATATTTGAAATGTTTTAAAAGAGATAAAGGCACTAAACTCTTTCGGTCGCTGGAAAATAATTCTGATGATGATCGCGACATCATCGGTGTTCATTTTCGAGTTTCCAAGAGAGGAATTGCTACTGGAATATTTTAAATTGGAATTGTTTGCGAACTGAGTTTGGTTTTGAAATTCAAAGGATTGAATTTGCCAAAGGATTTTGGATGTAGTTGATTTCAAAGGTGATTTTTTGAAATTTTGGAAAATTGTTTAAACTCTGGAATCTTAATTAAATGTTTATGGAAAATAAAATATATTGGCTAAATAAAATGTAAAATTCCGAGTTAAAGGTAAAACGTGAATAGAATTGATTATAAATGGATAAAAGAATGGATATAAATAAGTTTGTGACTCATATTATTTGGAAGTGGAATAAATAAGTCACAAAATAAATTTGTTCTGTAATTTGGGAAATAAATAAAATCCAAAACTTAAATTATAAAATAGATTGAACTCCAGTAAAATAGTTAAAGTGATTTCTGAAATAAAAATCAAATATTAGGTGTAAAATTTGAATAAACTAATTGGTAATAAATTAGTTAATGGAAATGGAAATGGAACTCGAATTGGTTAATAAAAATTTGAGTTGTGAATAAATGATAAATTTGAAAGTGAAGCTAGAGTTATTAATAGAAATTCAACTTGCAATTGTAACTGAATTAAGTTCGAATTGAAGTTGAATGGAATTGAATTAACATAGAAATGATTTGTATTGCAAATAAAAATCCAAGTAGAGATAAATTGGAAATGGCCTTGTTATAAAATGAAAGTAATTCAGAAATAAATTATTGAATGTGAATTAGAATTCATATTGATTCCATGAAGTATACTAATTTAATTTAAACGAATGGATCTGGCAAAGAAATCAAATTAAACAAAATAGAGTTGAAATAGTAATGTTTGAGTGATAAATAAAATTCAAGTGAATAAAAATAAAATTGAAATGGTTGCAAATGAATTAAAATGGAAAGAATTGACTATTTATTGAGTTGAAACTAAATTAAAGTGGTTACAAGCTTACGTAGTTATTTATTCACTTGCATATGGTCAAATTTCGTAAAAGTAATTGTCGTTTGACGTAAATGAGATTAAATAAATTCTATGAATTGATAGAAGTGAAATAAAATTGATTTTGAAATCAATTGAATTGAATATAAGCTTGTTTGGATTAAAAATAAACTGAATGTAAGAAATTGAATTATAAACCATTGGGATTGAATAAAATGGCATCAAAATTGATTGGTAATTGAAATCAATTAAGGATTTAAATTTGGAAAGTGCTTATAAAATATATATAACTTGAGTTGTAAAGTTGAAGTAACTTGAAGAAAAAAAATGACTTAAGTAATATTTGAATAAAGGCTTGACTTAAATAATTTGAGATATGGTGGTGTCGAGTTTTATAAAATGATTTGAAATAAAACTTGTTTGGTAAATGAAATTAGTAATTGAGGTAATTAACTTAAGTTATATTAATTGGAACTTGACTTCGAATAAATGGGAATTAGATTGTTTTTGAAATCAATTCAAATTAAATGAGTTTGCTTGGACTAAGAATGAAATTGAGTTAAGTGGAGAGTTGTGTAATCATTTGAATCGAATAGGATGGTTTGGAAATGGATTGTTCCAAGATTTATAAATGGATTCAAATAAGATAAATATGAATATGGAATATGAAATAAATTGAATGGAATCAAATAGAAATGGAACAAAATAAAGTAAAAATTGAATTGGCATCAATTTTAAGTAGTATAAACTAGAATGGATATTTTATTAAGTGAATATCATTGAATCTGCATAGTAATGGTCGTCGTTGACTCAAATGAGCTAATATAAGAAATAAAATTGGTTTTGAATCAATTGAAATAAACATGAGTTTATTTGGATTTAAAATGAATAGAATGTAAGCAATGAAGTGTAAACCATTTAAATGAAAGCATTTAAATTTGCATTGGAACCTTATAAATTTGCTTATGGAAGGGTTTAGTGGATATTGCTTATATTATACAAGTGTTAGCTATTGAAATTAAGAAAGTTGTTAATAAACTTTGTATATTTGACACTGACATGTTTAAATTGAGTAAGTACAGGTTTTTGGAAGCCATTTGACTGGTTTTGGCTGCGCTAAATGCTAAAATAAATAGCTGCTTGCTTAAAAGTGCTAAATAAGGTACGCCTACGCAATACAAATAGGAAATATGAACTGTTTTTCCGTTTTCCGACCGTGTGGGTCGATGTATATATATTTATATCTGTTGTCAAATTGCAAAAGCTCCTCCGTACAAGGGAGACTCTGCCAAAAAATTTCGAAAATTTTGGGAGTTAGAAAATTTTCATTAACGACCAATGATTTAAATTTGCTAAGCAAATAAAAATTGACACTGAATATTGGAATCTATTTTAACTGTGAATGTAAAGTAAGTGGAATCGAAAGGACTAAAGAAAGTAAAGTTTGCAAATAAACATTTATGTGAGATTTAAATTAATTAGTAAGTTAAACTAATTCGATATTCAAAGTGGAAGTCAAATTGAATTTAAATGGAATTGTCAGGTCAAAGTGAATGGTAATGAATATAAACAAAAGGTAAAGTAAAAATAAATGTAAGAAGTATGTAAAATATTTATATTAAACTTAAGGAATGAAAAAATGAAATTCTTAAGTAAATATGGTATTGAGAAAATTATTCCAAGTGAATAATTGAATGGAAAATAAACTGAAGGTTGTGAATTTGGATGGTTGTGAATAAGTGAATGAAAATCAAAATGAATATGAATAAAAGAGAATTGGCATAGCTAAAGATCAATTGGGCTAATTACGTAGGATGTACGTATATTATTTTATTCGCATAGCTATTTGATTCAGATTCGAACACATAATTTCGAGATAATTTTATCGATCCGAGTAAGGATTTTTCGCTCGATTTTCGACGGCGAACCCTGGATATGGATTGTTGATTGATTCTGGAAATTCTCTATCATAGTTTATGGCTATGCAAGGAGAATGACGGTTTCTGATCAAGAAACCAGATCTGAGTCCGCAATAGAAAGTCGAATTGACGATACTAGTTCGGAAGTGAGATTGTGTGATCGAGTAAGCGATCGGATTCGGTATTGCGTACAAATGATATAGGTACATCGTACGGGCTTAAGTAAAACAAATATTGGAAATGTGAATAGAAGTCAATAAAACGATTTTGAATGTTGTGATTACATATTATTGCTAAACAGGATATGCAGGTATGAATAAGGGAAAGGAAAATTGGTTTTGGTTTTAGAAGATAAATTTGAATTGCCCGACTAAAAAGGTATGTGTTTAAATTTTTGTGAGATTTGATTGGGATTTTTGGATTGAGCCACTTGGCCTTTTGTTTTCTTTCTGGATTTGGGAGGCCGTAGAGCCATTTTGTAGTTGTACCGAGCTAGCCGCGCAAAGGAGACGCTGGCAAAAAATTTCGGAAATTTAGAGAGTTAGAGAAATTTTGAGAAATTTTTGATAATTCAAAATTTTGGTTTTAAATTGAAAACTTGAATGGTTAAACAAATAGTATTGTTTGAAAATATTGGGAGGGTTTGGAAAGTCAATAAGAATGGTAATGATCTTTATAAAAAGATAGTTGGATAAATGTTGAACTGTTTGGATTTGAGGAAAGTAAACGAGTATTGTATCATTTCTCCCTAACTAGTAATTTCGGGGACGAAATTCTTTTAAGGGGGGAGGAATGTGACGACCCGGAATTTTCGAGCATTTAAAATCGGAATATTTAATTGATTTTCAATATTCAATAGAGTAATTTTAACGTGAATTTCAAATATCAATATTTATTGGATAATTAATTGTTGAATTTAATTATTGGAAATTGGGTAAAATGTGAAATCTGGAATTTTAAGCCTGTTAAAAATAATTTGAAGGCTTGTAAAAGTTATATTGATAAAACTGAAGATAATAGAAGTTGTAAAATTGAAATTAACAGTGGTTTGATTCGGTTTTAAAATTTTATAGATTAAATTGAATTTAAAAATAGCCTTACGAGGCGCAGTCTCGGAATTCGACGAAACCAGTTTCATTGGGACCGTAATATTGAATTATTATCGGATTTCAAATTTTGTTTTGATTGGAGTTGTTATGTGAGTGTACGTTATACAAATGCACTGAAATTTCTCTTGAATATTCAATTTAAATAATTTATATAAATAAGTTGACCAGTCAATTGACCATACATCAAAACAAATTCGTGCCACTGTAGCATGTGGGTGGACACGCAACCATCTTTTCTTGTCTTCTTTTTACTTTACAAAAGTACAGGAAGACCATTTTAACAAGAAACCAAATAAATCAAGGTAAATGGCCGATTCCTCTCTAGTCTTTGAAGAGAAACTAAATACTTTCAAATCGAACCTCGTTCGTATATAAAAAAATAAAAAAATAAATGGGGGAATCACACGATTTTGGGGCGGCGACTTGTGTAGCTCCTGTATCGCAAGGGTGGCTCAATGTTCGAACTCGATTTAGGGAAAGGAGACGATGGCTAGGGTTTTCGTCGTTGCTTGAAGATCGCGCCTTAGTTCATCACGAAGCAGGCGGTGAGGTTAGGTTCGAGCAATGATTTAGGGTTTGGGCTGCGCTCGTTAGTGAAGGCTAGGTGGGGGTTCGCGAGTTCGAGGCGTTAGCTACACCTGCGGCGACGTGCAATGGAGGCGTGACGTGCTCGAATTTTGGATGGTTCGATTCGGTAAGAGCTTGTGCTCAACGCGATTTGGGGATTGTGTCGTCCGGACTGTGAGGTATATTTTCTGTTGCTTCGTTTTGTTTTAAATCTAATGTTAATGAAGGTATAAAATATAGATACAGAAAATAAATTTTTTACAACAGAGCCAAAGTTTTATATATATGTAGATTTTACGTTTAAATAGTAAAACAGAAAAAATGGATAAGGTTTTGAAAATTGAAATTTTAAATGTTGAAGAATTTATATATAGACAGGTTTGAAATATAGGAATTTTAGGATGTTGTAAAATTTATATAAATTGGGGTTTTAAAACCTATACAGATATTTGATAAGTAGTTTCAAAGAAGAAGAAATAAAATAAATATACATCTCTAAATTTTTAAAAATTACCGGTTCATCTTAAAATTAATTGAATTGGTGACTAATTTATTTAATTAACTCATTTAATTATTGGGCTATTAAAGACAATTTGTTGAAGAAAATTTATTAGTTTAAAAATTTCAAATTTACTGGTCTATGTTAAAAGAAAATTAGTAAGGTGATTAGTTTGATCTATTAACATATCTAATTTATTTTAGTTTCTAAACTAAATTATTAAACGAAAATTAGTTTAAATAAAATTATTTGTTAATTAAATTAAAGTTAACAAATGGAAATTATTAGTTCGATTTATTCGAATATTAACAAAATGAATCCAATGTTTATTCAAGGTCAATAATCGTGGTATCAAAGCGAGAATGAAGTTGGTTTACAAATTTAAGGAGCAAAGGTGAGTTAATCTCACTCAGTTTACATTTAAATTTAAATGATAAAATTTAAATGATTGTTTGGATGGTTGAATTGATCGATGTGATATAGTATGATACTTTGTAATTGGTGTACTATATTGTGCTAACGTCTGTGGATGCAGGGAAACAGGTTGGAGGGATCCAACTGGATCCCTCAACATTTATTTAAATTATTTAATATTCTCTGCTGTGAATATTGATATTCTATGATGAGTTATATTGGAATATTGAATGTTAGGGTTGATTGAATATATTTGGGTATAATGAATTACCAAAATTATATAGATTGGATTTTGGAAAGAAAATAAAAGAAATGAATTTGTAAGTAAAATAATTATGGAAAATTTGAATAAATTAGAATGAATTAAAAAAGAAATAGAAGTATGTTAAATACTAATAAATAACTTCGAGTATGAAAAGAAAGGGGTTTGAATAAACAGTAATTAATGAATTGTAAAATAAAGTGATATTATTTTAAAGGAATAAAGAATTATTTTAAAACTTAAAGTTTTAAATTTATCTAAAGGAATAAGAAGTAAATTGAGAAATCTAAATTGGTAATTCAATTAAAAGTATTTTAAATCATAATTAAAGAATAAATCTGAAATTAAAGGATTTTGGAATACATGAAGTAAATTGGAAATCAATTTGGAAATTGATTTAAGTTAGATATTTGGAAGAATAAATTCTAGGTGGAAATTTATTAAAGGAATGAGAAAAATTGTTTAAAAATAAATAGTGATTTATTTTTAAAGGTTGTGAAGAGAAGTATATTTCTCTGGATAGCCAAGTACGTTTTCAAAGTAAGTTTTTAAAAATAAAATAAAGGTTTTAATGTTGTTTTAAAAAGCATGTTTTAGAAACTTTATATCTTAAATGCTTAAGTAAATATTTTTCAAATCTATTACCGTAATAAATATTTATAAATAGTGACTTAGTATTTGTTTGAAAGGTGAAAGCCTAGTTTTATATTTTATAAAGTAAACTTTATTTCCAATGTTTATATGGTATGTATTTTTAGTAAATTATTGAAGTAGTCTTAATTTAAATATTGAAAGTAAATCCCAAAGTAAGTGTTTTGGTTAATCTATTATCGTAATAATTATTTAAAGGATGATTTGGTATTTTGTGCAAAGAAGAAATCTAGGTATATTTATAAAGTAAACTTATTTTAGCTATTTCTGGAGTATTATTTAAATTAAGTACAAATGCAATTTTTCTATATCAAATGTTAAATATATTTTACAATAAGGTGTTTTTAGATTATTTTAAAAATCTTAAGTTTTGTGCTTGGTGATTCTAGTGGTAATAGAAATACTTGGAATTTATTCTGAGAAAGGCAGGTAGTTGTAAATACTATTTTCAAAGGAATTTGAAAAGTAAAAATATATCTTGTGAAGATATTTTTGTGATAAATAAATAATCTGGGAAATTATTTATTGGTGGATGGATGTTTGTGAATAGAAATTGATAGTTAAATAACCGACTATCAATATTGGACACAAATACGCTGATCGTTTCGAAGAGACCGGGATCGAGATTTATTTCTCGAAAACCACTTCGATCCGGTTTGTATGTTTTGTGAAAACGATTTTGGATTCGAAGACAGAGCAGAGAAGTGCAAGGGCAGTCGCTACTAATCCTGAGGATATTTCCAAAATGGATGTAGTAGGAATAGTGCCTTCGGTTCCGTTCGAACCCGAGGCGGGCTTGTATGGATGAATGCTTGCGAAACATCGTCAGGTGGATGATGGGCATTCTAAGGGATATGTTCTATTAAGGTAACGCTTAGCCTCAAGCCTCATCAAATGGGAATGACTGAAAATCAGGGGTTATGCAGCAAGGCTAGGTGGGTAGCACCCAAGCAGGGTGAGGTCATTCCAGTCTAGATGTCCCTTTTTATTTCGGCTTAGTGGGCGGTTGCTGATCCCAACCGCGGGGTGATCTCACTCGGGATTAACCAGTAAGGGGTAGTCCTGGCCTTGTGTTGTAGGGGAGCGGGCGTACTCCTCGGTACGGTGATCTAGGCCCCGTACTGTGACAGGTGGTACCTCAGTGCCTAGTCATTAGTTGGAAATCCATTCTCCCTACGAGCCTTGTACGAGTTTTGTTTGTATTACCCACTCTGTAGCTAGTAGCTGGAATTTAATAATGTAACAATTTCGGCTATTTTATAAGTATTTGTATATAGACCCTATTATAATATCAGAGGAGTTCTATAAAAATTGTTTTAGCTATCGTAAGGTAAAAACCCGACATGTTTATTTGTGGCGTGGTCTTACGAGATGCTTTTGTTTTAATAAGGATTTTTAAAACTTAATAATCAATTGAGTGTGATTTTCTCACTCTGGCATTCCAGACTGACTCAGGTGTTATTGAACTATAATGCTCGGGTCAGACCGAGTATTATAGGATACATGATATGACGTTGTGGAGCTCAGGAGACGAGCAGGATGACGATTCGTACTCCAATACTTGTCTATATATATATATATATATATATATATATATATATATATATATATTCCGCTGTGTTGAGTTGTTGCGTATCCATTTGTATGATATTGATGTTGGGCTGTGATTGATGTACTCTGATGATGTAATGTATAAACAGATATATTTGATTCTTTGAGTAAAGATCATTATTACCTATTACATTTTATTCCGCTGTGATGGTTAGATTCTGATGTTGTTTCCTGTTTTCTCTTCTTTACCTCTTCTTCTCTAACCCAAATGGTTCGTATTTCTGTGCAACTTGAGTTGATTGTTGTAGAATAGTGTTGACTCAAGGGGTATGGATTTGCGGGACGTTTCAAAATCAATGTGAGAAATTCTTATGTTGTATTTTTGGATGATGACATGATGTTTGTAATGGATGTTTAACATGCTTTAATCATCAAGTTTGGTTGTTTAATATGAATGCTGAATATATATATATATATATATATATATATATATATATATATGCAAATCATGGAAATACACGTCGATAAGCACAAAGGAAATCACTTTCCTTTATTTAATGAATTGGTGTATACGGGATGTTAAACCTCTTTAACAAGATTTAAAAATGAATTTGAAATGTTTTATAAATATATGAAAGTATTTTAGTGAAGTTTGAAAGGTAATTAAAATTTTAGTCAAAATTAGGCGTGTCGTGTAACGGCATTTCGCGGTGGCGCGCCATAAAAGTCAGAGGAGTATATCGAATGGAATATAACTCAGAGTTCTTCGAGATAAGAATTTTCCAAACTATTATGTCCATAGTTTTCAAACAAAGAAAGAAAATCAAGATTTCAATAAGTAGATTTTGAAATATGAGTAAAACAAGTTTTTGAAAAAAATCGTGGTATTGCTGTTCGGAATCCATAAAAGGATTTCTTTCAGAATGGTATTTTAAAATTGTTTAAAAATATGAAATAAATTCTAAAAGTCTTTTAAAACTGATTTGAGTTCTACAAATGAGTTTCCAAATGATAAAAAGTCATTTTGATCAACATAGCTTAAAAAGCATTTTCCACAGCACTTTTCCGCAGCTCTTTTGAAATATAGTTTTAAACGCAATCGTTCTTTTCCAAATCTTTTGTAGATGTTTTCAAATGATTAATAAATTATTTTAAAGGTAATTTGAAGAATTTATAGAATGATTAAATATTAAATGATTTAGACTCGATCAAATAACTTAACCGCCTTATGGGTGTCAGAGAGGTAGTGTCTAGGCTTGGGTTTGGAAAAACAGTTTCATGCTCTCCCTGGCTATCCGGACTGGCCTGACGAATGGGATAGTAAATTTGATTTACTTAGATCAAAATTCTCTAAATTACAAAGGATATGATTTTCTGAATATAAATAACTTGGTTTTGTGGAGATAATCTTCTTGTACTCGGTGTTAAAACCCGAAGAGGGAACTCATACTATTCGTGGAATCTAAAAGGTGATTTCACCATTATTCCGTCCATGGTATTTGTTGAATATGAGGTTTGATGTTGAGTATAATTAGATGATTTCTATAGATTTTTCTCATTTAATATTTCTTGGTTTTGGATTAACATCCTAGATAACGTGGTTTTAACTTAATCAAAATTTTGAGTTTTGAATTAAGAAAGTTATGTTAATATTTAAAAGAAATGATTTGGAAATATTTTCCTAGGTGAAAAATAAAATTATTTTCAAATTACTCCTAGTTTTAAAATGGTTTAACGTAATCAAAGGATTTGATAAGAGGGGTTTAATGATTCCGTATATACCAAAAAGAATGTCTTAGAAATATATATCTCCATAAGAGATTTTGATGAAAAGAACATTATCAATTAAAGAATGAATCCTTATTCACAGAACATCTTTTTATTGATGATTGGTTCGAAGGAGGTCGGATTTGGGTGATTCCTATCCGAAGACCACTTTGAACCAATTTACAAATTCGAATTGAAGGCACGGATATGATTTGGAAGATGGAATGTAGGGCTGCTTGTCACTAACCCTCAGGGGAAATTTTCCATATCATATTATGTGGCTGTAGTTCTTCATTTAAGATCTTCGATGTAATGACTTCTCGCTACTAATCCTAAGGGTAACACCTGATGGATGTGGTAGGAGAGTGTCTTTGGTTTGTCCTGTTCCTAGGCAACTTGTATGGAAAAATGTTTGACATTGCTTTTCTAGTTACATAAATTGATATCTATGACCGTATCATCTGTTTGGTGGCGGAGAAGGCAACTTCTCTTAACTTAACACCCTTTTCTTAGACGTACGAGCTCAAGAGTTAAATGTTCGAAGAAATCAATTGTGTCACTATGGAATGGCAGTATGGTATTCAAAGTTGAATGTGCTATGTGAAAGGTAATCGCTACCTCAGACCTCATCACCCGGTAATGGCTTAAACTAGGTATGCCACAAGGCTATGTGATTCGCAACCATTAGGGTATGGTCATTACCTTTCTAGATTACTCTCTATATGTCGAGTATGTGGTGTATGCTATGGAGCCTCGGATAGGTCGGTTACGACCGGGATGATGTCATATTCGATTCTATCCAAGCCATGTATGAATGCCAAATGGGAATAGGCCGGTCTTGCCAGATGCGGAGGATTGTTTGTGTATCTCGGTACATTCCTCTAGAGATGTACTGTACGGAAGGTAGTCCCTTACCTGCCATACTATGGAAATCCATTCTTCGAACGAGCGTTGTAAGAGTTTTGTTTGTAGAGCCTAACATATCCGGAATTTAATAATGGTAAAAATTTCGGCTAATATTAATAAGTTTACTTGCAAATGTTTTCAAAGTAATGTCATTAAAAATAATATCCCCGTATTTTTCATAGAAAATGTTTTGGTTGTCATAAGGTAAAACCAGTTTCATGTTTATGTGCGACGTGGTCTTATGAAATACCATTTCTTTTTCAAACCACATATTTTGAGTTTCTTGCATTTGTCCCATGACTGACTCAGAGTTTATTTCCCTTTTCCCTTAAACTCTAGGTACCATAATTTTCCTGGGCAGCCTAGTAGTCAGGATTAGTTCGAAAAAATTAAGATGGAGCTAGGGGCATGGAGTTAGAAGATTATTCCGAAGATTGTTATCTTTTACCACTACAGTTGTGTATCATTATATTTCGTATGTGTAAGGACAGATATTTATAAATGTCCATGTTTAACTCTAATAAATGTATTTAAATTTTATGCTGTAAAGGTTATATGTTGAAATAATATATGTTATTCCATTTGTGTCAGATTTTGTTATGTCTTTATTTTCTTTCTTACCCACAATAATCTGCCTCTCCGGCACTTGGATTTGCGACACGTGAATACCAAGGATGTATTAGTGTCAATTTCCAAGGATCGAGGAGGTGGGTCGTCATAGTGGGCCACATATGTAAATTAAAACATGTTGTTCTATTTTGGTGTAAAACATAATTAAAGTAATCAAATTATGAATTAAAGTTAAAAGATTTAAAGATATAGTTGTCATTGTATTGATGTGTAGATACCAGGCAATTTTAATTTGTTGAAGGTCCAAATTAGGAAATGCTAACATTATAAATAATGGGTTATGGTCCTAAATTATACTAACTCCATTTATTCTCCTGATCTCTTCGATGGAAATAATCCAGATCTAGGGTTTGTGTCAATTTAGAAAATCAAACCAATTCTTCTTCTCTTTCAATTAGCAAAGATGGATTCGGGTACGACTTCTGATAATATATATATATATATATATATCTTCCTCTGAATGTTTTCTCAATAATATATCAGTATGGATCACATATTCAAATCTAGCGTTTCGTGATTTATCAATCCTAAAGTATATTGAAATCCTAACAAAATAACATACAACTTAGTACAAAAACAATCTCCAATTAAATTTGGAATAGTGAAAACTTGAGCGTTTCGTGATTTATCAATCCTAAAGTATATTGAAATCCTAACAAAATAACATACAACTTAGTACAAAAACAATATCCAATTAAATTTGGAATAGTGAAAACTTGAAATTTTCTATGGAATATGATTGTATAAAATTAATTAGAAAAACCGTATAATTTCTACTCATGAATCTTAGTTTCTTTTATATAAAAAATTCTATGGAAATTGGGAATAATGAAATTCATTGAAAACTTAACAAAACAATAGTTATAATATTTGAAAAACGGTAATTTAAACAAAAGATAAATCTTGAAAACCAAGAACGATGGGTAGGAAAACATTATTCATGGGTTGATAGAAAATGGTGGATAAAAGAAAACATTTAAGTTTTTTTGTTGCACGAGCAATAGACAGTTATTTTTTAGCCATATTCTTGCTAAAATAGGCATATGCTTTCAAGAAGTTATTTTTAACTGATGAAAGGCAAACAACTAAAAGGTAGTCACTCACATGTTGATGATTTCGCCAATTTAGAGTTGAAAATCATGAACTCATAATTTCACACCTTGAACTGTTGGAGATGACATTATGTTCATTATATTAAGTTACCTATAACAAGATACATAAGTAAGAAAATTTCAAAACATATATACATATATATATATATATATATTCATTTATTTAGTTATCCAATAATTTTACAGAGCAGGGGGCAACAATGTATGAAGTTTGTAACCTGAGGCATGCTCCGCTTGTTTTGTAAAAAAAATCCAAAAAATTACTCCAAAGAGTAGAGCTAGAGGATTCAGATGGACCGTCACAACCGACTCCCCCTTTTACCCAGTCCAACACTACGTAGCTAGTAAGGACTCGAACCCGCGACCTCAAGAAACTTTGTTCCATGATCGCTAAGCAGCGTGACTAACTAAGCTATGCATGTAGACTTTTGTAAATTATTTTGATTGATCAATATTTTTAATTTGACTATTAAGATCATCGATGCTAATCTCGCCATCACATATTCTTAAGGCCATTGGCAACAATGGAGTGTCAATCATGGTACATGTCTCAACAATGATGGTCTTAGTCTTCCTTATTTTTTACAGATAGTCCGAGAATGCCCAGTGTGTACAATATAAAATTTGATTATTATTTCATTTGAATAATAGTTTTTGGTCTGCTTCAAATTTCGTTTAAATTTGGTGTTCAGCTATTATTATACATGCCCTGCTCCAATTTATTTATTGTATTTGCGTAGTTCTTAAGTGCTAAAAGAAACTTAGTTCATATCATATATAATGCAAGACGTTATTGATGTAATAAAACATGGAATAAGAAAATTCATCTTTTTAAGACTAGCACTATATTCCAATTAGTTTTCTTATCCAAATCTTTTATTTTTATTTTTGTAAGATGAATGAATGATTTAATTAACACTTGGTTGATCAAATCTATGCATCATTCAAATTTTCTGAAAGTAATTAGTCACTTTGTTTACAAAAAATATTAAGTCTAATATTTAATTTTGATCTCAAAATTGATTTCAAACCAAAGTGAATAACTATATATTTACTGAAATTGGGGTCTTTTTGATAGAAATCCAAGCCTTAATTTAGGTATTGTTTAAATTTTAGTACTATTTTGAGATAAAAATTAGTTCTAATTTTTTTAATTGAATTCTGTCTCAAGTATGGTTTAGGATTAGAAAAATATGAACACATAAATGGTCCTTAATGAGTATTTACAAAGGCCAAAATTATATTTTGAATTAGTTTGGAATTTGGATATCGCCCAAAGGAGTTAGTACTACCAACCCTTAGGCCACCCGCCCTTCCATAACATTGGGGCATTGAGATTCTACACGAAGCACCACTCTTGTTAAGGGCAACCAAGTATATTAATTTAGAGATCTTGTCTTTGTAACTGGAAATAAAGTTGGCATAAGGTAACATAAATAGATATAAGTAACATAAGGAGATTCAAGTCCTGTTTTTATGAAATTGGATAAATTATCGAAAAAAATGCATTTAAGACTTGAACTAGTTTCAAATAGTTTGTTATCAAAACGATCTTAGCAAAAAAAGATAAATGCTCAAAAAGGATACAAAGGTGACTATATTTAGCATGTTGTTAATATTTAGAGACTAAAAATTAACTTACGACTAAATTACTTGAACTGAAAATGAAGATTTTCTTATAGTGTTCATCAAAATTGATATTTATGTTGCCAATTGATTTATTACATGTTTAATCATATGCTTCTCCACATCTGGTCTCGCTTGAAATGATTTTCGAACAAGTAAAACATTAATGTACCACTTTTCCATATATATAAAGCTACACGTTTGTCTCATGGATATTTTACATCTTCCCAACTAGTTACACAATGATGAACTAAATCATCAAAAAATTGAGGAATTGCTCCCTATCTCTTTTTATCCATTTTATTGTCATGTTTTTTTTAGGATTTTATTTCCCATCAATTCTGTTCCATTTAAAACATAATTTTTTGAAATCTACATTGTATTTGTGTTATGGGAATTCTAACTCGAGACCGCTCAAATCAAAACCCCAAAGCATAGTGGAAAATGGTACCGTGTTAAGAAGTGCAAAAACAACTAATCAATATCTCAATCCAATCCAAAACCAATCATAATAACCAAACAAGCAATAATGATGAAATAAATCACACACCAATTTATAATGATTCCACTAGCGTGTTGTTAGTATACATCCACTTTGAGAGAGAGCCTTTACTAATACCAATGAGAAGAGTACAAGAGATTAATTACAATGACCAATATTCAAATAGAATAGATTTGTGGAGAAGAGAACTGAAAAAAACTAGGTTTTGATAAACCCTGGTTAATGGACGATAAAAGCCTTGATTAAACCCTTGCAGCCACTCGCTTTGAATCCTGAAAATAGCTTATATAGTGAACCATCCTTCCTTGACAAATACTCAATTTGTCCCTTGAATCCCTACAAGTAAATACATAGATTCTTTGCCAAAAAACAAAACTGCTCCATATCTGACGTCTGTCACAACCTCTCAGACGCCTACCATAATTTTCATGCTGTAGTATGCCTGCTGCTAGACGTTTGAGGATTCCTAATAGATGTTTGATACAACTTTCAGCCTGTGCATCTTCAAATCATGATAACTTGAGCATTTGAGCTTTAATTCGTGCGTCATTTTCACCATTATCAAGCTATTCTCGACCTCTTCAATTCAGCAAATAGTGTCACAAAAATTCAACATTCCACCTCGACACTATATCCATCTCCATCACCAACAACCGATAGTGCCAAACTATCACCCCATCTACCTTCAACCAAATAAGCTTGAATATTTTCCCATTGATCTTCGGCAAAGTCACCATCCATTGCACTCCATTAATGAGCTCAAGCAAAACCCCCGCCCACGAAACGTTGAAAGCACCCAAATCCGAAATCGTCTCACCAAAATACAAAAGTACTAAAGAGTGTAAATTAGTACTCATCAAGAAGATAGAACCACATTCTCTCAAGATACTCTTCATCATCCATAACCAAGATCCTCCCTCAACCATGCCACCTCGTGGAACCTAGCACTTCAACAAGCAAATCAAGTTCGAGCAATGCTCGAACTTCCCAACTGAAAATACTTTGGTGAACATATCCGCTGCGTTATCTTTTGTGTGCACTTTCCGATGATATACTTGCTTATCTTCATCCATGGCTATGTACTTGCTTATCTTCATCCACGGCTACTAAAAGCGACTCTCTCCTTTTAATATGCTTAGTCCGTGAGCTAAACGCCAAATTCTCCGCCAAGTGAATAACAATCTGGCTATCACATCGAACATTGATACTGTCATGCTTGAATCCCAAGTCATACATCAATCGCCTCAAGTAAAGTGTCTTCTTTTCCACCTCCACGGCAGCTATCAACTCTCCCTCCCTTGTGGATAAAGCAACTATGGTTTGCAAACTTGATCTCCAAATTATGGCCATACCACCAAGTGTGAAGACATAACCGGAAGTTGAATTCATAATAACCAACCAATTTGCAATTCATCCGTTCACTACCGCCAATAACCAGACCATGAGATGATGTACGTAAAAGATATCTCAATATAAGCTTCGCAGCTTCCCAGTGCCATTTTTTCAGATTAGCCATATGCCCACTAACCATCCCAACACATTTGCAATGTCGGGCCTTATACACACCTTAGCATACATTAAACTTCCAACCGCACTGGCATATGACACCTTTGCCATATAAGCCTTGTCTTTATCCAAGATAGGTGGTCCCTTACTCGAAAGCTTCATATGCAAAGGTAAAGGTGTATTTGATGCCTTTGCATTCTCCATACTAAACTAGCAAAGCACTTTCTCAATGTATTTCTTTTGAGTTAATTTCAACTTAAAACGCTTTCGTTCCCTTTCTATTTACATGCCCAATATCATCGATGCTTTTCCAAGATCCTTCATGTCGTTTCGATTTCAAACTCAATTTTAACTTGTTGATTTTATTCTTATCTTTTGACGCAACGAGCATGTCATCCACATACAAGAATAAATACACCCAACAATCGTTCTCCAACCCTTTAAAATAAACACAAACATCCTTGATGCTTCTATAAAACCATTTTCAAGCATAAAATGATCAGATCTCTTGTACCATTGTCCAGGTGATTGCTTCAAACCATATAGTTACTTTTTTAACTTGCAAACAAAATTTGACTTACCATCTACAACAAAATCTTTCGGTTGCTCCATGTAGATGTCTTCATCCACGTCACTATGCAAGAAGGTGGTTTTCACATCAAGTTGCTACAATTCCAAGTCGTGAATAGCAACTATAGTAAGTAATATCCGAATTGAAGTATGGTGCACAACTAGTGCGAATATCTTATCATACTCCTTTCCCTTCCTTTGTGCACACCCCTTAGCCACTAATTTAGCTTTGTATCTCCCATCATCTTTTATCTTGTATATCTATTTACACATAATAGAACGGTTTCCTTTAAGTAGCAGAACCAAATCCCAAGTTTGATTCTTCATCAACGTTTGTATCTCTTCCTCCATAGCACAAATCCACTTCAAGTTATCACTCGACTCCATGACATCATCAAGATCCATCCGCTCATCTTGGAATACATGAAGAGCATAGTCCAAATTATCATAAAAGCTAAGATAGTTCCAATCACCATATCTATCGGGTGGACTTATAGCACGTCGACCCACTCGAGTAGCTGTACTATCACCCAATAGCTGATGTACTTCTGGACAAAGCACTTGCAAAACTAAATCATGGACCAAAGCGTAGATGCGAGCTCATCACACTATGGAGTGTGGCTCGCTTCATATTCTAAGCTTAATGATTTTTGGAGATGGTTTTTTATTAAGGCCAATTAAGGTCAATCTATTTATTTACACCAGATAACATAAAGTTGAACTTTTTTTAACAAATTCAACTTTTTTGTAGGCAATACTAAAATTTGATGGCCTATTGGCCCTTATACATTATATTTTCATATTTGACATTATTTATTAATGATTATAGAAGATTCATGTGGAAAAATAATGAACTTCTACTTTTAAAGCATTGTCTCATATTTGCAAGAAATAAGGGTCTTGAATTAATTCTAGGTCTAAATGGATTCGATAGCTTTTCAAAAAATTTATTCATATTTTTTTTAAATGTATATCTTTATTTAAACACCATTCATATAATGGAAAATTTTCACCTATTGCCACATTCAAATAAGTCTCAATAGATGATATCTATACCCTGTTCAATTGTTCTTAGTATTTAGCTAGTACAGAGTATTATTACTACCTTAATAATGGAGTATAACTTTTTGTCTTTTAAAGAATTGCCTTGGTTCTGCTTGGACATTGACTTTGCTCTTGGATGCAGTAATTTTATATATTGCCCTTTATACTGTATAATCCAATTACACTTCACTGTTTTCTAATATTTCTAAGAAATTATCTGTATCTTTCTTATTTTTCAACAAGTAATATTGATTATAATATTTAGCATCATTGAATGAACCAATGGTGGAGTATTCCTTGTTTAAAAGAAACATGGACCATTTCATACACAACAGACAATATTAAGGTGTACTCATAGCATACAGCATGCACATTATCCAAGCAAAAAAAAGGCAACCCCCAACAAATTATTCTTCATTAGCACGATATAAGAATAGGTTGTATTATATAATGCAAAGAATAACCACAAACGGTTTGCATATCAATTAATGAAACTTTAGACAGCCATACAGTAATTATTTAAATATGTAGCTATGTAAATTTTATTAACATAAACACTACTATCAAACATTAACAAGGTGCTTGCATATTAAACATCACGTAAAATTTGCTAAAAACACTCAAAGTATTCATTAGCACGCATTAGCATGCAATTTACCATTCAAAGGCACTCGCTAATGTCATATAGCATTCATAGGCACTAAAAGCTCAAACTCTTCCAAACAAATTAGAAGCACGATGGCTCCACAACATCGTGTTGAGAAATTATTGTTCTTCCACCCATATTGAGAAACTGAACGCCTAAAAACTGATTATCTAGTACTGACAGCATGAAAAACGAGTAGATTGGGAATTGATGGAGGATAAAGATGAGGAAATTTGGGAACATTCCAACAATTTTCCATCAAACTAAGGGATAAAAGGAAACACGAAGCTGTAGTTATTAATTCTTTCTTGAAATAAATCGACTTAAATGAAATAAATGAAATACTAAGATAATACATAAATCAACATAGAAATACTTAAATCATAAAAAATTTGTTTTATATTTAAATTCCTAAATCATTTGTAATGTTGTGCAACTGAGAATCATTTAAATGAAAATACAAATCAATAATGCAAGTATTACCTTTGGCCAGGCTTGAAGAATCGAGCTTCAGCTGCTGAATCGGTCGGAACCAAGCTTGAGGAAGAGAGGGTTGTGGAGCTTTCACATTAACTCAATTGAAGGAAGAAGTGAGAGAACGTGTGAATTGTGAGAATCGAATAGAGTAGAATCATGAGAATCGAAGAGAGTGGAATCCAAGGGATGAAGGAAGTGAAGGTGAAAAAGTAAATTTGGCGGCCCTAAAATAATTTATAGAGAAACTGAATTTAGAACGCGAATTTCGTTTCGATAAGGTTATTAAATGCGCTAGGTGATGCTGTTTTTTTAATTTTAACCTAAACAACCTCAAACAACTTAACAATTGCATGTTATGTTCCTGTGCAATCCACGCTTGCTATTAATATAACATTTTCTTGTAATGCAAACTTCTTTCGGCTTCACCCTGAATCGAATCCTCTCTAGAATCATGTACATCACTAACACTACTAAAGGCGCCCTATGGACTGTGTGATATAACATCAACCGCTTCCTCCTCACAAGCATCTCTAACTGCTCTACTATTTGGACGAAAGGTCGGAATAACTTCCTTCTCCTTTGATTCACCATGAACCAAATCCGAAACATCCGATGAGCTCTTATTCTCCTTGAAAAAAGCTGACTCATCAAAAGTAACATGATGAGAATTTATAACCTTCTTCGTTTTCAGATTTCAAATCTGATAGCCTTTTATTCCGTTTATATAGCCAAGACAGACCCCTTTGAAAGCTCTAAGCTCAAGCTTATCATTCTTAGATCATGCACATAAACTGACTACCAAATACACGAAGATAACTCAACTTAATGCTTTTTCCCTTCCATACTTCCTCTGGAATTTTGTTAGCATTAGTTGAGCACAGAATGTGATACACAAATGCATCACGGTTGACAACGCTTCAGCCCAAAATACCTTTGTCAAATCCGATGTCAATCTCAAGCATCGAGCTTTCTCAAGTAGAGTACAGTTCATCCTCTCCGCAAATCCATTTGACTGTGGATCTCATAATGTAGTAAAATTCCATCAAATACTATGATGTTTGCAAAACCCCAAGAACTCTATGAAAAAATATTTACCGCCATTGTCGAAGCTTAGAACTTTCAAAGACTTGCCACTCTCATTCTCAAGAAGAGCTTTCCATGTTTTGAACTTTGCAAATGCGTCCGACTTGGCCTTCATTACATACACCCATACTTTTGAGAAAAATCGTCTATGAAAGAAATATAATAGCTAGCTCCTTCCAATAAAGCTGCCGGTGCCGGTCCCCAAACATTCGTGTGAACAAACTCAAGAACCCAACTCGAATCAGGTTTTTCCTAAACGAATGACACTTTAGTTTGCTTGCCCATGAATCTTAATGGTCAAAGTTTAATAACCATTGAGAAAGCCTCTGTGAACTGGTCATAAGACCTATGGTGCTTGCCTACTTTGGTTTACAGACTGAAGGTACGTAACAGTAGCCCTAGGTGAAGACTCCAGGTTTGTTAAACCGTTCCCTTTCATAAAGAAGCTCATTTCTCGCAAAGCTCAAGCTTTTTGAAACTCTCTCCATCGATCATCTCCTTCTTTTGAAGAATATCCAAACTTCTCTTCGAGGCATGACTTAACCTCATATGCCACAACCTATTCGCATCCAAGCCATGAGAACTATCAAATCCTATACAGGTTTCACATATAATAGTCACTCCTTGAGGAAAATAAATGCCATGTGTATTAGCGTCCTTCATCATCACAAGCGCACCCTTTTGAAACCTGCAAGCTATCAATCTCAATAGTGATCTTACATCCTAAGGAATCCAGCTGCCCCAAAGAGATAAGGGACTTTCGAAGTAATGGAACATAGTGTACATTAGTGAAAGTATGAACCACTCCATCAAACATTCGAATTTTCATGAAACCAATGCCCTTTGACTTACAAATAGCACCATTACACATAAAAATTAATTTTTTTTGTCGACATAATAAGAAAAGCAATTCCTATTAGGATGTATGTAAAAGATGCCCCCGAATCGAGCACCCATTCGCTACCTGAAACATCCGATGTTATCGCAGTCAAAACATCTATGTCTCCCTCACTAACTCCACTCTCTACCGCTATGGATGAAGATGCTACTTCCTTCTTTGCCTCCTCCTTGTTCGGACACTCATTTTTCCAATGACCACGTTTCTTACAAATAAAGCACTTGCTATTTCTTTCCTTTGACTTTCCTCTGCAACTAGGCTTCCTTGATCTAGAATGCCCACGGTTCCCTTTCTTCTCATATCTCTCCTTCTCCATAAATAAACCATGACCACTACCAGCACCACTACTTCCATCATCCAACTCCTTCATTTGATCCCGCAACTTTTTGCTAAAAAGACCCATTTTGACATCATTGAGAGTCAAAGTATCCCAACTATAAATCAAAGTATTTGAGAAACATGTATAACAATCTAGCAACGAGCACAACAATATCATCGCCTTTTGTTCTTCCTCAATCTTCAAATCTACCACCTTCACCTTCATTAGTAAATCATCAAAGATATTCAAATGCGCCTTTAGCAAAGTACCCTCCTTCATCTTATAGGCGAAGAATGTTCGCAACAAGTTCAAATATTAGTTAGTGACTTCTTCATATACAACTCCTCCAACTTGTCAAATATACCCTTAGCAGTAATCTCACCACTTATTTTGGAGAAAATGTTGTTCCCCATAGCAAGTTGAAGTGTAGTGAATGCACATTCTTTCATTTTCTCTCTCAACATCTAAGATGTCCTTCGGGAACAAATGTGTGTCAACCACTACCCGATGCACCCGATTCCTCTTAAGAACAACTTTCTCTTCCATTGCCACTTTTCAAAATCATTATCGCCATTCCACTTGCTATAATCAATTGTGATTTCGAAGCCGCATACAATCCACGTACATACGGTGCTACACCACTTGGACTAACCATTGAGGGACTACCTGAGGTATTATCTAATTCTGGCATTTCCATAGCCATCTACTAAGCCAAAGCTCTAATACCAAATATTATGGAAATTCTAACTCAAGACCACTCAAATCAAAACCCCAAAGCACATCGAAAAGCGAGATCGTGGTAAGAAGTGCAAAACAACCGATCAATATCTCAATCCAATTCAAACCGATCACAATCACCAAACAAGCAATAGAGAATCAAAGCAATAATAAAAAATCACACACCAATTTATAGTGGTTCCAATAATAATTTGTTAGTGTACATCCACTTTAAGAGAGTGCCTTTATTAATACCAATGAGAAGAGTACTAGAGATTGATTACAACGGTCAATATTCAAATAGAATAGGTTTACGGAGAAGAGAACTAAAGAAAACAAGTTTTTGATAAACTCTAGTTAATGGAGGATAAAATCCTTAATTAAACTCTTGCAGTCACTCATTTTGAATCCTGAAAATAGCATATATAGACTATCCTTCCTTGAAAAATACTCGATTAGCCCCTTGAAGCCCTATAAGAAAATACACAATTTCTCGACTGAAAAAACAAAACCACACAACGTCAAACATCTGTCGCAACCTCTCAAACATCTGTCATAATTTTTGGGCTACAACAAACCTACTATCAGACGTCTGAGGATTTCTATCAGAGGTTGACACAATTTTCAACCTGTGCATCTTCAGATCGTTATAGCAGGAGCATCCGAGCTCTGATTCGTGCATCGTTTCCACAATTATCAAGCTATTCTCGACCTCTTCAATTCACCATATAGTATCGCCAAAATTCAACAATTTAATCATAAAATTACTTTAACGATTGAGTTGATTTTCCTTTGATAACATTATTTAGGATTCGAAAGAAAAAGCCTAACAAAAGAAAAGGAGATTACACAAGTCTGTTTTACAACGTTTAAGTCACCCTGGTTACAATAAGATTGTAACGACCCGGAAATTTTAACAATTTTTATAACGTAATTAATTAAAAAAATTCATGAAATTAAATAGTAAACTTTTGAAATGAAAGTTTGATATTTGAAAGACGTCTATTAAAACGTAGCAAATGTTAGATTTTCATCATAGAATATTAAAGTTTATTTTGTTGTATAATTTTATTTAAATTTAAATCAGTTAAGTCGATGAAAATAAAATATTGTCAAAACCTAAATATCCTTATATAATAAATATATAAATCATTATTTAAGTGAGACGTCATATTTCGTTTCACCAAATTTGGACAGCTCTAGCTCCCTCTATATTGTTTTATGCATTTTAGCAGTAGTTTTGGCAGCAAATATTGACTTTCGATAGGATGGTCGTATCGTTGATATCTATGTATCATTCTGTTCATCTCCTCATGCTGATCTCCATAATATATTCATTCTTGTGATTCGGTGTCCGGTACGCGACGAAATCGACGAAACGATTTGTCGTATCATTTCCATATTTGAGATTTTTTTTCTCTTTGTCTTTCGAATTGCTAGCCGTATAACCTAACAGCCATTTCCTTTTTATTTCCATATTTGAAATCAACGTATGGCCTTTCAACATTCTCATTGGTTATATTATTCATGGATGTCCTTTTATTTCTGCCTCTTTTTTCATTTAAAAAAAATTATATATAAAAATATGAAGTGCATTCTTTGTTTTGCTGTGAAAATTTTCTTCTTCTAACCTACCTGATACATGCTTTGTATTCTTCCTGCTCCTTTCCACTTGCATGCAAGCACCCAAGTATCCACTCGACCCAACCATCATGCCACTTTTCTGTTTAGCCTCCTCCCCTGATCATTTTCCATAGATGTCCCACTCGCGTGCTTCCCCGCTGCTCTAATCCCCACATCACCGAACCCCTGAATTGACAGCCCGCCTTAACCCATATCACTGCCCACCTACAACGAGCTCAACGTCCTGCAAATCAACCCATTCACAAAACCTTCCCACCTCCGAAACCCATCTCCGCCCTTGCTTTCTCCATCTCCGTAACCATCCACCTCTTACCCGACAAAGCCTTCCACCTCTTTCTCCTTCCTTTCCAACTGTCACCGCCTTACGATCTTGCCAATCCCAGCGCCTCACTATCAGTCGTAGCCTGCATATATAAATTTAGCAGTATATATATAGTTCCTGCATAATTAGCCTATATATATATATATCTAGTTGTATATATATAATGTCTTCATATATTAGCCTGCATATATATATATATATATATTTAGTTGTATATATATATAATATCTGCATATATTAGCCTGCATATATATATATATATAGTATCTACAAACCCTATTAATCCTACGATTCTTGATTCTTCCATGACGATCGATCCTAGCGAAGACGATGATGATTGGGTGGAGGTGAAATGTAAGGGAGGAAAATTATCATTCGTCGAGATCCTTCAGAAACCCCCAAAAGGCTATAAACCCTGAATCCCTAAATCATGGATTGAGGTGATCGGTAATCAGGTGGAAATTAATGGCTCGATGAACTATGTCGATCCTACTATTGAAGGAGAAGAAATCTATCGGATTATAGATGAAGAAGATTACGCGGAAGCTCAAAAAATATGAAAGAATTCTATATAAATCTATATGGAAGGCAAGAGGCCGTATGTTTTCCATCTAAATGCCTATATAAAACGCGCTAGAACCCAAAAGGAGTGTGGGATGTCTTCCCCAGGGACAACGGATTCTATCTCATAAAGTTTGATAAAGAAGAAGACTTTGATAAAGTTTTAAAAGGCGATCCCTGTTCATGGACAGCAAGCTAATTATAATGAAAAAATAGGAAGCCGAATTCAATTTCGAACGGGAGATGTTGTCATCTTATCCAATTTGGATCAAAATGCACAATCACGACCTGGCACTTTGGAATACAAGATGTATTAGTAAATTAGCAAGTATGATTGGGAGATCTTTGGATATCGATGAAAATACAAGAAAGATTAAAAGTATTAACTATGCCAGAGTTTTAGTTGAAATAAAAGCAGGTAATGCCCTACCAAAAACAGTCAAGGCTAAAAGCCATAAGGGACATATATACACATAGGATATTGAATATGAATTCGTGCCACCTAGATGTAGTTCATGCAAGTGTTTTGGTCATTCTATTTTACAATGTAATAACACTAAGGAGAAACCAGAACAAATCTGGGTGTAGAAAAAAAAAATCACAGTTCCCCTGTACAAAATGATTCCCTTTCTATCAACCCAAAAAATACAGCAGCCACAAAAAATAACATACAAAAAGCTGCAATTAGTCCTGGTAAAGCTGTAAGTTTAGAGGGCTCTGGATCAGAGCAAGCAGTCCTTCCAGTTTAGGATCAGGAGGTTGAATATCAGTCTACTGCTCTTGACATGGAGCAATGTTTAGAGAATGAAAAGCTGCCTGAGTCTCTGGAGGAAATCCAAAGGATGAACATACAGGTGGACTCATCTGTTGAAGAAAGCGAAGAAGACATAGAAGATCTTAGTAAATACACAGAAATCAATAAGCACTATGAAAATATGTTTAAAAAGATAGGAGATATTGAGGCTTCAAAAAAAGCAAATGTTGGGAATGATCCAATCACTAGGAGCATATCCAACAAATTTAAACGACAGTTCTGTATTGGAATGTGAGAGGTCTAAATAATGACATTCACCAATTAGACCTCCACAACTTAAGGGCATCGTATAGGCCATCTATAGTAGCTTTACTGGAAAATAAATTTTCAGAAGACGGTTTGGAAATGTTTAAAAGCCAAACAGGAAACCAATGGAGCATGGAACACAATATTACTTAGCAAATAAAGGGAACAATTCTTGTTTAATGGGATAATAATGTTTGGACTGGGACTCTCATTGACAAAAAAGAACAGCAAATGACTATTTTATTTAAAAATGTAGGAGGTTTGGAAATTTACATTACTTTTGTCTATGCTAAAAACCTGGCTTCAGAAAGAAAATAATTATGGCAACGAATAATTGATCATTCTCGACAAATTGAAATGCCATGGCGAGTTATGGGAGATTTTAATGCAGTACTGAAAATAAGAGAAAAGAGAGGAGGAGTTACACTGAAGGTGTCCCAATTAGCGGAGTTCAACGACTGTGTACTTGCAAGCGGACTATTTGAAGCATCACATACTGGCTTGCATTTTACATGGAAAAGTGTTGAGGCTAGAAACATATCTTTTAGAATAAACAGAGCTCTGTGCAATTCAGATCTAATTAATAAAATCCCTGCCTTGCAAACTATCGTTCTTCCTAGTTCTACTAGTGATCATTTCCCATTACTTGTTCAATTCAATAAAGAAAGTAGTAGCAGCAAAGGAAAGCCATTTAGATATGCTAATAATTAGAACCAGCTAGAAGGTTATAAGGAAGCCTTAAACTTGGAGAACATCTAACTACCTTCGGGAAATAACATGTAAAAATTCATTATGATGCTTAAAACCATGAAGTAAAGTTTAAAGGAGTGGAACAGGAAGAGACCCAAAAATAAAGACATAATTATCAATACACAGAGTCAACTAAGGGATATACAAGAGTCTCTTGACAAGGATCCTTTGAATGAGAACCTCAATACCTTATACTACCAGATACAGGGTAAACTAAAGGAAGAACTCCACAAACAAGCTATGGAGATCAATCAAAAAGCAAAAGAAATTTGGTTAACTCAAGGTAATGAATGTACTAAATTCTTCTACACCAAAATGTCTCAACGAACCCATTATAATAATCTCTTGAACTGCTAGAACGAGGAAGGGAAAGTGATGAATAACTTGAAGGAAATAGAAGACAATGCTTTATCCTAATTCAAGGAATTATATAATGGAAACTCAACACAAGACTTTGTGAGAAATGCGGATTACGGATCTTAAGGCTAAGATTAACACTAGAGGGGGGTGAATAGTGTTAATAAAGAATTACTAAATCTTTTTAATTTATGTTAATTTAGACACAAAAGTATGCAATATACATACACAGATATGATCATAGAAACAATCACAGATGCAGAAATAAAATAAAAGAAGTAAAGGAAAGAACACACCGGATTTTATACTGGTTCGGAGTTACCCTACATCCAGTCCCGCAACACAAGTACGGATTTCCTTTCAAAAGAAATTGTACAATTATACCCTCGGTTTCAAGGCTACGAGGTACACCCTCCAGAATTTCGATCCTCTAGGTAGAGATACTTGATTTCCGAGCCACAAGTTTACCCAATTGATTTACCAAGGCTACAATCATACCTTTTCCCTTTTGATTGATTTCCAAGGTTACAATCACACCTTTTCTCGCTTAATAGATTACAGAGAAGTCTATAACTCTGAATAGCACTGAGAACCTTGTAGAGATAGTGATAGAGAATCAAACTAGAAGTAATCGAGTATGCTTCAATGTTGATTTGGGCAGAGTAATGATAAGAATATGTATTAAGAAACGAGGAAGAACAAGAGGAGTGAAAACCAGAAAATTATAATTAAAAATTCGTTGAAACTGACCCCTTATTTTGGAAGAACAACAGCCATGACCATTCATAAAGAGTTATGGCGAATAGACACTTCTTTTGGAATTTGAATTTTTGAATCAAACTGTCACCATGTCGACATGGTCATGCTAGGCATGTCGACATCCTAAAGGATTTTTTGGTGTTTTTGATTTTCTTTGAAAATAACCTTTATCTTATATAAAAACTATTTTAAACTTTATCAATATACTTGACTATAGTTAAAATTCATACGTAAATATAAAGAATAATATATATAGATTTTAACTATAATTTTATATTTAAATCTAAGTATAAATATTTAAAAGTTAAATATATTATTTAAAAATATAGTTTAAAATCAGGAAATATTTGACTTTGAAAATAAAGATGTTTTTTAGGCTAAAATTATTTAAAATCAGGATCGAGGGTTTTGAATCTTTTAAAAGGAAAGTTTTGAAAACATTTTGAAAACAAGATATAATTTTGAAAAATCATTTTGAATAAAAGTTAGCGGATACAAAACAATGTTCCACTAGATTTTTCGTAGGTTCCATCCTACTTAGGGTTCCATCCCTTTAATGGGCTCGAAGTGGATTCCATTCCACGAATAAATTGGATTTTAAGATGCCAGTGTTTTTCTACGAGTTTTAACAAAAATTCCTAATAATAATAAAAAATACTTATCCTTGAAATCTTGATCTCTTGATAGTCTTGATACTTATGAGTCTTCTATCTTGATAATTTATCTTGATATCTTGAATCTCTATACTGTACAGTCTTCATTCTTAGTACCTACATGGTTAAATCCTGCATATACATATATATCTAAACTTATAATGTTAGTATTTATATTTTATAATCTATTCTAAGGTTGTTGTCATCAAAACCATCACCTCACGGACTAACAATCTCCCCCTTTTTGATGATGACAACCTTTGTATATAAAATATTATTTCTATCCTAATAACTCCCTCTAAGACTAACAACTCCCCCTTAATCTATACCTATATTTCTCCCCCTTTGTCATCAACAAAAACTTTATCTAAACTAGATAACTCCAAACTATATAACTCCCCCTAAAACTATTACTCTATGACATGTGATTATAATGATAGTGTATCATAAATAATCAACACTTAAGTCTAATACTAATACATAGTCCTAAACTATTAACTATCCTAACTAAGAATTCACAATAATACTTATAATAAAAACACATATAAGAACATGAGTTATTTATTACGTATATGGTTGTATTTACATTTGCGTTTGGAAAACATAAAAACACAAACAACAACGGAAGGAAAGAGAAGAAACTAATGTGTGTTTCTGAACATAGGAGATCTATGAATCGAACACTTTGGATAGTGGAAACAGAAATTTCCACGTTGTTCGACAAGATTCCCATTTTTGTCGAAACACACTTCTCCAACACACACTACTTGGTCATCATCTTCCTCGTGTGCTTCTTCCATGGGTTCTTCTTCTTCTTCTTCGTCACTGGCCTCTTGTTCTTGATTGAGTGAAGAGTCTTCATCGATCAAGATAGGGTTGGCCTGGTTGTTCATTAGGAATTTTGGCAAATTCCTAAGAATCTTGCCTTGCCTTTCCTGTTCCTTTGCCATACGAAGTTGAGTTACTTGAATTTCAGTTAACATCTGAAGTACATCAATCATAGACTCCTCTATTTTCGTTACACAAGCAAGTGTAGTGCATTGGAATGGACCAGAAGTAGGAGAGGGAAATGAGAAAGTTGATTTTATGTTTGATTTTGAGGATAAAGCCATGATTTTATTTATTTCACAAGAGTGAATGAAGAGAAAATAGGGATAAAGAATGAAAAGTCGAAATTGAGAAGATTATATAACTAAATTTTTGAATTTTGGTGGGAAAATTTTTAAAAAAATCAAAAACATTATATGTCGACATGTATACCTAGGGGATGTCGACATGGTCTTTTTAAAATTTAACTCTTTAATTTATTTTGATACAAATTATTAATTATACTTGTTATTTATATTTTATATTTCAGTTATAGAACAAATTCCTAATTCTCTTATTAATTTAGTAAATATTGATTCATTTAAAGGTTTTGTTAACATATCAGCATTTGATTTTCAGAATTGATATAATCGAGAGTAACTACTTCCTTGCTTATATTATCTCTGAGAGAATGATGTATGATATCAATATGTTTAGTTCGAGCATGTTGAGTAGTATTTTTGGATAAATTTATCGCACTCGTATTGTCACAATAAATTGGAGATTTTGAGAAATTTAAACCAAAATCTTTTAAGGTTTGTTGCATATATATTACTTGAGAACAAGCCAAAGCAGCAGAAATATACTCTGCTTTAGTTGTTATAATGAAACTGTGTTTTTCTTTTTACTAAGCCAAGAAATCAGAGAATGCCCCAAAAAGTGACAAGTCCCACTTGTACTTTTTCGGTCTGATTTACAACCAGCATAGTCAGCATCATAGTAAGATAATAAGTCAAAAGAATCATTTTTAGGGTAGAATAAACCATAATCAGACGTGTGTTTAACATATCTTATGATTCTTTTCATGGCTTTTAAGTGAGTCTCTTTAGGTTGGGATTGATATCTGGCACAGAGACAGACACTATGCATGATATCAGGTCTACTAGCAGTAATATAGAGTAATGAGCCAATAATTCCTCTATATAATTTTTGGTCTACATCCTTCAAGAGATCTTCTTTACTAAGTACTCATTGGTTGCCATGGGAGTGGGTTTTCCACTCGCAGTGGTCAATCCAAATTTACTAATTAGGTCTTTAGCATATTTTTCTTGACTAATAAAGATACCAATATCTAATTGTTTTATTTGTAATCCTAAAAATAAATTTAATTCACCCATATGACTCTTCTCAAATTCTTTTTTCATTATTTCAGAAAATTCTTTATTCATTTCAAAATTAGTTGAAACAAAAATGATATCATCTACGTAAACTTGTACTAGCTGAATATCATTTTTATTTCTTTTAATAAAAAGAGTGTTATCTACTTTACCAATTTCAAAATTAGATTTCAATAAATAAGATCTTAGTCTATCATACCAGGCTCTAGGAGCTTGTTTTAGACCATATAGTGCTTTTTTAAGTTTGTAAACATGATTTGGTAATTTATCATTTTCAAAAGTGGTGGTTATTCGACATATACCTCTTCTTTTACAAATCCATTTAAAATGGCGCTTTTAACATCCATTTGAAATAATTTGAAATTATTATGATTTGTGAAAGCAAGTAGAATCCTAATGGCTTCTAATCTTGCTACGGGAGCAAAGGTTTCATCAAAATCTATTCCTTCTTCTTGACAATAACCTTAAGCGACTAAACGGGCTTTATTTCTAACTATCTCTCCTTGTTCATTCATTTTATTTTTATAAACCCATTTATTTCCAATTATAGTTTTATTTTCTGGTCTAGGAACAAGTTCCCAAACATCATTTCTAGTAAATTGATTTAATTCTTCTTGCATAGCCAAAATCCATGAATCATCAGTTGATGCTTCTATTGGATTTTTAGGTTCAATAGTTGATATAAAAGCTACATTACTCATTTGACTTAGTTGATTTCTAGTTTTAACAACAGATTGCATATCTCCTAGTATATTTTCTATAGGATGATCTTTTAAAAGTTTTGTCCTTTTATTAGGATAATCGATTTCATAATTAGTTTCAATAGGTCCTTGATTTTGAGTGATTAAATCCTCTTAATCATTTGTATCTTCAAAATTTTTGACATTTTCATCAAATGAATCATGCATTGTTTCTTCAATGGTATTAGTTTTTAAATTAAACACTCTGTACGCTTTACTTCTATTAGAATATCCGATCAAGATACCTTTGTCGGATTTAGGATCAAATTTATCTAAATTATCTTTTGTATTTAAAATAAAGCATTTACTTCCAAAAATTCTGAAATAAGATACCATAGGTTTCTTTGAATAAAGAAGTTCATAAGATGTCTTATCAGTTAGAGGTCGAATTAAAGTTCTATTCAAAATATAACAGCCGGTAGCAACTGCTTCTGTCCAGAAATTCTTTGGTAAATTACTATCTGTAAGCATAGTTCTCGCACACTCTTGAATCGTCCTATTTTTACGTTCTACTACTCCGTTTTGTTGTGGAGTTCTCGAAAATGAAAAATTATGAATTATTGCCTTTTTATTGCAAAATTCTTCAAACCTTTCATTTTCAAATTCACCACCATGATCACTTCGAATAGTTATAATTTTAGACAAAATTGATTTTGAATTCTTTTTGAGAATGTCTTAAAACATTCAAAAGTATCACTTTTATGTATCAAAATACTGTCCATGTAAATCTAGAATAATCATCTACAATTACAAAGACATGTCTACTATGATTTATTGATAAAATTTGAGATGGACCAAATAAATCAAGATGAAGTAATTCAAGAGGTTTTGAAGTTGAAATCAAATCTTTTAACTTAAAATAATTTTTTCTAAGTTTTCCTAATTGACAAGCATCACATAAACTATCTACTTTAAAATTCATTTTAGGGAGACCTCTTACTAGATCATGTTTTGACAGTCTAGACAGGAGTTTGAAATTCAAATGCCCAAATCTCTTGTGCCAAATCCAAGGGTCGCTTGTATTTGCCAACAAACACAGGTTATCATTTGAAACTTTCATACTAAGAATATATATATTCTTTTTCCTGACTCCTTCAAATATAGTGGTTAAATTATTATCGTCAATGTGCCATTTATCTTTTTCAAATTTAATTTTAAAACCTTTATCACATAGTTGACTTATACTTAGCAGATTATGTTTCAGATTCTTAACTAGCAAAACATTAGTAATAGTAGGAGTTTTAGAATTCCCGACTTTGCCGATGCCAATCACATATCCTTTTGAATTGTCTCCAAAGTTAACCAATCCTCCGTCTTTGTATATTATATCATTCAGTATATCTAGATTGCCAGTCATGTGTCTAGAACATCCACTATCTAGTATCCATTTGTTCTTTCTGATCTGCACAATTTATCCGTTGTGGATTGATTCCTCAACACCCATAAAGCATGATTCGTGCACATCAAACAATTTTGGTAGATAACTTGAATTTGGATATTGATTATATGCAGACTTATGAAACAATGATGAATTGAATACTTCTAAATTAGTATTAACGAATATAGCCTTTTTAAAAACTTTTCAAAAATTAGATCATGAAACTTTGAAAACCTTGCTCTGATACCAATTGTGAGAAATGCGGATTACGGATCTTTAGGCTAAGATTAACACTAGAGGGGGGTGAATAGTGTTAATAAAGAATTACTAAATCTTTTTAATTTATGTTAATTTGGACACAAAAGTATGCAATACACAGACACAGATATGATCAGAGAAACAATCACAGATGTAGAAATAAAATAAAAGCAGTAAAGGAAAGAACACACCGGATTTTATACTGGTTCGAAGTTACCCTACATCCAGTCCCGCAACATAAGTACGGATTTCCTTTCAAAAGCAATTGTACAATTACACCCTCGGTTTCAAGGCTACGAGGTACACCCTTTAGAATTTCGATCCTCTGGGTAGAGATACTTGATTTCCGGGCCACAAGTTTACCCAATTGATTTACAAAGGCTACAATCACACCTTTTCCCTTTTGATTAATTTCCAAGACTACAATCACACCTTTTCTCGCTTAATAGATTACAAAGAAGTCTATAACTCTAAATAGCACTTAGAACCTTATAGAGATAGTGACAGAGAATCAAACCAGAAGTAATCGAGTATGATTCAATGTTGATTTCGGCAGAGTAAAGATAAGAATATGTATTAAGAAACGAGGAAGAACAAGAGGAGTGAAAACCAAAAAATTATAATTAAAAATTCGTTGAAACTGACCCCTATTTATAGAAGAACAACAACCATGACCACTCATGAAGAGTTAGGACGAATAGACACTTCTTTTGAAATTTGAATTTTTGAATCAAACTGTCACCATGTCGACATGGTCATGCTAGGCATGTCGACATCCCAAAGGATTTTTTGGTGTTTTTGATTTTCTTTGAAAATAACCTTTATCTTATATAAAAACTATTTTAAACTTTATAAATATACTTGACTATGGTTAAAATTCATAAGTAAACATAAAGAATAATATATATAGATTTTAACTATAATTTTATATTTAAATCTAAGTATAAATATTTAAAAGTTAAATATATTTTTTAAAAAGATAGTTTAAAACCAGGAGTAATTTGACTTTGAAAATAAAGATGTTTTTTAGGCTAAAATTATTTAAAATCAGGATCGAGGGTTTTGAATCTTTTAAAAGGAAAATTTTGAAAACATTTTGAAAACAGGATATAATTTTGAAAAATCATTTTGAATAAAAGTTAGCGGATACAAAATAATGTTCCACTAGATTTTTCATAGGTTCCATCCTACTTAGGGTTCCATCCCTTTAATGGGCTCGAAGTGGATTCCATTCCACGAATAAATTGGATTTTAAGATGTCAGTGCTTTTCTACGAGTTTTAACAAAAATTCCTAATAATAACAAAAAAATACTTATCCTTGAAATCTTGAACTCTTGATAGTCTCGATACTCATGGGTCTTCTATCTTGATATTTTATCTTGATATCTTGAATCTCTATACTGTATAGTCTTCATTCTCAGTACCTGCATGGTTAAATCCTGCATATACATATATATCTAAACTTTTAATGTTAGTATTTATATTTTATAATCTATTCTATGGTTGTTGTCATCAAAACCATCATCTCATGGACTAACAGACTTTTCTACTATCCATTGTAGAAGGAAGATCTCTCAAGAAGGATGATCCATGCTCACAGCTCGGATTACTGAAAGGGATTTGTGGAGAGCTATTCAATCCATTCATATCGACTCTAGTCCTGGTCTAGATGGAATGGGGGCAGCTGTCTTTAAAATGCACTAGATTCACCTGAAAAATCCCATATTACAAGCTTATCAGGAAGCTCTAGACAATGGTGAGTTTTTACAAGGAATAAATCACACTTTTATATCTTTAATTCCTAAAGTTTAAAAACCAAATAGAATGGAAGATTATAGGCCTATCTCTTGCTGCAATGTTTCTTACAAGATTCTTAGTAAAATCTTCTGCTCAAGACTGAATAAAGTTCTTCCAGACTTAATTGCACAAAATCAAAATGCCTTTATGAAGGGTAGATCTATATCAAAAAATTCTCTATTAGCACATGAGCTTATAAGAGATTTTAATAAACCAGGAGCAGATAAAATGTTTCTCAAAGTAGACCTACATAAAGCATATGATAAAGTGAATAGATATTTTTTTATACATATGCTTAAAGCTATGGGGATTCCGGATAACTCTTAAAACTGATAAGTTATTGTATTTCCACTCCAACCTTCTCAATTCTTATCAATGGAGTTCCTAAAGGATACATATCAAGTAACAGAGGAATAAGACATAGGGATCCCCTATCCCCTTATCTATTTGCAATTGCAATGGAATGGTTTTCTCTACAAATGGAAGTATCATGTTATCAAAATAATATAATCCCTGTGCATAAAATAACACCAAAAGTAACCCATCATATTTATGCTTATGACCTTATCATAGTCATGAAAGCATCCACACATGCAATTGATACCCTTAAATATATCTATTATCATTTGGAACTGTATGGAAGGTTGAAACTTAATGAAGGGGAAAAAATGTTACTTTAACAAGTATTGTAAAGACAGACAGAGATTGCTTATAAGAATAACAGTCTCAAAAAGGGAACTTCCGGTAAAATATTTGGGGATTCCATTGTCTACGAATACCATTACAGACAGAGAATGTACTAAACTTATAGACAAAGTTAGAGAGAAATTACAAAGGTGGAGGTCTAAACTACTGTCTTTTGCTGGTAGGGTAGAACTAGTTCATATAGTGATCACGTCAAAAGTCAGGTATTAGCTCCAAACTTTTCAAATTCTAGATTGTTCCCTGGGAAAGATTAATTCTGTTTGTGCAGATTTTATATGGAGGGGAAAATTACACAAAATAAGTTACAAAGAATTGTGCAAGCCAAAGAAAGAAGGTGGAGTTGGACTAAAAGACCTCTTTGAACTTAAAAAAGTTTATGATATCAAGTTGGCCTGGAATATATTATCCTCTAACAACTTATGGCCCAAGTTGATAAGAGCTAAGTTTATCAAAACTAATTTTTGGATAGACCCCATAGATAACAATGCATCAGTCACCTAGAAGAATATTTTGAAATTCAGAGAAGAAATTAAACCCTTGATTGAGAGGAAAATAGAAAATGGTTCAAAAACAGATCTTCGGAGGGATCCATGGATTAACAATAAAAACTTGATTGATAGGGTTGGATGGGAAGGTTTCTCAGACTATGGAAACCCTAATTGTGTTGTTTCTAGCATTATTGAAGAAGGCAGATGGAAATGTGAAAATCAGTATATAATAAGAAATTTTTCAGAAGAGATTCAGAGGATGCCCATATACAGAGATAGAGCCTATGATGAGTGGTGCATGAGAAACTCAAATAAAGGACAGTTCCTATTTCACAAAACAACGAAAGACACCAGGAATAGACATCAAAAGATTAAATGGTATCCTATTGTATGGAGTAAATCAGTTAATCCTAAAATGGCTCATACTACCTATAAAGCCATATTAGGCAGACTTCCAACTAAAGACCGTCTACAGAAATGGGGGATAATCGAAGATACCACATGCAGTCTTTGCAATGAGAAGGTTGAGAACCATGACCATTTGTTTTTTGATTGTACTATACCAAATCTATACGGATCTTACAAAAAATGAAATGCATTTGCTCAAATGATGTCAAACGCTGAAAGAAGAAATCTCTTACTTTAACAATAGGAGCAACGGCTCGAACCTTCTGCAAAAAGTACTCAAAATTAGTCTCACAACTTCCATATAGCATATTTAGAGAGAAAGGAACCATAGGGCTTTCAACAATAATAAAAAGGACTTTCAATTAGTAAATTCCCAAATTGATAGAGATGTAAATTTGATTATCATTCGTATTAACAAAAAGACACTTCCTAATAGAACCAGAAAAATAACTACTAGAGAGGATGAAGATGAAGGCAGATTATGAAGGAAATCTAGTAGGATCTCGAGAGCCGCCATGAAGTTGAATTATCGAGGCTTTTTTGATAGAAAAGGAAAGAGATGAGTTTAATATTTGTAATGATGAAGTCGATGTTTTGTAACCAAGGCTTCTGCCCGTTTACAAAAGGTAATAATGATTTTAACCTATTTTCAAATATATATTTATATATATATATATATATATTTAGTTGTATGTTGTATATTGTATAGTATCTGCATATATTAGGCTGGAAATATATATATATATATATATATATATATATATATATATATGTTTAGCTGTATATTTTATAGTTTATGCATATATTAACCTACATATATATTATTTATATTGTTTGCATATATATAGTGTCTGCATATATTAATCTGCATATATATATTTTGTTTGCATATATATAGTGTCTACACATATGTTTATTTATTTTTTTGGCAAGGCTACACATATGTTTATTTAGTAGCCTGCATATATATATATACACACACACACACACACACACACAGAGTCTGCACATATATTTGTTTTTTGAAGCCTGCAGCCTCCTTTTGCAATATATAAAGAAAAATATATGTATTGACTTTTGAGTATTGTTTTTAGAGAAAAATATATAAATATTTTGATTTTAAATATGTGTTTTATTAAATATCGAATTTTAGAATATAATATGAAGATTTTTATTTTAAATATGTATTTTAAATTAGATTTTAAATTATAATATATAAAGATTTTATTTAAAAAAATGTGTTTTAAATTTGAATATTGATTTTAAGAGGAAAAAAGGGACATATATCTTTTATTTCCATCGTATCTAGTTCATCGTGCTTTACTTTTGGTTTCGCCGCTCTCCAAAATCGATCACAGCAGTTGGTTGCTTTGATTTGACGCTTATCCGTGTGCTTGTCGTGTTTTCTAGCCTCGAAAGGTGAGTAATCACTCACGATTAACATTCTTATATTTAATAAATTGATTTCACATGAAATGACGATTGAAATATGTTGTTAAGTTTGAATTGCTAGTTATTTAATTGTTGAATATGGTATGCTAATATTTAAAGTTGTTTACCTATGACATATGACACCATGACCTGTTGATTATATTTTTAAATTGTATATCTATGACATATGACACCATGACCTATTGATTATATATTTAAATTTGTTTACCTATGACCTATGACACCATGACCTATTAATTAAATTTATTTAATTTGTTAATGAGTATATATGCTTGTAATTGATATGTTATGGTGTTTTATTCTATTGTTCTCACACTGCAAGTTCTTTGTTAATTTAGAAATTCCCTTTGGGTTAAAATGATATATACCCGAACAATCTTATAGATTATGGAAAATCGTTATGGGTTGAAATGATAAACCCAAGCGATTTTATTGATTTTTGAAAATTTGGGATTACGGGTTGAAATGATAGATACCCTAAATTTGAATTATTGCATATTGAAATGATAAATATCCGTATCACTTGACCACAGGATAGAAAATTATATACGAACACCGTTGGTCTATTTTTAAATTATTTCTAGAATTTTGAAAAGAAAACATATATGGTTTGATGAATATTAATTTTTAAACATAATATATGGATATTTTAATTTTAATATGTATGTAAAATTTAGATTTTTAGAAATTATATATTTTGGAAATTTTAAAATTGTAAGTTAAGTTTTAAAATGTAAATTATAAAATATTAATTTTAAATTATTATTTTTAAAATATATAAAATAAGATATAAAATAGATTTAGTAATAAAATTTAATTTAATAAAAATTTAATATAATTTAATTAATAATATTTAATTTAATTAGTATATATAATATATTTAAATATTTACTTAAATTTTATATTAATATTTTCAAATAAATTTTTTAATAACCTTAACAAACAGAGGTTGGAAAGGTAAATTACAGTTTCCTGAAATTAAAATTGGTTAATAATTGTATTTTAATAAAACTGATTTGAAACTTATCGATTTTAGTTTTAAAAATTAAATAAAATTAAAATTGAATATCTAATTTTAACTTGAATTTGAATTTGAGATTTTATTTAAATGTTTATAAAAAGTGATTAAGTGAATATTTCAGAATTAAAAAAAATGGAGTTAGATATTTAATATTTTAATTTTGATAAGTTTATAATCTGGGTTTTCATTTAAATGGTTATTAAAGTTGATTTAGTGGATATTTCAAAAAAAATTAAAGTTGAATTTTGAAATGTAAATGAAATTTATCAATTTGAGTTATTATTAATGATTGAATATTCAAATTTGAAAACCTATTAAATTGAAAGTAGTTTAAACCTGTAGTTCAAACCTAGATTTGAAATCGATATAAATTGAAATGGTTTTTAATAAAAATCTAAATTGAATCTTTAACCCTTTTTAATAGAAATCGTTGAACTGAGATTGATTTAAATTCAATTTTTGAACTAAAGTTGATTTGAATTGATTTGGTGAAATTGGACGATTAACTATTTTAATATATATATACACTATTTTCAATATTTAAACTGTTTAAGTTGGAACTATTATAATTTAGATTTAATGGATTTAAGAATATTTTGACATTATGGTTTAAACTATTTTGTGGTTATGATTTTGAAAGTAAATAATGGTTCACAAGTAAATATGATTTCGAAGGTGATATGATTTTGAAATGAATATGATATTTTGATATGAAGTATGAACTATTTGAAATGGTTTTATAAAATGACCACGATGTGAAATAAGCGTTTGGTTGCTAAAGAGACCGGGATCGGATATTATCTTACTCTCTGCCAATATTGAAAACTACTTTAACAACTGTGCACGTGGTGGAGATTCCAAAACAAAGTAGGATGGTTTGACGAACGATTCTATATGAGGTATTAATGCAGAACTGACTCCCACAAGTCAACTTGATATGGCTAAAATAGGAGCTATACTCGGCAAAGTGAGCTTGCACCTCCAATCGAGCATGCTACTTCTATACCATCCTATTACATTGTGATTTGATTAGGTGCACCTTTGATTTCGGAGTGTGTCTCGAGGTGTGTGGTAGTAGCTGTTTTGCGTTACCACCAGTCCAAGAGTGAAAATGGTAGAATCCTACCCTAGCATTGTCTCGCATGCCTTGTCACATGCCTTATCATGCCCTCTACGAGTTTGGTTTATATCGTACCTATGGAGTGCTCTCTGATGGCCTTCTAGTTTACAAAGGAATTATGGTACCGTATAGATTACAAGAATATATAAAAATGTGTTAAGGGGGATATGGGTAACGCCTTAATGCTATTTAATACTTTACTTTACTACAAAAATTATCTATGTAGTGTATTGTACTATGTATGTCGATAGTTTAAAGGATCCTTAAAGGATGGGAATCCTAAACATCCTTTAAGTTATTTGTATTTCACTTAGACATTCCACTTGACTTGATTTACTAGTATAAGAATGTTAATCCCGACTCGAGTGTTTTGTGTTTTGTTTATGCTCGGATTAGACTGAGTGTCACAGCATTTGAGACTCACCTTTGGAGCTTGGAGCTTTTTTTGAAGATCTATCTTATGTCTGTTCAGCCTTCCATTATTTCCAGTTGCTTATAGTCATTCTTATCAGTTGCTTTTGTATTTGAGAATACTCTGTAATTGAGATTTCTGTTGTATTTTGTTTTAAAATCTGATGTTTATATAATAGCTTCATAAACCACTATTTATCTTTTTCGCTACTTATTGTTATATTACTCTATATCGGTGATTCTGTGATTTATTTATATACTGTATATGCTAAGTTTTTTCAAATATAAATTAATAATCTGATTTTTTGAGCAATTCAAGTCTGACATGAGTGGATGATTGTCGATTTGAATGGTTCGAAATAGCGGGTCATTACAGTTGGTATCAGAGCTCCGGTTTAGGCAAAACTTAGCATATGGTGTAAAAACTCATTAAAGATAGGGTTGTGATACCCTAGAATGAGTTGGATTAATCATAGAGTCATCTTCGTTCGAGCTTGAAATTTTTTATTAGGATTCTCCTTGATTTGGATTTTCTCTTGAATTTTGGAGCGTTCCCTTCATTCTGAGATCCATCTTGTCTTTTCATATTCGTGTTTATTTTGACATTGGAGCATCTCATAGCTTCATTTCTATTGATCTCTATAAAAAAAATTAGCATATCGGTCGCAACATCATTGATAATTTCATCCTTGTGTATGACTAATTCTATTGGCAGTCCCGCCAACCTTAGTATGATTTGTAAAGGGGTGAAACTACTTTACAACAGGCGTCGATTCACACGAGATTTCTAAGTCCACGGTTTTGATGCTGTTATCTCCTGCATTGCCTGAACCGTTTCCTTAGCAGACAACTCGAGTAATCCTCTTATGATCGAATATAGAATGCCTTGGGATTTTGCAAACAGTTTATCTTTTCGCTTGATTCTCAACCTAGTGATCTTGACTCCACCCCTGTTGTCCAACTCTTTCCGAATGTTTTGGTGAAGTCACCTCCTCCCCTCAAACGGAAAATTGAAATCCGCATCGATTTTATTTCTGGAGCTCGACCGATTATCCTTCCTCCTGGACGAATGGCTTCTATGAATGGTTAGTCATGCCCTTTAGACTAACCAATGCTCATGCCTTCTTGGTCGATCTCATGAATCGTGTTCTCCACGATGTTCTCAACCAGTTTGACCTAGTTTTCATTGATGATACTCTCGTTTTTTAAGCCTCAGTTGACCCGGTTAAGGTCACCCTGATTAATATAAGTCTATCCACCTTTTCTCTTTTGTAATTAGATTATCTTTTCTTCCTTTCGAGCCTATCTTCGTAGTTAGAATTCTCTTTGGTTAAGGTCTCTCTAAATTTGAATCTCTATCCTTATTTTAAATCCATTCTCGAATCAACCTAGAGCGTATTTTTAATTGATATAAATTGTTTTATATTGTATTGTTTGAGATGTTAAGTTTGAGTTTATTATTTCGATCGATTCGTCTGGCCAACGTTATCGATAGGAATTCCAAAACATTTGAAACAAAGCAAACTAACACAATATTGTTTTTGAATTTGGTAAGTGAAATAATTTTATACATGATTTTATTTTTTATATGTAAAAGTATAATTTTCTGAAATTAGATAGTTAAATGAATTGGTTGTTAGAAAAGATAATACTAGATTATCATTTATTGTAACATTCCTAAATAATAAACTTTAACTATTGTTGCATGTTATAAAAAGATGAAACTTTAAAATAGGGTTTATAAATCTATTTTGCAAATGAAATGAATTTAAATTTGAAAGTTTAATTTTCGATGCTTTTCAAAAAATTTAGTTTTAAAAGTTTTGGAAAAATATTATTTGAAAGTATTTTCGAATGGAAAATTGTTTCCAAAGAATTTTAAAAGAAGTAAGTCAGTACTCTCCTCTTATTGTCGCTAGAAAATAATTTTGATGATGATTGCAGCATCATCGACATTCATTTTCAAGTCTCAAAGTGAAGAGACCACTTAGTAGCTTTGCTACGCTTATATTTTGGAAAATGAATTTGATTTGAATTTCCTGAGTATGATTTGATGTACAAAATAGATAGGTACATATTTATTTCAAATTGGTTGAAGTGAAACTGAAAATTTAATTCTTAAATACTATGTTAAGTGATGGTTTCCAATTTTGAAATAAAGTAAAAAAAATTGAATAATTAGAATGTCTAAAATGAGAAATGGAAATTGAAACAACTTGTAACAACTGCTAGGATAAAATTAATTTGTACAATACTCAATTGCATTCTAAAACACATATATAACTTACTTGAAATATTTAAAAAGTTAAAATGTAAATGTATTGTGAATGAGTAATTGAAGGTTATGCAAGAGAAAACTTAAGTAAATAAAACTGATCAAACTAAATTTTGTTAATAAAAATATTGTAAATAAAATATGGAATCGTATATTGCTCAATTACATATGGAAACATTAATAAAGCCTACCTGGAAAGGGTTTGAATGTAATTGAATAGTATACAATATAAAATGTAAGCAATAAGATGTCCAAAATGAAATTTTGTTAAGGGAATTAATAAATAAAATAAATTTTGTTTTGAAAGAAAATTTTTGTAACAAATTTTAATAAATTGAAAGCAAATCAATTGAACGAAAATACATTGAACTGAAATCAACCAAATGTGAGTACAATGAGTATTTATTGATTAAATAAAATGGATTTAAACCAAAATTTGTTGAATATAAATCAATTTAAAAACTAATGAAATTTCTATGGTTTGAATTAAATCTTGTATCTGGTACAATGTATTTCGAATCATTCTTTCCATTCTATTGCTTCTATTCTCCCATTTCGGTCCTTTTCGGAAATGAAAAGCTTTGAGTGGAGAAGAGTGTAACGACCTTGAAATTTTAATGATTTTTATAGTGCAATTAACTAAAAAATCCATGAAATTAAACAATAAAATTTTGAAATGAAAGTTTGATATTTGAAATGTGTCTATGTAGCAAATATTAGATTTTCATCAGAGAATATGAAAGTTTAATTTGTTGTGCAATTTTATTTAAAATTAAATCACTTAAATTGATGAAAATAAAATATTGTCGAAACCTGAATATTTTTATATAATAAAAATATGAATCATTTTCTGAGTGAGATGTCATATTTCATTTCGCCAGATTCTCGGCTCCGTTTATATTATTTTCGACGTTTTAGCAGTAGTTTTGGCAGCAAATATCGACTTTTGATAGGATGGTCATATCGTTGATATCTATGTATAATTTTGTTCATCTCGTCGTGCTAATCTCCGTATTATATTCATTCCTATGATTCGGTGTTCGATACGCGGCGAAATCGACGAAACGATCTGCCGTATCGTTTTCGTATTTGAGATTTTGCTTTCCTTTGCCTTTTCAATCGACAGCCGTATAAACTAACAACCATTTTCTTTTTAATAATTTCTTAAATCAACGTATGGCCTTTCAACATTCCCATTGGTCATATTTATTCTCGGTTATCCTTTAATTTCTGCCTCTCTGTTCATTTTGGAAAAAAATATATATAAAAATATGAAGTGCATTCTTTGTTTTGCTGTGAAACTTTTCTTCTTCTAACCTATCAGATGCATGCTTCATCTTCTTCCTACTCCTTTCCATTTGCACGCAAGCACCCAAGTATCCACTCGACTTGACCATCACGCTACTTTTCTGTTTAGCCTCCCCACTGATCATTTTCCACGGATGTCCCACTCACATGCTTCCCCACACCTCCAATTCGCGATATAATTAGAAAAAATGTTTTAATAAATATTATAATAAATGTTTATACACTTAATATATGTTGCAAAATATGTTAAGTGGAATAAATTGAATAATAACCTGGGAAAGAGAAAGGATTAATTTGTTGAATAAAATATGATTATAATAAATGTTTATACACTTAACTTATGATTACTGAAAATGTTAATTGAGATAAATTGAATAATAAGACAATGAATAAATAAATATGAGTTTAGGAATAGTTAAAATTGAATTATAAGTGACATTAACTTAAGTGAATTCAAATGGATTAAATAAATAAGTTAACTGAAAATTTTGGTTTTGAAAGAAATTCTATAACAAATATTAATAAATTGAAACAAATCAAACTGAATCAAAATACCATGAATTGAAATCAATTAGTTAAATATAAACCAATTTAAAAATAAATGGAATTTATATGGTTTTGAATTAATTGTTTTATTTTGTATTTCAATCTTTTTTTTTCTGGTTGTTTCTATTCTCCTACCTTCTTCTTTTCGGGGATGAAAAGTCACTACTACAAAACAGGTCATTTGCATCATTTGTTCACTCCCCTGTTGCATCAGTTCTACAACTGATGCACATGCAACCGATGCAATAAACTAATTTTTTTTGCACCGGTTGTAAAACCGATGCAAATAGTCATCTTTTGCATCGGTTGTCAGTAAAAACCGATGCAACATAAGATCTTTGGCCTAAAACCAGTCCCTTATATTGCACCGGTTGGTAGTAACAACCGATGTAACAAGGCATTGTTTGCATCGGTTGTTACTATCAACCGGTGCAACATCGAGGATATTGGCTTTAAAAAGTCTCCTATTTTGCATTGGTTATTTCTAACAACGATGCAAAATACCCTTCTTTTGCTTCGGTTGGTAACCGATGCAAAAAAACACCTTCTCACATATTACCAAAATACTCGAATATATACATATCATAACAAAACAATTATTGCATGCAATATTATAGTCATTTAAAATCAAATTGGACGGAAATACATATTGAATAAGGTAATACCAAATAAATATATTTTAGCTATAGTGTTCATAATCCATATAAAATAGTGATTCATATATTCTTTTTAGTACTACAATTCATATCTTTAGTACAAGTAATATAGTCTAGATTGTTAACTGCCCTAATACACCAATGCTTATCCAAAATAAGAACCTGAGTTAAAATAATAGATATGATGTCAATGAATAAAAATGTATTTGAAGTTAAGTGGTATATTTATGAAAGAAACGATTGCTTTATGAAATGCTTTCAAAAAGGACTGGACTAGGAAAATAACGAAAATTGAGAATGAATAATTTAAAGACATAAGTTCAATACATCACCCTCAGTTAAACAAGGTAGGATTTGGTTTTCATTTATCATCTCTTCTTTTGTCTTAAGTCAGGGTGGGAAAAGCACACTAGAGAATTGCTAAGTTTTGCAGGCACGCGTGCTACTCTACAATAATTGCAATGGTCTCGCCAACCTCATCTCGAACAGTTGGAGTCAGCTAGACTCAATGATTTATTTTTCCAATGCCTTTGAAGTTGTAGTAGTAGTAGAAACCAAACCATTAAATATTTGTGGTCTAAAGATTTTTGCATTGGCAACTTGGTGAGAACCTCTAGTGTCTGCTGACCTCAATTTTCTTTTTATTCAAAATAATGTATATGGTTAGTTATTCAAAGACCAAAAAAGGGTGCAAATGAATCAACAGATTAACGCACATTGAAGTCTTGGCAGCGTAAGAATGAAACACTTAGTAAAAAATGTATTATATTATAGCGATTATAAATTTATTTGCACTCTTACCATATCATAGTAATACCAATTAAATTTTGATTTAGAGTGATAATGTTACTCCAGTTTCATAAGCTCTTAGGATATGTCAATGAACTTACTTGCTGTTGATTTTTCTTTCACTCCTTTCATTCTTGACTGTATTCCATCACTCAGACCTTCATAGTTTTAAAAAAGTGGCCAACCCTCAACTATTTTAGGATGGAAACAAGTACGTTTAAATATAAGACTTTGCATTATGGGTTCTTCCAGTTCATTTCTAAGTTTAAGTGGCAGTAAATTCAAGTTACGAAAAGAAAAGGCTGAATGTAGAGAATTTATGGCCCTATGTAATAATGAATTTTATGATTGTAGGCTGGCATAGGTATTGCAGAACTTATGGCGATGTGATCTCAAAACAGGTAGCCTGGTTCAATAACAAAAGCACTTTAATACATAAACACACGTGACAGGTAGCTTTGTTCAATAACAAAAGAACTTTAATATATAAACACACACGCGTGCGCATGCACGTGCATGCGCTTGTTCTTTTAACTTAATGAAGGTAGTTTCTCCTCACATATTTCCTAAATCATATGAATTTTGACTTAACTGTTATGCTTTCCATATATTCATTCATATGTTTCTACTCGAAATTGTTGAAATAAGTTTTTGGCTTGAATTGTTTACATTTGCTGTTACACTCGATTTTTTTTTTCTAATTGTAATTAATATTGTCAATGTGATGACTGTGGGAAGCAGCGATTGTTTACAAAATTTTCAAAATAAACTTATGTTGAATAAAGTAGCTGTTGGAGCACACTTTATAATGCAATGCTAAGTTTGCAACTCAAATGAACCAAATGCTAAGGTTGCAACTCTACAACTCTGTTATAATGGGTAATTCTATTCCAACCCAAAATTTTGCTTTGTAGCCCCCTTTTTTGTATTTTTTTTTGCATACCCCTTACTTTAATTAGTAGCCGCCCTGTTTTCCAATACTATCCTTCCACTTTCACTTTCATGTACGCTATTCCTCCCCGTCCTTAAGTTCTTCAAGTCGCGACTTCTGTCAGCAGCTAAAGGTATGCTCCTCCTCCTCATCCTCCTCAATTTTGTATTCTGTTATATAATTGAACGCGAGTTAGGGTTTGAACGCGAGTTATATACGTTGAACGATGATTTATTCGAGTTTGGATTTGATGAAACGCGAGTTATACATTTTGAACGATGATTTATATTCGAGTTTGGGTTCGTACAGAAACGCGAGTTATGATTGCTGAATTGAAACGCGAAATTATTATTTTTCCTGTATACAGTTTACCACGCAGGGCAAATGCGTGGTAAAAATGCGTACCACGCAATGCCAATGCATGGTAAAAATGAAAACAACGCTTTCAAACTACGGGGTATTCATTTCTACCACGCTGGATCCTTGCGGGTTATCATTTTTACCACGTTGTTTGCCTGCGAGGTAAGCTGTATATAGCAAAAAAAATAGTCCTAATTATAGTAATTAACATCATCATCATTATAGTCCTAATACATCGTAAAAAAAATAGATACAATTACCTGCTCAATCTGAATAGTATCCAGGAATATGCGATAATCAATAAATTATTAATTTTTTTTATGATTTTATAACTTTAAATCTTATATAAATAAATTATTAAATTTCGTTAAACTAAATTTGTAATTATATTTTTTTAATCTAGTTAAGAATCACTTAATTTATCATCAAATGATAAATTAGGTGATTTAAATATATCATTAAGTGTGGCCACTAGTTCTTTTTTTTCAATATATCATTTACAAAGTTGCAAGATATACAAATAAAGTGATAAAACATAGACTATAACAAACCATCATTTATGAATTTGTGTGTGTTTATATGTATACACGGAGATACACAAATATACGTACATACATACACATACACACTTCTAAAAGCCTCATTTTTTTTGTTGTACACAGTTTACCACGTAGGGAAAATGCATGGTAAAAATGTGTATCACGCATGGCCAGTGCGTGGTAAAAATGAAAACAACGCAGATAATCGGCGTGGTATTCACGCACTGGCCATGTGTGGTACGCATTTTTACCACGCATTTTCCCTGCGTGGTAAACTGTATATTGGCTGTAAACTGTATACTGTATATTCGCACGTCAGTATCATCCATTTCATCCTATAGCTTGGTATAGTGGCTGCATACTCTGCCTCAATGTTGTGGAGCCTTATCATCCTGATAAAGTACTTAGACAGTTTGGCAGAGTTCAGAACATTCCAACGCCTCCTATTCCTCCAGTAGCAACAAATGCACGTCGAGGTTCAACTTCAACCACATACACTCGAGTTCGTTATCAATTTCTAGAAAGTATATCGGAGAATTGGTACAATCATGTGATTGCAGAGGCCCGTAAATCCATACCACTTCAACATTCTTTCATGAGTTGCACTGAGGACTATATGGAGTGGTATCGGGAGCATAGTGTTTTGCGTGTTCAAAATCCAGCAAGATTACCTGATGATGTACAGATTGGAGCTCCACATTTTCAGCCGACCTATGACCAACTCTACGCGGTATGATTCATCTCATTTAAATTTATGACACTTAGTTTACACTAGTTTATTTTCAATTCAATTTTTTATTTTGCAGACCCTACATGATGTGCATGGTCTTTTGGATGGAGATAACCCTCAAGTTGATAATGCCAGAGTCGCCGCATCACGCTACATTCGTCATCAAGTGTGGTTACTTCTGCAAATGTTGTATGGTTAACTGAAATGACTTTTTGGAATGTATGGTTAAATGACTTTTTGGAATAGACTAGTTTAAGTTAAAATTGTTGTATGAAATGGTGGACGAATTGTTGTATGAAATGACTTTTTGTTTGCGAATGTTGTTTACCTATGTTTTAAACTGTTTTTTTTCAGTCTCTGTGTTTAACTGTTTGCGAATGTTAAAATTGTTACCTATGCAGTATGTTAAAATTGTACCTATGCAGTAAGTTAAAATTGTTATATAAATGACTTTTTGTCAAACTGTTTTTTTTTTAGTCTCTGTGTTTACCTATGCAGTAAGTTAAAATTGTTACCTATGCAGTATGTTAAAATTGTTTACCTATGCAGTAAGTAAAAATTGTTAAAATTGTTGTATGAAATGGTGGACGAATTGTGTCAAACTATTTTTTTTTTCAGTCTCTGTGTTTACCACGCACTATAAGAACGTGGTACGCAGAGAAACCACGTAGTGATCATACGTGGTTAAGAGCTAACCACGTACTAAGTCGACGTTCTTTTCGACGAACCACGTAGCGTTTTTCTGAGGTTAAAGCACAAACCACGTATTTGTTTCCCGTACTGGAACCAAATTCTCGTTTCGGTTATACATGGTTAGTTCAGACAGGGAAAAAAAATATTCTCTCTGGAAAAGTGAACCATTTCGACTGCAATTATACAACCATAATCTCTCCAGAACATAAAATATAATTCAATTTCATTCATTCAATGCAATTATACAACCATTCAGCAAATTCATATCAAATGTCAACAACAATAAAGTAAAAAACAACTACATCCATTCAGCATATTCATTTCTTTCATCCCATGCTTGTCTTCGGTCGGTGAACACGTCCTCCCATCTACTTGCGTCCACATCACGAGCTGTGAACCATTTCAAATAAATTGGTGGAACCGGGTGTTTAGGCTCCAGTTTCACCTACAAGTTAGAATATACAATTTCAGTTCAAGTTTAAGTTAAAATTACGAATGACAGAGTTAATATGTATGTTACCCTGCACAAAATGATCTTGGTTTACAAAAGCTAATCCAATTTCCATGCGTTGTATCGGCGGGGGCACTTTACCTTTCAACGGTGGTATTGTCAGCATGAGTCTTTCACTAATATTGAACACTACAACATTGTATCTAGTTGTAATGAGACAACCAACATCGGGCATCGACATCCACTTTTTATCGGCGCAAACCCTTCACCTTCATGTCTAATGCTATTGAGAAGTGTAGTAGTTCTGTCATGCTCAACGAAACACGAGCGTATAAACTCTGATTTTGATATAATTCTTCGTACAAATCCCGCCTAATTTGGCCCCAGCTGGATTCACCCATACGAAGCAAAGCCGCGACACACCTATATCCACAGTTACCATCTGATCGGACGTCAATAATATCAGTAACAAATGCCTCCATCGCCAACGGTATTTGGGGTAAATAAGTTTTCATGCCAACGGTTAGTTCTTCTAACTGGGAAATAAGGTGACAAGTAAAGTCAATAATTACATAATATATGTATGAAAATAACATGCAAGTCTTTTACGTACCTTCATTGGTTTTCGAATAGGAAGTTTATCGACACGAGCTTTTTTTAAAGTACACGAACTTTGGGAGTACACATTTTGTACAAGCTCAAATGACGAAGGCATTCTTTTAGTTGAATTCTTAGCACTCTTTTTGCGTTCTCTTCCACGTGTTTTTATTTTGCTTTTCGGTGATGCGAGAGCAGACGTCCGGGGTTCAACAACTTCTAACATCTACTTATAAATTTGCATTTGGTATTGGGTATCCATCTTTTTAACATCATTTAAAAGTACCTCCATTTTTTCTACAACACCAACATCTTTCTTTCCACTAATTTCGACAAGATGAAGTCTTGTCCAATGAACATCAATTATTTCAAGGGATATGACGGTACCATGCCCAAGACGTGCTAACTCATGCGTACAAGGAAATCCATGTGTTCTACGAACGACACATCCACATAGCAATTCATCCTCGCCAACATCTTTTGTTCTCTGTATTTCTGAATGAATCAAATCCAGTGCCTTGATAGAAATAAAGCCTCTTAAATTTTTGAATTCCGGTATATGAAATATGTGCTTTACTTTTGTTAAACTTTGCTCGAATGATGCTTTAAGTTCGGTAAATGAGAGTTCCAATAATGAATGCATCTTCATCCAAGCTTGTTCAAAATTACATTGACAACTAGCTAAATGTTTCTTCAATTTTGAATGAGCGGATTCGGCCCTGCATATGACACAAAAATATTATTATATAAAAATATGACTATTTGAAATAGATATTAATATTAATATGAAAGATAAGTACCGATTAGAAGTATAATTTCCAAAATGCTTGTACTCATCCGTCCATGCTCGAACAAATCGGTCTTTGTATGTATCCAACCAAGTCTCGTGAATATACTTCAGAAGTGAACTATGCTTCGCGTACTTTTCATGTAGCACTTGCAAATTTTCATTGTACACAACTATATTTTTTGAACAAACAAGTTCATTCCAATCAAATAAAAATGACTTCTTCTCCTCAACTTCCATACCTTTCACTTTTTTGTGCATATACGTTAGAACATTGTTTTTAATGTGCCACGTGCATAACGTATGAGCAGAGTTTGGAAAAACAACCCCAATAGCATTAACTAGCGCTGTTTCCCTATCAGAAATGAATACCGACGGCAATTTCACTTCACAATCAAGAAAAACAGATTTCAATCGTTCTAGGGCCCATAAATAATTTTCTTCAGCTTCAGCAACTAAGTAAGCAATCGCGATACAGAATGTAAGATCGGTGCAAGTAACAACAACAACCTCAAGTAACGGCATTCTGTACCGATTGGTCTTATATGTGCAGTCTAATATGATAACTCGGGGAAAGGTGCGTAGAAAATCCACACTGGTTGGATGAGCCCAAAAAACGCCTTTAATAATATCTGTTCCGTCAAGTGTTTTACGGTGCCATTCAAAATAACCAAACTCTTTCAATTTACTAAGAAAATATTGAACTTGAGATCACCCTGCTCTTTCAATAGCGTTTTGAGCTCGGATAACATTGTATATGGTTTTGATTGTCGTACAATTTGTAGGATCATTTCTTTTGATGGTGTGTAAAATTTCTTTTGCTTTTACCATGTTCCTATGCATCTCAATAACTTACTTGGTCTCATGTTCATTTAGTCGACCAATATACGAATGTCCTTCAGTATTTCTTAATTCCGAATGATTATGAACACCATTAACAACTTGCAATCGCCAATCATCTAAAGTAGGAAGTTTCTCACCTCTAAGTCTAAAAGGGCAGTTGCATTTTTTTGTCCCGGTCATTCGGAGATTCTTCGGGCTTTTGTCTTTTCTCTTTTTGTACACACCACTTCGTTCACAAGCAAACATAACTCTTGGCTTTTTTGTTGATGCACCTGTATCTGATTTTAGAATAATGATAACAAAACTAAGACGTTTTCCGGTATCATGAACCCAATCGACTAATTTGTTCCTTGAAGGAAATATCTGCAATACAAATGTAAAATGAAATGTAAGTAATGTATAAGGAAAAGTATGACGATTAATTTATACAAAAAATGTTTCAAATTACTCTTACATCATATGTCGTAAACTCATTAGAATAATCCAACACCATTTCGTCGCAAGCTTCTTCATCACTTGAAAATGGTACGATCTGCAAAAGGAAGTAGCACACAAAAAAATGTAAGAATGGAAATAAAATTAGACAAAGTCAATTTGCAGAACTGATTCTGACAACCACGCCCTAAAATGCATGGTTACACAACTAACCACGTAAACGTTCAACGTGGATTTATAACCAATCACGCAAGGATTCTACGTGGTTTTGATCGAAATCTCCTTCCTTTACTACGTGGTTTTAGGAAAATTCTCACTGTTGTTGTGCGTCATTACTACCTCATCCTAGTACGATTCAGGTGGGAATTAATAGCAATCCACTCTATTTCGCAACAACGACTGTGGGAAAGAAAATCTTAAAAAAATTGATATAAATATGATTTCTTGACAAGCTTGCCGTGATTGTGATAGAGTATCATCATTCTCTTCAAAATCCATCAATTATTTCTTTGAAAATCAATCTTTTTTCAAGAAATTTGTAAATTAGGTTTTTTGGCACTGTTCTAACCCAACTTACGTACTGTTATTAACAGTGTAGAAGAAAGAAAATTTCTTAAGGGTAATTTAGTCATAATAATTTTAATTATTTGGAGGGGGCTGCAAAGCAAAATTTTGGGTTGGAATAGAATTTTCCAATACCAAATGTTTAAGTGGCAGTAAATTCAAATTACAAAAAGCAAAAGCCTTAATGTATAGAATTTATGGCCCTTTTTAAGTAATAAACAATTCGACGCTAATATACTTCCATTGCTACATATAAAATACAGTAAAAAAATGAGTGAAAACTTGAATTCCTCCATTATAACATTTGTTAGGCCGCAAGCCTGATCAAATAGCAATGCGGTAAAAAAAAGTATCAATGAATGGAGAGGTGAAGTTTGCTGAATAAACCCATGAACAAAACTACACCGTATCTAAAATCTATATGTCAACTATAGTGAAAATCCAACAGCTAATGTAAACTACTAAATAAAAAGTTACATTCATTGATTTAAAAAAAAATATAGCACTCAAGTCTAATGACATGATAGTGCTAAAATATATCAATGAATGAAAGCGAACCTGAAATGTATTTAAAGCCAGTGAAGGATTCAATAGTAGTGGGTTTAAATCATATGCAGATGCAAAAAATAGTGAAAACATATGAATTTAAGTTATTCGAGGAAAGAGGGTTTACACCAAAAATTAAATGAATTTCAGCAATTTAAAGAAGTGAATGAACATCAAGGATAAAAAATTACCAAAAACGCAAGCCAACGCGAGAACAAATGTGGAAAAAGGCTACCGAAGGGGGATTGCTACATATATAGGGTCTGAATTAGAGGTGAGTGTTATAGATTCCTTTTTCTGTCGAAATTTAACCTAATTATTTAGCATGATTGGAGTTCAACATGGAAAAATAAGAATAAAAGGGAATCTGCACTATAAAGTTTCTGTGTTAACTGCACTATGCAAACAAATTGAAACGATAGCCCCATGAACTGCATTGAATTCAATTCAAACCAGGGACATTTGGTGAAATTGCACAAGTAAAAAGGGTTGTCTACACTAAACATATATGCTCATATAACTCTACAGATAATTGTTATTCGTGTGTTCTGGTTTATTACATTTCTTGTAGTGGTTATGTTTTTTGTCTCACGTTATTGGCTCACTGAAGGAATATAGTCTATACAAGCTACATATGTAATTTGTGATGCCATTGTGAATTAGGTGATCTGAGTTTATAATATTTCCAATTACTATCTTTGTGTTTTCTGTGGATGCACAACTGCCTACTTTAGTTCTTTGGAATGTTCAAATCAGCTGAGACCGATGATGGACGGCAAAATCTTGCTAAAGAAACTGCAAAATAATGATTTTCACCTTAGCAACATTGTGTCCTTGACGTCTTTTATCTACAATGGAAAGAGGAGCATCGGATAATTTTTTTGCAAAAGAACGAGCTCTTGCCACACCTCCAACATCGGGAGAAACCATTACCATACCATTTGAGCATATGGTTTTGCTTGCAAGGTAATTAAGAATCACTGGCTTCGCATGCATGAAACAAAATTTCAATTACTTATGAAAATGTATTGTACTCAAAATTTCTCTATCCATGACATGTTCCAAAATTAACAAACTAAAGCAGCAGTACTACATAAATCAAGAGGTAACAAAAAGTTTTAGGTTTCACGAAACATTTTCTTATAGAAAATCAACACAATAACGGGTCAAAACCAAACAGTCGTAAGAATTCAAGTACGCATAAATGAGTTGGCAAGCGTAAAGTTTAGTGATAACTTGAATGCTAATTGAGAATCATGTTCATAATCAATTCCCAAAGCTACTTAGCCACAAAATAAAAGCTCAAAAATGAGAATGAGTACCTGACCATAGACCTGATCAACTGGAATGTCAAAATATCCAACAGATTGACCAAAGTGAAGGTCGTAAGCAAGTACATGATGTGCACCTGCTTCTGTTGTCAAATTTGCAACAAGTTTGGCTGTAATTGATTCACGCCCTTGAGTCTGAAAAATAAGATATCTGCTTATCATTGCGAAGGTATGATACCATACATATTTTTCTAGCTATAATTGATATATTTTGGAACTGAAAACAAAAGAACATCCTATCTGTATACTTTTATATAGACACAAGTAGTAAGTCCATTGTTCAGGAAAAATGCATTTTTCGTTGCAAATTATAATATATAACCACAACTTAGCAAATAATACTAGTTTCTACGTTGCTTAGATATTGGAGGAATATTATAGATCAAAAAGAGGATATTATAGAGCACTAACATAATTAAACAGTATGCAACTTGAAGTTTCTACCTCGAAATTCTAGGGAAGCAAGACTTTCTTGCATAGGAAGTAAACCGAGTAATTATTTAAAGCCAATATCTTAAAAATGCAAAAGACGGTTTATACATTTAGTTGGAACAAGAAAGCTAACGAAAGTTTACTTTTCTATCAGCACTAGCATATCCAAAATTAGGTATAACTGCAAATCAAATTTTTAATTTATTTATTTTTGCTTGTTATCGAGAATTAAAAAAGCAACTTATATCATGATAAACAAAAAACGCAGCATTTGAAAATCGAAAATTAGCATTTCATTCGCGAAATCCAAATAGACTAAGTTAAACAAGTAATCCAAATTGATTAACTTAAAATAGGAAGATTTGGTACCTTAATAATGAGAAGGCGTAGAGAAATCCAAATCACAAAATCAAGGGTGAAATTGAGGATGAAATTCAATTTCTAGGTTTTTTTCTGTCAGGAACATGGAAATTGTTTTGGGGGAAACGTTTGGAAACGAAGTGCAAACTAACGTGTGAACCGAAAATGTTTTGACCCTTAAATAACTTGTATCGCCTTTGCTAGTGAACTGATGTAAAAAAAAGTTAATTTGGGTCCAACCACAGTAAAATAGCATCGGCTACAAAAAAATTAATGCAAATAAAGGTAGTGCACCGGTTGTAAGTAAAACAGATGCAACTAACACTATTTGCATCATTGTATTTCCTTCGGTTGTTGACGATAACCGATGCAAATTGTATTTTTGTATTATCTACTGCTTTCCACATACCAAATGCATCGGTTGTTAAAACGTAATCGATGAAAATATTTCTATTTGCATCGGTTGTGGTAACAACCGATGCAAACGAGGCGAAGCAACATGCGTATTTTGTACTAGTGAGTTTTGAGTGAGGGAGAATGTAATGACCTGTAAATTTTAACGGTTTTAATAACATAATTAACGGAAATTTTGTGAAATTTTAAATAATTGAATTTGGAAATGAAAATTTGATATTTGGAATACGTCTACTTCAACATAGAAAATGGTAAATTTTCATTGGATAATATGAAAGTTTATTATGTTATGTAATTTTAATTAATTTAAATCAGTTAATATTTGATGATAATAAAATATTTTTCAAACATGAATATTTTGATATAATAAATTTGTCAATCATCTTCTGAGTGAGACGTCATATTTCATTTTGCCAAATTTGGACTGCTATTGCTCCGTTTATCTTATTTTTGACGTTTTAGCAGTATTTTCGGTATCGAATATCAACTTTTGATAGTTCGGTCATATCGTGGATATTTGTGTACCATTCTATTTGTCTTGTCGTACTGATCTCCATAGTATATTCATTTGTGCATGTCAGTGTCTGGTATGTCATGGGAACCATGAAACGGTCAACCGTATCGGTATCCATTCGAGTCCATTTATTTTCTGTGACCATTTTATTGCCCATGTGAGAAAATAAATAGTCGCTCACCTTTATTACTTGCTGAGTCCAACCTATTGATGTTTGTTGTTCCTCTAGTTCGATATTATGTGTTGATTATTTCCCGGCACATTAAATATGCTCTTGTTTTGAAAATGATAAATATAATATAAAACTATATATTTACATTGAAAGTGCTTCCTATCGGTTGCCTGCTTTTATTATATACAAAAGTCCAATGTCGGAGTTTGATATCCCATCCTTTTAGTTTTCCTTTTCAGTTTATAATAGGTTCGTACTGCCTTCTTTTCATTTTTATATCTTCAATTGAGAAAATATAATAATATAAAACTTTGCATTCCTTATTTTGATTCCTGCCCTTGATCATCAACGTCAGAGCCTCCCCCTCCCCATATATTATTTCTGCCCTCTCCATCATCGCTCAACCAACGCTCCACTTCACAGCCAACCACATCGCAACACCTCTACCACGTCGAGCTTGGTTGTGCTGCCACCAACCGACGCCCAACTCACCTCTGATGCGCCTCTCCTCCTTCCCCTCGTAATCAAGCGGCCAAGTGTATGCCTTTATATATGTATATTATGTTTTATATATTATAAGTTATATTTATAGGGTTGAGTTGCATGCGTATGTTATTTGATCGGTAGCCTCATATATGTATTTGCTTTCGTATATATATCATACTGTACGTGTCTTCTTACTTCTCTGTTATACTTTGGTTCCATACAAACATCGTATTTGATTTTAATAATGTAAGTGTTGACATATATATAATATAAATGCGACAAACGGAGAAAGAACGTTTTTGTTCCTTTGTTTTGTATATTAAATATATATATATATATATATGTATATCTCAGTATACGAGTTTTATATGGTCTGCATATAATTGTTTAACACGCATACATGTTGGATTGTCTACATAATATTGTTCTCGATTACATGATTTTCGATAGCTTATATATATTTGATATATATATATATTTGTCTGCGTACAATTGTTTGCATATATAGTAGCATGCGATTTTACATTTAATTATAATTTTATATTTATAATGTCTGCATATATATAACAAGCATAGTTGTAGTATTCTAACTTTGTATGTATATAATCAGATTTGTTTTGTGTTATCTTAGTTGCACTGTCTTGTTTAAAGGTATATGTATACCAAAGGTCTTAATTTTAATATATATACATATTGGGTATATGTTTTCTTTATTTTAATTTTTGGTTTGAGAATATATATGTTTAAAACTAAATATTGATTTCAAAATATAATATGTAGGTAACTTATACATATGTTTATATACTAGTTTATGTACTAGTCTATATATACTTGAGTCTAGTTTTGTATATTTATAGAGACTTATTTTATAGATGTTTAAATTTAATATTGATTTTGAAAATATATAAAGATATTTTATTTTATTTAATATGAGTAAATATTAGATTTTTTAAAATTTATATATATTTGTCTCCGTCGACTATCGGATTCCAACCTAGCTTTGCCTTGTTCATAGACTTCGTATTCATCGTGCTCTGCTTTTGGTTTCCCCGCTGTCCAAAATTAATTGCAAAAGTTGGTTGCTTTAATCCGTTGCTTATCCTGTCTTCTCTAGCCGCAAAAGGTGAGCAATCACTCACGATTAACATTCTTATATTTAATAACTTTGATTTCATTTGAAACGACAATTGAAATAGGCTGTTAAATTTGAATTGCCAGTTATTAAATTTTTAAATATGATATGTCATTATCTAAAATTGTCCACCTGTGATATGACACCATATCCTGCTGTATATATTTTATTTAATTTCACCACTGATGATATATTCTTGTTATTGATATGTTATATTTTATCATATTCATTCTCACTCTACAAGTTCCCTGTTAATTTAGAATTCCCTATGGGTTGAAATGATACATACCCGAACGATTTTGTAGAATAAGGGAAAATCATTATGGGTTGAAATGATAAACCCAAGCGATGTTCATTGATTTTGAAATTTTTAGGATTGCGGGTTGAAATGGCATATACCCGTAAATGTTTAAATAGCGGATTGAAATGATAAATATCTGTATCACTTGACCATATGATAGAAAATTATATATGGACACCGTTGGTCTATATTTTGAAAAAATGATTTCCAAAGATTGAAAGGAAATATATGGGTTTTAATAAATATTATTTTATATAATATTTATAGATGTAATTTCTATATATGTATAAAAATTTAGATTTAAATTTATATGTTTTGGAAATTTTAATTTATAAGTTAGTTTTGAAAAATATAAATTTTAAGATTTCCTTATAATTTTATTATTTTAAAAATATATAAAATAACATTTAATACAAAATACAATTAATAATAAGATTTAATTTAATTAGTATATAATATATTTTAAATTATTTATTTAAAAATTTATATATTAATATTTTAAAATAGATTTATAAAACTTTAATAAAAAAGGTTGGAAAGATAAATTAATGTTGACTTGGAATTTAAATTGGTTAAAAAATTAAGAAAGAATTGATTTAAACTTATTAGTTTTGAGATTTTAAAAGGTATGATTATAATTTGATTTGATAAAAAGTGGTTAAACGAGTATTCTCAATTTTGAATGAATTGAGATTGAATATTTAATATTGATTTAAATACATAAATTGGGATTTAAATAAATTGTTATAAAAATGGTTAAGGGAATAATTTCCAATATGAATAAATTTAAAGTTAAATTTGAAATATGAATGAAATTTATATTGTAAATATTTGAATAATTGAACTTGAATCTTTGAACTTTAAATTGAAACGGTTAATCTGGAATGGATTTAAATTGAATTTTTGAATTTAAATCGATTTGTGAAATTGGAGGAAACTAGTTTTATTATATAAATTATTATTTTTTAATATATAAAGTATTTTAATTTATAACTATTTATTATATATGCTATTTTCAATATCGAAACTGTTTAAGTCGAAAGTGTTATGATTTTCAAAGTGTTATGATTTCAAAAGTGTTATGATTTCAAGCGTTATGATTTCAAAAGTGCTATAAATTTTAAAGTGTTACGATTTTGGAAATGAATATTATTTTAAAGTGAAAAATGAAATTGATTTGATATGGTTTTGAAATAAACATGATATTTTGATTTTGAAGTATGAACTATTTGAAAGGAAATGACCACGGTGTGAAATAAGCGTTTGGTTGTTAAAGAGACCGGGATCGGATATTGTACTCCCTGCCAATACCGAAAACCACTTTAACAACTATGTACATGGTGGAGATTCTAGAATGAAGTAAGATGGTTTGGTGATGATTCTATATGGTATTTACGTAGCCCTTACTTCCGTGCGTCAGCTTGATGTGGCTAAAACAGGAGTCATGCCGGGCCAAGTGAGGTCATTCCTCCGATCGGACACATTTCTTCGATACCATTCTATCGCTTTTGTGATTTGATTGGGTGCACCTTTGATTTGGGACTGTGTAAGGTGGGCGGTAGTAGCTGTTATGCATTACCACCAGTCCGGATCTGCAAACGGTATATCTACCCTGGCATTGCCTCACATGCCATGTCACATGCCTTATCGTGCCTTCTACGAGTTTGGTTTGTACCATACCTATGGAGTGTTCTCTGATAGCCCTCTAGTTTACGGAGGTATTACGGTATTGTATAGACTATGGAAATATATAAAAATGTGTTAAGGGGGATATGGGTAATGCCTTAATGCTATTTCAATAGTTTACTTTCCTATAGACATATTATAATAGCGTATATTACTATATAGTAGATAGTTCCATGGATCCTTAGAAGATGGAAATCACAAACATCCTTCAAGTTACTAGTATTTCAGTTGACATTTCACTGGAATTAAATTTATTAATGTAAGAATGTTAATCCTGACTCTAGTGTTTTGAGTTTTGCTTTACGCTCGAGTAAGACTGAGTATCACAGCATTTGAGATTTACCTTTGGAGTTGGAGTTTCACTTGAAGATCCATCTATATTTGTTCAGCTATCCTATTGTTTTGTTCAGACTTATCATCTGTTTGTATTCGAGACTATATTGTATTTCAGATATTTTGTTGTATTTTATTTCAAACTCTGATGTTTATATAATGCTTCATGAATTACTATTTATCTATTCCGCTGCTAATTGTTATATTACTTAGTATCTGTGATTCTGTGATTGATTTATCTACTGTATATGCTGAGTTTTGTCAAATATAAATTAACAATTTGTTATTTTGAGAAAATCAAGTGCGATATATGCGGATGCGAATGGTTCGAAATAGCGGTGTAGGATCGATTTCACCCTAAGGGGTGAATATAGTGATATTATTAATTATAAAAATTTAATGCGGAATATATAAAATCATTGCAGCACTGATCACAGCAGAATAATAGGAGCACGGGTAATGGCAAATATAAAAAATAGAAAATAGAACACATAAATCTACCCAGCTTCGGCAAAACCCTGCCTAGGTGCTGCCCCCGAGGTTTCTACTAGAAATTAAGTAGTCAGACCTATACACACGCAAAATTGCGACACCCGCTATTGACTAACCTAACTCTATGCTCAAAACCCTACCATAACTCAGCCACCGAGTTGCGAATTCTCGAACTATGCCACCGTAGTTCGTCCCTTAGTCATACGACTAGAAAATACAATCAATTAAAAAGGAAAATACAAAAAGTAAAAACATTTTAAAGTCTAAACCCTAATTTTAAAAATAAAATCCCAAAATATAATTTAAATAAGCTGGCCCATAAGTTTAAGGCTTAAGAAATAAACTCGTCCCCGTTTTTTTCTTCTTGTATATTCCTTGGCCCGAATTTCTTTCGTTATGGAAAATGGAAGCTTCCTTTTTTCTTTCGTTCCTCTTTCTGGTTTAGGGTTTAGCTAAATTGAGGCGCCTCTTGACATCGTTCGATGTAGACATGAATGCTCTTCGATTTTCCTTGCTGATTTTTGCTTGCGGCTGCTTCAATTTGTCGAGCGCGAACGCTTGGTATAAAATTGGTACGTGATGTTCCTTTTGATTTCAACTATGCTCGACATTTGATTCGAGTTGCCGAATTAATTTTGTATACCCTGAGTTTGGTCCTCAACTCGAATGGTTTTTTAAATGCCGATGATGATAGGGTTAAATAGGATTCGAAATCCAAAATTTCGTTCAAATTGAATTCGTCTGATAATTTTTTCGGCCATTGATTATTACTTGAATGCTTGCGATTTGTACTGGCTGGTTCAATTCTTATATCTTCGTTACTTGATTGTCACGGCTTATTTGATTCTGACTTTCGTTTTCTTAGCAAAATATAGATTCAAATAGCAAAAAATACAAAATAAAATATTTGACCTTTATTTTCCAAAATATTAACTTTTCTCTCCCCTTTTGGTTATCAGCAAAAGAGTAATAGTGTTAGAAAACATAGAGATAAAGTGATAGACATTAATACAATATTAATACCCAAACGAGTATAAATATTAAATTTCCATAAAAAATCAAACAAAAATGGTAAATATTCTTTTAGGCGCATATTCCACTTTTAGAATGATGGAATGTTGTCATCAAATAAAACCATATAGTTTTGTCTATTTGAGGTATATTTATATCAGGAATTTGAATATCTACTAACCATGCATGACTGTTAGGACTTTTAAATGAGATTAGTAGTATTCCAAATTTTTATTAAAAAACGAATTCAAGTATCTTTTAACCACACATAACCGTGAGTGTAATGCCCCACCCCGAGACCCACCTTAGCAAAGAGAATTAACAAGTAATTCTATCCACTAAAGCGTAGAATAGGGCTGATTAAGGGCGACCATCTATAATTTTGTCTTAAACATCTACTGAATACGTCGATAAATGCAATATGATTTTTCTTTTCTCTCTCAAGAGGATCGACATACCCAGGAAATGCTTTATCCAAAACTATAGGTGGCTAACAGATCTATCAGAACGAAATACAATAACTAAATGAAAAGCACATCACAGAACGGTAATCAACATCGTATATATACATATACACTGATACATGTTTAGTATGACACAATATGAATACAATAAAGGTGGTGCTTGACCACACTATATACATCGAACTAAATATAACTACATCAGAGTATGCGAAAAAACAGAAACTACTCAAGAGAAACAAGAGCCGATATCCAACATCAACTTCAAGCTAAGCCCAATAGATGATACTTGAAGCAACTCGGTCTGACCCGAGTGAAAACACACGGGTCAGGCTAGCTAGAACTTATCATTAGTAAAGGTGATGATAAGAGATAAGGGGAAAACCATTCCATCGTTACCAATGGAATGATATAGGTCATCAAGTTATCTCTAGAGTGATACATTAATGGTTCATCGTGATTGCATAAAGGAATACAATATGTATATTAGATAGACATGGTTCATCTAATTATATATATAACTGAATGAAATGGGTGAGGGTATGGACCATAAAGTAAATCTTTATAAGATAAATAAAACTTCAAGAATCCATCATAAATAAAACTCATCTAATAGAAACTTCTTAATTACTATACGTCATCTCATCGGTATAAATATAAATACATCTCAAATTCATCATTAAACTCATTATAAAGGAATCTCCATAATCATTTATACCTCATATCATTGGTATAAATATAAATATATCTTAAATCTATTATCAACACTCATCATAAAAGCATTACCATAATCTATACCTCATCTCATTGGTATAAATATATATAATGTCTCAAATCCATCTTGATAGAGCCCGAAAAGAATCCAAAACATCATATTCGAAATCACAAATAAAACCATGTATGTCAATAAGCCTTTTTTTTACATAAGGCTATACTAAAGCATCATCATCAAAATAGTGAAATCGAAACACCTAAAACTTCACGGAAAATAGCACGTGCATTTACATCTTGACTAGTACTACCATTATTTGGTACCATTCGTCGTGATGACTTGGGGTCACATAACATCATAACATCGTGATCATCTTGATTGACTATAGTCGGAAACGTCTTGATGACAACCAGTCATAAAAACCCAAGTAATAACATCGTGATGATTGGAGTCGAGTAATAACTTCATGAACATCGTGATGACTCCAATCGAGTACTCGGTATGTAGCACTAGTAACATTGTGAATGTGTCTCAACTTCTCGAATAGGAACCCAATATGCGTCAACGTACGTCCCATACCATACGTTCGTACCTATTGGTTTACTAATCGTTAGTCGATGCCACATTAGAAAACCATCATAAAACATCATCAAATAAACACTGCCTCATCTCATCGGCGAGTGTAAGATACCTAACTCGTCTTATCTCTTACTTGGACGAGTTTTAAGTGACATCGAGACTTGTCTCATTTCATCGACAAGTAAAAATTCATTATAAATATCAAAATCATCATTAATCCATCATAGCAACTTGCCTCATCTCCTAGGCAAGTAAAAGAACATCGTGATGGTTATTTCTAACCATAGTTGCAAATTAAAACTTAACATCAATGTTGCCTCATTTCATCGGCCATCACAAAATGCATCTAGATTGGTTCGTCGTCGAATGTACTCAAAGAGTAATTCTCAAACCAAAAATCTTCACCAAAATTTGGTAACTTCTAAATCAACTCAAAATAACACTTCAAATTGGTTTTGATCGTACAAGTTCGATATTAAGCGATAAAGCAAAAATACATGTCTCATACCACGTATTTTTATACTAAATCTTTTAATTTACTTCCTCATACATCCGAAAAAGCATCAACGTAATTAAAATAAAAAAAATTAGTTATAAAATATTTTACTTGAAAAAACGGTATTATAAAACAAATTTTAGAAATTTATCTAAAAGATTGTTAGAGAAAACACATCATTAAAAGGATTTTAATAATTTTTAAAAGCCTTAAAAATAAAGAATAATTGATTAAAAACCTCTAAAAATACATAAAAATATTTATTGCTCCAAACATGATGTTAGAAGATTTTCTGGAATTTATTCGATTTTTTTTTTAAACTCAAGAAAAATCAATTTGCAATTTTACTCGGCTTAAACCAATATTCAAATTTAAATCGAATTTAAATTAATTTAAATTCAAATATCATCCTAACTTGATTAGTCCATTGCTGGACTAAATGATCAAATATTAGAGTCAAATTTCATATAAACAAATTGCAAAAGAATGCAAATGAAATCGGCGAAATCAGACAAATATATAAATATTGTGGCTGTCAATGACAGGCCAGAAGTAAAAACGACAAATTTCCACCATTTAAACTTCAAAATTATACAAAACTCAAAACATTAAAGTTGTAGCTTACATCATAAGGTTTCGAGAACTTCAAACATTTTAATATTTCGATCAGTAACAAATAAGTTATGAGCGAAATACTACTTACAAAAATTTATGTGCACTGGCTATCAACACATGCCCGCGATAAAAACTCAGTTATTCACTATGTAAACCTCAAAATCATTCAAAACCAAAAACAGAAAAGTTGTGGCATATTTCACAAGGATTTCAGAACATCTAAAATTTCTAAATTCCAATTTGAAAAAACAAAGTGATGATCAAATTACAAAAAACAACATCAAACTCAGTCTGAACTTAAGCATTTACAAGACAGCGACAAACAATTGCAATTTTACCATAGATAACTTCGAAATCAAGCAAAATGAATAAAATAAAAGTTTTAGCTTAATTTCTAAGCTTTTTGGAATGACCAAGATCATCAAAATCATTTAAGAAACGAAGTAGTTATGGTCAAATTCGTTTCAGCTTCAATGAAAGAGCAAATATTGGTTTTGCTCTCGGGTTTGCAGTACAAAAATTAGATTTTGACATAGCTAACTTCAAAATTGCAGAAAAATCAAAATAGGAAAGTTGTAGAACATGAATTAGGCTTTTTGGAACATCTAAAATTATTAAAATCGGATAAAAAACGAGAAAGTTATGCCTAAATTTGTTTCAGTTTCAGTAATTCACTGATTATAACATTTTGATCATATAAAGAGCTAGGGTTTGTGATTTTTACGTTCACCTTGCCTTCACGAATATTGAATTATGATTTAGATGCCAAAGGTTGATGCTTTTAGCCAAGAACAGAGCATCCAAATCAGTAAAACTAAGAACAGGTACATGCAAACAAGGAGAGAAGCAAATCAACAATTATTATTACAATAATAGATTTTTTTGATGAAGATGAGGGTTTTAGAAATCGATTACCTGAGTTTAGCTCTTGCTTTAACCTTTTAAATCATCAATTTTTCTTTTAATTTTATGGATTTAGAATAGATTGAAGGAGGAAAGTGGGTTTCAGCCATTAGCACGCTTCTGGAGGCTAGAGGAAGAAGTGAGAAAAAGATACGTACATGTTTTCTTTTTCTCATTTCTTACAGGCCAAGTTGGGATTAGGTTAATGGGTTAAGGTCCAATTTAAAAGAAAATTAGCTGAAGATAATATTCATTCACTTATTTAAACACTTAACCATGTATGTTAACAAATAAAATCACAATAATACAAGTTTTTCTTCTTTAAAAATTATGAACTTCATACTCTTGATGAATAAAATGTTTTACACTCAAAATAAAGGTTTATTTATATATTTAAAACATTCTATTATCATATTTCTCTATTTTAAATAAAATAGCAAATTTACATCTTTAATTACAAAACTCATTGTAACTAACATTATAAATTACACAAAAATCACATTTTTGTGTAATAAAATTCTATAACTCATTTCAAATATAATTTTATGCTCAAATTATTTTTTAAACTCAATTCCATCATTTTATTAAAGATATCCCATTTTAAAAATTAATTAATTCTTTTAAAAACTATTAAAAGAAGTAAATAGCAATAATTAACAAAATTATTGCTTTAACTCTAAATAAAACACATTTCCTCAATCTTTTAACACAAACCATCTTAATAAAGTTTCCAAAATTCTATTTTCTTATTTTATACTCAAATATATTGTTTATTTCCAATAAAAAATTTAAATTCCTCTTCAATTATTAGTTTACACTATTAAATTATTACTGCCGTTATAATTGAATATTCTCAGGTAATCGCTAAAACATGGGTTGTTACAGACTCCCCCACTTACAAAAATTGCGTCTCCGCAATTTTCTAAAAAAAGAGCTGTGAATAACATAAAAGATACAATCATCGAAGGATAAAGACAAGCTTGAATTCCAAACCATTCATACTCTCAATATAGAACGGTAGAAAGAAACAAGGAAAAACTCACTTAGTTAATTCAATGGCCCATCATATGTTAATATAGTGATTAACAAACCATCGAATTTTCCAAGCAACTCGAAAGAATTTCGAAGATCTCCTGTCTCGAATTAAAACTTAATAAAATGCTCAACAAATAATCAATCGAAAATGATTGATTACTTAAAATTCTATGAATAGAGTTGGGACTAAACTCACTCAAACCCGATCTCTAAGCAATAAAGAAGATCAACAACAAGATTTTCCACTCAATAATACAGAAAGAACATCCTCACATCAAAGATAGACACAATAGACAAGATAGATAAATCACAAGATAGCTTCTCACAAGGCCACCAAACTCGAACAACTACGAAATATGCATGTCGTTGATATTAGCTCAGGGATAAAATATACTCAAGAAACAAGGATATAAGCTCAAATTACTTTTCAATCCTAGATATTTAAAATTTATAAATCTCAACATCTTTTAAATGTTCAATCTTAATTTTCAACATTTGAAAATTTTCATACTCTTTACTATATTACTTAGTAAGTAATTTAAAACTCAAATTAAAAGTCCAAATTTGTTCTCTTACTTCAAAATTAATTTTCAAAGAATTTTTTTTTAAATCCATAATAATATTACTCAAAATAAATTAAGGGTTTAAATTGACCACTTAAATAGTTTAAAACAATCTTCAAACCCTCTTATAACTCTTCTCTGAAAACATCCAATGTATACAATATAGATTCTAAAATCTCAAAATATACTTCCAATAAAGCACAACTCAAAAATAATCTCATTTATATTCTCATATTTATAATTTAAAAATAAATAAATGGAATTGCCTCGCCATTGAATCTCTGATAAATAAATATATCTGTTGGTTGCAGAGTTGATCGAACGATCAAAACTGCCTCGCAACTCTATTATTCGCCTCTAAAATTAATGGCTGCAATTACCATTGGAAATAAATTTAATATTTGATCTCAAAATATTATTTTCAAAATCTCCATTTTTAAACACAAACCATCGTGTCTGATTGCCTCATCATAGCATTTAGGAGATTCCTATCGATAACGTTGATCAGGCGTATCGGCTAAAACTCTTAACTACTCGATGGACAACCCAACACTCTCAAATTATTTCTATAAAAGAAATACTACTAATGTAAATATATTCTCAAAATATTCTTTGATTTTTTTTTATATCTCAAAGCTCAAATTTCTCTTTAAAACTCATATTTATATAGGGTCAAAATTAAAACCAAAGAACATTAAGAGAATGCATCAAGATATTCCTAGAATACTCAATTCTCAAAATCAACAGAAGGAGATAGAGTGTTCGTCAATCTTACGACATCACGAGCCACTCCCAAAAATCATCAAGATACATGATAAGCAACAAATTCTTCTCGAAGGAGAAGAAACACACAATCCACGAATCACTACTTCAAACGGAGTAATGCTAAAGGATAACATTGATTGACTATCTGAAAAGAACACTCAAACGAAGCGGAATGATAACTCAACCAAACGCGAACCATCTAGAAACTCACTTCATTCCTCAGTGGATATCCTCGTGGAAGGATAACCGAAGAGCTAAGAGCCAAGAATAAGGTTACTTCAACACTCAATTGCCCAATTGGATGTCAATTCCAAATGGACTCAACAAAGTCACTATGACTGGAATTTGAAATAGATCATCATCATATCGATACTCAAGAGTAAAATCAAAAACTTTGAAATCATCATTAACAATCCAAAGTGACAGAAATAATAAACCAATCAAATTAGGATGCCAAAATAAATATTGGATCCTATAACAACAAAAGGATCAGACTTTACATCAAATAAGTCAATCTATCTCAAATCAAATACATCTCAAGATGGTGAGTAATAAACAAATACTCGCTAAAGCAGCAACAAATAAAGAACTCAGAATGCTCACAACAAGCCAATCGTTGTGGATCCCTTCAATAGGATTTACAACTCTCAAAGGAATGCAACAAGATTGCCCAAAGAAATCATCGTATTGACAAAAATAAGAATCTAATAATCCCAAATAAGATTTTATGTAAAATAAGATGACATCAAACTCTATTATGGAATACTATGGAATACAATATATCTATATTCCTAGACATATTCCGTCTTAACAATCCCAAAACTCAAAAAAAAAGAATCAAGGCTTGATTCAAAAACAAGCTTGAATAAAGGACAATGATTCACCCGTATTGTACTTCAATATATCATGATATACATACTGTTCTGTTTTTATTCTACTTTGTTCTGACCACGGCTCTGATACCAAGTTGTAACGCCCCATCCCGAGACCCACCTTAGCAAAGAGAATTAACAAGCAATTCTATCTACTAAAGCGGAGAATAGGGCTGGTTAAGGGCGACAATCTATAAAAAAATTTAAACATCTACTGAATCTGTGATAAATGCAATATGATTTTTCTTTTCTATCTCAAGAGGATCGACATACCCAGTAAATGCTTAATCCAAAACTATTGGTGGCTAACAGATCTATCAGAACGAAATACAATAACTAAATGAAAAGCACATCACAGAACAGTAATCAACATCGTATTTATACATATACATTGATACATGTTTAGTACAATATAATATGAATACAATAAAGGTGGTGCTCGACCACACTATATACATCGAATTAAATATAACTACATCAGAGTATGCGAAAAAACAGAAACTACTCAAGAGAAAGAAGAGCTGATATCCAACATCAACTTCAAGCTAAGCCCAATAGATGATACCTGAAACAACTCGGTCTGACCCGAGTGAAAACACACGGGTCAGGCTAGCTAGAACTTATCGTTAGTAAAGGTGATGATAAGAGATAAGGGGAAAACCATTCCATCGTTACCAATGGAATGAGGTCATCAAGTTATCTCTAGAGTGATACATCAATGGTTCATCATTATTGCATAGAGGAATACAATATGTATATTAGATAGACATGGTTATATATATAACCGAATGAAATGGGTGAGGATATGGACCATAAAGTAAATCTTCATAAGATAATTAAAACTTCAAGAATCCATCATAAATAAAACTCATCTAATAGAAACTTCTTAATTACTATACCTCATCTCATCGGTATAAATATAAATACATCTCAAATCCATCATTAAACTCATTATAAAGGAATCTCCATAATCATTTATACCTCATATCATTGGTATAAATATAAATATATCTTAAATCTATTATCAACACTCATCATAAAAGCATTACCATAATTTATACCTCATCTCATTGGTATAAATATATATAATGTCTCAAATCCATCTTGATAGAGCCCGGAAAGAATCCAAAACATCATATTCGAAATCACAAATAAAACCATGTATGTCTACAAGCCTTTTTGTTACATAAGGCTATACTAAAGCATCATCATCAAAATAGTGAAATCGAAACACCTAAAACCTCATGGAAAACAACATGTGCATTTACATCTTGACTAGTACTACCATTATTTGGTACCATTCATCGTGACAACTTGGGGTCACATAACATCGTGATCATCTTGATTGACTATAGTCGGAAACATCTTGATGACACCAAGTCACAAAAACCTGAGTAATAACATCGTGATGATTGGAGTCGAGTAATAACTTCATGAACATTGTGATGACTCCAATCGAGTACTCGGTCTGTAGCACTAGTAATATTGTGAATGTGTCTCAACTTCTCGAATAGGAACCCAATAGGCGTCAACGTACGTCCCATACCATACGTTCGTACCTATTGGTTTACTAATCGTTAGTCGATGCCACATTAGAAAACCATCATAAAACATCATCAAATAAACACTGCCTCATCTCATCGCGAGTGTAAGATATCTAACTCCTCTTATCTCTTACTTGGACGAGTTTTAAGTGACATCGAGACTTGTCTCATTTTATCGACAAGTAAAAATTCATTATAAATATCGAAATCATCATCAATCCATCATAACAACTTGCCTCATATCCTAGGCAAGTAAAAGAACATCGTGATGGTTATTTCTAACCATAGTTGCAAATTAAAACTTAACATCAATATTGCCTCATTTCATCGGCCATCACAAAATGCATCTGGATTGGTTCGTCGTCGAATGTACTCAAAGTGTAATTCTCAAACCAAAAATATTCACCAAAATTTGGTAACTTCTAAATCAACTCAAAATAACACTTCAAATTGTTTTTGATAGACAAGTCCGATATTAAGCGATAAAGCAAAAATACATGTCCTACACCACGTATTTTTTTACTAAATCGTTTAATTTACTTCCTCATATGTTCGAAAAGACATCAAAGTAATTAAAATAAACAATATTAATTATAAAAGATTTTACTTGAGAAAACGGTGTTATAAAACAAATTTTTGAAATTTATATAAAAGATTGTGGGAGAAAACACATCATTAAAAGGATTTTAATAATTTTTAAAAGCCTTAAAAATAAAGAATAATTGATTAAAAACCTCTAAAAGTACATAAAAATATTTATTACTCCAACCACGATGTTAGAAGATTTTCTGGAAGTTATTCGGATTTTTTTTTAACTCAAGAAAACATCAATTTGTAATTTTAATTGGCCTAAACCGATATTCAAATTTAAATCGAATTTAAATTAATTTAAATTCACATCTCATCCTAACTTGATTAGTCCATTGCTGGACAAAATGATCAAATATTAGCATCTAATTTCATATAAAAAAATTGCAAAAGAATGCAAATGAAATCGTCGAAATCAGACAAATATATTAATACTGTGGCTGTCAATGACAGGCTAGAAGTAAAAACGTCAATTTTCCACCATTTAGCTTTGAAATTACACAAAACACAAAACAAGAAAGTTGTAGCCTACATCATAAGGTTTTCAGAGCATCAAACATTTCGATATTTTAATCAGCAACGAATACGTTATGAGCGAAATATTACTTACAAAAATTTATGTGCACTGGCTATCAACACATGTGAGCAATAAAAAAGTTAGTTATTCACTATGTAAACCTCAAAATCATTCAAAACCAAAAATTGAAAAGTTGTGGAATATTTCACAAGGATTTCAGAACATCTAAAATTTATAAATTCCAATTTGAAACAAGAAAGTTATGATCAAATTACTAAAAAAACATCAAACTCAGCCTGAACTTATGCATTTACAGGACAGTGACAAACAATTGCAATCTTAGCATAGATAACTTCGAAATGAGGCAAAACGAGTAAAAGAAAGCTATAGGTTAGTTTCTATGCTTTTCGGAATGACCAAGATCATCAAAATCGGTTAAGAAACGAAGTAGTTATGGTTAAATTCGTTTCAGCTTCAATGACATAACAAATATTGGTTTTGCTCTCGGGTTTGCAGTAGAAAAATTAGATTTTGACATAGCTAACATCAAAATTACAGAAAACTCAAAACAGAAAAGTTGTAGCACATAAATTAGGCTTTTCGGAACATCCAAAATTATCAAAATCGGATCAAAAACGAGAAAGTTATGCCTAAATTTGTTTTGGCTTCAGTAATTCACTGATTATAACATTTTGATCATATAAACAGCTAGGGTTTGTGAGTTTTACACTCACCTTGCCTTCATGAAGATTGAATTATGATTTAGATGCCAAAGGTTGATGCTTTTAGCCAAGAACAATGCATCTAAACCAGTAAAACTAATAACAGGTACATGCAAACAAGGAGAGAAGCAAATCAAAAATTATTATTACAAAAATAGATTTTTTTGATGAAGAGAAGGGTTTTAGAAATAGATTACCTGAGTTTAGCTCTTGCTTTAACCTTTTAAATCATTAATTTTTCTTTTAATTTTATGGATTTAGAATAGATTGAAGGAGGAAAGTGGGTTTCAGCCATTAGCACGCTTCTGGAGGCTAGAGGAAGAAGTGAGAAAAAGATATGTATAGGTTTTCTTTTTCTCATTTCTTACAGGCCAAGTTGGGATTAGGTTAATGGGTTAAGGTCCAATTTAAAAGAAAATTAGCTCAAGATAATATTCATTCACTTATTTAAACACTTAACCATGTATGTTACCAAATAAAATCACAATAATACAAGTTTTTCTTCTTTAAAAATTATTAACTTCATACCCTTGATGAATAGAATGTTTTACACTCAAAATAAAAGATTATTTATATATTTAAAACATTCTATTATAATATTTCTCTATTTTAAATATAATAGCAAATTTACATCTTTAATTACAAAACTCATCGTAACTAACATTATAAATTACACAAAAATCACATTTTTGTGTAGTAAAATTCTATAACTCATTTCAAATATGATTTATGCTCAAATTATTTTTTAAACTCAATTCCATCATTTTATTAAAGATATCCCATTTTAAAAATTAGTTACTTCTTTGAAAAACTATTAAAAGAAGTAAATAGCAATAATTAACAAAATTATTGCTTTAACTCTAAATAAAACACATTTCCTCAATCTTTTAACTCAAACCATCTTAATAAAGTTTCCAAAATTCTATTTTCTCATTTTATACTCAAATATATTGTTTATTTCCAATAAACAATTTAAATTCTTCTTTAATTATTAATTTACACTATTAAATTATAACTGCCGTTATATTTTAATATTCTCAGGTAATCGCTAAAACCTGGGTAGTTACAGTAAGGACTTTGAGATGGGATTAGAATCAACTTGTTTATTCAATTAGTCAATTCTGATATGCGTTCCATACATGCATAACCGTGAGGACTTTTAAATGAGCATGAAAGCACATAATAAAAAATTCCAAGTAATTCACCCATGCATAACCATGAGGAATTTTAAATGAGAGTGAATATTTTGGAGGTTTTTATTTCTTAAAAAATATATAATAAAATGAAAAACGAATCATTTCCTGTTTAAAATACTACATATTGACATACTACATTGGATTTTGATGAGTGATGGTCAATAGAAAGATGATAGAATTAGAGATGGTAATGGAATTTTTACCAACAAAAAGTTTTTATAACTCTTGTCTAAATTTCTAATGAAATTTACTAATTATACCGTCTCAAGTTATAATATATGACCAATATCAATACTCATCACTTTTTCAATCACTAGTTATCTTTTCGATAGTCAGTAGGGAGTCAGATTAGTTAACGTAGTCATTTAAGATCAAATCCAAAAATAATTATAAAATCAGATTTTTCCAAAATGACTAATCTGAAACAAGGTCAACAAAAATGATTTTCTAGAAGGGGTTTTATAACAGAAAAATGTCTGCTAATTGAAAATTATTTGAAATGAAAAATATCCAGATTTTTTCTTTGAAAAATGCGATGCAACTAATGAATGTCTCAACATAAATCACGTTCCACCAGTAATTTTTCTATCAACTATATTATTAGTGTAGTCTGCATATGAATTTTTTAAGACTCAAGATTATCATTAATTGCATGTTACAGACCATACTGTGAAGTTGCAATAAATCATTTTTATAGCATTTAAATGGAATTCTTTTGAATTTGAATTGAAACCGTGTAAATAGACGAACAGTGACCGTAGTGTCTGAACAAATATATCCACTTGTATCATGAGTGATCAATAATCAATAAAACACCATCATTAAACTGAACAAATCTATATGAAGTATTTCAAGAATTGTAGTGTTCTCGGCATAAAACGATAATTGGACAACAATTTTTATAAGTCAGAATCATAATCAATATTCATTATTACATAACTGGCTGATCAAATTATGGTGCAGATTATCACTTAAATATATCATTCAGAATAAATATACCTTTACCTCTTTTACCTATACGATAATTTTTCGTTGTTGTCCACTGTGATTCTCTCACCTTTGTACATGGCTAAGGAACTTTGATTTGTCGCCCGTTGTGTATCTGGAACAGCCAGAAACAGATAACATTGTTCTTGTTCCTTAGCCTGCCACCCCACCTACACGATAAAAGATATTTGTGACCTATTTGTTTTTATAGGTCCATTGTTATTAGTGGCAAAAGATATTTAAAAATATGTTTGTGGAGTCCGAAAACTATTTATATATGTTCCTTTCGGCACCCAGATTTTTTTGACTTTGAGAAATTTTGTATTCGCGCCTTTTGGAACCCAAATTGGAATTGTTTTCACATGTTTGGGCCTATACCAACAATTATTTTGATGGTGTCCTATTTTTCTACAAATTGTGCACTCAGATTTGACTTGATTAATTTTGCTTTCAACACATTCAGATTGATTATACCCAAGTCCTTGTCTAACAGGATTAAAAAATTTGTTTTCCTAATAGCATATTTAACAGTTTTTCACTTTTGGAAAAATTTTCTAAAGTTGTAGAAAATTATTGGATTTGTGTTTTGAGAGATTCATTAAATAATTGAGTGCAGTTTTTAAAAGAATTTCCTCTCCTAGTATTTTCACTTTCTTTCAAAATCAAAATTTTATTTTTAAGAGATTTAATTCTAATTTCTAAATTTTTAATTTCATCTTCGAAGGTTGGACACTTGTCACACTTAGGGCTTTTGATTTGATAGTTTTTGACCAATTGATCTAGCTGTTTATTTCAATCTATCAAAGTGTCTCTTTGTGATTCAATTTTAGCATATTTCTCCCTAAGTCGTTCAAAACAGCCATTTACTTCGTGGAAATATATAAGTAATTCTGAGTGAGTAAGTTTTGATACCTCACTCGGCTTATCATCATCATCGCTATCAGTTATATCACTTCGAAGGCACAGATCTGCTTCTTCACTATTACTGCTAGTACTTTTATTATCATCATCATTTGTATTCCACGTGGCTGCAAAACTTCTTCTTTTCGATTCTTTTCTTGGCCGTGTCGATTCTGAGGACAATTGGGCTTGATATGGCCGGGTTTATTACAGTTGTGGCAAATGATCTCTTACTCGTCTGAGTTGTCTAGTGCTTTGGCTATTCTGCTTTTCAATTGTTGATTTAGAGCTGGATTACCATATCTGCGATTTCACTTTTTGAATTTCATTATTAACAGGGCCAGTTCTGCTGCACCATCATCATCATCATCTTCACATTCGTTTTTTCCTTTGAGAGCTATTGATTTCTTTCGAGTACTACCTCCTTCACGCTCTTACTTGAATTTTATTTCTAGCTCATAAGTGGTGAGATTTCCAATGAGTTCTTCAACTTTGATTTGTTTCAAATCTTTTGATTCTTGAATGGTAGTGACTTTGGCTTCAAAATTCTATGGAAGGACTCTGAGGATTTTTCGAACTATTTCCAACTCTGTGTATGATTTTCCAAGAGCTTTTGATTTGTATACGATATTGGAAAGTCGTCCATACATCTCATTGACATTTTCTTCCTTGGCCATTGTGAAATTCTCGTAATCGCTACTCAGCATGGCAAGGTGAGATTCTTTGACTTGAGCTGTTCCTTCGTGAGTCACTTCGAGTGTGTGCCATATTTCCCTAATTTAAAATTATGACAGCCCTATGTAAATTATAAAGGCCGGCCCAACACAAAGTAGTGTGAACGAATGCCCCTTCTCCTTTTCTTTATTATTGGCCATATCCTTGCTTTACTAAAAAAGGCAGCTTCCTTTCTTCTTTTGTTCCTCTTTCTGATTTAGGGTTTAGCTAAATTGAGGCGTCGCTTGATATTGTTTGATTGTAGAGATGAATGCTCTTTGATTTGGCTTTCTGATTGTTGCTTGCGGTTGCTTAAATTTGTCGAGCACGTATGCTTTGTATAAAATTGGTACGTGATGTTCCTTTTGGTTTCAATTATGCTCAACTTTTGATTCAGGTTGCTGAATTGATTTTGTATACACTGAATTTTGTCTTCAACTTGAATGGTTTTTTGAATGCAGATGATGATAGGGTTAAATAGGATTCGAAATCCTGAAATTTCATTCGAATTGAATTCGTCTGATAATTTTTTCTACCATTGATTATTACTTAAATGCTTGTTATATGTACTGACTAGTTCAATTCTTATATCTTCGTTACTTGATTGTCACGGCTTGTTTGATTCTGATTTTCGTTTTCTTGGCCACCATGGCTCTGACTTTCTAGCATTTGAATATATGAAATTTGTTTTCCTCTATGACTTTGACATTGCTTTGATATTGAACTGCAATTGTCTTAGACTTGGTTTGGTTGAACTTGCTACTGTTGTTGATTTTTATATAAACCTGCTAATTGACCCACGGCTTCGTCATTCGAATTTGTTACATTATTTTTGTAATTGTTGTTCCATGATTTGAAGTCTGTAGTTTGTTGTTTTCTTCTATCCACACATCTTTGATATATTAACTCGAATTTATCTTCGAGTTACACTACAGTTTTCTCTATTGTGTATCATCATGCTTGTTGCTATGATGTTTTGAACTGTTACATATATGTGTGTACTTGGTTCTACCTTTGTACATTTTTCTGCACTGCTTCAATTTCCGGTCTTCAATGATGATATTAGTCGAGTAGTCCTGTTGCCCGACCTTTGTTGCCTTTGATATTACTTTCAAGTGGACTAGTCTTGTGTAGTTGATCATTCGAGTTGTTGTATGCTTCGCTTAATATCTTTACATTATGTGTAGTTGTTTGGTTCAATGTGTACATCATATATATGTTAGTGGTCTTTGTGCAGCCTTCTTTGGCTTGATGCCTTGGCTTATCGAACTGTTTATAAGTTTTGTAGCTCTGTCTTTGACTTGACTTGATTCTCTGTTACTTGACCATATTTAGCTGTTGATCTGGTCTAGTGCATTTGTGTTGACATTGACCATTTGTTCACATTGTCCGGATTAGTGTAGTTTCATTGTGGCTTCACTTTGAAGTTCATGTGTACATTTGGATTGCACCTGTGTTGAATCCAGCTTATAGCTCGGGTTTGACCTTGTGCTCGTGTCGTGAATTTATTTGTAGTGCACTTGAGTTGAACCTAGCTTTTAATTGGGTTTGACCTTGTGCTCACCTGTCTCTGTAATTTTATCAAGTGTACATTTATGTGCATGGCCTTGTGACATGTACAGTGATACACTGTGCATGTCACAAGTTGTTCATGTTTGATGAATTCAAAATTAAATGATGACAAACAACCCATATAACTGAGGCAAATGATATTTTCAAAAATCGTTTTATTTTTCATTGCAAAAATATTTCTTTTTCAATTTTGTTGCATCGGTGTGTATATTTGCAGATTGCTCAGATGTTGGATTCAATCTGGAATAGAGTTGAAGATCACATACGAGTGAACGAGTAAAATGTAGTGTATGTAATGCGAAGTGATTGGAATTATAATGTAATTCAAATTTGTATATATATAGTGAGAGCTCAAATTTGTACTATTCAAAATTGTAATAAATATTTTTTTGAATAAAATATCCTTTGAATTTAAATTCTATGTTATTTAGTTTATTTAGCAAATATTTATATAATGATGTGAAAAATAAAATAGTAGACTAAAAAATACATTTAAATGAATATATATGCTTATTATCATCAAACGAAAATCATATACTTGCATATTCAACAGGCGGTTCGTTACAGTTGGTATCAGAGCTCTGGTTTAGGCAAAACTTAGCATATAGAGTAAATTAAATTGCAGAATCACCTTCGTTTGAGCTTAAATTTCTCTTCTTTGATTAGGACTTCTTTTGAATTTCGAAACCTTCCCTTTTTTTCGAAAATTCATTCTTGTCGTCTCCTGTTCACGTTCTTTTGATACTGGAGCATCCCATAGCTCCAACCTCAACTGTCAACTTCATCCTTTGTGCGAGTAATCGCATCGATGGTCCCACCAACCTGAATATGATTGATAAAGTGGTGAAACTCCTTTACAACAGGCATCGATTCACCGAAGATTTCTATGTCCTCGGTTTACGACGCTATTATTTCTTGCAAAGCCTGAACCATCTCTAATAGATGATCAGGGTAATAACCTAGTAATCTTAACTCCACTCCGATAATCAAAGATTATCCTGATATTGAGTGAAGTCACTTCTCTTCCCTTCAAGCGAGAAATTGAATTTCCACATCGATCTTATTCCTGGAATCTCGGTTGACTCGGTTAAGGTCACTTGCGATTTATATTAGTTTATCATTTTCCTCCTTTGTAATCTAATTATCTTACCTTCGTCTCGAGCCTATCTTCCTTATTAGAATTCTCTCTGATTAGAGTCCCTCTAGATTTGAACCTCTATCCTTGTTCTAAAATCCTTCTTTGAATCATCGGGTGAGGGAGTGTATTTGTAATTAACATAAAAATGTTTATATTGTGTTGTTTGAGTTGTTAAGGTTTGGGGTTTCGATTGATTCTTCTTATCAACGCTATCGATAAGAATTCCAAAACACTTGAACAGAGCAAATTGATACAATATTGTTTTAAAATTGGTAAACGATATAAATTTTGTGTATGATTTTATTGTATATATAAGGTATAAATTTCTAAAATTAAATAGTTAAATGAATTGATTGTTAGAAATGATAATATTTTATTATCATTTATTATTTGTAAATTATTGACAATTGCAACATGATATAAATAAATGAAATTACAAAACATGGTTATAAATTTGATTTATAAATGAAATGAATTTAAATTAAGATTTTTAGAATTAAATTTTCGGTGCTTTTCAAAATTTGGACTTCAAAGTTTGAAAATTATATTATTCATAAGTATTTTTTAATAGAAATTGTTTTCAAGAATTTTAAAATAAAGCAAGTCAGTACTCTTTTCTTTTGTCGTTGGAAAATAATTTCGGTGATGACTGCAGGATCATCGACATTCATTTTTGAGTCTCGAAGTGGAGAGGCCCCTTAGTAGCTTTGCTACACTTTTGTTTTGGGAAAAGAATTTGATTTGAATTTTTTTAATATGAGTTGATTTATAAAATTACATATGTATATAATTATTTCATAGTTGGTTGAAGTGAAACCAGAAATTTGAATCTTAAGTTTTAAGAAATGGTTTCAATTATTGAAATAAAGTGAAATTTTTGAATAATTGGAATATCTAAAATGATAAATGAAATTTATAACAAATTGGAAAGGTTGAATTTGAATAAAGCTTATTTGTATAATACTAAATTTCCTTCTAATATATATAACTTGCCTAAAATATTCAAAAAGTTGAAATGTTAGGGAGAATATATAATCGAAGGTTATACAAGAGAAATAAAGTAATAAATTGTTCAAACTAAAATTTGGCTTAATATAAATGCTGAAATAAAAGGAAATTTGTATAGTATTTAATTACACTCAGAACCTTAATATAACTTACCCAGAAATAGTTAAATGTTAATGAGAATAGATAATTGAACAATATACAATATAAATGTGAGCAACAATTAGATTACAATACAAATTTCTGGTCTGTTCCCTGGCTTGCCAGAGGCCTTATATTGTGCAACACCATGACTTATGATGAAGTTCAAATGACTGGTATCCCTACGAATGTTGCTGTTGTCTCTTATATTAGGAATGGTCTTATTTCTCTGCCTCCTTCCAGCTAGCAAAACATCAACAGACAATGGTCTCCTTATAACTTATCTTCCTATGTGCATGCTACACATGATGAATATTTTTGGACTGATTCTATAAAGGAGCACTCTATAGCCTCTATATATAATCTCCTATCTCCTCTAGTCACGTGTGATAGATTCGTTTGGAATAAAAGAATTTTGATAGCTCATAACAGTGAAAAACTCAATTTCATGCTGTGGAAAACATTAAAAAATGCCCTGCACACCAAAGCAAATATGAGAAGGAAAGGCATAAATGTTAACTCCTCTTGCTGCTTTTGTCATACTGCAGTTGAAGACACTCTCCATATCTTCTTTGCTTGTCCGTTCACCAACTTTATCTGGACTAAGATTAAGGGAAGATGTGGCTGTCTACAACCTGTGTTAGCCAGTTAAATTGAATGGTTAAACATACTAAAGGATACTAAGTTGAAAACTGCTTCCACCTATGAATTGTTGATCTACTTAAAGGTAAATGTTATGGCGGTATGGAGGGAAAGAAATGAAATTATATTCAATAACAAGCGACTCTGAAGAATGGAATTGTTCCACTGCATCTGCAGTGAAATAAAACATGTCATGATTCTATCTCCCTACCACTTTGACCCCCATGTGGTTGATTTGTGGTCTTGAGCTCTCTTGACTGATTGTTTATCAGTGATTTTATTCTGTGCTTTTTTCCTAGTTGTCTCTGTTTTTTTCCTTTTATGATTGTAAGAATTCTTTTTATTGATTATAAATATATGGTAGGGGCCATTTAACCCCGCTGGCTTTACCAAATAAGATGTCCAAAAATGATATTTTGTTATGGGAATTTATAAAAAATAAATTAGATAATAAATTGAACAATAAAAAGGGAATAAATTGGTTAAATAATAAATAGTTATTAGAAATGTTTATACACTTAATATATGTTGCAAAATATGTTAAGTGGAATAAATTGAATAATAACCTCGGAAAGAGAAAGGATTAATTTGTTGAATAAATTATGATTATAATAATGTTTATACACTTAATTTATGATTATTGAAAATGTTAATTGAAATAATTGAATAATAAGATAATGAATAAATATATTCGTGTTTAGAAATAGTTAAAATTGAATTATAAATGACATTAACTTAAGTGAACTCAAATGGATTAAATAAAAAAGTTAAATGAAATAAATTTGGTTTTCAAAGAAATTTTGTAACAAATATTAATAAATTGAAACAAATCAAAATGAATGAAAATACCTTGAACTGAAATCAATTAGTTAAATATGAACCAATTTTAAAATAAATGAAATTTATATGGTTTTGAGTTAATTGTTTTATTTTGTATTTCAATCTATTTTTCTTTCTAGTTGTTTCCATTCTCCTACCTCCTTCCTTTTTGGGGACGAAAAATTTTGAGTGGGGGAGAGCGTAACGATCCGTAAATTTTAACGGTTTAATAACGTAATTAATGGAAATTTTATGAAATTTTAAATAACTTAATTTGGAAATGAAAAGATGATATTTGGAATACGTCTACTTAAACATAGCAATGGTAAATTTTCATTGGATAATATGGAAGTTTATTTTGTTGTATAATTTTAATTAATTTAAATCAGTTAATATTTGATGATAATAAAATAATTCTCAAACCTGAATATTTTGATATAATAAATTTGTAAATCAACTTCTGAGTGAGACGTCATATTTAATTTTGCCAAATTTGGACTACTATTGCTCCGTTTATCTTATTTTCGGCGTTTTAGCAGCGTTTTCAGTACCGAATATCGACTTTTGATAGTTCGGTCATATCACCGATATCTATGTACCATTTTGTTCGTCTTGTTGTGCTGATCTCCGCAGTATATTCATTTGTGCATTTCGTAGTCTAGTATGTCACGAGAACCGTGAAACGGTCAGCCCTATTAGTATCCGTTCGAGTCCATTTGTTTTCCATGACCATTATATTGCCCACGTGAGAAAATAAATAGCCACTCATCTTTATTACTTGTTGAGTCCAACCTATTGATGTTTGTTATTCCACCAGTTCGATATTATTTTTTGATTAAATTTCCCCGGCTCATTAAATCTGCTCTTGTTTTGAAATAATAAATATAATGTAAAACTATATATTTACATTGAAACTGCTTCCTTACGGGTGCCTGCTTTTATTATGTACGGAAGTCCAATGTTGGCGTTTGATATCCTATCGTTTTAATTTTCCTTTTCAATTTATAATCTGTTCGCATTGCCTTCTGTTCTTCTTTATATCTTCAATTGAGAAAGTATAATATTATAGAACTTTGCATTCCGTATTTTGATTCGTGCCCTTGATCATCAATGTCAGAGCGTCCCCCTTCCCACCATATATTATTTCTGCCCTCTTCATCTTTGCTTAACCAACGCTCCACTTCACAGCCAAGTACATCGCAATACCTCTGCCTCGCCGAGCTTGGCTATGCTACCACCAACCGATGCCCACCTCACCTCCGATCCGTCTCTCCTCCTTCCCCTCGTGATCAAGCGGCTAAGTATATGCCTTTATATATATATATATATATATATATATATATATATATATATATATATATTAAGTTTTAAATATTATAACTATATATTATAAGTTATATTTATGGGGTTGAGTTGTCTGCATATGTTAGTTGATCAATAGCCTCATATATGTATTTGCTTTCGTATATATATCATATTGTACGTGTCTTCTTGCTTCTTAGTTATACTTTGTTTCCCTGCAAACATCGTATTTGATTTTAATAATGTAAGTGTCGACGTGTATATAATATATATGTGATAAACAAAGAAAGAACATTTTTGTTCTTTTGTTTCGTATATTAAATAAATAAATATATATATATATACACACACACACACGAGTTATATATGATCTGCATATAATTGTTTAACACGCATACATATTGGATTGTCTGCATAATATTTCTCTCTTTTGCATGTTTTTCGATAGCTTTTATATATTTGATATACACACACACACACACGCATATATTTGTCTGCATATAATTGTTTGCATATATAGTAGCATGCGCTTTTACATTCAATTGTTATTTTATATTTATAATGTCTGCATATATATAACAAGCATAGTTGTAGTATTCTAACTTTGTATGTATATAATCGAATTTTTTTTGTGTTATCTTAGCTGTACTGTCTTGTTTAAAGGTATACGTATACCAAAGGTCTTACTTTTAATATATATACATATAAGGTATAGAAATTTTGGGTATATGTTTTCTTTATTTTAATTTTTGGTTTGATAATATATATGATTAAAACTAAATATTGATTTCAAAATATAATATGTAGGTAAGTATACATATGTTTATATACCAGTTTATGTAGTCTATATATACTTTAGTCTAGTCTTGTATATTTGTAGAGACTTATTTTATAGATGTTTAGATTTAACATTGATTTTGAAAATATGTAAAGATATTTTGTTTCATTTTGTTTTATTTTAATATGAGTAAGTATTAGATTTTTTAAAATTTATATATATTTGTCTCCATCGATTATCGGATTCCAACCTAGCTTTGCCTTGTTCATAGACTTCGTATTTATTGTGTTTTGCTTTTGGTTTCGCCGCTGTCCAAAATTGATCGCAGTAGTTGGTTGCTTTGATCTGTTGCTTATCCTTGTGCTTATCAGGTCTTCTCTAGCCTCGAAAGGTGAGCAATCACTCACGATTAACATTCTTATATTTAATAAATTTGATTTCACTTGAAACGACAATTGAAATAAGCTGTTAAATTTGAATTGCTAGTTATTAAATTTTTAAATATGATATGCCATTATCTGTAATTGTTCACCTGTAATATGACAGCATATCTTACTGTATATATTTTATTTAATTTATCACTTATGATATATGCCTATTATCGATATGTTATATTTTATCATATTTGTTCTCACTCTGCAAGTTCCCTATTAATTTAGAATTCCCTAGTTGAAATGATACATACCCGAATGATTTCGTAGAATAAGGGAAAATCGTTATGGGTTGAAATGATAAACCCAAGCGATTTTCATTGATTTTGAAATTTTTGGGATTGCAGGTTGAAATGATATATACCCATAAATATTTAAATCACGAATTGAAATGATAAATATCTGCATCACTCGACCATAGGATAGAAAGTTATATATGGACACCATTGGTTTATATTTCGAAAAAATGATTTCCAAAGGTTGAAAGGAAATATATGGGTTTTAATAATTGTTTTATATAATATTTATAAACGTAATTTCTATATGTGAATAAGAATTTAGATTTAAATTTATATGTTTTGGAAATTTTAATTTTTAAGTTAGTTTTGAAAAATATAAAATTTAAGACTTTCTTATAGTTTTATTATTTTGAAAATATATAAAATAAGATTTAATATGAAATAAAATTAATAATAAGATTTAATTTAATAAAATTTAATTTAATTAATATATAATATGTTTTAAATTATTTATATAAAAATTTATATTGACATTTTAAAATATATTTATAACTTTAATAAAAAAGGTTGGAAAGATAAATCGGTTAATAATTGAAATTAAGAAAGAATTGATTTAAACTTATTAGTTTTGTGATTTTGAAAGATATGATTATAGCTTGATTTATAATTTAATTTGATAAAAAGTGATTGAATGAATATTCTCAATTTTGAATGAGATTAAGATTGAATATTTAATTTTGATTTAAATATATGAATTGGGATTTAAATAAATTGTTATAAAAATAATTAAGGGAGTAATTTCCAACTGAATAAATTTAAAGTTAAATGTTGAAATATGAAATTTATATTGTAAATATTTGAATATTTAAACTTAAATCTTTGAACGTTAAATTGAAATGGTTAATCTGGAATGGATTTAAATTGAATTTTTAAATTTAAATCAATTTGCGAAATTGGAGGAAACTAATTTTATTGTATAAAGTATTTTATTTTAATATATAAACTATTTTAATTTATAACTATTTGTTATACATATACTATTTTCAATATGGAAACTGTATAAGTCGAAAGTTTTATGATTTTTAAAGTGTTATGATTTCAAAAGTGTTATGATTTCAAGTGTTATGATTTCGAAAGTGATACAAATTTTAAAGTGTTACGATTTTGGAAATGAATATTATTTTAAAGTGAAAAATAAAATTGAATTGATATGGTTTTGAAATGAATATGATATTTTGGTTTTGAAGTATGAACTATATGAAAGGAAATGACCACGGTGTGAAATAAGCGTTTGGTTGTTAAAGAGACCGGGATCGGATATTGTCATACCTCTGCCAATACCGAAAATCACTTTAACAACTGTGTACATGGTTGGAGATTCTAGAATGAAGCAGGATGGTTTGGTGACGATTCTATATGGTATTTACGTAGCCCTGACTCCCGTGAGTCAGCTTGATGTGGCAAAAACAAGAGCCATGCCGGGCCAAGTGAGGTCATTCCTCTAATCGGACACATTTCTTCGATACCATTCTATTGCTTTTGTGATTTGATTGGGTGCACCTTTGATTTGGAGTGTGTCACGAGGTAGGCGGTAGTAGCTGCTATGCGATACCACCAGTCCGGATCCACAAACGTTATATCTACCTAGACATTGCCTCACGTGCCGTGTCACATATCCTATCACGCCTTCTACGAGTTTGGTTTGTACCATATATATGGAGTGCCCTTTGACAGCCCTCTAGTTTATGGAGGAATTACGGTACTGTATAGACTATGAGAATATGTAAAAATGGGTTAAGGGGGTTATGGGTAACGCTTTAATGCTATTTTAATAGTTTACCTTACTATAGACATATTATAATAACGTATGTTACTACATAGTGGATAGTTCCATGGATCCTTAGAGGATGAAAATCCAAAGCATCCTTTAAGTTACTTGATTTCAATTGACATTTCACTTGAGTTGAATTTATTAATGTAAGAATGTTAATTCTGACTCGAATGTTTGTGTATTTCTTTACGCTCGGGTCAGATTGAGTGTCACAACATTTGAGACTCACCTTTGGAGTTGGAGCTTCACTTGGAGATCCATCTATATCTGTTCAGCTTTTGGCTATCCTATTGTTTTGTTCATACTTATCATCTGTTTGTATTCGAGACCATATTTTATTTGAGATATTCTATTGTATTTTATTTCAAACTCCGATGTTTATATAGTAGCTTCATGAATTACTATTTATCTATTCCGTTGCTTATTGTTATATTACTCTGTATTTGTGATTCTGTGATTGATTTATTTACTGTGTATGTTGAGTTCTGCCAAATATAAATTAACAATCTGTTGTTTGGAGCAATTCAAGTCCGACATGTGCGGATGCAAATGGTTCGATATAGCGGATCGTTACATTTATGTTGTTTTATTCTATTGTTCTCACACTGGAAGTTCCTTGTTAGTTTAGAAATTCTTTTTGGGTTGAAATGATACACACCCGAACGATCTTATAGATTAAGGAAAACCGTTATAGGTTGAAATAATAAACCTGAGCGATTTTATTGATTTTTGAAATTTTGGGATTACAGGTTGAAATGATAAATACTCGTAGATTTAAATTATTACGGATTGAAATGATAGACATCTGTATCACTTGACCATTGGATAGAAAATTATATACGGACACCGTCTTAAAAATTATATATATTTTTGGAAATTTTGAAATTATAAGTTAAGTTTTAAAATGTAAATTATAAAATTTTACATATTTTATTATTTTTAAAATATATAAAATAAAATTTAAAATAGATTTAGTAATAAGATTTAAGTTAATAAAAATTTAATATAATTTAATTTAATATAATTTAATTTAATTTAATTAGTATATATAATATGTTTTAATATTTATTTAAATTTTATATTAATATTTTTAAAAAGATTTTGTAATAACTTTAATAAATAGTGGTTGGAAATATAAATTAAAGTTTCTTGAAATTTAAATTGGTTTATAATCGAATTTTAATAAAACTGATATGAAACTTATTGATTTGAGATTTGAAAGATATGATTTTTATAAAGTGATAACTTGATTTGATTAAAGGTGATTAGACAAATGTTTTCATATTTAAATAAAATTGAAACTGAATATCTAATTTTGACTTGAATTTGAATTTGAGATTTTATTTAAATGTTTATAAAAAGTGGTTAAGTGAATATTTCAGAATTAAATAAAATGGGGTCAGATATTTAATATTTTAATTTTGATAAATTTGTAATTTGGGATTTTATTTAAATGGTTATCAAAGATGATTTAGCGGATATTTCAAATAAAAATTGAATTTGAATTTTGAAATATAAATGAAATTTATCAATTTGAGTTATTATAAATGTTTAAATATTTACATTTGAAAACCTATTTAATTGAAAGCGGTTTAAATTTGTAGTTCAAACGTGGATTTGAAATCGATATAAATTGAAATGGTTTTTAATGAGAATCTAAATTGAACCTTTAACCCTTGAAATTTTTGAACTGAGATTGGTTTAAGTTTAATTTTTGAACTAAAGTTGATTTGAATTAATTTGGTGAAATTGGAGGATACAATTCTTATTTGAAACTATTTTCGATATAAACTCTTTAATATATATACTATTCTTAATATATAAACTATTTTAATTTATAACTATTTCAATACACACACACACTATTTTCAATATTTAAACTATTTAAGTTAGAAAACTACTTTAACAACGGTGCACGTGGTGGAGATTTCAGAATGAAGTAGGATGGTTTGACGAATGATTCTATACGAGGTATTAATGCAGCCCTGACTCCCGCAAGTCAGCTTGATATTGCTAAACTAGGAACTATACCGGACCAAGTGAGGTCACACCTCCGATCAAGCGTACTTCTTCGATACCATTCTATTATTTTGTGATTTGATTGGGTGCAACTTTGATTTGGGAGTGTGTTTCGAGATGGACGGTAGTAGCTATTATGCATTACCACCAGTCCGGGAGTGCAAACGGTAACATCCTACCCTGGCATTGTCTCGCGTGCCTTATCGCATGCCTTATCGCACCCTCTAAGAGTTTGGTTTGTACTGTACCTATGGAGTGTGTAGGATCTAGATTAACCCTAGAGGGGGGTGAATAGGGTTATAGCAAATTTTCTCGATATAAACACAGAAACAAACTGCAGAAATAAATATGCTGAAAATTAAATCACAGACAAAATTTACCCAGCTTCGGCAACCCCTGCCTACCGCTGCATTCCCAGATTTCTATTAGAATTAAACAGTATCACGCTTACAAACACTCTACTAGACTCGCAAACCTTTTGCTCCCGCTCACAAACACTCTACTAGACTCGCAAACATTTGCTCCTGCTCACAAACATTCTACTAGACTCGCACACCCTGCTCCCGCCTTTAGAGTTTCGCTTACTCGCAAACTCTGCTCCTGCCTATAGAGCTTTGCTTACTCGCAAACTCTGCTCCCGCCTATAGAGCTTTGCAAACTCGCACACCCTGCTCACTGAACTAATTCTAACTAGACAATCTGACACTACCTACTCCCTAGGTGGTGATTTACCAAGTTTTGATTTGAAAAATAAAAACAACAATTAAACGACAAATAATTACAAACACTTAAACCCTATTTAAAAATATACTAAAGCCCTTTTAAAATACGGCCGGCCCTTTTCTTTATTTTAGCCCGGTTCTTCTTGCTCGTTCCTTTTTGAGATGGCGGCTTGTTCTTCTCTGCATCTAAATTAGGGCTTCGGCTCTTTTGCTATTTGCTTCCAAAATTAGGGTTTTGTAAATTTTGAAGATGCCGACTTTCATCCGATCGAATATATGTTTTCTCGTTGCTTTCGTCGATCGTTTCCCTCACTGTTTTGCTCACGGCTCTTCAATTTGGATCGAGTTCGTCTCCTTTATTTGGTATATAATTTATCCTTTTGCTTTACTGGATTGATGCTTGAACTCGATGCATAAAATTGCCGATGATGGTTGGGATTTATATGCGTTCGATCTCCTTATATTTCGTTCGTCCAAATATATTTGAATCTGTCATTATTGTTTGATCGGCCATTTGATTATGCTTGGATGCTTGGGATTTTCACTGACTAATTCAAATTGCTTGGCTACCACGGTTTCGAATTGTGACTTGTTCAATTAGCTTGATGCGCACGGCTTCGATTTTGACTTTGCTCGTTTCTTTACCACCACATTTCTGACTTGTTCAACATACTGACTTGGTTCAATTGTGACTTCGGCACTGGTTTTGTGTATGCAAATCCACGTCTTTGAATTTGTTACGTGGTCACCACGGTGTTGAATTCATTTGACTTCGGTTTTGATTGAACTTATTGCTGTAGCATACTTGACCTGTTTGACTGTCATGTGTTATCATATTGTACATCTCCATCTCGAGTAGCTCTGCATTGTTGGGGCTATGAATTTGTTCGCACTGTAGTATTTCTATTATTGAAATCTCATCTTGTACATCTCGAGTAGACTTCGGTTATGCTTTTCCCTGTATAAGTATTTCTGCATCTCATGTTGTAGTTATTGAAATCTTGAGTTGTTGCTCGGTCCTTGATTGTTTCAGTATTCATGTTGTTGTGCATTTGTATTACTTGTTGTCTGTGTTGTGTAGTAGCTGTGGTCTTTGTTGTTGTAGCATGCACTCATTGTTGTTTCCAGTTGCACTTGGTCATTTTGTTCATCTGTATCATGCTTTGGCTTCACTGATGCTGCACTTGGCCTTGCCTTGGTTCTGGCCATTCCTTGTTGCCTTGTTGCAGTTTGATTACTGAACTAGTTCTGGGTACATTGCAATATTGAGATGTTTGCATGTCAGTTGTATCACTTGTCCCATATCTTGTGCTCGAGCTCTGCCATACTTGCCCAGTTTACACAGATGCTCCACTTGTTCATTTTGTTCAAGTGTACTTGTCTTCATTCTGGTTGTTACAGTCCTATGCAGTTCATGTTGCCTTGACTTTGGTTTGTACTGGTGCACTTCTGTTTGCTTTCATGTTGGTGGCATTGTGTCTTAGCTTTGCTTGTGCATTGCCTCATACATATTGTCACTGTTTAATATTGTTTGCATTGCAGTTGTATTTGCTTTGATGCTGGTTTGAGGCTGTGTCATGTTTGAACATAGCATTCATGTGTACTTTTGATTCGCACCTGAGTTGAATCCAATTTTAAAACTCGAGTTTGACCTTGTGCTGAGAGTTGTGACTTTTATGTTATTGCACGTGAGTTGAACCCGGATTTTCATTTGGGTTTGACCTGTGCTCACCTGTCCTTGTAAATCAATCAAGTGTACATCGGTGTGCACGGCCTTGTGGCATGTACAGTGATACACTGTGCATGTCACACTGTTCGTGTGTGATGAATTCAAATGTAAATTATGACGAACAACCCAAATAACTGAGGCAAATAATATTTTCAAAAATCATATTTTATTTTCTGTTGCAAAAATATTTCTTTTTCAATTTTACAGCGTTAGTGAATTGTAACGACCTGCCTTTTTGGACAGTATAACCGACGCTCAAATACCCATGTCGATTCCAAACCATTCAAAAGGGCAGATAGTTATTAGGGTAAATAAGAAAAGAAAAGAAGAGAAATAAAGGAAATGAAACATCACAGAATCTCGCAGCGGAACGATAAAATATAATAGTCAAATAAACAGTTCATGAAGCTGTCTACTATACTTTGACAATTATATATACAACGTTTATCAGAGTTTATACATATACAACAGAACAATTAAATAATGCAGCAGATAACATGATGCAAGGGTAATAATAGTAATAGTATACCAAATCGTCGTCTTCGTCCTCCAGAATAGATCTTCAAAAATCTGAAAAACTCAGGACTGACCCGAGCGTAATGAAAAGACAAAACACTCGAGTCAGGACTAAAATATCCTTATGAAAGTTAAATCAATCATAAATAAATATGAGTGTAACGGCGTCGGAGATGTTTACGGGGTTTGACACCTCCTATCCAGTGTCAACGTGCGTGCAATAACTCAAGAGATGTTACGGGATTTTCCATCTCTCAAGGGTCCGTGAAACTATCTACTATGTAGTAATATACGCTAAGTAGATAATGCCTATCAGTAATATAAAGTATCAAAATAGCATTAAGGCGTTACCATAATCCCCCTTAACACATTTTATATTCCCAAAAGCATATACAAGACCGTAGTTTCCCCAAAACCGGAAGTCACCAGAGGGCAATCCATATACTCAAGGTACAAATCAAAAACGTAGTGGTCGCGAATAGGATAATCAGTATGACAAGGTATATGAGGCGATACCAACTAGGATACTAGTAGTTGCGTGATCCGGACTGATGTTGGGCATAGCCAGCAGCTACCCCAACACCACGAAAAAACACTCCGAAATCAAGGGGTGCACCCAAATCGCATCACAAATGTAATAGATATGGTATCGAAGAAGTGTGTCCGCTAGAGGTGGCGAACCTCAATGGCCCGGCGCGGCTCCTGTTTTAGTCATGTCAGGGGTCATCCAATATCGTTCTCTTTCTTCAGTCAACGCGTTCACCAAACCATCCACTTCATTCTGGATCAACACTCCGCGTATAATAGTTATTAAAGTGGTGTTCGGTATCGATAGAGAGTATGTCCATATCCGATCCCGGTCTCTTTAATAACTACGTATTATTACACCTTTGGCTCATTATATTTCAAATCGATTCATAATTGATATCAAAATATCATGTTCGCTTCAAAAATCAAATCCATTTCAAATATCGTCGTATCCTTTCAAATATAAGATCTCGTTTCAAAAATCGTTTTTCGCATCAATATCTCATTTCGGTTTTCAAAATCATTTCGAATTTCAATTTAGGTTGCAACTTCATTTAACTCAATTCGTATTTAAATTCAAGTTTTAAATATAAACATTTCACCTTATTAACCAGCTTGAAATTTTTAGAAAATAGTTTAAGTAGTTTAAAAGTAGTTTAAATAATTAAAATAGTTAAAAATACTTAAAATCTTTAAAATTGATTTAAAATAGATAAACTAGTTTAAATAATTTAAATTGGGTTAAGTAGATTAAAAATAGATTAAAATAGTTTAAGTATTCAAAATGTTTATATAACAGAGTAATTTGGAAAAACAAATTAAAAGAGCTTCAAAACCAATCCGTTTCAATTATAACCTCCCAATTCAAATAAATTTCAATTTCCAATTTACCGATTCAATTTCTATTTCAATTCAAATCAATGTTAACTTTGACTTCAAATTTATTCAATTCTATATTCACCTTCAATTTCTTCAATTTCAATTTATATCGATTCGGAGCTTGATTTTCAAAATACCCATTTGTAACACTTAACAAAATTATTCATCAATATTCAAGTTTAAATCCAAATTTCAATATATGATTCATTTCCAAGCTCGATTTCAAAATATCATTTTTATATCACTATTACTTAGTAATATTCAAAGCTCGAATTTTAGGTTAAATCTTTATACAAATCAATTTTCGACATTCAATCATATCCAATTTTCAAATTTAAAGTCTAAACTTAATTATTTAATAAAATTCCTTTAACCAAAATTTATTTCAACCTTCCAAACTAAATTTTCGATGAATTCAATTTCTATAAATCGATTTCTATTTATAACTTTTAAATCAAAACATTTAAATATATTTCAAATCGACGATTTCAAAAATTATTAATTTAGCCAATTCGGTGTCCGTATAAAATTTTCTATCCTATGGCCAAGTAGGTATTTATTTCAATTAAATGTCAGGGATGAGTATATATTACTTAAATTAAATCACAGTATCATATGTATGCATAACAGGTTATATATAAGCAAATAAACATCCAAACATTTAAATATCAACCAATAACGTCCATCAAAATACATCATCCAATAGACAATACAATACATGGCAATTTCATAGTTATCAATGTCAGGTAATTTAATCGCAATTCAATTTTGATTTCAATTTAACTGTCAACTTAATTTTTCAACGGTTAATTCAATTGACAAGCTATATGACAATTAAATTTTTTATTTAACAACGACAAATAAAAATATAACACTTCATAATGTCAATTTAACTAGCATAAAGATATTTAGTACGTTGTGAGCGTTATAAAACACTCACCTTGATTTTTACGATTTTAAATCAAATCGAACGACGTTCGATTTAACTCAAAATTTTCTCTAGCTCCAATCGATTCCAATCCATCTCCATAGCGTAGTGCTCGACAATACGAACGCAATGCAACTTGTTTCGTGCAATTCCGACCTCGTATGACAAAGTTATGATAGTTTAAAGTTTATTCGAATTATAACATAAATAATTTACAATTCATATTATCTTCTAACCCAAACCATCTGGACCGTTGATCTAGCTCATTGAATCCAGGCCGTGCACGCATTTTCCCCCCTTCTCTCCCGTTCGCTCGCACCCAGGCACTTCCACGCGCAAAGAACCCAACATCGCCCATTAGGGTTACATGCCGCAACCACCTCGCTACACGAAACTCCATCACACTAGCGCCAAATCGAAGCCCTCGTCGCGAGCCACCATTGGCCAGGAGGTAGTGAAGCTCGGCTGTACCCATGCTCTAGAAAACGTGCCCAAACGTGCCGACTTCGTGGACGAATTGCAGACAATCCACCAGCTCGATTCAAATCACCACCGTTGAATCTCAAGATCTCGGAGTGCTCTACAATATTGCTGTTGAAAGTTTTGTGAATAGTTGCTTGGATTCGAAGAAATTGAGGGAGGAAGGAGAGATGATTTCGGCCATTAACCTGAAAGTGGCGGCCGGCTTAGAGAATTAGGTTTTCTTTTTTTTTATTTTGTGAATAAAGGGCTATTTATAGGAAACGACGAATATTATTTATCCGGCTTCTCCAAACTCCGAACTTCGCGCGGTAACTGACGTTCCTAGGGTTTATCCCGCGTTCCGGACACAATGGAATAGGTTTCGGAAGCTAATTCGATCGTATGTGTGAGTTACGGAAATAAACGATCAAATTTAAATTAAACCGATTAAACGAATTTCTAGGCGTTTTGGCTCGCCCTGGACAAACGATAAACCCGATTGACTTGAAATTCGAAATCTTACAAAAATATCACATTACGGATCCGATGAAACTGGTTTCGTCGAAATCCGAGACCGTTTGAAAAATGACTATTTTAACTCGCCAAATTAATATTAAAACAATTTCAACGCGTTTCGAGCTGCCACGGTCAAACGACAACTCCGATTGCTACGAAAATTGAAATTCGATAATAACTAACTATTACGGATCCAATAGAACTAATTTCGTCCAATTCTGAGACTGTTCAAAATTTGGCTATTTTCCAGTCGATAATTAAATATTAAAATATCCAATTTTCACAAATAAATTTTAAATTCAGTTTTAAAAGTTCTATAACATCACTACAACTCCAATATGATAAAATAAAATTTTACAAATCATTTTTAATCATATTAAACCCGTTATTCAATTATCCAATAAATTCCAATTTTAAAATCTTATTAACTCCATTAAAATCCAAATATAACTTACATTCACTTTGGAAACCAATTTGAATCATATTAAATCAAATTTCAAATATTCACTCTATTTTCATATATTGAATTTCAATATCAAATTAATCATATCAAATTCGAAATTTAATTTATTCAAACATTCATAATATTAAATTTAACAAATTTTGATTATTCTTAAATCACCATCTTTTGAAATATTCAAAACGAACTTATAAAATTTAACAAATTCAAATTATAGAACAACCATTTTCATTAAAACAGTTATTCAATTCCCGTTATTAAATTATTCAATAATTTCTGAATATTTAATTTAAACAATTTCGATTATCTAATAATTCATTATCTTTTGAAATATTGAAATTGAACTTATAAGATTCAACTTTTAAAACCAATTCACAATTTAGAACACTATTTTCATTTTACAGTTATTCAATTATTCAATAAGTTTTAAATATTTAATTTAAACAATTTACGTGTTCAATATTCAATATTTGATTTAAATAGATTTCACTTATCAATCAATTACTCAATTATACCCAATGAATTCAACCTTTATTATCCTATTCAACTATTGATTGCAAAGGCATTCACTAAGTAGCTTTTATTTTTCATTACTTGGATAATTATTGTTGCAATTCATTCCAGTTATTATTATTCCAAACGAATTACAAATTTTCTCTAACCTTAAATCACGAAATCTTATTAAATTTGCTATTTTAATTATCGAAAATTTACGAGTCGTTACACTCTCCCCCACTCAAAACTTTTCGTCCTCGAAAAGGAAAAGAAGGGAAAAGAAACTAAGTAAAGAATTCAACATTTGATATATTTTATTCAAAATTATCCACTTATAAAACAATGAAATTCCATTTATAAATCGTTACTACACTTCCACTAACTTACTCCGAACGGCTTTCTAAATTTAAAAGTTAGTTATCAAAACAGGTTATAAAAAATTTTAAAACTTGAAAATTTTTCTAACACCCGGATTTTACGGAAAATTTCGGCAGAGTCTCCTTTGCGCGGCTCGATCTGTACAACTACAAAACGCCTCAACGGGCCCCAAACCAACAAAAGAAAATCCAAAAGCCAAGTGGCTCATCAAAAATCACCAAATCCAATGATAAAATAAACATGTACCTTATATTTTTTATTAGTGGGCATATACGAATAATATAGCGCAAAAGCGAGCTCCAAATGCGAAGCAAGCGCAATCCGCACCTACTAAACACTCAACAAACTATGAGAAACATGCATATATGAAAATAATATCAATATACATCATATAGCAACATAACAACTACATGTGCCAACATAGCAAGTGCAACAAAACAACAAATGCAACCATCAATCAACTATCATCCAACTATCATCCAACAAATCCATAACCAATCAATATAAATTCACTTCTCATTAATATTTATTGACTTGGATTTCAATTTTAATCATAGTTGATTCATTAACGTTGGATTTTACTAACATTCATTCTCAATTCAATTGGTTAACATTCCCAAATTTATATTTACATTACTTCACTTCCAATTTGAATCAAACTAAATTATATTTAAATTCATTTAACTTCCAATTTGATTTCAGTGATTTATAGCTTCCAATTTCATTAACACTTAATGAATTATATAAAATCAACTAACAATCATATAACAACCAAATCATACCCAATATAACCAAATTATTAATTTTACATTCAATTTGGTTTATCTCTTTTATATATATATATATATATCATGTTATATAATTTTAAAAGAATCATTTTATATTTGGCATCTTAAATTTCCAATATTAACTTTAATTAAGTCCGTAAGCTATACATATATCATCCGTGAGCAATATCAATCTAATCGCTTATTCGATCACACAATTTCGCTTCCAAACTGGTATCGTTCACACGACCCTCTAGTGCGGACTCAGATTTGGTTCCTTGATTGGAAACTGTTACTCTCCTTGCATAGCCATATACTATGATAGAGAATTCCAGAATCAAATTAAAAATCCATATCTAGGGTTCTCCGTCGAAAATCGAGTGAAAAATCCTAACTTGGATCGATATAAATCATCTCGAAATTTTGGCCTCGAATTTGGATCAAATCGTTATGCGAATAAACTAATATACGTACAATCTCACGTATTTCCATCCAATGGGTTTCTATCCAATTTATCTATATTAAATTATTTTATTGACTTCTATTTTTTTTTCACTTAATTACTCACAATCCATTATTCAGTTAGTATATTCATTTCTTTACATAGCATATTCTTTGACATTATCTTTTCTTAACATCATATCAAAGAATTTTCTTACTCAAGTTCATTTTAAACATTCCATGTGATTTAATTAAATTCAATTTCATTTCCAATTGATTCTTAGCTATAATAAATTCCTTTGTTTACATTTATTTCATTTTCATAATTTCAGTTAATACAAATTTATTTGTGGAACATTTATTAACGCAGAACATTTTATTAATCATCGCTTTAATTTATAGTCATTCCATAAAAGCCTAACTTCTTATATATGATTTTTCTTAGTTTATAGTTATCTTAAAGGTTACAAATTTAATTTTCTTACAATCCTTTGCAATTTATACTTATTTTCTATAACCAATTTATAAAGATATAATACGATTCGTTTCTTAAGTTCACTTACTTGTTTCATTTATTCATTTATCATTTAATGCTATATTTAAGTATATAACAAATTTTTCACAACCAAAATTTCCATTTACATACATTTTAATTCATTTTGAGCTTTCCTTACTTGTATACTTCAATTACTTCAGGTTCTGTTTATTTATACAATATCTCATTACATATCCAAAACATCATTTTAACTTTTAACATTTGGTAAGTCTTGTTATATGTTATCAGAATGTAATTTTGGTATTATACAAATTTATAGAATTTCATTTTACTTAACTAGAATGTTCACAAATTTAATTTTTTTAAATCCTCTTTACCTTTCAACTTTAAAGTTTTCCCAAAACAATAGCTTAGATATCTTAATCCTCTTATTTTACAAATTCTGGTTATTCACATTTCATTCAAATAATTTGAAAATTATTAATTAACAGAACCTAGAAATTTAAATGCCCGGTTCTTTTCAAATCGTTTGAAATAAACATATATACTTATATCTTTAATATATCAAATCATACCTTTGGAGTTTAAACCAAAACCCATTTACCCAAAATAATTTTGAAGAAAAGCAAATCTTTCTTAGAAGTCTCCCCCACTTTGAGACTCGAAAATGAACGTCGATGATGCTGCGCAGTCATCACCGAAATTATTTCCCAGCGACATAAGAGAGGAGTACTGAATTCATTCTTTCCTTTAAAATCCTTTCAAAATATTTCCATAAACAATTTCCAACTAATATTACTATATATTTTCTTCAAAACTTTGAAAACCATTTTCAAAACCTCCGGGTCTTAAATTCAATATTTCTAATTTAGATCTATTTTAATTTATAAGTCACCTTTATAAAATATTCTTATAGGATTTCACTTTCTTGCAATATTGCACAAGTTGTTTTATCATTGTTTATTTTGTAATAAACCTAATTTATTAACTCGCAATACCCAATTAATGATAACAACCAATATTATCATTCCTAACTACCAAATAAGCTAGATAGATCATAATGAATTTTGAAATAAATTATTTATATACAAAATATACTTAGGGAAAAATTATTTCATTTACCCAATTTAAAACAATACTATGTCGAATTGTTCTGTTTAAGTGTTTAGAGATCCATGTCAATGACGTTAATTACTCGTATTGACCAGAATCCATAAGCCACTCAACAAATCAACCAACACAATATAAAACATTTTATATCACTAACAAATACGCTCTCTCATATACACTCAACTCATTCATATAGTTTACCTCTATTTCAATGAATTATTCCCCACTAGAGCCAAGGTTTATCGCTAAACCAAAGCTCTGATACCAACTGTAACGACCCGCCTTTTTGGACAGTTTAACCGACGCTCAAATACCCATGTCGATTCCAAACCATTCAAAAGGGCAGATAGTTATTGGGGTAAATAAGAAAAGAAAAGAAGAGAAATAAAGGAAATGAAACATCACAGAATCTCGCAGCGGAACGATAAAATATAATAGTCAAATAAACAGTTCATGAAGCTGTCTACTATACTTTGACAATTATATATACAACATTTATCAGAGTTTATACATATACAACAGAACAATTAAATAATGCAGCAGATAAAATGATGCAAGGGTAATAATAGTAATAGTATACCAAATCGTCGTCTTCGTCCTCCAGAATAGATCTTCAAAAATATGAAAAACTCAGGACTGACCCGAGCGTAATGAAAAGACAAAACACTCGAGTCAGGACTAAAATATCCTTATGAAAGTTAAATCAATCGTAAATAAATATGAGTCTAACGGCATCGGAGATGTTTACGAGGTTTGACACCTCCTATCAAGTGTCAACGTGCGTGCAATAACTCAAGAAATGTTACGGGATTTTCCATCTCTCAAGGGTCCGTGAAACTATCTACTATGTAGTAATATACGCTAAGTAGATAATGCCTATCAGTAATATAAAGTATCAAAATAGCGTTAAGGCGTTACCATAATCCCCCTTAACACATTTTATATTCCCAAAAGCATATACAAGACCGTAGTTTCCCCAAAATCGGAAGTCACCAGAGGGCAATCCATATACTCAAGGTACAAATCAAAAACGTAGTGGTCGCGAATAGGATAATCAGTATGACAAGGTACATGAGGCGATACCAACTAGGATACTAGTAGTTGCATGATCCGGACTGATGTTGGGCATAGCCAGCAGCTACCCCAACACCGTGAAACAACACTCCGAAATCAAGGGGTGCACCCAAATCACATCACAAATGTAATAGATATGGTATCGAAGAAGTGTGTCCGCTAGAGGTGGCGAACCTCAATGGCCCGGCGTGGCTCCTGTTTTAGTCATGTCAGGGGTCATCCAATATCGTTCTCTTTCTTCAGTCAACGCGTTCACCAAACCATCCACTTCATTCTGGATCAACACTCCGCGTATAATAGTTATTAAAGTGGTGTTCGATATCGACAGAGAGTATGTCCATGTCTGATCCCGGTCTCTTTAATAACTACGTATTATTACACTTTTGGCTCATTATATTTCAAATCGATTCATAATTGATATCAAAATATCATGTTCGCTTCAAAAATCAAATCCATTTCAAATATCGTCGTATCCTTTCAAATATAAGATCTCGTTTCAAAAATCGTTTTTCGCATCAATATCTCATTTCGGTTTTCAAAATCATTTCGAATTTCAATTTAGGTTGCAACTTCATTTAACTCAATTCGTATTTAAATTCAAGGTTTAAATATAAACATTTCACCTTATTAACCAGCTTGAAATTTTTAGAAAATAGTTTAAGTAGTTTAAAAGTAGTTTAAATAATTAAAATAGTTAGAAATACTTAAAATCTTTAAAATTGATTTAAAATAGATAAACTAGTTTAAATAATTTAAATTGGGTTAAGTAAATTAAAAATAGATTAAAATAGTTTAAGTATTCAAAATGGTTTATATAACAGAGTAATTTGGAAAAACAAATTAAAACGGCTTCAAAACCAATCCGTTTCAATTATAACCTCCTAATTCAAATAAATTTCAATTTCCAATTTACCGATTCAATTTCGATTTCAATTCAAATCAATGTTAACTTTGACTTCAAATTTATTCAATTCTATATTCACCTTCAATTTCTTCAATTTCAATTTATATCGATTCGGAGCTTGATTTTCAAAATACCCATTTGTAACAGTTAACAAAATTATTCATCAATATTCAAGTTTAAATCCAAATTTCAATATATGATTCATTTCCAAGCTCGATTTCAAAATATCATTTTTATATCACTATTACTTAGTAATATTCAAAGCTCGAATTTTAGGTTAAATCTTTATACAAATCAATTTTCGACATTCAATCATATCCAGTTTTCAAATTAAAAGTCTCAACTTAATTATTTAATAAAATTCCTTTAACCAAAATTTATTTCAACCTTCCAAACTAAATTTTCGATGAATTCAATTTCTATAAATCGATTTCTATTTATAACTTTTAAATCAAAACATTAAATAGATTTCAAATCGACGATTTCAAAAATTATTAATTTAGCCAATTCAGTGTCCGTATAAAATTTTCTATCCTATGGCCAAGTAGTTATTTATTTCAATTAAATGTCAGGGATGAGTATATATTACTTAAATTAAATCACAGTATCATATGTATGCATAACAGGTTATATATAAGCAAATAAACATCCAAACATTTAAATATCAACCAATAACGTCCATCAAAATACATCATCCAATAGACAATACAATACATGGCAATTTCATAGTTATCAATGTCAGGTAATTTAATCGCAATTCAATTTTGATTTCAATTTAACTGTCAACTTAATTTTTCAACGGTTAATTCAATTGACAAGCTATATGACAATTAAATTTTTTTATCAAACAACGGCAAATAAAAACATAACACTTCATAATGTCAATTTAACTAGCATAAAGATATTTAGTACGTTGTGAGCGTTATAAAACACTCACCTTGATTTTTACGATTTTAAATCAAATCGAACGACGTTCGATTTAACTCAAAATTTTCTCTAGCTCCAAACGATTCCAATCCATCTCCATAGCTTAGTGATCGACAATACGAACGCAACGCAACTTGTTTCATGCAATTCCGACCTCGTATGACAAAGTTATGATAGTTTAAAGTTTATTCGAATTATAACATAAATAATTTACAATTCATATTATCTTCTAACCCAAACCATCTGGCCCGTTGATCTAGCTTATTGAATCCAGGCCGTGCACGCGTTTTCCCCCCTTCTCTCCCGTTCGCTCGCACCCAGGCACTTCCACGCGCAAAGAACCTAACGTTGCCCATTAGGGTTACATGCCGCAACCACCTCGCTACACGAAACTCCATCACACTAGCGCCAAATCGAAGCCCTCGTCGCGAGCCACCATCAGCCAGGAGGTAGTGAAGCTCGGATGTACCCATGCTCTAGAAAACGTGCCCAAACGTGCCGACTTTGTGGATGAATTGCAGACAATCCACCAGCTCGATTCAAATCACCACCGTTGAATCTCAAGATCTCGGAGTGCTCTACAATATTGCTGTTGAAAGTCTTGTGAATCGTTGCTTGGATTCGAAGAAATTGAGGGAGGAAGGAGAGATGATTTCGGCCATTAACCTGAAAGTGGCGGCCGGCTTAGAGAATTAGGTTTTATTTTTTTTTATTTTTTTTATTTTGTGAATAAAGGGCTATTTATAGGAAACGACGAATATTATTTATCCGGCTTCTCCAAACTCCGAATTTCGCGCGGTAACTGACGTTTCTAGGGTTTATCCCACGTTACGGACACAATGGAATAGGTTTCGGAGGCTAATTCGATCGTATGTGTGAGTTACGGAAATAAACGATCAAATTTAAATTAAACCGATTAAACGAATTTCTAGGCGTTTTGGCTCGCCCTGGACAAACGATAAACCCGATTGACTTGAAATTCGAAATCTTACAAAAATATCACATTACAGATCCGATGAAACTGGTTTCGTCGAAATCCGAGACCGTTTGAAAAATGACTATTTTAACTCGCCAAATTAATATTAAAACAATTTCAACGCGTTTCGAGCTGCCACGGTCAAACGACAACTCTGATTGCTACGAAAATTGAAATCCGATAATAACTAACTATTACGGATCCAATTGAACTAGTTTCGTCCAATTCTGAGACTGTTCAAAATTTGGCTATTTTCCAGTCGATAATTAAATATTAAAATATCCAATTTTCACAAATAAATTTTAAATTCAGTTTTAAAAGTTCTATAAGATCACTATAACTCCAATATGATAAAATAAAATTTTACAAATCATTTTTAATCATATTAAACCCGTTATTCAATTATCCAATAAATTCCAATTTTAAAATCTTATTAACTCCATTAAAATCCAAATATAACTTACATTCACTTTGGAAACCAATTTGAATCATATTAAATCAAATTTCAAATATTCACTCTATTTTCATATATTGAATTTCAATATCAAATTAATCATATCAAATTCGAAATTTAATTTATTCAAACATTCGTAATATTAAATTTAACAAATTTTGATTATTCTTAAATCACCATCTTTTGAAATATTCAAAACGAACTTATAAAATTTAACAAATTCAAATTATAGAACAACCATTTTCATTAAAACAGTTATTCAATTCCCATTATTAAATTATTCAATAATTTCCAAATATTTAATTTAAACAATTTCGATTATCCAATAATTCATTATCTTTTGAAATATTGAAATTGAACTTATAAGATTCAACTTTTGAAACCAATTCACAATTTAGAACACTATTTTCATTTTACAGTTATTCAATTTTTCAATAAGTTTTAAATATTTAATTTAAACAATTTACGTGTTCAATATTCAGTATTTGATTTAAATAGATTTCACTTATCAATCAATTACTCAATTATACCCAATGAATTCAACCTTTATTATCCTATTCAACTATTGATTGCAAAGGCATTCACTAAGTAGCTTTTATTTTTCATTACTTGGATAATTATTGTTGCAATTCATTCCAGTTATTATTATTCCAAACGAATTACAATTTTTTTCTAACCTTAAATCACGAAATCTTATTAAATTTGCTATTTTAATTATCGAAAATTTACGGGTAGTTACATGAATATTTTTGCAGATTGCTCAGATGTTGGATTCAAACTGGAATGCAGTTGAAGATAAATACGAGTGTGAGTGATATGTAGTGAGGTCAACTGTAAATGTAGAATTGTGATGTAATTGAATTTGTATCAAAGTTGTATAGTGAATAGTGAGAGCTTGAAATTGTACTATCAAAATTGTAATAATTATTTGTTTGAATAAAATATTCGTTTGAATTCAAATTCCGTGTTATTTATTTTATTCAGCAAATAATTATTTAATCTGTGAAAAATAAAATAGTATATTAACAAATACATTTAAATGAATGTATATATGTTTATTATCATCAAACAAAAATCATATAAGCACATATTCAACAATCTCCCCCTTTTGATGATAACAAACATATATTTAAGATTTTGAATGTATTAAATGTATTTGATCGTTCAATTTGCTCCCCCTATTTAAATGCTCCCTCTCTACACAATACTCCCCCTACATATATGCATACAAATAAAAATATGTAAATGAGCCTATATGCAAATGGAAAATTATTTGACCTTTTCTTGATTCTATTTGACAAAATCTTAACTTTTCTCTCCCCCTTTTGTTATCAGCAAAAGAATAATAGTGTTAGAGAAAATAGAGATAAAGTGATCAATATTAATCCAACATTAAAACTCAATTGAATATAAATATTAAATTTCGATAAAAAATCAAACAAAAATCATAAAAACTTTAATTGACGCATATTCCACTTTCAGAAGTGATGGGGATAAAATCATCAAAAATCATACAGTTCTGTCTATTTGTGGTATATTTATTTCAGGAAATTTGAATATCTGCTAACCATGCATAACCGTTAGGACTTTTAAATGAGATTAGTAGTATTCACATTTAATTTTTTTTTAAAAGAATTCAAGTATCTTCTAACCACGCATAACTGTGAGGACTTTTAAATGGGATTAGAATCAACTTGTCTATTAAATCAATTAATTTTGATATGCGTTCCATACTTGCATAACCGTAAGGACTTTTAAATGAGCATGGAAGCACATAATCAAAAATCCAAGTAATTTACCCATGCATAACCGTGAGGATTTTTAAATGAGAGTGAATACTTTGGATATTTATTTTTTATTGATAAAAATATAATAAATTGAAGCACAGATAATTTCCTTTATAATAATAAATTGAAGAACGAATAATTTCTTTTGTAAACTACCTCAAATTTACATACTATATATGATTTTGATGAGTGATGGTCGATAGAAAGATGATAGAAATAGAAATGATCATGGAATTTTTACCCAACAAAAAGTTTTTATAACTCTTGTTATGAAATTCTAAAGATTTTTTTCTAAATATACTGTCTTGAGTAATGTATGACAAATATCGACACTCATCACTTTTTCAATCACTATTGATCTTTTCGATAATCATTAGGGAGTTAGATTAGTCAAAAAATTTCATTTAAAATCAAATAAGAATGACTAATCTGTAAATATGGTCAAAAATGATTTTCTTGAAGGGGTTATAAAAAAAATATGCTATTTGAAAATTATTTCAAGTGAAAAATATGCGGATATTTTCTTTGAAAAACGATGCAGCAAAATAAATGTTTCAAAAATTAATCACGTTCCACTAGTAATTTTTCTATCAACTATATTACCAGTGTAATCTGCATCTGAATTTAAATTTCACTCAATATTCACTCGTTGGATGCAAAGACCAAATTGTGAAATTTCAATAAATTATCTCATAATTGTTTTCAACAATTTTTAAATGAAATTCTCTTGGATTTGAATTGAGACCGTGTTAACAATCAAACAAATATCATATTGTCAGTTTCAGAAATAGTTATATTCATGAGTAATCAATAGTCAATCAACATCATAATTATTTTAAAAACAATTTCTTAAAGTTTCAACAATTTCTTAAAATCCTTTTTAACAGCTTTCACATGAAATTTGAAATCGTGCAAATTTACAAGCAGTGACCAAAATATCAAAACAAATATATCTACGTATAGCATGAGTAATCAAAGATCAATAAAATACCATCATTTGACCGAACAAATTTATATGGATTAGTTCAAAGTTGAATAACTGATTGGTCATCATTTAAGCACAAATCAAGGTCATAAATAAGAACAAGTCAAAAGAAATCATATCAATTAAGAATAAGTCAGAATCAAAGACATCATTCATTTCATCATCACATTACTGGCTGATTTAATTCAGATTACGGTGCAGATTATCACATTTAATATATCGTTCAAAATTAATTTACCTATTTTACCTTTACGATAATTTTTCGTTGTTGCCCAATGTGATCCTGTCACCTTTGTACTAGGCTAAGGAACTTTGCTTTGTCGCCCGTTGTGTTTCTGTAACAGCCAAAATCCAAAGAACACTGTTGTTGTTCCTTAGCCTGCCACCACACCTACACGATGAAAGATTTATGTGACCTATTTGTTTTTATAGGTCCATGATTGTTAGTGGCAAAATATGAAAAATATGTTTGTGGAGACCCAAAACTATTGATATATGTTCCTTTTGGCACCCAAATTTGTTTGACTTTCAAAGATTTTATATTTGTGCCTTTTAGAACCCAAATTGGTATAGTTTTCACGTGTTTGGGTCTATACCAACAATTATTTTGATTGTGTCCAAATTTTCTACAAATTGTGCACATTAAATTGACTTGATTAAATTTTGTGTTCTTGTTCCTATGACTATGATGTCCAATTATTTCAGATCGAGCAAAGACACTTTTACCTTTATCATCATCTTGTGATTTCCCAAAACCTAGTCCTTTTCTGTTGTTAGCAAAAATTTGATTTCCCAATAACATTTTGAAAGATTTTTCTCCTTTTGAAAAGTTATTCAGAGATTTCTCAAGATTTTGGACTTTGGTTTTTAATGTTGTGTTTTCAGTGACAAGTGAGGTGCATCGATTTATAAAATCCTTTTTCCTAGAGTCGATGGTTTCCTTAAGATTCAAGTTTTCTTTTTCAAGACTCTCAAAGTTATTCCTAAGTTTTGATAATTCTGAATCTAAAATCTTACATTTTTTACATTCTAGGTTTTGAATATTTTCAAGTTCAGTTTTTAACCTAAAATTTTCACGAGCAAATTCTCTCCTATCAGATTTCAGTTTTTCAATTTTAGATTCAAGAGTATCCACTACCTTAGTAAGATCAAGACACATAAAAACAAGATCTCTATAGGAATACTCACCTGCCTCACTAGATTCCTCGGATCTTGCTTCTAAATTTGATTTAGCCATAAGACACAAGTTAGCCTCCTCTGAGCTGCTATCCGAAACTTCCTCTCCTTCTTCATCATCCCAAGTTGCTGCAAAGGCCTTTTTCTTCTTTTTCTTTCCTTTGTTGTTTTTGAGAAGTGGGCATTTTTGTATGAAGTGTCCGGGCTTCTTGCAGTTAAAGCACGTCGGTTCATTATCGGAATGGTCAGAATCTTTTGGCCTATTACGACTTGTTTTCTTCTTGCGTGGCTTGAATCTAGACCATCTTCTAAGATTATTGACAGCCATTGCAAGCTCTTCAATTGGATCTTCTTCATCTTCATCGCTCTCTTCTTTGCTCTTTAAGGCAATCGTCTTCTTCTTTGGTTCGGAGTTGTTGCGTTCTTCCTTTGCTTTTAGCTCAAGCTCATATGTCATCAAGTTACCAATCAACTCCTCCATGCTTAGTTTACTCAGATCTTTCGATTCTTGTATTGCCATGACTTTTGCCTCAAAGTTCATCGGTAAGACTCGTAGTATCTTCCACACAAGCTCTACCTCAGTGAAGACTTTCCCAAGCGCTCTAGCGTTGTATACCAAGGTTGAAAAGCGTCCAAACATGTCTTTTATGCTCTCGCCTTTGTCCATCACAAAGTTTTCGTATTCATTGCTGAATAGGGCTAGACGAGACTCCTTGACTTGAGAAGTTCCTTCGTGTGTCACCTCCAAAGTGTCCCAAATTTCCTGTGCTGTTGTACAATGAGAAATTCTATTAAATTCATTTTTATCAAGAGCACATATCAAAGCATTCATGGCTTTAGCATTTGTCGTTTTCAATCTCTTATCGTTAGCATCCCACCTATCCTTAGGTTTAGGAATCTCAGTATCACCAACGATTATACTGGGAGGTTTATAGCCAGTTTCAATAATATCCCAAACATCATAATCAACAGAACTAAGATAGATACCCATCCTAACTTTCCAATAAGCATAATCGTTCCCGTTAAACATGGATGGCCTAGCAATAGATTGCCCCTCAGAAAAAGCATTATTTGATGAATTCATGACTTTAGAGTTAAAGAAAAATACCGTGCTCTGATACCACTTGTAGGATCTAGATTAATCCTATAGGGGGGGTAAATAGGGTTATAGCAAATTTTCTCGATATAAACACAGAAACAAATTGCAGAAATAAATATGCTGAAAAGTAAATCACACACAAAATTTACCCAGCTTCGGCAACCCCTGCCTACTGCTGCATTCCCAGATTTCTATTAGAATTAAACAGTATCACGCTTACAAACACTCTAGTAGACTCGCAAACCTTTTGCTCCCGCTCACAAACACTCTACTAGACTCGCACACCCTGCTCCCGCCTATAGAGTTTCGCTTACTCGCAAACTCTGCTCCCGCCTATAGAGCTTTGCTTACTCGCAAACTCTGCTCCCGCCTATAGAGCTTTGCAAACCCGCACACGCTGCTCACTGAACTAATTCTAACTAGACAATCTGACACTACCTACTCCCTAGGTGGTGATTTACCAAGTTTTGATTTGAAAAATAAAAAAAACAATTAAACGACAAATAATTAACAAACACTTAAACCCTATTTAAAAATATACTAAAGCCCTTTTAAAATACGGCCGGCCCTTTTCTTTATTTTAGCCCGGTTCTTCTTGTTCGTTCCTTTTTGAGATGGCAGCTTGTTCTTCTCTGCATCTAAATTAGGGCTTCGGCTCTTTTGCTATTTGCATCCAAAATTAGGGTTTTGTAAATTTTGAAGATGCCGACTTTCGTTCGATCGAATATATGTTTTCTCGTTGCTTTCGTCGATCGTTTCCCTCACTGTTTTGCTCACGGCTCTTCAATTTGGATCGAGTTCGTCTCCTTTATTCGGTATGTAATTTATCCTTTTGCTTTACTGGATTGATGCTTGAACTGATGCATAAATTTGCCGATGATGATTGGGATTTATATGCGTTCGATCTCCTTATATTTCGTTCGTCTAAATATATTTGAATCTGTCATTATTGTTTGATCGGCCGTTTGATTATGCTTGGATGCTTGGGATTTTCACTGACTAATTCAAATTGCTTGGCTACCACGGTTTCGAATTGTGACTTGTTCAATTGGCTTGATGCGCACGGCTTCGATTTTGACTTTGCTCGTTTCTTTACCACCACATTTCTGACTTGTTCAACATACTGACTTGGTTTAATTGTGACTTCGGCACTGGTTTTGTGTATGCAAATCCACGTCTTTGAATTTGTTACGTGGTCACCACGGTGTTGAATTCATTTGACTTCGGTTTTGATTGAATTTATTGCTGTAGCATACTTGACCTATTTGACTGTCATGTGTTATCATATTGTACATCTCCATCTCGAGTAGCTCTGCATTGTTGGGGCTATGAATTTGTTCGCACTGTAGTATTTCTATTATTGAAATCTCATCTTGTACATCTCGAGTAGACTTCGGTTATGCTTTGCCCTGTATAAGTATTTCTGCATCTCATGTTGTAGTTATTGAAATCTTGAGTTGTTGCACTGGTGCATTTGGTTTGAGTCAGATGTACTGGGTTTGGTTCAGGTTGTTCATGATTCTTCATTTGATATTGATCTTCATATATGTGCATATATACAGTTGCTCGGTCCTTGATTGTTTCAGTATTCATGTTGTTGTGCATTTGTATTACTTGTTGTCTGTGTTGTGTAGTAGATGTGGTCTTTGTTGTTGTAGCATGCACTCATTGTTGTTTCCAGTTGCACTTGGTCATTTTGTTCATCTGTATCATGCTTTGGCTTCACTGATGCTGCACTTGGTCTTGCCTTGGTTCTGGCCATTCCTTGTTGCCTTGTTGCAGTTTGATTACTGAACTAGTTCTGGGTACATTGCAATATTGAGATGTTTGCATGTCAGTTGTATCACTTGTCCCATATCTTGTGCTCGAGCTCTGTCCATACTTGCCTAGTTTACATAGATGCTCCACTTGTTCATTTTGTTCAAGTGTACTTGTCTTCATTCTGGTTGTTATAGTCCTATGCAGTTCATGTTGCCTTGACTTTGGTTTGTACTGGTGCACTTCTGTTTGCTGTCATGTTGGTGGCATTATGTCTTAGCTTTGCTTGTGCATTGCCCCATACATATTGTAACTGTTTAATATTGTTTGCATTGCAGTTGTATTTGCTTTGATGCTGGTTTGAGGCTGTGTCATGTTTGAACATAGCATTCATGTGTACTTTTGATTCGCACCTGAGTTGAATCCAGTTTTAAAACTCGGGTTTGACCTTGTGCCGAGAGTTGTGACTTTTATGTTATTGCACGTGAGTTGAACCCGACTTTTCATTTTGGTTTGACCTGTGCTCACCTGTCCATGTAAATCAATCAAGTGTATATCGGTGTGCACGGCCTTGTGGCATATACAGTGATACACTGTGCATGTCACACTGTTCGTGTGTGATGAATCCAAATGTAAATTATGATGAACAACCCAAATAACTGAGGCAAATAATATTTTCAAAAATCATATTTTATTTTCTGTTGCAAAAATATTTCTTTTTCAATTTTACTGCATTGGTGAATATTTTTGCAGATTGCTCAGATGCTGAATTCAAACTGGAATGCAGTTGAAGATAAGTACGAGTGTGAGTGATATGTAGTGAGGTCAACTGTAAATGTAGAATTGTGATGTAATTGAATTTGTATCAAAGTTGTATAGTGAATAGTGAGAGCTTGAAATTGTACTATCAAAATTGTAATAATTATTTGTTTGAATAAAATATTCGTTTGAATTCAAATTCCGTGTTATTTATTTTATTCAGCAAATAATTATTTAATCTGTGAAAAATAAAATAGTATATTAACAAATACATTTAAATGAATGTATATATGTTTATTATCATCAGACAAAAATCATATAAGCCCATATTCAATAGAGTGCCCTCTGATAGCCCTCCAGTTTACGGGGGGAATTACAGTACTGTATAGACTACGGGAATATATAAAAATATGTTAAGGGAGATATGGATAACGCCTTAACGCTATTTTAATATTTTACTTTACTATAGAAATTATCTATGTAGTGTATTGTACATGTACGCAGATAGTTTAACGGATCCTTAAAGGATGGGAATTCCAAACATCCTTTAAGTTATTTGTATTTCACTTGGATATTTCACTTGAGTTGATTTACTAGTATAAGAATGTTAATCCTGACTCGGGTGTTTTGCTTTATGCTCGGGTCAGACTGAGTGTCACAGCATTTAAGACTCACCTTTGGAGCTTGGAGCTTTGCTTGAAGATCTATTTTATGTCAGTTCAGCCTTCCGTTATTTCCAGTTGCTTATGTTCAGTCTTGTCAGTTGCTTTTGTATTTGAGACTACACTGCAATTGAGATTTCTGTTGTATTTTGTTTTAAAATCTAATTTTTATATAGTAGCTTCATGAACCACTATCTATCTTTTCCGCTGCTTGTTATTATATTACTCTATGTTTGTGATTCTGTGATTTATTTATTTACTGTATATGCTGAGTTTTGCCAAATATAAATTAAGAATCCGTTGTTTTGAATAATTCAAGTCTAACATGAGTGGATGATTGTCGATTTGAATGGTTCGAAATAGCGGATCGTTATAAAGATAAATTTAACGGGGGATATAACTATGCAATCATTAAGTTTGTAATAGTTTTTTAAATATCCAAAGCATATAAACCCTAGCTCGATCTTGAGATTGGGGTTGTGATAGGCAATACAAGATTTCTTTTTTCCCAAATTTCTTTTTTCACGTTAAACTGTTATTCTAATGGCCTACAATATTTATCAATAACAAAATTATATATAAATGTAAATAATAAATTTTTATTATTGCAAACAATTATAGGATGTAAAATATAATATCTTTATTAGTTAAATTTTACTTTTGTATGATGATAAAAAACTATGATGCATAATTAAAGATTGTTTAACAAAAAAGAGACGACGCAATGCAAAAGCGCGCGCACACACACACACTCACTCACACACACACACACACACATATATATATATATATATATATATACATGGAAAAATTAGTGAAAAATCAGAAATGTAATTAGAGATGATATAGAAATAGTATGAAGGTACGAAAGGAATTAATAAGATGTAAGAGAGAATACAAGGAGAATGCGATTATTAGATGTTGAAATTTCGGGATCTGTCCTGATATCTCTTCGTGAAGTAGACATAATGTTTGTCAACATATTTTAACAAAAAAAAACCTGTTACATACGACTGAACTCACACACATACATACAACTTCATCTTTATTCTTTTTCTCGATGTGAGACTGTTATTTTCAAATATGCGCTTATTACCCACATATAATACGAGAGACACTCCATTATTAGAAAATGATGCGAAGGTATAATAAGATTACCGCTCTTTTCATAGTCTAGCCTCGAGCCCATGATCTCTTCATCGAGAATTTTAAACATAATCAACCAAACTAAAACCACTTGTAATTGAGTATGATATAATAATGTATTTATTTAACTTCTATTGTTCAATGTTGCTTATTCTTTGGCCGTGGTCGTGGGAAGGAGTGTGCGCGCGTTGGGGTGTGGGGGGTTTGGGGGGGGGGGGGGGGGGTGTTTAGGGTTTTGTGCGGTAGGTGTGGTATGGCGAGTGTTGGTTTCTCTTGATTTAATTGCCTCACTAGCCTAGCAAAAAGATTTCAGTCGGTAGATTTCAAAATTTTTTTTTATGACAATGGTTCATGGGGAGAAACAAATGATAAAGAAAATAAAATAATGGCTTGCTGGCCCAGTTTTCCTTTACCTTTAGAAATATAACCTGCGGCTAATAAAATGTAGGTGCTTCTACTTTACTCGGACCGAGAGCATATGGGCTTTTGGCCCTTTTAGGTTTTACTTTCAATTTATCTTTCTTTGAACTGTTATGATCCATGTGAGACTGTATTATAAACCGACCTATTCTGTGTGCAATTTAACAATTTCGTGTTTTCAATAATTAGTAAATTAAATAACATCAGTATTTTAAATTCTTCAAATCCTCTGAAATCACATGATGTATGCCAATTTCTGCTGTAATCGATAAATAGATTGAAGATACATACACAACAATAAGCAAATTTTGAAGCAAAACCAAACCATTTACTCTGGCACATTCGTATTTGATTGTCTGGTTATTTCATTCTAGCACATATAATTTATGCAATTATATTCTGCATAAAAAGCATTTGAAACAGTTTTAAAAATCATTTGTCCGAGTTAAATATTTATGTTTGAAATACATTTGTATACATCTATTGGTTATTATTCTAACATCTACATGCATTCAAAATCTTATATTTCCAAAAAAATAAAAATAAAAATAAAAATAAAAAGTGAGCATAACCTTATGTCTAAACCCATTACTCCCTGTCAATATAAAGCATGATATAAAAAATAATAAATGCTTATTTTGATCAATTAACAGTGCTTTCATTTTTGTTGCAGTTGTCTGTTGCCGTTAGTATCAAATTAGAGATCTTCAAAATCAGAAAATCCCAATTATTGTACTCTCAGACCTAGGGATTTGAACTATTGACAGAGAGATTGGATAACCCTGTTCTTAATTCTAATTGCAGAATATGTCTCCATCTTTCCTATACTATTATACTCACTGTTCTCATGCTCACTTAATAAAGTAAGAGATAAAACATCATACGGTATGTGAAGGAAAGAAATCATAAATTAAAGCTTTTAGTAATGCAGGGCTCACATGTTATAGCTTTGTTTATGTGGATGCTACAACACTACAGCTGTATCTTTTTTCTTAAAACTCACAGAAAAAGCCTATAGAGTAATCAAGTCTTTAAAGTTTGTAATTAATTGAATAGTAGTTCTATAATTGTACTGGTCCATTAGTTCTATGATGGTTGTTTTGAAATTATATATTTAATGTAGAAAAAAGGATAATATTTGGGAACAGCTGTAGGTCATGGAGCAGAGGATGATAGCATGTGGAAATCTTTGATCAAAACTTGTATGCAAGCTGTCATTTCTATCACTGCTTCACTGCCATTAGCATTTGATGCTCTACTTGCATATATCCTTGCATTCTGCATAATTGATTCACTACATTCTATCTATTTATGTACTTATTGTTTGATTAGGTAAAGAATAAGAGTTGCATGTTGTATACTTGCTCTGCTCCTTTTTTTTATTTTTTATTTTTTATACTAATAATCCAGAGAGTGTCCTAAACTTTTTAAAGGGCGCGTCCTAAATATCCATAAATTTCAAATTATTAAAAAATGAATATCATCACTGGAGTATTTTGATATTTGCATCATTTTAATATCATTTCATTTGTTATATAAGCTGAAGTTAGATTTTTATTTTTATTTCTGAATTTGCTGATATTGTAAGCTTGTTTCTTCTGCTTCCTTGTAGATAAGTTATGCTTCATTAACTGAAATGATAGCATGTTGATGATAGAATCATTTGATAACATATATATATATATATATATATATATATATATATATATATATATATATATATATATGCATTCAGTGTCATTTTTTAATTCCTCCAGTGTATAACAAATCTAGTTAGTAAGTACAATAAGATAATAAATTGTAGTAGTAATTGATTTCGTCAATACAGTAAATAGGGACAGTCATACTAATAATGCTCAATTTAATGTCAAATAGTATGGTAGCAAAAAAGAGCTTCATCAAATGAGAGGCAAAGAATTGAATGCGCCTTTTAAATTAAAAAACATTTGTGGAGAGAAATTAAATATGATTGCTGCTTGTTCTACTACTACTCACTACTATATATGATGAGCAGAATGAAGTGGGCAAGCTCGTGTGTTGTCTCCTAAATTTGAGCTTCAACTGCAGAACTCACATGACTATCTCTTTCCTTTATCCCCACATGCCCTCTCTTCTTTCTTTCTTTTTTACCCACTCACAGTGTCTATCATGATATTGATATGTACGTAGAGAGATTGGTTAAGTACGCATATCATTTTCTTTCATTGCTGTAAAATCAATTGATGACAATATGCCAAACAAAAGGTTAAAAAATAAAAAATTAGAACATCAGTTACCTACAATTTCCAATTAACCAAAAATAGTAATGAAAACTATAACATCCATTGACATGTGTAAAATGATTTCTTTAAACACGGTAGAGGGCTTTTTTTTTTTGTTGGTCATGATATAATTAATTAATGAGGTATTATTCTGAACAAATAGTGTAGTAATTTTTATGCTGAAAGTTGATGGATATTTACCTTGAGAAATAAAAAACAATATATTCTTATTTTACAAGGAATAATGTGTTGTTTTTTTAGTAGTACTTTTTTTCAGCATATGCTTAGCCTAATGTTTCGGTGCCAATACATATGCTTCTCTAATCATTAGCACTATCACGTTACTTTGCTTAATATCTTCAAACTTCTATTTTATTTAATAGCTCTGATTAGTAAACTGCTGGCTATTATTTGCATTTTATTATTATTATTATTCTGCAAATGCAATCCCTTCACCCAAAATTGTTTTCTTGTCAACTGCCTACAGATTAATCAAAGGAAAATTTTTAATACAGCAAAACAAAGAACACAGTTACAATTCTAGTTTGCTTAAATTTTAAATTTCTTTAAGAAGGCTTACGAAACAAGAGGAAAAATAAATATAAAAATTTGAGTATGTGTTTTTGATATCTGTATTGTTGAAAATCAAGGAATTGAATAAATGATAAAGTGAAGAATAAAGAAATATACAAGCAATGAATAGAAAGAAGCTACAAGTAGAGGATGCATGTGAGAGAACGCGATGTCTATGCATACAGCAATTGCAGGACAAGCAATGCGCACATGGGATTGCACTATACAATTTTTTGTTGTGCATATTTATCTACTTCTTTTCCCATCTATATTTTAATACTTCTTTTACCATCTATATTTTAATACTTATGTATTTATATGGATGTGTAAGCGTGTCTTTAGTTTGTAATCAACCTTGTTACTAAGAGCATTGCAAATGCAAAGGATGAACCTTGTACTGTTTAATGCATGACCCCTACAATTGTGGCTTGTTAGAAGTGGTGTTACAATATTTCCACATAGGAGAAGAAAATTGTCTTTTTGGAGAAGTGGAGGAGTAACAAAGGTGAGACGATGCTACGAAGGAGGAAGAGAGCATCAGAAGCCCGTATCAATAGCTACAGGCTTCTAGTTAATTGGAATAAGCTTCCATTCGACTCGAAACCCTTCTAGTTGACTAGAAGCTTATTCTAGTCGATTGGAATTTGGTCGTTTCTCGACCCAAGAAGGATACTGCTTTCCAATCTACTGGAAATCCCCTCTAGTCGACTAGCATCAGTCGAGTGATGTGATTTTTAGAAATTTGAATTTCAAATTTCAAGGACAATATCATCATTTTCCCTTTTTTTCAGTTTCAACTATAGATGTCTACAAGGATTTGATCCAACGACAGGGAATATGTCAAAACACTTTAGATAGGCATACCTAAGGTTTATTGAACTTATGTAATTATAACAAAAGATGTTTTTTTTTGTATCTTCTTCTCCAAGGTTAGCATTCATTATCAATCTTGTAAGTTTTTTCTTTTTGAAAGTAATAAGATCACATTTCACCAAAATGGATGTACACTGTCTCACAATAGCAGAACCATAAATTTGGCATCCCTACTTTTTTGTTTATTCTATATTTCAGATGTTAGTTTTCTGTTTGTTCCGCCTCACCATTAATACGATTATGATTATTAGTTTTCATATTGCTTGGGGTTTGATTGATTGTAATGTTCTCCAGCATGGCTGTCAATATTGCAATAAGCATGAATTTTCGACCTATTAGTATCATTCCGACGTCTTTAGGCAAAGTGTCAGAGAGCCGTTGGGAAGCGTTCAAAGAATATAATAGCTTATAAAAAAAACGAAGGATAATACCTACGACGTTCTGTCGTCTTCTTGATGTCACGCTATGTTTTCCTTAGATAAAACAACCAACCTCACTCTTCTACATTCATTTGTAAATAAAAGATTAAACGCCTCGTCGTCGAACCTTGAATCAAACATTGCCTCATTGCAACTACACCAAACTTTGTTATTACCCCCACACTCAGCCTAGTCGTATCATCCTACTCCGCTACCACTATTTCATCGTCTCCCAACTATAACAACAGTGCCTCCTCGTCTGCCTCGATTCTGCTATGCATCCGCCTCCCTGCTTCCACCCCCTTGTTGTCTTCCCTTAATCCGAGTACTCCCTGCACCTCGTTCATGTATATTCATTTCTTCTAATTACTTAAAATATTTTGAATAATTAATTTTGTTAAATAAATGGAACTGTGAAAAAGTATTTGATGTTGAATTCTTCAACTTTATTAAATAGATCATTTGATTCGTCTCCTATTGAATCATCGATTGTTGTTGTATAATCATAGTTCCTAAATAACATATAGAATTTTCCTAAATTAGCATCATTGTTGAATGTGGTATTTACCTGTGTATTCAACTAAAATATCACTACAAGAAACAAAAGTATTTCCGAAGACTTGTAACAGTTGACGGTCGACGGAAGCCGGCAGTAGCCGTCGAAAAATGCCGTCGGATTGAAAGTCGTCGAAGAATGGTCTTTTGATGGCTCCGTCGACCTATTTTCGACAGTACTTCTGACGGCTTCCGACGACCAGTCATGTACACGTGAAAGAATACGATTTACCCAAATTTATGTCGCAAGTCGTTGGCTAGTTTGTAACAATGGGCCGTCGGGAGCCGTTGGAAATCTAAAAGTCTTTTTTTTAATTTCAACAGTATTTCACCCCTATACAACACACACAAACACACACACACACACACACACACACACACACACACACACACACACACATATATATCAATATATATCGCAGCTCAATTTCACACATAAAAATCATATATATCAAAGCCAAAATCATCTATATAACATCAATAATAAAATAAACATCAATATCTACAATAAACCAAACTCAAACAACTCACAATATACTCAAACATCTAACAACATCTCAAAATACATCCCAAAATGTATCAAACATATCTAACAACATCTCAAAATAGCTCAAATTAACCTCATACATCCAACATCTCAAAACGTATCAGACATATCAAATCAACATCATACATCTCATAGTATATGTAACTCTCAAACACCATAGCAACAAATTTAAACTACCTCATCCATCCCAAAGTGCTAACATGTACAATGTTCCAACACACACAAAAAATCATACCTATCAATTATGATCATCGCCTTTGGATCCCCCTAATGAAGGATATATGTCATGCTCTTGCATATACGCAACAATGCGCTCATCCAACTTAGCCATCTCTACAGCCCGACGCTTGTCTCGTTCCTTCAGCTCAGCAATCCTAACTCTTAACTCTTGAATCTCCATGTTATCCCAAGGCATTTTTTAGCATTTTGCCTATGTCTAGCCTGTAACATTTTTAACAAAGTATATGAATTTCATATAATGTGATTAATAAAATCAATATGTTTCTCGTTATTCGTAAATATATTATACATAAGCATCACATCTTGATTTCCAAAACTATAACGCCTACTTCGCGTTGGCGGGTTCATAATAGCATCAAAGATCTGGTCCTCCTCGTTGTCGGTTAGCTCTAACCGTCCTGATCCCTTTAGCAATTTCTCTCGTTCTCGCAAGAATGTTTCCTATGATTTGAAATAAATTACAATTAAAATCATACTTTTAATTATTTGTAACTTATTATTTAAAGTGATTATGAATAGCTTGTAATTTAAAATATGCTTACCAGGCCCTATTGTGATTTCGTGTCGTGCCATGTGTATGTTACTATATCATCTTCATATTCATACTTGATAGCTTAAGTACGAGCAAACACGTCTACGTAGGAAATGGGTTGACCAAGCTCTCTTTTTCGAAATAATTATTATGTATTTTTATTATATTATACATATAATTATACAATGTAATGTAATGACCATTTATAATCATAATTAATAAATTTACCGGCTCTTTACGGTAACGCTGAAATAATTTTGAATCATCGCGGTGTGTGACTGGATTTTTATTTCTATTTGCAGAGTTCCTCTCTACCACTGTACTTATAAATTTAAAATGAATATTATATTTAACATTTGTAAATTGATGCAATATTGTACTAATTCTACCAAATTTTTAATAAATATATAGGACTAGTACACTTACCTTCTCTTCATCGCTTTTCCTAAAAGCAACCCAAGCTTTTCATATGCTTCCACTCATCAATTCAGGCTACTTTCCTCCTTTTTATGGTCTACATCGCATCGCGGTAGTTTTTCTACAATTTTTCATCCAATAATTTTTGCAAAGGAGAAGGTCAGATTCCTGTAACTCTAATGCCTCCTGCACAATGAAAGTATATGTTATACGATTATAGTTATTCAACAAATTGTAAAGTGGTTACATATAAAATAAAATATAGATTTACACTTATAATGAATCCTGCCAGATACACTCTAAGATGTCGGGTATGATATTATCCCACTTAGGCTAGCATGCGGTCATTATAATCTTATAAGCAGCCTTGGAAACATCCAGAACAACTTCTAAGGGCTCCAGGTCAAAGCCTCTGCATTAAATATAATATAAACCTTTAATAAATCATGAATAATATATCATACACAAAATGATGAGGATGTTTCAATAAATTTGATACTTACCTACTCGTTTTAATTGTTAATGTTACTATTGGACACTTTGTCTGCTGGGATGGATTGTCGCCATCGCCTTCTGCACTGGTCCCTCTCCGACTAGAAGAGCGGAAATCTGATGAATGGAAAGATCTCCGACCTCGAAACATAATACCTGTCATAGACATATCATTTTATTGTGGAAGCAATATCATTTAATTATGGGAAAACAAATCATTTTTTCTGAGAAAAATGTAACATTAATAATCACATAAATTACCTTCTATCAAAATGTACATTAATAATCAATCTTCATCATTTTCTGATTCAGGTTTGGTCTTACATTCTATATTGTTTTCCTTTTTAGTCTCAAATTCTTCTGCTAAAACATTTGATTCATTGTTTAAAGGCCTAAAATTAGTATGATAGTTGGTTATTATCATTTCATTATTTTGCTCAAGATCTGCCTGATAAGCTTGTTCGTTTGGAATGTTCTTTCCATCTAACGTAATTCTTGCCTTTATTTTAAAAACTGCCGATCAATCTGCTTTATCTTTTTTTAGACATAGATACAGATCAGAATAAACTTATAGTGCTTGTCTGGTACAAAAGTATCATAGTTATGATAATGCGAGTTATGTTTTATTTCAATAAGATTGTGATTTTTATGCACATTGATTCTAGAACCTGGAACAATGCTGAACCAATTGCATCTAAGTAAGAAAAAATCTTTACAGGCCGTGTGAAATATGACAATTCAAAAACCTAGGTTAACACGTCGTAAAAATCATTTATATGATTATTTGAATCATTATGACCTTTGATAAATACACTGGTATTGTTAGTTAATTTTTCAGCACCATATTCTTTGGAGTTGAATTTAAATCTATTGACAAAGAATATTGGATGTGTCTTGATATTTCTTTTTAGTACCCAACATAAGATGTTTCAATCCTTCATCGACTATACAATTTTGTGTATCATAAATGTAGTTTGAAAACTAATCGGCGAATTCTTCACTGAGATTGCCGAGCGGTTGTAGTGATTTGTAAATATTGCAGCTATATATAATATAATGCATTATAATCTATAAGTATAATTGAAATAAATATGAATTTAGAAACCCGTATATCTAGAATTATTATTTAATATCACCTAACAAATGGTGCAACTTCAACACAATTAAGAAGAAAATATATGTGTGCAACAAGGTAATCTCTATCATTTAACCATACTTTCGCACATTTCCAACAGATCACCTATGTTGTCTAAAAATAGACAACGTTCTTTCAGATGAATCTTGTTCCACGGCTTTATCATTGTGTGGAACATTTTCAAATGGTTAGTTCACGTAGTCACTAAAATAATAAGAGATAAAGAATGAAGCTTCTTCTTCGATATATGATTTGCAAATCGAACCCTCAACTCATGCTTTTTATCTAGCTTTTTTCTTTAGATGATTTTAATACCTATTGAAAAATTATTTCAAATTAAATTAACTTAGGTAACTAAATTAATATTAAACATACTCAATATTATTACATCTCAAATGGATACATCTATCCATATTGCACAGGACCTCAAAAATGTGCTTCAGATGGAAGAAGAACATGTAAATGCTCCAATACATTAAAAAAACTGAAGGAATATTTTTCTCTAGTTTGCGGAGAAGTATAGGGATATTTACTTCAAGTTTACATAGACATTCAACTTTTAACCTAGTCGGACAATACTCTTTATAAAACCAACTAAGTTCCATTATACCGTTCAAACTTTTATGGGTAATAGTCCCTCAAAATGACGGGTAACAAATTTTCCATCGTTACGTGGCAATCATGACATTTCAACCTACCCAGCTTATTATTTTTCGACACATTTATGAAGATTAGAAGAAATTCCATCAGGAAATCTTAATCCTTCCTTCCATTTTAACATCAGTTTTACTTGGTAATTGTCTAACTCATAGCATGCTTTAGACTTTTTAGTGTCGTGCGCTTGATATAAAGCTCGGGACGCTTACATAATTCTTTTGTATCACGTCTTGATTTTAAAGCATCCTTAGTCTTCCCATTAATATTCAAAATTGTATTAAACGCATTATCTAAAACATTTTTCTCATTGTGCATCACTTCAATATTACAACGTAGTAAAAGATATTTCTAATAAGGTAACTCCTAAAATATACTTTATTTGCACCAATTATGAATTGTTGATTTATATGGAATTTAAATTTGTACTTCGATTTCATGTAACTTTGGATATTCCTTTATAAGATCATACACTTCTACGTTTAACCAAACCATTGGTGGTTGTCTAGTCTCTGCTCTATTAGCCGTAAAGTTTTGTTTTATCTTTTCTAAAGGTATGTTTAACATGGAGAAGACACCGATGGCAATCAAATCATGGAATTTTGTACTTTCTTATTTTCACTTTATTATTTTCTACTTTGATGGCCAGTCGTCCTATTTTTCATTACAAATACAATAATATTATATTTCGTAAATCATTTCATTTTAAACGATTCAACAAAAATTTGACAATACTTCCCCTTTGTTCCCTGTATCATATACAAACGCGTGTACACAAGGAACAAAAAGGAAGTACTATTGAAATTTTATAAAGCGTTTAAGATGAAATAATTTACAAAATGTAATCACTTTATTGTGTTTGTAACTTGTCCAATATAGGGGCAAATCCAACAATTATTATATTAGATGAATATTAATGTCTGTTTTGAAATAAAAACCAATATCTATATAATAATTATATACAATACTTATTAGATGCGGCCAAAAAGTATCAAAGGGATTTAAAAAATAAAGTACATTATACACTAATTTGTTTATATTAGCATTAACCCTAATTCATTTTCTAAATTTCTTAATGATTAAAAGCTAATAAAAAATTATTTATTTCAACATATTTTATCTACCACTAATTTTAATTTATTACACAATAATAAAAATTTAAATTTATATACTAATTTGTTTATATATACTACCATATACATGCAAACTAAATTTATATATAATTAAGGATATATAAACTAATAAAAGGATTATGTAAGTAAATTGTTTTGTCGACATTTTAGGTAACACATACACTAATTAACACTAAATTACGTACACTAATCACATATACACTAATCAACCCAGATTAGCCCTATTTATATATTAGTTGTCAGATTTAAACACTAAACCATAATTAACATTTCTTAGTCAACCAATGTGCATAATTATAACCAATCAATGGGCTATTATCAATAAATATACGTACAAATTGACACTAATTTTATCACAATTTGAATTAATTAGTTTAAGGGAAGAATATATCTGATTTTTGATGAATTAATGGCATAGATGGTTGGAGATTGCAAATTGACGACGAATTTAATTGTAGCGACCCATAGTTCCATACCTCTTGAGCCGATACTAATTCACCCTTATTCAACCCAAATTGCACGAAAGAGCGAATAACTAGGGTAAAGAAGAAGAAAGAAATAGAAGAAAAAGAACAACAACTACAGAATCTCACAATCGTAGAGGAACAAATACAATATATAATAATAGATTTTAAATACAAGAACTGCGCTGTTAATATACATACCATTATCAGAGTACAATATACAACAATCAATCTGGACAGTTTGATAACTTGTCCTCGCATTTATAGCTTACACAGTGGAAATATAAAACAAATACGAGAATACATCACTATCATCTACCTTATCTCTTGAGCTCCATAGCATTCTATCCTGAATCTGTAATACTCGGACTGACCCGAGCATTATAATAAAATAACACCCGAGTCAGTTTAGAGAACCAGCGTGAGGAAACACTCTCAATTTGAATTATTAGAGTTACCAAAATCCTTTTGAAAGTCAAAGGTATCTCGTAAGATCGCGTTATAAATAAACACGATGGGTTCTTCTTACGATAACCAGAACATTTTATAGAAACTCCAGTGATATTATAATAGTGTCTAAATACAAATACTTATTCAAATAGATGAAATTGTTACATTAATTAAATTCCAGCATACTAGGCTCGACAAACAAAACTGTAAGCTTGTATTGAAGAATGGATTCCAACGAATGACGGGGCCACTAGGGTACCACCCATCACAATACACCTCTTGAACAATGTACCGAGGACCATGCCAAGATCCCCTACTACACGAGACCGGCCTACCCTTAACCTAGATAGACCAATTATGTTATCACCCTGGGTGTTTCCACCCTTACTATCGAGTGCCCCTTCTTTTATGCACAACCATATCCATACTTAATAGGCTTTCGACGACATCTAGAAAAGTGATAACATATCCTAATTGGGTGTGACTCACTTAGCCATGCTGCATCTCCCCTATTTTAGTCATTCCCGGTTGATGAGGCTTGAGGTTAAGCATTACCTTTTCAAGAAAACAATTCTACTTAGAATGCTCATCGTCCTCCAATGATGATGTTCTGGTAGCATTCGTCCGTACAAGTTGTACTGGGTCTGGACAAACTGAATCATCGTCTTCATCTTCTTTAAGGTATTCATTCGTAACGATTCAACCGAATCAAAGTGGTTCTTCGGGTAGCTAAATCTCATTCCGATCTCTTTGAAATGATTAATGAAATTGGCCAATTATTGATAGTTGGTTATTTAACTATCAAATAAACATCCATAAGCAGTCACTAGGCCTTGTTATAGCTCTTCAAACATTTTTTTCAAAATATCTTTACTAAGATATATATATATATATATATATATATATATATATATATATATATATATTCTCAAATCCCTTCCCATATTTCAATAGTTGAAAACAAGTTCAAATACTTAAATCCGTAACAGCATATCTTCAAACCATCTCAACACTTGGAAATATTTCCAAAATTCCATTTTTATACATAGGAAAATATTATAAATCTATTTTCCAAAATACTTTCAAATATCAACACTTAAGGGAATATTTCGTAACATATTTCACAAGTTTTCAGAGTCACTAATAAATTTCCTCTCCTCAAAATCATATCCATTATAAGCCCCATTTACGAACCCCGAGAGAATTTATAATAAAAATTTTCATCACTTCAAAAACTCTATATATATATATATATATATATATAAATTAGTATTTAAAAGAATAACATACTTTTTTTTTTCAAACATGTTAAAATAATTATTTAAAATATCAAAAACACTTTTATAGACATCAATAACTCATTTTTAGTTAAACAAATAAATTTCCAAAGTTGATTTTTAAAAGCTAGAATTTATTAATATAAACACTTCCTATTTAAAAATCTACTTACCCAGTATTTCAACCTAACTAGTTTAATTTCAATAGTTTTAAATAATAATAATAATAATAAAATTTCCCTCTTGAAAAGCAAAATTTACTCTTAGAATGGAAAATATATTTTTAAAACCTCAATGACCAACTCAATTTATAAATTCCTCTTGAATCCTATCACTTCCATTCAGATCTTCTTAACCATCTTTACTTCCAAAAATAGTTCTACTATTTTTCTCACTCTATTTCCATATTCTAATATAAATTCTTCCTATAAACTTATATTTCCAATCTATCATCTGATATCAAATTCCTTTATTTATAAATATCGTTTATAAATTTTATAAACCCTTTGGTTTTACCTTTTTATAAAAAATCTTATTTATAAAATTCCATTATATAAATTCATTTCTTATAAATTCTATTTATCCCTCCAATCTATTTTTTTAATATTAATTTAACTCCTTTTCATATTTCGGAATATCATTTACAAACTCCTTTATATAATTAATTTTTAAAGTCTCTATTTGAACTCATTCACGAATAGTTACGTACAATCCAAAAATTAACATATATTATCCCCAATTCAATTTTCTTAAAAATAATTCAATTTCCCATATAATATTTTTATATCAAAAATTCCCTTTATTTCCTTAAATTTTAAAAATATATTTATGGTATTTTAAAATATTAAAATTTAGGCCAGTGCTAGAATAGCATCTAATGATTTCAATCACTGCAATAATCTATACTAGATTATTCTAAACAATTCATATATCACTATATATGAGAAATAAACAACATATTTAAGCAATCCAGTTGGATCCTTCCAACCTGTTTTCCCTACATCCACATATGTTAATAAAATTATACCAATCCTACTTTGAGTGGGATATCGCGGTATATAGGGTCAACCGCTATTATGCGGGGTGCATATGGTCTCATCCTCTATAATGTGCGGGAATATCACTCCAAATACTATATATATACACTACTATTGTATATAATATAATATCATTCAATATATAATTAATTCAACCAAACATTCAGAATTTATTTTTGACTATTTAAAATTATAATCTAGCAACCCAACAAGAGTAAGATTTACTCAATTTTATTTCTAAATTGCAATCCATTGCAATTTTGATTTTGTATTATGAAGCTGTGAATCTCACACGACCAATTTCGTTCGATTGAACCTCGTATAATCGTTATAACATTTGTTAACATTTGAAATAATCTTAAACTATCAATACATACTAAATTTAAAATTTAAAATTAAATTAACACTATCACCTGCTCTTCCGATCGAAGACCTCCACCAGAGCCTCCTCCATCGTGAGCGTGCATGTGCTCCACCTCCCATCGTGACCCTCAAACGCCACCCCGACATGCTTTGCCGAGCTCCAAAAGAAACCGCACCCTCAAAACTTGACCTGCACTGCTGCCCCTCCACCTTCCATCTAGAATCGCCTCACCTTCAGCCTTGATTGATGTGCCCAAGCCCTAAACCACAGACCATCATGCATGTGAACGCCAAGCCTTCCATCACCCGCCGCCATAGCGTGTCCCACCTTTACTAGTGACTTCGATCATGGGCCACCTACTCCGCCGCGTATGAGCGCCCCTCTCATCCTTCACCTCAACCCTGTTGCGCCGTCACCTCCACGCGAGACCACAACCCTAAATGCCAATCGAATACCAAGCCTCCCTATTTCACTTGACATCACGACCCATCCGCCATCGCCCCTTCCCCCTCCAGCAATTGTTCGCATCCTCTAGGTCGCGGCCCTTTCGATTGAATCGAAATCGACTTCGATTTATACAAGTATTTTTTTGACTTTGATTCGGTATGAAGCCTAGAGAGGGGAAAACGAAGATGTAGTATATTTACTTGATTTCATGCTCGTTCCATTAAAAGGAGATGAGGAAGAGCGACGATGTCATTCGTTTTATTTATATTTTTTTTCATCTAATTTGAATTCTCATGGACAACGAAATGAAGGCAGACGTGAATTAAAATCTGTAGAGGGGCGGCTGCATGTTTTGGAAGGTAAGGTGGCGTGTTTGAACGGAGAAGGGGCAGATTTGATCTTGATATGATTTTTATAAATATATTATTTTATTTAATTGTAAATATCTCATATTGCATAACACGAAATGTTGAACCCCTATCGAGGCATGCCGCTAGGCATTCATAATGTTACACTCATATTCTGAACGCAATGGAAAAGGTTTCGAGTCATAATTCGTTCGTATGGAGAAGATGGCTTTTTGGACCTAATTATTATATTGAATTTCGATATTAGTTCCAATGCGTTTCTATTCCGTACGACCAGACGATAACTCCAAATGCTACGAAATTTGAAACTCGATAATAATACAGTATTATAGATCCAATCGAATCGGTTTCGTCGAATTTCGAGACTGTGTCCAAGATGGCAATTTTTAAATGTCAATTCGGACAAATTATTTTTAAAATTGAATATATCACTTTTAAATTCAATTTTAAAACTTTTATTATCTTCTTTATTATTATAAATTTAATAAGTCTTTAAATTATTTTTAACAAGCTTAAACTCAAGATTCAAAAATTTAACCAATATTCAATTATAATATTAAATAATTAAATTATTTAGTAAATCGCTATATTTAAATTCTTAATTTATTTTATAAAATAAAAAATAATTTTTCCTATTCAAAATCAATCTATAATTCAAATTCAATACTTTAAACCATTTTAATATTTCAAATCAAATGTCGAAAAATCTGGTCATTACATTCCTCCCCCTTAAAAGAATTTCGTCCCCGAAATTGTTAAGGCAGAAGAATGCTCCAAACCCTTTAACTTATCCAAAAACACACTTAGTGAAAACTCGATATTTCACTCCCTAATCTTTTAGTTCCACCCAAAAAATTAGTCTTCAATTCTAATTCCAAAATCCTTTATTCCGATTATAAATTCAAAATCAATTCGTCGTTAAAAAAAAATTTCCAAAAATTTTTAGAATTTTTCTAACACCCTAAATTTTCGAATTTTTTGGTAGAGTCTCCTTTGTACGGAGAACCTTTTGCAATATGACAAGAGAGATAAATATATGTATACATCGACCCACATGGTTGGAAAACAATATATATATATACATAAATAATTATATTTTGCAGTATTTAATCCGAAAACGTACCTTATTTAAGCGTTTTTAAGCATCGTTAAGAAAGCATTTACTTCAAAAGCAATTTCGCAACCCAAATCTAGCCAAAATAATCCATCTGGGTACCTGTACTTACTCAATTTAAACTACATAAGTAACAAAACATCAAATTCAATAGCATTTTACTTATTTAAACAATTACAACATATGAATTTCAATAACCCATCACGTTAGACATGTACTATAAGCAACTATAAGGTTCTGATGATAATTTAATTACCTTTCAAATAATCCATACACCATTTCATTCAATTTAAATAATTTACAGCTTACTTTCCACGCATTCATTTAATTTTCATACCAAACAACTCATATCCATTCCAAATTGGTTTAAAAATCAATTTATTTCACCTTTATTTACTCATAGAATTTTATTTACTTCTTTTTACGTCGAACAACAATTTATTTTTATCCGAATTCAGCGCTATTTATTTAATGAACTATTTTAAATTGATTCCAAATCAATTTATATTCAATTCTATTCCTTTTCAAATTGATCTTCAATCAATTTACTTACATTTCCTTCATAACCACTTTCATTACTTTCAAGTCCATTTTAATTAGCTCGGAAAAACTTCATGCTATTTTATTTAATGGCCATTTTACAAATTTATTTGTGTCAAGCTCCTATCCAAGATTATTAACTTAAGTAATTTACTCTTTTCAAATATTTTCAACTACATAGCTTATGTTTATTTTTTTCTCGTAAACAAATTCCAATTCAAATTTCTGATTTGATTTTTTATTCAATCAAATCCCATTCCATTTACTAATAAATTTAATTAGTTCCTTCATCCAATCCACTTCAATTTTAGTTCCAAACTCAATTCAATTTTATTTCAATTCAATCTAAATTCAACCTAATTTTTATTTAACTTGGCTGTAAATTTCAATTCGTTCAATTTAATTTAACCCACTTAAGTTAAAATCCCATTTATTATAATCACTTCATTTATTGATTTCATTTACTTTGCTTAAGTTAAATTCGAATTTTCTTCTACTAATTCAATCTATTTAGCTTTCACGACTCAAATTCAATTCATTTTATTTATTTCGATTTGCTTTGCTTAATTTTAATTTTATCCATTTTAACTTTACGCAAGTTAAAATTCATTTCTAAAACTCAAATTCCATATTTTTCTTCCTTATTTAGAATCATTCTCAATTTACAAGTTTAAAACTTATTTTCCCATGATTTTTAAATTATTTAAATAAGGATTCCAAAATTCAAACACCTGGTTTTTATTTCAAATCGTTTAGATATTGCAAATATCCCAAAATCACACTTTTCAAATTTTAAACCAACATGGTTTTTATCCAAAACAAATTTCCTTCGGAACTTCCAAAACAAAACTTGTTCTTCCTAACAAATCTGAAAAAACCAATTTCGGTAGCAATTTTCCACTTGGAAACTCAAAAACGAATATTGATGATGCTACAGTCATCACCAGGATCATTTTCCAGTGACTGAAGTGAGTTCAGTGCTATATCACTTCCAAAATCCATTTAAAAGCATTTTTCTGTTCAAAAATGTCTCCAAAATAATATTACTATTATTTATCTTTAAAATATTTTGGAAAACACTTCCAATAATCCCCGAGATTTAATTTTTCTAACTCTGGTTTTAATCAAGTCTTAGGTTTTCATTCAATTGTATAATCCATACTTATACAATTTCCATTTGGTTATATATATAGCCAACTCTAGATTTTACAATCTTGTTTTAATTATAATATTATCATCCAAACACTCTAAATATACCATAATAATTTTAGAAAATTATTCCTTTTATATAAAAATATAACTTGGGTAAAATTATTTCATTTACCCTCTTCAAAACAATATTGTGTCATTTTACCTAGTTCAAGTGTTTAGAAACCCTTATCGATTTAATGGTATCCCACTTCTCGAACAGAATTTATATGTCACTCAACGGATAAATTAACACAATATAAAACCATTTATATTCACTAACAAATAAGAGCTCATATATATTAATACACTCAAACTCATTCTAAGGTACTACTGACCCTATCTCTATGAGTAATCCCCAACAGAGCCAAGGTTCTCGCTTAGCCTTCAGCTCTGATACCAAATGTAGTGGCCTGCAGTTCCATACCTCTTGAGTTGACACTAATTCACCCTTGTCCAACCCAAATTGTACGAAAGAGCCAATAAATAGGGTAAAGAAGAAGAAAAAATAGAAGAAAAAGAACAATTACAGAATCTCACAATCGCAGTAGAACAAATATAATATATAATAACATGTTTTAAATACAAGAACCGTGTTGTTAATATACATACCATTATCGGAGTACAATATACAAAAATCAATCTGGATTATTTGATAACTTGTCCTCGCATACATAGCTTACACAGTGTAAATATAAACCAAATATGGGAATACGACTCTGTCATCCAACTCGTCTCCTGAGCTCCATAGCATTCTATCCAGAACCTGTAATACTCGATCTGACCTGAGTATTATAATAAAATAACACCCGAGTCAGTTTGGGAAACTAGCATGAGAAAACACTCTCAATTTGAATTATTAGAGTTATCAAATTCCTTTGAAAAACAAAGGTATCTCGTAAGACCTTGTCAGACATGAACACGACGGGTTTTTCCCTTACGATAACCAAAACATTTTATAGAAACTCCAGTGATATTATAATAGTGTCTAAATACAAATACTTATTCAAATAGCTAAAATTGTTACATTAATTAAATTTCAAAATACTAGGCTCTACAAACAAAAACGCAAGCTCGTATTGGAGAATGGATTCCAATGAATGACTGGGCCACTGGGGTGCCGCCCATTACAATAACCTCTAGAATAATGTACCAAGGACCATGCCAGGATCCCTTGCTACACAAGACCGGCCTACCCCTAACCTAGATAGACCGAATATGTTATCACCCTAGGTGTTCCCACCCTTACTATCGAGCGCTCCTTCTTTCATACACAACCATATCCATAATAAATAGGTTTCCGAGGACATTTAGAAAAGTGATAACATATCCTAATTGGATGCGACCCACTTGGCATTGGTGCATCTCCCTTGTTTTAGCCATTCCCGGTTGATGAGGCTTGAGGCTAAGCGTTACCCTTTCAAGAAAACAACTCTACTTAGAATGCTTATCGTCCTCCAATGACGATGTTCTGGTAGCATTCGTTCATACAAGTTGTACTGGGTCTGGACAAACCGAATCACTATCTTCATCTTCTTCATGGTAATCATTCATAATGTTCAAACCGAATCAAAGTTTTTTTTCGGTTAATTAAATCCCATCCCTGTAACGACCGGATTTTTAACGTCTGTTAATTGGGTGATTGGCTTATTGGAATTATTGGAATATTAATTTTGATTTGGTCAGACAAATAAATTCTCTAATATTAAAAATACCTAAATATATATAGTGATGAAAAACTATATTTAATTTTAAATTATAAAATTTTAGGATATGATAAATATCGTAGTTATATATATATGTATATATATATATATGTATATATATATATATGTATATATATATATGTATATATATAAACTCCACCATTTAAATTAAGATAAAAATATCCATAAATAAATATAAATATATCAAGCTTTACGATGTTGATAATATATATAAGCATATAAATGTATATATATGTGTATGTATGCCCATATGGAGTGATATACATGTAGATAGAAACCATGTGAGAATATATATATATATATATATATATATATATATATATATATGTATGTATGTATATATATATATATATGAAAATACACGTAATGATACAATATGCATAATTATATGTATACATATGCATAAATATGTTATATGGAATAGTGAAGGTGATAAATGCAAATATATATATATATATATATATATATATATATATATATGATGACAACAACATATATGAATAAATATATATGTTCATAAAAGTATTGTATGGGTGAATATGTGTATATATGTATAAAAACAATGAATATAGGTGTATAAATTTCTATATATGTAAGCAAAAGAGAGAGAGTGTGTGTGTGTGTGTGTGTGTATCAATACATAAATGTATATATATACATATGAAACATCATCATGGTAAGCATTTAATTCAAGCATACAATAAGTCACATATAAAATCTAATCTACACAACAAATCAACTCAAGCCATAAAAAATGTAATCAACACAAAAATCAAATCAAGTCAAAAAAAAAATGAAAGCCTGCAGCATGAAAAGCATCAGCCACCTATGTTCTTGCTAGGAACCTATGTTCACTGACCTCCCATTCCTTTTATATCTCTATATATACCCTGTCTATTTTTTTAATTCACGTATACATTCTAACATTAAAAGGAAAAAAAACAAAACTCTGCCATTAAAAAACATGAAAGGATCAAGACAGTAAAAGTGAAGCAAGAACATAGAAAAACAGCAGTGTGCATCCCTCTATAACTGTGAGTAGAACATCTCACTTTTCTTACTGGTTTCCCTACATCTATATCTAATTTTGTTTTTATGGAAGAGTTTTCATACATGCTTCTGTGATGTGTATGCGTTTGTTTTATGTGTAGCTTTTTAACCTGGAAAGAAATGCAGTATCTCTCTATTCTTAGTTCTGTTTTAAATAAAAACAGTTAGAACCTAATCTTCAAAAATTATTATCTTGGATCATATCTGGTTTTAAAACTTGCTTCCAAAACTGAACTAGTTTGTTTTCAAGTGTAGTGTATTTTAAGATTTAACTTGTTCAATTTCATGAAGTGGAGATCAATGGAAATCAAATATTATAGTAGGTGGACCAAAAATAACCGAGATTTAAGTATCATAGTTTAATGGGTTAATTATATAGTGTTGATTTTATCGGAATTCATGATTTTTAAGACGAATTGGAGGATTTTTAGTGACTTAGAGAAGGAGAAATGCTTGGATGAACGAAATTGGGTGGAAAGCAAAATTCCGATGATGGGATGGGTTTCGAGGCAAGGCGTTGGTCGTGGTGAAGCGTTGGGGGTGGGCGAAGGTAGGAAAAATAGCTTGGAATTTTTCTACGGCCTATGGTCGCCAGGCGAGGTGGGTTTAGGGTTTGAAGTGGGTGTTGTTATGGCTTTGGGTTGGAAGAAATGGCGGTGACGAGGGGCAACTAAGGATGTGCGTTCATGGGGTAAAAGAGGCAGGAGACGTTGGCGAACCTAGTGGTGAGGTTTGGTAGGTGATTGTGGATGGAGGTGGTGCGACGAGGTGGTTTGAGTGTGGGTGACTGGCTCGAAGGGGAAGACGATGGTCGAATTTTCAAGTCACTGGTTGTTCGTACTTTGTTCGAGCATGCGTGGGTGGAGATGATCCTAAATGGTGTATGAGGAAGGTCGACGTCTGAAACAAATGTCGTGGGTAGGCATGCACATGCAAGGCGATGCATGCATGCAGGTAAAAGGAAAAGAGGGAGAGGAGCATTAGGATAGGTGAGGAAGAAGGGAACTGGATTACGGGAAGAAAGGAGAAGGGAAAATTTTGGCCGACAGGACCAAAGAAAATTAAAAGGAAAAAATAAGGAAAAGAGGAAAAAGATTAGGAAAAAAAGAAGAAAGGGAACTAATGTATACATTATATGATAATTTATATTTTCTCTATTTTTACTAAAAACTATTGCCTTTTGAAAATTCGTTATGTAAAGTTTACTGATATTTTGTAGTAAGAATCGTAATTAATTTAATTATTATTTGACTTAAGAATTTGGATAAATTAACAAAGTTGGATATCGAATGGAGTGCTAAATTTTAAATAATCAAAAATAAATTGTTTTATAATTTCTTAACTTTGTAATTATTGGATTCAAAATAAATGTATATAGTTAATCAAGATTACTAAAAGTCGGATGTGCGAATTATTTTGACATTGGTACAGGCCATTAATTTAGTTAACTGTAAGGCCGTAAATTTTAACAGTTTTAGTAAAGTAATTAACTGAAAGTTTGCTTGAAATAAATTATAAAATTTAGCATTTGATATTTGGAATGCGTTTATTTAAACATAGCAAATAATATATTTTTATTCGAAAATATGGAAGTTAGTTCAGTTGTGTAATTTTCAAATTTTATTTAAATCAGTTAATTTGAAGGATCTAAAATATTTTCAAAATATGAATATTTTTATATAATAAAAATATAAATCATTTTTTGAGTGAGACGTCACATTTCATTTCATCAAATTTGGACTTCTCTAGTCCCAATTTCGACAAATTTGCAGCATTTTTGATAGCGAAAAAAATCAATTTTTATAACTTATTCGCCTTGCTCGTATTTGTGTACCGTTCTGATCATCTTGTCGTGCTGATCTCCATAGCATATTCATTTATGTGTTTCGGAGTCCGGTATGCGGCTGAATCTACGGAAACGATAACCGTATCTGCACCCGTTTTCGTGCCTTTTTGAGTTCTTGTGCCCATTCACTTTTCACCGTGTATTTACCTTATATCCGCTTGCTTTTATATTTCTAAAATTCAACGTTAATGACTTTACAACTTCCCATTTGTTTTCATATTTGATGGTTCGGTTGCCAACTTTTTATCTTTCCTTCGCGTTTAATTCTCTGCCTTGTTTCCGTTCACACTTAAGAATATATATATATATATATATATATATATATATAGTAGTAATAATAATATAAGCTTTATTTCATGACTGGTCATTTTTTTCTTCTTCTCTGAACTATCTTGCATCTCCTTCCTTTTCATCTCTCTCCTTCTCCTATTTTCATTCTGCTGACCTTTGGGAAATAGATTACATAATACTGTTCTTATATGATCGAAACATTGATCGTCCTGCTTTGAGCCTCTGCCCCTCTTTCCTATGCATCACACAAGTAGCCTGCCTTTCACCGACCGTGTATGCTCATTGCCTCAGCCTAGCAGCCTACATTGAAGCCTACCCTCCTAGTTAGCATGATCGATCTCCTCTGCCCTGCCACTACCCGCCATCAACCTTGCGCCATCTGCCCATGCTCGAGCTGAAGCCTTTGACGCACATGACAGCCGCATCTAACGTAGAGCACCATTCCCCGCCATCGGGACATCCACCATCCCATCCTCCAAACCAAACACCCATAGTCTCATTCTCCCGCCACCTGCCGAAGCAATATCCTCTCTGCCATCTTGCTTTCCATCCCCTCAGCCATGTCACAAACTCCAACATCTCCACGTCTGCAACCCACTCCACCCTTGTCGCATATATGCATGCTCGCATGTATGTATACGATAGTTGGAAGGTGAATATTGGTTATTAATGTTGTTTTATGTTGTATATATAAGCTATATTATTTTATGTAAGTTCATATTTGATCTATGTGTTGTATATAAGTATATACAGGTTATATAGATTTGTTTGAGTTTATGTACATATAGTATAATACAATAAGTTATAGTGATTTTCAATAGATATTGTTTTTAAATATAATATATATGTTAGTCCATATAAGTTTACATTCTGTCAGTATAAACGTCTTAGTTGATAATATATTAGTTTATAATATGTTAGTTTACATATATTATATAATATGTTAGTATATATATTTTCACATAACTTAGATTTCCAAATATATCAGTATATATAAGCTTATAAACATTTTGATAGATCTCTTTTACAGTTTGTATATATATATGAGTCTGTTAAAATTTTTGCTTTACAATTAGTACGTATAAAGTACAAGTTTACAAAAAGTGAGTCAGGATGTATCTTTCTATAACTCGTTTCCATTAATGAGTGTTGCTGTCATATTTCCTTTCTTTCTGAAGCTTGTATGTATATATGATATTAAGGTAAGTTTATAATAAACCAAGTTTGCATAGTGGCATTTGTGATTGTTTATATATATAATATTAAAATAAGCAAATTATCTTATTTTTTATGAAAGGAAAGATATATGTAATATGGAGATTTTATTTTGAATGTGTACTTTAAATTGAATACTGGTTTTAAGAAATAAATAACATAATATCTATTAAGTTTCAGTTTATGTCAAGCAGGTTTTGATTTGTTTTCTTCGGTCCCTAGCTATCATCTTCGCTCGTCAAATCAATGCTTATCCGTGTCCATTTCATCTTGTTTTCGGGTATCTTCAACCTCGAAAGGTGAGAAATCACTTACGATTAACATTCTTATATTTAGTAAATTTAATTCACTTGAAATGACGATTGAAATATGCTATTAAATTTAAACTATTAATTATTTAATTGTTCTGTATGATATGCCATTATTTATAATTATTCACCTGTGACATCTGACACCATAATATGTTATTTATATTATAGTTAAATTTGTTGCTGATGTTACATGCCTGTTGTTGATATGTTATATTATTATCTTATTTTGTTCTCACTCTGCAACTTCCCTGTCAATTTAGAATTCCCTATTGGTTAAAAGGATACATACCTGAACGATTTTGTAGAATAAGGGAAAATCGTTATGGGTTGAAATGATAAACCCAAGCGATTTCCATTGATTTTAACTTTTGGGATTGCTGGTTGTAATGATAGACCCATAGATATTTAAATTTCAGACTGAAATGATAAATATCCGTATCACTTGACTATAGAATAGAAAATTGTATACGGACACCGTTGCTCTATATTTTGAAAAATGATTTCCAATGTTTGAAAGGAAATATATGGTTTTAATAAATATTGGTTTTTAAAATATAATAGATATAAATGTTATTTTATATATCTAAAATTTAGATTTTTAAAGTAATATGTTTTGGAAATTTTAATTTATAAGTTAATTTGAAAAATATAAAATTTAAGATTTTACTTATAATTTTATTATTTTAAAAATATATAAAATAATATTTAATATAAAGTAAATTTAATAATAATATTTAATTTAATAAATATTTAATTTAATTAGTATATAATATGTTTAAATATTTATTTAAATATATATTAATATTTTAAAAATATATTTTTATAACTTGAATAATTGAGGTTTGAAAGATAAATTAATGCTAAAATGGAATTTATATTGGTTAATAATTGAATTCTAAATAAGAATTAATTTGAACTTATCGATTTTTAGATTTTTGAAAGATATGATTTATAACTTGATTTGATAAAAAGCGATTGAATGAATATTCTCAATTTTAAATAAAGGTGAGAATGAATATTTAATATTGATTTAAATTTATAAATTGAGATTTTATTTGATTGTTATTAAAATGGTTAAGTGAATATTTTCCAATTTGAATAAAATTTAAAGTTAAATGTTGAAATCTAAATGAAACTTTTATTGAAATGTTTAAATATTTAAACTTTGAATCTTATTGGAATTGAAGAGATAGTTTAAACCTGGATTTGAAATCTGTACAAATCAAAATGGTTTATTGAGAATTTGAATTGAATTTTTAACCCTTTAAATTGAAAGTGTTGAACGGGGATTTATTTCAATTGAATTTTGGAATTTAGCTGATTTGAATCGATTCGTGAAATCAGAGGAAACAATTTTATTATATAGAGTATTTTAATATATATAACTATTTTAATATATGTAAATTATTTTAATATATAAACTATTTTAATTTATAACTATTTTAATATATGTACTATTTTCAATATCTAAGCCGTTTAAGTTGGAAGTGTTATGATTTCAAAAGTGTTATGATTTTCAAAAGCATTATGATTTCAAAAGTGCTATGATTTCAAAATTGTTTTGATTTCAGAAATGTTATGATTTCGAAAGTGTTATGATTCTGGAAATGAATATATATTTTTAAGTAAGTAATGATATCAAGTTGATATGTTTTTGAAATGAATACGATATTTGATATGAAGAATAAACTATTTGAAATGAGATGACCATGACGTGAAATAAGCTTTTGGTTGTTAAGGAGACTGGGATCGGATATTATCATACTCTCTGCCAATACCAAAAACCACTTTAACAACTGCGCACGTGGTGGAGATTCCAAAATGAAGTAGGATGGTTTGGTGATGATTCTATATGGTATTTACGTAGCCCTAACTCCCATGAGTCAGCTTGATGTGGCTAAAACAAGAGCTGTATCGGGCCAAGTGGGGTCTTTCCCCCGATCGGGCTCATTTTTCGATACCATTCAACTGCTTTTGTGATTTGATTGGGTGCACCCTTTGATTTGGGACTATGTCACGATGTGGGCGGTGGTAGCTGCTATGCGTTACCACCAGTCCGAGAGTGCAAATGGTATATCTACCCTGGCATTGCCTCGAGTGCCTTGTCGCGTGCCCTATCGTGCCTTCTGTGAGTTTGTTTTATACCGTACCTATATGGTGTCCTCTGGGTAAACCTCTAGTTTACGGTGGAGCGTACAACGTTGTATAGACTACAGGAATATATAAAAATGTGTTAAAGGGGATATGGGTAATGCCTTAACGCTATTTAATACTTTTACTTTACTATAGACATATTATAATAGCGTATATTACTACATAGTAGATAGTTCCACGGATCCTTAGAGGATAGGTATCCCATACATCCTTTAAGTTAAAACTATTTCAGTTGACATTTCACTTGAGTTAAATTTACCGATATAAGAATGTTAATCCTAGCTCGATTATTTTGTGTTTTGCTTTATGCTCAGGTCAGACTGAGTGTCACAACATTGGAGACTCACCTTTGGGGTTTGGAGCTTTGTTCGAAGATCTATCTATCCAGCTTTCAATTATTTCGGTTTATTTTAGTCTTTTATGTTCAGACTCGTCAGTTGCTTATGTATTAGAGATTCATTTGTGTTGAGATTCTGTTGTATTTTGTTTGGACTCTGACTTTTACATAGAGCTTCATGAATTACTATTTATCTATTCCGTTGCTTATTGTTATATTACATTGTGTCTGTGATTCTATGATTGATTTATTTACTATATGCTGAGTTTTGCCAAATATAAATTAATAATCTAAGATTTTGAGAAATTCAAGTCTGACATGTGCGGATGCGAATGGTTCAAAATCCAAGGTCATTATAGTTGGTATCAAAGCTCTGGTTTAGGCAAAATATAACATATAAAGTAAATTTAATTACAGAATCACTTTCGTTCGAACTTGAAATTTCTTCGTTAGGATTCCCATTTGCTTAGGATTTCTTTTGGATTTTGGAACTCTCTTCTTTGTTCTAAAATCCTTTCTTGTCTCTCTGTAACGACCCAGAATTTTTAATAATTTAAATTTGAATATTTAATTTATTTTAAATATTTATAAGTGAATTTATAAGTCAAATAAATTTTTATTTGAATTTTTGGATTTAATTGGATAATTAAATCGATAATTTAATACGTTAAATTATGAAAATAATTGAAAATAGAGTTAAATATGATTGAAAATAATTTGGAAAATTTTATTTAATCATACTGGAGTTATAGAAATATTTTAGAACTTTTAAAATCGAATTAAAAGTTAATTTGTGAAAATTGAATATTTTAATATTTAAATCGACTAGTAAAATAGCCAATTTTTGGACAGTCTCAGAATTGAACGAAACTAGTTTCATTGGATCCGTAATAGTTAGTTATTACCGGATTTTAATTTTCGTGTCAATCGGAGTTATCGTTTGATCGTGGCAGCTCGAAACGCATCGATTCGTTTTTAATTTAAATTTGGCGAGTCAAAATAGCCATTTTTCAAAAAGTCTCGGATTTCGACGAAACCAGTTTCATCGGATCCGTAATGTGATATTATTGTAAGGTTTCAAATTTCAAGTCATTTGGATTTACCGTTTGTCCGGTACAAATTAAAACGCCTAGAAATCGACTTAAATCGGTTTAATTTAAATTGAGCGTTTTCAGCCATAACTCGCACATACTTCCGAATTAGCTTCCGAAACCTGTTCCATTGTGTCCGGAACGCGGGATAAACCCTAGGTACGCTGGTTACGGTGCCTAAATCGGAGTTCGGAATTCCCGGGATGAATAGTGTTTACGCTTGCTTTTCCTATAAATACCACCCTAAACATAAAATAAAAAAAAAAATAAAACCTAATTTGCAAAACCCTAGCCGCCTCTTTACAAACCTAAGGCCAGATTTTTCCCAATTTCATTCATCAATCTCTCCAAATCCATTCACATTCACGCGAAGTGTTCAACACGAAGATTGAAGAGCATGGAGAGAGCTTCGATTCCGTACGGTGATGATCGAATTTGGCGTCGCGTGGAGGGAGCAGGGGGGCCGCGTCCTGATGTCGTTCGCACGCACTTCGAGAGCAGGGTGGTTGACCGAGTGGACCATGGTGGTAGGCGTGGGTAGCTCACGTGATGCTCGTTCGTTTGGTGGTGGCCGATCGCTCTGGAAGTCGTCGTGGAGGGAGTATAATCTAACCCTAGTAGCGGCGGCTATGGGTTATTGTGTGCGTGTTTTTACTGATGAGAGGGAAGAAGGAGTTCACGGCCCAGATTTGCTCAGGTTGGATCCAAGGGTTCAGAAGCTTAGGGTATTAAAATCTTTAATTTAGTTGTAAATTAGTTGATTTAAAACTCGGGTAACTTGTAAAATTCGTAACTTTTTCATACGAGGTCGAAAAAATGCAAACTCAGTTGCGTTGGAATCGTATGGACGAGCACTACGCGATGGAGTTGGTTTGGAGTCGTTTGGAGTTAGTGAGAATTTCGGGTAAAATTAAACGCGCGTTTAATTTTATTCGAAATAAAAGCTAAAACGGGATTTAAAAACCAAGGTGAGAACTTCTCACTCAATCGAATAGATTTCGATTTTATTTTAAATAGTTAGGTTTAAAATATTTGAATGCATGTTTGAATGATGACTGTAAATTATTGATTGTTAAAATAGACATTATGCGCCGTTAGTAAGCGGATGTTATTTATTATAAACATATACCGCGAATATTTCATAAACAGTGAAATTGGTATTATATATAATATCAATATATATATATTGGCATATGTATATATTGCAGTTGTTGATTTCCCGCATTTTTTGTTTAGCGGATGAGACCCTATTACGCCGTTATTAAGCGGATAATATTTATTAAGAACATGTACCGCGATAATTTCGTACTGGAGCGAAATTGGTATTGTGCTAATGTTTTTGGATGCAGGAAACAGGTTGGAGGGATCCAACTGGATTCCTCAACAGTATTTATTTAATTTCAGATATTTTGATATTTGATGGATTATCATATCGATATATGATATAGTTGTTAGTCGTGATTGACTATTTGGTGTGTAGCATCATTGGACCCAGATTTTGGGATTTTAAAATGATTTTTAAAAGTGATTTTTGAAAATATACTATATTTTTGGAATTGATCCATTATAAATAAATAAACGTTATAATTTTTAAAGTTATAAAAATTATGGTTTTTGTGAAATATAGTTAAAAAGCTGATTTTTAGAAATACGATTAAAAGTCGATTTTTGAGAAATATGAACTAATGATTTTATAAAATAATTTAGATTGGATTTTTGAATATATGATAAAAGTTTAAATATAGGATTTATAAAATTTGATTATTTTATAAATCGAAATGATGAAATCATAAAGGAATTTAAAGACGTTTTAGAATAATAATATAAACTGATTTATATTAAGAGATTTATAAATGGATATTTATAAATTGAATTATGGACATTATAAAACGAGTTTTTATAAGTGTTTGAATGTAGTGAAAGTGAATTTCATAAATGAATGAAATTTATAGAATTATAAACTGTGAAGTTATAAATGAAATTTATAAATAGTAAGATTATAAATTTGTGAAGTTAATTGAAGAATAGATTTGGTTAAATAAATAAATCTTATAAGTTATAAGGTTTATAAATTGAAAAGTCTTTAAAAAGAACGATTTTGTAAAATAATCGTTTTATAAGTAATTAACTTATAATGTGAACGTTTAGTTTATAATTTAGTTATAAACGGGAATAGGTTAATAAAGGAATTTATAAAAAAAGAAGTTTTTATAAATAAATAGAAATGGAATTTATAAACGTTGTTTTATAAATCCGCAAACGACTTATTTTGATAAGTTAATTGTTATAACTTATAAATGGAGTTATATTCACGTTTTAGACAGTGAATAATCCTTTAAGTTAAAGTGAATAGAAATAATGGAATTTGTGAACATAGTATATTCACGTTTTTGAATAGTGAATAACATGTTAAAGAAAATGTTTTAGAATGTGATATTTTAAACATAATTAAAACGATCTAACGATGTTTTAAAAGGTGTTGAGATTCGAAACCATAGATTTCAACATTTATTGTTGAAATAGACGTTTTCGAGAAATAAAAGGAAATGGTGGACTATAACACTGTTGTTATAGTAAATGATTTCCGAAAGGGAATGTTTTGAATAGTATTGGGATTTATATATCTATTTTAATTTCGAATCCCTATACTAGTGATTTTGGGTTGTCGTAACGATGTTTTACGCAACATTCGTTTTGGCCCAAATAAAAATGTTTAAGAGAATGATTTCCCTTAAAGAATGAATTATATACTTAATTCGATTTAAGTATATTGAATATTTTCAAAGGTTGAAAATAAAAAGATTTGTCGATTACTTATTTTTAATAAGTATGGAAATGTTTTCCAATATGAAGTGAATAATTAGAATTTATCTTTTTGGAGGATAAATTGAAATGAATTATTGAAATCGTATATGCACGAATATTTTGAAATATAAATTCATTATGGAATTTATATGTGAAAGTGAAACTTGTTAAAAATAAATATTGATTTATTTTTGAAGTGTTGAAATCATATATCTTGTAAAGATATTTTGGAAAGTAAATAATTTGGAAAATTATTTGGAATCTGGTGATGTGTGCATATCCATTGATAGTTCAATAACCGACTATCAATATTTCCCTTTGAAAGGGTAATTGATGTGATTTGTTTGAATTTGAATGCACACTTATTTTTGAATAAGCGCTCACTATTCGGGTTAACCGGGAAAGGACCATGGGGTCGTATAACCCATTCCGAATATGTGATACGTCGTTATGAATTGCATTTGAAGATCGGTGTTGAAGACCGAGTATTTGCGAGAGCGATAGGATGACCTATCGATTGTCTCTGCACTGGGTAGCTCCTGGTATTGAGATCTCCTAAGTGATGGGAAATTCGATCGGGATTGTGAATACCCGTATTTCAAGGGCTTCGTAAGAAGTGCCTTCGGTTTTGTTCGATCCCGGAACAGACTTGTATGGATTGTATGCCTGACATTACAAGTTGAGATATAAAGCCGATTTCTTTCAAATATATTTCTGTTGGTGGCGGAGAATTTATTCTTTGCTTAACACCCTTCTTTGAGACGTACGAGCTCAAAGGTTATATAGTTGAAGTTATCAGCGATATATCCCATTTTGGTAATGTGACATGCTGAGTGATGCTGAAATGATCATTGTGTTGATTATTTGTGATAGGATCATTTATTTGATCGTCTATCTTAGTGATCATTGTGTTGATCATTTGTTGACCCAAAGCATGGCTTTTGTATAAAGTATGTTTTTGTGGACGTGAATTCATCGAGCCTCACATCCCGTTAATGGTCAAAACAGGAATGATGCGGCAAGGTTATGAGGGGTAGCTCCCTTTAGGGTATGTGCATTTCCTTCTGGAAAGGGTGGTATCATGGTATGGAGCCCAGATACTTACTCATGTTGATACACTATATCTTTTTCTGTGTGGTGTTGTTGGTGACGAGCGCTCGGTTAAAGGTCCGATGGGACCGGGGGATGCCATATTCGTGTAGTAGTTACCTAGTGATAAAGGTAACCCGGCCTTGTGTTGGCAGAGAGCTGGTTAAGTTCTCGGGACGTCCAGCCAGAGGCGATCCCATGTGACAGTAGGAAGTTCCTTAGCCTGACCATTTGTTGGAAATCCAATTCTCAATACGAAACTTGTACGGTATTAGTTGTAGAACCTGCTATTCACTTATGGTGGTCACCACTGTTTGGATAGTAGCTATAGTAGGCATACGATAATGGTCGTATGTTGGCTAAGATTTATATTCTACTTTCGAAATGAATTTTTCCTACACTATGCACTAATAATAATATCAAATATTATTTTAAATGCGTATCAAGCATCTTTGACTATCATAAGGAGAAATCTCCTCCGATTCTGCGTTTGCATTGTGTGTGTGTGCGGGAGGCCTTATGGTAGTCTCATTTTTTAAAAGCATTGCGAATTGAAATAAAAATATTCCTCTATTTTGATTTTAAAGTAAATAAACTATTTTGAGTTCTCACACCAGTCACATGACTGACTCGGAGTTTATTGTTTTCCTTCCTAAACTCTGGGTGCCCACCAATTTCCACACGGGCAGTTAAGAGTTAGGTTTATCAGGATATTCTGGAGTTGCTGGAGGCAAGCTGGATGGCATGGCATATTACTTATATAGTATTTCTTTTTCCGCTGCACTGTTTATTGTTGTATGTTGTTGTATACTCTGATGATATGATGTAATGAAATGTGATGTAATGTAATAACTGATATAGTTCTTTGTTTAAAGATTATTCATTTATTATTATATGTTGTTCCGCTGCGAATTGTGAGATTCTGTTGTTGTTCTTTTTTGTTTCCTTTCTGTCCGTTCTATTTTTAAAATTCTTCTATCTTCTTTCCTCTCTATTTTCTATCTTCTCTCTTCTTCTTTCTTTTTCTTTTCTTAAATTTTCTTTTTTTAAAACCCATAACTATTCGGTTTTTCGGCAATGAAAATCCGAAGCGTTACAGTTGGTATCAGAGCTCTGATGGTTAAGCGACAACCATGGTTCTGTTGGGTATTACTCATTAGAGATAGAGTCAGTAGTACTCTAGATTGAGTTTGAGTGTAATAATAGATACGAGTGCGTATTTGTTAGTGAATATAAAATTGTTTTATATTGTGATGATAGGTTTATTGAGTGGTATATGGATTCTGGTTAATACGAGTAATTAACGTTGTTGATAGGGATCTATAAACACTTGAATAGAACAATTCGGCACAATATTGATTTTTAAAAATTGGGTAAATGAAATAATTTTACCTTGTTTATACTTTATATATAAAGGAATAATTTTTCAGAATTATTAAAGTGTATATAAGTTGATTGTTAGGTTGTTTGAATAATCTAAATAAAAGAATAATTGTATAAGCAAATGAATTATAAGAATTGAATTATAATTAAAGTGTTTACAATTGTGAAATAAACTTATATATATAAGAAGTGATTTAAAGTTAAATGGAATATAACTTAAGAGATATTGAATTAAGTTGATTTTGGTATCGAAGTAAATAATCAAGTGGATTAAATGAATATGAACTTGAGTTATATAAATAGAATTCAACTTTTGTAATTGAATTCAATTAATGAATGGAATGTTAATCAATTGAATGTGAATAATTGATATGAATAATGAATGTAAGTGTTAATTCATTAAAATCTAATGTTATTAGAAGTTGAATAAATTGAATGAAATCAATTTAATAAAACCAATTGGAAAGTAAAGATGTTAAACCAAAATGAATGTAAGTGAAGCAAGGAAATTTGGTTGTAATTGATATACATTGGTTGTTATTTGATTGTTAGTTGATTGTATAAAATTCATTAAGTATTAATGAAATTGAAAGCTATGAAATTAAATTCAAATTGAAAGTAAATAAATTTGAATAGAATTGAATGTGAATTAGATTTAATTAGTAAATGTAAACTAATTGAATTGAGAATGAATGTTAGTAAATCCAATGTAAATGAATCAAATGTAATTTAAAGTGAAAACCAATTCATTAAATATGAATGAGAATATGAATGAATGTTTATTGGATATGGATGTTAGTTGGTTGATGGTTGAATGTATATTGTTATTGTTGCATTTGCTATGTGACATATATAGTTATTATGTTGCTATATGTTGTATATTGAGATTATTTGCATATGTGCATGTTCTCATGTTGTTTGTTGAGTTTAGTAGGTGCGGATCGCGTTTGCTTCGCATTTGGAGTTCGCTTTAGCGCTATATTAGCCGTATATGCTTGCTAATAAAATATAAGGTACATATCTCGGATTAAATATCGTACTTTTACACTTTTTTTCCCTTCGGGATGCCTCATTACTTGATGAGATGTATATTTGTGATATATATACTGTCATTTTTTTTTCGGATCGAGCCGCGCAAAGGAGACTATGGCGAATTTTTCCGGAAATTTAAGGCGTTAGAAAAAATTTGAGAAATTAGAAAATTGTGAAAACTTTAACTTTGATTTTGGAATTGAAAGTTAAACAATAGATAGTTGTTTTTGAAAAGATAACTAAGTATGATTTGAAAACTTAGTAAAGATTTGTAAGAAGTTTAACTATGAATTTTGGAAAGTTAATAGATTCTATAACTTTTCTTACTTGTAATTTCGAGGACGAAATTCTTTTAAGGGGGAAAGATTGTAACGACCCAGAATTTTTAATAATTTAAATTTGAATATTTAATTTATTTTAAATATTTATAAGTGAATTTATAAGTCAAATAAATTTTTATTTGAATTTTTGGATTTAATTGGATAATTAAATCGATAATTTAATACGTTAAATTATGAAAATAATTGAAAATAGAGTTAAATATGATTGAAAATAATTTGGAAAATTTTATTTAATCATACTGGAGTTATAGAAATATTTTAGAACTTTTAAAATCGAATTAAAAGTTAATTTGTGAAAATTGAATATTTTAATATTTAAATCGACTAGTAAAATAGCCAATTTTTGGACAGTCTCAGAATTGAACGAAACTAGTTTCATTGGATCCGTAATAGTTAGTTATTACCGGATTTTAATTTTCGTGTCAATCGGAGTTATCGTTTGATCGTGGCAGCTCGAAACGCATCGATTCGTTTTTAATTTAAATTTGGCGAGTCAAAATAGCCATTTTTCAAAAAGTCTCGGATTTCGACGAAACCAGTTTCATCGGATCCGTAATGTGATATTATTGTAAGGTTTCAAATTTCAAGTCATTTGGATTTACCGTTTGTCCGGTACAAATTAAAACGCCTAGAAATCGACTTAAATCGGTTTAATTTAAATTGAGCGTTTTCAGCCATAACTCGCACATACTTCCGAATTAGCTTCCGAAACCTGTTCCATTGTGTCCGGAACGCGGGATAAACCCTAGGTACGCTGGTTACGGCGCCTAAATCGGAGTTCGGAATTCCCGGGATGAATAGTGTTTACGCTTGCTTTTCCTATAAATACCACCCTAAACATAAAATAAAAAAAAAATAAAACCTAATTTGCAAAACCCTAGCCGCCTCTTTACAAACCTAAGGCCAGATTTTTCCCAATTTCATTCATCAATCTCTCCAAATCCATTCACATTCACGCGAAGTGTTCAACACGAAGATTGAAGAGCATGGAGAGAGCTTCGATTCCGTACGGTGATGATCGAATTTGGCGTCGCGTGGAGGGAGCAGGGGGGCCGCGTCCTGATGTCGTTCGCACGCACTTCGAGAGCAGGGTGGTTGACCGAGTGGACCATGGTGGTAGGCGTGGGTAGCTCACGTGATGCTCGTTCGTTTGGTGGTGGCCGATCGCTCTGGAAGTCGTCGTGGAGGGAGTATAATCTAACCCTAGTAGCGGCGGCTATGGGTTATTGTGTGCGTGTTTTTACTGATGAGAGGGAAGAAGGAGTTCACGGCCCAGATTTGCTCAGGTTGGATCCAAGGGTTCAGAAGCTTAGGGTATTAAAATCTTTAATTTAGTTGTAAATTAGTTGATTTAAAACTCGGGTAACTTGTAAAATTCGTAACTTTTTCATACGAGGTCGAAAAAATGCAAACTCAGTTGCGTTGGAATCGTATGGACGAGCACTACGCGATGGAGTTGGTTTGGAGTCGTTTGGAGTTAGTGAGAATTTCGGGTAAAATTAAACGCGCGTTTAATTTTATTCGAAATAAAAGCTAAAACGGGATTTAAAAACCAAGGTGAGAACTTCTCACTCAATCGAATAGATTTCGATTTTATTTTAAATAGTTAGGTTTAAAATATTTGAATGCATGTTTGAATGATGACTGTAAATTATTGATTGTTAAAATAGACATTATGCGCCGTTAGTAAGCGGATGTTATTTATTATAAACATATACCGCGAATATTTCATAAACAGTGAAATTGGTATTATATATAATATCAATATATATATATTGGCATATGTATATATTGCAGTTGTTGATTTCCCGCATTTTTTGTTTAGCGGATGAGACCCTATTACGCCGTTATTAAGCGGATAATATTTATTAAGAACATGTACCGCGATAATTTCGTACTGGAGCGAAATTGGTATTGTGCTAATGTTTTTGGATGCAGGAAACAGGTTGGAGGGATCCAACTGGATTCCTCAACAGTATTTATTTAATTTCAGATATTTTGATATTTGATGGATTATCATATCGATATATGATATAGTTGTTAGTCGTGATTGACTATTTGGTGTGTAGCATCATTGGACCCAGATTTTGGGATTTTAAAATGATTTTTAAAAGTGATTTTTGAAAATATACTATATTTTTGGAATTGATCCATTATAAATAAATAAACGTTATAATTTTTAAAGTTATAAAAATTATGGTTTTTGTGAAATATAGTTAAAAAGCTGATTTTTAGAAATACGATTAAAAGTCGATTTTTGAGAAATATGAACTAATGATTTTATAAAATAATTTAGATTGGATTTTTGAATATATGATAAAAGTTTAAATATAGGATTTATAAAATTTGATTATTTTATAAATCGAAATGATGAAATCATAAAGGAATTTAAAGACGTTTTAGAATAATAATATAAACTGATTTATATTAAGAGATTTATAAATGGATATTTATAAATTGAATTATGGACATTATAAAACGAGTTTTTATAAGTGTTTGAATGTAGTGAAAGTGAATTTCATAAATGAATGAAATTTATAGAATTATAAACTGTGAAGTTATAAATGAAATTTATAAATAGTAAGATTATAAATTTGTGAAGTTAATTGAAGAATAGATTTGGTTAAATAAATAAATCTTATAAGTTATAAGGTTTATAAATTGAAAAGTCTTTAAAAAGAACGATTTTGTAAAATAATCGTTTTATAAGTAATTAACTTATAATGTGAACGTTTAGTTTATAATTTAGTTATAAACGGGAATAGGTTAATAAAGGAATTTATAAAAAAAGAAGTTTTTATAAATAAATAGAAATGGAATTTATAAACGTTGTTTTATAAATCCGCAAACGACTTATTTTGATAAGTTAATTGTTATAACTTATAAATGGAGTTATATTCACGTTTTAGACAGTGAATAATCCTTTAAGTTAAAGTGAATAGAAATAATGGAATTTGTGAACATAGTATATTCACGTTTTTGAATAGTGAATAACATGTTAAAGAAAATGTTTTAGAATGTGATATTTTAAACATAATTAAAACGATCTAACGATGTTTTAAAAGGTGTTGAGATTCGAAACCATAGATTTCAACATTTATTGTTGAAATAGACGTTTTCGAGAAATAAAAGGAAATGGTGGACTATAACACTGTTGTTATAGTAAATGATTTCCGAAAGGGAATGTTTTGAATAGTATTGGGATTTATATATCTATTTTAATTTCGAATCCCTATACTAGTGATTTTGGGTTGTCGTAACGATGTTTTACGCAACATTCGTTTTGGCCCAAATAAAAATGTTTAAGAGAATGATTTCCCTTAAAGAATGAATTATATACTTAATTCGATTTAAGTATATTGAATATTTTCAAAGGTTGAAAATAAAAAGATTTGTCGATTACTTATTTTTAATAAGTATGGAAATGTTTTCCAATATGAAGTGAATAATTAGAATTTATCTTTTTGGAGGATAAATTGAAATGAATTATTGAAATCGTATATGCACGAATATTTTGAAATATAAATTCATTATGGAATTTATATGTGAAAGTGAAACTTGTTAAAAATAAATATTGATTTATTTTTGAAGTGTTGAAATCATATATCTTGTAAAGATATTTTGGAAAGTAAATAATTTGGAAAATTATTTGGAATCTGGTGATGTGTGCATATCCATTGATAGTTCAATAACCGACTATCAATATTTCCCTTTGAAAGGGTAATTGATGTGATTTGTTTGAATTTGAATGCACACTTATTTTTGAATAAGCGCTCACTATTCGGGTTAACCGGGAAAGGACCATGGGGTCGTATAACCCATTCCGAATATGTGATACGTCGTTATGAATTGCATTTGAAGATCGGTGTTGAAGACCGAGTATTTGCGAGAGCGATAGGATGACCTATCGATTGTCTCTGCACTGGGTAGCTCCTGGTATTGAGATCTCCTAAGTGATGGGAAATTCGATCGGGATTGTGAATACCCGTATTTCAAGGGCTTCGTAAGAAGTGCCTTCGGTTTTGTTCGATCCCGGAACAGACTTGTATGGATTGTATGCCTGACATTACAAGTTGAGATATAAAGCCGATTTCTTTCAAATATATTTCTGTTGGTGGCGGAGAATTTATTCTTTGCTTAACACCCTTCTTTGAGACGTACGAGCTCAAAGGTTATATAGTTGAAGTTATCAGCGATATATCCCATTTTGGTAATGTGACATGCTGAGTGATGCTGAAATGATCATTGTGTTGATTATTTGTGATAGGATCATTTATTTGATCGTCTATCTTAGTGATCATTGTGTTGATCATTTGTTGACCCAAAGCATGGCTTTTGTATAAAGTATGTTTTTGTGGACGTGAATTCATCGAGCCTCACATCCCGTTAATGGTCAAAACAGGAATGATGCGGCAAGGTTATGAGGGGTAGCTCCCTTTAGGGTATGTGCATTTCCTTCTGGAAAGGGTGGTATCATGGTATGGAGCCCAGATACTTACTCATGTTGATACACTATATCTTTTTCTGTGTGGTGTTGTTGGTGACGAGCGCTCGGTTAAAGGTCCGATGGGACCGGGGGATGCCATATTCGTGTAGTAGTTACCTAGTGATAAAGGTAACCCGGCCTTGTGTTGGCAGAGAGCTGGTTAAGTTCTCGGGACGTCCAGCCAGAGGCGATCCCATGTGACAGTAGGAAGTTCCTTAGCCTGACCATTTGTTGGAAATCCAATTCCCAATACGAAACTTGTACGGTATTAGTTGTAGAACCTGCTATTCACTTATGGTGGTCACCACTGTTTGGATAGTAGCTATAGTAGGCATACGATAATGGTCGTATGTTGGCTAAGATTTATATTCTACTTTCGAAATGAATTTTTCCTACACTATGCACTAATAATAATATCAAATATTATTTTAAATGCGTATCAAGCATCTTTGACTATCATAAGGAGAAATCTCCTCCGATTCTGCGTTTGCATTGTGTGTGTGTGCGGGAGGCCTTATGGTAGTCTCATTTTTTAAAAGCATTGCGAATTGAAATAAAAATATTCCTCTATTTTGATTTTAAAGTAAATAAACTATTTTGAGTTCTCACACCAGTCACATGACTGACTCGGAGTTTATTGTTTTCCTTCCTAAACTCTGGGTGCCCACCAATTTCCACACGGGCAGTTAAGAGTTAGGTTTATCAGGATATTCTGGAGTTGCTGGAGGCAAGCTGGATGGCATGGCATATTACTTATATAGTATTTCTTTTTCCGCTGCACTGTTTATTGTTGTATGTTGTTGTATACTCTGATGATATGATGTAATGAAATGTGATGTAATGTAATAACTGATATAGTTCTTTGTTTAAAGATTATTCATTTATTATTATATGTTGTTCCGCTGCGAATTGTGAGATTCTGTTGTTGTTCTTTTTTGTTTCCTTTCTGTCCGTTCTATTTTTAAAATTCTTCTATCTTCTTTCCTCTCTATTTTCTATCTTCTCTCTTCTTCTTTCTTTTTCTTTTCTTAAATTTTCTTTTTTTAAAACCCATAACTATTCGGTTTTTCGGCAATGAAAATCCGAAGCGTTACACTCTCCCTATTCGTGTTCTTCTTGATATTAGAGCGCCCCTTAACTCCATATCTGTTTCGACAACCTTAGTATGATTTGTAAAGGGGTGAAACTCCATTACAACAAGCGTCGATTCACCGAAGATTTCTTACCCCTCGGTTTTGATGCTGTTATTTCTTGTAAAGCCGAATTGTTTGTCCAGCAGACAACTTGGGTAATTCCCTTCTGATTGAATGTCGTTTGCCTCAGTTTTCACAGGCAGTCTTATCCCTTTGTTTGATACTAAGCCAAGCGTTCTTGAGTCCACTAGATAGTCAGGGATTATCCTGATATTGGGTGAAGTCACTTCTCTTCCTCTCAAGCGAGAAATTTAATTTCCGCATCGATCTTATTCTTGGAAATCTCGATTGACCCGGTTAAGGTCGCCCACGATTTATATAAGTCTATCCATCTTTTCTCTTTTGTAACCTATCTATCTTCCTTCGAGCCTATCTTCGTTGTTAAAATTCTCTTTAATTAAGGTCTCTCTAAATTTGAATCCCAGTCCTTGTTCTAGAATCCATTCTTGGATCATTATGGTAGGGAGTGTATTTGTTATTAATATAAAAATGTTTTATATTGTGTTGTTTGAGCTGTTAAGGTTGATTTGGAGTTTCGATCGATTTGTCTAGCCAATGCTATCGATAGAAATTCCGAAACACTTGAACAGAGCAAACTGACACAATATTGTTTTCAAATTTGGTAAATGAAATTAATTTTTTATGATTATATTATATATATAAGTATAAATTTTCTGAAGTTTTATAGTTAAATGAATTTGTTGTTAGAAATGATAATACAAGATTATCATTTATTATTTGTCAACATTTCTAAGCCATTAACTATTGTTGTAAGCTATAAGGAGACATATGTTATAAATATAGTTTATAAAACTGATTTGCAAATGAAATGAGTTTAAATTAAAAGAATTTGAGAATTTAATTTCCGGTGATTTTCAAATTTGGTTTTTTAAAGTCTTAATATTTTATTAATTGAAAGTATTTCCAAATGGAAATCGTTTCCAAAGAATTTCAAATGAAGAAAATCAGCACTCTCCTCTATTGTTGCTGGAAAATAATTTCGGTGAGGACTGCAGCATTATTGACATTCATTTTCGAGTCTCAAAGTGGAGAGACCACTTAGTAGCTTCGCTGCACTTTTTTTTTTTGAAGAATGGATTTGATTTAAATTTCTTGAATATGATGTACAAAATATATATGTATATTTTTATTTCAAAATGATTTGAAGTGAAACCGAAAATTTAACTCTTCAAGTTTTAAGTTAAGTAATAGTTTCAATTATTGAAAAGAAGCAATTTTTTTTTATTGGAGTGTAAATAAGAAATGGAATTTAAATAACTTAAAAGAGTTGAATGAGGAAAAATTTAATTGCATAATAATCAATCACATCCTAATATATATAACTTACTTAAAATATTCAAAAAGTTAAATGTTATGGTGAATATTAGATTGAAGGTTATACAAGATAAACTTAAATAATAAAATGTTCAAACTAAATTTGATTAATAGAAATGTTGAAAAAGGGGGTAATTTTGTACAGTGTTCAATTCCACTTGGAAACATTAATAGAAATTATTTGGGAAAAGTTTGAATAGAATTTGAATAATATACAATATAGATATAAGTAATAGGATGCCCAAAATGAAATTTTGATAAGGGAATTTATAAATAAAAAGGAACTTGTTATAATGAGTGTTTGTACATTTAAATTGATGTTATAAGTCATGTCAGTGAAATAAATGAAATAAATAAAAGAGAATGCTACTTAAGCAAATAAATATGGACTTAAAAATAGCCAAAACTGAATTTTAGTAGAATCAACTCAACTGAAGATGGATAGATTAAATAAAGGATTTAAATCAAATAAATTTTGGTTTGAAAGAAATTTTCGTAACAAATGTAATAAATTGAATTTAAATCAACTAAACGAAAATACATTGAATTGAAATCAACAAAATGTGTATACAATGAATATTTATTGAGTTAATAAAATGGAATAAACCAAATTAGTCGGATATAAATCAATTTATATGGTTTTGAATTAATTGGTGTATTTTGTATTTTAATATATCTTTTCCTTTCTATTGTTTCTATTCTCTTACCTCCTTCCTTTTCGAGGACGAAAAGTTTTGAGTGGGGGAGAGTATAACGGCCCTGTAAATTTCAACAGTTCTAATAAAGTAATTAACTGAAATTTTGGTTGAAATTAAATTATAAAATTTAGAAATGAAAATTTGATATTTGAAATGCGTCAATTAAACATAGCAAATAGTGTATTTTCATTCGAAAATAGGGAATTTAGTTCAGTTGTGTAATTTTCAATTTCAATTTAAAATCAGTTAATTTGAAGGAAATAAAATATTTCCAAAATCTGAATATTTTTATATAATAAAAATGTAATCATTTTCTAAGTGAGACGTCACATTTCATTTCATCAAATTTGGACTTCCCTAATCTCGTTTATCTTAATTTCGATGAATTTGCAGCATTTTCAACAACGAAAAAATCGAGTTTTATAACTTAATCGTATCGCTCATATCTGTGAACCGTTCTGATCGTTTCGTCATGCTGATCTTCGCTGTATATTCATTTGTGTGTTTTGGAGTCTGGTACGAGGTGGAATCTGCAGAAACGGTAACCATGTCTGTACCTGTTTCATGCCTTTTTGAGTTCTTATGCCCATTCACTTTACACTATTTATTTACACTATAGCCGCTTGCTTTTATATTTATGAAATTCAACGTTAATGACTTTACAATTTCCTATTTTTTTTCATATTTGGTGGTTTGGTTGCCAACTTTTCATCTTTCCTTCACGTTCGATTCTCTTCCTTGTTTCCGTTCACACTTAGGAAAATATATATAGTAATAATAATAACATAAGCTTATTTCATGACTTCTCATTTTATACTTCTTCTCTGAACTGTCTTGTGTCTCCTTCCTTTTCCTCTCTCCCTTCCTCCTATTTTCATTCTACTGACCTTTGGGAAATAGATTACATAATACTGTTCTTATATGATCCAAACATTGCTCGTCCTGCTTTAAGCCTCCGCCCCTCTTTCTTATGCATCACACAAGTAGCCCGCCTTTCACTACCCATAGCCTCACCCTAGCAGCCTACATCGTAGCCTACCCTTCTAGTTATCATGGCCGATCTCCTCTGCCCCGCCACTACTCGCCATCAACCTTGTGCCATTTTCCCTTGGTTGAGCTGCTGCCTTCGACGCACGTGACAACCGCATCTAACACATAGCCCTATTCTCCACCATCGAGACAACCACCTTCTCATCCTCCAAACCCAACACCCATCGCCACATTCTCCCGCCTCCTGCCGAAGCATTCCCCTCTCCGCCATCTAGGTTTCCATCCCCTCAGCCATGTCACAAACTCCAGCATCTCCACATCTGCAACCCACTCCACCCTTGCCGCTTATATGCATGCTCGCGTGTATATATGTATATGATTGTTAGAAGGTAAATATTGGTTATTAATATTGTTTTATGTTGTATATATAAGCTATATTATTTTATATAAGTTCATATTTGATCTATAAGTTGTATATAAGTATATATAAGTTATATAGATTTGTTTGAGTTTATGTACATATAGTATAATAAACTAAGTTATAGTGATTTTCAATAGATATTGTTGTTAAATATAATATATATGTTAGTTCATGTAAGTTTACATTGTGTCAGTATAAATGTGTTAGTTGATAATATATTAGTTTATAATATGTTAGTTTATATATATTATATAATATGTTAGTATATATATTTTCACATAACTTAGATTTCCAAATATATCAGTATGTATAAGCTTATATCTTTTCTATAGATCTCTTTTATAGTTTGTATGTATATATATGAGTTTGAGAAATTTTTTGATTTACGGTTAGTACGTATAAAGTACAAGTCTACATAAAGTAAGTCAGGTTGTATCTTTCTATAACTCGTTTCCATATATGAGTGTTGCTTTCATATTTCTTTTCTTTCTGAAGCTTGTATGTATATATGATATTATGGTAAGTTTATAATAAAGCAAGTTTTCATAGTGACATTTGTGATTGTTCATATATATAGTATTAAAATAAGTAAATTATCTTGTTTTCTATGAAAGGATTGATATATATAATATGGAGATTTTATTTTGAATACGTACTTTAAACCGAATACTAGTTTTAAGAAATAAATAACATAATATATATTTCATTTCAGTTTTTGTCATGATGGTTTTGATTTGTTTTCTTCGGTCCCAAGTTATCATCTTCGCTCGTCAAACCCGTGCTTATCCGTGTCTGTTTCATCTTATTTTTGGGTTTCTCGAACTTCGAAAGGTGAGAAATGACCCATGATTAACATTCTTATATTTAGGAAATTGAATTCGCTTGAAATGACAATTGAAACATGCTGTTAAATTCGAACTATTAATTATTTAATTGTTATGTATGATATGCCATTATCTATAATTATTCACCCATGACATCTGACACCATAATATGTTATTTATATAATAATTAAATTTGTTACTGATAATACATGCCTGTTGTTGATATGTGATATTATTATCATATTTGTTCTCACTCTGCAAGTTTCCTATTAATTTAGAATTTCCTATGGCTTGAAATGATACATACCCAAATGATTTTGTAGAATAGGGGAAAATCGTTATAGGTTGAAATGATAAACCCAAGCGATTTTCATTGATTTTAAATTTTGGGATTGCAGGTTGAAATGATATACCTATAGAAATTTAAATTGCGAATTGAAATGATAAATATCCGTATCATTTGACCATAGGATAGAAAATTATATATGGACACCGTTGATCTATATTTCAAAAAATGATTTCCAAAGTTTGAAAGGAAATATATGGTTTTAATAAATATTGGCTTTTAGAATATAATAGATATAAATGTTATTTTATATATCTAAAGTTTAGATTTTTAAAATAACATCTTTTGGAAATTTTAATTTATAAGCTAATTTGAAAAATATAAATTTTAAGATTTTACTTATAATTTTATTATTCTAAAAATATATAAAATAATATTTAACATGAAGTAAATTTAATAATAAGATTTAATTTAATAAAAATTTAATTTAATTAGTATATAATATGTTTAAGTATTTATTTAAATTTATATTAATATTTTAAAAATAGATTTTTATTACTTGAATAATTGAGGTTTGGAAGATAAATTAATGTTGACTTGGAATTTATATTGGTTAACAATTGAATTTAAACAAGAATTGATTTGAACTTATCGATTTTTAGATTTTGAAATATATGATTTATAACTTGATTTGATAAAATGTGATTAAATGAATATTCTCAATTTTAAATAAAGGTGAGACTGAATATTTACTGTTGATTTAAATTATAAATTGAGATTTTATTTGATTGTTATCAAAATGGTTAAGTGAATATTTTCCAATTTGAATAAAATTTTGTAACGAACCAATTTTTCAACACCCGAAAGTCGACATTAACACATCCACTGTATCAAATGCCGCACGGTCGAATGCCGGAAAATCGAACCGTTAGGGTTAAAGAAGAAGAAGATAGAAGAAGAAACAGAAAAACGATAACAGAATCTCACATTTCGCAGCGGAACCATATATAACAGATAAATGAATAATCTTTAAAAACAAGAACCATATCTGTTATTATAATACAACATCAGAGTTTTCAACAACACAATACAACACTGGCAATTATAATAACTTGTGCACAAGAAAATTTGACTTACACCAACCCATACGCAGCGGACCCTACATAGTATAAGTGATACGTCTCGTCATCCAGCCTACCTCCAGATCTCCACAGCATATTCTACCGACTTCGCTCCAGAATGATGATAACATGACCCTACGCTGCGCGTGTGGAAAATTATGGGCAGAGTTTAGAAAGGGAACAATAAACTCCAGGTCAGTCATGGGACTGGTGTGAGATCCTAAAAACAGTTATTTTCACAAAGAAAGGAAAAGAAATTCGCTATGCTTTTGGAAAATGAAACTACCATAATGCCTTCCGCCTTACACATAATGCAAACGCAGAATTGGAGGAGATTTCTCCTTATGATAGTCAAACATGCTTGATACGCAAAATCCGTTTGATATTATTATTAGTGCATAGTGTGGAAAACATTTTCAAAAGTATAATATTAATCTTAGACAGCATACGTACCATTATAGTATGCCTACTATAGCCACCATATTAGATGGAAGATACTACAACTAAAACCGTACAAGGGGCGTACGAGGCGCGTATTGATGACTGGATTTCCAACAAATGTTCAGGCTAAGGAACTTCCTGGGCCACATGGGTACGCCTCTGGAGGGACGCCTCGAGAACCTAACCGGATCTCTGCCAACACAAGGCTAGGTTACCTCTGTAACTAGGTAACCACTACCTGATTATGCCATCCCCCGTCGTAACCGACCTTTATCTGAGGATCCTTAACACCAACAACCACAAAGTAATAAATTTGCAGCATTCACATAGGTTAAATATTTGGGCTCCATACCATGATACCACCTCTTTTCAGAAGGAAATGATATACCCTCAGGAGGCGCTACCCCCAAATAACCTTGCTGTATCCTTCCTATTTTGATCATTCTGGGTTGTGAGGTCCGACGAAGTCTCGTCCATAAAGCTACGCTTTTCACAAAATCCATGCTTCGATCAACAAATGATCAGCACCACTTCGTATGCCACATTACCAAATTGGGAATGTATCACTAGTAACCATCAATTGCATAACCTCTGAGATCGTACGTCTCAGAGAAGGGTGTTAAGCTAAGAGAATAAATTCTCCGCCACTAACAGGCATGTATTTGATAGAAACTAGCTTTACATCTCAAAGTGTAACGTCAGACACACATCCATACAAGTTAGTTTCGGGATTGAATGGAACCGATGGCACTTTCAAAGAAGCCCTTGCAATCCGGATATTCACTAATCACGTCCGGAATCCCCATCACAAAGGGTGATAAAATCTCTATATCAGAGCAACTCGTGCAGAGACATTGGACAGATAATCCTTTCGCTTTTGAAAAATACCCGGTCTTCAACATCATCTTCAAATGCTATCCCATTCCGTCGTATCATTGTTCGAAATGGGTTTTATGATACAAAGTCCTCTCCCGCTAATCCGAATAATGAGCGCTTATTTTAAAAATAAGTGTTACATTCAGATTTCAACAAATCACAACAATTTCCACTTTGATCTTTTAAACAAAAGATCCATCACAAAGATTCGATGTGGTTTTCGAATATCCATTTGGAATCCGACCCCCGGTCGCATCGAAATTCAAACGCCATTTAAAGGCCAATATTGATAGTCGGTTATTTAACTATCAATCAACATTCACAACAATCACCAAAATTTAAATAATTTTCCCCCAATTATGTATTTTCAAAATACCTACGTAAGATATAATTTTAACACTTTAACATTTTGAAAAAAAATTTCAAATCACTATTCACATTTCAATCCTTTGAAAAAAAATTCAAATCATTTTCCTTAAGCGTAATATATTTCCAAATATTTATTTTTTCCATTGAAAATCTGCCGAGTTAAAATAATTCAAATCACTTATCCAAAATATTCTTGGAACATTCAAAATAAAACCATCTTAAATACTTACTTAAATATTGGTTATGAAAACATTTTACTAATTATCACATATAAGACTTCAAGTCCAAACTAATTTTAAAACAAAATTAGTAGATAGGATATAACTATTTAAATATCCATTTTCTAAAACAAATATCAACTAAATCTTTAAATAATCACTTCTATAATAAATTAAAATATATTTTTACTTTACAGATTTTCAAAATAACCTAAGTAAATAATTTATCCAAAATATACTTTCCTCAAAACCATCTTTACAACTTTAATTTATATTAATAACCTATATTGAAAACATACTCGGCTTTCCAGGGAAAGTACACCTTCCATTCTAAAATGGTTCATTCAAATTAATTTATAAATCTTTCTGGATTTATTGTAAATTTACATTCCAAATCCATAAATCCCTTCCACACTTTTAAAAAAAACCAAATGTTTATTTTTAAAACAAATTTCCCTTTCCTTTATAAATTCCGATAATGAAATTAAATTTCCAAATATCCATTGATATACGATTTTCAAATCGATTTCCAAATATTCATCGTCAGCACCAAATTAAATTCCAAATTGATTTCCAAATTTAATTTCAAACACCAATCAATTTCCAAAATTGATTCCCTAAAGATTTATTTTAAACGCCAAGTTAACTTTCAAATTGATTTTCAAATTTATTTCAACACCCAATCAAATTCTAAATTTGATTTCTAAATTTGTTTCGAACACCAAATCAATTTCCATATTAATTTCCCAAAGATTTATTTTTTAACACCAAATCAATTTCCAAATTTATTTTTATAAAATAAATTCCTTTATCTCTTCCAAACTATTTAAAATCTGTATTTTAAAATAAATTCTTCAACTTTTGAATAATATAACTTAAAATCCATTTATTAAAATCCTTTCCCATATTTTAGAATTAATTCAATAGGATTCAAAATAAAATTTTATCTTTTTAATTTCCTTCTTTTAAATTTATCCAATTCTCAAAAATAAATTTTACTATAAACTTTCAACTTGAATTTTAAAAATCCAATTTTATTTATTTCCGGTATCCTACGATATCAAAAATGTATTCGGCTAAATTATAGCCTTCAACAATTTTAATCACAAATATAATCACACAGTATAAATAATCAACACACAACATATAAAACAAATTCAATATTTAAGCAATCTAGTTGGATCCCTCCAACCTGTTTCCCTGCATCCATAGACGTTAGCATAATAATTAAATACCAATTCCACTTCGAGGTGGAATATCGCGGTATATGGGATTTATAAAATATCATTGGCTATTATGCGGCGCATAGGGTCACATCCGCTATATAATGTGGGAAATCAATCACTCCAAATACATATATAATACCAATTCCACTTCAAGGTGGAATATCATGGTATATGGGTTTAATATAATATCATCCGCTATTATGCGACGCGTAGGGTCTAATCCAATACAACTGATAATAATTTATCATCCAAGCACACAATCAAAAATTTTAAATTTAACTATTTAAAACTAAATCAGAAAAATCTGATTGAGTGAGAAGATCTCACCTTTGTTTACGCATGCAACCCATTCCCATTCTGGCTTGATTTCTTTGCAATTTTGACCTTGTATAAACAATTTTATACAATTTATTAAATATTTGAATTGATCAAAAAATTAATTACCATTTAATTAAGTAACTATTTAATTTAACTAAAAATTTCCCTTTAAAAGGCTTTTAGTAACTAAAATAATTATACAAGTTAGTTAACAAATTTAATTACTCTGAATATATTATTATTTTTAAAAATAAACCAGTAAATGAAAATAGGTATATCTGTATATTTATTCTGTTTTGAAACTATATGTATAAAAATAATTTATGGATTTAAAAATCTAATTTTATATAAAATTTCAACATTTTAAAATTTCTATATTTCCAAATCTTATCTCCATACATTTTCTGTTATATATATATTAAATTCAAAAATAAAATTCCTTTCAACACATATGTAAGTCAATTACAATATACATATGTGTAATCTATATTTATTAATTTAAAAACATAATTATATCTCATAAATATATATATATATTTGTGTATGTAAACACACATATATGTAAATTTAAATCAAGGGAAAAATATACTTACAGTAAAATTTCCTTCTTAGTATAAATATACACACACGTGTGTGATTTAATAAAGTAAAATAAGATAACTTTACTGCTATTATCATTTTCATTTTTTTACATATATTAACAACCCAAATTCGAACAGAAAATTAAAAATAATTGTTACCAGAATAAATTGAATCATCTGTTAATTACCTTACCCTAGATCGAACCGAGCCAACAAAGTCATTGCGTGCATGACGAAAACCTGACCCACAAGGCACTCACATCGGCCGCTTCCACCCAAAATTGTTAACCTTCGTCTTCCACGAAACCGCACAGCCACTGACCATGAGCCAATCCCACCATCTCTCCTTCAACACTCGCGCGTCCCAACATCGACGACCCTAGCTTCATCTGCTTCCACGCTTCCCGATCGCGACCGCCCTAAACAGCACCTCCTCCACAGGAGTCGTCGATCCCAAAGTTGCTACTTGACACATCGCGACACCTACTCCAGTGATGCGACCCGCCCATTTTCCCTTCGAACGCGAGCTTCGATAGGGATTTTGATCTGATTACATCGATTTGCAATTGAAAGGAAGTGCAAATAGATTTGAGGAGGAAGGAACTATGTTCGAAGACAAACTCCTGACGGCCATTACTTCCCCTTTTCTTTTTTCTTTGATTTGAAATTGAAATTTCCTTTTCCCTCTTTTTTTAATTATTCGGCCATAGAACTACTGCATTTTTAGTTGAACAAAAAATGGCTTGTTCGTTCTTTTTTTTTTCTATTTCAAACGAGAAATTCTTCATCGTCATTTATATTTAAGATGCGTGTTAACCCAGTTGAACACGTGTTGTTATTTATTTTAAATTCCTTTACGTGTCCGTAGATTTGCAACAGTTCCTATGCTATTGTATTATTTATTTGAATTTAAATTCAAATTTAAATCATCTTAATTTCCACACTCACAATCTCGATCTCCTATCGAGTCGTGCCGCCAGACATTTATAATGTTAAACCCCTATTCCGGATGCAATGAAAAAGGTTTTTAAGTCCTAACTCGATCGTATGGAGAAGACAGCTTTTTGGACCAGTTATTGTATTGAATTTCGATTAAAATTTCAGCACGTTTATCTATCGTATGATCACTCGATAACTCCAAACACTATGAAAATTGAAATCCGATAGCAATACAATATTACGGATCCAATGGAACTGGTTTTGTTGAATTCCGAGACTGTGCCTCATAAGGTTGTTTTTAAATATCGATTTGAACGATATAAATTCCAAAACTAAACAAAACATTTTCAAATCCAATTCTAAAGCTTCCATTATCTTCAATATTATCAATATAAATTTTTCAAGCCTTTAAAATATTTTTACTCATCTTAAAAATCAAGATTCAAATTTTTATCCGACTTCAATAAATTAAATTCAATAATTTAATTGCCAAATTCTTTCTGATATTTGAAATTCAAGTTAAAATATGATTCAAATATCTAAAATCAGTTAAATATTTCAATTTCAAATGTTCAAAATTCTAGGTCGTCATAAATTTAAAGTTAAATGTCAAAATCTAAACGAAACTTATATTGTAATGTTTGAATATTTAAACTTTGAATCTTATTGGAATTAAAGAGATAGTTCAAACTAGGATTTGAAATCGATACAGACTGAAAAGGTTTATTGAGAATTTGAATTGAGTCTTTAACCCTTTAAATTAAAAGTGTTGAACAGGGATTTATTTAAATTGAATTTTGGAATTTAAGCTGATTTGAATCGATTCGTGAAATTAGAGGAAACTATTTTATTATATAAAGTATTTTAATATATATAAACTATTTTAATATATATAAATTATTTTAATACATAAACTATTTTAATTTATAACTATTTTCATATATATATTATTTTCAGTATCTAAACAGTTTAAGTTGGAAGTGTTATGATTTCAAAAGCATTATGATTTCAAAATTGCTATGATTTCAAAAGTGTTATGATTTCAGAAGTGTTATGATTTCGAAAGTGTTATAACTTTGAAAGTGTTACGATTCTGGAAATGAATATATTCTTTTTAAGTAAATAATGATATCAAATTGATATGGATTTGAAATGAATACGATATTTGATATGAAGAATAAACTATTTGAAATGAAATGACCATGGTGTGAAATAAGCGTTTGGCTGTAAAAAGACCGGGATAAGATATTCTCATACTCTCTACCAGTACCGAAAACCAATTTAACAATTGTGTACATGGTGGAGATTCCAGAATGAAGTAGGATGTTTTGGTGATGATTCTATATGGTATTTACGTAGCCCTGACTCCCGTGAGTCATCTTGATGTGGCCAAAACAGGATCTATACTGGGCCAAGTGGGGTCATTCCCCTGATCGGGCACATTTCTTCGATACCATTCAATTGCTTTTGTGATTTGATTGGGTGCACCCTTTGATTTGGAACTGTGTCACGAGGTGGGCTGTAGTAGCTACTATGCGTTACCACAAACCCGGGAGTGCAAATGGTATATCTACCATGGCATTGCCTCAAGTGCCTTGTCGCATGCCCTATCACGCCATATACGAGTTTGTTTTGTACCGTACCTAAGTGGTGTTCTCTGGGTAAACCTCTAGTTTACGGAGGAGTGTACAACATTGTATAGACTACGGGGATATATAAAATGTGTTAAAGGGGATATGGGTAACGCCTTAACGCTATTTTAATACTTTTACTTTACTATAGACATACCATAATAGCGTATATTGCTATATTGTAGATAGTTCCGCGGATCCTTAGAGGATGGGTATCTCAAACATCCTTTAAGTTACTTCTATTTCAATTGACATTTCACTTGAGTTAAATTTACTGATATAAGAATGTTAATCCTGACTCGAGTGTTTTGTGTGGTGCTTTATGCTCGGTTCGGACTGAGTATCACAGCATTTGAGACTCACCTTAGGATTTTGAAGCTTTGATTGAAGATCTATCTATCCAGCTTTCAATTATTTCGTTTCATTTTAGTCTTTTATGTTCAGACTCATCAGTTGCTTATGTATTAGAGATTCATTTGTATTGAGGTTTTGTTGTAATTTGTTTGGACTCTGATGTTTATATAGTAGCTTCATGAACTACTATTTGTCTACTCCGTTGCTTATTGTTATTTTACCGCGTGTTTGTGATTCTGTGATTGATTTATTTACTATATATGCTCAGTGTTTCCAAATATAAATTAACAATCTGACATTTTGAGCAATTCAAGTCCGACATATGCGGATGCGAATGGTTCGAAATACCAGGTCGTTACATTAACAATCTATCTTTTCTATTGGATATTTAATTCACTGATTCTTGTCTGTACCATCAAGTGATCAGACAAGTTAAATAGTAGATTAAAATGACGGTACGAGTTATTTGAATAAAGATTTATAATAAATTCCCATATTTGAATATTGTCACCGTAAATATAATTGGTATTTTGAAGCAACTTATCTTTTAAAATTTATTGATTTATTTTCAAAGAGATCGAAATCGGGTATTAGTGTTATCTGGAACCATTTCGACTTGAAAACCACTACGAACATTTACAGTTTTGATTTTTTATCCTAATAGGCTGGAATTTAATTAATTTAATAAATCCGGTTATTAAGTAATTGTACTTTGACAATGTTAGAAATATCGATGGACTTTTGAAAAGTGTTCGGTTAAAAATAGATGATAACTTGTCAGGTTTATATGAGTTACCATTGTTCAAAGGATATTTATCACTTAAATGGGTTTTACTCACGCTGGTTTCCAGCCTGACTCGGGTGTTACTTTATTGTAATGCTCGGTTCAGACCGAGTATTTTAGAATTCCACGTTAGGATGCTTTACAGACGAAGACGAGCTAGAAGGAAGAGATGTATTATACGTATTAGTTATATTCCGCTTTGTATTATAGACTGTATAGTCAGTAGTTGAGTACCAGTTATTATAACTGTCCTGATTTGTTGTACTCTGATACCTTGTATGTGTATTTATAATTACAATTTTCTTTGTATAAAATGCTGCTACTGTATATTATATTTTTTTCTACTGCGATTGTGAGATTATATGCTATTGTTTCTGTTTTCTTCTTCTATCCTTTTCTTCTTAACCCTAACAACCTGGTATTTACGACACTTGATTGCTTGGCACTCTATACAGTGGACGTATTAGTATCGATTTTCGAGGGTCGAAAATCACTTGGTCGTTACAAGTGGTATCAGAGCTGAAGGTTAAGCGAGAATCTTGGCTCTGGTGGGGATTACTCATTAGAGATAGGGTCAGTAGTACCTTAGAATGAGTTATTGTAGTATATATGAGGGCGTCATATATAATGATTTTAAATAATTCCTACATAATATTATATTTTGATATAAAAGAAATAATTTTTGTAGATTATTATAGTATATCAAGGTGATTGGCTGTAATTATTGAAATTAAATAAGATTATATGATGTATGTGGTAAAACATATATAATCAAATGGAAATTAGATAGGAATAACTTAGGCAAATGAGTTAAGTTAAATCAAAATAGAATTTTAAATCTCGAAGATTTCGAGAATGTTTTTCAAAGTGTTTTGAAATGGAATAAGTAACCCTGATTATATTTTCCATTAAATTATGATGGAATATATGGTGTAATTGATTTCTAGATATGATAATTATCATAAATTGGTTGTCGTGACTTAATAAAGGATGTTTATTACAAATTAAACAATGATAACACATGGTGGAATGCTAAGGAAGTGAAATTATATGAGCTTAATTAGGTAAGCACGACTTATAAATTAAAATCGGATCTTAAGTGTGAAGTTTGAATCTAGTCTCGGAAATTTTAAAAATTGTTGGGGGAATAATAAACAATATTATTTAGAATATTTTTGGATATATAAATCTTTTTTTTAAAACAAGAGTTGTTTGAAAATGAGTTTGTTCGGGTTTAAAAACTAAAGATGGTCTAAAGTTAAAATGTGATTTGGCACGTAAATGGGATAAATTTGTGTATATGGGAACATATATATATATATATATATATATGTGTGTGTGTGTGTGTGTGTGTGTGTGTGTGTATATCTGTGTGTGTGTATCTATATATATGATTTCAAAGTTGATTTGAAATAAATACTATGTGTTGAATTCTGGAATCCCCCTTAAAACGGGAAGTATAACCCAAGGAAAAATAAGTTTTTGAACTTATAAGTGGAAAGTAATATTGATAAGAAATTCAAAATTGAGTAAGGGTAAATGGATTGAATGAATTGGGATTTAATTCAGGCCAAGTTAAATAAGTTTAGAAATAGGGAATTTTGAGGTGAAATTGAAAATTTAACTTATGGGAGTTAAATGAATTAAATTGTGAAAGAAAAGGGTATAGATTTAAGGAGAGGGGCAAAAGAAGTTATGTATGATTTAAAAATGATTTCTGAAATGAAACAAGTTTCGAATTTTGAAATTTTTTAGTAGATGCTATCGACTGATGTTTTAGATCATTTGGATATTTATTGTTTAATATATCATACCATCATTCTGTATATTATTTATAGTATATAAAACCGAGATTGGATTATTTCGAATAAATTTAGAAGTGGATTTAAATGATATATATCCACTCCTGAAATTAAATAGAAGCAAAATTTTATTTTGAAATTATTTAAATGATTTTGATTTTAAGAAAATAAAAATGAACTTATGGGAATGGAATCATTTTGAACTTAAATTTGAAATGTTAAAAATGAACTTGTCAACCGGAATGATTAAAATGGGATTTAAAGTTGAAACTTAAATTGAATTAATTGGAATTGTGATCGAAGTTGAATTAGTTCGAATTCAAAATGGGAATTAATTTGAATTGGAATAGGAATCGAAGATAATTCGAATTGGAATCTGGATTGAATCAATTTAAATGGGAATGGAAAATGAAATTGATTTGAATTGGAGATTGGGAATTAACTTGGGACTATTTCCGGATAAATTGTTTTAATATAAACTGTCTTGAAATCTATCTTATTAAATATTCAAATTATTTTGGATTTTTCCAAGCTATTTACTATACGAACCATTATTTTTAATACTCAAACTATCTTATATTAACTATATAACTATTTAAAACTATTCAAGCTATTTTCTACGTTCAAACTGGTTAGATTGGAAATTGGTTATATTTAAATCATGGATTTAAATATGAATTGAATAAAATCGAAGTATTAACCCAAATGGAAAATTGAAGCAATTTTGAATTGGAACCGATCTTATTAACCTAAAAATGATTTTGAAGTAAAATAGTATATTTTTAGAAAAATATGATGATTTTAAAATGAAGATTGGATAGTACTATAACTTAAAAAAACTTACTTTATAAGAAGTAAGTAATGTTACAAATGACTTTGAAAAAGGTAATCGAACTTGAAAAAAAATTATTTGGCATTAATGAGGTTATATATACACACACACACACATTTGTTATATATTCAAGCTTCCCTTAGGTATAGCCAAAAAGAAATGATCTTGGAAAGATATTTGAGGATACTAAAATTGAGTTTATATAAGTATGAAGTGGACCAAGAAATTATTGATTTGAAAATTATTCAAGTTAAAAGGAATAATTTTATATGTATATGAGAATGGAACTGAAAGGGGTTTTGAAGCTCATTGATTTTAAAAAGGGCTTTTGATTTTAGCAAAAAGCCAATTTTGGAAATTGGGTAAACCAAATTTGAGAACTATCGATTTTGTATAGATGAAGTCTGTATGTGATACATATAAAGAGTATGATTTGAAAGGTACTATATATGTATATAGTTGATATGTTTTGAGAATGGTGTGGAAAAAGCACCCCCATTGAGAGTCGAAACTTATAGTAGGAGATCCACTAGGTGGTTCTGCCGAGAACCCTAATGGCGGGTTCAATGAAATTAGGATCCCAGAGAGCGTCCAGACAAAACTCGAGTTCCTGATGATCATTATTGGATAGCGTAAGTCGAGTAGCGCTGATGCCTAATGTTATATTGGGTTTTGCTATGATGGCAATGAAACCTTTATTGTAACTACGATCTACTGTGTTTCCATAGCGTAAGTCGAGTGGCAGTGACCGCCTGCAATCAACATTTGATTTCGTTGGGAGAGCGACGTAACATTGGTAGATTGTGATCTATGTGGTTCCATAGTGGAATTCGTGTGGCAGTGAGTGCCTACAGTCCACATTGGGTTTCATTGAGATAGTGACACAACCTTCGTGTAAAAGTGAAGCAAGAACATAGGAAAATAGCAGTGTGCATCTCCCTATAACTGTGAGTAAAACATCTCACTTTTCTTACTGGTTTCCTTGCATCTATATCTAATTTTGATTTTATGAAAGAGTTTTCATACATGCTTCTGTGATGTGTATGCGTTTGTTTTATATGTAGCTGCTTAACCTTGAAAGAAATGCTGTATCTCTCCATTCTTTGTTTTGTTTTAATAAAAACAATTAAAACCTAATCTTCAAAAATCATTATCTTAAATCCTATCTGGTTCTAAAGATTGCTTCCAAAACCAAACTAGGTTGTTTTCAAGTGTAGTGTATTTAAAATTTAACTCGTTCAATTTCATGAAGTGGAGATAAAAGGAAATCAGATATTATAGTAGGTGAACCAAAAATAGCCGAGATTCAAGTATCATAATTTAATGAGTTAATTATATAGTTTTGATTGTTATTAGAATTCATGATTTTAGAGAGGAATTGGAGGATTTTTATTGACTTATGGAAGAAGTAATGTGTGGATAAACGGAATTGGGTGGAAAGAAAAATTCCGACGATGGTATGGGTTTCTAGGCAAAGTGTTGGTCGTGGTGCAGCGTTGGGGGTGGGCGAAGGTAGGAAAAATGGCGCGGAATTTTTCTACCGCATGTGATGGCCAGGCGAGGTGGGTTTTGGGTTTAAAGTGGGTTTTGTTGTGGCTTTGGTTGGAAGAAATGGCAATGACGAGGGGTAACTGGGTATGTGCGGTCGTTTGGGAAAAGAGGGAGGAGACGTGGGCGAACCTAGTGGTGAGGTTTGGTAGGTGATCATGGACGGAGGTGGTGCGACGTGGTGGTTTGAGTGTGGGTGACTAGTTCGAAGGGGAAGACGATGGTTCAAATTTTTGAGTCACTGGTTGTTCGTGCTTTGTTCGAGCGTGTGTGGGTGGAGATGATCGTAAATTGTGCGTGAGGATGATCGGTGTCGGAAGCGAAGGTCATGGGTGGGCGTGCACGTGCACGACGATGCATGCGTGTAGTTAAAAGGAAAAGAGGGAGGGAAGAAGTAGGATAAGTGAGGAAGAAGGGAACTGGATTAATGGAAGAAAGGAGAAGGGGAAGTTTAGGCCGGCATAGACAAAAAAAGAAAAAGAAATAAATAAGGAAAAAGGTAAAAAGATTAGGAAAAAAAGATGAAATGGAACTAATGTATACATTATATGATAATTTATATTTTCTCTAATTTTACTAAAAAGCTATTACCTTTTTAAAATTCATAATGTAAAGTTTATTAATATTTTGTACCTAGAATGGTAATTAATTTAATTATTATTTGACTTAAGAATTCGGATGAATTAACAAAGTTGGATATCAAATGCAGTTTTAAATTTAAAATAATCAAAAATAAATTGTTTTATAATTTATTAAATTTGTAATTAATTTGGATTCAAAATAAATGTATATGGTTAATCAAGATTACTAAAAGCCGGATGTGCGAATTATTTTAACATTGATACTGGCCATTAAATTAGTTAACAGTCTATATCTTTTCTATTGGATATTTAATTCAATGATTCTTGCCTTTACCATCAAGTGGTTAGACAAGTTAAATAGCAGATTCAAATGATGGTATGGGTTATTTGAATAAAGAACTGTAATAAATTCCCATATCTGAATATTGTCACCCTGAATATAATTGTTATTTTAAAGTAGCTTACCTTTTGAAAATTTATCGATTTATTTTCGAAGAGACCGGAATAGGATATTATTGTTATCCAGAACCACTTCGACTTGAAAACCACTACGAACCTTTACGATTTTGATTTTTGATCCTAACAGGCTGGAATTTAATTAATTTAATAAATCCGGTTATTTAATAAGTAATTGTACTTAGACAATATTAGAAATATCGTTGGATTTTTGAAAAGTGTTCGCTTAAAAATAGATGATAACTCGTCATGTTTGTACGAGTTACCTTTGTTCAAAGGATTTTTACCACTTAAGTATCTTAAATTAAGTGATTCGTAACCTTACCCTTTATGGTTTTCCTGGACAAAAATTGGCAAAGGGTCTTGGTGAGTGAATATGTAATATTATTAACTTGTATCTACTTTTTGGTTATATTTCTTCATCATTTATAAACTCATTTATCACGTATTAATTGAGGAGAACATACCTCGACCTTTTATTATGATGTTGGCTCCTATTGAAATCTATATTGAACAATTGCTATCATAGTACATTATCGGATTCTCAATGGTAAGAACCATTCTATCTTTCCGATAAATTTGTACACATATATACTGCTTTCATTTAAAGCTAGTCAAGGTGATTCACAAGGCCTTTTATATTGAATTTTCCACTGCCTCTTGTTTGAAAAGTTTTTAACATAATGCCCATTTCTTAAGGATAAACATGAATTTAAGTTGATTTAATATACTCAACGTCACTTATTAAGTTCATGTTCGAACAAACATTCATAAGGAGTTTGTTGTTTCCATAAACAATTTATTAATATTTCATTAATACTCAAGAATAATCTAAACTATCATTTATTTTGACACGAATTTGATATTTTCTCACTGCACCAAGCGCATAAGAGAATTTTGATCTAGTGCAAAATATATTATATATGATGGTTCTTATTGTCGATGCATAAGGAATATGTATCACATGATCCATATTAAACATTTTAATATGGTGTATGTATATATAGATTTGAAAAATCTCAACATCCTCTTATACCAAGTTTAATGGACACCTCCTTCAAATCCTTTATCGAGAGCTAAACAATGAAATTTTATAGATTTTAACACAGGTATATCATGACCAATCAATACCATGTTGTTTAGTTATAGTAGTAAAAATGTTTTATATCCATCTATTTTCTTTCTCATAGACACATGCCTCCTTTGATTTTGACTAAAATCAAACTATTTTATTTCTCTATCAAAATACTTACTCGATCTCTAGCTGCTTGTTTAAGCTCATGTCTTAAAAGTCTAAAAGCTTTAGTCCACAAGATTTATTATCACTCCTACCGACATCGAGTTATTTTAGCTATATTTTATTTCTGTGTCAAAATACTTACTCAAATTCTAGCTGCTTGTTTAATCTCATGTCTTAAAAGTCCACAAGCTTTATTATCACTCCTACTAACATCAAGATATTTTAGCTATGATTTGCAAACGATTTTATAAATCATATTTTGAAGTTCTCTTTCAACGTCACTATGCCAAAATTTATCATCATATTATACAATAATTTTAAATAAGAATTTGATTAGACACAAGCATGTTGACTGGAAAAAAATCTTCATCAAATTTAACATCGAAACCAACGAGGCCATTTCCCAGCAACCTCGCTTTATATATTTCTAATTACATTAATCTTCTCAAAGACTTATTTGCATCTAATGGATCGTATCCTTTTAGGTACAATTCCAAAATCAAAATGTTTTAATGTACTAGGAATCCATTTTAGAGTTAAAGCATTATGCCATGTAGTAGAGTCTATAATCTACATAGCTTTGTCAACAATTGAGGAGACTGCCAATACTAATAATCTATTTTCTCAACATCGATAAGAAACATATAGTTTTGCTCCAATGTTCAATATTTCTTTTAGACATTCTAATGAGTTATTTCTTTTAGGCTTGGATAAATTTGCATCATCAAAATAATATGTTTAATTTTTGAATCTTGGTTCATGTCCAAGTCCGTCGCACTACTGCAAGTTTTTCTACAAAGAAATTCCATTAGCTAGAAGGTGGTGTGTATTGAAACAATAATTTTTTTCTCGGTGCAATGGAATAAGGATTCAAACAATTTATGAACTGCCTATAGGATTATATAAAATAAATTTAGCTTTGAGTTCATGTAACTTACGTTTATAACGTAGATTAAAACCACATATCTTAAATTATTTAAGATAAGGTTCATTCCCAATTCATATCTTACATGGAATTATGATCTCATCTTTTGATGAAACCAAAAGTCAATATATGTGCTTACTTTCAAGTCATATCCTTATAGAAAGAAGTAATTCATGTTCTGTCATTATCGATCATACTTTGTTCGAAAGAGTGATTACTTTTTATCCATACATCACTATGTAGCATATTAAGGAGTGACTTTGAGAGTTAATCTTATTCACTTTTAGGTGCTCTTGGAACTCTTATCCAAGATACTCACCTAGTCAATAAAATTGAAATATTTCGATTCCTTTGCATGATATATATTTTATATATAACTTACCACATATATCTAGCTTGTGTGCAAAATAATAATGTTAATATCTTTAGAAATCTATCAGTGAATTTAACAAAGTAAGTGCATCCACTTCTGGTATTATCAATCCTTGGACTCCATACATCTATTTGTATAATCTATAGAGTTTTATTAACTCTTTTGTTGCTTTGATTAAATGTGTGCATCGCTATTTGATTCATAATCACATGATTAAAGAAATTTTCTCAAAGATTTGGCTTAGTTTATGCTTCTAAAAATAATAATTAAATATTTTAGGTACTTTTGTGTTTTCTATGCCTAACGCTTCATTACTGTTATGAAAATGAATACCATCATCGATATACCGAAAGTAGGTTTTCTATATAATGAATATTCATATTAAAAAAACTGCATCTATTTTCACTCAAAACCAAAAAATAATTATTATTTCAAAAAATAATAATTGGCGCACATGAAATTAATTTTTCAAAATTTGATACACCTTTAAAAGTTGATATATGGTATTATCTTATTATTTCTGTTGTTACGTTAACATCATTTGAGATATAATGCTCTACTCAATCACTTACTGTAGGCTATTTATTTCTTCCACTATAACAAATGTACAGTCAAGAGTTTTGTTCTAGTATCTCAAACTCAAACAAAAAAACTTATAAAGGATAATTTTCTATGACAAAAAAACTTATAAAGAAGCTAAAGTAACATGTAGTTGAGAAACCAAATATCGAGGATATAAAACAATCATATATGAAAATTAATTCTTGTATACTTATCACCACTTACCGAATTCAAACTTGTAATATTTCTTGGTTAACAATAATACTGGAAAAGTCAAGATAGTGTTACCTCAAAGTCATGTCTCACGATTATTCTTAACTTTTGAAATAGCAACAAATTTACTTCTTTGATGTTTAGTGCTACTTATATAAATAAATATTTTCTATACAAGTGAATTGCTTTACGGCAATTAATTCATTTCCTTAAACAATTCAAACTTCTCTTTTAAAACCCGGAATCCGTACTTGGCTTCACTTTACAAGTATTAGCTTTAAAAAAATTTGTTAAATGAGTTTACTAACTTCGAAATATTTTTAAAAAAGGATTTAACAACTTAAAACATCCTTATTACAATGATTAATTAACTTAAAAACTTTTTTTTAACTTAGTTAATCAATTAACTTCAATAGCCTTTAATTAAAAAGCTAAATCTCCTTTAAAACATCATTAATTCAGTTAATTAGTAATATAATTAATTAAATAAATTAAATAATTAAATAACATTATTTAAAAGTGATGTATTAATTTATAACTTTATTTAAGGGAAGATCAATTAAAATTTAATAGATTTATTAACATTTAAAATTCATTAATTAAAAGGATTAATTAATGTTAAAAATATCATTAGTGAATTGATTATTTAACTGTAATCTATCGTTATTAAAAGATTAATTAACCTTAGACATTATTAAATAAAATGATTAATTAATTTCAAAACATCATTAACCAAGTGATTAGTTAAATTTAAAACACATCATTAATAAATTAATTAGTTAACCTTAATCCTTATTAACTACATAATTAATTAAATTTAAAAACCATTAATCAAATAATTAACCAAATTTGAAATCATTATTATTTCAAAAATTCATTCAACTTGTAAAATAAACCTAATGATTTTGAAACCAAAGGTTTCGATAAAATGTGAAATTTTCGCAAGTGTCGATATAACGACTATCGCTATATGGGCAGTTAGGAAAACTAGTTCATGTAGTTTTTCATCCATAGAGTCATCGCACAACATATGACTAAGCGTATAAACATGGTATGTATATTTACACAACAAGTAGGAAACAACACTTGTAAAATTTCAACTTTAGCTCGCTAACTTGTCAAGTCACTAACTAACTACCGAAGTGTTAACTTTTCGATGCATAAGTCAAGCCAACAACCCCATAACACAACATATATCCAACAAGCATTCACCAACAATATAAATGAACTACATTTAATGTTACAAAATTGGATTTTGAAAGGTGATATTTTACTCACCAAAGCGTTTACTAACTTAACCAAACTTTCACTGACTTCACCAATGCGACAAGATCTAAGCTCTACTATGCAAATGGCCCAATTTAGTGGATCTTGATGGAGATTTTGGGCTCGGCCTAGACCATATATGGCTCAGGAATATTAGTTATGTAGGGATATATGGTCTTGTTTAGCATAGAATTGTTTTAGGAAGTGAAGTAAGGAGTTTAGTTGATTTTTAGTAGTGTATTCACTATTTTTAACTTTGGAAATAATTTGTGCAACAACCTGATATTTTCAACCATTCGCATCCGCATATGTCGGACTTGAATTGCTCAAAATACAGCATTGTAAATAAAATTTGGAAAATCTCAGAATATACATTAAATAAATCATCATAGATCACAAACACAGAGTAAATAGTAATGCAGCGGAATTAAAAGAGATACTAGTTCATGAAGTTACTATATAAAATAAGATACATCAGAGTTAAATAAGATACAACAGAAGAGTAACAGGATATATAAGGTACAAATTAGGATACATCACTGAAATCACTGGATATCGAAAGCAAAATAGATGGCTAGATCTTCAAGAAAAGCTCCAACTTCGAAGGTGAGTCTTGAATGCTGAATCACTCAGTCTGACTCGAGCGTAAAGCAAAACACAAAACACTCGAGTCAGGACATAAATACTTATGAACTGTAAATCAACACAAGTGAACAGTAACAAAAATGCATCAATAACTTGAAGGATGCTTAGGATCGTCCATCCTTTAAGGATTCGTTAAACTATGTACTATGTGGTAATATTGCGCTATTATAATAATGTCTACAGTAAAATACACTTACTTTCAAATAGCGTTGAAGGGTTACCCATATAGCCCCCAACATGTAATAGTCCCAGTAGTCCATCCAGTATCAGCATATCTCCAGATCGGGAGACTACCCTAAATACTCCATGTGCTACGGAAGAATAACAAACTCATAGTAAGGCTCGCTATGGCAGGTAACACGGCACACAAGGCAATGCCAGGGTAGATATGCCAATTATGCACAAGGGCTAGCGGTAACTTAGCAGCCACTACGCCCACTTCGGAACACACTCCCAATCAAAATCGGAGGATGACTATCAAATCAACCACAAGTAAGAGTACAGTATCGAAGAAGTGTGTCCGAACATAGGAGCTACACCTTTTGGTCCGAGATCACTCCTGTTTTAGCCACCTTAATCCAACTCACGAGAGTCGGGTCCACGTTCTTACCACAATAGGATCGTCGCCACCATCCTACTTCATTCTGGAATCTCCACCGCGTACACAATTGTTAAAGTGATTTTTGGAGTTGGCAGAGAGTACGACAACTTCCGATCCCAGTCTCTTTAACAACCAAACGTTATTATAACGCCATGGTCATTTCAAAATAGTTCATACCTCAAAAATCAAATCATTTCATTTCAAAACTATATTCCTTTCAAAATAGTTTATACTTCGAAACCAAAACTATTTTTGTTTCAAAACTATATTCAAATCAATACTATATCATTTCCATTTCAAACATATATTCACCTTTCAAAAATCATAATACTTTCAAAGTTATAACTTTTTTTGGAACCAAAATACTTGAAATCATTACACTTTGAAAATCATAACATTTCGAAATCATACATTGAAATCATGAAACATTCCTTTAATTCTTTACATTTTATAAATTTATTCAATTAAACAGAAATCTTCAAATTTACAGTTTAACTCAATTCAAACCATCAGTTTCAATTCAATTCAGTTTCCCAACAAACCATTTCAAATCTTATAAATTTCAAATATAGATTTGATCCACAAAATAAAATATTCAATTTTAAAAATATTTCAAAGCTTTAATATACCATATTTCAAAACTAAATTTTTACAATTTCATATGTCTTAAATTTAACTTCACTATTACGTAGTTTTGAAATATTCATTTCATAAATCCAATATTATTTAAATAAACTCAATTTACAAATAAACTCAATATCATTTCATACTAGTTTAAACTTTAAATATTCATTTATCAAAATCAAATATCATTCTAAATTCATTTTCTTTATCAAAATAAAGATCAAATCATTTCCAAACTATCTCAATCATCAAAATATCATGTCCTTTCAAAACCTCATTATTAAATCATTATTTGAATTCAAATTCAAATATTTAAATTAAATATCATTTTTAAGTCAAATAAGTCATTCATTTGTTATATCAAATATCATTACAAACACATTTCAAAATTTCATTCAAAAATTCATTTATGTCATTACATTTTATTCCATTTAACACATAACCATGTAAACCTTATTTAAATTCAAATTCAATTTAAATTCCTTAAAAAATTCAAATTTAAATATTAAAATATATTCAAAACTCCTTAAATTTCACAAATAAATCAATTCCAAAAGTTAAATCATTTAACACTTTAAAATATAACTCAAATAGTGTTAAAATCTATAATATTTCAGACATTGTCGAAATATAGCAACAACAGCATTTATAAAGTGCTATCGTAGCTTATAGTATCCAAAATAGTTTAGTTCAAAAATAATGACATTTATAAAATGCCGTAATAGATATTTAGTTATTACAGCATAGCTAAATTCAAAAACAACAACATTTAAAAATATTGTCATAAGACTACAACATTTTGGAAATGCTATTAATAAAATTCCAGATTTTATTTTAACTTTTCAAAAAAATAAAACTTTAATTTTAGCAAATTTTATACTTATAAATCATATTTTTAGGCTTCTAAACTTTCGCATTTAAATCAATTTAATGTATGATTTATCACAATAAAATTTTATAATTGAATATCAAATTTTAAAAACTCATTTCATTTTGTTAAGTCAAAATTCACGGTATATTAACTTATAAATAAAACTTAACATTTTATCGTTAAATCTTATTTCAAAACTTTAAATTAAATTTCCATTATTTACTTACATTTTAAAAATTTAATTTAAAGTCAAAATCACATTTACTTCAAATTTTGATACTTAAACTTCAAAATTTCAAAACTAAATATTTAGCCTTCTTAAAGCCATAAAATATATATATTTTTTAAATTAAAATTTCATACATTAATAATACATATCTATATAAAAATAATTTAAAAATAAACCATGGGTTCTGCATATAATTTTCTAACCTAGGACAAGTGATATAGTTATATACCATTTCAATCCGCAATTTAAAAAGAAAACCCGGGTTCTATCATTTCAAACCCGCAATCCCAAGTAAATAAAAATAAATAAAAATCGCTCAGGCCTATCATTTCAGCCCTTAACGATTTTTCCCTATTCTAAAGTCCGTTTGGATATGTATCATTTCAACCCATAGTGATTCTATTCTAACAGGGAACTTGCCATGTGATCATACACATAAACAATATAAATAATGTCAATGTCACAATATAATGTCACATATCATATGTCAGGAGATAAGTAACAAAGTTAACATGGTAATAACATGACATAGCATATCATATAATCATCATTAACTTGCATAAACATTTTAATTACTGAACACTTGTCATCAATTTACCATTTCATAAATAGAAATGTCAGAGTGATAAAGACTCACCTTTCAAGCCGGGGTTAGCAAATCAAACTACACGAATAAATTCCAGAAAGCACGATACGGTACGACACAACACGACTTGATTCAAATGAGAGAGATAGCCAAGATACGATCTTGTAAACAACCAATAAAACAAAGCAACATATACATGAATATTCAATACAAAACAACATGAAACAAATTGAAATAAAATGCAACAAAGACAAGATAGTTTTGACCTTGCCTTTTACCATTCAAATGCTTGACCATAGGGGATCAGTTGTTCGGCCATGATGGTGTTAAGCTCAGGTTTGGCATCATATAGGTGCGGCTACAAGGAGTGTGAAGATGTAGAAGTCGCAACATGAAGCATACATAGGTTCAAGGCAAAAAGGCAAGGGTTTGTTCAACTTTTTGGCTCGACCAAAGGGTCAATTGGCTCGGCCAAAGCATGGTACAGGCCTGGACATGTTAGGAGCTACGGTTAGATGTGGAGTAGATGATGGTGGTGGTGGCTAAGGGGGTGGCCGAAGTGGACAATGAAGGGGAAGTGAAATATGTGGCTTGGCTAGCATACTTGGTGGAGTTTTGTGCAAAGTTGAGGTAGTGACTTCATTTGGATGGCACGGCCTGGTCTTGACAGAGGAGGTGAAGGAGGAGCTACTGTAGATGGGGGAGGTGATGGTCGGGGTGATGGTGGAGAGTGGGGCCGAGCAAAGCAAGAAGAAGAGCAAGGCAAAAACATTGAAAAAGAGGAGAAAAGTGAGATAAAGGAAGAGAGAAGCCATTAGCATTTTTTTCTTTTTCCATGAGTTTGTTTGGGAAGATGAGAAACATTTTCACTTGAAAATGAAGAGGAGAAAGTCACGGCTAATCAGAAAAAAATGCACGACCAAAGCTAAATGAAAAGGCAAAGGAAAGAAATGAAAAGGCAAAGGCTGTATGAAAAGACACTAGCAAATGAAAGGTCTTTGACTCTTGAAATTTCCATTTCTTTTTAGTCAAAATAAAATAAATAAAATTCAGTAAATAAAAATGAAAAGTTGAACAAATAAATTGAAAATAAATAAATAATTTAAGGAAAAATAGGAAACAAATAAGAAAATAGTTATTATATTGAAACTAGACTTTAAAAATTGAAAACAATATACAATTTACATTTGAAAATTATAACTACACTTTCAAAATGTTTTAAAAATAAAATATATGCATAACATTCCATATCACACATAAATACACGAATTAAAACAATAAATATTATTTATATAAATTAAAATAAACAATTTTGTTAACTAAAACAATTTACACACAATATTGTAAAAAGCATAACTTTCACAATATAAATCAGATTTCAACGAAACAAAAAGCAGTATGCTTGAAATTAAATTTATTTTCATAATAAAAGATAAAATTCAAAAAATCAAAAATTTAAATTTTAAATTTAAAAGTCAAAGTTTGACCAGATTGACCAAAATCCACATTTTTGAAAAATATTCTATTTATTCATGTTTGAAATTATAATTCACAAAAAAATCAAAATATATATTTAAAATAACAAAATTATTCATTTTAATAAATAAAATAAAGTTTTTAAATCAACAATTCAATTTAAAATAGTTATAAAATACCAGGTTGTTACACTCTCCCCCACACAAAACTTTTCGTACCCGAAAAGGAATGAGGTACCGGAAAGCACAGAAAAGGATAGAATGAATTAGAATTAAGGCAAGATGACAAGAAGATTGAAATTATACCTGATAACTGTTGTTATAGGTAAGTTGAACAAGGTGGAGATGATCTTCCCAAGATCCTCCAACATCAAGCACACAAGCACGAAAAAGATCTTCGAGAATCTGATTCACTCTTTCCATTTGACTGATGGTCAGTGGGTGGCAAGCAGTGCTCGGATTCAAAAATGAGTACCAAAGATTATTAAAGTTTATAGAAAGTTTCTAAACAGACTGGTATAAGCAACAGCCTTCCAATTCTGTAGAAAGATAAGGGAAATAAGGACAACCAAAAGATAGTTTGAAAAACAAAATAAGATAATAGATTTGAAACCATGAAAATTTCAACTTAAATTGATAATTAATCTTACATAAGTTAAATAAATCTTAATCATCTCTAATTTCATTATCTTATCATCCAACTATCTTAAATAAATAATCTCCAAAATCATGGATTGAAAAAAATCATTTATTACACTCATAATGTACTCAATAAATTAATTCTTCTTTATTCCTAATTAAAATTAAAATTATTCCTCTCAATATATTTTATCACCTATGTTAAATATATTCATACTTATTATAATTGCATTAATTTATTCTTAGTTCCTTTAACATCGTTTTATATTGTAAATTTCCATTACCCTTTTTTTATTTACCTCTGTTAATCTTTTTATAACTAAAATTTAAGCGTATAACATTTATTGTAACCACTCAAATTTAATTTATAAAATCTTTTCATATGTGTATTATCCAATTACATATTCAACTTCTATAAAATTTAGGTAAATTATATTGGAATGAAATTGTGTATTATACAATTAAAAATTCGAATTCTGTAACGACCCAAAATATTCAATCCCGAAAATTCCCGATAGTTATGAAAAAGAAGAAAGAGATAAAAGAAGAAGAAAAAGAAGAAAAAGATCAGAAACGTCAACATCTCACATTCGCAGCGGATAAAATATAATAATAAATAATAACAGTTTACAAAAGGATATCATATCTGTCGAAATACATTTATAATACATCAGAGTCACACATATATACAGACGCTGGATATACACAATAATCATGTCACAGATATACAACAATATAATACAACGGAAACATTCCATACGTTCTTGCCACCCAGCTCGACTCCTGAGCTCCAGAACGTCCTTACCTGGAAATCTGTAATACTCGGTCTGACCCGAGCATTACATCAAAGTAACACCCGGGTCAGGCTGGAAACCAGCGTGAGTAAACCCATCTAACATGAATGACCAAAACATACAGCTTATATATATAACCCGGATAACTTGTATCAAATACAAATTCACCAATTGATATAGACATTACTTATTTCAATCACAAAATTCTAAGTACCAAAACTTAGATTAACTAGTCCTATTAACTTAAATAATTTCATTCTAGATTATTAGTTTCCCATATCAATCTATAAAGAATCGAAGTGGTTTCGGGTATTTACTAATACCCGACTCCGGCCACTTCGAATCCAATGTCATCTAAACCCAAGTTATTCATTTTAATACAATTTAATTTTAATTACCAGATAACACTTTTACACAGCAATTCATAATTGATAGGTAATCTCATAATCACTGTCCATCCAACTTATCATATCACAAAGCAATTCAATTCAGAGATATCAACCAATCCAAAGCATTTATCATTATTCAATCATTCATAGGCAATATTGATCTCTTCCATTAATTGCATTAATTAATGATCCTCTAATTACTTTCATTAGTTAATCATTTAATTACACTTAGTAAGCATCACTTAATTACTACCCTCAAATAATTATCCTTTAAATAATATCCATCAAGCAATTTCCCTTAATTAATTACATCCGGTAATTATTCGTTAATTACTTTACTAAGTAATTACACTCCATTAACTACGTTAAGTACTTATACTTAACCTCATCATCGAGTAATCCCCTTTAATTAATTAAACTTAATTTATTAATTAAAATTAATCACATTAACTTAATTAATTTCACCAAGTAATTAATCCCTTAAATTACTTCATTAAGTAATTATTCTTATTTAATTTATAAGTGATTATCTTTAATTAATCACTAATTAATTACTCAGTTGATTTAAAATCAATTAAATAATTTATTAGTTACTTATGCTTAAAAAAATTCTTAATTAAGAAAATTACTTATCTTAAATTAATCAGAACTCTTAATCACTTAAAGATAAACTCTTTATTTTAATTGATTCACTAAATTCTTATCTTTAAACTTTATGTAAAAATAAACATCTTAGAAATCAATTATAATTTAATATATACATCAATTTTTCTTACCTCTACAATCTTTGAAATTTTTCAAATTTATTAAATAAAATTTAACAAAGAAATCATTTTGAAACCTACTTATACTATTCTCTAAAATCTTATCTACCTTATCATATTTAAACTTGTTAAAACATTTATTCTTTGTAAACGAATTATTTCCACGAGTGAAACTTAGTTTACTTTGCTTTTAAACCTAGAAATATTTCAAAGATCAAAATGTCATTGTTTTAAATTCTAAAACATTTCCGTACAACATAAATTTGACCATCACTAGAAACCCGAGCAAAAACCCTTTAAAACCCGATTCAAACACGAGACACAACCCCTATCTCCTGCTTCGAGCGAAATCCCATACTCCTTCGTGCTTAAAGCCGAGCATAACAACTTCCCCTAAATCCAATTTCCAGATGCACAAAACGTGAACATCCACATGCACATCACCTCCGATCACCGATGATCTTCACCCTACCCTCAGACGAGACGATAACAACCGCGACAACTCCACGAGATCGACCCATCACATCAATTCATTGCAAAATCTAAAACGACCCTAACACCCATCAACCTGGAAACGACCTCACCGAAATTATCAACCACCACCGGCGATTAAGCACTCGTGAGCCCTCGCCATTCTCTCTGTTGCTTCATCACACATTCCAGCACCCACGACTCAACGTGCGATTGATCCCGATCGCCACTAGGCATCGTGAAACCCATCAGAACATCGACGACATGTCCAAGCAGTTAAACCCTATTCTTCCAAACTCCGACCACCACGGCCGATAATAAGCCCTACCTCTATTTTTCCCACGTTCGACCAACTGCACACTACCTTCCACCTTGATCGCGACCCCTGATACTTCTCCATTCATTGACAATAGACGAAAATTCATATACAGATAATCTCAAAAATCCTTCACAACCCCTAGCCTAAAAATCATGTTTTTAATTTCAAAAATCCAAGATTTTTATGATGATTCAGAATATATATATATGAATCGTTAAATTGTAAAAATCAAATTTTTAACAAATTCTAAGCTTTACTGTCAAATTTTAAAATTTCAGAAATCTACAACCGATTTAACTCTAAAATAAATTTTCGACTTTAGCTTATGTTTTGATAAACATAGTTTGTTTAAATACCCAAGCTTATCATTGACCAGATTAAAAGGATTTTGGATTTTGATCTAAAATTTTGAACTCTGTACTTTTAAACAATGAAGAACACTGATCCCTTAATATATGCACACAGTTTTACATTTATGTATACACAGTACATCATCAGGCAACAATTTTACATCAAGCTTCTAAGATTCATTCATACATCTAGATTCAAAATAAAACTAAGTTGGGTTTATTCACAGGCATAAAAAAAAGAAACAGAGTAAAATGGGTCAGATCACTCACTTGCTTTGATTTTCATCCTGCTTCCTTGATCTTGGTCGTCTATTCATTTAGTCGTGAAATGGTGATAGGTTTGCTGTTTTAACTTGGTTCGAATCCCAGAAATTGAAGTAGTGGGAGGTAAATATACAAGGAAATATAGGCTGCAGCTTACACAGCAAGCTTCCTTTCATTTTTTTAATTTTTTTTTGAGTTGAAATATGCAGCCTGATTTTGATGTTTTGGGTGCTTGCATTAAATGCTTGCTCCCCCCTTTTGTCTACAAATGTTTCATATGAGTTGATACATGTATATACTCTTTATTTGTATGTATGCCTGTATATATATATATATATATATATATATATATATATATATAGTTATGTATATATTTTTCTTACAAACATTTCTCAATATAAAGTTGTTATGTATAAAGTTGTTATGTATAAAGTTATGTATATAGTTATCGGTATAGGTTTAACTTATGTTGTATACACAAAAATAAACCACTATATACTTTTATTTCTATTCTTTAACACATATATTTTTAGTTTAAGTTATCAATACTTAATTTATATTCTTATATATATTCATACTTATATTTAATATGAATAAGATAAATTTTATGTTAAATATTTTTGAGAAACTTTATTTTTAAATTTTCAAATCATAATTTTCTTCACAAATACACACACAGATATATAAACAGTCAATAGCTAAATAAAATATTTATTTCCTATAAATTTTTATCACATCCATCGATTTATGATCCAGTGTTTATTTTGGTTCTCAAATCACTCATATAAATTCAGATATTTTTAATTATCAGAAATTCTTGTGTTCGACCCATCAAAATTAATATTTCGTTAATAAAATCAGTTAATTTCCCGATTCACAAACATCCAAAAGTCTGTGTCGTCACATTCTTCCCCCCTTTAGAACTTTTCGTCCTCGAAAAGGAACAAAGCCAGCATTAATTAAAAATGCTTAAAATCAGATAGATTTTATTTGGTCATTTTTAAACTACTTTAAAAATCTATATAATATTACTAAAATAGTTTTTATAAAAATACTTTTATAACTCGTTGTTTCGACAAGTCGATCCTTGTTCTTACAGAAATTCGGTCATACGTTGATCAGGCGTACGACTGAAAATCTACAAGTGCTTGGCAGACCTGTTCCCAACATCCGGTGAAAATATTTTGAAAAATAATTTTATTAAAAATATAGAAAATAGTTTTTTTTGAAAATAGAGTATATATCTTTGGTGAGAATGCTCTGGAAATCATCACCCCCATCCATGGTCGCGGTTACATCCTGGGTTACGTTGCCATCGCAGCAAAAGTCCATGTAACTGTAGGCACTCCGCGCCCCTCAATTACACCATGGAACCAACAACATATCGTAGTTACATTCCAGGGTTACATTGACATCGCAGCAAAAGTCCATGTAACTGTAGGCACTCCGCGTCCCTTGATTACGCTGTCAAAATGAAACTTCTCCACTCCTACATAGGTCGTAGTCTACCGATGTAAAATCAAACGCAGACTGTTGGCTCTCGGCGGCACACGACTTTCACTATGTTACCATAGGTCGCAGTCTACTGAATGAAACGTAGACTGTTGGCTCTCAGCGGCACACACGACTTTCGCTATGTTACCATAGGTCGCAGTCTACCAATATAGAAACAAACGTAGACAATTGGCTCTCGGCGGCACACACGACTTTCGCTATGGTCTGTAGTAGATCGCAGTGACATCGAGTTACACTGTCGTCACAGCATAACCTAAATGCCTCTGTAGGCATCAGCGCCCCTGGACTTTCGCTACACACTACTCATAATCCTCAGGAACTAGCTTTGTCCGGACTCCTCACAGGATCTACTTTAGAACCCCTCCTTAGGGTTCAAGGCAGCACCACCCGGTGGCAGTCCTGAGAAGTTCATTTCAAGGGAGCGTCTTTTTCCCAGAGCCATCCTCAAAACACTTTATACTATACACATATAGTGTCTTTCAAATCATACACCTAGTATTATCTCATACAAAGCTCTTTTACAAAAAATCGATTATCCCAAAATCGATAATTCTCAAACTAGGCTTTCCAAATTCCAATATTGATTTTACCCAAAAATCAAAAGCCTTTCCAAATCCAAAGGTTCCCAAAACCTTTTTCCAAAATCCTCATAAGATCCTTTATATATAGATATATACATAATCCTTGATAAAAAATCTTTGGATCATATAAATCTTGTATAAAACCCTTTTTATACTTCAAAAATTTTCAAAAAAAACATTTTCTTCTGGCTATAGATTCAACAAGGGGAGATTTATCTTATATAACAAAGATATATAACTTTATTTATTCAGAATCAAATATTCAAATTTGATTACTCTTTTCAATATCAATTTCATTCAAATCTGTATGATGTACACTTATCATCCATACACTATACCAACCTGATCGCTCACTCGACCACACAGCTTCACTTCCGAACTAGTATCATCCACCCGACTTCCTAGTGCGGACACAGATCTGGTTTCTTGATCAGAAACCGTCATTCTCCTTGCATAGCCATAACTATGATAGAGAATATTGAGAACCAATCAACAATCCATATCCAGGCTCGCCGTCGAAATCAAGTGAAAAATCCCAACTCGGATCGATATAACTATCTCGAAATTATATGCTCGAATCTGGATCAAATCACTATACGAATAGAATAATATACGTACATCCTACGTATTTGTTTTCATTGATTATTTACTAAATAAATTTCTCTTTCTATTCATATTTCCTTTAATTTCTATCCACATAATCACAATTTCCTTAATCCCCATTTGGATTATCACTTCGATCTTACCTCAGTTGGGTATTTAATCAATAACAGTTTGAACTCTGACCTATTTATCTTTGGAAAATAGCTTGAAAATTTTAAAAATAGATAAGTAGTTGAAAAATAATTATTAGTTCGCAAAATAGCTACAAAATAGTTAACTAATTGTAAAATAGTGGGAAATTGGTCAAATAGTTATAGAAATTTTTAAATAACTGCAAAATAGTTGTAAAATAGTAATTAATTTGTAAAACAGTTGAAAAATTGTTAAATAGTTCCAAAAATAATTGTAAAACAAATATAAAATAATTTTGCTTTAAAAAGAAAGGTTGTATTTATTAAATAGCTTGGAAAAATAAGTTTATATTAAAACAATTTATATTGAAAATAGTCCAGAGTCAAAATTGTTCACTTCCCTATCAATTCAATTTAAATTTCCACTTCCATTTAAATTGACTCAATTCCAATTTGAATGACTTCAATTTCCATTGAAATTGATTTAATCCCAATTCCCATTCAAATTCCATACTTATCCATTTCCAATTCTAATTAATTCAAACTGAATTCAATTTGAACTGATGAAATCTAAATCTCAACTTTAAACCATCTCGAATTATATAAATTCGAGTTAAATTTCCAAATGTCGGTTCAACCCCTTAAATCAAATTAACCTTTGTTATTAAATTAATAACCCAAATTTTTAAACAATTTAATTTTGAGTCAAATTCTCAAAATTCCATTTTAAATTATCTTTACCTAACTTTTTCCAAAGTTCAAATAAGAGATAAAAACAATTTTATCTTAAAAATTTAATTTATGACTCAATTTTATCTTCCAATTTGAAACCAGTTCCTTAAACAATTTTAATTTACAAATGCAATTATTCAAATTTTCAGTTCAAAGTAATTCGTTATCCTCAATTTCAAATTAAATTTAAATTTTCCTTTCATCTTAATAATGGATATATTACCACACTTCATTTTTTATTCATTTAAACAAATCTGATCCACAATTCAAAGATTTTTAATAACGATAAGATGATATCATCCAATTTATTTTAAAACATCCATCCATTTTCAATTTTCAGATCTCAAACCCATTTTGAGATCACACAAACTCCCAATTCAAAATAACCATTTAACTTTTCAAGTTAAATCCCAATTTCATCTCGAAATTTCCAATTCAGGTTATTTGTTAAATTACTTAACTTTCCCAAAGTTAAATCCAATTTGCTTAATCCATCCAACCTTACCCAATTTGAATTCCCATTTCAATTTTCAATTTTAAACATCTCATTAATAAGCTTATAAGTTCAAAAACTTATCACCTTGGATATCACATCTCATTTCAAATTTATAACTCAACATTTAGAGTTTATTTCAAACCATTTTTGATATTATGTATATCCCTCATATATACATATTTATTTCTTGGCCCACCAAGCCAAATTTTAAAATTTAAACTACCTTTGGTTTTAATTCAAAACAAATTCTCTTTAAAATTTTCAAACAACTCTTATTTGAAAAATAAGATCACATTCAAAATAGTCTGAATAATATCATTTCTTTTATCACTTTGGAACAATTTCAGATGTTTCTTAAACTTAGGATTCAAAACTTCACAATTTAAAACCCACTTCTATTTAGAATTTATACTCATCTTAAAAGTTTACTTCATTAATACACCTTTTTATTATTAAACACAACAATAATTTATGATAATAACCAAGATTATCATATCTGGAAACCAATTCATTCTTATTCTGAAACGCTTTCCAAATTTAAGATTTAATTTCAGTTTGAATACCTTTCAAACTTATCTTTATTTAATTTCAAATTGGTTGTATTTCCATTACCTCTTAATTTAATTTCAATAATTTGACCACCTATTACCTTAACATTTATTGGTTAAGAAATATTGCTTTATATATATATATATATATATATATATATATATCAAAATATATACTTATATATAACCATTTAAAATCTTTATATCAGAAAATAACAAGTACGCTCTCATACAAACACACACACACACATTCAACTCATTCTAGGGTACCATTGACCCTATCCTTAATGAGTAATCCCAACAAAGCCAAAGTTCTCGCTTAACCCTGCTCTGATACCAACTGTAATGACCCGAAATTTTCAATACCGAAAATTCCATATAGTTATGAAAAAGAAGAAAGAGTTGAAGAAGAAGAAAAAGAAGAAGATCAGAAACGTCAACATCTCACATTCGCAGCGGATAAAATATAATAATAAATAATAACAGTTTACAAAAGGATTCTGTATCTGTCAAAATAGATTTATAATATATCAGAGTTACACATATATACAGACGCTGGATATACACAATCATCATGTCACAGATATACAGCAATATAATAAAACGGAAACACTCCATACGTTCTTGCCATCCTGCTCGACTCCTGAGCTCCAAAACGTCCTTACCTGGAAATCTGTAATACTCGGTCTGACCCAAGCATTACATCAAAGTAACACCTGTGTCAGGCTGGAAACCAACGTGAGTAAACCCATCTAACATGAATGACCAAAACATACAACTTATATATATATATAACCCGGGTAACTTGTATCAAATACAAATTCACCAATTGTTATAGACATTACTTATTTCACTCATAAAATTCTAAGTACCAAAAGTTAGATTAACTAGTCCTATTAACTTAAATCATTTCATTCTAGATTATTAGTTTCCCATATCAATCTACAAAGAATCGAAGTGGTTTCGGGTATTTACTAATACCCGACTTCGGCCTCTTCGAATCCAATGTCATCTAAACCCAAGTTATTCATTTTAATACAATTTAACTTTAATTACCGGATAACACTTTTACACAGCAATTCATAGATGATAGATAATCTCATAATCATTGTCCATCCAACTTATCATATCACGAGGGAATTCAATTCAGAGATATCAACCAATCCAAAGTATTTATCATTATTCAATCATTCATAGGCAAGATTGATCTCTTCCAATAATTACATTAATTAATGATCCTCTAATTACTTTCATTAGTTAATCCTTTAATTACACTGAGTAAGCACCACTTAATTACTTCCCTTAAATAATTATCCTTTAAATAATATCCATCAAGCAATTTCCCTTAATTAATTACATTCAGTAATTATTCCTTAATTACTTCACTGAGTAATTACACTCCATTAATTGCGTTAAGTACTTATACTTAACCTCATCATCGAGTAATCCTCTTTAATTAATTAAACTTAATTTATTAATTAAAATTAATCACATTAACTTAATTAATTTCGCCAAGTAATTAATCCCTTAAATTACTTCATTAAGTAATTACACTTACTTAATTTATAAGTGATTATCATTAATTAATCACTAATTAATTACTTAGTTGATTTAAAAGCAATTAAATAATTTCTTAATTACTTATGCTTAAAAAAAATTCTTAATTAAGAAAACTACTTATCTTAAATTAATTAGAACTCTTAATCACTTAAAGATAAACTCTTTATTTTAATTGATTCACTAAATTCTTATCTTTAAACTTAATTTAAAAATAAACATCTTAGAAATCAATTATAATTTAATATATACATCAATTTTTCTTACCTCTACAATCTTTGAAAATTTTCAAAGTTATTAAATAAAATTTAACAAAGAAATCATTTTGAAACCTACTTATACTATTCTCTAAAATCTTATCTACCTTATCATATTTAAACTTGTTAAAACATTTATTCTTTGTAAACGAATTATTTCCACGAGTAAAACTTAGTTTACCTTCCTTTTAAACCTAGAAACATTTCAAAGATCAAAATATCATTGTTTTAAATTCTAAAACATTTCCTGTACAACATAAATTTGACCATCACTAGAAACCCGAGCAAAAACCCTTCAAATCCCGATTCAAACACGAGACACAACCCCTATCTCCTACTTCGAGCGAAAACCCACACTCCTTCGTGCTTAACCCGAGCATATCATCTTCCCCTAAACCGAATTTCCAAATGCACGAAACGTGCACATCCACATGCACATCGCTTCTGATTGCCGATGATCTTCACCCTACCCTCAGGCGAGACGATAACAACCGCGGCAACTCCACGAGATCGACCCATCACATTAATTCATTGCAAAATCGAAAATGACCCTAACACCCATCAACCTGGAAACGGCCTCACCGAAATTATCGACCATCACCGGCGATTAAGCACTCGAGAGCCCTCGCCATTCTCTCCGTTGCTTCATCACACCTTCCAGCACCCACGGCTCAACGCGCGATTGATAACTATCGCCACTAGGTATCGTGAAACCCATCAGAACATCGACGACACGTCCAAGTAGTAAAACTCTATTCTTCCAAACTCCGACCACCACGGCCGATAATAAGCCATACCCCTATTTTTCCCATGTTCGACCAACTGCACACTAACTTCCACCTTTATCGCGACCCCTCACACTTATCCATTCGTCGGCAATAGACGGAAATTCATATTCAGATCATCTCAAAAATCCCACACAACCCCAATCCTAAAAATCAAGTTTTTAGTTTCAAAAATCCTAGATTTTTATGATGATTCATAATATATATATGAATCGTTAAATTGTAAAAATCAAATTTTTAACAAATTCTAAGCTTTACTGTCAAATTTTAAAATTTCAAAAATCTACAACTGATTTAACTCTAAAATAAATGTTCAACTTTAGCTTATGTTTTGATAAAAATAATCCGTTTAAATACCCAAGCTTATCATTGATTAGATTAAAAGGATTTTGGATTTTGATCTAAAATTTTGAACTCTGTACTTTTAAACAATTAAGAACACTGATCCCTTAATATATGCACACAGTTTTACATTTATGTATACATAATACATCATTAGGCAACAATTTTACATCACGCTTCTAAGATTCATTCATACATCGAGATTCAAAATAAAACTAAGTTGGGTTTATTCACAGGCATAAAAAAAGAAACAGAGTAAAATGGGTCAGACCACTCACCTGCTTTGATTTTAATCCTGCTTCCTTGATCTAGTACGTCTGTCTATTTAGTTGTGAAATGGTGATATGTTTGCTGTTTTAACTTGGTTCGAATCCCAGAAATTGAAGCAGTGAGGAGGTAAATATACAAGGAAATATAGGCTGCAGCTTACACAGCAAGCTTCCTTTCATTTTGTAACAATCAGGTATTTTCAACCATTTGCATCCATTATAAGTGTATAGGTAGACACTCATGTCGGAATTGAATTGCTCAAAATACCGCGTTGTAAATAAAAATTTGGCAAATCTCAGAATATACAGTAAATAAAAATCACAGATCACAGACACAGAGTAATAATAATGCAGCGGAAGTAAAAGAGATAGTAGTTCATGAAGCTACTATATAAATATATCAGAGTTACATAAGATACAACAGAAGAAATAAAGTACAAAAGAAGTCTCAATACATAGAAATCTACTAATACAATAGCCGGAAAGGACCAACAGACAGAAGAGATAAAACTTGTCAAGCAGATAATCTACAGCGATTCCAAATCTCCAGAAAGTGGAAATCCAAATCTGTGAATACTCAGGCTGACCCGAGCGTAAATAAAAATACAAACACTCGAGTAAGGACATACATACTTATACAATGTAAACCAACTCAAGTGAACTGTAGCAAAGGTACAAGTAACTTAGAAGATGCTTGGGACCGCCCATCCTCTAAGGATCCGTTAAACTATTTACTATGTAGTAATATACGCTATATACAGTAGTGTCTAATCAGTAAATTATAATCATATAGAAAATAGCGTTAAGGGGATGGTGAACCTTAACGCGGTCAGATCTTTAAAACCAAAATCGCAGTGGGCTCGATATAAGGAGATGACACGGCACACGAGGCAATGCCAGGGTGGATACACCGTTTGCACTCCCGGACCGGTGGTGACGGCAAGCCAGCAGCTTCCGCCCACCTCGAACAATACCCCCGAATCAAAGTGGCGCCACATATCGAATCACAAAAGTAATATAATGGTTTCCGATGGAGCATGCTCGATGAAAGGGTGCGACCCTTTGTGTAGCCCGGTATAGCTCCTGTTTTAGTCATTTATGCCAACTCACGGGAGTTGGGTCCACGTAATATACCTCGAGAACGTCGCCACCATCCTACTTCATTCTGGAATCTCCACCGCGTACACAGTTGTTAAAGTGGTTTTCGGTATTGGCCGGCTATAAGACAATATCCGATCCCGGTCTCTTTAACAACCAATCGTTATTATAATCCGTAGTTATAACTTTAAAACAATATTTTATACTTCAAAATAAAATATCATTTTAACCCAAATCTTTATCAAAATAAAGATTAAATCATTTCTAAACCATTTCAATATATCATCATACCATATCTTTCAATTCAAATATTTATCAAAATAAATATCAAGTCATTTCTAACCATTTCAATATATCAAATTATCATATCCTTTCAAAACTTCCTTTCAAATCATTTTAATATATCAAAATATCATAACCTTTCAAAGCTTCATTTCCAAAATATCATATCTTTCAGAACTTCTTTTCAAATCATTTTAATATCAAAATATCATATCTTTCAAAACTTCGTTTCAAATCATTTTAATATATCAAAATATCATATCTTTTCAAAACCACATTTCAAATCATTTTAATATATCAAAATAGCTATTTTTTTTCAAACCACCTTTCAAATCATTTCAATATACCAAAATATCATATCTTTCAGTACCACATTTTAAAGCATTTTAATATATCAAAATATCGTATCTTTTCGAAACCACATTTCAATCATTTTAATATATCAAATAGTTATATTTCAAAACAAATTACTTCATTTTAAATCATAAAAATGAAGTTATTACATTTAATAATTAAATTATTAAATTCCAAAAATTTAAACGTTTTCAATGTTCATTTATGCACTTAAATTTATTAAAACAATGAAAATTCAAGTTTCGCAGCATTTGGAAAATGCTACAGAAAGTTACATTCAAAACAATTCAATTTAACAAAAGACAGCATTTAAAAATGCTGTTAATTAACTTCAAATATTCAATAGAATTTCACAAACACTATTTTTTTTATTTAAATCATTTTTAACTTACAAAATCATACATTTTCACATTTATAAGCATCATTTAATTTTCCTTAAATTCATGATTTTATAAAGTTAAGTTCCTTTCAAAAATCAATATTTATTAAACAATTCACTTATTAAATTTCAACATTCAAAATTAAATTCACTACATTAAATTTCAACTTAACACTTAAGTTCAAATTCTCAAATATAACATAGTTTTATTTTTATTTACTTAACTAAAATTTCACTTTTAAGTCAATTTCATAAATTTCCAATTTTAGTTATATTTCAAAATTTCAACTTAAATATTCATTCATTTCACATTTCAACTTTATTAAAAATCATTATTATGATATAAAATCACTTTAAATTCATTTAAATTCAAAATATCATAAATTTATCATATTTCCAAAGTTAATTTAATTTCCATTAAAAATTAAATCAAAATTTCCAAAATAACTTACATTCAAAATTTTCTAACTTTTTCATTAATTCATTTCACTTACAATTATTCAGAAAATCAATAATATTTACAAAAATCATATTTTTATTTAATTTTAAAACAAAATATTATAATAATTAAATTTCTAAAGTATTTTAAAGTTTTTAGAAAAACATATCTTAACTACAGGCCTGTATATAATTTTCTACGCTAGGTAAAGTGATATGGGTAATATATCATTTCAACCCGTAATTTACAAAGAAAAATCCGGGTTTTATCATTTCAAACCCGCAGTCCCAAGTAAATGAAATAAATTGAAAATCGTTCAGGCCTATCATTTCAGCCCATAACAATTTTCCCTTATTCTAAAGTCCGTTCGGGTATGTATCATTTCAACCCATAGTGATTCTAATCTAAAGGGAACTTGCAGTGTGATGGACAGATAAAATAAACAGAATAACATGAAATAACAGTAACATATAATATAATAGGTGTAATAAGAGGTGTTAACATCATATGACAATAATATAAGTAGTTATAACATGATCATATAGTTCTACAGATTCACAGGGTGTCAATTTACTACTTATATAAGTACATAATGTCTGGTGAGAAATACTCACATGTTCAAAGCTGGAGATAGACACCAAAGCACAGATACTGACACAACAAAGGCACGAAACTACAGACAAGACTAGAGAGTGGAGAGCCAAAGCTATATCCCTTGAAAACAATTACACAAACAATGCAATGCATGCATAAGTTACAACACACATTTATCATCAAACAACATATAATTCCACACCCAAAACCATAAACATTTGAATCGCACTTGCTCTCTACCTCAGGTATTTCAGTTATGCAGTGACTAAGCTCAGCTAACACAGGGAATTGGGTCTGGTTTGGGTGTGCAAAGGGTCGGCCTACACCAGGGTTTGAAGGTGGTTGTGATCTAGGTGCATAACTAGGTGTATAAGGCTAATAATCATCACATCTAGGCTATATTATGGTTCGGCCAGAGGTCATTTGGGCTCTACCTGATGCTCAGGTGGTGGTGGGTGGTGTGGAAGAGGGTGGAGGTCAGGTCAGAGGTGGTGGTGGAGGTTGTGGCGGCAAAAGGTGGAGGAAGAAGGAGATGGCAATCCTTGACAAGGTTTGGTACAGGTGATGGCTAGTGCTAGTTTAGATGGATTTTTGTGATGATCTTCACCATGACTTGTCTTGGCCTGAGGAGGAGAGGTGTTAGGATGTGTGATGGTCAGAAAAAAGTGGTGGTGGTGGTCGTCCATAGCTTGGAGGAGGGGGAATACAGCTATGAAGGTGGAGTGCATGTGCAAATTCAAGTAGAAAATAAATAAAAGACAAGAAGAAGATAGAATTTTTTACCAAAGCTTCACAAGGAGAATAGCCGTGATTTGTTTTTTGAGAGAAAGATAAATGATTTTTGTGAAAGTGAAAAAAAATGCAGCTGAAATGAGTAGATTACACGGCCAAAACAATTAAGAGAAGAGTTGGGAAAATGAAAGGTCGGGAGATGAAAAGACTTAGGAATTCCAAAAGTTTTAAACCTTTCAAATTCCTTAAATTTGTTTATTGTTAACGTTAAAATTTGAACGCTAACACCCCGGTGTATGAAGTGAGATTGTGAAAGCACCACCCGATAGCTCGGGAACAGATTATAAGCAGATAATAGTGAAAAAGCAGTAAACAACAGCAATTTTATAGTGGTTCGGCTTAAGGGAGAGCCTACGTCCACTTTGAATATCTTTATTGACGATTTGATTACAAGTCAATGCAGTTACACTTTGATTACAACACACTTTGAGTTACAAGTGACTTAGAACAAGTAGCCTAAACTTCAATGTCGATCCAAATCTTTGAACTCATGTTTGACATGTATGATTTCTTCGTGAAGTTCCTTCAAAGTGTTGAAGTAGTTCAGAATGCAGCAGAGTAACGGCGCTTGAAATGAATGAGCCCCAAAAGTCCTTTTCTAGTTGGAACTCGGGGTGTATTTATAGGCTTTGCTCGGAGTTAGGTCGTAGGTTGAGACCGACCTAACTTAGGTCGCAGGTCGTCCCTGACCTAGGATGCATTGTCCTCCCTCTGCAAGAATACACATGCTGATTTGTACAAGTCCTAGGTCGCGAGCGACCTATCCCCCTGTGGCACAGTATAGGTAACTTCTTTACTCAGGCATTTAGGTCGTTAGTGACCTATCCTAGGTCGTGAGTACTTTTCTTATAGTTATAACTGGAGTCTTTAGGTCGCAACTTCCCTTAGGTCGCGAAGTATTCCTAGGTCGCGGAGTTCCATAGGTCGAGACCGTTTTTAGGTCGCATTCACTCTTAGGTCGTCCTACTTCTTAGGTCGCAGCTCTCTGTTAGGTCGCGAAGCTTGATAGGTCGAAACATCTTCTGAGTCGCAGCCTTCCTTAAGTCGCAGCTCTCTGTTAGGTCGCGGAGCTTCATAGGTCGCGGCCTCCTTTAGGTCGCGAAGCATTTTTAGGTCGTTCTCCTTTTTAGGTCGAGCCATTTTTAAGTCGTAGCCTTTTAGGTCGCTAGGTTCTCGAATTGGTTAGGTCGTTACATTTTCCTTAAGTCTCTTACAGAAGGGAGTTAACATTTGCCCCTCGAAGTATATGACTTAGCCATAGGTCGTGTGCTTCGACTTTCTTAACTCGCGTTCTGAAGGGTTGTTAGGTCGCAAACGACCTAAGGAGAAAGTTAGGTCGCGTAGTGTCGGTTCGTGTTCTATTACCCTGGAATATAAATGACTTAGGTCGTTCCTTCTTCTCCTTATCTGCTTCAGCCTCCATTCCGCCATTAACAAACTTTTGAGCCCTCAAAGACAACTTCAACAACTTAACCATCAATTATCCCATCATCAGACTACGTAAGTGAACTTTACCAACATTTGATTACATCTATCATCAAATCGCAAATGTTTCACTTGTCGCCCCTAATTTAATTTCATGTGCTATGTTCGCTCAACAAGTCACGATTCAATTAACTTTTGACTGAGTCTTTGTCGCGATTCCTGTGAACATGGCAGTATATCGGATTTGTGATGAATTTGAGACGATTTGGATTGGATTCTTGGGTAATTCATGACGATGTAGGAGGAAGATGGTGAATTATGGTGTTTCGAACTAGTTGGCTTGCAAATTTGGAGGAGATGAGGAGGGTTCCGATGGGTTAACGGGTTAATGGATTCTTAGCTACACAGGTAATGGAGGGGATGATGTGGCAGCGTGTGAGTGGAGGATCGACCTTAGGGCTGTCTGCTTGAATACTAACCATGCGACCTAACTTCTTAGCGATCTAACTTTGTAATGACCTAAGTTCTTGCGGCATTGGTTTTAGGTCGCGGCCGACCTTAGACTTAAATTCCTGTGGCACAGAAGTTAGGTCGCTGCCGACCTAGTACTTGGATGGTTTGCACATGAACTTTAAACTGAACGACCTAACAGCTTAGCAACTTATCACCTTTGAATGACTGCATAGGGACTTAACACATCAACGACCTATCTTTTGCGACATAAGCTTTAGGTCGCGGCCGAGTTAGGACTTGACCAATTCGCATTATTTTGACATAAAGCCTTGAACTCTTTGATTTGCACAGTGCGACCTAAAGGAGCTTCGACCTATACTAGGTCGTTAGACGAACTAGGACCTGTGAAATTTTTTCTGAAAAAATTCGATTGAGTTGTTTGGACTTAAATTCTGCTGCACTTCTTTGTAGATCCCTTTAATGTTGTTAACCTGTTAAATATGACATTTGCAGAAGAATGGAACGAATATACTGTCACTGACCGCCCACATCGAATGACAGATTAGTCGATAAAGAATAATCAACTTAAATGAACTGTGTGAGTGAAATGTTGTAACTCAACCGACTCAAATGAAGTATTAAAGCAAAGCTAAAATTTTGTTTGAATTAACACTGCACTTGAGTTTTAAATTAACAAGTCCTGAAATCTCACAATCGATCAGTTGTTAACTAGTTTAATTCCAGTTATTTTGCTTGTTATTTTTATTAGTTTTGCACAACACTTCACACTTTTAGGAAACGTGCACCTTCACATCTGAACATCCAGTTGCTTATGTAGAATGACGTCTCAACAAGAAGAGATGATAGAACACGTCGAAGGGGCATTCCCGATTGCTATTCCACTAGAGAACCCTCCGGAAAGAACTCCTACCCTTCTGAAATAGCGGGTGCTTAATCAACTATGCGTTCAATTTGGCATTGCCGAGGCAGAAGTTTTACTCCCTGGACCAAATGATTTTGCTGATAGACCACCTTACGGTTTTGTTGCCATTAATCGCCAAATGTGCTTAAGTGGAGTAATTCCTCCCTCTAATGAATTTCTTCAACAAATCCTTCTTCGACTAACGATCTCTCCTTTCCAACTGCATCCCAATGGCTATGCCACTTTGATGGGATTGTGCGTTCTGTTCAGGAGGACTCTTGACCGTCTTTCGAGTTTTGAGGAAATCTGTTACTTGTGCACTTTTGCGAAGAACAAGGACCACCCTTCAATTGTACTTGTAAGAGGTGCGAGGAACCGCAAACTAATTTTGGATTTGCCGGAGAGTGCACATGGTTTTTTGAATCAATTCTTCTATATTCGTTGCCCCGCAGGATTTTACGCAGACTGGAGAATAGGAAGTGAGATCTTCTTTCCCTTCTCTCTTCAATTTTATTCTAAGTTTTTCATGGTTCCTATTGCTAGATACCGATTCCATTCCTTATTTTTGCAGCACTTCCTCCTCCTTCTAGAGATTCCAGTCATAAGCCAGTCTTTGAAAGGCTAAGCATTGTGGCTGCTGAAGAGAGGAGCGCAAAATTTCTATTGACAGATGAACTTCTTCATCGGTTTGAGCTTTTACATTCTTCTCGTTCTACTCAACCTCATGAAGTTCCAACTGAAGTTCCCGATTCTCCGATGAAAACTCCTGATGCCCCGGTCTCTATTAAAGAGCACATGCGGGGAGGAACCTCTATAGAAACTTCACTAGTAAAATGTTCCACTCCAAGGGATGATGCGGAGCCGTCCGAAAAGCCTGCACTTGCCCCCATAACTGAAGAAGAGGAGCCCCTTCCTCATACCGATAAAAACGTTGATCTTGGAGTTGATATTTTTGGGAGTTTAAGTGACATAATAGTCACTTCTCAAGAACTTTTTAGGGATGATCCTGCCGTTGCCAAAGTCACATCTCCAGCGATTGAAGCCACTTCTACTCTCAAGCACACTTCCACAGCCCCGGAAGTGCAATTTTCCACAATAACTACCACTACCCCTCAGTCGATGACTGGTTTGTAGTCTTGTTTGCCGCGAGTAGTTTTACACGTCACACGCACTTAGGATGCACTTGACTTTCTTATTCCTGGTAGATTCTCAAACCTTGTTTTTAATTTCAGGTTCTCCAATGGGGCGGAGCGGCTCTTATTATGACGACTTTAAACAATACGGGAGACGCAGCCAATTCGACTATAGACGTCGTCTCCCCCCTCGAAGAGAAACCGATGAAGAGAGGGCCATCAGAAAAGCAGATGAGAGACGAGCATATGAAGAACATCACCGAAGAGAACAAGAAAGACATGACCCTCCTCACAGAGATGATGATATCCAAAAACGAAAGACTCACGATGAGAGAGGTAAAGGTCACATGGACGATTCTTCTAGCAAGCGGGCTAAACTTACTGAAGAAACAATGCCGACAGTTTCTGAAAATGTTCCTGCTCAATCTCCTGCCCCCGTTCGTTCCAACATTCAAACAATCATCAACCGGCCCGCATACCAAGTTGGGCAAGGTCCTCCCACTCTTCAAAGTCGATTCCCTCAGTGGTGCCTGAAAGGGGTTCGATTTGATCTCGACTTGGTTCCTCTCGACAAGTTGGCTATGCTGCGAAATCTTGATACTGTCAGGACCGATATTGAAAGAATGTCGAACTGGCAAAAACTTGTCGACGAACTTCAGAGGGTTAACCGAGCCAATCTCGAGGCCATGATCACAATGAAGAACGATAAGACTGAGTGGCAGAAGACTCTCGAGCAGCATGACGCCGAAATGAGAAGTATTGCTTCCTATAATGAAAAGCTGGAAGCGGAAGTAGAAAAGCTTAAGGAAGAATTAGCTACTTCATCTACTTCCTATTCTCTAAAGGAGAGCATGCTTCAGCAACAAGTACGAGATGCGCATGCCAGTCAAAGGGCAGTCGAAGATAAGCTTGCATACAAAGAGAAGGTCATAGAAGAATATCGCGCTGAAGCTTTACAGCTGCGAGAACAGACTGGCTCTCAAAGCTTGGAGATAGAGCTGTTAAAAATTCGACTTGCTATGGCCGAGAAGGAGCGTGACGAGGCTGTTGCTAGTAAAATCGCGGCCGAAGAGGCCCATCAAGCAACCAAAGCTGATATTGGCTCCACACTATTTGATTTTTATCTTCAATGTATCTTGGGGCGCGACAGCCTTTCGTTTCTGGGTCCCAAATATGAAATTACATTGGCTGAAGTATGGGAGGCTGCCGTAGATATGTTTGGAGGCGCTGGTTACTCCGAAGACCATCTTCAAGAATATTATTTTGATGAGGCAACTCGGGAAGCATTAGCTAGGGGAAAAGAGCAGCTTGCTAAGTTTCGAGCTGAAACGACAGGGGATGGGTGCTCAGAAAAGGAAGCGCTTGCAGATGCTCCTGTTCCTCCTTCGGTTTCAGCCGATGTTGATATAGCCGGCCCTAGCTCATCTTCTCTTCCTCAAGGTAAAACTGATCTCGGAGTTACAACTCCCCATATTGTAGAGAAACCTCAGGAGAGCACCGAAGCCCAGGATTATGAGATTGAAATGATAAAGACAACCGCCGCAGGTAACTTTATTGCTGGACCAGTTCAAACTGATTGCTTGTTCACTTCTCACGACTTTGATGAATTTTTTGACTATCTCCTGAATCTTAATGAGCCTTTATCTCCTCTTTTTACTGACTTTAACTTCTTTTCTCCTGTAGAGAAAGCATCGAGCATCGTTCAGACTTCGCCTTCTCCGGTTGTCCCTCCTCCATCTCTTCAGGTGACTCCTCCTTATGCTTCACAGCCCGGGTCACAAGAGGAGCAAATAGAAGCTCTTCATGGCTTAGATGATCCTATCGCTTCTCAAGAACACAGGGAAGAAGCTCCTGGAGAAGGAGATGGATCTCCGGAGCGAACTGCTTCTGATGACATAAAATTATCTGCTCTTGTCACTTCAGGGAGCGAGTCTTCTTCAAAGAGGAGAAAGAAGCATGGAACATCGAAGAGGAGGGGGAAGAAAATCATAGCTACTGAAGAGGAATCGAAAGTCGGACCAGTTGCACCTCCCTCTCCTTCTTCCCTTATGCCTATAGATCGACCTGAAAAGCTAACCATTCGGCCGGGCAAAGGGTCCAAAGGTGGTAAGAAGAAGTGAAGAGTCGGTCTTCGGGCTTTTTGATTTCTTTTTTATGTAATGGTCGGATGTTGTGCAGGCACCGGCCCCTGTTTTTTTATTTTGAAACCTGTATCTGCAATACAATTGAATAAAATGATCCTTTATTTGTACAGACTCCTGTTTGAATTTGAGAATGCATTTATTATTCATTTTCGCACAAGTTTATTTATATGATATTGCAGCGGGCTTATGGCATGTTGTTTGAGCATTACTTTTGCTGATGTGGCTATACCATATTGTATGTAACTATACCATGTTGCCCCCATACCATAAGCTTGCTGCAATATTTTATACTTCGAGGGGACTTGCACTCTCATTCGCTGAAGAATAATTATTTCATTCTTGAAGAAATTTTTTGTAGAGTACAACTCCCTTCATATAAGTTTTTACGCTTTGTCCCTTGAAGAAATCACTTTTTTCTTTTGCTTATGTACGCATTTTACCAAGTGAATTCTTCTATGTGGTAGAGCGGACCTCTGAAGGGTACTTTAACTTTTTTTTTTTTTTACATAGAAATCTGTACCTCTGAGGAGGGATTTTTCACATTTCAACACTTGGAAGTTTTATTTCAATCTTGGTGAAACATGTACCTCCAAAGAGTTGTGCCTTTGAAGAAAGCCTTTTCACGTTTCAACACTTGGAAGTTTTATTTCAATCTCGGTGAAACGTGGGCTTCCGAAGAGGTCTTTCTTCTTGATTGTGTCTCTGGGAGGAGGTTGTACCTTTGAGGAGGGATTTTTCACGTTTCAACACTTGGAAGTTTTATTTCAATCTTGGTGAAACGTGTACCTCCAAAGAGTTGTGCCTTCGAAGAAAGCCTTTTCACGTTTCAACACTTGGAAGTTTTATTTCAATCTCGGTGAAACGTGGACTTCCAGAAAGGTCTTTATTTTGTTTTGCATTTCAACTTTGGTGCAGTGAAATTCCGAAGAGCGGCTGTTACACTTCAACTCCTGGTGAAATGTGCCTCCGAAGAGGTCTTTATTTTGTTTGCATTTCAACTCTGGTGAAGTGAAATTCCGAAGAGCGGTTGTTACACTTCAACTCCTGGTGAAATGTGCCTCAGAGAGGGTTTTCATCGCCTGGAAGTTACTCTCTCATGGTTGGAGGGTCATGACTCCTCCAATCTTTTTTGTTGAGTAGAGAACTTTCTTTTTTGTGGCAAATGACCCATTAGAGGTCTTTATCCTCCGAAGAGTTGTGCCTCCGAAGAGGACTTGTGCTGCCGATGATGGCTTTGGTTGTTCCCTTGTCCACTTGCTTATGCCTTTTCAGCGATCCTCTGTTTTTTTTTTAAAAGCTTGCATTCCCTTCTCTTACAAGTAGCCTGTTTAATCCAAAGAAGTGTACTTCATTGCTAGGCCAGTTCACGAGAACGGACATAAGCTTCTTAATTGGATGTTTGTTTGTTCAAACTTCTCAATTTATTAGCTAAAGCCCGTTTTCGGCGAAATCATTGACCGTTCAATTGAAGCACTTCTTATCTAGGATTTAAGCTCGGGAGTTTTGCGACTTGGAATTTGTTTGTTGAATGACAACAAGAATCACTTGGTCTTGTAATGTGCAAGTTTTGTTTTCGTTGCCTGCAAAAATTTAAATCGACATTTCAGTAATACATTTAACGTATTTATCATATCGAAAATAAAGCAAGCATGTAATAGTAATAAGGAACACAAGAATTATAGTGGTTTAGCCAAAACTGGGCCTATGTCCACTTTATAGCTTTTTGTTATTCGCCCGCCCTGCAATTGCTTTTAATAGAAGAATCATATATTCGCAATTTCTTTACAATATTTCAGCAAAGTTTTCAAGTAAAATATTGATGCAAATGGTGGCTGCTTGGAATTGGCTCCTTTGACAGCTGTGAGCTTGATTGACTAATTTAGCAACTCCTTGGTGTCATCTTTAAGCATGCATCATCTTCTTTTGTTAGTGGGTAGTTTTATCAAAAGAAATATACTCCAACCAAACCATTAATTGTTTGCTTAGAATACTTCTTATTTAAAATTCGACCTTGGAATTTTGTTGTTTAAAACTTGCTTTCGAGTGCTACCAAGGGTTGTTTGTATTGCCTGCAAATTTGAATCAGTCTTTTTAGTCATACTTTCAGAGTACTTTACATATAGATATAAAATAAGCGATTGTAATAATAGAGAAAACAAGACTTATAGTTTCTATTATTTATTTGCCCTATTTTTTGTAATAGCTTTTGATACAGGAATGATCCGTTCAGTATTCTTTTACAAATTTGTAACAGGGCGTTTAAGTAAAGTGTGGAAGCTTTTGCTGCCCCAGGCTTCTAGGAATTGAATCTTTGGCATGAGGGGATTAGATGGAAGCCTTTTTTTTTTTAGAATCGAAACTTCCTTTCACTTTGAGGACTTCCTTGAGGCGTGAGCATGTCTTCGCGCCTCATCCAATTTTTTCCCGCCGGATGAGGGCTTGCCGTGATGACACTGATAATAGGCCCTTCATCTCCCTGCGCTACGGTTCTTCTATTTGAGCTACCTTGTTGAGCGGGAACTAGCTGCATTTTAGAGGATGTGGGGAGGTCATTTCTATCTTTCTTCACATATTGTTGCAGTTCATGCTGCTTAAGCAACTCTTCAATCTCTTTCCTTAACTGGCGACATTTGTTAGTGTCATGGCCAGGCTGATTGTGAAATTGACAGAACTTTCCATTGCCTGGAGCACTTCTCCTTATCAGAGACGGTTTGGGGTACACAACAACATCTTTTGTTGCCAAGAAGATATTTTCCGAAGTGTCGGTCAAAGGGGTGAAGTCGGAGGATCTAAAGCGCCGAGCTTTTTTCGAGACTTTCTGCTTTCTCCTACCTTCATTTTCCTTTCCCTGTTCGACCATCTCCGGTATGTATTCCTTATCATTGTTAGGACTCAAGGGGTAGTCGTCGATTATTCTTTCAAAAGTTCGCCTCGACAAACGTTCATGAATAGTTGGTCGTGACCATGAACTTTCCGTTTGGGCGATTGTTCCAATAGAAATGCCAATTGCCCGTTGAGGAGTATTCCATCCTTCCGAAACATGAGCCTCTTTGGCGATGGTTTTTATATCACTTTCTAGTCGTTGAACCTCCTCTTGCAATGCATTCATCTTGTCGAGAATCCTATTGTTCTGAACTTCCATGTGTTGATATAATCCATACACTACGGCGTCTAATTCAGCCCTTGTGACTCCAATACTAGAAGCTGTTTCACTTAGCGTAGGAAAAGCAATGGCGTTGCTGCAAGTACCATCAATTCTCAAAAATTTACGCTTCCTTTCGAAAGTCATGATTTCCGTTAGACTTTTGGTTTGGAGAGAGATCTTTTCCACAAGCCTTTGTCGAGCTATAGTGGAAGTTGCCTGAGTTCGATTCTCAGTGAAAGCACCAAAAATGTTAACGCTAACATTTGAACGCTAACACCCCGGTGTATGAAGTGAGATTGTGAAAGCACCACCCGATAGCTCGGGAACAGAGTATAAGCAGATAATAGTGAAAAAGCAGTAAACAACAGCAATTTTATAGTGGTTCGGCTTAAGAGAGAGCCTACGTCCACTTTGAATATCTTTATTGACGATTTGATTACAAGTCAATGCAGTTACACTTTGATTACAACACACTTTGAGTTACAAGTGACTTAGAACAAGTAGCCTAAACTTCAATGTCGATCCAAATCTTTGAACTCATGTTTGACATGTATGATTTCTTCGTGAAGTTCCTTCAAAGTGTTGAAGTAGTTCAGAATGCAGCAGTGTAACGACGCTTGAAATGAATGAGCCCCAAAAGTCCTTTTCTAGTTAGAACTCGGGGTGTATTTATAGGCTTTGCTCGGAGTTAGGTCGTAGGTTGAGACCGACCTAACTTAGGTCGCAGGTCGTCCCTGACCTAGGATGCATTGTCCTCCCTCTGCAAGAATACACATGCTGATTTGTACAAGTCCTAGGTCGCGAGCGACCTATCCCCCTGCGGCACAGTATAGGTAACTTCTTTACTCAGGCATTTAGGTCGTTAGTGACCTATCCTAGGTCGTGAGTACTTTTCTTATAGTTATAACTGGAGTCTTTAGGTCGCGACTTCCCTTAGGTCGCGAAGTATTCCTAGGTCGCGGAGTTCCATAGGTCGAGACCGTTTTTAGGTCGCATTCACTCTTAGGTCGTCCTACTTCTTAGGTCGCAGCTCTCTGTTAGGTCGCGAAGCTTGATAGGTCGAAACATCTTCTGAGTCGCAGCCTTCCTTAAGTCGCAGCTCTCTGTTAGGTCGCGGAGCTTCATAGGTCACGGCCTCCTTTAGGTCGCGAAGCATTTTTAGGTCGTTCTCCTTTTTAGGTCGAGCCATTTTTAAGTCGTAGCCTTTTAGGTCGCTAGGTTCTCGAATTGGTTAGGTCGTTACATTTTCCTTAAGTCTCTTACAGAGAGGGAGTTAACATTTATATAACTTGATATTTCTGGAAATAATAGTAATCCCAGATAAAATTTCGAAAATTTATCAAAATATAAAAATATATATAATATTTATTAATTATATAAAGTTAAATTAAGGAAAATAGCTAAAAATAGTAAACTAGTCTAGAATATTTGAAATTAAATGAAATAAATTTTAGAAAATTCATATGAGCTTGTAATATATTTTTAAACATAAATAATAATATAAAATAAAAGTACATTCACAAAATAAATATAAAAAAATTAAATTTAAATATAATTTTAATGAAGAAAATAGCAGAAAATAAGAAAACAGCCTTTAAAAAAAGAGAAATCAACACAGTAAACTTTGGAAAAATTATAACATCACTTTAAAAAATATTAAAAGACAAAATATACTTAAAATAAAATATTAACACATAAAAAAAATTAAATTTAAAGAAAATAGAAAAGGATTTAAAGAAATTGCTTAAAAAATCCAAAACGGTGTCCAGAAATTTCAAATAAATCACCATTAACTTTGGAAAATTGTTTACTTTATTTTAAAATTATTATAATACAAAGTTATACATACAATAACATATTAACCCAGATTAAAATGAAATATGACAATAAAATATGATTTATACAATTTAAAAATAACAAAATTGCACAATATTGAAATATACATAACTTTCACAGTTTAACTCCGTTTTCAACGAAACGTAAAGCAGTGTTCAAGTTATTACATCTATTTTCATAATAAAAGATAAAATTTAAGATTTAAAATGATTTTAATTTTAATTTTAAAAGTCAAAGTTTAAACAGTTTGAGTAGAAATTCACCTTTTTAGTAAAATGTCCAATTTATACTATTTTGAACTATAGATCACTTAATAGTCAGCATTTATATTTAAAATGAAATATTTGAAATAAAAATAAATTAAAAAAAATAAAAATAGAAATAAAGTCAAATTTAAATTATATAGGCAAAAATCTAGGGTTGTTACACTCTCCCCCACTCAAAACTTTTCATCCTCGAAAAGGAATGAGGTACGAAAAAGCACAGACAAAGATAGAGTAAAATAGGATTAAGATAAGATGACAAGAAGATTGAAATTTATACCTGATAACTGTTGTTATAGGTAAGTTTCGCAAGGTGGATATGGTCTTTCAAAGATTCTCTAAAATCATAAACACAAGAACGAAAAAGGTGGATTCAAAATGATTACCAAAGATTATCAAAGATTACATAAAGTTTTCTAAACGGAAAGATTATAGAAAGATGCATATACCAGTCTGTTGGAAGATAAGGATAATAAGGACAACAAAAAGATAGTTTGAAAAAAAAAATAAGGAAATAAATTTGAAAGCATGAAAATTTCAACTTAAATAGAGAATAAATCTTTTACACAAGTTAAATAAATACTATCCCAAATTTTATTATCTATTATCCAATCATCTTAAATTAACAATTTTTAAAACCATGGGTTTGAAAAATAATCGTTTATTACACTCACAATGTACTTAATAAATTTTATTCTTCTTTATTCCTAATTAAAATTAAATTTATTCCTCGCAATATATTTATCACTTATGTTAAACATACTAACACTTATTATAACTGCTTTCTTTTATTCTTAGTTCTTTTAACATTATTTTATTGTAAGTTATTCAATTACCCTTTATTATATTTACCTTTGTTAATCATTTTAAAATTTAAGTGTATAACATTTATTATAACCACTCAAATTTTATTTATAAAAGCTTTTTATATTGTATATTATCCAATTACATTGTTAACTTCTGAAATTATGGTAAGTTGTATTTGAATGCAATTGTATTATACAAATAAACTTTCCAATTAAATCATTTCATGCTTGATATTCATCTAAAATTTTGATTGATTTTTTTATAATTGAAATTATTCTTTAAAATAAAATCTAAGAACTAAATTTCCAATTACATTCAAACCATTTAGAGATAAGTAATAATATATACATAATATGTCAAATCAAATTTCAATCATATATCTATATATATTAAAATCAAGTCATATTTTAGAAATTCAAATCAATTAAATTACCCAAAACAAAGCTGTAGCAAGACTACAGGGCGGTCTCTTCACTTCAAAATTCGAAAATGAACGTCGATGATGCTGCAGTCATCACAGAAGTTATTTTCCAGCGACAAAGAGAAGAGCACTAATTTTAAACTTTAAAATTCTTTGGAACAAATTTCTATTTGAAAATACTTTAAATAATATAACCTTTTAAAACATTAAACACAAGGTTTGAAACCATCGGAAATTAAATTCTCAAATTTCTTGTTGTAAATTCATTTCAGTTCCCAAATCAATTTGTAAACAACTATCTATAAATTCATTTATAGAACAATAAATGATAAATTAAGTATTATCATTTCAAATAATCAATTTAAATCAGTTTATTAAGTTCCATAAATTTACTTATATATCAAAATTTATTTCATTAACCAAATTTTAAAATAATATTGTGTTAGTTTGTTCTGTCAGAGTGTTTTAGAAATCCTATCGATAGCGTTGATCAGACGATTCGATCGGAAACCCAAATCAACATCAACAACTCAAACAACACAATATATAAACAAAACATAGATTTACAAGTAAAATTCAAAATGTTTGAAAATAGGTTGAAAACAAAAGACAAGTTGATTAAATAACAAAAAAGGGAGGTGGATAAGCTTAAATAAATCACGGGCAACATTTACCGGGTCAACCGTGACTTAAAGAATAAGATCAATGTGGATTTTTCTGTGGTAAATCTACATTCGATCTCAATAGATAAAGTTGGAATAACAAAAGATATTAGCATCTAAACCAAGGATAGATATAAATCTCTGGTGAGTCGGTGCTAATTGTAAAGGAGTTTTTCCCCGTTTTCAATTCAATTTGATTTTGGCGTGACCGCCGACTCACTAGAAAGATCATTCGAAGCGGAGTTATGAAATACTCCAGAGTCAAAAGAAGATGAATAGTGAAGAACACGAATGGATTTTGGAACCGTAGGGAACGTTCCAAAATTCAAAGGAATCGAGTCAAAAGGGAGAGATTCAAACTCGAATGAAAGTGATTCTGTAAATACATTCACTCCATATGCTGAGTTTTGCCTAGAGCTATCAAAATTCTGATACCAACTGTAACAACTAGGTATTTTCAACCATTCGCATCCATTATAAGTGTATAGGTAGACACTCATGCCGGAATTGAATTGCTCAAAATACCGCGTTGTAAATAAAAATTTGGCAAATCTCAGAATATACAGTAAATAAAAATCACAGATCACAGACACAGAGTAATAATAATGCAGCGGAAGTAAAAGAGATAGTAGTTCATGAAGCTACTATATAAATATATCAGAGTTACATAAGATACAACAGAAGAAATAAAGTACAAAAGAAGTCTCAATACATAGAAATCTACTAATACAATAGCTGGAAAGGACTAACAGACAGAAGAGATAAAACTAGACAAGCAGATAATCTCCAGCGATTCGAAATCTCCAGAAAGTGGAAATCCAAATCTGTGAATACTCAGGCTGACCCGAGCGTAAATAAAAATAAAAACACTCGAGTCAGGACATACATACTTATACAATGTAAACCAACTCAAGTGAACTGTAGCAAAGGTACAAGTAACTTAGAAGATGCTTGGGACCGCCCATCCTCTAAGGATCCGTTAAACTATTTACTATGTAATAATATACGCTATATACAGTAGTGTCTAATCAGTAAAGTATAATCATATAGAAAATAGCGTTAAGGGGATGGTGAACCTTAACGCGGTCGGATCTTTAAAACCAAAATCGTAGTGGTCTCGATATAAGGAGATGACACGGCACGCGAGGCAATGCCAGGGTGGATACACCGTTTGCACTCCCGGACCGGTGGTGACGGCAAGCCAGCAGCTTCCGCCCACCTCGAACAATACCCCTGAATCAAAGTGGCGCCACATATCGAATCACAAAAGTAATAGAATGGTTTCCGATGGAGCATGCTCGATGAAAGGGTGCGACCCTTTGTGTAGCCCGATATAGCTCCTGTTTTAGTCATTTATGCCAACTCACGGGAGTTGGTTCCACGTAATATACCTCGAGAACGTCGCCACCATCCTACTTCATTCTGGAATCTCCACCGCGTACACAGTTGTTAAAGTGGTTTTCGGTATTGGCCGGCTATAAGACAATATCCGATCCCAGTCTCTTTAACAACCAATCGTTATTATAACCCGTAGTTATAACTTTAAAACAATATTTTATACTTCAAAATAAAATATCATTTCAACCCAAATCTTTATCAAAATAAAGATTAAATCATTTCTAAACCATTTCTATATATCATCATACCATATCTTTCAATTCAAATATTTATCAAAATAAATATCAAGTCATTTCTAACCATTTCAATATATCAAATTATCATATCCTTTCAAAACTTCCTTTCAAATCATTTTAATATATCAAAATATCATAACCTTTCAAAGCTTCATTTCCAAAATATCATATCTTTCAGAACTTCTTTTCAAATCATTTTAATATCAAAATATCATATCTTTCAAAACTTCGTTCCAAATCATTTTAATATATCAAAATATCATATCTTTTCAAAACCACATTTCAAATCATTTTAATATATCAAAATAGCTAATTTTTTTTCAAAACCATCTTTCAAATCATTTCAATATACCAAAATATCATATCTTTCAGTACCACATTTTAAATCATTTTAATATATCAAAATATCGTATCTTTTCGAAACCACATTTCAATCATTTTAATATATCAAATAGTTATATTTCAAAACAAATTACTTCATTTTAAATCATAAAAATGAAGTTATTACATTTAATAATTAAATTATTAAATTCCAAAAATTTAAACTTTTCAATGTTCATTTATGCATTTAAATTTATTAAAACAATGAAAATTCAAGTTTCGCAGCATTAGGAAAATGCTACAGAAAGTTACATTCAAAACAATTCAATTTAACAAAAAATAGCATTTAAAAATGTTGTTAATTAACTTCAAATTTTCAATAGAATTTCACAAACACTATTTTTTTTATTTAAATAATTTTAAACTTACAAAATCATACATTTTCACATTTATAAGCTTCATTTAATTTTCCTTAAATTCATGATTTTATAAAGTTAAGTACTTTCAAAAATCAATATTTATTAAATAATTCACTTATTAAATTTCAACATTCAAATTTAAATTCACTACATTAAATTTCAACTTAACACTTAAGTTCAAATTCTCAAATATAACATAGTTTTATTTTTATTTACTTAACTAAAATTTCACTTTTAAGTCAATTTCATAAATTTCCAATTTTAGTTATATTTCAAAATTTCAACTTAAATATTCATTCATTTCACATTTCAACTTTATTAAAAATCATTAATATGATATAAAATCACTTTAAATTCATTTAAATTCAAAATATCATAAATTTATCATATTTCGAAAGTTAATTTAATTTCCATTAAAAATTAAATCAAAATTTCCAAAATAACTTACATTCAAAATTTTCTAACCTTTTCATTAATTCATTTCACTTTCAATTATTCAAAAAATCAATAATATTTACAAAAATCATATTTTTATTTAATTTTAAAACAAAATATTATAATAATTAAATTTCTAAAGTATTTTAAAGTTTTTAGAAAAACATATCTTAACTACGGGCCTGTATATAATTTTTTACGCTAGGTAAAGTGATACGGGTAATATATCATTTCAACCCGTAATTTACAAAGAAAAATCCGGGTTTTATCATTTCAAACCCGCAGTCCCAAGTAAATGAAATAAATTGAAAATCGTTCAGGCCTATCATTTCAGCCCATAACAATTTTCCCTTATTCTAAAGTCCGTTCGGGTATGTATCATTTCAACCCATGGTGATTCTAATCTAAAGGGAACTTGCAGTGTGATGGACAGATAAAATAAACAGAATAGCATGAAATAACAGTGACATAAAATATAATAGGTGTAATAACAGGTGTGAACATCATATGATAATAATATAAGTAGTTATAACATGATCATATAGTTCTACAGATTCACAGGGTGTCAATTTACTACTTATATAAGTACATAATGTCTGGTGAGAAATACTCACATGTTCATAGCTGGAGATCGACACCAAAGCATAGATACTGACACAACAAAGGCATGAAACTACGTACAAGACTAGAGAGTGGAGAGCCAAAGCTATATCCCTTGAAAAAATTTACACAAACAATACAATGCATACATAAGTTACAACACACATTTATCATCAAACAACATATAATTCAACACTCAAAACCATAAACATTTGAATTGCACTTGCTCTCTACCTTAGGTACTTCAGTTATGAAGTGACTAAGCTCAGCTAACACAGGGAAATGGGTCTGGTTTGGGTGTGCAAAGGGTCGGCCTACACAAGGGTTTGAAGGTGGTTATGATCTAGGTGCATAACTAGGTGTATAAGGCTAACAATCATCACATCTAGGTTATATTATGGTTCGACCAGAGGTCATTTGGGCTCGGCCTGATGCTCAGGTGGTGGTGGGTGATGTGTAAGAGGGTGGAGGACAGGTCAGAGGTGGTGGTGGTGGAGGTTGTGGCGGCAAAAGGTGGAGGAAGAAGGAGATGACAATCCTAGACAAGGTTTGGTACAGGTGATAGCTAGTGCTAGTTTAGATGTATTTTTGTGATGATCTTCACCGTGACTTGTCTTGGCCTGAGGAGGAGTCGTGTTAGGATATGTGATGGTCAGAAAAAAGTGGTGGTGGTGGTCGGCCATAGCTTGGAGGAGGGGGAATACAGCTATGAAGGTGGAGAGCATGTGCAAATTCAAGTAGAAAATCAATAAAAGACAAGAAGAAGATAGAATTTTTTACCAAAGCTTCACAAGGTGAATGGCCGTGATTTTTTTTTGAGAGAAACATAAATGATTTTCGTGAAAGTGAAAAAAAAATGCAGCTGAAATGAGTAGATTACACGGCCAAAACAATTAAGAGAAGAGTTGGGAAAATGAAAGGTCGGGAGATGAAAAGACTTAGGAATTCCAAAAGTTTTAAACCTTTCAAATTCCTTAAATTTGTTTATATAACTTGATATTTATGGAAATAATAGTAATCCCAGATAAAATTTCGAAAATTTATCGAAATATAAAAATATATATAATATTTATTAATTATATAAAGTTAAATTAAGGAAAATAGCTAAAAATAGTAAAGTAGTCTATAAAATTTGAAATTAAATGAAATAAATTTTAGAAAATTCATATGAGCTTGTAATATATTTTTAAACATAAATAATAATATAAAATAAAAGTACATTCACAAAATAAATATAAAAAAAATTAAATTTAAATATAATTTCATTGAAGAAAATAGCAGAAAATAAGAAAACAGCCTTTAAAAAAAGAGAAATCAACACAGTAAACTTTGGAAAAATTATAACATCACTTTAAAAAATAGTAAAAGACAAAATATACTTAAAATAAAATATTAACACGTAAAAAAAAATTAAATTTAAAGAAAATAGAAAAGGATTTAAAGAAATTGCTTAAAAAATCCAAAACGGTGTACAGAAATTTCAAATAAATCACCATTGACTTTGGAAAATTGTTTACTTTATTTTAAAATTATTATAATACAAAATTATACATACAATAACATATTAACCCAGGTTAAAATGAAATATGACAATAAAATATGATTTATACAATTTAAAAATAACAAAATTGCACAATATTGAAATATACATAACTTTCACAGTTTAACTCCGTTTTGACCGAAACGAAAAGCAGTGTTCAAGTTATTACATTTATTTTCATAATAAAAGATAAAATTTAAGATTTAAAATGATTTTAATTTTAAAAGTCAAAGTTTAAACAGTTTGAGTAGAAATTCACTTTTTTAGTTAAATGTCCAATTTATACTATTTTGAACTATAGATCACTTAATAGTCAGCATTTATATTTAAAATGAAATATTTGAAATAAAAATAAATTAAAAAAAATTAAAATAGAAATAAAGTCAAATTTAAAATATATAGGCAAAAATCTAGGGTTGTTACACATTTTTTTTAGTTGAAATATGCAGCCTGATATTGATGTTTTGGGTGCTTGCATTAAATGCTTGCTCCCCCCTTTTGTTTATAAATGTTACATATGAGTTGATACATGCGTATACTCTTTATTTGTATGTATGCCTGTGTGTGTGTGTGTGTGTATATATATATAGTTATGTATATATTTTTCATACAAACATTTCTTTATATAAAGTTGTTATGTATAAAGTTATGTATATAGTTATGGGCACAGGTTTAACTTATGCTGTATACACACAAATAAACCACTATATACTTTTTTTTTCTATTCTTTCATACATATATTTTGAGTTTAAGTTATCAATACTTAATTTATATTTTTATATATATTCATACTTATATTTAATATGAATAAGATAAATTTTATGTTAAATATTTTTGAGAAACTTTATTTTGAAATTTTCAAATCATAATTTTCTTCACAAATACACACACACAGATATATAAACAGTCAATAGCTAAATAAAATATTTATTTCCTATAAATTTTTATCACATCCATCGATTTATGGTTCAGTGTTTATTTTGGTTCTCAAATCACTCATATAAATTCAGATATTTTTAATTATCAGAAATTCTTGTGTTCGACCCATCAAAATTAATATTTAGTTAATAAAATCAGTTAATTTCCCGATTAACAAACATCCAAAAGTCCGTGTCGTCAATTCAATCATTTTAAGCTTGAATATTTATCCAAATCTTGAAATTATACTTGAGATTATCCTTCAAGATAAAATTTAGGAATTAAATTTCCGATAATTTCCAGACTATTTAGAGATAAATAAATGCGCATATACTATATATATTCATTTAATTTAAATCATATATCAGCATATGTTATAAATCCAGTCTTATTTTAGAAATTCAAATAAGTTAATTTCCCAAAACAAAACTGTAGCAAGACTACAGAACGGTCTCTTCACTTCGAAACTCGAAAATGAATTTCGATGATGCTGTAGTCATCACCGAAGTTATTTTCCAACGACAAAGAGAAGAGCACAAATTTTAAACTTTAAAATTCTTTGGAAACAAATTTCTAGTCGGAAATACTTTAAACAGTATATCCTTTTAAAACTTTAAATACAAGGTTTGAAACCATTGAAAATTAAATTCTCAAATTCTTGTTTAAATTCATTTTAAATTTCCGAATAAATTTATAACCATGTTTATAGTTCAATTATTTATATATGAAGCATGAGAAATGATATATAAAATCAAATATTATTTCTTAACAACCAATTCAATAAAAATCCAGAAAAAAGATTTATAATATAGTTACTATATTTATTTCATTACTAAATTTGAAAAAATAAACTTATTGTGTCAGTTTGCTCTGTTCAATTATTTTGGAAATCCTATCGATAGAGTTGATAAGACAAATTGATTGAAAACCCAAATCAACATCAACAACTCAAACAACACAATATATAAAACATTTTAAATATTAGTTTACAAATACACTTCAAGAATGATTTGAAGATAAGTTGGAAACAAAGATGAGATGATTAAAGAACAGAATAGGAAGATGGATAAGCTTACATAAACCACGGGCAACCTTAACCAGGTCAACCTTGACTTAAAGAATAAATCGATGTGGATTTCTAGGGTTAATCAACATTTGGTCTCAAGAGATAGAATTTGGGATAAATGAGAGATATTAGCATCTAAACCGTGGATATAAAATCTTTGGTGAATCGATCATATTGTAATGGAGTTTCACCCCTTTACAAATAAATTTGAGATTGGCGAGACCGCCGATTCATTATGAAGATCATTCGAAGTGGAGTTATGGGATACTTGGGAATCAAAAGAAGACGAATAGTGAGGGACACGAATGAATTTTGGAACCGCAGAGGACGTTCCAAAAGTTAAAGGAATCGAGTCAAAAAGGAAGTGATTCAAACTTGAATGAAAGTGATTCTATAAATACATTTACCATATATGATGAGTTTGCCTAGAGCTACCAGAGCTCTGATACCAAATGTAACAACCCGATATTTTCAACCATTTGCATACGCACATGTCGGACTTGAATTGCTCAAAATACGACGTTGTAAATAAAATTTGGAAAATCTCAGAATATATAGTAAATAAATCATCGCAGATCGCAGATCGCAGATCGCAGATCGCAGATCACAGACACAGAGTAAATAATAATGCAGCAAAATTAAAAGAGATAGTAGTTCATGAAGCTACTATATAAAATAAGATACATCAGAGTTAAATAAGATACAACAGAAGAGTAACAAGATACATCAGGTACAAAACATGATACATCACTGAAATAATTGGATACTGAAAGAAAAATAGATGGTTGGATCTTCAAGCAAAGCTCCAACTCCGAAGGTGAGTCTTGAATGCTGAATCATTCAGTCTGACTTGAGCATAAAGCAAAACACAAAACACTCAAGTCGGGACATAAATACTTATAAACTGTAAATCAACTCAAGTGAACAGTAACAAAAATGCATCAGTAATTTAAAGGATGCTTGGGATCGCCTATCCTTTAAGGTTCCATTAAACTATTTATTATGTAGTAATATTGCGCTATTATAATAATGTCTACAGTAAAATAAACTTACTTTTGAATAGCGTTGAAGGGTTACCCATATAGCTCCCAATAGGTAATAGTCCCAGTAGTCTATCCAGTATAAGCATATCTCCAGATCGAGAGACTACCCTAAATACTCCATGGGCTACAGGAGAAAAACAAACTCATAGTAAGGCTTGCTATGGAAGGTAACACGGCACACAAGGCAATGCCAGGGTAGACATACCAATTATGCACACGGGCTGGCGGTAACGTAGCAGCCACTACGCCTACCTCGGAACACACTCCCAATCAAAATCGGAGGATGGCCATCAAATCAACCACAAATAAGAGTATAGTCTTGAAGAAGTGTGTCCGACTAGAGGAGCTACCCCTTTTGGCCCAAGATCGCTCCTGCTTTAGCCACCTTAAGCCAACTCACGGGAGTCGGGTCCATGTTCATACCTCAATAGGATGATCGCCACCATCCTCCTTCATTCTAGGATCTCCACTGTACACGGTTTTTAAAGTGGTTTTTGAAGTTGGCAGAGAGTATAACAACTTTCGATCCCGGTTTCTTTAACAACCAAACATTATTATAGCACGTGGTCATTTCAAAATAGTTCATACCTCAAAAATAAAATCATTTCATTTCAAAACTATATTCCTTTCAAAATAGTACATACTTCGAAACCAAAACTATTTTTATTACAAAACTATATTCAAATCGATACTATATCATTTCCATTTCAAACATTTATTCACCTTTCAAAAATCATAATACTTTCAAAGTTATAACTTTTTTCGAAACCAAAATACTTGAAATCATTACACTTTGAAAATCATAACATTTCGAAATCATACATTGAAATCATGAAACATTCCTTTAATTCCTTACATTTTACAAATTTATTCAATTAAACCCAAATCTTCAAATTTCCAATTTAATTCAATTCAAACCATCAGTTTCAATTCAATTCAGTTTCCTGACAAACCATTTCAAATCTTACAATTTTCAAATATAGATTTGATCCACAAAATAAACTACTCAATTTTTAATATATTTCAAAGCTTTGATATACCATATTTCAAAACAAATTTTTTATAATTTCATATATCTCAAATTTAACTTCATTATTACTTCGTTTTGAAATATTCATTTCATAAATCCAATATTATTTAAATAAACTCAATATCCTTTCATACTAACATAAATTTAAATATTCATTTATCAAAATCAAATATCATTCTAAATTCATTTTCTTTATCAAAATAAAGATCAAATCATTTCCAAACCATTTCAATCATCCAAATATTATGTACTTTCAAAACCTCATTGTTAAATCATTATTTGAAATAAAATTCAAATATTTAAATTTAAATATCATTTTTAAGTCAAATAGGTCATTCATTTATTATGTCAAATATCATTACAAACACATTTCAAAATTTCATTTATCTCATTACATTTTATTCCATTTAACGCATAACCATGTAAACCTTATTTAAATTCAAATTCAATTTAAATTCCTTAACAAATTTCAAATATTAAAATATATTCGAAACTCCTTAAATTTTACAAAATCAATTCCAAAAGTTAAATCATTTAACACTTTAAAATATAACTCAAATAGTGTTAAAATCTATAATATTTCAAACATTGTCAAAATATAGCAACGACAACATTTATAAAGTGCTATCGTAGCTTATAGTTTCCAAAATAGTTTAGTTGAAGAACAACGGCATTTATAAAATGTCGTAATAGATATTTAATTATTACAACATAGTTAAATTCAAAAACAACAGCATTTAAAAATGCTGTCATAAGACTACAGCATTTTGGAAATGCTATTAATAAAATTCCAGATTTTATTTTAACTTTTCAAAAAAATAAAAATTCAATTTTAGCTAATTTTAAACTTATAAATCATATTTTTAGGGTTCTAAACTTTCACATTTAAATCAATTTAACATATGATTTATCATAATAAAAATTTATAATTGAATATCAAATTTTAAAAACTCAATTCGTTTGTTAAGTCAAAATTCACTGTTTATTAACTTATAAATAAAACTTAACATTTTATCACTAAATATCATTTCAAAAATTTAAATTAAATTTTCATTATTTACTTACATTTTAAAAATATAATTTAAAGTCAAAATCACATTTACTTAAAATTTCATACTTAAATTCCAAAATTCAAAACTAAATATTTAGCCTTCTTAAAGCCATAAAATATATATTTTTAAAATCAAAATTTCATACATTAAAAATACTTATCTATATAAAAATCATTTAAAAGTATACCGCGGGGTCTATATATAATTTTCTAACATAGGTCAAGTGATACGGATATATATCATTTTAATCGGCAATTTAAAAAGAAAACCTGAGTTCTATCATTTCAAACCCCCAATCCTAAGTAAATAAAAATAAATAAAAATCGCTCAGGCCTATCATTTCAGCCCATAATGATTTTTCCCTATTCTAAAGTCTGTTCGGGTATGTATCATTTCAACCCATAGTGATTCTATTCTAATAGGGAACTTGTAGTGTGATCATACACATAAACAATATAAACAATGTCAATGTCACAATATAATGTCATATATCATATGTCAGGTGATAAATAACAAAGTTAACATGGTAATAACATGGCATAGTATATCATATAATCATCATTAACTTGCATAAACATTTTAATTACTAAACACTTGTCATCAATTTACCATTTCATAAGTAGAAATGTCAGAGTGAGAAAGAATCACCTTTCAAGCTGGAGTTAGCAAATCAAACTACATGAATAAATTCCAAAAAACATGATACGGTATGACACAGCACGACTTGATTCAAATGAGAGAGATAGCCAAGATATGATCTTGTAAACAACCAATAAAACAAAGCAACATATACATGAATATTCAATACAAAACAACATGAAACAAATTGAAATAAAATGCAACAAAGACAAGATAGTTTTGACCTTGCCTTTTACCATTCAAATGCTTGACCATAGGGGATCAAGTGTTCGGCCATGATGGTGTTAATCTCAGGTTTGGCATCATGTAGGTGAGGCTACAAGGAGTGTGAAGATGTAGAAGTTGCAACATGAAGTATACATAGGTTCAAGGCAAAAAGGCAAGGTTTTGTTCAACTTTTTAGCTCGGCCAAAGGGTCAATTTGCTTGGCCAAAGCACAGTACAAGTCTGGACATGTCAGAAACTGCGGCTAGAGGTGGAGTAGATGATGGTAGTGGCGGCTAAGGGGGTGGACGAAGTGGACAATGAAGGGGACGTGAAGATATGTGGCTCGGCTAGCATGCTTGGTGGAGTTTTGTGCAAAGTTGAGGTGGTGACTTCATTTGGATGGCACGACCTGGTCTTGATAGAGGAGGGGAAGTAGGAGCTGGTGTAGATGGAGGAGGTGATGGTTGGGGTGATGGTGGAGAGTGGGGCCGAGCAAAGCAAGAAGAAAAGCAAGGCAAAAACATTGAAAAAGAGGAGAAAAGTGAGATAAAGGAAGAGTGAAGCCATTAGCATTTCTTTTCTTTTGCCGTGAGTTTTTTTAAGAAGATGAGAAACATTTTCACGTGAAAATGAAGAGGACAAAGTCACGGCTAATCAGAAAAAAATGCATGGCCAAAGCTAAATGAAAAGGTAAAGGAAAGAAATGAAAAGGCAAAGGCTATATGAAAAGACACTAGCAAATGAAAGGTCTTTGACTCTTGAAATTTCCATTTCTTTTAAATCAAAATAAACTAAATAAATTTCAGTAAATAAAAATAGAACGCTGAACAAAATAAAGTGAAAAGGGAAAATAAATAAATAATTTATGAAAAAATAGAAAATAAATAAGAAAATAGTTATTATATTGAAACTAGACTTTAAAAATTGAAAACAATATACAATTAACATTTGAAAATTATAACTACACTTTTAAAATGTTTTAAAAATAAAATATATGCATAACATGCCATATCACACATATATACACAAATTAAAACAACAAAATATTATTTCTACTAGTGCGAACCCGTGCTTCACATACGGACCGCACTCAACCTCTTATCATCATAACATGTTTAAATGATTTATATGGTTCATTGATTAAGAAATAGTGATATTTTTTAATCAATTTACAAATAAGTTTGCATTTTGCCTAAAACTTTTGTATAAATCTTTGAAAACAGTAATGCAGATAGTACTGGTGCTTGATAAACAATTGCAAAATATCGATCAAAATTGATTTCAAAGATAAAATTTCCACACAATACACATATAAATTATACACATAAATTTATTGTGTGTATCAGCTATTGCTCCATGCATCAGCTGTATTATATGTAACTTCATTTGGTGAGATACCTTTATCAATCATTTCCTTTAATACTTGATGTCGTTGATTCCATTTGCTGCTTTGGTAATAACTATCTATAAGAGCAGTGTAGGTAACAACATTTGGTTTACACTTGACCGTTGATCCAAAAATGCCAAAAGCAAGGTTGACATGATTCACGAGAACGCAAGTGTTTATGATGATCCCATAACTTACTATGTCTAGGAACACATTATGCAGCATCATATTATTGTAGAATGATAAGATTGGGCGATAAAGAGATTTATTACTGTTTTGAACGATTCTTGTGAAAAATATGCTAAATCTAAAGCATACATATTTTATGTCTGAAGTGTTGGAACTAATAACCATTATTCAACAATATTATTTTAATGCGAAGAATATCATTGTATTTCTTTTACAATCAAAGAAAATTCAATATAATAAGAAGCATAAAATTGTTTTAATGCTTTTTGGCTTTCTGGTTCCATTTTTAATTCCATCTAACATTACTGCTGTATTTTGGTAATGCTGGATTTCACCACACTTGACTGCAATTTGTGAAAGTAGGACCAGTGGTTGGAAATTTTCAAAACAATCAACAACATAGATTAGTTAAAAGAAATAAAGTCAAACAGTTTAATAACTTTAATAATATGAACAATTTGAAAAACTATGATTTTAAAAAAATTATTTTTAGCTATCAACAATGGATATCAATGGAAAGCATATTAAATTTGAGATTTAATAGTGAATCGATTCTTAAATCCAATTAACGTAGAAAAAGTTATCACATTTCAAAGTTTGGAATAGAAAGAAATTAAAAACGTGACTGTTCATTTTCCAAAATATGAAGGAGGCATGTGTGCTCTTGAAATCTAACTCAATAATAATATTATAGTATAGACAAATTAAAATAAACAATTTTGTTAAATAAAACAATTTACACACAATATTGTAAAAAGCATAACTTTCATAATATAAATCAGATTTCAACGAAATGAAAAGAAGTATACGTGAAATTAAATTTATATTCATAATAAAAGATAAAAGTCAAAAAGTCAAATATTTAAATTTTAAATTTAAAAGTCAAAGTTTGACCAGATCGACCAAAATCCACATTTTTGGAAAATATTCTATTTATCCATGTTTGAAGTTATAATTCACCTAAAAATCAAAATATATATTTAAAATAACAAAATTATTCATTTAATAAATAAAATAAAGTTTTTAAATCAGGAATTCAATTTAAAATAATTACAAAATACAGGGTTGTTACAATTTGGTAAGCCATGGAAGTGTTCATGTATATGATGCGATAATAAATAAAGATAAGATATAAATGAATTTGTAAAGTGGAAAATGTGTGGATATGGTGGGTATTCATAGGAAAAGAAGTGGAGTATTAATTTAAATTAACTTAAACATTTAAATAATATAAATGTTATCATGCAACATGGAAGCCATTCCTCTTCACTACCTTAGGCATAGACACACCCCCTATTAGGTCCACTTACACCATGCCTTGTGTACTTGTTTAGGTTATGGTTAGGTTGTTTAATTAATTTCTTAAGGTTATTTAATATATTTTGTGCATTTTATGTCAAATCAAGTTTTATATTTAAATTAAGCTTGATAATTAACTTTAGCACATTGATTATCTTTTCACATGGCATATGTGCATGTGTGTGCATGTGTATATGAGTGATACAAAAATATGCACAACGTTTTAGACGAATTTCCGATGCCAAAAAGTCAAAATTTTAGGAAATAAATTTTGGTTACATTTTCTATTTTTATTTAAACTAATTATTTTGGTAAACGATATTTGAAAATGATTTTAATATCATCAACTAATATTTAAAATTGTTTATTTCGTTTTTAAAACCCATTAATTAAATATTTAAAAATTATTTAGATATTTAAATGCAAAGCGATTAATTTACGGGTCGTTACACCCACCTTCCTTAGGAGAATTCATCCTCGAAATTAAAAAACAAAAGACAATCCAGAAGGTATGTGTTATACCTAGAAATTCGTATAACAATGCAAACAACTGAGCCATAATAGAACATTCATAATCATTCTAACAACAAACAACTAACCTTACATAATATGAGGGTAAATTTCCCTAATTTGATCCTCAGTCTCCTAAGTATAATCGTGGGGATCATCACTCCACTGAACCTTCACAAACTTTACCACCTTCTTCCTCAATCTCCTTTAATCTTGATCTATAATATTAACTAGGTGTCGGACGACCATCAAATTTGGTTCTATCTCTAAGCCTTCCTGAATGGACGCCTCAATAATCAAAGATGGATCATGAACATGCTTTCTCAGCTGAGATACATGAAAGATATTATGCACTTCAGACAATCTTTCAGGCAATTCTACTCTATAGACCAACGATCCAATTCTCCCAAGGATTCTAAATGGTCCAACTAATCTGGGTGATAGCTTTTTTGCTCTTTTGAAAATTACAACTCCTTTCATTGGGGAAACTTTCACAAATACCAAATCCCCAAACGCAAACTCAAAGTCCCTTCTCCGTTGATCGGCATAACTTTTTGTTACAACCATATTTTGATAATTAAAAATATTATATTTAATAAGGTTTTGGGCTTTAATATTGTCATAAATTAAAATTTTTGCTTTATAAAATTGAATCTGATTAGATTAGAAGTTTTGACTTTAAGATAAATCTTAAAACAACTAATTTTAGTGAGATAAAACATATAATTTGCTAATATTGATTGAATGTAATTGACTACTATACTATGGTAACGTAATTTCAGTCAATTTAAATAATAAAGGTTAATAAGGAATAGAATAAATGATGTATAAATTGATGTAATCTTATGTTATTAATTGCAATTGGTTTTAATATGGAGTATGAAATCAATTATTTTGTATATAAATTTATTAACCTTTATTTATAAACAATAAGTTAATAGATAGGGATCATTAACGTATAACCATGGTTTATTTATTTTCTTACTATTAAATCCGTTAGAAAATTATTTGGTAATTAATGGAGAATTGATGTAATTGAAATATTACAATTGATATAAGAAGAAACATTAATTGTTGAGTGGTGAGTGTAAAATTTATGTTAATCAATTGCATAAGGGATCAGTTGATTTGATAATAATAATGTAAATCAAAATAAAAGGATTTGTTTAGAATTTGAATATATAATGAACAGGTTTTATTACAATTGTAATTAAATGTTGGAATTAAATTAGTATATAGATATTGGTTTTAACGTAGAAAATTGGATTTCAAAGGAAACAATTGGACTAATTAACTTCCCTACGTTAGGGTATGTTTTGAGATTTAATCATTGTAATTAGAAGTAATTATATCTTGCCATTGATAAGAGATAGAAGTAAATGGTAATTAATTAATGATATGTGCAACATATGTTTTGTGTTAAAAATATAATGAGAATTTCATCGAGAAATATTACATTCAAATTGTGAGCACTTAAATTTATTATAAATATAATGATAATATGAAATTAATTGATAAAGAAATGATGTGGTTGTACGAAGTATTATTTCTGTGACTCTTTAATGAGATAATCTTTAAATATAAGTTGGTTTTAAAGGGTGAGGTTAACTGTAAATTAATGTGTAATAAAAAGAAATATGTTTCAATAAAAATAAAAGAAAAGGATGGTTTCTTGAAAAGAATATTCTTATCAAATAAAGTGAATATTTCATCTATGAATGTTAATTTAATTTCATTAAAACAAAGAATTGAATTTTGTTGTATGTTTCTAGTTGGAATATTTGATTTATTAAAATATTCAAACTTGATTTATATTTAATTTATATAAAAAAAATAACAATAATAAAATGTTAAGAAAACAACTTGAAGGTTTGGTTAAATTTTTGATTTGGAATAGTTAGCATATTAACATAGGAGATTTATTCCATTTCAAATTTGACTTTGGAGTCTCAGTTCATCTTTTAATGTGTGGGGTGACAGTCCTCATTATGTTAATTATAGTGTTTAATTTTATTTAATGTTTACTAAATAAAAATACATATACGTGTTTAAATTTGAGCGTATTAGGGTTAATAAAATATGTTAAAATGAATTGTTTTTTAGTATATTAGATTTGTGATTTCTATGTGCAGACTACATTCTCAAATTTAAATCGTCGCTTTCATTTATTTTATTTTATTACTACTTTCTTTCATTAAATACATGCCTCTTTTGGTCTTTCAGTAAGTTTTATTTATTTACATGCGAGCCTTGCCTTGAAATGTTTCATGTGTGTTGATGAAATTAATTGAGGTGGCACATATTTTGAAATTTTATACCAAAATATTTGCTTATCATTTAAACATGCCTTATCAAATTCCAATGTGTCGTTTATCTTTTGTTAATTACCTGCATGTTAGGTTCTTTTTATTTTGCAAATTTACATCTTCTTATATCTTTCCCTTTCATATTCCAATTTCCAAACGTGCTTTTCCCTTATTCGTTTCCTATTTCATAAATCTCTTCCTCTAACTTTCCATTTCCAAAAGTGCTTCCATGATTTCTTTTGCCTAAAGTTTTCTTTCTCTTCTAAAAAGAAACAAACAAATGTGAGCAACTTATTTTCATAAAGCCAATCTTTCCCGTTTGTTCACAAATCCATTCTTGAAGCCTCCTTCCTACATGTGTGAGCCATCATGTCCTTTTTTGTTGATTCTCCAAAATTTAGAGACATGAGCAGGCTTCAAAATTCTTAATGTAAGTAGCTAGTGTTTTATTTTATTATTAAAATATGTGTACTTGGTTTTCTATTTCATTTCCAATATATTCTTATAACTTGGATATCTTCCGCATATAAACCTCGCTTATTGTGCGGTTTTTTCCTTTGGGTTCGTATCAAAATTCTGGACAACATGAAACTAGTATGGTTGCATTGGAAGACCATTGAAATTTTGGGGTTTTATTGGATTTTCAATTGGCTATAAATTAAAGGTGAGTGATTAAATCCACTCACGCAATACTAAAAATTCCATTACAAGTCAAATAAAATATGCGATGTGATATATAAATATTTTATTGCGGTTTGTTAATTTAAGTTGACATTTGAATTGATATTGAATCTGAATTGACATTTAATTTTATATTAGAATTTAATTGATAGTTAAACCCCGATATTGATAACTATTATATGTTGAAATATATTGGTTGATTTGGATGTTGTTGAAATGGATGCTTATTGATTGATATGTTGGATGTATGGTTGTTATTTATTTTAATATGTCTCTGTTATCACCTCGTATATTATTGACATCCTTTAAATGGTCCTCTAAATCATTTTAGAACTGGATAATTTAGACATTTTAATTATGGGTTGAAATGATATATGCCCATACAATTTCTTAAATTTGGATTATTTATGAATTATTTAAATAGTTTAAGTTTTAATTTAAACTTTGGATTTATTTTAAATAAAGTGGTTATAATTAGTATTTCGAATTATTTGAAATCTCATAAGTTATGGCACTCAGGTTGTATACTTGATAGGAGATGAAAAATCCTGTAACATCTCTGAAGCTTGCACTCATATTTTTATTTGAGACTAATTTGACTTGCATAGGAATTTTTAGTTCTGACTCGAGTGTATTATTTTTCATTATGCTCGGGTTAGCCTGAGTTTTTCAGCATTGAAGACTATTTTCTAGTGGACGAAGATGAAGATTCGGAATATTATTGCTATTTATTATTCCACTGCATTCTGTGTTCCGCTGCATTATTTGTTTATTTATGATATATGTATAACTCAGATTTGAATTTGTAAAAGTGTAATCAAATGTTATCTTTAAAACAACTTCATGAACTATTTATTTGATTATTATATTTTGTCGTTCCGCTGTGAGATTCTGTATATTGTTTTTTTCTTTCCCTTTTCTTTTTTTCTTTATTTACCCCATTAACAATCCTTCCTTTTGAATGGTTTGATTCTAACATGTGTGGTTTATTGTCGATTTGAATCATCGAAAAGGGTGGGGTGTTACAATTGGTATCGAAGCTTTGATTCAGACATACCTTAGCCTATTGGGGTTAACTCATTAGGGATAAGGTAGTAATACCCAAGAATGAGTTGTCTGAGTGTATATACGAGAGCGCGTATTTGTTAGTGTTATAAAAATGTTTTGTATAAATTTTGAAGTGAAATTATTTTTCCTGATATTATATGATATATATATAAAGGAATAATATTTTATGACTAATATAGTTATTTTTAATGTGTTTGATTTATGAAATGGTAATATTTAATTATTATCATTTTTGTTGACTTGTTGTATTTGTCTAATTATAAATATTGGTTAATTATTGTTGATCGAATTAATGGACTAAACACTAGTTTAATAATGGTGTATTAAAGAGAATAAAATGAATAATTAGGATATTTAAATTGAAATGTTGTTTTGAATTTTGTTGTTTGTTGACATGTAGTTTCAACTATTGAAAAAATGCAATATTTGGATATTTTGGGTAATCGAAACCTTTTGAATTAATATATGAGTGAAACTTGATAATTGGGTTGAATTGATAACCTTAATTTTAAAGCAAGTAAAACAAGGTTTAATTTGTTATATCTATGTTTAGTAAATGAATAGAATTGGGGTATACATTATTAGCATGTAATGTAATAATATACAAGTGTGAACTTTAAGCTTTGGGATCTTTAAATTGAAATTGTGCTTAAGGAAATGTTGTAAATGAGATTAAATTGGAAAAATGTGTTTATAAAATTAATTAACATTTATGAAACCCGTCATAAAGAAATTGAAAGGTAAAGGAGAAACTAAATGGAATAAGCAAATATGAATTAAAAGTGAAATGATTTCAAATAAAGCCGTGACTTGTAAATTGTTATAAAATAAATGGATGTTGCAACAAATGGTTATAAATAAAGTTATGATAACTTTAAACTCGAACAATGTCTTATAAAAAGGAATTAAGTTTAATAAATTGGTAAATTCCTTATGAAATGATTTGCAAATAAATGTAGTATTAAATGAGAAATATTACATGTGAAATGAATGTAATTTAAATTAAAGAAAAATATAAGCAATATTATGAGAATGGATATATTAATGTTTATATCAAAAGGAGAAATTCTTTGAAACAAATATTTAAATATGAAGTTGATTTGAAAACTATTGATTTGGAAAGGCACTCAATTTGAAACCGAAATCTTATATAATCAAAGTCTATATAAGTGTGATTTGATATTATTAATTTTGGAAAGCGTTCGATTTGAAAATGGAATCTTATATATAATAGACTTTATATAAGCAAGATATTTGAAATTCATTTGAAAAGGCATTATATGACACATATTTTCGAAGTAAAGATATGGAAAGTGCCTTCTGCTTGATATCCGCTTTGTGGCCACATTGTGGATTCATTCTATTGATTTATTCTCTCTGATTTTGGTTTTTCGGATGTGATACTCTAGTGTCCTACATGGCGTAACCCATGGTCGTTTTTTGGGCAGCGTATGTGAGAAATGCGGATTATGGATCTTAAGGCTAGAATTAACACCAGAGGGGGGTGAATAGTGTTTAAAGGAATTACTAATTCTTTCTGTGTTTATATTAATTTGAACACAAATGTATGCAATATTCAGGCATAGACATGATCATAGAATCAAACGCAGATGCAAATATAAAGTAAAAGCAATAAAGGAAAGAACATGCCGGATTTTATACTGGTTCGGAGTTACCCTACATCCAGTCCCGCAACACAAATACGGATATCCTTTTAAAATCAATTCTTACAATTACACCCTCGATTTCAAGGCCACGAGGTATACCACTCCAGATTCACAATCCTTTGAGTAGAGATACTTGATTTTACAGGCAACAAGTTCACCCAATTGATTTCCTATGCTACAATCACACATTTTCTCGCTTGATTGATTTTACAGGCTACAATCACGCATTTTCTCACTTAATTAATTACAAAGAAGCCTATAACTCTGAATAGCACTGGGATCTTGTTCGGATAGTGATAGAGAATCAAACCAAAAATGATCTAGTTAGATTCAATGGTGATTTCGGCAGAGTAATGGTAACAATGTATATAAAGAAAATGTGAAAGTAGAAGAGGAGAGAAATCAGAGAATATGTATGTAAATTCATTTAAAAAAGCCCATATTTATAGTAGAACAATAGCCATGTCCATTCATGAAAGGATATGACGAATAGACACTTCCTTTGAAATCCAAATTTTTGAAATAAACTGCCACCTTGTCGACAAGGGTCCCTAGGGGTTGTCGACAGGCCTAAGTAATTTTTGGTAATTTGTTTCTCTTTGAAAATAACTTATATCTTGTATTAAAACTATTTTTAGACTTTATAAATATACTTAACTATAGTTAAAATACATAAATAAGTATGGAGAATAATATTTTGGTATACACAAAATTTTACTATAATTTTATATTTAAATCAAGTATAAATATTAAAAGTTAAGTATATTAAAAGAAAATTTAAAATCAAGGATAATTTGATTTTGAAGATAAAAATTATTTTGAGCTAAAAATATTTTAAAACCAGGATAGATGTTTTTGATCTTTTTAAAAGGAAGATTTTGAAAACATTTTGAAAACAAGATATAATTTTGTAAAACATTTGAATAAAAGTTAGTGGATATAAAACAATGTTCCACTAGATTTTTTGTAGGTTCCATCCTACTTAGGGTTCCATCCCTTTAACGAGCTCGAAGTGGATTCCATTCCACGAATAAATTAGATTTTAAGATGTCAGTGCTTTTCTAGGAGTTTTAACAAAATTCCTAACTAAATTACTTATATTGAAATCTTGAACTCTTGATAATCTTGATACTCATGAGTCTTCAATCTTGATATCTTCGGTCTTGAATCTCTATACTGTACAGTCTTCATTCTTGGTACCTGCATGGTTCAATCCTGCATATACATATATATCTAAACTATAATGTTAGTATTTATATTTTATAATCTTATTCTAAGGTTATTGTCATCAAAACCATCTTCTCCGGGACTAACAATCTCCCCTTTTTTGATGATGACAACCTTTATTTATAAAATATTACTTCTATCCTAATAAACTCCTCCTAAAACTAATAACTCCCCCTTAATCAATGCCTAACTATCCTATTTTATACTTCTCCCCCTTTGTAATCAACAAAAACTAACTCCAAACTATATAACTCCCCTTAATTCTAATACTATATGACATGTGATTATAATGACAGTGTTATCATAAATAATCATCACTTAATTCTAAAACTAAAACTTAGTCCTTAATTACTAACTATCCAAACTAGGAATCCATATATGATAATATTTATAATAGAGATAATGTGAGAATTCAAATATAAGAACACAAATCATTTATTAATTATTTACTGCTATATTTACATTTGTGTAGATAACGTGAGTAAGATCATATAATGATAAGAAAGAGAGAAAAGAAACTAATGAGTGTCCTTGAAAATGGGAGATATATGTACCGAACAATTTGGGTAGTGGAAACAGAAATTTTCTCCTTGTTCGACTAGATTTCCATTCTTGTCAAAGCACACTTCGCCAACGCAAACAACTTTGTCGTCATCTTTAGCGTGCTCTTCTTCCATAAGGGCTTCTTCTTCCTCCTCGTTATCCTCTTGCACTTGATCTCCTGAAGATTCTTCATCAATCAAGATGGGATTTGCAAGTTTCTAAGGACTTTGCCTTGCCGTTCTTGTTCTTTGGCCATTCTGATTTGCACTACTTGAATTTCAGTCATTAGTTGCAGTGCATCCTTCAAGGAATCCTCCATTTTTATCACTCGTGCAAGCGTAGTTTGTTGAAATGGTCTAGTAAAAGGAGAAGGAAACGAAAAGGTTGAATTTTTATTTGATTTGGAGGAGGAGGCCACTGTTTAATTGTTTTCAGAAGACAGAGCAGAGAAAGGACAGAAAGAATGAACAAAATTTCGAAATAAGAAGAATATATAACCACTTATTTGAATTTTGGTAGGAAAATTTCAAAAAAAATCGATATATGTCATCAGGGGTAAGGAAGAGTTGTCAACATGGTACCTATATTTATTTTAATTTAATTTTTTTTATTAATTATACTTTGTTATTTATATTCTATATTTCAGTTATTGAACAAATACCTAATTCTCTTCTTAATTTAATAAATATAGATTCATTTAAAGGTTTTGTTAAGATATCATCAATTTGGTTGTCGGAATTGATATAATCGAGAGTAATTACTTCCTTACTTATATTATCTCTGGGAAAATGATGTCTGATATCAATATGTTTAGTTCGAGCATGATGAGTAGCATTTTTGGATAAATTTATTGCACTAGTATTATCACAATAAATTGGTGATTTTGAGATATTTAAAACAAAATATTTTAAAGTTTGTTGCATATATATTACTTGAGAACAAGCCAAAGCAGTAGAAATATACTCTGCTTCGGTTGTTGATAAAGAAACTGTGTTTTGCTTTTTACTAAACCAGGAAATCAGAGAATGCCCCAAAAAGTGAAAGGTTCCACTTATACTTTTTCGGTCAGATTTACAACCAGCATAATCAGCATCACAGTTGTAACAACCCGATATTTTCAACCATTCGCATCCGCACATGTCGGACTTGAATTGCTCAAAATATCACGTTATAAATAAAATTTGGCAAATCTTAGAATATACAACAAATAAATAATCATATATCGTAGACACAGAGTAAATAATAATGCAGCGGAAGTAAAAGAGATAGTAATTCATGAAGCTACTATATATATAAGATGCATCAGAGTTAAACAAGATACAACAGAAGAGTAACAAGATACGTCAGGTATAAATCAGAATACATCACTGGAATCACTGGATACTAAAGTAAGGTAGATGGCTGTATCTTCAAGCAAAGCTCCAACTTCGAAGGTGAGTCTTAAATGCTGAATCACTCAGTCCGACTCGAGCGTAAAGCAAAAAACAAAACACTCGAGTCAGGACATAAATACTTATGAACTGTAAATCAACTCATGTGAACAGTATCAAAATGCTTCAGTAACATAAAGGATGCTTAGGACCGCCCATCCTCTAAGGATCCGTTAAACTATTTACTATGTAGTAATATTGCGTTATTATAATAATGTCTACAGTAAAATAAATTTACTTTAAAATAGCATTGAAGGGTTACCCATATAGCCCCCAACACGTAATAGTCCCAGTAGTCCATCCAGTATCAGCATATCTCCAGATTGGAAGATTACCCTAAATACTCCATGGGCTACGTGAGAAAAAGAAACTCGTAGTAAGGCTCGATATGGTAGGTGACATGGCACACAAGGCAATGCAAGGGTAGATATACAGATTACGCACACGGGCTGGCGGTAACATAGCAGCCACTACGCCCACCTCGGAACACAAATTGGAGGATGGCCATCAAATCAACCACAAGTAAGAGATGGTATCGAAGAAGTGCGTCTGACCAGAGGAGCTACCCCTTTTGGACCGAGATCGCTCCTGTTTTAGCCACTTTATGCCAACTCACGGGAGTTGGTTTCACGTAATATACCTCAAGAACGTCGCCACCATCCTACTTCATTCTGGAATCTCCACCGCATACACGGTTGTTAAAGCGGTTTTCGGAGTTGGTAGAGAATATGACAACTTTCGATCCTGGTCTCTTTAACAACCGAACGTTATTATAACGTCGTGGTCATTTCAAAATAGTTTATACTTCAAAAATCAAATCATTTCATATTTCAAAACTATATCCCTTTCAAAATAGTTTGTACTTTGAAACCAAAACCATTTCTATTTCAAAACTATATTCAAATCAAAAATAGTTTATACTATATCATTTCCATTTCAAACATACATTCATCTTTTCAAAAGTTATAATACTTTTAAAGTTATAACTCTTTCGAAACCAAAATACTTAAAATCATTACACTTTGAAAATCACAACATTTCGAAATCATACATTTGAAATTATGAAACATTCCTTTAATTCTTTACATTTTACAGATTTATTCAATTAAACCCAAATATTCAAATTTCCAATTTAATTCACTTCAAACCATCAGTTCAAAGCTTTAAATATACCATATTTCAAAACTAAATTTTATAATTTCGTATATCACAAATTTAACTTCATTATTACTTAGTTTTGAAATATTTATTTCATAAATCAAATATCATTAAATAAACTCAAATTACAAATAAACCAAATATCCTTTCATACTAATATAAACTTTAAATATTCATTTATCAAAATCAAATATCATTCCAAATACATATACTTTATCAAAATAAAGATTATATCATGCAAAAACCATTTCAACATCATTTCCTTCAAATCCTTTATAAATTCCTTACCATTCTTAAATTCAAATATTCAATTTTAAATATCATTTTTAAAATCAAATATGTCATTCATTTATTATTCCAAATATTATTTCATAACACATTTCAAAAATTTCATTCAAAAATTCATTTATCTCATTTCATTTCATTTCAATTAACACATAACCAAGTAAAACTTATTTAAATTCAAATTCAATTTAAATTCCTTAAAATTCAAATTTAAATATTAAAATATATTCAAACTCCTAAAATTTCACAAATATTCAATTCCAAAAGTTCAATCATTTAACACTTTAAAATATAGCTCAAATAGTGTTAAAATCTATAACATTTCAAAACATTATCAAATTATAGCAACGACAGCATTTATAAGCGCTATCGTAGCTTATAGTTTCCAAAATAGTGTAGTTTAGGAACAATGGCATTTACAAAATGCCGTAATAGATATTTAGTTATTTCAACTGTGGAGGCCCGTCTTCCTAACTCCAGGAAGACGGATCACTTGTTAAGAAAGAAAGGGATAGAAGAAGAAAAGAAAGAGAAAGAAGAAACACAACAACATCAGAGAACTCACAGCGGAACGAATGAAATATAATATATCACATAAAATATTACATAGTATCATATTACATCAGATTACAAAACTTATACAACACATATTAGACAGTTATAAACATCTGTCTAACTATACAACTCAAGATATCACAAGATACAGATACCATACAAACACAGCGGAACCATAATATCTACACGTGGAAGCCTCCTGCTCCATATCTCCTCCAGAATTTGTCAAGCAAATCTGAATCACTTGACTACTCATACATAATGTTTGCACAAAAAATGGGCAAACACCTCCAAGTCGTATGAGTTAGTTGATTTTATGTTGTTTCTAGTGATTTGGGTGATTTACACAAATATACGAAAAGCAAGGACTAAATTGTAAAAGACACACAGATTTATAGTGGTTCGGCCAGAATGTGCCTACGTCCACTTTATATGTTATTCTCCTTTTTCTTTCAGATTACAAGTACAAAGCTTTGTATATAAGTATATGAAAGTTGTTTGAAAGTTCCTTCCGTGCTTGAGCTCTCAAACTTGTCTGCCATTGTTGTACCCATGCCCCTCTATTTATAGAGTGAGGCTGGGGCCAGGGGTCTTGGATGTATATAGCTGTTGGTGGGCCTGGGCTGAAGCAATCTGGCCTGGCACATCTGGTTCGGCGGAGCTTGGTTCGGTCGTGGTTGGAGTGGCTTTGGTCCGGTAGGATGTTGGTCCGGTGGTGAGATGAAGGGGAGTTGGTCCGGCATTATTGGACTTGGGGGTTTGGTCCGGCAATTGGTTGATCCGGTGGTGAGATGGAAGTGAGGTTGGTTCGGCCATGCTTTGACTCGGTAGGGAGTCGTTCGGTGATGGGTGGTTCGGTCCGGTGTGGATTTGGTCCGGTGAAGGCGAGGTAATGGAGTTTGGCTCGACAGGGAAGTTAGTCCGGTACCTAATGCTTCGGTAGCGAATGGTCTGGTTCGGCTTTGAGGTGGGGAGGCTTGGCTTCTCCTTTTCCTTTTGGACCGGTGGCGGCAGAAATGCACCCAACACTAGCCCCCCAAAGTGGGGTATATGCCAGCGTGTGCCACGCTTTGTTTTTCTTCAGATAGAATAGCTACATCCGGTCCTAGGTACCGTACCGTTCGGTTCGGTTATCTTGCGCTCGCCTATAAATAGGTGCGTTAGGCCTTCGTAATTCTCTACCGAGTGTGATAGCCGAATCAACTGAGTGCCGAATCAAACTTGACTATTCCGTATAGCCGAATCAGCCGAGTACCGAATCATAGTTAATTGCCGAACCAGGTGAGCTTGCTCTTGCCGAATGTACTTTGAGTTTGGGCTACCGATTGCCATTGACAACATAAGTGCCGAATGGCCCTTAGCCTAGATCTGCCGAATGACTCTGGTGATGATTACCGAATGAACCTTATGTTGTAGATGCCGAATGGGCTTGAGTGTTGGAGTGCCGAATGGACTCTCGCATTGTTTTACCGAATGAACTTTTATATTTGAACCTTGAGTGAAACCCTAGACTTATATATGCTGGCTCGCTTTATACACTTGTTTGCTTTTATTTCCATACTTCTTGTTCTAACACTATGTCTCGCGCCTTTGCGTATGCAGATAAATGTCTCAACGAGTGGAAACTCGATCAGATAAAAGGAAGTCCAAGGACAGAGAAGAGTCCTCCACAGTGCCCCCAGTTCGGGCCGAACGTCCTGGGCCTTCTCCGAGATCGCTAGTAGATGGGTATGGCCCCCAGGAGCTCTTGAATTCTCCGCCCGACTGTTTTCCTAGCTCCCTCAGGGAGGAGCAGCTTGATGTCATCTCTCGTTCCTTCGGGATTGACAAGGCTCGCATGCTGTTGCCGGGAGAGGGAGTTATGCCATATGACCCTCCCGAAGGATATTTCGCTTATAGCAGATACCACTGTATGTGTGGGGCCATTCCTCCGATCAATGCATGGATAGTCAGCTTCATTACCTATCTGAAGGTGGCCCCTCTCCAGCTCCAGCCCAATTCCTACGCTATTCTGGTGTGCTTATTCATTATCTTCCAGAGGAGGTATGGGCGCCCTCCTTCTAACCGAGAAATTCGATACTTGTATAATCTGAGAGGCTACAAGAAGGGGTCTCCGTATGTTAGTTTAGAAGCGGCCTTGCCCTTCAAACCGGTCTTGGACTTATATTCAAAGTTCACCATGTTTAAGAAAGAATGGTTTTTTATCAAGGACGATTCTGTCTCCTTCCGCCTCTTCACTTCTGGCTGTAAGTTGAACTTTATTTACAATTTCCTTGTTCCGACTGCAGTGCTTCTTCTGATATGCTTCTATTTCTTGCTAGCGACAGGTGGCTTTGCAGTCGTAGAGAGTGATTCCCTGGTCCAGATGGCTGCGGAAATAAAGGCCATTTCAGGACGGGACAGGTCGGCTTCTTTCCTGATCAGGAATGCTACTCTCCTGGAGCACAACTTGATCCTGCCACACCAGTCCGTGGTTAAGCAGAGAGATACGGCTGAGGAGAAGGCTGCCAAAGCCAAGGAAGGGGCCACGGTGAAAAGTGGCAAGAGGGAACCTTTTACAAAGCCTCCCGTTGTCGGAGGTAAGAAGCTTAAGAAGTCCGATGGTCCCTCTCCTAGCACTTGCCCAATTGCTCCGGGAGAGGAAGATGTGGAGGAAGATAGAGGTGAGGGTGAAGGAGGAGATGGACAGAGCGGTAGTGGCGTTGGTGCCTTAACCTTCGGGCAAGCGGGAGAGATTCGTGAGTGGACGGATGATGCTTTCCGTCAAGCTTTTGGGGTGTCGGAGGAAGGATCGGCTTTAGTTGAGAAGGCTAAGGGGGTTGACAAGACTGGGGCTGGCGCCGATCCATTCTCTGAGAGTTCTTCAGCTAAGGCGACTCCAGCGATTCAAGGTGAACTTTTGACTTCTGCAGACTCCATTTACGATAGGGACTTAGGAATATTTTATGGTTCGCTTCCGTCCTGGAATGAGATTCAGGACTTATTGCAGTATCCTACTCCTCCGCAGGGTTTGTATAATAGATGTGCCTTCTCACTCTTTAACATATTTCTTGAATTGTGGATCATTGTATGTTCGTAACACTTGGCTTTTATTCCAGGAGCAGGTAAGGCGACCGAGTCATCAGATATTCGGCACCGCCTCGAACAGTATAAGCTACTCAAAGCTTCTGCCAAACCAAAGCCGCCAACTAGCCGTTCTGGGGATGTAGTTAGATATCGCCCTCTTCTTGGAGTCATTGAGGAAGATATGCAAAAGAGGAAGAGGGGCCGATCTTCGTTTGAACCTTCTCCGGGCCCTCAGCCTCCCGTCCAGCCCATCCATGATATTACTGAGGAGGATACTGAGTTTATGCCTTCCCCCCACCTGTCCGAAAATCCAACCGTCACTCCGATGGACCGTCCTGGTTTGGATCGCAACCCATTTGCCGGTCACCCTGATCTGGATCCAAGTTTCCAGGATATTTCATTTGATGAGGCCACGGGTGAGCACCTTCTTCCCCGCAACCCCATGGTACGAGTGCTTGATGAGGCCAAGTGCCTAGACCTTGATTTGCTTACTACTCGGGTAGTTACCATGGGGGACGAAGCCAAGGCTAACATTGACCGGGTTGCGGAGGAGACCAGGAAGTTGATGGGGAATCATGCCCATCTGGTCAAGGCTGGAGAGGAGATTGGGAGTGCTAATATTCAGTTGCGGCTAAAAGTTGCTGATCAGGCCAAACAGCTTGCCGATCAAGCCATTCAGATTTCTCAGCACGAGGAAGCCTCCAGGCGGCTGAAGGAGACTATGGAAGAGGCTAGTAGGGCAGAACTACGAAAGATGGAGGCCGCCTGCAAGGAGCGGATTGACATAGCCATTGCTACGGTGGATGAGGTCCGGAGGGCGGACCTCGAGCAGGTAGAGGAGTTATCTGGGAGGCTTGAGGCTACAGAGCTTGTTCAGGCCAGGCTAAAGGAAGAGATGGAAGAAATGAGGAAGTCTCTCCAGGCTGACCGCTTGAGATATCGATCGGAGAGGGATGTTGCTATCGCTAAGTTGCTGTCCTCCGAGGCCCGGGTAAGGGAGTTTGAGGAGAATGAGGGGATGATGGAAGAGATGTTGCAGGATATGTACTTCCGTACTTGGAAGCAGGGTAATCTATCCTGGATGGATGACTATCCCCGGATCATGGCTAGGATATATCTTCGGGCTTTGGAGAGGCCAAGTCTGGTGCGGATAAGGAAGGTGGAGCGGCCTTCAGGATGGACGTGGTTACCGCACAGTTCTCAAAGGGGGAGAAGGTAGCAGTGAAGGAGGGGATGCGGCTACTTGCTGCGGAGGAAGCCGGTGTGCAGTTGGGGGATGAGGACCAAGAAGCGGGTGTTGGTTAGTTTTCCCTTTTTTTTTAGCTTTTCATAACTTGATTGTTTATTGTTTATGAATACTAAGGGATTTTTCTTTCGAATTGGACAGGTGGGACCTCTGGTCAACATGCTGGGAGTTCCGACCCTGCAGTTAAGTAGACTCGGAGGGCAGGCAGGATAAAGGTGGAGCCCTGATGCAGTTGACTACTTGACCTGATCTGTATATTTTTTGGTTTTCTTGACTTTCATGTCTATACTTAGTCAAAAACATTAGCGTATTTTCGGATTGTAATTACGTCATTGAACGACTCTATGTAATTTTATAACACGAGCTGATTCTGTTATATTTTTAATGCTGTTATTATTTTGATGTGTTGTATAAGAAATATAACCATGCATATGCCTGTGATTTGATTGTGTTTGATGCTAAGCTTTTGCTTGAAATATAATTTTATGTTTTGCAATGTTACGAATAAGTTATAGCTACATGCTTATGTACAAGAGAAGAGAGTACCGCCCTTCATGTTTTAGTTACAGGGGGTAGCTTTGAACGTCTTGTGTAACTGACCACGGGTGTGCCTGAGTGCCTTGTCATCCAGTTTGTGGGCTCGGATTCTCATGAGCGAATGCCTCCTACTTGGCGTCCTGTACTTTGGGGACCGTTATATAGGATAGGAGAAAAGTATTTAAATGAAATGAAAATATAGGAAAAGTAAAACTTCCAATCACGGAAGGCCGTCGATGTGCTTAAGTTCGTGGCAAACGGGTTTTGTTGTCACTTTCCCTAGCTATGGGTCTTGGAGACATTTGTCACCCATCTTACGCCTCCGCGGGGAGTTTTCTTTTTTACCACAGCCGCACTTAAGACATATCGGAGCCGAGATCGCGCACAGTAACTACCCGAGCCATTATGGCCCGTAATCGTGGGTATTATTCAATTTACTGTGGCCGGCTAGCATGGGTGCCGATCGTCAACCGTGAACTACCCCTGGCTGGCCACACCTTATGTTGGGGCTTAAAGTAGGTCCACAGTTGCTGGCGAGCCGAACGCCGTAATGAGCTGCCATCGGCTATAGTGGGCCTTCGTGATGGCTTATAATCGGCTCACTACAGTTGGCTTTAAGGGCAGTCGCGAGCAATGAGTTAACCTGCAGTAGAGGGATGCTGGAGCAAAAGTGTCTCATTGGCGAGTGCATAGAATCGCATAGTACCTGTTAGGCCTTGTCCAGATGAGGCCGTGCCCTGATGTGGCTTGAATGGAGGTGCCATTACATAGAATTTTGTTCAACAGAAAAGGATACAGTTAACAAGTAGCCAAGATATAAAGGAACAAGTTAAAAAGAGACAAGATTTTTAAAGTGGTTCGGCACGAAAATGCCTACGTCCACTGATCCTCTTTGTTAATTCACTTCATATGGGCAGTACAAGTTAAGAAAAGTATCGACGGAGGTGTTGGATGTTCCATGCCCTCTGGAACACCTCTCCGTCCACTGTTGACAAAATATAGGCTCCGTTGCGGAGATCTTTATGAATTACGTAAGGTCCGTCCCAGATTGGGTCTAGTGCTCCGGGGCGCGGGAAAATCCGCTTGAGGACAAGATCTCCTTCTTGTAAGCTGCGATGCTTGACTTTGGAGTTGTATTGTGCTACAACTTTCTGCTTCTGAGCTGCTTCTTTGAGTGCTGCATCGTTTCTTCTCTCCTCAATTAGATCCAAAGACATGAGGAGGAGTTCTTCGTTCTCTTTCGGGTTGTAGTGGATCCTACGGTGAGAGGGCACTATAGTTTCAACTGCGAGCATGGCCTCCGATCCGTATGCCAAAGAGAAGGGAGTATGCCCTGTTGAAGTTCTGTAAGATGTGTGATAGGCTCAAAGTGCCGTAGGAAGTTCGTCCACCCAAGCGCCTTTCGACTTTTCAAGTTTCTTCTTGATTAAGGTTTTGAGAATCGTGTTGACAGCTTCGACTTGTCCGTTTGCTTGAGGATAAGCTACAGATGAGAAGCTTTTGTGAATTCCGTGCTCTTGGCACCAATCGGCGAATTCTTCGCTGTCAAATTGAAGTCCGTTGTCTTATATGTTCTTGAGTGGGACTCCGTACCTGCACAGAATATTTTTGATCAAGAAGTTGATAACTTTTGCTGAGGATATTTTATTTAGAGGTTCCGCCTCCACCCATTTGGTGAAATAGTCAACTGCCACTATAGCATATTTGGCTCCGCCTCGGCCCGTTGGCATTTCGCCAATTAAGTCAATTCCCCATACTGCAAAGGGCCAAGGGCTGGTCATTTGAGTAATCTCATTTGTGGGTAGTCGAGGAATCTTGGCAAATTTCTGACATCTGTCGCATTTCTTGACAAAGTCCAAGGCATCTTTGTTTAAAGTGGGCCAGTAATATCCATATCGGAGTATCTTCTTTGCCAGAGTCTGCCCTCCAGTGTGATCTCCGCAACTTCCTTGATGGATGTTGGATAAGACTTCCCTGGCTTCCCTTCCAGCGATACACCTTAATAAGGGATTAGAGAAGCCGCGCCGATAGAGGATGCCTTCTTGTAATGTATAGCGGGAAGCTTTCCTTAAGAGTTTCTTGATTTCGTTACGCCTGTCTGGCAGTGTGCCATCTTGTAAATATTTCCGGATAGGAGTCATCCAAGTTTCTTCGTCGATTGCAGCTATCTGATTCACTTGCTCGAAACTTGGTGCCAGCTGTTTTGAGGTGGTTAATGCTCCTAAAATAGTGATGTTCTCCATACTAGCTTGCTTTGCTAGTTCGTCGGCCTCTAGGTTCTCTTCTCGAGGAATGTGTTTGATTAGATAGTGATCCAATTGATTGAGCAGCAACTGGGTCTTTTTTAGATATGCTGTGAGTCGTTATCCTCGAGTCTGGAAGTCTCCCAGTATTTGATTTACAATGAGTTGAGAATCACTATGGAGACATAAAGAACCGACTCCAATCTCCAAGGCCAGTTCTAATCCAGCTATCACCGCTTCGTATTCTGCGTCATTGTTGGTGGCAGCGAATTCCAACCTTAGGGCGTAGTGCAGCTTCTTTCCCCTGGGGGTGATTATCACAACACCTGCCCCCAAGCCTTGTTCGTTCGACGCTCCATCTACGAAGAAACTCCACTTGATATCTTCCGCTATTTCCAATTGCTCCTTACCTTCATTAGTAGTGAATTCGGCAATGAAATCAATTATGGCTTGCCCCTTGATAGCGGTGCGAGGATGGTAAGTGATATCATATTGACTTAGTTCGATGCACCACTTAAGTAATCGCCCAGAAGTGTCGGGGCGATGGAGCACTTGCCTTAGCGGTTGATCGGTTAAAACTCTGATGGAATGAGACTGGAAATAGTGTCGCAGTTTCCGTGACGTGATAAGCAAACAGTATGCTAGCTTTTCAAGTTTAGGGTATCTGGCTTCTGCCCCCGTGAATCTCTTGCTTACAAAGTATACGGTTCGCTGCGCGCGGTTGTCTTCTCTCACCAAAGCGGCACTCAAAGCGTGGGATGATACAGCAAGGTATAGGTATAGTTCCTCGCCTTCATTTGGAGTTGAGAGTACTGGTGGTCTTTGGAGGTGTCCGATTAAGTTAAGGAAGGCTGTCGAGCATTCGTCAGTCCATTTGAACTTTCCTTTGTCTTTCTTTAGAGCTTCGAAGAATGGGATGCATTTGTCGGTTGCTTTAGAGATGAACCTACCTAGGGCGGCCACTTTCCCGGTTAGGCTTTGCATCTCTCTTCGAGTAGATGGTATCTTGATATCTTGCAAAGCTCGAACTTGTTCGGGGTTTGCTTCAATCCCCCTGGCATGAACGATGAATCCCAAGAACTTTCCCGATGATACTCCGAAGGAGCACTTTAGAGGGTTCAATTTCATTCCATATTGGCGAAGTACTTGAAACATCTCGTCCAAGTGGTTTATATGATCGTTGGCTTTTCTCGATTTTACCAGCATGTCATCCACATAAACTTCAATAGTTTGTCCTATTAGTTCCGCAAACATTTTGCTGACAAGGCGCTGATAAGTAGCTCCGGCATTTTTAAGTCCAAAAGGCATTACTTTGTAGCAGTATAATCCCCGGTCAGTGATGAAACTAGTGTGGTCTTGATCGGGGGCGTGCATTGGGATCTGGTTATATCCCGAGTATGCGTCCATAAACGATAAGAGTTCGTGCCCGGCAGTGCTGTCCACGAGTTGGTCGATTCGGGGGAGCGGGAAGCAGTCTTTCGGGCAAGCGTCATTTAAGTTGGAGAAATCGATGCATGTTCGCCACTTCCCATTAGCTTTCTTTACCAGCACCGGGTTGGCGATCCATTCCGGGTAGATGGCTTCACGTATGAAATCATTGGCAAGTAAGTTCTTTACTTCTTCCTCGAGGGCTGTTGATCGTTCTGCCCCCATGCTCCTCTTTTTCTGCTTCACTGGCACCTTGGTGGGATCTATGTTCAGCATGTGGCATGCTACGTCTGGGGAGATTCCCGTCATGTCAGCGTGCGTCCATGCAAATACATCCATGTTGTGGCGAAGAAAATCAATGAGTTGATTCTTTATTTCTCTTTTTAACTGAGACCCGACTCTCAGCAGTCTACTTGGGTCGTGTTTGTCTACAGATACGAATTCCATAGCTTCTGCAGGCTCGGGAGTGGCCTCCTCCTCTTTGTCCCTGGGGTCTAATTCGTTGAAAGGATCACTGGTATATTGAAGAGGAGGGGCTTTCTTTAGTTGCTATGCTTCCAAGCTTTTCATGCAGAGAGTAAACTCTGCATTTTTCCCTTTATCTTTTCTGCGATTATTGCGAAGTTCAGTCACATAGCAGTCTCGAGCAGCGTCTTGATCTCCCTCCACTTCTCCTATTCTGTTATCTGTTGAAAATTTCATCTTCAGGCACCATGGGGCTAGGACAATTTGGAAGTCGGACAAGGCTGGTCTTCCCAAGAAGGCGTTGTAGGCCGAATGGTTCTCTATTAGTACGAACGTTTGTTTTCGCACAGCGGAGCTGGGATGACTGCCTATTTCGACAAAGAGATCCAGTTGCCCGAGGGGTACCTTTGCATCTCCAGTGAAACCATGTAGTGGTTTGTTGCAGGGAGATACATCCTTCATTGACAGCTTCATTTTGTCGAAAGCATGCTTGAATAGGATATTTACTGAACTTCCAGTATCTATTAAAATTCGAAAAACTTTGGCTGGACCGAACCAGGCAGAGATGACCATAGGGTCCATGTGTGGGTACTGTCTTCCCTCTAGATCACGCCTACTGAATGTGATGTCGTCACTCTCTTTCCGTTTTGGGTGGCGTTCTTCTGTAACAGAATTAACGTAGCCTTCATTGTTTCTAAGCGACTTGCCGTATCTTTCCATCTCTGCCCAGCTTCTGTCGGCGATGTGTGGTCCTTCCGAGATGGTATGGACCACTATCTTCTCTTGACTAGAGCCGCTGGTGTTGCGATTTCCTCCACTTACTTCCGGGAGGGGTAGCCTAAGATTCTCATTGGCAGGAGTCGAAATCCTGTTCTGGCTCTTCACATAGCGTTCCAGCCTCTTCCTTCTGATGTGTTCTTCAATTAAATCCCGGAGATGGTGGCATTCATTGGTGTCATGTCCATGGGATTCGTGGAAGTGGCAGAACTTTCCTGACTTGAGTGCGTTATCTGACTCCTTCTTGTGCGGGGGCGCTTGTATCTAACTTCGTCTTGAGTGGCTAGGAAGATGTTTTCGATCGTTTCATTCAAAGGAGTGTAAGAGTCAAATCTTGGTCCAGGTCGATATAAGCGCTTTTCTCCCTTTTTGCCCCCAGCATTGTCTCTAGAGTCATTTCTTCGAACATCCTTTGCTGCAGCGAGGAACCTGTCTGGAGCCGTCTTGGCTTGTTGCCCTGATTGCCTCTCAGTGGCGGCGTCCTCAAGTCTCATATACTTTCCAGCTTCATGAAAGAAATCTGGTAACGTAGCTGGTTTTTCTTTGGTTAGTCTTCTAGCAAATTTAGTATCTGAATGTACACCACTGCAGAGGGCCATTAGTATGAGTTTCTCGTCGGCGTCTTGGACTGCGGCTGCCGCGGCGTTGAATCGGGTTAGATATTGTTGCAATGTCTCTCCGGGCTTCTGTTTGATATTGGATAAGGAATAAGCGTCCTTGGGTTGCTCCACATGAATGCGGAACTGACTGATGAACTTTTCTTTCAATATTTCCCATGAGCTGATGGACCCTTGGGGTAGGTGGCAGAACCAGGAGGTAGCTAGATATGCCAAGAATAGTGGGAAGCATTTACATAACACTTCCTCTGTTGCTCCGCTCATGAGCATATGCTGGGTGTATCTCTGTAAGTGTACGATGGGGTCAGAGGTTCCCTTGTAAGGTTCCATCGTTGGCATTTTCCATTCCCGGGGGGTGATGGCAGTTTCGATATTGCGGGTGAAGGGGCTGGTTACCCTAGCGCCTATTCCCCGATCCCTTTGCTCCTGTTGGACGCACTCTCTGAACAATCGCGCCATCCTTTCATCAGAACTTGGAGCGGATAAAAATGAGTTTGGTTCTTCTCTGCGGGATTGAGTCCGTCCAGACGACTTGTAGGGATGGTATCGTCTGTCACTCCTAACATTCTCCAAAGGCTGCCTCTGCTCTTCTGGGGGCATGATGGGGTCAGCCATAGTTGGCCCTTGCCTTGATCTTCCCCTACTGGGTTCTGTTCTCAGCGCTTCCTCGGGTCCAACTTCGGGCCGGACTCCAGCTCGGCCCCGTCTACTGGTGTTTTCATGGTTAGGTAGCATGACAGGCTTAGCTACATCCGACCCTTGCCTGGCACCTCCCCCGTTGGGTTCGGTTCCCGGTGTTTCCTCGGGTCGGACTTCGGGCTGAGTCCGGGCTCGGCTACTACCATGGCTGTTTCTGTTGTTAACCTCTTCGAAGAAGAAAGGTCTTTGTCGCCTTCCAGATCCTCCAGATCGGGACTCGCCCCATGATTTGGTGTTGCGGTTGGATTCTTCAGCATCCCTTAGGCGTGACATGAGTTGGTCCACCAAGGCTTCTTGTTGAGATGCGAAGCGGTTAGTTACTTCAGCCACAGCCCTGTCTAGATCTGCCCTAGTAATCGGTTGTTCCGTGGCGGGGGCTGTTGGATTCGCCTGATTTTCATCTGCTATTGCTGTTAAAACGGGATGATTCCCTTGATTTGGGGCCACCGGGTCTGGGATACTGCTAGTTGCGACGTTCTTTCCTTTGTTAACATCTCTCCTCTGCCTGGAAGTCATGTTGTCGAAGCAAGGGACGATGCTGTGAGGAAGAAGGTTGAGTAGGAGAAGCTGTAGCTTCTAGCTCGATTCTCAGTGTAAGCACCAAAAATGTTTGCACAAAAAATGGGCAAACACCTCCAAGTCGTATAAGTTAGTTGATTTTATGTTGTTTCTAGTGATTTGGGTGATTTACACAAATATACCAAAAGCAAGGACTAAATTGTAAAAGACACACAGATTTATAGTGGTTCGGCCAGAACGTGCCTACGTCCACTTTATATGTTATTCTCATTTTTCTTTCAGATTACAAGTACAAAGCTTTGTATATAAGTATATGAAAGTTGTTTGAAAGTTCCTTCCGTGCTTGAGCTCTCAAACTTGTCTGCCATTGTTGTACCCCTGCCCCTCTATTTATAGAGTGAGGCTGGGGGGAGGGGTCTTGGATGTATATAGCTGCTGCTGGGCCTGGGCTGAAGCAATCTGGCCTGGCACATCTGGTTCGGCGGAGCTTGGTTCGGTCGTGGTTGGAGTGGCTTTGGTCCGGTGGTGAGATGAAGGGGTGTTGGTCCAGCATTATTGGACTTGGGGGTTTGGTCCGACAATTGGTTGATCCGTTGGTGAGATGGAGGTGAGGTTGGTTTGGCCATGCTTTGACTCGGTAGGGAGTCGTTCGGTGATGGGTGGTTCGGTCCGGTGTGGATTTGGTCCGGCGAAGGCGAGGTAATGGAGTTTGGATCGGCAGGGAAGTTGGTCCGGTACCTAATGCTTCGGTCTGGGGTACTGCCCGTCACAGTACGTGGCCTAGATCAACGTACCGAGGAGCCACCCTAACTCCCCTGCAACACAAGGCCGGAACCATCCCTTACTGGACGGTCCCGAACAAGACCACCCCATGGTTGGCGCGACCAACTACACACTAAGCCGAAATAGAAAGGGACCTCTAGACGGGGTAAATCTCGTCCTACTTGGGCATGACCCACTTAACCTTGCTGCACCTCCCTTGTTTTAGCCATTCCCGGTTGATGAGGCTTGAGGCTGCGATTACCTTTATAGAACACATCTATCTTAGAATGCTCATCGTCCACCTGACGATGTTCTGAAAGCATTCAATCCATACAAGTTTGTTCCGGGTTCGAACGAAACCGAAGGCACTATCTCGTTGCACTCATTTTGGAATCGCCCTTAGAGTCAACGACCATAGCCCTTGCACTCTAAATCACCATCTCGATTCTATAAGTACTATCTTCGTCAAACTCATTACGGAATCACCCACAGAGTTATACCGACGAATAGTCCTTACACCTCGAGTCTTCACTTGCTCCACTTGGATTCACGACCTAACGTTTAATTGGAATCGATGTGGTTTTCGGATTCCAAATATAAAAACCCGATCCCGGTCTCATCGAAATCAAATGCCATTTTAATGTCCAAGTTGTTTAAGGGTTTAACAGTTAAACTTATATTCAGGATGATATAAACAGATAGATGAATCATATTATCACAATAGATAATTCATATCAAACATTCATCTCACAAAGCAGCATAACACATATCGGAGATATCCAAATCATCCATCAACAACCAATCACCCAATATCAATCATCCAATATCAATCAATCATCAATCATCCATAAACAGAATTGATTAACTCTAAATCAATTGGATTACCTAAATCCCTCTTCATTTATTTATTCCAAATAAATAAATAAATCATCTCTTAATGATCTTCCTTAATTAATCTTCCTTGATTAATCATCTTTAATTACATTCAAGTAATTATCCTTAACCATATTCAGTAATTAACCTTTAATTACTATCATTAATGACAATAATTAATAATCCTACATTTTCTTCCATTAATTAATTACATTAATCCTCAATTAATTATGATTAATTAATCATACTTAAATTAATTATTTTTATTAATCAACCTTAATTAATTAACTAATTATATTAGCTAATAATCCTTATTAGTTAATAATTACTTTAGTAAATTAAATAATTAACTTGTAATTAAACATCTCATTAATCATAAACAGTAATTAACAACTTGTAATTACTTATCTTAATTAACATCTTAATTAATTATATTAATCCTTGATTAATTATTCCAATTAATTAATCTTTAATTACTTCATTAAGTAATTATTAATAAATTAAATTAATAAATAATCCTTAATTTAATTACTTATTAATTAATTACACTTTTAATTAATTACACTTAGTAATTAATCTTAAATTAATCACATTCATTAATTAATTAATCACATTAACTAATTAACTAAAATTAACTAAGTAATTAACCCTTTAATTACTTACATAAGTAATTATCTTCTAATTACTTCTATTTATAAATCTTGATTACTCTCTTAATTAATTACTTAACAAATAATTAAATCCTATCATTAAATAATTCTTAATTCTTTAATTAATTAATTACTCCATAATTAATTAACTTAAAAACAATTATATTAATCAAATCCTTAATTAATAACATCTAGTGATTAACCATTAATCACTTCCACTTTAATTACTCCCATGAGTGATTATTTTCATTAATTACTTCCATTCTTAATTACATTCAACAATTAACCATTAATTACTTCATTAAGAAATTACACTTAATTAATTCATAATTAAGTGATTATTTAAAATTAAATAAATAATTAACTAATTATTTAAAATTAATTAAATAATTAATTAGCTAACTTCTTATATTTAACAATCCTTAATTAATTAAGAAAAACATTATTCTTAATTAAACTTTACTTATTAACAAATCTTAATAATTAAGTATTCTTAAGTTCAAAACAATTTAATCTTAATTATCATCACAATTTAATCATTTGCATTAACTAAATTTTAATAACTTTAAAGACAAATTATTTTATTGGTTACAAAATTTTAACCTTACCCTTATTTGAAAATAGAACATTTAGAAATTAAATTGGAAATTTAAAACACTTTAATTATCCAATTTAAACTTATTTATTTTCAAAATAATTTGAAAAACTTCATTATTACTTCAAAATTTAACTTAAAAACTTTAATTAAATAATTAAATTCAAAACCCTCTTTTAAATTGAAATTAAAAAATTTAATTAAATAATTATTTCAAAAAAACAACCATCTTAAAACAATTTAAATTTGAAATATAAATTCAATTACATTTTTAAATGTTTGGTTTAACTTTATTTTAAAATAACAAATTTTAACCTTGAAAATTGTTTTTCTTTTATAAAACTTGTTTATAAATATTGAAGCTTGATTTTTCAGTTATTCAAACTCGAGTTACTTTTGCAACTTGTCTTCAATTTATTCAACAACAAGTTGAATTAGCACTTTAATAATTATACAGTATTATCTGCAATTTAACACTATACAGAACCAAGCAACATAACTCGAGTTAAAATCTAAAACTTACCCTAACAAAGTACTAACTAAACACAGCAACTAAATCACTCGAGAAAATAACTGCAAATACACGAGCCTGCCCGAGTAAATTCCAACTCCATCTTCTTCGAGTCGCTCTTGATAAAAACGCGAGCAAAGCTTCGGGTAATCCTCTCTTCCCCTAAACCAAAACTCAGTGCACATAAAACATGCACGGTGCACGTGCGCCATCACCTACGGCCGAACTTGGTCGTCGTGACTATCGACGCCGATCGCACAATCGCCTACGAACTCAAAGCCAAACCCAGATCGAAGAATACTCGATCGAATCAAAATTCGACCCAAATCTCGAATTACCGCAGAAAGCATCGATCACAAAAACCCCACATCACTGACACCCTGACGCCGATGAACCCTCGCCGACCCCACCATCGAGACGCCACATCCATGAACTTCAACTCCCCCAGATGCGCACGACTTCGGTCATCAACTCATGTCGCAAAAATCTCGACAGCGAAGCCGAACAAATACCACTCTAAAACCCTAATTGACCCAATTACCATCGATTCAACCATTAGAAAAATTCAATGGTATTTTTCCCTTCATCAATGATACACAAGCAAGCTTCATCCAAAAATTCGACAACAATTAATGAGTAAATCATCGGCAATCGCACAAATTCCTAATTTCGAATAAACCCAAAATTCACAATAATTCTTCAACTAAAATTTACAATATGCATATCAAAATTCACGATTTCCCATCGTGATTACATGCATGCAGTCCAAATTGGAAATTAAAATAGTTGATTTTAACAAAACTTAGTTTTCACTGTTATTTTAAAGATTTCAATATGAATATTTATTTTAAACATCGGGAATGATTTTAGTAGTGAAGTTACATGATCCCAATCATTTATTGTTTGCAAATTACAGATTAACAATGAATAAAGAATGAAATATTGAATTTAAAGAGGGAAAAACCAAAAACTGTTAACAACAGAACCTATTTCCTTGTTTACAGGCATTCTAAACAAAACATGTATTCATATAAACAAATATTCATTATCAAGCAAATTTCTTTGCATGCAACATCAATCAATCTCAGATTAAATTTAAAACTGTTTTTAAAATAATTTTACTTACCATTTTAATAATATGCAGAGCAGAACAGTTCTATTTTTCTTTCAGGCCTTGAACATTTAAAATCTGAAAAAATGCTTTGATTTGTTGAAGAAATTGAATCCATGCATGCTTACAGATTTGATGATTAAAACTTGCTGTTGAACTTGATGAATTGCAGGTTGAAATTAATGTTGAAGATTCTAATTTTTCTTTGGGTGTTCATTATCAGGTTTTGATAAAAGTTTCTGGTAGCCACTAATTTGAAAAATAAAGAAAGGAAAAGGAAATGAGAAGAAGGAGGAAAACAATTTTATTTATATGTTTATTAAAGTTAAAGAAAAATTTTTTAAAATAAAGATACTTGTTAATTAATCTTACACTTGTCACTAACACTTACATTTGTCAATTTAATTAGCTTAATAGCTTTACATGTGTTATTAAGAGGATTAACACGTTTACACGTGTATTTAAGTATATTTAATAGATTTTTATTTAATTTAAAAGATAATATAACCTTTCTTATTTTAGTTACTTAATTTATAAATATTTACATAGGTATTCATAAATTTACCTTTAAAGAAAATATTATAAAACTAATTATAATACAAATAAATCTTATTCATGGATTTAAAATCTAAAACATTTATACATTTATAACCATTTTATTTTTGAATACTTTAAAGAAACAAAACAAAACTCTAAACTATCATATTTAAAATAAATAATTATCTTATATTTTGAAAACAATTGAATTAATCTAAATTAACCTTTGAAAAATATAAATTCTAAAACAAAGTTTTAAATTACAATTCATACATATATAAATTATTAATAGATTAAATTAAATTCAAAACAACACCAAACTATAATATATACACACATATATATTACAATTTGAAAATTCAACTTTATTAAAACAAAAGATTTTCTATTCACAATATATATCAAATATATATTATAAATAGAATAAATTTAATTAGCTTTGAAAAATAATTCTTAGATATTGCCAGATTAAATATTTATTAACCTTTAAAAGATTAAATTTATCAACTTAAATTAAAATTATAAAGAAAAATTATGAAACTAATTTAATTATTAATACATATTATTAAATTGATATTGCCCAAAATTTTGGGTCGTTACATCAACATAGTTAAATTCAAAAACAACAGCATTTAAAAATGTTGTCATAAGACACGGCACTTTTGGAAATGCTATTAATAAAATTCCAGCTTTTATTATAACTTTTCAAAAACAATATAACTTCAATTTTAGCAAATTTAAACTTATAAATCATATTTTTAGGCTTTAAAACTTCACATTTAAATCAACTTAACATACGATTTATCATAATAAAAAATTTAAGCTCGTATATTCAATTTAAAATTCAATTCATTTGTTAAGTCAAAATTCACTGTTTATTAACTTATAAATTTAATAATACTTAACATTTTACTTCAAATATCATTTCAAAACTTTAAATTAAATTTCCATTATTTACCTATATTTTGAAAATAAAATTTAAAGTCAAAAATCATACTTACTTCAAATTTACAAACATAAATTCACGAATTCAAAACTTATTATATAGCTTTCTCAAAACCATAAATTATATAATTTTAGATCAAAATTTCATACTTTAAAAATATGTATCTTAAGAAAATCATTTTACAAAATATACCACGGGGTCTGCATATTATTTTCTAACCTAGGTCAAGTTATACGGATATATATATATATATATATATATATATATATATATATATATATATATATATATATATATATATATCATTTCAATCTGCAATTTACAAAGAAAACCCGGGTTCTATCATTTCAAACCCGCAATCCCAAGTACATAAAAAAAAATCACTCAGGCCTATCATTTCAGCCCATAATGATTTTTCCCTATTTTAATGTACATTAGGGTATGTATCATTTCAAACCACAGTGATTCTATTCTAACAGGGAACTTGCAGTGTGAATATATGCGTAAACAATAAAAACAAATACAATAACATGTCAATGTCATAATATAATGTCATATATCATATGTCAGGTGATGATTAACAAAGTAAACATGGTAATAACATGGAATAGCATAACATATAATTATCATTTACTTGCATAACATTTTTAATTACTAAACACTTGTCATCAATTCACTATTTCATAAGTAGGAATGTCAGAGTGAGAAAGACTCACCTTTTCAAGCTGGAGTTAGCAAATCAACTGCACGAATAGATTCCAAAAAGCACGATATGGCAAGACACAGCACGACTTGATTCAAATGAGAGAGAGAGCCAAGATATTATCTTGTATGCAACAACCAAAACAAGACAATGTATACATGAATATATAACACAAAACATAATCGAAATGAATTGAGATAAAAAGCAACAAAGGACAAAATAGTTAGACATTGCTTTAACCATTAAAAAGCTCGACCAAGAGGACCCTTATGCTCGGCTAAATATGTGTTAAGCTCGGTTATGGCATCACAAAATAGCATGGCAACATGAGTGTGAAGAGGGTAAGAGTGCTACACATGAAGCATATAAAGGGACCAGGCAAATAGAGTGGAGATGTTCAACATTTTGGCTCGGCTATGGGTAAGTGGGGCTCGGCCATAGGGGTTTTCAGATATGGACAGAGGTCATGTGGTAGCCAGAGATGATGTAGATCAGGTGATGGTGGTTCTAAGTGGTGGCCGAAGTGGTGGATGAAGGTGGTGAAGACATTGGCTCGGCTAAGGCAAGTTTTGTGGAATGTTTGCAATGATTTTGTGGTGATGCTTCATGTGAATGGTCATGGCCTGAATTTTTGTCAGAGGAGGGGCTAATGGCTATTGTAGATGGAGCAGGTGATGGTGGAGCTGATGGAGTGGAGTGCCAGGTCGAGCAAGGCTAGGTAGAAGAGGAAGACAAAAAAACAATGAAAAGAGGAGAAAAAGAATGAAGCCATTAGCATGTTTTTTTTCTTCTTTTTCTCTTTTCCGTGAGTTTTGACATGGATTAGAAGTATTTTTCATGTGAAAAGGAAGAGGAGTACGGCTATGCAAAGGAATGGACGGCCAAATGCAAAATGAAAGGGTAAAAGCAAATGAAGAGACAAGTAGATGAAAAGTCAATGGAAAATGAAAGGTCCAGTCTCTTGGAATTTCTTTTTCTTTTGATCCAAATAACCAAATAAATTTAAGTAAATAAAAATAAAACGATGAATAAAATAAAGTTAAAAATAAAATAAATAAATAATTTAAGGAAAAATAGAAAATAAATAAGAAAATAGCTTAATAATTGAAACTAGAATTTAAAAATTGTAAACAATATGCAAATAATATATGAAAATTATAACTACTTATAAAATGTTATAAAAATAAAATATATGCATAACATGATATGACAAACAAAAATAATATTTATATAAATTAAAATAAACAATTTTGTTAAATAAATCAATTTACATACAATATTGTAAAAAGCATAACTTTTACAATATTAATCGGATTTCAACGAATCGAAAAGCGGTATACTTGAATTTAATTTATTTTCATAATAGAAGATTAAAACTCAAAAATTAAAATTTCAAATTTCAAATTTAAAAGTCAAAGTTTGACCATATTGACCAAAATTCACATGTTCTGGAAAATATTCTATTTATTCATGTTTGGAATTATAATTCACATAAAAATCAAAATTTATATTTAAAATAACAATATGTATTCATTTTAATAAATAAAATAAAGTTTTTAAATCAGTAATTTCAATTAATTGAAATATACAATTAAAGTAATCACAAAATACAGGGTTGTTACACTCTCCCCACTCAAAACTTTTCGTCCCCGAAAAGGAATGAGGTACGAGAAAGCACAAAAAAAGATAGAATTAATTAGGATTAAGACAAGATGACAAGAAGATTGAAATTATACCTGATAACTATTGTTATAGGTAAGTTTAACAAGATGGATATGATCTTCTCAAGATTCCACCATAATCAAGCACACAAGCACGAAGAAGATCATCGAGAAATCTGATTCACTCCTTCCGTTTGATCGACGATCTATGGATGGCAAGTGGTACTCAGATTCAAAAATGAATACCAAAGGTTATTAAGATTATAGAAAGATTTCTAAATAGACGGGTATAAGCAACAGCCTCCCCATCCTGTAACAAGATAAGAGAAATAAGGACAACCAAAAGATAGTTTGAAAAACAAAATATGATAATTGAAACCATGAAAATTTCAACTTAAATTGATAATTAATTTTACATAAGTTAGATAAATCTTAACCATCTCTAATTTCATTATCTTATCATCAAATTATCTTAAATAAACAATCTCAATATGATGACCCGGAATTTCTAACAATTTAAATTTGAAATAGTAAATTGATTTTAAAATATTTAGAAGTTAAATTTAACTTGAATTCCAGATATCAATATTTACTTGATAATTAAATTATTGAATTATATAGTTTAAATATTGAATCATATAATTTGAAATTGGGTAAATTATTGAATCTGTGATTCTAAGCCTGTTTAAAATAATTTGAAGGCTTATAAAATCTATAATGATAATACTGAAGATAATAGAATGGTTGAAATTTAATTTAAAGGTCGTTTGTTCAATTTTAATAATATATCGTTTAAATTAGACTTTAAAAATAGCCTTCCGAGGCACAGTCTCGGAATTCGACGAAACCAGTTCCATTGGATCCGTAATAGTTAGTTATTATCGGATTTCAATTTTCGAAGCAATCAGAGTTATCGTTTGACCCTGGCAACTCGAAACGCTTAGATTTATTTTAATCGATTTAATTTAAAATCGATCGTTTAATTCTGTAACTCGCACGTACGTTCAAATTAGCCTCCGAAACACGTTCCATTATGATCGAAACACGGGTTAAACGTTATAAACGTCGGTCGGTATGTCTGATTCAGAGCTCGGTATTTCACGTTATGGGATCACGAGATATCTTCGTATTTAAATATATAAAATCAGGCTTACTCGGGAAGCTATTCCTAAACCTATTTTAAGTTTCCTTTCCCCTCTCTATTCTTAACAGATCGTCCTCAAATTTAAAATAAAAAAAGGGAAACAAATCTAATGGCCGAAGCCGACTCTACCTAATTTTTTTTCTTTTCAAATCATCGCGTCTTTGTTAATTTAAAAAAAAAGGGGATGGTAGACGCGAGTCGCGCAAGGGGAAGAGGGCGTGAAGGGAAGTCGCGAGCGAGCAGGTGGAAGTCGTGATGGAAGCGGCGACCGAAGGGCTTAGTCGCGGGGTGAGGGTTACTCACGTGGGTTCGAGGATGTCGCGTGATAGTAGTTGGAGGCGATTTGACTTCGACTGTGAACGGCGACAAGGCGTGAGCTAGGGCATCGCTGTAGTGATTTTGTGGATGCTCGATCGCGACTCGTATGGCGACAGCTCGAACAATCAAAGTCGAGCTTCAGGGAGGATGCTCTAGGGTTTGCCGTGACTTGGTGGGTTCGTGATGGTGGGGCTGCTGCGTTGATTTGGGGGCGGTATGCTGTGGGTTGTCAACGCGAAGTTGTGACGTGGGTTCGTCGCTTTGGTAAGGCAGCAAGGTAATTGCATTTAAGATTAAATTGATTTAAATAAATGAATAGATATAAATATGTAAATTTTTATTTTTGTTTTTACAGTAAGGAAATTTTCAATAGTTCTAAAAAAAAATTGTTTACCGATGATTAATTTATTAGTTAACCCGCTTAATTATTTTTAGATTGGTAAAAGGGAAAAATTAGGTTAAAAATTTAGATTTATTTGGTTGAATTAAATCATTAGTTAAAATTAAACTATTAAACATTGGTTAATTGTTTGCTTAAATCGAATATTGATAAGTGGTATAAATATTATATAAGGTCCAAAATTGAAGGAAACAAATCGAGATCAGATTTGGATTTGCAAAACCGAAGGTGAGTAAATCTCATGCTTTTGGATTTCTATTTAAATTTTACTGATTAAATTTAAATATTTGGTTGAATTATTGAATTGATGTGCACTGTGAATTGATGATGTGACCTTGGTTTGGATGATTCTCGAGTTAGTTGTGGATTGACTCGAACATTGGGGTTTAAGTTATTTAAACTTAACTCATGATTAAGAAACTGTTTTATTTTTAAGTTAATAACAGCTTAATGAATTGTGATTCATTAAAATGGTAAAGTAATTAAACAAATAATTAATTAATTCAATTAAGTAATTAATTTGGGTTAATGAATCTAGTAATTAATGGTTGGACTTAATTGATTAATTATGTTTAAGTTAATTAGTCAAGTGTAAGTAATTCAGAATAATCGTTGGATGGTTTGGTAAACGAATACTTAACGTAATTAGTAAAATATAAGGGGAAATAATTAATTAATATAATTAACGATGTAATTGAAGATTGATTAAGTAAGATGAATTAATCAGTAATAAGTGACTTATGGGAAGTTAATTAGTATAAGGAATGGAGAATTATTGTAATTAAATAATTAATTTATTCATGAAGTAATTAAGATTTCTTAATGATATTGGTTGAGACTGATTTATTAATTAATGTAACAACCCTGTATTTTGTGATTTTTTTTTGTATATTTTAATTATTTTAATTGAATTTTTGATTTAAAAACTTATTTTATTTATTTTGAATGATAAACTTTAGTTTTGATATGAATTATCATTCCAAAGCATGACTAAAAAGAATATTTTTCAAAAAGTGAATTTTTGGTCAAAATAGTCAAACTTTGACTTATAATTTAAATTTTTAAAAGTTTGAAAATTTAAATTTTATATTTTATTATGAAAGTACATAAAATTTTAAGAACACTGCTTTTTGTTTCGTTGGAAACGGATTTAAATTGTGAAAGTTATGTATATTTCAATATTGTGTGTACATTGAATTATTTAACAATTTTCTTTATGTTAAAATTTATAAATTATATTTTTAATTATCAAATAATGTTCTAATATGTGTTATATGACATGTTAGATATATATTTTTTTTTTAAAACATTTTTTTTGTGATGTTATAATTTTTCCAAAGTTTACCGTGTTGATTTCTTTTTTTGGCTGTTTTTTTATTTTCTGCTATTTTCTTCATTAAAATTTTATTTAAATTTTATTTTATATATTTATTTTATGAATTCATTTTTATTTTGTGTACTTATCTTTATTTATAAATATTTTTCAAGTATATAAAAATTTTCCAAAGTGCATTGAATTTATTTCTAATTTAAAAGTCTACTTCGCAATTTTAAGCCATTTTCTTAATTTAAATTCTATTTAATCAAAATTTATTTATTTATTTTATTTTAGAAATGAAAAATAAATTATTTTATTTCAAAATTTTGCTTTAGAAATTTTTTAAAATGAAGTAGATATTTTTCCAAAGCCATCGATGTTTTAATTATAATTTTTGAACCATGTTTTCAATTTTTAAGCAATTTCCTTAATTCTTTTTATATTTTCTTTAAATTTAATTATATTGTAACGACCCGAAATTTTCAGAAGCCGAAAATTCCAGATTGTTATGAAAAGGAAGAAAGAGATAGAAGAAGAAGAACAGAAACACCCAACATCTCACATTCGCAGCGGATAAAATATAATAAATAATAACAGTTTACAAAAGAATATTATAACTGTCGGTTACATTTCATATACATCAGAGTTTCACATAATATACAGTCACTGAATATTTACAATTATCATGACTCAGATTAACAATAATATAATTACAGCGGATATACTCTATACGATATTGCCACCAGCTCGCCTCCTGAGCTCCAGAACGTCCTAACCTGAAAATCTGTAATACTCGGTCTGACCCGAGCATTACACCAAAGTAACACCCGGGTACCAAAGCATACAACTTATATAGAACCCGGGTAACTCAAACCAATTTTACAAGACCACAATATGTTATAGACATAACTTCTTTCACACATGAGTTTTCTAAATACCAAAGATTTAGATTTGAAATGGTCAAATTCCCCCAAATCACCTTAATCCAACTTATAGATTTTACATATCAATCCATAAATATTCGAAGTGGTTTCGGGTATTTCCCAATACCCGACCCCGGTCTCTTTGAACTCATGTCATCCTAACCCAAGTTATCCAAATCAAATTCACAACATTTCATATCAGAGATATCAACTCATTCAAAGCATCCAATGCCATTCAATCACCCATATACGAAGCTTAATCGCAGACAAGCCTATTCAATTGATTCTAAATTGAATTTCCAAGCTCAATTGCCTAGGTTTCTTCATTACTTAATTCCCAAACCAATTAATTAATCATCTCTTCCATATTCACTCATCTTAATTAATCACCCTGGATTAATTATCTTTCAATTTCATTTAAGTAGTTATCTTTAATTGATTTAGTCTTAATTAATCAAATTTTAATTACATCGATTATTATATAAATTAATAATTTCCAATTATATTTTAATTTATTCTAATCCAAATCAATTACTTTAATTCAACCACCATATTAATCATTCTCGATCAATCTCAATCTGTAATTATCTACTTTTTATTTACTTCATTAAATAAATAAATTATTCCTCAATTAACTATTTTAATTAATCTCTTGATTAATTTCACAAAGTAATTATATTTTATTAATTACATTAAGTAATTACATATCAACCATCGATTGATTGTCCTAAATTAATTTAACATAATCTTTAATTACTAAATTAATTAGCGCAATCATTATTTATTGAATTAATTCATTATCCATTCAAATTATTCTACCTATTTAATGAATCACCAATCATTAAACCCTTATTAACTCGAGAATAAAACAAAACCAAAGTCACAGACCATTGGCACACATTCAATCAACTCAATCAATCAGCCAATTATTTAAATTTAACCATTTAAATCTAAAATAAAAAAATCAAACAGAGTGAGGTTTTACTCACCTTTGCCTTTGCTGTTTGCAATTTATTCCAAACTGGCTTGTTCCATGATTTTAAACCTTGAATAAACATTTACAGCTTTATTAATATTCGAAATAGATCGTACCATTAATTTTCCATTTGATAAATTTAATTAGCTAACGATTTAATTAGTTTTTTTTCTCTGTTATATATACATATATAAAATAGGTAAATAAATAAATAACAGAAAAAAAACAAAAAAAACAATACCTACTGCCACGACGAATCGCCCGCAACCTACCGAACCACATGGCCGTCGTCATCACGCAGTAGCCATCGGGATAACCCACTGTCGATTACCCCTGCTAGAATGCACGGCCTTGCTTTCGCGCGAGTCACGAGAGCCCCCCACCTTGCGGCATGCTTCTAGACAAACGAAACCCTAGCTCGTTCCATAGATTCTTGCCGCCGCTCCCTTGCCGCCCAGTGCGACGCCTTTCCCTCGAGACCCACCTCCTCACTCGAGAGCAACAAACCCGAGTGCAAATTCCAGTCATCTGAAGAGAGGTGAAAATGAATTTGAGTTCCGCCCTAGGTTTTAATTTCGATGTCACTCGCTCGTTCTTGGTTTCTTTCGAACGATAGAGAGGCCATTTTCCAATTTGGGAATGAATTGAGGAGGAAGGGGAGTTCGCTTAGAAGAATGAAAGAAACCATTATTTCTACGGATTCGATATATTTTTTTTGTTTATTATTGTCTGCTTTGAAATAAAGGAAGAGATGGGAATAAGTTATCGATTTTGGGGAGGCTTCCAGCATACGCTCGATTTGTTAATATAAATATCTCTGACAGGTTGACTTTAAATATTATATTATAAAACTTCCAAACCGTCCCGTTAATTGCTATTAAATTTTCGAACTCCTCTTAAGGAATGCCGCTAGACGATTCTAAAGCTTTAGCCGTATTTCGAACAAGATGGAACGCGTTTCGAAAGTTAATTTAATCGTATGTGCGAGTTATAAAAGAAAACGATTAAATTTCAATTAAATCGATTAAAATAGTTCTAAGCATATTGAGCTGCCAGGGTCAAATGAAAAATTCCGATTGCTACGAAAATTGAAATCCGATAATAACTAACTATTACGGATCCAATGGAACTGGTTTCGTCGAATTCCGAGACTGTGCCTCGGAAGGCTATTTTTAAATTCCATTTTAAACGATATATTATTAAAATTGAACAAATTACTTTTAAATTAAATTTCAATTATCCTATTATCTTCAGTATCATTGTTATAAATTTTATAAGCCTTCAAATTATTTTAAACAGGCTTAGAATCTCAGATTCAACAATTTACCCAATCTCAATTATTAAATTCAATATTTAAACTATACAATTCAATGGTTTCTGTAACGACCCCGGATTTTTATGAATTTAAATTGATAATTAAAAGAAATTTTGAATAAAAATTATAAAATTAAATATAAATGGAAGCGAGTTTCCTCGACTCAAATAGAAAATATGTAGAGTCATATGGATTTGAAAATTTGTATATATGTGAATATATATGTATATATTGGATTTTAAATAAATTCTTAAATAAGTGATTTTGAAAAAAATAAATAATATACTTTGGACACAAGTATAGAAATAAATAAATAAAATTGATTTAAAATTTTATAAATGATGATAATTTGAGTTATATAAAATATATGTGTATATAGAGAAATATAAAACAATAATTTTTAGAGCAAAATTTATGATAAATATTTAAACTAAAAATAGAAGTAAAAAAAAAGAATAAGTAAAAGAGATAAGAATAAAACATAAAGTACATAAACAATTAAAGCTTTCATCTCAAACAAACACATATATATAAACTGTACATACATAATAGAATAACATAAATATGTACACTTAAAACAAAACCAAAGCAAAACATTAGTATAAAAATAAAATAATATATGTATGTACTTTGGGAAACTATGATTGTAAATATAAAATAAATCTTATAAAAATGTACATAAGTTTGAAATAATTTTAAGTAAATTAAGTATTTAATAATATAAGTTTAAAAATAAAGGAAAGGTAAGATTTTAAAACTTTGTTTAAGTATAAAAGTGTGTTTATACTTGAGTAAATTTTATAAACAAATAACTATAACTAAGGCATAATAAATAAAGTAACTAGATACAATGTAAAATATGAAACAAGTCAATATAACAAAGAAAAAGCAAATAAAAAAAATAAGCAGCCTATATCTTCAAGTACTGAAGCAAAGGACAGCAAGTATATGTTTGAGTATATAAACATAAAGTAAAAGCAAACAAGTACATAATGTTATATCTCTAGCCCATGACTGAAATCATCAGCCTCCAACCTCACTATCAAATCTCTACCTAGTTTGTACAGAAGGAAGAAAAATAATATCACATTGTACAAATAAAATATCAGCCTGCATACTTCTCTTTATATACATCAAACCTCCAGTAAAGTTTCAACTCAAATTACAAGCAAGCAAAGATCAAACTTCAGAGTTCGTGAAAACAGAAAAAAATCTGGTCCTCTGTTCATCATCATAAACACTGTGAGCAAACTTCCATCTTTAAACTTAATCTGTTTATATATAGGTTTGCATGTTAACAGGTTTCTCTGTTTCAATATCCTGTGAGTAACTTCATATATAATATTTTAAGGTTCAATTTAGTTGTATGGTAAAATCTGAGACTTTGTTGATTGGGTGAGATATACATATACATATATATATATATATATATATATATATATATATATATATTGGTGAATAAACCTGTACATATAAATACAGGAACCTTAGAATATAAATTGGAACTGGGAGTGCTCATATATGTTTACTCTTTGATACTCTGAAAACAAAGTTTGATTTCAAAAAAAAATCATTTCTTCCCAAACTATTAAATATTTGGACTTGAGATCAAAATAGCTATTGTTTGTTTAACCCTGAACTAAATTTTAAAAATAAATTTAAATTAAAATCACTTGGTATCACCTCTGGAAAGAGATATTTTTGAGCACAACTTCAAATTGATCAAAATTTGAATCTTGAAATTTTCGAATTCAGATACTTAGCTTGAATCTTCACTGGAAGACGTGAATTTTAAAGTTCATATCATAATTTTTAGCGATCTAGTTTGTGAGTAGTTTGGGTTCGTTCGAATTTTGCATTTCGAGTCGCCGAGGTCGGTCTAGTTGATCAGAGGGGTCGGGTTTTTTTGTGGAGATGGAGGAGCCTATGGAGTTGCCAGGAAAAATAGTCGGGGATGCCAACGAGGGCAGTGGCGACAGCGGCGAACGATTTGTGTTTGTAAACCTAGTTTTGCCAAGGCTTTGAAATTTGATTCGTTCATCGTCCACAGTGCATCGAGTTGCACGAGACTGGGGGTGATGGAGGCTGGGGTGTAGATGAGGCGGTGGCCGGAGTTGCACGAACTCCAGTGGTTGAGGCGTCGAACACGAGACGTTGACGGGCTTCGAGAAGAAGTCCTGTACTTGTTCCAGGTTTTTGGCATTCAACTCGATTTCGATTTTCGTGTGAAGGAGGGAGATTTGGTGGGTTGGAGTGTATGAATGGATAATCGTGGTCGTGTAGATGATCGTGGTGATGGTCAGAACGTCGCACGGCGACCGTGCAAGTGCACGGTGCATCTTCTTGTACCTGGAGATGTTGTTTGGGTAGAAGCAGCGTTTCAGTGGGTTTTTACCCGAAGTGGTACTCGAGTAAATCGAGTAAGTGACTCGAAGCAAATCGAGTCTGGGCTCGAGTAAAAGTTGTTGCAGGTTTTTCTTTTTTAACCTGAAACTGTTTGGTTTGCAAATTTTAAAACCAAATTTAAATTTTAAACCAAGATTTTTAAAAGCTGAGTTCAAATTGAAATGTTAATATAAATTCAAGTTGAAGGTAGAGTTTAGTTTAAACATAAATAAGTTTTAAATTCAAATTGTTTTAATAACTTAAAAGCAATTCAATATATATTAAAGAAATTTGAAATGGAGTTGAAATTTTAAATGAAAAATTTAAGCAAGTTGAAACTAAAAGTTTAAATTTAAATTTAAATCTGAATTAAAGATAATTTGAATCCTAGTCTGAAATCAAAGAAGTTTTAATATTTAAATTGTTTAAATTTGATTTGTGATGATAATTAAAACATTAGTAGAAAATGTTTTAAAATTGAATTAGTAAAGATAAAATGATATGCACTCATTAAATTAGTTCAAGTGAATAATTGATTAATTTATTTAAATCAAGAAATTAAGATTTGAGTTAAATTAATTAAGGTAAATAAATTTGTAAATAAGATTTATTAATTTAATAAAGAGTTGTCTTTTAAACAAATAATTAAGGTTATTTAATCAAGTAATTAAGATTTATTAAGTTACAGTTTAGAACTTAATTAATTAAATAATTAGTGATTAAACATATGATTTTAAAGGTTAATTAAATGATGATTAACAATAGTTAAATTGAGTTTAATTACTTAAGAATAGTAATTAAATAATTATGAATAGTTAATGAGGATCATTTACTTGAAATTTATTTTGATAATAAATGTGAGAAGAATTATTCATAGAAATTTAATCTGATTTAATTAATCAGATAATTAAATTAATCCTATTTATGCATGTTTGGATTATATTGGATGTTAAACTGTTTGATATCCCTGTTATATGATGCTTTATGATTATCCTGATTTGTGTTGTGATCTATGATGAAATTTATTATCTGTGATATATATATATATGTCTGCGAATCTGTGTATGAAAGATTAGCGTTATAAATTTATATCGCTTATCGAATATATTGTTGTATTTGATCTGTGATGATTGAATGATGTTGCACTATTGTGTTAAACCCCTGGACCATACCATACACACACAATTATGGATTTCACGAGGAAATCGATTAAGTCGCAGATTTTTGAAATAGTTAAGTTTGAATTTTTAAATTCAAATGTTTTGAAATGGAATCGGAATAAATGTGAAAAGCTTTTAGAATGAAATTTCAAAATAAAATTTATTGTTTTTAAATTACTTGATTAAGTTTTGGAATTTAAATAATTTGATTTAAATTTGAATTCAAAAGTAGAAATTAAATTCTATAATTTGAAACTAAGGATTTATGATATTATACTAGTCATTATGAGTTAAATCATTTTTAAAGTATTATTTTTGAGAATTTGAATTTAACCCAAGGATTTCAACTCGTATAAATGAATCAGATTTCCAAAATGAAAACTATTGTTTTCAAATGATAAACACTTTTAGATAAGAACTGAGATTTCAGTTAATTAGGGGAATTTCAAAATTGAATAGAGAAATGATTTTCCTAAGTTATGAATGAATTCTTTTTGAAAGCTATGAATTAAATCTGTTTACTTTTAACAGATTTAAATTGATGATTTGTTTAAATCAAATTGAAATGAAATTGTTTTGAAGGCTATAAGTTAAATCTTTGGTTTAAAGATTTAACGAGTTAATCAAATTGAAATGAAAATTGATTTGGAAAATCTGTGAATGAATCTTTTGTTTAAAAGATTAAAATGTGAAAATTGTTTAAAACCGTTAAAGGTTGTGAAAAATGAATCTTTTTGTTTAAAGATTAAAAATGGTAATTTGTTAAGCCATTTGAAGAAAGTTTTGAATTATTAAGTTGTGACTTAATTGGAATCCCATTATCCATTTGTTTTTGAAATATCGTGCTCACTATTCGGTTTAGCCGGGAAAGGACCTTTGTGTCGTATAACCCATTCCGAATATGTGATACGTCGTTATGGATAGCATTTGAAGACCGGTGATGAAGACCGGGTATTTGCGAAAGCGATAGGATGACCTATCGATTGTTTCTGCACCGAGTCGCGCCGGTATAGAAACTCCCTAAGTGATGGGAAATCCGATCGGGATTGTGAATATCCGGATTGCAAGGACTTCTTTGTAAGTGCCTTCGGTTTTGTTCGAGCCCGGAACAGACTTGTATGGATTGTATGTCTGACATTACAAATTGAGATATAAAGCCGATTTCTTTCAAATATATTTCCTTTGGTGGCGGAGAATTTATTCTCTTAGCTTAACACCCTTCTCTGAGACGTACGAGCTCAGAGGTTATGTAGTTGAATGTTATCAGCGATATATTCCCAATTTGGTAATGTGACATACTGAGTGTTGCTGTGAAATGATCATTGTGTTGATTATTTGTGATAGGATCATTTGTTTGATCGTCTATCCTGGTGATCATTTCTATGATCATTTGTTGACCCAAAGCATAGCTTTTGTATAAAGTATGTTTTTGTGGACGTGACTTCGTCGAGCCTCACATCTCGGGAATGGTCAAAACAGGAAAGAAGCAGCAAGGTTATGAGGGGTAGCGCCCTTTAGGATATGTGCATTTCCTTCTGGAAAAGGGTGGTATCATGGTATGGAGCCCAGATGCTTACTCATGTTGAAAACACTTTGTTATGATTGTGTGAATTGATTACGAGCGCTCGGTTGAAAGGTCCCAAAGGACCGGGGATGGCATATTCGGTCAGTTGTTACTCAGTTAGGGGTAACCCAGCCTTGTGTTGGTAGAGATCCGGTTTGGTTCTTGGGAATGTCCATCCAGAGGCATTTTCATGTGGCAATGGGAAGTTCCTTGGCCTGATCATTCGTTGGAAATCCAAAGAAACAATACGAGACTTGTACGGTATTAGTTGTAGAACCTGCCATTTACTTATGGTGGCGCCCCACTGTTTAGATGGTAGCTATAGTAGGCATACGATAATGGTCGTATGTTGGCTAAGATTTATATTCTACTTTCGAAATGAATTTTTCCTACACTATGCACTAGTAATAATATCAAATGTTTCTTTTTAATGCGTATCAAGCATCTTTGACTATCATAAGGAGAAATCTCCTCCGATTCTGCTTTTGCATTGTGTGTGCGTGCGGGAGGCCTTATGGTAGTCTCATTTTTTAAAAAGCATTGCGAATTGACTTTGAAAATCCTTTGTTGAATGTTTTAAAAGATAAACTGTTTGTTGCTCACACCAGTCCCACGACTGATCCGGAGTTTATTGTTTCTTTCCTAAACTCTGGGTGCTCATTTTTTTCTACACGAGCAGTCTAGAGTTGGGTTTTTCAGATAGTTAGATTTAGTAGATTATCTGGAGTTAGTTCAGTCTTTGGATCGCACCAGTCTTGCCTAGCTTGGTGCATTGTTATGGGGAGTTCGAGCTATTGCTGGATTGATTATTGGAAATAGAGTTGCAGTTCTCGGAGTTCTTCCTTGAAGACTATTAGAGTTATTTGTTCCGTATGCTAGATGTTGTCATCTATTTTCTTTTCCGCTGCTATTTTATTGTATCATATCTCTGATGTATATTGATATCTATTGGATCATCTGTTGTATCAGATATTGTATCAAAGCAGTATATCAATGTATTATTCTTTTATTCCGCTGTGTTGTTCACTTAATGATTGTTATAAGCTCCGGCGAATCGGATTTGAACGGTCGAATCTATGGCATTCGAATACGATATGAAGTATGGATGTCGATTTTTGAGCGGGCAAAAAAACCGACTCGTTACAGTTTCATTATCAAGTAAATATTGATATCTTGAATTCAAGTTAAAATTAACTTTTAAATATTTTAAAATCAATTAATTATTCCAATTTAATTCGTTAAAATTCCCGGGTCGTCACATTCCTCCCCCCTTAAAAGAATTTCGTCCCCGAAATTTCTAGCTAGGAAGAATGGACCAATACCCGTTTACCTTTTCTCCAAATCTCACAATTCAACTTCCTACCAACTATCCTTTATTAAAGACCCACTATCACCTTAACCAACTTCCCAAAACCTCCTATAGTTTCAAACAATAACCTTTTGCTCAATCATTTAAATTTCAATTTAAAACCAATTCTGAATTATCAAAATTTTCTCAAAATTTTTCTAACTCTCTAGATTTCCGAAATTTTTTGCCAGCGTCTCCTTTGCGCGGCTAGCTCGATACAACTACAAAAGGCCTCTACAGGCTCCCAATTTCCAAAAAAGAAAACAGAAAGCCAAGTGGCTAGATCAAAAACCCAATCCAATTCATACAGAATTTAAAATACATACCTTTTTGTCGGGCAATTCACATTTATCTTTTGGAATCAAATCCAACTTCCTTTTCCCTTTTTAATACCTGCATATCTTGTTTAGCAACCATATTCAATCGTAACTTACAAATCGGTTTTTACATTCTCTTATATAGGTTTCCATATCCATTTCTATTCAAACTAGTTTTCCCCACTTTTATACGAATTCAATTTATTTTAAATTTTAAATGTTGAATTTAATCTTTTATGTATATCTGATTCATATTAGTTTCATTTACTAGTTTACTTTAATTCCCAATTTGAAATTGTTTTGTCGTTAACCAGTTTTATTTATTTTCAAAAATTTTCTAACTCGCAAAATTTTCGGAAAATTTTGGCAGAGTCTCCCTTGTACGGAGGAGCTTTTGCAATTTGACAAGAGATATAAATATATATACATCGACCCACCCGGTCGGAAAAAGCAAAAACAGTTCATATTTCCTATTTTTATTGCGTAGGCGTACCTTATTTAGCATTTTAAGCAAGTAGCGGATTAATTTTAGCAAATAGCGCAATCCAAATCCAGCCAAACGGCCTTCAGGTACCTGTACTTACTCAATTTAAATATGTAAGTGCCAAATATAGAAAATTTATTAGTATTTCACTTATTTCCAATAGCTATACACAAGCATTTCGAAAGCAACAAACACCAAACGCTTACCATAAGCGATTTATATAACTTTAAATATTATTCAATTGCTTTCTACTAATTCGTAAGCCGTTTCATTCAGTTTCAATGGTTTGCAACTCAATTTCTTACATCCAATTGGTTTTTAATCCAAACAAGCTCATATTCACTTCAAATGGTTCAAAACCAATTTTATTTAATCTCTATCGGCTCATAGAATTTTAATTACTTTTGTTTACGCCAAACGACAATTATTTTAATGCAAATTCGACAATATTCACTTAATAGAGTATCTATTTTAGTTTATAACTACTTCAAATTAATTTCAACTCATTCTGAATTTAATTTCATTTCATTTCTAATTTATTCACCCACCATTCATTAGCTCGACACATTTCATTCTAGTATACTACTAGCCATTCCCAAATTAATTCAATCCAAGCTTTTATTTAATGGGCTTTCACTCTTATTCGAAGCCAAGCTTCCATAAATTTTATACTTAAGTTAATTTGCTTTAATCAATTTCCCTTAAATTTAGTTAGCCCATCAATTTTAAATTTTAATTTTAAATTCACCTTCTCAATTTCCAAAATAATATCCAAGCACATACTTAACGCATTTATACTTCAAATTAATATGCCACCGAACTTAGTTCAGTCTGATAATCCAATTCCAATCACAACTTTGATTTAGTTTTTTATTCAATCAGACTTCATTCATTTATCATTTAATTCAATTAACTCATTTTAAATTTTAAATTTTAAATTTACTTACTTCATTTTCGAATTTATTTTATTAATACAAAGTCATTCTCAATTTATTTCTATTCATTTGGGTATTGTTTGCAACCTAACCATTTCTATTTTAATTCAATTTCATCTCACTTGACAATACTTCCATTATATCTAATTTACCTGCAAATATTATTTGTAACATTCTTGAATTTTATTTGTAATTCAAACCATCATTATTTCGATCAAACTCTATTTATTTTAATTTTATAACATCTCTTCTTATTTAATTCATTATCAAATCTATGTCGAATTCTATTTAAAATTCGAATTCAATTCCAAACTCCATTATTAATTTACAATCCATTTTTTTTTACCCGAGTTAAATTTTATTAACGTACTCAATCAAACAATTATTTAACCAATTAGCTTACTTCCAATTTTTATTACAAAAATCACTTTATGAAAGTCTCTTGAGTGCCAAAATTTTTCATAATTCCGGTTTGGATTCTCCTTTATTTTTCCAAAATTCTAACACTTTTATTTTAAAATTTTAGAAATACCTTTAAATTCACATAATATTATTAAAATAGTTCTTTATAAAAATATTTCTTATAGCTCGATGTCTCAACCAGTCCATCCTTATTCTCACAGAAATTCAGTCATACGTTGATCAGGCATAGGACTGAAAATCTATAAGTACTTGGTAAACCCGTTTTCAACATCCAGTGAAAATACTTGGAAAATAATTTTATTGAAAATATAGAAAACAGTTTTTTGAAAATAGTGTAAATATCTTTGGTGACAATGCTCTGAAAATCATCACCCCCATCCATGGTCACAGTTACATACCAGGGTTACGTTGCCGTCACAGCAAAAGTCCATGTAACTGCAGGCTCTCCGCGGCCTCTCAATTACGCCATGGATCCCACACAACAGATCACAGTTACATACAGGGTTACGTTGCCGTCACAGCAAAAGTCCATGTAACTGTAGGCTCTCCGCGGCCTCTGATTTTGTTGTCGAAATGAAACTTCTCCACTCCTACATACGTCGCAGTCTACCGATATAAAATCAAACGCAGACTGTTGGCTCTCAGCGGCACACACGACTTTCACTATGTTATACCATAGGTCGCAGTCTACTGATATAAAATCAGACGCAGGCCGTTGGCTCTCAGCGGCACACACGACTTCCGCTATGGTATACACTACTCATAATCCTCAGGAACTAGTTTTGTCCGGACTCCTCACAGGATCAACTTTAGAACCCCCCTAGGGCTCAAGGTAGCACCACCCAGTGGCACTCCTGAGAAGTTCATTTCAAGGGAGCACCTTTTTCCCCAGAGCCATCATCAAAATATTTTATACTATACACATATAGTATCTTCAAATCATACACCTAGTATGATCTCATACAAAGCTTATTTATACAAAATCGATTATCCCAAAATCGATAATTCTCAAACCAGGCTTTCCAAATTCAATATTGATTTTACCTAAAAATCAAAAGCCTCTCCAAATCCAAAGGTTCTCAAAACCTTTTTTTTCAAAATCCTCATAAGTTCCTTTATATATATATATATATATATATATATATAAATATATATAATTTTTAAAACTTTGGATCTTTTCAAACTTGTATAAAACTCCCTCTATACTTCAAACATCTTCAAAATCATTTTTCTTCTAGCAATAAATTCAACAAGGTGAGATTTATCTCATATAACAAAGATATACAACTTTATTTATTCAAAACCAAATATTCAAATTTGACTTCTCTTTCCAATATCAATTTCCTTTCTATTCACACTTCCTTAAATTTCCATTCACTTATTTACAATTGCCTTAATCCCCATTTGGATTATCACTTCAATTCTTATCTCAGTTGGGTATTTAACCAATAACAGTTTGAACTCCGACCAGTTTATTTAGAAAATAGCTTGAAAATTTTAAAAATAGATAAGTAGTTGAAAAATAATTATTAGTTTGCAAAATAGCTATTAACATAGTTAACTAATTGTAAAATAGTTGAGAAATGGTTAAATAGTTTCAAACATTGTAGATAATTGCAAAATGGTTGTAAAATAGAAATTAGTTTGTGAAATAGTTGAAAATAGGAATTAGTTTAGAAAACAGTTGAAAAATGGTTAAATAACTCCAAACCATAAAATAATTTGGCTTTAAGAAAGAAAGGTTGTATATATTTAATAGCTTAGAAAAATAAGTTTATATCAAAACAATTTATATTAAAAACAATCAAGAGTCCAACTGTTCACTCCCCCAACAATTCAATTTAAATCTCCATTTGAATTGACCCAATTCCAATTCAAATAACTCCAAATTCCATTGGACTTGATTAATTCCCAATTCAAGTTGAATCAATCTTGATTCCTTTCCTAATTTAAATCAAATTCTAGTTGATTTTAATCCTATTCAATTTTAAATTTGAATTATTGTCAATTTAATTTCAGAATCCAAATCACTTCAATTTAATCCAATCCAATTTCCCATTTAAAAATTTTAAACTTAGACATCTTCAATCACCAATCCAATTACTTCAAACCAAATTCAATTTTAAACTAATTCAATTAAATCTTGAATTTAAACTATCTCGAATTATAGAAATTCGAGCTAAATTCTCAAAGGTTGGTTTAACTCTTTAAACCAAATTAACCTTTAAATCAAAGTGTTCAATCATTTTAATTTCTGAGCCCAATTTCTCAAAATTCTCATTTTAAATTATTTTTACTTATGTATTTCAAGATTCAATACAATTTTATTTTAAAATTTTAATTTATTATTCAATCTAATTTTCCAGTTTGAAGCCAGTTCTTAACAAGTTTATTTTACAATTCAATTATTCAAACTTATTTTATTTATACAATTCCATTCTCAATTTAAAGATTTTTATTAACAATAGGATGATAACATCCAATTTATTTGAAAACGTCCCTCCATTTTCAATTTTTAAATCTCAAACCGTTTGAGATCACACACATTCCCAATTCCAATCAACCATTTATCTTTCCAAGTTAAGTTCCAATTTAGTTAATCCAATCAACCTTACAAAATTTGAATTCCCACTTCAAATTTCAAAATTCTTTCCCTCTTATAAGTTCAAACTTATATCACTTTGGGTTTTTACATCGCTTCAGAGAAAAATCAAAACTCAACCTCTTAGAGTTTATTTCAAATTATCTTTGATATCATGTATATCCATACATACATACATGTTTATCTCTTGTCCCTCTCAGCCATGTTTTATAATTTTAAACCACCCTTGGTTTTTAATTCAAATCAAATTTTCAAACAACCAATTATTTTCAACAAGTCCTAGTTATCCAAATATACTTATTTATTATTACTTTGAAACAAAATTTCAAATTCCGGGACCAGATTTAGAATTTCATTTTTAATCAATTTTAATTTGGTTGTATTTCTATTTCTACTTAATTTAATTCCATTTCAAGACTTCAGTTTGGTTGTATTATATTACTTCTAAATTTTAAATTTCAATAATTAACAACCATTCACCTTAATATTTATTAGAAGGAAATATCGCTGTATATATCAAAATATACTTTATATATAAAATCATTTAAAATCTTTATATAAGAAATTAACAAGTACGCGCTCAGATATATATACTCAACTCATTCTAGAGTACTACAGACTCTATTAAATGAGTAATCCCCACCAAAGCCAAGGTTCTCGCTTAACCTTTCAGCTCTGATACCAACTGTAATGACCCGAAATTTTCAGAAGCCGAAAATTCCAGATTGTTATGAAAAAGAAGAAAGAGATAGAAGAAGAAGAACAGAAACACCCAACATCTCACATTCGCAGCGGATAAAATATAATAAATAATAACAGTTTACAAAAGAATATTATAACTGTCGGTTACATTTTATATACATCTGAGTTTCACATAATATACAGTCACTGAATATTTACAATTATCATGACTCAGATTAACAATAATATAATTACAGCGGATATACTCTATACGATATTGCCACCAGCTCGCCTCCTGAGCTCCAGAATGTCCTAACCTGAAAATCTGTAATACTCGGTCTGACCCGAGCATTACACCAAAGTAACACCCGGGTCAGGCTGGAAACCAGCGTGAGTAAACTCATCCAACATGGAATACCAAAGCATACAACTTATATAGAACCCGGGTAACTCAAACCAATTTTACAAGACCACAATATGTTATAGACATAACTTCTTTCACACATGAGTTTTCTAAATACCAAAGATTTAGATTTGAAATGGTCAAATTCCCCCAAATCACCTTAATCCAACTTATAGATTTTACATATCAATCCATAAATATTCGAAGTGGTTTCGGGTATTTCCCAATACCCGACCCCGGTCTCTTTGAACTCATGTCATCCTAATCCAAGTTATCCAAATCAAATTCACAACATTTCATATCAGAGATATCAACTCATTCAAAGCATCCAATGCCATTCAATCACCCATATACGAAGCTTAATCGCATACAAGCCTATTCAATTGATTCTAAATTGAATTTCCAAGCTCAATTGCTTAGGTTTCTTCATTACTTAATTTCCAAACCAATTAATTAATCATCTCTTCCATATTCACTCATCTTAATTAATCACCCTGGATTAATTATCTTTCAATTTCATTTAAGTAGTTATCTTTAATTGATTTAGTCTTAATTAATCAAATTTTAATTACATCGATTATTATATAAATTAATAATTTCCAATTATATTTTAATTTATTCTAATCCAAATCAATTACTTTAATTCAACCACCATATTAATCATTCTCGATCAATCTCAATCTGTAATTATCTACTTTTTATTTGCTTCATTAAATAAATAAATTATTCCTCAATTAACTATTTTAATTAATCTCTTGATTAATTTCACAAATTAATTATATTTTATTAATTACATTAAGTAATTACATATCAACCATCAATTGATTGTCCTAAATTAATTTAACTTAATCTTTAATTACTAAATTAATTAGCACAATCATTATTTATTGAATTAATTCATTATCTATTCAAATTATTCTACCTATTTAATGAATCACCAATCATTAAACCCTTATTAACTCGAGAATAAAACAAAACCAAAGTCACAGATCATTGGCACACATTCAATCAACTCAATCAATCAGCCAATTATTTAAATTTAACCATTTAAATCTAAAATAAAAAAATCAAACAGAGTGAGGTTTTACTCACCTTTGCCTTTGTTGTTTGCAATTTATTCCAAACTGGCTTGTTCCATGATTTTAAACCTTGAATAAACATTTACAGCTTTATTAATATTCGAAATAGATCGTACCATTAATTTTCCATTTGATAAATTTAATTAGCTAACGATTTAATTAGTTTTTTTTTCTCTGTTATATATACATATATAAAATAGGTAAATAAATAAATAATAGAAAAAAAAACAATACCTACTGCCACGACGAATCGCCCGCAACCTACCAAACCACATGGCCATCGTCATCACGCAGTAGCCATCGGGACAACCCACTGTCGATTACCACTGCTAGAACGCACGGCCTTGCTTTCGCGCGACTCACGAGAGCCCCCTACCTTGCAGCATGCTTCCAGACAAACGAAACCCTAGCTCGTTCCATAGATTCTTGTCGCCGCTCCCTTGCCGCCCAGTGCGACGCCTTTCCCTCGCGACCCACCTCCTTACTCGAGAGCAACAAACCCGAGTGCAAATTCCAGTCATCTGAAGAGAGGTGAAAATGAATTCGAGTTCCGGCCTAGGTTTTAATTTCGATGTCGCTCGCTCGTTCTTGGTTTCTATCGAACGATAGAGAGGCCATTTTCCAATTTGGGAATGAATTGAGGAGGAAGGGGAGTTCGCTTAGAAGAATGAAAGAAACCATTATTTCTACGGATTCGATAGATTTTTTTTGTTTATTATTGTCTGCTTTGAAATAAAGGAAGAGACGGGAATAAGTTATCGATTTTGGGGAGGCTTCCAGCATACGCTAGATTTGTTAATATAAATATCTCTGACAAGTTGACTTTAAATATTATATTATAAAACTTCCAAACCATCCCGTTAATTGCTATTAAATTTTCGAACTCCTCTTAAGGAATGCTGCTAGACGATTCTAAAGCTTTACCCGTATTCCGAACACGATGGAACGCGTTTCGGAAGTTAATTTAATCGTATGTGCGAGTTATAAAAGAAAACGATTAAATTTCAATTAAATCGATTAAAATAGTTCTAAGCATATTGAGCTGCCAGGGTCAAATGACAAATTCCGATTGCTACGAAAATTGAAATCCGATAATAACTAACTATTACGGATCCAATGGAACTGGTTTCGACGAATTCCGAGACTTTGCCTCGGAAGGCTATTTTTAAATTCCATTTTAAACGATATATTATTAAAATTGAACAAATTACTTTTAAATTAAATTTCAATTATCCTATTATCTTCAGTATCATCGTTATAAACTTTGTAAGCCTTCAAATTATTTTAAACAGGCTTAGAATCTCAGATTCAACAATTTACCCAATTTCAATTATTAAATTCAATATTTAAACTATACAATTCAATGGTTTCATTATCAAGTAAATATTGATATCTTGAATTCAAGTTAAAATTAACTTTTAAATATTTTAAAATCAATTAATTATTCCAATTTAATTCGTTAAAATTCCCGGGTCGTCACATATATATTTTTATTTTTTTTCACTTTGTTTCGGTTTTTAGATGTACTTGCTGAATTTTATTTTGTTTTATTTGATTTAAAAGAAAAGGAAGTATGGAAGGTTTTAAAAGCTAAGAAACGTAAAGTCGTTTCGCCGTTTCTTTTACCGTTTCTTTTTCAATCAATACATCAGTTATTTTGGCCATACCTTATACTATCTTCAGCTGACTTCTTTTTTTTCATTTTCACGTGAAAACATCTTCCTCATCTCATTTTCACGGCTAAAGAAAAATTGGTAATGGCTTCTCTATATTTTTCTACTTTTTCTCCTTCCTTTTTGCTTGTTTTTGCCTTGTTTTCTTTGTTTGTTTTACTCGGCCACCACTAGCTAGCCTTGGCCATCACCTCCACCACCTTCTCCTCTTCACCATCCACCACTTAACATCATCTCCTCCTCTTCCTCTAGTGGAAAACAATTTGAGAGTGGAGAGCCAAAGATTAATAGCATTGTTTTCATATATCATCACCTCCACCACCTTGTTTTCTAAGTTACTTGTACCTTTACTACAGTTCACTTGAGTTGGTTTACATTGTATAAGTATGTATGTCCTGACTCGAGTGTTTGTATTTTTATTTACGCTCGGGTCAGCCTGAGTTATTCACAGATTTGGATTTCCACTTTCTGGAGATTGTAATCGCTAGAGATTATCTGCTTGTCTAGTTATCCTTTCAGTCTGTTGGTCCTTTCCAGCTCTTGTATTAGTAGATTTCTATGTATTAAGACTTCTTTTGTACTTTATTTCTTCTGTTGTACCTTATGTAACTCCGATATATTTATATAGTAGCTTCATGAACTACTATCTCTTTTGCTTCCGTTGCACTATTACTACTCTGTGATCTGTGATATGTGATTTTATTTACTATATATTCTGAGATTTGCCAAATTTTAATTTACAACACGGTATTTTGAGCAATTCAATTCTGGCATGAGTGTCTACCTATACACTTATAATGGATGCGAATGGTTGAAAATACCGGGTCGTTACAGTTGGTATCAGAGCTTTGGTAGCTCTAGGCAAAACTCAGCATATGGAGTGAATGTATTTACAGAATCACTTTCATTCGAGTTTGAATCTCTTCCTTTTTGACTCAATTCCTTTGAATTTTGGAACATTCCCTACGGTTCCAAAATCCATTCGTGTCCTTCACTATTCATCTTCTTTTGACTCTTGAGTATTCCATAACTCCGCTTCGAATGATCTTTCTAGTGAGTCGGCGGTCACGCCTATTTCAAATTGAATTGAAAAAAGGGGAAACTCTCTTACAATTAGCATCGATTCACCAGAGATTTATGTCTATCCTTGGTTTAGATGCTAATATCTTTTGTTATCCCAAACTCTAACTCTTGAGATCGAATGTAGATTTAACCCAGAAAAATCCACATTGATCTTATTATTTAAGTCACGGTTGACCCAGTTAAGGTTGTCGTGATTTACTTAAGCTTATCCACCTCCCTATTTTGTTATCTAATCATCTTGTCTTTTGTTTCCAATCTATTCTTCCAAACATTTTGAATTGTACTTGTATATCTATGTTTTGTTTTATATATTCTGTTGTTTGAGTTGTTGATGTTGAGTTGGGTTTCTGATCGATTCGTCTGATCAACGCTATCGATAGGATTTCTAAAACACTCTGACAGAACAAACTGACACAATATTATTTTAAAATTTGGTTAATGAAATAAATTTTGATATATAAGTAAATTTATGGAACTTAATAAATTGATTTAAAATTGAGTATTTGAAATGATAATACTTAATTTATCATTTATTGTTCTATAAATGAATTTATAGATAGTTGTTTATAAATTGATTTGGGAACTGAAATGAATTTTGAACAAGAAATTAGAGAATTTAATTTCCGATGGTTTCAAACCTTGTGTTTAAAGTTTTAAAAGGTTATATTATTTAAAGTATTTTTGAATAGAAATTTGTTTTCAAAGAATTTTAAGTTTAAAATTTAGTGCTCTTCTCTTTATCGCTGGAAAATAACTACGTTGATGACTGCAGCATCATCGACATTTATTTTCGAGTTTCGAAGTGAAGAGACCGCTCTGTAGTCTTGCTACAGCTTTGTTTTGGGAAATTTAATTGATTTGAATTTCTAAAATATGACTTGATTTTAATATATATATAGATATATGATTGAAATTTGATTTGACATGTTATATATATATTATTACTTATCTCTAAATGGTTTGAAGAAATCGGAAATCTAATTCTTAAATTTTATTTTTAAAGAATAATTTCAATTAAAAAAGAAAGAAAATCAAAATTTTTGAATAAATGATTTAAACTTGAGATAATTGAATTGGAATGTTTTATTTGTATAATACTCAGTTGCATTCCAATATAACTTACCTTAATTTCAGAAGTTAACAATGTAATTGGATAATATACAATATAAAAAGATTTTATAAATGAAATTTGAGTGGTTATACTAAATGTTATACACTTAAATTTTAGTTATAAAATGATTAACAGAGGTAAATATAATAAAGGGCAATTGAATAACTTACAATAAAATAATGTTAAACGAACTAAGAATAAAAGAAAGAAGTTATAATAAGTGTAAGTATATTTAACATAAGTGATAAATATATTGAGCGGAATAAATTTAATTTAATTAGGAATAAAGAAGAATTAAATTTATTAAGAACATTGTGAGTGTAATAAATGATTATTTTTCAAACCCATGGTTTTAAAAATTGTTAATTTAAGATGATTGGATAATAAGATAATGAAATTTGGGATAGTTAAGATTTATTTAACTTGTGTAAAGATTTATTCTCTATTTAAGTTGAAATTTCCATGCTTTCAAATTTATGTCCTTATTTTGTTTTTCAAACTATTTTTTTTTTTGTTGTCCTCATCATCCTCATCTTGCTATAGACTGGTATAGGCATCTTTCTATAATCTTTCTGTTTAGAAATCTTTCCATAATCTTTGATAATCTGCACCTTGTTAAACTTACCTATAACAATAGTTATCGTGTATAATTTCATTCTCCTTGTCATCTTGTCCTAATCTTGTTTCACTCTATCTTTTTCTGTGCTTTCCCGTACCTCATTCCTTTTCGGGGACGAAAAGTTTTGAGTGGGGGAGAGTGTAACAACCCTGTATTTTGTGATTTTTTTTGTAAATTTTAATTATTTTAATTGAATTTTTGATTTAAAAACTTATTTTATTTATTTTGAATAATAAACTTTAGTTTTGATATGAATTATCATTCCAAAGCATGACTAAAAAATAAAAAAATTCAATAAGTGAATTTTTGGTCAAAATAGTCAAACTTTGACTTATAATTTAAATTTTTAAAAGTTTGAAAATTTAAATTTTATCTTTTATTATGAAATTACATAAAATTTTAAGAACACTTCTTTTTTTTCGTTGGAAACGGATTTAAATTGTCAAAGTTATGTATATTTCAATATTGTGTGTACATTGAATTATTTAACAATTTTCTTTATGTTAAATTTTATAAATTATATTTTTAGTTGTCAAATAATGTTCTAATATGTGTTATATGACATGTTAGATATATATATTTTTTTAAACATTTTTTTTGTGATGCTATAATTTTTCCAAAGTTTACCGTGTTGATTTCTTTTTTTGGCTGTTTTCTTATTTTCTGCTATTTTCTTCATTAAAATTTTATTTAAATTTATTTTTATATATTTATTTTGTGAATTCATTTTTATTTTGGGTACCTATCTTTATTTATAAATATTTTTCAAGTATATAAAAATTTTCCAAAGTGCATTGAATTTATTTCTGGTTTTAAAGTCTACTTTGCAATTTTAAGCCATTTTCTTAATTTAAATTCTATTTAATTAAACTTTAATTATTTATTTTATTTTATAAATGATAAATAAATTATTTTATTTCAAAATTTTTCTTTAGAATATTTTTGAAATGAAGTATATATTTTTCCAAAGCCATCGATGTTTTAATTATAATTTTTGAACCCTGTTTTCAATTTTTAAGCAATTTCCTTAATTCTTTTTATATTTTCTTTAAATTTAATTATATATTTTTATTTTTCTTCACTTTGTTTCGGTTTTTAGATGTACTTGCTGAATTTTATTTTATTTTATTTGATTTAAAAGAAAAGGAAGTATGGAAGGTTTTAAAAGCTAAGAAACGTAAAGTCGTTTCACCGTTTCATTTACCGTTTCTTTTTCAATCAATACATCAGTTATTTTGGCCATTCCTTATACTATCTTCAGCTGACTTCTTTTTCTTCATTTTCACGTGAAAACATCTTCCTCATCTCATTTTCACGGCTAGAGAAAAATTGGTAATGACTTCTCTATATTTTTCTACTTTTTCTCCTTCCTTTTTGCTTGTTTTTGCCTTGTTTTCTTTGTTTGTTTTACTCGACCACCACTAGCTAGCCTTGGCCATCACCTCCACCACCTTCCCCTCTTCACCATCCACCACTTAACATCATCTCCTCCTCTTACTTGACCAGGCCGCACCCTCCCCCTTGACAAAACTCCATACAAAAGCCTTGAAAACTCCTTAAAAACATGTTAGCCTAGCCTAGTTGCTTCACTACCTTCATCCACCACCAAGGCCACCACCTTAGGCCACCACCACCACCTTGATATGACCACCACCCATCACCTAAGCTACTGTCCAGATCTGAAACCTGAAAGGGTGAGCCCAAACATGCCTTAGCCGAGCCCCAAAAGTTCACCAAAACTCTTATATATGCCTTAACCTTTTATATTCTCTACATTTAAACTCCTACCCACTTCATCACCTTGTAACCGTGCCTTTTCCTACCCATACCTGATCCAAACCATGCTCAAACCTGACCTTATTAATCCCCTAGGCCATGCAAACAAGCATAGGAAGCAAGTGCAAAGTCTTTGGTTTTGTTTTATACATCTATTTCTAACATTGTTAAGTATATCTTGTTTTTGAAACTTATGTTTCATATATTTGTTTTGTTTGAATGTATCCAAGGCTATAAATCTTTGGCTCTCCACTCTCAAATCATATTCATGCTTTCATGCCTTCGAAGATCTTTGTCGTGTGTAGTTGTTTGTCATCTCCAGCTAATAAAAATGTGAGTATTTCTCACCAGACATTATGTACTTATATAAGTAGTAAATTGACAGCCTGTGAATCTGTAGAACTATATTAACATGTTATAACTACTTATGTTATTATCATATGATGTTCACACCTGTTATTACACCTGTTATATCATATGTTACTGTTATTTCATGCTATTCTGTATATTTTACCAGTTTATCACACTGCAAGTTCCCTGTAAATTAGAAATCATTATGGGTTGAAATGATACATACCCGAACGGACTTTAGAATAAGGGAAAATTGTTATGGGCTGAAATGATAGGCCTGAATGATTTTCAATTTATTTCATTTACTTGGGACTGCGGGTTTGAAATGATAAAACCCGGATTTTCTTTGTAAATTACGGGTTGAAATGATATATTACCCGTATCACTTTTCCTAGTGTAGAAAATTATATACAGACCCATAGTTAATATATGTTTTCTAAATTTTTAAATTTTTTTAGCAATGTAAATATTAAAACATTTTGATTTAAATCTAATTAAAAAGGATTTTTGTAAAATATTATTGATTTTCTGAATAATTGTAAGTAAAATGAATTAATGAAAAGTTAGAAAATTTTGAATGTAAGTTATTTTGGAAAACTTGATTTAATTATAATTGGAAATTAAATTGAATATGAAATTATGATAAATTTATGATATTTTGAATTTAAATTAATTTAAAGTGATTTTATATCATATTAATGATTTTTGATAAAGAAATGTGAAATGAATGAATACTTTAAGTTGAAATTTTGAAGTATAACTAATTTGGAAATTTATGAAATTGACTTAAAAGTGAACTTTTAGTTAAGTAAATAAAAATAAAACTAAGTTATATTTGAGAATTTGAACTTAAGTGTTAAGTTGAAATTTAATGCAATGAATTTAAAATTGAACATTACAATTTAATAAGTGAATTATTATTAAATCTTGATTTTTGAATGGAAATTTAACTTTATAAAATCATGAACTTGAGGAAAATTAAATGATGTTTATAAATGTGAAAATGTATGATTTTATGAGTTAAAAATGTTCTAAATAAAAAATTATAATTGGTTGAGAAATTATATTGAATATTTGAAGTTAATTGACTGCATTTTTGAAATGCTATTAATTACAATGTAAATGATATTACAACATTTGTAAATGCTGTAGTTGATGATAATGAACTAAAAAGCTAAATTGAATTAAAAGCTATTATAGCAATTTTTGTAAGTGCTATAATTTTTGAATTTAACTAAGTTTATTTGAAATTTAAGTAAACCCTATTACAACATTTTAAAATGTTGTCTTTTGTTAAATTGAACTGTTTTGAATGTATCTTTCCGTAGCATTTTCTAAATGCCACGAAAAGTGAATTTTCACTGTTTTGATAAACTTAAGTGAATAAATGAACTTTGGAAGTTGAAAATTTTGGAAATTTAATAATTTAATTATTGAACATAATAACTTCGTTTTAATGATTAAAAATGGTTTTTTTTATATAAACTGTTTTGAAATGTGAATTGAAATGGTATTTTAAATTGAATAAAATGAATAATGATTTGAAATGTGGTTTCGAAAAGATATGATATTTTGATATATTAAAATGATTTGAAATGTGGTACTGAAAGATATGATATTTTGATATATTAAAATGATTTGAAACGAAGTTTTGAAAGATATGATATTTTGGTATTAAATGATTTGAAAAAGGAAGCTTTGAAAGGTTATGATATTTTGATGTATTAAAATGATTTGAAAGGAAGTTTTTAAAGGATATGATAATTTAAAATATTGAAATGGTTAGAAATGACTTGATATTTATTTTGATAAATATTTGAATTGAAAGATATGGTATGATGATATATTGAAATGGTTTGGAAATAATTTAATCTTTATTTTGATAAAGATTTGGGTTGAAATGATATTTTATATTGAAGTATAAAATATATTTTTTAAAGTTATAACTATGGGTTATAATAACGATTGGTTATTAAAGAGACCGGGATCGGATATTGTCTTATAGCCGACCAATACCGCAAACCACTTTAACAACTGTGTACGCGGCGGAGATTCCAGAATGAAGTAGGATGGTGGCGACGTTCTCGAGGTATATTACGTGGACCCAACTCCCGTGAGTTGGCATAAATGACTAAAACATGAGCTATACCAGGCTACATAAAGGGTCGCACCCTTTCATCGAACATGCTCCATCGAAAACCATTCTATTACTTTTGCGATTCGATATGTGGCGCCACTTTGATTCGGAGGTATTGTTCGAGGTGGGCGGAAGCTGCTGGCTTGCCGTCACCACCGGTCCGGGAGTGCAAACGGTGTATCCACCCTGGCATTGCCTCGCGTGTCGTGTCATCTCCTTATATCGAGCCCACTACGATTTTGGTTTTAAAGATCCGACCGCGTTAAGGTTCACCATCCCCTTAACGCTATGTTCTATATGATTATACTTTACTGATTAGACACTAATGTATATAGCGTATATTACTACATAATAAATAGTTTAACAGATCCTTAGAGGATGGGCGGTCCCAAGCATCTTCTAAGTTACTTGTACCTTTACTACAGTTCACTTGAGTTGGTTTACATTGTACAAGTATGTATGTCCTGACTCGAGTGTTTGTATTTTTATTTACGCTCGGGTCAGCCTGAGTTATTCACAGATTTGGATTTCCACTTTCTGGAGATTAGAATCGCTGGTGATTATCTTCTTGTCTAGTTATCCTTTCAGTCTGTTGGTCCTTTCCAGCTCTTGTATTAGTAGATTTCTATGTATTAAGACTCCTTTTGTACTTTATTTCTTCTGCTGTACCTTATGTACCTATGATATATTTATATAGTAGCTTCATGAACTACTATCTCTTTTGCTTCCGCTGCACTATTACTACTCTGTGATCTGTGATCTGTGATATGTGATTTTATTTACTGTATATTCTGAGATTTGCCAAATTTTTATTTACAACGCGGTATTTTGAGCAATTCAATTCCGGCATGAGTGTCTACCTATACACTTATAATGGATGTGAATGGTTGAAAATACCTGGTTGTTACACTTAAATTTTTATTCAATAACCGAATGGAGTTATAAAAAAAAGTAGGACAGTAGAAGCTTAAGTAATATTTTTTTTGAAATGATTCATTAATGACTTAAATATTTAATGGAAGCCAAATTATGTAAGTGATTGATCTTTATATAAATAAATGAATGAAAGGTAAATGATGAAAAAAACCAATCAAATAAACATAAATAAATTTAAAATTCTTATTGTTTGGTTGATGGTAAGTTTGGGAAAGAATACTTCATGTTGTTGAGGTTGTTTGACTAATGTATTAAGTAATTATCTAAGGCTGTTGAGCATAGGGTACACTTGATAGTTTATTCATCACCTTGCACGATTTAAGGTTTCTGAACTAAACAAACCATTGGTTTTGGTTACTATGGATGCACGATGGATTCTTTAGTTGCATAAATGGTTGTATTATTTGTTTGAATATGTTTTACGCTGATTTGCTTTTGTTGCAAATTGAAACAACTTAAATATCTCTCTAATACATAATTCTCACTATTTTGGATAATATAAGTGAAGTACAGGTTTATGGAAGCAATAGTTACTTCATTTGGTTTCATAAATATAGTTTTTTCCCAACAAATAGGTACGTTTTTGGATTACGGTTTTATAGCGATATTTTATTATTATCCCATGGTTTCGGATATTCATTTTTGAGATATGATATATATACGTTTATTATTGATATTATTATTATTTTACTAGACCTAACCACACAAAGGAGATGCTACCGAAATTTTTCATGGAAGTTGAGTTATTTTCAAATTTATATTAAATTTAAATATGTAAGTTAAATTTTTTATAAATTGATCATTTTGAATAAAATATTTCAAATTCCTTGATTCCTTCTTGTTCCTTTTCGAGGACGAAAAGTTTTGAGTGGGGGAGACTGTAACAACCTATATTTTGATAATTAAATTATTAAATTTAATAAGGTTTTGGGCTTAAATATTGTTAGAAATTAAAATTTTTGATTTATTAAATTGAATCTTATTAGATTAGAAATTTCGACTTTAAGATAAATCTTAAAACAACTAATATTAGTGAGATAAAACATATAATTTACTAATATTGATTGAATGTAATTGACTACTATACTATGGTAATGTAATTTCAATCAATTTTAATAATAAAGGTTAATAATGAATAGAATAAATGATGTATAAATTGATGTAATCTTATGTTATTAATTGCAATTGGTTTTATATGGAGTGTGAAATCAATTACTTTGTATGTAAATTTATTAACCTTTGTTCGTAAACAGTAAGTTAAAAGATAGGGATTATTAACGTATAACCATTATTTTATTTTATTTCTTACTGTTAAATCCGTTAGATAATTATTTGGTAATTAATAGAGAATTAATGTAATTTAAATATTACAATTGATAGAAGAAGAAACGTTAACTTGTTGAGTGGTGAGTGTAAAACTTATGTTAACCAATTGCATAAGGGAATAGTTGATTTGATGATAATAATGTAAGTCAAAATAAAAGGATTTGTTTGGAATTTAAATATATACTGAATAGGTTTTATTACAGTTGTAATTAAATGTTGGAATTAAATTAGTATATAGATATTGGGTTTAACATAGAAAATTGGATTTCAAAGAAAATAATTGGATTAATTATCTTCCCTGCATTAGGGTATGTTTTGAGATTTAATCATTGCAATTAATAGTAATTATATCTTGCCATTAATAAGAGATAGAAGTAAATGGTAATTAATTAATGATATGTGCAACATATGTTTGGTGTTAAAAATATAATGAGAATTTCATTGAGAAATATTACGTTCAAATTGTGAGCACTTAAATTTGTTACAAATATAATGATAATATGAAATTAATTGATAAAGAAATGATGTGGTTATACGAAGTATTATTTCTGCGAACTCTTTAATGGGATAATCTTTAAATATAAGTTGGTTTTAAAGTTGGAGGTGTTAACTGTAAATTATGTGTAATAAAAAGAAAAATGTTTCAATAATAATAAAAGAAAAGGATGGTTTCTTGAAAAGAATTTTCTTATTAAATAAAGTGAATATTTCATCTATGAATTTTAATTTAATTTCATCAAAACAAAGAATTGAATTTTGTTGTATGTTTCTAGTTGGAATATTTGATTCATTAAAATATTCAAACTTTATTTGTATTTAATTTATAAAAATAAAATAAAAATAATAAAATGGTAAGAAAATAACTTGAAGGTTTGGTTAAATTTTTGATTTGGAATAGTTAGCATATTAACATAGGAAATTTACTCCGTTTCAAATTTGACGTTGGAGTCTCGGTTCATCTTTTAATGTGTGGGGTGGCTGTCCTCATTATGTTTATTGTAGTGTTTAATTTTATTTACTATTTACTAAATAAAAATACATATATGTGTGTAAATTTGAGCGTATTAGAGTTAATAAAATATGTTAAACTGAATTGTTTTTTTTAGTATATTAGATTTGTGATTTCTATGTACGGACTACATTCTCAAATTTAAATCGTCGCTTTCATTTATTTTATTTTTTTACTACTTTCTTTCATTAAATACATGCCTGTTTTGGTTTTCTAGTAAGTTTTATTTATTTACATGCGAGCCTTGCCTTGAAATGTTTCATGTGTGTTGCTGAAATTAATCGAGGTAGCACATATTTTGAAATTTTATACCAAAAGATTTGCTTACCTTTTAAACATGTCTTATCAAATTCCAACATGTGTCTTTTATCTTTTGTTAATTACCTACATGTTAGACTCTTTTTATTTTGCAAATTTACATCTTTTTTTATCTTTCCCTTTCATATTCCAATTTCCAAAGGTGTTTTTCCCTTATTCATTTCCTATTTCATAAATCTCTTCCTCTAACTTTCCATTTCCAAAAGTACTTCCATTATTTCTTTTGTCTAAAGTTTTCTTTCTCTTCTAAAAAGAAACAAACAAATGTGAGCAACTTATTTTCATGAAGCCAATCTTTTCCGTTTGTTTACAAAATCCATTTCCTGAAGCCTCCTTCCTCCATGTATGAGCCATCATGTCCTTTTTTGTTGATTCTCCAAAATTTAAAGACATGAGCAGGCTTCAAAATTCTTAATATAAGTAACTAACGTGTTTTATTTTATTATTAAAATATGTGTACATGGTTTTCTATTTAATTTCAATCTTATAACTTGAATATCTTCCGCGTATGAACCCCGATTAATGCGCAGTTTCTTCCTTTGGATTCATATCAAAATTCCGGACAACATGAAACTGGTATGGTTGCATTTGAAGACCATTGAAATTTTGGGCTTTTACTGGATTTTCAATTGGCTAAAAATTCCATTGCAAGTTGAATAAAATATGTGATGTGATATATAAATATTTTATTGCGGTTTGTTAATTTAAGTTGACATTTGAATTGATATTGAATCTAAATTGACATTTAATTTTATATTAGAATTTAATTGATAGTTAAACCCTGATATTGATAACTATTATGTGTTGAAATATATTGGTTGATTTGGATGTTGTTGAAATGGATGCTTATTGATTGATATGTTGGATGTATGGTTGTTATTTATTTTAATATGTCCCTGTTATCACCTTATATATTATTGACATCATTTAAATGGTCCTCTGAATCATTTTAGAATTGGATAACTTAGACATTTAAATTATGGGTTGAAATGACAACATTAACAATAAACAGCAGCGGATATAAACAAGTACGGATAATACGTCTCAGACTCCAGCTCCTCTCCTGAGCTCCACAGCATCCTTTCCTGTAATCTATAATACTCGGTCTGACCCGAGCATTATAATGAAATAACACCCAAGTCAGTCTTGAATACCAGCTGATAAAATACACCCAAATTGATTATTAAAGTTTCAAAATCCTTTGAAAACAAAAGCATCTCGTAAGACCACGCTATAAATAAACATGTCGGGTTTTACCTTACGATAGCTAAAACATTTCTATCAAAATCCTCTGATATTATAATAGGGTCTATATACAAATACTTATTAAAATAGCCGAAATTGTTACATGATTAAATTCCAGCTACTAGCCACAATCGTGGGTAATACAAACAAAACTCGTAAAAGGCGCGTAGGGAGAATGGATTTCCAACCAATGATTAGGCACTGGGGTACCACCTATCACCTTACGTGGCCTAGATCACCGTACTGAGGATTACTCCGAATCCCATGCAATACAAGACCGGGATAACATCTTACTGGATAATCCAGAGTAAGATCACCCCACCATTGGGATCAGCAACTGCACCACTAAGCCGCATAAAAAGGGACATCTAGACAGCAATGACCTTACCCTAATGGGTGCTACCCACATAGCCTTGCTGCATAACCCCTGATTTTCAGTCATTCCCCGTTGCTGAGGCTTGAGGCTAAGTGTTGCCTTTTTAGATCGTATCACTTAGAATGCCATCGTCTACCTGATGATGTTCCGAAAGCATTCATCCATACATGTCCATCCTGGGTTCGAACAAAACCGAAGGCACTACTCCTACTACATCCATTTTGGAATCATCCTCAGGATTAGTAGCGACTAGCCCATGCACTTCACTGCTCCATCTTTGACTCCGAACTCATTTTACCCATGAAAACGTACAAACCGGATCGAAGTGGTTTTCGAGAAATTAATCACGTTCCCGGTCTCTTCGAAACGATCAATGCATTGACCAATATTGATAGTCGGTGATTTAACTACCAATTAACATTCACAAACATACATCAAACATAAATAATTTCTCCAAATTATTTATTAACCTCAAAAATATCTTCGCACGATATATTTCCAATTACAACCCTTTTTAAAACAGTTTTCAACCCACACTCTTCTCATCGAATAAATTTCCAAGTATTTATTTCCACTGAATACATCCAAGTCCAAATACTGTAGATTTAAAATAATTTAAATCACTTTATTCTTGAATATACCTTTAAACATTCAAATTTAAACTACCTAAATATTCTATTTAAAATATATACCTTTAAAGTATTTCAAACAAAACTACTTTATAAAATACAAACTACTTTTCTCTAAAATAACGGTTAAGCCATACTAAATTTAAAATAAGAGTTATGAAATTCTATACTAGTTTCCAAAAATATTTTAACTAAACCTATTTTTGAAATAAACTATTTTATTAAAATATAAATATTAATCATTATCTTTCAAACATAATACCGATTAACCTTTTTAAAAATAATTTCTATTATAACTAATTTAATAAATAGTTACCTTCAAAATTTATACAACTTATATAATAATCTTCTTAAAACATTCCTTTAAAATAGACTTCAAAACTTCTAACTTTTACTCAAAAACCTGCTTCAAAACGTACTTGGCTTTCACGGAAATACACTTCCATTCCATAATAATCCAAAGACTTTCTTTTATAAATCCTGCTTGATTTATCTCAATTCGAATTTACGTTTAAATCCCGTAAATTCCTTTCCACACTTAAAAAATAAACCCTCTTTTATTTTTAAACACATTTCCCATTTCCTGAAAATCACTTTCAAAATATATACTTAACTTATTTAAAATAAGTTGCTAAATTCTTTATTCAGAATATACTTTTGTAAAACTATAAAAGTTTCTAGAGTAACTTAAATCAAAATTTCTTTTTTTTATAGGAGTTATTATATCAGATATTTATATTAAAATTAACTTTTGAAAACTTAACATTACTTTACCTTTAAGATAATTAAAGTACCATAATTACCTAAATAAATGTTTACTTACACTTTAAACAGTTATTATAATATTTTCTTTCTAAAATGTTCTAAAACACATTTTAAACTGTCCATTTATATTTTGAAAGCTTTTCTTTAAAACCTACTAAATTTCCAGGAAAAAGTACACTTCCATCCTTTAAAGATAATCTCATCTTTATTTTTAAACAATTATACCTTTCTTATAGAATTTCCCATCGGAAATCTATACATTCAAATTTATCCCCCAATAAATATCCCATTTCAATTATAAACCCAGTTTATAAATTTTCATTTCACATTTCCTTTTAAATCAAAATTTCAAAAACACTTTAATAGACTCTAAACAAATTTTCGAATTTAATTCCTTAAAATTCTTTACTTAAGAATTTCTTTTATTTTCTTTAAAACCAATTTATTTAATTTATATTTTAAATTCCCAGATTTTATTCATCCAATCATAGCACAACACGGTCTAATTTTCAACTTAATCTATCACAGTACATAAATGAAGTACATCATCAATTATGCAAAAAAAAATCTATATTGTGAGGAATACAGTTGGATCGCTCCAACTTGTTTTCCTGCATCCACAGACGTTACATAATAGATAAAATATCATATCCAGACTGATAATAATATTCACATTCAACCAATTAATCATTCGCTTAAATTTTAACTATTTAAATTAACTGGAAATTCCAGATGTGAGTAAGATTAACTCACCTTGAGTTTCGACAAGCGTTTTAAATTTTCGAATTAAATCGACCATGATCGATTTAACCCAAAAAATTTCGCTAGCTTCGATCGTCTCTAAATTCGCACCGCAGCGTAGATCGCGTCGCTGCGATTCCGGGGTTTCTTGTTTCGTTTGAATCTGACAAAGTATGCACAAGATATGAATTTATAAAGTTTGTATAACATTTTAAAACAAATTTTCTCCTTTTTTTATTTATTATACCATACAAAATCTGCCATTGATATGAACATACAGATCAAGACCGCATCTCTCTTCTTCTACATCGCATTCGACAAGAAAAGGAACCCACTAAGCCGCCGATTAGGGTTCAATTCCGCTCCTCCTTTACTCGACGATATGACGATCAACGACGGCCATCACGTACGCCTCCACGCCACGCACCTCGACTCCACGTCCCAGAGCACTCGGCTCCACTGCTATCTCGAAAAACGCGCCTGAAACGACAATGAATGCTGCCTCCTAGCTACTTCTACGGTCGACAAGAATGCAAATCAACCGTTGGATTTACAGAGCACATCAAGCTCTCCAACATTGCAGAAGAAAGTTTTAAGAATTACAGCGTGGATGAAGAGAAAATTGGGGGAGAAAAGGGGAGTGCTTCGGCCAAAGAAAATTTGAGCGGTGGCTGAAGAAAAAAATCCTAGGGTTACGGCCCTTATATGTATACATATACGTTTATAAATTATATTAATATTAAATTCAATTTTAATAGGCATTCACAAACGAACTCTAAATCACAAGTGCCGCCAGGCGTTTATATGGTTTTACCCGGCTTCCGAACACAATGGAATGTGTTTCGGAGGCTAATTCGATCATATGCGCGAGTTACGAAAATAAACGATCAATTTTAAATTAAATCGTTTAGAATAGTTTCTATGCGTTTTGAGCTGTCACGGTCAAACGACAACTCCGATTGCTACGAAAATTGAATTCTAATAATAACTAACTATCATGGATCCAATGAAACTGGTTTCGTCGAATTCCGAGACTGTGCCCCGGAAGGCTATTTTAACTCGTCGATTAATTCGAGCGATTTCCGAAATTGTCGAAATCACTTAAAACTTCACTTTTAAAAAATTTCTAACTTAATTATAAATCATATAGAATTTATATTCACATTAGAAATCATTCTGATTCATTCCGAACCAAAATCTGATTATTTGCATTATTATATTATTAAATTCTATTATTAAATTAATATAAAATCCCAAATTTTAAACTTATCGACTTTTGATTCCATCCAAAAGTCCAACATCATTATTTAAATCCAAATAGACTAAGATAAATTTTAGAAACTATTTTTATATTTATTTACACCCAGATTCACCAATTATCCCAATTCCCAAATATTAAATTATTATTATTCAAATCCAATTGAATAGCCATATATGAAATTTAACTAATTTCATTAATTTAACCAAAATATTTTTGTTTCAAAACCAAATTATAATTCACATTCAACATTTAAAATGAATTAAATGTTCAAAATCTAACGACCAAAATTCCTGGTCGTTACATTCCTCCCCCCTTATAAAAATTTCATCCCCGAAATTTGCTAAGGTAGGAAAATGCCACTAAAATCATTTACTTACCCAAACTTACATTTACTTCACCCAAACTTTTAGCTCAATTCCAAAATCATTTGCTTATTTTAACCTAAAAGCTTTGTTTTCACTATCCTTTCAAAAACAACTTTACTAGTTAACCAAAATTTTCAAAATTTCCGAAAAAAATTCTAACTCCCAAAATTTTAGAAATTTTTTGACAGCGTCTCCTTTGTATGGAGAGAGTTTTGCAATATCATAATAGATATAAATATATATACATCGACCCACACGGTCGAAAAACAAAATATACCACAATATATATATATATATCATTGTCCAATTATATTGCGTAGGCGTACCTTTTGATTGGCATTTTAAAGGCAAGCGGCTAATATATTATGCATATACGCGCTCCAACTCTATCGATTGCCTTATGTACCTGTACTTACTCAAACATACATATCAGTTTTCAATAATACGAGAATTTAACAACATTCCATTCATTAATCTTAGCCAAACATATCAATTACATAACCAAACAAACAAATTTCATAATCTTACATGTAAACCATCTTTTATAAGCAATCACAAGGTTTCAATACTACTTTAGTTTTCTTTACAAATCCATACTTCATTTTATTTCACACTAATGATTTACATATAAGTTTACTACATACAATTCATATTTACTACAACCAATTCATTTTCTCTTCAATATGATTATCATATGATTTACTTACATCGATAATATTCATTAACTTCAATTCAATTCCAAATCGATTCACAATCAAATTTTTATTTTCAATTTGATATATTTGCATTTCTTTTATGATCCACTTTCATTTCTATGCAAACCTTCTAAATTAAATTTCTCTTATTCCAATTGGTTCAATAACCAACTTTATTTTTCTTTCAAACAATTTGCTTCCGCCTACTACAAAATGACTAATTTCTATGCAAATTTTAATGTTATTCATGCAAATAACCATCACCTAAACTTATAACCATTTAAAAGTTAATTCCAGCTTAAATTTATATTAATTTTATTCAATTCCGAATTATTCACAACCCAAATATTTTTATTTCATTGCATTTATTAGATTAAATCCTTCCTCTTACATTTCAATTTCATTATCCATACGGGTTCATTCAAAACCATTTCTTAAGCTCGACAATAACCATTTCACAATTTTCTTAAGTTATCACAACTCTATTTCATCCCATTTTTTTCTTACATCAATCTCATTTCAATTTAATTTGATTCTTATCCAATCAAATTCCAATCTATTACAAATTTTAATTCAATTTGTTTGCTTACTCAATCCATTTCAAATTTTAATTCATTTTCTCAATTCATTCTGAATTTATTAATAATATGACCATTTTCAACTATCTTATACCCAAACTGAATTTATTTGCAATTTGGACCATATCCATTTTAACCCAACTTCCTTTCATTCGACAATATTCACATCATAATTAATTCATTTACCGTATATGTCGAATTTCATTTAATTTAGCTTACGCTAAATTCATCTTCAAACAATACCCTTTGAATTTAGTTAAGTGAGAATTTTATCCATTCAATATCATTTCAACTAAATTAAATTTTCTTTCAATTCAATTCTTTTCCAAATTTAATTCAAGTTCAACCAAATTTGAGTTAGCCATCTAAATTCATATCATTTCCTATACTAATTTAAATAAGAATTAATTCCATTCAATAATATTTATAACACAACTGAATTTTGATTTCAATTCAATCCAAATTTAACTCAATTCCCTTTAATTTAAGTTAAATCCAATTCGATCCAAATTTTATTTCTTCATATATAAGTTCAAGCCTTATTTGCTGACTTAAGTCCATTCACATTCTATATTTTCCTTCACCGTACTTCAATTCACATTTCATTTCGGATTAAGTTTTGAATTTACCATACCATTCAACTATTTCCCATTTATGATTATAATTCCATCCACTATTCATAAGTTCAACTTACTTATTTACTTAAGACATTATGTTGCTCATTTAAGTCCATTTTTATCTTATAATCACAATTCTGGACTATATATACATATACATATATATGTATATATGTATGTATCACTTAACAGCTTAAGGATATAAATTTTCATTACACAATTATGGTCATTTTACACTTCAACTTTATATCCAATTTAATTCAATTCCAATTCCAATTTTATTTAACTTATCCTAAGTTAAATTCAAATATATTGTATTCACTACCGTTCATTCAGGTTAAACTTTAGTTCTAGAACTAAATTTTCATTTTTCCTTTCTTATTTAAATAAACTCCACTTACAGGTTCAGCAGTTGATTCATTTTGACTTTCACATTTATTATTTAAATAGGATTCCCAGAATTGAATTGCCCGGTTTTATTCCAAAACCATTTTGAAATAATAATCAACACATACCCACTTGGTATAACAAATCAAATCTCCGGTTTCCAAAACAATCTGTTTTTACCAAAGCAATTTCCCTTTTGAAATTTCTAAAACCACTTGTATCTCAAACAAGTCTAACAAATATCATAATCACTCAACATGGTAGCAATCCATCACTTTAGAAACTGAAAAATGAATTCTAATGATGTGGCCATCATCATCAGTATTATTTTTGTAACGACCCAGGATTTTTATTAATTAAAATTTGAATATTTAATTAATTTTAGATATTAAGAAGTGAATTTATTAGTCAAATAAATTTTATTTCGAATTATTGGATTTAATTGGATAATTAAATCGATAATTTAATATGTTAAATTATGGAAATAATTGAAAATCGAGTTAAATATGATTGAAAATGATTTGGGAAATTTTATTTTATCATATGGAAGTTAGAATGATATTTTAGAACTTTTAAAATCGAATTTAAAGTTAATTTGTGAAAATTGAATATTTTAATATTTAAATCGACTAGTGAAAATAGTCAATTTTTGAACAGTCTCAGAATTGAACGAAACCAGTTCCATTGGATCCGTAATAGTTAGTTATTACCGGATTTCAATTTTCGTAGCAATCGAAGCTATCGTTTGATCGTGGCAGCTCGAAACGCATAGAATTATTTTTAATATTAATTTGGTGAGTTAAAATAGCCATTTTTCAAAATGTCTCGGATTTCGACGAAACCAGTTTCATCGGATCCGTAATGTGATATTATTGTAAGGTTTCAAATTTCAAGTCAATTGGATTTACCGTTTGTCCGGTACAAATTAAAACGCCTAGAAAATCGTTTAAATCAGTTTAATTTAAATTGAACGTTTATTGCCATTACTCGCACAGAAGTCCGAATTAGCTTTCGAAACCTATTCCATTGTGTCCGGAACGCGGGATAAACCCTGGAAACGCTGGTTACGGCGCGTGAATCGGAGTTCGGGATTTCCGGATGAATAGTGATTGAAAATTTTCCTATAAATACACCTTAATTCACAAAAAAATAAAATAAAAGAAAATTCTAAACCCTAATATTTGTTCAGGCCGCCGTTCATAGCAACCTATGGCCGAAATTCAATTGTCTTTCCTCCTTAATTTCTTCAAATCCATCAATCTTCTCAAGAATCTTTCAACTACAAAATTGAAGAGTGAGATGAGAGCTTCAAGTTGAATGGCTATGATCGAGTTTTGTTGAGTAAATCGATGGGATTTTGGCCATGAAGGCAGGCCGTTCGGCCTCGATTTGCGCGCGATATAGACAACCGAGCTTCTCATGCTTATGGCCGAACGTGGAGGGAGGTGAGGGCTTCGACGTGAGGCTCTCTGATCGTCGCGAAGTGGATCGTGTTGGTTGCAAAAAATCAAACCTAAATTTGAGCTATTGGTTATGTGGTGCGGCTATTACTGACGCAGCGGATTATTCGAAACAAAACTTCAATCGGTGAAATGTAACAATCGGTGAGTTGAAGATACCAAAAATGCCCAAGTTCGTTGATCCAAAGATACCGAACTCTAGCTATCTCAAACACGTTGATAGCGCACTATACCGTGTTTAAAGATCTACGATTCTTCGCACGTTGATCTAGCGCACTAGATTCCGTGAATCGGCTTCTACGATCGTTGAATCGAGCGCACTCGATTAACCGAAAGAGGAGATAGGAGATTACACTCAACTACCAATTGGTATGAAAGCACAAAGCTAACAAAAGGAATTTTATTCAAAAATCAACAACCTACAAATGTACAACACACGCCCCTATTTATAGAGTTTTCGACCCAGTCCTTAAGTCGTTGCCGATCTACGACTCACCTTAAGTCGTGACCGACTTAACACAAAGCGACTCAACCGACTCACTACATACCGACCTACTATTTACAACACAAAGTACTCAACATAACGACTCAAAAACCTGGCCGACTTAACAAGTACGACCTACATATAACAACTTAAAGATTCACGACTTAACACCCAACACAACCTATAGGTCGGTAACGACCTAAATACAACACGACCCAATCCCCTACAACCTAACATAGAAGGCAGTTCAGCTTGCTTAGATCGGAACTCGGCGAAGTTATCTCGTTCAACATCACTAGTTCGTAACTCGGCACAGTTATCTCGTTCAATATCATTAAGTCGGAGCTTGTTAGGTCGGAATGCTTCTTCCTGTGTTTTCTTAGGTCGGAGACGACCCAAAACTCCATTGTTAGGTCGTGACCATGCTTTCTTAGGTCGGACTACCTTCCCTCTTGGCTTGTTGACTCGTGGCCCTCCTTCCTTAGCTCGGTAACGACTCATGCCTTCACTGAGTCGTGAATGACTCATCACACTACACCACAAACTCATGTTTTCAGGAATTATAGTTTGTACAACTTCTTCTCTGGCCTTAGCTGCATCATCCTTCCCTGGTTGAGAAAAATTCGTCCTCGAATTTGTAAATTCTTCCCTCTCAGATTGTCCATCTCCATAATATGGCACAAGATGCTTAACATTGAATACGTCAGAAGTGTATACATCTTCCGGCAGCTTCAACTTATAAGCATTCTCATTGATCCGTTTCACAACTTCTACAGGTCCAATTTTCCTGGCTTTCAACTTATTATAAGTGCCCACTGGAAAACGATCCTTCGTTAACACAGCATACACCAAATCGCCTTCGTTAAATTCAACATTTCGTCGCTTCAAATCTGCAGACTTCTTATACTTCTCATTTGATTTCTCCAATCGTTCCTGAACGATTTTATGACATTCAGTCAGCTCATCAACAAAATCAACAGCTCGTTTAACTGTTCCCTTCAATTGTGGTACTACTGCCAAATCCAACGGTCCCCTGGGTAAATTTGAATATACAATCTGAAATGGACTGAATCCCGTACTACGATTCACTGCATGATTATGTGCAAATTCTGCCTGGCATAACTTCATGTCCCAACCTTTCAGATTATCTTTCACCAAACATCGTAACAAATTTCCCAATGATCTGTTCACAACCTCGGTTTGACCATCTGTCTGCGGATGATACGCACTACTGAAATTCAACTTCGTTCCCACCATCTTCCACAAACTCAACCAAAAGTGACTCGGAAAACGAGTATCTCTATCCGACACAATAGACTCTGGCAATCCATGAAGTCGATAGATCTCCTTGAAAAATAACTGTGCGACTCGAACTGCATCCGCTGTCTTCTTGCAAGCAACAAAATGTGCCATCTTCGAAAACCTGTCCACCACAACAAATATCGAATCATTTCCCCTTTGAGTTCTAGGCAAACCCAAAACGAAATCCATGCTAATATCAACCCATGGCTTAGATGGTACTGGTAATGGCATATACAACCCTGCATTCGTTGCTGTTCCCTTTGAAACCTGGCAAATATGGCATCGCTCCACAAATCTCTCAACCTCTTTTCTCGTCGACGGCCAAAAGTAAGACTGTGAAATCAACTGTAAAGTACGATCGCGGCCCACATGTCCTTCCTCGTGTAACTCTTTGACAATTTTCAACCTCAAGCTACAGTCTGGAATACACAAGCGATTCCCTTTAAACAGAAAACCATCTACCAACATAAATTCATCGGTACTCCCATCCTTCACTTTCTCAAAATATTTCACAAAGTAAGGATCTTCATTAATCATCTCTGGCAACATTTCAAACCCCGTCACTTCAACCTTCATTGTCGTTAATAAATGACTCCTCCTACTCAAAGCATCAGCTACTCGATTTGTCACCCCTGATTTGTGCTTAACGACAAAAGTAAACTGCTGTAAATATGCAATCCAAGATGCATGTCTCGCTGAAATCTTATCCTGCCCCTGTAAATGCTTCAATGCTTCATGATCTGTATAAAGGACAAATTCTTTCTGAAATAGATAATGTCTCCAATGTTTAATCGTTTGCACAACAGCATAAAACTCAACGTCATATGTACTGTATCTCATCTTTGCTCCTGACAACTTTTCGCTGAAATAAGCAACTGGCTTCCCATTCTGACTCAGAACTCCTCCAATACCAACCTTCGAAGCATCAGTATGCAATTCAAACAATAACTGAAAATTAGGTAGAACAAGAATTGGTGCAGACGTCAACAATTCCTTGATCTTTTCAAAAGCAACCCCCGCTTCTTCTGACCATACAAATTGTTTCCCTTTCATGCAATCAGTAACTGGAGCCATCACGCTACTGAAGTGTGGAATGAATCTTCGGTAGAATGACGCTAGCCCATGAAAACTCCTTACTTCCGTAATTGTCTTTGGCTGTGACCAATCCCTGACTGCTTCAACTTTACTCTGGTCAACTTGAATACCTTTTCCCGAAACAACATAACCCAGAAATAAAACACTGTGCGTCATAAACACACATTTCTTCGTAGCAGCATAAAATTGTTCCTTACGAAGAATAATCAATACTTCCCTCAAATGTAGAACATGCTCCTCCATACTTCTGCTGTAAATCAGAATATCATCGAAATAAACCACGACGAACTTCCCAATGAATGGTCTAAAGATTTGATTCATCACCCGCATGAATGTACTAGGTGCATTTGACAAACCAAATGGCATAACCAACCATTCGTATAATCCTTCTCTCGTCTTGAAAGCTGTCTTCCATTCGTCTCCAGGTCTGATTCGAATTTGATGATAACCACTCTTCAAATCAATCTTCGAAAATATAGTTGCCCCACTCAACTGATCCAGTAAGTCATCCAACCTTGGCATAGGAAATCTATACCGGACAGTGATCTTATTCAAAGCTCTACTATTTGTGCACATCCTCCATGTTCCATCCTTCTTTGGTACTAATAATGCTGGCACGGCACAAGGACTCAAGCTTTCCTGAACACGTCCCTGTTCCAACAACTCTTCCACCTGCCTTCGTAACTCCTCATGTTCTTTCGGACTCATTCGGTAATGTGGTCGATGTGGTAACACTGCTCCCGGAACAAGATCAATTTGATGTTGAATGTCTCTAAGTGGCGGTAACTCTTTAGGCAACTCCTCTGGAAAGACATCTTCAAATTCTTTTAAAATTGGCTTTGCTGCTTCTGGAATTTCAACTTCTTCACTACTCTCTCTCCCAATCAACAAAAACACTTCTGGTTCTTCTTCGACTTCCTTGACAAACTCCTTCAAAGATAATAAAGTTTTCAATTCCTCAATCTCCTCTAGCTTACTCTCCTTCTGCTGTTGCTTCTTAGGAACCAAAGTGATTTTCGTACCCTCGAACATGAAACTGTAACTATTGGCACGACCATCATGTTGAACTGCTCTATCGAATTGCCACGGTCTGCCCAACAACAGATGACATACGTCCATATCCACAACATCGCACCAAATTTCATCTTTGTACTTCTTCCCAATAGAAAAATTAACACAAGCCCTTCGACACACCTTCACTTCACCACCCTTCCTTAACCATGCTAGCTTGTACGGTTTAGGATGTTTCTCAGTCTTCAAGTTCAATTTCCTCACTGCTTCTGTAGAAATAATATTATCACAACTTCCCGCATCAATAACGAACTTGCAAACCTTTCCCAGAATAGTGCACGTCGACTGAAAAATATTGCTTCTCAACCAACTACAATCCTCCTCTTGCTTTGGTGTCAGACAACTTCTCCTCATCATAAGATTACAACCTTCATCTCCAAACAATTCTTCTTCCTCCTCAACATAAGGTGTATCTGAACATTCTGCCTCCTCACCATCATCCTCCTCAACTTCTGCAACCATGGTTCTCTTCTTCGGCTTCGGACATTCATTACTTTTGTGACCCAACTCCTGACAATTATAACACTTGAACCCACTGCTAACCTTCGCCTTCTCAGCCTCCTTCACCACTGGCTTTGAAACAGGTTTAGGAGCATTAGAACTTCCACCAACACCCCTTGCTTGATTATTGGAATTAGTAAACACACCACCTCCACGCCTTCCTTGCTTCTCCCAAGCCAACGCTTTCTGATGTGCCTCTGCAACTGATCTAGGATCAAACATATTAACCATATCCTGGATCTGCATTCTCAATCCCCCAATGAATCTAGCAGTTAGCTGTTCTTCCGTTTCCATAATATCATTCCTGGCAATGAGTTGGTAAAATTCATCAGCATAATCACTAACAGACTTTGTCCCTTGCCTCAGATTCTGCAACCTTTGGTACATAAGTGATCGGTAGTTGTAAGGTAAGAAAGTAGATCTCATCAACTTTTTCATCTTTTCCCACGATTCTATCTTTGACTTTCCCATTCTCTCCCTAGTAAGTTTAGTTTGTTGCCACCACGCCAAAGCTCTCCCCCTCAACCTAGTAGCAACCAACTTCACCCTTCTATGCTCAGGAACCTCCTTGAAATCAAAGATCTCTTCAACATTAGAAATCCAATCGAGAAATTCTTCTGCAATCATTCCGCCTTTAAACTCCGGAATCTCCATTTTCATACCCGATTCCCATCGTCGATCATCTTCAACATCCCGATAAGAATTTCGAACTTGATCTCGATCTCGATAATGAATACTAGCTCTATCACCTTCTTCAACAAAATCAAAAGTACGTCTATATCGATCTCGACCATTATCAACCCTTCGTTCATGCATACTTCTTTGACTATGTCTCTCTTCATCTCTATATGCTTCATGTTCAAATTCACGTTGACTTCGTCTCTCTTCATGTGCATAGTCATGATGATCTCTTCGTGATGAAATTGACGTTTCTCTTCTATCTCTACAAGAATGTGGTGATACCCTCCTCGCTTCCGTAACCGATGGCGAAACTCGGTTTCCTCCATGGTGCGAGTTTGGTGATCTCCTCCTTTGATTCAAATCATTCATCAATTTCTCCAATTTTCCAATGCCTTCATCAAATTTTTCATTAATACGTTGTTCCATAAGCTCGGCTTCTTCTCTACGATACAAAGCTTCAACGTTTTGATGATGATTAGCTCTCCTTGGTGGCATAATTGAAAATTTCACAAAACTTCAATAATTCGAACACAAAATTCCAAAGCTTTCACAAACAACAATTTCACAAGGCTCGGCCTTGAACTTAACTCGGCTTGTATGTATACGACTCAAGTAAGGTCGGCTTAATTTGACTCGGCTCAACCTCTTTAGCTCGGCTACAAATTCAAACACTTCAAACCTTGGCGCGCAAAAAACCCGAGATAGATCCAAACAATTTCCAACTCCTCGATCCAAAATGAAATGGATCAAACACTCCAAACTTGATGCAACTTCAATATGAACACGATGAACACCTTCAAACTTCAAAAACTTCAAAACTTGGCTCCAAGAATCAACTTAGATATGATTGGCTAAGTATGGCTCTAATACCAATAATGACGCAGCGGATTATTCGAAACAAAACTTCAATCGGTGAAATGTAACAATCGGTGAGTTGAAGATACCAAAAATGCCCAAGTTCGTTGATCCAAAGATACCGAACTCTAGCTATCTCAAACACGTTAATAGCGCACTATACCGTGTTTAAAGATCTACGATTCTTCGCACATTGATCTAGCGCACTAGATTCCGTGAATCGGCTTCTACGATCGTTGAATCGAGCGCACTCGATTAACCGAAAGAGGAGATAGGAGATTACACTCAACTACCAATTGGTATGAAAGCACAAAGCTAACAAAAGGAATTTTATTCAAAAATCAACAACCTACAAATGTACAACACACGCCCCTATTTATAGAGTTTTCGACCCAGTCCTTAAGTCGTTGCCGATCTACGACTCACCTTAAGTCGTGACCGACTTAACACAAAGCGACTCAACCGACTCACTACATACCGACCTACTATTTACAACACAAAGTACTCAACATAACGACTCAAAAACCTGGCCGACTTAACAAGTACGACCTACATATAACAACTTAAAGATTCACGACTTAACACCCAACACAACCTATAGGTCGGTAACGACCTAAATACAACACGACCCAATCCCCTACGACCTAACATAGAAGGCAGTTCAGCTTGCTTAGATCGGAACTCGGCGAAGTTATCTCGTTCAACATCACTAGTTCGTAACTCGGCACAGTTATCTCGTTCAATATCATTAAGTCGGAGCTTGTTAGGTCGGAATGCTTCTTCCTGTGTTTTCTTAGGTCGGAGACGACCCAAAACTCCGTTGTTAGGTCGTGACCATGCTTTCTTAGGTCGGACTACCTTCCCTCTTGGCTTGTTGACTCGTGGCCCTCCTTCCTTAGCTCGGTAACGACTCATGCCTTCACTGAGTCGTGAATGACTCATCACACTACACCACAAACTCATGTTTTCAGGAATTATAGTTTGTACAACTTCTTCTCTGGCCTTAGCTGCATCATCTACCTGTAGCCGAACGAAGATGAAGAAGAAAAGGTTGGACGGTCGTGATGATTTTGGGCTTGGATCCTACGGCCCAGAATGGATGGAGGTTAAAATAATAAAGAAAATGTTGTAATTTATATAGTTTAAATTGTGTAAACTTATAAAATTCAGAACTTTTTTATACGAGGTCGAAAACGCGCGAAACCAGTTGCGTTGGAATTGTATGGACGAGCACTACGCGATGGAGTTGGATTGGAGTCGATTGGAGTCAGTGAAAATTTTGGATAAAATTAAACGCGCGTTTAATTTTATTCGAAATAAAAGCTAAAACGGAATTGAAATCAAGGTGAGAACTTCTCACTCAATCGAATCAGTTTTGATTTTATTTTAAATAGTTAGATTTAAAATATTTGAATGCATGTTTGAATGTTGATTGATATCTATTGATTGTTAAAATAGACATTATACGCCGTTAGTAAGCGGATGTTATTTATTAAAAACATATACCGCGAATATTTCATAAACAGTGAAATTGGTATTATATATAATAGCAATATATATATATTGGCATATGTATATATTGGAGTTATTGATTTCCCGCATTTTTTGTTTAGCGGATGAGACCCTATTGCGCCGTCTATTAAGCGGATAATATTTTAAATCTCATATACCGCGATAATTTCGTACTGGAGCGAAATTGGTATTGTGCTAATGTTTGTGGATGCAGGAAAACAGGTTGGAGGGATCCAACTGAATTCCTCAACAGTATTTATTTGATTATGGATATTTTGATATTCATTGATTTTCATATCGATATATGATATCGTTGTAGTCGTGATTGACTATTTGGTGTGTAGCATCATTGGACCAAATTTTGAAATTTTAAAATGATTTTAAAGTGATTTTTGAAAGTATACGTTATAAAAGATTTTTGGAATTGATTCATTTTAAATAAATAAACGTTATACTTTTAAAAGTTATAAAATTATGGTTTTTGAGAAAATATAGTTAAAAGCTGATTTTTGAGAAATAAGGGATTAATGATTTTATAAAAGAGTGTAATCGGGATTTTTGAAATTATTATAAAAAGTTAAAATATAGGATTTATAAAATTTGATTATTTTATAAATCAAAATGGTGAAATTATAAAGGAATTTGAAGACGTTTTAAAGAATAATATAAATTGATTTATATTAAGAGATTTATAAATGGATATTCATAAATTGAAATATTGACATTATAAAACGAGTTTTTATAAGTGTTTGAATGAAGTGAAAATGAATTTTGTAAATGAATGGAATTTATAAAATTATAAATGGTGAAGTTATGAATGAAATTTATAAATAGTAAGATTTATAAATTTTGTGAAATTATTAAAGAATATATTTGGATAAATAATTGAATCTTATAAGTTATAAGATTTATAATTATGAAGTTTAAAGGAACGATTTTGTAAAATAATTGTTTTATAAGCATTTAACTTATAATATGAAATTCTAGTATATCAATTGAGATATGAATTGAGATAGGTTAATAAGGAAATTTATAAAGGAAGTAGTTATAAAACAAATAGAAATAGAATTTATAAACGTTGTTTTATAAAATTCGCAAACGACTTATTTTGATAAGTAAATTGTTATAACTTGTTTATGGAGTTATATTCACATTTTAGACAGTGAATAATACTTTAAAATAAAATGAATAGAAGGATGGAATTGATTAACGTAGTATATTCACGTTTTTGAATAGTGAATAATATGTTAAAGAAATTGTTTTGAATGTGATGTTTTAAATAGAATTAAAACGACCTAACGATGTTTTAAAATGTGTTGAGATTCGAAACCATAGATTTCAACATTCATTGTTGAAATAGACGTTTTCTAGAAATAAAAGGAAATGGTGGACTATAACATTATTGTTATAGTAAATGATTTCCGAAAGGAAATGTTTTGTATAGTATTGGGATTTATATATCTATCTTAAAATTCGAATCCCTATACTAGTGATTTTGGGTTGTCGTAACGATGTTTTACGCAACATTCGTTTTGGCCCAAATAAATATGTTTAAGAGGATGATTTCCTTAAAGAATGAAATATATACTTAATTTCGATTGAAGTATATTGAATATTTTCTAAGTATTGAAAATAAATAAAATTTGTGAATTACTTATGAATAAATAAGTATGGAAATGTTTTCTAATATTTCATTGAATATTATGAGAATTTATCTTTTTGAAGATAAATTGAAATGGATAATTGAAATCGTATATGCATGGATATTGTGAAATGTAAATTCACTATGGAATTTATAAAAGAATGGGGGAAAATTTGTTTAAAAATAAATATTGATTTATTTTTGAAGTGTGAAATAATATATCTAGTAGAGATATTTTGGAAAATAAATAATTTGAAAAATTATTTGGAATCTGGTGATGTGTGCATATCCATTGATAGTTCAATAACCGACTATCAATATTTCCCTTTGAATGGGTAATTGATGTGATTCGTTTGAATTTGAATGCCACACTTATTTTTAATAAGCGCTCACTATTCGGGTTAACCGGGAAAGGACCATGGGGTCATATAACCCATTCCGAATATGTGATACGTCGTTATATATCGCATTGAAGATCGGTGTTGAAGACCCGGTATTTGCGAGAGCGATAGGATGACCTGTCGATTGACTCTGCACCGAGTAGCTACGGTATTGAGTTCTCCATATGTGATGGGAAATCCGATCAGGATTGTGGATATCCGGATTGCAAGGACTTCTTTGTAAGTGCCTTCGGTTTTGTTCGAGCCCGGAACAGACTTGTATGGATTGTATGTCTGACATTACAAATTGAGATATAAAGCCGATTTCTTTCAAATATATTTCTGTTGGTGGCGGAGAATTTATTCTTTTAGCTTAACACCCTTCTCTGAGACGTACGAGCTCAGAGTTTATGTAGTTGAAGGTTATCAGCGATGTATTCCCAATTTGGTAATGTGACATGCTGAGTGTTGCTGTAAATGATCATTGTGTTGATTATTTGTGATAGGATCGTTTATTTGATCGTCTATCTTGGTGATCATTTCTATGATCATTTGTTGACCCAAAGCATGGCTTTTGTATAAAGTATGTTTTTGTGGACGTGACTTCGTCGAGTCTCACACCCCGTGAATGGTCAAAACAGGAAAGAAGCAGCAAGGTTATGAGGGGTAGCGCCCTTTAGGATATGTGCATTTCCTTCTGGAAAAGGGTGGTATCATGGTATGGAGCCCAGATACTTACTCATGTTGAAAACACTTTGTTATGATTGTGTGAATTGATTACGAGCGCTCGGTGAAAAGGTCCCAAAGGACCGGGGGATGGCATATTCGGTCAGTTGTTACTCAGTTAGGGGTAACCCGGCCTTGTGTTGGTAAAGATCCGGTTTGGTTCTCGGGGATGTCCATCCAGAGGCATTCTCATGTGGCAATGGGAAGTTCCTTGGCCTGATCATTCGTTGGAAATCCAAAGAAACAATACGTGACTTGTACGGTTTTAGTTGTATAACCTGCTATGGAATGTGGCGGTAACCTGCTATTGAACATAGTTAGCTATAGTAGGCATACGATAATGGTCGTATGTTGGCTAAGATTTATATTCTACTTTCGAAATGAATTTTTCCCTACACTATGCACTAGTAATAATATAAAATGTTCTTTTAAATGCGTATCAAGCATCTTTGACTATCATAAGGAGAAATCTCCTCCGATTCTGCGTTTGCATTGTGTGTGTGTGCGGGAGGCCTTATGGTAGTCTCATTTTTAAAAGCATTGCGAATTGACTTTAAAAATATTCCTCTATTTTGATTTTTAAGTTAAATAAAATGTTTTGAGTTCTCACACCAGTCACATGACTGACTCGGAGTTTATTGTTTTCCTTCCTAAACTCTGGGTGCCCACCAATTTCCACACGGGCAGTCAAGAGTTAGGTTTATCAGGATATTCTGGATATTCTGGAGTTGCTGGAGGCAAGATGGATGACATGGCGTATTACTAGTATATAGTATTTCTTTTTCCGCTGCACTGTTTGATGTTGTTGTTGTACACTCTGATGATATGATGTAATGAAATGTGATGTAATGTAATAACTGATATACTTCTTTGTATAAAGATTATTCATTTATTATTATATGTTGTTCCGCTGCGAATTGTGAGATTCTGATGTTGTTCAGTTGTTTTTTTTCTGTTCCGTTCTATTTTCTATTTTCTTTTCTCTCTCTATTTTCTATCCTTTCTCTCTTCTCTTGTACTTTTTCTTTTTCCTAAACCCATAACATTTCGGTTTTTCGGCAACGAAAAATCGAAAACGTTACATTTGGTATCAGAGCATATGGTTAAGCGACAACCATGGTTCTGTTGGGTATTACTCATTAGAGATAGAGTCAGTAGTACTCTAGAATGAGTTTGAGTGTAATAATAGCTATGAGAGCGTATTTGTTAGTGAATATATAAAATTGTTTTACATTGTGATGATTGGTTTATTGAGTGGCATATGAACTTTCATCAGCGTGGTCCGCAAGACTATGCCGAAGGGGTTTCTAAACACTTGAATAGAACAATTCGGCACAATATTGATTTTAAAATTGGGTAAATGAAATAATTTTACCTTGATTATATTTTATATATAAAAGAATAATTTTTCAGAATTATTAAAGTGTATATAAGTTGATTGTTTAGTTGTTTGAATAATCTAAATAAAAGAATAATTGTATAAGTAAAAAGAATTATAAGAATTGAATTATAATTAAAGTGATTTACAATTGTGAAATAAACTTATATATGAGAAGTGAAACTATATGAATATATTTATGAATATGAGTTGTAAATAAAAATGAATTTAATGTAAAATGGAGTGTAACTTAAGTGATGTTGAATGAAGTTGATATTAGTATCAAAGTAAATTAATAAAGTTAAGTGATAAATATAAACTTAAGTTATATAAATGAAATTCAACTTTTGTAAATTGAATTGAATGAATGGATTAAATGTTAATCAATTGAATGTGAATTAAGTTGATATGAAAAAAAATGAATATAAGTGTTAATTCATTAAAATCTAATGTTATTGAAAGTTGAATTGTTGAATAAAAATCAATTAATTAAACCAATTGATAAGCAAAGTAATTTGGTTGTAATTGATATACTTTGGTTGTTATATGGCTGTTAGTTGATTGTATATAATTCATTAAGTGTTAATGAAATGAGTTAATGAAATTGGAAGTTAAAGTAATTGAAATTCAATTAGAAGTTAAGTGAATCTTAAATAGAATTGAATTTGATTTGGAAGTGAACCAACTTGAATATGAATTAGTGAATGTAAACTAATTGAAAATGGATGTTAGTAAAAACATCCACTGTATATGAATCGAATGTGATTTAAATTGAAAACCCACTTCATTGAATATTAATGAGAATATGAATGAATATTTGTTGGTTATGAATGCTAGTTGGTTGATGGTTGAATATATTGCTTTTACTACATTTGCTATGTTAGCATATATAGTTATTATGGAGATATATGTTGTATATTGAGATTATTTTCATATATGCATGTTCTCATGTTGTTTGTTGAGTGTTTAGTAGGTGCGGATCGCGTTTGCTTCGCATTTGGAGCTCGCTTTCGCGCTATATTAGCCGTATATGCTTGCTAATAAAATATAAGGTACATATCTCGGATTACATACCGTACTTTTATACTTTTTCCCTTCGAGATGCCTCATTACTTGATGAGATGTATATTTGTGATATATATACTGTCATTTTTTTTCGGATCGAGCCGCGCAAAGGAGACTATGGCGAATTTTTCCGAAAATTTAAGGCGTTAGAAAATTTTTGAGAAAATTGGAAAATTTTTGAGAAAATTGGAAAATTTTTGAAAACTTTAACTTTAATTTTGGAGTTGAAAGTTAAACAATAGTAGTTGTTTTGAAAAGACAACTAAGTATGATTTGAAAACTTAGTAAAGTATTGTAAGAAGTTTAACTATGAATTTTGGGAAAATTAATAAATTATGTAACTTTTCTTACTTTGTAATTTCGAGGACGAAATTCTTTTAAGGGGGGAAGATTGTAACGACCCAGGATTTTTATTAATTAAAATTTGAATATTTAATTAATTTTAGATATTAAGAAGTGAATTTATTAGTCAAATAAATTTTATTTCGAATTATTGGATTTAATTGGATAATTAAATCGATAATTTAATATGTTAAATTATGGAAATAATTGAAATTCGAGTTAAATATGATTGAAAATGATTTGGGAAATTTTATTTTATCATATGGAAGTTAGAATGATATTTTAGAACTTTTAAAATCGAATTTAAAGTTAATTTGTGAAAATTGAATATTTTAATATTTAAATCGACTAGTGAAAATAGTCAATTTTTGAACAGTCTCAGAATTGAACGAAACTAGTTCCATTGGATCCGTAATAGTTAGTTATTACCGGATTTCAATTTTCGTAGCAATCGGAGCTATCGTTTGATCGTGGCAGCTCGAAACGCATAGAATTATTTTTAATATTAATTTGGTGAGTTAAAATAGCCATTTTTCAAAAAGTCTCGGATTTCGACGAAACCAGTTTCATCGGATCCGTAATGTGATATTATTGTAAGGTTTCAAATTTCAAGTCAATTGGATTTACCGTTTGTCCGGTACAAATTAAAACGCCTAGAAAATCGTTTAAATCGGTTTAATTTAAATTAAACGTTTATTGCCATAACTCGCACAGAAGTCCGAATTAGCTTTCGAAACCTGTTCCATTGTGTCCGGAACGCGGGATAAACCCTAGAAACGCTGGTTACGGCGCGTGAATCGGAGTTCGGGATTTCCGGATGAATAGTGATTGAAAATTTTCCTATAAATACACCTTAATTCACAAAAAAATAAAATAAAAGAAAATTCTAAACCCTAATATTTGTTCAGGCCGCCGTTCATAGCAACCTATGGCCGAAATTCAATTGTCTTTCCTCCTTAATTTCTTCAAATCCATCAATCTTCTCAAGAATCTTTCAACTACAAAATTGAAGAGTGAGATGAGAGCTTCAAGTTGAACGGCTATGATCGAGTTTTGTTGAGTAAATCGATGGGATTTTGGCCATGAAGGCAGGCCGTTCGGCCTCGATTTGCGCGCGATATAGACAACCGAGCTTCTCATGCTTATGGCCGAACGTGGAGGGAGGTGAGGGCTTTGACGTGAGGCTCTCTGATCGTCGCGAAGTGGATCGTGTTGGTTGCAAAAAATCAAACCTAAATTTGAGCTATGGGTTATGTGGTGCGGCTATTACCTGTAGCCGAACGAAGATGAAGAAGAAAATGTTGGACGGTCGTGATGATTTTGGGCTTGGATCCTACGGCCCAGAATGGATGGAGTTTAAAATAATAAAGAAAATGTTGTAATTTATATAGTTTAAATTGTGTAAACTTATAAAATTCATAACTTTTTCATACGAGGTCGAAAACGCGCGAAACCAGTTGCGTTGGAATCGTATGGACGAGCACTATGCGATGGAGTTAGATTGGAGTCGATTGGAGTCAGTGAAAATTTTGGATAAAATTAAACGCGCGTTTAATTTTATTGGAAATAAAAGCTAAAACGGAATTGAAATCAAGGTGAGAACTTCTCACTCAATCGAATCAGTTTCGATTTTATTTTAAATAGTTAGATTTAAAATATTTGAATGCATGTTTGAATGTTGATTGATATCTATTGATTGTTAAAATAGACATTATACGTCGTTAGTAAGCGGATGTTATTTATTAAAAACATATACCGCGAATATTTCATAAACAGTGAAATTGGTATTATATATAATAGCAATATATATATATTGGCATATGTATATATTGGAGTTATTGATTTCCCGCATTTTTTGTTTAGCGGATGAGACCCTATTGCGCCGTCTATTAAGCGGATAATATTTTAAATCCCATATACCGCGATAATTTCGTACTGGAGAGAAATTGGTATTGTGCTAATGTTTGTGGATGCAGGAAAACAGGTTGGAGGGATCCAACTGGATTCCTCAACAGTATTTATTTGATTATGGATATTTTGATATTCGTTGATTTTCATATCGATATATGATATCGTTGTAGTCGTGATTGACTATTTGGTGTGTAGCATCATTGGACCAAATTTTGAAATTTTAAAATGATTTTAAAGTGATTTTTGAAAGTATACGTTATAAAAGATTTTTGGAATTGATTCATTTTAAATAAATAAACGTTATACTTTTAAAAGTTATAAAATTATGGTTTTTGAGAAAATATAGATAAAAGCTAATTTTTGAGAAATAAGGGATTAATGATTTTATAAAAGAGTGTAATCGGGATTTTTGAAATTATTATAAAAAGTTAAAATATAGGATTTATAAAATTTGATTATTTTATAAATCGAAATGGTGAAATTATAAAGGAATTTGAAGACGTTTTAAAGAATAATATAAATTGATTTATATTAAGAGATTTACAAACGGATATTTATAAATTGAAATATTGACATTATAAAACGAGTTTTTATAAGTGTTTGAATGAAGTGAAAATGAATTTTGTAAATGAATGGAATTTATAAAATTATAAATGGTGAAGTTATAAATGAAATTTATAAATAGTAAGATTTATAAATTTTGTGAAATTATTAAAGAATATATTTGGATAAATAATTGAATCTTATAAGTTATAAGATTTATAATTATGAAGTTTAAAGGAACGATTTTGTAAAATAATTGTTTTATAAGCATTTAACTTATAATATGAAATTCTAGTATATCAATTGAGATAGGTTAATAAGGAAATTTATAAAGGAAGTAGTTATAAAACAAATAGAAATAGAATTTATAAACGTTTTTTTATAAAATTCGCAAACGACTTATTTTGATAAGTAAATTGTTATAACTTGTTTATGGAGTTATATTCACATTTTAGACAGTGAATAATACTTTAAAATAAAATGAGTAGAAGGATGGAATTGATTAACGTAGTATATTCACGTTTTTGAATAGTGAATAATATGTTAAAGAAATTGTTTTGAATGTGATGTTTTAAATAGAATTAAAAGGACCTAACGATATTTTAAAATGTGTTGAGATTCGAAACCATAGATTTCAACATTCATTGTTGAAATAGACGTTTTCGAGAAATAAAAGGAAATGGTGGACTATAACATTATTGTTATAGTAAATGATTTCCGAAAGGAAATGTTTTGTATAGTATTGGGATTTATATATCTATCTTAAAATTCGAATCCCTATACTAGTGATTTTGGGTTGTCGTAACGATGTTTTACGCAACATTCGTTTTGGCCCAAATAAATATGTTTAAGAGGATGATTTCCTTAAAGAATGAAATATATACTTAATTTCGATTGAAGTATATTGAATATTTTCTAAGTATTGAAAATAAATAAAATTTGTGAATTACTTATGAATAAATAAGTATGGAAATGTTTTCTAATATTTCATTGAATATTATGAGAATTTATCTTTTTGAAGATAAATTGAAATGGATAATTGAAATCGTATATGCATGGATATTGTGAAATGTAAATTCACTATGGAATTTATAAAAGAATGGGGGAAATTTTGTTTAAAAATAAATATTGATTTATTTTTGAAGTGTGAAATAATATATCTAGTAGAGATATTTTGGAAAATAAATAATTTGGAAAATTATTTGGAATCTGGTGATGTGTGCATATCCATTGATAGTTCAATAACCGACTATCAATATTTCCCTTTGAATGGGTAATTGATGTGATTCGTTTGAATTTGAATGCCACACTTATTTTTAATAAGCGCTCACTATTCGGGTTAACCGGGAAAGGACCATGGGGTCGTATAACCCATTCCGAATATGTGATACGTCGTTATATATCGCATTGAAGATCGGTGTTGAAGACCCGGTATTTGCGAGAGCGATAGGATGACCTGTCGATTGACTCTGCACCGAGTAGCTACGGTATTGAGTTCTCCATATGTGATGGGAAATCCGATCAGGATTGTGGATATCCGGATTGCAAGGACTTCTTTGTAAGTGCCATCAGTTTTGTTCGAGCCCGGAACAGACTTGTATGGATTGTATGTCTGACATTACAAATTGAGATATAAAGCCGATTTCTTTCAAATATATTTCTGTTGGTGGCGGAGAATTTATTCTTTTAGCTTAACACCCTTCTCTGAGGCGTACGAGCTCAGAGGTTATGTAGTTGAAGGTTATCAGCGATGTATTCCCAATTTGGTAATGTGACATGCTGAGTGTTGTTGTAAATGATCATTGTGTTGATTATTTGTGATAGGATCGTTTATTTGATCGTCTATCTTGGTGATCATTTCTATGATCATTTGTTGACCCAAAGCATGGCTTTTGTATAAAGTATGTTTTTGTGGACGTGACTTCGTCGAGCCTCACACCCCGTGAATGGTCAAAACAGGAAAGAAGCAGCAAGGTTATGAGAGGTAGCGCCCTTTAGGATATGTGCATTTCCTTCTGGAAAAGGATGGTATCATGATATGGAGCCCAGATACTTACTCATGTTGAAAACACTTTGTTATGATTGTGTGAATTGATTACGAGTGCTCGGTGAAAAGGTCCCAAAGGACCGGGGGATGGCATATTCGGTCAGTTGTTACTCAGTTAGGGGTAACCTGGCCTTGTGTTGGTAGAGATCCGGTTTGGTTCTCGGGGATGTCCATCCAGAGGCATTCTCATGTGGCAATGGGAAGTTCCTTGGCCTGATCATTCGTTGGAAATCCAAAGAAACAATACGTGACTTGTACGGTTTTAGTTGTATAACCTGCTATGGAATGTGGCGGTAACCTGCTATTGAACATAGTTAGCTATAGTAGGCATACGATAATGGTCGTATGTTGGCTAAGATTTATATTCTACTTTCGAAATGAATTTTTCCCTACACTATGCACTAGTAATAATATAAAATGTTCTTTTAAATGCGTATCAAGCATCTTTGACTATCATAGGGAGAAATCTCCTCCGATTCTGCGTTTGCATTGTGTGTGTGTGCGGGAGGCCTTATGGTAGTCTCCTTTTTAAAAGCATTGCGAATTGACTTTAAAAATATTCCTCTATTTTGATTTTTAAGTTAAATAAACTGTTTTGAGTTCTCACACCAGTCACATGACTGACTCGGAGTTTATTGTTTTCCTTCCTAAACTCTGGGTGCCCACCAATTTCCACACGGGCAGTCAAGAGTTAGGTTTATCAGGATATTCTGGATATTCTGGAGTTGCTGGAGGCAAGATGGATGACATGGCGTATTACTAGTATATAGTATTTCTTTTTCCGCTGCACTGTTTGATGTTGTTGTTGTACACTCTGATGATATGATGTAATGAAATGTGATGTAATGTAATAACTGATATAGTTCTTTGTTTAAAGATTATTCATTTATTATTATATGTTGTTCCGCTACGAATTGTGAGATTCTGATGTTGTTCAGTTGTTTTTTTTCTGTTCCGTTCTATTTTCTATTTTCTTTTCTCTCTCTATTTTCTATCCTTTCTCTCTTCTCTTGTACCTTTTCTTTTTCCTAAACCCATAACATTTCCGTTTTTCGGCAACGAAAAATCGAAAACGTTACAATTTTCCAACGATTGAAGTGAGTTCAGTGCTACCTTACTTCCACAAATTCCTTTCAAAATCAATTTCCATTTAAAAATATTTCCCAAAATAATACTCCATTTTTTTTCAAATTTTTGGAAAACATGTCTACCATTTCCAAGATTGCCAAACCTTTGTTTAAATACACTTTAAACGCTTTTCAAAATTTCCGGGATTTAAATTCTGGTTTAAATCAAACTGTAATTATACTGCTTTTTATTTAAACCAAACTTAGATAATTCTATTTGGTTATAAACCATTTCAATTTTTAGATTCTAATTTAATTATAGTATTAACACCCAAAATTTAAGATTCTTATATTTGATTATAATATTAACAACCAAGCATCCAAATATATATAATAATTTTAGAAAATTATTCCTTTTATATCAAAATATAATTTTGGGTAAAATTATTCCATTTACCCGCTTTAAAAACGATATTATGTCGGTTTATCTTATTTAAGAGTTTAGAAACCCCTATCGATACGGTTGTACTTCCCGCACCGACCAGAATTCATAAACACTCAACCGATAAGTCGACACGGTATAAAAACAATTTTTATTTTCACTAACAAGTACGCTCTCATAGCTATTATTACACTCAACTCATTATAGAGTACTATTGACTCTGTTTAATGAGTAATTTCCCCACCAGAGCCAAGGTTATCGCCAACCTAAGGTCTGATACCACTGTGACGACCCGCCCTTCTCGACCCTCGAAAATCGACACAAAATACTCCATGGTATAATATACCGACGATCAAGTGCCGGAAAAGATAGATTATTGAGGAAAAAGAAAGAAGATAGAAGAAAGAAGGAACTAAACAATAACAGAATCTCACAATATCAGCAGAACAAAAATATAATAGTCAATAATAGATCTTTACACAAAATGAAAACTATATTTGTTTTATACAATATATCATCAGAGTATATCTCAAACAAACAACAATTACCAGCCTCACAACATCAATAATAAACAGCAACGGATATAATCAAGTACGGATAATATGTCTCAGGCTCTAGCTCCTCTCCTGAGCTCCATAGCATCCTTTCCTGTAATCTATAATACTCGGTATGACCGAGCATTATAATGAAATAACACCCTAGTCAGTCTGGAATACCAGCTGATAAAATACACCCAAATAGATTATTAAAGTGTTAAAATCCTTTGAAAACAAAAGCATCTCGTAAGACCACGCCACAAATAAACATGTCGGGATTTTACCTTACGATAGCTAAAACATTTCTATCAAAATCCTCTGATATTATAATAGGGTCTACATACAAATACTTATTAAAATAGCCGAAATTATTACATGATTAAATTCTAGCTACTAGCCACAATCGTGGGTAATACAAACTGTAACGACTCGGATTTTGCCCGCTCGAAAATCGACATCCATACCTCAAATCGTATTCGAATGCCATAGATTCGACCGTTCAAATCCGATTCGCCGGAGCTTATAACAATCATTAAGTATATAACACAGCGGAATAAAAGAATAATACATTGATATACAGCTTTGATACAATATCTGATATGTGACGCCCCACCTCTATACCCACGCTAGCCAAGAACACTACGGTGTAATGCTGTCAACTAGCATGGAGAATAAGGCTGTTGAGGAGCGGCCATCAATAGTTGGCCTTACACTAGTATTGGTTATCTCGATGGGAGTGATATAAATATATATATTCTTTCATTTTTCATCTCTGATTTATTTTCTCCCATCGACATACCCCAATTCCAGTATAAAACGAACTACGATGGTTCGTAATAGTTTAGAACAATAAATATAAAATAACAACACAGATAATATAAATGCGGAACACAGATGAAACAGAAAGTCTCATATATATATATATAATAACTGATGTCAGTTACAATACATTTGACACGGTACATATGATACAACTACAACAGTCGACTAAGGAAGTTACATATACAAGTACATTAACGTATATAATATACATGAATACATATCTTCCTATACAATTTTACATACTACTACAAATGACGACGACTACTCCAAAAGATATGAAAGAACTTCATAGCTCTAGCAGCAACCCAAAGCAGAATATCTACAACCTGAAATACTCGGTCTGACCCGAGTATTAAATTCAAAAGAAAATAATACTCGGGTCAGTCTAATTCAAACTCAGTTATTAGTGCACAGAAGCAATAATAATTAAATAATGAATAGACGACAGTAATTAAACCAAATCAGAATGCAATTCAGAATATTGAATTGAAATGAACAAACAGTTCAAACCATTGAAATATCCATTAAAATATTAATTCAAGTAGGGCTGCAGTACACGCACGCGTGCACTGCCTCGCCACTACGGAATATGGAATACGCAAAAAGATCCATAAGTCAAAACAAAAAGAATATCATACACGCCATACCGTGTGGCTGCAGTTCACGCTTGCGTGCACTGCCTTGCCACTATAGTGATGTCGTGCCCAAAAACTCAATACCGTGTGGCTGCAGTTCACGCTTGCGTGCACTGCCTTGCCACTATAGTGATGATGTACCCAATGAAAATTAACAGGCAAACACAAGATCAAACCCGAGTCACCGGATTCAACTCAAGTGTAATACGAGAATCAATCCAAATGCACATGGCAGTGACATGATGAAACAGTGCTAACAAACAATGTTGAATAAGACACAGTGGGAAACCCAATAAGTAACCTAACATCAATATGCAGGAAATCGAGATTGGACTGTACGGCAACAAGTTGATGTGAAACGAAGAATGTAGTGGACACAAATGATGGAGCAATGCCATAAAATCAAACATGCTCCAGGGAAAAGTTCAAATGCCGAAATCAACATTGCCAAGACATATGACCAAGGTCAGCAGCACTTTAAAAATTCAGGTCAAATGCCGAAGCCAAGCAATAGAAGGTACAAGTTAATTACCCTAAAGTTGAACCAAAAGTGCTCAAGTCTATCTGCAATTTAAATATGCAAACAGAAGTTGCAGTGCACTAAAAAAAAATGCTCAAGAATACAAATAAATGAGACTGGACAGTACCCAAAATGGTTCAGGCTAAAGAAGAAGGCATATCAAGGAAAGCAACCTGAACAATATGGTATGCAAACAACTGCAGGGAGGACATACTCGTGTCTATACTTGAGCATGCAATTTAAAATATGCAGTGGCTACGAATATACAGTCACCACGAAACAAATCTACCGCAGACAGAAGGGAACACACACAATAATGTGCATTGCCTTAACAATTCAGCAATTCAACTCAGGTGCAACATGGAACTGCAGGAATAACTGGTTAATAATGCAAGTGACTTGGTGGCCCACGGCAAAGGATACGACATATACGCAATAGTGAATCTGAACAGAGCAGATGTCATACTCGAGAGCAAAGGCCCTAATACCACTCAATTCAACAAGCCATAAGTGGTACAAATACAACTCAAACCAAACTACAAAGACCCAAGGGAAGTCCAGTTATAATGCAACAGTGTGTATAAAAATGTTGCAAGACCAGTGAATATAAATGGACGACTAATGAACTCTATATATATACATATGTATTGAAGGCCAGTAACATTGAAATGGTTAGAATTTCAGCCAACATATGTATGTGCATACTCAGTAGAAACTCAAATGAATGAGGCTTCAATGAAATAGTGTGCAAGTAAAAACAGAGGTCGAGGCTTGGACTTAAGCCCAACGACCTGCACAAACAAATGAACTCCACCAAGTACAAAACATACAAACCACAAAAGCACAAACAAGTGAACTGGCCGAGACAGTAGCAAACCCAACCAATATCAAAGAAGCAACTCCATGTGATATGCAGTAACACCATACAACCGAAAATCAAGTACAGGAAAAATGAAAACCATATGAACAGCCAAATGCCACAGTGAATCATCAAAACAAAATCAAAGCCGAGTTAACCAAGTAACACAAAATACACGAATTCGATAAATCAGAGAAAGCATCATAACGAAACCAAATCAAACGCAAGGCATAATACTAAGTCGAATCAGATGTGAGTGGTAGCACTCACCTTGTCGACGAATTTAGAAGAAGCCGAGCTTGAACTCGATCGAGAACTGGGGTAGCCACGAACACCAAAGCAATCGGGATGAAGCGGCGACCCAGTTCACGCGAAGCCCTAAATGTCGAAGAGGAAGAAAAGGAACGGCCGCCATTATCTCCTTTTTGATGGTATTAGGTTTTCGAACGAAAAAAAATAAAGAAAAGGGGACGGGTTCGAAAATGAAAAGAGAAAAATGGGGGAGGGTCGAACGACATTCAAAAATAAATGGCCGGTAATCACAAATTTCAAAGCTCACAACACATAACAAATTTTATTTTATTTTATTTTTAAGAATTTCTTTTAACAATTTATAAATCAATTTAAAATTAAAAATTTGTAAAAGAATTTAAAAAATTCAAATTTAAAAACTTCAATTGGAAATTTGTGTCAATATTAATCGTTTAAATTGTCGATTATAATTCGACACGAATATCGGGTTGTTACAGACTCCCCTCCTTAAAGAAATTGCGTCCTCGCAATCTTAAGGAATACATGGACAAAAGGTAACAACCAAAAGAGCATATCATCACAAGATGAAGAAATTCGAAATAGGAAGTTCACCATAAAGAGCATGAAGGAGCAAGCCTGAACGTGTTTGCTCAAAGTCAAATCTAGTGAAACTTCAATTTCTTCAATAATACCGGGCTCAAGGATAAAGATCGGAAATCCCAAAGGCATTTCCGTAATTGGAAGACGTGGAAAACGTCATGAATAGCAGAAAATTGAGTCGGTAGACTGGCGTAGTACAATATAAACGCCAAAGAAATCTTTTAATTTCATAAAGGAAATTCACAAATTATCAACAAAATCTAATTATCAATAGATAATTCAGAGATCTCAAATCACAAATATTCGATTATCAAAAACGATAATCAAATCAACAAGTATTCGATTATCAAAATCGAAAATCAATCTTAAATCACAAATATTTAATTATCACAAACGACAATTAAATCTCAAATATCTAATTATCAATAGATAATTAGAAACAATAAATATCTGATTATCAAAAACGATAAATCAGAAATCACGAATCAACGATTATTTAATTATCACAATTGATAATCAAATCACAAATATCTAATTATCACAAACGATAATTAGATCTCAAATATCTGATTATCACAAGCGATAATCAGAAACAATTTCGATAAGTGGATTTTCATTCATCCAAAGAGTCACAAGAATCTTCTCAAAGATAGAAAGGGGTATCATACCCTAAACTTGTATTCGTAACAAGTCAATAACACACGAATTCACCAATGCACAAGAATTGATAAAACTTATCAATAGAAATCACGAAAATTGGTGAAGCACAAATTCTAGAAATCCTCACAAGAAATCCAGAAAACACAAGCTAAGAGTATGAGAACTCGAACGCGAGTATGAAAACTCGAACCGGAGTATGAAAACTCGAACGCGAGTATGAAAACTCGAACGGAGTATGAAAACTCGAAGGAGAGTATGGAAACTCAAACAGAGTATGAAAACTCAAACGGAGTATGAAAACTCGAACAGAGTATGAAAACTCAAATGGAGTATGAAAACTCAAATGGAGTATGAAAACTCGAACAGAGTATGAAAACTCAAACGGAGTATGAAAACTCAAACGGAGTATGAAAACTCAAACAGAGTATGAAAACTCAAACGGAGTATGAAAACTCAAACGGAGTATGAAAACTCAAACGGAGTATGAAAACTCGAACAGAGTATGAAAACTCAAACGGAGTATGAAAACTCAAACAGAGTATGAAAACTCAAACGGAGTATGTGTGACGACCCGCCCTCCTTCGCCCAGGAAGACGTTTCGTCTTTAAGAAAGAAAGGGATGAGAAAATAGAAAAGATAGAGAAGAAAGAACAACAACATCAGAATCTCACAGCGTAACGAATAAATATAATAATCACATAAATATTTACATAATATACAACATCAATCAGAGTTATACAGACAATACATCACGTACTAGACAGTTATAAACACCTGTCTAGTTATACAACTCAACACAAACAAATAACTCAGAGGAACCAACACAGCGGAACTAAATATATATCTACAACGCTGAAGCCTCCTGCTCCATTGCTCCTCCAGAATGCGTCAAAGCTAACCTGAATCCCTTGGCTACCCGTAAAAATTTGGGTACCCGAGAGTTTATGAAAAACAAAAATAAACTTCGGGTCAGACATGGGTCTGGTATGAGTAACAGGTTAAAGTTGCTTAACTTTAAAAATCTTTTGAAAATAAAAAGGTATCACGTAAGACTCCCCACACATAAATATGGAAAAGTTTTTACCTTACGCTAACCAAAACATTTGATAGGAAATTCTGTGATATTATAATAGGTCTAGGGTTTTCAAGTAAATAGAAAATAGCCGAAATTGTTACATCTATTAAATTCCAGCTACTAGCCACAAAAGTGGGTAATACAATCAAAACCGTGGGCACTTATTGGATTGTGGATTCCATACAATGGCAGGGCTACTGGGGTACCGCCCGTCACAGTACGGGGCCTAGATCACCGTACCGAGGATTACTCTCTTCATCCCCTGCAACACAAGGCCGGAACCATTCCTTACTGAATAGTCCCGAACAAGATAAACCCCGGCAGTTGTTGCAATCAACCGCCCACACAGCCGAAAAATAAAGGGACATCTAGACAGGGGAATATCCTTGTCCTGCTTGGGCATGACCCACCTAACCTTGCTGCACCTCCCCTGTTTTAGCCATTCCCGGTTGATGAGGCTTGAGGCTGCGATTACCTTTAAAGAACATATTTTCTTAGAATGCTCATCGCCCGCCTGACGATGTGTTGAAAGCATTCAATCCATACAAGTTCGTTCCGGATTCGAACGAAACCGAAGGCATTATCTCGTTACACTCATTTTGGAATCACCCTCAGAGTTAACGACGATAACCCTTGCATTTTCTGAATCTTCATCTTCACTTTCAGATTCACGACCTATCGTTAATTTGGAATCGATGTGGTTTTCGGATGTTCCTAATGCGGAAAACCCGATCCCGGTCTCATCGAAATCCAAAACGTGTCATTTAAGGCCAAGTTGTCTATTTAGTCTTAACAGTTTAATTCAATATAATCAACATACACACAGAAGGATAATTCATAATATCACAATATATAATCACAGATAATCTTATAAACAGATAATCAATATTATCATCCAAACAGATAATTAAATTTTATCATACTTAAACCAGGCATCCATGCCAGATCACATCATCAAATGAAATATCAATATCATTCATCCATAAGCAATGATTTATAATCATACCATTTGTAATTAATTTAAAATGAATTAAATTAACTACTTCAATCTCTAATTAATTTAAAGTAAATTAAATTAATTACTTCATCTATAAATCCTGCTTATACGACCATTTAATTAATTATAAATCAAATTAATTAACCATCTTCTAAATAATTATCTTGATTAAACATCTTGGTTAATCATTCACTAATTACAATTGGTTATTAGTCTTTAATTAATTCACAAATTAATTCTCCTAAATCATTTATAGTAATTAACATTAAATTACTACATTTAGAATTGATTACATTTATTCTTAATTAATTACATCAATTAATCACCACATTATTAAGTATTTCTTAATTAACCAATTCTTAATTTACATCATTAATTATATTAATTAATTAATGATCTCTTATTTAAATTTAAATAAATCTTTATTTAAATTAATTACATTAAGCGATTAATCTTTAATTAAACACAATTATTAATTACCCTTGATCAATGTCAACCAGTAATTAACTATCGTTAATTACTTCTATTAATAAATTAATTATTCCATAATTAATTATCTCCATTAATTAATCCTCTGATTTAATTACAAAAGTAATTATCCAAATTACTTCATTAACATATCATCTTTCATTAATTACATTCAGTAATTAACATTAATTACTTCCGTAAGTAATTCTGCTCCATTGAATGCACTAAGTCGTTATACTTATCAATTATCAAATGATTTTCTTAAATTGATTAACTAAATTAATTAACTTAAATTAATCATTTAATCAAAATTAATTACAATAAGTAATTAATCTCCTAATTACTTTTATTAAGTAATTTCACTTAACCACCTACAATAGATTATCTAATTAATCTGATTAATTATCAAAATTTATCACATTAATTGATTAATTAATTAGAAATCTTTAGTTAATTATCTTTATTAACTAATAACATTTCTTGCATTACTTTCTTAATTAATTTTAAATTTTAAATTAATCTAAACTATTAATACACAAGTCATTTCTTAATTACCCTTTTATTTTTACAATAATTTATTTCTTTATTAATGACTTTATCAACATTACATTTTAGATTTAAATTCAAATATCATTTGAATTCTAAAATTCAAAATGATTATTATTTTAAACATTATCAAATTTAACTTCAATAGAATCTTTTAAATAAATGTAAATAACATTTATTATTTACATATGAACTTATATAAGAAAATCCTTTAAACTAGACTACTTGAATCTTAATTTAAATTTAAATTCCCAAAATACATTTATATTTTAACTTGCAATTTCACGTTAAACAATTTATTTACTTTTCATTCAAAAAAATCTTTAATAAAAGAATCTTCAAATTCAAGTTAAATATTTATTGAAACCAATTCTCTTTTCAAAACTATTTTATTTGAACTTATTCATATTTAAAAACTGATTTAAGCTTTAGATTTGGATTTTAAGTAATTCCGTCAATTTCTCTTGAATTTTAAAACTTTGATCTAAACTTCTTTTAATAACTTAAATTAGAAACTCGATTTTCACATCCAAATCTATTTTAAAATCTTAAGATTCAATATTCATTTGAACTATACTTTAAAAATTCAAATTTAAACTCCTGTTAGAGTTTTGTTTCAGAATTTAGATTTTTTTTTTAAAAAAAAAAATCTGCAAATTTCAGGTTTGTAGACCTGAAACTTATTTAAATATTTAAACTGTATTTTAGATTTCAAAATATAGGTTCGAGTTTATACTACAACTGAATTTTAGCTTAGTTTAAATCCATTGTTTATTTTTGAATAGGTTACATTGGAATTTGTTGAAAAGAAAACAAATTCTGTTTCCAGGCTTCTGCAAAAAAAAACCTGAACAACAATTTACTCACTCAAACCAAAAACTGCACCGAGACCTCCTTTCCCTTACTTCGAGTTATGCACTAGAAGAACCCGAGTTTTTCCCTAGCTAAAAAAAACTCTGCACAACCCAAAGCTCAACATAACTTCAATGGCACGGTGCACGTGCACCGTGCCTTCAGCCGCTTCCGGCCACTCACCAGAGTCGCCACCCCTCGCCGATCAATCCACGACCACAACACAACCCCCAAATCCCACTGCATCATCTCGAAACCAAAACTCGAAGCCTAACCCAAATCTGGAAACGCAACAGGCATTCCCCCTCGAAACCTGAAACATCGCCGTTCTCGCAACCAAGACCACCGGAGTTTATACCACTCCGGCCAACAACTCGACAATCTCCCACCTTCCATTTCCCAGAACCACGATACACTCGATCAACTAAAAAGGGAGAAATGATCGAATTATCCCAAACCGTTAAAACTAGGGTTGCATCCAAAATTTCACCACCGCACTTTCCACTTGCCACTGCTCATCCTCCACCCAATTTTGCCAAACACCCCGACCACCCATGCACCTCCAGGAAGCACCACGAACTTCCATGTCCACTGGATTGCCTGAGGCAACCCATAATTCCCAAAACCTTTAAATCAGAATTTCCAACACAATACTTAACTAAAGAAAATGAATTTACTTTTAAAAATCCTAGTTTCAGATAGGAATTCAATTTATAATCCTGAATTTATATTTTAGAATGATTAAAATTTCACTTATATCAATCATCAACTGTTCTTGGTCTTTTTACAGAACAGTGTTACTTTATTTAATTAAGACACAAAATTTAAAATTTACTTTATGGTCACACAAACATATCTTGTTAAGATACTAAGTCCTAATAATCACTAGATCAAGCAGTAATGATTTTTGAAATAAGATATGAACTTGAGAACTCTAAACAAGATGATCTTACAGGGTATTCAATATGCAGATATTGCACTCACAAATACACAGAGAATGGTCGCATAAATATTCATCCAAATATTTTCAAGCATTCAATATTTATCCGCAACAAGTTTAAACTTAAGTTATTTAGAAAAATGTTATTCACTCTTTTAAACAGTGGTGATTCCAGGATGTCAACTCACATACATGCAGTAACACATACTCAGGAATGCATTAAAATATATTCACATATCAAACCATAATTAAGCAACATATATACTTAAGTATTTTAAAATTTAAGTTACTCACCTGAAACTTTGAAGAACAGAGCCTTCTTTTGTTTTGAAAACAGATAGCTTAAACCTTTTTTTTTTCCAATCATCTTGTTTGATTGTTGTTTTAAATTTCTGAAAGCTTAGTCTTGATCGAAACATTAGAAACTGGAAAGCTTGCTTTGATATTCTAGCCTCAGATTGCACTTGAACAATCCTGGTTTACAGGTTATTTATATGAACTTTTGATAGAAAAGTTGCAGACTTTACTTCATCTCTGGTTTGCAATTGTTGTGATGATCGAATGAAACAAGGAGAGATATATAGAAATGAGTTTACAGGGTATGTATAAGCTTGTACAAACATTTTCTGATTGCTCAGAGATTTTATTTTTAGCTTATCAGGCAAGATTTGGTTTTGGGGGCTGAGTTGATTTTTAAGAAAATTTGAATTGACCAAAGCTATGCTAGCATTTAATGTTTTAAGTACTTTGTTTACTTGCCTTTTCATCACAACTTTACAGGCCTATACATTTTTACCTCCCTGCCTAAACTTTTTGTACTTATGTACATAGATATCTTATTTTGTTTATATTTTATACCTTGTTTTGTACAAAGATGTTTCTTTCCTGATACTTCCTTGCATAACTATTTACAGACTACTTATACTTGCCTTTGAAACTACTACAGGCCTCACTAATTATTTATTTATACAAAGCCTTGTTTGTTTTTAGTCTTTGTGTACACATTATTCTTTTGTTTAGTTATATAAAAAAAAATTGTTTTAGTCATTTGTTTTGGTTTATTACTTTATTTACTTATTATTCCCTTCATACTTACATTAATATTTATAAAATTTTATTTTATATTTCAAAACATAGCTTTCCAAAACATATATATATATAAATGAATTTAAAATAACGATTCCTTTTATATTAAAATCTATTTGTACAAATATTGCATTATTGTTATTGTTTTAAAAAAATCACTCATTACTAATTTAAAATGATTCATAAATGAAATCACTACAAAAATGAATTGCTTATTTTATAAAGTTGAAGTAAAAAGAACAAAACAATCTTTTTTATTTAAATTTAAACTCTAGGCTAAAAATCATTTTAAACAAATTAAACTTTATCTTGAGTATTTTAAAGATCATATTATTGTTTATTCAATATTAAATTTCCAAATTATCAAAAATAGTAGATTAGAAAACATAACTTTATTTATTAATTTAAAAACAAAACTGATCTATTTATAATATATACCAATATACACATATACATTATAAATAGAAACAATTTAAATTAGCTTTTAAAAGATAAATTATCAGTTAAATATTTGTTTAAAGGAAGATTATTAAATCAATTCAAATATTATTAACAAATATTATTAAATCAATTTAATTTTTAATGTAGATTATTAAATAAATATTGCCCTAAATTTCCGGGATGTCACATTCTTCCCCCCTTAAAAGAATTTCGTCCCCGAAATTTAAACAAAGGTGATTTAATAATCTTCTTAAATATTTAATTTTAAAACATAAGCATATATTAATCATATGCTAACAACCATAGCAACCAATTCATCCAAACACCCAAAACTAATTATCCAGACAAAATCAGGATAGATCTACCTAGAGTTCCCCAGGCATAAATACCGGGTTACTCGCCCTACAGAATCCAATCAAACAGTACTACTAAGCTACTGAGCTTCCACTCATCTAGATCTACAAACAAGACAGGATATCAGACTACAAACAAGTCTGAATCAACAACCAACATCCCAGAACTGCTGATTCTACAACCAGAGATAGATCTTACACGTACTCCCTCAGAGATACGTGAAACACAACGAATTCCAGTTATCCAAACTGACAATCCAATCCTGAAGACCAAACACTTATCCAAAATCATATCTCCGACTTCGAAATCAAAATTCCTTCGTATCTTATCCACAAAACTCCTCGGACGATCCTGGGCTTCCTTTATCTTTCCAGATCAGCTCAACGCTTGCTGATGCTCCTAGAAATAAATTGGACCAAAAACAATCCAACAAAATGATCTTCCCAAGATCGACCAAAACTCAGAACACAATTCTAATCCAAAATCAAAAGACAGATCTCACTCCTCTCATCCAGAAGAGATAAAACAGATGCATTCCAAATCTGGCCTCAGATCCTGAAAAATTCCCTGTAGAAAACTCTTCCAATCCAAACACTGCAACATCCAATTGCTTCCACTTTAAAATAGCTGCCACCATGCTTCCATTACGCAACTCTGACTGAGCAGATGAAAATGCTGATGACGATCACAAACACAGACTGGACAACACATTCCAACATTAGGGTTCTCCAGATCCAAAAAGAAATCGTAGAAGTTCCTCAAAAATCCAAGCTACTTCACCAAACTCCAAAAATCATCCTATTACTAAGCTGAACAATTGGTATCACTTCTGGAATCCAGTCGATACCAAACTCAATCTTCAGATGCTCACCAGACTCTGACTTCTCGAAGACATCCAGAAAAATATCTTTGGAACACAAGAGAACACTCAAATTATCGCAAGTCACTTTTGTGATCAATCCAGCCTAATTCCAAATATACTGCTCTCTCTCAAACAAAATAGCTTACGCTCATGTGGCCAATCCATCGAAGAAATGGAATCACTCTGCAGCTTCTAAATTCCACTGCTGACCCAGAAGCCAAAGACTACTTAATCCAAAGCTCTTCGAGAAACTCGGACTCCAAAACAAACAGGAACACCCAACTGAACACAGCGACAACCTCGAACAGATACACTTCATTAACTTGTTCCAAAGAAATATCTTCGGAGACATCCATAGTCACTGCGTCTCATCACACAGCTACTACACCTTGATGTATCAAGATATCATGACTTACTTCTGTCCACCTGATAGATCCAAACTCTAGCTCAACCAAACTACACTTCTAAAAGAACTCCGAACCTTAACAGATTTCCTTCATAGATCAATGAAATCCTTACACCGTCCAAAGCTTACTCGAGACGGCAATAGGTCTACAGTCTCGACAAATACCCTTCCAACCTCAATCATATAAATTCCAACTATTGGTAGTTGTGTTACACACACCACTACCCTGTCTACCTTTATAATTCATTGGAAAACCCGAACAGGTAACCCAACAAATAGGTAGAAATAAATATATAAATATATATATCAAAATTACAAATACGCTCTCTCAAGAAAGAAAACACTTTAGAGCCTAGGTATTCACTCAACCTAGCGCTCTGATACCAACTTTGACGACCCGCCCTCCTTCGCCCAGGAAGACGTTTCGTCTTTAAGAAAGAAAGGGATGAGAAAATAGAAAAGATAGAGAAGAAAGAACAACAACATCAGAATCTCACAGCGTAACGAATAAATATAATAATCACATAAATATTTACATAATATACAACATCAATCAGAGTTATACAGACAATACATCACGTACTAGACAGTTATAAACACCTGTCTAGTTATACAACTCAACACAAACAAATAACTCAGAGGAACCAACACAGCGGAACTAAATATATATCTACAACGCTGAAGCCTCCTGCTCCATTGCTCCTCCAGAATGCGTCAAAGCTAACCTGAATCCCTTGGCTACCCGTAAAAATTTGGGTACCCGAGAGTTTATGAAAAACAAAAATAAACTTCGGGTCAGACATGGGTCTGGTATGAGTAACAGGTTAAAGTTGCTTAACTTTAAAAATCTTTTGAAAATAAAAAGGTATCACGTAAGACTCCCCACACATAAATATGGAAAAGTTTTTACCTTACGCTAACCAAAACATTTGATAGGAAATTCTGTGATATTATAATAGGTCTAGGGTTTTCAAGTAAATAGAAAATAGCCGAAATTGTTACATCTATTAAATTCCAGCTACTAGCCACAAAAGTGGGTAATACAATCAAAACCGTGGGCACTTATTGGATTGTGGATTCCATAAAATGGCAGGGCTACTGGGGTACCGCCCGTCACAGTACGGGGCCTAGATCACCGTACCGAGGATTACTCCCTTCATCCCCTGCAACACAAGGCCGGAACCATTCCTTACTGAATAGTCCCGAACAAGATAAACCCCGGCAGTTGTTGCAATCAACCGCCCACACAGCCGAAAAATAAAGGGACATCTAGACAGGGGAATATCCTTGTCCTGCTTGGGCATGACCCACCTAACCTTGCTGCACCTCCCCTGTTTTAGCCATTCCCGGTTGATGAGGCTTGAGGCTGCGATTACCTTTAAAGAACATATTTTCTTAGAATGCTCATCGCCCGCCTGACGATGTGTTGAAAGCATTCAATCCATACAAGTTCGTTCCGGATTCGAACGAAACCGAAGGCATTATCTCGTTACACTCATTTTGGAATCACCCTCAGAGTTAACGACGATAACCCTTGCATTTTCTGAATCTTCATCTTCACTTTCAGATTCACGACCTATCGTTAATTTGGAATCGATGTGGTTTTCGGATGTTCCTAATGCGGAAAACCCGATCCCGGTCTCATCGAAATCCAAAACGTGTCATTTAAGGCCAAGTTGTCTATTTAGTCTTAACAGTTTAATTCAATATAATCAACATACACACAGAAGGATAATTCATAATATCACAGTATATAATCACAGATAATCTTATAAACAGATAATCAATATTATCATCCAAACAGATAATTAAATTTTATCATACTTAAACCAGGCATCCATGCCAGATCACATCATCAAATGAAATATCAATATCATTCATCCATAAGCAATGATTTATAATCATACCATTTGTAATTAATTTAAAATGAATTAAATTAACTACTTCAATCTCTAATTAATTTAAAGTAAATTAAATTAATTACTTCATCTATAAATCCTGCTTATACGACCATTTAATTAATTATAAATCAAATTAATTAACCATCTTCTAAATAATTATCTTGATTAAACATCTTGGTTAATCATTCACTAATTACAATTGGTTATTAGTCTTTAATTAATTCACAAATTAATTCTCCTAAATCATTTATAGTAATTAACATTAAATTACTACATTTAGAATTGATTACATTTATTCTTAATTAATTACATCAATTAATCACCACATTATTAAGTATTTCTTAATTAACCAATTCTTAATTTACATCATTAATTATATTAATTAATTAATGATCTCTTATTTAAATTTAAATAAATCTTTATTTAAATTAATTACATTAAGCGATTAATCTTTAATTAAACACAATTATTAATTACCCTTGATCAATGTCAACCAGTAATTAACTATCGTTAATTACTTCTATTAATAAATTAATTATTCCATAATTAATTATCTCCATTAATTAATCCTCTGATTTAATTACAAAAGTAATTATCCAAATTACTTCATTAACATATCATCTTTCATTAATTACATTCAGTAATTAACATTAATTACTTCCGTAAGTAATTCTCCTCCATTGAATGCACTAAGTCGTTATACTTATCAATTATCAAATGATTTTCTTAAATTGATTAACTAAATTAATTAACTTAAATTAATCATTTAATCAAAATTAATTACAATAGGTAATTAATCTCCTAATTACTTTTATTAAGTAATTTCACTTAACCACCTACAATAGATTATCTAATTAATCTGATTAATTATCAAAATTTATCACATTAATTGATTAATTAATTAGAAATCTTTAGTTAATTATCTTTATTAACTAATAACATTTCTTGCATTACTTTCTTAATTAATTTTAAATTTTAAATTAATCTAAACTATTAATACACAAGTCATTTCTTAATTACCCTTTTATTTTTACAATAATTTATTTCTTTATTAATGACTTTATCAACATTACATTTTAGATTTAAATTCAAATATCATTTGAATTCTAAAATTCAAAATGATTATTATTTTAAACATTATCAAATTTAACTTCAATAGAATCTTTTAAATAAATGTAAATAACATTTATTATTTACATATGAACTTATATAAGAAAATCCTTTAAACTAGACTACTTGAATCTTAATTTAAATTTAAATTCCCAAAATACATTTATATTTTAACTTGCAATTTCACGTTAAACAATTTATTTACTTTTCATTCAAAAAAATCTTTAATAAAAGAATCTTCAAATTCAAGTTAAATATTTATTGAAACCAATTCTCTTTTCAAAACTATTTTATTTGAACTTATTCATATTTAAAAACTGATTTAAGCTTTAGATTTGGATTTTAAGTAATTCCGTCAATTTCTCTTGAATTTTAAAACTTTGATCTAAACTTCTTTTAATAACTTAAATTAGAAACTCGATTTTCACATCCAAATCTATTTTAAAATCTTAAGATTCAATATTCATTTGAACTATACTTTAAAAATTCAAATTTAAACTCCTGTTAGAGTTTTGTTTCAGAATTTAGATTTTTTTTTTTAAAAAAAAATCTGGAAATTTCAGGTTTGTAGACCTGAAACTTATTTAAATATTTAAACTGTATTTTAGATTTCAAAATATAGGTTCGAGTTTATACTACAACTGAATTTTAGCTTAGTTTAAATCCATTGTTTATTTTTGAATAGGTTACATTGGAATTTGTTGAAAAGAAAACAAATTCTGTTTCCAGGCTTCTGCAAAAAAAAACCTGAACAACAATTTACTCACTCAAACCAAAAACTGCACCGAGACCTCCTTTCCCTTACTTCGAGTTATGCACTAGAAGAACCCGAGTTTTTCCCTAGCTAAAAAAAACTCTGCACAACCCAAAGCTCAACATAACTTCAATGGCACGGTGCGCGCGCACCGTGCCTTCAGCCGCTTCCGGCCACTCACCAGAGTCGCCACCCCTCGCCGATCAATCCACGACCACAACACAACCCCCAAATCCCACTGCATCATCTCGAAACCAAAACTCGAAGCCTAACCCAAATCTGGAAACGCAACAGGCATTCCCCCTCGAAACCTGAAACATCGCCGTTCTCGCGACCAAGACCACCGGAGTTTATACCACTCCGGCCAACAACTCGACAATCTCCCACCTTCCATTTCCCAGAACCACGATACACTCGATCAACTAAAAAGGGAGAAATGATCGAATTATCCCAAACCGTTAAAACTAGGGTTGCATCCAAAATTTCACCACCGCACTTTCCACTTGCCACTGCTCATCCTCCACCCAATTTTGCCAAACACCCCGACCACCCATGCACCTCCAGGAAGCACCACGAACTTCCATGTCCACTGGATTGCCTGAGGCAACCCATAATTCCCAAAACCTTTAAATCATAATTTCCAACACAATACTTAACTAAAGAAAATGAATTTACTTTTAAAAATCCTAGTTTCAGATAGGAATTCAATTTATAATCCTGAATTTATATTTTAGAATGATTAAAATTTCACTTATATCAATCATCAACTGTTCTTGGTCTTTTTACAGAACAGCGTTACTTTATTTAATTAAGATACAAAATTTAAAATTTACTTTATGGTCACACAAACATATCTTGTTAAGATACTAAGTCCTAATAATCACTAGATCAAGCAGTAATGATTTTTGAAATAAGATATGAACTTGGGAACTCTAAACAAGATGATCTTACAGGGTATTCAATATGCAGATATTGCACTCACAAATACACAGAGAATGGTCGCATAAATATTCATCCAAATATTTTCAAGCATTCAATATTTATCCGCAACAAGTTTAAACTTAAGTTATTTAGAAAAATGTTATTCACTCTTTTAAACAGTGGTGATTCCAGGATGTCAACTCACATACATGCAGTAACACATACTCAGGAATGCATTAAAATATATTCACATATCAAACCATAATTAAGCAACATATATACTTAAGTATTTTAAAATTTAAGTTACTCACCTGAAACTTTGAAGAACAGAGCCTTCTTTTGTTTTGAAAACAGATAGCTTAAACCTTTTTTTTGTTTCCAATCATCTTGTTTGATTGTTGTTTTAAATTTCTGAAAGCTTAGTCTTGATTGAAACATTAGAAACTGGAAAGCTTGCTTTGATATTCTAGCCTCAGATTGCACTTGAACAATCCTGGTTTACAGGTTATTTATATGAACTTTTGATAGAAAAGTTGCAGACTTTACTTCATCTCTGGTTTGCAATTGTTGTGATGATCGAATGAAACAAGGAGAGATATATAGAAATGAGTTTACAGGGTATGTATAAGCTTGTACAAACATTTTCTGATTGCTCAGAGATTTTATTTTTAGCTTATCAGGCAAGATTTGGTTTTGGGGGCTGAGTTGATTTTTAAGAAAATTTGAATTGACCAAAGCTATGCTAGCATTTAATGTTTTAAGTACTTTGTTTACTTGCCTTTTCATCACAACTTTACAGGCCTATACATTTTTACCTCCCTGCCTAAACTTTTTGTACTTATGTACATAGATATCTTATTTTGTTTATATTTTATACCTTGTTTTGTACAAAGATGTTTCTTTCCTGAGACTTCCTTGCATAACTATTTACAGACTACTTATACTTGCCTTTGAAACTACTACAGGCCTCACTAATTATTTATTTATACAAAGCCTTATTTGTTTTTAGTCTTTATGTACACATTATTCTTTTGTTTAGTTATATAAAAAAAAAATTGTTTTAGTCATTTGTTTTGGTTTATTACTTTATTTACTTATTATTCCCTTCATACTTACATTAATATTTATAAAATTTTATTTTATATTTCAAAACATAGCTTTCCAAAACATATATATATATATATAAAAATGAATTTAAAATAACGATTCCTTTTATATTAAAATCTATTTGTAAAAATATTGCATTATTGTTATTGTTTAAAAAAAATCACTCATTACTAATTTAAAATGATTCATAAATGAAATCACTACAAAAATGAATTGCTTATTTTATAAAGTTGAAGTAAAAAGAACAAAACAATCTTTTTTATTTAAATTTAAACTCTAGGCTAAAAATCATTTTAAACAAATTAAACTTTATCTTGAGTATTTTAAAGATCATATTATTATTTATTCAATATTAAATTTCCAAATTATCAAAAATAGTAGATTAGAAAACATAACTTTATTTATTAATTTAAAAACAAAACTGATCTATTTATAATATATACCAATATACACATATACATTATAAATAGAAACAATTTAAATTAGCTTTTAAAAGATAAATTATCAGTTAAATATTTGTTTAAAGGAAGATTATTAAATCAATTCAAATATTATTAAATCAATTTAATTTTTAATGTAGATTATTAAATAAATATTGCCCCAAATTTCCGGGATGTCACAGTATGAAAACTCAAACAGAGTATGAAAACTCAAACCGAGTATGAAAACTCGAACAGAGTATGAAAACTCAAACGGAGTATGAAAACTCGAACAGAGTATGAAAATTCAAACGGAGTATGAAAACTCAAACGGAGTATGAAAACTCAAACAGAGTATGAAAACTCAAACGGAGTATGAAAACTCGAACAGAGTATGAAAACTCAAACGGAGTATGAAAACTCAAAGGAGAGTATGGAAACTCACCAACACGCGAGCATGAAAATTCATCAACACATGTAACGCATAACGAGAACGGGAGCACGAAAACTCACCTACATGCGAGCATGAAAACTCACCAACACATGCAATGCAAAGCGAGAACGGGAGCACGGAATCTCACCTACACGTGAGCATGAAAATCACCAACACGGGCAACGCAAAGCGAGAACGGGGGCACGGAATCTCACCTACCCGCGAGCATGAAAAATCATCAACACGTGCAATGCAAAGCGAGAACGGGAGCACGGAATCTCACCTACACGTGAGCATGAAAATCACCAACACGGGCAACGCAAAGCGAGAACGGGAGCACGGAATCTCACCTACACGCGAGCATGAAAAATCATCAACACGTGCAACGCAAAGCGAGAACGGGAGCACAGAATCTCACCTACCCGCGAGCATGAAAAATCATCAACACGTGCAACGCATAACGAGACGCTATCTCATGGTTGCAAGCCATTAATTTTGACACACGAATGGCCCGAAGACCGTGGGGCGCTACCCCACATGTGTGAGTCGAAATCACACAGATTGAGGTCCAGACTAACCAAAAAAAAATCAAAAGAGGTATGTGTGAGTGGAATCACACAAGTGGTGTCTAGTCTAACCTCACAATCAAAAGAAAAGTATGTGTGAATGAAATCACACAAGTGGTGTCTAGACAATCCTCAAAGCCCAAGAGATATGTGTGAGACGAAATCACACCGATGAGGCCTAGTCTAACCGTAAAAATGATCGTCATGATCAACGAGAAGTGTCAATTACACTAAGTCAGTAAATGTAAAAGTTTAGCATCATGTCCCATAACCACTTACTTAACTTAAATATTTACGAACAAACTGTAAATCTTCACTAATAAAATTTGTCACTAGAGGTTCAATCGAACAAGTCCAACAATTAACCGACGAAGTAAACGCAAGCGTTTCATACCACTTGTTTTACTAAGCCGTTTAATTAGATTTCTCATACGAGTGAAATAAAGATTTGTATATACTAATAGATTGAAAAACAGTTTCAAAAACGAGTTTGGTATTGAAAATAGAGTTGAAAACATTTTGATATAAGAGTTTTTGATATTTACTACTAGTATTGAAACCTTTATATTTTTAAAGTGACAAATCACAAAAATGATTGTAGAAACAATCAATCACAAGAATTCACATACGAAGACGTGAATAGAATCCAAAGAAATCGATACCGAATTCATCGAAAGGTATGTTCACAAAAATCCCGAAGAAAAGGTCATCAAAGTTGCTAATAAATGATAGCAACAAATCGGGAAATAATCAAGAATCGATTAAATTCGAAAACCAAATCAATTCACTAAGATTCACATTCGAAGACGTGAATAAAATACAAAGAATTTCGATTCCAAATCCATCAAAATAGGAATACCCAAAATTCCTGAAATAGAAGTTATCAAAGTCGACAAAGGTGATAACAACTAACCGGAAAAGAAGAACCGATCAACAATTGGAAAAACAAAGCAGAACGAGTATAAATGCTTGAATGACTTTAGCAAAAGTAAAAGTCAAGTCAACGTCGATATCGACAAGGCAAAGACCAAGACAATTTTTTTATACCAAAGAAATTTTAAAACTATCAGAGAGAGGCACATGAAAACCAACAAACCATGGATAAACAGACAGAGTCGACAATTGGAATGCAATTTGTCTCAAAGATTGATACCCAAAACCCAATTGTATGGAAACTGCATTAAGTACACGAATCAGAGATAAGAATGCATATATATAGCAGTTCGAATAAACAATGCGAGTTCAAATCGAAGTGGGTACTAGTTGCAGCAATATGCACTTGGTAGAGCATATATACACTGATACTTAGAAGTGTAAACTCAAGTGAGCAAGTGCGATAGAGAATAGCAGCAATGCTCACGAATAAGCGTTAGGAATTCATTCCTAACAATCAAAGATGATCTTAAGACAAAGATGTGAAATAAAACATCGACAAATAGTTGTAACACATGTACTATCTAAGTTATGTTTTATATTTGTTCTAAACCCCAGGCTCTGATACCAAGCTGTGACGCCCCACCTCTATACCCACGCTAGCCAAGAACACTACGGTGTAATGCTGTCAACTAGCACGGAGAATAAGGCTGTTGAGGAGCGGCCATCAATAGTTGGCCTTACACTAGTATTGGTTATCTCGATGGGAGTGATATAAATATATATATTCTTTCATTTTTCATCTCTGATTTATTTTCTCCCATCGACATACCCCAATTCCAGTATAAAACGAACTACGATGGTTCGTAATAGTTTAGAACAATAAATATAAAATAACAACACAGATAATATAAATGCGGAACACAGATGAAACAGAAAGTCTCATATATATATAATAACTGATGTCAGTTACAATACATTTGACACGGTACATATGATACAACTACAACAGTCGACTAAGGAAGTTACATATACAAGTACATTAACGTATATAATATACATGAATACATATCTTCCTATACAATTTTACATACTACTACAAATGACGACGACTACTCCAAAAGATATGAAAGAACTTCATAGCTCTAGCAGCAACCCAAAGCAGAATATCTACAACCTGAAATACTCGGTCTGACCCGAGTATTAAATTCAAAAGAAAATAATACTCGGGTCAGTCTAATTCAAACTCAGTTATTAGTGCACAGAAGCAATAATAATTAAATAATGAATAGACGACAGTAATTAAACCAAATCAGAATGCAATTCAGAATATTGAATTGAAATGAACAAACAGTTCAAACCATTGAAATATCCATTAAAATATTAATTCAAGTAGGGCTGCAGTACACGCACGCGTGCACTGCCTCGCCACTACGGAATATGGAATACGCAAAAAGATCCATAAGTCAAAACAAAAAGAATATCATACACGCCATACCGTGTGGCTGCAGTTCACGCTTGCGTGCACTGCCTTGCCACTATAGTGATGTCGTGCCCAAAAACTCAATACCGTGTGGCTGCAGTTCACGCTTGCGTGCACTGCCTTGCCACTATAGTGATGATGTACCCAATGAAAATTAACAGGCAAACACAAGATCAAACCCGAGTCACCGGATTCAACTCAAGTGTAATACGAAAATCAATCCAAATGCACATGGCAGTGACATGATGAAACAGTGCTAACAAACAATGTTGAACAAGACACAGTGGGAAACCCAATAAGTAACCTAACATCAATATGCAGGAAATCGAGATTGGACTGTACGGCAACAAGTTGATGTGAAACGAAGAATGTAGTGGACACAAATGATGGAGCAATGCCATAAAATCAAACATGCTCCAGGGAAAAGTTCAAATGCCGAAATCAACATTGCCAAGACATATGACCAAGGTCAGCAGCACTTTAAAAATTCAGGTCAAATGCCGAAGCCAAGCAATAGAAGGTACAAGTTAATTACCCTAAAGTTGAACCAAAAGTGCTCAAGTCTATCTGCAATTTAAATATGCAAACAGAAGTTGCAGTGCACTAAAAAAAAATGCTCAAGAATACAAATAAATGAGACTGGACAGTACCCAAAATGGTTCAGGCTAAAGAAGAAGGCATATCAAGGAAAGCAACCTGAACAATATGGTATGCAAACAACTGCAGGGAGGACATACTCGTGTCTATACTTGAGCATGCAATTTAAAATATGCAGTGGCTACGAATATACAGTCACCACGAAACAAATCTACCGCAGACAGAAGGGAACACACACAATAATGTGCATTGCCTTAACAATTCAGCAATTCAACTCAGGTGCAACATGGAACTGCAGGAATAACTGGTTAATAATGCAAGTGACTTGGTGGCCCACGGCAAAGGATACGACATATACGCAATAGTGAATCTGAACAGAGCAGATGTCATACTCGAGAGCAAAGGCCCTAATACCACTCAATTCAACAAGCCATAAGTGGTACAAATACAACTCAAACCAAACTACAAAGACCCAAGGGAAGTCCAGTTATAATGCAACAGTGTGTATAAAAATGTTGCAAGACCAGTGAATATAAATGGACGACTAATGAACTCTATATATATACATATGTATTGAAGGCCAGTAACATTGAAATGGTTAGAATTTCAGCCAACATATGTATGTGCATACTCAGTAGAAACTCAAATGAATGAGGCTTCAATGAAATAGTGTGCAAGTAAAAACAGAGGTCGAGGCTTGGACTTAAGCACAACGACCTGCACAAACAAATGAACTCCACCAAGTACAAAACATACAAACCACAAAAGCACAAACAAGTGAACTGGCCGAGACAGTAGCAAACCCAACCAATATCAAAGAAGCAACTCCATGTGATATGCAGTAACACCATACAACCGAAAATCAAGTACAGGAAAAGTGAAAACCATATGAACAGCCAAATGCCACAGTGAATCATCAAAACAAAATCAAAGCCGAGTTAACCAAGTAACACAAAATACACGAATTCGATAAATCAGAGAAAGCATCATAACGAAACCAAATCAAACGCAAGGAATAATACTAAGTCGAATCAGATGTGAGTGGTAGCACTCACCTTGTCGACGAATTTAGAAGAAGCCGAGCTTGAACTCGATCGAGAACTGGGGTAGCCACGAACACCAAAGCAATCGGGATGAAGCGGCGACCCAGTTCACGCGAAGCCCTAAATGTCGAAGAGGAAGAAAAGGAACGGCCGCCATTATCTCCTTTTTGATGGTATTAGGTTTTCGAACGAAAAAAAAATAAAGAAAAGGGGACGGGTTCGAAAATGAAAAGAGAAAAATGGGGGAGGGTCGAACGACATTCAAAAATAAATGGCCGGTAATCACAAATTTCAAAGCTCACAACACATAACAAATTTTATTTTATTTTATTTTTAAGTATTTCTTTTAACAATTTATAAATCAATTTAAAATTAAAAATTTGTAAAAGAATTTAAAAAATTCAAATTTAAAAACTTCAATTGGAAATTTATGTCAATATTAATCGTTTAAATTGTCGATTATAATTCGACACGAATATCGGATTGTTACATGATACAACAGATAATCCAATAGATATCAATATACATCAGAGATATGATACAATAAAATAGCAGCGGAAAAGAAAAATAGATAACATCTAGCAGCAGAACAATATAACTCTAAGATAGTCTTCAAAAAAGAACTCCAAGAACGGCAACTCCATCTCCAAGAATCAATCCAGCAATAGCTCGAACTCCCAATAACGATGCACCAAGCTTAGCAAGACTGGTGTGATCCAAAGACTGAACTAACTCCAGATAATCCACTATATCTAACTATCTGTAAAACCCAACTCTAGACTGCTCGTGTAAAAAATAATGAGCACCCAGAGTTTAGGAAAGAAACAATAAACTCCGGATCAGTCGTGGGACTGGTGTGAGCAACAAAAACAGTTTATCTTTTAAAACATTCAAAGAAATATTTTAAAGTTAATTCGCAATGCTTTTTGAAATGAGACTACCATAAGACCTCCCGCCACACACACAATGCAAACGCAGACCTGGAGGAGATTTCTTCTTATGATAGTCAAAGATGCTTGATACGCATTAAAAAGAACATTTGATATTATTACTAGTGCATAGTGTAGAACAAATCATTTCGAAAGTAGAATATAAATCTTAGCCAGCATAGGTACCATTATATTATGCCTACTATAGCTACCATATTAGATGGCAGGTTCTACAACTAATACCGTACAAGTCTCGTATTGTTTCTTTGGATTTCCAACGAATGATCAGGCCAAGGAACTTCCCATTGCCACATGAGAATGCCTCTGGATGGACATCCCCGAGAACCAAACCGGATCTCTACCAACACAAGACCGGGTTACCCCTAACTGAGTAACAACTGACCGAATATGCCATCCCCCGGTCCTTTGGGACCTTTATCCGAGATCTCGTAATCAATTCACACAATCATAAAGTGTTTTCAACATGAGTAAGTATCTGGGCTCCATACCATGATACCACCCTTTTCCAGAAGGAAATGCACCCATCCTAAAGGGCGCTACCCCTCATAACCTTGCCGCATCTTTCCTGTTTTGACCATTCCGAGGTGTGAGGCTCGACGAAGTCACGTCCACAAAAACATACTTTATACAAAAGCCATGCTTTGGGTCAACAAATGATCATAGAAATGATCACCAGGATAGACGATCAAACAAATGATCCTATCACAAAAAATCAACACAATGATCATTTCACAGCAACACTCAGCATGTCACATTACCAAATTGGGAATATATCGCTGATAACATTCAACTACATAACCTCCGAGCTCGTACGTCTCAGAGAAGGGTGTTAAGATAAAAGAATAAATTCTTCGCCACCAACAAAAATATATTTGAAAGAAATCGGCTTTATATCTCAATTTGTAATGTCAGACATACAATCCATACAAGTCTGTTCCGGGTTCGAACAGAACCGAAGGCACTTCTTACGAAGCCCTTGCAATCTGGATATTCACAATCCTGATCGGATTTCCCATCACATATGGAGAACTCAATACCGGAGCAACTCGGTGCATAGTCAATCGACAGGTCATCCTATCGCTCTCGCAAATACCCGGTCTTCAACACCGGTCTTCAAATGCTATCCATAACGTCGAATCACATATTCGGAATGGGTTATACGACACAAAGGTCCTTTCCCGGTTAAACCGAATAGTGAGCACGATATTTCAAAAACAAATGGATAATGGGATTTCAATTAAGTCACAACTTAATAATTCAAAACTTTCTTTCAAATGGTTTAATCCAATTACCATTTCAATCTTTAAACAAAAAGATTCATTTTCACAACCTTTAACGGTTTAAACAATTTTCACATTTTTTTTTCTTAATCTTTTAAACAAAAGATTCATTCACAGATTTCTCCAAATCAATTTTCATTTCAATTTGATTAACTCGTTAAAACTTTAAATCAAAGATTTAACTTATAGCCTTCAAAACAATTTCATTTCAATTTGATTTAAACAAATCATCAATTTAAATCTGTTAAAAATAAACAGATTTAATTCATAGCTTTCAAAAAGAATTCATTCATAACTTAGGAAAATCATTTCTCTATTCAATCTTGAAATTCCCCTAATTAACTGGAATCTCAGTTCTTATTTAAGAGTGTTTATCATTTGAAAACAACCGTTTTCATTTTGGAAATCTGATTCATTTATACGAGTTGAAATCCTTGGGTTAAATTCAAATTCCCAAAACCATACCTTTAAAATGGTTTAAATTCATACAAACATGTTTATAATATCTTTAACCATAATTTCCAATTATCGAATTCAATTTCAAGTCTTGAATTTAAATTTAAATCAAATTATTTAAATTCCAAAACTTAATCAAGTAATTTAAAAATAATAAATTTTATTTTGAAATTCCATTCCAAAAGCTTTTCACATTTATTCCGATTCCATTTCCAAAACATTTGAATTTAAAACTTTAATTTCAAAAACATTAAATTTAAATTATCTGTGACTTAACCGATTTCCTCGTGAAATCCATATTTGTGTGTGTATGGTGTAGTCCAGGGGTTATACACAGTAGTGCACATCATTCAATCATGGCAGATCAAATACAACAATATATCTGATGAGCGATATAAATTATAACGCTTATCTTCATTCACAGATCACAGATAATATACAGATGCAAATAAATATACACAGCTCAAAACAAAGCATCACATATCAGATAGGACAATTAATTCAAGGCATTTCATACAATATAATCATTCATAAGTAAGGTCAAGCATTCAATAATCATTTATAATTAGGATTTATTTATCGTATAATCCTAATTAATTCAATTTATTTCCAAGTAAATTAATTGCTTACGAATAAATTACCCAATCTTGATTTATTAATTACAAATCATTTGATATAATAAATTAATCAAACTCTTAAATTAATTAAATTATTCTTAATTAATAAATTAATTAAATTAACCTTAAGTTAATTACAAAATCATTCAACCTTAATTAATTTCATCTTTAAGTAATTAATTTTCTTTCTAAATAAATCAACATTCCAATTACATTAAATGTAATTTTACCTTAATCACTTGATAAATAAATTTTTATAATTAACTACTTGCAATAACTAATTAATCTTCAATTAATTATAACTCGTTAATTAATTAATCTTTAATTAACCATCATTCAATTTATTATCCTTAACTGGCTACAATAAGTGCTTATCCCAAATCACTTGTTTTAATAAATCACGATTTAATTACTTCGAGTAATTATTCTTAAATCCCTAGATTAATTACCTTCAATTGATTAGTCATTCGATAATCAATACTTTACATTTTAAAACTTATTTCCACATTTATATTTAAAACTTAATTTTATTTCGAAATCTAGATTTCCAGTTTAGATTTAAGCCCAGGTTTCAAAATTTGATTCAACTTTGTTTAAATCTTTCCTTTACAATTTAAATTTCATTTTAAATTCAAATATACTTAAACACTTTAAAGTTATCAAATAATTTTGAATATAAAAACTTAATTATTTCCAAACTAAGATTCAACCTAAACTTGTATTTATATTTAAACTTTTGTTTTGAAACTTAATTTAAACTTTTTGTTTTGAAACTTAATTTAAACTTTTGTTTTGAAATTAAAAGATTAAGTTTTAAATTTTAAAACAGGAACAGGTTTTGAATCCTTTACAAACATTTCTACCCTTGCCCCCCCTGTTTTCTGCTTCTAGATAAACAACTATCGTCTCCGAGTTCAGACCCGAGAAAATCGGCAAAAATCACGAGCCCTACTTCGAGTTACTCGCGCTCCACCTTCCTTCGAGTCCAACCATCATTTTCTCGAGACCATCCCCGAGACCCTTACTCCTTCCTATCTTCAAAACTTCCCTGAAACACGAGAGTGCACCGTGCACGTGCACTTCTCGTCGCCGACGTTCTGGTGAACAACACGACCATCAGCAAGTCACAATTTGTGACGACATCGTCTTCAGACCATCCATCATCTCGATCACGTCGCTGATCAAAATCGAACAAAAATTTGAAACCTGGAAAACAACATAGCTTCACTTCGAAACCTGTCAACGCCGCGCCTCCTCATCCCCGATCATCAGCGAGCACGCCATCCTGACCAGAGATGCAACATGACCTCCTTGCCACATTCCCCCCCTGCGATCGCCAGAAACACGATGGTGACGGCGCGATTAACTCGCGACTTCGAAGCAGTAAACACGACCCTTAAACCCTAATTTGCTCTCGAATGATCAACACGATGGATAAAAAAAATCGTTGAACATTTTTCTGACGATCCCCAGGCGACAACGCAGCTCCTATGAAAATCCCATGGCCGATAAATGATCACGTCGCCGTTGATTGACGATTTTTCCATTTCTGATCATCTCAAAAATGCGATCCCAAAACTTAACTAAAAATCAAGATTTTTGCATTAAAAATCATATTAAAGTATGATAATTTCATTTATATACTTCAATTCATAAATCATGAAGTTCGAAATTTGGCTTATTTAAAGTTAAATCTGGTTTCTTGATTTTCAGAGAAGATTAAAAGTTGTTTTTAACTTATATAACTTTTTAAAATTTAAATCTTAGTCATTCAAACCTATTTCTTTTAGACATTTTATCTTAAAAGGGGATGGAGGAGAAGATTTTGAAGTTTGAATCAGGTTTTGAAAACCTTTTAAGTTAAGCAGAGGCCTGTCTGACTATATATACGGACATACATATTCAATCTATTTTCTATCTATATATATATGTATACACACAAACATATTAACTTCCATACATATTTATTTCACAAACATCCATCCAGATGTAATCACATACAAATTAAAGTATAGAGGGGTCAAAGAGTTTACTCACTTTTGAAGAACAGAGGGCAACTCTGTGCTTTGAATCTGCAGTATTGATCTTGTTTAAATCATGTTTTGCTTCCGTGATCTTACTTTTGTTTTGATGCCCATGAATCTTGCATCCAGGCCTTGATTCTGGTTTTAGTTGTAACTGAAGCTTTCCAGTATTTTTCTATTTGCCAAACTGTTTTGATTTATACTGCCTTCAGATTTTTTTTTTCTTTGTTTAATAAGCATGGCTGAGATGTATTATTTTATTTTGTACAACTAAGTGATGTTACTTTGTACAATATCAGTTCATGGCTGAAGATAACTCTCTGATATCTTACTTTAACATACTTGTATACATATTGCTTTTGCCTTACTTCATCCCCTACCTACCTGTCCTTGTTCATAGCTTTGTATTTTTTTATTTTAGCCTTACTTTATTTATATTTGTTTTATAAACTTGTACAGTTTGTTTATGTTTTTATACTTACTTTCTATTTGCCTTGCCTTACCCAGGTTGATGCTGCATTACTTGCTTTAACATGCTTGTCTATACTTTGCATTATGAATAAATTTCTATTGTTAACTTAAAATATTATTTTACTTGTTTTGTAATATGAATGACATTAAATGTTATTATATTTTGTTCAATGTGTTTAATTTATATTTTATAATTCATCTTGTATGAATTTATTTACACTTCTAACTTAAATATTTCATTGACTTGTATGTCTTGTTATACATAGATTTATATTTTATAAATATACTTTGTTTGTAGTTCATATTTCCTATATATTAAATTCAAATTTACTCAAACATTTATTTCTTATTTTATTTCAAATCCAATATATGCACATATACATATATATTTTGTTTCTTATTTTATTTGTTTGAATACTTATTGATTATATTTTATATATCGATGTTCTTATTTTTATTCATAGCTTAAGTATGAATTATTTTACTTTACAAAATAAGTGAACTTCTATTTTTATTTTACTCTTATTACTTTTGTATTGATTTATTAATATGAGATTAAGATATATATATATATATATATATATTTACTTTATATTGTTATATCTTATATTTTATTTACTTCTTATTTATTGTCTTGTATTTATTATATATATTTTAACCATCAATAATAAATTAACAATTCACTTATTTATTCATATCGTACTTGTGTCAATGTATATACTTTAATATATATTTTTCAAACCACTAATATAAGAATTTATTAAAAATCCAATATATACATATTTTCAAACCCATATGACTTAATATATTTTCTATTTGAATCGGGGAAACTCGCATCATTTATAATCAATTTTACAAATTTTAATTCATAATTTCATTTAAATTATCAATTTAAATTAAATTAAAATCTAGGGTCGTTACACAAACAAAACTCATAAAAGGCGCGTAGGGAGAATGGATTTCCAACTAATGACTTGGCACTGGGGTACTACCTGTTAAAGTACGTGACCTAGATCATCGTACCGACGATTGCTCCCAATCCCCTGCAAGACAAGACCGAGATTACCCCTTACTAGATAATCCCGAGTAAGATCACCCCACGGTTGGGATCAAAAACAGCACTACTAAGCCGAATAAAAAGGGACATCAAGACAGGGATGACCTTACCCTAATGGGTGCTACCCACATAGCCTTGTTGCATAACCCCTGATTTTCAGTCATTCCTGGTTGATGAGGCTTGAGGCTAAGCGCTACCTTTTTAGATCGTGTCACTTAGAATGCCCATCGCCCACCTGACAATGTTCCGAAAGCATTCATCTATACAAGTCCGTCCTGGGCTTGAACGGAACCGAAGACACTACTCCTACTACATCCATTTTGGAATCATCCTCAGGATTAGTAGCAATTAGCCCTTGCACTTTACTGCTCCATCTTCAACTCCGAACTTGTTTTACCTATGAAAACGTACAAACTGGATCAAAGTGGTTTTCGAGAAATTAATCCTGATCCCGGTCTCTTCGAAACGATCAACGCATTGACCAATATTTATAGTCGGTGATTTAACTACCAATTAACATTCACAAACATCCATCAAACATAAATATTTTCTCCTAACTATTTATTAACCTCAAAAATATCTTTGCAAGATATATTTCCAATTACAACACTTTTTAAAATAGTTTTCAACCCACACTCTTCTCATTGAATAAATTTCCAAGTATCTATTTCCACTGAATACATCCAAATCCAAATATTGTAGATTTAAAATAATTTAAATCACTTTATTCTTGAATATACCTTTAAGTATTTAAATTTAAACTACTTAAATATTCTATTTAAATTTATACCTTTAAAGTATTTCAAACAAAACTACTTTATAAAATACAAACTACTTTTCTCTAAAATAACGGTTAAGCCATGCTAAATTTAAATAAGAGTTATGAAATTCTATACTAGATTCCAAAAATATTTTAACTAAACTTACTTTCGAAATAAACTATTTTATTAAAATATAAATATTAATCATTATCTTTAAAACATAATACCGATTAACCTTTTTAAAAATAATTTCTATTATGACTAATTTAATAAATAGTTACCTTCAAAATTTATACAACTTAAATAATAATCTTCTTAAAACATTCCTTTAAAATCAACTTCAAAACTTCTAGCTTTTACTCAAAAACCAACTTAAAACGTACTTGGCTTTCACGGAAATACACTTCCATTCCATAATAATCCAAAGAATTTCTTTTATAAATCCTGCTTGATTTATCTCAATTCGAATTTACATTTAAATCTCATAAATTTCTTTCCACACTTTAAAAATAAACCCTCTTTTATTTTTAAACACATTTCCCATTTCTTGAAAATCACTTTCAAAATATATACTTAATTTATTTAAAATAAGTTGCTAAATTCTTTATTCATAATATACTTTTGTAAATCTATAAAAGTTTCTTGAGTAACTTAAATCAAAATTTCTTTTTTATAAGGAGTTATTATATCAGATATTTATATTAAAATTTCCTTTTGAAAACTTAACACTATTTTACCTTTAAGATAATTAAAATACCATAATTACTTAAATCAATGTTTACTTACACTTTAAACGATTATAATAATATTTTCTTTCTAAAACACATTTTAAACTGCCCATTTATATTCTGAAGGCTTTTCTTTAAAACATACTAAATTTCCAGGAAAAAGTACACTTCCATCCTTTAAAGATAATCTCATCTTTATTTTTGAAACAATTATACCTTTCTTATACAATTTCCCACCGGAAATGTATGCTTTCAAATTTATCCCCCGATAAATATCCCATTTCAATTATAAACCCAGTTTATAAATTTTCATTTCACATTTCCTTTTAAATCAAAATTTCAAAAACACTTTAATAGACTCCAAACAAATTTTCGAATTTAATTCCCTAAAATTCTTTACTTAAGAATGTCTTTTATTTCCTTTAAAACCAATTTATTTAATTTATATTTTAAATTCCCAGATTGTATTCATCCAATCATAGCACAGCACAATCTAATTTTCGACTTAATCTATCACGGTATATAAATGAAGTACATCATCAATTATGCAAAAAGATTCTATATTGTGAGGAATCCAGTTGGATCCCTCCAACCTGTTTCCCTGCATCCACAGACGTTAACATAACAGATAAAATATCATATCCGGACTGATAATAATATTCACATTCAACCAATCAATCATTCATTTAAATTTTAACTATTTAAATTAACTGAAAATTCCAGATGTGAGTGAGATTAACTCACATTAAGTTTCGACGAGCATCTTAAATTTTCGAATTAAATCGACCGTGATCGATTGAACCCAAAAATTTCACTAGCTTCGATCATCTCCAAATTCACACTGCAGTGTAGATCGCGTCGCTGCGATTCCGAGGCTTCTTGTTTCGTTTGAATCTGACAAAGTATGCACAAGATTTGAATTTATAAAGTTTGTATAACATTTTAAAACCAATTTTCTCTTTTTTTTATTATACCATACAATATCGGCCGTTGATATGAACGAAGAGATCAAGACCGCATCTCTCTTCATCTACATCGCGTTTGACAAGCAAAGGAACCCACTAAGCCGCCGATTAGGGTTCAATGTCGCTCCTCCTTTACTCGACGATTTGCGATCAAGGACGGCCATCACGTACGCCTCCACGCCACGCACCACCAATCCCAGTCCCAGAACACTCGACTCCACTGCTATCTCAAGAAACGTGCCTGAAACGATGACGAACGCTGCCTCCTAGCTACTTCTACGGTCGACAAGAACGCAAATCAACCGTTGGATTTACAAAGCACATCAAGCTCTCCAGCATTGCAGAAGAAATTTTTGTGAATTACAACGTGGATGAAGAGAAAATTGAGGGAGAAAAGGGGAGTTCTTCGGCCATAGAAAATGTGAGCGGTGGCTGAAGGAAAAAATCCTTGGGTTACGGCCCTTATACATATATATACACGTTTATAAATTATATTAATATTAAATTCAATTTTAACGAGCATTCACAAACGAACTCCAAATCACACGTGCCTCCAGGCGTTTATAAGGTTTTACCCGCCTTCCAAACACAATGGAATGTGTTTCAGAGGCTAATTCGATCATATGCATAAGTTACGAAAATAAACGATCAATTTTGAATTAAATCGATTAAAATAGTTTCTATTCGTTTTGAGATATCACGGTCAAACGACAACTCCGATTGCTACGAAAATTGAAATCTGATAATAACTAACTATCACGGATCCAATGAAACTTGTTTTGTCAAATTCCAAAACTGTGCCTCAGGAGGCTATTTTAACTCGTCGATTAATTCGAGCGATTTTCGAAATTGTCGAAATCACTTAAAACTTCACTTTTAAAATTTTTCTAACTTAATTATAAATCATATAGAATTTATATTCACATTAGAAATCATTCCGATTCATTCCGAACCAAAATCTGATTATTTGCATTATTATATTATTAAATTCTATTATTAAATTAATATAAAATCCCAAATTTTAAACTTATCGACTTTTGATTCCATCCAAAAGTCCAACATCATTATTTAAATCCAAATAGACTTAAAATAAATTTTAGAACTATTTTTATATTTATTTACACCCAGATTCACCAATTATCCCAATTCCCAAATATTAAATTATTATTATTCAAATCCAATTGAATAGCCATATATGAAATTTAACTAATTTCATTAATTTAACCAAAATCTATTTATTTCAAAACCAAATTATAATTCACATTCAACATTTAAAATGAATTAAATGTTCAAAATCTAACGACCAAAATTCCGGGTCGTTACAAAGATAGCTTCAAACTTAGATAACCCAGCCATCCCTAATGATACCCTAAAACCCATGAACCCGAGAACAAACAAGTCAAAAAAGAAAGGCCGGTCTCAATAAGAAATAGGCATGTTCAAATATATGGTGTCAATATTGGTCGGACCCTAATTGGGTTCGACACATAAAGAGAATTATGGAGAACAAAATATTTATGATTCAACTGGTTCTTTAGGTCATATGAGATAAAACTATGAGATGCATCGGTGTCAAATAACATTACTCTAATAGGAATATCAGATATGGATAGTTTACCTTACAATACCTGCTTTACTTTTGGGTCCGTAGAAGTAGATGGTATGTCGTTAATAGCAAAAGCTTGTCCATGTGCTCCCTTCTTTGGAAAGGGCACCGGTTCTTCATATGTCTATGTTTGTTGCAATTGTAGCAGAGTGGCCCACTATCCGGGTTTAGACATTAAATTAAAATTCCAATTATTCCAGCAATTTCAAATATTAAATTAACAATTTAATTATCCACTTAAATCAAGATCTTTGAAATGTAAGTTATTCAACTTATAAAATTAACTTTTGAATATTTAAGATCAATTAAATTTAAGTATTTCGAATGAATAAAATTCCGAGTCATTACATTCTCCCCTACTTGAAAGAATTTTATCGTCGAAATTACCAAGTAAGAAAAAACCACAAAATCCATAAATTTTTCAAAACAATTTGTTCAAACTAGATTACCAAATCCATTTAAACCTTTTAACTTTTCCAAAATCATTCCTTAAACTTCTTACAAAATTTTTTCTAAGTTTTCAAATCCATTCATAGTTACCATTTCAAAACTAACTAATATCATTTAACTTTATAACTCGAAATCAAAAAAATTTCCCAAAATTCTCAAAAAAATTCTAACGCCTTAAATTTAAAAATAAAAAAATTTGCCAGCGTCTCCTTTGCGCAATTCGATCGTAGGAGGACCACAACATATATCTATCACAAATATACATCTCATCTGCGAGGACGAGGCATCCCGTAGGGTAAAAAATATAAAAGCACGATATGTAATTCGAGATATATATCTTATATATTATTAGCGAGCATATATGGCTAATATAGCAGGAAAGCAAGCTCCAGATGCAAAGCATACACCGTCCGCACCTATTAGACACTCAACAAACACATGAGCAATATATATATATATATATGTGTGTGTGTGTGTGTGTGTGTATGGAAAAGTAATATCAATATGCAACATATACCAATACAACAACTATATATGCCAATATAGCAAATGCAATCAATAAGTAACGAATTCAACCATCAAACAACTATCATCCAACTAACATCCAATAATATTCATTGAACTAGTTATCAATTTATTCACATTTGATTCATTAACATTGGATTTTACTAACATTCATTTATTCATATTCAATTAGTTTACATTCACTAATTTACATTCAAGTTGGTTCACATTCAGTTCAAATCAAATTCAATTCTATTTAGATTCACTTATTACCAATTTGAATTCAATTATTTTATCTTTCAATTTCGTTAATTCAATTTCATTAACACTTAATGAATTTCTATACAATCAACTAACATCTATCTAACAACCAATGCATATCCAATATAACCAAATTTATTTAATTTACTTCATTTACATTCCACTTGGTTTAACATATTTAATTTCAATTGGTTTAATATCTAATTGACTTTCATTCAATTATTCAATTCCCAATTTCATTATATTTTAATGTATTAACACTTACATCCATTGTTCTATCTCAGTTCATTTACATTCGATTGATTAACATTCAATCCATATTTATTTGCTAATTTATTCCATTAGTCCAATTCATTCATTAATTCGATGGCTAATTCATTTAACAACTAAAGTTGAATTTCATTATATAACTCAAATTCATATTCATTAATGACTTCATTTCATTAATTCACTTTATTAACTTCTTTTTATTCAACTTTACTTTGCATATTCATTTTGATATCAAGTTCAACTTCATTCAACATCACTTAAGTTATGTTTCATTTTAACTCACTTGCATTTACTTCCACTATACAACTTATGTTCACTAATAATTTAATTCAAATTATATTTTATTTAAGTTTTACTTAAGTCAAATTTCATATCACTATTCAAATTCGGATTCTATTTTGCTTAATAAAATTATTTAACCATTATAACATTGGTTTTACTTATATTTTCTCATTTTATAAGTTATACAACTTATTTATCTAAACTTCAAATTCATATCATATAATCACTTACCACTTAAGTTTAATTTCTTTTCAATAACTTACCCAATTTGATTTAAATGTAATCCATTCATTTAATTTCATATAGCTAAATTTTAAATCATATATTTATTATGCTAACTCAAATTTATTTCAACTTTACTAAAGTTATATTTTTATTATTTCATATTACAAATCCAAAACTCGTTTCACTTATATTTATCAATTTCAACTTGGATTTCAAATTCAAATTCATTTACCACAACAAAACTTAAATTTTCAATTCATTATGGTAGCAAATCAGTCAAATAGAAAATCAAAAATGATACTAATGATGCTGCAGTCATCACCCTTATTATTTCCCAGCAACAGTAGTGATTTCAATGCTTTATATTCTTTTAAAATTTCCTTTTTTTTTATAAACCACGTTTATAAACTTATATAATTTGACTATTTCACTTCATTTATATAAGATCATTTCAAATTTATTTATCTGATTTATATTTATAATAATATTATTTCTTTAACTTTGAAAAATAACTTTCAAAATCAACGGAATTCAATTTCTCAAATTCTTAGTCTAAATGTATTTTTATTTATAACTCATATTTATAAATATACTCATGTAGTTTCACTTCTTTTATATAAGATTATTTCACAATTGTAAATCATATTAATTATAATTTCATCCTATGTTATCCATTTGCTTATATAATTTATTCTTTTACAATTGTTGTTTTATTTAAATTGTTCAAACAACTTTTATTAACTTATGTATATTTACATTTGCAAACAACAAAACAACCAATTTACATACACTATAATAATTTCTTGAAAATTGTTTCCTTTATATATAAAATATAATCTAGGTAAAATTATTTCATTTACCCAATTTAAAAATAATACTATGTCGACTTGCCTTGTTTAAGTATTTAGAAATCCCTATCGATAACATGGCGTCCCACATACCGACCAGAATTCACAAATAACTCAATAGATATGTAAACATAATATAAAACATTTTATAGTCACTAACAAATACGCGCTCATATATATATATATATATATATATATATATATATATATATATATAATACACTCAACTCAATCTAGGGTGCTACTCTCCCTACCTATGCCGAGTACACATCAAAACCTAGGAATATACAAAATCTAAGCTCTAATACCAAATGTGACGACCCGCAAATGCATACCCATTGAATCGTTAATAAACCACACATATCCGACCCAAAAAGCACAGACTGACGAAAAGTCATAAGAAATAAAAGAAGAGAAAAGAAGGGAAGAGAAGAAAGAAAGAAGAGAGAACAAAACAGAACGATACAGAATCTCAAATCGCAACAGAAAACATATAATATCATATCAATGATCTTTACAAAAACAGAAACTGTATATGTACATACATCAATTCGAGTTCAACAGTCAATCACTAGTTATCAGCCTAGACAGTTATAATGACCTGTCCTTACAATTGCTGATAATATAAAACAACAATCAATGCACATAACGATAATGAAAACAGATACGTGTATACGAAATGAAGAACTTCGGCTCTCCTGCTGAAACTCCAAAAGCACCAAATCTGAACCTGAAAATATAGTCGGTCTGACCCGAGCATTGAAAGGGAAGAACGCCCGGATCAGTCTGGTAAACCAGCGTGAGAAACACACTCAACTGAATTTATTAAATTACCAAACTTTTCCTTTTCAAAACAAAAGTATCTCGTATGACACGCCCACACATAAACACAAACATGTTTTTACCTTATGTTAACTAAAACATTTCGTATCAAATCATATTATATTATACTAGTGTCTAGTATACAAATAATATTAATCATAGCCGAAATTGTTATATTGATTAAATTCCAGCATATAGCCCAAAATGGGTAATACAATCAAAATAGCAGACACGTAGTGGAGTTTGGATTTCCATACAAATGACCATGTGAAGGGACTACCTTCCGATGGGTACACCTCTAGATGGATGTCCCGAGAAACCATCAGAAAGTTCCTCTACCAACACAAGACCGGTCTACCTCTATAACTAGGTAGTACCGAATACGTCATCCTCCGGTCGTTACCGACCTTTTTCGAGGGCTCTCATAGCATACAAACCAAAATAATTTACATCCCGAACGTCATAGTGGGAAGAAATATATCTAGAAGAGGATGATCATATCTTGATGGGAGCGACCCGTGAAACGACCATAACTCGACCTTCGAAAATTGGCACCAAATACATCACCCATATTCGAATGCCGTAAATTCAAACGTCGAATCTGGTTCGCTGGAGCTTATAAGAAATTAAGTACAACAACACAAGAGAAAATAAAACGAATAACTTTATTGATACACAATATTTGATGCAACAATGATACAAATGAATATCAGTATTAGCAGAGATACAAGACAACAGCGGAAAAGATAACGGGGAAACAACACCAAATTCAAGAGAAAGATCACTATACAACATCTTCATTCCAAAACTCCAAAGCTCGATAGACTTTCATATCCAAAACCAAAAGCTTAAAGAACTCCCAACCAACAAGTTCGATCCAAAAGCAATGCTGAAGTTAAGCAATCTCGATCCACAATACGATTGCCAAAATACAAAGGCTGAAAGCTATCGACTCTACACCTACTATTTGATTATCTGAAAATTTGATTCTAGGCTGCCCGTGTGGAAAATTGTTGCACCCACAAAGGGAACAATAAACTCCGGGTCAGTCATGGGCTGCTGTGAGCAAACAAAAATAGTTTATCTTTAACAAAAGAAATCCGCAATGCTTTTTGGAAAATTAAACTATCGTAAGGCCTCCCGCCACACACACAATGCAAGTGCACAATTAGAGGAGATTTCTCCTTATGATAGTCAAACATGCTTGATACGCGAAAATCATTTTGATATTATTATTAGTGCATAGTGTAGAAAACATTTCGAAAGTATCATATTAATCTTAGCCAGCATACCACCATTATGGTATACCTACTATAGCTACCAATTAAACGGTAGGTCACCACAATAAGTAAAAGACAGGTTATAAAACTAAAACTGTACAGGGCTCGTATTGTTTCTTTGTATTTTCAACAAATGGTCAGGCTAAGGAACTTCTTGGGCCACATGGGTACACCTCTGAGAGGGATGCCCAGTGAACGTAATTGAGTCTCTGCCAACACAAGGTCGGGTAACCTCTGTAAATAGATAACTACTGACATGAGTATGCCATCCCCTGGTCGTTGCCGACCTTTATCCGAGCGCTCAACACCAACAACCACAAAGTAATAAATTTGCAGCAACCACATAGATTAATTATCTGGCTCCATCCCATGATACCACCTTTTTCTAGAAGGAAATGGACATACCCTAAAGGGCGCGACCCTCATAACCTTGTTGCATTCTTCCTGTTTCGACCATTTTCGATTTGTGAGGTCCTGATGAGGTCTCATTTACAAAGCTACGCTTTTTCATAAAATCCATGCTTTAATCAACAAATGATCAGCAACACTTCGTACGCCACATTACCAAATTGGGAATATATCACTGGTAAATATCAACTATATAACCTCTGAGCTCATACGTCTCAGAGAAGGGTGTTAAGCTAAGAGAATAAATACTCCGCCACCAAACAGAAATGTATTTGATAGAAACCAGCTTAACATCTCAAAGTGTAATGTCAGATACACATCCATACAAGTCCATTCCGGGTTCGAACGAAACCAAAGGCACTTCAAAAGAAGCCCTTGCAATCCGGGTACTCACAATCTCGATCGGACTTCCCTTCACATATGGAGATCTCTATACTGTAGCTACTCAGTGTAGAGTAATTCGACAGGTAATCCTTTCGTTCTCGAAAATACCCGGTCATCGCCACGGTCTTCAAATGCTATCCATTTTGTCGTATCATTATTCGTAATGGGTTATATGACATAAGTCCTCTCCGGGCTAAACCGAATAACGAGCGCAAATTTTAAAACATATGGATATATAGGATCATAGTTAAGTCACATTTTTAGCCTAAAACCATTTCTTCAAATGGTTTAAACAAATTACCATTATCAAATCTTTTTAAACAAAAGATTCACCCTTTGAAATCACTTTCAATTTGAAACAAAGTTCACCATTTTTCACAAAGATTAATTCATAGCTTTCAAAACTATTTCGATTCCAAATCTTTTATATAGAGGATACACCTTTAAGATCCTCTTAAATTCGAAAACAAAGTTCACTAATCTTTAACAAAGATTCATTCATAGCTTTCAAAACGATTTTCATTTCAAACTTGAAATCCTTTCAACATAAATTGGAAATCCCTTCTTTATATAAAAGCTATTATTATTTGGAAAACAACGGTTTTTGTTTTGGAAAAATCCGATCAAATATGCACAAGTTATATCCTTTAAAGTATAAACTTGGGTCAAATTTAAATTCCCAAAATAATACAATCAATATACTTAAAAATGGTTTAAAATCCATATATATTATTGTACAACTTGTATACCCTTTCAAACTATAGTTTTCAAAATAATTTCAAAACTTAAACAAGATATATTTTATTCAAACTAATTTCAAAATTTCCTTTTCAAAAGATTTTCATATCCAACCCAATTCCATTTCCAAAATCATTTTGGATTCAAAATTCAATCTTTAAAACCATTTCATAATATTAAATTCAAGTATCTGTGACTTAACCAATTTCCTCATGCAATCCATATTTGTGTGTGTATGGTGTAGTCCAAGGGTTTTAAATAATAGTACAACATTATCAATCATCACAATCCATGCACAGAAATATCGATAAGCGGTATAAACCTATAACGCTTAGCTTCATTCGCAGATTCATAGATAAATAATATAAATTACATTCATCACAGCTCAAATCAAAACAATTCATATCACAGAGCATCACACATCAAGAATATCAAACAATTCAAAGCATTCCATACAATCCAAACATCCATAAGTAAGATTAATTAATCGTCTGATTAATTTAAACCAGATTGATCACTAATCCTTGTTAATTAACATTAATTAATTATAAAGCATATTAATTAATTATCTTTTAATCATTTGTTAATTAACCTTTAATAATAAATTAATTAACCTTTAATTATTAGTTAATCAACCTTTATTAATAAATCAATCAACCTTTAATCTTTAAATAATTAACCTTTAATTATTTAATTATCCTTTAATAAATTATTCTTTAATCGCTTGATTAATCAACCCTTAATCATTAATTGATTATCCTTAATTATTTAATTACCGCTTAATTAATTTCATGAATTAACCTTAAGTTAAATAAATAATGAATTAATCCTTAATTAATTACATTTAAGTAATTATCTCTCAACCATAAATTAATTAATCTTAAATCATTAATAAATCCAGTTTTATTCATAAATTAATTAATTAACTTTTAATTAATCATCACCTTTAATTAATTAATTACTTTAATTACATTTAGTAATTATCCATTAATTAATTACCCTAATTAATTACATAATTAATTAACCCTTTAATCACTTTTATTAAGTTATTATCCTTAATTACTTACATCAGTTAACTATTCTTTAATTAAATACATTAAGTAATTATCTCTTAATTATTTTCACTAATTAATAAATCATTAATTAATTAAGATCTTAATTGATTAAAAGATAAACCATTTTATCTTTATTAATTACTTTAATTACATCACTTAATTAAATTAGATGCTTAACATTGATTTGAGAAACCTTTGGTTAATCACTTCTTGACTTCACCATTTCATTACATTTTGGAAACACTTGGAAATTTATTTAATCATCTTGATGAAATTATTACAAAACCATATTAATAAATTTTAAAAACTTTTAATTTTTTTAAAACCTTGTTAATAAATTTACTTTGAAAAAAAAACTTGATTTATATCCTTTTAAAACTTATTTAAATTAATAAACTTTAAACTTGTTCAACATTTATTTGAAAATTTTCTTGAATCAATAAGTTTTAACAAAACCCGAGCCAATGTCCAGAATTCCCGAGCTTAACTTTGAGTTTTCTTTGCGCTTCATTACTTAGAGTAAAAACTTATATTGTCTCGTGCGTGAACCCGAGAATGTCCCTTCTTCCTCAAGCATCGAAGATCATCAAATACACACGATACACCCGTGTACGTGTACAACCAAACTAGCCACCTCCCACCAGCACCATAATCATCGACACATCTGCGACAACTTCATCGACCCACCACACCACCCATCTTCGATGAATTCGACAGAAATCGAAATCGAGCTTTCCACGTACTCACTAGAACCCAACACTTCGTCGAAAAATGCCTCGCTCGACGTTACAGACCACTGAACACCATGCAACTTCGACCATAGCTACATCGATCGTCCGCGCACCGCTTCCTACCGATCCGGTGGCCTCTGATCCATCGTTGCATCTTCTTCATCAAACAAAACTGTGTAAGAAACCCTAAATCCACGTCGATTGACCACCACGACAATTGATAAATTCAACAACTATTTTTCTGACTATCCTTAGATCTCCGACCATCTCTAGTTTCAATCATGACGAACCCATCATCGTAAATTGTCGAAAATTGATAAAAATACCAATTCTGATCAACTCAAATTTTATGTTCAAAGACAAACTTAAAAATTCTGATGTTTCCGTTAACAATCATTATTTTTGAATACAAATCAAATTATATATGTAAAGCTTGGAATTATGATAGTCGAAATTTTCTAATATTTTTGTTCTTACTGTATGACTTAACTTCTCAAGAGAATTTCTCAATAATTTTATTTGAAATCATTTTTAAAATGGTATTACATTCATTCTTTCAAGTTTCCTTTAAACACTATATCTTATAATTGCTTTAATGAAGAGCATTTGATTTTTTTTTAACCCTATAACTTAGAATAGGAACCTGTTTATACATACCTAGACATACATATCATTTTCTATATATATATACACACATGGAGGCAGTATTTTCATTCATGCAAACATTTTTCACCTCTTTACTTCAATATTAATCACAATATCAAATTATATAAGAAAATTCAAGGTTAAAAAAAAAAGTATGCTTACCCTTTTATATTGAACAGAGAAATAGGTTTTAAATCTGGAATTGCTCTGATGCTATTTGAGTTGTATCTTGCTTGATTTTTGATGTTGAGCTTTAATCTTTAATCTGAATATTAAGCTGATCTTGCATGTCTTTGATCAGGTTTGAGTTTTGTTTGAATTGCTTAAATCCTGGGTTTGTTTTTCAGGTTTTATTTTCTTTTTTTTGGTCTGGTTTTTGTTTTGTTTTTAGATTTGATTTCTTTTTGGTTTACAAGCTTGTGAAGTTGTGAAAGAGAATTGATGAAGCCTGGTTTCTTCTTTTCTCTAATTTTTTTTATTTAATCAATTGCCACTTGTATACAGTAAGCTATACACTTGTTAATTAATATTGTTAGTTATCTTACATTTGTTATTACATGTTCCCTTTATTTTACAAATTTCATATGTTATTTAAATTGTGTTTTATGTCCTTGTTTTAATTAATTTATAACTTTGTTTTAAACCCTTGCTTTATTTATATTTAGGAAACATGTTTTATGTTTTTACCAATTAAATATTATGAGATAGATTTGTTATATATACAAATTATATTCATTTTAAAAAAATGATCTTTTAATAAATCTTATCAAGTTTCAAAAGATATATGTACATTTTAAAACTTTTTATTCATTCTTGTCATATTTTATATTTATACAACTTAATAAGAAACTGATTTGAAATCCAAATTATAAATAATCACATACATATACATATATATATGTTAGTTCCTTGGAAATATAAAGTTAATAAATCCAATTTTATTTATAAAATATTTATTCTTGAATTTCAAAATCCAAAATTCTATATATATCCATATTTATATAAACAAACACATTTTATCATTTGTTTTCTGGAAAAAAAATGACATATTAATTTATCAATTAATTCACAATTAAATCCAAAAATTATATTAATTACTAAATTTAATTTGGCCTAAGAAAAACAGGAATGTTACAGATTCCCCCCTCCCCATAAGAAAATTTCGTCCTTGAAATTTGTTAGAGAGACAGCAAAGAATAGATGGAGAATGTTTTGCCAATCAAGCTGAATATTTATTCTACATTTGGCCTACCAAATCAGAATAACAATGAATATGAGAACAAACTCATTCAACATTTTATGAAATATTCGGGTCATCTGATCTACGAAATATGCAGGGGCATTGGTTAGTCCAAAGGAATAACTAACCATTCGTATAATATATTTGAACCCCAAAAGAATAGACAAGCGGATACAATTCAATTTAACTTCATATTTTATTAACCAATTTATCTCAAGTAAATTGCAAATAGATTAAAGTTAAACCGGAATGCTGATAAAAACTGATGACGAGAATATGAATAGGAACTTATTTACACGATTCGTAGCGCCACCTTCACACCAAAGCTTCTTTCCGGAGCTGCCACGAAGTAATCAAAGATTGATGATCAAAGAGATTTTATAGAGAAAATATCGTTTCCTTTGTTGTTACAGGTATTGACCATTTGTACTGGTACTCCCCTATCCTCTACCTCATCCTCTTCTTGCATTCATACTCCTTATCAATGGATAGTAAGAGAATTTACTGAGGCAATACGAACGGGTATCTTAGGGATATACTCATTCTAGGTTATTTGTAACCCTATCTTTAATGATTCACCAAATGTGTTATACTCCTGAGCTAAAGTTCTTACTCAACCTTAAGCTCTGACACCAATTAAAATGACCCTGACTCGACCTTTGAAAATCGGCACCAAATACATCATCCGTATTCGAATGCCGTAGATTCAAAGGTCGAATCTGGTTCGCCGGAGCTTATAACACATTAAGTACAACAACACAGCGGAAAAAAATGAATAACTTTATTGATACACAATATTTAATACAACAATGATACAAATGAATATCAGTATTATCAGAGATACAAGACAATAACGGAAACAATACCAACTTCAAGAGAAATATCACCATACAACATCTTCATTCCAAAACTCCAAAGCTCGAAAGACTTTCATATCCAAAACCAAAAACTTCAAGAACTCCCAACCAACAAGCTCGATCCAACAGCAATGCTTAAGTTAAGCAAACTCGATCCACAATGCGATTGCCAAAATCCAAAGGCTGAAAGCTATCGACTCTACACATACTATTTGATTATCTGAAAATTTGACTGTAGGATGCACGTGTGGAAAACTGTGGGCACCTAGAGTTTAGAAAGGGAACAATAAACTCCAGGTCAGTCATAGGACTGGTGTGAGCAAACAAAAATAGTTTATCTTTAACAAAGAAAACAAAAGAAACTTAAAAGAAATCCGCAATGATTTTTGGAAAATGAAACTACCATAAGGCTTCCAGCCACACACAATGCAAGCGCACAATTGGTGGAGATTTCTCCTTATGATAGTCAAACATGCTTGATACGGGGAAATCATTTTGATATTATTGTTAGTGCATAGTGCAGAAAACATTCTGAAAGTATAATATTAATCTTAGCTAGCATACCACCATTATAGCATACCTACTATAGCTATTAATTAAATGGCAGGTCACCACCGTAAGTAAAAAGTAGGTTATACAACTAAAACCGTACAGGGCTCGTATTATTTCTTTGGATTTCCAACAAATAGCCAGGATAAGGAACTTCCTGGGCCACATGGGTACGCCTCTGGAGGGATGCCCCGAGAACCTAACCGGATCTCTACAAACACAAGGTCGGGTTACCTCTGTAACTAGGTAACTATTGACACGAGTATGCCATCCCTCGGTCGTTACCGACCTTTATTCGAGCGCTCAACACCAAAAACCCCAAAGTAATAAATTTGCAGCAACCACATAGGTTAAGTATCTGGACTCCATACCATGGTACCACCTTTTTTCCAAAAGGGAATGGACATACCCTAAAGTGCGCGACCCTCATAAACCTACTGCATTCTTCCTGTTTCGACCATTTTCGGTTTGTTAGGTCTTGATGAGGTCTCATCCACAAAGCTACGCTTTTCAAAAAATCCATGCTTTGATCAACAAATGATCAGCAGCACTTCGTATGCCATATTACCAAATTGGGAATATATCACCAGTAAGGATCAATCACATAATCTCTAAGCTCGTACGTCTCAGAGAAGGGTGTTAAGCTAAGAGAATAAATTCTCCGCCACCAAACAGAAATGTATTTGATAGAAACTAGCTCAACATATCAAAGTGTAATGTCAGACACACACTCATACAAGTCCGTTTCGGGTTCGAACGGAACCGAAGGCACTTCAAAAGAAGCCCTTGCAATCCGGGTATTCACAATCCCGATCGGACTCCCCATCACATATAGAGATCACTATATCGTAGCTAGTCAGTGTAGAGTCATTCGACGGGTAATCCTTTCGTTGTCTTCGCCACCGGTCTCCAAATGCTATCCATTTCGTCGTATCATTATTCGAAAGGGGTTATATGACATAAGTCCTCTCCCGGCTAAACCGAATAATGAGCACAAATTTAAAAACATATGGATATACGGGATCATTGTCAAGTCACATTTTTATCCCAAAACCTTTTCTTCAAATGGTTTAAACAAATTACCATTATCAAATCTTTTTAAGCAAAAGATTCACCCTTTAAAATCACTTTCAATTTGAAACAAAGTTCACCATTTTTCACAACGATTCATGCATAGCTTTCAAAACTATTTCGATTCCAAATCTTTTATACAAAGGATACACCTTTAAGATCCTCTTAAATTTGAAAACAAAGTTCAATAATCCTTAACAAAAATTCATTCATAACTTTCAAAACGATTTTCATTTCAAACTTGAAATCCTTTCAAATCGTTGGAAATCCCTTCTTTATATGAAAGCTATTACTGATTGGAAAACAAGGGGTTTTGTTTTGGAAAAATCTGATCAAATATGCACAAGTTATATCCTTCAAAGTATAAACTTGGGTTAAATTTAAATTCCCAAATTAATACATTCAATATACTTCAAAATGGTTTAAAATCCATATATATTATTGTATAACTTGTATACCCTTTCAAACCATAGTTTTCAAAATAATTTCAAAACTTAAACAAGATATATTTGATTCAAACTAATTTCAATTTCAAATTTCCCTTTCAAAATCTTTTCATATCCAACCCAATTCCATTTCCAAAATCATTTTGGATTCAAAATTCAATCTTTAAAACCATTTCATAATATTAAATTCAAATATCTGTGACTTAACCAATTTCCTCGTGCAATCCATATTTGTGTGTGTATGCTGTAGTCCAGGGGTTTTACACAATAGTGTAACATTATCAATCATCACAACCCATGCACAGCAATATCGATAAGCGGTATAAACCTATAACGCTTATCTTCATTCACAAATTCATAGATAAATAATATAAATTCATCACAGGTAAATAAATTACATTCAACACAGCTCAAATCAAAACAATTCATATCATAGAGCATCACTCATTAGGGATATCAAACAATTCAAAGCATTCCATACAATCCAATCATCCATAAGTAAGATTAATTAATCATCTGATTAATTTAAACCAGATTAATCACTAATCCTGGTTAATTAAAATTAATTGATTACAAACCATATTAACTAATTATCTTTTAATCATTTGTTAATTAACCTTTAATAATAAATTAATTAACCTTTAATTATTAATTAATCAACCTTAATTAATAAATCAATCAACCTTTAATCATTAAATAGTTAACCTTTAATTATTTAACTATCCTTTAATTAATTATTCTTTAATCACTTGACTAATCAACCCTTAATCATTAGTTAATTATCCTTAATTACTTAATTACCCCTTAATTAATTTCATGAATTAACCTTAAGTTAAATACATAATTAATTAATCCTTAGCTAATTACATTTAAGTAATTATCTCTCAATCATAAATTAATTAATCTTAAATCATTAATAAATCCATTTTTATTCATAAATTAATTAATTAACTTTTAATTAATCATCACCTTTAATTAATTAGTTACTTTAATTACATTTAGTAATTATCCATTAATTAATCACCCTAATTAATTACATAATTAATTAACCATTTAATCACTTTTATCAAGTAATTATCCTTAATTACTTACATCAATTAACTATTTTTTAATTAAATATATTAAATAATTATCTCTTAATTACTTTCATTAATTAATAAATCATTAATTAATTAAGATCTTAATGGATTAAAAGATAAACCATTTTTTCTTTATTAATTACTTTAATTACATCACTTAATTAAATTAGATGCTTAACATTGATTTGAGAAACCTTTGGTTAATCACTTCTTGACTCCATTTCATTACATTTTGGAAACACTTGGAAATTTATTTAATCATCTTGATGAAATTATTACAAAACCATAATAATAAATTTTAAAAACCTTTGTATTTGTTTTAAAACCTTGTTAATAGATTTACTTTGAAAAAAACTTGATTTATATCCTTTTAAAACTTATTTAAATTAATAAACTTTAAACTTGTTCAACATTTATTTGAAAATTTTCTTGAATCATTAAGTTTTAACAAAATCCGAGCCAATGTCCAGAATTCCCGAGCTTAACTTCGAGTTTTCATCGCGCTTCATTACTTCGAGTAAAAACATATATTTTCTCATGCTTGAACCCAAAAATTTCCCTTCTTCCCCAAACACCCAAGATCATCAGATACATGCGATACACCCGTGTACGTGCACAACCAAACTAGCCACCTCCTACCAACACTGTAATCATCGACACATCTACGACGACTTCATCGACCCACCAGACCACCCATCTTCGATGAATTCGACAGGAATCAAAATCAAACTTTCCACGTAATCACCGGAACCCAACACTTCATCGAAAAACGCCTCGCTCGATGTTACAGACCACTTGACACCATGCAACTTCGACCATAGCTCCGTCGATCGTCCACGCACCACTTCCCAACGGTCCGATTGCCTTCGATCCATCGTCGATGATGAAATCGTCGCATCTTCTTCATCGAACAAAGCTGGGTAAGAAACCCTAAATCCACGTCGATTGACCACCACGGCAATTAATAAATTCAACAACTATTTTTTTGACGATCCTTAGATCTCCGACCATCTCCAGTTTCAATCACGACGAACCCTTCAACATAAATTGTCGGAAATTGATAAAATTATCAATTCTGATCAATTCAGATTTTCTCATCAACGATAAACTTAAAAATTCTGATGTTTCCATTAAAAATCATCATTTTTGAATACAATCAAATTATACATGTAAAGCTTGGAATTATGATTGTTGAAATTTCCTAATATTTTTGTTCTTACTGTATGACTTAACTTTTCCAGAGAATTTCTCAATAATTTTATTGGAAATCATTTTTAAAAGTGGTATTACATTCATCCAATCAAGTTTCCTTTAAACATCATATCTTATAATTGCTTTAATGAAGAGCATTTGAATTTTTTTAACCTTGTAACTTAGAACAGGGACCTACATATACATATCCAGACATACATATCATTTTCAACATACACACACACGCACACACACATTCAGGCATTATTTTCATTCATGCAAACATTTTTCACTACTTTACTTCAATATTAATCACAATATCAAGCTATATAAGCAAATTCAAGGTTAAAATAAAAGTTTGCTCACCCTTTTATATTGAACAGAGAAACAAGTTTTAAATATGTATTTCTCTGATGCTATTTGAGTTGTATCTTACTTGATTGTTGATGTTGAGCTTTAATCTTTGATCTGAATATTAAGCTGATCTTGCTTGTCTTTGAACAGGTTTGAGTTTTGTTTGACTTGATTGAAGCCTGGGTTTGTTTTTCACATTTTCTTTTCTTTGTTCTGATCTGGTTTTTGTTTTGTTTTTATATTTGATTTCTTTTTGGTTTACAGGCTTGTGAAGTTGTGAAATAGAATTGATGAAACCTAGTTTCTTCTTTTCTCTAAATTTTTTTTATTTAATCAATTGCCACTTGTATACACTAAGTTATACACTTGTTAATTAATATTGTTGCTTATCTTACATTTGTTATTACATGTTCCCTTATTTTACAAATGTTATATTTTATTTAAATTGTGTTTTAAGTCCTTGTTTTAATTAATTTATAACTTTGTTTCAAAACCCTTATTTTATTTTTATTTAGGAAACATGTTTTATGTCTTTATTAATGAAGTATTATAAGATAGATTTGTTATATATACAAATTATATTTATTTTAGAAGAAACGATCTTTTTATAAATCTTAACTATTTTCAAAAGATATATGTATATTTTAAAAAAATTTATTCATTCTTGTCATATTTTATATTTGTACAACTTAATAAGAAAATGATTTGAAATCCAGATTATAAATAATCACATATATATACATATATATGTTAGTTCCTTGGAAATATAAAGTTAATAAATCCAATTTTATTTCTAAAATATTTATTCTTGAATTTCAAAATCCAAAATTCTGTTTATATCCATATTTATATAAATAGATACATTTTATCATTTGTTTTCTAGAAAAAAATTCCATATTAATTTATCAATTAATTCATAATTATCCAAAAATTATATTAATTACTAAATTTAATTTGGCCTAAAAAACAGGAATGTTACAACCCACTTAGCCTTGCCGCATCTAACCATGTTTCGGTCATTTCTGGTTAATGATGCCTGAGGTAACGATTACCTTTCACATATCACAAATCGTATCAATTTGAATGCCGCACAGCCATTTTCGTTGACTACTAATTGCCTTCCACAAAAATATAACCCTTAAGCTCATATGTCTCAAGGAAGGTGTTAAGCTAATAGAAGTTGCCTTCTTCGCCACCACTGATGTACGTTTGTAAAAACCAATGTACCTAATCTATAGAAATACGATGTCAGACAAACAGTCATACTAGTTGTCCAGGAATATGACAAACCGAAGGTATTTTCCTACCATATCCTATCGGGAAATCCTTAGGATTAGCAACGAATAGTCCTTACATTGGATATTTCATAACAAAGACACTACTGCTACTGGATGTATATTGGGATTTTAACCCCAAACGATCAACAAGCAGTCCTCCACTATGAAAATCCTGAATATCAATATCATCACAACCAACCTGCACAGTCATCGCATAAATGTTGGTCCGAATATATTTTCGGATAAACTGATCCCGGTCTCTTCGCACCAACAATGCAAGAGCATTTCTTAACCTCACACAGAAACCAAGTCTCATAGACTTATCACGTTACCAACTTTCAACATGCCATCCTTCGGCCAAGAGGGAAGCTCGATAGATTGGAGTAACACTTCGCATTACACGAATCAACATCCTTAGCACAAATGATAATCAAGCTTACACAGAATGCTACATACTAAGTGTACGACTAAATAGTTCCCACGTCAAGTCGAGGAACAAAAATGGCCAAATTTGATAGTCGGTTATTTAACTATCAAAGCAGCAAACAAATATTTAGCACTATAAGCAATCACTAAGCCCTTTTTAATTAATCTTTTATTACTTAAATCACTTGCCAAATATACACTTTAAATTATCTATAAATAGATATAATCTCAAAACCATTTCAACTTTCTATATTGGAAAACATTTCCATATACTTACTGAATAATAAGTAATTCACAAATCAATTTACTTTCAACGCTTAGAAAATATTACATATACTTAAGTCAGGATTAAGTATATATTTATTCATTAAGGAAAACATTCTCTTAAGCATATTTATTTGTGTCAAAACAAATGTTGCGTAAAACATCGTTACGACAACCCAAAATCACTAGTGTTGGGATTCGATAATTAGATAGATATATAAATCCAATATACTATACAAAACATCTCATTTTGAAAATCATTTACTATAACAACAGTGTCATAGTCCACCATTTCCTTACGTCTCGAAAATGTCTGTTTCAACAATGGATGCTTAAATCTATGGTTACGATACTTAACACGTTTTATAACATCTTAAAACCATTTAACTTCATTTAAAAAATATCACTTTCCAAAACATTCATTTAGTTTAAAATATTATCCACTCTCCAAAATCTTGAATATAATTCATTAACAAAATTCATTACTCCTACATATTTATTAAAGGATTATCCACTGTCCAAAATCATGAATGAAATTCCTTTAATAAGCTTTCATATTTAACTTATCAAATTCAATTGATATTGGATTTACAAAACTATGTTTATAAATTCCATTTATTATTTATAAAAACCTCAATTTATAAATTCCCTTTATTTACCAATTCCATATATATCTTATTTATGTGCCAAAATCCAAATTGTAATATAATTACTTATAAATCTCTTTATTTACAAACTCATTCTTTTACAACTTCATAAATTCATAGATCTATAAATCTTATTTGCTTATAAAATCCATTTATAACTCCATTTTAACACTTATAAAACTCCTTTACAATTCCATCATTTTGATTTATAAAATATCAATTTTATATATCTTATAAATAAACCATTTATAATAAATTCAAAATCTCACTTTAAACTATTTTACAAAATAGTTAACCTCATATTTCAAAAATCATATTCTGATTATATTCCATAAAAATCATAATTTTTACAACATAAAAATTATAACATTTATTTACTTAAAATAAATTCCTTTCCTTAACAATTCAAAATTTAATATATATTCAAAATCACTTTGAAAATCCTTTTTAAATTTGAAATCATCACTTTAATATTTTAAAATTCCCTAAAATAGGCCTAATGCTGCAACAGCACCAAATACATCAATCATGGTAACCAAATATCATATATCATATGATAATAGCATATATCATAATATTTGTAAGTAAATTCAACACTGGTGAGGAATCCAGTGGGATCCCTCCAACCTATCACCTACAACAAATATACATATGAGAATATGTATACAATGTCCGCTTCGAGGCAGACTATAACAACCCGCATATTTTACGATTGAATATTTAAATATTTCATCGTTAGTCGGATTATAGTCCGAAAAGCTTCTTTTTGCAAACAGTCAAATTAGAACTCGAGACCACTTCCATTGAGTTCAAAACGCCGTTTGCGACCTTTTTGAGTATAAACTTCGATATGTTTGGAGATAGCTAAAAACTTGACCTTTTGCACTTTGGACTTTAGGTTTGGGTTAGCCTAAACTATTAACTCTAGCTCCACCCCCTCTTCTCTTCATTCACTTTCATTTCCTAACACTCCAAGCTTTCATAAAAATGGAAGAAGAGAAAAAGAATTAGAATTCCTAAGCCCTAGTTCCACTTGAAAATCCAAATTCTAGCTCCAAACCCAAAGAGAACCTATTGGCAAGCATCCTCTTCTTCTCCTCCAACTCATTCTCTCTTTAATTTCAGAAATTCCTAAACCTAACTTAGGAAATGTTTCTCTTTTAAACTTAGATTCAAGCTCCTTGGGTTAGAATTGAAGAGTGATTGTTCTTGCCTTGCTCTATAGCTTCTTCTTCATTGTTTTGGGTTTAAAGGTGAGATTTTTATCTCACATCTAGGTCTATAACTATCTATGATTGTTGGGTATGAATTCCTAACACTTATTCATGTTCATTTGCTTTTGGTTTGGATTGAATTGGTGAATATTCCAATTTTTTGTGTTTTGAAGTCAAATCTTCAAAAATCCTAACTTTGATGTTTAAACATGTTTTTGGTGATGCATTGAAGAGCCTATAAGGCCGGGTTGCTGATTGGCGTAAACTTCTAGCGCCGTTGCTCATTCGATTGCAATTTGGGAGAGTTTGCTCTTCATTGAATAGGCTGAAAAAAACAGCCCAGCACCCAGTCAGTCGACCGACCAATTGCGGTCAGTCGACTGGCTGTAGCCAATGATGGCTCCAAGGGCTGTTTACAGAGATAAGGAGTCTTTGTTTCCTGCAATCAGTCGACTGGCCACTGTAATCAGTCGACTGACTGCAGGAAATGAAATTTCCAGGTTTCTGGATCAATCGACTGGCCAATTGCAGTCAGTCGACTAACCCGCTTCTATTTGCCTATTTAGCCTACTTCGTGTTAATTTCCAATTTCTATAGATTCGTGGTTTTCCGATTTGTTATTATCATTTATTATCGACCTTGATGACTTCTATTATGGAATTTTTGGGTATATCCATTTTTGATGGATTTGGAATCGATTCCTTTGGATTTAATTCACGTCTTTCAACGTGAAATTTTGGTGATCGATTGTTTCTACAATCATTTTTGTGCTTTGTCACTTTAAAACACAAAGGTTTCTATATTAGTAGTAAATATTCAAACTCTTTCACAAAGATGATTTCAACTCTATTTTCAATAAAAGCTCATTTATTAAAACCGTTTTCCAATCTATTAGTATATACAAACCATTACCTCACTCGTATGAGAAATCTAATTAAACGGCTTAGTAAAACAAGTGGTATGAAACGCTTGCGTTTACTTCGTCGGTTAATTCTTGGACTTGTTCCATTGAATCTCTTGTGACAATTTTCGAGTGGAAATCTACAATCTGTTCGTAAATATTTAAGTTAAGCTTGTGGTTATGGGACATGAAGCTAAACTCATATATTTACTAGCTTAGTGTAATTTACACTTAACCTCGAGTGGAAGTCTACAATTTGTTCGTAAATAATTAAGTTAAGCTAGTGGTTATGGGACATGAAGCTAAACTCAATTATTTACTAGCTTAGTGTAATTTACACTTATCGATCAATGATGATCATTTTGTGATTTAGACTAGCAATGTGCGATGTCTCTTTGACTGCGAGGGAGACTAAACCCCGTTTTTAGTGGAGCTTCGGCTTGTTGGGGTAGCGACCCATGGTCTTCAGGCTGTTTTAGTGGAGCTTCGGCTCATGGTCTTCGAGCCGTTTTAGTGGAGCCTCGGCTCAAAATTAATGGTTAGCAACCATGGAATAGCTTTCCATTTTGTGATACACGTGTTGGTGAGTTTTCATGCTCCCGTTCTAGTGATAATCCTCTTTCCCCTTTTTGTGATTTCTGGATTTCTATTGATCGATTTCTAGAATTTGTGTTTCACCAATTTTGGTGATTTGCATTGATAAGCTATATCAATTTTTGTGCATTAGTGAATTTGTGTTTCAATAACTTTTCCGATTGGCATTGATATTATCGTCAATAATTGTGATTTGGTGAATAAAATAAAGAATATGATGTTCTTTCTAGTGCTTTGAGATTTCTTGTGATATTGTATGATTTTTGTTGTTTGTTGATGTATACTTTATATAGTATGACAATTTCGTTATCATATGTTTTAATCGCATCTATTATCCTATTTCATTTATCTGATATTTATACCTAGACTGATCCGTTTATTATTTTCTTCTTAAATAATACTCGGGTCAGACCGAGATATTACAGGTGCTTCTACTTGACTTCTTATCAGGGTCCATCGCCTGATTTTTGACTAACTACTTTAGATTAGTAGTTTTTGTTATGTCTACATTCGAGATAGAGACTCCTTGATGTATACTTATTCTTTTCCCTAGCACTTGTATCTATTCTTTTGTGATATTCTGGATCTTGTTGACCACTACTATGATGTACACTTTCATGTGTTATATTCATATCTGTTTCCGCCTTTGTGATATGGATATCTGTGACTGATTTGTGTTATGTTTATTTCTATATTTGTTTCCAAAGATATCATAGCCACTGTGTTGTAGCTTTGAGTTTGTCTCGGCATATCGGATTTCCTCTTGAAATGAAATGCATGTTATATTATCTGACATATCGGTGCTCGCATAAAGCAATTACACGGATGGTCGCTCATCAACAGCCTTATTCTCCGCGCTAGTTGACGGCATTACACCGTAGTGTCCTTGGCTAGCATGGGTATAGAGGTGGGGCGTCACAGCTTGGTATCAAAGCGAAACTTCGGAACAATGTAGAATAATCTAGCAAGGATCATTGTCCTAAGTCTTTCTTAGGAGTCGTGCTTTAGGATTTAATTCGTGTCTTCGTACCATTCTATCCTATTTTCTTTTATGATTCCTTGTTTTATCAATCATGATTGTTTGATAATTATTTTGAGAATAACCTTTTTCCTCTTCTTTCTTAAAGAAGAAGAAATGGTTAGTTCTAGCAGTCTTAGCGCTGGTCAATCCAGTAGTCCTTCTCTGGATGGCATATTTATTTCTGCCCAACAACTTTTGGATCTTGTAAAGAATCAAGAGTTTATCTGTGCTTTGAATAAGAACCCCAAAAAGTTTCTACCTTTGAAACTTGAAATTCCTTTCAATCAGCTTGTGGATATCACTCTCCGACATGAAGAGGCAGATAAAGGAATTGATGGTGATATTAGGATTTTCAAGAAGAGGCATATTAAGTTCAAAAGCCCCAATCCCAATAAGAAAGAGAAGCAAACTACCTTGGTAGCAAAGACTCCAACCCCTAATCGTGGAGTATGCTACAATTGTAATTCTAAGGAACACTATGTAATTAAGTGTCCGAAGCCCCTTACTTGCCGCTATTGCAAAATTTCGGGTCATCATTTATCTTCTTGCCCCAAACTTCAAAGTAGGAGAGAAGGAAAGCTGCAAGCCCCTAGCAACACTTCTCTTGGTCAAGGTATTCTCCATTCCGTCCTTGATGGCATTGTTTTACTTAGTGATCTTTTATTCGAGTTCTTTTTTATATGGGTTCATCTCGTCATTATTTTATATCAAAAGAACTTGTTGATTCTTTTTCTTTAAAACATTTTGGGCTTGAGATCTTCTTTGGGAATTGCAAATCCGGTTGGTGGATCCGCAATATTCAATTTCCTTTTTATCGATGTCGAGGTTATTTTATGCCGATTTGCATGTTATGCGTTACTTAGGCTTCGGAATTGATTTATGTGAAAGGATTGGCTTAATCTTTATGAAGCCCATATCCTATTTTCCGAGTGGACTATTCATCCTCGACATTCTCAATCTTTTAAACAGATTTGTATTTTTTTCTTTGTGATTCTGATTCCAACTTGATGGCTTCATTTTTATTCTTTAAACCCACAAGATAAGGAAAACGTTATTTTTCTCATTCGGGTAGATTGTGGAATTTTCCGGTATTTTTGAGCTTGTCTTAGGATTATCTCCTAAGCATTCTTTTGAGTGGTGTTAAGGTCTTTTTAGTTCGATCTTGCCACCGATTTTCATTTGGCTATGAGTTGCGGGAGTTAGCATTCCACTTACCGCATTCCGCACTCGTTATGATTCTTATGAATGACTTGTTATGTCATTCTGTTTGTCTAGCTTATTTCATCCATTTTATGTATCGAGTATTCTATGAATATCTCAATGACTCCATTCTTGTATTTATTGATTTTGGATGAAAACAAAATTTAAAATTTTGTAAATCTTTTTCATAAGATTTATTTATAAGTATAATTAGATTTTGTTCTCAAACGTACAAAGAATATTCTTAAAATTTTTAAGAGACTTATTTATCATATAGAAGATGATTTGGTGATTGTATTGCCCATTAAGTGCTTTAAGAATTCTGGTCGATGCGCTTGATCAACGTGATCGATAGGAGTTTCCTAAACGCTTCGATGAGACAGTCAGACACAATAAATTGACTTGTAAAATGTAAATTTTTCTAGAAAGATGATTACATAAAGTTAATTATAATTTTTGGAAGTTTTAGCTTTTCGGGAAAGTGGATCAATTAAAAGAACTCTTTTCCCGATACTCCTATTCTTGTGATTCTCGAGGGGAACTAAGATTTCACCGTTTCTACCGATGCTAGTTGTATTGGTTTGGGTGTCGTTCTCTTGCGAAAGAGAATGTTGTATCATTTATGCTTTTATACAATTAAAGCCTATTAAGACTAGGTATACCACTCATGATCTAGCGCCCACGGCTATTGTTTTCGCTTTTAGAAATTTGGTATCATTATTTTTGGAAGAGAAATTTATTCTCTATACCGATCATAAATCTTTGAAATATTTATTTTCTCAAAAGGAGCTTAATTTGCGTCAACAATGTTGGCTCGAGTTCCTTGCATCATATGATCTTGATATTCTTTATACTTCCGGAAAGGGGAATCGAGATACCGATGCACTTAGTCGTAAGCAACAAGCGGTTGTTTCCATGATGATATCCGAAAGGAATGATCTCCAGATTATATCCACTTGTGAGATTCGAGATCGTGAGTCCGATTTATGTTCATCTTTGGCTTTATGTAGCCTTGAGGCTCATCCTTCTCTTATAAACCGCATCATTGAAGCTCAAAGGCTAGATCCTGAATTGGCTCTTCTTAGCCATAATTTTAGGGATAAATTGATATTGAAGGTTTGAAAGACTTTGATATAGATGTTCGTGGCGGTATTCGAAAATTTGGTAGACTTATCGTGCCAAATATTAGTGATCTTCGTAAAGATATTTTAGAAGATTATCATCGTTCTAAATTTACCATTCATCGCGGTAGTAGTAAATATGAAGCGACTTTATCATTGGGATGGGATGAAATCTGATATTGCTAACTTTGTTAAGTGTTGCATGACTTGACAACTCATTAAGGCCGAACATCAAAGGCCTGGTGGGTTATTGCATCCTTTGGACATTCCAATTTGGAAGTGGGATCAAATTTCCATGGACTTTATTGACGGCCTTCCCCGTTCTCGTTCGGGTCATGATAGCCTATGGGTGATAGTTGATAGACTTACTAAATCCGCCCATTTTATTCCCGTTCGGTCCAATCGGACCATACCTCTTTTGGCCAAACTTTTTATTAAAGAAATTATTAAATTACATGGAGTTCCTACTTCTATTATTAGCGATCATGATCCATTGTTTACTAGTGGATTTGGGAAGAGTCTTCAAAAAGCTTTGGGAACGAAGCTTCATTATAGCACCGCTTATCATCCTCAGTCCGATGGACAAACCGAGCATGTGAATCAAACTCTTGAAGATCTTCTTCGTGCATATGTTCTTGATTTTGGTGGAAGTTGGAAAGATCATATTTCTCTTGTTGAGTTCTCCTTTAATAATAGCTTCCAATCTAGTATTAGTGTAGCACCTTTTGAGGCACTCTATGGAAGCCCATGCCGGTCTCCTTCTTGTTGGCTTGAGGCCAGTGAGAAGCTAGTTTTTGATCTAGATTTTATTCGAGATTCCACCGAAAAGATTGACCTTATTCGTCATAGGATGAAAGAAGCTCAGAGTAGACAAAAAAATCCTATGCCGATAACTGAAGAAGGAAATTGGAATTTTCTATGGGAAATTTTTGGTGTTTATTCGTGTTTCACCTATGAAAGGTGTTGTGCATTTCAGTCGATCGGGAAAGTTAGCACCTCGATATATTGCCCCTTTCCCATCACCGAACGCACTAGTTCTGTGGCATGTTGCCTTTTATTACCGGCTCAATTTTCTGCTATTCATGACGTTTCCCACGTCTTTCAACTATGGAAATGCCTTTGGGATTCCCATTTTTATTCTTGAGCCCGGTGTTATTGAAGAAATTGAAGTTTCACCTATTTGACTTATAAGCAACATCCTATTCGCATCATCGCTTCGGAGGTTGAGCGCTTTCGAAATAAAGATGTTCATCTTGTGAAAGTTCAATGGTTCTCAACTCCTAAGGATTGCTCTTGGGAATCCATAGGATTCATCGAGCAAACACATCCGGACTTATTCTCTTGAGCTCTTTGAGGTGAACTTCTTATTTCAAATTTCTTTTGTGTTGACATGCTTTTATGGTTGTTACTCTTTGTTTTCTTCTTAAGATTGCGAGGAAGCAATTTCTTCAAGGAGGGGAGTCTGTAACAACCCGCATATTTTACGATTGAATATTTAAATATTTTATTTAAATATTTCATCGTTAGTCGGATTATAGTCCGAAAAGCTTCTTTTTGCAAACAGTCAAATTAGAACTCGAGACCACTTCCATTGAGTTCAAAACGCCGTTTGCGACCTTTTTGAGTATAAACTTCGATATGTTTGGAGATAGCTAAAAATTTGACCTTTTGCACTTTGGACTTTGGGTTTGGGTTAGCCTAAACTATTAACTCTAGCTCCACCCCCTCTTCTCTTCATTCACTTTCATTTCCTAACACTCCAAGTTTTCATAAAAATGGGAGAAGAGAAAAAGAATTAGAATTCCTAAGCCCTACTTCCACTTGAAAATCCAAATTCTAGCTCCAAACCCAAAGAGAAGCTATTGGTAAGCATCGTCTCTTCTCCAACTCATTCTCTCTTTAATTTCAGAAATTCCTAAACCTAACTTAGGAAATGTTTCTCTTTTAGGCTTAGATTCAAGCACCTTGGATTAGAATTGAAGAGTGATTGTTCTTGCCTTGCTCTATAGCTTCTTCTTCATTGTTTTGGGTTTAAAGGTGAGATTTTTATCTCACATCTATGTCTATAACTATCTTTGATTGTTGGGTATGAAGTCCTAACACTTATTCATGTGAATTTGCTTTTGGTTTGGATTGAATTGGTGAATATTCCAATTTTTGGTGTTTTGAAGTCAAATCTTCAAAAATCCTAACTTTGATGTTTAAACATGTTTTTGGTGATGCATTGAAGAGCCTATAACGTCGGGTTGCTGATTGGCGTGAACCCCTAGCGCGGTTGCTCATTCGATTGCAATTTGGGAGAGTTTGCTCTTCATTGAATAGGCTGAAAAAACAGCCCAACACCCAGTCAGTCGACTGACCAATTGCAGTCAGTCGACTGGCTGTAGCCAATGATGGCTCCGGGGGCTGTTTACAGAGACATGGAGTCTCTGTTTCTTGCAATCAATCGACTGGCCACTGTAATCGGTCTACTGACTGCAGGAATGAAATTTCCAGGTTTCTGGATCAGCCGACTGGCCAATTGCTGTCAGTCAACTGACCTGCTTCTATTTTAGCCTATTTTGTGTTAATTTCCAATTTCTAACGATTCGTGGTTTTCCGATTTATTGTTATCATTTATTATCGACCTTGATGACTTCTATTATGGAATTTTTGGGTATATCCATTTTTGATGGATTTGGAGTCGATTTCTTTGGATTTAGTTTACGTCTTTCAACATGAAATTTTGGTGATTGATTGTTTCTAAAATCATTTTTGTGCTTTGTTACTTTAAAACACAAAGGTTTCTATATTAGTAGTAAATATTCAAACTCTTTCACAAAGATGATTTCAACTCTATTTTCAATAAAAGCTCATTTATTAAAACCGTTTTCCAATCTATTAGTATATACAAACCTTTACCTCACTCGTATGAGAAATCTAATTAAACGGCTTAGTAAAACAAGTGGTATGAAACGCTTGCGTTTACTTCGTCGGTTAATTCTTGGACTTGTTCCATTGAATCTCTTGTGATAATTTTCGAGTGGAAATCTACAATCTGTTCGTAAATATTTAAGTTAAGCTAGTGATTATGGAACATGAAGCTAAACTCATATATTTACTAGCTTAGTGTAATTTACATTTAACCTCGAGTGGAAATCTACAATTTGTTCGTAAATAATTAAGTTAAGCTAGTGGTTATAGGACATGAAGCTAAACTCATTTATTTACTAGCTTAGTGTAATTTACACTTATCGATCAATGATGATCATTTTGTGATTTAGACTAGCAATGTGCGATGTCTCTTTGTCTACGAGAGAGACTAAACCCTGTTTTTAGTGGAGCTTCGGCTTGGTGGGGTAGCGACCCATGGTCTTCGGGTTGTTTTAGTGGAGCTTCTGCTCATGGTCTTCGGGCCGTTTTAATGGAGCCTCGGCTCAAAATTAATGGTTAGCAACCATGGAATAGCTTTCCATTTTGTGATACATGTGTTGATGAGTTTTAATGCTCCCGTTCTAGTGATAGGCCTCTTTCCCCTTTTTGTGATTTCTGGATTTCAATTGATCGATTTCTAGAACTTGTGTTTCACCAATTTTCGTGATTTGCATTGATAAGCTTTATCAATTTTTGTGCATTAGTGAATTTGTCTTTCACTAACTTTTTCGATAGGCATTGATATTATCGTCAATAATTGTGGTTTGGTGAATAAAATAAAGAATATGACGTTCTTTTTAGTGCTTTGAGATCTCTTGTAATATTATATGATTTTTGTTGTTCGTTGATGTATACTTTATATAGTATGACAATTTCGTTATCATATGCCTATCTCATTTTTTCTGATATTTATAGCTAGACTGATCCGTTTATTATTTTCTTCTTAAATAATACTCGGGTCAGACCGAGATATTACAGGTGCTTCTACTTGACTTCTTATCAGGGTCCATCGCCTGATTTTTGACTAACTACTTTAGATTAGTAGTTTTTGTTATGTATACATTCGAGATAGAGACTCCTTGATGTATACTTATTCTTTTGCCTAACACTTTTATCTATTCTTTTGTGATATTCTGGATCTTGTTGACCACTACTCTGATGTACACTTTCGTGTGTTATATTCATATCTGTTTCCGCCTTTGTGATATGGATATTTGTGACTGATTTGTGTTATGTTTATTTCTATATTTGTTTCCGAAGATATAATAGCCACTGTGTAGTAGCTTTGACTTTTTCTCGACATGTCGGATTTCCTCTTGAAATGAAATGCATGTTATACTATCTGACATATCGGTGCTCGCACAAAGCATTACACGGATGGTTGCTCCTCAATAGCCTTATTCTCCGCGCTAGTTGACGGCATTACACCGTAGTGTCCTTGGCTTGCATGGGTATAGAGGTGGGGCGTCACACAGACGCATGTACAAAAGGTCATCCGCTCATATACGAGAATGTATAGGGTCTCATCTACTGTAATAGGCATGAATATATCCAAATACTAATCAATATATAGATAATATGTCATATATCATCCAAATAATCATCAATCAACACAAAATAAATTTATTCTCACTTGTATAAAAATATCAATGAGTTTGAAAGAGTGAGCCTACTTACTTTGGTTCCAATAGCAATTACAGTGTTTTATTCCGAATAAAATTAAACGAGCGTTTAATTTTACCCAAAATTTACACTGGCTCCAATCAACTCCGAACTAGCTCTAAAATGTTGTGCTCGTCAATATGAACCCGATGCAACTTGTTTCGTGAAGAAGTTATTGCATTTAGAAGTTTATACGAATTAAATATATAATTATTTTCTACTTTCTTTTTAGCTTAAAAACCCTACACAATCTAGTCGTTGCTTTTGCCTTCACCAATTTGGGCTGCATCTATTCTTCTTCCTCCAGATGATAGCAAATGCACATTTAAACCCATAGCCACCACTTTTTTTCGAATTATGCTCTTCCATCTCTCGCCTATTCATCGATCAAATACCATAACGTTGAAGCACTTTGCAAATGGCACCACCACCTTGATCGAAATGAAGCTCGGCCCCGTCTAATGGCCATGTAACCCTAACTAATGGCGATGAACGGAAGCGAATTGTCGCTGATGTGGTCCACCATCCCCGATCTCGACCTTTGGAATTTTAGATCTCGCTACCCTCTAACATTTTGTAGTTGAAAATTTTTCGTAAATGTTAATTGATGAGGAGATAGAAGCGGATGAAGATCGATGTATTCTGGCCATGTAAATAGTAGTGGCGGATAGTCCTAGTTCGATTAGGTTTTTTGAAAATTGAATATAATGGGATCCTTTTATATAAAATTTCGTGACACTATTCACCCGAAAAAATTTCGAACTCCAAACGAGGCATGTCGCCTGGCGTTTATAATGTTCTACCCTATTCTGAATACAATGGAATATATATCGAGAGCCAGTTTGATCGTATTTGAAAAATAGGTTTTCGAATCGACTTATTAAAATTTAAAATTTACTTAAACAAATTTTTACGTGTTTCAGCTTGCCAGGACTAAACCATAAATCCAATTAACACGAAATTTGGAATCCTACAATAATATAACATTATGGATCCAATGAAACTGGTTTTGTCAATATCCGAGACTGTGTGAAAAATGACCATTTTTACATGTTAATTAAATATTAAAATATTCAATTTCTATGAATTAACTTTTAATTCAATTTTAAAAGTTATCTAACATCATTCTAATTCAACTTTATAAATTATTTTCATTCGCATTAAATTCAAATTCCAGTTATTTCAGCAATTTCAAATATTAAATTAACATTTTAATTATCCAATTAAATCAAGATATTTGAAATATAAGTTATTCAACTTATAAAATTAACTTTTGAATATTTAAAATCAATTAAATATAAATATTTCGAATGACTAAAATTCTAGGTCGTTACACTTGCTACTCTCAGACTACTCAAATAAAATGTGCACTCGAGAGTTTAGGGAAAACAAACAACTCGGGTCAAACGGTATGTCCAGTATTAGTAAATCTTCTAAAACAATGGGTGTGAAATTAAAACACAAACATATGAGACCACATCATTGAACACGAAACGGGTTTATTCGTAAATCAACATCCAAACGTAGAGAATGGATAAATAATTAAACACCACGAAGTGTGGTTGACTCTTTGCAATGCAAATAAGGGAATAAATTTGAAGGTTCGACGTCAAATAAGTAAAGGAAAATATATACAATAGACTAGGAAGGTGCATCACCCTTAAAGTATACCTCTAGTAATTTACTTCTAAGAAGCTCATACACTCCTTGACATTTCTCGAAAATACTAAGCTGGACGCTACCAAATCTTACCGAGTGTATGAATATTTCACATGTAATAGTGCTACCGAGTCCAATCTAGATGATACGTGAAAGTACCCTAATAGGAGCAACCCCACATAACTTGGCTTCCTCTTGCGCTTTGGATTTAGTCATTTTTGATAAAGGATATCAATGCTCAACGGAGCAAAACATCGTCTTAGAATGACGATAATAAAAAACCAATAGTTGAGAAATCAACTATCGAGGATATAAAACGATTGTATATGGAAATTAAGTCCTGTATACTTGTCACTGTTCATCGAATTCAAACTTGTACTATTTCTTGTTTAATAATAATAACGGACAATTCAAGGTAGTGTTACCTTAAAGTCATGTCTCACGATTATTCTTAACTTTTTGTAATTGTGACAAGTCTACTTCTTTGATTTTTGATGATAATTATACAAATAAATCCTTTCCACACAAGTGAATCGCTTTACGGAAATTAATTCATTTCCATAAACAATTCAAACTTTTCTTTTAAAAACCCGAATTCGTACTTGGCTCCACATTATAAGTATTAGCTTTAAAACACTTTGTTAAAAGAGTTTACTAACTTCGAAATATCTTTATAAAAGGATTTAACAGCTTAAAACATCCTTATTACAATGATTAATTAACTTTAAAACTTTTTTAAATAAATTAATTAATTTAAATTCAATAACCTTTAATTATAAAGGGTAAATCTCCTTTAAAACATCATTGATTCAATTAATTAATAATTTAAATTAATTAAATTAATTAAATAATTAAATAACATTATTTAAAAATGATTTATAAACTTATAACTTTATTTAAGGAAAGATTAATTAAGGTTAAACAGATTTATTTACTTTTAAAAGTTATTAATTAAAAGGATTAATTAATTTTAAAAAAATCATTAGTAAATTGATTATTTAACTTTTATCCATCATTATTAAAATATTAATTAAGCTTAGGCATCATTAAATAAAACGAGTAATTAATTTCAAAACATCATTAACCAAGTGATTAGTCAAATATAAAACACATCATTAATAAGTTAATCAGTTAACCTCAATCTTTATTAATTAAATAATTAATTAAATTTAAAAATCAGTAATAAAATAATTAATCAAATTTGAAATCATTATTATTTCAAAAACTCATTTAACTTGTAAAAAAACCTAAGCATGATTTTGAAACCAAAGGTTTCGGTAAAATGTGAAATTTTCGAAAGTGCCGATATAACGACTATCGCTATACGGGGAGTTCCGCAAACTAGTTCATGTCATTTTTCATCCATCGAGTCATCGAATAACATATGAGTAAGCATATAAAAAAGGTATTTGTGACAACCCAAAATTTTTAGATATTTGAAATTGGAATATTTAATTTATTTTAAATATTTGAAAGGTTAGTTTAACTTGAATTTCAAATATCACTGTTTATTTAAGTAATTAAATTATTGAATTTTATAAATGGAAATTGGATAAAATGTTGAATCTTGATGTGTTATGTTGGTTAAAAATATTTCAAAGGTTTGTAAAATTTATATTTATAATACTGGAGATAATAGGAGTTGTAAATTTACATTTGAAAGTGTTTTGTTCAATTTTGAATTTATATTGTTTAAATCGATATTTAAAAATAGCCTTCCGAGACATAGTCTCGAAGTTTGACGAAACCTTTTTCATTAGATCCGTAATAATGTATTATTATAGGATTTCAATTTTCGTAGTGTTTGGAGTGATCGTGTGGCCGTACGGTAAGTAAACACACTGAAATTAAATCGATAATTTAATTTTATAACGGGGTTTAAAAGCTATCTTCTCCATACGACCGAATTAGGACTCGAAACCTTTTCTATTGCATTCGGAATAGGGGCATAACCTTATGAACGCCTAGCGGCACGCCTCGATTGGAGATCGAGATTGTGAGTTGCGGGAATCGAGGCGATTTGAGTTTGAATTTAAATTTAAATATAAATAATATAATCTCATCAAACGATGTAGCTAGCAAGTGTCCCTTGCCTTGTTAACTTACGTACAAGTGTTTCCCCTTTTCTGATTCAAAGGACATGTATTAGTTTATTTCTTTAAAAAAAAGAGAAATTATAACAAGCTGATTTAATCAAAAGCAGAAAGAAAATCCCTAATGGCCGAAAAACTTTTGAATTGAAGTCGAGGCCCTCTTTATTCTTTCTTCCCTTTCCTTTTATTTCTCGAAACCGAATTCCTCTTTCATAAAAAAATGAAAAAAAAGAGGCGAAATTATTTATATTATTTGAGCGATCGTTCGAAACTAAAATCAAGCTTCTTGGAGAAATCGATCGCCTCATTTATATAGCAGATCGAAATCGAACGAAATTGAATATCGTTCGAGATCGGCCATAGTTAGGCATCACCGCACGCAATTAAAATCAGTCGCGACGCTTGGGTGGCGTGAGAAGGTTTTGAGCCTGGTATTGCTGCAATGGCTCTGGGTATGCGGCGATGTTAGCAAAGGGTAAGGCGACGCGAGATGAAGGACGTGCTCGGCAGCACGCGACATCCTATGTGGTGGAGTCGCGAACTTCGATCGATGAAGGAGGCAACGATGGTTGTTTGTGAATGGGTGTGGTCTCGAGCGATGCAGTGAGGTATTTCTGTTTTTTTAATAAATTTATAAATACACTTGCATGTCTTAATTTACTTAGATAAATGGAAATTTTATATAGATAAGATTATGGAAAATAAAATGGGAATTTTAAACTATTTGGAAGTTTATATAAAAGTAGATTTCTTAACCTATAGAAATTATTTTTATGCAGCCTGGAAATGGGAAGTAAAATAAATTTACATATATAGATTGTAATCTACTAGATTATTTTTAAATAAGAATTAACTTGTTTAATAAACCAATTCAATTATTTTTAGTTACTAAAAATAATTGATTAAAGGGAAATTAGTTCAAACTAAAATTTATTAGTTTAAAATAGAATCATTGGTTTATTAAATTTATAAATGGAAATTATCGATTTTATTCGAATATTACTAAAATCATATAATGTTATACAAGGTCTAAAATCGTAAAGAAAACATGCCGGTTCGGATAAGACTGCAAAACAAAGGTCAAAGGTGAGTTAATCTCACTCATCTGGATTGTTATTTAAATTTAAACAGTTAAATTTAAATATTTGGTTGAATGATTGAATGGATTGGATGTGGTATATTATATATAGTAGTATATATATTGGAGTGATTGATTTCTCACATTGTATAGCGGATGAGACCCTATGTGCCGCATAATAGAAGATGAGATAATAAAATCCCATATATTGCGATATTCCACCTCGAAGTGGAATTGGTATTTTATTTTTGTGCTAACACCTGTGGATGCAGGGAAACAGGTTGGAGGGATCCAACTGGTTTCCTCAAAATTATTTAGATTGTTTAATACTCTGTGATATGGTTTATTTGATAATCTATGATAAATTCTATTGGTAATTGAAGTACTGGATGCTATGGTTTGATTGAATATATTTGGGTATGCTGAGTTATCAAAAATATATAGATTGGATTTTTAAAAGGAAATTGAAACGTGAGTTTTTTAAGTAAATAATTATAGAGGTTTGGATAAATGAATTGGAAGAGGATAAAAGTTGATTTTTAAATTCTAATAAATAAAATTCCAAGTATGGAAAGGAGATTTTTGAATAATGGGAATAAATGAATTCTTAAACTTAAGTGATGATATTTAAAGGAATAAAAGATTTATTTTTGAAATTCAGAATTTAAATGGTCTGGGAGGGAATAAAAGAAGAATTTTGAAAATAAATTTGAAATGTGTATTTTCAGTTTAAATAATATTTTAAATCATAGTAAGAAGTTAAATCTGAAATTAATAGGTTTTGAAATAAATTTGGATAAGTAAAAGAATTTATTTTAATGATGTAAATTTGGAAATCAATTTGGAAATTGATTTACTATTTGAAACTGTGTTTGAAAGAAGGGTGGGACTATGGAATTTATAAACTGGGCTTATAAAGTGAAATGGATATCAGTGGATATTCAAAAGTATAAATTCACGGTGGGAATTTATAAAGGAATGAAAATTTGCTTTAAAAATAAATAGTGGTTTATTTTAAAGGTGTGAAAGAGAGATGTATTTCTCTAAAAAGCCAAGTACGTTTTCAAACATATTTTTAATATAAGTTAAATGTTTTAAAGTTGTTTAAAGGAATGTTTTTTAACAAATAATTATTAAGTCATTAAATTTTTGAAGGTAAATCTTTATTTAAATTAGTTAAAGTGGTAATTATTTTAAAATATTAATTGGTGTTATGTTTTAAAAGATAATTATTAATATTTATATTTTATAAAATAGTTTTATTTTAAAGATAGCGTGGTTAAAGTTTTATTTGAAAACTTGTATAAGTAACTCATATTTTAAAATTTAGTTTGGCTAAACTTTTATTTTAAAAAAATTAGTTTTATATTTTATAAAGTAGTATTATTTTAAAATATTTTTAAAGCATATATTTTTAATAAAGTGTTTAAGTAGTTTCATTTAAAAGTTTAAAGTGTATTTTAGAGTAAAGTGATTTAAATTATTTAGAAATCAAAAGTATTTGGACTTGGAAATTTTCAGTGGGAAATAAACGATTTTGGGAAGTTATTTCGCGAGTGAGAAGAGATTTGAATTGATTTTAAGAGATTGAAGTGAAAAAGATATCTTGCGAAGATGTTTTGCATAATATATAATTTGAAAAATTATTTAAATCTGATGGTTGTTTGTGAATGTTATTTGATAGTTAAATAAACGACTATCAATATTGGCCAATGCACTGATCATTTCGAAGAGATCGGGATCGGGATTAATTTTTCGAAAACTACATCGATCTAGTTTGAACGTTTTCGTGAAGAAGACAAGAGCTTGAAGTCGAAGATGGAGCGGTGAAGTACAAGGGTTAATCGCTACTAATCCTGAGGGTGATTCCAAAATGGATGTAGTAGGAGTAGTGCCTTTGATGTCGTTCGAACCCGAAACGGACTTGTGTGGACGAATGCTTTCAAAACTTCGTTAGGAGGACGGTGAGCATTCTAAGTGAATGTGTGCTAAAAAGGTAACGCATAGCCTCGAGCCTCATCAACTGGGAATGGCTAAAACATGGGAGGTGTACACAAGGCTAAGTGGCTAGCAACCAATTAGGGTAAGGTCACCCCTGTCTAGATGTCCCTCGGTTGTTTGGCAGTTGTTGATCCCAACGGCAGGGTGAACTTATTCGGACTATCCAGTAAGGAGTAGCTCCAGTCTTGTGATACAACGGATCAGGGTGGATCCTCGGTACGGTGATCTAGGCCACGTACTATAATTGGCGGTACCCCAGTAGCCCTGCCATTGATGGAAATCCATTCTCCCTACGTGCTTTTACGGTTTTTGTTTGTATAACACACTTTGTGGCTAGTAGCTGGAATTTAATGAATGTAACAATTTCGGCTATTTGAATAAGTATTTGTATATAGACACTACTATAATATCAGAGGATTTTTATAAGAAATGTTTTAGTTATCGTAAGGTAAAAACCCGGCATGTTTATTTGTGGCGTGGTCTTATGACATACCTTTAATTTCAAATGATTTTGAAAACTTTAATAATCAAATTGAGTGTGTTTTGTCACGCTGGTTTTCCAGACTAACTAGGGTGTTATTAAACTATAATGCTCGAGTCAGACCGAGTATTATAGATATAGCGAAGGATGCTGTGAAGCTCAGGAGACGAGCTGGATAGCGAGACGTAGCATACGTACTTGATGTATAATTCCGTTAAGTTGTAAGTTGTATTGTCAGTTTGGTAAGGACAAGTTAATATAACTGTCCAGTTGTGTATTATATATGTTGTTGAACTCTGATGTTGTATTCTGATGTTGTATGTATAAACAAATATAGTTTCTTTGTGTAAAGATCAGTTATTATCTATTATATTTTATTCCGCTGCGATGGTAAGATTCTGTTATATTGTTTTCTCTTCTTCTATCTCCTTCTTCTTTTAACCCTAATTGTTCGATTTTTTAGGCGTCGAAAAATCGGGTCGTTACAGTATTTACATTTACACAACAAGTAGGAAAAAACACTGCAAAATTTCAACTTTAGCTCGCTAATTTGTCAAGTTACTATCTAACTTCCAATGTGTTAACTTTTTGATGCATAAGTCAAGAAAACAACCACCATAACACAACAAAAATCGAACAAGTATTCACCAACGATATAAGTGAATTATATTTAAAGCTACAAACTTGGATTTGGAAAGGTGATAATTTTACTCACCAAAGCACTCTAACTTAACTGAACTTTCACTAACTTCACAAATGCGACAAGATCTAAGCCCTACAATGAAAATGGCTTGATTTAGTGTATCTTATGGGGATTTTAGGCTCGCCCTAGACCATATGGGACCCAACCATGGTGGATATGTGGGGGTATAGGGTCTTGTTTAGTAGAGAATGTTTTTAGGATGTGAAGTAAGGAGTTTAGCTTGATTTTTTAGTAGTGTATTCACTAGTTTTTTTACTTTTAAAATAATTTTAGAAGCCATGGATTTGTTTATGTATATGAAGAGATCAGAAATAAAGATAAAAATGAATATGTAAAGTGGAAAATGAGTGGAGATGGTGGGTATTTAAAGGCAAAGAAATGGAGTACTAATTTAAATTAACTTAAACATTTAAATATTATAAATGTTATCATGCAACATGTAAGCCATGCCTCTCCGCTACCTTAGGCATACCTGCACACCGCTCCCCCTCTTAGGTTCACCTACACCATGCCTTGTTTACTAGTCTAGGTTATGGTTAGGTTATTAATTAATTTCCTGATGTTATTTAATATATTTTGTGCATTTCACGTCAAATCAAGTTTCATATTTAAACTAATCTTGATTATTAACTTTAACACATTTATTATCTTACCACATGACATATGAGTGATACAAAAATGTGCACAAAGTTTTTGACGACTTTCCGATGCCAAAACATCAAAATTTTGGAAAAATTTTCTCGGTTGAATTTTCTATTTTAGTTTGCACTGATTATTTTGGTAAACTAAATTTGAAAATGATTTTAATATCATTAATTAATATTTAAAATATGTTTATTTACTTATTAAAAGGATTATTTAAATATTTAAAATTATTTAAATGTTCAAATATAAAGCGATTAATTTATGGCTTGATCTCGCTCTATGGTTTACTTCCTCATTTAGGATGAAACAATTTATTAAAATTCTATATACTAAGGAGTATACTAAGGAACACAACTATTCACCATATATATTTTGTATGTGATCGAATTTGGATCTAATATCTATGCTCTTTTATTATCTTAGAGTTTAACACTTTTTATGGCAAATTTACACTTAAGTAACTAGGATATAATTTTTTTTTAATGGTTGTACTATTGGCTCTTTCATGGGTATTGATGTAGCAACATGCCAAAAGATTAATTATTGGTAACTTAATGTTTACATTTCTTGTCCAGCCACCAAATCGGTTCATTTAGTATATTTTAATCGATAAATAATTTCATCAGCTATGCTATTTGTAAAAATTTATTAAATAGATTATTATGATATTAAATATATTCTTTTACTTATTAGAATGTTTTATTCTATTTCTCTAAGACTCGCAATAGAATTTACATCTATTAACAACCATGTATAACTTGCATGGATTTCATAAATTAGTCTAGTGAATATTAGGATCCATTTATCACGTTACTATAACCGTTGGATGCTCAACAAATTATAGCCTCCATAAATGGTATATATCAAATTATTAGTTATATCTCGTATATAACTCCTAATTGTATATTCTTTGCTCCAGATCATCTTTATAACCATATCGGCGCTCAAAATTAATAAGTACATTAGATACTCATAGTGTAACGACCCAAAATTTTCTAACCAGAAAATTTCAGATAGTTATAAAGAAAGAAGAAAGAGATAGAAGAAGAAGAACAGAAACACCCAACATCTCACATTCGCAGCGGATAAAATATAATAAATAATAACAGTTTAAAAAAGAAATATTATAACTGTCGATTACATTCAATATACATCAGAGTTTCACATAATATACAGTCACTGAATATTTACAATTATCAAGACTCAGATTAACAATAATATAAATACAGCGGAATACTCTATACGATATTGCCATCCAGCTCGCCTCCTGAGCTCTAGAACGTACCTACCTGAAAATTTGTAATACTCGGTCTGACCCGAGCATTACATCAAAGTAACACCTGGGTCAGGCTGGAAACCAGCGTGAGTAACCCAACTAACATGGAATACCAAAAACAACATCTTATATAAACCCGGGAAACCCTTGTCAAATTTAACTCATTCACAATCTGCTATAGACAACACTTTTCACATATAAATTTCTAAGTACCAAACTTAGATAAAATTATCCAATTCACTTAAATCATTTCATTTCATCGTATCGATTTCACAAATCAATTTATAAAACAAATTCGAAGTGATTTCGGGTATTTCCTAATACCCGACCCCGGCCTCTTCGAAACTCATGTTATCTCATCCCAAATTATTAAACTGAAATACACAACACCTCATATCCGGGATATCAACACAATCAAAACTTCCAATGCGATTCGATTATCCATAACAAAGTTTAATCACATACAAATCAATTGATTTTAATATAAATTTTTCTAACCACATTCACTTATTACTAATTTATTTCAAATCAATAAATTAATCAACTCCTCTATATCCATTCATCTTAATTAACAACTCAGGATTAATTATCTTCCTAATTCATTCAAGTGATACTCTGTAATTTATTTCACGGTATTAATTACTCTTACCAAATCAATAGGTAATCTTTAATTATTTCCCAAGTTAATTTACTATAATCAATTTCGTTTTTTCTTAATTACTTATATTAATTTACTTCTCATAAGTCACTTATTATGAATTAATTAATCTCAATTAATCAAATCTTAAATTACTTCACTAATTATATAAATTAATGATTTCCAATTATATTTTACTTCAATTCAATCACAATATTAATTATTCTCGATCACCCTCAATGTGTAATTAACTATCTTCTTATTTACTTCATTAATAATTTAATTACTTCGTAATTTGTTATTTCAATTAATCTCTTGATTAATTCCACAAAGCAATTATGTTATATTAATTACATTAAGTAATTATCTATCAAACCATCCATTGATTATTTTAAATAAATTAAACTCCATTAATTAATTTACACCTTCATTAAATAATCTAAACACTGCATTACTAAATTAACCAACCCAAATCGTTAATTAACTGAATTAATTAATTATTAATTTAATGAATCACAATCATTAAATCCTTATTACATTTAACAGAAATATTTCTTCTATTATGACTTAAGTTTAAACAATTTAAAAACCAAATACTTCGAATCTAGCAACAACTAACTCGAGAACAAATTAAAAATCAATTCACCAGATCATCAGTACTCATCGAATCAATTCAGCCCTTCAACCAATTTTTTTTCAAAATTTAACCATGTAAAGTTAAATAAATAAACCCAACAGAGTGAGATTTACTCACCTTTGCTTTCGATTTGCATTTCACCTCAAAATTGCCTTGCTTTCCTTGATTTTCGACCTTGTATAAATAATTATACAATTTTATTAATATCTGAACAAATTAAACAATTAATTTTCATTTTAAGCAAATTAAAAATTTAATTTTAATTTTAAACCAATTTCTTTTTTACATAATATTTTAAAAATCAAATAATTAAATAGTTACTTAAATGAATTAATTTCCAACTAATTTCCCTTTCACTGCAGATAATTAAATAGTTGCTTAAAAAACCTTTTAATAACCAAATAGATTTTTAAATAAGTTAACTAAACGAATATATTACTTTTAAAATTAAAATGGACAAGTATACATGTATTTTTGTATTTGTAATATCCCCCTTCACTGCAGATTTAAAATATATCCATTTATATGTTACATGTATTTTTATTTATGTTTGTTTTTCCCTGGTCTCTTCAGTTTTATCTACATATATATAATTAGAATAAATTTGAGAGAACAACTATACCTTGCAGCATAATGAACGAGTCCCTGGTTCGAGCTTCCATAAATCGCAATGTCACTAAACCCTAGCTCACGAATTGCATCACCACCCCCACGTCGCCCAGTGCTCTTCCAAGGGTTACGCCGTCACTCTCGTGCTCAAGCCTCTTGAGGCATCGCAATTCGCGGTGGCTCGAAAACGAGCTCACAAAATCGCTCGGCCGCGACTTCGTCGCTGCGTCTAATTCGAGTCTGCCTCGAACACACCACCACGCATCACTATAGCGTACCCGCCTTTGGTTCACGAGCTCGCCTTCGCCTGATTCGAACGAAAATTCGTTCGTTCGTTAGTTCAATTTCGATTAGCAATAAAGAAGAGTGCGGCCATGATTTACTATGTTGCGAAAATTCATTCGAGAATGAGGAGAGAGAGGGTTTTTCGAACTGGAAGAAGACATAAGGATAATGTAGAAAGGATAAGGGTTATCGGCTTTGCTTTTTTATATATATATATATATATCAGCTCGATTTCTGCTTGAAGCTTAGAAAGGAAGACGGAATAGAAATAGAGATTTGGGGAAAGCTTCTCTAGTACGCGTGAAGAAGAAAATATCTTTGACTGTTAAACCAAAATTTTATTATATTATAACATTTTCAAAACGTTTCGTCAATTGCCATTTACAATTCCGAACTCTTCTTAAGGAATGCCGCTAGGCGATTATAGGGTTTTACCCACGTTCCGAACACAATGGAACGTGTTTCGAATGCTAATTTGATCGTATGTGCGAGTTATGGAATTTAAACGATCAATATTAAATTAAATCGATTAAATAAACCTAAGCGTTTCGAGCTGTCAGGGTCAAATGATAACTCTGATTGCTACGAAAATTGAAATCCGATAATAACTAACTATTACGGATCCAATGGCACTGGTTTCGTCGAATTCCGAGACTGTGCCTCGGAAGGCTATTTTTAAATATCGATTTAAACGATATAATTACAAACTTGAACAAATCACCTTTAAATTAAATTTCAACCATTCTATTATCTCCAGTATTATCATTATAAGTTTTATAAGCCTTCAAATTATTTAAACAGGCTTAGAAATTTCAGATTCAATAATTTACCCAATTTCAATTATTAAATTCAATATTTAAACTATACAATTCAATGATTTAATTATCAAGTAAATATTGATATCCTGTATTCAAGTTATAATTAACTTTTAAATAATTTAAAATCGATTAATTATTCCAATTTAACTTGCTAAAATTTTCGGGTCGTCACATTCCTCCCCCCTTAAAAGAATTTCGTCCCCGAAATTACTAGTCAGGAAGAATGGTCCAATACCCGTTTACTTTTTCCAAACCCACTATTCAACATCCTACCAATTATCTTTTATTAAGATCCTATTATCACCTCAATCAACTTCTCAAAACTTTTCATAGTTTCAAATCATATCTTTTTTGCTCAATTATCTAAACTTCAATTTTAAACCAAATTTTGAATTATCAAATTTTCTCAAAAATTTTCTAACTCTCTAAATTTCCAGAAAATTTTGCCAGCGTCTCCTTTGCGCGGCTAGCTCGGTACTACTACAAAAGGCCTCAAGGGACTCCCAAATTCCAAAAAGAAAACAAAAGCCAAGTGGCTATATCAAAAACCCAATCCAATATCATACATAATCAAAATACTTACCTTGTAGTCGAGCAAATTCAAATTTATCATTTGGAATCAAATTCAATTCCCTTTTCCCTTTATAATACCTGCATATTCTATTTAATAACAATATCCAATTGTAACCCTTTAAATCACTGTATACATTTCCTTACAGAAATTTCATATCCACTTCTATTCAAATTAGCTTCCACCATTTCATATGAATTCAATTTATTTTCAAATTTTAATACTGAGTTGTATCCTTCATTTAAACTGATTCATATTAATTTCATTTACTAGTTTACTTTGATTTTCAATTTGAAATTGTTTTGTCGATAACCAAAAATTTTCTAACTCCCAAAATTTTCAGAAAATTTTGGCAGAGTCTCCTTTGTATGGAGGAGCTTTTGCAATTTGACAAGAGATATAAATATGTATACATCGACCCACCCGGTCGGAAAAAGAAAAAAAACAGTTCATATTTCCTATTTTTATTGCGTAGGCGTACCTTATTTAGCATTTTAAGCAAGCAGCTTATTAATTTAAGCAATTAGCACAAATCCAAACCAACCAAACAGCCTTCAGGTACCTGTACTTACTCAATTTAAATATGTAAGTGCCATATAAATGAAGTTCATAATATTTCTCTTACTTAAACGACCACAACACATCAACTCTAGAAGAAATGCATTCTAGATAACTTTCACAAGCAATTGATATGATTTCAAAACCAATTCCATTGTTTTCAACCAATTCATATTCCATTTCATTCAATTTTAATAATTTATTACTCAAGTGTTTACATTCAATTGATTTTTAATTCAAACAAGCACATATTCACATCAAATGATTTAAATCAATTTCATTAAATCTCTACCAACTCATTGTATTTAATTACTTTGGTTTACGCCAAACAACAATTATTCTCATGCCAATTCGGCAATATTCGCCTAATAGAGTATCTTTTTTATTTTATAACTACGTCAAATTAATTTCAACTCATTCTGAATTTAATTCCATTTCATTTCTAAATTATCTACCAACCATTCATTGCATTTCATTTAATTTCCGCATTAAATTCATGCAAAACAATTTATTAAGCTTGGCACATTCAAACTTATAAATTAATGACCATTTCCAAATTAATTTAACCCAAGCTTCTATTAAACGGGCTTTCACTCTTATTCGAAGCCAAAGTTTCATAAAATTTTAAACTTAAGTGAATTTATTTTAGTTTATTCCAACCCCAACTTAAGTTTACTTCTATTTGATTCTCATTAATCAAATTTCATTAAATTCGGCATGCCCATCCATTTTAAATTTTAATTTTAAATTTATCTTCTCAATTTATCAAAATAATATCCAACCACAACCGAATTCACTTATACTTCAAATTATTATATCACCAAAATTAAGTTCAGTTTGATAATCCAATTCCAATCACAACTTTGGTTCAGTTTTTATTCAACCAAACTTCATCCATTTATTATTTAACTCAATCAACCCATTTTAAATTTTTAATTCAATTACATAATTCGTTATTGCATTTATTTTATTTATACAAGGCTATTCTCAATTTATTTCTAATCACTTGGGTTATGTTTTGCAACTCAAACCATTTTTATCATAATCACTTCCATTTCGTATAACATCACTTCTCTTATACCCAATTTACATGCAAATTTCATTAAATATTACTCAAACCGTCCCTGAATTATAATTCAAACCATCACATTTGCAATCCAACTTTATTTTATTTTTACAACATTTCTTCTAATTTATTTCATTATTAAATCCAAGTCAAGTTCTATTCATAATTCGAATTCATTTCCAAACTCCATTACCAACTTACAACTCATTTTATGTAACCGAGTTAAAGTTTATTAACATACTCAATCACACGATTATTTAACCAATTAACTTATTTCCAATTTCAAAATCAATATTCGATTACATTTACAAACTCACTTCATTAAAATTTCAATTTGGATTTCCCTTATTTTCCCAAAAATTCCAACACCTTATTTTAATAATTTAGAAATGCTTTAAATTCAGATAATACAATTAAAATAGTTTTTTTATATATATATATATAAAATATTTCTTATAACTCGATGTCTCAACCAGTCCATCCTTGTTCTCACAGAAATTCAGTTATACGTTGATCAGGCGTAGGACCGAAAATCTATAAGTACTTGGTAAACCCGTTTTCAACACCCAGTGAAAATATTTGGAAAATAATTTTATTGAAAATATTGAAAGCATTTTGAAATAGAGGAAATATCTTTGGTGACAATGCTCTGAAAATCATCACCCCCATCCATGGTCACAGTTACATACCAGGGTTACGTTGCAGTCACAACAAAAGTCCATGTAACTGTAGGCTCTCCGCGGCCTCTCGATTACGCCATGGATCCCACACAACAGATCACAGTTACATCCAGGGTTACGTTGCCGTCGCAGCAAAAGTCCATGTAACTGCAGGCTCTCCGCGGCCTCTGATTTCGCTGTCGAAATGAAACTTCTCCACTCCTACATAGGTCGCAGTCTACCGAGATAAACTCAAACGCAGACTGTTGGCTCTCAGCGGCACACACGACTTTCGCAATGTTACCATAGGTCGCAGTTACATCCTGGGTAACGTTGCAGTCACAACAAAAATCCATGTAACTGTTGGCTCTCCGCAGCACACACGACTTACGCTATGGTAACTCAACTCATAATCCTCAGGAACTAGTTTTGTCCGGACTCCTCACAGGATCAACTTTAGAACCCCCTTGGGGCTCAAGGCAGCGCCACCCAGTGGCACTCCTGAGAAGTCCATTTCAAGGGAGCGCCCTTTTTTTTCCCAGAGCCATCATCAAAACACTTTATACTATACATATAGTATCTTCAAATCATACACCTAGTATGATATTATACAAAGCTCCTTTACACAAAATCTATTATCCAAAATCGATAATTCTCAAATTAGGCTTTCCAAATTCAATATTGATTTTACCCAAAAATCAAAAGTCTTTTCAAATCCAAAGGTTCCCAAAATTTTTTCCAAAATCCTCATAGGATCCTTTATATATATTCAGATATATATATATATATATATAAATAAATTTTTAAAACTTTGGATCCTTACTTTCTTGTATAAAACACCTTTTATACTCCAAACACTCTCAAAAACCATAGAAATACCCAATTTCCATCTTTATTCATTTCATATTTCTCAAAATATTCTTTCAGTTCAAAAGAACCATTTCACATTCCTTATTCACCTTTACACTAATCCCCATTTGGATTAGTACTTCAATCCTTATCTCAGTTGGATATTTTAATTAATAACAATTTGAACTCCGACCAGTTTAGAAAAATAGCTTGAAAATTTTGAAAATAAATAAGTAGTTGAAAAATAATCAATAATTTGCAAAATAGTTAACTAATTATAAAATAGTTGGAAAATAGTTAAATAGTTATAGAAATCTTAAATAATTGCGAAATAGTAGTTGAAAATTAGTAATTAGTGTATAAAACAGTTGTACAATAGTTAAAGAGTCCCAAAAGTAGTGGCAAAACCAGTTTAGGTTTTAAAAAGAAAGTTGTATAGTAAATAGATAAGATAATAGATTTAAAACTATTTATATTAAACAATTTACATTGAAAATGGTCTAGAGTCAAAACTGTTCACTTCCCCAACAATTCAATTTAAATTTCCCCTCCATTTAACCTAACCCAATTCCAATTTAATTTACTCCAATTTCCATTGGACTTGATTTATTCCCTATTCAAATTGAATTGATTCCCAATTTCCTTCCAACTTCAAATCAAATTCCATTTGATCTTAGATCGATTCCACTTTAATTACAATTCCAAATTATTTAGATAAATCTGAACTAATATCAATTGAACTCACTTCAAGTTCAATACCCTTTTCAAGTTAATCCAATACAAATTTCCCATTTGAATTTTAAACTTGTACAACTTTAATTATAATTTAAATTTTACAACTTCTATTTCAAATCAATTAGATTCACATTTGCTTTTAACTCGGAGTTATACATTTTATTTAGCCTATATAATTTTATTATTCCATAAACATTTTAAATAAGATTCCAGAGTTTAAACAATTTCCAAAATCCCGGTATTACCTTAGAATTTAACTATATTCAATATTCTTCGGCAAAACCAATTATCCCTTTGAATTTCAAAACCAAACCCAGTTCACAAACAATTCCAATTTGAAACAATTTGGTAGCAATTTCTCTTTTAGAAACTCAAAAATAAACATCGATAATGCTGCAGTCATCATCGACGTTATTTTCCAGCGACCGAAAGAGTTCAATGCTTTTATCTCATTAAAACATTTTCAAATATTTTAATTTCAATCTCCCAGATTTCAAATTCAACACAAAAATATTTTCGAAATAATGCTATTATTTCTCCAAAATCTTTGGAAACCACTTTCAAATCCAAAGGAATTTTAAATTTTCCCAAAAATTCCAAATTCCTAATCCATCCAATTCATATTTAAACATTACTCTGGAATTTTCATCTTACTTTATTTTTAAATATTTTCTGGAAATTCTATCTCAAATTATAATCTCATTTATTTATGAAGTTTATTTCATCTTATAAATTTCATTTACAATTTATATTTCAAATTCCTTTTTGATTTTAAACTAATTCCACTTAAATTACAATTCCAAAATTATTCCAATTACTTTGGACTAATATCCATTGAATTGGATCCTGCTTCAATTTCAATCATTTCAATTCAATCCAATTCAAATTTTTCGTTTAAATTTTAAACTTTTACATCTTCAATCATATATTCAATTTATTCAAATCAATTTCAATTGAACTAATTCAATTCCAATCTCAATTTTAACCCATCTCGAATTAGTTAAATTCGAGTTCAATTCTCAAAGGTTGGTTTAACTTTCAAACCAATTAACTTTGTTCACTTAAAGTTTTTAATCAATTTAATTTTTGAGTTCTAATTCTAGAATTTCATTTTTAATTTGGTTGTATTTTATATTACTTCTTAATTTAATTTCAATAATTTAACAACCAATCACCTTAATATTTATTAGAAGGAAATATTGCTATATATATCAAAATATACTTTTATATAAAACCATTTAAAATCTTTATTTAAGAAAATAACAAGTACGCGCTCATATATATACACTCAACTCATATTAGAGTACTACAGACTCTATTTAATGAGTAATTCCCACCAGAGCCAAGGTTCTCGCTTAACCTTCAGCTCTGATACCAAATGTAACGACCCAAAATTTTCTAACCAAAAAATTTCAGATAGTTATAAAGAAAGAAGAAAGAGATAGAAGAAGAAGAACAGAAACACCCAACATCTCACATTCGCAGCGGATAAAATATAATAAATAATAACAGTTTAAAAAAGAAATATTATAACTGTCGATTACATTCAATATACATCAGAGTTTCACATAATATACAGTCACTGAATATTTACAATTATCAAGACTCAGATTAACAATAATATAAATACAGCGGAATACTCTATACGATATTGCCATCCAGCTCGCCTCTTGAGCTCTAGAACGTACCTACCTGAAAATTTGTAATACTCGGTCTGACCCGAGCATTACATCAAAGTAACACCCGGGTCAGGCTGGAAACCAGCGTGAGTAACCCAACTAACATGGAATACCAAAAACAACATCTTATATAAACCCGGGAAACCCTTGTCAAATTTAACTCATTCACAATCTGCTATAGACAACACTTTTCACATATAAATTTCTAAGTACCAAACTTAGATAAAATTATCCAATTCACTTAAATCATTTCATTTCATCGTATCGATTTCACAAATCAATTTATAAAACAAATTCGAAGTGATTTCGGGTATTTCCTAATACCCGACCCCGGCCTCTTCGAAACTCATGTTATCTCATCCCAAATTATTAAACTGAAATACACAACACCTCATATCCGGGATATCAACACAATCAAAACTTCCAATGCGATTCGATTATCCATAACAAAGTTTAATCACATACAAATCAATTGATTTTAATATAAATTTTTCTAACCACATTCACTTATTACTAATTTATTTCAAATCAATAAATTAATCAACTCCTCTATATCCATTCATCTTAATTAACAACTCAGGATTAATTATCTTCCTAATTCATTCAAGTGATACTCTGTAATTTATTTCACGGTATTAATTACTCTTACCAAATCAATAGGTAATCTTTAATTATTTCCCAAGTTAATTTACTATAATCAATTTCGTTTTTTCTTAATTACTTATATTAATTTACTTCTCATAAGTCACTTATTATGAATTAATTAATCTCAATTAATCAAATCTTAAATTACTTCACTAATTATATAAATTAATGATTTCCAATTATATTTTACTTCAATTCAATCACAATATTAATTATTCTCGATCACCCTCAACGTGTAATTAACTATCTTCTTATTTACTTCATTAATAATTTAATTACTTCGTAATTTGTTATTTCAATTAATCTCTTGATTAATTCCACAAAGCAATTATGTTATATTAATTACATTAAGTAATTATCTATCAAACCATCCATTGATTATTTTAAATAAATTAAACTCCATTAATTAATTTACACCTTCATTAAATAATCTAAACACTGCATTACTAAATTAACCAACCCAAATCGTTAATTAACTGAATTAATTAATTATTAATTTAATGAATCACAATCATTAAATCCTTATTACATTTAACAGAAATATTTCTTCTATTATGACTTAAGTTTAAACAATTTAAAAACCGAATACTTCGAATCTGGCAACAACTAACTCGAGAACAAATCAAAAATCAATTCACCAGATCATCAGTACTCATCGAATCAATTCAGCCCTTCAACCAATTTTTTTTCAAAATTTAACCATGTAAAGTTAAATAAATAAACCCAACAGAGTGAGATTTACTCACCTTTGCTTTCGATTTGCATTTCACCTCAAAATTGCCTTGCTTTCCTTGATTTTCGACCTTGTATAAATAATTATACAATTTTATTAATATCTGAACAAATTAAACAATTAATTTTCATTTTAAGCAAATTAAAATTTTAATTTTAATTTTAAACCAATTTCTTTTTTACATAACATTTTAAAAATCAAATAATTAAATAGTTACTTAAATGAATTAATTTCCAACTAATTTCCCTTTCACTGCAGATAATTAAATAGTTGCTTAAAAAACCTTTTAATAACCAAATAGATTTTTAAATAAGTTAACTAAACGAATATATTACTTTTAAAATTAAAATGGACAAGTATACATGTATTTTTGTATTTGCAATATCCCCCTTCACTGCAGATTTAAAATATATCCATTTATATGTTACATGTATTTTTATTTATGTTTGTTTTTCCCTGGTCTCTTCAGTTTTATCTACATATATATAATTAGAATAAATTTGAGAGAACAACTATACCTTGCAGCATAATGAACGAGTCCCTGGTTCGAGCTTCCATAAATCGCAATGTCACTAAACCCTAGCTCACGAATTGCACCACCACCCCCACGTCGCCCAGTGCTCTTCCAAGGGTTACGCCGTCACTCTCGTGCTCAAGCCTCTTGAGGCATCGCAATTCGCGGTGGCTCGAAAACGAGCTCACAAAATCGCTCGGCCGCGACTTCGTCGCTGCGTCTAATTCGAGTCTGCCTCGAACACACCACCACGCGTCACTATAGCGTACCCGCCTTTGGTTCACGAGCTCGCCTTCGCCTGATTCGAACGAAAATTCGTTCGTTCGTTAGTTCAATTTCGATTAGCAATAAAGAAGAGTGCGGCCATGATTTACTATGTTGCGAAAATTCATTCGAGAATGAGGAGAGAGAGGGTTTTTCGAACTGGAAGAAGACATAAGGATAATGTAGAAAGGATAAGGGTTATCGGCTTTGCTTTTTTATATATATATATATATATCAGCTCGATTTCTGCTTGAAGCTTAGAAAGGAAGACGGAATAGAAATAGAGATTTGGGGAAAGCTTCTCTAGTACGCGTGAAGAAGAAAATATCTTTGACTGTTAAACCAAAATTTTATTATATTATAACATTTTCAAAACGTTTCGTCAATTGCCATTTACAATTCCGAACTCTTCTTAAGGAATGCCGCTAGGCGATTATAGGGTTTTACCCACGTTCCGAACACAATGGAACGTGTTTCGAATGCTAATTTGATCGTATGTGCGAGTTATGGAATTTAAACGATCAATATTAAATTAAATCGATTAAATAAACCTAAGCGTTTCGAGCTGCCAGGGTCAAATGATAACTCTGATTGCTACGAAAATTGAAATCCGATAATAACTAACTATTACGGATCCAATGGCACTGGTTTCGTCGAATTCCGAGACTGTGCCTCGGAAGGCTATTTTTAAATATCGATTTAAACGATATAATTACAAACTTGAACAAATCACCTTTAAATTAAATTTCAACCATTCTATTATCTCCAGTATTATCATTATAAGTTTTATAAGCCTTCAAATTATTTAAACAGGCTTAGAAATTTCAGATTCAATAATTTACCCAATTTCAATTATTAAATTCAATATTTAAACTATACAATTCAATGATTTAATTATCAAGTAAATATTGATATCCTGTATTCAAGTTATAATTAACTTTTAAATAATTTAAAATCGATTAATTATTCCAATTTAACTTGCTAAAATTTTCGGGTCGTCACATTCCTCCCCCCTTAAAAGAATTTCGTCCCCGAAATTACTAGTCAGGAAGAATGGTCCAATACCCGTTTACTTTTTCCAAACCCACTATTCAACATCCTACCAATTATCTTTTATTAAGATCCTATTATCACCTCAATCAACTTCTCAAAACTTTTCATAGTTTCAAATCATATCTTTTTTGCTCAATTATCTAAACTTCAATTTTAAACCAAATTTTGAATTATCAAATTTTCTCAAAAATTTTCTAACTCTCTAAATTTCCAGAAAATTTTGCCAGCGTCTCCTTTGCGCGGCTAGCTCGGTACTACTACAAAAGGCCTCAAGGGACTCCCAAATTCCAAAAAGAAAACAAAAGCCAAGTGGCTATATCAAAAACCCAATCCAATATCATACATAATCAAAATACTTACCTTATAGTCGAGCAAATTCAAATTTATCATTTGGAATCAAATTCAATTCCCTTTTCCCTTTATAATACCTGCATATTCTATTTAATAACAATATCCAATTGTAACCCTTTAAATCACTGTATACATTTCCTTACAGAAATTTCATATCCACTTCTATTCAAATTAGCTTCCACCATTTCATATGAATTCAATTTATTTTCAAATTTTAATACTGAGTTGTATCCTTCATTTAAACTGATTCATATTAATTTCATTTACTAGTTTACTTTGATTTTCAATTTGAAATTGTTTTGTCGATAACCAAAAATTTCCAAAAATTTTCTAACTCCCAAAATTTTCAGAAAATTTTGGCAGAGTCTCCTTTGTATGGAGGAGCTTTTGCAATTTGACAAGAGATATAAATATGTATACATCGACCCACCCGGTCGGAAAAAGAAAAAAAACAGTTCATATTTCCTATTTTTATTGCGTAGGCGTACCTTATTTAGCATTTTAAGCAAGCAGCTTATTAATTTAAGCAATTAGCACAAATCCAAACCAACCAAACAGCCTTCAGGTACCTGTACTTACTCAATTTAAATATGTAAGTGCCATATAAATGAAGTTCATAATATTTCTCTTACTTAAACGACCACAACACATCAACTCTAGAAGAAATGCATTCTAGATAACTTTCACAAGCAATTGATATGATTTCAAAACCAATTCCATTGTTTTCAACCAATTCATATTCCATTTCATTCAATTTTAATAATTTATTACTCAAGTGTTTACATTCAATTGATTTTTAATTCAAACAAGCACATATTCACATCAAATGATTTAAATCAATTTCATTAAATCTCTACCAACTCATAGTATTTAATTACTTTGGTTTACGCCAAACAACAATTATTCTCATGCCAATTCGGCAATATTCGCCTAATAGAGTATCTTTTTTATTTTATAACTACGTCAAATTAATTTCAACTCATTCTGAATTTAATTCCATTTCATTTCTAAATTATCTACCAACCATTCATTGCATTTCATTTAATTTCCGCATTAAATTCATGCAAAACAATTTATTAAGCTTGGCACATTCAAACTTATAAATTAATGACCATTTCCAAATTAATTTAACCCAAGCTTCTATTAAACGGGCTTTCACTCTTATTCGAAGCCAAAGTTTCATAAAATTTTAAACTTAAGTGAATTTATTTTAGTTTATTCCAACCCCAACTTAAGTTTACTTCTATTTGATTCTCATTAATCAAATTTCATTAAATTCGGCATGCCCATCCATTTTAAATTTTAATTTTAAATTTATCTTCTCAATTTATCAAAATAATATCCAACCACAACCGAATTCACTTATACTTCAAATTATTATATCACCAAATTTAAGTTCAGTTTGATAATCCAATTCCAATCACAACTTTGGTTCAGTTTTTATTCAACCAAACTTCATCCATTTATTATTTAACTCAATCAACCCATTTTAAATTTTTAATTCAATTACATAATTCGTTATTGCATTTATTTTATTTATACAAGGCTATTCTCAATTTATTTCTAATCACTTGGGTTATGTTTTGCAACTCAAACCATTTTTATCATAATCACTTCCATTTCGTATAACATCACTTCTCTTATACCCAATTTACATGCAAATTTCATTAAATATTACTCAAACCGTCCCTGAATTATAATTCAAACCATCACATTTGCAATCCAACTTTATTTTATTTTTACAACATTTCTTCTAATTTATTTCATTATTAAATCCAAGTCAAGTTCTATTCATAATTCGAATTCATTTCCAAACTCCATTACCAACTTACAACTCATTTTATGTAACCGAGTTAAAGTTTATTAACATACTCAATCACACGATTATTTAACCAATTAACTTATTTCCAATTTCAAAATCAATATTCGATTACATTTACAAACTCACTTCATTAAAATTTCAATTTGGATTTCCCTTATTTTCCCAAAAATTCCAACACCTTATTTTAATAATTTAGAAATGCTTTAAATTCAGATAATACAATTAAAATAGTTTTTTTTTATATATATATATAAAATATTTCTTATAACTCGATGTCTCAACCAGTCCATCCTTGTTCTCACAGAAATTCAGTCATACGTTGATCAGGCGTAGGACCGAAAATCTATAAGTACTTGGTAAACCCGTTTTCAACACCCAGTGAAAATATTTGGAAAATAATTTTATTGAAAATATTGAAAGCATTTTGAAATAGAGGAAATATCTTTGGTGACAATGCTCTGAAAATCATCACCCCCATCCATGGTCACAGTTACATACCAGGGTTACGTTGCAGTCACAACAAAAGTCCATGTAACTGTAGGCTCTCCGCGGCCTCTCGATTACGCCATGGATCCCACACAACAGATCACAGTTACATCCAGGGTTACGTTGCCGTCGCAGCAAAAGTCCATGTAACTGCAGGCTCTCCGCGGCCTCTGATTTCGCTGTCGAAATGAAACTTCTCCACTCCTACATAGGTCGCAGTCTACCGAGATAAACTCAAACGCAGACTGTTGGCTCTCAGCGGCACACACGACTTTCGCAATGTTACCATAGGTCGCAGTTACATCCTGGGTAACGTTGCAGTCACAACAAAAATCCATGTAACTGTTGGCTCTCCGCAGCACACACGACTTACGCTATGGTAACTCAACTCATAATCCTCAGGAACTAGTTTTGTCCGGACTCCTCACAGGATCAACTTTAGAACCCCCTTGGGGCTCAAGGCAGCGCCACCCAGTGGCACTCCTGAGAAGTCCATTTCAAGGGAGCGCCCTTTTTTTTCCCAGAGCCATCATCAAAACACTTTATACTATACATATAGTATCTTCAAATCATACACCTAGTATGATATTATACAAAGCTCCTTTACACAAAATCTATTATCCAAAATCGATAATTCTCAAATTAGGCTTTCCAAATTCAATATTGATTTTACCCAAAAATCAAAAGTCTTTTCATATCCAAAGGTTCCCAAAATTTTTTCCAAAATCCTCATAGGATCCTTTATATATATTCAGATATATATATATATATATATAAATAAATTTTTAAAACTTTGGATCCTTACTTTCTTGTATAAAACACCTTTTATACTCCAAACACTCTCAAAAACCATAGAAATACCCAATTTCCATCTTTATTCATTTCATATTTCTCAAAATATTCTTTCAGTTCAAAAGAACCATTTCACATTCCTTATTCACCTTTACACTAATCCCCATTTGGATTAGTACTTCAATCCTTATCTCAGTTGGATATTTTAATTAATAACAATTTGAACTCCGACCAGTTTAGAAAAATAGCTTGAAAATTTTGAAAATAAATAAGTAGTTGAAAAATAATCAATAATTTGCAAAATAGTTAACTAATTATAAAATAGTTGGAAAATAGTTAAATAGTTATAGAAATCTTAAATAATTGCGAAATAGTAGTTGAAAATTAGTAATTAGTGTATAAAACAGTTGTACAATAGTTAAAGAGTCCCAAAAGTAGTGGCAAAACCAGTTTAGGTTTTAAAAAGAAAGTTGTATAGTAAATAGATAAGATAATAGATTTAAAACTATTTATATTAAACAATTTACATTGAAAATGGTCTAGAGTCAAAACTGTTCACTTCCCCAACAATTCAATTTAAATTTCCCCTCCATTTAACCTAACCCAATTCCAATTTAATTTACTCCAATTTCCATTGGACTTGATTTATTCCCTATTCAAATTGAATTGATTCCCAATTTCCTTCCAACTTCAAATCAAATTCCATTTGATCTTAGACCGATTCCACTTTAATTACAATTCCAAATTATTTAGATAAATCTGAACTAATATCAATTGAACTCACTTCAAGTTCAATACCCTTTTCAAGTTAATCCAATACAAATTTCCCATTTGAATTTTAAACTTGTACAACTTTAATTATAATTTAAATTTTACAACTTCTATTTCAAATCAATTGCATTCACATTTGCTTTTAACTCGGAGTTATACATTTTATTTAGCCTATATATTTTTATTATTCCATAAACATTTTAAATAAGATTCCAGAGTTTAAACAATTTCCAAAATCCCGGTATTACCTTAGAATTTAACTATATTCAATATTCTTCGGCAAAACCAATTATCCCTTTGAATTTCAAAACCAAACCCAGTTCACAAACAATTCCAATTTGAAACAATTTGGTAGCAATTTCTCTTTTAGAAACTCAAAAATAAACATCGATAATGCTGCAGTCATCATCGACGTTATTTTCCAGCGACCGAAAGAGTTCAATGCTTTTATCTCATTAAAACATTTTCAAATATTTTAATTTCAATCTCCCAGATTTCAAATTCAACACAAAAATATTTTCGAAATAATGCTATTATTTCTCCAAAATCTTTGGAAACCACTTTCAAATCCAAAGGAATTTTAAATTTTCCCAAAAATTCCAAATTCCTAATCCATCCAATTCATATTTAAACATTACTCTGGAATTTTCATCTTACTTTATTTTTAAATATTTTCTGGAAATTCTATCTCAAATTATAATCTCATTTATTTATGAAGTTTATTTCATCTTATAAATTTCATTTACAATTTATATTTCAAATTCCTTTTTGATTTTAAACTAATTCCACTTAAATTACAATTCCAAAATTATTCCAATTACTTTGGACTAATATCCATTGAATTGGATCCTGCTTCAATTTCAATCATTTCAATTCAATCCAATTCAAATTTTTCGTTTAAATTTTAAACTTTTACATCTTCAATCATATATTCAATTTATTCAAATCAATTTCAATTGAACTAATTCAATTCCAATCTCAATTTTAACCCATCTCGAATTAGTTAAATTCGAGTTCAATTCTCAAAGGTTGGTTTAACTTTCAAACCAATTAACTTTGTTCACTTAAAGTTTTTAATCAATTTAATTTTTGAGTTCTAATTCTAGAATTTCATTTTTAATTTGGTTGTATTTTATATTACTTCTTAATTTAATTTCAATAATTTAACAACCAATCACCTTAATATTTATTAGAAGGAAATATTGCTATATATATCAAAATATACTTTTATATAAAACCATTTAAAATCTTTATTTAAGAAAATAACAAGTACGCGCTCATATATATACACTCAACTCATATTAGAGTACTACAGACTCTATTTAATGAGTAATTCCCACCAGAGCCAAGGTTCTCGCTTAACCTTCAGCTCTGATACCAAATGTAACGACCCAAAATTTTCTAACCAAAAAATTTCAGATAGTTATAAAGAAAGAAGAAAGAGATAGAAGAAGAAGAACAGAAACACCCAACATCTCACATTCGCAGCGGATAAAATATAATAAATAATAACAGTTTAAAAAAGAAATATTATAACTGTCGATTACATTCAATATACATCAGAGTTTCACATAATATACAGTCACTGAATATTTACAATTATCAAGACTCAAATTAACAATAATATAAATACAGCGGAATACTCTATACGATATTGCCATCCAGCTCGCCTCCTGAGCTCTAGAACGTACCTACCTGAAAATTTGTAATACTCGGTCTGACCCGAGCATTACATCAAAGTAACACCCGGGTCAGGCTGGAAACCAGCGTGAGTAACCCAACTAACATGGAATACCAAAAACAACATCTTATATAAACCCGGGAAACCCTTGTCAAATTTAACTCATTCACAATCTGCTATAGACAACACTTTTCACATATAAATTTCTAAGTACCAAACTTAGATAAAATTATCCAATTCACTTAAATCATTTCATTTCATCGTATCGATTTCACAAATCAATTTATAAAACAAATTCGAAGTGATTTCGGGTATTTCCTAATACCCGACCCCGGCCTCTTCGAAACTCATGTTATCTCATCCCAAATTATTAAACTGAAATACACAACACCTCATATCCGGGATATCAACACAATCAAAACTTCCAATGCGATTCGATTATCCATAACAAAGTTTAATCACATACAAATCAATTGATTTTAATATAAATTTTTCTAACCACATTCACTTATTACTAATTTATTTCAAATCAATAAATTAATCAACTCCTCTATATCCATTCATCTTAATTAACAACTCAGGATTAATTATCTTCCTAATTCATTCAAGTGATACTCTGTAATTTATTTCACGGTATTAATTACTCTTACCAAATCAATAGGTAATCTTTAATTATTTCCCAAGTTAATTTACTATAATCAATTTCGTTTTTTCTTAATTACTTATATTAATTTACTTCTCATAAGTCACTTATTATGAATTAATTAATCTCAATTAATCAAATCTTAAATTACTTCACTAATTATATAAATTAATGATTTCCAATTATATTTTACTTCAATTCAATCACAATATTAATTATTCTCGATCACCCTCAACGTGTAATTAACTATCTTCTTATTTACTTCATTAATAATTTAATTACTTCGTAATTTGTTATTTCAATTAATCTCTTGATTAATTCCACAAAGCAATTATGTTATATTAATTACATTAAGTAATTATCTATCAAACCATCCATTGATTATTTTAAATAAATTAAACTCCATTAATTAATTTACACCTTCATTAAATAATCTAAACACTGCATTACTAAATTAACCAACCCAAATCGTTAATTAACTGAATTAATTAATTATTAATTTAATGAATCACAATCATTAAATCCTTATTACATTTAACAGAAATATTTCTTCTATTATGACTTAAGTTTAAACAATTTAAAAACCGAATACTTCGAATCTGGCAACAACTAACTCGAGAACAAATCAAAAATCAATTCACCAGATCATCAGTACTCATCGAATCAATTCAGCCCTTCAACCAATTTTTTTTCAAAATTTAACCATGTAAAGTTAAATAAATAAACCCAACAGAGTGAGATTTACTCACCTTTGCTTTCGATTTGCATTTCACCTCAAAATTGCCTTGCTTTCCTTGATTTTCGACCTTGTATAAATAATTATACAATTTTATTAATATCTGAACAAATTAAACAATTAATTTTCATTTTAAGCAAATTAAAAATTTAATTTTAATTTTAAACCAATTTCTTTTTTACATAAGATTTTAAAAATCAAATAATTAAATAGTTACTTAAATGAATTAATTTCCAACTAATTTCCCTTTCACTGCAGATAATTAAATAGTTGCTTAAAAAACCTTTTAATAACCAAATAGATTTTTAAATAAGTTAACTAAACGAATATATTACTTTTAAAATTAAAATGGACAAGTATACATGTATTTTTGTATTTGCAATATCCCCCTTCACTGCAGATTTAAAATATATCCATTTATATGTTACATGTATTTTTATTTATGTTTGTTTTTCCCTGGTCTCTTCAGTTTTATCTACATATATATAATTAGAATAAATTTGAGAGAACAACTATACCTTGCAGCATAATGAACGAGTCCCTGGTTCGAGCTTCCATAAATCGCAATGTCACTAAACCCTAGCTCACGAATTGCACCACCACCCCCACGTCGCCCAGTGCTCTTCCAAGGGTTACGCCATCACTCTCGTGCTCAAGCCTCTTGAGGCATCGCAATTCGCGGTGGCTCGAAAACGAGCTCACAAAATCGCTCGGCCGCGACTTCGTCGCTGCGTCTAATTCGAGTCTGCCTCGAACACACCACCACGCGTCACTATAGCGTACCCGCCTTTGGTTCACGAGCTCGCCTTCGCCTGATTCGAACGAAAATTCGTTCGTTCGTTAGTTCAATTTCGATTAGCAATAAAGAAGAGTGCGGCCATGATTTACTATGTTGCGAAAATTCATTCGAGAATGAGGAGAGAGAGGGTTTTTCGAACTGGAAGAAGACATAAGGATAATGTAGAAAGGATAAGGGTTATCGGCTTTGCTTTTATATATATATATATATATATATATATATATATATATATATATATATATATATATATATATCAGCTCGATTTCTGCTTGAAGCTTAGAAAGGAAGACGGAATAGAAATAGAGATTTGGGGAAAGCTTCTCTAGTACGCGTGAAGAAGAAAATATCTTTGACTGTTAAACCAAAATTTTATTATATTATAACATTTTCAAAACGTTTCATCAATTGCCATTTACAATTCCGAACTCTTCTTAAGGAATGCCGCTTGGCGATTATAGGGTTTTACCCACGTTCCGAACACAATGGAACGTGTTTCGAATGCTAATTTGATCGTATGTGCGAGTTATGGAATTTAAACGATCAATATTAAATTAAATCGATTAAATAAACCTAAGCGTTTCGAGCTGCCAGGGTCAAATGATAACTCTGATTGCTACGAAAATTGAAATCTGATAATAACTAACTATTACGGATCCAATGGATATGGTTTCGTCGAATTCCGAGACTGTGCCTCGGAAGGCTATTTTTAAATATCGATTTAAACGATATAATTACAAACTTGAACAAATCACCTTTAAATTAAATTTCAACCATTCTATTATCTCCAGTATTATCATTAAAAGTTTTATAAGCCTTCAAATTATTTAAACAGGCTTAAAAATTTCAGATTCAATAATTTACCCAATTTCAATTATTAAATTCAATATTTAAACTATACAATTCAATGATTTAATTATCAAGTAAATATTGAGATCCTGTATTCAAGTTATAATTAACTTTTAAATAATTTAAAATCGATTAATTATTCCAATTTAACTTGCTAAAATTTTCGGGTCGTCACACATAGTCCATCATTTCGTATTTCCAAAGGATGATTTTATAACCTTTAAGTGTACTCAACAAAGTTACATAATATTCTTACCAATATAAGGACAATATAAATACTATAAATATTTATGGCTTGAGGGCGCTTAACAACCATAAATACATTTAGTACCCTATTTATATGGTAAATGATAGAGAGCAATATCATTTCAAATTTGTATTGTTAATATAATAATAAGTATTCTACACTATAAAGAATAGTACTTATAGTATTCGACGGCATCATTCGTCATCATATATGTCTGAATGTGCGTGTGTATGTCTATAATTATATATATAATTTACATTTGTATTTATTCATTATAACTGTGTGTGTGTCTAGTTTAGTAGTTTTTGTTTTTATACATTCGAGATAGAGACTCCTTGATGTATACATATTCTTTTGTCTAGCACTTTTACCTATTCTTTTGTGATGTAGTGGATCTTGTATGACCACTACTTTGATGTTCACTTCTTTATGTTATATTCATATCTATTTCCGCCTTAGTGATATGAATATCTGTGACTAATTTTGTGTTGTGCTTATTTTATATTCGTTTCTGAAGACCACATAGCCACTACGTAGTAGCTTTGAGTTTGTATTTTATATGTCAGATTTCCTATTGAAATGAAATGCATGTCATACTATCTGACATATCGGTATTCGCACAAAGCAATTACACAGATGGTCGCTCCTCAACAGCCTTATTCTTTGTGCTAGTCGACGGAATTACCCCGTAGTGTCCTTGGCTAGTGTGAGTATAGAGGTGGGAAGTCACAGCTTGGTATCAGAGCCAAACTTCGAAACAATGTAGAATAATCTAGCAAGGATCATTGTCCTAAGTCTCTTTTTGGAATCGTGCCTTAGAATTTAATTCGAGTCATAAGACCCGTTCTATCCTATTTTCTTCTATGATGCATAGTCTTACCAATCATGCTTATTTGAATTCATTTTGAGAATAACCTTTTTCCTCTTCATTCTTTCTTTCTTTCTTAAAGATGAAGAGATGGTTTGACCTAGTAGTCCTCGTGTTGGTCAATCCAGTGGTCCTTCTTTGGATGGCGTATTCATGTCTGCCCAACAACTTTTGGATCTTGTAAAGAATCAAGGGTTATATGTGCTTTGAGTCAGAACCCCAAAAAGGTTTTACCTTTGAAACTGGAAGTTCCTTTAGATCAGCTTGTAGATATCACTCTCTGACTTGAAGAGACCGATAAAGGAAGTGATAGTGATGTTGGAGGTTCGAAGAAGAGCCTCAATAACAAGTGTAAAAGCCCAAATCCCAACAAGAAAGTGAAGTAAGCAACTTCGGTAGCAAAGACTCCTACTCCTGATCATGGAGTATGCTGCAATTGTAGTTCTAAGGACCACTATGCAAATAAGTGTCCAAGGCCCCTTACTTGTCGCTATTGCAAAAGTTTGGGTCATCTTTTATCTTCATGTCTCAAACTTCAAAGCAAGAAAGAGGGAAAGCTGAATGTTGTGCAAGCCCCTAGTAACACTTCTCTTGCTCAAGGTATTTCTCATTCTGTCCCTGATGGCATTATAATGTTTCGTAATTATCCTATTCGAGTTCTTTTTGATACGGATGCATCTCATTCTTTTATATCTAAAGAACTTGTTGATACTTTTTCTTTAAATATTATGGGCTTGATGACTTCACGGAGAATTGTGAATTCGGTTAGTGGATCTACAACACTCAGTTAACTTTGTAAAGATGTCGAGATTATTTTATGTGATTATGCTTTCTGATCCCATTTGCATGTTGTGCGCTACTTAGGTTTCGAAATTGGTTTTGGAAAAGGATTGGCTTAACCATTATGAAGCCCATATCCTATTTCAGTAGAGGACTATCCATCTTTGAAATCCTTAATGTATTAAGCATATTTCTATTGTTCTTAATAATTTTGATCCTAATTCGGTGGCATCATTTTATTCTTTGAACTCACATGATGAGGAAGATGTTATTACCCTTGTTCAAGCAGTTCGCAAATTTTTCGACATCTTTGAGTCTGTCTTAGGATTACCACCTAAGCGATCTATTGAGTAGTGCTAAGGTCTTTTCTCAGTTCGACCTTGCCACCGGTTTTCATTAGCTATGAGTTGTAAAGGATAGCATTTCACTTACCGCATTCTTCATGCATTATGATTCTTATGAGTAGCTCATTATGTCACTCGGTTTGATGAACCCTCCAGCTTATTCCAACCATCGTATGAATCAGGTATTCTGCGAATATCTCGATGAATCCATTCTTGTATTTAATGATTATGGGTGAAAACAGCAATTTAAAATTGCAAATCTTTCTAATAAGATATATTTATAAGTATAATTGGATTTTGTTCTTAAAACGAGCAAAGAAAATTCATAAAAAAATTAAGAAACATGTTTATCGTATAGAAGATGATTTTGTGTTGTATTGCCCATTGAGTGCTTTAAGAATTCTGGTCGATGTGCCTGATCAACGTTATCGATAGGAGTCTCCTAAACACTATGATGAGATAGTCAGACACAGTAAATTGACTTGTAATAAGTAAATTTGTTTTTTTAAAGTATGATTACATAAAGTTAATCATAATTTTGAATGTCTTAGCTTTTCGGGAAAGAGGATCATGAAATAAATGATCTAGCATAGAAGCCGCTTTTCAAAAATTAAAATAACTCCTTTTTGATGATGCCGTTTTTGTGATTCCTGAAGGGAACTAGACTTCGTTGTTTATACCAATGCTAGTCGTGTTGGTTTGGGAGCCGTTCTCATGCAAAGGGAACGTGTTATCACTTTTGTTTTCGCCATTATTTTCGCCCTTAGAATTTACGTCATTATCTTTTGGGGGAGAAATTTGTTCTCTACACCAATCATAAATTTTTGAAGTATTTATTTTCTTGAAAGGAATTTAATTTTCATCAACAACGTTGGCTCAAATTCCTTGCATCTTATGATCTTGATATTCTCTATACTCCCAGAAAGGGAAATCGTGTTGCAGATGATTAGTCATAAGCAACAAACAGTTGTCTCCATGATGATATTCGAATGGAATGATCTCGATACTTTGTCTACTTATGAGATCCGAGATCGTGAATTCGATTTGAGTTCATCTCTTGTTTTATGTAGCCTTGAGGCTCATCCTTCTCTTTTAGACCGCATCCTTGAAGCTCAAAAGCAAGATCCCGAACTAGCTCTTTTTAGCTAAAATTGTAAGGATAAAAATACGGTCGATGGTTTGAAAGACTTTTATAATGATGCTCGCGGAGGCATTTGAAAATTTAGTAGAATTATTATGTCGAATATTAGTGATCTTCGCAAAGACATTTTAGAAGATTCTCATCCTTCTAAATTTACCATTCATCCTGGTAGCAGTAAAATGTATGCGGACATGAAACGACTTTATTATTGGGATGGAATGAAATATGATATTTCTAACTTTATTAAGCATTGCATGACTTGCCAACTCGTAAAGGACGTGTAAGGACCCGATTCTTCGACTTCCGAAAACCGACATCAATACGTTCGCTGTATCAACTGCCGAGCAATCGAATGCCGCAAAACCGAACACTTAGGGTTTTAAGAAAAAGAAAGAGGTAGAAGAAGAGAGAAAAGATAGAACGGAACAGAAAGAAAACAGTAGAACAACATCAGAATCTCACAATCGCAGCGGAACAACATATAATAGATAAATGAATAATCTTTAAATAAAAAACTATATCAGTTATTACATTACACCACATTACATTACATTATATCATCAGAGTGTACAACAACAACAACAACAACAAAAAGCGGAAAATAAATACTATATACTAGTGAATACGCCATGCCATCTAGCTTGCCTCCAGCAATTCCTGAATTCCAGAATATCCTGATAACCTGACTCTTGACTGCCCGTGTGGAAATTGGTGGGCACCCAGAGTTTAGGAAGGAAAGCAATAAACTCCGAGTCAGTCATGTGACTGGCGTGAGAACTCAAAACAGTTTATCTTTTTTTAAAAACAAAGTACAGGATAATTTTTAAAGTCAATTTGCAATGCTTTTAAAAATGAGACTACCATAAGGCCTCCCGCACACACACACAATGCAAATGCAGAATCGGAGGAGATTTCTCCTTATGATAGTCAAAGATGCTTGATACGCATTAAAAAGAAACATTTGATATTATTACTAGTGCATAGTGTAGGGAAAATCATTTCGAAAGTAAAGATATAAATCCTAGCCAGCATAGGCATTACGCACTTATGCCTACTATAGCTACCATCCAAACAGTGGGGCGCCACCATAAGTGAATGATAGGTTCTACAACTAAAATCATACAAGATCGTATTGTTTCTTTGGATTTCCAACAAATGGTCAGGCCAAGGAACTTCCCATTGCCACATGGAAACGCCTCTGGAATGACGTCCCAAGAACCAAACCGGATCTCTGCCAACACAAGGCCGGGTTACCCCTAACTGGGTAACTACTGACACGAATATGTCATCCCCCGATCGTAACCGATCTACATCCGAGGATCCTCGATTTCCAACAACCACAAAGCAATAAATTTGCAGCAACAACATAGGTTAAGTATCTGGGCTCCATACTATGATACCACCTCTATCCAGAAGGAATGACATACACTAAAGGGCGCTACCCCTAATAACCTTGCCGCATCCTTCCTGTTTTGACCATTTCCGGGGTGTGAGGTCCGACGAAGTCTCGTCCACAAAGTCACGCTTTGGTACAAAGCCATGCTTTGGGTCAACAAATGATCAAAGTAATGATCACAAAGATAAATGATCAAACAAATGATCATATCACAAATGATCAAACAATGATCATTTCACAGCAACACTCGGTATGTCACATTACCAAATTGAGAGTATATTACTAATAACCTTCAACTACATAACCTCTGAGCTCGTACGTCTCAGAGAAGGGTATTAATGCTAAGAGAATAAATTCTCCGCCACCAACAGATATGTATTTGAAAGAAATCAGCTTTATATCTCAATTTGTAATGTCAGACATACATCCATACAAGTCTGTTCGGGGATCGAACAGAACCGAAGGCACTTACAAAGAAGTCCTTGCAATCCGAATATTCACTAATCACGTCCGGACTTCTCATCACATATGGAGTCTCTATATCGGGGACAAGTCGATGCAAAGACATTCGACGAGTTGTCCTTTCGCTTTTGAAAATATCCGGTCTTCAAATGCAATTCATAACGACGTATCACATATTCGGAATGGGTTATACGACCCCAAGGTCCTTTCCTGGCTAACCCGAATAGCGAGCGCTTATTTAAAAATAAGTGTGGCATTCAAATTCAAGCAAATCACAACAAATACCCATTCAAAGGTAAATATTGATAGTCGGTTATTGAACTATCAATGGATATGCACAACATCACCAGATTCCAAATAATTTTCCAAATTATTTATTTTCCAAAAATATCTTTACAAGATATATAATTTTCACACTTTAACCCTTTGAAAACAATTTTCAAATCACTTTTCACCATTACCACTTTTGAAAATAAATTTCAATCATTTTCCTTACACGGAAATACTTTCATTTCAACATGGTTCATTTAAACCCATTAAATAAATCCTTAACGATTTACTTTATATTTACGTTCCAAATCCGTAAATTTATTCCCACACTTCAAAAATAAATCAACGTTTATTTTTAAACAAATTCCCCTTTTCATTTATAAATTCTATAGTGAATTTACATTCCAAAATATTTATGAATACACGATTTCAATTATTCATTTTCAACTTATCTTCAAAAAGATAAATTCTCAAAAACGTTGCATTTCACATTGGAAAAACATTTCCATACTTATTATTGATAAGTAATTCACAAATCTATTTATTTTCAACATTTGGAAAATATTCAATATACTTAAATCGAAATTAAGTATATATTTCATTCTTTAAGGAAATCATTCTCTTAAACATATTTATTTGGGCCAAAACGAATGTTGCGTAAAACATCGTTACGACAACCCAAAATCACTAGTATAGGGATTCGAAATTAAAATAGATATATAAATCCCAACACTATACAAAACATTTCCTTTCGAAAATCATTTACTATAACAACAGTGTTATAGTCCACCATTTCCTTCTATTTCTCGAAAACGTCTATTTCAACAATGAATGTTGAAATCTATGGTTTCGAATCTTAACACATTTTAAAAACATCGTTAGATCGTTTTAATTCTATTTAAAACATCACATCCAAAACACTTTCTTTAACATAATATTCACTATTCAAAAATGTGAATATACTTCGTTAACCAATTTCATCATTTCTATACATTTTATTTTAAAGGATTATTCACTGTCTAAAACGTGAATATAACTCCATTAATAAGTTATAACAATTTACTTATCAAAATAAGCCGTTTGCGAATTTATAAAATAATGTTTATAAATTCCATTTCTATTTATTTTATAACAACTTCTTTTTATGAATCTCCTTTATTAACCTATTTCAATTTATAACTCAATTATATACTAAAAGTCCATATTTCAAGTTAAATACTTACAATTTATTTGTTTACAAAATCGTTCTTTTTAAACTTCCCAAATTATAAATCTTATAACTTATAAGATTCATTTATTTACCCCAAAACTATTATTTTAATAACTTTACAAATTTTATAAACCTACTGCTTATAAAATTCCATTTATAACTTCACCGTTTATAATTCTATAAATTTCATTCATTTATGAAATTCATTTGCAATTCATTCTAACACTTATAAAAACTCGTTTTATAATTCCAATATTTTTAATTTATAAATATCAATTTATAAATCCTTTATATAAATCAATTTATATTATTATTATTTTAAAATGTCTTCAAACTCCTTTATAATTTCACTATTTTCTTTGATTTATAAAATAATCAAATCTCATAAATCCTATATTTAAACTTTTTACAATAAATTCAAAAATCCCAATTTAAACTATTTTATAAAATCATTAACCCCATATTTTCAAAAATCAACTTTTAACTATATTTCTCCAAAATCATAATTTTTATAACATTAAAATTATAACGTTTATTTATTTAAAATGAATCAATTCCAAAAATATTTTATAAAACGTATACTTTCAAAAATCACTTTAAAAATCCTTTTAAAATTACAAAATTGGCCCAAATGATGCTACACACCAAATAGTCAATCACGATAACAACGACATCATATATCTGTATATGATAATCTACGAATATCAAAATATCCATAATCAAATAAATACTGTTGAGCAATCCAGTTGGATCCCTCCAACCTGTTTTCCTGCATCCAAAGAGGTTAGCACAATGCCAATTCCGTTCCAGTACGGAATTATCGCGGCATATGGGATTTATACAATATTATCCGCTTAATAGATGGTGCAATAGTGTCTCATCCGCTATATAATGCGGGAAATCAATTTAAGTACATAAATAGTACCAATTTCACTGTACTGTGAAATATTCGCGGTATATGTTTTTAATAAATAACCTCCGCTTACTAACGGCGTATAATGTCTATTTTAACAATCAATAGATAACAATCATCATTCAAACATACATTCAAGAATTTTAAATCTAACTATTTAAAATTAAAATCGAAACCAATTCGATTGAGTGAGAAGTTCTCACCTCGCTTTCAATTTCGTTTTCAGCTTTTATTTCGAATAAAATTAAACGAACGTTTAATTTTACCCGAAATTTTCGCTAGCTCCAAACGACTCCAATCCAGTTTCATTGCGAAGAGCTCGTCCATACGAACCCAACGCAACTTGTTTCGTGCGTTTTTGACCTCGTATGAAAACGATATGCATATTTAAAGTTTACACGAATTTATAATATAAATTTACAACATTTATTTTTTTATTTTTTTATTTTCTAAACCTAGATTGCATCTCAGCCGTTGATCCTCACCCCTGCAAATCAAGGCCGTGACTTCCTTCATCTTCCCCTTTCTAGTAACAAACGCGTCCAAACCCAACCTAGCCGCCTGCTAGGGCTTGATGCCGCGACAAATCCTTTGACTTCCATCACGATCAGATGGTACCACCTTGAAGCCCTCGCCGCCGCGCACCACCACGCCCAGACCGGTCGCGCTCGGCCACCACCTTGGCACGAAATTCGAGAACGAATGCATGACGTTCCAACACGAATTGCCGCCAATCTACAACGTTAAATTAAATCATAGCCGTTGGATAACTTCGTCTCGACAAGATCTACGTTTTCCTAATTGAACGTTTCTTGAAACAATGCTTGGATTTGAAGAAATTGGAGGGGAAGAAGATTGAGTTTCGGCAATTGATTATACATGGAGGCAGCCTGCAGCTCAAAACCCTAGGGGTTGTTTTTATTTTGCAAAATGAAATTTTAAGGGGCTTTTATAGAAAATTCAGCGAACACTATTCATCTCGGATTTTCCGAACTCCAAACGAAGCATGCCGGTTGGCATTTCTATGGTTTACCCCGCGTTCCGAACACAACGGAACGTGTTTCGGGAGCTAATTCGATCATCTATGCGAGTTATGGCAATAAACGTTCGATTTTAAAATTAAATCGATAAATCAAATTTCTAGGCGTTTTAGTTTGTCCCGGACAAACTGTACATCCGATTGACACGAAATTTGAAACCATACAATAATGTCACATTACGAATCCGATGAAACTGGTTTTATCGAAATCCGAGACTGTTTGAAAAATGACTATTTTAACTCGCCAAATTAATATTAAAACAATTTCGATGCGTTTCGAGCTGCCACGGTCAAACAAAAACTCCGATTGCTACGAAAATTGAAATCCGATAATAACAAACTATTACGGATCCAATGGAACTAGTTTCGTCCAATTCTGAGAATGTTCGAAAATTGGCTAATTTCACTTGTCGATTTAAATATTAAAATATTCAATTTTCACAAATTAACTTTAAATTCAATTTTAAAAGTTCTAAAATATCGTTCTAACTCCAATATGATAAAATAACATTTTACAAATCATTTTCAATCATAGTTAACCCAAATTTCAATTATTTCTGTATTTTCACATATTAAATTATCGATTTAATTATTCAATTAAATCCAATTATTCGAAATAAAATTTATTCGACTTATAAATTTCACTTATTAATATTTAAAATCAATTAAGTATACAAATTTTAATTAACAAAAATTCTGGGTCGTTACAGGCCGAGTATCAAAGCTCCAATGGGTTATTGCAACCTTTAGACATTCTTGTTTGGAAGGGAGATCAAATTTCCATGGACTTTATTGACAGTCTCCCCCGTTCTCGTTTGGGTCATGAAGTTTATGGGTGATTGTAGATAGATTTACAAAATCCGCCCATTTTATTCCGGTTCGGTCCAACCGGACTGTACCTCTTTTGGCTAAATTCTATGTTAAAGAAATCGTTAAGTTGCATGGAGTTCCTAAATCTATTGTTAGCGATCATGATCAATTATTTACTAGTGAATTTTGGAAGGGTCTTAAAAAATTTTTGGAAACAAAGCTTAATTTTAGCATCGCTTATCATCCTCAGTCCGATGGACAAATAGAGCATGTGAATCAAACTCTTGAAGATCTCCTTCATATTGGCTTAGAGCCGGTGAGAAGCTAGATTTAGTTCCAGATTTTATTCTTGATGCCACAGAAAAGATTGTCCTTATTCGCCATAGGATGAAAGAATCTCAAAGTAGACAAAAATCCTATGCCGATAGCCAAAGTAGGAAATTAGAATTTTCTATGGGAGATTTGGTATTCATTCGTGCTTCACCTATGATGGTGCATTTTAGTCGTTCGGGAAAATCAGCACCTCGTTATATTGGCCCATTCCCCATCACTGAACGCATTGGTTCCGTAGCTTATCGCCTTTTATTACCGGCTCAATTTTCTGCTATTCATGACGTACTCCACATCTCTCAACTATGGAGATGCCTTAGAGATTCCGATTCTATTCTTGATCCCGGTATTATTGAAGAAATTGAATTTTCACCTAATTTGACTTATGAGAACAATCTTATTCATATCATTGCTAAGGAGGTTAAACGCCATCGAAATAAAGATGTTCCGTTTGTGAAAGTTCAATGGTCCTCAAAACCTAAGGATTGCTCTTGGGAATCCATAGAATTCATCGAGCAAACACATCCGGACAACTCTCTCGTGCTCCTTAAGGTAAACTTCTCACTTCAATTTTTTTTGTGTTATTATGCCTTAGAGTGGTTGTTACTCTTTATTTTCTTCTTAAGTATTACGAGGATGCAATTTCTTTAAGGAGGGGAGTCCGTAACAACCCGCATATTTTATGATTATATATTTAAACATTAAGCATCATTAGTTGAATTTAAAGTCCGGAATTTGGATTTTTGTAAACAGTCGAATACGGACTTGGGACCACTTCCATTGAGTTTAAAACGACGTTTACAATTCATTTAAGTATAAACATCGATATATTTGGAGTTGATTAGGATTTTGTTATTTTCATTTTGGCTTTGGATTAGGTTCTAGCCCACAACCCAACAAGAGAACCCAAACTCTTCTACCTAATAGCTCCCACTCCATTTCTCTTTATTCATTCATTCTACTTCTAATTTCCTAACACTCAAGCTAAATGAAAATGGGGGAAAGAGAGGAGATTAGAAATTCCTACGCCCTAGATTCTTAGGAAATTCAAATTCTAATTCTAAAATCAAGGAGAAGCTTAGGTAAGCATCCTCTTCATCTTCTTCATCTCAATTCCTCTTCAATTCTTCATTTTTCCTATAACCTAACTTAGAAAATTCATTTCAATTGATAATAGATTGAAGATCCTAGAGGTATAGTGAAGAGGAATTGGTTTTTCTTTGTTTTAGAGCTTCTCATTCTTTGTTTTTGAGTTTAAAGGTGAGTTCTTGAACTCACATCTATGTCTATAGCTTTCATTGTTGTTTGGTATGAATTCCTAACATCTATATCTTGCCCAATTGCTTTTGATTTGAATTACTTTGGTGAATTTTTCAATTTTGGTTTTGAAGTCAAGATTTATGAAAATCCTACTATCGATGTTTGGACTTGTTATTTGGGGTGCATCGAAGAGCCTATAAGACTGGGTTGTCGCTTGGCATTAATCCCCAGCCTTCATTTTACGTCCAATTGCTTCCGAATTGATTTGGCCATCAATGGTCTAGCGAAATTATTTCCCAGTGCAGGCAACCAGAAGTCTAGTTGAAGAACCCAGACATGTGGTTAGGGCACTGGAAGAAAAAAAAAAGAAACGGTAGAAAAATAATATGGCAGAGCCTTGGCCAGACGTCTGGTTAAGCCAAACTAGACGTTTGGAAGGTTTTTGGAATTAAAAATGAAAAGGAAAAAAACAAATATATTTCCAAAAACCAGGGCCATACGTCAGGCTAAACCAACCAAACGTCTGGAACTGTTCAATTTTGCCTATTTTGGCTGTTTTTGAGTGGATTTCCAATTTTTGTCGATTTTTTTTCCGGATAGTTATTTTCATTTATTATCGACTTTGATGACTTCTTTTATGGATTTATAGTAATATCCATTCGATGGATTTGATATCAATTTTTATGATTTTAATTCACGCCGTCGAATGTGTATTTTGGTAATAGATTGTTTTCACAATCATTTCTGTGTTTTGTCACTTTAAAGTACAAAGGTTTTTTTATACTACTAGTCAATACCCAAAATCTTTCACAAAATGATTTCAACATTACTTTTAATACAAAGCTCGTTTTTATCTGTTTTCCATTCTATTACTATATACAAACCTTTACCTCATTCGTATGAGCAATCTAATTAAACGAGTTAGCAAAACTAGTAGTATGAAACGCTTGCGTTTACTTCATCGGTTAATTCTTGGAATTGTTCGATTGGAATTCATGACAATTTTCGAGTGGAAATCTACAATTTGTTCGTTAATATTTAAGTTAAGCCATTAGTTATGGGACATGAAGCTAAACTCATTTATTTACTAGCTTAGTGCATTACACTTCTTTTTTATCATTGATGGTCATTTTGTATTTTCGAGTGGAAATCTACAATTTATTCGTAAATATTTAAGTTAAGCCAGTGGTTATGGGACATGAAGTTAAACTCATTTATTTACTAGCTTGGTGTAATTTACACTTAATCAATGGAGCTTCGGCTCAATCGGTGGGGCAGCGACCCATGGTCTTTTGACCGTTCGTGGAGCAGTTGGCTTAATGAGTCGGTGCATGGGGCGTAACTTTTTAGGTGCGTCGATGTTCGGCTCAATATGTCTATGCTTGGGGAATATCTTTTTAAGTTCGTCGATGTTCGGCAGTGCATGGGGTGTATCTTTTTAGGTGCGTCGATGTTCGACCTGCACGGGGCGTATTATGGATTTTTGGAATTTATATTTCACCAATTTTTGCGATTTGCATTGATATGTTTTGTCAATATTTGAGGTTTGGTGAAAAAGCTAAAGGATATGATATTTTTTTTGGGTGTTTGAGAAAAATTGAGATATTGGATAATTTTAGTTGTTATCAAATATATACTTGCCACAGTATGGCATTGTTGTTATCATATATTTTTGTCATATCTCTTATCCTATCTTATCTTACATGATAATTATAGCTAGACTGATCCGTTTATTATTTTTCTTCGTAAATAATGCTCGGGTCAGACTGATGTGTTTCAGGTGCTTCCACTTGACTTCTTAGCAGGGACTAGCTTCTTACTTTTGGCTAACTACTATAGTTTATTAATTTATGTTTTTATACATTCGAGATAGAGACTCCATGATGTATACATATTATTTTGTCCAGCACTTGTACCTATTCTCTTGTGATGTAGTGGATCTTGTATAACCACTACTTTGATGTTCACTTCTACGTGTTATATTCATATCTGTTTCTGCCTCAGTGATATGAATATCTGTGACTGATTTTGCGTTATGCTTATTTTATACTTATTTCCGAAGACCACATAGCCACTATGTAGTAGCTTTGAGCTTGTGTTTGATATGTCATATTTCCTCTTGAAATGAAATGCATGTCATACTATCTGGCATATCGATACTCGCACAAAGCAATTATACAGATGGCCGCTCCTCAACAGCCTTATTCTTCATGCTAGTCGACGGCATTACTCCGTAGTGTCCCTGGCTAGTGTGAGTATAGAGGTGGGGTGTCACAATGGTGGTAGTCTCCATTGTATAGATCGGAGAAATATTGAAGTGCTTAAGCTTGGATTTGCATAGTATCATATAATAATTCTCATTCTTCATTACATAATGCTTTAATGTTATTTTTGCCTTTCCTCATCGACATTTTAGCATAAAAAACCTTCAGTTAGTAACTCCTTTTCTGGGCCAACCAATCTTCGATTCCTGGACTACTTGAAAATATTTTTCATGCGTTTTTCTTTTTAGAGTATTTCATGCATTAATCAGCTCCTCATATGCAAGTGCATCGTTTGGATTAGTATATGTTGCAAGTAACTTTTCGTTATAATTTGATTCCAATATGCCAAATGTTTCAAAATCTTTTCTCTCTTGTTTTGTTCCAAGTTTTCAAATTTTGTCTAATTCTTCTCAATTTTATCATGATTTCTAGATGTCACTTCGGCAAGTAATATTTGATAAGACAGGCACTACTTGATCTTCATAACCAGTTGAAAAATTCTAACTGTTGATATATATGAAAGGTATTCCTTTTCTTTGAGCACATTCTGTAGTGATGATAGGTTTGCGATCACCGAGTGCAGATGTAATGGTAGTAGCTATAAAATCTTGGAAGTATTGCATAAAGGTATTGTTGATTAATACTTTATCTATGTGTGTAGCTGCCCCTTTCTTCTCTATGTGAATTGAAAACCTTGAATATTTGTAAACCTTGTCTAAGATATACATGTTATTTGTTGTTGATCAGCAACGCCACATCTGAGATGAGAAAAAGGGAATGGACGTCCCTCTTTCTTATCCTTAGGGTTTAGCACATTGTTAAACTCCCACATAAGAAGCTGCGCCTTATCTACCACACTTGCAAGGTTTATTAGTTCTTGCCAAAAAATTCTCCATTTGAAAACAAATTACTCACATACACAATTGTTAGAAACAATATAAATCCACCCATATTTTGCTATTTACATGTTATTTGTTGTATGGATTTATATATAACATTGATTTTTCACACTCTTTTGTCCCATAGTAATAAAATTCTCCCTTTTGAACCACGATCATTATTGCGAATAAGGCCCCATTTTTTATCAATTTTCATCATAAAGGCACTAATTTTCTCTGTAGAAAGATTATTTTCTAGTAAACCAATAAGTATTGAATTATTGTATTTTAAGAGGGATAATACCTGATTCATTTTGAAATTAGTATTAATCCCTAAAACCTTCCAAGAAACAAAGTTCGTTTACCTGGCTTACCGGCCCTTAATACTCTTTTGGGGGCACTATGTTAGTGCTTGCAAAAGTTTTGTTTGATATTAGCTCCTTCTGATATTTTGGATTAGTTGATACATATTTTGCAAAGTTTGTGCCATGTGAAGGTTTTTCATGTTGCTTATTTATGTTTTCTACTATATGCTAAACTAAATCTAATTCTAAGACCCAATTCCTCCTGTGCAGGAATGAATTCTTCCCGTTCTGTTGCATTTCCTGTATCAACATCTTCTTTATCTAAATTTGAGATAAGATTCTCAAATCTATTGTTTGTAGGAGTATTTGTTTCAAATTAATGTTTATCTTTATCTTTGTTGCTTTTCTAGGTAGCGCATTCTTTGTTATTCTATTTTTCTTTATCAATGCGTTGTATGAATGTAGTTCCCTCATATTTTGTAATATGTGGTATCTCCTTCTATTGCAGCAGGTTGAGAAGTATATGCATCTTTAGATTCTGGCAATGTTTTGGACTTTGGTTGCCATGTTTTATGTACTTATGGTTAAGAGTTATGTGTTTCCTTCTTAGTTTTCACTTCATTATCTTTTGTGCACTAATCAGTTTGATTACCAAACTGATTACAAGGCGAACAAAAATATATGGTTTGAAGTCGAAGTTAGCTTGCACATGACATACTTGGCCACTACTAGTCTTAACAATCACTTGATTTGGCTATTTAGTTGTTTGTAGTAATGCTAACAAGTATTTTGGAATAATTTGTTCATTTCATTGTTGCAATTGCATTATCCACTTGAATAGGGTGACCAATAACACTACAGATTCTACTGAGCGCTTCTGAAACCTAACGTTCCTGTCATAAATTGTTGAGCTTTACCTAGATAGGCATCTCCTAAAGTTTTTCTTTAGGCAAATCCATTCTTGAAGTCCATTGTTTGATAATAATATATCGAGATTCGAACATGTATGGACCATTAGCCAATATATTTGTAATTTCAGTAGACGATGATAAATGTAATAAGAAAAGACGTAAACTGTGTACATCTAATTTGTAATTATTTTCTATTTTCAAAACTTTTTTAACATAATTTTTGAATTGAAAATAAGTAGGTCTAGATCTAAATACATAGCAAAGTAGAGTATTTTTTTCATTTACTACTGGATCGTTGCATTATTTCATCTGGTAAAAGTGCATATTCCATATTATCTACTTTACACGGCTCTACAAATTTTAGATTCATACTAATTTCTATTGAAGTTCCTATAATTGCCTCTAAATAAGACTTAAACGCAATGAATTGTGTATCTAGTAGTCGAATCTTAATTTCCTTTGTTATTTCCATCATTATCATCTAGATTTGAAGACTCGTGATCAGTTACAATTCCCAATCTAGAAGTTTTCTACCTTTTTTTGCAAATGCACATGCTCACGCACGCACACGTATATATTCATGCATGTGTATGTGTTTACAAATATCTTAATATTATTTATATATATAACAATATCGTATGTAAGAGAATGATATATAGTTAAATAATATTAGTGTGCTCAAAATTTAATTACGAAATCAATAACATAAGTTGTGTGTAGAATGGAGTCCGTATGTGAGACATATGAAAGTTACAATTTTTAAGGGCTATTTTATAATTATTATCAAGTGGTTTTAGTATAATTTTACCTCGTCTCCTTATGAAAATCTAGCCAACACTGATCAATCTTCACAACTAGATTCTAGCCATTAGCTCCCTACAGAATATGATGTTGCCGCCATCAACATCCCCTTTAAAAGATAAGTTCCTTGCACTTGCATTTTTATGTTTAATCCGTTATTCCTTGAAACCCTAATGCTCCTTCAGTCATCGTCACATTTAATGGAGTCAAATAATTCATCGACGAACACCTGAGCCTGTGGAGCTTGAATAAATGCACTAAATTTAAACTGATAATCATTCTGTGGATCATCATTGGTGACCATATCATGCATGGCTTTGATGTGCACGTACAATTAAATCCTTTTTTAGAAAAAAAACAATAAAATTTCAATCTAAAAAATTGATAAAACTAGTTTTATAAATCAATATTGAAATTATTTAAAAATAAAAATTTCTTCAATAATCCATCTTTTGGAATACATCTTGAAACATCAGCTTCGCCTATGAGAGATTCGTTTTCTAAATCAACAATGGCGTTGGAAAGTCCACCCAGTAGGATATAATTTATTTTATGGAGCGAGAATGAAATTCTATGTATGTAGAATGAGGCATCTAAATATATTTCTAGTAGCACTAATGGGCTATGTAAAATATTTTACTCAAATCCATTTTTTTATATAAATACCCAAATCCATTGTAAGGGAATGACTCATTATAAGTGAGATTTTATCACACTTTATTAATTAAACATATTTGATTAACTCACATCCATATATATTTCATCCCGCCTAATTTGAAACAATTTTAAAAACTTTGGCTACCAAATTAATACTTATACTACTTATTATAATTATATTATTATGTTGACCAAAAATAATAATCAAATAAATTTATATGTATAACAATTATATATTTTATTAATTAATTTTCAAGCCCTCTAATAATAATTAATTAATATAACCATTGTATTAGTTTCTCCATAATAGCAACTTGTAACTTTTATGACTTATTTCGATAAATTATTTTTTATCGAAAATCGAGAGTTGCGATTGTGTGGTTCCTAGATGTAAACCTAGCCCTTAGTAGCATTTACAATTTAAAGATTAAAGCTTTATGGACTATTCTAAAGAACAATAGTGAACATGAGTTTGGTTCCTTAAAGATGTCTAGTGAAATCCAATTATAATCTTTTAAAGCAACACTCTTAAGCAATGATATATTGTGCACGTTGTATCCTCATCTTCACTATATCATGTAGATATCTAAATCTTGGTCAATGGTCAAAACTTTATTGGTAAGTGTAATTAGTTGTGAAGTCCAATATTAATGTACATAGTTCTACCCATCAAAGTTATCGATTAACTTTGACCAAAGACTTTAACTTTATGTTTACTACTAATTACGGCGATGCTAATATTCTATTGAAAGAAACGAGTCATGTTTTGAATAGTGTTTCACTTTAAGCGTTACACCTAACTATGGCCTTAACATGCACACGTGTCATGTGATTGACCATAATAAATGTATAGTTTAGAAACTTAAGATTCACAGTATTCTCCACTCAAAAGACTAGTGCACATCTTCACATGAGATCTTCTACTTCACTTTTAATCTATAGAAGACTCTCGGTGAGTTATTCTGTAATTGTTCCAAACAACACTCATACATAACACCTTAATGCATCTATGGTCATGAGTAATTCACCATTCATCAAATAAAGACTGCTACATACACTAGTCTTGACGATATATCGACGTCCTGTTCTCGATACTATTTGAAAATTTAAGGATAAGCATTTATTTTACTAGATTTAGCAATCATAGTTACAAACATATTCGTAACTAAAATCGATCAAATAATTTTTATAGAATTTCTACTATATATATTTATTATGTGTTTAAATAATTATTTATATCCCAATGTATTAGTATGTATGATAGAAAATAAAACCAAAGCATACCTTATTACGAACAAGATTCACTATAAGAGTTAAGTTATATAATCAAATTACATAATTTCCTTTAGCGACACCCTTAACTCTATCATATTTTACTTTGATTGACATAGAAAATTTAGAATATTAACTTGTTATTTAAATAATTATATGTCAAAAATATCGATTAGAAATTAATATATTAGATATTATGTGTGTGTGTGTATTTATGTATATATGTGTGCATGTGAGTTTAGCTTGAAGCAAACCTTATATTTCTATTTCCGTTTCACATGAGTAATTCTCAAGAATTCATCAGTATGGCACAATTAAATTAATGTAAGAGTACCGTTTAAAAACTCCTATAATTCAGTTGATTTTTATTCTTTAGTTTCTTAGATGAAAAACCTATCTGGAATGTCTCCTTCTTTTTTATATTCGCTTCTATATTCATTTTTAGTGCTTTAAAATCACACGCTTGCTCGAATCTTATGGTTGAATAATTTGTATAATTAATCTTTATAAATCCCACCATAAGTAATCAGTATAAATCTCATAAAATGTGTAACCAACTATAGCAAAAATATTCTTTAATTCTTCAAATGTAAATTGAGAAGGAACTAAAACCACGATTGAAACTTAACGATAAACAAATAATTTAATCATAACATCCAATAATTAATCCAAAATAATCACTAGCAATAAGATAACAATAGAGAGACAAAACTTTTAAGATGTCGATCAAAGTTAATCCACATTCTTAGAACTAACAACTAATTTCTAACGTATGAAAGATATTATAAGATTAATCAACAAACAATATTATTACAAAGATTGAAGCAACTATATTGTTGTATGAAAAATAAAACCCTATTTAAATAACTATCATCTCTAATATCAAATCACTCTTATTTCACTTGAAATTTCTTAGGCTAGAGAACTCACAAATAATAAAGCAAGATTTGGTACATATAGACACCAAGATTAATAGAAATCAAGGGATAGAGAAACAAAGGGACCATATGCATCGACATGAACCGAAATCTAGCCCAAAACATATCAGCTCACCAATAAATAAGAGTGGTCAATTAGTTGCAACATATAGCTTCGTATTGCATATGATGGCGACTGACATGGACATAAAGTAGGTCAATCGGTTGCAAGGTTAGGCCTCAATTTATATCAACAAAGTATTATATGGTAACCTTAATTATCAATCGATGGTTGTTGATGAGTCTTTTCACCCTTCTTTTTTATTTCATTCTTTTTATCCCCATTTCATTGTGTGACTTATCAATGTATGTTTGAAGTATTTAGACCACATAAACTTAATACATCTAGTCTGATCATTAATACCATTTCAAAACCTATTACCTTAAACATAAAACATCGGTCAACTTTCATGGTTATTACAGAGATCGAAGCGGTTATATTGTTGTATGAAGAAAAACCTATTTAGGGAACTATCATTTTTAAGATCAAATTACTCTTAATTCATTTAATTTTCTTAAGCTAGTGAAATAATAAATTATGAAGGAATATTTGATACTTATAAACACATGAATCAATAGTAATCAAGGGAAGGAAAAACAAAGTGACATTATACATCAAAGTAATTGTAAGGGAACTTATAGGTGTAGTCAATATATAATGAAATCTATTTTTCGAGGTAAAAATAGATAGGCATGGGCAATGCAAAACAATCGACCAGAAAATTCCTCAATCCAACACTTTCTACAATCACAAAAATAGAAAAAGAACAACAACAAAATAGCAACAAATAACTGATACCAAGATTTATAGTGGTTTCATTAATGTCGTGTTTGTGACATCCACTTTGGGGAAAGTTTTATTAATACCAATGAAAGTGAGACTGATTTACAATATTTTTACCTTAAGAATTGATTTTGTGGAGATACGAGTTTAATAAAATAGTAATGGTCGAAACCTTAGAATAAACATCAGCCTCCGAGAGATGCATCAATTCAATTCTTAGCTTCTTGTTTGCGCAAAAAATGGGCAAACACCTCCAAGTCGTGTGATTTAGTTGATTTTATGTGATTCTTAATGATTTAGATAAGTTATGTAAATATGAAAAAAGCAGGGGCTGAAATGTAAAAGACACACAGATTTATAGTGGTTCGGCCAGAACGTGCCTACGTCCACTTTATATGTTATTATCTTCTTTCTTTCAGATTACAAGTACAATGCTTTGTGTACAAGTATATGAAAGTAGTTTGAAAGTTCCTTCCATGCTTGAGCTCTCAAACTTGTCTCCCATTGTTGTACCCCTGCCCCTCTATTTATAGAGTGAGGTAGGGGGCAGGGGCCTTGGATGTATATAGCTGCTGGTGGGCCCGGGCTGAAGCAATCTGGCTTGGTAGCATTCTGGTTCGGCGAAGCTTGGTGCGGCAGTGGTGAGTGGACCGGTTGCAGGCGTAGCTTGGTTCGGCAGTGGTGGTTCGGTGGTAGGAGTGTGGATATGGATCGGCAGTGGCCTCGTTCGGTAGTAGATGAAGATGTTTGGTTCGGTGGTAGTGGGAAATGGGTTGGACCGGTGGTGGATGGAAACTGTGTTGGACCGGTGGAGTTGGGGGTTGATTCGGCAGAGCTTGGACCGGATGTGTGTTATGCCGAATGGACCGTTGCATGTATTGCCGAATGAACCTTTGCTTGGAATGCCGAATGTACTCGCGCTTGGAATGCCGAATGGACTTAGGAACCGGATGGAATGGAGGTTGCGAACCCGGGTGAAACTGACGCTTCTCGGTCTCGAGATCTTCTGGGTGAAAATTCGCCCAACATTTGCCCCCCAAAGTGGGGCACGTGCTTGCATGTGTCGCGCTTTGTTTCCCTGTGGTAGGGAGGCTTGTTCTGTAACGCCATGGGCTGGATGTTCATATCCTGTTGGTTTCCTGCGAAGGAATTTACAGTTTTAATGTGATTTCAAATGACGACCGTTCGAGGTCGGGTGCCGTTCGAAGCGAGTAGGTGTGCCCCGAGGGGACTTAGCATTATTGATGCCAGGTTTACGTTCGAGGGGGTCCCTGGATCGTTTGTGAAGATGGTTTATCGCCAGCTCAGAGCATGCCTAAGGATCGTTCGCGACCCCGTACATGTGTAAGTAGCTTAGCCATTTCAGAATTAGCAGAATTAAATATCCATTCAACCGATGAGTTTTAAAAGGATGTCAAAATGTAAATCCTCACGACGATAGGGTTAATAGCCATTCAGAGCATGCCTGTGGACCGTCGTGGTCGAGTACATGTGTAAATGTTTAACCCAGGTTAGTGGGAGATTTACTACTTATTCATTGTTATCATAATCTCTATTTTATCAGTGGATCTTAGGGTCCGGTACTTATCTGAGTGAGACGCTTTGCATGCCCCCTGCTACTGGTCTTCACTGATTCGGATAGCTTCATTCGGTTTTCGTTTGGTCCGGTATGCCGAACCGGTTGGTCCGGTGCTTTCTCGCTCGTCTATATATAGGGGCCATCCCCCCTTAGTTATTCCTTACCGAACCAACGAGCGCCGAACCAATCTCCAGCCGAATCAACTTTTTGCCGAATCAAGCTTTTACCGAATCAGGTATATGTCCTTTTGCCGAATGATCTTTTTTTACCGAATGAAAATGTGTGTTTGCATAGCCGAATGAACTCGTATACCGGATGAACCTCCAATGCCGAATGGAACTTCAATACCGGATGAAGCATATACCGAATGTGCCTCGGAAACATGAATCTTGAGCGAAATCTTAGGCTTTTATACGCTTGCTTTAGATACTTGCTTGTTTATGTTTCTGTACTTCTTGTTCTAATATCATGTTTTTCTTGTGCTGCAGATAAATGTCTCGCAAAGCGAAAACCCGATCGGATAAAAAGAAATCTAAAGGTAGAGGAGAGTCATCCTCCTCCGTGCCCCCAGCCCAACCAAGACCGGTGCCACATGGGCCTGCCCCAAGGTCGTTAGTGGATGGGTACGGTCCCCAGGAACTTCTGGTCTCCCCTCCCGATTGCTTTCCTAGCTCCCTAAAGGAGGAGCAACTTGATGTTATATCCCGTTCCTTCGGGATAGACAGGGCTCGCATGCTGTTGCCGGGAGATGGAGTGATGCCGTATAATCCCCCCGAAGGCTACTTTGCTTACAGCAGATATCATTGCATGTGTGGTGCTATCCCTCCTATCAATGCCTGGATAGTTAGCTTTACCACATATTTGAAGGTGGCTCCATTCCAGCTCCAGCCGAACTCTTATGCCATTCTGGTGAGCCTTTTCGTTATCTTCCAGAGGAGGTACGGGCGCCCTCCTTCTAACCGGGAAATTCGATATTTGTATAACCTGAGAGGCTACAAGAAGGGGTCTCCGTATATTAGTCTAGAAGCGGCCGTGCCCTTCAAACCGGTCTTGGACTTATATTCAAAGTTTACCATGTTCAAGAAAGAATGGTTTTTTATCAAGGACGATTCTGTTTCTTTCCGCCTTTTCACTTCTGGCTGTAAGATGAATTTCATTTATATTTTCCATGTTCTGACTGTAGTGCTTCTTCTGACACGCTTCTATTTCTTGCTAGCGACAAGTGGCATTGCAGTCGTGGAAGATGATTCTTTGGCGCGGATGGCTGCTGAAATAAAGGCCATTCCCGCACGGGACAGGTCGGCTTCGTTCCTGATCAGGAACGCTACCCTCCTGGAGTACAACTTGATCCAGCCGCACCAGTCCGTGGTTAAGCAGAGGGACACGGCTGAGGAGAAGGCCGCTAAAGCTAAGGAGGGGGCCACGGTGAAGAGTGGCAAGAGGAAGCCCTTTGCACAACATCCCGTCGTGGGAGGCAAGAAGCTTAAGGAGTCTGAGGGCCCCTCTCCTAGTACTTGCCCGATCATCCCGGAGGAGGAAGGTGTGGAAGAGGGCGAAGGAGGCGATATGGAAGGAGAGTCGGAGGGCGGAGGAGATGGAGATGGTCAGGGTGGTAGTGGTGCTGGTGCCTTAACCTCTGGGCAAGACCCTGAACTGGATGAGGCTCTCCGCCAGGCCTTCGGGGAATCGGAGGGAGAATCGGAAGCAGAGAAGGCGAAGGAGACTGGCAAGGTCGGGGCTGGTGCCGATCTATCCCCTAAGGGCTCCTCAGCCAGGGTGACTCCGGCGGTGCAAGGTGAACTTTTGTCCTCTGTCGATTCCATTTACGATAGGGACTTAGAAATATTTTATGGTTCACTTCCGTCCTGGAATGAGATTCAGGACTTATTGCAGTATCCCACTCCTCCGCAGGGTTTGTATAATAGATGTGCATTCTCACTTTTTCTTTCTTTTTAACTTAACATGTTTCTTGAATTATGGATCGTCGTATGTTCATAACACTTGTTTTTTAATCCAGGGGCAGGCCAGGCGGCTAAAACGTCAGACGTTCGACACCGCCTTGAACAATTCAAGTTGATGAGAGCTTCTGATAAGCCGAAGCCTCTTACTGGTCATCCTGGGGACGTGGTCAGATACCGTCCTCTTCTTGGGGTCATTGAAGAGAGCATTCAGAAAAAGAAGAGGAGTCGTTCCTTATTTGAGCCTTCCCCTGGTCCGCAGCTTCCCGTTCAGCCTCCTCGTGATACCACGGAGGAGAGCACGGAGTTTATCCCCCCTCCACCTCCTTCTAAGAATCCCACTGTTATCCGTATAAGGCGTCCTGACGTGCCTCGCGACCCCTTTGCCGGTCATCCTGATTTAGATCCAAGCTCTCGGGATATTTCATTTGATGAGGCCACGGGTGAGCACCTTCTTCCCCGCAACCCCATGGTACGAGTGCTAGATGAGGCCAAGTCCCTAGATCTTGATCTGCTTACTACTCGGGTAGTTACCATGGGAGACGAAGCTAAAGCTAATATCGATTGGGTGGCTGAAGAGACCAAGAAGTTAATGGAGCATCATGCTCAATTGGTCAAGGCCGGGGAGGAGATTGGGAGTGCTAATATTCGGTTGCGGCTAAAGGTTGCCAATCAGGCCGAACAGCTTACCGGTCAAGCCATTCAGATTTCTCAGCACGAGGAAGCCTCCAGGCGGCTGAAAGAGACCATGGAAAAGGCTAGTAGGGCGGAACTACGGAAGATGGAGGCCGCCTGTAAGGAGCGGATCGACATGGCCATTGCGACAGTGGATGAGGTTCGGAATGCGGATCTCGAGCAGGTAGAGGAGTTGTCTGGGAGGCTTGAGGCCGCGGAGATGGCTCAAGTCAAGTTAAAGGAGGAGATGGAGGAGATGAGGAGGTCTCTCCAGGCTGACTGCTTGAGATACCGATCAGAGAGGGATTTCGCTGTCGCCAAGTTGCAGGTTTCCGAGGCCCGGGTGAGGGAGTTTGAGGAGAATGAGGGGATGATGGACGAGATGCTGCAGGACATGTACTTCCGCACTTGGAAGGAGGGCAGCTTGTCTTGGATGGATGACTATCCCCGGGTCATGGCCAAGATATATTTTCGGGCTTTAGAGGAGGCCAGGGTCAATGCGGGTAAGGAAGGTGGAGTGGCTTTTAGTCTAGATGTGGTCACTGCTCAGTTCTCGAAAGAGGAGCAAGCGGCGGTGAAGGAGGGGATGCAGTTGCTTGCTGCGGAGGAAGCGGGTGTGCAACTGGAGGATGAGGATCAAGCGGCGGACGCTGGTGAGTTATTCTTCTCTTTTCCTTTTCTTTCTGGGTTTCCATAACTTGATCGTTTATCGTTTGTTTAATGAATTCCTCTTCTGAATTGGACAGGTGGAACTTCCGGTCAACACGCTGGGGGCTCCGACCCTGCGGCCAAGTAGGTTTGGGGGAGTTGGTAGGATGAGAGCGAAGTGTGGATGCAGCTGGTTACTTGTCCGGATTTGGCCACCTTTTTATTTCCTTTTATCGCTGTTTATGTTAGTCCAAAACATTGATGTGACTGTAATAATATTATTTGCAAAGAATAACTTTATGTGATTTTATGACATAAGCTGATTTTGTTATGTTTAAATGTTGTTGTCATTTTGATGTGGTGCATGAGAAGTATGCATATGCCTGTGATTTTAGTTGTGTTTGATGTTAAGCTGTTGCTTGAAATATAATTTCATGTTTTGCAATGTTAGTGTGACGTATGAATAAACTATAGTTACATATTTATGTACAAGAGAAGAGAGTACCGCCCTTCATGTTTTAGTTGCAGGCGGTAGCTTTGAGCGTCTTGTGTAACTGATCATGGATATAGCTGAGTACCTTGCCACCCAGTACGCAGGCTTAGATTTTCATGAGTGAATGCTCCCTATTTGATTTCCTGTACTTTAGAGTTTGTTATACAGGATAGGAGAAAAGTATTTAAATGAAATGGAAATATGGGAAAAGTAAAACTTCCAGTCACGGAAGGCCGTCGATGTGCTTAAGTTCGTGGCAAACGGGTTTTGTAGTCACTTTCCCTAGCTGTGGGTCTTGGAGACATTTGTCACCCATCTTACGCCTCCGCGGGGAGTTTTCTTTTTTACCACAGCCGCACTTAAGACACATCGGAGCCGAGATCGCGCACGGTAACTACCCGAACCATTATGGTCCGTAATCGTGGGTATTATTCGATTTACCGTGGCCGGCTAGCGTGGGTGCCGTTGGCCGTGAACTACCCCTGGCTGGCCACACCTTATGTTGGGGCTTAAAGTAGGTTCATAGTTGCCGGCGAGCCGAACGCCATAATGAGCTGCCATCGGCTATAGTCGGCCTTTATGATGACTTATAATCGGCTCATTACAGTTGGCTTTGAGGGCAGTCGCGAGCAATGAGTTAACCCGCAGCAGAGGGATGCTGGAGCAAAAGAGTCTCATTGGCGAGTGCATAGAATTGTAGCGTACCTGTTAGGCCTTGTCCAGATGAGGCCGTGGTGCGTCTTGAGTGGAGATGCCATAGGATTTTGTTCAACAGAAAAGGATAAAGCTTAACAAGCAGCCAAGATATAAAGGAACAAGTTAAAAAGAGACAAGATTTTTTAAAGTGGTTCGGCATGAAAATGCCTACGTCCACTGATTCTCTTTGTTAATTCACTTCATATGGGCAGTACAAGTTAAGAAAAGTATCGACGGAGGTGTCGGATGTTCCATGCCCTCTGAAACACCTCTCCGTCCACTGTTGACAAAATATAAGCTCCGTTGTGGAGATCTTTATGAATTACATATGGTCCGTCCCAGATGGGGTCCAGTGCCCCGGGGCGCGGAAAGATTCGCCTGAGGACAAGATCTCCTTCTTGTAAGATGCGATGCTTGACTTTGGAGTTGTATAGTGCTGCCACTTTTTGTTTGTGAGCTGCTGCTTTGAGTGCTGCATCGTTTCTCCTTTCCTCAATCAGATCCAAAGACATGAGGAGGTGTTCTACGTTTTCTTCTGGATTGTAGTGGATCCTACGGTGGGAAGGAACAATAGTCTCAACAGGGAGCATTGCCTCCGATCCGTATGCCAAAGAGAAAGGAGTATGTCCCGTTGATGTTCTGAAAGATGTGCGGTAGGCCCAAAGTGCCATAGGAAGTTCGTCCACCCAAGCGCCTTTTGACTTTTTAAGTTTCTTCTTGATTAGGGTTTTGAGAATTTTGTTGACAGCTTCGACTTGTCCGTTTGCCTGAGGATAAGCTACTGATGAGAAGCTTTTATGAATTCCATGCTCTTGGCACCAGTCGGCGAATTCTTCGCTGTCAAATTGGAGTCCGTTGTCCGATATGATCTTGAGTGGTACTCCGTACCTGCACAGAATATTTTTGATCAAGAAGTTGATAACTTTTGCTGAAGATATTTTATTTAGGGGTTCCGCTTCCACCCATTTGGTGAAATAATCGACTGCCACTATAGCATATTTGGCTCCGCCTCTGCCCGTTGGCAGTTCGCCAATTAAATCAATTCCCCATACAGCAAAGGGCCAAGGGCTGGTCATTTGAGTAATCTCATTTGTGGGTAGTCGAGGAATCTTGGCAAATTTCTGACATCTGTCGCATCTCTTGACGAAGTCTAAGGCGTCTTTGTTTAGTGTGGGCCAGTAATATCCATATCGGAGTATCTTTTTCGCCAGAGTCTGCCCTCCAGTGTGATCTCCGCAACTTCCCTGATGGATGTTGAATAAGATTTCCTTGGCTTCCCTTCCAGCGACGCATCTGAATAAGGGGCTAGAGAAGCCACGCCGATAGAGGATGCCTTCTTGTATTGTGTAGTGAGGAGCTTTCCTCAAAATTCTCCTGACTTCATCACGTTTGTCTGGTAGTGTGCCGTCCTGCAAATATTTTCGGATAGGAGTCATCCAAGTTCCTTCTTCGATTGAAGTTATCAGATTCACTTGTTCAAAACTTGGGACTAGCTGCCTTGAGATGGCTAGTGCTCCGGAAATGGTGCTATTCTTCATACTAGCTTGCTTTGCTAGTTCATCGGCCTCTTGGTTATCTTCTCGAGGAATGTGTTTGATTAGATAATGGTCCAATTGATCGAGCAGCAGTTTGGTTTTCTTTAGATATGCTGTGAGTCGTTCTCCTCGTGTCTGGAACTCTCCTAGTACTTGGTTTACGATAAGTTGAGAATCACTATGAAGACATAAAGAATTGACTCCAATTTCTAAGGCAAGCTCCAATCCCGCTATTACTGCCTCATACTCCGCATCGTTGTTAGTGGCCGCGAATTCCAACCTTAATGCATAGTACATCTTTCTTCCCCTGGGGGTGATTATCACAATACCTGCTCCCGAGCCTTGTTCGTTCGATGCTCCATCTACAAAGAGGTTCCACTTGATGTTTTTTGCTATTTCAAATTGATCCTTGCCTTCGTTGGTAGTGAATTCGGCAATGAAATCGGCCATGGCTTGCCCCTTGATAGCGGTGCGAGGATGGTAGGTGACATCATACTGACTTAGTTCAATGCACCATTTGAGGAGTCGTCCAGAAGTGTCGGGACGATGGAGCACCTGTCTTAGTGGTTGATCGGTTAGAACTCTGATGGAGTGAGATTGGAAGTAGTGTCGCAGTTTTCGTGACGCGATCAATAAACAATACGCCAATTTCTCAAGTTTAGGATATCTGGCTTCTGCCCCTGTAAATCTCTTACTTATAAAGTATACCGGGCGTTGTGTGCAGTCCTCTTCTCTTACCAAGGCAGCGCTTAGAGCATGAGATGATACAGCGAGGTATAGGTATAGCTCTTCGCCTTCGTTTGGAGTTGAGAGTACTGGTGGTCTCTGAAGGTGTTCGATCAGGTTAAGGAAGGCTTTTAAGCATTCATCGGTCCACTCGAACTTTCCTTTGTCTTTCTTGAGAGCCTCGAAGAAAGGGACGCACTTGTCAGTTGCTTTGGAAATGAATCTGCTTAGGGCGGCCACCTTTCCGTTTAGGCTCTGCATTTCTTTTCGAGTGGAAGGTATCCTTATTTCTTTTAGAGCCCGGATTTGTTCAGGGTTTGCTTCAATTCCTCTGGCATGGACGATGAATCCTAAGAATTTTCCCGATGACACTCCGAAGGAGCACTTTAGAGGATTCAGCTTCATTCCATATTGGCGAAGTACCTGAAACATCTCGCCCAGGTGGTTTACATGATCGTCGGCTCTCCTGGACTTTACCAACATGTCATCCACATATACTTCCATAGTTCGTCCTATTAATTCCACGAACATCTTGTTGACGAGGCGCTGATAGGTAGCTCCGGCATTTTTGAGTCCAAAAGGCATGACTTTGTAACAATATAATCCCCGGTCAGTGATGAAGCTAGTGTGGTCTTGATCGAGAGCGTGCATGGGAATCTGGTTGTATCCGGAGTATGCATCCATAAAAGATAAAAGTTCGTGCCCGGCTGTGCTGTCCACAAGTTGATCGATTCGGGGGAGCGGGAAGCAGTCTTTCGGGCAAGCGTCATTTAAGTTGGAGAAATCAATGCATGTTCGCCACTTCCCATTAGCTTTCTTTACTAGTACCGGGTTAGCGATCCATTCTGGGTAGATGGCTTCTCGTATGAAGTCATTAGCAAGTAGGTTCTTTACTTCCTCATCGAGGGCTGCTGATCGTTCTGCTCCCATGCTTCTCTTTTTCTGCTTTATCGGTACCTTGGTGGGATCGATGTTCAGCATGTGGCATGCTATGTCTGGGGAGATTCCTGTCATATCGGCATGTGTCCACGCAAATACATCTAAGTTGTGGCGGAGAAAGTCAATGAGTTGATCCTTCAATTCTGTTTTTAGCTGAGATCCTATTTTTAATAGTCTACTTGAATCATGTTTGTCTACAGATACGAATTCCCTGGCCTCTACAGGCTCAGCGGTAGCCTCCTCCTCCTTATCCATGGGGTCTAGTTCATTGAAAGGATCGCTGATGTATCGAAGAGGAGGGGCTTTCTTTAGTTGCTATGCTTCCAAGCTTTTCATGCAGAGAGTAGTCTCTGCATCTTTCCCTTTATTCTTTCTACGGTTATTGCGAAGTTCAGTTACATAGCAATCTCGAGCGGCGTCTTGATCTCCTTCAACTTCTCCTATTCCGTTATCTGTTGGGAATTTCATCTTTAGGCACCACGGGGCTAGGACAATTTGGAAGTCAGATAAGGCTTGTCTTCCCAAGAAGGCGTTGTAGGCCGAGTGGTTTTCTATTAGTACGAACGTTTGTTTTCGCACAACGGAGCGGAGATGACTTCCTATTTCGACGAAGAGGTCAAGTTGCCCGAGGGGCATTTTCGCATCTCCAGTGAAACCGTGCAGGGGTTTGTTGCAGGGAGACACATCCTTCATTGACAGCTTCATTTTGTCGAAAGCATGCTTGAATACGATGTCGTCGCTCTCTTTCCATTTCGGGTGGCGTTCTTCCATAATGGAGTTAACATAGCGTTTAGCATTTCTAAGTGACTTGCCATATCTTTCCATCTCTGCCCAGCTTCTGTCGGCGATGTGTGGTCCTCCCGAGATGGTATGGACCACTATCTTCTCTTGACTAGAGCCACTGGTGTTGCGATTCCCTCCGCCTACTTCTGGGAGGGGTCGCTTTGAGTTCTCATTGGCAGGAGTTGGAGTCCTGTTCTGACCTTTCACATAGCGTTCCAGCCTTCTTCTTCTGATGTGTTCTTCGATCAAGTCCCGGAGATGGTGGCATTCATTGGTGTCATGTCCGTGGGATTCGTGGAAGCGGCAGAACTTTCCAGACTTGAGTGCGTTATCAGATTCTTTCTTATGCGGGGGGCACTTGTATCCGAGTTCGCCCTGAGTGGCTAGAAAGATGTTTTCGATTGTTTCATTCAAAGGAGTGTAGGAGTCAAATCTTGGTCCTGGTCGATATTGGCGTTTTTCAACCTTCCTGCCCCTGCATTGTCTCTAGATTCATTTCTTCGAGTGTCCTTAGCTGCAGCGAGAACCTTGTCCGAAGTTGTCTTATCTTGTTGCCCTGACTGCCTCTCAGTGGCGGCGTCTTCAAGTCTCATATACTTTCCAGCTTCATGGAAGAAATTAGGTAAAGTAGCTGGTTTTTCCTTAGTTAGCCTTCTAGCGAACTTGGTATCTGGGTGTACACCACTACAGAGGGCCATTAGGGTGAGCTTCTCATCGACATCTTGGACTGCGGCCGCTGTGGCGTTGAACCGGGTTAGATATTGTTGCAGTGTCTCTCCGGATTTCTGTTTGACATTGGATAGAGAATAAGCATCCTTGGGTTGTTCTACATGGATGCGGAACTGGCTAATGAACCTTTCTTTCAACATCTCCCATGAGCTGATAGATCCTTGGGGTAGATGGCAGAACCAGGAGGTAGCTAGATCTGCTAGGAATAGCGGAAAGCATTTACACAACACCCCTTCTGTTGCTCCGCTCATGAGCATATGCTGGGTGTATCTCTGTAAGTGTACGATGGGGTCGGAAGTTCCCTTGTAAGGTTCCATGGTTGGCATTTTCCATTCCCGGGGGGTGATGGCAGTTTCGATATTGCGGGTGAAGGGGCTGGTGACCCTAGCGCCTATTCCTCGGTCCCTTTGCTCCCGTTGGACGCATTCTCTGAATAATCGTGCCATTCTTTCATCAGAATTTGGAGTGGATAGAAATGAACTTGGTTCTTCCCTGCGGGATCGATCTCGTCCAGATGACCTGTAGGGATGGTATAGTCTATCACTTATGACGTTATCCAGTGGTTGCCTCTGGCTGCTCGGATGCATGCTAGGACCAGCTACAGTTTCCCCCTGCCTTGATCTTCCCCTGTGGGGTTCTGTTTCGAGCATTTCCATGGGGTCAACTTCGGGCTGGGTTCTAGCTCGGCTCCGTTCAGTGGGGTTTCTATGATTAGGTGGCATGACTGGCTCAGCTACATCCGACCCTCGCCTGGCGCCTCCCCTACTGGGTTCGGTTCCAAGCGCTTCCTCGAGTCGGAGTTCGGGCTGAGTCCGGGCGCGGCCCCTATCATTGTTGTTCCTGTTGATGGCTTCCTCGAAGAGGGAAGACCTTTGCTGTCTCCGAGATCCTCCAGATTGAGATTCACCCCATGATTCAGTGTTGCGGTTGGATTCTTCGACATCCCTCAAGCGTGACATGAGTTGGTTCACCAAAGCTTCTTGTTGGGATGCGAAGCGGTTAGTCACTTCCACCACAACTCTGTCTAGGTCTGCTCTAGTGATTACTGCCGGTTGTTCCGCGGCAGGGGCTGTTGGAATTGCCTGATCTACATACGGCACTGCTGCTGTAGTGGGATGGTTCTCTTGATCTGGATCCACTGGATTTGGAGCGCTGCTGGTTGCAACGTTCTTTCCCTTGTTGGCGTCTTTTCTTGGCCTGGAAGTCATGTTTCCTAGGCAATGAAGGGTGCTATTAGGAAAGAAGGTTGAATGAGGGAAGCTTTAGCTTCGAGTTCGAAGCTCTCAGTGAAAGCACCAAAAATGTTTGCGCAAAAAATGGGCAAACACCTCCAAGTCGTGTGATTTAGTTGATTTTATGTGATTCTTAATGATTTAGATGAGTTATGTAAATATGAAAAAAACAGGGGCTGAAATGTAAAAGACACACAGATTTATAGTGGTTCGGCCAGAACGTGCCTACATCCACTTTATATGTTATTATCTTCTTTCTTTCAGATTACAAGTACAATGCTTTGTGTACAAGTATATGAAAGTAGTTTGAAAGTTCCTTCCGTGCTTGAGCTCTCAAACTTGTCTCCCATTGTTGTACCCCTGCCCCTCTATTTATAGAGTGAGGTAGGGGGCAGGGGCCTTGGATGTATATAGCTGCTGGTGGGCCCGGGCTGAAGCAATCTGGCCTGGTAGCGTTCTGGTTCGGCGAAGCTTGGTGCGGCAGTGGTGAGTGGACCGGTTGCAGGCGTAGCTTGGTTCGGCAGTGGTGGTTCGGTGGTAGGAGTGTGGATATGGATCGGCAGTGGCCTCATTCGGTAGTAGATGAAGATGTTTGGTTCGGTGGTAGTGGGAAATGGGTTGGACCGGTGGTGGATGGAAACTGTGTTGGACCGGTGGAGTTGGGGGTTGATTCGGCAGAGCTTGGACCGGATGTGTGTTATGCCGAATGGACCGTTGCCTGTATTGCCGAATGAACCTTTGCTTGGAATGCCGAATGTACTCGCGCTTGGAATGCCGAATGGACTTAGGAACCGGATGGAATGGAGGTTGCGAACCCGGGTGAAACTGACGCTTCTCGGTCTCGAGATCTTCTGGGTGAAAATTCGCCCAACACTTCTATTATGTAGTATAGGAGAATTTTGGCCGAAATTGACGAAAATACACCTAGAAACGATGCTTTAGAACTATATCAACAAATTGCCCAGTAGCCATCAACCGACTAACCAAGCTAGTTAGTAGAAGGATCTCTTCAAGCTAAAGTTGATAACAGTTAAACAGTTGACTATTAGGGAAAACCAATCAGCAGAATCCTACAATCGGTTGATTGTTTACACTTGAACACTTAGTTTAGCCAAACCACTTGGGAAAATATATAAGCCTTTGCTATCAAACAATTTCAGGCCAGTTATTCGACTGTTCCACTGTAGCAAAAAAATTCCAATTTGTTTGCAAACCTTTTTAAACTACCATAACTCTTCCATACGAGCTCCAACTCATGAAATGTTAGAATCTTACTCAATCCTCTACATTTTTCATATAAAATATCGCCTAAAATTCAACACTCCACCTTAATACTTCATATATTCTTCACCTTAACTCGATACGCCCAAATGGCACCATACCATCATATCCATCTTCACCTTCACCCAATAATCGTCTCACCAAAAGATAATCACCATCTCACATCTACTATTCAACAAACATAAGCACCTACTCCCTATACCATGCCACCAAGTGGCATCTAAAACTTCATTAATTGAGCAAACTAAGTTCGAGAAATGCTCAAACTTCCCAATTGGCAATTCATTTGTCAACATATCTGCTGCATTAACTTTTGTGCATACTTTTGGAAGACAAACTATCTTATCATCATCCATAAAAACTATAAAAGATTCTCTCACTCTAGTGCACTTCATCTAAGAGCTAATTGCCAAGTTTTCCACCAGATGGATAATATTTTGGCTATCACAATGCATATCAACACTATAATACACAAAACCCAAGTCATACACCGACCTCTACAAATAAAGTGCATCCATTATCACTTTAAACAGTGCAATCAACTCCATCTCCACGGTCAATGGAGCAGTCACAATTTGAAATCTGGATCGTCAACTAAGGATCATGCGACTAAAAGTAAATGTACACTCGAAAGTGGATTTCTCTGATCTTTTTTTTCAACGTAGTCTAAATCACAATAACCAACCAACTTGCGATCCATACCAACATAATAACTAAACACAAGACCATGAATAGAAGTTCCCTTAAGATATCCCAAGATAACCTTAACAGCTTCCTAATTCGATTTGCTTGGATTAGTCATACATCGACTAACCACCTAGAGGAAATTTTCTATATCAGGACTTTTACATACTATTGCATGTATTAAGCTACCAACCACACTTGCATATGACATCTTACTGTGTAAGCCTTGTCCTCTTTCAAAATTGGTGAATCCTTCGATGAAAGCTTCACATACAAAGGTAATTATACTATTTACCTTTGTCAGTTTCATTCTAAATCGAGAAGTCACCTGCTCAATATATGCATTTTGGGTTAGCTTTAACTCACATCGCTTTCGATCCCTAACAATTTCAATGTCCAAGTTTTCTTTGCTTCGCCAAGATCCTTCATATCAAATTCCAATTTGATGTGAGATTTCACCTAGTTGATTTTATCCTTGTCATTTGATGCTATGGGAATATCATACACAAACAAGGGTGTGTACATCTAATGGCCATTTCCCAAGCACTTGAAATAAACACAAGCATCCTTGATGCTTCTACCAAAACCAATATTAAGCATAAAAGATTATATCTCTTATACCACTGCTTAGGCAATTGCTTCAACCATAAATTGACTTCTTTAACTTACAAACCAATTTGACTTCCTCTATACAAAATCCTTCTAGTTGCTCCATGTCGACATCTTCATGCAAATCTTCACGCAAGAAAGCATTTTTCCCATTTGTATACTCAGACTCCAAGTCTTGAGTTGCAGTCATAGCCAATAAGATTCAGACTAAAGTATGACACACCGAGGACGCAAAAATCTCACCATACTCCTTTCTCTTCCATTGTGAAAACCCCTTAGCCACCAATTTATCTTTGAATCTTCCATCATCCCTCACGTTGGATATCAATTTGCACCCAATCGCACAACTACCTTTAGGAAGTGGAACCAAATTCCAAGTCTCATTCTTATACAAAGATTACATCTCTTCCTCCATGGCACAAATCCATTTTGAGTTATCATTCAATTTCATGATGTTATCAAGGTCCATTGGCTCATCTTGGAATACATGAAGAGCATAGTCCATATGATCATCAAAATCAAGGTAATTCCAACTACAATTCCCTAAGGGAGGCCCTGTAATGCGATAGTGTACCCGTTTGGGAATTGTATTGCCTTAACTCCTTTCTGCTTCATCATAAACCATTTCAGTTTTAGCTCCACCTTGAAGTAGACTCTCTTTAAAATCGTGCACATCACTAACATCTCTCGAGGAAAAAATGCGGACTATCATGTAATGTAACATCAACCGCCTTACTACTAACAACATATATACTACTAGATTGAAAGTGGGAATAATTTTCATCTCCTTTGATTTGTTGCTAATAAAACATGGATTATCTAATGAGATATCCTTCTCTTTATACAAGCGGACTTATCAAAAGTGACATGATGCAAATTAACCACCTTCTTCATTTTTCGGTTAGCCTAGCATAACTCCCTCGAAAGCTCTACGCTCTGGTGTATCAATACCCAAATTATGTATATAAACTAAACTACCAAACACATGAACATAACTTAAATCAATGCTCTTCCCTTACCCTACTTCTCTTGGAATATTTCCATCAATAACCGAGCATGGAATTCGATTCATAATAGAAAGTATGGTTGATAAAGCTTTGATCCAATACCCCTTTAAGAAATCAAATGTTAATCTTAAGCATCGAGCTTCATACAATAGAGTGTGATTCATCCTTTATGCAATTCCATTTGATTATGAATGAGGTGAGGTGGTAAAATTCCTTCAAACTGTTTTTTGTTTTCAATAGTCTAAATACTGTTCGAAAATATGCCCTCCTTCATTGTCAGATCTCAATAACTTCAAAAAAATTCCACTCTCGTTAGCAACAAGAGTGGTCCACACTTTGAGCTTCTCAAACAACTCTGACTTAACCTTCATTTTATAGAACTTAAATTTCTAAGAAAAATCATCAATAAAAAAAATATAATACCTAGCTCCCACCAAAGAAGCTACCGGTGTCAGTTCCCATAAATTCATGTGAACATGATCAAGAACACTTGTAGAATACTTTCCATCACCAAATGATACCTTCAACTGCTTTCCAACGACACATTCCTTGCAAAACTCCAACTAGCTAAAGCTCTTCCTATCATTCATTTTCCATTTTTGGAGCATATCTTAGTTTTTCTCTAAAATATGACCTAATCTCAAATGTCACAATCTAGTCGCATCCAAATCCCAAGAATTGTCAACACCAATGTAAACTTCACCTTCAATAGTCACTCCTTTAAGCAAATACATACTAGGGACCTTCTTACTTTTCATAAACACAAGTGCTTCCCTACAAAATCTTAAGCTATCCTTCTATATAATGAATTTGCAACCAAGATAATCCTATTATCCAAAAGAAATCATCTACTTCTAAAGTCCCAGAACATAACGTGCATTAGTAAGAATGCGAAGTGCAACATAAAACATTAGAATTAGCATTGAACCAATATCCACAGACCTACAAGTACACCATTTTCCACAACAATTGCATTTCCCTCCTTGTGGGCATAAGATGAAAAACAACTTCAATTAGGTGTTATATGGCAAGATGCCCCCGAATCGAGTACTCAATCATTCCCTCAAACCTCCAATGAACAGTTGTCAATACGCCCTCGTCTATCTCACTACCAACAATCTCTACCATCATCAATGAAGTCGCTACATCCTTCTTCTTCTTTGCACATTTGTTCCTTCAATAATCAGTTTTCTTACATCTAAAGCACTTTAATTTTCTATCCTTCAATTTTCTTTGCCTTTGATTATTCGACTTTGTAGTATTTGATCTCCCTCTATTTCCCTTTAACTCTCATTTCTTCCTCTCTCTCTCTACAAATATGCCATGACTACTAGCACTCACATCACCACCACTACTAAACGCCTTTATTTAATCCCATAACTCGTCGCTAACAAGTTCAGCTTTGACATCACCAAGAGTCAATGTGTCTCGACTATAAATCAAGTTATTAGAGAACCCCATATACCTATTCGGCAACAAACACAACAAGATCATAATCTTAGCTCTCTCACTATGATTAAGTCTACTTCATTAGCAAGTTATCAAATGTATTCAAATGCACCTTTGGGGAAGTCCCACCATACAATGTATATGTGAAAAACCTTCGAATCAAGATCAAATGATTTGTGAGGGACTTCTTCATGTATAACTGGCCAACCTTGTCCCAAATACCCTTAGTAATGGTCTTAAAGCTAATTTCGGAGATTATGTTTTCCCGCATAGCAAGTTGAATTATGGTGAATTTTCATTCTTTCATCTCATCCTTCTCAAACCAACGAAATATCTGCTAGCATCTAATGCATATCAAACATAATACAATGTACCCGATTCCACCTTAGAACTGTCTCAATCTTTTATTGCCATTTTTTAAAATCATTTTCACAGTTTCATTTCTCTATAGCTAAATGTGATCCAAATGCCGCGTACAATCCATATACGTATGGCGCTACATTACTACTACTATCTGTACCTTTGGTGGGATTAGTTGACTCATTCTCAGATTCTATTATTTCGGCAAACACTTTGTGGGCACTTAGATGCTTTGGTATCAAACGTAAGAGACCTTATAGATCTAATCAATAAATATTAAATCTATCTCAAAACATAGAAAATAGAAAAGTCAGCGAAAGCTCTACCCGATCGACACAAGTGGTGCAAAAGAATCAATCATACAATTTCTCAATCCAACACAACCTATATTCATAATAATAAAGAGGGAATAATAGCAAAATAGCAATGACTAAATGACACTGAGATTTATAGTTGTTCCACTAACATCGTGTTAATGTGCATCCACTTTGGGGGAGCATTTATTAACAGCAAAGAGAGTATGATTGATTTACACTGATTTTTCCTTGAGAATGATTTTGTAGAGGTAGAGATGAAAAAAATAGTAATGGTGGAGACCTTTAAAAAAAATAGAGCAAACTCTACTCACTTCGAGATGCCTCAATTATATTCTCAATTTCTCTTTTATAGTATAAGAGAATTCAACCGAAATCGACGAAAATGCCTTTGGTTACTTCACATCAAAATTGTCTCAAAAATCAAAATGTAATCAATCAATCGACTGACCAAGTTGGTCAGCCGTATGATATCTTCAAAGCCAAATTTTCATAGCAGTTAAACACTCGATTGTTTAGAACAAAGATTCGACTAACCTCTTCAATCAATGGATTGTTTTCCTTTGAACAATAAACTGAATTTAGCCAAAAGCTATTAGAAATTTTTTTCAAGCTTCCTGTTATCAAACGATCGATTTTGTGAGATCAATCAGTCGATTGTTCTACAATAGCAAAAAAATATTCAATTTGTTTGCAGACTCCTTATTCCTTCAAACCATGATAACTCTTCTATACAAGTTTTATATCGTGAACCATTAGAAAGCTACTCAATCTCTACACTACCAAAATCAACAATAATCACAATTTATCCCAAAACATAACACTTAGATCTCTACAGAAGAGTTGTTGATTAGTTGCAACATGCTAGTTCATGCTGCATATGATGGCTGTCAATATGAACACATAGTTGGACACTCGGTTTCAAGCTTAGGTATTTACTTGCATTAGCTATTATCTGATTGGTAACCTCATCATTAATTCGAGACCGTTCTTTTCTTTTTTTTTTCCTTTTTCCCCAATTCTTCATGTGACTTTTCATACGTTTCTTTGGCATATTTAGATCATGAAAACTTACATGATATAATCTCATTCGTAACCCCATTTCTGAACTTATTGTCCTTGGAAATTATCATTTTTCCCAAATTTTCCATTTGTGAGCTAACTCCTCCTCACTTACAAAACTTGCCAAAGTAAAAAAGTTCCACCATTAAAAAAGAAAATCTAGGGTTTCCTTTCAGCCATGGAGGAAAATCAATTCCCTCACCAAATTTCCTCTAAACTCTCTAATTTTTCCTCTTTAATCGACTCCTGAGGTTTCTCACATCAAAAAGCCATCGAGGGTTATCAACAAATGATGGGTTTAAATTGGTCCAATCTAAGCAACAAAGGAGGAGTGAGTCCAAGAAAGCTCAGGAGTTGCTACCAGCTCTCAATAAAGTCAATCTAAAAGGCAAAGATGGTCAGAAAACCACCATCCAACAAACAAAAAAGGGCAAGACGGTGGCACAACAAAAAAATAGTCATCTCACTGAACAAGGAGCAAGGCTGAAAAACATGGGCAGATATTGTTGCAGATCAGCCTCTAGAACCAATTGATGATGAATGCAATGTAGAGCATATAGCACCAACCAAGACCAATAACAAGAAGTATGGTCTGGTTAAAGAAGAGGTATGTAAAAAGAGCAACTGAATCATGGAATAATTCTTTTCTTGTTTATGTAGTGGGTACCAAACCATACTACTTGTATTTTAAATCATATATTCAAAGAATTTGAACTTTAATTGGTGAATTTAAAATTTTCACTAGAGAGAACTGGTTCTTTCTAGTGAAATTTAAAGAATCACAAGTTTGCACCTCAGTTTTGAACAATGAACCTTATTTCTACAATGGAAAACTCATCGTAATGAAAAGGTGGTCTGATTCGATAAAAATGGATAGAGATCTGCTAACTACAATGCTGACATGGGTAAGATTACCTTATGTTCATCTAAATCTATGGGATAGAGTGGCATTCAGTGTCATGGCGAGTATCATATAAAAACCCATTAAAATGAATGCAGCCACAACTATGAAGATGTAACGGTCCTGACTCGACCTTCGAAAATCGACACCCAAATACTTCACCTGAATTCGAATGCCGTAGATTCAAACAATGAGGAGCTGATAATAACATTAGATGATAAAACACAGTGGAAACAAAATGAATAATTTTATTGATACACAACATTTGATACAACAATGATACAAATGAAATGATCAACATATATCAAAGATAGATACAACAGAGGAAAACAAGGCGGAAGCAACAGCAGTGGAACACAACATCTCCAATGCCAAGCTCCAAAACTCCAAACTAGACGCTCGAACCACCATCATGCTGAACTTGAAATGCAATGCGATCGCCAAAACCCAAAGACTCCAAATATTGAAGTCTATCGAATCTACGCTTACTAGATGACTATCTGATAACCTGACTCTAGGCTGCTCGTGTGAAAAATTATGGGCACCCGAAGTTTAGAAAGGGAAAAATAAACTCCAAGTCAGTCATGGGATTAGTGTGAGCAAACAAAAACAGTTTTACTTGAACAAAAGAAAACAAATAAAATAAATCCGCTATGCTTTTTGGAAAATGAAACTACATAAGGCCTCCCGGCACACATACAATGCAATTGCACACTTGAGGAGATTTCTCCTTATGATAGTCAAACATGCTTGATGCGTAAAATCCTTTGATATTATTATTAGTGCATAGTGCAGAAAACCTTTCAAAAGTATAATATTAATCTTAGCCAACATACGTACCATTATAGTATGCTACTATAGCTACCATGTTAGATGGCAAGTTCTACAACTAAACTGTACAGGGCACGTATTGGGTGATTAGATTTTCAACAAATGGTCAGGCTAAGGAACTTCCTCACCGAATGGGTATGCCTCTGGAGGGATGCCCCGAGAACCTAACCGGCTCTCTGCCTACACAAGGCCAGGTTACCTCTGTAACTAGGTAAGTAACTGTCATGAGTATGCCATCCCCCGGTCATCACCGACCTTTATCCAAGCGCTCAACACCAACAAATTCCAACAACCACATAAGTTAAATATTGGGCTCCATACCATGATATCACTTTTTATCCAAAAGGAAATGCACATACCCTAAAGGGCGCGAACCTCTTAACCTTGTTTCATCCTTCCTTTTTCGACCATTTTCGGGGTGTGAGGTCCGACGAAGTCTCGTCCACAAAGCTACGCTTTTCATAAAAGTCATGCTTTGATCAACAAATGGTCAGCAACACTTAGCATGCCACATTACGAAGTTGGGAATGTATCACTAGATATCAACTACATAACCTCTAAACTCATACGTCTTAGAGAAGGGTGTTAAGCTAAGAGAATGAATTCTTCGCCACCAAACAGAAATGTATTTGATAGAAACCAGCTTTACATCTCAAAGTGTAATGTCAGGCATACAACCATAAAAGTCCATTCCGGGTTCGAACAAAACCGAAGACACTTCAAAAGAAGCCCTTGCAAATCCAGGTATTTCCAATCCCGATTGGACTCCCCATCACATATGGAGATCTTTATACTGGAGCAACTCAGTGTAGAGTCATTCGACAGATTATCCTATTGTTCTCAAAAACACCTGGTCTTCACCACCGTCTTCAAATGCTATCCATTTCATCGTATCACTATTCGAAATGGGTTATATGACATAAAGTCCTCTCCCGGCTAAACCGAATAATGAGCGCTTATTTCAAAAGCATATGGATATTGGGATCTTAGTTAAGTCACAACTTTTAGCCCAAAACCTTTCTTTTTGAATGGTTTAAACAAATTTCCACTTTTAACCTTTTTAAACAAAAGATCACCTTTTAAAATCCACTTCAATTTGAAACATGGTTCACCAAATCTTTAATAATGATTTATTCACAAATTTCAAAACTGTTTCCATTTTGATTCACCCGTACTTGAAAACCTTTCAACAAAACTGGAAATTATTTCTTTATATGAAATCTATTATCATTTGAAAACAAAGAGTTTTCGTTTTGGAAAAATCCAATCAAATATGCACAAGTTATAGCCTTTAAAAGTATAAACCAGAAAATCAGCGAACTGCCGTATCATCGGCAAGTTTTATTTGAATTAAATTCGAACTCCCAAAATAATTTATTTAAAATAGTTTTAAATCCATATATATATATATATTGTATAACTTACATAACCCTTTCAAACCATAAGTTCCAAGATAATTTCAAAATTTTAACAAGATATAGTATATACAAACTAAATTTTAATTTCAAAACTTCCTTTTCGAATGCTTTTCATATTCAACTCAATTTCACTTCCAAACCAATTGGATTCAAAATTCAACTTTTAAACAAAATAATATTTAAATTAAAAATATTGTGAGTCAATTGATTTCCCATGAAATCCATATTTGTGTGTGTGGTGCAGTCCAGGGGTTTTACACACAACAATAACATATCACAACCATCATCAACTCAAGCACAACAATATAGATATGCGGTATAATCTTATAACGCTTATCTTCATTCACAGATTCACAGATAAATATGTAAATTCATCACAGATAAATAAATCACATTTCATAACTCAATCATATCACAAAACATCACACATCAGGGATATCAAACAATTCAAAGCATTACATACAATCCAAACATCCATAAGTAAGATCAATTAATCGCCTGATTGATTTAAACCAGATTAATTACTTACCGGTTAATTAACATTAATTAATTACCAACCATTTATTATTATTTTAATTAATAAGAATTAATTAATCAATCCTTAATTATCCATCCCAAGTAATTATCCTTAATTACTTAAATTAATTAATTATACCCTAATTAACCACATTAATTAACCTCAAATAAATTAATTAACCCTTAATCAATTATAAATTAACTAATTAATTATCCTCAATTAATTTTTTTGAGTAATTATTCTTTAATCACTTGATTAATTAAACCTTAGTCATTCATTAATTAACCTTTAACCATAATTTAATTAACCTTTAACTAATCAATAAATTAACCTTTAACTAATCACGTTAATTAATTAACCACATTAATTAATTATTCTTTAAGTAATTAAGTAAGTAAACCTTTAATTAATCACCTTTATTAATTAATCACATTGGTTAATTCTCCTTTAATTAATCATCTTAATTAATGCCGTTAAGTAATTACCCTTTAATTACTTATATTAATTAACCCTTAATTAACCATATTAATTAATCACATTAATAAATTATCCTTTAATTACTTTCATTAAATAATAAATCATTAATAACTTAAGATCTTAATTAACTCCTTAATCATAATATTATTAAAAATAACTTAACAATTAGTTGGAGATAAAGGATATATATATACATATATGTATATACCAAAACACTTTAAACTTAATTGATTAATTAAAATAATTTATTTTAAATCCTTTAACTAATTTCAAACTAAAATAAAACATTTATTATTTTAAAGGAATTAATAAAGAAAGTGTTTGAACTTAATTTAATTTAAATTTGAAAAATTTGTTATCACCCAGACTCGAGACTTACTCGAGTCCCTACCCGAGCACAAACCAGTTTTCCCCAAGTATGTCCACGAGTCACTTCCTTTTTTTAGAAAAAAACTTTGTTATATTTTTAAAACTTAAAAATCTGTTCAAAACCCATTCGAATCACCCGATACAAAACTAGAATTATACCCTGATTTCCTCGAGACTCCCTTCGAGACAAATTTCATCTTCTTCAACGAAATAATCTAACACCCAAATGCATTCGTATACGTGCACAGATGATCGGAGCTTCTCCCATCATCGCCGCTACCTCACCTAAGTCATCGATAACCACCTTGACTCAGGCAAACACCCAAAACTATTGTGGTCAACCAGAATCAAAATCGAACATAACAGCATCGCCTGGAACCAAGCCATGATCATCGAAAACACCTAAACGACAATGATCCCGACCACCATCAACCTCGCCATCGCATCCAAAGCTACGCCACCATCCCACACATCGATTCCCCCCGGTGCGATCCTCCATGAAAGACCACGACTCACCAATCATTGCCGATCAATGGGAAATGATGAAAATGTATTTCCCATCCATCTCGAGATATCTCATCATATACAGGTTTAGAAATCATGAAATCTTTATCTAAATTCATTATTTTCAAACACAAATTAGTTTACATGATCAAAAGATGGAATTAAGATTATTGATTTCTGACTTGAATTAGTTCATCCCTGCTACTTTCTTTTTCCAATTATAAATACTTTTAAATTCTACTTGAAAATATTTCTAAAGCCAATATCTTTTTATTACAAACATCTCTTGTTTATATCTCAAACCCTATAGAAGATTAAGGAGAGAGAGAGATTGAACTTTTTTCATGTTTTAAAACCTGTAACTTGAGCAGAGCATTAACATACATATACATAAGTATGCACATGCATATATATACATATATTTACAGGAATACTCACACAATCATACATTCTTCAAATACAAATCCAAACACCAAAAGATATAACAGGGTCAAGTGGTTTGCTCACCTGGAATTGAAGAACAGAGCCTAGAAAATGCAAATTTGAAATTTTGAACTTTGATCTAGAATTTTTGATCTTCTAGTTGATTGTTTACTGAGATGATTTGAATTTGTTTTTAACTTGAAACTGGACTTGCTTTGCTTTGATATTGAATTGGTTGCTTCAAGATTTTGAACTAGAACTTCCAGGTTTTGAAAAATCAAAATAACCTTTGTTTTAATTGTTTTAGGTTTGATACTTTATTGAATTTGTACTTGTTTAGCTGCTTTGAATTTGATTGCTTGAGTTTTAGGTTGAACTGAATTCACTAGCTCGGGTTGAAGTTGTTTCTAATTTGTAGACTTAAAACAAGTTGTATTTGATTTTCTTTTTCTTTGCTTTTATTTTGTTTTGGTTTTATAGACTTGATCTTAAAATGTGAAGATGAAAGAAAATGACGGATAGGAGAGTAGAGAGAATTTATAACCTGTTTTTCTTTCTTTTATTTATTATTTAACATTAAAGGAAATTTGTGACACTTGACTTTACATAATTTAAAATCTTAACACTTGTTTAAACTATATGTTAAAATTTTAACACTTGTTAATCATCATGTTAATGTACTTACACTTGTATTTTTTTTCATGAGAATATGTTTTAAGTATATATTCATATTATTATCTTTTGTTTATATATATACATATGTTTTAAATAAAATTTTATATCTTTATTAATACATTTCCTTATTCTTATTATTTTTAAAAATGAAAATAAAATCCAAAAATATGACACTTGTTAATTTCAAGTAATACTATGCTAACATATGTCATATGCATGATATTCTTATTTTACACTTGTTAAAAATAAATATTTTTATGTTTTAAACCCTTACTTTATTTTAATTTATGAATCATATTTTATGTTTTTTTTATATATATAATTTCTATTATTTAATTAATGCATTTTCTTTTACATAACCTTAAGAAAAATGAATTTTAAAACAAATTATACATAAATAAATAAACACACATATTATATATATAAGTTTCTTAAAACATAGATTTTAACTTTAAACAACTTTTGAAAATTATTTGTATCGAATTCAAAATATAATTTTCAAAATATATATTACATATGTATATTATAATTAGAAAACAAATTTTATACATTTGTAAAGTTTTTAAATCCAATTTTATTTTCAATATATTTAATTTTGAATTTTAAATCCAAAATCCAATTTATAATCAATTTATATACATATATGTATAAATAAACAAAAGATATCTTATTTAATTTCGAAAATATCAAATTAATTCATAATTTAATTCAAAAAATTATTTTAATTTCCAATTTAAATTTGACTCAAAAACCGAGAGCATTACAGATTCTCCCTTTAAGAAAATTACGTCCCCGAAATTCGCTAGATAGGGAGACAACAAAGAATAGATGAACACACACAAAGATAGAGAATAACCTCACTAGATCAAGTTGAAATATCAATTCTACATTTGGCTTACCAATTAGAATATCATCAACAAATATGTGAACGAATTTATTCAACATTTCACGAATATGCTTGGGTCATCAGGTCTATGAAATATGCAGGGGCATTGGTTAGTCCGAAGGATAACTAACCTTTCGTAGAATGTATATGGACCCCAAATGGATACAATTTAATTCAGCTTCATATTTTTTTAATCAATTATTTCAAATAAAATTTCAAATTTATTAAAGTAAAAAACGAGAAACTAATAGAAAACTGATGACGGGAATACGAGATAGATACTTATCTATAACGTAAACAAAGATTCGCAGCGCCATCACCACTCCAAAGCTTCTTCTTGTAGCTGCTAGTAAGCCAACAAAGAATTGATATTGGATGATGATCGAAGGAGATTGGTAGGAAAAAGTTGTTTCCTTGTTGTTACAGGGCATCGACCGTTTGTAGTGGTACTCCCCTATCCCCTACCTCATCCTCTTCTTGCGCTCATTCTCACTATCAGTGAATAGTAAGAGAATTTACTAAGGCATATGGACAAGATATCTCAGGGATACTTATTCTAGGGCATTTATATCCCTATCTCTAATTAGTCACCTAATGTGTTATACTCCTGAGCTAAAGTTCTAACTCAACCTTCAGCTCTGATACCACTGTAACGGTTCTGATTCGACCTTCGAAATTCGATACCCAAATACTTCACCCGAATTCGAATGCCGTGGATTCAAACGTTAAGTCCGGTTCGTGGAGCTTATAACAACATTAGATGACACAACACAGCGAAAAAAAAATGAATAATTTTATTGATACACAACATTTGATAAAACAATGATACAAATGAAATGATCAACATATAACAGAGGTAGATACAACAGCGGAAAACATGGCAACAACAACAGCAGCGGAACACAACATCTCCAATGCCAAGCTCCAAAACTCCAAACCAGAAGCTCGAACCACCATCATGCTGAACTTGAAACAATGCGATCGCCAAAACCCAAAGACTCCAAAGATTGAATGCTATCGAATCTATGCCTACTAGCTGACTATCTGATAACTTGACTCTAGGCTGCCCGTGTGGAAAATTGTGGGCACCCAGAGTTTAGAAAGGGAACAATAAACTCCAGATCAGTCCTGGGACTAGTGTGAGCAAACAAAAAAGTTTTATTTGAACAAAAGAAAACGAAGAAAAGAAATCCACTATGCTTTTTTGAAAATGAAACTACCATAAGGCCTTCCAGCACACACACAATGCAATCGCACACTTGGGGGAGATTTCTCCTTATGATAGACAAACATGCTTGATACGTAAAATCCTTTGATATTATTATTAGTGCGTAGTGCAGAAAACCTTTCGAAAGTATAATATTAATCTTAGCCAGCATATGTACCATTATACTATGCCTACTACAGCTACCATGTTAGATGGCAAGTTCTACAACTTAAACCGTACAGGGCGAGTATTGGGTGATTGGATTTCCAACAAATGGTCAGGCTAAGGAACTTCCTCACCAAATGGGTACGCCTCTGTAGGGACTCCCCGAGAACCTAACCGGCTATTTGCGAACACAAGGCCGGGTTACCTCTTTAACTAAGTAACAAACTGTCATGGTATGCCATCCCCCGGTCGCCACCGACCTTTATCCAAGCGCTCAACACCAACAAATTCCAACAACCACATAAGTTAAATATTTGGGCTCCATACCATGATATCGCTTTTTATCCAAATGGAAATGCACATACCTTAAAGGGCATGACCCTCATAACCTGACTGCATCCTTCCTGTTTCGACCATTTCCGGGGTGTGAGGTTCGACGAAGTCTCGTCCATAAAGCTACGCTTTTCACAAAAGCCATGATTTGATAAACAAATGATCAGCAACACTTAGCATGCCACATTACCAGGTTGGGAATGTATCACTAGTAAATATCAACTACATAACCTCTGTGCTCATACGTCTCAGAGAAGGGTGTTAAGCTAAGAGAATAAATTCTTCGCCACCAAACAGAAATGTATTTGATAGAAATCAGCTTTACATCTCAAAGTGTAATGTCAGAAATACAACCATATAAGTCCATTCCGGGTTCGAATGGTACCGAAGGCACTTCAAAAGAAGCCCTTGCAAATCCAGGTATTCATAATCCCGATCGGACTCCCCATCACATATGGAGATCTCTATACCGGAGCAACTCGGTGCAAAGTCATTCGACAGGTTATCCTATCGTTCTCGAAAACACCCGGTGTTCACCACTGTCTTCAAATCCTATCCATTTCGTTGTATCATTATTCGTAATGGGTCATATGACATAAAGTCCTCTCCCGGCTAAACCGAATAATGAGCTCATATTTCAAAAGCATATGGATACTGAGATCTTAGTTAAGTCATAACTTTTAGCCCAAAAACTTTCTTTTTGAATGGTTTAAACAAATTTTCACTTTTAACCTTTTTAAACAAAAGATTCACCTTTTAAAATCCACTTCAATTTGAAACAAGGTTCACCAAATCTTTAACAAAGATTTATTCACAAATTTCAAAATTATTTCTATTTTGATTCACCCATACTTGAAAACCTTTCAACAAAATTGGGAATTCTTTATTTATATGAAAGCTATTATCATTTGAAAACAAAGAGTTTTCATTTGAGAAAAATCCGATCAAATATGCACAAGTTATAGCCTTTAAAAGTATAAACCAGAAAATCGGCGAACTACTGTATCATCGGCAAGTTATATTTGAATTAAATTCAAACTCCCAAAATAATTTATTTAAAATAGTTTTAAATCCTTATATATATTATATAACTTATATAACCCTTTCAAACCATAAGTTCCAAAATAATTTCAAAACGTTAACAAGATATAGTATATTCAAACTAAATTTTAATTTCAAAACTTCCTTTTCAAAAGCTTTTCATATTCAACTCAATTTCATTTCCAAACCAATTGGATTCAAAATTCAACTTTTAACCAAAATAATATTTAGATTCAAAATATCCGTGACATAACTAATTTCCCGTGAAATCCATATTTGTGTGTGTGGTGTATTCCAGGGGTTTTACACATAACAATAACATATCACAACCATCATCAATTCAAGCACAACAATATCGATAAGAGGTATAATCTTATAATGCTTATCTTCATTCATAGATTCACAAATAAATATGTAAATTCATCACAGATAAATAAAGCACAGTTCATAGCTCAATCATATCATAGAACATCACACATCAGGGATATCAAACAATTCAAGCATTCCATAAAATCCAAATATCCATAAGTAAGATCAATTAATCACCTGATTAATTTAAACCAGATTAATTACTTATGAATAAATTACTAATCCTGGTTGATTAACATTAATTAATTAGCAACCATTTATTATTATTTTAATTAATAAGAATTAATTAATCAATCCTTAATTATCCATCCTAAGTAATTATCGTTAATTACTTAGATTAATTAATTATCCCTTAATTAACCACATTAATTAACCTCAAATAAGTTAATTAACCCTTAATCAATTATCAATTAATTAATTAATTAATTAATCATCCTCAATTAATTTTATTAAGTAATTATTATTTATCACTTGATTAATTAAACCTTAATCATTAATTAATTAACCTTTAACCATAATTTAATTAACCTTTAACTAATCAATGAATGAACCTTTAACTAATCACATTAATTAATTAACCACGTTAATTAATTATTCTTTAAGTAATTAAGTATGTAAACCTTTAGTTAATCACATTTATTAATTAATCACATTGGTTAATTCTCCTTTAATTAATCATCTTAATTAATACCATTAAGTAATTAACCTTTAATTACTTATATTAATTAACCCTTAATTAACCATATTAATTAATCACAATAATAAATAATCCTTTAATTACTTTCATTAAATAAATCATTAATAACTTATGATCTTAATTAACTCCTTAATCACAATATTATTAAAAATAACTTAAGAATTAGTTTGAGATAAAGGATATATATACATACATATATATATATATATATATATATATGTAACGACCCTCCTTTTTGGACAGTTTAAACCGACGATCAAATCCACATGTCAATTCCAAACCATTCAAAAGGGCAGATGGTTATTGGGGTAAATAAGAAAAGAAAAGGAAGAAAAATAAAGGAAATGAAACAACATAGAATCTCGCAGCGGAACGATAAAATAAAATAGTCAAATAAACAGTTCATGAAGCTGTCTACTATACTTTGACAATTATTTATACAACATTTATCAGAGTTATACATATACAACATAACAATTAAAATAATGTAGCAGATAGCATGATACAAGGGTAATAATAGTAATAGTATACCAAATCTTCGTCTTTGTCCTCCAGAATAGATCTTCAAAAATCTGAAAAACTCAGGTCTGACCCGAGCGTAATGAAAAGACAAAACACTCGAGTCAGGACTAAAATATCCTTATGAAAGTTAAATCAATCGTAAATAAATATGAGTGTAACGGCGTCAGAGATGTTTACGGGGTTTGACATCTCATATCCAGTGTCAACGTGCGTGCAATAAATTAAGAGGTGTTACGGGATTTTCCATCTCTTAAGGATCCGTTAAACTATCTACTATGTAGTAATGTACGCTAAGTAGATAATGTCTATCAGTAATATAAAGTATCAAAATAGCGTTAAGGCGTTACCATAATCCCCCTTAACACATTTTATATTCCCAAAAGCATATACAAGACCGTAGTTTCCCCAAAACCGGAAGTCACCAGAGGGCAATCCATATACTCAAGGTACAAATCAAAAACGTAGTGGTCGCGAATAGGATAATCAGTATGACAAGGTACGTGAGGCGATACCAACTAGGATACTAGTAGTTGCGTGATCCGGACTGATGTTGAGCATAGCCAGCAGCTACCCTAACACCGCGAAACAACACTCCCAAATCAAGGGGTGCACCCAAATCGAATCACAAATGTAATAGATATGGTATCGAAGAAGTGTGTCCACTAGAGGTGGCGAACCTCAATGGCCTGGCGCGGCTCCTGTTTTAGTCATGTCAGGGGTCATCCAATAATCGTTCTCTTTCTTCAGTCAACGCGTTCACCAAACCATCCACTTCATTCTGGATCAACACTCCGCGTATAATAGTTATTAAAGTGGTTTTCGGTATCGACAGAGAGTATGTCCATATCCGATCCCGGTCTCTTTAATAACTACGTATTATTACACCGTTGGCTCTTTTACATTTCAAATCGATTCATAATTGATATCAAAATATCATATTCGCTTCAAAAATCAAATCCATTTCAAAAATCATCGTATCTATTCAAATGTAAGATTCCGTTTCAAAAATCATTTTCGCATCAATATCTCATTTCGATTTCAAAATCATTTCGAATTTCAATTTAGGTTGCAACTTCATTTAACTCAATTCGTATTTAAATTCAAGATTTAAATATAAACAATCCACTTTATTGACCGGCTTAGAATTTTAGAAAATAGTTTTAATTAGTTAAAAGTAGTTTTAAATAATTAAAATAGTTAAAATACTTAAAATCTTAAAATGGATTTGAAATAGATAAATTTAGTTTAAAATAATTTAAATTGGGTTAAGTAGATTTAAAATAGATTAAAACAGTTTAAGTATTCAAAATGGTTTATATAACCGAGTAATTTTGAAAACAAAATAAAAATAGCTTCAAAACCAATCCATTTCAATTATAACTACCCAATTCAAATCAATTTCAATTTCCATTCTACCGATTCAATTTCGATTTCGATTCAAATCAATGTCAACTTTTACTTCAAATTAATTCAATTTTTTCATTCACCTTTAATTTATTCAATTTCAATTTATATCGATTTGGAGCTTGATTTTCAAAATATCCATTTATAATACTTAACAAATTTTCCTTCAATATTCAAGTTTTAAATCCAAATTTCAAATATGATTCAATTTCAAGCTCAATTTCAAAATATCTTTTTTTATCGATTTTACTTGGCAATACTCGAAGCTCGAAATAATGTTCAATCTTTAAAACAAATAAATTTTAGAAATTCAATCATATCCCAATTTTAATTCCAAAGTCTCAACTTAAATTATTTAACAATTTCTTTTAACCAAATTTTATTTCAACGTTCCAAACTAAATTTTCGATAAATTCGATTTCTATAAATTGATTTCTATTTATAACTTTTAAATCCAAACATTTAAATAAATTTCAAATCAACGATTTTTAAAAATTATTAATTTAGCCAATCCGGTGCCCGTATATAATTTTCTATCCTATGGCCAAGTAATTATTTATTTCAATTAAATGTCAGGGATGAATATATATCACTTAAATCAATCATAGTGTCATATGTATGCATAACAGTATATATATAAGCAAATAAACATCCAAACATTTAAATATCAACCAATAACATCCATCAAAATACATCATCCAATAGATAATACAATTCATGGCAGTTTCATAGTTATCAATGTCAGGTAATTTAATCGCAATTCAATTTTAATTTCAATTTAACTGTAAGTTTAATTTTTCAACGGTTAATTCAAATGACAAGCTATATGACAATTAAATTTTTGTCAAACAACGACAAATAAAATCATATCACTTCATAATGTCAAAATTTGACTAGCATAAAGATATTTAGTACGTTGTGAGCGTTATAAAACACTCACCTTGATTTTTCGATCTTAAATCAAATCGAAAGACGTTCGATTTAATCCAAAATTTTCTCTAGCTCCAAACGATTCCAATCCATCTCCATAGTGTAGTGCTCGTACATACGATTCCAACGCAAAAAGTTTTGTGCGTTTTTGACCTCGTATGAAAAAGTTATGTTATTTTAAAGTTTGTACAATTTATAATATAAATAAATTTACAAAATTATTTCCAAAATTTAAACCTAATGCATCTGAACCATTCGATCCCTTCACCCCCAATCCCGGCCGTAGAACGCAACTCATCTCCCTCTACAGGTTGACGCGCGCAACTAAACCCATCACCACGATGCTAGGGCTTAGAACCGCTCCCCCTATGTAGACTAAAATCCCATCACTCCACCGCCATTCGAACGGCCATCGCCAGAGCTACCTCCAGCCTCCGACCGCACCCCCATAGCACCACCAATGCCTCGCATTTCGCGCGCGACCCGCCGCCATACACGGCCCAAAAACTCCCCCTACACTGCGCCATAATCCATCTCAACCGTACGGATTCGAAGCTCTCGATATTAGCTACAACTTTTTAGTTGAAGACTTTTGGTAATTGCTTATAGATTGGGAGAGATTAAGGGAAAAAGGAGATGAAATTTCGGTCGTGGGTTCAGTTAATGGCGGCCACGAAAATAAATAGGGTTTCCTTTTTTTTTGAATAAAGGGCTATTTATAGGAAACGACGAATACTATTCATCCGGCTTTTCCAAACTCCGAATTACGCGCGGTGACTGACGTTCCTAGGGTTTATCCCACGTTTCGGACCCAATGGAATAGGTTTCGAAAGCTAATTCGATCGTATGCGCGAGTTATGGCAATAAACGATCGATTTTAAATTAAACCGATTAAACGATTTTCTAGGCGTTTTGGCTTACCCCGGACAAACGATAAATCCAATTGACACGAAATTTGAAATCTTACAATAATATCACATTACGGATCCGATGAAACTAGTTTCGTCGAAATCCGAGACCGTTTGAAAAATGACTATTTTAACTCGCTAAATTAATATTAAAACAATTTCAATGCGTTTCGAGCTGCCACGGTCAAACGACAACTCCGATTTCTACGAAAATTGAAATCCGATAATAACTAACTATTACGGATCTAATGAAATTAGTTTCGTCCAATTCTGAGACTGTTCAAAATTTGGCTATTTTCCAATCGATAATTAAATATTAAAATATTCAATTTTCACAAATTTACTTTTAGTTCGATTTTAAAAGTTCTACAACATCATTCTAACTTTAATATGATAAAATAAAAATTTACAAATCATTTTTAATCATATTAAACTCGTTATCCAATTATCCAGTAAATTCCAATTATAAAATCTTATTAACACTATTATAATCCCAATATAACTTACATTCGCTTTGGAAACCAATTTGAATCATATTAAATCAAATTTCAATTATTCACACTATTTTCATATATTAAATTTCAATATCAAATTAATCATATCAAATTCGGAATTTAATTATTCAAACGTTTATAATATTAAATTTAAACAAATTTGATTATTCTTAAATCACTATCCTTTGAAATATTCAAAATGAACTTAAAAATTTTAACTTTTGAAATGAATTAAAATTATAGAACAACCATTTCCATTATACGGTTATTCAATTCCCATTATTTATTTATTCAATAAATTCCAAATATTAAATTTAAACAATTTCGCTTATATCCAATAATTCATTATCTCTTGAAATATTGAAATTGAACTTATAAGATTCAACCTTTAAAACAATTCACAATTTAGAACACTATTTTCATTTTATAGTTATTCAATTATTCAATAAGTTTTAAATATTTAATTTAAACAATTTACCTGTTCAATATTCAATATTTGATTTTAAATAGATTTTACTTATCCATCAATTTCTCTATTATACCCAATGAATTTAACATTTATTATCCTATTCAACTATTGATTGCAAAGGCATTCACTAGGTAGCATTCGTTTTTCATTACTCGGATAATTATTGTTGCAATTCATTCCAGTTATTATTATTTCAAACGAATTACAAAAAATTTCTAACACTAAAACACGAAATCTTATTAAATTAGCTATTTTAATTATCGGAAATTTACGGGTAGTTACACTCTCCCCCACTCAAAACTTTTCGTCCCCGAAAAGGAAAAAGAAGGGAAAAGGAACTAAGTATAGAATTCAACCTTAGGTATATTTATCTCAAAGTTACCAACTTATAAACAATGAAATTCCATTTATAAAGTCTTTACTACACTTTCACTAAGTTATTCCAAACGGCTTTCTAACTTTAAAACTTAGTTATCAAAACAAGTTATAAAAATTTTAAAACTTGAAAAATTTTCTAACACCCGGATTTACGGAAAATTTCGGCAGAGTCTCCTTTGCGCTGCTCGATCGGTACAGCTACAAAACGCCTCTACGGGCCCCAAACCAACAAAAGAAAATCAAAAGTCAAGTGGCTCATCCAAAAATCACCAAATCCAATGACAAAATAAACATGTACCTTATATTTTATTAGCGAGCATATACGACTAATATAGCGCGAAAGCGAGCTCCAAATGCGAAGCAAGCGCAATCCACACCTACTAAACACTCAACAAACCATGAGAATCATGCATATATGAAAATAGTATCAATATATATCATATAGCAACATACAACTACATGTGCCAACATAGCAAATGCAACAAAACAACAAATGCAACCATCAATCATCTATCATCCAACAAATCCATAACCAATCAATATAAATTCACTTCTCATTAATATTTATTGACTTGGATTTCAATTTTTTTAATCATAGTTGATTCATTAACGTTGGATTTTACTAACATTCATTCTCAATTCAATTAGTTAACATTCACTAATTTATATTTACATTAGTTCACTTCCAATTTGAATCAAATTAAATTCTATTTAAATTCATTTAACTTCCAATTTGATTTCAATGATTTATAGTTTTCAATTTCATTAATCAGTTAATGAATTATATGCAATCAACTAACAATCATATAACGACCAAATCATACCCAACGTAACCAAATTTTTAATTTTACATTCAATTTGGTTTATCTCTTTTATATATATATATCATGTTATATAATTTTAAAAGAATCATTTTATATTTGGCATCTTAAATTTCCAATATTAACTTTAATTAAGTCCGTAAGCCGTACATATATCATCCATGAGCAATATCCATCTAATCGCTTATTCGATCACACAATTTCACTTCCAAACTAGTATCGTTCACACGACTCTGTAGTGCGGACTCGGATTTGGTTCCTTGATTGGAAACTGTTACTCTCCTTGCATAGCCATATACTATGATAGAGAATTCCATAATCAGATTAAAAATCCATATCTAGGGTTCGCCGTCGAAAATCGAGTGAAAAATCCTAACTTGGATCGATATAAATCATCTCGAAATTTTGTGCTCGAATTTGGATCAAATCGCTATGCAAATAAAATAATATACGTACTATCTCACGTATTACCTTCCAATGGATTTCTATCCAATTTATCTATACTAAATTATTTTATTGACTTCTATTTTTTTTTCCACTTAATTACTCATAATTTATTATTCAGTTAGTATATTCATTTCTTTACATAACATATTTTTTTTAACATTATCTTTTCTTAAACATCATAGCAAAGAATTTGCTTACTCAAGTTCATTTTAAACATTCTATATAATTTAATTAAACTCAATTTCTTTTCCCAATTGATTCTTAGCTATAAGAAATTCCTTTGTTTACATTTATTGCATTTTCATAATTTCAGTTAATAACGAATTCATTTGTGGAACATTTTATTAACCGGCACTTTAGTTTATTTATCAACCTATAAAAGTCTAACCTCTCATAAATGACTTTTCTTAGTTTACAGCTATCTTAAAGGTTACAAATTCAATTTTTTTTCCAATCCCTTTTCAATTTATATTTATTTTCTCTAACAAATTTACAAAGATATAATACGATTCATTTAATTACTTGTTCCATTTATCCATTCATCATTTCATGTTATATTTAAGTATATAACATTTTTATCACAACCAAATTTTCATTTATGTACATTTTAATTCCTTTTTAGTTTTCCTTACTTGTATACTTCAATTATTTTCAGGTTCTGTTTATTTGTACAATATCTCATTACATATCCAAAACATTATTTCAACTTCTTAATATTTGGTAAGTCATATTATATGTTATTAGAATGCAAATTCGGTATTATACAAATTTATAGAATTTCATTTTTCTTGATTAGAATGTACACAAATTTGATTTATTTAAATCCTCTTTACCTTTCAACTTTAAGGTTTTCCCAAACAATAGCTTAGATATCCAAATCCTCTTATTTTATAAATTTTGGTTATTCACATTTCAAAAAAAAATTGAAAATTATTAATTAACAGAACTTAGAATTTTAAATGCCCGGTTCTTATCAAATCGTTTGAAATAAACATATACACTTATATCTTTAATATATCAAATCATACCTTTGGAGTTTAAACCAAAACTCATTTACCCAAAATAATTTCGAAGAAAACAAAGCTTCTAGAAGTCTCCCCCACTTTGAAACTCGAAAATGAACGTCGATGATGCTGCGCAGTCATCACCGAAATTATTTTCCAACGACAGAAGAGAGGAGCACTGAATTCATTCCTTCTTAAAATCCTTTCAAAATAGTTCTCATAAATATTTTCCAACTAATATTACAATATATTTTCTTCAAAGCTTTGAAAACCATTTTTCAAAATCTCCGGGTCTTAAATTCAATATTTTCCAATTTAAATCTATTTTAATTCATAAGTCACCTTTATAAAATCCACAAGTGTTTTATCATTGTTCATTTTGTAGTTCATCTTATTTATTAAATTACAATATCCAATTTATGATAATAACTAATATTTTAATTCCTAACAACCAGGTAAGCTAGATAAGTCACAATAAATTTTGAAAATAAATTCTTTATACACAAAATATAATTAGGGCAAAATTATTTCATTTACCCAATTTCAAAACAATACTATGTCAAATTGTTCTATTCGAGTGTTTAGAGATCCCTATCAATGACGTTAATTACTCGTATTGACCAGAATCCATAAGCCACTCAACAAATCAACCAACACAATATAAAAAATTTTATATCACTAACAAATACGCTCTCTCATATACACTCAACTCATTCATATAGTTTACCTCTATTTCCATGAGTTATTCCCCACTAGAGCCAAGGTTTATCGCTAAACCAAAGCTCTGATACCAACTGCAATGACCCGCCTTTTTGGACAGTTTAAACCGACGATCAAATCCACATGTCGATTCCAAACCATTCAAAAGGGCATATGGTTATTGGGGTAAATAAGAAAAGAAAAGGAAGAGAAATAAAGGAAATGAAACAACACAGAATCTCGCAGCGGAACGATAAAATAAAATAGTCAAATAAACAGTTCATGAAGCTGTCTACTATACTTTGACAATTATTTATACAACATTTATCAGAGTTATACATATACAACAGAACAATTAAAATAATGCCGCAGATAGCATGATACAAGGGTAATAATAGTAATAGTATACCAAATCTTCGTCTTTTTCCTCCAGAATAGATCTTCAAAAATCTGAAAAACTCAGGTCTGACCCGAGCGTAATGAAAAGACAAAACACTCGAGTCAGGACTAAAATATCCTTATGAAAGTTAAATCAATCGTAAATAAATATGAGCGTAACGGCGTCAGAGATGTTTACGGGGTTTGACATCTCATATCCAGTGTCAACGTGCGTGCAATAACTTAAGAGGTGTTACGGGATTTTCCATCTCTTAAGGATCCGTTAAACTATCTATTATGTAGTAATGTACGCTAAGTAGATAATGTCTATCAGTAATATAAAGTATCAAAATAGCGTTAAGGCGTTACCATAATCCCCCTTAACACATTTTATATTCCCAAAAGCATATACAAGACCGTAGTTTCCCCAAAACCGAAAGTCACCAGAGGGCAATCCATATACTCAAGGTACAAATCAAAAACGTAGTGGTCGCGAATAGGATAATCAGTATGACAAGGTACGTGAGGCGATACCAACTAGGATACTAGTAGTTGCGTGATCCGGACTGATGTTGAGCATAGCTAGCAGCTACCCCAACACCGCGAAACAACACTCCCAAATCAAGAGGTGCACCCAAATCGAATCACAAATGTAATAGATATGGTATCGAAGAAGTGTGTCCGCTAGAGGTGGCGAACCTCAATGGCCCGGCGCGGCTCCTGTTTTAGTCATGTCAGGGGTCATCCAATAATCGTTCTCTTTCTTCAGTCAACGCGTTCACCAAACCATCCACTTCATTCTGGATCAACACTCCGCGTATAATAGTTATTAAAGAGGTTTTCGGTATCGACAGAGAGTATGTCCATATCCGATCCCGGTCTCTTTAATAACTACGTATTATTACACCGTTGGCTCTTTTACATTTCAAATCGATTCATAATTGATATCAAAATATCATATTCGCTTCAAAAATCAAATCCATTTCAAAAATCATCGTATCTATTCAAATGTAAGATTCCGTTTCAAAAATCTTTTTCGCATCAATATCTCATTTCGATTTCAAAATCATTTCGATTTCAAAATCATTTCGAATTTCAATTTAGGTTGCAACTTCATTTAACTCAATTCGTATTTAAATTCAAGATTTAAATATAAACAATCCACTTTATTGACCGGCTTAGAATTTTAGAAAATAGTTTTAATTAGTTAAAAGTAGTTTTAAATAATTAAAATAGTTAAAATACTTAAAATCTTAAAATGGATTTGAAATAGATAAATTTAGTTTAAAATAATTTAAATTGGGTTAAGTAGATTTAAAATAGATTAAAACAGTTTAAGTATTCAAAATGGTTTATATAACCGAGTAATTTTGAAAACAAAATAAAAACAGCTTCAAAACCAATCCATTTCAATTATAACTACCCAATTCAAATCAATTTCAATTTCCATTCTACCGATTCAATTTCGATTTCGATTCAAATCAATGTCAACTTTTACTTCAAATTAATTCAATTTTTTTCATTCACCTTTAATTTATTCAATTTCAGTTTATATCGATTTGGAGCTTGATTTTCAAAATATCCATTTATAACACTTAACAAATTTTCCTTCAATATTCAAGTTTTAAATCCAAATTTCAAATATGATTCAATTTCAAGCTCAATTTCAAAATATCTTTTTTTATCGATTTTACTTGGTACTACTGGAAGCTCGAAATAATGTTCAATCTTTAAAACAAATAAATTTTAGAAATTCAATCATATCCCAATTTTAATTCCAAAGTCTCAACTTAAATTATTTAACAATTTCTTTTAACCAAATTTTATTTCAACATTCCAAACTAAATTTTCGATAAATTCGATTTCTATAAATTGATTTCTATTTATAACTTTTAAATCCAAACATTTAAATAAATTTCAAATCAACGATTTTTAAAAATTATTATTTTAGCCAATCCGGTGTCCGTATATAATTTTCTATCCTATGGCCAAGTAATTATTTATTTCAATTAAATGTCAAGGATGAATATATATCACTTAAATCAATCATAGTGTCATATGTATGCATAACAGTATATATATAAGCAAATAAACATCCAAACATTTAAATATCAACCAATAACATCCATCAAAATATATCATCCAATAGACAATACAATTCATGGCAGTTTCATTGTTATCAATGTCAGGTAATTTAATCGCAATTCAATTTTAATTTCAATTTAACTGTCAATTTAATTTTTCAACGGTTAATTCAAATAACAAGCTATATGACAATTAAATTTTTATCAAACAACGACAAATAAAATCATAACACTTCATAATGTCAAAATTTGACTAGCATAAAGATATTTAGTACGTTGTGAGCGTTATAAAACACTCACCTTGATTTTTCGATCTTAAATCAAATCGAAAGACGTTCGATTTAATCCAAAAAATTTTCTAGCTCCAAACGATTCCAATCCATCTCCATAACGTAGTGCTCGTCCATACGATTCCAACGTAAAAAGTTTCATGCGTTTTCGACCTCGTATGAAAAAGTTATGCTATTTTAAAGCTTGTACAATTTATAATATAAATAAATTTACAAAATTATTTCCAAAATTTAAACCTAATGCATCTGAACCGTTCGATCCCTTCACCCCCAATCCCAGCCGTAGAATGCAACTCATCACCCTCTACAGGTTGACGCATGCAACTAAACCCATCACCACGATGCTAGGGCTTAGAACCGCTCCCCCTACGTAGACTAAAATCCCATCACTCCACCGCCATTCGAACGGCCATCGCCAGAGCTACCTCCAGCCTCCGACCGCACCCCCATAGCGCCACCAACACCTCGCATTTCGCGCGCGACCCGCCGCCATACACGGCCCAAAAACTCCCCCTACACTGCGCCATAATCCATCTCAACCGTACGGATTCGAAGCTCTCGATGTTAGCTACAACTTTTTAGTTGAAGACTTTTGGTAATTGCTTATAGATTGGGAGAGATTAAGGGAAAAAGGAGATGAAATTTCGGCCGTGGGTTCAGTTAATGGCGGCCACGAAAATGAATAGGGTTTCCTTTTTTTTTGAATAAAGGGCTATTTATAGGAAACGACGAATACTATTCATCCGGCTTTTCCAAACTCCGAATTACGCACGGTGACTGACGTTCCTAGGGTTTATCCTGTATTCCGGACCCAATGGAACAGGTTTCGAAAGCTAATTCGATCGTATGCGCGAGTTATGGCAATAAACGATCGATTTTAAATTAAACCGATTAAACGATTTTCTAGGCGTTTTGGCTTGCCCCGGACAAACGGTAAATCCAATTGACACGAAATTTGAAATCTTACAATAATATCACATTACGGATCCGATGAAACTGGTTTCGTCGAAATCCGAGACCGTTTGAAAAATGACTATTTTAACTCGTCAAATTAATATTAAAACAATTTCAATGCGTTTCGAGCTTCCACGGTCAACCGACAACTCCGATTTCTACGAAAATTGAAATCCGATAATAACTAACTATTACGGATCCAATGAAACTAGTTTCGTCCAATTCTGAGACTGTTCAAAATTTGGCTATTTTCCAATCGATAATTAAATATTAAAATATTCAGTTTTCACAAATTTACTTTTAATTCGATTTTAAAAGTTCTACAACATCATTCTAACTTTAATATGATAAAATAAAAATTTACAAATCATTTTTAATCATATTAAACTCGTTATCCAATTATCCAATAAATTCCAATTATAAAATCTTATTAACACTATTATAATCCCAATATAACTTACATTCGCTTTGAAAACCAATTTGAATCATATTAAATCAAATTTAAATTATTCACACTATTTTCATATATTAAATTTCAATATCAAATTAATCATATCAAATTCGGAATTTAATTATTCAAACGTTTATAATATTAAATTTAAACAAATTTGATTATTCTTAAATCACTATCCTTTGAAATATTCAAAATGAACTTAAAAATTTAACTTTTGAAATGAATTAAAATTATAGAACAACCATTTCCACTATACGGTTATTCAATTCCCATTATTTATTTATTCAATAAATTCCAAATATTAAATTTAAACAATTTCGCTTATAACCAATAATTCATTATCTCTTGAAATATTGAAATTGAACTTATAAGATTCAACCTTTAAAACAATTCACAATTTAGAACACTATTTTCATTTTACAGTTATTCAATTATTCAATAAGTTTTAAATATTTAATTTAAACAATTTACCTGTTCAATATTCAATATTTGATTTTAAATAGATTTTACTTATCCATCAATTTCTCTATTATACCCAATGAATTTAACATTTATTATCCTATTCAACTATTGATTGCAAAGGCATTCACTAAGTAGCATTCGTTTTTCATTACTCGGATAATTATTGTTGCAATTCATTCCAGTTATTATTATTTCAAACGAATTACAAAAATTTTCTAACACTAAAACACGAAATCTTATTAAATTAGCTATTTTAATTATCGGAAATTTACGGGTCGTTACAATATACATATAGATATATATATATATATACTTAAACACTTTAAACTTAATTGATTAATTAAAATAATTTATTTCAAATCATTTAACTAATTTCAAACTAAAATAAAACATTTATTATTTTGAAAGAATTAATAAAGAAAGTGTTTGAACTTAATTTAATTTAAATTTGAAAAATTTGTTATCACCCAGACTCGAGACTTACTCGAGTCCCTACCCGAGCACAAATCCATTTTCCAAAGCATGTCCCCGAGTCACCCCTTTTTTTAAGAAAAAACTTTGTTGTATTTTTAAAACTTAAAAATCTATTCAAAACCCATTCGAATCATCCGATACAAAATTCGAGTTGTACCATGATTTCCCCAAGCAACCCTTCGAGCCAAATTTCATCTTCTTCAACGAAATAATCCTACACCCGGATGCACATGTATACGTGCATAGATGATCGGAGCTTCTCTGATCATCGCGGCTACCTCACCCAAGTCATCGATGACCACCTTGACTCAGGAAAACACCCAAAACCCTTGAGGTCAACCAGAATCAAAATCGAACACAACAACATCGCCTTGAACCAAAACATGATCGTCGAAAACACCTCGCCGACAACGATCCTGACCACCATCAACGTCGCCATCGCACCCAAAGCTGCGCCACCATCCCACATGTCGATTCCCCCCGGTGCGATCCTCTCCGGTACTCTCTCGACGTCGCACGACCCTCGAGTTCAATGTCGGCCAAATGGGTTGCTAAACCCTAAATCAACATCACCCAGCCACTACGCCATTCTAAAAATCTAGCGATCATTTTTCTGATGATCTTCATCATGTCAACTTCCTCCAGGAACGACCACGACTCATCAATCATCGTCAATCAACGGGAAATGATGAAAATGCATTTCCCGTCCATCTCGAGATATCTCATCATATACAAATTTAAAAATCATGAAATCTTTATCTAAATTCATTATTTTCAAACACAAATTAGTTTACATGATCAATTCTGACTTGAATTAGTTCATCCATGCTATTTTCTTTTTCCAGTTAAAAATACTTCTAAATTATACTTGAAAATATTTTTAAAACTAATATCTTGTTATCACAAACATCTCTTGTTTATACTCAAACCCTATAGAAGATTAGGGAGAGAGAGAGATTGAATTTTTTTTATGTTTTAAAACCTGTAACTTGAACAGAGCATTAACATACATATACACAAGCATGAATAGGAATATATATACATATATTTGTAAGCATATTCACACAATCATACATACATCAAATACAAATCCAAACACCAAAAGATATAACAGGGTCAAGTGGTTTGCTCACTTGGAATTGAAGAACAGAGCCTGGAAAATGCAAATTTGAAAATTTGAACTTTGATCTGGAATTTTTGATCTGCTAGTTGATTGTTTACTGAGATGATCTGAATTTTTTTTAAATTGAAACCGGACTTCCTTTGCTTTGATGTTGAATTAGTTGCTTCAAATTTTGAACTTGAACTTCCAGCTTTTGAAAAATGGAAATAATCTTTGTTTTAATTATTTCAGGTTTGATACTATGTTGAATTTGTACTTGTTTAGCTGGTTTGAATTTGAACTTGATTGCTTGAGTTTTAGGGTTGAACTGAATTCATTAGCTCGGGTTGAAGTTGTTTCTGATTTGAAGACTTAAAACAAGTTGTATTTGATTTTCTTTTCTTTTATTTTGTTTTGGTTTTACAGACTTGATCTTAAAATGTGAAGATAAAAGAAAATGATAGACAGGAGAGTAGAGAGAATTTATAACCTGTTTTTCTTTCTTTTATTTATTATTTAAAATTAAAAGAAAATTTTGACACTTGTCTTTACATAATTTAAAATCCTAGCACTTGTTTAAACTATATGTTAAAATTTTAACACTTGTTAATCTTCATGTTAATATACTTACACTTGTATTTTTTTTCATGAGAATATGTTTTAAGTATATATTCATATTATTATCTTTTTTTGTTTATATATATATATATATATGTTTTAAATAAAATTTTATATCTTTATTAATAAATTTCCTTATGCTTATTATTTTTAAAAATGAAAATAAAACCTAAAACATGACACTTGTTAATTTCAAGTAATGCTATGCTAACATATGTCATATGCATGATATTCTTATTTTACACTTGTTAAAAATAAATATTTTTATGTTTTAAACCCTTCCTTTATTTTATTTATGAATCATGTTTTATGTTTTTTCATATATACAATTTCTATTATTTGATTAATGCATTCTCTTTTATATAATCTTAAGAAAAATGAATTTTAAAACAAATTACACATAAATAAATAAACACACATATTATATATATAAGTTTCTTAAAATATAGATCTTAACTTTAAACAACTTTTGAAAATTATTTATATCAAATTCAAAATATAAATTTCAAAATATATATTACATATGTATATTATAATTAGAAAACAAATTTTATAAATTTTATATAGTTTTTAATCCAATTTTATTTTCAACATATTTAACTTTGAATTTTAAATCTAAAATCCAAGTTATAATCAATTTATGTACAAATATGTATAAATAAACAAAATATATTTTATTTAATTGGGAAAATATCAAATTAATTCACAATTTAAATCAAAAATTTATTTTAGTTACCAATTTAAATTTGACTCAAAAACCAAGGGATCGTTATCGAAGACAAGATTGAATTATGCTTGCCTTCTTGTTGAAGTGTCTGCAAATGATGAACTTCATAATAAAATATATCTTTCTCTGTATAATGGGGAAAATTACTAAAAAATTAAATATTAATGGGTTCCACCAAAGTGTAGTGTATACAAATGATTCAGCTACAACAAGGAACAATGTAGTCCAAAACAAGCATACGTACCTAAAAGAAATAATTGAGAAAGTTAAGAAAAAGAAACTTTAAATTCTGATGCAAGAAAATCTTCAACACAAAAGTAGACTGTATCATTTGGTGAAGTTGATCGAATCAACCAAAAGGGTATCGATTTCGATCAAAGAAAGCAAGATATTGTGCTCTCTGATCAAGATGATCAGATCATAGCAGAGGAAGTTCATCAAAGTTTGAAAGAAAACATTTCCAAAGATAATTTACAAAGTAGCATAGAGGAGGTAGGTCAAAATATATTGGTCTTTTAATATGAGAACCTCCTAGTCTCAAATCCATGTTTAATTACAAACAATATTCCCGCAAATAGTAATAGTTTAGTCCATCAGCCATCCAAGAACCAAGAACTGGATAGAACCACATAAGCAAATCCCCCAAACAGGCTGCAATAGCTGAGTGTTGTGACTTAGCTATGCCATAGCACAGCTGATCATTTCGATATTTCTCTTATTAAAGTTCTAGAAACAGTGCATAATGAAGAAACTGAATCAAAGATGGTGGATGCTGCTGATTAGTTCGATATCTCAGAGTTGTACATTCCAAAACCAAAGGCAATTGGTAAGATTAAGAATAACAAAGAGAAGAAAGCGTTCAAATAAAAGTACATTTCTATTAATCCAGACTGGGATGAAATGTCTTCAAGAGTTAAAGCTAAAAGTGTTGAAAATAAAAGAAGAGGTAAGGGCACCACAGTGTCAGGTACAATCTAACTTAAAATCTTATATATCATATTAATGTGTATTATTGCTGGGAATGTTAGAGGAATGAATTTCCCTACAAAAAATCTGATATTATATATATGTTAAGTGTTTATAAGCCTTTTATTATAGCCCTTATAGAAAACAAATTAAACAATGAGAATTACGAAATTTTTTGTTTGAAAATGTCTAATAATTGGAAGTCTACTAGTAGTAATGATTGTGGCCATAGAGGTAGGATCATCATTATGTGGGACTCCAATGTTTGGACTAACTTGAATATTAATAAAGATAATCAATGCATAGACTACCAGTTTAAAAACACATGGGGTTTTTCTTTACAAGTAACTAGTGTTTATGGCAGTAATTTAGAGAATGAAAGAAATGGTATGTGGTGTAAATTGAAAGCTTTAAATTAATGTATGATTTTCTTTGGATTATTTTGGGTGATTTTAACACTATTTTTCATGTATCTGAAAAATGTAGTGGTAATAATATCCTCAAAGTAAACTAGACAAACTAAATAAATAAATTTTATTAGAAATAGGACTTTTAGAACCTAATATAAGAGGAAATAAATTTACTTGGAAATCTGGTTTGGAAAATAATATTCATTGTAAACTAGATCGGATTTTAATTAACAAAGAATTTTCAAATATTTTTCCTAATTTTATATGTTCCACCCTTGAAAAATACTAGTGGCCATACTCCATTACTTGTTAATCTTTTTCAAAATATGGTTTTTAGTAATAAAGTTTCCCCTTTCAGATTTAAAAATGGTTGGACTTTAGAGGAAGAATATAAAGTTTTGATGGAAAGCTACATTAATTTTTCATCTATTGGTACTAAACAATATCAGTTTAGTATGTTTTTAAAGAATGTTAAAAATAATCTTAATACTTGGAATAAAAATAATACTATACATAAAAACAAACTAAATCTTTTGAGAAAGGAAAGAAAACTTTTACAAGAGCTTGTAGACAAGAATCCTAAGGATATAAATATTGCTAACAACATTTTTTACTAATCAGAAAAATCTTTCAACCGAGCTTTACAATAATACAGTTAATGCTAGACAAAAAGATAAAGTATATTGGCTTACTCTAGAAGATGACTGTACCAAAAAATTTCGTGCTAAAATGAGTAATAGAAAGCATTTAAACAATATTGGCAATGTCATTGATAGTGAACATAATTTGTCTAATGCATATGATAAAGTTGTTAAAGAAGCAGTTAAATTTTATGAAAAGCTTTATTTTTCTGAAAATAATGAAAAGAGTATTCCTCAAATTGTCTATAAATACATTCTGAGAGAAAATGCATCAGAAAATTGGCTTGCACCAGTCACTGTTGAAGAGATTAAACATATTATTTTTAATGCTGGTGACAATAAAAGCCCTAGTTCTAATGGGTTCAATCCAAAGTTTTATAAAAACCACTGGGAGAATATTAAGGGGCAAGTCTTTAAGTTTGTTAAAGAATTTATGGATAAAGGTAAAATTCTTAAAAGTATAAATCATACATTCATTGCTTTAATTCCTAAGGATAAAAACCCACTTATATTGGTGACTATGGACCCATTTCTTACTGCAACTTTATATACAAATTATTGCTAATGTGCTACGTAATAGAATCAAAGTATTTTTTTCCTTTCTCATTTCTGAAAATCAGAGTGCTTTTGTGTCAAGTAGATTTATATATGAAAATTCTCTATTAGGACATGAAATGGTTAGAAAATTTAATACAAGACAAGGTGATAATGTTTGTACTAAGATTGATTTGCAAAAAGCTTATGACAAAGTAAACAAATATTGTATTTATCATATCATGAAATGTACGGGTTTTCCTATAAAGTTTTGTGATATGATTCTAGAATACATTAATACCCCTACTTTTTCTATTCTTGTTCAAGGAAAAGCAGAAGGTTTTTATTAAGAGCAATAGGGGTATTAAGCAAGATGACCCATTATCACCATATCTTTTTACTAGTCATGGAGTATTTTTCTACGTTAATAGAAATTTAAGCTATTAAAGGTAATATTAATTCTATTAATAGAATCCAAACTTGTATAAACCATCTTATATATGTTGATGATTTATGGTGTTTGTTAAAGCAAATAAGATGAACGCGGACACTATTATGAGAATTTTTGATAATCTGAATGCATATGCAGGACTGCAACTTGATATTAGTAAAAGCAAAGCATATTTTAGTAAATATAGTAAATATAAAAAATATGTTCTAGATGTTCTAAAAATTGCAGAAGGGAATCTTCCTATTAAATATCTAGGGTTGCCATTATTTGTAAATCAAATAAAATTTCTGACTATTCTATGCTTATTGAAAAAATTGAAGAGAGAATGGAATCTTGGTCTTGCAAATTACTTTCTATTGCAGGGAGACTTGAACTTATTAAAACTGTTTTTTATGTAATCATTTTATATTGGTTGCAAACATATCATATTCTTGCTGCATCCATTAAGAAAATAGAATGTACATGTGCTGATATTTTATGGAGGGGTAATTATCATAAAATTAGTTGGGATAAAGTTTGTAGGCCAAAAAATGAATGGGGGTTTGGCATTAGAAACATGAATGATCTCGGCTTAACTTGTCATTTAAAATTATTTTGGAAATTTATCAGTGCAGACTCGTTGTGGGCTAGGTGGATGAGAGATGAATATCTTTAAAATGATAACTTTTGGACTATCCTCCCAAATAGTAATCATTCTAATGCTTAGAAACAAATTCTAAAAATGCAGAAATAATGGCAAATATTTACTAGAAAGAAAATTCAAGCTAGGTGAAAAAACTAGCTTGTGGTTTGACCCATGATTTAATAATGATTCTTTCATAAATAAGGTTGGGTGGAATAGTTTAGTCATATGTGGGGGTACCAATGCAACAACTTCTGAAATTATCAAAAACAATCAATGGCGATCTTAATTACATCCAATTACTAACCCACATAAACATGAAATTTGCAAATTTATCTTGATCCTAATGCAGATAATGACTACTAGGAATGGAAAGCAAGCAATAAATGAAAGTTTTCATTTAAAACTATATGGGATGCTATTAGAAATAAAATTCTCCAGGTTGAATGGTATCATTGCATATTAATAAAGTGAATAGTCTCAAAATGGCTTTTTGTACATATTTTGCTATAAATAACGGATTGCCAATTTGGGATAAAATAAATAAATGGGGAAATAATTCTAATTCACTTTGTTCCCTACGCAATTTAGTTAATGAAAGTGTTGAACATTCTTTTTTGAATGCAGTTATTCCTATTTTGTTTGGAGCCACATTAAAGCTACTCTGGTTCTTCAAGACAATAGGCAGATGGACCTCATGCATGCAATTCAAATTATCAACAGCAAATTTAAGTCAAAATCTTATGAAAGAGGCTACGCCCACATCCTAATAACCACTGCAATATTTCATATATGGAAAGAAAGGAACTTGCGTACTCATAACGAGCAAACAAGACAAAGTACAGATATGGTTACTCATCGAAACAGATAGTAGAATACTTCTCTAAAAATCAAAGAAAATATTAAAAGACCAAACCAAATCCACTTCCTTAGCTGATGATTGGAATACGAAAGCTGGAAGCAAGCACTTAGAGATATATTTAACTCGCCAAAAGAGCTTTCAGATAAACAAGGTAGTCAATGAAATTAGAGCTATGCCTCGAGACTCTGGCTTCTGTAATAACCAGCAAGTATATGATGTCGGTACAGCAACTCGAGGCTTAAAAGTGGCTAGAAATGGTGATTCCGAAAGGGTATTAACAGCTCTGGGTCGCGATGACGCCAGATATGTCAACCCCTTTCTTCTTCATTCGAATTTAAGCAACTACAACAACAATCGTAGCTTCGAGGAGATGAGAAGTGGATTCAACGAGTGTTTATCGTACTGCGAACTTGAAGAAACAAGTGGAACGAAGGATAGAAGTAGAGACTCGTAGAAAAATCGAATCGTCGCTTCGCCATTTTTTTTTTTTTTTAATAAAGTAGAGACAGCTGTGTTAGATGTCGACAATCCTAGATACGGTTTCGTGTTATATTAGTTGTTCGGGTAATGGGTATTATTATACCTATAACCATTTGTAGTTGGGCTTAGCCCGTTCACAAAAAAAAACTTTTCTAAAGCTTACTAACGTTGTAAACAAATACAGTCCTAACATATGTAGAACCTAATGGTAGTACCTTTACCTTACAAGAGTGGCACGTGCCTACGACCTTTTGTTATAAATTAACTCTGCAAAGACAAAGAAATGAAGTATTACTTCTACTATTAGTACTACTAGCAGCCTAACAACTGTTGCTAGCTGTACCTTCTTCTCATAACTATATATGCATTATTATTTTCCCCCATATACATCTAACAATTTCATCATCAACATTACATAGTAGATATTCCCATCTTCACAATTTCAAACTTCTTAAAACAAACAAACACACACATATAACACACACATACTTTACATACATGTCACAACTGCCACCAAAAGCACCACACCAAGTTCAGAGAAGGCAATGCACCCCCTTCTTCACCGCCAATGCATGGCCTGCCGATGAGTTCATGGATTTTGCCTCCTCCAAACGCGGGTCCCACCGCCGTTCTGTTAGCGACTCAGCCGCCTTCCTCGAGGATGCCTGCATTGACTTTGACGGAGTTCTCGAGGATGACTTCATGCGAATGTTCTCTGACGATGTGGTAGCCGGGATCGCTGCCACCTCAGCTCCTGGGTCAACCGCCACGTCAGCACCAGGGTCAGCTTCTGCTCCTTCTTCCCCTTCCGATCACAACAGCGTCGAGGTACATAGTGAGTCTACAGTCGCTGCTGACGGCACCTCTAACTCCATGGATCCCAAAAGAGTCAAGAGGTCTTTCTCTCTCTTTCTTTCTTCTCTTTCAGTACCAGATGGACTGCTATTCATAGAAATCCTGAAGAAATATGCTATTTTTGTTATCATATTCACAGGATTTTGGCTAATAGGCAGTCGGCACAGAGATCTAGGGTCAGGAAGTTGCACTACATTTCTGAACTAGAACGTAGTGTTACTACATTACAGGTATGTAAATATTTAAGTACATTACATATGCAAACTACTACTAAGTTATGATTGATGGGTGCAGACAGAGGTGTCAGCATTGTCACCTAGAGTTGCTTACTTGGACCATCAGAGATCAGTTTTGACAGTCGGGAACAGTCATCTTAAACAAAGGATTGCAGCTCTTGCTCAGGACAAGATTTTCAAAGATGGTGAGCCTTGTTTACCGATATTTCATTTTGTTCTTCTAATTAGTTTTGATAACTATAGTTTGGTGTCAATGCAGCTCATCAAGAAGCATTGAAGAAAGAAATTGAGAGGTTAAGGCAAGTTTACCATCAACAAAGTATTAACAAAATGCCCTCTGCTTCACCTGAAACTAACACTCTTCGCATGGAGAAAGAGTTAGTAAGCTAAATATGCTCAACCCACGAATTAAGAATTATTCTTCCACTGAATTATTACCTATGTACCAAAAAAGGTCATTGATTTGTTCGTTGTCGACTGTAATTTAATTCCTTTGTTCCTATTCATTGTTTCGTAAGAACTTTTTTACTTCATTTTTGGTAGGGAGACGGTGTTTGTTTCATATGACTGTATTAATATTTTCTCACTGCAGTAGTTTGAAGAATATCGTGGCTAATGTGTATGTATTGTTCTATTTTAATGTTCTATTTCAGAAAAGTTCATGTACAAATCTTGATCAACTCTTTGTAAACCACAGTTTTTATGATCGTGTCATACCTCGAATCGGTATGCCTGAAGGTTTAAGGTTTTGATGTTTCAACTGATCGAACCGTTGCAATCATGATTTCTTTTTTTAAATTTGCACATTTAACTATAAACCATATGCAAAAAAAATTAAATAATAGTTCTATGCACAAAAACTGTCAATGGTCTTCAAGGTCTGCAATCGAAGTTGTGTGTTGTTATAGTGCACAATTACATCTATGTATACAGTACAGTAGTGCACAAGGATAGAAATTTAATGACGACAAACTTGACGAATCTTGTAGTGATATTAGAGGAGTCTGCAGCAGTGAAAAACGAAGTAGTGAAGTTTGTGGTTTAGATTTTGAATGATTAGGACTTTTGAAATATGCATTTATTTGTTTTCTTGAAAGTAATGCAAAAGATGAGAATGAGAGAGAATTACACGATGATAAAGTAGGAAAACACAAAAAAAAAAAAATCATGGTTCAACCAGGTAGGATAGACGGTTGGACAGCTGGTTTGAAGGCCCGACTATGATTCATAGACGACTGAGATCTAATTGAGTTTCAGACCGTAATAATCCAAGATTTAGGGTTATTCGAGGTCGGATCGAGACATGATAGAGTTATCAAAACACCGCTGTAAACATATCAATATCGGTTTTGGTCACACTTGCTAGCTGTTTCTGCGTGACATACAAATGTCTTACATTGTTGATAAACAAGACAATATAAGTGCATGTACATTTGTACTCCATTCACAATATTCCTACAGCTCACATTATCACAATGCCTTCAGTTCATCAGATTTCTAAAACCACAGTCAAACCCTCCTCGGTCATAAACAATCATGAGAAGCATCATTTAACTCCATGGGGCATTATGTTGCTGCCTTTCCACTACATTCAGTATGGCGTTCTCTTCTCCAATACAGTAGTATCTAATGATCAACTAATAAATAGTCTTAAAACATCACTTTCTGTGGCACTCACTCGATATTATCCATTAGCGGGACGTTTAAGAACCGAAAAGAAAGAAGATGGAGTTGTTATTTTTGTGGATCTGAGTGAATTGGAAGGGGTAGAATTTGTTCATGCCATTGCTAGCAATGTGAAAGCTGCAGATGTTGCCGATGATGATGTACCTTCTTTTGTACAGAACTTTTTTCCTCTTAATGGTGCTGTTGGTTACGATGGCCGCTTTTTACCCCTTTTCGCCACTCAGGTTGCTTAATTTGTTAGTCTTTTGAGCCAAATACAGCTATATTCAGTTTTGCAGCATTATTTTACAGGTTACAGAACTTGTAGATGGTGTTTTTATTGGAAGTTCCTTCAACCACACAGTAGGGGATGGTAATTCATGCATGGAGTTTCTAAAAGCTTGGTCTCAAATATGTAAAAATGAACCACACGGTCATTTTAGAGAACTAAAAAATGGGTATTGGTCAAATGATCATCCAATAAATTCGCCCGTCAAACTGCCATTCCCGAACCCAGAAGAATTCATTCACAGACTTCCTCCTCCTCCACTAGAGTTGACAGAAAAGACATTTGACCTATCATCAAAATCCATGTCGAAGCTAAAACAGAAAGCCAACAGCAAGATTGGTAGTAGCAAAGGTGAAATCTCGTCGTTTCAAGCACTGTGCTCTTTAATGTGGCGATCCATAACACGTTCACGCAGGCTCTCACCTCAACAAAAAACCAGCTGCCGCTTTGCTGCAAATACTAGGTCAAGGCTGTCTCCACCACTGCCCGATGAGTTCTTTGGTTGTTCCGCTGTGTTTGTGAAAACGGCCACAATGGTTGACGAGCTTTTGGGTCATGATCTTGGTACATTATGACACATATTCATGTTCTAGTTGGTGATCTTTCTCTTGTTCTTATTAGGCTAACACAGTAAACAAATTATATTCTAATAGGACACGCGGCAAAATTGGTGCACGAAAAGATCAAAGAAGGAACAAAGAGTGTTGTGATCGAGATGGGCTTGAAGAAATGGATGAAATCGCCAATGTTGGGTGAACCAAATGGATATGACCGAGATGGGATTACGATAGCTAGTTCGCCGAGGTTTGACTTGTACGGTTGTGATTTTGGATGGGGCAGGGCAGTGGCAGTGAGAAGTGGCATGGCGAGTAAATATGATGGGAAGATTGCACTCTACATGGGTAGGGAGGGAACCGGGAGTGTTCATTTGGAGTTGAATTTGATAGGACAGAATATGGATGCACTCTTGTTGGATGATGAGTTCACGAGTTTTGTGCAACTTTAAATGCTGATTGATGCAAATGAAAACTGGAGTTTATCTTATATATGATGATGGGGTATTTGTCCTATATACTTGGTTATTGTAACAATTGGTTTTTATTTTTGTTATATGTATGCTGTTTACATATATATCAGTAATGATTTGAGTATATTTTGTCCTACAAATACAAATGGTAATCGCTAGAAAAGAGAATTACATTTCTAAAAGTGTTCATAAGTATTAGTACTGAATCGCGGTAGTAAACAATCATCCTTGAACGTTTCTTGTGAAAGGCGTTCAGAAGATCTTACATCAGGATGTATGTATCAATATTGAGACTCCTGAGGTGAAACACCATTCAACAGCAAAAATTCGTCTCTTTCAACATAGGGATCGGAGTTAGTTTCACCGTAATTAGTAATTGACACAAGACATAAGTCTTTGGTCACAGTAATATGCTTAATCTATATGTTATCGGACTGAACCAAATGACATCAAAGATCAAATTTCATAATTAATTACGGATATTATTAAAGTATCGATCATCGGTCGAGCTTTAAATGTCTAAGTAACATATGGTCTGTTTTTTACGAAGCGGACGCGAATGGGAAAGTTTGATGAAAGGGGAAGTTTGGATGGAAGAGGATTATGTCTTTATGCTGCAGAAGGAGTAGCAAAAGGGACAAGGAAAGAAGAATTGTTTGTAATTGTATTGTAATAACTGTGGCTAAGAGTAATTACTCATTGGTAATGGTTATCAGTTTGTAATTAAGAATTATCACACATTAGTAGAAAATCGGTAAGAAAGCATAACAATTATAATAAAAACAAATGGAACCGATACGTTAATTTATAAATATAAATACATCCATACATATGTATGTATGTGTGTGTAACTTAGAAAAATACATTTAGCAAAGTCTTGCAGCAATTTTCTCATTTCTTATGTTATCACGAACTAGCACCATATTATTTTCGATGCTTCATTAAATTGATACAACCTCTTTTTCTTCCGTCTTTTGAATATTGTAGTATTCTTCAAGACAGACTTCTGCAATAAGGTAAGGGTCATCATCAAATGACATAAATTCAGCACCTCCGCTGATGCATTTCCATGTGAAATTGTGAATATCCATTATAGCGACAACTTATTAATTTGAATTAGAAACTGGAAAGTTGACATACTAAGATTGTAATTTTTTTCCATATTGCAATGTTCTATCAATTGTCGTACGTGCATTTAAATGGTAGAAACTGACAATTTCATTATCCGATTTTGATTCATGAATTTCAAGAAAATTGAGGCTCACGCTTGATATATAGACATATAACCATCTATTAGCAGATATCCTGAATTAGTTAAATAATACCGACCTAGTTAAGGATATGAAAAGTTTGAGTTCTGATCGTTTAGTACAGAATTGAACACTCTATTGTCATGTATGGTTCCTTTTCAATCAACCATGACATATGTAAATGTCATATCAAATGAACACATGACAATAATGTTTTGTGTAACATATCTTTTTCGTCAAATAAATGGTTGTGCATTGCTACTGGATAAGCATACAACTGTTTGCGTATTGTTATTGCGTCAGTGAATTTTTTGAAGGCATTATGTCAGTTAGAACTTATAATTTGTTCAGCCACGGTGTTAAACTGAGGATCGTTTGGTTTACTTATAATTAACATAATAGCTTTTGGAAAAGCAGAAAAATAAACACAAATAGTGTTACCTTATCTTCGAAATCTTTCTACAACCTGACTGTTGGAAGAGACTAAGCGATGATGTATGAAAACATTACAACCGTTTGTCTAGAGCAAATTTCTTTCTGGTTTGCAAATCATAAGATTGCATACAATCACTTAAAGTAATGAAGCACGATCTTTTCATGCAAAAGCTTCAGTAACAACGCACTTGATGTACAGAAAGAATATCGCTAACCTAGTACATTTCAGTTTAAGTTGAACGATGAGTTGACATATTCTGCTTGTTTTTTTCATTCAAAAATTCGTTTATTGCGATCAAATCTTCTAGATCTTCATAGTCGGAATCGTTTTCTCTCATTGATGTGTAATAAATGTAGGAGATAGTGTACGAAGAGAAAGAAATGATTGGTAGTTAGGGAGATGAAGGGATTTGAATTGTATAACGGGAAAAAATTGGACCGTTTGAGCTTGACATATCATAAAACATTGGACGAGTCTGACACATTAAGCTCAAATGATTCAATTTTTTCATGCTCCAGCAGTGGGCCAATTTGGGCTTTTCCCTGTTAAAATTACGTTTGACGTGTCTAAAAATTCTACTAGCCAGTGAAATACTGAGAATGCACCCATAATGTTGACGAAGATACGTGCATATCATATTGTTTCTTAAGGGAGCAACTGAAATAACTATGAAGTAGAACTTCATGTAGATGATTTTAAACATCTAACCTCAATATAGTATTATGCTTCAATGAAGTCCTTACTGGCTTTGATGCTTGAATTTTTTAAATATTACGAGGAACGGAAACCACGTTTGGGATCTCACAACCATAACTTCCAATGTTCATCAGAAATTAATTTGTTAAAATAATTTGTAAAACTTATAAATTATTGTGTAGAAAATAATACAATGGCTATATTAATATGACTGTTATTTTTTAACATATCCTTTTCTAATTAATAAATATACAGTAGATGTATATTTATTTTTTTAAAATAAAAGAGGGTACTCTTTATTTGATCAAAATAAAAGAGGATAAAAAATGATGTATTTATGAATAATGGTTGATTTAAATTATTTATTTTAAATAAAAAATGTAGTTGGACTTACAAGGTAAGGAGGAGAGACTCAACTTAGAGAAAAATAAATAGTGATATAGTTGGTAATACAATATATTTGACCACAAGCGCTAAGGTCCTGTCAATATAGAAAATTCTAGCCACCTTTTTTATTTTCGCCTTCATCTTATTCCAATATCAATTTCCAACCATTAAATTAAGTCTTGGTGTTAGATCTTGTAGTTCTTCCATTGAGTTTAAGAGGATATTCTCAAAGAGAAGAAACTGCTAGTTCTATGTGATAATGATAGACTTAAGGGTATGCCTAGGGGCAATCATGTAAATAGTTATATAACTTGACAATGTAAATAAACTTGTTCAAAACAAATATAATTTTAGTTTTATTTTCTTTTATTTTTATTTTGATATAGAGATATTAACAATGTAATTAATACATTAAACATATATAAGTAGAAATTCTTTAAAGAAATATTTTGTCGATTGTAGTTATGAATGTATCGTAACCACAAGTATTGGATCGACGTTTAAATAATTATTTCTTATATATTCATAGTCAAGATGTATCGAGAAAAGGATGTTGATACATCTGTTGAGACTAAAGTATGTAACGCTCTTCGTATATTGAACGATGAATTACTCGTGACCATTGGAGTTATCAAGGGGTAACGATGGTTGCTTGGAACAATCACAGAATGACCCAATGAGAGTCTTCTATAGATCAATACTGCTAAGTCAAAATATAATATCTCATTGTAATGATGTGTAATGTTCTTTAAACTTGAGAGTACTGTCGATCATAAGTAGCTAGACTGTACTTTGAGTATGGTTAGTCACATAACATAACGACCATAGTTGGCAACATATTGAACAACTTGAAGTACTCATGACAAGATTTATCTCCTCTATTATAGAAGGTTATTATCATATTAATTCGTAGTCAACTCAAAGTTAAAATCTTTGGCCAAAACAAATTAGTTAATGGATTAATGTCATCGAATTGAACCAAAAACTTTAAAGTGGTCTATTCAATTAACTATAGATATTAATAGAGTTTTGACCACTAACCAAACCCTGGATATCTTAATTAATGATACAGTGATGACAAAAAGAAAATATTTACAAAATATTGCTACATGGTGTAGATTAAAAGTTGGATTTCACCTAAATGATCTATAAGCGACCGAACTTATGCCCGGTATCGTATATCAACTTCTGGATTTTGCAAGGATCTAGAGACAAGAACCACCTTAAATTTATCTGATTTTGTTTGAATTTGTTTTTGGAATTTTATGGCTAGGAAGACATGGAAATTTCGACCAAAATAGAGAGGAGGAGGATAAGGGGAAATAAAATGTTAGGGAGTGTCCAAATGAAATGAATAAGGAAGAATCGGTTTTAAAGGAAACATTAAAACTTTTTAATTCCTTTCTTTAAATGTTTCTCTATTTAATTCTTAATTAAATCTCGTAAACCCCCCCTCTCTATATACACGTATGTCTGGCCGTAGATGGTCCATATGGTCCCTCAAAATTTTCAAAATCCCACTAACGTTAATTCGATTTAAATCCCATTTAAATATCCTATCAATATCGCATATCATTGCATGCGTTTATACCTTTTATATATACATTTTATTTAATGCCAACGGAATACAAACATCAAAAAAATATAAAATAATTAACATTTCATAAATATTTATTAATTTAATAAGTTTAATTAACACATAATGTTTATTGTACTTAAATCTTATTCAAATGCTGTATCGACGTCATATATTGATGCGTACGTTTATAACTTTTATATATGCACAATACTAAACACAAATGGTATTTAAACGTATTAAATGAAATTTAATGATTAATATGTAACGACCCGCAAATCCGTACCCCTTGAGTCAACACTATTCTATCTAAATCAACTCATGTTGTACAGAAATACGAACCATTTGGGTTAAAGAAGAAGACGTAGAAGAAGAAAATAGAAACAACAACAGAATCTAACCATCGCAGTGGAGTAAAATATAATAGATAATAAATGATCTTTACTCAAATCAAATATCTCTGTTTATATATTACATCATCAGAATACATCAATCACGGCTCAACATCAATATCATACAATGAATACACAACAACTCAACATAGCGGAATATATACATAAACAAGTACGTAAGTACGTAACGTCATCCAGCTCGTCTTCTGAGCTCCACAGCATCATATCCTGTATCTTATAATACTCGGTCTGACCTGAGCATTATAGTTAAATAATACCCAAGTCATTCTGGAATACCAACGTGATAAAATCACACCCAATTGATTATTAAAGTTTCAAAAATCCTTTGAAAACAAAAGCATCTCGTAAGACCACGCCACAAATAAACATGTCGGGTTTTTACCTTACGATAGCTAAAACAATTTTTATAGAAATCCTCTGATATTATAATAAGGTCTATATACAAATATTTATAAAATAACCAAAATTGTTACATCTATTAAATTCCAGCTACTAGCCACAGAGTGGGTAATACAAACAAAACTCGTACAAGGCTCGTAGGGAGAATGGATTTCCAACTAATGATTAGGCACTGGGGTACCACCTGTTACAGTACGGGGCCTAGATCACCATACCGAGGAGTACGCCCGCTCTCCTGCAACACCAGGCCGGGACTACCCCTTATTGGATAATCCCGAGTGAGATCACCCCGCGTTTGGGACCAGCAACCTCCCACTAAGCCGAAATAAAAAGGGACATTTAGACTGGAATGACCTCACCCTGCTTGGGTGCTACCCACCTAGCCTTACTGCATAACCCCTGATTTTCAGTCATTCCCATTTGATGAGGCTTGAGGCTAAGCGTTACCTTTTTAGACTATATCCCTTAGAATACCCATCATCCACCTAACGATGTTTCGCAAGCATTCATCCATACAAGTCCGTCCCGGGTTCGAACGGAATCGAAGGCACTATTCCTACTACATCCATTTTGGAAATATCCTCAGGATTAGTAGCGATTAGCCCTTGCATTTCACTGCTCCATCTTCAAATTCAAAATCGTTTTCACGAAACGTACAAACCGGATCGAAGTGGTTTTCGAGAAATAAATCTCGATCCCGGACACTTGGAAATGATCAACGCATTTGGCCAATATTGATAGTCGGTTATTTGACTATCAATTTTTATTCACAAACATCCATCAAACAATAAATAATTTCCCAAATTATTTATTTATCTCCAAAATATCTTCCCAAGGTACTATTTTCACATTCCAAATTCCTTTGAAAACAGTTTTAAAAACTATCTGCCTTTCTCAGAATAAATTTCAAGTATTTCTATTTTCACTGGAATCACCAAACACGAAACTAGATTTTTTAAATAAATTTAAACACTTTACTTTTTAAAAATATACTTTACAATATTCAAGTTAAAATTACTTTAATAATTTGTTAAAAATACGTACTATATGAATATTTGAAAATAAGGTTACTAAATAAAATATTTAACCAGATGTCTATTTTAAAAAAAAAACAAAATACTAGGTTACTTCTTAATAATTACTGCTAGAATAAATTAAAGAAATTACTTACTTTATACTTTGAATATTAGAAATAATAATAAATTTTACAAAACCTTTTCCTTTAAAAACAACTTTAAAACATTTAATTTATATTTCAAAATTTACTTTTAAAAACATGTACTAAGGCAATCCAGAGAAAAATTCCAACTTCAAGCACTTAAATCAATTTTCCCCAAATTGATTTCCAATTTATTTTATTTGGAATAAGTTTCTTTAATTTCTCAATTTTTTCAAAATTCATTAGTTATGGACTTATTATTAATGTTATTATTTTCCGTTTGAATTTTAAACCTTTAACTGAAATATACAAAATTTCAGGCTTTTTCCATTTTCTTCTTTGTTCTTTTCAATAATTTAAATCTTAAATTTTAAATAAATATTTTATTCTTTTAATTAATATCGCTGAAGATTTGATATTCATTAACTTATGTTTATTCAAATTTTCTTTCTATTCTCAATATCTGTTTATTATAATTTTACAGTTACTTCATTCCTTTTCCAATTCATTTGTTTTTAACTTATTCTATAATTATTTTATTTACAAATTCACTTCTTTTAATTTCTTTCCAAAATCTAATTAAAATATTTTTTTGGAAATTCATTATACCTAATCATAACCAATCGAACCATATCATTCAATATTCCAATAAGGTTCATCATAGAATAACAAGTAATCACAACAGAGGGTATAGAATAATTTAAATAAATGTTGAGGGTTCCAGTTGGATCCCTCCAACCTGTTTTACCTGCATCCACAGATGTTAAACACAATATAATATGTCAATTCCAAAATTACCATACTATGGCACATCAATCAATCTCACCCATTCAAACAATTATTTAAATTTAATCATTTAAATTTAAATTTATATTAACTGAGTGAGATTAACTCACCTTTGCTTTAATTTGCAGTCTATTGCCATTCATTCCATTCCAGCTTGTTTCTCGATTTTAGACCCTTATAACATTAAATTGTTCATAAATATTTGGGATAATCAAACAATTTATTTTTACCATTTATATATCTAAATTAGTTAATAATTTATTTTGAACCCATAACCTCCCCCTTAAAAATCTTTTAGTAACTGAAATAAAGTAAATAAGTAAATAAACCAGTAAATTTCCATAATCCATTATTTTCAAAATGAACTAGTAAATTAAAAAGTGTGTATATATGCACTTATTTTCCTTCGTAACTACTTCTATATAAAAATGTATTCTATATTGATTTTCATGAAAATCTGTTATATATAAATTCTTATATTCTTCCAAAATCTGTAAAAGTTTCTATTTTACCTATATCAAAATCGAATCAGGATTAACTTAATATTTAAACAACTTCTTAACAGACCAAGTTACTTTACTTTAAAAAAAACTTATCCATATATATTATTGTTTATCAAAACATATTCAAACTCGAATGAATATTCCTGTTGGATATATAACCTTATATTTCCTGTTGTAAATAAAAATTTAACAGAAAAACAAAGACTAATACCTCACAGCTTTGAACGAAGGCGGCGAATCACTACCCATCACCTACTCGCGATGAGACAACCCCCAACCCAACTCACCGCCAACCACCACTGCATCGCTTCGACCCCAAGCGAAACCTTTGTTGTGCCGCCTGCTCCTAATCGCGATGACGTCGAGCCCTCCAAGCGCTTGTTTGCCTCGTCTTCGATGCTGCAGCACTATCCTAAGCCCTTTCCAAGATCTTGAATCGAACGCGACCACAATCGAATCGCCTCGCCCCCAAACCCGCTCCCACAATCGCGACGTCGCTCGCTGATTTGAAGACACGCGAAAGCCCTAAATTCTCGAATTTGATTTCTAAGTCGTGTCGAAGAGAGAAAGCTTCGATTTTGGGAATGATTTACTGGAGAGGAGAAGTTTCGGTCGATCCCTGTTGCCGATAGAATTTGATTTTACTTTTTGTTTCTCTTTTTTTTTAAGGACTTTATAAATTTCGGCCATTGATCCCTTTCTTTTCTTTTTTTCAAGAAGAAGGGCTTCGTTTAAAAGAACATGGGTTCGATTCCTGTTAGAAGGACAAAGGCGTACACGAGAAGATAAGGGAAAACGTTGGCGTAAACAAGAAGCTTAATCAATTAAATTAAATTTTATTAGATTATTGTCAATTAAATTTCCAGCACGTTTATAGTTCGTACACTCACACACTAATTCCGATCAAAACTAAATTTGAAATCCGATAATAATTCAATATTACGGACCCAATGGAACTGGTTTCGTCAAATTCCGAAACTGTGCCTCGGAAGGCTATTTTTAAATTCAATTTAAACGATTAAATTTTAAAACTGAACAAAATACTTCCAAATTCAATTTTAACACTTCTACTATCTTCAGTACTATCATTATAAATTTTACAAGCCTTCAAATTATTTTTAACAGGCTTAAAGTTCCAGATTCAACATTTTACTCAACTTCAAATTATTTAATTTAATAATTAAATTATCAAATAAATTGTGATATTCATAATTCAGGTTAAAATTACTCTATTGAATACTTAAAATCAATCAAATATTCCGATCTTAAATGCTTGAAAATTCCGGGTTGTCACATTCCTCCCCCTTAAAAGAATTTCGTCCCCGAAATTTACTAGTTAGGAAGAATGGTCCAATACCCGTTTATTATTTTTCACTAAAACCAAAAAGTTTTCACAATTCAACATCTTACCAACTATCCTTTATATAGAAGATCCATAATCATTCTTATTAACTTCTTAAACTTTTCCCTAGTCCCAACCAACCTTACTTATTCAACTGTTCAAGTTATAATTCAAAACCAAGTTTAAAATTTTCAAAATTTCTCAAAAATTTTCTAACTCTCTAAATTTTCAAAAAATTTCGCCAGCGTCTCCTTTGCGCGGCTAGCTCGGTACAACTACAAAATGGCTCTACGGCCTCCCAAATCCAAAACGAAAACAAAAGGCCAAGTGGCTCAATCCAAAATCCCAATCAGATTTCATACCAAATTTAAATACATACCTTTTCGTCGAGCATTTAAAATTTATCTTTTGAAATCAAATCCAATTGCCTTTTCCCTTTATAATACCTGCATATTCTGCTTAGCACTAATATCCAATTACAATATTCCCAAATCATTTTATCGACTTCCTCACATAATGTCAATATCTATTTATTCGAATATTAACTTAGAATATGTTTGTAATATCAATTTCCAATAAAGAATTCACCATTCCTTAAACTTAAGTTTAATATAAGCATTTTATATTTCTCATACCTATTTTCGCTTTACCACTTTAATTTATATCTATTTCTATTCAAATTAATTCCTTCATTATCATATGAATTTAATTTATTTTCACTCCAAATATTGAATTTTATTTTTCATTTATAACTAATCCATGTCATTATTTCAAATTGGTTTCCTTTACTAATTTATTTTAGTTTCCAATTTGGATTCGATAGTCGTTAACACAATTTTCCAAAATTTTCAAAAATTTTCGAACTCCCAAAATTTCTGAATTTTTTTGGCAGAATCCCCTTTGTACGGAGGAGCTTTTGCAATTTGACAAAAGAGATAAATATATATACATCGACCCACACGGTCGGAAAAACCAAAAACAGTTCATATTTCCTATTTTTATAGCATAGGCGTACCTTATTTAGCATTTTAAGCAAGCGGCTTATCTATTTAGCAGTTAATGCAACCCACATCCAGCCACACGGCTTTCAGGTACCTGTACTTACTCAATTTAAATATGTAAGTATTACGTATATGAAATTTATTAACATTTCACTTACTTTCGATAACTAAACACGTGCAATTCGCAAGCAACATGCACCAAACACTTTTCATAAGCAATTTCAATCGCTGCAACATTAATTTTAATTGCTAATACTAATCACACATCATTTTACTAAATCCAAATGATTAACAACTCACATGCTTACATTCCATTTTATGTTTAAGCAAAACAAACTCATATTTAATTCAATTGATTTCAAAATCAATTTATTTAACGTCTAACAAGTCATAGAATTTTAATTACTTCCGTTCACGTTAAATGACGATTTATTTTATGCAAGTCCTACCAAGTATAAAATCATCACTATAGTTATATCATTTTCTCATAGAAGAAACAATTTCTAGTGCTGTTTGTTATAAATTAGTGCCAATGCACAAAAACAACTGCCATTCTATGATAGTAGAAGAAAGATTCTGAATTTGTTTTCGAATAACTTCATAACATAATGCAGCTCAATTGTAAGAAATCTATTTACAGTTTTAGCAATTTTACAATTTCTATTTGGCTGAATTTGATACATCACATGATTGCATTGACCAAACAAGGTTGATGCTGCATAATAATGAAATGCATGTGTAATAATTTCACAAGGATTAACCAGTGCTTATGTAAGCTGCTCTTGTATAAAAAGAACATAAAAAAATTTTTTTGCTGAAGCAAACATCTTTTCCAGATCCCCATGACCCTGCTTAAATATGGCGAATATCTTAAAGTGAATATGTGGATATACATAGGATTGACCTTGACCTAGGGTTGGAACTCTATCTAATAAGGTATAGAGGTACCCATAAGTTTATTGATCTACTTTGTTTGTTTAATATTCCAAGTCTGTTCTACTTGCAGAAAGAACAGTGTGGGGGTGTTTCTTGTTGGACCTCCACAACGTATTCCTATATATAATGGAATAATCATTATCAAAATTTCTCTCTCGAATCCTACTCAAACAGATTATGCTAAGTACCTAGATGACAGATCATCATTATTTGCTGTATCATCGGATTGCATAGGGACTGACGTTTCCGCCTCATCTTCACCTATAGAGCGATTGATATAGCAATTTACAGAATTACATAGCTATCCTTCTATTAAATTCAATTAGTATATTCATTCAATCCATTTTAAACTTTATTTCACATTTTCAATTCACTTCCGATCTTATTTTATTAATAATAAAACCATTTCAATTTTATTTCTATTCACTTGGATTTTATCTACAACTCAAACCATCACCAATTTATTCAAATTAGTTCATTTTCCCACTTTTAATTCGGGATTTGATTTTTTTTTTAATCTTCAAAAATCACTTCATTTATTTTCTTAAGTTCAATTTATTTTATATTTCAAGTTTTGGTTTTCGTTTTATTCTTCAATTCATCAAAAATATTTATTTTGGGTTTCCTATCCCACCTTTCAAATTTTATAAGTCACAACTTATTATTATTACTTTTATACAATTCCATTCATCATAGGCTTGAATATATTCATCTTTTATTTTTAACTCAAGCCTTGTGCTTATTTATAACCAAGCATATTTTTGTTTCTATGGATTTCTAATTCTTTTATAAGTTATTCCGATAAATTCTATCCAATAACTCAATTGAATTATTAATCCAATTCAATTTTATTCTAACTCAGATTTATTTACCTCAATTTGATTTCAACTAAATTCAAATACAACTGGATATTATTTTCCGCCTATCCAATTTATTTCAATCCAGTTAAATTTTATTCCCCAATCCAGGATAATTCCATTTTTAACTTTTACTTTAAATTTAAATTTCCAACACTCAAAGCTTATATTCCTTTGAAATTTTCACAAACCTCCATTGCATTTCTTTCATATCCAAAAAAAGTTTGATTCCAACCATTTTATTGTACTTGACATCATTCCAAAAATATTTTAAAATCAATTTTATTTACGTTTACCAGTTCATAGAATTTTATTTTATTTTAAAGTTTTATAGCAAATTTTAAATTGATCTCCAACTCAATTTATTTTTAATTCATTTCTATTTTAGCTTACATGGTATTTTATTTCATAGTGCATAGGTTCCATACGAACCCATATTATTTAAGCTCAACAGCCTTTCATGCTTGTATATCATTAATTCGATCCATTTGAATTTTATTTCCACAAATTTCAAATTTATAAGTTATCAAACTTTTTGTATGCCATAAACATTCTTAGTTGAAATCCTAAGGTTTAAACAATCTTTCAACACTTCAAAATTCTTTGTGAAATCACTTATATCCAAAATTCCTTGCATTTTCAAAATCAACCAAATTTCTCCAACAAACTTAAATCCAAAACGTCATGGTAGCAATCCCTCTTTTGGAAACTCGAAAATGAACACCGATGATGTCGCGATCATCATCGGAATTATTTTCCAACGACCGTAAAGAGTTCAATGCTTTTCTTTCTTTTAAAACCCTTCAAGTATTTTTGAATTCCAAATCTCTCTAGATTTCACATCCCATTCATAAATATTCCTCACATATGTATTATGTCTTTTCAATTTTAATTTAAATCAAATTTCAACTATAATTCATGTTTATAAATTTTATTTTATAATGAATTTACTTCCTAATACTTTGGTTATATTTCCAATTTCTAGATAGATTTTCACACAACGATGATAATAATTTAATATTATCATTTCTAACATCCAAGCAACCATATATTAGCTAAAAGAGTTTACAAAAACTTTTTTTTTATATATCAAAAATATATTTTTGGGTAAAATTATTTCATTCACCCATATTTAAAACAATACCGTGTCGATTGTTCTATTCAAGTGTTTAGAAACCCTTTCGATACAGTTGTCCAGACTGTACCGACGAAGGTTCATATGCCACTCAATAAATCAATCAACATAATATTAAAAAAATTCATATCCACTAACAAATACGCGCTCATATCTATTAATACGCTCAAACTAATTCTAGAGTACTTCGGACTCTAATTTAAATGAGTAATTCCCACCAGAGCCAAGGTTATCACCAACCTCGCTCTGACACCAAGTGTAACGACCCGCAAATCCGTACCCCTTGAGTCAACACTATTCTATCTAAATAAACTCAAGTTGTACAGAAATACTAACCATTTGGGTTAAAGAAGAAGAGGTAGAAGAAGAAAATAGAAACAACAACAGGATCTAACCATCGCAGCGGAGTAAAATATAATAGATAATAAATGATCTTTACTCAAATCAAATATCTCTATTTATATATTACATCATCAAATACATCAATCACGGCTCAACATCAATATCATACAATGAATACACAACAACTCAACACAGCGGAATATATACATAAACAAGTACGTAAGTACGTAACGTCAACCAGCTCGTCTCCTGAGCTCCACAGCATCATATCCTGTATCCTATAATACTCGGTCTGACCTGAGCATTATAGTTAAATAATACCCGAGTCAGTCTGGAATACCAGCGTGAGAAAATCACACCCAATTGATTATTAAAGTTTCAAAAATTCTTTGAAAACAAAAGCATCTCGTAAGACCACGCCACAAATAAACATGTCGGGTTTTTACCTTACGATAGCTAAAACAATTTTTATAGAAATCCTCTGATATTATAATAGGGTCTATATACAAATACTTATAAAATAGCCGAAATTGTTACATCTATTAAATTCCAGCTACTAGAGACAGAGTGGGTAATACAAATAAAACTCGTACAAGGCTCGTAGGGAGAATGGATTTCCAACTAATGACTAGGCACTGGGGTACCACCTGTCACAGTACGGGGCATAGATCACCGTACCGAGGAGTACGCCCGTTCCCCTGCAACACAAGGCCGGGACTACCCTTTACTGGATAATCCTGAGTGAGATCACCCCGCGGTTGGGATCAGCAACCGCCCACTAAGCCGAAATAAAAAGGGACATCTAGACTGGAATGACCTCACCCTGCTTGGGTGCTACCCACCTAGCCTTGCTGCATAACCCCTGATTTTCAGTCATTCCCATTTGATGAGGCTTGAGGCTAAGCGTTACCTTTTTAGACTATATCCCTTAGAATGCCCATCGTCCACCTGACGATGTTTCGCAAGCATTCATCCATACAAGTCCGTCCCGGATTCGAACGGAACCGAAGGCACTATTCCTACTACATCCATTTTGGAAATATCCTCAGGATTAGTAGCGATTATCCCTTGTACTTCACTGCTCCATCTTCGAATTCAAAATCGTTTTCACGAAACGTACAAACCGGATCGAAGTGGTTTTCGAGAAATAAATCTCGATCCCGGACTCTTGGAAACGATCAACGCATTTGGCCAATATTGATAGTCGGTTATTTAACTAACAATTTCTATTTACAAACATCCATCAAACAATAAATAATTTCCCAAATTATTTATTTATCTCCAAAATATCTTCCCAAGGTACTATTTTCACTTTCCAAATTCCTTTGAAAATAGTTTTCAAAACTATCTGCCTTTCTCAGAATAAATTTCAAGTATTTCTATTTTCACTGGAATCACCAAACACAAAACTAGATTTTCCAAATAAATTTAAACACTTTAATTTTTAAAAATATACTTTACAATATTCAAGCTAAAATTACTTTAATAATTTGTTAAAAATACGTACTATATGAATATTTGAAAATAAGGTTACTAAATAAAATATAAAACCAGATGTCTATTTAAAAAAAAACAAAATACTAGGTTACTTCTTAATAATTACTGCTAGAATAAATTAAAGAAATTACTTACTTTAGACTTTGAATATTAGAAATAATAATAAATTTTACAAAACCTGTTCCTTTAAAAACAACTTTAAAACATTTAATTTATATTTTAAAATTTACTTTTAAAAACATGTACTAAGGCAATCCAGAGAAAAATTCCAACTTCAAGCACTTAAATCAATTTTCCCCAAATTGATTTCCAATTTATTTTATTTGGAATAAGTTTCTTTAATTTCTCAATTTTTTTAAAATTCATTAGTTATGGACTTATTATTAATGTTATTATTTTCCGTTTGAATTTTAAACCTTTAACTAAAATATACAAAATTTCAGGCTTTTCCCATTTTCTTCTTTGTTCTTTTCAATAATTTAACTCTTAAATTTTAAATAAATGTTTTCTTCTTTTAATTAATATCACTGAAGATTTGATATTCATTAACTTCTGTTTATTCAAATTTTCTTTCTATTCTCAATATCTGTTTATTATAATTTTACAGTTACTTCATTCCTTTTCCAATTCATTTCTTTTTAACTTATTCTATAATTATTTTATTTACAAATTCACTTCTTTTAATTTCTTTCCAAAATCTAATTAAAATATCTTTTTGGAAATTCATTATACCTAATCATAACCAATCGAACCATATCATTCAATATTCCAATAAGGTTCATCATAGAATAACAAGTAATCACAACAGAGGGTATATAATAATTTAAATAAATGTTGAGGGTTCCAGTTGGATCCCTCCAACCTGTTTTACCTGCATCCATAGATGTTAAACACAATATAATATGTCAATTCCAAAATTACCATACTATGGCACATCAATCAATCTCACCCATTCAAACAATTATTTAAATTTAATCATTAAAATTTAAATTTATATTAACTGAGTGAGATTAACTCACCTTTGCTTTAATTTGCAGTCTATTGCCATTCATTCCATTCCAGCTTGTTTCTCGATTTTAGACCTTTATAACATTACATTGTTCATAAATATTTGGGATAATCAAACAATTTATTTTTACCATTTATATATCTAAATTAGTTAATAATTTATTTTGAACCCATAACCTCCCTCTTAAAATCTTTTAGTAACTGAAATAAAGTAAATAAGTAAATAAACCAGTAAATTTCCATAATCCATTATTTTCAAAATGAACTAGTAAATTAAAAAGTGTGTATATATGCACTTATTTCCCTTCGTAACTACTTCTATATAAAAATGTATTCTATATTGATTTTCATAAAAATCTATTTTATATAAATTCTTATATTCTTCCAAAATCTGTAAAAGTTTCTATTTTACCTATATCAAAATCGAATCAGGATTAACTTAATATTTAAACAACTGCTTAACAGACCAAGTTACTTTACTTTAAAAAAACTTATCCATATATATTATTGTTTATCAAAACATATTCAAACTCGAATGAATATTCCTGTTGGATATATAACCTTCTATTTCCTGTTGTAAATAAAAATTTAACAAAAAAACAAAAACCAATACCTCACAGCTTTGAACGAAGGCGGCGAATCACTACCCATCACCTACTCGTGATGAGACAACCCCCAACCCAACTCACCGCCAACCACCACTGCATCGCTTCGGCCCCAAGCGAAACCTTCGTTGCGCCGCCTGCTCCTAATCGCAATGACGTCGAGCCCTCCAAGCGCTTGTTTGCCTCGTCTTCGATGCTGCAGCACTATCCTAAGCCCTTTCCAAGATCTTGAATTGAACGCGACCACAATCGAATAGCCTCGCCCCCAAACACGCTCCCACAATCGCGACGTCGCTCGCTGATTTGAAGACACGCGAAAGCCCTAAATTCTCGAATTTGATTTCTAAGTCGTATCGAAGAGAGAAAGCTTCGATTTTGGGAATGATTTACTGGAGAGGAGAAGTTTCGGTCGATCCCTGTTGCCGATAGAATTTGATTTTACTTTTAGTTTCTCTTTTTTTTAAGGACTTTATAAATTTCGGCCATTGATCCCTTTCTTTTCTTATTTTCAAGAAGAAGGGCTTCGTTTAAAAGAACAAGGGTTCGATTCCTGTTAGAAGGACAAAGGCGTACACGAGAAGATAAGGGAAAACGTTGGCGTAAACAAGAAGCTTAATCAATTAAATTAAATTTTATCAGATTATTATCAATTAAATTTCCAGCACGTTTATAGTTCATACACTCACACACTAATTCCGATCAAAACGAAATTTGAAATCCGATAATAATTCAATATTACGGACCCAATGGAACTGGTTTCGTCAAATTCTGAAACTGTGCCTCGGAAGGCTATTTTTAAATTCAATTTAAACGATTAAATTTTAAAACTGAACAAAATACTTCCAAATTCAATTTTAACACTTCTACTATCTTCAGTACTATCATTATAAATTTTACAAGCCTTCAAATTATTTTTAACAGGCTTAAAGTTCCAGATTCAACATTTTACTCAACTTCAAATTATTTAATTTAATAATTAAATTATCAAATAAATTGTGATATTCATAATTCAGGTTAAAATTACTCTATTGAATACTTAAAATCAATCAAATATTCCGATCTTAAATGCTTGAAAATTCCGGGTCGTCACATTCCTCCCCCCTTAAAAGAATTTCGTCCCCGAAATTTACTAATTAGGAAGAATGGTCCAATACCCGTTTATTATTTTTCACTAAAACCAAACAGTTTTCACAATTCAACATCTTACCAACTATCCTTTATATAGAAGATCCATAATCATTCTTATTAACTTCTTAAACTTTTCCCTAGTCCCAACCAACCTTACTTATTCAACTGTTCAAGTTATAATTCAAAACCAAGTTTAAAATTTTCAAAATTTCTCAAAAATTTTCTAACTCTCTAAATTTCCAAAAAATTTCGCCAGCGTCTCCTTTACGCGGCTAGCTCGGTACAACTACAAAATGGCTCTACGGCCTCCCAAATCCAAAAAGAAAACAAAAAGCCAAGTGGCTCAATCCAAAATCCCAATCGGATTTCATACCAAATTTAAATACATACCTTTCCGTCGAGCATTTCAAATTTATCTTTTGAAATCAAATCCAATTTCGTTTTCCCTTTATAATACCCGCATATCCTGCTTAGCACTAATATCCAATTACAATATTCCCAAATCAATTTATTGACTTCCTCACATAATGTCAATATCTATTTATTCGAATATTAACTTAGAATATGTTTGTAATATCAATTTCCAATAAAGAATTCACCATTCCTTAAACTTAAGTTTAATATAAGCATTTTATATTTCTTATACCTATTTTCACTTTACCACTTTAATTTATACCTATTTCTATTCAAATTAATTCCTTTATTATCATATGAATTTAATTTATTTTCACTCCAAATATTGAATTTTATTTTTAATTTATGACTAATCCATGTCATTATTTCAAATGGTTTCCTTTACTAATTTATTTTAGTTTCCAATTAGGATTCGATAGTCGTTAACACAATTTTCCAAAATTTTCAAAAATTTTCCAACTCTCAAAATTTCTGAATTTTTCTGGCAGAATCCCCTTTGTACGGAGGAGCTTTTGCAATTTGACAAAAGAGATAAATATATATACATCGACCCACATGGTCGGAAAAACCAAAAACAGTTCATATTTCCTATTTTTATAGCATAGGCGTACCTTATTTAGCATTTTAAGCAAGCGGCTTATCTATTTAGCAGTTAATGCAACCCACATCCAGCCACACGGCTTCCAGTACTTACTCAATTTAAATATGTAAGTATTACGTATATGAAATTTATTAACATTTCACTTACTTTCGATAACTAAACACGTGCAATTCGCAAGCAACATGCACCAAACACTTTTCATAAGCAATTTCAATTGCTGCAACATTAATTTTAATTGCTAATACTAATCACACATCATTTTACTAAATCCAAATGATTAACAACTCACATGCTTACATTCCATTTTATGTTTAAGCAAAACAAACTCATATTTAATTCAATTGATTTCAAAATCAATTTATTTAACGTCTAACAAGTCATAGAATTTTACTTACTTCCGTTCACATTAAACGACGATTTATTTTATGCAAGTCATACCAAGTATAAAATCATCACTATAGTTATATCATTTTCTCATAGAAGAAACAATTTCTAGTGCTGTTTGTTATAAATTAGTGCCAATGCACAAAAACAACTGCCAATCTATGATAGTAGAAGAAAGAGTCTGAATTTGTTTTCGAGTAACTGCACAACATAATGCAGCTCAATTGTAAGAAATCTATTTACAGTTTTAGCAATTTTACAATTTCTATTAGGCTGAATTTGATACATCACATGATTGCATTGACCAAACAAGGTTGATGCTGCATAATAATGAAATGCATGTGTAATAATTTCACAAGGATTAACCAGTGCTTATGTAAGCTGCTCTTGTATAAAAAGTACATATTTTTTTTTTTGCTGAAGCAAACATCTTTTCCAGATCCCCATGACCCTGCTTAAATATGGCGAATATCTTAAAGTGAATATGTGGATATACATAGGATTGACCTTGACCTAGGGTTTGAACTCTATCTAATAAGGTATAGAGGTACCCATAAGTTTATTGATCTACTTTGTTTGTTTAATATTCCAAGTCTGTCTTACTTGCAGAAAGAATAGTGTGGGGGTGTTTCTTGTCGGACCTCCACAACGTATTCCTATATATAATGGAATAATCATTATCAAAATTTCTCTTTCGAATCCTACTCAAACAGATTATGCTAAGTACCTAGATGACAGATCATCATTATCAGCTGTATCATCGGATTGCATAGGGACTGATGTTTCCGCCTCATCTTCAACTATAGGGCGATTGATATAGCAATTTACAGAATTACATAGCTATCCTTCTATTAAATTCAATTAGTATATTCATTCAATCCATTTTAAACTTTATTTCACATTTTCAATTCACTTTCGATCTTATTTTATTAATAATAAAACCATTTCAATTTTATTTCTATTCACTTGGATTTTATCAACAACTCAAACCATCACTAATTTATTCAAATTAGTTCATTTTCCCACTTTTAATTCGGGATTTGATTTTTTTTTATCTTCAAAAATCACTTCATTTATTTTCTTAAGTTCAATTTATTTTATATTTCAAGTTTTGGTTTTCATTTTATTCTTCAATTCATCAAAAATATTTTTTTGGGTTTCCTATCCCACCTTTCAAATTTTATAAGTCACAACTTATTATTATTACTTTTATACAATTCCATTCATCATAGGCTTGAATATATTCATCTTTTATTTTTAACTCAAGCCTTATGCTTATTTATAACCAAGCATATTTTTATTTCTATGGATTTCTAATTCTTTTATAAGTTATTCCGATTCATTCTATCCAATAACTCAATTGAATTCTTAATCCAATTCAATTTTATTTTAACTCAGATTTATTTACCTCAATTTGATTTCAACTAAATTCAAATACAACTGGATATTATTTTCAGCCTATCCAATTTATTTCAATCCAGTTAAATTTTATTCCCCAATCCAGGTTAATTCCATTTTTAACTTTTACTTTAAATTTAAATTTCCAACACTCAAAGCTTATATTCCTTTGAAATTTTCACAAACCTCCATTGCATTTCTTTCATATCCAAAAAAAGTTTGATTCCAAACCATTTTATTGTACTTGACATCATTCCAAAAATATTTTAAAATCAATTTATTTACATTTACCAGTTCATAGAATTTTATTTTATTTTAAAGTTTTATAGAAAATTTTAAATTGATCTCCAACTCAATTTATTTTTAATTCATTTCTATTTTAGCTTAAATGGTATTTTATTTCATAGTGCATAGGTTCCATACGAACCCATATTATTTAAGCTCAACAGCCTTTCATGCTTGTATATCATTAATTCAATCCATTTGAATTTTATTTCCAAAAATTTCAAATTTATAAGTTATCAAACTTTTTGTATGCCATAAACTTTCTTAGTTGAAATCCTAAGGTTTAAACAATCTTTCAACACTTCAAAATTCTTTGTGAAATCACTTATATCCAAAATTCCTTGCATTTTCAAAATCAACCAAATTTCTCCAACAAACTTAAATCCAAAACGTCATGGTAGCAATCCCTCTTTTGGAAACTCGAAAATGAACACCGATGATGTCGCGATCATCATCGGAATTATTTTCCAGCGACCGTAAAGAGTTCAATGCTTTTCTTTCTTTTAAAACCCTTCAAGTATTTTTGAATTCCAAATCTCTCTAGATTTCACATCCCATTCATAAATATTCCTCACATATGTATTATATCTTTTCAATTTTAATTTAAATCAAATTTTAACTATAATTCATGTTTATAAATTTTATTTTATAATGAATTTACTTCCTAATACTTTGGTTATATTTCCAATTTCTAGATAGATTTTCACACAACGACGATAATAATTTAATATTATCATTTCTAACATCCAAACAACCATATATTAGCTAAAAGAGTTTACAAAAACTTTTTTTTATATATCGAAAATATATTTTTGGGTAAAATTATTTCATTCACCCATATTTGAAATAATACCGTGTCGATTGTTCTATTCAAGTGTTTAGAAACCCTTTCGATACAGTTGTCCAGACTGTGCCGACGAAGGTTCATATGCCACTCATTAAATCAATCAACATAATATTAAAACAATTTATATCCACTAACAAATACGCGCTCATATCTATTAATATGCTCAAACTCATTTTAGAGTACTTCGGACTCTAATTTAAATGAGTAATTCCCACCAGTGCCAAGGTTATCACCAACCTCGCTCTGATACCAAGTGTAACGACCCGCAAATCCGTACCCCTTGAGTCAACACTATTCTATCTAAATCAACTCAAGTTGTACAGAAATACGAACCATTTGGGTTAAAGAAGAAGAGGTAGAAGAAGAAAATAGAAACAACAACAGAATCTAACCATCGCAGCGGAGTAAAATATAATAGATAATAAATGATCTTTACTCAAATCAAATATCTCTGTTTATATATTACATCATCAAATACATCAATCACGACTCAACATCAATATCATACAATGAATACACAACAACTCAACACAGCGGAATATATACATAAACAAGTACGTAAGTACGTAACATCAACCAGCTCGTCTCTTGAGCTCCACAGCATCATATCCTGTATCCTATAATACTCGGTCTGACCCGAGCATTATAGTTAAATAATACCCGAGTCAGTCTGGAATACCAGCGTGAGAAAATCACACCCAATTGATTATTAAAGTTTCAAAAATCTTTTGAAAACAAAAGCATCTCGTAAGACCACGCCACAAATAAACATGTCGGGTTTTTACCTTACGATAGCTAAAACAATTTTTATAGAAATCCTCTGATATTATAATAGGGTCTATATACAAATACTTATAAAATAGCCGAAATTGTTACATCTATTAAATTCCAGCTACTAGCCACAGAGTGGTAATACAAACAAAACTCGTACAAGGCTCGTAGGGAGAATGGATTTCCAACTAATGATTAGGCACTGGGGTACCACCTATTACAGCACGGGGCCTAGATCACCATACCGAGGAGTACGCCCGCTCCCCTGCAACACAAGGCCAGGACTACCCCTTACTGGATAATCCCGAGTGAGATCACCATGCGGTTGGGACCAGCAACCTCCCACTAGGCCGAAATAAAAAGGGACATCTAGACTGGAATGACCTCACCCTGCTTGGGTGCTACCCACCTAGCCTTGCTGCATAACCCCTGATTTTCAGTCATTCCCATTTGATGAGGCTTGAGGCTAAGCGTTACCTTTTTAGACTATATCCCTTAAAATGCCCATCGTCAACCTGACGATGTTTCGCAAGCATTCATCCATACAAGTCCGTCCCGGGTTCGAACGGAACCCAAGGCACTATTCCTACTACATCCATTTTGGAAATATCCTTAGGATTAGTAGCGATTAGCCCTTGCACTTCACTGCTCCATCTTCGAATTCAAAATTGTTTTCACGAAACCTACAAACCAGATCGAAGTGGTTTTCGAGAAATAAATCTCGATCCCGGACTCTTGAAAACGATCAACGCATTTGGCCAATATTGATAGTCGGTTATTTAACTATCAATTTCTATTTACAAACATCCATCAAACAATAAATAATTTCCCAAATTATTTATTTATCTCCAAAATATCTTCCCAAGGTACTATTTTCACTTTCCAAATTCCTTTGAAAACAATTTTCAAAACTATCTGCCTTCTCAGAATAAATTTCAAGTATTTCTATTTTCACTGGAATCACCAAACACAAAACTAGATTTTCTAAATAAATTTAAACACTTTACTTTTTAAAGATATACTTTACAATATTCAAGTTAAAATTACTTTAATAATCTGTTAAAAATACGTACTATATGAATATTTGAAAATAAGATTACTAAATAAAATATAAAACCAGATGTCTATTTAAAAAAAAAACAAAATACTAGGTTACTTCTTAATAATTACTGCTAGAATAAATTAAAGAAATTACTTACTTTAGACTTTGAATATTAGAAATAATAATAAATTTTACAAAACCTGTTCCTTTAAAAACAACTTTAAAACATTTAATTTATATTTTAAAATTTACTTTTAAAAACATGTACTAAGGCAATCCAGAGAAAAATTCCAACTTCAAGCACTTAAATCAATTTTCCCCAAATTGATTTCCAATTTATTTTATTTGGAATAAGTTTCTTTAATTTCTCAATTTTTTCAAAATTCATTAGTTATGGACTTATTATTAATGTTATTATTTTCCGTTTGAATTTTAAACCTTTAACTGAAATATACAAAATTTCAGGCTTTTCCCATTTTCTTCTTTCTTCTTTTCAATAATTTAAATCTTAAATTTTAAATAAATGTTTTCTTCTTTTAATTAATATCACTGAAGATTTGATATTCATTAACTTCTGTTTATTCAAATTTTCTTTCTATTCTCAATATCTATTTATTATAATTTTACAGTTACTTCATTCCTTTTCCAATTCATTTCTTTTTAACTTATTCTATAATTATTTCATTTACAAATTCACTTCTTTTAATTTCTTTCCAAAATCTAATTAAAATATCTTTTTGGAAATTCATTATACCTAATCATAACCAATCGAACCATATCATTCAATATTCTAATAAGGTTCATCATAGAATAACAAGTAATCACAACAGAGGGTATAGAATAATTTAAATAAATGTTGAGGGTTCCAGTTGGATCCCTCCAACCTGTTTTACCTGCATCCACAGATGTTAAACACAATATAATATGTCAATTCCAAAATTACCATACTATGGCACATCAATCAATCTCACCCATTCAAACAATTATTTAAATTTAATCATTAAAATTTAAATTTATATTAACTGAGTGAGATTAACTCACCTTTGCTTTAATTTGCAGTCTATTGCCATTCATTCCATTCCAGCTTGTTTCTCGATTTTAGACCTTTATAACATTACATTGTTCATAAATATTAGGGATAATCAAACAATTTATTTTTACCATTTATATATCTAAATTAGTTAATAATTTATTTTGAACCCATAACCTCCCTCTTAAAAATCTTTTAGTAACTGAAATAAAGTAAATAAGTAAATAAACCAGTAAATTTCCATAATCCATTATTTTCAAAATGAACTAGTAAATTAAAAAGTGTGTATATATGCACTTATTTTCCTTCGTAACTACTTCTATATAAAAATGTATTCTATATTGATTTTCGTAAAAATCTGTTTTATATAAATTCTTATATTCTTCCAAAATCTGTAAAAGTTTCTATTTTACCTATATCAAAATCGAATCAGGATTAACTTAATATTTAAACAACTGCTTAACAGACCAAGTTACTTTACTTTAAAAAAAACTTATCCATATATATTATTGTTTATCAAAACATATTCAAACTCGAATGAATATTCCTGTTGGATATATAACCTTCTATTTCCTGTTGTAAATAAAAATTTAACAGAAAAACAAAGACTAATACCTCACAGCTTTGAACGAAGGCGGGAATCACTACCCATCACCTACTCGCGATGAGACAACCCCTAACCCAACTCACCGCCAACCACCACTGCATCGCTTCGGCCCCAAGCGAAACCTTTGTTGAGCCGCCTGCTCCTAATCGCGATGACGTCGAGCCCTCCCAGTGCTTGTTTGCGTCGTCTTCGATGCTGCAGCACTATCCTAAGCCCTTTCCAAGATCTTGAATCGAACGCGACCACAATCGAATCGCCTCGCCCCCAAACACGCTCCCACAATCGCGACGTCGCTCGCTGATTTGAAGACACGCGAAAGCCCTAAATTCTCGAATTTGATTTCTAAGTCGTCTCGAAGAGAGAAAGCTTCGATTTTGGGAATGATTTACTGGAGAGGAGAAGTTTCAGTCGATCCCTGTTGCCGATAGAATTTGATTTTACTTTTAGTTTCTCTTTTTTTTAAGGACTTTATAAATTTCGGCCATTGATCCCTTTCTTTTCTTTTTTTCAAGAAGAAGGGCTTCGTTTAAAAGAACAAGGGTTCGATTCCTGTTAGAAGGACAAAGGCGTACACGAGAAGATAAGGGAAAACGTTGGCGTAAACAAGAAGCTTAATCAATTAAATTAAATTTTATTAGATTATTATCAATTAAATTTCCAGCATGTTTATAGTTTGTACACTTACACACTAATTCCGATCAAAACGAAATTTGAAATCCGATAATAATTCAATATTACGGACCCAATGGAACTGGTTTCGTCAAATTCCAAAACTGTGGCTCGGAAGGCTATTTTTAAATTCAATTTAAACGATTAAATTTTAAAACTGAACAAAATACTTCCAAATTCAATTTTAACACTTCTACTATCTTCAGTACTATCATTATAAATTTTACAAGCCTTCAAATTATTTTTAACAGGCTTAAAGTTCCAAATTCAACATTTTACTCAACTTCAAATTATTTAATTTAATAATTAAATTATCAAATAAATTGTGATATTCGTAATTCAGGTTAAAATTACTCTATTGAATACTTAAAATCAATCAAATATTCCGATCTTAAATGCTTGAAAATTCCGGGTCGTCACATAATATTTCATAAATATTAATTAATTTACAATGATTATAAATTAATTAAATCGTGTGGTTCATTCGTAGTATTCATCATTTCAATTGTGCAACTCAAATGTGTAAATTAAGTCTGCGATTAATATCAAATAATTCAAATATTACCATTCACATGTCACCATAGCTAGTGTTGTGACATTTTAGTTGAATTCACTTACATATCTTTTGGTATAACTAGTTTTACTTATTATAAGTGGTATCAGGTAGTAATGATTATTTACATGAATTCTCCTATCAAAACTACATCACATTTGGACTTATGAGATTTGGTTTTAGTCAATATTCCAACATTGTCCACATTCAACTTTGTAAGTGTGGACATAAAATCCTTTGTTCAATGATAATAATAATTATTATTAATCGTACAACTCTGCCCAGAGACTTTGATTTGAGTTGACCTAAGTTGATCTTGCGATACCGACCCTATATAATTGAGGAGATAAACTCTCTCTTGTATAATGTTTCACTTTTAGTGCTTCCACTCGACCCAACGATAGTCATTCGTTGGAAGCCATGTCACAATTTAACTATAATCAAAGCAGACTTTCATATAAGCTCGATAGTTTTCGCAATTCAAGGGGAATTGTGTAAAATTATCACATCGATATTCCATGTTTGACCTTAGTTATACTAACCAACAAAAAACCATTAAACGAGTCATTCGTGGTTATCCAATAACTATCATTATGTAACCCCTTGGTGCCCCCAACTGCCATGAGTAATATACCGCTCAACATTTGAAGAGCATTGCATACTCTAGTCTCAACAGATGTATCGATATCCAGTTTTGATACATCTTGACTAGGAATGTTTAAAATGGTATGTTTGTTTTATTATGATAAATCACTCATGATTAGAACACAAAACAACTAATATCATAAAACATGTCATTTATGGATTTTCTATATTAAATATACTTTTAATTAAATAAATAACTAATATAACACATTATATCAAGTACATAATAAAAAGAAAACACCTTTTATTTTGAATAAGATTGGTTATCGAGTTAGATATATGTAATAAATTACACAATTGTCCCTAAGACATACCCCTAATTCTACCAATCTCCTAGATGCGCTTGGGGTCAATTATGGAATCTTATTCTAACTTCAACGATAGGTTTTTTCAAAAACACCGGGTTAGTCCCTCGATGAATAAGTATGTTATGTTGTTTTAATTATATGCTTTGTCAATCAGCTCTCTCTCTCTCTGATATTAATAACCTACTTTTATTATGACGGATTATTTAGAGTATGTCGCTTGACTTCTAGCGAGCATTTGGTTCTTTAATGAACATTATAGCGACATAATTATCATATTAGAATGTCATGGGATTCTTAACATTTGGTATCACCCTTAGCTCAATAATAAATTTATGCATTTATTTATACTTTTATATTGTAGTAGCCTTAGGTTGAATCAATTACTACTTGTTGTGGAAAAATTCTAACTTAAAGTTATCAAATTAAGTTTGAAAATGAATTTAAGATGGACATGCTATACACGATATCACTAACGAAGTTCAAGTTCACGCACTCCTTCATTAGGAGTTCATTATTTTTATGAACAATTCTCTAATATTTCATAAATACCTACAAATACTCAAAATATAATAGCATTAATTTGGATTTAATGCTTGTTCTATATATCAAATACATAAGCAAAGTGTGATAATATAGATAATATGGCATGTACGATAATTCTCATTGCCAATGCATAAGTAATCCATATTACATGCTCGATATTGAACATTAATATAGTGAATGTGTATATCATCTTGGGATATTCCTACCATTCTTTTATATTGATTATAAAAGTGTCATTTTCAAATCCAGTACCAAGTATTAAACAACCAAACTAACATGAATTTAAGTCATGTGCATCACGAACAATCTTAAGTTTGTTGTTTACTTATAGTTTAAGAAATATTTTATACCTAATAATATTATTTCTTACAAACACATGCTTCCTCTACATTTTGACTGGAATTTAAATTATTTAATTTCTCGATCAAAATACTTACTTAACTCTAACGTTTATCGATTAACACTTCCATATCATTTCTTGGATCCTATCCAATGCCCACAAACTCAGTTATTACTCCCACTGACTTTGAGACATATTGGTTGGTATATGTAAACATCTATTCTAAATCATATTTTAGAATCTCTTGTTTTAACATATATTTACCAAAACTCAAAGTCATACCAAGCAACAAATTTTGTGAGTAAAATCTGAATCTAAATGACGAACCTGTTATGTTAGTTTCAACAATTGAAATTTACGATGTTGTTCTTATCAATGTGGCTTATATTCCAACTACATTGATCTTCTTCCTAAAGACAATTCTACAGCCGATGGATCAGATCCTTTTGAGTACCAATATCAAAATCATATTTTGATAACATACTCGGAATTCATTTCGGATTTGCGCATCATGCAACATAGTAGAGTCGATACTCTTAATGACGTACTTAAGATTGTGTAAGCTCTTTCCCCAACGTTAATAAAAATTCATAATTTCTCTTTAAAGTGCGAGATTTATCACTAGATATCCTAGTGTTTTGTGTCAATTTAGGTTTGATCAATTTTAGTTCATCCCTCGTAATCGGTTTCATCTGGATCGTACAAAAATCATTTTACTATCAATAATTTCTAGAAGAAATTACTTCGTGACGAATTTGGTATTTCATAAAACAACAATTACTTCTTAGTGCAATCAAATAGGAATTCATAAATATTTTATGAATTACATCGCATAAAACTTACTTGGTTTTAGTTTACGATAATTATGTTCAAAACATAAATTGGTCATCCAATGACGATCGTTCCCAAACTCTTTTGGGGCTGTTAATACAAGAATCCTCGCATACAATGATTACGTGTAATCTTTCAACTCGCACAACCTGCCAACTTTTGGCTTGGATATATTGAGGTTTCACATAGACCCTTATCTTATATGATTTTTTAAACAATTCGTTATATGAAATTAATTTTAATCTTATGTGCTACTCTTAAGTACACGACCTTACATTAATAAGTTGGCTCAACTTCTCTCATCATTAATCTTACTTTGTCTTACAAAGTTTAATTAACCTTATTGAAACACATTATATATCACAGAGAGGAGTAACTTTTGAGATTGAACCTTTATTCAATTTTTTAGGTACGTTGGATACTCTTTCCAATATACTCACTTATTCGATCAAAACAAATCATTTCTACCGCATGTTATTTCATTTACTTCCATTTTATATTATATGTATTTATCGTAGACATACTACATGTGTATCATAACACTTGTTCATGTTTATGATAAATCATCAGTGAATACAATGAAATATGTAGAACTGTTTTGGTATTAATAGACTTTTGATTGCATAGATCTATATATATCAATTCGAAGAGTTCATCAACTCTTATGACGCTCCCACTAAGTGGTTGCTTCATCCTTAATTGTCTGAGATCTAATTCACTGGTACCAAATGATTCATAATCATATAATCAAAGAGTTATTTCTCAAACGATGGCTCAGCCTATAATTCTAAAATAACTGCAAATAATTTTAGATACTTATGTATTTTCCAATGCATCACATTTGTTATGAAAACAAATACCACTATTATAGTTTTATTTTGCAACAAATATTCATATAGAAATAAAAATAAGTCTATTTTTTCAGTCAATAATGAAAAAACAATTATTATTTCATAAATAATGCTTGTTATGATTTACGAAAATAATTTTCGTACTTGGTGCAACTAATAAGTGCTACATGTTATTCTTCCACTATTTCTGAAAGTGTTTGTGCTATAGGATTTTGTAATATGGAAAAACTACTTGTGCGGAATAAGTAAGTAGATAGTAAAAATAGTAAAGTAAATGACACCAGAGATTTTTATACTGGTTCGAACTCCCGTTCTATGTCCAGTCCCAAACTCCTTTTGGAATTAAACTAGTAACCCTCACTTAACTAAGAGGAATAGGTTTACACCGCCTGAGCAACTGAATAGGACTTCTACTGCCTAAGCAACCGAATAGGACTTCTACCGCTTGAGCAATCGAACAAGGATTCTTTAAAAGTAACAAAAGTATCTGACTATAGTGCGCTCTTTGAATAGCACTGATAAGTCAATTAAGTATAATCTTCCTATAATCTTCTCCTTTATGATATATAGTGTAATGTGCTTTGAGAATTATGGAACATTGAGTGATCAATGATCAGAGAATGTAAGCAGTTTGAGTGTAGTTTGAAAATAGAGAATAGATAAGAATTCAAGAATATTAAATCAGTTTCGGTGAAATTTTTGTTGAATTCTGAAATCTATTTATAGACTTTAAAAGGTTGCAACCATAGATGAAAAATTATATTAAAAAAAAAGGCGCAACCATTGATTTTGAAGACGTTACTCTTCAATGAAATAAGTGTCTATTCATGAAAATAGTGGTTGGATAAATTCAGCCAGCTAAATTTTTTAATTCAGCCTTCAGAATTGAATTAAATCGAATACAGCATGGAGATAGGCAAACTTTATCATTAGTTAGCCGACCGAACTTATTCATTCAGCCGGTTGAATATTGTGAAACAATATATTTGTTTCAGTATTCAGCTGGCTGAATGAATGCATTCAGCTGGCTATTTTCATCCTAATGTGCATACTTATGCATGTGTGTATACGATTATATATATATATATATATCAATTCAGGAGAGATTTTAACAAATTACTAAATGATATACAGACTCTATACTAGAAACTAACAGTTTCAAACACTCTGAATATGAAACTGCAACAAGTCTCCTGCATAAATGATTAGTACACACAAAATATTTTATATAGCTTGTCATTAATCAAAACAATATTAAATTGAGTTTCAACATTGTCCCCCTTTTTGATGATGACAACTATATAAGTAGAAATAATATATTTATAGAAGAACTTACCATAACATTGTTACTCCCCTTGTCAATATGCACAAATATTTAACTAACTTTCTCCCATTTTGTGATGGCCCTGACTCGATTTTCGAAAATTGGCACCGAATACGACACTCGTATTCAAATGCCGCAGATCCAAACATCGAATCTGGTTCGTTGGAGCTTATAACAACATCAGATGAATATAAAATAGCGGAACAAAATGAATATCATGCATACATCACAGATACAACATCATAATATCCTTTACTACATCAGAGTATTTTTTTAATACACCAAATAACATCATAATAATACAACATCATAATATCATAATATCACCAAAATGAATATCATGCATACATCACAGATACAACATCATAATATCCTTTACTACATCAGAGTATTTTTTTAATACACCAAATAACATCATAATAATACAACAGCGATCATATATCCAAAAAAGTCTTAAAGGAATGAAGTGATAACGAACTCCCAAAAACTAAATACCTAAGATCCCAAAAGCTTCTAAAATATCTCCAAAGCAAAAACTCCAAGATACTGCTAACACAAGAACACGGAAACCTGCTGCTAGGCTGCCCGTGTAGAAATTTTGGGCAACCAGAGTTTAGAAAAGAAACAATAAACTCCGGGTCAGTCATGAGTCTGGTATAAGTAAACAAAATAGTTGCTTTTAAATAACTAGATTTATAAAAGAAAATCTGGTATGCTTTTGGAAAATGGAACTACCATAAGACCTCCAGCCACACACACAATGCAATCGCAGAATTGGAGGAGATTTCTTCTTATGATAGTCAAATATGCTTGATACGAGAAAAATTCTTTGATATTATTACTAGTGCATAGTGTAGAAAGCCATTTCGAAAGTATAATATAAATCTTAGCTAGCATTGACATTCCGAACTATGCCTACTATAGCTACCATCTAAACAGTGGTGACCACCATAAGTAAATGGCAAGTTATACAACTAAAATCGTACTGGGTTCGTATTGGGAATTGGATTTCCAACAAATGGTCAGGCTAAGGAACTTCCTACTGCCACATGGGTACGCCTCTGGCGGGACGTCCCGAGAACCTACCCGGCTCTCTGCCAACACAAGGCCGGGTTACCTCTGTAACTAGGCAACTACTACTTGAGTATGCCACTCCCTGGTTCTTTGGGACCTTTATCCGAGGGCCCTCTATCACAAAGCAATAACCACAAGTAAATGAGATTGGAGCTACCACATAGGTAAATATCTAGGCTCCATCCATGACATCACCTTTTTCCAGAAGGAAATGACATACCCTTAAGGGCGCGACCCTCATAACCTTGCCGCATCTTTCCTATTTCGACCATTTCCGGGTTGTGAGGTCCGATGAGGTCTCGTCCACAAAGCTACGCTTTACACAAAAGCCATGCTTTGATCACAAATGATCAATAAATGTCATCAACACACAGCACCACTTAGCATGCCACACTACCAAATTGAGAGTATATCGCTGATAACCTTCAACTACATAACCTTCAACTACATAACCTCTGAGCTCGTATGTCTCAGAGAGGGGTGTTAAGCTAAGAGAATAAATTCACCACCACGAACAGATATGTATTTGAAAGAAATCCGCTTTATACCTCAAAGTGTAGTGTCAGACATACAACCATACAAATCTGTTCCGGGTTCGAACAGAAGCGAAGGCACTTCGTCCAATAAGGAAGAAGCCCTTGCAAATCCAAGTATCCACAATCCCGATCGGACTTCCCATCACTTAGGGAATCTCTATACCGGAGCAACTCAGTGCAGCGATAATCGATAGGTTATCCTATTGTTCTCGAAGACACCCGGTCTTCACCACCGGTCTTCAAATGTTATCTATTTCGACTTATCACTATTCGGAATGGGTTATATGACACAAAGGTCCTTTCTCGGCTAATCCGAATAGTGAGCGTTTAACTTTAAAACATGTGGACATAACAATCACCAAGATTCATATTCAGGGTTCGATGTGGGTTTTGGATAACTAACTGAAATCAGACTCCCTGTTGCATCGAAGTTTAAATGTCGTTTTATGGGCAAAGGAGTTTTCACATCATTACAGAACAAATCACAAATCACAGTGCAGTACAGAGCGATTCACATCACACATTATTTTGATCATAACAGAAATAATAATCCAGTGCAGAACAATGGTTAATTGTTTTCCAATGTGGTTTAAGTGAATTAACGACATAATTATTTTAATCAATGATCAATTATTTTTAACGATAAACAAATTAATTAAATATCAAATTATTCCTTAATCAATTAACTTGATTAACTACTAATTATAATTTAATCAACTTAAATTATCTAATCAAAATTTTATTTTATTTTAAATAATTTAGACACTTAATTGTTTACTAATCAATTTTAATTACAAATTATAAATCATTATTCACTTAGTTAATTACAATTATTAATTTACTCAGTCTTGATTTCTTTCTAAAACAATTGATTAATAATAATTATTCATCTAAATTAACATTTAAAAAATCTTCTTTAAGCTTTTCGAAATCAATTTATTTCTATTACAAAAAACTTTAATGTTAATTGACTTTAACGTTTATCTTAAAATAATTATTTAGTTAAAGCATTAATTAGATTATTAAGTATCCACTTAGTTAATTAAAATTTGTAATAAGCCTTTAACTCAACACAGTCAATATTAATCGCTTCATAAAACTAAAATTTTCTTAACATTAAAACTTGAATTTTATTTGGGCTAAACCCATTTTTAAAGTAACCCGAGCAAACCCAGGTTTTCACTCGAGTCAAACTCGAGTTTCTCCCCTTCTTTTCCCGAGTCTATCTCCTTTCTCCCCCGTGCTCTCTTTTTCTTCTCCTTTTTCTTTTTTTTTCTTACTTAAGCTAAATTTAAACTTAACCCACTGCTGAATCAACCCCAATCGAACGCGAGAGAACTTCGAGTCAACCCACCTCCTACTCGAACGCTCCTTCGAGTTTCTCCCCAGGCCCAAACTCACTGACACAAAATCGACGTCGTGCAAGTGCACGGCGTCGCGCCGCCGCTACGGTGGGCACCGCGATCTTCGGCAGGTCGAAAAAATCACCCAAACATGAAATCGAACTTCAGCTCGACACAAAAAACTCGAAATCGAAAATGAGTGTTTTACTCGACACTGTAACATGAACACACCCAACTAAATTGCCTCGCCGTCGCTCCTCAGACCACCAGCGATGCCACGGCTTCGGCCACATCATGTCCATGCTCCATACTACCCTCCCCTATCATCACGTGCAACTCGATCACTCCATGGCGACGAAATCAGCATTCTTCCAACGCACTGCAAACTTCGAACTTAAATGCTACTTTGGGTTCGTTCGATAAATTCGTGCATTCGAAAAATCATTTAGCAAATTTCTCGTCATCACAGAAGTTCAAACAAGCTTCAAGCCAAATTTCAATCACCAGAAATTAGGAAAAATGCACATTTGTTTAAATTCGAACTGCTCTTAGACTACTTAAGTAAAAATCATCATATTGCTTTTAAAAATCATATCTTTGTATGTTCATTCAAGTTATGTAATCAATTCAACGATTTACCATACTTGAATTTATCATAAAAATTTGTTTTTACTGTAAAATTTTGGTTACAGAGTTAACTTCTTCATGATCAAGCATAAAACAAAATTTAATTCATAAATGATGTTTTAAACTAACCTATTGTTGCAAATTGAAATCCATCAGGGGTTTGGGAAGTGAAATTTAAAGTTTTAACTTGATTGAATCTTGTACCTTTTAAAACAGAACATAGAGATGACAGACAATTATGTCCAGAACAAATATAACTAGCATACATGAAAAATTTCATTTGTATATAGCCTTAATACTTGCTATAAGTCATCTACACAGTTTGAATCATGCTTGAATCTTTTCAAAATATATTTACTCACCTGGTAATAAGATTGATCAGAGCTACTTCTGGGTTTTAAAAAAACAGTTTTGATCCTTCTTTCTTTTTTCCTTTTTGTTAATCAGATTCTATTTGAATTTAAAATTGTGGTGATGTTTTATATTTTCTTTCCTGACTTTACTGTTTTTCTTCTTTTGAACAAATGAGTGAATAGGGTGTGTATATATATAAAGATTCAGGTTTGTACTAAGGGGAGGTTTTACTGGTGCATGATTTTCTTTGATCGGATATTTTTATTTTTGTTTTCTTTCTTTGACTAAGCAAAACTTTATTTCGGTTGAAATAATCTTGATTTTGTGCTAAGAAGAAAGCATTAAATGCTTGTGTTCCCATCTTAGTTTACATGTAATCTATTTGATTTTCTTTTGTAAGTACAATTTTGTTTTATTTTGTAGATTTTTATCTTCTTGCATAAGTCTTTGTTTCCTTGTTTATAAAATTTTCATACAAGTTTGTATGTATTCCCATGTCATTTTATAACCATATTATTTTGTTACAACATACACTTTAAATTTTATTTCTATTCAAAGTTTAATTATCAACATAAAATTTTATCACATATATTTTATTTATGGTTAAGACAATTTCTTATTTGTTATATATTTTATTCATTATTATTATTATTATTTATTTAAAAATTAAACTATCAAATATTCTATTTAAATCCATATATCTTTCTTTTATTTAATATTAATAATATTTTATTTCTTTTGAAACTTCTCAATTTAAATTTTAAAAGTCTAAACAAGTTACCAAATTCAAATTCATAAATTTTGGGATGTTACAAATATCACCCCTTAAGAAAATTTCATCCTCAAAATTTGAAAGAGAGAGAAAAGCAAACAAAGAATATACGGATTCAGAAAAATTAAGGAAATGGCTTACCAATTTAAGCCGAGATATCCATTCTGCAATTTGGATATGATTTCTGCATATTATCTTCAGTTTCCCAAGTACAACCCTTTGGATCGCCACTCCACTGTACTTTAATGAGTTTCACAACTTTGTTTCTCAATCGCTTTTCATCACGATCTACAATCTTTATCGGTTCTCTTTTTACCGCCAAGTTGGGAGTGATCTCAAGGTCCTGCTGAGCTGCCTCCTCACTAATACTATCTGGGTCGTGCACATTCTTTCGAAGACTAGAAACGTGGAACACATTATGCACACTAGACAACCAGCTGGGTAGCTGCACTCTATATGCTAGAGGACCGATCCTCTCCAGAATAGGAAAAAGACCAATATAACACGGTGCTAGCTTTCCAGTTTTCCCGAACCCCAATACACCCCGCATCGGAGATACCTTCAGAAATACAGAATCTCCAACTTGAAATTCCAAATCTCTTCTTTGGCGGTCATAATAACTCTTTTGACGACTTTGAGCAGTTATTAATTTATTCCGTATAAAATCAATCTTCTCCGTGGCTTCTTTAATCATATCTGGTCCAAGGACGAGACTATCACCTGTCTTAATCCAACATGTGGGTGATAGACACGGACGACCATATAAAGCTTCAAAAGGAGCCATCTCTATACTGGCCTGATAGCTGTTATATGAAAATTCGACCAGATGTAAATGGTCCTCCCAAGAACCACCAAAATCAAGTATACAGGCACGCAATAGGTCTTCTAAAATTCGGTTAATCCTCTCAGTCGTCCCATCAGATTGTGGGTGATAAGTAGTGCTGAAATTCAATTTCTTTCCCAATGCGTCTTGAAATGCCTCCCAAAATCTACTAGTGAAGATCGGGTCACGATCACTCACTATGCTGCTAGGAATACCATGGAGACGAACAATTTCCTTTATATATAGCCCTGCTAAGATTGCTGCAGTCCGAGTGGATTTCACTAGAATGAAGTGAGCAGTTTTGGTTAGACAGTCCACTATAACCCAAATTGCTTCATTTCCCTTCTTGATTTGTGGCAATCCATCGATGAAATCCATCAATACCTGATCCCATTTCCATTTTGGTACTTCCAAAGGCTGAAGTAAACCGGCCACTTTCTTTTGATCGCTTTTGATTTGTTGGCAAGTAGCACAGCGACTCACATATATAAACATGTCCCTTTTCATTGTCTTCCACCAGAAAGTTCTTTTGATACCACGATACATTTTGTTGACTCCTGGATGGATGCAAATATTAGATTTGTGACATTCATCTAAAACTTCTCGTTTCAGATCAGGGAAGTCTGGAACACATATTCTTCCTTTTAATCTTATAACTCCTCTATTATCCATCTCAAAACTAGTGTCTTCTCCTTGGCAAATCCTTTTATAAATTCCCCGAAGAAAATCATCTTCATAATGCTGTCTCGCAATCCTTTTGAGAAGAGTAGGAACGATAACAAGATGAGCAAGAATAGCATGCTTTCTACTTAAAGCATCAACAACTACATTGGCTTTTCCGGGCGTACATAGAATATTTAGGTCATAAGATGCCAGAAATTCCAACATTGTTGTCGCAGATTAAGATCTTTCTGGGTGAAGAGATATTTCAAAGATTTGTGGTCAGTGAATAATTCAAAATTTTCACCTAGAGAAAGTGAGTTCATTAAGTATATTTATTAAGTTAAGTTAAATTCATAAATTGTTAGGAAAGCTGAAAAGATTCTTACCCAAAAGATAATGTCGCCATATCTTCAAAGCGAAGATAACAGCTAAAAGTTCCAAATCATGGGTTGGGTAATTTCTTTCACGAGGACGTAATTGTCTACTCGCGTAGGCAATCACCTTCACATTCTGCATTAATATCGCACCCAGACCATCACCGCAAGCGTCGTTATAAACAGATAGACTCTGATTCCCGTTGATAATGGAGAGAACAGGAGCGGTAGTTAATCTCTTCTTTAACTCCTGAAAAGCTTCGTCACATTTCGGAGTCCAATTGAAATTGACATCTTTCATCGTTAGCTTGATCAATAGGCTGGCAATCTTAGAAAAGTCTTGAACGAACTTCCGATAATAGCCTGCTAAACCCAAAAAGCTTCGAACTTCTTTTGGGGTAGTGGGTTTTCTCCAATCAAGAATAGCGGAAATTTTGTTAGGATCAACAACAATTCCTTATTCATTAACAATATGGCCAAGGAATTTAACTTCTTTGACCCGGAAGTGGCATTTGGAAAATTTTACGAATAGAATATTTCTCCTCAAAATCTCCAAAACGATTCTAAGGTGCTCGGCATGCTCCTCTTCGGTCTTGGAATAGATAAAAATACCATCAATAAACACGAGCACAAATTTACTCAATACTTCTTGGAATACACGAGTCATAAGATCTACGAAGTATGCTGGAGCATTGGTTAGCCCAAAAGGTATGACTAACCATTCGTAGAACATATTAGGACCCCTGAAAGCGGTCAAATGAACACAGTCTTCGACGATTCGTAGTTGATGGATTCCCTGGGCTAGATCCATCTTTGAAAAGAAACGAGCGCCATGCAATTGATTAAATAGATCATCAATTCTAGGTAGTGGAAATTTATTCCTGAGAGTTAGCTTATTGAGATCGCGGTAGTCTACACACAATCTCAAAGATCCGTCTGATTTAGCAACAAATACGACTGCTGAGCCCCATTTAGAAACACTGGGACGAATTAATCCTTTTGGTAGTAGGTCATCGATTTGCTGAACTAATTCAACCTTTTCCCTGAGAGCCATCCTACAACTTGCATGAACGACAGGACGAGCATTAGGTACAAGGTCGATTCTAAATTCTATTTCTCGATGTGGAGGTAAAGATTTCACTTCTCCGAACACGTCCGAAAAATCTCTGACAATGGGTATAGACTCCAGACTGGGTTCGGGATAACCCAAATTATACATCAACCCCTCTCTTTTAGGACTAAGGTCCTCACAAGAAATCTCGATGGAATCTCAAAATCCGGTTTTAATCGAAATCAATCGATTGTTGCAATCCAATTTGGCTTCGTATTTAACTAGCCAATCCATTCCGAGTAAGACCTCAAACTCGTTAAAATCAAGGACAAAGAGACCAATAGGGAATTAATAACAAGAATATGAGATAGGAACGTTTCTACATCGAAGACAAAGGTTCGCGGGACCTCCAACTGGATTCTTTACGTATATGGGTTCATCAACTAAATCGAGTTCGAGATTTAATTCATTTATAGCTTGCTGAGAGATAAAACTGTGTGTAGCGCCCGTATCAAAAAGAACTCTAACAATGCTATCATAAATAAAGATTACCTTCTAGAACACCTTTCCCTTTTTCTGCTTGGGAAGATGCAGGTTGGTCTTTGATGCGTACATCTTTGCTGTTTGAGCTTGTTTCATGGTTGGGCAGTCTTTAACTTCGTGTCTATGTTTCTGACAATAATAACATTTTCTGGGCTTCGCTTGAACGGATTGATATCTCTTTGGCTTCTTACAACTATTTGAGTAATGGCCTTTTTTCAAGCAATTATAGCAAGTAACATTCTCTGTTGTGTTTTCCTGAATGCTCTTCTTTTTCTCCTTACCCTTCCATGGTTTCTTGCCTCCAAGTTTCCTCTTTTTCCAATTTTGATCACCCGAACTTCCTTTCTCCACAGGCGCTTCTTGCATATCAAGTGTAGCGTATCCGTATCCCATATCAACTAAATCTGAAATGGATTCCTTAATGTGGCCAGTCATCCTTTCGTGGAATTTCTTATTCATCCCACGAATGAACCTTTCGTTCTTCTTTAAAGGAGTGTTCACCAGTTCGGGACCAAAACAAGACAATTCATTGAATTTTTTTAGATACTCCTCGAATGACAAACTCTCCTGCTTTAAGTCCATGAACTCCTGGTACATTCGAGAAATTCCAACTGATGGCAGATAACGCTTCTCAAATACCTCCTTGAATTTTTCCCAAGTAAACTCGTCTTCTGGTTTATCTATAGTGACTGTCTCCCAACAGGCTAAGGCTTCTTCTTGAAGTTGCCAAGAAGCTATGAGTCGCTTCTGATTGTCTTGCAGCTTTAGCCTTCTGAAGATTTTCTCACATGATCTGGTCCATGCTTGAGCCTCAACAATCGAATCCTTACCGGTGAATGGCCTACCACCAAGCCTTGAGAAATTCTTGTATAAATCAGCCAGATTCGGCTGTTGTTGAATAGGTACTACTGCTACTGCTGTTGGGGGATCTTGGTTAGGTGTCGTGGCATTTCCTTGACTCCTAGCTCTTCCTCTTCGTCCGCTCATTCTTACTATCTATAATTAGTAAGAAAATTGATTTAGATATTCGGACGAGATATCTTAAGGAATATCAGCAGTTAAAAGAAATAGACTGATAAAATTTGGGGTTTTAGTCTTGGTCATACTCATTCTAGGATATACTTCACCCTATCTGTAATGAGCCATCTAATGTGTTATACTCCATAGCTAAAGTTCGTACTCAACCTTCAGCTCTGATACCAAATGTGACGGCCCTGACTCGACTTTCGAAAATCGGCACCAAACACGACACTCGTATTCAAATGCCGCAGATCCAAACATCGAATCTGGTTCGTCAGTGCTTATAACAACATTAGATGAATGTAAAACAGCGGAACAAAATGAATATCATGCATACATCACAGATACACAGTCATAATATCCTTTACTACATCAGAGTATTTTTTAATACACCAAATAACATCATAATAATACAACAGTGATCATATATCCCAAAAAGTCTTCAAAGGAATGAAGTGATAATGAACTCCCAAAAACTAAACACCTGAGATCTCAAAAGCTTCTAAAATATCTCCAAAGCAAAAACTCCAAGACACTGTTAACACCAGAACACAGAAATCTGCTACTAGGCCGCCCGTGTAAAATTTTAGGCACCCAGAGTTTAGAAAAGAAACAATAAACTCCGGGTTAGTCATGGGAATGGTATGAGTAAACAAAACAGTTGCATTTAAATAACTAAATTTATAAAAGAAAATCCGGTATGCTTTGGTAAAATGGAACTAACGTAAGACCTCCCGCCACACACATAATGTAATCGCAGAATTGAAGGAGATTTCTTCTTATGATAGTTAAATATGCTTGATACGAGAAAAATTCTTTGATATTATTACTAGTGCATAGTGTCGAAAGCCATTTCGAAAGTATAATATAAATCTTAGCCAGCATAGACATTCTGAACTATGCGTACGATAGCTACCATCTAAATAGTGGTGACCACCACAAGTAAATGGCAGGTTATACAACTAAAACCGTACTGGGTTCATATTGGGAATTAGATTTCCAACAAATGGTCAGACTAAGGAACTTCCTACTGACACATGTGTACGCCTCTGGCGGGACGTCCCAAGAACCTACCCGGCTCTCTGCCAACATAAGGCCAGGTTACCGCTGTAACTAGGTAACTACTACTCGAGTATGCCACTCTCCAGTCCTTTGGGACCTTTATCCGAGGGTCCTCCATCACGAAGCAACAACCACATAGTAAATGAGATTGGAGCTGCCACATAGGTAAATATCTAGGCTCTATACCATGACATCACCTTTTTCCAAAAGGAAATGACATGCCCTAAAGGGCGCGACCCTCATACCCTTGCCGCATCTTTCCCGTTTCGACCATTTTCGGGTTGTGAGGTCCGATGAGGTCTCGTCCACAAAGCTACGCTTTACATGAAGGCCATGCTTTGATCATAAATGATCAACAGATGATTATCAACACACAGCAGTACTTAGCATGCCACACTACCAAATTGAGAGTATATCACTGATAACCTTCAACTACATAACCTCTAAGCTCGTACGTCTCAGAGAGGGGTGTTAAGCTAAGAGAATAAATTCTATGCCACCAACAGATATGTATTTGAAAGAAATCTGCTTTACACCTCAAAGTGTAGTGTCAGACATACAACGATACAAGTCTGTTCCGGGTTCGAACAGAACCGAAGGCACTTCGTCCAATAAGGAAAAAGCCCTTGCAAATCCGGGTATCCACAATCCCGATCGGACTTCCCATCACTTAGGGAATCTCTATACCGGAGCAACTCAGTGCAGAGATAATCGATAGGTTATCCTATCGTTCTCGAAGACACCCGGTCTTCACCACCGGTCTTCAAATGTTATCTATTTCAACTTATCACTATTCGGAATGGGCTATATGACACAAAGGTCCTTTTTCGGCTAATCCGAATAGTGAGCGTTTAATTTTAAAACACGTGGACATAACAATCACCAAGATTCATATTCAGGGTTCGATGTGGGTTTTGGATAACCAACTGAAATCCGACTCCCTGTTGCATCGAAGTTTAAATGTCGTTTTATGGGCAAAGGAGTTTTCACATCAATACAGAACAAATCACAAATCATGGTGCAGTACAGAGCGATTCACATCACATTGACATAGAATCGACGTCGTGCACGTGCACGGCGTCACGCCGCTGCTACAGTGGGCATCGCGATTTTCAACTGGTCGAAAAACTCATCCAAACACGAAATCGAACTTCGGTTCGACACAAAAAACTCGAAATCGAAAATGAGTGTTTTACTCGACACTGTAACATGAACACACCCAACTAAATTGCCTCGCCGCCGCTCCTCAGACCACCAGCGACGCCACGGCTTCAGCTACATCATGTCCAATCTCCATACTGCCCTCCCCCATCATCACGTGCAATTCGATCGCTCCATGGCGACGAAATCACCATTCTTTCAACTCACTGCAAACTTCGAACTTAAACCCTACTGTGGGTTCGTTCGACAAATTCGTGCATTCAAAAAATCATTTAGCAACTTTCTCATCATCACAGAAGTTTAAACAAGCTTCAAGCCAAATTTCAATGTTTATTATTGAATCATTTACCAGAAATTAGGAAAAATGCAAATTTGGTTTAAAATCGAACTGCTCTTAGAGTGCTTAAGTAAAAATCATCGTACTGCTTTTAAAAATCATAACTTTGTATGTTCATTCAAGTTATGTAATCAATTTAATGATTTACCATACTATCATAAAAATTTGTATTTACTGTAAAATTTTGGTTATAGAGTTAACTTCTTCATGATCAAGCATAAAACAAAATTTAATTCATAAATGATGTTTTAAACTAACCTATTTGTTGCAAATTGAAATCCATTAGGGATTTGGGAAGTGAAATTTAAAGTTTTAACTTGATTGAACCTTGTACCTTTTAAAACAGAACATAGAGATGACAGACATATATGTCCAGAACAAATATAATTAGCATACATGAAAAATTTCATCTGTATATAGCCATAATACTTGCTATATGTTGTCTACACAGTTTGAATCATGCTTGAATCTTTTCAAAATATGTTTACTCACCTGGTAAAAAGATTGAACAGAGCTACTTCCGTGTTTTAAAAAAACAGTTTTGATCCTTCTTTGTTTTTTCCTTTTTGTTCAACAGATTCTATTTGAATTTAAAATTGTGGTGATGTTTTATATTTTCTTTCCTGACTTTACTATGTTTTTTTTTCTTTTGAATGAAATGAGTGAATATGGGGGTGTGTGTGTGTGTGTGTGTGTGTGTGTATAAAGAATCAGGTTTGTACTAAGGGGAGGTTTTACTGGTGCATGATTTTCTTTGATCATATATTTTTATTTTCTTGCTTTGACTAAGCAAAACTTTATTTCGGCTGAAATGATCTTGATTTTGTGCTAAAAAGAAAGCATTAAATGCTTGCGTTCCCATGTTAGTTTACATGTAATCTATTTGATTAACTTTTGTAAGTACATTTTTGTTTTATTTTGTAGATTTTTATCTTCTTGCATAAGTCTTTATTTCCTTGTTTATAAAATTTTCATACATGTTTATATGTATTCCCATGTCATTTTATAACCATATGATTTTACTACAACATACATTTTAAATTTTATTTCTATTCAAAGTTTAATTATCAACATCAAATTTTATCACATATATTTTATTTATGGTTTAAGACAATTTCTTGTTTGTTATATATTTTATTGATTATTATTATTATTTATTTAAAACTTAAACTATCAAATATTCTATTTAAATCCATATATCTTTCTTTTATTTAATATTAATAATATTTTATTTCTTTTGAAAATTCTCAATTTAAATTTTAAAAATCTAAACAAGTTACCAAATTCAAATTCATAAATTTTGGGATGTTACACCTTTTGTCATCGACAAAAAGAAAGAGATGCATAAAATCAAATAAAGATTACATTATATAAATAACTCATACTCGAGATGTCATTACTGAAAATAATAATATTCATACAACCATTACATAAATAACTAGATAAAGCATCATAGAAGATTGATTAAAATAGTATAAACATGTTCGTCGACGGAAATTCTATCGGTTTAGAAAACCGTCGAACGAATTTAAATTAAAAAAATAACCGCAAGCGCACGGTGTACGAATGTAGCACGAGGCGAATACAGGTCGATCCGCAGGGAATTGATGATTTTAAAATTTCCTACTCAATCAAATTATACCAAAGTCGAGAGTGTGTTTAAGCTAGAAAATGAGAAAATGAACTAACTAACAAAAAGAAAAGAAATGCAAATATGAGAGTTAAATGTCAATTTAGAGAATAAATCCACTCTCTAGATCATGTAAATCAACAAAATGAAATCATGATCTCTCTTTTATGGTCATTAGTGTTTTAATAGATGTATTTATCATAAGTATGACATATTTGAGCTATTAATTAGCCAACATAAGTCATCAAACTATAACACACCCCTTAAAACACTTACTAAATTTCATGAAACTTGACAAAGAAAATGAAAATGAAATCTATTTTAAGTATGGCCTATTAACTATTGATTAGAAACATAGACCATCAAATTTTAATTTCAAATCACTTTCTTATGCCATAATCATATATTGATGAAGAGGCATTTGTGTTAGTGATTGTTTAAGCATAGCCTATTTGGTGTCAACAATATAGACTATCAAATTCAAAGCAAAAACAACAATTAAACCACTTCATTGATCATTCATTAAGCACAAAAAGAGAGCATGAATTAACATATAGTTGAAGCTACATAATTAGAGAGCTTCGTTACCCCTAAATTGAAGGGGTTTAGCTTCTCATATTTGTCATTTTATTAACAAATGTAGCTAACAACATGAAAGCAAAATGAAGAGGAAAAAGAGAGCAAAATGAAAAGATAAGCTAATTAACTTGCATAAAATAAAAAAGATCTACACTACAACATGAAAGTAAATGAACATGAAAAGGAAAGAGAATGTATTAAATTGCATAAAATAAAAAAGATTACATAAAATAAAAATGGCTAAGTAGCCATGAAAAGAAAGAGAGCTTTGATTTGTTTTCAAAACTAAAACTCACTAACTAAGAGGAAGATGGCTACATGAAACATAAGGGGTATTTATACAAGTTAGAAACCCTAATGCATATTTTTGGGGAGTACCCAAAATGCCCTAGGAGGAAGTGTGGTGGCCAAGTTATCATTAGCTTTAATAATCCCCCACTTAAATGTACATGAAGCTTTAAATGTCTTTTAGCATGTGCATTAGCCTTTAATTTGTACATTAGGTAGTGGTAGGTGGGGTCCACCATGTTCTTCACTTTGAATGATTTCCATCTTCATTCCTTTGTATTCATTTTGTGCATGCATATTCCTTCATGAACCCACTTGTAATTGAGTGTAATTTCCTACAAAATAATATAAATATTTCCAATTAAATGTTCTCAAATTAATATATGCACAAAAATGACCATTTTGCCCCTGGATGAAGATGAATATGCGACAACTTCAAATAATATGAATTTTGGTTTAAACAAGTTAAAATACCCAATATGGTCATTTATTTAATTTAAAAAGAATAAATATGATGATAAAAATATGCACATTTACGTGCACATCAAATACCCCCACACTTATCTTTTTATTCGTCCTCGAATAAAGGGAAACTAAGATAAATCCACTTTCGTAGGAAGCATGATTGCATTGAGCGTATGCAACAAGCCGTTAAACCTCTGGGTCTCCCCAGTAGGACGAATGTTGTCTCGTGAGGGTTTTCAGCGGATACTACCCACAAAATCCAAATGCATGATGAAAATATTTACAAAATGCAAGATTTATTTACAAAGAGATGAATGCAAATTTTTGAAAATATTTACAAATGAAGGATTTATTTTTAAGTTGACACGAATAAGTTAAATATAGGTTTTGGTTATTATCTTGAAAATTTATGTCATTTACTCGTCAAAATTTCCAACAAAAATCAAGTTATCATAACAAATAGACAATAGTTTAACTTGTTTCGGTTGATAACAAAGTGTGATTATAAAATGGATCCTTAGTTGATTATCAAAGTTTATCAAAGTGGTATTTTCATTTCTTTTCAATAACAAATCAAATCAAATAAGTAAAAATAGTGCTAGGATTTCAATTGCTTGCTCTCTCATTATTTTCAAGAAAAATTACACACCAAGCTCAGGTAAACTGAGGCCAGATATACTACCCATGCACTGCCTTTCGGGCTTATGTGAGGGGAGTACAGAGCATGGCGAGTGCACACACTTTCATGCATACACTATCGACGGTAGGTGGTTTTTATTAAGTCTTTTTTTACATGTGTTCCATACATCATAACCGTGACAACTTTTAAATGAGTATGAAAGCACATAGTCAAAAATTCCAAGTAATCACCCATGCATAACCGTGAGGACTTTTAAATGAGAGTGAATACTTGGATGTTATTATTGTTTTATTTTTTTGAGTGGGAGTTTTGCAAAATCATCTTAGCACCATTTAACTTAGAAGACAAAAAAAAATGTTGTATCCTTTACTTTAAATCAACCACTTTTTAAAACAAAGATTTTCAATTAGGATGTACTTCATAATTAACATGTATGAATCTTCCTATATACTAGTTAAACCATTATTATTTGTAATCAAACTTCATTTTTATTTTTGTTAAGACCAATAAATTTTCAAAAACTTCAATTTAATAAACCAAAGCCATATATTTATCTTACAGTGTTTTTTTTAAACATAAATCAAAAGAAATTTTTTTTTTGGGATTTTTTTATAATTTTTTTTTGTTTTTGTGATTTTAAAGCAAAAATAAACCATGAAAAAAAATTGAAGATGAGTCTCCCCCACACACTTGATTTTGACTGTGTCCCCATAGTCAACCCAAGTGGAAGGAGAAAAATAAAATAAAAATCCAATATTTATATGAAAGATTATTATTTACAAGAGATGAGAAAGTATACAGTCAAAAAGTAAATGAAACGGTCTTCTAAAGACCGATTCATTTGTCTCATCAAATGTGTGAGACACAGCTTAAGCTCGAAAAACCAAACCATAAAAGATTTTGAAGTTGAATGTTGATTTGGAAAAACGAATGTCGTTTTATTGAAAATTGAATGAGTTGTTTTGTTTTCGATGATTTTTGGAGCAGATAAAACAAGTGATTGAAATTCAAGTTTATTTTCACCAAATTGAAATTCAAGTTTGTCATTGAAAAATTCTTCAAAATTATTGATTTCAAAATCAAAATGGTGATGTAAATATTCCCCTTCATAATTTAACAACTCATTTTCGAAAAGTCCAAGGAATTCATGTTCATTAAATTCGTCTTCCTTCTTTGGATTATCAACAACTTTATTACATAAATCAAGTTCAAAATTCAAAGTTGTTGTATTCCAATGTTCAGAAAAAGGAAGATCGAAATTTAAATCGATTTTCTTACCCTCAATAGAATTGAAATCCAACTCAATTACCAAATTTTCAACAACTTCGTTAAGATCATCATTTTCCATTTCAAAATTTGTTATTTGAAAATCGTCGATTTGGGTAAAAGATGGATTATCGCTTGACTTGTCACACGTTGGGATTTGAGTGTGTTTATCACGTTGATTCAAATATGTTTCGAACACCAAATCCATGTGGTCATTGTACATTTCATTCATTTGTTCAACAAAGTCAAATTTGTGATTATTAACTTGAAAACTTTTGATTTGTACTTGTTGAGGACAAGAATCGCCAATTTCAATAAATGGTGGATTTGATTCTTCGGAAGTTGGGATTTGATTATGATTTTCACGAAAAGTTTTATATTTCTCAAGTAATAAATCCCCGTTGTCTTCTTCCATTTGGTCAACAAAATCAAATTCATGATTATTAATTTGAAAATTTTCATTTTGAATTTGTTGACAACCAAAGTTTTCAATCGTATCATTATTGAAACTATTCCCATTGCCAAAATTATTTGAAAATTGTTTCACATTTTCGTCTTGATTTTGGAATTCATTTTGAAGCTTGAAATTGAATTGGCATGGGTTATACTCGAAATCATTTGAATTTTGAAGTGAATTCAAATTTTGATTATTTTGAAAACTTTGATTCGAGTTATTGCACAAATATGAATTACACAACTTATTTATCATTTGATTTTGTTGTGTAGCGATTTCAAGTAAAGATGAAATGCTATTTTCAAGATTTGAAGCTTGGTCCTCATTTTGAAAATTTTGTGGTTCAAAATTCGAATCGTTTAAACAATAGTTGTTGTTAAAATATCCATACGAATTTGGAGTGAACTCATATGGATTATATTGATTTTCACAACTAAATTCAAGTGAGTAAGAGAGAGGAAACTCGGACATTTTCAAGATTTTTTTTTGTTTTGTTTTTTTATAAAGAAAAATATTTACAAGTGGAATTTATTTTTCAAAATGGAAAATTGATTTTTGTTTGTTTTTTGATTTTCAATTTTTTTTGTTTTTTTTAAGAAAAAGTTTTATATATTTTTTGGATTTTTGTTTTTCTAAATTTTTTTGGATTTTTGAAATTTGAAAGGAAAAGGATTTAAAGGTTTCAAAGAAAATAAAAGGAATATTTACAATTTTTTTTTAGTTTTGGATTTTGGATTTTTTTTTAAAATATGCATGAACTAATGCAACTAAATGAATGCAAGAGTTAATTACAAACGATTCATCCTATGTTAACCCAAAATTGTATAATTACACACTGTCTTAAATCAACAAAAATATTTCTCAGCCAGGTAACGGGCAGGGGTTATCGGTGCACCACGAATCACCGTAGCAATGCAACCGAAGGTTTAAGTACCTTAAGAGAAACAATTCAGTATAATATTTACGAATCACCGTAATATTTATAACTGATTATTGCTCAGCCGTAGCCTAGACACCGAGAAATTAAATTGTTTAAAGAAGACAAATTGTCAATATACAATTAAGTGTTATCGATGTCTAACCGTTATTATTAATCAAAATTCTAAGATGAAATGCAAAGCAGAAATTAAAAGTGTATTTACAATGCAACTACGAATGAAATTTGGCTTTTTTTTGAATTTTTTTTTAATAAAATGCAAATGCAAGCAAACAACAGTGCAAGCTAAATAAAAGCAATAGATATATCAAGCAAGCAGTTTTTTTTTCTTTTTATAAAGCAAAGCGAAGCATTGGCAGCAGTTCCCCTCCTTTAATTTTCTGCTTTTGCAACCTGAAATTAAAAGCAAGACATATACAATATCTTTTTTTTGTTTTTGAAAGGAAACTTAAAAGTAGGGTTTTACTTAAAAAAAAAAAGACAAAGAAAAATTTAAAACAATTTAAGCAACACTAAAAACAAACTATAAAAAAAATTAAAAAAAAACAAAATAAGACACCATCAACAAAAAAAATAAAAATTACTCAGCCTAAAGAGAAAGCAAACCCGGCCCAACTAATTTTATTTGTATTCTTCACAAAAACAACTACAGGCAGGCAATTTATACAAATGCATATTAAATTGTCAAAACCACCTCCCTAATTCAACAGGAAATCCGCAACTCACATAAATCGAAATTCACAAATCAAAATAATTTCACAACTTAACAGTTCCTGAATAAACTTATTGGTTCGATTCAGGTTATTTGAGATGGTCGAGGCTGGGTGACAGAGAGTTTGCGACTTCGAGGGGAATTTTGTGCTGTTTGGTCGCGATCGCGGTGGTTGCTTGGGAGTAGCGGTTGAAGTAGGAGGAGTGGTCTGGGGATTGATCGTGGGTTTGGTGGTTGGATTTTGGTTGATTTGAGGTGTTGTTCGTTTTGGTCGTGTGTGGTGGATTGTGGTTTTGCAGTTGCTCGATGGAAGACGCTGATGGAATTCAGTTTGAGGAGGAGCAAATGGATGTGGTGACGAAGTCGAGGTGATTGGTTGATGTCGATTGTGGGTGATGGTTGTAATTGCGGTTGTAGGCAGTGGTCAATGTGGGTAATGTGTGGTCAGTGGATGTATTGTATACACAGATTTGTATGTGCAATTGCTGGTTGGTAGACATGTGCAATTGCTGGTTGGTAGACAGTAGTTGAATTTTGGATGGCAAGGAGGAGTATGTCAGGCAGTAGTGGGTGATGAAGTATTGATGGTCAGAGGGGATGCTTTGTTTGGATGGTGATGGTGATGTAGTGCAGTTTGAAGTTGATCAGGAATGAACTGCGATGAAGGCTTGTGGATTGGAGGTATTGCAGAGAGAAACGGTGAAGGAAAGATGTTTTTTTTGGTTGTGTGGCTGGAGTTGTTTGGCAAGCTGTTTGGAGAAGCAAGGCGGGGATGTGGTATGGGTTGTATCAAATGCAGGAAGGTGAAGGATGGTTTACTGTTTGCAGAGTGATGGCAGTTTTTGTAGAGTGTCGACAGTATAGAGTAATGGAATTTTGAATATTGAAATGTAGTGTGAAGTAGAGAATGAATTGTGATAAGGGGATCAAGTGGTATGTGTTGAGGGAGTGTGATAGTTGAATGATGGAGTGGTGGAAGGCTGATGCTCTGGTGATATGTACACAGCTGAGTGGAAGGTGTAGATGTGTGGTATTGTTGGCAGGTTGATGTTTGTGGCAATGCAAGTTGCTGTTATGGTAGAGGGGATGCAGTTGTATGTGGTGATGTTTGAATGGGAAGGTAGAGATGAAAGTGGATGTTGTGTGGGATGACTGAATGTTTGGAGTAGAATTGTTTGTGGTTTGTGGTTTGATGACTATGTGGTTTTGCAGAGTTGTCGTTCTGAAGTAAGGAGGATGGCAGGTTGATGGCTAATTTGTGGAGATGATGGTGGATCAGAGACAGTGCAATGGGGCTGCAACAATGGGGATTTGGTTTGAAGTCTGTAGGTTGTTATGAATGTGCAGTTATGAGGAGTTATAAGGATCTGTTGTATGCTAAGGCAGAGAATGGTTGATGAATGCAGGGGAGCAGTTGATGTTGTATGGGGTATTCGTTTTGTATGACAGCAGTGTGAAGTTACTGAGAGAAGGAGAGGCAGTGGGAAGTTGGAATGTTGAAGGCGACAGTCAGTTGGATGGCCAAAGGAAAGCAGTAGTTTGTGGATGAAGAGTGAGGCAAAGATGATGTTGCAGGTGTGCACTGTGCACAGAAATGAAAACAGAGAGGAATAAACAGAAATGAAAACAGTGTTTTGAAAATTGTAACAGAAATTGTATATGAAAACAGAAATATTTTTTTCTTTTGTTTTGAATTGTGATTGTTTTTTTTCTCTTTTTTTTATAAAAAAAATTCAAATGCAATGCAGATGCAACTAAAAAAAAACAACAATCACACAATCAACAAAAATGAAAACAGAAAACACAAAACACAAACGATATTTTTTTATGCAAACTAACACACAAAAGAAAAACACACAAAAAAAATCAAAAGAAAATAATTCGAAAAATAGAAAAATAAAATCAAAGCAACTCCCCGGCAACGGCGCCAAAAACTTGTTCGTCGACGGAAATTCTATCGGTTTAGAAAACCGTCGAACGAATTTAAATTAAAAAAAATAACCGCAAGCGCACGGTGTACGAATGTAGCACGAGGCGAATGCGGGTCGATCCGCAGGGAATTGATGATTTTAAAATTTCCTACTCAATCAAATTATACCAAAGTCGAGAGTGTGTTTAAGCTAGAAAATGAGAAAATGAACTAACTAACAAAAAGAAAAGAAATGCAAATATGAGAGTTAAATGTCAATTTAGAGAATAAATCCACTCTCTAGATCATGTAAATCAACAAAATGAAATCATGATCTCTCTTTTATGGTCATTAGTATTTTAATTGATGTGTTTATCATAAGTATGACATATTTGAGCTATTAATTAGCCAACATAAGTCATCAAACTATAACACACCCCTTAAAACACTTACTAACTTTCATGAAACTTGACAAAGAAAATGAAAATGAAATCTATTTTAAGTATGGCCTATTAACTATTGATTAGAAACATAGACCATCAAATTTTAATTTCAAATCACTTTCTTATGCCATAATAATATATTGATGAAGAGGCATTTTTGTTAGTGATTATTTAAGCATAGCCTATTTGGTGTCAACAATATAGACTATCAAATTCAAAGCAAAAACAACAATTAAACCACTTCATTGATCATTCATTAAGCACCAAAAGAGCGCATGAATTAACATATAGTTGAAGCTACATAATTAGAGAGATTCATTACCCCTAAATTGAAGGGGTTTAGCTTCTTATATTTGTCATTTTATTAACAAATGTAGCTAACAACATGAAAGCAAAATGAAGAGGAAAAAGAGAGCAAAATGAAAAGATAAGCTAATTAACTTGCATAAAGAAAAGAGATCTGCACTACAACATGAAAGTAAATGAACATGAAAAGGAAAGAGCATGTATTAAATTGCATAAAATAAAAAAGATTACATAAAATAAAAATGGCTAAGTAGCCATGAAAAGAAAGAGAGCTTTGATTTGTTTTCTAAACTAAAACTCACTAACTAAGAGGAAGATGGCTACATGAAACATAAGGGGTATTTATACAAGTTAGAAACCCTAATGCATATTTTTGGGGAGTACTCAAAATGCCCTTGGAGGAAGTGTGGTGGCCAAGTTATCATTAGCTTTAATAATCCCCCACTTAAATGTACAGAAGCTTTAATGTCTTTTAGCATGTGCATTAGCCTTTAATTTGTACATTAGGTAGTGGGTAGGTGGGGTCCTCCATGTTCTTCACTTTGAATTATTTCCATCTTCATTCCCTTGTATTCATTTTGTGCATGCATATTCCTTCATGAACCCACTTGTAATTGAGTGTAATTTCCTACAAAATAATATAAAGATTTCCAATTAAATGTTCTCAAATTAATATATGCACAAAAATGACCATTTTGCCCCTGGATGAAGATGAATATGTGACAATTTCAAATAATATGAATTTTGGTTTAAATAAGTTAAAATACCCAATATGGTCATTTATTTAATTTAAAAAGAATAAATATGATGATAAAAATATGCACATTTACGTGCACATCAAAACAATAATAATTAAAACTGGGTAGAGAGAGAAGGTTGATCATCATTGGAATCCGAACTTAAAGATGACCATTGAAAAGGAGATGGATTGTAAACTTCCGTGTATGTAGATCCGAAACAAGAAATTTTATCCCATATTTTATTAAGAAAACCTTTTTATGGAGTTGAATTTCTTTTCCATTTTCTTTTCAAGAGCCTTAATATCCCGATGAAGTTTGGATTGATTTCGGGAGAGAGTGATGATAGCTTGTCTTGGAGGGAGTGTTAGGACCAACCTCTTGAATTAAATCATCGACCTCTTCTTCTTCTTCTGGTTGAGAATGAGAAGAGGAGGTAATACTAGTGTCACGAGGTTGTAAAATACCTTGTTGAAAATTTTGGGACCATTGTTGAAAGGAGATGATTAGTTGCGGAGGAGGTCAGTGAGGAAGACCCATCAATCCTAAAGTTTTTATGCCTAACTTACTAATGCTTGAAAATTCGAAGTCGGGCATTGAATGCCTAAGTTAAGAAGGATACACATAATATAAGCACCATAGTGAATGGTCTTATATTTTCTTCGGCTTGTGATGTCTTGAAACTCATCTAAAATGATTTTGCCCCAATTCACATGTTGGTTGGAGTAAATAAAATAAAGAGCTTGAAAGTCTCTTTTATAAAAAAATTCATAACTCCCTGTTCTAGGTTGTAGAGAGCGAATCAATGCATGATGAATAAGGCGAGCTTGAGGCATTAAGGTGCTTGACTTTAAAGCACTCAAATTTGTAAGTTGATCGGATAGGAAAAGATGTGAAACCTCATCTCGATGATCCATATCGACTTCAGCATCATCAATATCAATATCTTGATATGGGCAATTTAGAATATTGCCTAATCTTTGTAAAGGAAAGAAAATTTTAATGCCACAAACCATTGACCAATCACAATCTTGATGATTTTGTGGATTATGGTGATCCAAATTCAGATTAGCAAGAAAGAGTTTGACCAAAAGATGATTAATTTTGACATTATTTGGAGCATACCCTATTAGATTATCAAAGTGAAATTGCTCCGCCAATTCTCTAATTCGATAAGCTGCAAAATCCAAAAATTTCATGAAATCCCCTTGAAAGATATTGAAATTTTTCATAGAAATGAATCGAGAGATTGCAACATCATTCCAAAGCCATTGTCGAATCTAATCTTCGGATGGAATGGAAGTGGATTCTCTTGTGCGCTTGGATCTTGGAGCCATTAGAGAGTAAAAATAGTAGTAAAATTTTTATAATTTGAAAACATGGATAGGGTTCTGAAATGAATGGGTAAGAAATGAAAAGATGAATATATATGGTAGGTAAAAAGTAAGGGTAAAAGTGAAAGAAAAAAACATTGGACCAAGAAAAAAAGTGTCTCAGAAGGAATTCAGCCAGCTGAATCACTATAATCAGCCATATGAGTTTCTTCCCACAAGAAAATAGTTCAATTTAGAATTGATTCAGATGGCTGTTTGCATTGATTCAGCCATCTGAATCTGAGGCTAAAATTTTTCTTCCACAATATTCAGCCGTCTGTTTCATTATAAACAGCCGGCTGAATTATTACAGAAACTTATGACAGCCTTTAATATTTAGCAAACAATATATATAAGCAATATGAATACTTTTGAATAATTAGAAATTAAAAAATTACATATTAGCAACAACATATATAAAAGAATTTAAATAGATTTGGAAGAAGTGCTTGAAGTGTGATTTTAATCTGGTTCTATTTTTGTGTTCTCTTGAAATGGTTGAAGTGGTGACCATCTATTACCGCGTTTCCAAGAATTCGGAGATATTGTTGAATGCTGCGGGGATGGTTCCCCAGAATTGTGACGAATTGGAGAATGAACTGTGACGACCCTAAAATTTTGGATATTTGAAATTAGAATATTTAATTGATTTTAAATATTTGAAAATTAGTTTAACTTGAATTTCAAATTTCACTGTTTATTTGGATAATTAAATTATTGGATTAAGCAATTGAAAACTGGGTAAAATATGGAATCTGGAATTTAAAAGCTTGTTAAAAATATTTCAATGGTTTACAAAATTTATATTGGTAATAATGAAGATAATAGAAATGTTAAAATTGAATTTTTAGGTGATCTTTCAGTTTTAAAAATATATAGTTTAAATTGATATTTAAAAATAGCCTTCCGAAGCACGGTCTCAGAATTCGACGATACCAATTCTATTAGATCCGTAATAATATATTATTATTGGATTTCAAATCTCGTGGAATTCGTAGTAGTCGTGTAATCGTACGTTATAAACGCGCTGAAATCTATATCGAAAATTCAATATAAATACTAGGTCCAAAAAGCTATCTTCTCCATACGATTGCATTAGGACCCGAAAACTTTTCCATTGCGTCCGGAATAGGGGTATAACATTATAAACGCCTGGCGGCATGCCTCGATAGGATGTAAAATTTTTAAGGTTTGAATTTGTGACGACCGCCCATGACTCCCGCACCAAAACAAGGAAATAGTGCGCTGAAAGGCGTGCCAGGCAGCCATGGGTGACCGTCAAGGGTAGAATAAACATCGCAGAATCTATCGTATAACTCACAGCGCATGGATAAAATATAATAGAGGAATATAATATAGTGAAGCTCCATAGAACAGAACATCATCATATAAGCATCATAGAAGTTTTATACAAACATATGAATCATCCATACATCAAAGCCTCACTACATGACACTCAAACAAATGTAGCAGCGGAACACCCAGTACATAATATGAAAATAATATGCAAAAGCCTCCTGCTCGTCTTCGTCATCATCAACGTAGACCTCCATGAACAGCACCTGTCACCTGCTACCTAGTCTGCCCATCCCAACATGGATGAACAGCCCAAGGTAATAAGAGGAGACATAAAACCTTGAGTCAGACAAAGTCTTAGTGAGCAGTAAATCGACTATCAAACATACCAAAAGAGTATAAAGGATAAAGGAATAGGAACCAAACCATCCCACTCGACCTCTTTCTACAGTGATAGCCCCAAGACACAAACTAAAGTGAAGCAAACATAACATACCAGACAATTAAGGTAAAACAATAATCACTCGAGTCAAGGTCGATGTTTTCCAAATACAAACCCCCAAGGCCTAAACCAAGATCAGATAAGCATCCAGAAAACACCGCTCTTGAGACCGAATGATGATACAACCAAACGTCCAAACATCCATGACTCCGGCTATCACTGTTATCATTGCCTTGATTTCACCGTTAGTTGAATGACCACCTGTCAAGGGCTAATGGTAACCCCGGTTCTAGACATAACTCCGCACGTCGTCGCAGCCCGTGCCTAGGAATTTTCGCAACTGCCCAGAGTACTAGCACGTCGTCGCAGCCCGTGCTTGGAACGTCGTCGCAGCCCGTTCCAACGTACTCTTGCTTTGAGCATGCTAGAACCTTCAACAACGATGAGATCTCAGCCTCCTAGTCATCCTCCTCGACGACTATTTCCATACTAGCTCAATCGCCTCTCAAGCTAACCATTATCATCAACCCGGATCGCATCACCGAGTTATCAACATAGCTTCGCACGTCGTCGCAGCCCATGCTTGGAACGTCATCATGACCCGTCCCATTTCATCATCATGCTTTGCCTCCTCGCATCATGGCAAAGTCCATCTCAATACCATGCTTTACCTCCTCGCATTATGGTAAAGTCCATCTCAACATCATCTAATCCATACATATGAGCTTCAACATCCGCTTCATATGCCACAAGCAGCTTTCACTATTCAAGAGCCTTTCCACTTAGCTTTTGAATCATCTTCGACCATCTTGTCTAGATCTAACTATCAATCAACTAACATACATAGCAATCAATCAAATCAATCATTAGCTTAAGCAATCAAGTAATCGAATATGGTCTAAGTAGGCATTTATAACTACAATGGCAATTTCGTAAATAAATGAGCATAGATATAACATACATGAATCATGGGTTTCTAGCATAGATCTAATAAATATAAATCATGGGTTTTGTCTCTACAACTTGATGAATGAACTTGCATAAGTAAACATCTTCATAAGTAATGGATCTACACTTGGATCTAAGGAAAATGTATGAAATCACTATCTACAACACTCCAACAAACCACCAATCCAATATACTCCTTTGGGTCCGCGTGAGAGATAACCACCACTCACCAAATCACCCAAACACTTCAAAAACTATCAATTTCAGATCTGGACAGCAAGGATTCAAGCTCGATTTGGTGAAATCTCGCTTGAAATGGTGAAATCTAGCTTCGTCGGATGAAGATCTTCAACTTTGGCTCTTCGATCTTCGATCTTGGATGGATGTTAGAACTAGATTGGAATGGAGAAAAGGAAATGAAGAAATGTTGTAGTCGAGCTCTCAAAATGGCAGCACTTCGTTGCTTCGAAATCCGGTGCCAAAAAGTGAGCCAAAGCCCTCTATTTATAGGCTGAATTCTCCTTAGGTCGCCCAGATCTTAACTCGTAGGCTCGCTATTAGGTCGTTGCCGACCTAAAAAGTCTCGACCTAACTATACTACGACCTAAGACCCACAGTATGCACGCTACCTAAAACATAAGCGCGCGACCTAACAATCTATGCAACCTACCTTAGGTCGTCTAATCGACCTAACTGCACCACATAACTACCCAGCGACCTAACTATTGCCGACCTACCATTCCCAACGACCTTCGACTCATCGAACCCAACGACCTACGACCTAACTGGGATGAGGCTTATCACACGACCTAAAAACTCAACGACTCACTTAGGTTGCTCACGACCTAACTGAGTTACGACCTATCAAATCCACTCGACCTAACACACCCCCTATCTTAGGTCGCTTACGACCTATCTATACACAGCAAACTTAGGTCGTTAATCCTCTTAGGTCGGTCAAATACTTATGTAGGTTAAATTCCTTAGGCCGTTAACTACCTCTAACCCATTAACTCGTCTAACTGCTAGGTCGTTAACCCTAAGTCGCTCATATCTATAGGTCGGATATCTGCCTTAGGTCACTCCCATCCTATAGGTCGCTAATCCTATAAGTCGCTTCCCTCGACCTAAACATCACCACGACCTAACCCTCTACACAAGTTAACTTCTATAACTCGGCAAAACCCTATAAGTCGCTAACTTGCTTAGGTCGGTCAAAGCCTTAACCCGGTCATATCTACTAACTCGTTAACACATTAGGTCTTTCACCACTCCTCAACAACCTAACATCCAAACGACCTAACCCCTTAGGTCGTCAACCCCACTAACTCGTCCATCCTCTAAGTCGCTATCTAACTCATTAACTCGTAACTCGCGAAGACCACTAACCCGTTAACTCGCTCCAACACTAACTCGAGTTAACTTTCCAATCTAATTTCCTCGCGACTCAAACAACGTACAAGTTATCTTCCCCTACGACTTAGGTTAAGGACGACTTATCAACACTAACGACCTAGAATTCTACGATATATCGACACATAAAATACGGGTCGTTACATTCTCTCCCCCTTAGGAATTTCGCCCCCAAAATTCCAAGCAAACAACAGCAATCAAAACTATTCCGCATGCCTACCATCCATAGCAATCAACAAACCATGCATCCAATTCTAGCCTAGCATGCAGAATTCTAAGGTTAGAACAAGGTACAAATTCATGAGATGTCACGGCACCTTAGGTCCATACCTCGAAGAGTTCGGGATGAGCTGCCTTCATCCTCTCTTCCTCCTCCCACGTACAGTCGTTAACATCATCACTCCATTGTATCTTGAGCAACGTAATCGTTTTCCTCCTAAGCTGTTTTGTGTCGGTTTCTACAACACGAAGCGGCTGACGAGGTCTCGTAACCACCGGATCAACCTCCAAGTCTTCACAGCTATCAGCAGAAACCACCATATTTGAGTCGTGCACATACTTCCGTAGATAAGATACATGAAAAACATTGTGCACACCCGCCATCTTTTCCGGTAACTCCAATCTATAAGCGAGCTTTCCAATTCGCTCGATAATCGGGAATGGTCCAACAAATCTCGGAGTCAATTTTCCTTTCTTCCCGAATCTAATAACATTCTTCAATGGAGAAATCTTCACAAAAACCATATCACCCACGTCGAATTCCAAATCCTTACGACGATTATCGGCATAACTTTTCTGACGATCTTGGGCTGCCTTCATTCGTTGCCGAATGATTTCTATACAATCCGAAGTCTGTCGAATCATCTCTGGCCCAAGTATCAGCTTTTCTCCAGTTTCCAACCAACATGTCGGAGAGTTACACGGTCTTCCATACAATGCTTCATACGGTGCCATACCAATACTTGACTGGTAACTGTTGTTATATGCAAATTCCACCAAATGAAGGTGATCTTCCCATGATCCTCCGAAATCCAAAACACATGCTCTAAGGAGATCTTCCAAAACTCGGTTGACTCTCTCAGTCTGACCATCTGTTTGAGGGTGGTAAGCTGTACTCAAACACAACTTAGTTCCCAAAACTTCCTGGAAGCTCTTCCAAAATCCACTAGTGAACAAAGGATCTCGGTCGCTCATTATATTCTTCGGAACACCATGGAATCGAACTATCCACTTAACATAAAGCTCAGCCAACTTCGATGTAGTCCTAGTCGATCGAACAGGAATGAACCTTGCACTCTTGGTCAACCGATCTACGATGACCCAAATCCCTTCATTTCCCGCCTTGGTTCTAGGTAGGCCATCGATAAAATCCATCGACACTTGCTCCCACTTCCATGTAGGAACCTCTAATGGCTGAAGTAATCCACTGGGCTTCTTTTGCTCAGCTTTCACCAACTGGCAGTTCATACACTTGGAAATAAAATTTCCAACATCCTTCTTCATACCTTCCCAGTAATAGGTTCTCTTCATATCCCGATACATCTTATTTCCTCCTGGATGAATTGTCAACTTCGAGTGATGACTTTCCTTCAGAACTTCATCTCTCAATTCATCTATATCGGGAACAACTAGTCGTCCTTGCTTCCGAAGCCAACCCTCTCGATCGACCTTGAATCTTTTATCCTTCTCTGGGTCCAATCCAGATTCCAAATCACGGATAATCTTGACAAGCTTATCGTCTCGCTTTTGACTCTCGCCAATCCTTTCCACAAGAGTAGGCCTTATCGATAAGTTTGCCAACATCTCAGGTTCCAATTCACATCTGGGCCTGAAATCAAATCCAGCCAAATACTCGAGACTCTTCCATTCCGAAAACATGGCTCCCAATCCGACATGTCTTCGACTCAACGCATCTGCTACTGGGTTACCTTTTCCCGGAGTATAAGCTATACCAAAATCATATGAAGCTAAAAACTCTAGCCATCGCTGCTGCCGAAGATTCAAATCCTTTTGGGAAAACAGATACTTCAACGACTTATGATCCGTAAACAACTCGAATCGAACTCCCAAAAGATAATGTCTCCACATCTTCAAAGAAAATACAATCGCCGCTAACTCCAAATCATGTGTCGGATAATTCCTTTCATGCGGCTTCAGTTGTCGACTAGCATACGCAACAACTTTATCATTCTGCATCAGCACTGCTCCAAGTCCAGTACCACATGCATCAGTGTAAACCACCATCTCATCATTCCCACTTGGAATAGTCAAAACAGGAGCACTTATTAGTCGCTCTTTTAGGATTACGAAAGCTTGCTCACACTTATCATCCCATCTGAACACTTGGTTCTTCTTCGTCAATCCTGTTAACGGTGCGGCTATCTTGGAAAAGTCTTTGATAAACCGTCGATAATACCCAGCTAATCCAAGAAAACTTCTCACATCAGATGCATTCTTAGGTCTAACCCAATCCTGGATCGCTGCCACCTTAGCGGGATCGACCACTATTCCACTTCCAGAGATAACATGGCCTAAGAATCTCACTTCACTTTTCCAGAAGTGACACTTCGAAAACTTAGCCTTCAGCTGATGCTTCCGTAAGATTTCCAAAACAATACGCAAGTGCGTCTTGTGCTCTTCCTCAGTTCTGGAGTAAATCAGAATATCATCCACGAACACAAGCACGAACTTATTCAACCGATCTCTGAATACTCTATTCATAAGATCCACAAAATATGCTGGTGCGTTAGTCAATCCAAATGGCATTACCAGCCACTCATAAAAACCGGATGGTGTCCTGAAAGCAGTCTTCGGCACACTATCCTTCGCCACTCTTAACTGGTGAAATCCCGTTGCCAAATCCATCTGAGAAAACACCTTCGCCTCGTGAAGCTGATCAAACAAGTCATCTATTCTCGGCAATGGATACTTGTTCTTCTTAGTCACCTTATTCAGCTCACGATAATCGACACACAACCTCAACGATCCATCCGCTTTGGTTGCGAACACAACTGGTGCACCCCATTCGGACACGCTACGCCGAATGAATCCTTTCCGTAAAAGGTCATCAACTTGCACCTTCAACTCTTGTTGCTCCCTAGGCGCCATCCGCCTAAGAGGCATCACAACAGGTCTGGCTCCCTCAACTAGATCGATACGAAACTCAATCTCCCTATGCGGCGGTAATCCTTTGACTTCGTCAAAGACATCCTCAAATCCATTCACAATAGGCACCGATGACAGTCCATCCCGTGGAACAACCAGCGAATACATGAAGCTCATGAAGACGCCTTCCTCATGCTTGCATCGTATCACAACCTTTCGCCCTTTCACATTCCCGACTGTCACCTCCAGCCTCTCACAATTAATCCTTGCCGCATACTTCCTAAGCCAGTCCATACCCAAAATAATTCCGAACCCCGCAAAGTTCAGAACAAAACAATCACAAACAAACGAGCAATCATGACTCGACACAACTAGACCACGGCATATCATACACAAACATGACGAACCACCAACTGGATTAGTCACAACCAATGGCCTATCAACAATATCTGGTTCCAAACCTAACCGGCCTACAAGATCATCACAAACAAAAGAATGCAACGCTCCAGTATCAAACAACACTCTAACTGGAACACCACAAATGGAAAGAGTACCTTGAACCACCACACTCTTCCCCTTCTCTTCAGCAGTAGGAGCTTTTGAAGACGACGGCACAGCTCCCAAAGCATAAGCTTGCACAATCTGCCTGTCCTTCCTCGGTTCTGGACAATCTTTCCTGAAATGCCCTGGCTTGTCACAGTTGTGGCATTTCGCCGGCGCCTTTGGATTCCTACAATCCTTGGAGAGATGACCCTTCTGCTGGCAATTGTAGCAAGTCACTTCGCCCCTTGGCTTCTTCTGGCCATCCTTACCCTTCTGTTGCTGCTGCTTCCTCTTCTTGTTTCCACTCTGCTGTGGCTTAGATCCTTCCTTGGTTACAGCGACAACAGAACTTTCCCTAGGAAACAAACACTCATGCCTGAGGGCTTTCTCCACAAGCTTCTCAAATGGATCGTCCAGATGATCCACCAACTGCCTTCCAAGATAACTGTCCAAGCCTGTCACAAACTTCTCATTCTTCTGATAAGAAGATTCAATATACGACCGAGCATACTTGGACAAGGCCTCAAACTCAGAAACGTACTCAAGAACCGATCTCCCACCTTGCTTGAGTTCCACAAACTTCTTAAACAAGACAGATTTCTGAGCCGTAGAGATGAACTTAGCTTCAAATCTGACTTGGAATTGCTCCCAAGTAATCTCATCCTCCGGAGTATCAATGGTGATAGAATTCCACCAATCTGAAGCTCTCCCTTGAAGTTGCCTTGATGCAAGCTTCCTCCTAGTTGCATCCTCGATTCCCAAATCACCAAAGATCCTCCTACAAGCATCAATCCATCTCTGCACTTCAATAGTTGATTCCGTTCCCAAGAAAACTTTTCCTCCAAGAGAAGTATAGTCCTTACAAAGCTTAGCAAAATCCACTGGTCTTGGAGCTTGAACTTGAACTCCAACATCTACTGATGGCCCCGAGGCTGGTATCCTTCTCATGATCGAAGTCATCATGGCCTCAAACATAGGAGCATAATCAACAGCTTCCCTAGCAGCACGGCCTTCCCTAGCAGCTGGTCTCCCCCTTCGACTCATCCTTAATATCTACAAACAGGAATGACTTAGAACACCTTGAGAAACAACTACATAAGGAGTTCAAATCCTTCTAAACTACTATATTATATATAGTAATCATTCATCAAAATACAATTACGTCTCTCATACGTAGTTACGTCAGCGAGCGTTGGCTAAAATCGATTAACCAAAGCTCTGATACCAAATGTGACGACCGCCCATGACTCTCGCACCAAAACAAGGAAATAGTGCGCTGAAAGGCGTGCCAGGCAGCCATGGGTGACCGTCAAGGGTAGAATAAACATCCTAGAATCTATCGTATAACTCACATCGCATGGATAAAATATAATAGAGGAATATAATATAGTGAAGCTCCATAGAACAGAACATCATCATATAAGCATCGTAGAAGTTTTATACAAACATATGAATCATCCATACATCAAAGCCTCACTACATAACACTCAAACAAATGTAGCAGCGGAACACCCAGTACATAATATGAAAATAATATGCAAAAGCCTCCTGCTCGTCTTCGTCATCATCAACGTAGACCTCCATGAACAACACCTGTCACCTGCTACCTAGTCTGCCCATCCCAACATGGATGAACAGCCCAAGGTAATAAGAGGAGACATAAAACCTTGAGTCAGACAAAGTCTTAGTGAGCAGTAAATCGACTATCAAACATACCAAAAGAGTATAAAGGATAAAGGAATAGGAACCAAACCATCCCACTCCACCTCTTTCTACAGTGATAGCCCCCAGACTCAAACTAAAGTGAAGCAAACATAACATAGCAGACAATTAAGGTAAAACAATAATCACTCGACTCAAGGTCGATGTTTTCCAAATACAAACCCCCAAGGCCTAAACCAAGATCAGATAAGCATCCAGAAAACACCGCTCTTGAGACCGAATGATGATACAACCAAACGTCCAAACATCCATGACTCCGGCTATCACTGCTATCATTGCCTTGATTTCACCGTTAGTTGAATGACCACCTGTCAAGGGCTAATGGTAACCCCGGTTCTAGACATAACTCCGCACGTCGTCGCAGCCCGTGCCTAGGAATTTTCGCAACTACCCAGAGTACTAGCACGTCGTCGCAGCCCGTTCCAACGTACTCTTGCTTTGAGCATGCTAGAACCTTCAACAACGATGAGATCTCAGCCTCCTAGTCATCCTCCTCGACGACTATTTCCATACTAGCTCAATCGCCTCTCAAGCTAACCATTATCATCAACCCGGATCGCATCACCGAGTTATCAACATAGCTTCGCACGTCGTCGCAGCCCGTGCTTGGAACGTCATCATGACCCGTCCCATTTCATCATCATGCTTTGCCTCCTCGCATCATGGCAAAGTCCATCTCAATACCATGCTTTACCTCCTCGCATTATGGTAAAGTCCATCTCAACATCATCTAATCCTTACATATGAGCTTCAACATCCGCTTCATATGCCACAAGCAGCTTTCACTATTCAAGAGCCTTTCCACTTAGCTTTTGAATCATCTTCGACCATCTTGTCTAGATCTAACTATCAATCAACTAACATACATAGCAATCAATCAAATCAATCATTAGCTTAAGCAATCAAGTAATCGAATATGGTCTAAGTAGGCATTTATAACTACAATGGCAATTTCGTAAATAAATGAGCATAGATATAACATACATGAATCATGGGTTTCTAGCATAGATCTAATAAATATAAATCATGGGTTTTGTCTCTACAACTTGATGAATGAACTTGCATAAGTAAACATCTTCATAAGTAATGGATCTACACTTGGATCTAAGGAAAATGTATGAAATCACTATCTACAACACTCCAACAAACCACCAATCCAATATACTCCTTTGGGTCCGCGTGAGAGATAACCACCACTCACCAAATCACCCAAACACTTCAAAAACTATCAATTTCAGATCTGGACAGCAAGGATTCAAGCTCGATTTGGTGAAATCTCGCTTGAAATGGTGAAATCTAGCTTCGTCGGATGAAGATCTTCAACTTTGGCTCTTCGATCTTCGATCTTGGATGGATGTTAGAACTAGATTGGAATGGAGAAAAGGAAATGAAGAAATGTTGTAGTCGAGCTCTCAAAATGGCAGCACTTCGTTGCTTCGAAATCCGGTGCCAAAAAGTGAGCCAAAGCCCTCTATTATAGGTTGAATTCTCCTTAGGTCCCCCAGATCTTAACTCGTAGGCTCGCTATTAGGTCGTTGCCGACCTAAAAAGTCTCGACCTAACTATACTACGACCTAAGACCCACAGTATGCACGCTACCTAAAACATAAGCGCGCGACCTAACAATCTATGCAACCTACCTTAGGTCGTCTAATCGACCTAACTGCACCACATAACTACCCAGCGACCTAACTATTGCCGACCTACCATTCCCAACGACCTTCGACTCATCGAACCCAACGACCTACGACCTAACTGGGACGAGGCTTATCACACGACCTAAAAACTCAACGACTCACTTAGGTTGCTCACGACCTAACTGAGTTACGACCTATCAAATCCACTCGACCTAACACACCCCCTATCTTAGGTCGCTTACGACCTATCTATACACAGCAAACTTAGGTCGTTAATCCTCTTAGGTCGGTCAAATACTTATGTAGGTTAAATTCCTTAGGTCGTTAGCTACCTCTAACCCATTAACTTGTCTAACTGCTAGTCGTTAACCCTAAGTCGCTCATATCTATAGGTCGGATATCTGCCTTAGGTCGCTCCCATCCTATAGGTCGCTAATCCTATAAGTCGCTTCCCTCGACCTAAACATCACCACGACCTAAGCCTCTACACAAGTTAACTTCTATAACTCGGCAAAACCCTATAAGTCGCTAACTTGCTTAGGTCGGTCAAAGCCTTAACCCGGTCATATCTACTAACTCGTTAACACATTAGGTCGTTCACCACTCCTCAACGACCTAACATCCAAACGACCTAACCCCTTAGGTCGTCAACCCCACTAACTCGTCCATCCCCTAAGTCGCTATCTAACTCATTAACTCGTAACTCGCGAAGACCACTAACCCGTTAACTCGCTCCAACACTAACTCGAGTTAACTTTCCAATCTAATTTCCTCGCGACTCAAACAATGTACAAGTTATCTTCCCCTACGACTTAGGTTAAGGACGACTTATCAACACTAACGACCTAGAATTCTACGATATATCGACACGTAAAATACGGGTCGTTACAGAATTCAAGATGATTTAAATTTAAATTTAAATTCAAATACAAATAATATAATTATACTGAAACATTGTAGCAAGCACAGACATGTAAAGAAAATTTTAAAACACGTGTCTCCCTGGTTAACACGCATCTCCTCTTGCCTCCCATATTCTTTTTAAAATACGCAAAGCAGATCTAAACAGAAAAAAATGGCCGAGCTAAAATTAATGAAAAGTAATATCACCTTCTTCCATTCCCTAACCCTTTTCAATCTCATTTCGAATTCAATTAAATCAAGCAAAGGCCATAGTAAACATAAAATTCAAAATAAAATAAAATAATGGCCAATCAAATTTTAGTTCTCTCCTTACCTCAAACTGAATCGGCAAGTCGCGAGTTGGAATCACGATGCTTGCAATCGCGATGGAAGAAGTCGGGAGTAAGGTCGACTACATCGTCATTAGGCAATCGATTGAAGGCAAGGTGACGTTGATCGATTCGAGGGTTGGTGGAGATGGCACGGTGGCAGGATAATCGAGGTCGTGAGCATTTAAGGCAAAGCTAGAGGTTCGTGATCTAGAGGTGTGGTCGAAGGCCTGGAGGCTCGCGTTGGTTAGAGGGCAGTGGGTCGGTCGTAACATGGATGGTCGACTGAAGGGGTGGTTCGTCGATGGCTACAGGAGGGTGATCGTGGGCTAGGCAGTTAGGTATATGTGTTTTCTTTTTATTTATTTAATATATATATATATTTGTATACATATATAGTCAGGAAAGTATAATATATATATATATACACTCACATATCTATTTTTAAACAGTAAAACAGAAAATAATATATATATAGATAAGATTTAAAAAAATAGAAATTTTAAATGGTAATAGAGATTATTTTATAGATATATATTTACGTAGATTTTGGAATCTATATAGACTATTTTCAAATGGATATGTGTTTTCTAAAAAATAAATAAATAGGAATTTAAAATGTTGGAAGTTTATATATGAAAATTGGGTTTTAAAAACATATATGGATTATTTTTCATATACAGTTGAAAATGAAGAAAAGTAAGATTCAATTTACTAGGCTATGTTAAAAATAATTTATTAAGGTGTTCAATTTATTTAATAAGCTTATTTAAGTATTTTAGAAATTGTTAAAGGAAGATTAGTTAAAACTAAAATATTAGTTAGTTAAATTTATTAAATGAAATTAATTTTTCAATTAGTTCAAATGTTAATAAACCGTAAATTGTTTATACAAGGTCAAAATCATAAAGAAGACAAGCGAGATGGAAATGGGTTGTAAATTAGAATCAAAGGTGAGTTAATCTCACTTACATCTGGATTACTGGTTAATTTAGATAGTTAAAATTTAAATTATTGGCTGATTACTTGGATTGATGAATTATTATCTGTCTGGATGTGATATTATATACAGTGTGTGTGTGTGTGTGTATATATATTGGAGTAATTGATTCCTGCATTATATAGTGGATGAGACCCTATGCGCCCTGCATAATAGAGGATGACCCTTTATACCGCGATATCCCCCTCGAAGTGGGATTAGTATTTTATATTGTGCTAACATCTGTGGATGCAGGGAAACAGGTTAGGGGGATCCAACTGGATTCCTCAAAACATTGAATTTATTTTATATACAACGATGTGATTTATTTGATGATCTGTGATGTACTATATTGATTATATTGGGGATTGAAATTATGGAACGCTATGCTAGGCTGCATATATATTGGTATTTTAAGAAATGGAAAATATATATAAAGTTTGGTTTTTTAAAGGAAATGAAAAGAAAATTCTTAAGTAAATAATTATTGGGAATTTGATAAATCGAGTACCAAAGGAAATTTAAAACCAAGAAATCGGATTAAAATCGATTTAGTGTTTTGGAAACTATGATTTAAAGGAAAATGAGAAATGGGAATTTGTAAATTGGTTCATAAATGAAGTGGAATATTTATCAGTGGATAAATTTGAAAGTATAGATTTCAGTGGAATTTATAACAAAAGGTGCGATTCATTTTAAAAATAAAAGGTGATTTTATTTTTAAAAGTTGGAAAGATATTTTTCCTAGAAAACTAATATATTTTCAAAGAAAAAGATTTCAAAGTATAAACTAGAAGTTGAAATTTTTTTAGAATGTTTTAGAAATTTATTATTTTAATTTTTCTTAAGTGAAGGTAAATATTTATTTAAGTTAATTGTGGTAGTTAATTATTTTTAAAGGTAAATTAGTATCATGATTTTTAAAAAGGAATTTTAAAATAAATATTTGATATAATAACTTTATTTTAAAAGGAAATTTTGGCTTAAGTTTTACTTAATAACTCTTATCGAATTTCTTAAGCATATTTTTATTTAAGTAATTTTAGTAGCATTAATGTAAATAATATAAGTATATATTTTCAAAAGTAATTATAAGGAGATGGAAATGTGTTTTAAAAATAAAACTGGTTTTATTTTTAAAGTATTGAAAGAAATTTACGGGTTGAAATGTAAATTAATTTGGGATAAATCAAGTAGGATTTATAAATGATTGGACGGTTATATTGAATTGGAAAGTGAATTTCGTGAAAAGCCAAGTATGTTTTCAAAACAGATTTTTAAGTACGAGTTAAAAATTTTAAAGTTGTTTAAAGGAATGTTTAAAAGGAATTTAACTTAAAAAAAATTATTTTAGGATTTTAAAGTAAATATTTATTAATTTAGTTATATTAGTGATTATTTCTAAGGTTAATTTAGCATTACGGTTTAAAAGATTATTACTAAATATTTATACTTTATAAAAATGACTTTTATTTTAAAGGTAGTTTTAGTTTTGTTTTACTTGAAAAATTATTATGAAATTTCATAACTATAATTTTGAATAAAATCTTTAAATAGTTTTATTTTAAATGTTTTAAAGTATATATGTCTTTGGATAAAGTGATTTAAATTATTTAACATCTAAGTTATTAGGACTTGGTGCTTTTCAGTAGAAATGAAACAACTGTTTGGGTGATTGTGTGATTTGATAGTTAAATAACCGACTATCAATATTGACCAATGCGCTGATCGTATCGAAGAGACCGGGATCGGGATTAATTTCTCGAAAACCACTTCGATCCGATTTGAGCGTTTTCGTGAGGAAGACAAGAGCTTGGAGTCAAAGATGGAGCAGCAAAGTGCAAGGGCTAATCGCTACTAATGCTAAAGGTGATTCCATATTGGATGTAGTAGGAGTAGTTCCTTCGGTTTCATTCGGACCTGGAACAGACTTGTATGGATGAATGCTATCAGAACATCGTCAGGAGGATGATGAGCATTCTAAGTGATATGTGTTCTAAAAGGTAATGCATAACCTCGAGCCTTATCAACCGGGGATGGCTAAAACAGAGGAGGTGCAGCAAGGCTAAGTGGCCAGCAACCAATTAGGGTAAGGTAATCCCACTCTAGATGTCCCTTTTTATTCGGCCGTGTGGGCGGTTGCTGATCCCAATCACGAGGTGATCTTTTTCGGACTATCCAGTAAGGAGTAGTTTCGGTCTTGTGTTGCAGGGGATCAGGGGGATCCTCGGTACGCTAATCTAGACCAGGTACTGTGACAGGCGATACCCCAATAGCCTTGCCGTTGTATGGTATCCAATCTCCAGTAAGCGCCTGTACGGTTTTGATTGTGCCCAACTATTGATGAAACATGAGATGCAAGCATTTCAGCTATATTTTATTTTACTTTCTATAGACACTATTATAATATCCGACGGATTTGATAAAAATGTTTTGGTTATCGTAAGGTAAAAAATCGGCATGTTTATTTGTGGCGTGGTCTTACGAGATACCTTTGATTTCAAAGGATTTGGAAAATTGTAATAATCCAATTGAGTGTGTTCTCTCACTTTGGTTTTCCAGACTGACTCGGGTGTTATTTCACTATAATGCTCGGGTTAAACCGAATATTATAAATACAGGAAAGGATGATGTGGAGCTCAGGAGATGAGCTGGATGGCGAGACGTATCACACGTATTTATTGTATATTCCGTTGTGTAGTATAAGCTGCGTATTCGGTTGTGTGGGAACAAGTTAATTAAACTGTCAATTATTTTTCTATTGATTGTGTTGTACTCTAATGATGTAATGTATAAAACAGATATAGTTCTTTTAGTGTAAAGATCATCCGCTGCGTTTGTGAGATTCTAATGTAGTTTTGTTTTTTCTTCTTTTACCTCTTTGTTCTTTCCTCAGTAATCTGTCTTTTTTCCGGCACTCGATCGTCATCATATTATACAGTAGCTTATTTTTGTCGATTTTCTAGTGTCGAGAAGGGCGGGTCGTCGCAGTGGTATCAGAGCTGAAGGTTAAGCGAGAACCTTGGCTCTGGTGGGATTACTCATTAGAAATAGAGTCCGTAGTACTCCAGAATGATTTTGAGTGTAATAATTGATATGAGAGCATAATTTTAGTGAATATAAAAACTGTTTTTATATTGTGTTGACATATCGGTTGAGTGTTTATGGATTTTAGTCGATATGTGCGACGCCATGTCATCGATAAGGGTTTCTAAACTCTTAAACAAGATAAACCGACACAGTATTGTTTTAGATTAGGGTAGATGATATAATTTTACCCAAGTTATTTTTGTATATAAAAGAAATAATTTTTCATAAATTCTTATAGTTATATATGGTTGTTAGGGAATGATAATATTAAACCATTATCATTTTTGTATAGAAATTTAAAATAGGATTAAAATTATAACCAAAGGTTAAGGAATAAATTTATATAACAAAATGGGATTTGTAAATGTGAATTATAAATGTGATTTATAATTGAAAATGAACTATAAAAAATTCAAGAGTAACATTTAAATATGAATTGAAAGGATTTTGAATTCGAAATTTTGGAAATTAAATTTCTTTGAGTTTGAAAATGATTCTCAAAGGTTTTGGAGGATAATGGTAATATTGTTTGAGAAATATTTTTGAATTGAATTTGAAATATGGTGAGATTTGGAATTTAAAAATATTTGGAATGTTTTTGAAGAGATAAAGCACTGAACTCTCTTTGGTCACTGGAAAATAACTTCGGTGATGACTACAACATCATCGATGTTCATTTTCGAGTTTCCAAGGGAGGAATTGCTGCCTGAATATTTTGAATTGGTATTTGTTGCAACATTGGGTTTGATTTTGGGATGCAAAGGAATAATTTGGTTTGGGTATGTATGATTTCAAAAATGATTTTGAAATATCGACTAATTATTAAAAAGACTCTGGAATCTTATTTAAAATGTTTATGGAATGTAAATAAGTTTAAAAACTTATAGAAGTTTAAAATTTTAAATGGAATTGGAACTGAATATTGGAATTAAATTTAAATTGGGTTAAGTAAAGTAAAGTTGAAGAATTAGTTCGAAGTGGACTAAAAATAATTAAAGATTGTAAATAAAATCCATTGAGATTTAAAATAAATTAGTAAGTGGAACTTATTAAACGATTAATTAAATATGGATTTGAAATAAGGTGAATAGAATTCAACATTAAATTTGACATGGAAATAAATTAAGAATTGAAGATGAAATTGAATCCAGAGTGGAGTTGAAAGTTTAAGTTAAATGAAAATAAATGTGAAAACTTAAGTGGTAAAGTAAATATAAATATTAAAGTATATAGAATATTTACAATAAACTTAAGTAAGGTAAATGGTGAAATTCCCAAGTAAAATTTGGTATTGTGAAATTATTCTAAGTTAATACCGAATAGATGTTAAGAAAGTGGTGAAATGGGACAATTTTGAATAAGTGAATGAAAATCAAAATTAAATGTGAATAAAAGAAAATTGATATAGCTAATAATCAATTGAGATAAATACGTAGGATGTACGTATATTATTTTATTCGCACAACGATTTGATCCAGATTCGAGCATAGAATTTCGATGTAGTTATACCAATCCGAGTTGGGATTTTTCGCTCGATTTTCGACGATGAACCCTAGATATGGATTTTTGATTGATTTTGTAAATTCTCTATCATAGTTTATGACTATGCAAGGAGAATGATGGTTTCTGACCAAGAAACCGGATCTGAGTCCGCACTAGGAAGTCGGGTGGACGATACTAGTTCAGAAGTGAAATTGTGTGATCAAATGAGCGATAAGATTTGGTATTGCGTACGAATGATATGTGTACATCGTACGTACTTGAATGAAATAGATATTTTGGAAAGAAATGTATAAAATGATTTTGGATTCTATGATTGAATAGTATTGCTAAGTAGTATACATGTATTTAAAAGAAAAAGGAAATTGATGATTTTGATTTCAGAAGATAAAATTATATGGCCCGACAAAAAGGTATGTACTTAATTTGTCATATGAAATTTGATGGTTTTGTGATCCAGGCACTTGGCTTTTGTTTTCTATTGAAATTTGAGGGCCCGTAGAGGCATTTAGTAGTCGTACCGATCTAGCCGTGCAAATGAGACGCTAGTGAAATTTTTCGAAAAATTAGAGAGTTAGAAAATTTTTGAGAAATTTTTTGATAATCTAAATTTTTTATTTAAATTTAAATTTGAATTGTTGAGTAAATAATATTGTTTGGAAGTTGTGGATGAGTTCAGGTAGTTAGCAAGTGTGATAATGTCTTTAATAAAAATATTGTTTGGGTCTTGTTAAAACTTTTTGATTTTGGGAAGAAAAATTAACGAGTTGTGGAACATTCCTCTTAACTAGTAATTTCGGGGACGAAATTCTTTTAAGGGAGGAGGAATGCGACGACCCTAAATTTTTGGATATTTGTAATTAGAATATTTAATTGATTTCATATATTTGTAAGTTAGTTTAACATGAATTTCAAATTTCACTATTTATTTGGATAATTAAAGTATTGGATTAAACATTTGAAAATTGGGTAAAGTATGGAATCTGGAATTTAAAAGCTTGTTAAAAATATTTCAATGGTTTATAAAATTTATATTGATAATACTGAAGATAATAGAAGTGTTAAAATTGAATTTTTAGGCGATCTGTTCAGTTTTAAAAATATATCGTTTAAATTGATATTTAAAAATAGACTTCCGAGGCACGGTCTCAGAATTCGACGAAACCAGTTCTGTTGGATCCGTAATAATTTATTATTATAAGTTTCGTAGCATTCGGAGTTTTCATGTGATCGTACGGTATAAACGCGCTGAGATCTAGATCGAAAATTCAATATAAATACTGGGTCCAAAAAGCTATATTCTCCATACGATCAAATTAGGACCCGAAAAATTTTCCATTGCGTCCGGAATAGGGGTATAACATTATAAACGCTTGGTGGCACACCTCGATAGGATGTAAAATTTTAAGCTTTGAATTCAAGACGATTTAAATTCAAATTCAAATAATATACTTGTATTGAAACACTGAAGCAAGGGCAGACACGTAAATAAAATTTTAAAACACGTGTCTCCCTTGTTAACACGCGTCTCCTCCTACCTCCCCATTCTTTTTAAAGTATGCGAAGCAGATCTAAACAGAAAAAAATGGCCGAGCTAAAATTCATGAAAAGTAATATTACCTTCTTCCATTCCCTACCCCTTTTCAATCTCATTTCGAATTCAATTAAATCAAGCAATAGCCGAAGTAAACATGAAATTCAAAATAAAATAAAACAATGGCCGATCAAATTTTAGTTCTCTCCTTACCTCAAATCGAATTAGCAAGTCGCGAGTTGGAATCGCGATGCCTGCAATCGCGATGGAAGAAGTCGCAAGTAGGGTCGACTACATCGTTGTTAGGTGATAGATTGAAGGCACGATGATGTCGATCGATTCGAGGGTTGGTGGAGATGGCATGGTGGCAAGATAATTGAGGTCGCGTGCAATTTAAGGCGACGCTAGGGGTTCGCAATCTAGGGGTGTGGTCGAAGGCCTGGAGGCTCACGTTGGTTAGAGGGCTGTGGGTCGGTCGCAACATGGATGGTCGACCGACGAGGTGGTTCGTCGATGGCTACAAGGGGTGGTCGTGGGCAAGGCAGTTAGATATGTGTGTTTTCTTTTTATTTATTTAATTTATATATATATGTGTGTGTGTGTGTGTGTACATATAGAGTAAGGAAAGTATAATATATATATATACACTCACATATCTATTTTTAAACAGTAAAACAGAAAATAATATATACATATATATATAAGATTTAAAAAAATAGAAATTTAAAATGGTAATAGAGATTATTATATATATATATATATATATATATATATATTTCTATAGATTTTGGAATCTATATAGACTATTTTCAAATGGATATGTATTTTCCAAAAAAATAAATAAATAGGAATTTAAAATGTTGGAAGTTTATATATGAAAATTGGATTTTAAAAACCTACATGGATTATTTTTCATATGCAGTTGAAAATGCAGAAAAGTAAGATTCAATTTACTAGGCTATGTTAAAAATAATTTATTAAGGTGTTTAACATATTTAATTAACTTATTTAAGTATTTTAGAAATTGCTAAGGAAGATTAGTTTAAACTAAAATATTAGTTAGTTAAATTTATTAAATGAAATTAATTGTTCGATTAGTTCAAATGTTAATAAACTGTATATTGTTTATACAAGGTCAAAATCTTAAAGAAAACAAGTCGAGATGGAAATTTGTTGCAAATTAAAATCAAAGGCGAGTTAATCTCACTCATATCTAGATTACTGGTTAATTTAGATAGTTAAAATTTAAATTATTGGTTGATTACTTGGATCGATGAATTATTATCTGTCTAGATGTGATATTATATATAGTGTATAAATATATGTTGGAGTGACTGATTCCTGCATTACACAGCAGATGAGACCCTATGCGCCCCGCATAATAGCGGATGACTCTTTATACCGCAGTATCCCCCTCAAAGTGGGATTGGTATTTTATATTGTGCTAACATTTGTGGATGCAGGGACACAGGTTGGAGGGATCCAACATGATTCCTCAAAACGTTGAATTTATTTTATATACAGCGATGTGATTTATTTGATGATCTGTGATGGATTATATTGATTATATTTGGGCTTGAAATTACGGAATGTTATGCTTGGCTGAATATATATTGGTATTTTGAAAAATGGAATATATATAAAGTTTGGATTTTTAAAGGAAATGAAAAGAAAATTCTTAAGTAAATAATTATTCAGAATTGGATAAATCGAGTAATAAAGGAAATTTAAAACCAGGAAATCGGATTGAAATCGATTTAGTGTTTTGGAAACTATGATTTAAAGGAAAATGAGAAATAGGAATTTGTAAACTAGCTTATAAATGAAGTGGAATATTTAGCAGTGGATGGATTTGAAAGTCTAGATTTCGGTGGAATTTATAAGAAAAGGTGCAATTAATTTTAAAAATAAAAGGTGAATTTATTTTTAAAAGTTGGAAAGTATATTTTCCTGGAAAACTAAGTATATTTTGAAAGAAAAAGATTTCAAAGTATAAACAAGAAGTTGAAAAAAAAATTTAGAACGTTTTAGAAATTTATTATTTTAATTATTTTTAAGTGAAGGTAAATATTTATTTAAGTTAATTATGGTGGTTAATTATTTTTAAAGGTAAATTACTGTTATGATTTTTAAAAAGGAATTTTAAAATAAATATTTGATATAATAACTTTATTTTAAAAGGAAATTTTGGTTTCAGTTTTACTCAATAACTCTTACCGATTTTCTTAATCATTATTTTTATTTAAATAATTTTAGTAGCTTTAATGTAAATAATCTAAGTATATATTTTCGAAAGTAATTATAAAGAGATGGAAATGTGTTTTAGAAATAAAAGTGGTTTTATTTTTAAAGTGTTGAAAGAAATTTAAGGGTTGAGACGTAAATTAAATTGGGATAAATCAGGCATGGTTTCTAAATGATTAGACTGTTGTATTGAATTGGAAAGTGAATTTCGTGAAAAGCCAAGTATGTCTTCAAAGCAGATTTTTAAGTGTAAGTTAAAATTTTTAAAGTTGTTTAAAGGAATGTTTTAGAGGAATTTATTATTTTAAATTGTTTTAAGATTTTAAAGTAAATATCTATTAATTTAGTTATAGTAGTAATTATTTTTAAGGTTAATTTAGCATTATGATTTAAAAGATTGTTACTAAATATTTATACTTTATAAAATGACTTTTATTTTAAAGGTAGTTTTGGTTAAGTTATACTTGAAAAATTACTATGGAATTTCATAGCTATTATTTTGAATAAAGTCATTTAAGTAGTTTTATTTTAAATGTTTTAAAGTATACATATCTTTGGATAAAGTGATTTAAGTTATTAGGACTTTGTGTTTTTCAGTAAAAATGAAACAATTGTGTGGATGATTGTGTGATTTGATAGTTAAATAACCGACTATCATTATTAACCAATGCGTTGATCGTTTTAAAGAGACTGCGATCGGGATTATTTTCCCGAAAACCACTTCGATCCGGTTTGAGCGTTTTCATGAAGATAAGAGCTTGGAGTCGAAGATGGAGCGACGAAGTGCAATGGCTAATCGCTACTAATCCTGAGGGTAATTCCAAAATGGATGTAGTAGGGTAGTGCCTTCAGTTCCGTTCGGACCTGGAACAGACTTGTATGGATGAATGCTATCAGAACATCGTCAGGAGGACGATGAGCATTCTAAGTGAGATGTGTTCTAAACGGTAACGCATAACCTTGAGCCTCATCAATCGAGAATGGCTAAAACATGGGAGGTGTAGTAAGGCTAAGTGGCTAGCAACTAATTAGAGTAAGATCATCCTATCTATATGTCCCTTTTTATTTGACTGTATGGGCGGTTGCTGATCCCAACCGCGGGGTGATCTTCTTCGGATTATCCAATAAGTGGTAGCTCTGTGCTTGTGTTACAGGGGAACATGGGGATCCTTGGTAGACTGATCTAGACCAGGTACTATGATGGGCGGTACGCCAGTAGCTCCGCCATTGTATGGAATCCAATCTCCAATAAGCGCATGTATGGTTTTGATTCTGCCCAACTATTTGCTGAAATGTGAGATGCAAGCATTTCAGCTAGATTCTATTTTACTTTCCATAGACACTATTATAATATCAGACAGATTAGATAAAAATGTTTTGGTTATCGTAAGGTGAAAACCCGACATGTTTATTTGTGGAGTGGTCTTACGAGATACCTTTGATTTCAAAGGATTTGGAAAACTTTAATAATCGAACTGAGTGTGTTTTCTCACACTGGTTTTCCAAACTGACTCCGTTGTTATTTCACTATACTGCTCAGGTCAGACTGAGTATTATAAATACAGGAAGGGATGATGTGGAACTCAGGAGACGAGCTGGATGGCAAGATGTATCACACTTATTTGTTGTATATTCTGATATGAGTATATGCTGTGTATTCAGTGGTGTGGGAACAAGTTAGTATAACTGTCCAGTATTTTGCTATTGATTGTGTTGTACTCTGATGATGTAATGCATAAAACAGATATAGTTCTTCTTGTATAAGGATCAGTCATTTATCTATTATATTGTTCCCCTACGTTTGTGAGATTCTGATGTTGTTTTGTTTCTCTTCTTCTACCTCCTTGTTCTTTCCTCGTTAATCTGTAGTTTTTTCCAGCACTCGATCATTGGCATATTATACAGTGGTGTATTTGTGTCGATTTTTAAGGGTCGAGAAGGGCGGGTCGTCGCACGAATATGAGACGGTTGATTAACCATGTTTTTGGAGGAAGAACCACATAATTTTAAAGCGACTTGTTCCAAAAAGCTTAAACGCTTGGCATTAACTCTTTGTTAATAATAAAGTTCACGCTGTAATTCCATTGTTTTTCTTTGGTAGTGATGAATGTAATTTTTCTTCTCTTTGGTAGATGGTGAACCAAAAAATAGAGACCGTCTCATTCTTTTACCAGGTGGAGTATAACCAGTGCGTGTAGAAGGAGGAACAATTGGAACTGGTTCGTAAATCGGTGTCTGAGTTGGTTAACTCACCAATCCCGAACTAGGAAAAGAATAAGATAGAGCATAGGATTCGGAATTATGATGGGAAGACATTTTGAGAAATGTTTTTGAAACTTCTTGTTTTTTTTAAATTATTTAAAACTAATGTCGAAAGAAAGAAAATTAGAAGAGGTATTTATGTGTAACGACATATTGTAATGACCCGTAAATTTTAATGGTTTTATTTATTTAATTTACTGAATTTTGTGAAATTTTAAATGATAAAATTTTTAAATAAAAATTTAATATTTGAAATACGTCTATTTAAACATAGCAACTGGTAAATTTTCATCCGATAATATTGAAGTTTATTTTATCGTGAAGTTTTATTAAATTTAAATTAGTTAATAATAGTTGAATTTAAAAGTATTCTTAAACCTAAATATGTCAACATGAGAAAATTTATTTAGAACACTTTGAATTAGACTACGAAATTCGTTTCGTGAAATTCGGACGTTTCTATCACCGCTTGGATTTTTCCGTATGGAATAACAACGTATATTTGTACCGATTATCGACTTTTGATCATATGATTGTACCACTGATATTTGTATGCCGTTTTGATCATCTCTTCGAGCTGATCTCCGTAGCATATCCATTTGTGTGTTTCAGAGTCTGGTACACGGCGAATTTGACGAAACGACTTGCCATGTCGGTTATGCATTTCGGTCCTTTGAGTTTCTATGCCCATTCGTTTTCCACCAGTTGATAACCAATAGCCATAACTTTTAAGATTCCGAGAAATTCAACCCGTGACTTTTATTATTCTTATCTATTCAATTTTTTGGGGATTCATTTCAATTTTGGTTCCAATCAATATCTATCTTTCTCTGGTGTTCTCCTGAGAAAGATACATTATAAGTACAACTATATGAAAGCAATTCATCTTCATTCACGTTTTCGCTTCTTTCAAATCATGGCTACAAACCATCTTTCACCACCGTGCCTCCCCATCTACTCGCAACTTCCATCATCTGAACAATCGGGCCTATCCACCACAACCTATAGCCACCCAGTTCGATACTCCTCTGACCTCCACCCGAGCTAGCAACTTCGGCTATGGCCGAATCACTTTGAACCGCTTCGCTTCTTCACCTTTCCTAAGCAGCCTCTCATAGCCGATGACCCTCCTCTATTGTGTTAGCTCGTGAGATGATGGTTTTGACGACAACAACCTTAGAATAGATTATAAAATATAAATACTAATAGTATAAGTTCAGATATATATGTATATGCAGGATTTAACCATGCAGGTAACAAGAATGAAGATTGTACAGTACAGAGATTCAAGATATCAAGATTGAAGACTCATGAGTAGTAAGATTATCAAGAGTTCAAGTGATTTATTATTTTTTAATTAGAAATTTTGTTAAAATTCCGAGAAAAGCACTGGCATCTTAAAATTTAATTTATTCGTGGAATCGAATCCACTTCGAGCCTATTAAAGGGACGGAACCCTAATTAGGATGGAACCTACGAAAAATCTAGTAGAACATTGTTTTGTATCCACTAACTTTTTATTCAAAATGATTTTTCAAAATTATATCTTGTTTTCAAAATGATTTCAAAATCTTCCTTTTAAAAGCATCAAAAACATCTATCCTGATTTCAAATACTTTTAGCCTCAAAATAATCTTGAAATTCAAAATCAAATTATCCTTGATTTTAAACTATCTTTTAAAATAAAAGTATATTTAATTTTTTTAATATTTATATATTTGGATTTAAATATAAAATTATAGTAAAATTTTATATATACAAAAATATTATTCTATATATTTATTTAAGTATTTCAACTATATTTTACTATATTTATAAAAGTTTAAAATAGTTTTAAAATAAGATAAAAGTTATTTTCAAAGAAAAACAAAACATCAAAAATTCCTTTGGGATGTCGACATGTCCAAGTACCCCATGTCGACATAGTGTCAGTTGAGTTCAAAATTTAAATTTCAAAAGAAGTGTCTATTCGTCATAACTCTTCACGAATGGACGTGGCTGTTGTTATTCTATAAATAGGGGTTGGTTTCAACGAATTTTAATACAGTTTTTTTGGTTTTTCACTCCTCTTCTTCTTCCATATTTCTATATAAATATTCTTACCATTACTCTGCCGAAATTAATATTGAATCTAACTAGATTATTTCTGGTTTGATTCTCCATCACTATCTCAACAAGATCCTCAGTGGTATTCAAAGTTATAGACTTTATGTAATCAACTTAGCGAGAAAAATCGTGATTGTAGCGTTGGAAATCAATCAAGCGAGATAAGGTGTGATTGTAGCCTTGGGAAATCAATTGGGTGAACTTGTTGCACGGGAAATTAAGTATCTCTACCCAGAGGATTGTGATTCTGAAGGGTGTACCTCGTTGCCTTGAAATCGAGGGTGTAATTGTAGAGATTGTTTTTTAAAAGGAAATCCGTACTTGTGTGCGGGACTGGATGTAGGGTAACTCTGAACCATTATAAAATCCGGTGTGTTCTTTCCTTTATTGCTTTTACTTTATATTTGCATCCGTGTTTGATTCTTTGATCATATCTGTGTCTGAATACTGCATATATTTGTGTTTAAATTAACAAAAACTCAAAAAGATTTAACAATTCTCTAAAACACTATTCACCCCCTCTAGTGTTAATCCTAGCCTTATGATCCGTAATCCGCATTTCTCTCATTTGGTATCAGAGCAAGGTTTTCAAAGTTTCATAATCCGATTTTTGAATTTTTTTAAAATGGCTATGTTTGTTAATACTGGTTTAGAAATATTCATATCATCATTGTCTTTTGAGTCTGCATATAATCAATGTTCAAATTCAAGTTGTCCACCAAAATTATTTGATGTGCATGAATCATGGTTTATGGCTATTGAGGAATCAATACACAACGGACAAATTGTACAGATCAGAAAGAAAAATGGATACTCGATAGTGGTTGTTCTAGACACATGACTAGGAATCCAGATATGTTAAATGATATAATATGCAAAGATGGAGGACTGGTTAACTTTGGAGACAATTCAAAATGATATGTGATTGGCATCGGCAAAGTCGGTAACTCTGAAACTCCTATTATTACTAATGTTTTGCTAGTTAAAAATCTGAAACATAATCTGCTAAGTATAAGTCAACTTCGCGATAAAGGTTATAAAATTAAATTTGAAAAAGATAAATGTCATTTTGTAGATAACAATTCAACCATAATATTTGAGGGAGTTAGGAAAAAGAATATATACATTCTTAGTATGAAAGTTTTAAATGATAACTTAGGTCTTTTGGCAAATACAAGTGACCCTTGGATTTGGCATAAGCGATTTGAGCATTTGAATTTCAAACTCTTATCTAGACTGTCAAAACATGATCTAGTAATAGGTCTCCCTAAATGAATTTTAAAGTAAATACTCTATGTGATACATGTCAATTAGGAAAACTTAGAAAAAGTTCCTTTAAATTAAAAGATATGATTTCAACTTCAAAACCACTTGAAGTACTTCACCTTGATTTATTCGGTCCATCTCAAATTCCGCCAATAAATCATAGTGAATATGTTTTTGTAATTGTAGATGATTATTCTAGATTTACATGGACAGTATTTTTGAAATATAAAAGTGATACTTTTGAATGTTTTAAGAACTTTACAAAAAGGATTCAAAACCAACTTTCTCTAAAAATTATAACCATTCGTAGTGATCACGGTGGTGAATTTGAAAATGAAAAGTTTGAGGAATTCTGCAATAAAAAGGGAGTAACTCATAATTTTTCATTTTCAAGAACTTCACAACAAAACGGAGTAGTAGAACGTAAAAATAGGACGATTCAAGAGTGTGCGAGAACTATGCTTTCAGACAGTAAACTACCAAAGAATTTTTGGGCAAAAGCAGTTGCTACTGCCTATTATATTTTAAATAGAATTTTAATCAGACCTTTGACTAATAAGACTTCTTATGAACTTCTTCACTTAAAGAAACCTAAAGTATCTTATTTTAGAATTTTTGAAAGTAAATGTTTTATTTTAAATACTAGAGATAACTAAGATAAATTTGATCCTAAATCCAAGGAAGGTGTCTTTATCGGATATTCTAATTGAAGTAAAGCGTACAGAGTATTTAATTTAAGAACTAACACCATCGAAGAAACAATGCATGTTTCATTCGATGAAAATTTTAAAAATTTTGAAGATTCAAATGATGAAGATGATTTAATTACTCAAAATAAAGAGTCAGCTGAAACTAATAATGAAATTAATCATCCTAATAAATGGACTAAACTTTCAAAAGATCATCCTATTGAAAATATACTAGGAGATATGCAATCTATAGTCAAAACTAGAAATCAACTAAGTCAAATGAGTAATGTAGCTTTTATATCAACTATTGAACCCAAAAATCCAAAAGAAGCATCAACTCATGATTCATGAATTTGGCTATGCAAGAACTAAATCAATTTACTAGAAATGATGTTTGGGAACCTTTCCTAGACCTGAAAATAAAACTATAATTAGAACTAAATGGGTTTATAAAAATAAAATGAATGAACTAGGAGAGGTAGTTAGAAGTAAAGCACGTTAGTCGCTCAAGGTTTTTGTCAAGAAGAAGGAATAGATTTTGATGAAACTTTGCTCCCGTAGCAAGATTAGAAGCCGTTAGGATTCTACTTGCTTTTGCAAATCATACTAATTTCAAATTATATCAAATTGATGTTAAATGTGCCTTTTAAATGGATTTGTAAAAAAGGAAGTATATGTTGAACAACCACCACTTTTTGAAAATGAAAAATTACCTAATCATGTTTACAAACTTAAGAAAGCTTTATATGGCCTAAAACAAGCTCCTAGAGCCTAGTATGATAGACTAAGATCTTACTTATTACAATCAAAATTTGAAATTGGTAAAGTAGATAATACTCTTTTTATTGAAAGAAATAAAAATGATATTCAACTAGTACAAGTTTACGTAGATGATATCATTTTTGGATCAACTAACTTTGAAATGAATAAAGATTTTTTCGAAATAATGACAAAAGAGTTTGAGAGGAGTCATATGGATGAATTAAATTTCTTTTAGTATTACAAATAAAAAAAATTAGATAATGGTATCTTAATTATTCAAGAAAAATATGCTAAAGACCTAATTAATAAATTTGGTTTGACTACTGTGAGTGGAAAATCCACTCCCACGGCAACTAATGAGTACCTTAGTAAAGAAGATCTCTCGAAAGATGTAGATCAAAAGTTATATAGAAGAATGATTGGATCACTACTCTACATTACCGCTAGTAGACCTGATATCATGCATAGTGTTTGTTTCTGTGCAAGATAATCCCAACCTAAAGAGACCTACTTAGAAGCCGTCAAATGTATCATAAGATATGTTAAACACACTTCTGACTATGGCTTATTTTACCCTAAAAATGATTCCTTTGACTTAATATCTTACCGTAATGCTGATTATGCTGGTTGTAAATCAGACCGAAAAAGTACAAGTGGAACTTGTCACTTTTTGGGGCATTCTCTGATTTCCTAGTTTAGTAAAAAGCAAAACACAGTTTCTTTATCAACAACTGAAGCAGAATATATTTCTGCTGCTTTGGGTTGTTCTTAAGTAATATATATGCAACAAACTTTAAAAGATTATGGTTTAAATTTTTTGAAATCACCAATTTATTGTGATAATACTAGTGCGATAAATTTATCAAAAAATACTACTCAACATGCTCGAACTAAACATATTGATACCATACATCATTTTCTCAGAGATAATATAAGTAAGGAAGTAATCACTCTAGATTATATCAATTCTGAGAATCAAATTGCTGGTATCCTAACAAAACCTTTAAATGAATCTATATTTACTAAATTAAGAAGAAAATTAGGTATTTGTTCAATAACTGAAATATAAAATATAAATAAAAAAGTATAATTAAAATTAAATCAAAATAAATCAATTAATAAATTTTTTAAAGGACCATGTCGACATACCCCCTAACCCATGTCGACATATAATGTTTTTTATTTTTAAATTTTTTCCCACCAAAATTCAAAATAATTGCTTATAGATTCTTCTCATTTTTGAAATTTTATTCATCCTTTCTGTTATTTCTCTGTTCTATCCTCTGAAATCAAATAATCTATGGCCTCCTCTTCAAAATCAAACAAAAATTCTACCTTTTCCTTTCCTTCTCCCACTTCTGGTCCATTTCAACGTAGTACTCTCGCTCGTGTGACAAAAATGGAGGATTCTCTAAAGGATGCACTTTAGTTAATGACTGAAATCCAAGTAATGCAACTTCGAATGGCCAAGGAACAAGAGAGGCAAGGCAAAATCCTTAGGAATTTGCAAAAACTTCTAATGGACAATCAAGCTAACCCGATCTTGATTGAAGAAGACTCTTCAGGAGATCTTGTACAAGAGGCCAGCGAAGGAGAAGAAGAAGAACCTATGGAAGATGTGCACGTGGAGGATGACGACAAAGTCGTGTGCGTTGGAAAAGTGTGTTTTGACAAAGATGGGAGTCTTGTCGAACAACGTGGAAATTTCTGTTTCCACTATCCAAACTGTTCGATGCATAGATCTCCTATGGTCAATAACACACATTAGTTTCTTCTCTTTCTTTACCATTGTTGTATGTTTCTTCTTACGTTTCCCACTAAAATATAACTATATGATTAATAAATAAATTGTATTCTTATATGTATTCTTCCCTATTAATAAATATAACTATATGGTTATTATATACTTAGAATAGTTAGCAGTTTAAGTTTAGGTTTATTATTAGATCTAAGTGTTGATTATTTATGATAACACTATCATTATAATCACATGTCATAGAGTACTAGATTTAGGGGGAGTTCTATAGTTTGGAGTTATATAGTTTAGAGTTAGTTTTTTTTGTTGATGACAAAGGGGGAGAAGTATAAAATAGGGTAGTTAGGCATAGATTAAGGGGGAATTATTAGGATAGAAGTAATATTTATAAACAAAGGTTGTCATCATCAAAAGGGGGAGTTTGTTAGTCCGTGAGATGATGGTTTTGATGACAACGACCTTATAATAGATTATAAAATATAAATACTAACAATATAAGTTTAGATATATATGTATATGCAGGATTTAACCGTGCAGTAACAAGAATGAAGACTGTACACTATAGAGATTCAAGATATCAAGATTGAAGACTCATGAGTACCAAGATTATCAAAGTTCAAGTAATTTATTATTTTTTAATTAGAAATTTTGTTAAAACTCCTAGAAAAGTACTGGCATCTTAAAATCCAATTTATTTGTGGAATGGAATCCACTTCGAGCCCTTTAAAGGGATGAAACCCTAAGTAGTATGGAACCTATGAAAAATCTAGTGGAACATTGTTTTGTATCCACTAACTTTTTTTCAAAATGATATTTCAAAATTACATCCTGTTTTCAATATGATTTCAAAACCTTCCTTTTAAAATCATCAAAAACATCTATCCCGATTTTAAATACTTTTAGCCTTAAAATAATCTTGAAATTCAAAATCAAATTATCCTTGGTTTAAAACTATCTTTTAAAATAAAAGTATATTTAATTTTTTAATGTTTATATATTTAGCTTTAAATATAAAATTATAGTAAAATATTATATATACCAAAATATTATTCTATATATTTATTTAAGTATTTCAACTATATTTAAGTATATTTATAAAGTTTAAAATAGTTTTAAAATAATATAAAAGTTATTTTCAAAGAAAAACAAAACATCAAAAATTCCTTTGGGATGTCGACATGCCCAAGCACCCCATGTCGACATAGTGTTAGTTGAGTTCAAAATTTAAATTTCGAAAGAAGTGTCTATTCGTCATAACTCTTCACGAATGGACATGGCTGTTGTTCTTCTATAAATAAGGATTGGTTTCAACGAATTTTAGTACGGTTTTTCTGGTTTTTCACTCCTCTTCTTCTTCCATATTTCTATATACATATTCTTACCATTATTCTATCGAAATCAATAATGAATCTAACTATATTATCTCTGGTTTGATTCTCTATCACTATCTCAATATGATCCTCAATGCTATTCAGAGTTATAGACTTTTTGTAATCAACTTAGCAAGAAAAGGTGTGATTGTAGCCTTGGAAAATCAATTGGGTGAACTTGTTGCCCGAGAAATCAAGTGTCTCCACCCAGAGGATTGTGATTCTGGAGGGTGTTTCTCGTTGCCTTGAAATCGAGGGTGTAATTGTAAAGATTGTTTTTTGAAAGGAAATCCGTACTTGTGTGTGGGACTGGATGTAGGGTAATTCCGAACCAGTATAAAATCCGGTGTGTTCTTTCCTTTACTGCTTTTACTTTATATTTGCATCTGTGTTTGATTCTTTGATTATATCTGTGTCTGAATACTGCATACATTTGTGTTTAAATTAACAAAAACTCAAAACGATTTAACAATTCTCCAAAACACAATTCATCCCCCTTTAGTGTTAATCCTAGCCTTAAGATCCGTAATCCGCATTTCTCACACATTGGTGCTGCAACTTCATGTGCAATTCAAGCTTCCAGTGACACAACCCATGCCATGTTCTTCCTCTTTAAATTTTGAATGGTATGTTAATATAATATGTTAAATTATGAAAATAAATATATGTAAAGGTTTATTAATATAAAGAGTTTGAAATGCTAGGAATACAACATACACTCTGTTTATGTTTTATGCTCACATGAAATTGCTAGTATGTCCATTTATATTTGCCTTACACATTTATATATATGTGTATATAAGTGACAGACAACCTGGTTGCTTGTATGTATGGGTCTACACAAGTTTGTAATGATCTGTTAAGTAATATATTTATTTTTTAATGTAATCGGTTCGTTGGTATATTTTATTTTGTACAAGTTTATATATATATATATATATATATATATATATATATAGTTCTTCTTATTTAAACAGTTGCAGTTGTATAATAAATTAGTATATCTAAGTTTATAAACCATTACTTTATAATATGTTTGGTTATATATATATATAAAGTTGTTTATGATATATTGTTGTACATATATACTAATTTTAGTTCAAAAATGATATATATTTTTATGTTTATATAAAGCCTGTGGTGTAAGTTATATGAGTGCAGATAATGTATATATTTATAAGATAGTTGTCTTTGAGTGTCTTTATTTGTAGTTATTTTAATATATATCAGTTTATATATCTTGTTATTTAAATATTGTTTAAGTGCTGTATATTCTAGTTAATGTACTTAATAGATTTTTGTAATAAGAATATGATATGTTTATATATTATCTGTTTGACATTTTTTTATAAAAATTATATATATATTTTATTCATATAGACAACCTACATAGTTGGTTAATCTAACTTTTATATGTAATCGGTTTATATGTATAAGTAGGTATTTATATTGATATGCATACATATATTTATCTGCATATATGTGGTTAAGGAAATATATTCATGTTACTATAGGCAGTATATGAAAGATGAATTATGTTAGTGTAGATTTGCATAGGCATTTGACTGTAATTATATATATAGTAGTTTGCATATATTGGGTATGAGTTTGGGTTGTATATTTGTTCAAAGTGTGCACACAATTGTATTAGTTATAATGATATTAGTTATATATAATATGTTGGTTTACGTATATAGATGTCTTATAAGTCATCTTAGATCAGTTGCTTTTATATGTACGTGAATTTTAATGGTTTTGAACCGAATTGATTTTATTATTATAAGTATGTTTTTTTTTAAATATATATAGATATATATTTTACTTTAATTTTGCCTTAGATTAAAGTATTGATTTTTATAAAATAAAAAATATTTCTGTATATATATCAAACTGATTCTGATTCGTTTTATCGACTCGTCTTATCAGCTTTGTTCATCAAATTTGTGCCAATCTCGTCTTGCTTTGAAAATTTTCATTTGGATTGGTCAACCTCGCAATTCAAATCGTAACCTATTATGTTGTCTTTCCTTTCTCTAGCCTCGAAAGGTGAGCAATCACTCACTATTAACGTTCTTATATTTATTAGATTTGATTTCAATTGAAACAACAATTGAAATATGCAGCTGCTAGTTATTTACATTGCTATATATGTTGTTATCTGCATCTATTCACCTGTGACATCTGACACCATTATCTGTTATTTATATTGATGATATATGTCTGTTGTTATATTATTATCATATTTGTTATCACTCTGCAATTTCTCTGTTAGTATAGAATTCACTATGGGTTGAAATGATACATACACGAACGGACTTTGGAATAGGAGAAAATCGTTATGGGTTGAAATGATAGACCAAAGCGATTTTCCTTTGAATTGAATTTGGGATTGCTGGTTGAAATGATATATACCCGTACATATTTAAATTGTGGACTAAAATGATAAATATCTGTATCACTTGACCATGACACTGTTGGTCTATATATAAATGTTTTGAAAAATGATTTCTATGGTTTTGGAAAGAAATATATGGTTTTATAAAATATTGATTTGGATATTATATAAATGTTATTTTATATATAGTTAAATTCTTGATTTTAAGCTATGTATAAATTGGTTTTAAAATATAAACTAAGTTTAATAATAAAGTTTGATTTTGTTAAAATGTAATATGGTTAAGTATTTATTTAAATTATATTTTATATAGAGTTTATAATGATTTAAATAAAATTAAGGTTGGAAGATAAATATGAAACTGATTTTAAGTTAAATTTATTTAAGTATACTCAAATAAATTTGATTTGAAATTTAATAAAATTGAGATTTTAAAGGATATGATTTTTATAACTTGATTTGTTTAAGGCGATGAATGTATCAAGTTTAAATAAATTAAAGCAATATTCAGTTATCCGAAGTTTGAAAGTTTTATATAAATGATCTCGGATTTATTTAGTTAATATTTCAAAACCAAATAATAGTAAATTGAATCCGATATATATGGAATTATAAAAATTTAGTTTTGAAATTATGGAATATTTTAAGCTTTGAAATATATGGAATTTGAAATAGTTTATTTGAGGTTCAAATTTGTATTTGAAATTGATATAAATTGAATTAGATTATTGAAAACTGAATTGAGTTGAAATTTATAAAGTGAGATTTGATTTAAACTGAATTTTTGGATTGAAGTTGATTTGAACCAATTTGTGAAGTTGAGGAAATTATTTTATTTATAAAGTAATTTTAAATTAAAAACTATTTTATTATATATACTATTTGAGCATCTAAACTATTTAAGTGGTGAAAGTTATAGTTTCGAAGCTATGAATTTCAAAGTATTATGTTTTGAAAATGTTATATTTTCAAGTGTTTGGTTTTGAAAGTGTTATAACTTTGAAAATACTATGATTCTGGAAGTGAATATATTTGGAATATATTGATTTGGTTTTAAATAAAAATGATACCATATTGATTAGGTTTTTGAAGTGGAAATTATATCATATTGATTTTGTTTTTGAAATGAAAATGATATCTTATTTATATGGTTTTGAAATGGATATGATATTTTGGTTTTGAAGTATAAATTATTTTGAAATGACCATGGTTTAATAATAACCTTTAGTTGTTAAAGAGATCGGAATCATAAGTTGTCATACTCTCTGCCAACTCTGAAAACCACTTTAACAACCGTGTACGCGGTGGAGATTCCAGAATGAAGTAGGATGGTGGCGACGTCCTATTGAGGTATATACGTGGACCCAACTCCCATGAGTTGGCATAAGGTGGCTAAAATAGGAGCGATTGACGGGCTACTGAGGTAGCTCCTCTGATCAGACACACTTCTTCAGTACCATTCTATTACTTGTTATTGATTGGGTGCACCTTTTATTTTAGGGTGTGTGGTTCGAGGTGGGCGGTAGTGGCTGCTACGCGTTACCACCGGTCCGGAAGCGTAATTGGTATATCTACCTTAGCATTGCCTAGTTGTGCCGTGTCACCTACCCTAGCGCGTTACGATTTTGTTTTGTACTATACCTATGGAGAGCCCTCTGACAACACCCAGTACAGGTGCGATTACGGTACTGTATAGATATGGGAATATATAAAATGTGTTAAGGGGGATATGGGTAACGCCTTAACGCTATTTTTAAATATATTATACTTTACTTTAGACATTGTTATAATAGCGTATATTATTACATAGTAAATAGTTTAACAGATCCTTAGAGAATAGTTATCCCAACAACCTTTGAGTTGCTTGTATTTCAGTTGTTATTTCACTAGAGTTGGATTTATTGATATAAGAATGTTAATCCTGATTCGATTGTTTTTATGTTTTGCTTTACACTCGGGTCAGACTGAGTGATACAGCTATTGAGACTCACCTTTGGAGTTGGAGCTTCGCTTGGAGATTCGGCTATCTATCCAGCTTTCAGATATTCAGTTGACTCTATTAATGTATTATGATCTTGTATTTGACTATTGTATTTGAGACTTCTGTTGTATCTTATTTGACTCTGTTATATATATACAGTAGCTTCATGAGCTACTAATCTCTTGTTTCCGCTTTATTTTTGTTATATTACTCCGTGTCTGTAATTCTGTGATTTATTTATTTACTGTGTATGCTGAGTTCTGCCAAATATAAATTAACAATCTGGTATTTTGAGCAATTCAAATTCGACATGTGTCGATGCGAATGGTTGAAAATATCAGGCCATTACATTTGGTATCAAAGCTTTGGTTTTATGCAAAACTCAGCATATGGAGTAGATTTACTTACAGAATCACTTTTGTTTGAGCTTGGATTCCTTCCTCTTTGACTCGGTTTCCTTTGAATTTTGGAATGTTTTCCCCCTCGGCTCCAAAACCTGTTCTTGTCCCTCTCTATTCGTATTCTTCTCTATTCTGGAGCATCTCTTATCTCTACTGTATGATTTGTAGAGGGGTGAAACTCCTTTACAACAAGCATTGATTCACCGAAGATTTATATATCCTCGGTTTACGATGCTATCTATCTCCTGCTATGTCTGAATTCTACCTCTGGTGATCGAATGTCGATTTCCCTCGGAATTCTGCATCGATCTTATTCTTGAAGTCATGGTCGACCCAGTTAAGGTTGCCCGCGATTTATATAAGTTTATCCATCCTTCTATTTATGGTTGATCATCTTATCTTCCTTTCGAGCCAATCTCTTCTGTTAGAAATTCTATTTGATTAGGGTCTCCTTAAATTTGAATCTCTATCTTTATTCGAAATCTTTTCTGTATTTTAGAGGAAGGAAGTGTATTAGCAAGTTAATATTAAAATGTTTTATATTGTGTTGTTTGAGTTGTTGATGCTGGTTTTGGTTTCTGATCGATTTGTTTAATCAACGCTATCGATAGGATTTTCAAAACACTTTAACAGAGCAAACCGACACAATATGGTTTTCAAATTTGGTTAATGAAATAAATTTTATATGATTAAATTATAGATATACGTAAAGTTCCTGAATTTAATAGTTGAATGAATTTGGTTGTTCGAATTGATAATATTTGTTTTTAAATTATTGTTTTGGAAACCATTGACTATTTCAACATCATAAATAAATGGAAATTCAAAAACTAGGTTTGGAATTAGAAATGAATTAATATCAAGAATTTGAGAATTAATTTCCGGTGATTTCAGGCTTTGGTTTTAAAGTTTTAGTATGCATATTATTTAAAGTATTTTCAAATAGAAATTTGTTACCAAAGAATCTTAAATGTTTAAAATAAGTACTCTCTTTCATTGTCGCTGGAAAATATTTTAGGTGATGACTGCAACATCATCGACATCGATTTTTGAGTTTCAAAGTGGAGAGAACACTCAGCAACCCTGCTACACTTCTGTTTTGAAAAATAAATTGTTTTGAATTTCTGAAGTATGACTTGATTTATAATATATATATATATATATATATACATGTATTATATATAGGTATATGATTATAGATTAGATTATATATATATATATATATATTTCTAAATTGTTTGAAGTTAATCGAGAATTTAATTCTTAAATTTATGATTAAAGGATGAGTTCAATTATAAAATAAAACCAAAAATTTGGAATTAATATTTAACTTGAAATAATTGCATTGGAAAATTTGATTTGTATAATACCCAATTTCATTCTAATATAACTTACCTAAATTATTCAGAAGTTGAATATGTAATTGGATAGTATACAATATAAAATGGTTTTATAAACAAAATTTAAGTGTTTATAATAAATGCTATACACTTAACTTTTAATCATAAAATGTTAACAGAGATAAATAGGATAATAAGTTGATTGAATAGTAAATGAGGCAAACTAAATAAAATTTTCTTTTGGAAGAAACCTTTTGTATCAAACATTAATAAATTAAAATTAAATGAACTTAATGAAATACCTTGAATTTAAATTCAATTGTTGGACATTAATTAATTTAAATTACAATTTATATGGTTTAAATTAATTGTTTTCCTTCTATTCCAAATCTATTTTCTTTCTAGTTGTTTCTAATCTTCTACCTCCTTCATTTTCAGGGACGAAAAGTTTTGAGTGGGGGAGTGTAACGACCCGTAAATTTTAATGATTTTATTTATTTAATTTACTAAATTTTGTGAAATTTTAAATGATAAATTTTGAAATAAAAATTTAATATTTGGAATATGTCCATTTAAACATAGCAATTGGTAAATTTTCATCTGATAATATTGAAGTTTATTTTATTGTGAAGTTTTATTTAAATTTAAATCAGTTAATAACAGTTGAATTTAAAAGTATTCCGAAACCTATATATGTCAACATGATAAAATTTATTTAGAACACTCTGAATCAGACTACGAAGTTCATTTTACGAAATTCGGACGTTTCTAGCTCCGTTTGGATTTTTCTGTATGAAATAGCAACGTATGTCGGTACCTATGACGACCCGGAAATTTTAACATTTGAAACTGAGATATTTAATTGATTTTGCATATGTGAAAGTTTTTTTAACTTGAATTTCAATTATAACTATGAATTTGGCAATTTAATTATTGAAAACTTGGGTAAAACATTGTATCTTCAATTTTTAAGCTTGTTAAAAGTAATTTGATGGCTTAGCAAATTCATATTGATAATACTAGAGATAATGGAAGCTTTAGAATTTAATTTGAAAATGATTTGTTCAGTTTTAAATTATATCGTTTAAATCGATATTTAAAAATAGCCTTCCGAGGCACAGTCTTGAAATTCGACGAAACTAGTTCCATTAGATCTGTAATAGTGTATTATTATCGGATTTTAATTTTCGTAGTGTTTGGAGTGATCATTTGGCCGTACAATAGGCTAGCGTATTGAAAATTGTATTGAAATTTAATTTAATAGCTGGGTCCAAAAAGCTATCTTCTCCAGACGATCGAATTTGGACTCAGAACCTTTTCCATTGCGTACGGAATAAGGGTTTAACAATATAAACGCCTAGCAGCATGCCTCAATAGGAGTTCGAAAATTTAAGTTGCGTCATCGAGATAAATTGAATTTACATTTAAGTTGAATATATATATTTTATCACATGCAATAGAAATTAAACACGTAGAGTAAGATTCAAGCACATGTTTCGTTTTCCCTAAAAATTTAAACATGCATCTTCGTTTTTAAAAGAAAATGGAATTCATTTATCTCTGCTTCTTTTGTTTTTCCCCTTTCTCCCTCCATTCTCAATTTAATTTGAACTAACTGAATTCGTTCGTATTTAAAAAGAAAAAATATATTGAAATTCGAGCAGAATATAATAACCCTCTTTGTTGGGCGAATTCTCACCACCGATCCAAGGCCTCACCGAACCCATTCATCACCGAACCAAATACCAACTCACCTACCACCGAACCAAAAAACCAACTCACCTACCACCGGACCAACGCTCCACCGAATCAACTACTACCGAATCAACCATTACCAAACCAATTCTCACTCACCACTCTCCACCGGATCAACCACTACCAAATCAACCACTACCGGACCGAAAGCCACTCCAACCATCTCCGGACCAAGGCTTTGGCGAACCAACATTGCCAGGCCAGATTACATCGGCCCAGCCCTACCAGCAGCTATATACATCCAAGACCCCTACCCCCAGCCTCACTCTATAAATAGAGGGATAGGGGTGCAACAATGACAGACAAGTTTGAGAGCTCAAGCACGGATAGAACTTTCAAACAACTTTCATATACTTGTAATCAAAGCTTTGTACTTGTAATCTGAACAGTAAAGGAGAATAACATATAAAGTGGACGTAGGCACATTCTGGCCGAACCACTATAAATCTGTGTGTCTTTTACAGTTTAGTCCCTACCTTTTACATATTTGCATAAATCACCCAAATCGCTAAGAACAACATAAAATCGACTAAATTATACGACTTGGAGGTGTTTGCCCATTTTTTGTCCAAACATTTTTGGTGCTTTCATTGAGAGTTCGAGCTAGAAGCTTCAGCTTCTCCCACTTAACCTTCTTCCTGACAGCATCGCTCATTGCTTGGAAGACATGCTTCTCAGGCAGAAGAAAGATGTTAGCAAAGGAAAGAACATCGCAATTAGCAGTGTTGCAGATCCAGTGATCACAGATCAAGAGAACCGTCCCGTTTCAACAGCAGTACGAAATGGAAATCAGGCAAATCCGACAGCTCCTGCAACGGAACAACCAACAGCAATTATTAGGGCAGATCTAGACAGGGTTGTGGCTGAAGTGACTGACCGCTTCACATCCCAACAAAAAGCCTTGGTGAACCAACTCATGTCACGCTTAAGGGATGTTGAAGAATCCAACCGCAACACTGAATCATGGGATGAGTCCCATTTTGGAGGATCTCGGAGGCGACAAAGATCTTTCTTCTTCGAAGAAGCTAATAATAGAAACAACAATGGTAGGAACCGAGCCTGAACTCAGCCCGAACTCCGACCTGAGGAAACACTTGGAACCGAACCCAACGGGGGAATTACCAGGCGAGGGTTGGTTGTAGCTGAGCCGGTCATGCTCCCTAACCGTGGAAACACCAATGAACGGGGCCGAGCTAGAGTCCAGCCCGAGGTTGGACCCGAGGAAGTGCTTGGAACCTAACCCAGCAGGGGAAGATCAAGGCAAGGGCCAACTGTAGCTGACCCTAGCATGCTCCCAGAAGACCAGAGACAGCCACTGGAAAATATTGGGAGTGATAGACGATACCATCCCTACAGGTCATCCGGACGAAATCAACCCCGTAGAGGAGAACCAAACTCATTTCTATCTGCTCCAAATTTTGATGAAAGGATGGCGCGATTGTTCAGAGAGTGCGTCCAACGGGATCAAAGAAATCTTGGGATAGGCGCTAGGGTAACCAGCCCTTTCACCCGCAATATCGAAATTGCCATCACCCCCCGAGAATGGAAAATGCCAACAATGGAACCTTACAAGGGAATCTCTGACCCCATTGTACACTTGTAGAGATACACACAGCATATGCTTATGAGTGGAGCCACAGGAGTATTGTGCAAATGCTTTCCACTATTCTTGGCAGATCTAGCTACCTCTTGGTTCTGCCACCTACCCCAAGGATCCATCAGCTCATGGGAAATATTGAAAGAAAAGTTCATCAGCCAGTTCCGCATTCATGTGGAACAACCCAAGGATGCTTATTCCCTATCTAATATCAAACAGAAGTCTGGAGAGACAGTGCTGCAATATCTAACCCGATTCAATGCTGCAGCGGCCGCAGTCCAAGATGCCGATGAGAAACTTATCTTAATGTCCCTCTGTAGTGGTGTGCATTCGGATACTAAGTTTACTAGAATATTAACGAAAGAAAAACCAACCACCTTACCCGATTTCTTCTATGAAGCCGGAAGATATATGAGACTTGAAGACTCTGCCACTGAAAGACAGACAGGACTACAAACAAAGGCAGGTCATGGCGACACACCCGCTGTAGCAAAGGACGTTCGAAGAAATGACTCTAGAGACAATGTTGGGGGCAAGAAGGGAGAAAAACGTCTATATCGGCCAGGACCGAGGTTTGACACTTACACTCCTTTGAATGAGACAATCGAAAACATCTTCAAAGCCACCCAAGATGAAGTTAAATACAGACGCCCTCCATACAAGAAGGAATCAGATAATGCAATTAAGTCTGGAAAGTTCTACCGCTTCCACGAATCTCATGGGCATGATACCAATGAATGCCATCATCTCCGGGACTTAATTGAAGAACACGTTAGAAGGAAGAGACTGGAACGCTATGTAAAAGGTCAGAACAGGACCCCAGCTCCTGCCAATGAGAACCCAAGGCTACCTCTCCCAGAAGCAGGAGGGGGAAATCGCAACATCGGCGGCCTAAGTCATGAGAAGATAGTGGTCCATACCATATCGAGAGGACCACACATCGCCGATAGAAGCTGGACAGAGATGGAATGATACGGAAAGTCACTTAGAAACAATGAAGGCTACGTTAATTCTATTATTGAAGAACGCCACCCGAAGCGAAAAGAGAATGATGACATTACATTCAATAGGCGTGACCTGGAAGGAAGGCAATACCCTCACATGGATCCTATGGTCATCTCTGCCCGGTTCGGCCCAGCCGAAGTTTTCCGAATTCTAGTAGACAATGAAAGCTCAGTAAATATCCTATTCAAGCATGCTTTCGACAGAATGAAGCTGTCAATGAAGGATGTGTCTCCCTGCAACAAACCACTACACGGTTTCACGGGTGATGCGAATATGCCCCTCGGGCAACTGGACCTCTTTGTTGAAATAGGAAGTCATCCCCGCTCCGTTGTGCGGAAACAAACATTTGTGCTAATAGAAAACCACTCGGCCTACAACGCCTTTTTGGGAAGACCAGCCTTGTCCGACTTCCAAATTGTCCTGGCCCCGTGGTGTCTGAAGATGAAATTTCCAACAGACAATGGAATAGGGGAAGTAGAGGGGGATCAAGACACAACTCGAGATTGCTATGTAACTGAACTTCGCAATAACTGCAGGAAGGATAAATGGAAGAATGCAGAGACTACTCTCTACACCAAAAACTTGGAAGCATAGCAACTAAAGAAAGCCCCTCCTCTTCGATATACCAGTGATCCTTTCAATGAATTAGACCCCAGGGACAAAGAGGAGGAGGCCACCGCCGAGCCGACCGAGGCTATGGAGTTTGTATCTGTAGACAAATACGACTCAAGTAGACTGTTGAAAATCAGATCTCAACTAAGAGCAAAATTGAGGGTTCAACTCATTGATTTTCTCCGCCACAACCTGGATGTATATGCATAGATGCACGCTGACATGACTGGAATCTCCCCAGATGTGGCATGCCACATACTAAACATCGATCCTACCAAGGCGCTAGTAAAGCAAAAAAAGAGAAGTATGGGGGCAGAGCGATCAGCAGCTCTCGATGAAGAAGTAAAGAACATACTTGCCAACAACTTCATACTAAAAGCCATCTACCCAGAATGGATCGCTAACCCGGGTACTAGTAAAGAAGGCTAATGGGAAGTGGCGAACATGCATTGACTTCTCCAACTTAAATGATGCTTGCCCGAAGGATTGCTTCCCACTCCCCCGAATCGATCAGCTTGTGGACAGCACAGCCGGGCACGAACTCTTATCTTTTATGGACGCATACTCAGGATATAACCAAATTCCTATGCACATCCCCAATCAAGACCACACTAGTTTCATCATTGACCGAGGATTGTACTGCAATAGAGTAATGCCTTTCGGACTTAAAAAAGACGGAGCTACCTATCAGCGCCTCGTCAAGAAGATGTTTGCGGAACTAATAGGACGAACTATGGAGGTTTATGTGGATGACATGCTAGTAAAATCGAGGAAAGCCAACGATCACGTAAGCCACCTGAGCGAGATGTTTCACGTACTTCGCCAATATGGAATGAAGCTGAATCCTCTAAAGTGCTCGTTCAGAGTGTCATCAGGAAAGTTCTTGGGATTCATCGTCCATGCCAGGAGGATTGAAGCAAGCCCCGAACAAGTCTGAGCCCTGAAAGATATCAGGATACCTTCCACTCGAAGAGAAATGCAAAGCCTAAATGGGAAGGTGGCCGCCCTAAGCAGATTCATCTCTAAAGCGACTGACAAGTGCGTCCCCTTCTTCGAGGCTCTAAAGAAGGACAAAGGAAAGTTCGAGTGGACTGACGAATGCTTAACGGCCTTCCTTAACCTAATCGAACACCTCCAGAGACCACCAGTACTCTCAACTCCAAACGAAGGCGAAGAGCTATACCTATACCTTGCTGTGTCATCTCATGGTCTAAGTGCCGCTTTGGTGAGAGAAGACAACCACGCGCAACGGCCAGTATACTTTGTAAGCAAGAGGTTAACAGGGGCAGAAGCCAGATATCCTAAACTTGAGAAGCTAGCATACTGTTTACTAATCACGTCACGGAAACTGCGACACTAGTTCCAATCTCATTCCATCAGAGTTCTAACCGATCAACAGCTAAGGCAGATACTCCATCGTCCCGACACTTCTGGACAACTACTTAAATGGTGCATTGAACTGAGTCAATATGATATCACCTACCATCCTCGCACCGCCATCAAGGGACAAGCCATGGCCGATTTCATTGCCAAATTCACTACCAACGAAGGTAAGGAGCAATCTGAAATAGAAAAAGACATTAAGTGGAATTTCTTTGTGGATGGAGCTTCAAACGAACAAGGCTCGGGGGAAGGTATTGTAATAATCACTCCCAAGGGAAGGAAGCTACACTATGCTCTAAGGCTGGAATTCGCTGCCACCAACAATGATGCAGAATACGAAGCAGTAATAGCTGGATTAGGACTTGCCTTAGAGATTGGAGTCAGTTCTTTATGTCTTCATAGTGATTCTCAACTTATTGTAAACAAAATACTAGGAGAATTATAGACTCGAGGAGAACGACTCACAGCATATCTAAAGAAGACCAAGCTGCTGCTCGATCAATTGGATCACTATTTAATCAAACACATCCCTCGAGAAGAGAACCAAGAGGCCGACGAGCTGGCAAATCAAGCTAGCATGAAAGATGGTACCATTTCCGGAATAGTAGCCATCTCAAAGCAACTAACCCCGAGTTTTGAGCAAGTGAATCTGGTAGCTGCAATCGAAGAGGAAACTTGGATGACTCCTATCCGAAAATTCTTACAAGATGGCACATTGCCCAGCGAGCGTAACGAAGTCAAGAAAATCTTGAGGAAAGCTTCCCGCTACACAATACAAGAAGACATCCTCTATCGGCGCGGCTTCTCTAACACCTTATTAAGATGTGTCACTGGAAGGGAAGCTAAGGAAATCTTATCCAACATCCACCAAGAAAGCTGCGGGATCACATTGGAGGGCAGACTCTGGCAAAGAAAATAATCCGATATGGATATTTCTGGCCCGCCTTAAACAAAGACGCCTTAGACTTCATTAAAAAATGTGACAGATGTCAGAAATTTGCCAAGATTCCTCATCTACCAACAAATGAGATTTTTCAAATGACCAGCCCTTGGCCCTTTGCAGTATGGGGAATTGACTTGATTGGCGAACTACCAGTGGGCCGAGGCGGAGCCAAATATGCGATAGTGGCAGTTGACTATTTCATCAAATGGGTGGAAGCAGAACCTCTAAATAAAATATCTTCGGCAAAAGTTATTAACTTCTTAATCAAAAATGTTCTATGTAGGTACGGAGTTCCACTCAAAATCATATCGGACAATGGACTTCAGTTTGATAGCGAGGAGTTTGCCGACTGGTGCCGAGAGCACGGAATTCACAAAAGCTCCTCATCTGTAGCTTATCCCCCGGTAAACGGACAAGTCGAAGCTGTCAATAAAATTCTTAAAACTCTAATCAAGAAGAAACTTAAAAAGTCAAAAGGCGCTTGGGTGGATGAACTTCCTACGGCACTTTGGGCCTACTGCACATCTTTCAGAACATCAACGGGGCATACTCCTTTCTCTTTGGCATACGGATCGGAGGCCATGCTCCCAGTCGAAACTGTAGTACATTCCCACCGCAGGATCCACTATAACCCAGAAGAGAACGAAGAACTCCTTCACAAGTCTTTGGATCTAATTGAAGAGAGGAGAAACGATGCAGCGCTCAAAGCAGCAGCTCACAAGCAAAAAGTGGCGGCGCAATACAACTCCAAAGTCAAGCATCGTAGCTTACAAGAAGGAGATCTTGTCCTCAAATGAATCTTCCCGCGCCCCGGTGCACTAGATCCAATCTGGGACGGACCATATGTAATTCATAAAGATCTCCACAACGGAGCTTATATTTTGTCAACAGTGGACGGAGAGGTGTTCCAGAGGGCATGGAACATCCAACACCTTCGTCGATACTTTTCTTCACTTGTACTGCCCGTATGAAGTGAATTAACAAAGATAATCAGTGGACGTAGGCATTTTCGTGCCGAACCATTTAAAAACTTGTCTCTTTTTTAACTTGTTCCTTTATATCTTGGTTGCTTGTTAACTTTATCTTTTTCTGTTGAACAAAATCCTGTGTAATGGCATTTCCATTCAAGACGCATCACGGCGCAACCTCCCCTGGACAAGACCTAACAGGTACTATACGAATCTATGCCCTCACCAATGAGACACTTTTGCTCCAGCATCCCTCCGCTGCAGTTTAACTCATTGCTCGCGATTGGCCCTTAAAGCCAACTGTAATGAGCCGATTATAAGCCACCGAGAAGGCCGACTATAGCCGAGGCAGCTCATTACGGCGTTCGGCTCTCCGGCGACTGTGAACCTACTTTAATCCCCAACATAAGGTGTGGCCAGCCAGGGGTAGTTCACGGTTGACGATCGGCACCCACGCTAGCCGGCTATGGTAAATCAAATAATACCCTTAATTACAGGCTATAATGGCCCGGGTAGTTGCTGTGCGCGATCTTGGCTCCGATGTATCTTAAGTACGGCTGTGGTAAAAAAGAAAACTCCCCGCGGAGGCGTAAGATGGGTGACAGATGTCTCCAAGACCCACAGCTAGGGAAAGTGACTACAAAACCCGTTTGCCACGAACTTAAGCAAATCGAAGGCCTTCCGTGATTGGAAGTTTTACTTTGGATTCAAGCAAGGAGCGACTCCTCTTCTTCCTTTGGATATCCTCTTCGATAATTCCAAGAAGAGGACGGTAGCCGACTGTGTCTCCGGGGCGGTTAGTCGAGGCTTTGGTTTAGTAGAAGCCTTGAGAAGTTTGTATTGTTCGAGATGGTGCCGAACGTCTGATGTCTTGGCCACCTTACCTGCTTCTGTGATGTGAAACCAAGTGTTACAAGCATACATTGAACTATAATTCAAGAAATATATCAAGTTAAGAAGAGTAAAGAAGTGCTTTGTTATACAAACCCTAGGGAGGAGTAGGATTCTGCAATAAGTCCTGGATCTCACTCCAGGGCGGAAGCCGATCATAAAATATTCCTAAATCCCTATCATAAATGGAGTCTGCAGGAGTCAAAACTTCACCTTGAATCGCAGGAGTTGCCTTAGCTGATATGCTCTTAGAAGATGAATCGGCACCAGTCCCGGCCTTGTCAGCTTTCTTTGGCTTCTCCACCAAGGTTGATCCTTCCTCCAACCCCTCGAAAGCTAGGCGGAAAGCATCATCTGTCCACTCCTGGATCTCACCTGCCTCTCAGAAGACAAAGCCCCAGTACCATCACCGCTCTTTCCTTCGCCACCATCATCACCACGACCATCACCATCGCCTTCTCCACCACTTCCACTCTCCGCCTCACCTCCTTCATCCTCGCCTCTTTCCTCCTCCACATCTTCCTCCTCCGGAACATCTGGACATGTGCTGGGGGAGGGTCCATCGGACTTCTTAAGTTCCTTCCCCCCGGCGACTGGATGTTTCGAGAAGGGTTTCCTTTTGCTGCTCTTCGCCGTAGCCCCTCCTTTAGCTTTGGCAGCCTTCTCCTCAACTGTGTCTCTTTGCTTGCCCACAGACTGGCGTGGAAGAATCAAATTGAGCTCCAGAAGAGTAGCATTCCTGATCAAATAAAAGGCCGCCCTCTCCCTTTTCGGAATGGCTTCTATCTCCGCAGCCATCTGAACTAGGCGATCGCTCTCTACAACCGCAAAGCCACCTGTCGCTAGCAAGAAATAAAGCACATGAGGAGGAGAATTGTAGTCAAAAACAGAAATTATAAATAAGATTCAACTTACAGCCAGAGGTGAAGCGGTGGAAAGAAACAGAGTCATCCTTGACAGAGAACCATTCCTTCTTGAACATGCTAAATTTCGAATCCAAGTCCAGAACTGGCTTGAAAGACACGGCCGACTCTAAGCTGATATATGGAGACCCCTTCTTGTAGCCTCTCAAGTTGTACAAGTACCTGATCTCCCGGTTGGAAGGGGGACGCCCATATTTTCTCTGGAAGATAATAAACAGACTCACCAAGATGGCATAGGAGTTGGGCTGAAGCTGGAAAGGGGCCACCTTCAAATATGTGATAAAGCTAACTATCCAAGCATTGATCGGAGGGATGGCTCCGCACATATAATGATACCTACTGTAAGCAAAGTATCCTTCAGGGGGGTTATACGGCATCACTCCTTCCCCCGGCAACAACATATGCACTCTGTCAATCCCAAAAGAGCGAGATATAACATCAAGCTGCTCATCTTTGAGGGAACTAGGAAAGCAGTCAGGCGGAGAGTTCAAGAGCTCCTGAGGGCCATACTCGTCTACTAATGATCTCGGGGTTGGTCCATGATGTTTTGGTCCTTCCCGAACTGGGGGCACAATGGGGGACTCGCCTTTGTCCTTGGATTTTTTCTTGGCGGAACGGGTTTCTACTTTATGAGACATTATCTGCAACAGAAGAAAACACATTATTAGAACAAGGAGCGTGGAGACATAAACAAGCAAGCACATACGGCCTGGAATATCGTTCATAATTCAAAACATAAAAGCTCGATCGGTAATTCGATACTAAAGTCCATTCGGCACTCATACTTCCCAAATTCATTCGGTAAGTCAAAGCTAAAGATTCATTCGGCACTCGGAATCCCCGAGCTCATTCGGTAAGTCAAGTTTAAAGATTCGTTCGGCACTCGAGATCCCCGAGTTCATTCGGTAAGTCAAAGAAAAAGCTCATTCGGCAGAAAAGGGCCTCACTTGGTCCGGCAGTTGAGGTCTGGTGATACGTTTGATTCGGCAAAGACAAGAGTTTGTTTCGACTAGTACGGAATAACAGAGGCACGAAGCCCTTACTTATAGACCAACACAGACGACCGGACCAACTGGTTCGACGCTTGGGACCGAATGAGAGTGTCCAAGTTGAATGGCCTAAAACAAAGCGCGACATATGCAGGCATATGCCCCACTTTGGGGGGGGCAAATATTGGGCGAATTCTCACCACCGATCCAAGGCCTCACCGAACCCATTCATCACCGGACCAAACACCAACTCACCTACCACCGAACCAAACACCAACTCACCCACCACCGGACCAAACACCAACTCACCTACCACCGGACCAACGCTCCACCGAATCAACTACTACCGAATCAACCACTACCGAACCAATTCTCACTCACTACTCTCCACCGGATCAACCACTACCGAACCAATTCTCACTCACCACTCTCCACCGGATCAACCACTACCGGACCGAAAGCCACTCCAACCATCTCTGGACCAAGGCTTTGGCGAACCAACATTGCCAGGCCAGATTACATCAGCCCAGGCCCACCAGCAGCTATATACATCCAAGACCCCTACCCCCAGCCTCACTCTATAAATAGAGGGCAGGGGTGCAACAATGGCAAACAAGTTAGAGAGCTCAAGCACGGATAGAACTTTCAAACAACTTTCATATACTTGTAATCAAAGCTTGTACTTGTAATCCGAACAGTAAAGGAGAATAACATATAAAGTGGACGTAGGCACATTCTGGCCGAACCACTATAAATCTGTGTGTCTTTTACATTTTAGTCCCTGCCTTTTACATATTTGCATAAATCATCCAAATCGCTAAGAACAACATAAAATCGACTAAATTATACTACTTGGAGGTGTTTGCCCATTTTTTGTGCAAACACTCTTCCTTTTGTTCGATCCACAAATTTCTCGACCAAAACAAAAATCGAATGCAAACCATTGGCCTCATCTCACATTTGAATCTCGGAAACGATTTGTATTAATCGCATTGTTCGAGGTGGTATCGCGCGATCGCGAATCACTGGTCGGCATCTTCGTCCTCAGTTGTAGATCGAAGGGTTGTCGTGACGGCATCTCGAACTTTGGGAAGGAATGGCGAGCAGCATGTAGAGGATGGTGGCTTTACCAAATCAAGCAACACTAAATATAGGTGGCGACCGTGGTTTCTGGAAGGAGAAGCCTTCATGTCGAGACTCTACAAGATTGGAGTGAAGATCTCGAGCTCGCGAGCGATGTAACGACCCGTAAATTCTCAATAATATAGTTTGTTGATTTAATACGGTTTTGATAATTAAAATTGGAAGAATAAAGACTTTTTAATTTAATTGGGAAACAAACGTTAAAATGAAATGTAACAATGTAATTAAAACTAATTATGAAATTTTAAACTAATTGAAATAATGTAAATTGTTGCACTTAGTTATAGATTTGAATATAAGAAAACAAGTGTGAATGTTGAATCATTAATGAGATAATATATGATCAATATAAATTGAAGTAAATCATTGTTAATTAAGTAATTGTAACATTTGATTTGTAAATAATAATGAATTCATTATTGTGATTTAAAGTAATAGTAACGGTTGTAAGTTACTATTTAATTGGTTTATTAATTTAGTTGTAAATGTTAGATTTAGGCTATAAAATGAATTGGAAATCAATTGTATTCAAATGTAAATAAATGTTCATTAATGAGAATTAATGCCGTAACAGGAGGTGTGAATGTATAAATGAACTAGAAACGTAAAATTATTTATAAAGTAATAAGTAAAAAAGAATGGAACTAAGGTAAATTTATTTAATTGGTTTCAAACCTTAATTAATGTGTACAATTGACAAAAGAATGCATTTAAAAAAGTAACATTTATACATATTTAAGATGTAAATAGGGGTGTATTAATGTAATGGAATATAAAACTAATGTAACTAGGTTTACAAAGAAATAGTGGGCATAGTATAAAGATGGAAATTAAATCAAATAAAATTATGGGAATCAATTTTACTTGATTGGAATGTAATCTATAATAAATAAATTTAATGATAAGTAAATGAATTTAATTACAATATTAATTGAAAACTAGGATGAAATGGGAATGGATATTTTATTTATAAGATAATATAAAAGAATGAAACCTATCTGGATGAATTAATTGAGCTTTCAATCATAATAAATGTATACATTTGACAAATTTAATAAAATAAGAAATTTCTGGAAATTTCTTATTTTTGGTCAACTGAAAGTCAAAGTTTGACCATAGTTGAAAATTTGAAATTTGAAATTTTAAAAGTAAATCTTTTTCTTTGTAAATGTGTTTTATTTTAATATTTATTCTGCTTTTCATTTCATGAATTTTGATATATACTTTTAGATTTGGATAAATTACAACGTTTTACACGTAATAAATCTATGTATTTTCATTCTATATATATTTATTTCTATATTTTTCCTATATCCATCTCTTCGTTTATTTCTCTATTTATTTGTCTTGGATTTTATTGTATTCATTGGAATTTATTTGTTCATATCTTTTATTAAGAGTTGGAGAAAATCAAAGGGTATACGTTACTTTGTTAAATGCTTGCCTTTTTAATTTTCTACCATCTTTATTAATTCTTATCGTTTCTCACTTATCATAGCCGTGCATTACTCTATCAAATCATGTACAAAATCTTCCCAAATATCTCACTTCTTCATTTGCCTCTTCTGATTGGAAGATATTACATAAGTTTCTTTTATTAAATAGGAAATAAATCTCATTCATTCATTAGCCTCTTTATTTCTTGCCTTTTTATTTCCTGCCTCCTTAATTACCTTCTAGCCGTGCATTTTGTTTTCTTTAAGCCATGAGAAACTTTCCATTCACTTCATTTGTCATTTGCGTGCAATCAAAGAAAATATACAAGATTCCTTCTCCTTAAATTGTGCCTTTTAATTTCCTAACCACTCATTTTCTAGCCTTTACATCTCTAGCCATCCACTCTTCATATCTTTAGTCGTCCATTGTTTCTGTAACCCTAGCCGCCACTTTTATTATTATTTCACGTGAATACTTTCTTATCTCATTTCCATTTGCATGGGAGAAAAATAAAACAAGCCCTAAATTTTCATGGCTTCTCCTTACTTTCTTCTTCATTTTTCTTTTGATTTTCTCTTCGGTTTTTATACTAGCTCGGCCTCCACCTCCTTGCCTACCTCTCCTCCTCATCGCCGCCACATGACCACAAACATACTTAGCCGTGAGTTTGTAATGCCTAGACCCTACCCAAACCCAATGGCCGAGCCCACTTGGTGGTTGAAAGCAAGGTTATGTCCTCTTTGATTCGTAGTTGCAATGTTTAATCCATCTTTTGTTGCGTTGAATCTTATTTTTATGATTTGTGTATTTGTTATATACAAGATATGGATCTTGACTCTCCATCTACTCAAAAGTTTGGTCGTGCCTTGTCGTGCTTTGCAGAGTTTCAGTTGTGTATTGTGAATTTGACTCTAGCTTTTAAAAGATGAGTTTTATCGCTCTAGACATATGTACTTATATTATTGTGGAATAATGAATAAACTGATATGTTATTCATACATGCTTGTGATATTTTATATGATGTTAAATGCTATTTATATATTTGTTACATCATCTAATATGTTATTATATGATATATTGTTCATTTTATTTACTGTATCATTACTGCAAGTTCCCTATCGCTATGGATTGAAATGATACATACCTGAACGGGCTTTAGAACAAGGAAACATCACTATGAGATGAAATGATAGGCTCAAGTGATTTTTATTGTGATTTTTATTGCATTTATTTTACTTAGGATTGCGGGTTTGAAATGATAGGACCCAGATTTTTCTTTTAAATTACGGATTGAAATGATACATATCCGTATCACTTGACCTAGGTTAGAAAATAATATACAGGCCCATGGTTATATTTTAAAAGATATTTTCCTAAATATTTATTAAGTATTTTGGAATTATAAATATATGATAATTTTAACTTAATTTGATTTAATGCTTTAAAGTGTAAAGAAATATTGTTTGTCCATAAGTTAATTTTTTTATAAGTTAATTGGTTTTAGATGGAGTTTAAAGAGTCTTATATATGATAAATAACTTAATAATTAAGTTTGATTTAATTTAGAATCTTAAACCTAACCTAGTAATTTTAAAAAAGGTTACTTCTTGAAATGGACATATTTTGTATAATAAATAATGCAAAATTGAATAAATAAAATGAAATACATTTTATGGGACATTTGTAGTAAGTTTATTTAACTTGGAATCATAGTCGAATTGATGTCTAAATGAATAGATCTATTAAGGAAATCTGATTGTTATATTGATTATGATAAAATGTTCTTTTGTGAAATGTTATGTTGGGTAAGATAAATAGTCATGGTTTTAAAATGGGAAATGTAATTTAAATAATGAGATAATTTGGAAATTTGAAATTTGGTTTTAGGTGGAAATATTAAGTTAAGCAAATAAATGTAAATTTAATTTATTTATGAGATGGGTATGTTAAATAAATTATTAAGATATTTATTGGAATAAAGGTCAAGCAATTTATCAAGTATTGACTTAACAAATGGATGTTTAGTTTAAATTGGATATTTATTAATAAATGTTATTTTACTAAAATTTATAAGTTGAGTAATATCCAAATAATTTTTTTAAAAGTGGAATAAATTTGATAAGTTAAAAATGAGAAAATTGAAGATATATTGTTTTAAAGGGTATAACAGAATTATAGCGTTTCTGAAATGCAGTAGTTTTTGAAATTGAAACTATGTTTTGATATATACTAAATATACCTACTGCAGCATTTTACAAATGCCGCTGTTTTGAAATATACAATGTTTTGGAAAGTTTATAATTGAATGAATAAACTTATAAATGCTACAACTTTGAAATAAATATTATTCGACATTGAATTTAAAGGTTTAAATGAATCTTGTTTGGAAGATATTAACAGTGAATTTAGATTGTCTAAATAAATATGTTTCAAAATGTTAGTATTAAGAGTTGTTATAACTTGAAAGTGATATGGATTTGGAAATGAATTTATTTGAAATTGTATTTAAAGAAGAATTGTATTTAAATATATAAATTTGAACTTATTGAAATTGAAGATTTAACAATATGACCTTATAAAGTGGTTTGATTTAAGATGATTTAAAGGTATATTTCAAGTTTGATAAATTGAAGGAAATATTCAGTGATTTGACATTTGGATTTTATTCAAATAATATATAGATTTGGTTAGGAATTTAAATGATATATTATATTTTGGTTTTGAAATGGAAATGATATATTGGTTGGTTTTGAAATGAAATAATATAGTATTTAGTTTTGAAAATGGATATTATTTTAGGAAGTATATAGATTTGGAAATATTACCATTTTTGAAAATGGATATTATTTTAGAAAGTAATAGTATTTGATTTCAAATGGTTTTGGAATAGAAAAGATTTTGAAATAAATACCCATGGGCAATAATAACATTTGGTTATTAAAGAGACGGGGATCGGAAGTTGTCATACTCTCTGCCAACTCCGAAAACCACTTTAACAACCATGTACGCGGTGGAGATTCCAGAATGAAGTAGGATGGCGGCGGCGTTCCTTTGAGGTATATACGTGGACCCGACTCCCTTGAGTTGGCATAAGGTGGCTAAAACAGGAGCGCTTACGGTCCAATGAGGCAGCCCCTCTTATTGGACACACTCCTTCGATACTATATTCTGACTTTGAGATTGTTTTGGTGCCACTTTTGATTTTTGATTTTTGGAGGTGTGGCTCAAGGTTGGCGGTAGTAGCTGCTAGTCACCACCAGCCCAGATGCGTAATTGGTATATCTACCCTGGCATTGCCTAGTTGTGCCATGTCACCTATCCTAGCGAGCCTTGTACGAGTTTGATTTGTGCCGTACCTATGGAGTATCTTCTCGTAGTCTCCCGATCAGGAGATAAGCAGGTACTGTATAGACTACTGGCACCATTATGTGTTAAGGGGAATATTGGATCACTCCTTAACGCTATTTAAAGTAAGTTTATTTTACTACAAACATTATTATAATAGCGAAATATTACTACATAGTAAATAGTTTAACGGATCCTTAGAGGATGGGCGGTCCCAAGCATCCTTTAAGTTACTTGTACCTTATATTACAGTTAACTTGAGTTGGTTTACATTGTATAAGTATGTATATCCCGACTCGAGTGTTTTGTGTTTTGTTTTACGCTCGGGTCAGACTGAGTGATACAACATTAGACTCACCTTCGGGGTTGGAGCTTTGCTTGAAGATCCAGCTATCTATTTCGTTTTCAGTAATCCAGTTGATTCCAGGGAAGCATCTAGCTTTGTGTTTGTTTAACATATTGAAACTTCTGTTGTATGTTGTATAACTCTGATGTATTTATATAGTAGCTTCATGAACTACTATCTCTTTGCTTCCACTGTATTATATTACTCTGCGTTTGTGATTCTGTGATTTATTTATTTGCTGTATATTCTAAGATTTGCAAAAATTTAGTTGACAATTCAGTATTTTGAGCAATTCAAGTCCGACATGTGTGGATGCGAATGGTTGAAAATATCAGATCATTACAAGCGACTTCGCGATAATGTTGAGGAGGTTGTCGTGACTTTTGGCTAACTCGTGTTTGAGCCTGGGTTCGCATTCTTTTCTTCAGTAAGGTGTTTGAAAATTTACTTTTAATTAACATTCGTATAGGTTAGAAAAAAATATATAATTTTGACAGTAAGGTGATTAATCATTCTGCAGTTTATTTTATTCTCCAATTTTTCAATTTTTGATTTAATATATGTAGATAAAAGAAATTAAAATTTTATAAGGTTTAAAAATAAAAACCCTTTTTAGGTAGCGAAAGATATTTATACAGAAAATATAAACAGTAACAGTAAGGTTTGTAAAACAATTTATTTACTTCAATTTATAGATATACATAAATCTGAATTTTGTAATATGTATAGATTATATAAAATGTACATAGATTTTTATTTTTAGTATGTGCGTTTCAAAAGAAAGGAAAATTATTGGTTTAAATTTAAATTGTTAGTTTAAATTAAAATCATTGGTAATTAAATTTATTAAATGGAAATAAATTGTTCGATCACTTCAAATATTAATAAATTGTAAAGTTGTTTATTCAAGGTCTAATTATGTGAAGAAAACAAATCGAGATTGGAAATGGGTTGCACGCGTAATCAAAAGGTGAGATCTTCTCACTCAAATTGTAATAGTTGAAATTTTAGTTATTGATTGATTGTTTGGATGTGGTAGTGTATATATAGTAGTGTATATATATATATATATATATATATATATATATATATTTGGAGTGATTGATTTGCCGCATTATATAGCGGATGAGACCATATGCGCCGCATAATAGTGGATGATTTTATATAATCCCATATACCATGATATTCCACCTAGAAGTGGAATTGGTATTTAATTGTTGTGTTAACATCTATGGATGCAGAGAAACAAGATAGAGGAATCCAACTGGATTCCTCAAATATTTGAATTTGTTTCAATGTTGTGTTAACATCTATGGATCCAACTGGTTTAGCCGAATATATTTTTGGTATCGTAGGATACTGGAAATAAAAAAAATGGATTTTTGGAAATCAAAGTAGAAAATTTTAAGTAAAACTCATTTTAAAGAATTGGATGAATTTAAAAGAAAGAATTTAAAGGGGTAAAGATTTAGTTTTGAAATCTTATCGAATTTATTCCAAAATATGGGAAAAAGTTGGAATAAATGGATTTCAAGTAATATTATTCAAAAGTTGAAGAATTTATTTAAAACTGATTTTAAATAGTTTGGAAGAGATAAAGGAATTTATTTTAAAAGAAAATAAATTTTAGAAATAAATTTGGAATTGGTTTGGTGTTTAAAAATAATCTTTGGGAAATCAATTTGGAATTGATTTGGTGTTTAAAAAAGAAATCTTTGGGAAATCAATTTGGAATTGATTTGTTGTTTAAAAGAAATCTTTGGGAAATCAATTTGGAATTGATTTGGTGTTTAAAAAAAATCTTTGGGAAATCGATTTGGAAATTAATTTGGTGTTAGGAAATAAACTTTGGAAATCAAATTGGAATTTGATTTGGTGTTTGACATAAATTTTAGAAATAAATTTGGAATTTGATTTGGTGTTTGAAAATGAATATTTGGAAATCGATTTGAAAATCGTATATCGGTGGATATTTGGAGATTTAAATTCACAATGGGATTTGTTTTAAAAATAAATATTGGTTTACTTTTAAAAAAGTGTGGAAAGGAATTTACGTATTTGGAATGTAAATTTGAAATAAACCAAGACGGATTGATTGATTGATTTAAATGAACATCTTAGAATGGAAAGTGTATTTCCCTTAGAAAGCTGAGTATATTTTCAAAGTAGATTTTTAAGTATAAATTAAAAGTTCTAGAAATTGGTTTGAAAGAATATTGTTGAAGAAATTATTTTTGGTAATTTTTAAAAAATTTTTAAAGTATATATTTATTAAGTTAATTATATGAGTGATTATTTTAAAAGATTTAATTGATATTTGATTTAGAAAATGGTTATTTAAAAATTTATAATCGATCTACTTATTTTATTTTAAAATTAGGATGGACTTGAAGTTTTATATGAGATATTGATATAATATTTTCATAACCAGTATTTAAATAAAGTGTTTTAAAATAGTTTTTATTTTAAATATATCCAAGTACATATATTTTTGGATAAGTGATTAAAAATATTTTAAAATATTCTAACTCGGCGAATTTTGGGTGGAAATGAATAAATATTTGGAAATTATTACATGAGAGGATAGTGATTTGAAATTTGTTTTCAAAGTGTTGAAATGTGAAAATATAGCTTGCAAAGATAATTTGAAGATAAATAATTTGGGGAAAATTATTTAAATCTTGGTGATTGTTGTGAATATTGATTGATAGTTAAATAACTGACTATCAATATTGGCCTTTAAATGGCATTTGAATTTCGATGCGACCGGGGGTCAGATTACGAATGGTTATTCGAAAAGAACAGCGAATCTTTATGATGGATCTTTTGTTTAAAAGATCAAAGGTAGAAATTTGTTGCGGTATATTTGAAATCTGAATATAACACTTATTTTTAAAATAATCGCTCATTATTCAGATGAGCCGGAAGAGGACTTTGTGTCATAAAACCCATTCCGAATAATGATACGATGAAATGGGATTGCATTTGAAGACGGTGTTGAAGATCGTGTATTTTCGAAAATGAAAGGATTACCTGTCGAATGTCTCTACACTGGGTTTCTCCGTTATAGAGATTTTATCACCCTTTGTGATTGGGATTCCGGACGTGATTAGTGAATATTCGGATTGCAAGGGATTCTTTGAAGTGACTTCGGTTCCATTCGATCTCGGAACGGACTTGTATGGATGTGTGTCTGACTTTACACTTTGAGATATAAAGCTGATTTCTATCAAATACATTTCTGTTGGTGGTGGAGAATTTATTCTCTTAGCTTTACACACTTCTCTAAGACGTACGAGCTCAGAGGTTATGTAGTTGATGGTTACTAGTGATATATTTCCAATTTAGTAATGTGGCATATGAAGTGCTGCTGATCATGTGTTGTAACGACCCGTAGATTTTGATAATTAAATTTTTCAATTTAATAAGATTTTGGTAACTAAATCTGGAATAAAAAAAGTTGATTTTTTTAATGAATTTAACAACGGGACGGAGATGTAATGATGTAAGTTTTATTCATAATAGGATAATTTTTTGAATTAAAGGAATGGAAAGAAATATTTATTAGTTTAAAACTTAATAAATGGATAAATCGTAATTAAATGAAATTAAATATTTAAATTTTACGTTAATGGAGGTTTAGATGAAATTTGAGAATATTGATGTAATAAATCATGAACCAATTGCATCCTTATTGTGATAAAAGACGTGAATAAAAAGTTTAAAATTTTAACAAATGGATTTTGGAAATTTTAATTTATAATTTATGAATTTAATGAAATTGAAATTAAACACTGCAATTGATGGATTAGTCAACTTTAAATTGACATCTAAATTTGTTTAAAATACTGTAATTGTTAAGGAATCAAAAATGTTAAGATTTGTTAATTATGGAATTGAAAATGAAAAAGTGACTTAATAAATTAATTATTATTTATTTAATTAACTGGAAAATAGCCATTTTGGCCATTGACTTGGATTTCGATGAAACCAAATTCATCGGATCCACAACGGTGAATTATTGTAGGATTTCAAGTTTCGTAACGATCGGACTTGTCGTTTGATCGTACGGGTTCGAAATGCCTAAAAATCAATTTAATTGAAATCAATTTGAAATAACTTGATTTTAGCATAACTTCTTCATACGATGAAATTTGGACTTGAAATCTATTCCATTGTGTTTAAAATATTTAAAAATATCTATTTTGATGTATGGATTGACCCAATTTTGTTCCGGGTTTAAACACTGGCTTTTCGGGCCATTTTATCGTTCGACGTGTAAATCAGTCGTGTCCATCTATTCTATTTCAACTTTGCCTATGTAAACCTTGTTATAAACCCTGGCTTATTTCTTATTCCTTATTTCTGTACGTACAATTCTATTTACCTCTCCTCTTTCAACGGCAAGCAGAACCCAAAATCCCAAACTGCAAATTCAAATCAAAACCAAATCAAAAATTCAAACTCCTCAAATAATATCAAATTTTATACCTATCTGAAACTCTCGATGAGCACATCTCAGATCTGTAATTCGTTTTTCGTTTTGGGTTCATCATTGACCAGTAATGATTGAAAACTCCCGGCAGTCATAGGTTACATGCTCAATCAACGATGGATTTTCAACTATTGGTCGATCGGGAGGCAGCGTTGGGAAGGAGGAGTCGAGCAGGTCATTGTGGTGTCGTTCATTCGTCTCAAATGTCGATAGTTTCACTGTGATCGGCCGTGCAAGCTTGGCGGTGACATGATGGCCAAAGATCACAACAGGGGCTCGCACCACCATGGTTGCGTGCGCCCGGAGACAAGGGGAGCAACGGAGGTGCCTAATCGTGGTAGAACGCGATGTGGAGGCAGCAAAATTCGTTTCGTTGGCGGCAGCTGTGCATGTATCAAGCTCGAACGAGAGAGGGCTCGGATGCATTGGGGTTTCGATCAGATTGTGTACGTGTGAAATCGCTGAAGTGTAAGTATGTTATTAATTAAACTGTATATATTTTCTTAAATCGTGTAACTTCTAATGTACAAAACTTATACGTATGAGGTCGGATTTGTGCGCGGTTTATTTAATTGAGATCATATTGAAATTCCAAACATTTTGGCACTGGTTTGCATGAATTCTGAGACTGTTCAAATTTTGGGTTTAAATTGGATTTAAATTCAATTTAAATTCAAAAAGCGAGTGTCCTAACCCACTCACAACTTCTAAAATTTCTTATGTGTGTTAAATTAATTTCTGATGTAAATAGAAATTTATTTATGACCGTTTGGCATATTTTTATCATCATTCCAGTTAAATTGAATTTATTGAATAAATTGTTATTTAATTTATTATTGAATGTAAACTGCCAGTAAATACCTGTTATTTATTATCTGTTCTATATTGATGTTATTGTTTGAATTGGATGATGATTGTGATAAATGGTTGATGATTTGTAACGACCCGATATCTCGACGCCCGAAAGTCGACATCGATACGTCCACTGTATCAAATGCCGCACAGTCGAGTGCCCAAAAACCGAATCGTTAAGGTTTAAAGAAGAAGAGGTAGAAGAAGAAGAAAGAAGAAACAGAAACAATAACAGAATCTCACATTTCGCAGTGGAACAAATATGATAGATAAATAAATATCTTTAAACAGAATCACTATATCAGTTATTACATTATATTAAATTACATTACATTATCAGAGTGTACAAACAACAAACAGCGGAAAGAAATATTACATATATAAGTGATACGCCTCGCCATCTAGCTCCAACTTCTGATTTCCACAGCAACTTCTTGACTTTGCTCCCGAATAATGATAAGCTGACTCTAGGCTGCCCGTGTGGAAAATTGTGGGCACCCAAAGTTTAGAAAGGGAACAATAAACTCCAAGCCAGTCGTGTGACTGGTGTGAGATCTTAAAAACAACTATTTTCTCAAAGAAAATAAAAAGATATCCGCTATGCTTTTGGAAAATAAAACTACCATAAGGCCTCCCGCCACACACATAATGCAAACGCAGAATTGGAGGAGATTTCTCCTTATGATAGTCAAACATGCTTAATACGCAAAATCCTTTCGATATTATTATTAGTGCATAGTGTAGAAAACATTTCGAAAGTATAATATTAATCTTAGCCAGCATAGACATTCCGAACTATGCCTACTATAGCTACCATCTAAACAGTGGTGACCACCATAAGTAAATGGCAGGTTATACAACTAAAACCATACAAGGCGCGCATTGGAGTTTGGATTTCCCATAAATGTTCGGTCTAAGGAACTTCCTACTGCCACATGGGTACGCCTCTGGAGGGACGTCCCGAGAACTTAACTAGCTCTCTGCCAACACAAGGCCGGGTTACCTCTATAACTAGGTAACTACTACACGAGTATGTCATCCCTTGGTCCTTTGGGACCTTTATCTGAGGATCCTCTACGCCAACAACCACAAAGAAAAGTATTTTCAGTAACCAAAAAGGTTAAATATCAGGGCTCCATACCTGACAACACCCTTTTCCAGAAGGAAATGACATACCCTAAAGGGCGCGACCCTCACAACCTTGCCGCATCTTTCATGTTTCGACCATTTCCGGGGTGTGAGGTCCGACGAAGTCTCATCCACAAAGCAACACTTTTCACAAAGGCATGCTTTGATCAATAAATGATCAGCAGCATTTCGTATGCCACATTACCAAATTGGGAATGTATCACTAGTAACCATCAATTACATAACCTTTGAGCTCGTACGTCTCAGAGAAGGGTGTTAAGCTAAGAGAATAAATTCTCCGCCACCAACAGAAATGTATTTGATAGAAACCAGCTTTACATCTCAAAGTGTAACGTCAGACACACATCCATACAAGTCCATTCCGGGATCGAACGGAACCGAAGGCACTTCAAAGAAGCCCTTGCAAATCTGGATATTCACAAATCACGTCCGGAATCCCCATCACAAAGGTGATAAAATCCCTATACCGGAGCAACCCGGTGCAGAGACATTCGACAGGTAATCCTTTCATTTTCGAGAATACTCAATCTTCAACACCGTCTTCAAATGCATCCCATTTCGTCGTATCATTATTCAGAATGGGTTTTATGACACAAGGTCCTCTCTCGACTAATCCAAATAACGAGCGCTTATTTTAAAAAAAAAAAGTGTTCATTCAGATTTTCAAACAAATCATAAAAAATTCCACGTTGATCTTTTAAACAAACGATCTATCACAATCATAAAGGTTCGATGTGGTTTTTCGGATATACACTTGGAATCCGACCACCGGTCGCATCGAAATTCAAATGTCGTTTAAAGGCAAATATTGATAGTCGATTATTTAACTAACACTAAATATTCACAACAAGCACCATGATTTAAATAATTTTACCAATTATTTGTTTCCAAAATATCTTGGCAAGATATATTTTACAATTCAACCATTTGAAAACAAATTTCAAATTACTTTTCACATTTCAATACTTTGAAAACAATTTCAAATTACTTTTCCTTACGCAGAATACATTTCCAAATATTTATTTATTTCCACTTAAAATCTTCCGAGATTAAATGTTTTAAAAATAATTTAAATTACTTATCCAAACTTATATACTTGGAATATTCAGAATAAAAACTATTTTAAAACAATTTATCTAAATGTTAGTTGTGAAGATATTATATTAAATCTCATATAAAATTCAAGTCCAAACTAATTTTAAAATAAAATTAGCAGATACGATATAACTATTTAAATATCCAATTTCTAAAACAAATATCAATTTAGCTTTTAAAATAATCCCTTCTATAATTAATTAAATAAATCTTTAATTTATTGGTTTAAGACAATCCCAAAAATAATTTCTCCGACAATATTCTTCCAAAACAATTCCTAGAGCTTTTGATTTATACTTCAAAGGCTACTTAAAAATATACTCAGCTTTCCAGGGAAGAATTTTCTTTTCATTTATATCAATTAATAAATCTTCTCGATTTATTTTAATTTACATTTCAAATCTGTAAATTCCTTTCACACTTTTAAAAAATTACCAAATATTTATTTTTAAAACAAATTTCCCTTTACCTTTATAAATTCCCATTGTGAATTTAAACTTCTAAATATCCAATCATATACGATTTTCAAAATGATATCTAAATATTCATTTTCAGCATCGAATTAGATTCTGAATTGATTTCCAAATTTATTTACAAATACCAAACCAATTTCCAAAATTGATTTCCAAATTTATTTCAACACCAAATTTATTATCTTTTGAAACAAATTCCTCCTTTTAAATTTATTCAATTTTCTAAAATTAATTTACCATAAATTTTCTACTAAATTTCAAAAAAAAAAATCAAATTTTATTTATTTCTGGTATCTTACGATACCAAAAATATATTCGGCCAATTATAGCCTTCGACGGCTTCAGTCACAAATAGTCACACACAGATTATAAATAATCAACACACAATATTGAAATAAATTCAATTATTTGAGGAATCCAGTTGGATCCCTCCAAACTGTTTTTCCTGCATCCACAGACGTTAGCACAATAGTAAAATACCAATTCCACTTCGAGGTGGAATATCACGGTATATGGGATTTATAAAATATCATCCGCTATTATGCGGCGCAATAGGGTCTCATCCGCTATATAATACGGAAAATCAAAAACTCCAAATACATATATAATACCAATTCCACTTCTAGGTGGAATATAGCGGTATATGGGTTTAATATAATAACCTCCGCTATTATGCGGCGTATAGGTTCTATTTTAATATAACTAATAATAAGTTAGTCATCTAAACACATAATCAATTTTTTTTAAATTCAACTATCACAATTAAACAACCAATCAATAACTGAAATTTTCAATTACTATAATTTTGAGTGTGAAGATCTCACCTTTGATTTGCAATCCATTTCCATTCCAGTTCGTTTTTCACGAACTTTTGACCTTATATAAACATTTATGAAATTCATTAATATCCGTAATAAATCGAATAACCAATTTTTGTTTGGTATTTTTATTTTATCTAACAATTTAATTTCCAACAAATTTTCTATTAATAGAATATTTTAAGAGAATTTGAACCAAACAAATAATCAATCACTATTTAAATAAATTGATTCCCTTTTTGAAACCCTTTTTTAACCAAAATAAATTAATAAGTTTATTAAACAAATAAATCACTAAAACACATTATTGAAACTAAACTAGAAGATAATAAAAATAAAAATATCTATATATACATTAACTTATTTTTCCCAAATCTATAATAAATTCAGATCGCCATTATATAAATCCATAGATTAAATAAATTCATTAACATTCCAAAAATCAAACAATTTATTCACAAATCTTTTATCTTACTGTAAAACTTTTTAAGAACAGATCTTTACTTTAAGCTTTACTGTAAATAAATTTCTATAGGTAGATATACATATCTATAAATTAAAACAAAAAATTCCCCTTGTATATATATATATATTTATGCATATCACTAAATTTAAGTTGGAGAAGAAAAAACTGAAAGTATATTTAACAGGATCAAGTAAACGAAAGGAGAACACTTAATACCTTACTGCCTCAAACCCCACGCAGCGCACAACTCGAACCCTAGCATCCACTGTCTCACGCGTACGTACCAGAGCATGTTAAAATTGAACCCCCGAGCATCGCTGACCTCCTGCCCAAGCGCTTCAACCCAGATGCGCTGCCACTAGAACGTGACCATCCGTTTCTCACCACATCGCGAGTTCAAACCGATTCGAAACGTCACTTCTTGAAATTGCGAACTCGATCGCGTCTCTGGCATTTAACGCCATCAATCGAAGGAGCCGTGCTCGAGGTCCACTTTCCAAATCACCAATGCAACCACTAGCGCCACCTCCAGCCGTATTGCCGCAATCCTTTCGAGCCATCCCAGCCATCGCGATACAACCCTTGCTTGAAGGCGACTCGGTCGACTTGGGTTCGAAAATTAATCGAAGTGAATTTGGGTTTTTTTTTCACTGAAGGATGCTCAGCCGTTGATTTCGAAGTGGAGATGGGATTTCACTTTTGTTGATCGATCTGGGTTTATTTTCGCTCGTGGCCATTAATCTTTTTTATTGAGGTCGCAATTTTGTAAATTGAACAAGAGAGAGGGGTTTGTGATTAGCTTTGAACGAAAGAAAAATATCAGCGTTTTATTTTATTTGATTGAACGAAGAAGCGTATTAAGGAAAGTAACGCGATTTCATTATCCATCTTTTAAATTTAAATTCAAATTTAAATTGTTGAGAAAACGAAGCCAAGAATTCCGATCACCAATCAAGGCATGCTACTAGGCGTTCCTAATGTTATACCCCTATTATGAACACAATGGAAAAGGTTCCGAGTCCTAATTTGATCGTATGCGCGAGTTTACGGAAATAAACGATCAATTATAAATTAAATCGGTTAAAACAGTTTCTATGCGTTTTGAGCTGCCAGGGTCAAACGACAACTCCGACTGCTACGAAAATTGGAATCCGATAATAACTGACTATTACGGATCCAATAGAACTGGTTTCGTCAAATTCCAAGATTTTGCATTGGAAGGCTATTTTTTAAATATCGATTTAAACGATATATTTTCAAAACTGATCAAAACATTTCCAAATTCAATTCTGAAGCTTCCATTGTTTTCAGTATTCTCAACACAAATTTTCTAAGCCTTTGAAATATTTTTAATCGGCTTAAAACTGAAGATTTAAATTTTTTTATCCAACTTCAATAAATTAAATTCAATAATTTAATTGCCCAATTCATATTTATATTTGAAATTCAAGTTAAACTAACCTCCAAATATTTAAAAATCAATTAAATATTCCATTTCAAATGTTAAAAATTTCTGGGTCGTCACATTCTTCCCCCTTAAAAGAATTAAATCCCGGAATTACTAGTTAGGAAGAATGATCCTTAACCCGTCTAGTTTTTTCCCAACTTAAACAGTTTTATCAATTTTTCAACCCAAATCTTTTCATTAAAGATTCATTATGTAACGACCCAGGATTTTTAATAATTAAAATTTGAATATTTAATTAATTTTAAATATTAATAAGTGAATTTATAAGTTAAATAAATTTTTATTTGAATTATTGGATTTAATTGGATAATTAAATCGATAATTTAATACGTTAAATTATGGAAATAATTGAAAATTGGGTTAAATATGATTGAAAATGATTTGTAAAATTTTATTTTATCATATGGAAGTTAGAATGATATTTTAGAACTTTTAAAATCAAATTAAAAGTTAATTTGTGAAAATTGAATATTTTAATATTAAAATCGACTAGTGAAAATAGCCAATTTTTGAACAGTCTCAGAATTGAACGAAACCAGTTCCATTGGATCCGTAATAGTTAGTTATTACCGGATTTCAAATTTCGTGTCAATCGGAGTTATCGTTTGATCGTGGCAGCTCGAAACGCATCGAATTATTTTTAATTTTAATTTGGCGAGTTAAAATAGCCATTTTTCAAAAAGTCTCGGATTTCGACGATACCAGTTTCGTCGGATCCGTAATGTGATATTATTGTAAGGTTTCAAATTTCGTGTCAATTGGATTTACCGTTTGTCCGGTACAAATTAAAACGCCTAGAAAATCGATTAAATCGGTTTAATTTAAATTGAACGTTTATGGCATGTCCGAATTAGCTTTCGAAACCTGTTCCATTGTGTCCGGAACGCGGGGTAAACCCTAGAAACGCTGGTTACGGCGCGTAAATCGGAGTTCGGAATTTCCGGGATGAATAGTGTCGATCGATTTTCTTATAAATAGCCCCACCCTTCATAAATTAAAAAAATAAAAACACTAAACCCTAATTTTCTAAACCTAGCCGCCTCTTTTATAATGGATGGCCAGAAAACACCCACATTCATCCCTCAATCACTCTCAATCCATCAAGAATTACGCGAAGTGTTCAACATGAAACTTGTAGAGCTCGACGAAAACTTTCAATCCATACGGATATGATGGGGTTTAGTGTCGCGTAGGGGGAGCCAGGGGGCTGCGTGCGTGGCCGTTCATTGACGTGCGCACGAGAGAGGGTGGGGCCGAGTGTGCCAAGGCTATGGCCGAACATAGAGGAAGTCGAGGCCGTTCGTTTGGCGCTCCCTGATCGTGTTTTCATGCAGCGAGGAGGAGGTGAGATGGAACCCTAGTTCTATGCTATGGGTTTATGTGTTGCGTCTATAACCTGGAGAAGAAGAACGTGAGAGGGAGATGGGGGTGGACGGCTGAGATGCATGGGTTTTGAATCTGAGGGGTGATATTTGTTGTGGTTTAAAAGAATAATAAAAATTGTAATTTATATGCTATATAAAAACTCGTGTAACTTCAAATATTCATATCTTTTTAATACGAGGTCGAAAACGCGCGAAACCAGTTGCGTTGGAATCGTATGGACGAGCACTACGCGATGAAATTGGATTGGAGTCGTTTGGAGTTAGTGAGAATTTTGGGTAAAATTAAACGTCCGTTTAATTTTATTCGAAATAAATCGCTAAAACGAATTTAAAACCAAGGTGAGAACTTCTCACTCAATCGAATCAGTTTCGATTTTATTTTAAATAGTTAGATTTAAAATATTTGAATGCATGTTTGAATGATGATTAATATCTATTGATTGTTAAAATAGACATTATACGCCGTTAGTAAGCGGATGTTATTTATTAAAAACATATACCGCGAATATTTCATAAACAGTGAAATTGGTATTATATATAATAGCAATATATATATTGGCATATGTATATATTGGAGTTATTGATTTCCCGCATTTGTTTAGCGGATGAGACCCTATTGCGCCGTCTATTAAGCGGATAATATTTTAAATCCCATATACCGCGATAATTTCGTACTGGAGCGAAATTGGTATTGTGCTAATGTTTGTGGATGCAGGAAAACAGGTTGGAGGGATCCAACTGGATTCCTCAACAGTATTTATTTAGATTTCAGATATTTTGATATTTGATGGATTATCATATCGATATATGATATTGTTGTTGTCGTGATTGACTATTTGGTATGTAGCATCATTGGACCAAATTTTGGAATTTTAAAATGATTTTAAAGTGATCTTTGAAAATATAAAATATTTTTGGAACTGATCCATTTTAAATAAAAAAACGTTATAATTTTTAAAGTATAAAAATTATGATTTTTGAGAAAAATAGTTAAAAACTGATTTTTGAGAATATGATGCTAATGATTTTATAAAATAGTTTAATCGGGATTTTTGAATTTATTATGAAAAGTTGAAAATATAGGATTTATAAAATTTAATTATTTTATAAATCAAAAAGGGATGAAATAATAAAGGAGATTAAAGACGTTTTAAAGAATAATATAAATTGATTTATATTAAGAGATTTCTAAATGGATATTTATAAATTGAAATATTGATATTATAAAACGAGTTTTTATAAGTGTTTGAATGAAGTGAAAATTGATTTTTGTAAATAAATGGAATTTATAAAATTATAAATGGTGAAGTTATAAATGAAATTTATAAATAGTAAGGTTTATAAATTTCGTGAAATTATTAAAGAATATATTTGGATGAATAATTGAATCTTATAAGTTATAAGATTTATAATTAGGAAGTTCAAAGAAACGATTTTGTAAAATAATCGTTTTATAAGCATTTAACTTATAATGTGAACTTTTGGTTTATAATTGAGCTATAAATCGAATAGGTTAATAAAGGAATTTATAAAAGGAGTTGTTATAAAATAAATAGAAAAAGAATTTATAAACGTTGTTTTATAAATTCGTAAAACGACTTATTTTGATAAGTAAATTGTTATAACTTATAAATGGAGTTATATTCACGTTTTAGACAGTGAATAATCCTTTAAGTTAAAAAGAATAGAAATGATGAAATTTGTTAACGTAGTATATTCACGTTGTTGAATAGTGAATAATATGTTAAAGAAATTGTTTTGAATGTGATGTTTTAAATTGAATTAAAACGATCTAACGATGTTTTAAGATATGTTGAGATTCGAAACCATAGATTTCAACATTGATTGTTGAAATAGACGTTTTCGAGAAATAAAAGGAAATGGTGGACTATAACACTGTTGTTATAGTAAATAATTTCCGAAAGGAAATGTTTTGCATAGTATTGGGATTTATATATCTATTTTAATTTCGAATCCCTATACTAGTGATTTTGGGTTGTCGTAACGATGTTTTACGCAACATTCGTTTTGGCCCAAATAAATATGTTTAAGGGAATGATTTCCTTAAAGAATGAAATATGTACTTAATTTCGATTTAAGTATATTGAATATTTTCCAAGTGTTGAAAATAAATAAAATTTGTGAATTACTTATGGATAAATAAGTATGGAAATGTTTTCCAATATAAAGCGAATATTTTGAGACTTTATCTTTTTGAAGATAAATTGAAAAGGAATATTGAAATGAATAATTGGAATCGAATATTCATAGATATTTTGGATTATAAATTCACTAAGGAATTTATAAAGGAAAGGGGAATTTGTCTAAAAATAAATATTGATTTATTTTTGAAGTGTGAAAATAATATATCTTGTAAAGATATTTTGGAAAATAAATAATTTGGAAAATTATTTGGAATCTGGTGATGTGTGCATATCAATTGATAGTTCAATAACCGACTATCAATATTTCCCTTTGAATGGGTAATTGATGTGATTTGTTTGAATTTGAATGCCACACTTATTTTTGAATAAGCGCTCACAATTCGGGTTAACCGGGAAAGGACCATGGGGTCGTATAACCCATTCCGAATATGTGATACGTCGTTGTGAATTGCATTTGAAGATCGGTGTTGAAGACCCGGTATTTGCGAAAGCGATAGGATGACCTGTCGATTGACTCTGCACCGAGTTGCTCCGGTATAGAGTTCTCCATATGTGATGGTGAATCCGATCAGGATTGTGAATATCCGGATTGCAAGGACTTCTTTGTAAGTGCCTTCGGTTTTGTTCGATCCCAGAACAGACTTGTATGGATTGTATGTATGACATTACAAGTTGAGATATAAAGCCGATTTCTTTCAAATATATTTCTGTTGGTGGCGAAGAATTTATTCTTTTAGCTTAACACCCTTCTCTGAGACGTACGAGCTCAGAGGTTATGTAGTTGAATGTTATCAGCGATATATTCCCAATTTGGTAATGTGACATGCTGAGTGTTGCTGTAAATGATCATTGTGTTGATTATTTGTGATAGGATCGTTTATTTGATCGTCTATCTTGGTGATCATTTCTATGATCATTTGTTGACCCAAAGCATGGCTTTTGTATAAAGTATGTTTTTGTGGACGTGACTTCGTCGAGCCTCACACCCCGTGAATGGTCAAAACAGGAAAGATGCGGCAAGGTTATGAGGGGTAGCGCCCTTTAGGATGTGTGCATTTCCTTCTGGAAAAGGGTGGTATCATGGTATGGAGCCCAGATACTTACTCATGTTGAAAACACTTTGTTATGATTGTGTGAATTGATTGCGAGCACTCGGTGAAAAGGTCCCAAAGGACGGGGGGATGGCATATTCGGTCAGTTGTTACTCAGTTAGGGGTAACCCGGCCTTGTGTTGGTAGAGATCCGGTTTGGTTCTCGGGGATGTCCATCCAGAGGCATTCTCATGTGGCAATGGGAAGTTCCTTGGCCTGATCATTCGTTGGAAATCCAATTCCCAATACGAAACTTTGTACGGTATTAGTTGTAGAACCTGCCATTTACTTATGGTGGTCACCACTGTTTAGATGGTAGCTATAGTAGGCATACGATAATGGTCGTATGTTGGCTAAGATTTATATTCTACTTTCGAAATGAATTTTTTCTACACTATACACTAATAATAATATCAAATGTTCTTTTAAATGCGTATCAAGCATCTTTGACTATCATAAGGAGAAATCTCCTCCGATTCTGCGTTTGCATGTGTGTGTGTGCGGGAGGCCTTATGGTAGTCTCATTTTTAAAAGCATTGCGAATTGACTTTAAAAATATTCCTCTATTTTGTTTTCAAAGATAAATAAACTGTTTTGAGTTCTCACACCAGTCACATGACTGACTTGGAGTTTATTGTTTTCCTTCCTAAACTCTGGGTGCCCACCAATTTCCACACGGGCAGTCAAGAGTTAAGGTTTATCAGGATATTCAGGAGTTGCTGGAGGCAAGCTGGATGGCATGGCGTATTACTAGTATATAGTATTTCTTTTTCCGCTGCACTGTTTGTTGTTGTTGTTGTTGTACACTCTGATGATATGATGTAATGAAATGTAATGTATAAAATGTAATAACTGATATAGTTCTTTGTTTAAAGATTTTTCATTTATTATTATATGTTGTTCCGCTGTGAATTGTGAGTTTCTGTTGTTGTTCTGTTGTTTTCTATTCCGTTCTATTTTTGTTCCGTTCTATGTTTCTTTATTTTCTATTCTCTTTCCTCTCTATTTTCTTTCCGTTCTATTCTCTGTTTTCTTTTCCCTCCATTTTCTATCTTCTTATCTCTTCTTTTTTTTTCTCTTAAACCATAACATTTCGGGTTTTCGGCCTTCGATTTCTTGGCAGTCGATAAAGTGAGTATCGATGTTGAATTTTCGAAAGTCGAAAATTTTCGGGAGTAATAATAGCTATGAGAGCGTATTTGTTGGTGAATATAAAATTGTTTTATATTGTGATGATTGGTTTGTTGAGTGGTATATAGATTCTGGTTAATACGAGTAATTAATGTTGTCGATAGGGATCTCTAAACACTTGAATAGAACAATTCGGCACAATATTGATTTTAAATTGGGTAAATGAAATAATTTTGCCTTGAGTATATTTTATATGTAAAGGAATAATTTTTCAGAATTATTAAAGTGTATATAAGTTGATTGTTTAGATGTTTGAATAATCTAAATTGAAGAATAATAGTATAAGTAAAAAGAATTATAAGAATTGAATTATAATTAAAGTAATTTACAATTGAGAAATAAACTTATATATATATATATAAGAAGTGAAACTATATGAATATATTTATGAATATGAGTTGTAAATAAAAAAATGAATTTAAAGTTAAATGGAAAATTTACTTAGAATTGGAATCTTAATTTATTTATAAATATGAACTTAAGTTATATAAATGAAATTCAACTTTTATAATTGGATTGAATGTTAATCAATTAAATGTGAATAATTGATATGAAATAATGAATGTAAGTGTAATTCATTAAAATCTAATGTTATTAGAAGTTGAATAGTTGAATGAAAATCAATTTAATTAAACCAATTGAAAGCAAAAGAATTTGGTTGTAATTAATATACATTGGTTGTTATATGATTGTTAGTAGATTGATTGTATATGTGTAACGACCCAGAATTTTTATTAATTAAAATTTGAATATTTAATTTATTTTAAATATTAATAAGTGAAATTTATAAGTCAAATAAATTTAATTTGAATTATTGGATTTAATTTGATAATTAAATCGATAATTTAATATGTTAAATTATGGAAATAATTGAAAATTGGGTTAAATATGATTGAAAATGATTTGTAAAATTTTATTTTATCATATGAGAGTTAGAACGATATTTTAGAACTTTTAAAATCGAATTAAAAGTTAATTTGTGAAAATTGGATATTTTAATATTTAAAATCGACTAGTGAAAATAGTCAATTTTTGAACAGTCTCAGAATTGAACGAAACCAGTTTCATTGGATCCGTAATAGTTAGTTATTACCGGATTTCAATTTTCGTGTCAATCGGAGTTATCGTTTGATCATGGCAGCTCGAAATGCATCGATTTATTTTTAATTTAAATTTGGCGAGCTAAAATAGCCATTTTTCAAAAAGTCTCGGATTTCGACGAAACCAGTTTCATCGGATCCGTAATGTGATATTATTGTATGGTTTCAAATTTCAAGTCAATTGGATTTACCGTTTGTCCGGTACAAATTAAAACGCCTAGAAAATCGCTTAAATCGGTTTAATTTAAATTGAGCGTTTATAGCCATAACTCACACAGATGTCCGAATTAGCTTCCGAAACCTGTTCCATTGTGTCCGGAACGCGGGATAAACCCTAGAAACGTCAGTTTCGGCGCGAAAATCGGAGTTGAAAAATTGTGAATGAATAGTGTTTTATTCAAAAATCTATAAAAGGAACCATGGCCTCACTATCTTCAACATCATAACCCAAACCCTAATTATAATAGCCAGCCGCCACTAACAAAATGAATGGCTGAAATTGTCTTGATTTCATCTTCAATTATCTTACAATCGACAAACCCATTCATGAAACTTCCAACTAAGAAATTGTAGAGTGTAGTGAGAGCTTCAAGTTGAACGGCTATGATCTAAAACGATGCACCGAGGAGGGAGATAATGGCCTGCGTTCGGCCATGCTTGCGCACGGTTTTCAAGGCAAATGGGGGGGCCGAGTTCAACTTGCTTCTAGCCGTGAGTAGCTTGTGGGGAGGCGAAGAGAATGGAGTTCCCTGATCGTTGCATAGGTCGTCGTGATGGAAGCATAATTAAACCCTAAACCTTATAAGTTGGGTTCGAACGGCCCTGTAGGGTTGGATGTTTGCGTGAACGAAGGTTGGGGGAGAAGAGCACGAACGGTCGTGATGGCCTTGCTTTGGATCCTTCGGCCTATGTTTGGAATAGGTTTAAATTAGTTAATTAATTGTTGTAAATTGTGTATAAAAATTTGTATAAACTTCAAATATTCATAACTTTTTCATACGAGGTCGAAAACGCGCGAAACAAGAAGCGTTGAAATCGTATGGACGAGCACTACGCGATGGAGTTGGATTGGAGTCGTTTGGAGTTAGTGAGAATTTCGTGTAAAATTAAACGTCCGTTTAATTTTATTCGAAATAAATCGCTAAAACGGAATTTAAAATCAAGGTGAGAACTTCTCACTCAATCGAATCAGTTTCGATTTTATTTTAAATAGTTAGATTTGAAATATTTGAATGCATGTTTGAATGTTGATTGATATCTATTGATTGTTAAAATAGACATTATGCGCCGTTAGTAAGCGGATGTTATTTATTAAAAACATATACCGCGAATATTTCATAAACAGTGAAATTGGTATTATATATATAATATCAATATATATATATTGGCATATGTATATATTGCAGTTGTTGATTTCCCGTATTTTTTAGTGGATGAGACCCTATTACGCCGTTATTAAGCGGATAATATTTATTAAAAACATATACCGCGATAATTTCGTACTGGAGCGAAATTGGTATTGTGCTAATGTTTTTGGATGCAGGAAAACAGGTTGGAGGGATCCAACTGGATTCCTCAACAGTTTTTATTTGATTTCAGATATTTTGATATTTGATGGATTATCATATCGATATATGATGGATCGTTGTAGTCGTGATTGACTATTTGGTGTGTAGCATAATTGGACCCAGATTTTGGAATTTTAAAATGATTTTAAAAGTGATTTTTGAAAATATACTATATTTTTGGAATTGACCCATTTTAAATAATTAAACGCTATAATTTTTAAAGTTATAAAATTATGGTTTTTGTGAAATATAGTTAAAAGATTGATTTTTGAAAATACGGGTTAATGATGTATAAAATAGTTTAAACTGGGATTTTTGAATTTATTGTGAAAAGTTTAAATATAGGATTTATAAAATTTAATTATTTTATAAATCAAGAGAATGATGAAATTATAAAGGGATTTAAAGACGTTTTAAAAGAATAATATAAATTGATTTATATTAAGTGATTTATAAATGGATATTTATAAATTGAAATATAGACATTATAAAACGAGTTTTTATAAGTGTTTGAACGAAGTGAAAATGAATTTCATAAATGAATGAAATTTATAGAATTATAAACTGTGAAGTTATAAATAAAATTTATAAATAGTAAGATTTATAAATTGGTGAAGTTAATTGAGGAATAGATTTGGGTGAATAATTGAATCTTATGGGTTATAAGATTTATAATTATGAAGTTCAAAGGAACGATTTTTGCAAACAAATAGATTATAAGCACTTAACTTATAATATGAACTTTTAGTTTATAATTGAGTTATAAACTGGAATAGGTTAATAAAAGAATTTATAAAAAAAAGAAGTTTTTATAAATAAATAGAAATTGAATTTATAAACGTTGTTTTATAAATCCGCAAACAACTTATTTTGATAAGTTAATTGTTATGACTTATAAATGGAGTTATATTCACGTTTTAGACAGTGAATAATCCTTTGAAATAAAATGCATAGAATTGATGAAATTTGTTAATGAAGTATATTCACGTTTTTGAATAGTGAATAATACGTTAAAGAAAATGTTTAGATGTGATGTTTTAAATAGAATTAAAACGATCTAACGATGTTTTTAAACATGTTGAGATTCGAAACCATAGATTTCAACATTCATTGTTGAAATAGACGTTTTCGAGAAATAAAAGGAAATAGTGGACTATAACACTGTTGTTATAGTAAATGATTTCCGAAAGGAAATGTTTTGAATAGTATTGGGATTTATATATCTATTTTAAATTCGAATCCCTATACTAGTGATTTTGGGTTGTCGTAACGATGTTTTACGCAACATTCGTTTTGGCCCAAATAAATATGTTAAAGAGAATGATTTCCTTAAAGAATGAAATATATACTTAATTCGATTTAAGTATATTGAATATTTTCCAAGGTTGAAAATAAATAAAATTTGTGAATTACTTATGAATAAATAAGTATGGAAATGTTTTCCGATATAAAGTGAATATTTTAAGAGTTTATCTTTTTGAAGATAAATTGGAATGGATAATTGAAATCGTATATGCATGGATATTTTGAAATATAAATTCATTATGGAATTTATATGTGGAAGTGGAATTGGTTTAAAAATAAATATTGATTTATTTTTGAAGTATGAAATTATATATCTAGTGAAGATATTTTGGAAAATAAATAATTTGGAAAATTATTTGGAAACTGGTGATGTGTGCATATCCATTGATAGTTCAATAACCGACTATCAATATTTCCCTTTGAATGGGTATTTGATATGATTTGTTTGAATGTGAATGCTACACTTATTTTTAAATAAGCGCTCACTATTCGGGTTAACCGGGAAAGGACCATGGGGTCGTATAACCCATTCCGAATATGTGATACGTCGTTGTGAATTGCATTGAAGATCGGTGTTGAAGACCCGGTATTTGCGAGAACGATAGGATGACCTGTCGATTGATTCTGCACCGAGTAGCTACGGTATTGAGTTCTCCATATGTGATGGTGAATCCGATCAGGATTGTGAATATCCGGATTGCAAGGACTTCTTTGTAAGTGCCTTCGGTTTTGTTCGAGCCCGGAACAGACTTGTATGGATTGTATGTCTGACATTACAAATTGAGATATAAAGCCGATTTCTTTCAAATATATTTCTGTTGGTGGCGAAGAATTTATTCTTTTAGCTTAACACCCTTCTCTGAGACGTACGAGCTCAGAGGTTATGTAGTTGAATGTTATCAGCGATATATTCCCAATTTGGTAATGTGACATGCTGAGTGATGCTGAAATGATCATTGTGTTGATTATTTGTGATAGGATCGTTTATTTGATCGTCTATCCTTGTGATCATTGTGTTGATCATTTGTTGACCCAAAGCATGGCTTTTGTATAAAGTATGTTTTTGTGGACGTGAATTCGTCGAGCCTCACACCCCATGAATGGTCAAAACAGGAAAGAAGCAGCAAGGTTATGAGGGGTAGCGCCCTTTAGGATGTGTCCATTTCTTTCTGGAAAAGGGTGGTATCATGGTATGGAGCCCAGATACTTACTCATGTTGAAAACACTTTGTTATGATTGTGTGAATTGATTACGAGCGCTCGGTGAAAAGGTCCCAAAGGACCGGGGGATGGCATATTCGGTCAGTTGTTACTCAGTTAGGGGTAACCCGGCCTTGTGTTGGTAGAGATCCGGTTTGGTTCTCGGGGATGTCCATCCAGAGGCATGCTCATGTGGCAATGGGAAGTTCCTTGGCCTGATCATTTGTTGGAAATCCAATTCCCAATACGAAACCTGTACGGTATTAGTTGTAGAACCTGCCATTCACTTATGGTGGTCACCACTGTTTGGATGGTAGTTATAGTAGGCATACGATAATGGTCGTATGTTGGCTAAGATTTATATTCTACTTTCAAAATGAATTTTTCCTCTACACTATGCACTAGTAATAATATCAAATGTTATTTTTAATGCGTATCAAGCATCTTTGACTATCATAAGGAGAAATCTCCTCCGATTCTGCGTTTGCATTGTGTGTGTGTGCGGGAGGCCTTATGGTAGTCTCATTTTTAAAAGCATTGCGAATTGAATTTAAAAATATTCCTCTATTTTGATTTTAAAGATAAATAAACTGTTTGAGTTCTCACACCAGTCTTGCTAAGTTTGGGCTATGTGATGGGGGGTTCTCGCTTCGCGGTTTGGTGGCGAACGGGAGACTCTTACTCCCACACGTCCTCTTTTAGGGGGTTGGTTAGGTGTAACCTGAGACAGTCGAGAGGCTGGCCGTAAAAGCAAGGTCTGGGGTACCGGTGTAAGCCACGGTGGGGCTGGGATGGTTGAAAAGCCTACCGGTTGTGACCACCAAGCGTTACATTTGGTATCAGAGCATATGGTTAAGCGACAACCATGGTTCTGTTGGGTATTACTCATTAGAGATAGAGTCAGCAGTACTCTAGATTGAGTTTGAGTGTAATAATAGCTATGAGTGCGTATTTGTTAATGAATATGAAATTGTTTTATATTGCGATGATTGGTTTATTGAGTGGCATATGAACTTTCGTCAGCGTGGTCCGCAAGACTATGCCGAAGGGGTTTCTAAACACTTGAATAGAACAATTCGACATAATATTGTTTTTAAGAATTGGGTAAATGAAATAATTTTACCTTGATTATATTTTATATATAAAAGAATAATTTTTTTTTAGAATTATTAAAGGGTATAAAGGAATAATTTTTCAAAATTATTAAAGTATATAAGTTGATTGTTTAGATGTTTGAATAATCTAAATAAAAGAATAATTGTATAAGTAAAATGAATTATAAGAATTAAATTATAATTAAAGTGATTTACAATTGTGAATAAACTTATATATGTAAGAAGTGAAACTATATGAATATATTTATAAATATGAGTTGAAAGTAAAAGTGAATTTAAAGTTAAATGGAATATAACTTAAGTGATATGGAATGAAGTTGATATTAGTATCAAAGTAAATTAATAAAATTAAGTGATAGATATGAACTTGAGTTATATAAATGAAATTCAACTTTTGTAATTGAATTGAATTAATGGATTAAATGTAAATCAATTGAATGTGAATTAAGTTGATATGGAATAATGAATGTAAGTGAAATTCATTAAAATCTAATGTTATTAGAAAGTTGAATAATTGAATGAAAATCAATTAATCAAACCAATTGATAAGCAAAGGAATTTGGTTGTAATTAATATACATTGGTTGTTATATGATTGTTAGATGATTGTATATAATTCGTTAAGAGTTAATGAAATTGAAAGCTAAAGTAATTGGAATTCAATTAGAAGTTAAGTGAATCTTAAATGAATTGAATTTGAATTGGAAGTGAACCAACTTGAATATGAATTAGTGAATATAAACAAATTGAAAATGAATGTTAGTAAAAACATCCAATGTTAATAAATCAAATGTGATTAAATTGAAAACCAATTCATTTAATATTAATGAAAATATGAATGAATATTTATTGGTTATGAATTGTTGGATGTTAGTTGGTTGATGTTTGCATTTGTTGTTTTGTTTCATTTGCTATGTTGACATATATAGTTATTATGTTACTACATGATGTATATTGATACTATTGTCTATATGCATGATTCTCATGTTATTTGTTGAGTAATTAGTAGGTGCGAATCGCGTTTGCTTCGCATTTGGAGCTCGCTTTTGCGCTATATTAGTCGTATATGCTCACTAATAAAATATAAGGTACATATCTCGGATTACATACCATACTTTTATACTTTTTCCCTGCGGGATGCCTCATTACTTGATGAGATGTATATTTGTGATATATATACTGTCATTTTTTTTCGGATCGAGCCGCGCAAAGGAGACTATGGCGAATTTTTCCGAAAATTTAAGGCGTTAGAAAAAATTTGAGAAAATTGGAAAATTTTGAAAACTTTAACTTTGATTTGAAATTGAAAGTTAAATGATATAGTTTGGTTTTGAAAAAGATAACTAAGTATGATTTGAAAACTCAGTAAGGTTATTGTAAGAAGTTTAACTATGAATTTTGAGAAAATTAATAGATTCTGTACTTTTCTTGCTTGGTAATTTCGAGGACGAAATTCTTTTAAGGGGGAAAGATTGTAACGACCCAGAATTTTTATTAATTAAAATTTGAATATTTAATTTATTTTAAATATTAATAAGTGAAATTTATAAGTCAAATAAATTTAATTTGAATTATTGGATTTAATTTGATAATTAAATCGATAATTTAATATGTTAAATTATGGAAGTAATTGAAAATTGAGTTAAATATGATTGAAAATGATTTGTAAAATTTTATTTTATCATATGAGAGTTAGAACGATATTTTAGAACTTTTAAAATCGAATTAAAAGTTAATTTGTGAAAATTGAATATTTTAATATTTAAAATCGACTAGTGAAAATAGTCAATTTTTGAACAGTCTCAGAATTGAACGAAACCAGTTTCATTGGATCCGTAATAGTTAGTTATTACCGGATTTCAATTTTCGTGTCAACCGGAGTTATCGTTTGATCGTGGCAGCTCGAAACGCATCGATTTATTTTTAATTTAAATTTGGCGAGCTAAAATAGCCATTTTTCAAAAAGTCTCGGATTTCGACGAAACCAGTTTCATCGGATCCGTAATGTGATATTATTGTATGGTTTCAAATTTCAAGTCAATTGGATTTACCGTTTGTCCGGTACAAATTAAAACGCCTAGAAAATCGCTTAAATCGGTTTAATTTAAATTGAGCGTTTATAGCCATAACTCGCACAGATGTCCGAATTAGCTTCCGAAACCTGTTCCATTGTGTCCGAAACGCGGGATAAACCCTAAGAACGTCAGTTTCGGCGCGAAAATCGGAGTTGAAAAATTGTGAATGAATAGTGTTTTATTCAAAAATCTATAAAAGGAACCATGGCCTCACTATCTTCAACATCATAACCCAAACCCTAATTATAATAGCCAGCCGCCACTAACAAAATGAATGGCCGAAATTGTCTTGATTTCATCTTCAATTATCTTACAATCCACAAACCCATTCATGAAACTTCCAACTAAGAAATTGTAGAGTGTAGTGAGAGCTTCAAGTTGAACGGCTATGATCTAAAACGATGCACCGAGGAGGGAGATAATGGCCTACGTTCGGCCATGCTTGCGCACGGTTTTCGAGGCAAAAGGGGGGCCGAGTTCAACTTGCTTCTAGCCGTGAGTAGCTTGTGGGGAGGCGAAGAGAATGGAGTTCCCTGATCGTTGCATAGGTCGTCGTGATGGAAGCATAATTAAACCCTAAATCTTATAAGTTGGGTTCGAACGGCCCTGTATGGTTGGATGTTTGCGTGAACGAAGGTTGGGGGAGAAGAGCACGAACGGTCGTGATGGCCTTGCTTTGGATCCTTCGGCCTATGTTTGAAATAGGTTTAAATTAGTTAATTAATTGTTGTAAATTGTGTATAAAAATTTGTATAAACTTCAAATATTCATAACTTTTTCATACGAGGTCGAAAACGCGCGAAATAAGAAGCGTTGGAATCGTATGGACGAGCACTACGCGATGGAGTTGGATTGGAGTCGTTTGGAGTTAGTGAGAATTTCGTGTAAAATTAAACGTCCGTTTAATTTTATTCGAAATAAATCGCTAAAACGGAATTTAAAATCAAGGTGAGAACTTCTCACTCAATCGAATCAGTTTCGATTTTATTTTAAATATTTAGATTTAAAATATTTGAATGCATGTTTGAATGTTGATTGATATCTATTGATTGTTAAAATAGACATTATGCGCCGTTAGTAAGCGGATGTTATTTATTAAAAACATATACCGCGAATATTTCATAAACAGTGAAATTGGTATTATATATATAATACCAATATATATATATATTGGCATATGTATATATTGCAGTTGTTGATTTCCCATATTTTTTAGCGGATGAGACCCTATTACGCCGTTATTAAGCGGATAATATTTATTAAAAACATATACCGCGATAATTTCGTACTGGAGCGAAATTGGTATTGTGCTAATGTTTTTGGATGCAGGAAAACAGGTTGGAGGGATCCAACTGGATTCCTCAACAGTTTTTATTTGATTTCAGATATTTTGATATTTGATGGATTATCATATCGATATATGATGGATCGTTGTAGTCGTGATTGACTATTTGGTGTGTAGCATAATTGGACCCAGATTTTGGAATTTTAAAATGATTTTAAAAGTGATTTTTGAAAATATACTATATTTTTGGAATTGACCCATTTTAAATAATTAAACGCTATAATTTTTAAAGTTATAAAATTATGGTTTTTGTGAAATATAGTTAAAAGATTGATTTTTGAAAATACGGGTTAATGATGTATAAAATAGTTTAAACTGGGATTTTTGAATTTATTGTGAAAAGTTTAAATATAGGATTTATAAAATTTAATTATTTTATAAATCAAGAGAATGATGAAATTATAAAGGGATTTAAAGACGTTTTAAAAGAATAATATAAATTGATTTATATTAAGTGATTTATAAATGGATATTTATAAATTGAAATATAGACATTATAAAACGAGTTTTTATAAGTGTTTGAATGAAGTGAAAATGAATTTAATAAATGAATGAAATTTATAGAATTATAAACTGTGAAGTTATAAATAAAATTTATAAATAGTAAGATTTATAAATTGGTGAAGTTAATTGAGGAATAGATTTGGGTGAATAATTGAATATTATAGGTTATAAGATTTATAATTATGAAGTTCACAGGAACGATTTTTGCAAACAAATAGATTATAAGCACTTAACTTATAATATGAACTTTTAGTTTATAATTGAGTTATAAACTGGAATAGGTTAATAAAAGAATTTATAAAAAAAAGAATTTTTATAAATAAATAGAAATGGAATTTATAAACGTTGTTTTATAAATCCGCAAACAACTTATTTTGATAAGTTAATTGTTATGACTTATAAATGGAGTTATATTCACGTTTTAGACAGTGAATAATCCTTTGAAATAAAATGCATAGAATTGATGAAATTTGTTAATGAAGTATATTCACGTTTTTGAATAGTGAATAATACGTTAAAGAAAATGTTTAGATGTGATGTTTTAAATAGAATTAAAACGATCTAACGATGTTTTTAAACATGTTGAGATTCGAAACCATAGATTTCAACATTCATTGTTGAAATAGACGTTTTCGAGAAATAAAAGGAAATAGTGGACTATAACACTGTTGTTATAGTAAATGATTTCCGAAAGGAAATGTTTTGAATAGTATTGGGATTTATATATCTATTTTAAATTCGAATCCCTATACTAGTGATTTTGGGTTGTCGTAACGATGTTTTACGCAACATTCGTTTTGGCCCAAATAAATATGTTAAAGAGAATGATTTCCTTAAAGAATGAAATATATACTTAATTCGATTTAAGTATATTGAATATTTTCCAAGGTTGAAAATAAATAAAATTTGTGAATTACTTATGAATAAATAAGTATGGAAATGTTTTCCGATATAAAGTGAATATTTTAAGAGTTTATCTTTTTGAAGATAAATTGGAATGGATAATTGAAATCGTATATGCATGGATATTTTGAAATATAAATTCATTATGGAATTTATATGTGGAAGTGGAATTGGTTTAAAAATAAATATTGATTTATTTTTGAAGTATGAAATTATATATCTAGTGAAGATATTTTGGAAAATAAATAATTTGGAAAATTATTTGGAAACTGGTGATGTGTGCATATCCATTGATAGTTCAATAACCGACTATCAATATTTCCCTTTGAATGGGTATTTGATATGATTTGTTTGAATGTGAATGCTACACTTATTTTTAAATAAGCGCTCACTATTCGGGTTAACCGGGAAAGGACCATGGGGTCGTATAACCCATTCCGAATATGTGATACGTCGTTGTGAATTGCATTGAAGATCGGTGTTGAAGACCCGGTATTTGCGAGAACGATAGGATGACCTGTCGATTGACTCTGCACCGAGTAGCTACGGTATTGAGTTCTCCATATGTGATGGTGAATCCGATCAGGATTGTAAATATCCGGATTGCAAGGACTTCTTTGTAAGTGCCTTCGGTTTTGTTCGAGCCCGGAACAGACTTGTATGGATTGTATGTCTGACATTACAAATTGAGATATAAAGCCGATTTCTTTCAAATATATTTCTGTTGGTGGCGAAGAATTTATTCTTTTAGCTTAACACCCTTCTCTGAGACGTACGAGCTCAGAGGTTATGTAGTTGAATGTTATCAGCGATATATTCCCAATTTGGTAATGTGACATGCTGAGTGATGCTGAAATGATCATTGTGTTGATTATTTGTGATAGGATCGTTTATTTGATCGTCTATCCTTGTGATCATTGTGTTGATCATTTGTTGACCCAAAGCATGGCTTTTGTATAAAGTATGTTTTTGTGGACGTGAATTCGTCGAGCCTCACACCCCATGAATGGTCAAAACAGGAAAGAAGCAGCAAGGTTATGAGGGGTAGCGCCCTTTAGGATGTGTCCATTTCCTTCTGGAAAAGGGTGGTATCATGGTATGGAGCCCAGATACTTACTCATGTTGAAAACACTTTGTTATGATTGTGTGAATTGATTACGAGCGCTCGGTGAAAAGGTCCCAAAGGACCGGGGGATGGCATATTCGGTCAGTTGTTACTCAGTTAGGGGTAACCCGGCCTTGTGTTGGTAGAGATCCGGTTTGGTTCTCGGGGATGTCCATCCAGAGGCATGCTCATGTGGCAATGGGAAGTTCCTTGGCCTGATCATTCGTTGGAAATCCAATTCCCAATACGAAACCTGTACGGTATTAGTTGTAGAACCTGCCATTCACTTATGGTGGTCACCACTGTTTGGATGGTAGTTATAGTAGGCATACGATAATGGTCGTATGTTGGCTAAGATTTATATTCTACTTTCAAAATGAATTTTTCCTCTACACTATGCACTAGTAATAATATCAAATGTTATTTTTAATGCGTATCAAGCATCTTTGACTATCATAAGGAGAAATCTCCTCCGATTCTGCGTTTGCATTGTGTGTGTGTGCGGGAGGCCTTATGGTAGTCTCATTTTTAAAAGCATTGCGAATTGAATTTAAAAATATTCCTCTATTTTGATTTTAAAGATAAATAAACTGTTTGAGTTCTCACACCAGTCTTGCTAAGTTTGGGCTATGTGATGGGGGGTTCTCGCTTCGCGGTTTGGTGGCGAACGGGAGACTCTTACTCCCACACGTCCTCTTTTAGGGGGTTGGTTAGGTGTAACCTGAGACAGTCGAGAGGCTGGCCGTAAAAGCAAGGTCTGGGGTACCGGTGTAAGCCACGGTGGGGCTGGGATGGTTGAAAAGCCTACCGGTTGTGACCACCAAGCGTTACATTTGGTATCAGAGCATATGGTTAAGCGACAACCATGGTTCTGTTGGGTATTACTCATTAGAGATAGAGTCAGCAGTACTCTAGATTGAGTTTGAGTGTAATAATAGCTATGAGTGCGTATTTGTTAATGAATATGAAATTGTTTTATATTGTGATGATTGGTTTATTGAGTGGCATATGAACTTTCGTCAGCGTGGTCCGCAAGACTATGCCGAAGGGGTTTCTAAACACTTGAATAGAACAATTCGACATAATATTGTTTTTAAGAATTGGGTAAATGAAATAATTTTACCTTAATTATATTTTATATATAAAAGAATAATTTTTTTTTTAGAATTATTAAAGGGTATAAAGGAATAATTTTTCAAAATTATTAAAGTATATAAGTTGATTGTTTAGATGTTTGAATAATCTAAATAAAAGAATAATTGTATAAGTAAAATGAATTATAAGAATTAAATTATAATTAAAGTGATTTACAATTGTGAATAAACTTATATATGTAAGAAGTGAAACTATATGAATATATTTATAAATATGAGTTGAAAGTAAAAGTGAATTTAAAGTTAAATGGAATATAACTTAAGTGATATGGAATGAAGTTGATATTAGTATCAAAGTAAATTAATAAAATTAAGTGATAGATATGAACTTGAGTTATATAAATGAAATTCAACTTTTGTAATTGAATTGAATTAATGGATTAAATGTAAATCAATTGAATGTGAATTAAGTTGATATGGAATAATGAATGTAAGTGAAATTCATTAAAATCTAATGTTATTAGAAAGTTGAATAATTGAATGAAAATCAATTAATCAAACCAATTGATAAGCAAAGGAATTTGGTTGTAATTAATATACATTGGTTGTTATATGATTTTTAGATGATTGTATATAATTCGTTAAGAGTTAATGAAATTGAAAGCTAAAGTAATTGGAATTCAATTAGAAGTTAAGTGAATCTTAAATGAATTGAATTTGAATTGGAAGTGAACCAACTTGAATATGAATTAGTGAATATAAACAAATTGAAAATGAATGTTAGTAAAAACATCCAATGTTAATAAATCAAATGTGATTAAATTGAAAACCAATTCATTTAATATTAATGAAAATATGAATGAATATTTATTGGTTATGAATTGTTGGATGTTAGTTGGTTGATGTTTGCATTTGTTGTTTTGTTTCATTTGCTATGTTGACATATATAGTTATTATGTTACTACATGATGTATATTGATACTATTGTCTATATGCATGATTCTCATGTTATTTGTTGAGTAATTAGTAGGTGCGAATCGCGTTTGCTTCGCATTTGGAGCTCGCTTTTGCGCTATATTAGCCGTATATGCTCACTAATAAAATATAAGGTACATATCTCGGATTACATACCATACTTTTATACTTTTTCCCTGCGGGATGCCTCATTACTTGATGAGATGTATATTTGTGATATATATACTGTCATTTTTTTTCGGATCGAGCCGCGCAAAGGAGACTATGGCGAATTTTTCCGAAAATTTAAGGCGTTAGAAAAAATTTGAGAAAATTGGAAAATTTTGAAAACTTTAACTTTGATTTGAAATTGAAAGTTAAATGATATAGTTTGGTTTTGAAAAAGATAACTAAGTATGATTTGAAAACTTAGTAAGGTTATTGTAAGAAGTTTAACTATGAATTTTGGGAAAATTAATAGATTCTGTACTTTTCTTGCTTGGTAATTTCGAGGACGAAATTCTTTTAAGGGGGAAAGATTGTAACGACCCAGAATTTTTATTAATTAAAATTTGAATATTTAATTTATTTTAAATATTAATAAGTGAAATTTATAAGTCAAATAAATTTAATTTGAATTATTGGATTTAATTTGATAATTAAATCGATAATTTAATATGTTAAATTATGGAAGTAATTGAAAATTGAGTTAAATATGATTGAAAATGATTTGTAAAATTTTATTTTATCATATGAGAGTTAGAACGATATTTTAGAACTTTTAAAATCGAATTAAAAGTTAATTTGTGAAAATTGAATATTTTAATATTTAAAATCGACTAGTGAAAATAGTCAATTTTTGAACAGTCTCAGAATTGAACGAAACCAGTTTCATTGGATCCGTAATAGTTAGTTATTACCGGATTTCAATTTTCGTGTCAATCGGAGTTATCGTTTGATCGTGGCAGCTCGAAACGCATCGATTTATTTTTAATTTAAATTTGGCGAGCTAAAATAGCCATTTTTCAAAAAGTCTCGGATTTCGACGAAACCAGTTTCATCGGATCCGTAATGTGATATTATTGTATGGTTTCAAATTTCAAGTCAATTGGATTTACCGTTTGTCCGGTACAAATTAAAACGCCTAGAAAATCGCTTAAATCGGTTTAATTTAAATTGAGCGTTTATAGCCATAACTCGCACAGATGTCCGAATTAGCTTCCGAAACCTGTTCCATTGTGTCCGGAACGCGGGATAAACCCTAAGAACGTCAGTTTCGGCGCGAAAATCGGAGTTGAAAAATTGTGAATGAATAGTGTTTTATTCAAAAATCTATAAAAGGAACCATGGCCTCACTATCTTCAACATCATAACCCAAACCCTAATTATAATAGCCAGCCGCCACTAACAAAATGAATGGCCGAAATTGTCTTGATTTCATCTTCAATTATCTTACAATCCACAAACCCATTCATGAAACTTCCAACTAAGAAATTGTAGAGTGTAGTGAGAGCTTCAAGTTGAACGGCTATGATCTAAAACGATGCACCGAGGAGGGAGATAATGGCCTACGTTCGGCCATGCTTGCGCACGGTTTTCGAGGCAAAAGGGGGGCCGAGTTCAACTTGCTTCTAGCCGTGAGTAGCTTGTGGGGAGGCGAAGAGAATGGAGTTCCCTGATCGTTGCATAGGTCGTCGTGATGGAAGCATAATTAAACCCTAAATCTTATAAGTTGGGTTCGAACGGCCCTGTATGGTTGGATGTTTGCGTGAACGAAGGTTGGGGGAGAAGAGCACGAACGGTCGTGATGGCCTTGCTTTGGATCCTTCGGCCTATGTTTGAAATAGGTTTAAATTAGTTAATTAATTGTTGTAAATTGTGTATAAAAATTTGTATAAACTTCAAATATTCATAACTTTTTCATACGAGGTCGAAAACGCGCGAAATAAGAAGCGTTGGAATCGTATGGACGAGCACTACGCGATGGAGTTGGATTGGAGTCGTTTGGAGTTAGTGAGAATTTCGTGTAAAATTAAACGTCCGTTTAATTTTATTCGAAATAAATCGCTAAAACGGAATTTAAAATCAAGGTGAGAACTTCTCACTCAATCGAATCAGTTTCGATTTTATTTTAAATAGTTAGATTTAAAATATTTGAATGCATGTTTGAATGTTGATTGATATCTATTGATTGTTAAAATAGACATTATGCGCCGTTAGTAAGCGGATGTTATTTATTAAAAACATATACCGCGAATATTTCATAAACAGTGAAATTGGTATTATATATATAATACCAATATATATATATTGGCATATGTATATATTGCAGTTGTTGATTTCCCGTATTTTTTAGCGGATGAGACCCTATTACGCCGTTATTAAGCGGATAATATTTATTAAAAACATATACCGCGATAATTTCGTACTGGAGCGAAATTGGTATTGTGCTAATGTTTTTGGATGCAGGAAAACAGGTTGGAGGGATCCAACTGGATTCCTCAACAGTTTTTATTTGATTTCAGATATTTTGATATTTGATGGATTATCATATCGATATATGATGGATCGTTGTAGTCGTGATTGACTATTTGGTGTGTAGCATAATTGGACCCAGATTTTGGAATTTTAAAATGATTTTAAAAGTGATTTTTGAAAATATACTATATTTTTGGAATTGACCCATTTTAAATAATTAAACGCTATAATTTTTAAAGTTATAAAATTATGGTTTTTGTGAAATATAGTTAAAAGATTGATTTTTGAAAATACGGGTTAATGATGTATAAAATAGTTTAAACTGGGATTTTTGAATTTATTGTGAAAAGTTTAAATATAGGATTTATAAAATTTAATTATTTTATAAATCAAGAGAATGATGAAATTATAAAGGGATTTAAAGACGTTTTAAAAGAATAATATAAATTGATTTATATTAAGTGATTTATAAATGGATATTTATAAATTGAAATATAGACATTATAAAACGAGTTTTTATAAGTGTTTGAATGAAGTGAAAATGAATTTAATAAATGAATGAAATTTATAGAATTATAAACTGTGAAGTTATAAATAAAATTTATAAATAGTAAGATTTATAAATTGGTGAAGTTAATTGAGGAATAGATTTGGGTGAATAATTGAATATTATAGGTTATAAGATTTATAATTATGAAGTTCACAGGAACGATTTTTGCAAACAAATAGATTATAAGCACTTAACTTATAATATGAACTTTTAGTTTATAATTGAGTTATAAACTGGAATAGGTTAATAAAAGAATTTATAAAAAAAAGAAATTTTTATAAATAAATAGAAATGGAATTTATAAACGTTGTTTTATAAATCCGCAAACAACTTATTTTGATAAGTTAATTGTTATGACTTATAAATGGAGTTATATTCACGTTTTAGACAGTGAATAATCCTTTGAAATAAAATGCATAGAATTGATGAAATTTGTTAATGAAGTATATTCACGTTTTTGAATAGTGAATAATACGTTAAAGAAAATGTTTAGATGTGATGTTTTAAATAGAATTAAAACGATCTAACGATGTTTTTAAACATGTTGAGATTCGAAACCATAGATTTCAACATTCATTGTTGAAATAGACGTTTTCGAGAAATAAAAGGAAATAGTGGACTATAACACTGTTGTTATAGTAAATGATTTCCGAAAGGAAATGTTTTGAATAGTATTGGGATTTATATATCTATTTTAAATTCGAATCCCTATACTAGTGATTTTGGGTTGTCGTAACGATGTTTTACGCAACATTCGTTTTGGCCCAAATAAATATGTTAAAGAGAATGATTTCCTTAAAGAATGAAATATATACTTAATTCGATTTAAGTATATTGAATATTTTCCAAGGTTGAAAATAAATAAAATTTGTGAATTACTTATGAATAAATAAGTATGGAAATGTTTTCCGATATAAAGTGAATATTTTAAGAGTTTATCTTTTTGAAGATAAATTGGAATGGATAATTGAAATCGTATATGCATGGATATTTTGAAATATAAATTCATTATGGAATTTATATGTGGAAGTGGAATTGGTTTAAAAATAAATATTGATTTATTTTTGAAGTATGAAATTATATATCTAGTGAAGATATTTTGGAAAATAAATAATTTGGAAAATTATTTGGAAACTGGTGATGTGTGCATATCCATTGATAGTTCAATAACCGACTATCAATATTTCCCTTTGAATGGGTATTTGATATGATTTGTTTGAATGTGAATGCTACACTTATTTTTAAATAAGCGCTCACTATTCGGGTTAACCGGGAAAGGACCATGGGGTCGTATAACCCATTCCGAATATGTGATACGTCGTTGTGAATTGCATTGAAGATCGGTGTTGAAGACCCGGTATTTGCGAGAACGATAGGATGACCTGTCGATTGATTCTGCACCGAGTAGCTACGGTATTGAGTTCTCCATATGTGATGGTGAATCCGATCAGGATTGTGAATATTCGGATTGCAAGGACTTCTTTGTAAGTGCCTTCGGTTTTGTTCGAGCCCGGAACAGACTTGTATGGATTGTATGTCTGACATTACAAATTGAGATATAAAGCCGATTTCTTTCAAATATATTTCTGTTGGTGGCGAAGAATTTATTCTTTTAGCTTAACACCCTTCTCTGAGACGTACGAGCTCAGAGGTTATGTAGTTGAATGTTATCAGCGATATATTCCCAATTTGGTAATGTGACATGCTGAGTGATGCTGAAATGATCATTGTGTTGATTATTTGTGATAGGATCGTTTATTTGATCGTCTATCCTTGTGATCATTGTGTTGATCATTTGTTGACCCAAAGCATGGCTTTTGTATAAAGTATGTTTTTGTGGACGTGAATTCGTCGAGCCTCACACCCCGTGAATGGTCAAAACAGGAAAGAAGCAGTAAGGTTATGAGGGGTAGCGCCCTTTAGGATGTGTCCATTTCCTTCTGGAAAAGGGTGGTATCATGGTATGGAGCCCAGATACTTACTCATGTTGAAAACACTTTGTTATGATTGTGTGAATTGATTACGAGCGCTCGGTGAAAAGGTCCCAAAGGACCGGGGGATGGCATATTCGGTCAGTTGTTACTCAGTTAGGGGTAACCCGGCCTTGTGTTGGTAGAGATCCGGTTTGGTTCTCGGGGATGTCCATCTAGAGGCATGCTCATGTGGCAATGGGAAGTTCCTTGGCCTGATCATTCGTTGGAAATCCAATTCCCAATATGAAACCTGTACGGTATTAGTTGTAGAACCTGCCATTCACTTATGGTGGTCACCACTGTTTGGATGGTAGTTATAGTAGGCATACGATAATGGTCGTATGTTGGCTAAGATTTATATTCTACTTTCAAAATAAATTTTTCCTCTACACTATCCACTAGTAATAATATCAAATGTTATTTTTAATGCGTATCAAGCATCTTTGACTATCATAAGGAGAAATCTCCTCCGATTCTGCGTTTGCATTGTGTGTGTGTGCGGGAGGCCTTATGGTAGTCTCATTTTTAAAAGCATTGCAAATTGAATTTAAAAATATTCCTCTATTTTGATTTTAAAGATAAATAAACTGTTTTGAGTTCTCACACCAGTCACATGACTGACTTGGAGTTTATTGTTTTCCTTCCTAAACTCTGGGTGCCCACCAATTTCTACACGGGAAGTCAAGAGTTAAGGTTTATCAGGATATTCTGGATATTCAGGAATTGCTGGAGGCAAGCTGGATGGCAGGGCGTATTACTAGTTTATATAGTATTTCTTTTTCCGCTGCACTATTTGTTGTTGTTGTTGTATACTCTGATGATATGATGTAATGAAATGTAATGTAATAACTGATATAGTTCTTTGTTTAAAGATTATTCATTTATTATTATATGTTGTTCCGCTGCGAATTGTGAGATTCTGATGTTGTTCTGTTTTCTTTCTGTTCCGTTCTATTTTAAAATTATGTTCTATTTTTCTTTCCCCTTCTATGTTCTCTATTCTCTTTTTCTTCTATTTTAAAATTTTCTATCTTCTTTTCTGTTTTCTATTCTCTCTAATCTCTATTTTCTATTTCCTTCTTTCTTTATTTTCTATCTTCTTCTCTCTTCTTCTGTCTTTTTCTTTTCTTAAATTGTTTTTAAAACCATAACTATTCGGTTTTTCGGCAACGAAAAATCGAAGCGTTACAATATGATTCATTAAGTGTTAATGAAATTGAGTTAATGAAATTGAAAGCTAAAGTAATTGAAATTCAATTGGAAGTTAAGTGAATCTTAAATAAAATTGAATTTGAATTGGAAGTGAACCAACTTGAATATGAATTAGTGAATATAAACTAATTGAAAATGAATGTTGGTAAAAACATCCACTGTTAATGAATCGAATGTGATTAAATTGAAAACCTATTTCATTGAATATTAATGAGAATATGAATGAACATTAATTGGTTATGGATGTTAGTTGGTTGATAGTTGAGTATATTGCTTTTGTTGCATTTGCTATGTTGCTATATGATGTATATCGATACTATTATCTATATGCATGGTTCTCATGTTGTTTGTTGAGTGTTTAGTAGGTGCGGATCGCGTTTGCTTCACATTTGGAGCTCGCTTTCGCGCTATATTAGCCGTATATGCTTGCTAATAAAAATATAAGGTACATATCTCGGATTACATACCGTACTTTTATACTTTTTTCCCTTCGGGATGCCTCATTACTTGATGAGATGTATATTTGTGATATATATACTGTCATTTTTTTTTCGGATAGAGCCGCGCAAAGGAGACTATGGCGAATTTTTCCGAAAATTTAAAGCGTTAGAAAAATTTGAGAAAAATTGGAAAGTTTTGAAAACTTTAACTTTGATTTGGAATTGAAAGTTAAATAATAGTAATTGTTTTTGAAAAGATAACTAAGTATGATTTAAAAACTTAGTAAAGTATTGTAAGATATTTAACTATGAATTTTGGAAATTAATAGATTCTGTAACTTTTCTTACTTGTTAATTTCGAGGACGAAATTCTTTTAAGGGGGGAAGATTGTAACGACCCAGGATTTTTAATAATTAAAATTTGAATATTTAATTAATTTTAAATATTAATAAGTGAATTTATAAGTTAAATAAATTTTTATTTGAATTATTGGATTTAATTGGATAATTAAATCGATAATTTAATACATTAAATTATGAAAATAATTGAAAATTGGGTTAAATATGATTGAAAATGATTTGTAAAATTTTATTTTATCATATGGAAGTTAGAATGATATTTTAGAACTTTTAAAATCAAATTAAAAGTTAATTTGTGAAAATTGAATATTTTAATATTAAAATCGACTAGTGAAAATAGCCAATTTTTGAACAGTCTCAGAATTGAACGAAACCAGTTCCATTGGATCCGTAATAGTTAGTTATTACCGGATTTCAAATTTCGTGTCAATCGGAGTTATCGTTTGATCGTGGCAGCTCGAAACGCATCGAATTATTTTTAATTTTAATTTGGCGAGTTAAAATAGCCATTTCTCAAAAAGTCTCGGATTTCGACGAAACCAGTTTCATCGGATCCGTAATGTGATGTTATTGTAAGGTTTCAAATTTCGTGTCAATTGGATTTACCGTTTGTCCGGTACAAATTAAAACGCCTAGAAAATCGATTAAATCGGTTTAATTTAAATTGAACGTTTATTGCCATAACTCGCACAGATGTCCGAATTAGCTTTCGAAACCTGTTCCATTGTGTCCGGAACGCGGGGTAAACCCTAGAAACGCTGGTTACAGCGCGAAAATCGGAGTTCGGAATTTCCGGGATGAATAGTGTCGATCGATTTTCTTATAAATAGCCCCACCCTTCATAAATTAAAAAAATAAAAACACTAAACCCTAATTTTCTAAACCTAGCCGCCTCTTTTATAATGGATGGCCAGAAAACACCCACATTCATCCCTCAATCACTCTCAATCCATCAAGAATTACGCGAAGTGTTCAACATGAAACTTGTAGAGCTCGACGAAAGCTTTCAATCCATACGGATATGATGGGGTTTAGTGTCGCGTAGGGGGAGCCAGGGGGCTGCGTGCGTGGTCGTTCATTGACGTGCGCACGAGAGAGGGTGGGGCCGAGTGTGCCAAGGCTATGGCCGAACATAGAGGAAGTCGAGGCCGTTCGTTTGGCGCTCCCTGATCGTGTTTTCATGCAGCGAGGAGGAGGTGAGATGGAACCCTAGTTCTATGCTATGGGTTTATGTGTTGCGGCTATAACCTGGAGAAGAAGAACGTGAGAGGGAGATGGGGGTGGACAGCTGAGATGCAGGGGTTTTGAATCTGAGGGGTGAGATTTGTTATGGTTTAAAAGAATAATAAAAATTGTAATTTATATGCTATATAAAAACTCGTGTAACTTCAAATATTCATATCTTTTTCATACGAGGTCGAAAACGCGCGAAACCAGTTGCGTTGGAATCGCATGGACGAGTACTACGCGATGAAATTGGATTGGAGTCGTTTGGAGTTAGTGAGAATTTTGGGTAAAATTAAACGTCCGTTTAATTTTATTCGAAATAAATCGCTAAAACGAATTTAAAACCAAGGTGAGAACTTCTCACTCAATCGAATCAGTTTCGATTTTATTTTAAATAGTTAGATTTAAAATATTTGAATGCATGTTTGAATGATGATTAATATCTATTGATTGTTAAAATAGACATTATACGCCGTTAGTAAGTGGATGTTATTTATTAAAAACATATACCGCGAATATTTCATAAACAGTGAAACTGGTATTATATATAATAGCAATATATATATATTGGCATATGTATATATTGGAGTTATTGATTTCCCGCATTTGTTTAGCGGATGAGACCCTATTGCGCCGTATATTAAGCGGATAATATTTTAAATCCCATATACCGCGATAATTTCGTACTGGAGCGAAATTGGTATTGTGCTAATGTTTGTGGATGCAGGAAAACAGGTTGGAGGGATCCAACTGGATTCCTCAACAGTATTTATTTAGATTTCAGATATTTTGATATTTGATGGATTATCATATCGATATATGATATTGTTGTTGTCGTGATTGACTATTTGGTATGTAGCATCATTGGACCAAATTTTGGAATTTTAAAATGATTTTAAAGTGATCTTTGAAAATATAAAATATTTTTGGAACTGATCCATTTTAAATAAATAAACGTTATAATTTTTAAAGTTATAAAAATTATGATTTTTGAGAAAAATAGTTAAAAACTGATTTTTGAGAATATGATGCTAATGATTTTATAAAATAGTTTAATCGGGATTTTTGAATTTATTATGAAAAGTTGAAAATATAGGATTTATAAAATTTAATTATTTTATAAATCAAAAAGGGATGAAATAATAAAGGAGATTAAAGACGTTTTAAAGAATAATATAAATTGATTTATATTAAGAGATTTCTAAATGGATATTTATAAATTGAAATATTGATATTATAAAACGAGTTTTTATAAGTGTTTGAATGAAGTGAAAATTGATTTTTGTAAATAAATGGAATTTATAAAATTATAAATGGTGAAGTTATAAATGAAATTTATAAATAGTAAGATTTATAAATTTCGTGAAATTATTAAAGAATATATTTGGATGAATAATTGAATCTTATAAGTTATAAGATTTATAATTAGGAAGTTCAAAGAAACGATTTTGTAAAATAATCGTTTTATAAGCATTTAACTTATAATGTGAACTTTTGGTTTATAATTGAGCTATAAATTGAATAGGTTAATAAAGAAATTTATAAAAGGAGTTGTTATAAAATAAATAGAAAAGGAATTTATAAACGTTGTTTTATAAATTCGTAAAACGACTTATTTTGATAAGTAAATTGTTATAACTTATAAATGGAGTTATATTCACGTTTTAGACAGTGAATAATCCTTTAAGTTAAAAAGAATAGAAATGATGAAATTTGTTAACGTAGTATATTCACGTTTTTGAATAGTGAATAATATGTTAAAGAAATTGTTTTGAATGTGTTGTTTTAAATTGAATTAAAACGATCTAACGATGTTTTAAGATATGTTGAGATTCGAAACCATAGATTTCAACATTGATTGTTGAAATAGACGTTTTCGAGAAATAAAAGGAAATGGTGGACTATAACACTGTTGTTATAGTAAATAATTTCCGAAAGGAAATGTTTTGCATAGTATTGGGATTTATATATCTATTTTAATTTCGAATCCCTATACTAGTGATTTTGGGTTGTCGTAACGATGTTTTACGCAACATTCGTTTTGGCCCAAATAAATATGTTTAAGGGAATGATTTCCTTAAAGAATGAAATATGTACTTAATTTCGATTTAAGTATATTGAATATTTTCCAAGTGTTGAAAATAAATAAAATTTGTGAATTACTTATGGATAAATAAGTATGGAAATGTTTTCCAATATAAAGCGAATATTTTGAGAATTTATCTTTTTGAAGATAAATTGAAAAGGAATATTGAAATGAATAATTGGAATCGAATATTCATAGATATTTTGGATTATAAATTCACTAAGGAATTTATAAAGGAAAGGGGAATTTGTCTAAAAATAAATATTGATTTATTTTTGAAGTGTGAAAATAATATATCTTGTAAAGATATTTTGGAAAATAAATAATTTGGAAAATTATTTGGAATCTGGTGATGTGTGCATATCAATTGATAGTTCAATAACCGACTATCAATATTTCCCTTTGAATGGGTAATTGATGTGATTTGTTTGAATTTGAATGCCACACTTATTTTTGAATAAGCGCTCACTATTCGAGTTAACCGGGAAAGGACCATGGGGTCGTATAACCCATTCCGAATATGTGATACGTCGTTGTGAATTGCATTTGAAGATCGGTGTTGAAGACCCGGTATTTGCGAAAGCGATAGGATGACCTGTCGATTGACTCTGCACCGAGTTGCTCCGGTATAGAGTTCTCCATATGTGATGGTGAATCCGATCAGGATTGTGAATATCCGAATTGCAAGGACTTCTTTGTAAGTGCCTTCGGTTTTGTTCGATCCCGGAACAGACTTGTATGGATTGTATGTCTGACATTACAAGTTGAGATATAAAGCCGATTTCTTTCAAATATATTTCTGTTGGTGGCGAAGAATTTATTCTTTTAGCTTAACACCCTTCTCTGAGACGTACGAGCTCAGAGGTTATGTAGTTGAATGTTATCAGCGATATATTCCCAATTTGGTAATGTGACATGCTGAGTGTTGCTGTAAATGATCATTGTGTTGATTATTTGTGAGAGGATCGTTTATTTGATCGTCTATCTTGGTGATCATTTCTATGATCATTTGTTGACCCAAAGCATGGCTTTTGTATAAAGTATGTTTTTGTGGACGTGACTTCGTCGAGCCTCACACCCCGTGAATGGTCAAAACAGGAAAGATGCGGCAAGGTTATGAGGGGTAGCGCCCTTTAGGATGTGTGCATTTCCTTCTGGAAAAGGGTGGTATCATGGTATGGAGCCCAGATACTTACTCATGTTGAAAACACTTTGTTATGATTGTGTGAATTGATTGCGAGCGCTCGGTGAAAAGGTCCCAAAGGACGGGGGGATGGCATATTCGGTCAGTTGTTACTCAGTTAGGGGTAACCCGGCCTTGTGTTGGTAGAGATCCGGTTTGGTTCTCGGGGATGTCCATCCAGAGGCATTCTCATGTGGCAATGGGAAGTTCCTTGGCCTGATCATTCATTGGAAATCCAATTCCCAATACGAAACTTTGTACGGTATTAGTTGTAGAACCTGCCATTTACTTATGGTGGTCACCACTGTTTAGATGGTAGCTATAGTAGGCATACGATAATGGTCGTATGTTGGCTAAGATTTATATTCTACTTTCGAAATGAATTTTTTCTACACTATACACTAATAATAATATCAAATGTTCTTTTAAATGCGTATCAAGCATCTTTGACTATCATAAGGAGAAATCTCCTCCGATTCTGCGTTTGCATGTGTGCGTGTGCGGGAGGCCTTATGGTAGTCTCATTTCTAAAAGCATTGCGAATTGACTTTAAAAATATTCCTCTATTTTGTTTTCAAAGATAAATAAACTGTTTTGAGTTCTCACACCAGTCACATGACTGACTTGGAGTTTATTGTTTTCCTTCCTAAACTCTGGGTGCCCACCAATTTCCACACGGGCAGTCAAGAGTTAAGGTTTATCAGGATATTCAGGAGTTGCTGGAGGCAAGCTGGATGGCATGGCATATTACTAGTATATAGTATTTCTTTTTCCGCTGCACTGTTTGTTGTTGTTGTTGTACACTCTGATGATATGATGTAATGAAATGTAATGTATAAAATGTAATAACTGATATAGTTCTTTGTTTAAAGATTTTTCATTTATTATTATATGTTGTTCCGCTGCGAATTGTGAGTTTCTGTTGTTGTTCTGTTGTTTTCTATTCCGTTCTATTTTTGTTCCGTTCTATGTTTCTTTATTTTCTATTCTCTTTCCTCTCTATTTTCTTTCCATTCTATTCTCTGTTTTCTTTTCCCTCCATTTTCTATCTTCTTATCTCTTCTTCTTTTTTTTTTCTTAAACCATAACATTTCGGGTTTCCGGCCTTCGATTTCTCGGTAGTCGATAAAGTGAGTATCGATGTTGAATTTTCGAAAGTCGAAAATTTTCGGGACGTTACACATTATTACTTCAATTATCTTTCTAAAATCCTCCATAGATTCCAAACAACATTGTTTTCTTAACAATTCAAATTCAAATTTTAAACTTCCAAAATTTTCTCAAAATTTTTCTAACACCCTAAATTTTCGAAAAATTTCGCCAGCGTCTCCTTTGCGCGGCTAGCTCGGTACGACTACAAAATGGCACTACAGGCCCCCAATTCCACATGAAAACAAAAAGCCAAGTGGTTGGACAAGAAAATCACCAAATTTCATATAGAAATTTAAATACATACCTTTTGTCAAGCAATTCAAATTTATCTTCGAAATCAAAATCCCAATTCCATTTCCTTTAATACACCTGTATATCCTGCTAGCCACAATATCCAATTACAACATTCAAATTTCATTTTGCACATTCCTTTGCAAAATTTTCAATATATACTTCTTATACCATTTTTACTTCACTATTAAAGTTATATATTCATTTTCATTCAACTTTACATTTTCAATTTCATTTGAATTCAATTTACAATTTCAATTTATTTGGATTCAGTTTAACTTCTGAATATCGAATTTTATCTTCCATTTATAACTGGTTCATATCATTAATTTAATTTAGTTTCATTCACTAATTTACTTCAATTTTCAATTTGAAATTGTTTGTCGCTAACAAAAAAATTTCCCAAGTTTTTTCTATCTCCCAAATTTTCGAAATTTTTTAGCCGAGTCCTCTTTGTACGGAGGAGCTTTTGCAATTTGACAAAAGATATAAATATATATACTTCAACCCACCCGGTTGGAAAAAACAAAAACAATTCATATTTCCTATTTTTATTACGTAGGCGTACCTTATTTGGCATTTTTAAGCAAGCGGCTTATTTAATTAGCATTTTGCGCAATCAAATCCAGCCAAACGGCCTCCCTATACCTGTACTTACTCAATTTAAACATGTAAGTGACATATATAGAAAATTCATTTACATTTCACTTATTTTCGATAATAAACACATAGTTTTCATAAGCAATGCACTCAAAAGAATTCCCAAAAACAATTTATAAGGTTTCAATACAAATTTAATTGCTTACAACTACATTCCATACCATTTTTATTCAATTCAAGTGATTTACAATTCACTTTCTTTCATTCGATTCATTTTTTAAACGAAACGAACTCATATCCATTTCAATTAATCCAAAGATCAATTTTATTAGCTTTTCTTAACTCATAGGATTTTATGCAATCACGTTTGCGCCAAATGACAACCATTTCTATGCAAATTTCGACAATATTCACTTAGTAGAATATCCAATCTAGTTTATAACTAATTTAAATTGATACCAACTCAATTTACTCTTTATTCTATTTCATTTCCAATTAATTCCGTTCAATTCATTTTGCATTCCATATTCACATTCATTTTGATGCATTGATATACAAAAATCTTTGCTTAGCATCCATCTCATAAACCCCATTTATGAATATTTAACTAACTAAGTATGCATTCACTATGAAATTATAGCTTACAAAACAACTATACTTGGCATTAATTTTCAACCAAGCTCTTTTTTTATTGACATTCAAATTCACATCATATTAATTCAATAGTTCATTGTCAATATTTATACTTGCATTTTTAGTTCTAATCCATTCATTTGCATTTCATTAATCAAACAAGTTTCATTCACAACCATACCATAATACTTGACAACAACCATTTCACAATTTTACTTAGGTCGAGCTTTTATCCAATATTTACTTAAGTTATTTCAATTCAAAACTCAAATTCATTTTTCCTTGTAACACTACCAAACTTAAATCCTTGATTTGATTTTCATTTATCAATTCCATTCCATCGACTAATTTAATTAAATTAGTTTTACTCATTTATCCATTTTAAATTTCAACTTTCCATTCTCAATTCATCTTCAAAATCAAAAGGGATTTAAACTTTCCAAATCTCCAAAATTTACAAAATTCTTTTCAAAACATTTCCAAATACTTCTCTGGACTTCCGTTTCAAATTATAAATCACATTTACAATTTACATTTACAAATCTCATTTGTATATGAATTCATTCCCTTATCCTTTCAATTCATATTTATAAATTCCATTTGTTAAATGAATTTATCTCCAAATCTTTGGTTATACCATTATTTCTTATTAAATTTCCATTCAATAATGAGGATAATTCAATATCATCACTTCCTAACAATCAAGCAACCATATACCATAAAAATTTACAGAAAACCATTTCTTTTATATACAAAAATAGTATTTTGGGTAAAATTATTTCATTTATCCTATTTTAAAACAATAGTGTGTCGGTTTATCTTGTTCAAGAGTTTAGAAACCCCTATCGAAACAGTTGGCCAGACTGCATCGACCAGAATCTATAAACAGTCAACCGATAAGTTAACACAATACAAAACAATTTTTATATTCACTAACAAATACGCGCTCATAACTATTATTATACTCATACTCATTCTAGAGTACTGCCGACTCTATCTCTAATGAGTAACACCCAACAGAGCCAGGTTTATCGCTTAACCAAATGCTCTGATACCACATTTGTAACGACCCGATTTCTCGACGCCTGAAAGTCGACATCGATGCGTCCACTATATCAAATGCCGCACAGTCCAGTGTCCAAAAACCGAACCGTTAGGGTTTAAAGAAGAAGAGGTAGAAGAAGAAGAAGAAACAAAAACAATAATAGAATCTCGCATTTCGCAGCGGAACAAATATAATAGACAAATAAATATCTTTAAACAGAATCACTATATCAACTATTACATTACATTATCAGAGTGCACAAACAACAAACAGCGGAAAGAAATATTACATATATAAGTGATATGCATCGCCATCTAGCTCGAACTCCTGATTTCCACAGCAACTTCTTGACTTTGCTCCCGAATAATGATAACCTGATTCTAGGCTGCCCGTGTGGAAAATTATGGGCACCCAGAGTTTAGAAAGGGAACAATAAATTCTAGGTCAGTCGTGAGACTGGCGTGTGATCTTAAAAACAGTTATTTTCTCAAAGAAAATAAAAATAAATCCGCTATGCTTTTGGAAAATGAAACTACCGTAAGGCCTCCAGCCACACACACAATGCAAACGCAGAATTGGAGGAGATTTCTCCTTATGATAGTCAAACATGCTTAATACGCAAAATCCTTTCGATATTATTGTTAGTGCATAGTGCAGAAAACATTTCGAAAGTATAATATTAATCTTAGCCAGTATAGACATTCCGAACTATGCCTACTATAGCTACCATCTAAATAGTGGTGATCACCATAAGTAAATGACAGGTTATACAACTAAAACCGTACAAGCCGCGTATTGGAGTTTGATTTCCAACAAATGGTCAGGCTAAGGAACTACCTACTACCACATGGGTACGCCTTTGAAGGGACGTCCCGAGAACTTAACTAGGTCTCTGCCAATACAAGGTCAGGTTACCTCTGTAAATAGGTAACTACTACACGAGTATGCCATCCCCTGGTCCCTTGGGACCTTTATCCGAGGATCCTCTACCCCAACAACCATAAAGAAAAGTATTTGCAGTAACCACAAAGGTTAAATTTCAGTGCTCCATACCTGACACCACCCTTTTCCAGAAGAAAATGATATACCTAAAGGGCGCGACCCTTATAATCTTGCCACATCTTTCCTGTTTCGACCATTTCCGGGGTGTGAGGTCCGACGAAGTCTCGTCCACAAAGCTACACTTTCACAAAGTCATGCTTTGATCAACAAATGATCAGCAGCACTTCGTATGCCACATTACCAAATTGGGAATATATCACTAGTAACCATCAACTACATAACCTCTGAGCTCGTACATCTCAGAGAAGGGTGTTAAGCTAAGAGAATAAATTCTTCGCCACCAACAGTAATGTATTTGATAGAAACCAGCTTTACATTTCAAAGTGTAACGTCAGATATACATCCGTACAAGTCCGTTCCGGGATCGAACGGAACCAAAGGCACTTCAAAGAAGCCCTTGCAAATCCGAATATTCACAAATCACGTCCGGAATCCCCATCACAAAGGTGATAAAATCTCTATACCTGTAATATCCCGGAATTTTAGATAATATCAATTTAATAATCTTTATATAAAAATTAAATTGATACTAGCAATATTGATTAATAAATATGTTTTGGTTCAATAATCAGATTTAAATAATATTTAATTTGTGATTTTATCTAAAATAAATGTTTAAATTATAATGTGTATATATTTGTATATATATATTATAGTTTAACTTTGTTTGGAATTTAACTAACATGAAAATAAGTAAATGAAGTTTGTTTTTAAATTTTAATAAAATATTGAGTAATTAGGAAATTATATTTTAAATTATTATTAAGCTTTTAAAAATCTATTTAAAATGATAATTTTATGGTTTGATAATATTTATAATAAATGTTATATTGTTTAAAATTAGTCTTGGTTTAATTTTTTTTTAAATTTAAGTAAAAGTTGATTTTATTTCTTTTTAAAATATTATTTGATTAAATATGAATTGAGACTCTTTTAGATAAGTTTAAAATATGAGATAACATATGATTTAAATTCATTTAAATATAAAAGTGATTTATAAATTCTTTATAAATCATAGAAAATTTGTTAATTGTTATTTTAAACCTTATTAATAAACATTCTATTTTCATAAATATAAAAGGAAAATAGAATCTTCATTTTTAACTTGAATAAATTGATTTTGGTTTTCAAAGAATTAATTTGATTTGGCAATTTTATTTTGAAATTTCAAATTTATTGATTCTTTAAAATATTTTGTAAGTTTTAAATTATAAATAGTTTTATTTACATTTTCTTAAAAGAAGTAAATCATATATGTGTATATTTATTCTAACATAAATTAAATTTAAGAAAACCCTTTTTATAAACATTTAAATATATAACTTAATTTAATTAAAACAAGTGTAATCAAATTAGCAATCTAAGCAACATGTGTTAGTTGTAAATCAAGCAATGTGACATGTGTCATTGTTTTCTTTTATCTTTTTCTTTATTTTGATAAATTAATTTCATCCTTATAAACATTCTCATTTTTCCCCTATCCTCTTTTCAAAATCAAAAGAAATCAAAAATATACTTCACTTAAAAACCTGAAACCTTAAAGCTTCTCAAAAACAGATCTGTATTACACTCCTCATTCAAAACTAAGACTAAATTTTTCTCAAATCAAAAACCTGCATTTGCAAGTAAAACCTGTAGCTTCTCTAACCTGTAAAAATTTAAATCTCTGCAATTCAAAAATGCTGCATTTTCCTCTTTGCAAATTTTGAACAAATCAAATAAAGTCTGCATTTCAATCTACCTGAAGATCATAGCCATTTATCTCTGAAACCATGATCATGCAACAACCCTGTAATCCCATTGCCAGTTCCAAATATCAACTGCATGCATGGAAATTGGACAGGGGAGCAGGAGTATTTTTGTTTCTGAACATCTCAGCACCCAGGTTTTAAAAGTTTAAAAGATTAGAAAGCTTTTCATAAAAAATTTAAGAGGCTGCCTCTGTTTAGATCATGTGAGTAACTCCTAAATTTTTCTTTACCAAAAATCTGGTTGCTTGTTTTTATCTCTGGAATGAATTAATATGCATGATAAAAGTTTGCAGAAAATTGCTTGTATATGAATTTCTGGGAATTACTTATTACCGATATAGGTGTGTATGCTTTGGTTTGATCAGTAAATGCTGATGTATTTGACTTAGGCATTTAAATTCAAATCTGTTTGTTAGGATAAAACAGAGTTTAAAATTTATACAAGTTGAATATTTCTTGTATTGCTTGAAACATTAATAACAGAGAAATAAAATTGTATAGGTGGAAAATATAAACATTATAAATCAATGTTTCAGATTTGGATATCAAAACATCATGCAAATTCATGAATATTAAATTTTGGATCACAGTTTATAAGGTAAAATCTAAGAGCAGTTCAAAACTTCTCTGTATTTTGAATTTTAGGTGAGTTCAGTTGTTTTTGTGTGTGAATGGGTTGAGATTGTTTCTGTAGTAGAAGGAGATATCAGAGAAGTTGGGAAATTTTTTTGATTTTGGTTGCCATTCATTTTTGAAGTTAAAATTTGAATTTAAGGTTATGAACCCTAGTTTTTACTGGGTTCTAAGTTTGCTTGAATTCGATCTCCTTGATTGATCGAGTGTTTGGGGTTTTTGAAGGATGGTTGCTAGACCCTAGGGGAGTAAGTAACCGAAAGTGTAGTTTCATCGATGATCGGTGGAGGCTGAAATCATTGTTGACAGGTTTGGAGTTGAGGGAAGGGCTGTGTTTCCAGGTTTGGAAAATAGAGGGCTTCTCTGTTTAATTTTGGGAAATGGGGATTCTCTGATGCTTTGGTGTTCAGGTGGGTTCAAGGGTGGTTGGTGGATGGGATGATCAACTCTGATGATCGGGAAGATGGCCTTGTAAATGTGCATGTGCACAGTGGTTATGTGGAGAAGTTTTAGTTGCTGAAGTATGGTGAAGTTGTGTGCCCGGGTCATTCCTGTATTTGCTCGAAGTTAAGATAGGGGGAGACTCGAAGTAATATAGCTTTTGTCTCAGGTAGTTATAGTTGTAGTATTTTGAGTCTGTAACCAGATTTGCTTCAGGTTTTAAAATTTTAAAACTAAAAAAAAAAGGCTAGGCAAGTTTAAATCTAAACTAAAGCAAGATTAAAACATGAATTTAAGTAGATTTGAATTTCAGGTTTGAGTAAACAAGATTGCAGTTTTGTTACTGTAGCCTGAAACAGATTCTATTTTTTTTTTTGAATTTTAAAAACCAAATTTAAACATAGTAAAGCAAGTTTAAATATAAACTTAAAATAAGATTTAAACTATGAATTCAAATAAGTTTGAATTTCCAGATTTTAACAAATTTGTTGAATAATATAAAGTATTTAAATTTATAATAAAATCTACACAGATTTTTTTAGTGATTTTTAGATCTGAAAATAAGTTTTAAAACAAGATTTAAATTCTGAGTTAAATCTAAATTTGAAATCCTGCATTCAAATTTAAATTTGAATCTGAAAGTTTCAAAGAAAATTGGTTGATAAATTCAAATGATATATTTTAGTTTGAGTATTTTATAAAATCTAAAATGAAGATTTTAAACAGAGTTTTAAATTTTAATCTTTGAATTTAAACCTGAAGCATGAATTTGAATTTTTGGTTGTAATGTAAATAAGATTTGAATTTAAATGTTTAAATGTCATTTGAAATATTTAAGATATTTTAAATTTAATTGAATATAGGCTAAAGTTAAATGATTTTTCTAAATTTACTTTAAGAGGTAAATGATTCTTAAAAATGAGAACTAAAGAGATTTTAAATATTTAAAATCTTGTTAAGTTTGTTTTCATTTTAAATTTTAATTTAAGATGGAATTTAGGAAAATTTAAAAGCAAGTTGTTTTTAAATTTCTTTGATAATGATAATTAAATCATTAATGGAATTAATGATTATTATTAAGTTGTTTTGAACTTAATGATTTATTAATTAATCAAGGTAATTAAGATTTTAATTAATTAATTTAATCAATTTATAATTTAGATTAATTAAATAAATAATTAAGGATTTATTTAATTAATTAAAGATTTAAGTAAGTTAATTAAATTTGATTAAAGTGTGATTTAGAAATAAGATTTAATTTAATTTAATTTAGTTGGTGAATTGAATCATTAATCAAGAAATTAATAATTATTTAAGTTTTAATTTTCACTTGATTAATTTAATAATTAGGAATTAATTAATGATTTTTTATAAATAAATTAAGAATTAATATTAATTATCTTAGTAATTACTTTGGAAAAGTAATTAAAGATTTGGTTATTGGTTAATGAAGGTCATTAACATAGTATTATTTTATAATTAATTTTAATAATTAATTTGATTAATTAATTTAAGATGATCATTTGAGAATTATTTAAGTATAATTACTTAATGGAAGTAATTAAGAAAAATTAATTACTGATTGTAATTAATTAAGTTATTTTTTGATTAATTAAGTTAATTAATTAAGTTTAATTAATTTAATTTAATCATTGATTAATTTGAGAAGTAATTACTAATGCAATTAAAAATGAATAATTACTTAGTGAAGTAATTTAGGAAATAAATTACTAGATGTAGTTTATTGGAGGAGATTTGGGAATTAATTACTTTGTGTAATTAATATGTAATTGGTATGTTGAATAATTACTTAAGTAAGTAATTAATTTGGGTTTTGATAAATAAGTTAATCAAGTATGATTAATCAATAGAGATAATTGATAATTAATTTAATGGAGTTATTCAAAATAATTTGAGATCATTAATTTAAGATTAATAATATAATTAAGGATTGATTAATTAAGAACAATTAATCAGTAAAGAATTAATTAATGTAATTAATTAAGGATTAATGCAACTAATCATGATTAATTAATGAAGTAATTACAGGTTAATTACAGGGATTGGTTTGAATAAATTAATTTATGAAATTAATTAGAGGTTAATTACTTGAATGTAATTAAAGAATAATTAATCAAGATGTTTAATTAGGGTAACTTGTTAAGAATAATTCTTTGATGTATAAGCAAGATTTATTTGGATGAGTAATTAATTTAATTTATTTTAAATTAATTTAAGGAAGAAGTAATTAATATAATCCATTTTAAATTAATTATAGATTGGATTGATAAGACTTTGCTTATGAATGATGATTGATATTACCCTGGATGGTTGAAATCTCAGTTATGAGATAAATGTTGTTGTGTGATTTGGATGTTATGGTTGCATTGAGTTGATAATATGAATTATCTGTTTGAGTTGATAATATAGATTATCCGATGTTATGATAATATTGATTATCTATTATGATGTTGAGAATTATCTATCTGTGTGTATATAGAAAATATTGAATAGAATTGAATTGTTTTAAACCTTAAAACAACTTGGACCTAAAAGACACGCTTTGGATTTCGATGAGACCGGGATCGGGTTTTCCGTATTTGGATATCCGAAAACCACATCGACTCCAAATAACGTTAGGTCGTGAATCCAAATGGAGCTTTGTGAAGACTCGAGGTGTAAGGGCTATACGTCAGTATAACTCTGTGGGTGATTCCATAATGAGTTTGACGGAATAGTGCTTATAGATTCGAGATGGTGGAATAGAGTGCAAAAGTTATTGTCGTTAACTCTGAGGGTGATTCCAAAATGAGTGTAACGAGATAATGCCTTCGGTTTCGTTCGAACCCGGAACGAACTTGTATGGATTGAATGCTTTCAGAACATCGTCAGGTGGACGATGAGCATTCTAAGTGTTGTCCTATAAAGGTAATCGTAACCTCAAGCCTCATCAACCGGGAATGGCTAAAACAGGGGAGGTGCAGCAAGGCTTCGTGGGTAGCTCCCACTGGAGAGCAAGATTTACCCCTGTCTAGAAGTCCCTTTATATTCGGCTGTGTGGGGCAGTTGATTGCAACAACTGCCGGGGTTGTCTTGATCGGGACTGTTCAGTAAGGACTGGTCCCGCCCTTGTGTTGCAGGGGAGTGGAAGTACTCCTCGGTACGGTGATCTAGGCCACGTACTGTGACGGGCGGTACCCTAGTAGCCCTGCCATTGTATGGAATCCACAATCCAATAAGTGCCAACGGTTTTGTTTGTATACCTATGTAGCTGGAATTTAATAAATGTAACCATTTCGGCTATTTCTTATTTACTTGAAAACCCTAGACACTATTATAATATCATCGGATTTCCTATCAAATGTTTTGGTTAGCGTAAGGTAAAAACTTTTCCATGGTTATGTGTGGGAAGTCTTACGTGATACCTTTCTTTTCAAAAAGGTTTTTAAAGTTAAGCAACCTTAACCTGTTACTCACACCAGACCCATGTCTAACCCGGAGTTTATCTTTGTTTTCTTAAAAACTTGGGTACTCAAATTTTTACGAGAAGCCAAGGGATTCAGGTTAGCTTTGACGTATAATGGAGGAGCAATGGAGCAGGAGGCTTCTGCGTTAGATATATTTTTCCGCTGTGTTATCTCTGTGTTGTGATTGAGTTGAGTTGTAAATACTAGACAGGTGTTTATAACTGTCTAGTATATGTGATGTGTATGTTGTGTATCTCTGGTTGGTATTGTATATTATGTAAATACTTTTGTTATTAATATAATTTATTCGTTTCGCTGTTCAGATTCTAGTGTTGTTTCTTCTTTCTCTTCTTTCTTTTCTTCTTCTATCCCTTTCTTTCTTAATTCATGATGCGATTTTCTGGGAGTAGAAAGTCAGGTCGTGATAGTTGGTATCAGAGCATTAGGTTGAGTGAATACCTAGGCTCTGGAGTGGTCTCTATCTTGAGAGAGCGTATTTGTAATTTTTTTTATATATTACTATATATATATATATATATTTATTTCTACCTGTCGATTGGGTTACCTGTTCGGGTTTTCCAATGTGGGTTATAAAGGTAGATAAGGTAGAAGTGTGTGTAACACGACTACCATTGGCTGGTGTTTGATTGGATAAGGTTGGAAGTGTATCTGTCGAGAATGTAGACCCAATATCTTCTCGAGTGAGTTTTGAAGTGGTGTAAGGACTTCATTGATCTCTGAAGGTAACCTGTTAAGATTTGGAGTTCATCTTTGAAGTTGAATGAGTAGAGTTTGGATCTGTTGGCTGAACAGAAGCGAGTGATGGTATCTTGATATCTCAAGGAATAATAGCTGCGTGATGAGATGCAGTGACTATGGATGTTCCCGAAGATGTTTTCTTTGGAACAAGTTTAAGGAGGTGAGTCTACTTCGGTGTTGTGGCTGAGTTCAGCAGGAAGCTTCTGTTTGGTTTGAAGTTCGAGTTTTTCGAAGAGTTTTGGATTGAGAATTCTTTGGCATTGGTGTCAGCAGTGCAGATAGGAGTGTTCTGTGTGTCGGCAGAGTTTTCTGGAGATGGAGATCAGAAGCAGCTGAGTGAATCCATTGCTTTGATGAGTTAACTAGACCAGCATAAGCTATTCTGATTGGTAAAGAGAGAACAGTTTTCTTTGGATTTTAGTTTAAGTTGATCACAAAAGTGACTTGCGATAGTTGAGTATTCTCTTGGGTTGTTGGAGATTTTTCTGGATATTTTCAGAGAAGTCAGAGTTTGTCTTCATCTAGAGATTCAGTGGTTCCGATGGTTCAACTAGTTGAAGGTTGGTTTCTTGAGATGGAGTTTGTTGAAGCAACTCAGGATTTGAGGAAATTATGAATTTCTCTGGTTTATCGGAGATCTTCTTGGTTTTGTTGTCTAGTTGTGCTTGTGTTCTTCATCAGCATTCTTTTCTACTCCAGATCAGAGTTGTGCAGCGGAAGCAGTTTGGGAGTGCATCTGCTTTTCTTTTCCGGACAGGAGAAGTTGTTTTCTTCTGATGATTGTGAGTGGAGTTGTTTTTGATCTTGGTTGATCGTGGAGGATCATTCGGATGGGTTGGTCTAGATTGTTTCTTGAGACATCAGCAAGGATTGAGCTGATCAGGTAGGATGTAAGCAGCCCGAGATCGTCCGAAGAGTTTTGTGGATCTGAAGTCTGTTTTGGATAAGTGTTTGATTATCTGGATTGAGTTGCCAGTTTGAACAATTGGAATTCGATGTGATTCACGTATCTCTAAGGGAGTACGTGTATATCTATTTCTGGTCTTTGAATCAGCTGTTGGGGAGATTTGGTTGTTGAGTCAGACTTGTCTATAGTCTGATGTCTTGTTCAGTTATAGATCTAGATGAGTAGGAGTTCTGTAACTCAGTAGTGTTGATTGTTTGGGTTTTATAGGGCGAGTATCCCAGTGTTTACTTGGGAAACTCGAGGAAACTCTATCCAGAATTTTGTCTGGATAATTAATTTTGTTTCATTGGTTGAATTGATTGCTATGGATGTTAGCATATGTTTGATATATGCTTGGTTTTAAATTTTAAAATCTAAAATAGGTTATTAAATTACCTTTGTTTTAAATTTCGGGGACGAAATTCTTTTAAGGGGGAAGGAATGTAATATCCCGAAATTTTAGACAATATCAATTTAATAATCTTTATATAAAAATTAAATTGATATTGGCAATGTTGATTAATAAATATGTTTTGGTTTAATAATCAGATTTAATTAATATTTAATTTGTGATTTTATCTAAAATAAATGTTTAAATTATAATGTGTATATATTTGTATATATATATATATTATAGTCTAACTTTGTTTGGAATTTAACTAACATGAAAATAAGTAAATGAAGTTTGTTTTTAAATTTTAATAAAATATTGAGTAATTAGGAAATTATATTTTAAATTAATATTAAGCTTTTAAAAATCTATTTAAATTAATAAATTTATGGTTTGATAATATTTATAATAAATGTTATATTGTTTAAAATTTGTCTTGGTTTAATTTTTTTTTTAAAATTTAAGTAAAAGTTGATTTTATTTCTTTTTAAAATATTATTTGATTAAATATGAATTGAGACTTTTTAGATAAATTTAAAATATGAGATGACATATGATTTAAATTCATTTAAATATAAAAGTGATTTATAAATTCTTTATAAATCATAGAAAATTTGTTAATTGTTATTTTAAACCTTATTAATAAACATTCTATTTTCATAAACATAAAAGGAAAATAGAATCTTCATTTTTAACTTGAATAAATTGATTTTGGTTTTCAAAGAATTAATTTGATTTGGCAATTTTATTTTGAAATTTCAAATTTATTGATTCTTTAAAATATTTTGTAAGTTTTAAATTATAAATAGTTTTATTTACATTTTCTTAAAAGAAGTAAATCATATATATGTATATTTATTCTAACATAAATTAAATTTAAGAAAACCCTTTTTATAAACATTTAAATATATAACTTAATTTAATTAAAACAAGTGTAATCAAATTAGCAATCTAAGCAACATGAATGTGACATGTGTCATTGTTTTCTTTTATCTTTTTCTTTATTTTGATAAATTAATTTCAGCCTTATAAACATTCTCATTTTTTCCCTTATCCTCTTTTCCAAATCAAAAGAAATCAAAAATATACTTCACTTAAAAACCTGAAACCTTAAAGCTTCTCAAAAATAGATCTGTAATACACTCCTCATTCAAAACTAAGATTAAATTTTTCTCAAATCAAAAACTTGCATTTGCAAGTAAAACCTGTAGCTCCTATAACCTGTAAAAATTTAAATCTCTGCAATTCAAAAATACTGCATTTTCCTCTCTGCAAATTTTGAACAAATCAAATAAAGTCTGCATTTCAATCTACATGAAGATCATAGCCATTTATCTCTGAAACCAAGATCATGCAACAACCCTGTAATCTCATTGCCAGTTGCAAATATCAATTGCATGCATGGAATTTGGACAGGGGAGCAGGAGTATTTTTGTTTCTGAACATCTCAGCACCCAGGTTTAAAAAGTTTAAAAGATTAAAAAGCTTTTCAGAAAAAATTTAAGAGGCTGCCTCTGTTTAGATCATGTGAGTAACTCCTAAATTTTTCTTTACCAAAAATCTGGTTGCTTGTTTTTATCTCTGGAATGAATTAATATGCAAGATAAACGTTTGCAAAAAATTGCTTGTATATGAATTTCTGGGAATTACTTATTACTGATATAGGTGTGTATGCTTTGGTTTGATCAGTAAATGCTGATGTATTTGACTTAGGCATTTAAATTCAAATCTGTTTGTTAGGATAAAACAGAGTTTAAAATTTATAAAAGTTGAATATTACTTGTATTGCCTGAAACATTAATAACAGAGAAATAAAATTGTATAGGTGGAAAATATAAACATTATAAATCAATGTTTCAGATTTGGATATCAAAACATCATGCAAATTCATGAATATTAAATTTAGGATCACAGTTTATAAGGTAAAATCTAAGAGCAGTTCAAAACTTCTCTGTATTTTGAATTTTAGGTGAGTTCAGTTGTTTTTGTGTGTGAATGGGTTGAGATTGTTTCTGTAGTAGAAGGAGATATCAGAGAAGTTGGGAAATTTTTTTGATTTGGGTTGCCATTCATTTTTGAAGTTAAAATTTGAATTTAAGGTTATGAACCCTAGTTTTTACTTGGTTCTAAGTTTGCTTGAATTCGATCTCCTTGAATGATCGAGTGTTTGGGGTTTTTGAAGGATGGTTGCTAGACCCTAGGGGAGTAAGTAACCGGAAGTGTAGTTTCATCGATGATCGGTGGAGGGTGAAATCATTGTTGACAGGTTTGGAGTTGAGGGAAGGGCTGTGTTTCCAGGTTTGGAAAATAGAGGGCTGCTCTGTTTAATTTTGGGAAATGGGGATTCTCTGATGCTTTGGTGTTCAGGTGGGTTCAAGGGTGGTTGGTGGATGGGATGATCAACTCTGATGATCGGGAAGATGGCCTTGTAAATGTGCATGTGCACAGTGGTTATGTGGAGAAGTTTTAGTTGCTGAAGTATGGTGAAGTTGTGTGCCCGGGTCATTCCTGTATTTGCTCAAAGTTAAGATAGGGGGAGACTCGAAGTAATATAGCTTTTGTCTCAGGTAGTTATAGTTGTAGTATTTTGAGTCTGTAACCAGATTTGCTTCAGGTTTTAAAATTTTAAAACTAAAAAAAAAAAAAGGCTAGGCAAGTTTAAATCTAAACTAAAGCAAGATTAAAACATGAATTTAAGTAGATTTGAATTTCAGGTTTGAGTAAACAAGATTGCAGTTTTGTTACTGTAGCCTGAAAAAGATTCTGTTTTTTTTTTGAATTTTAAAAACCAAATTTAAAAATAGTAAAGCAAGTTTAAATATAAACTTAAAGTAAGATTTAAACTATGAATTCAAATAAGTTTGAATTTCCAGATTTTAACAAATTTGTTGAATAATATAAAGTATTTAAATTTATAATAAAATCTACACAGATTTTATTTTAGTGATTTTTAGATCTGAAAATAAGTTTTAAAACAAGATTTAAATTCTGAGTTAAATCTAAATTTGAAATCCTGCATTCAAATTTAAATTTGAATCTGAAAGTTTCATAGAAAATTGGTTGATAAATTCAAATGATATATTTTAGTTTGAGTATTTTATAAAATCTAAAATGAAGATTTTAAACAGAGTTTTAAATTTTAATCTTTGAATTTAAACCTGAAGCATGAATTTGAATTTTTGGTTATAATGTAAATAAGATTTGAATTTAAATGTTTAAATGTCATTTGAAATATTTAAGATATTTTAAATTTAATTGAATATAGGCTAAAGTTAAATGATTTTTCTAAATTTGCTTTAAGAGGTAAATGATTCTTAAAAATGAGAACTAAAGAGATTTTAAATATTTAAAATCTTGTTAAGTTTGTTTTCATTTTAAATTTTAATTTAAGATGGAATTTAGGAAAATTTAAAAGCAAGTTGTTTTTAAATTTCTTTGATAATGATAATTAAATCATTAATGGAATTAATGATTATTATTAAGTTGTTTTGAACTTAATGATTTATTATTAATCAAGGTAATTAAGATTTTAATTAATTAATTTAATCAATTTATAATTTAGATTAATTAAATAAATAATTAAGGATTTATTTAATTAATTAAAGATTTAAGTAAGTTAATTAAATTTGATTAAAGTGTGATTTAGAAATAAGATTTAATTAAATTTAATTTAGTTGATGAATTGAATCATTAATCAAGAAATTAATAATTGTTTAAGTTTTAATTTTCACTTGATTAATTTAATAATTAGGAATTAATTAATGAGTTTTTATAAATAAATTAAGAATTAATATTAATTATCTTAGTAATTACTTTGGAAAAGTAATTAAAGATTTGGTTATTGGTTAATGAAGGTCATTAACATAGTATTATTTTATAATTAATTAATGTAATTAATTTTAATAATTAATTTGATTTATTAATTTAAGATGATCATTTGAGAATTATTTAAGTATAATTACTTAATGGAAGTAATTAAGAAAAATTAATTACTGATTGTAATTAATTAAGTTATTTTTGATTAATTAAGTTAATTAATTAAGTTTAATTAATTTAATTTAATCATTGATTCATTTGAGAAGTAATTACTAATGCAATTAAAAATGAATAATTACTTAGTGAAGTAATTAAGGAAATAAATTACTAGATGTAATTTAATGGAGGAGATTTGGGAATTAATTACTTTGTGTAATTAATATGTAATTGGTATGTCGAATAATTACTTAAGTAAGTAATTAATTTGGGTTTTGATAAATAAGTTAATCAAGTATGATTAATCAATAGAGATAATTGATAATTAATTTAATGGAGTTATTTAAAATAATTTGAGATCATTAATTTAAAATTAATAATATAATTAAGGATTGATTAATTAAGAACAATTAATCAGTAAAAAATTAATTAATGTAATTAACTAAGGATTAATGCAATTAATTATGATTAATTAATGAAGTAATTACAGGGATTGGTTTGAATTAATTAATTTGTGAAATTAATTAGAGGTTAATTACTTGAATGTAATTAAAGAATAATTAATCAAGATGTTTAATTAGGGTAATTTGTTAAGAATAATTCTTTGATGTATAAGCAAGATTTATTTGGATGAGTAATTAATTTAATTTATTTTAAATTAATTTAATGAAGAAGTAATTAATTCAATTCATTTTAAATTAATTACAGATTGGGTTGATAAGTCTTTGCTTATGAATGATGATTGATATTACCCTGGATGGTTGAAATCTCAGTTATGAGATAAATGTTGTTGTGTGATTTGGATGTTATGGTTGCATTGAGTTGATAATATGAATTATCTGTTTGAGTTGATAATATAGATTATCCGATGTTATGATAATATCGATTATCTATTATGATGTTGAGAATTATCTATCTGTGTGTATATAGAAAATATTGAATAGAATTGAATTGTTTTAAAACTTAAAACAACTTGGACCTAAAAGACACGCTTTGGATTTCGATGAGACCGGGATCGGGTTTTCCGTATTTGGATATCCGAAAACCACATCGATTCCAAATAATGTTAGGTCGTGAATCCAAATGGAGCTTTGTGAAGACTCGAGGTGTAAGAGCTATACGTCAGTATAACTCTATGGGTGGTTCCGTAATGAGTTTGATGGAATAGTGCTTATAGATTCGAGATAGTGGGATAGAGTGCAAGGGTTATTATCGTTAACTCTGAGGGTGATTCCAAAATGAGTGTAACGAGATAATGCCTTCGGTTTCGTTTGAACCCGGAACGAACTTGTATGGATTGAATGCTTTGAGAAAATCGTCAGGTGGACGATGAGCATTCTAAGTGTTGTCCTATAAAGGTAATCGTAACCTCAAGCCTCATCAACCGGGAATGGCTAAAACAGGGGAGGTGCATCAAGGCTTCGTGGGTAGCTCCCACTGGAGAGCAAGATTTACCTCTGTCTAGAAGTCCCTTTATATTCGGCTGTGTGGGGCAGTTGATTGCAACAACTGCCGGGGTTGTCTTGATCGGGACTGTTCAGTAAGGAATGGTCCCGGCCTTGTGTTGCAGGAGAGTGGGAGTACTCCTCGGTACGATGATCTAGGCCACATACTGTGACGGGCGGTACCCCAGTAGCCCTGCCATTGTATGGAATCCACAATCCAATAAGTGCCAACGGCTTTGTTTGTATTCCTATGTAGCTGGAATTTAATAAATGTAACAATTTTGGCTATTTCTTATTTACCTAAAAACCCTAGACACTATTACAATATCATCGGATTTCCTATCAAATGTTTTGGTTAGCGTAAGGTAAAAACTTTTCCATGTTTATGTGTAGGAAGTCTTACGTGATACCTTTCTTTTCAAAAAGGTTTTTAAAGTTAAGCAACCTTAACCCGTTACTCACACCAGACCCATGTCTGACCCGGAGTTTATCTTTGTTTTCTTAAACTCTCGGGTACTCAAATTTTTATGAGTATCTAAGGGATTCAGGTTAGCTTTGACGTATAATGGAGGAGTAATGGAGCAGGAGGCTTCTGCGTTAGATATTTTTTTTCGCTGTGTTATCTCTGTGTTGTGATTGAGTTGTGTTGTAAATACTAGACAGGTGTTTATAACTGTCTAGTATATGTGATGTGTATGTTGTGTATCTCTGATTGGTATTGTATACTATGTAAATACTTATGTTATTAATATAATTTATTCGTTCCGCTGTTCAGATTCTAGTGTTGTTTCTTCTTTCTCTTCTTTCTTTTCTTCTTCTATCCCTTTCTTTCTTAATTCATGATGCGATTTTTTAGGAGTAGAAAGTTGGGTCGTGACAATACCGGAGCAAACCGGTGCAGAGACATTCGACAGATAATCCTTTCATTTTCGTGAATACTTAGTCTTCAACACCATCTTCAAATACATCCCATTTCGTCGTATCATTATTCGGAATGGGTTTTATGACACAAGGTCCTCTCCCAGCTAATCCGAATAACGAGCGCTTATTTAAAAAAAAAAGTGTTCATTCAGATTTTCAAACAAATCACAACAAATTCCATGTTGATCTTTTAAACAAAAGACCTATCACAATCACAAAGGTTCGACGTGGTTTTTCGGATATCCACTTGGAATCCGACCAATGGTCGCATCGAAATTCAAATGTTGTTTAAAGGCAGATATTGATAGTCGGTTATTTAACTATCAATAAATATTCATAACAAACACCAAGATTTAAATAAATTTCCCAATTATTTATTTCCAAAATATCTTTGCAAGATATATTTCACACTTCAACAATTTGAAAACAAATTTCAAATTACTTTTCACATTTCAATAATTTGAAAATAATTTCAAATTACTTTTCCTTACGCAGAATACGTTTTCAAATATTTATTTATTTCCACTGAAAATCTGCCGAGATCAAATATTTTAAAAATAATTTAAATTACTTATCCAAACTTATATACTTGGAATATTCAGAATAAAAACTATTATAAAACACTTTATCTAAACATTAGTTGTGAAGATATTATATTAAAATCTCATATAAAATTCAAGTCCAAACTAATTTTAAAATAAAATTAGCAGACATGATATAACTATTTAAATATCCAATTTCTAAAACAAATATCAATTTAGCTTTTAAAATAATCCCTTCTATAATTAATTAAATAAATCTTTAATTTATAGGTTAAGACAATCCCAAAAATAATTTCTCCGACAATATTCTTCCAAAAAAATTCCTAGAACTTTTGTTTATACGTCAAAAGCTACTTAAAATTATACTCGGCTTTCCAGGGAAGAATTTTCTTTTCATTTATATCAATTAATAAATCTTCTCGATTTATTTTAATTTACAATCCAAATCTGTAAATTCCTTTCACACTTTTAAAAAATAACCAAATATTTATTTTTAAAACAAATTTCCCTTTACCTTTATAAATTCCCATTGTGAATTCAAACTTCTAAATATCCATTGATATACGATTCTCAAATCGATTTCTAAATATTCATTTTCTGCACCGAATTAAATTCTGAATTGATTTCCATATTTATTTACAAATACCAAATCAATTTCCAAAATTTATTTCTAAATTTATTTCAACACCAAATTTATTATCTTTTAAAACAAATTCCTCCTTTTAAATTTATTCAGTTTTCTAAAATTAATTTACCATAAATTTTCTACTAAATTTCAAAAAAAATCAAATTTTATTTATTTCTGGTATCCTACAATACCAAAAATATATTCGGCCAATTATATCCTTCAACGGTTTCAGTCACAAATAGTCACACACAGATTATAAATAATCAACACACAATATTGAAATAAATTCAATTATTTGAGGAATCCAGTTGGATCACTCCAACCTGTTTTCCCTGCATCTACAAATGTTAGCACAACAATTAAATATCAATTCCACTTCGAGGTGGAATATCGCGGTATATGGGATTTATAAAATATCATCCGCTATTATGCGGCGCAATAGGGTCTCATCTGCTATATAATGCAGGAAATCAACAACTCCAAATACATATATAATACCAATTCCACTTCTAGGTGGAATATCGCGGGAAATGGGTTTATTATAATAACCTCTGCTATTATGCGGCGTATAGGGTCTATTTTAATATAACTAATAATAAGTTAGTCATCCAAACACACAATCAAAAAATTTTAAATTCAACTATCACAATTCAACAACTAATCAATAAATGAAATTTTAATTACTATAATTTTGAATGAGAAGATCTCACCTTTGATTTGCAATCCATTTCCATTTCAGTTCGTTTTTCACGATCTTTTGACCTTATATAAACATTTATGAAATTCATTAATATCTGAAATAAATTGAATAACCAATTTTCGTTTAGTATTTTTATTTTATCTAATAATTTAATTTCAAACAAATTTTCTTTTAATAGAATATTTGAACCAAACAAATAATCAATCACTATTTAAATAAATTAATTCCTTTTTTGAAACCCTTTTGTAACCAAAATAAATTAATAAGTTTATTAAAAAATAAATCACTAAAACACATTATTGAAACTAAACTAGAAGATAATAAAAATAAAAATATCTATATATACATTAACTTATTTTTCCCAAATATATAGTAACTTCAGATTACCTTTATATAAATCCATAGATTAAATAAATTAATTAACATTCCAAAAATCAAACAATTTATTCACAAATCTTTTATATTGCTGTAAAACTTTTTAAGAACAGATCTTTACTTTAAACTTTACTGTAAATAAATTTCTACAGGTAGATATACATATCTACAAATTAAAACAAAAAATTTCCCCCTGTATATATATATTTATTCGCATCACTAAATTTAAGTTGGAGAAGAAAAAACTGAAAGTACATTTAACAGGATCAAGTAAATGAAAGGAGAACACTTAATACCTCACTGCCTCAAACCCCACGCAGCACACAACTCGAACCCTAGCATCCACTGTCTCACGCGTACGTACCAGAGCATGTTAAAATTGAGCCCCCAAGCATCGCTAACCTCCTGCCCAAGCGCTTCAACCCAGCTGCGCTGCCACTAGAACGCGGCCATCCGTTTCCCACCACATCACGAGTTCGAACCGATTCGAAGCATCACTGCTTGAAATTGCGAACTCGATCGCGTCTCCGACATTTAACTCCATCAATCGAACGAGCCGCACTCGAGCTCCACTTGCCAAATCACCAATGCAACCCCTAGCACCATCTCCAGTCGTATTGCCACAATCCTTTCGAGCCATCCCAGCCATCATGATACAACCCTTGCTTGAAGGCGACTCGGTCGACTTGGGTTCGAAAATTAATCAAAGTGAATTTGGGTTTTTTTTAACTGAAGGAAGCTCGGCCATTGATTTCAAAGTGGAGACGAGATTTCACTTTGGTTGATCGATCTGGGTTTATTTTCGCTCACGGCCATTAATTTTTTTATTAACGCCGCGATTTTGTGAATTGAACGAGAGAGCGGGGTTTGTGATTAGCTTTGAACGAAAGAAAAATATCCGCATTTTATTTTATTTGATTGAACGAAGAAGCGTATTAAGGAAGGTAACGCAATTTCATTATCCATCTTTTAAATTTAAATTCAAATTTAAATTGTTGAGAAAACGAAGCCAAGAATCCCAATCACCAATCAAGGCTTGCCGCTAGGCGTTCCTAATGTTATACCCCTATTACGAATAATTTGATCATTTGCACGAGTTATGGAAATAAACGATCAATTTTAAATTTAGTTGATTAAAACAGTTTCTATGCGTTTTGAGCTGCCAGGGTCAAACGACAACTCCGATTGCTACGAAAATTGGAATCCAATAATAATTAACTATTATGGATCCAATGGAACTTGTTTCGTCAAATTCCGAGACTGTGCCTTGGAAGGATATTTTTTAAATATCGATTTAAACGATATATTTTCAAAACTGAACAAAACATTTTCAAATTCAATTCTGAAGCTTCCATTGTCTTCAGTATTCTCAACACATATTTTCTAAGCCTTTGAAATATTTTTAATCAGCGTAAAACTGAAGATTTAATTTTTTTTTATCCAACTTCAATAAATTAAATTCAATAATTTAATTGCCCAATTCATATTTATATTTGAAATTCAAGTTAAACTAACTTTCAAATATTTAAAAATCAATTAAATATTCCATTTCAAATGTTAAAAATTTCCAGGTCGTCACATGATTGATATTGGATGAATGGATGTTGTATTTTATATTGTTATAAACTGCAAGTTGTTATGCATTTTTATTTCATTCGGGATTGCGTTTGAAATGATATATAACCATATTTATATTTTAAATTACGGATTGAAATGATAAATATCCGTATCACTTGATCATAGGATAGAAAATTTTATACAGACACCAAGGTCTATATATAAAAATATTTTGAAATGATTTCTAGGGTTTTGTAAAGAAATATATGGTTTTATGAGATATTGATTTGGACATTTTATAAATGTTATTTATATATAGTTAAATTCTTGGTTTTAAGCTATGTATAAAATTGGTTTAAAGTATAAAATAAGTTTAATAATAAAGTTTGATTTTATTAAGATATAATATGGTTAAGTATTTATTTAAATTATATATCTGGAGTTTATAACGACTTAAATGAGAATAGGGTGGGAAGATAAATATGAAATTGGTTTGAAATTTAATAAGATTGAAAATTTAAAGTATGACTTTTTTACAAATGGATTTTGGTTTAAGATGAATTAAACGAACATTTCAAGTATAAATAAATTGAAGGAACTATTTAGTTATTTGTAATTTGAGTTTTATTTAAATGATAATGGATTTATTATGTAAATATTTAAAAACTAAATATTAGAACATTGAATTGCTGAATTGTAATTACCAACCATAGTTTTGAAATTGTTTAATACTCAAAGTTTGAAATATATTGAAATTCAAATGGTTTATTGAAACTGAAAGTGAGTTGGAAGTTATGAATTGAGATTTTATTTAAAGTGAATAAAATTGTGAAGTCGAGGAAATTATTTTACTTTATAAAGTAATTTTAAATTCAAACTATTTTATTTTATATACTGCTTGAATATCCAAACTATTTAAGTTTTGCAAGTTATGGTTTAGAAGATATGAAATTCAAAGTATTATGTTTTTAAAGGTTATATTTCAAGCTTTTGGTTTCGATATATTATAACTTTGAAACTATTAAGGTTTTAGAAAAGGATATATTTGAAATAAAAATGATATCATATTGATTTGGTTTTTGAAATGGAAATAATATCATATTTATATGGTTTTGAAATGGATATTATATTCTGGTTTTGAAGTATAATTATTTTGACATGACCGTGGTGTTATAATAACGTGTGGTTGTTAAAGAGACCGGGATCGGAAGTTGTTATATTCTCTGCTAACTCCGAAAACCACTTCAACAACTGTGTACGCGGTGGAGATTCCAGAATGAAGTAGGATGGTGGCGGTGTTTCCTTTGAGGTATATACGTGGACCCGACTCCCGTGAGTTGGCACAAGGTGGTTAAAACAGGAGCGATCGATGGGCTAAGAAGGTAGCACCTTTTATCGGACACACTCCTTCGATACCATTCTATTACTTTGTGATTGATTGGGCCCTTTTTTGATTTTGGGGTTGTGGCTCGAGGTGGGCGGTAGTAGCTGCTGCGCATTACAAACGATCCGAAAGCATAATTGGTATATCTACCCTGGCATTGCCTAGTTGTGCCATGTCACCTACCCTAGCGTGCCTTGTACGAGTTTGGTTTTCTCCCGTAGCCCGTGGAGTATTTAGGGTAGTCTCCCGATCTGGAGATGCGCTGGACTACTGGGACTATTACGTGGTAAGGGCTATATGGGTAACTCCTTAACGCTATTTAAAAGAAAGTTTATTTCACTATTAGACATTATTATAATAGCGAAATATTACTACATAGTAAATAGTTTAACGGATCCTTAGGAGATGTGAATCCCAAGCATCTCTTAAGTTACTGCACTCATGTTTGACACGGGATAGGAGATGTCAAATCCCGTAAACTTCTCTGATGCTGTTACACTCATATTTATTTCTGCTCATTTAACACACATAAGATCTTTTAGTCCTGACTCGAGTGTTTTGTCTGTTCAATTCGCTCGGGTCAGTCTGAGCATTTAAGGATTCGAAGACCCTATTTCTGGAGGACGAAGACGTGGATTTTATTATTACTATTTATTATTAAAATTCACTAGATCATGTACTCCGCTGCACTTTATTATTCTCTGGTATGTGTAACTCTGATATGTATTATATAAGTATAATCAAATGTTTCACAAACAGCTTCATGAACTGTTTATTTGATTATTATATTTTACCGTTCCGCTGCAAGATTCTATTTTTTTCTATCTTTGCTTTTCTTATTTACCCCAATAATAATCCGCCCTTCTGTATGGTTTAAGTCTGACGTGTGTGGTTTATCGTCAATTTAAAGCGTACAAGAAGGCGGGATGTTACGTCTGGTATTAGAGCACTGGTTTAGCGATAAACCATAGCTTTGAGGGGTCTGACTCTTTACTAATAGGGTAGTAATACCCTATGATGAGTCGTTGAGTGTGTATATATGAGAGAGCATATTTATTAGTGTTATAAAAGAATTTTGATATTGTGTTAGTTTGTTCCGTTTTGTATTTATAAATTCTGGTTGGTGCATAGGATGCTATGACATCAATAGGGATTTCTAAACACTTAATAGGACAGACCGACACAATATTTGTTTTGAAATCTAGGTGAATGAAATAATTTTGCCTATTATATTTTCTATACATATAATAATTTTTTTATAAGGCTATATTTGGTTGTAATATATTGGTTGTTAGGTAGTGAAAATTATAAGTGTTGATTGGAAATAAGATTTGAAAATAAAATAAATAAGAGTGAAAATTGGAAATTTTAGAACTTAAGTTCTGGGATTTTTGAAATTTGCCTTAAAGGATTTTAGAATATAATAATATTGTTTTTAAATACTTTCTGATATAAATATTTTAGTATAATTTGAAAGAATTGTTTTAAAGAAACTTTGGAAAGAAATAAATTCTGCACTCCCTTCTCTGTCGTTGGAAAATAATTTCGATAATGAGTGCACGCATCATCGATATTCATTTCTGAGTTTCGTAGTGGAAAGGCCATTGTAGTTGTTTTACTACAGATTTATTTTGATAAAAAAATATAAATTTCAAATTGTTTAAATATAATTGGGTGTATAAATTGTAAGGATATGCATTTGTCTATTGTTTTTAAAAAAAAATTGAAATTTAACCCGGTATTTAGTTCTTAAGTTTCCGTTAATTAATAGTTTCAATAATTGTAGGGAAACAGAATGTAACTAATTAATAATTGGAACCTCTAGTTAAAATAAGAGATTAAATGCTAGGTTATAAATGAAACTTCAGGAAAGTTGAAATTTGTAACTTATAAAACAAAAGATATAATTAATTGAACATTTAATTAAATTAAAAGAAATGAGATAAACTTGTATAATTTTCAATTGCATTCTTTAACATATATGTAACTTACCAACTATAAAAAGTTAAAATGTAAAAAGAAAATGTAATGGGAAATTTTACAAGTAAAACTTGAAGTAATGAAAGTATTCAATGAATTTTCTTTTATAAATAAGAATTTAACGTTATAATTGTTGTAATCTTATGTGTGACTGAAAGGCCACCAATTAAATATAATAAAAAAGTTGTAAAGAAATGATAATAAACTTAAGTAAACATTGAGGTTATTTATAATAAAAATAAGCAGATAGATGAATATTGTAAATAAACGAAATTGAGAAATGAATGAAAATAATGCAATAAAAATAAAATTTATATGATATGGATAAATAAAAATGAATTTATCTAAATATAAGTGCAAATACATGAAATAAATACTGAATCAATGGATGGATAATTGAATTGTGTTGTTGTTTGACATTGATTTGTTTGCTAGTGGATGAAAAAAGATTAATATTTCATTCTATATAATTATTAACTCCTTTTAGATTATATAATCGAAATACAGGTTATGGAAGCAATTGCTACTGCTTTTGGTTTCATAATTAATCGTTGATTGCCTGACAAATAGGTACGTTTTCGGATTACAGTTTTCTAGTGTTAGTTTTATATATTTTCTCATTAGTGGGATATACTATTTTGAAATATATGTAGTATATTGTTATATTTGATATTATATTTTCTCTCGAGCCTCTCCTTACAAAGGAGACTCTGTCGAATTTTTCTGTGAATTTTGGGCTTAGAAAAATTTTGAAAAATGTTTTCCAAACTTTATTAATTTGAATATAAAAGGATTTAGTAGTTAGAAATTGGTATATTTTATTTAAATTATTTATTTCATAAATTTATTGTTTATAAATTTAATATTATGAATAAGATATATGAATTTCTTAATTCCTTCTTTCCTTCCTTTTTCCTTTTCGGGGACGAAAAGTTTTGAGTGGGGGTGTAACGACCCGATATTTTCAACCATTCGCATCCGCACATGTCGGACTTGAATTGCTCAAAATACCGCGTTGTAAATAAAATTTGGCAAATCTCAGAATATAAAGTAAATACATAATCACAGATCACAGACACAGAGTATTTAATAATGCAGCGGAATTTAAAAGAAATAGTAGTTCATGAAGCTACTACATAAAAATAAGATACATCAGAGTTAAACATGATACAACAAAAAGTAACAAGATACATCAGGTACAACTCAAAATACATCACTGAAATCACTGGATACAGAAAGCAAAATAGATGGCTGGATCTTCAAGGAAAGCTCCAACTCCGAAGGTGAATCTTGAATGCTAACTCACTCAATCTGACTCGAGCGTAAAGCAAAATACAAAACACTCGAGTCAGGACATAAATACTTATGAACTATAAATAAACTCAAGTGAACAGTAACAAAATGCATCAGTAACTTAAAGGATGCTTGGGATCGCCCATCCTTTAAGGATCCGTTAAACTATTTACTATGTAGTAATATTGCGCTACTATAATAATGTCTACAGTAAAATAAACATAATTTTAAATAGCGTTCCGGGCTACCCATATCACCCTTCACACATAATAGTCCCAGTAGTCTATCCAATATCATGCCATCTCCACTCCGGGTGACTGTCAGAGGATACCACACGGGCTACGGGAGAAAAACAAACTCGTAGTAAAGGCTCGGTATGGTAGGTGACACGGCACACAAGGCAATGCCAGGGTAGATATACCAATTACGCACACGGGCTGGTGGTAACGCAGCAGCCACATACGCCTACCTCGGAACACACTCCCAATCAAAATCGGAGGATGGCCATCTAATCAATCACCAGTAAGAGTATAGTATCGAAGGAATGTGTCCGATTGGAGGAATGACCTCACTTGGCCCGAGATCGCTCCTGTTTTAGCCACCTTATGCCAACTCACGGGAGTTGGGTCCACGTAATATACCTCAAGAACGTCGCCACCATCCTACTTCATTCTGGAATCTCCACCGCATACGTGGTTGTTAAAGTGGTTTTCGGAGTTGGCAGAGAGTATGACAACTTTCGATCCCGGTCTCTTTAACAACCAAACGTTATTATAACGCCGTGGTCATTTCAAAATAGTTTATATTTCAAAAGGATCAAATCATTTCATTTCAAAACTATATTCCTTTCAAAATAGTTTATGCCTCGAAACCAAAACCATTTTTATTTCAAAACTATTTATTCAATCAAAATAGTTTATACTTCGAAACCAAAATCATTTTTATTTCAAACTATATTCAAATCAAAATAGTTTATACTTTATCATTTCCATCTCAAACCTATATCCACTTCCAAAAATCATAATACTTTCAAAGTTATAACTCTTTCGAAACCAAAATACTTGAAATCATTACACTTTGAAAATCATAACATTCTGAAATCATACATTTGAAATCATGAAACATTCATTTAATTCTTTACATTTTACAAATTTATTTCCAATTTAATTCAAAATTTCAAATTTCCAATTTAATTCAAATCAAACCATCAATTTCAATTCAATTCAGTTTTCTAACAAAACATTTCAAATCTTATAAATTTCAAATATAGATTTGATCTACAAAATAAGCTATCCAATTTTAATATGTTTCCAAACCTTAATATCCCACATTTCAAAACTAAACTTTATAATTCCATATATTCATATCTCAAATCTAATTTCATTATTATGTAGTTTTGAAATATTCATTTCATAAATCCAATATTATTAAAATAAACTTAAATTACAATTAAACCAAATATCTTTTCATGCAAATATAAACTTCAAATATTCCTTTGTCAAATAAAGCAAAATCAAATATCATTCAACATTCACATTCTTTATTAAAATAAAGATCAAATCATTTCCACACCATTTCAAAATCATTAAAATATTACATCCTTTCAAAACTTCATAATCAAAACATTATTTGAATTCAAATCCAAATATTCAAAGTTAAATATCATTTAAAAATAAAATATGTCATTCATTTATTATTTCAAACAGCATTACCAAAATTACATTCCAAAATTCCATTCAAAATTCATTTATTATATTACATTTCATTCCGTTTAACACATAACCAAGTAAACTTTATTTAAATTCAAATTCAAATTCAATTTAAATTCCTTAAAAATTCAAATTTAAATATTCAAAACTTCTAAAATTTCACAGATAATCCATTTCAAAAGTTAAATTATTTAACACTTTAAAATATAGCCCAAACAGTGTTAAAATCTATAACATTTCAAAACATTGTCAAATTATAGCAACGACAGCATTTATAAAGTGCTATCGTAGCTTATAACTTCCAAAAAGGGTTTAGTTCAAGAATAACGACATTTATAAAATGTCGTAATAGATATTTAGTTATTTCAAACATTGTTAGATTCAAAACAATAAAATTCCAGATTTCATTTTAGCTTTTCAAAAATAATAATAAAACTCCAAATTTTTATTATAACTTAAAAATCATATTTCTAGACTTCAAAATTTCACATTTAAAATCATTTTAACATATGATTTAACACAATAAAATTTTAAGATCAAATATTCAATTTTGCAAACTCCATTCATTTATTAAGTCAAAATTCACTGTTTATTAATTTATAAATTTAATAAACTTAAAATTTTACTTCAAATATCATTTCAAAACTTTAAATTTAATTTCCATTATTTATTTACATCTTAAAATAAAATTTAAAGTCAAACGTCACATTTACTCCTAATTTACATACTTGAATGCACTTAAATTCACAATTTCAAGATTTAATATTTAACTTTCCTAAAACCATAATATATATATATATATATATATATATATTAAATCAAAATTTCATACTTTTGAAAATACATATTAAAAAAAATCATTTAAAAATATACCACGGGGTCTGTATATAATTTTCTAACCTAGGTCAAGTGATACAGATATATATCATTTCAATCCGCAGTTTACAAAGAAAACCCGGGTTCTATCATTTCAAACCCGCAATCCCAAGTCAAATAAAATACAATAAAAATCGCTCAGGCCTATCATTTCAGCCCATAACGATTTTTCCCTATTCTAAAGTCCGTTCGGGTATGTATCATTTCAACCCATAGTGATTCTATTCTAACAGGGAACTTGCAGTGTGAATATATGCATAAACAATATAAACAATGTCAGTGTCACAATATAATGTCATATATCACATGTCAGGTGATAATTAACAGTTTTAACATGGTAATAACATGGCATAGCATATCATATGATCATCATTAACTTGCATAACATTTTATATTAATAAACACTTGTCATTAATTCACTATTTCATAAGTATAAATGTCAGAGTGAGAAAGACTCACCTTTTACGAAGCTAGAGACAAACAACACACACATGAGCGATTCCAAAGGCACGACAAGCACGATTTGATTTGAATTGATGGAGACCCTTGTAAACAACACAAAATATAACATACATAAGCAAAAATATAGATATCGACATACAAATATAATCAACAACTTTATTTTGCAGAACAGTTGCAAAACAAGAGAGATGACCAAACCTTAGAAGCAAAAGACTTGCACACGACAACATAAGCTTGTCACATGTTGAAATGGGCTTGATCTCACCATACTAGGCTCTGGTTTGGGTCAGGTATGACAACCATAAAGGTCAGGTTACAAGTGGATGAAGGTGGAGGAAGAGTTACAACATGAAGCATACATGGGTTCAACGCAAATATGTGATGTTTTTGGTGCATTTTGACTCGGCTATGACCACATATAGGCTCGACCATGGGGTCTTCATGTCAGATCAGGTCTGGACAGTAGTGAAAAGGGCAGCCAGAGGTGAAGTAGATGATGGTGGTGGCGGCTAAGGGGTGGCCAAAGGCAACTATGAAGGCAATAGTGGAGTATAGGCTTGGCTAGCATTGTTTTGGTGAAGTGCTTTGCAAATTTGAGGTGGTGGCTTCATCTAATGGTCATGGCTAGAGGTGGTGGTCAGAGGAGAGGGGGTTGGTGCTGCTGTAGATGGTGGAGAGGATGGTGGTCAGCAAGGAGAGAGGTGAGGCCAAGCAAACATGAAGAAGAGGAAGGCTAAATCAGTGAAGAAGAGGGGAAAATGTGAAAGAAAAGCCACTGTTTTTTTTTTGGTTTTTTTTTTCATACATGGCCGTGATTTTTTAGGGGGAAGATGAGGAAGAGTTTTCATGTGAAAAGGAAAATGGAATGTCATCTGAAGAGTGGAGTTAAGGCAGCCAATTGAAGAGATGTTGGTTGAGAAATGAAAAGACAGAATACAAAAAGGCTTGAGCAAATAAAGAGTCACAAACCTTTCAAATTTCCACCATTTCTTTTTAAATTTTAAATACATGTAAAATATATATAAATACAGATAAAAAAACGAAAATATTGTAAATAAACAAAAATAAATAAATAAATATTAATTAAATATAATTAAATTAAGAAAATAGCAAAAAAAAAATGTAAACTAGGCTTGAAAATTTGAAAATAATGAAATGAACTTTTGAAAAATTGTATGTACATGAAACATATTTATAAATAAAGATAAAAACATAAAAATAAAATGCATACATAAAAATGAATAAATAAATTTTAATTAAATATAATTTAAATAAAGAAAATAACAGAAAAATGGAAACTAACCTTAAAAATAGAAAATAAATTCAATAAGCTTTGGGAAAATTCAAACATCACTTTAAAAATATTTAAAAGGTAAGAATATATGTAACATAGAATATGATACAATTTAGAATAAGATATGACAATTAAAAAGATTATTTATATAATTTAAAATAAACAATTTTGTTAACTACAACAAATTTCAGAGAATAGTTAAAAAGGCATAACTTTCACATTATAAATCAGATTTCAACGAAACGAAAAGCAGTGTTCTTAAAATTTTATTTACTTTCAAAATAAAATATAAAATTCAAATTTTCAAACTTTCAAATTTTAAATTTAAAAGTCAAAGTTTGACCATTTTGACCAAAATTCACTTTTCTGGAAATATTCCATTTATGCATGATTGAAATTCTAATCCACATCAAAATCAACATTTATATTTCAATTAAAAAATATATTCATTATAATAAATAAAATAAAGTTTTTAAATTAGGAATTTAAATTAAAATAATTAAAATATACAATTACAATAATCAGAAAATACAGGGTTGTTACACTCTCCCCCACTCAAAACTTTTCGTCCCCGAAAAGGAATGAGGTACGGGAAAGCACAGAAAAAGATAGAATGAAATAGTATTAAGACAAGAAGATTAAAATTATACCTGATAACTGTTGCTATAGGTAAGTTTAACAATGTGGAGATGATCTTTCCAACATCCTCTAGAATCAAGAACACAAGCATGAAAAAATATCTTTTAGAATCTGATTCACCCTTCCCGTTTAACCGACGGTCTGTGGATGGCAAGCAGTGCTTAGATTCAATGATGAGTACCAAAGATTATTAAAGATTATAGAAAGATTTCTAAACAGACAGGTATAAGCAATAACCTCCCATTCTGTAGCAAGATAAGAGAAATTAGGACAACCAAAAGATAGTTTGAAAAACAAAATAAGATAATAAATTTGAAACCATAAAATTTCAACTTAAACTGAAAATTAATTTTACATAAGTCAAATAAATCTTAAGCGTCTCTAATTTCATTATCTTATCATCCAATTATCTTAAATTAACAAATCCCTAAAATCATGTATTTGAGAAAATCTTTTATTATACTCAAACTCATTGCAACTGCCTTAAATTTATTCTTAGTTCCTTTATCATCATTTTATATTGTAAATTATTCCATTACCCTTTTTCTTTATTTACCTCTGTTAATCCTTTTATAACTTAAATTTAAGTATATAACATTTATAATAACCACTCAAATTTTATTTATAAAATCTTTTTTTTATATTGTATATTATCCAATTATATATTCAACTTTTGAAAATTAAGGTAAGTTATATTGGAATGAAATTGTGTATTATACAAATAAAACTTTCTAATTAAATTATTTCAAGCTTGAATATTAATCCAAATCTTGAAATTATACTTAGAAATTATCTTTGAAGAAAAATTTAGGAATTATCCGATAAATTCCAAACTATTTAGAGATAAATAAATGCTCATATACTATATATATATATATCCATTCAAATTTAAATCATATATCAGCATATGTTATAAATCCATTCTTATTTTAGAAATTAAAATCAATTAAATTTTCCCAAAACAAAACTGTAGCAAGACTACAGAATGGTCTCTTCACTTCGAAACTCGAAAATGAATGTCGGTGATGCTGTAGTCATTACCGAAGTTATTTTCCAGCGACAAAGAGAAGAGCACTAGTTTTAAACTTTAAAATTCTTTGGAAACAAATTTCTATTCCAAAATACTTTAAATAATATATCCTTTAAAACTTTAAACACCAAGTTTGAAATCCATCGGAAATTAAATTCTCAAATTCCTGTTTTACATTCATTTTAAATTTCCAAATAAATTTATAACCATGTTTTATAGTTCAATTAGATATATGAAACAATAGAAAATGATATATAAAATCAAATATTATTTCTTAACAACCAATTCAAATAAAATCCAGATAAAGATATATAATAAAGGTACAAAATTTATTTCACAAAAATTTATTTCATTACTAAATTTTAAAAACATATTGTGTCAGTTTTCTCTGTCTAAGTGTTTTGGAAATCTTATCGATGGCGTTGATCAGACGAATCGATTAGAAACCCAAATCAACATCAACAACTCAAACAACACAATATATAAAACATTTTAAATATTATTTTACAAATACACTTCAAGAATAATTTGAAGATAAGTTGGAAACAAAGATGAGATGATTAAATAACAGAATAGGGAGATGGATGAATTTATATAAATCGCGGGCAACCTTAACCAGGTCAACCGTGACTTAAAGAATAAGATCGATGTGGATTTCTTTGGTAAATCAACATTCGGTCTCAAGAGATAGAGTTCGGGATTATAAGAGGTACTAGCACCTAAACCGAGGATATAGAATCTCTGGTGAATCGATGTTGTTGTAAAGGAGTTTTCCCCCTTTAAAAATAAATTTGAGGTTGGCGAGACCGCCGACTCATTATGAAGATCTTTTGAAGTTGAGTTATAGGATACTCCAGAAACAAAAGAAGATAAATAGTAAGGGACACGAATGGATTTTGGAACCACAGGGAATGTTCCAAAATTCAAAGGAATCGAGTCAAAAAGGAAGAGGTTTAAACTCGAATGAAAGTGATTCTGTAAATATATTTACCCTATATACTGAGTTTTGCCTAGAGCTACCAAAGCTCTAATACCAATTGTAACGACCCGATATTTTCAACCATTCGCATCCGCACATGTCGGACTTGAATTGCTCAAAATACCGCGTTGTAAATAAAATTTGGAAAATCTCAGAATATACAGTGTAACAACCCGCATATTTATCGATTTTATATTTAAATATTTTATTTAAATATTTTATCGTTAGTCGGATTTTTAGTCCGAAAAGCTACTTTTTGCATACGGTAGAATTAGGACTCGAGACCACCTCCATTGCGTTCAAAATGCCGTTTGCGACCTTTTTGAGTATAAGCTTCGATATGTTTGGAGAAAGTTGAATTTTGCTACTTTTTGCTTAGGGTTTTGGTTTGGGCTGAGCCAATTAACCACTTATGTATTCAGTCCCAATCCCCCTCTCCTCTTCATTACTTCATTCCACAAACTCAAGCTCCAACTGAAAATGGTGGAGAGGAAAAAGAATTAAAACTCCAAGCCCTAACTTCCTTAGCAAATCCATCTCCTTGCTCCAAACTCAAGAAGAACCCCTTGGTAAGCTTCCTCTTCTTCTTCTCCAACTCATTCTCTCTTTGAATTTCAGAAATTTCCTAAACCTAACTTAGGAAATGTTCTTCTTTTTAGCTTAGATTCAAGCTTCTAGTGTTGAGATTGAAGAGTGCTTGTTCTTGCCATTGCTTTCAAGCTTCATCTTCATAAATTTAGTTCAAAGGTGAGATTTTTATGTCACATCTATGACTATAATTATCTTTGGTTGTTGGGTATGAATTCCTAACACTTCTTCATGTGCATTTGCTCTTGATTTGGATTGGTTTTGTGAATATTCCAATTTTTGGGTTTTTAGTCAAATTTGTGTAAAATCCTTTTATGGATGTTTGATCATGCTTTTGGTGATGCATCGAGTAGCATATAGGGCCGGGTTGCCGATTGGCATAAACCCTTAGAGCCAATGTTCGTCCGATTGCATTTTGGAAGAGTTTGCTCTTCATTTGAATAAGGCTGAAAAACAGCCCAGGCATGATTCAGTCGACTGAAATCTCTGTTCAGTCGACTGAACCTGAAACCCGAGAGTTTCCAGGCATGATTCAGTCGACTGAAAACTTCTGCACAGTCGACTGAAACTGGAAACAGAAAGTTTCCTGAACTTGGAAAATTTCCATGTACAGGGTCAGTCGACTGAAATTCTCTGTTCAGTCGACTGAACCTGCTGTTTGAGTCCAATTTGCCTTTTTGGATTGGAATTCCAATTTAAATCGATTCGTGATAATCCTATTTGTTGTTATCATCTATTATGATTTTGATAACTCTTTTTAGGGATTTTTGAATATCCATTTCGATGGATTCTTTATCGATTTCTTTGGATTTTATTCACGTCTTCGTATGTGAATTTTTGTGATTGATTGTTCTTACAATCTTCTTCGTGATTTGTCACTTTAAAAATATAAAGGTTTTCTATACTAGTAGTAAATATCAAAACTCTTTCCTCAAACGATTTCAATACTATTTTAATACCAAATTCGTTTATAAAACCGTTTTCCAATCTATTAGTATATACAAACCTTTACCTCACTCGTATGAGAAATCTAATTAAACGGCTTAGTAAAACTAGTGGTATGAAATGCTTGCGTTTACTTTGTCGGTTAATTCTTGGACTTGTTCGATTGAACCTCTTGTGACAATTTTCTAGTGGAGACTTACAGTTTGTTCGTAAATATTTAAGTTAAGCAAGTGGTTATGGGACATGAAGCTAAACTCATATATTTACTAGCTTAGTGTAATCGACACTTCTCGCTGATCATGACGATCATCTTTGTGATTTAGACTAGCAATGTGCGATGTCTCTTTGTCTGCGAGGGAGACTAAACCCCGTTTTGTGGAGTTTCGACCCAATTTGTGATGGGGTAGCAACCCACGGTCTTCGGGCCGTTTGTGGAGCGTCGGCTCAATTTGTGATGGTTAGCGACCATGGAATTAGCGTTCCGTCTGCGATACACGTGTTGGTGAGCTTTATGCTCCCGTTTGTGATAGGCCTTCCCCCCTTTGTGATTTCTGGATTTCTTGTGTAGATTCCTAGAGTTTGTGTTTCACCAATTTTCGTGATTTCCATTGATAAGTTTTATCAATATTTGTGCATTGGTGAATTTGTGAGTCATTGACTTTTGTGATTTCTGGATTTCTTGTGTAGTCTTCTGGAATTTGTGCGTCTTTGACTTTGGTGATTGACATTGATATTATCGTCAATATTTGTGGTTTGATGAACGAAATAAAGAGTATGACACTTCTTTGATTCTTGTGTAGATTTGGTGACATTGATTAATCTCTTGATGATTATCAACTAAGTATATATTTATATATATATCACAGCTTGGCATTGTGATTATTATGTGTTTAGTCATATCTCTTATTCTATATCGTTTCATCTGATATTTATAGTTAGACTGATCCGTTTATTATTTTCTTATCAAATAATACTCGGGTCAGACCGAGATGTTACAGGTGCTTCTGCTTGACTTCTCATCCGGGATTAACTCCTTGACTTTTGGGTTAACTACTTAGATTAGTAGTTATTTTGCTGTATACATTTGAGATATAGACTCCTTAATGTATACGTATTCTTTTGTGTAGTTCGTGTAACTATTCTTTTGTGATATTGTGGATCTTTTTAGACCACTACTCTGATGTACACTTCCTAGTGTAATATTCATATCTTATTCCGCCTTTGTGATATGAATTGTCTGTGACTGATTTGTGTTATGCTTATTTCTATATTTGTTTTCCGAAGGATTTATATAGCCACCGTGTAGAAGCTTTGAGTTTGTGTCGGTATGTCGGATTTCCTCTTGAAATAGAATGCATGTTATATTATCTAACATATCGGTGCTCGCGCAAAGAAATTACACGGATGGTCGCTCCTCAACAGCCTTATTCTCCGTGCTAGTCGACAGCATTCACCGTAATGTTCTTGGCTAGCGTGGGTATAGAGGTGGGGCGTCACATACAGTAAATACATAATCACAGATCACAGACACAGAGTATTTAATAATGCAGCGGAATTTAAAAGAAATAGTAGTTCATGAAGCTACTATATAAAAATAAGATACATCAGAGTTAAACATGATACAACAAAAAGTAACAAGATACATCAGGTACAAATCAGAATACATCACTGAAATCACTAGATACTGAAAGCAAAATAGATGGCTGGATCTTCAAGGAAAGCTCCAACTTCGAAGGTGAATCTTGAATGCTAACTCACTCAATCTGACTCGAGTGTAAAGCAAAATACAAAACACTCGAGTCAGGACATAAATACTTATGAACTGTAAATAAACTCAAGTGAACAGTAACAAAATGCATCAGTAACTTAAAGGATGCTTGGGATCGTCCATCCTTTAAGGATCCGTTAAACTATTTACTATGTAGTAATATTGCGCTACTATAATAATGTCTACAGTAAAATAAACATACTTTTAAATAGCGTTCCGGGCTACCCATATCACCCTTCACACATAATAGTCCCAGTAGTCCATCCAATATCATGCCATCTCCACTCCGAGTGACTGTCAGAGGATACCACACGGGCTACGGGAGAAAAACAAACTCGTAGTAAAGGCTCGGTATGGTAGGTGACATGACACACAAGGCAATGCAGGGTAGATATACCAATTACGCACACGGGCTGGTGGTAACGCAGCAGCCACATACGCCCACCTCGGAACACACTCCCAATCAAAATCGGAGGATGGCCATCTAATCAATCACCAGTAAGAGTATAGTATCGAAGGAATGTGTCCGATCGGAGGAATGACCTCACTTGGCCCGAGATCGCTCCTGTTTTACCCACCTTATGCCAACTCACGGGAGTTGGGTCCACGTAATATACCTCAAGAACGTCGCCACCATCGTACTTCATTCTGGAATCTCCACCGCGTACACGGTTGTTAAAGTGGTTTTCGGAGTTGGCAGAGAGTATGACAACTTCCGATCCCGGTCTCTTTAACAACCAAACGTTATTATAACGCCGTGGTCATTTCAAAATAGTTTATATTTCAAAAGGATCAAATCATTTCATTTCAAAACTATATTCCTTTCAAAATAGTTTACGCCTCGAAACCAAAACCATTTTTATTTCAAAACTATTTATTCAATCAAAATAGTTTATACTTCGAAACCAAAATCATTTTTATTTCAAACTATATTCAAATCAAAATAGTTTATACTTTATCATTTCCATCTCAAACCTATATCCACTTCCAAAAATCATAATACTTTCAAAGTTATAACTCTTTCGAAACCAAAATACTTGAAATCATTACACTTTGAAAATCATAACATTCTGAAATCATACATTTGAAATCATGAAACATTCATTTAATTCTTTACATTTTACAAATTTATTTCCAATTTAATTCAAAATTTCAAATTTCCAATTTAATTCAAATCAAACCATCGATTTCAATTCAATTCAGTTTTCTAACAAAACATTTCAAATCTTATAAATTTCAAATATAGATTTGATCTACAAAATAAGCTATCCAATTTTAATATGTTTCCAAACCTTAATATCCCACATTTCAAAACTAAACTTTATAATTCCATATATTCATATCTCAAATCTAATTTCATTATTATGTAGTTTTGAAATATTCATTTCATAAATCCAATATTATTAAAATAAACTTAAATTACAATTAAACCAAATATCTTTTCATGCAAATATAAACTTCAAATATTCCTTTATCAAATAAAGCAAAATCAAATATCATTCAACATTCACATTCTTTATTAAAATAAAGATCAAATCATTTCCACACCATTTCAAAATCATTAAAATATTACATCCTTTCAAAACTTCATAATCAAAACATTATTTGAATTCAAATCCAAATATTCAAAGTTAAATATCATTTAAAAATCAAATATGTCATTCATTTATTATTTCAAACATCATTACCAAAAATACATTCCAAAATTCCATTCAAAATTCATTTATTATATTACATTTCATTCCGTTTAACACATAACCAAGTAAACTTTATTTAAATTCAAATTCAATTTAAATTCCTTAAAAATTCAAATTTAAATATTCAAAACTTCTAAAATTTCACAGATAATCCATTTCAAAAGTTAAATTATTTAACACTTTAAAATATAGCCCAAACAGTGTTAAAATCTATAACATTTCAAAACATTGTCAAATTATAGCAACGACAGCATTTATAAAGTGCTATCGTACCTTATAGCTTCCAAAAAGGGTTTAGTTCAAGAATAATGACATTTATAAAATTTCGTAATAGATATTTAGTTATTTCAACCATTGTAAGATTCAAAACAATAGCATTTAAAATTGCTGTCAAAAGACTACAACATTTTGAAAATGCAATAAAATTCCAGATTTCATTTTAGCTTTTCAAAAATAATAATAAAACTCCAAATTTTTATTATAACTTAAAAATCATATTTCTAGACTTTAAAATTTCACATTTAAAATCATTTTAACATATGATTTAACACAATAAAATTTTAAGATCAAATATTCAATTTTGCAAACTCCATTCATTTATTAAGTCAAAATTCACTGTTAATTAATTTATAAATTTAATAAACTTAAAATTTTACTTCAAATATCATTTCAAAACTTTAAATTTAATTTCCTTTATTTATTTACATCTTAAAATAAAATTTAAAGTCAAACGTCACATTTACTCCTAATTTACATACTTGAATTCACTTAAATTCACAATTTCAAGATTTAATATTTAACTTTCTTAAAACCATAATATATATATATATATATATATATATATTAAATCAAAATTTCATACTTTTGAAAATACATATTAAAAAAAAATCATTTAAAAATATACCACGGGGTCTGTATATAATTTTCTAACCTAGGTCAAGTGATACAGATATATATCATTTCAATCCGCAGTTTACAAAGAAAACCCGGGTTCTATCATTTCAAACCCGCAATCCCAAGTCAAATAAAATACAATAAAAATCGCTCAGGCCTATCATTTCAGCCCATAACGATTTTTCCCTATTCTAAAGTCCGTTCGGGTATGTATCATTTCAACACATAGTGATTCTATTCTAACAGGGAACTTGCAGTGTGAATATATGCATAAACAATATAAACAATGTCAGTGTCACAATATAATGTCATATATCACATGTCAGGTGATAATTAACAGTTTTAACATGGTAATAACATGGCATAGCATATCATATGATCATCATTAACTTGCATAACATTTTATATTAATAAACACTTGTCATCAATTCACTATTTCATAAGTATAAATGTCAGAGTGAGAAAGACTCACCTTTTACGAAGCTAGAGACAAACAACACACACAAGAGCGATTCCAAAGGCACGACAAGCACGATTTGATTTGAATTGATGGAGACCCTTGTAAACAACACAAAATATAACATACATAAGCACAAATATAGATATCGACATACAAATATAATCAACAACTTTAGTTTGCAGAACAGTTGCAAAACAAGAGAGATGACCAAACCTTAGAAGCAAAAGACTTGCACACGACAACATAAGCTTGTCGCATGTTGAAATGGGCTTGATCTCACCATACTAGGCTCTGGTTTGGGTCAGATATGACAACCATAAAGGTCAGGTTACAAGTGGATGAAGGTGGAGGAAGAGTTACAACATGAAGCATACATGGGTTCAACGCAAATATGTGATGTTTTTGGTGCATTTTGACTCGGCTATGACCACATATAGGCTCGACCATGGGGTCTTCATGTCAGATCAGATCTGGACAGTAGTGAAAAGGGCAGCCAGAGGTGAAGTAGATGATGGTGGTGGCGGCTAAGGGGTGGCCAAAGGCAACTATGAAGGCAATAGTGGAGTATAGGCTTGGCTAGCATTGTTTTGGTGAAGTGCTTTGCAAATTTGAGGTGGTGGCTTCATCTAATGGTCATGGCTAGAGGTGGTGGTCAGAGGAGAGGGGGTTGGTGCTGCTGTAGATGGTGTAGAGGATGGTGGTCAGCAAGGAGAGAGGTGAGGCCAAGCAAACATGAAGAAGAGGAAGGCTAAATCAGTGAAGAAGAGGGGAAAATGTGAAAGAAAAGCCATTGTTTTTTTTTTGTTTTTTTTTTCATACATGGCCGTGATTTTTAGGGGGAAGATGAGGAAGAGTTTTCATGTGAAAAGGAAAATGGAATGTCAGCTGAAGAGTGGAGTTAAGGCAGCCAATTGAAGAGATGTTGGTTGAGAAATGAAAAGACAGAATACAAAAAGGCTTGAGCAAATAAAGAGTCACAAACCTTTCAAATTTCCACCATTTCTTTTTAAATTTTAAATACATGTAAAATATATATAAATACAGATAAAAACACGAAAATATTGTAAATAAACAAAAATAAATAAATAAATATTAATTAAATATAATTAAATTAAGAAAATAGCAAAGAAAATGTAAACTAGGCTTGAAAATTTGAAAATAATGAAATGAACTTTTGAAAAATTGTATGTACATGAAACATATTTATAAATAAAGATAAAAACATAAAAATAAAATGCATACATAAAAATAAATAAATAAATTTTAATTAAATATAATTTAAATAAAGAAAATAACAGAAAAATGGAAACTAACCTTTAAAAATAGAAAATAAATTCAATAAGCTTTGGGAAAATTCAAACATCACTTTAAAAATATTTAAAAGGTAAGAATATATGTAACATAGCGTATGATACAATTTAGAATAAGATATGACAATTAAAAAGATTATTTATATAATTTAAAATAAACAATTTTGTTAACTACAGCAAATTTCACAGAATAGTTAAAAAGACATAACTTTCACATTATAAATCAGATTTCAACGAAACGAAAAGCAGTGTTCTTAAAATTTTATTTGCTTTCAAAATAAAATATAAAATTCAAATTTTCAAACTTTTAAATTTTAAATTTAAAAGTCAAAGTTTGACCATTTTGACCAAAATTCACTTTTTTGGAAATATTCCATTTATGCATGATTGAAATTCTAATCCACATCAAAATCAACATTTATATTTCAATTAAAAAAATATATTCATTTTAATAAATAAAATAAAGTTTTTAAATTAGGAATTTAAATTAAAATAATTAAAATATACAATTACAATAATCAGAAAATACAGGGTTGTTACAAGGGGAGAGTGTAACAACCCGTAGATTTTGATAATTAAATTTGACAATCTAATAAGATTTTGGTAATTAAATCAGGAATAAATAAAAAGTTGAAAATTGTTAAAGAATTTAATAATAAGAAGGAGATGTAATGATGTTAGTTTCATTCATAATAGGATAATTTGTTGAACTAAAGGAATGGAAATAAAGATTTATTAATTTAAAACTTAATAAAAGGATAAATCGTAATTAAATGAAATTAAATATTTAAATTTTACGTTAATGGAGATTTTGGATGAAATTTGACAATATTGATGTAATAAATCATGAACCAATGTTTGTTGCATCCTTATTGTGAAAAAAGATGTGAATAACAAGTTTAAAAATTTAATAAATGGATTTTGGAAATTTTAATTTATAATTTCCGAATTTAATGAAATTGAAATTACACACTGCAATTGATGGATTAGTCAACTTTAAATTGACATCTAAATTTGTTTAAATTACTGTAATTGTTAAGGAATCAAAAATGTTAAGATTTGTTAATTATGGAATTGAAATTGGAAAGGTGATTTAATTAATTAATTATTAATTTATTTAATTAGCTGTAAAATAGTCATTTTGGCCACTGACTCGGATTTCGATGAAACCAGTTTCATCAGATCCATAACGATGAATTATTGTAGGATTTCAAGTTTCGTAACGATCGGGCTTGTCTTTGATTGTATGGGCTCGAAATGCCTAGAAATCAATTTAATTGAAATCAGTTGAAATCAATTTGAAATAACTTGATTTTAGCATAACTTCTTCATACGATGGAATTTGGACTTGAAACCCGTTCCATTGCATTTAAAATATTTAAAATCATCTATTTCGATATATGGGTTGACCTAATTTCGTTCCGCAGTCAGAATGGGCTATTCAGGCCATTTTATCATTCAACGTGTAAATCAATCGTGTTCATCTATTCTATTTCAGCTTGCCTATATATACCTTGTTATAAACCCTAGCCTATTTCTTGTTCCTTATTTCTATACGTACAATTCTATTTTCCTCTCCTCTTTCAATAGCAGACAGAACCCTAAATCCCAAACTGCAAATTCAAATCAAAACCAAATCAAAACCTAATCAAAAATTCAAACTCCTCGAATAATATCAAATTTTATATCGATCTGAAGCTCTCGACGAGCGCATCTCAGATCTGTAATTCGTTTTTTGTTTTGGGTTCATCGTTGACCAGTAATCATTGAAAAATTCTCGGTCGTTCATAGGCTATATGCTCGATCAACGGTGGATTTTCAATTATTGGTCGATCGGGAGGCAGCGTTGGGAAGGAGGAGTCGAACAGGTCATTGTGGTGTCTATTCCTTCATCTCAGATGTCGATAATTTCACTGTGAATGGTCGTGCAAGCTTGGCAATGACGTGTGTAACATCCCGCCTTTTGTACGTTTTAAATCAACGATAAACCACACACGTCGGACTCAAACCATACAAAAGGACGGATTATTATGGGGTAAATTCGAAAAAGCAGAGAAAGAAAGAAAAAAAATAGAACCTTGCAGCGAAACGATAAAATATAATAATCAAATAAACAGTTCATGAAGCTGTTTACAAAAAATTTGATTATACTTATATAATACATATCAGAGTTACACATACTAGAGAAAAATGAAATTAAAGCAGCGGAACAGTACGAATGCAATGGAAAAATGTAATAGATAATAGTAATAAAATCTTCATCTTCATCTTCCAGAAGTAAGGTCTTCAAACCTGAAATGCTCAGGCTGACCCGAGCGAATTGAAAAGACAAAACACTCAAGTCAGAACTAAAAGATCTTATGTTAGTTAAATAAACGGTAAATAATATGAGTGGAACATTGTCAGAGATGTTTATGGGATTTGACATCTCCTATCCAATGTCTAACGTAAGTGCAGTAACTTAAGAGATGCTCGAGATTCACATATTCTGAGGATCCGTTAAACTATTTACTGTGTAGTAATATTTCGCTATTATAATAATGTCTATAGTAAAATAAAATTACTTTTAAATAGCATAAAGGAGTTACCCAATCTCCTCTTTAACACAATAAATGTCCCAGTAATCCATCCAATATCATGGTCCCTCCTGATCGGGAAGCCACCAGAGGATACCACATGGGTTTCGGGAGAAAACAAACTCGTACAAGGCGCGCTAGGGTAGGTGACATGGCATAACTAGGCAATGCCAGGGTAGATATATCAATTATGCTTCTGGACCGGTGGTAGCGCGTAGCAGCTACTACCGCCCACCTTGAGCCACACTCCCAAATCAAAAATCAAAAGTGGCCACCGGATCAATCCAAAGTCAGAGTATAATATCGAAGGGATGTGTCCGATAAAAGGTGCTACCTTCTTAGCTCGTCAATCGCTCCTGTTTTAGCCACCTTATGCCAACTCATGGGAGTTGGGTCCATGTATTTACCTCAAAGGAAACGCCGCCACCATCCTACTTCATTCTGGAATCTCCACCGCGTACACGGTTGTTAAAGTGGTTTTCGGAGTTGGCAGAGAGTATGACAACTTCCAATCCCGGTCTCTTTAACAACCATATGTTATTATGACACCGCGGTCATTTTAAAATAATCATACTTCAAAACCAGAATATAATATCAATTTCAAAACCATATAAATACGATACCCTTTCCGTTTTAAAAGCCCAAATCAATATGTTATCATTTTTAAAAAATCCAAATCAATATAATATTATTTATATTTCAAATATTTTTTTTTCCAAAATCATAACACTTTCAAATTTATATACTTCGAAACCAAACTACTTGAAATATAACACTACCAAATTTTAATACTTTGAAGCTCAAAACTTTGAAACATAACTACACCACTTAAATGGCTTATATATTAAATTACTTTATATAATAAAATAACTTCTTCAATTTCACAAATCAAATTCCTAATACAGATTCGAACGCCCAAATAACCATTCTAATTTCCATATATTTCAAAACTTTAAATATTCCACCATTTCAAAACTAATTCTTTGATAATTTCATTTCTATTGTAACAACCCTGCATTTTATGTTTATTTTAACTTTATATTTTAACTATTTTAACAGAAATTCCTGATTTAAAAACTTTATTTTATTTATTAAAATGGATAAATTTTGTTATTCTAAATATAAATTTTGATTTTTGTGTGAATTATAATTCCAAACCTGAATAAATGGAATAATTCCAAAAAAATGGATTTTTGGTCAAATTGGTCAAACTTTGACTTTTAAATTTTGAAATTTTATCTTTTATTATTAAAATATATTTAATTTCAAGAATACTGCTTTTCGTTTCGTTGAAATCGGATTAATATTGTGAAAGTTATGCTTTTTACAATATTGTGTGTAAATTGCTTTATTTAACAAATTTGTTTATTTTAATTTATGTAAATAATATTTTTTGTTTGTAAAATCATGTTCTAATTTTTGTAACATGTATTTTATGCATATATTTTATTTTTAAAACCTTGGTGTTTAATTGTTTAAAGGAGTTTGAATTTTTAAAATTTCTTGAATTAATTTGCCCAATTTTAAATAAATATAAACAATTTCTGTAATGGTAGATTTTGGTTAAATTTTGACACTAATTGTAATTTTGAATTCTAAGTTCTCACTTCAAATCTTTTATATAAAACATATATATTTACAACATTTATTTCGCTGTTGTTTTACTTATATGGGTTATATACTTATAAATTAAGTAATAAATAATGTTGTAAAAAGGCAATAAATTATACGTTTTATTTGGTATGTTTTATATCCGTTCTTGTTTAATTTATTTGGCATTATAAACGGTACGTTATTTCATGATATATTCTTTAGCGTATATTTATTAATTAAATAAGAAAAAAATAAATTTAAGTACGTTACTTTTGGGCATACGTTTGAAATTATCTCTTGCCTTCAAAATACACCCCTTTGATTCCATACGTTGCTTTGCAAATCAATCAGCCGTGCCTTTTTAAAAGGAAGAATTTAAAGCTGCCTTGCAACTTCACGTGTAAAACTTTCATCTCACTCCACCTTCCATTTACTTCTCTTTATATAATAGGAATTAAATCCTCAAATTCCTATAGCCGTTATAAATTTTTATCTCTTGTCATTTTTTTTTGTTTCTACCTAATCAACGCAACTTCTCTAATAAATATAAACACGTACACAATACCCTACTGAATATCAATTGTCCTTCTTCTCTCGCATAAAGCTTTCTCTTCAGGTATTGGACGCATGCGCTTGTTTTTTTTATTTTCTTTTTTATTTTCTTCTTGTATCTTCTTTTGTTTCATTGTTTCACTCCATCAAGTTCTCGGCTCTTCACCACCACCACCACTTTCGGCCTTGCTCCTCTCTTTTATTTAAAGGTATATATATCCATAAGTGTATATAAATCTATTATCTGATCTTGCTTAAATAGGTTTTCTGTTTTATATCTATAAGTTTTTATGTCTATAAGTTATAGTACGAACAATATAGTTATATATAAGTTGATTTTTAATGCGTACATGTGTTTCAAAAATAGAAAATAAAATAAAATTAAAGTGAAATAAAATAATGTATGTATAAGTTTTATATGTGCCTGCAAATCTATTAGTTACGTTGTTTTTATAAGTTTACTTAAGCTATAAAAATTGTATTAGCAGCATACAGTTATATAGTGCATGCATATATAGGCTTACAGCATAATATGAAAAGCTTACAGTATATTTTGTTATGCATATAGAATCAAGTATGTAAATCATATAACTTATTATTTGTATAATAATATAAGTTAAGCGTTTAGTAAAGTGGTTAACATGGGTTCAACCTGTTGTGTATATTTTAGCTTATTTAGAAATATATTTGTTTAAAGTATCTGTTTGTGTTAGGCAACATATCTGTAAGTATTATATAAAGTATATTATGTAGATATGTTATTTTTTTCAAAAACGATGATTTTAGATATATATTTAATTTAATATGTGTTTAAAATTTTGAATTTATGTACAAATTTTTTTAATATATAAACTATTTAAAGTATTTTAGTATATGTACTATTTTCAACATCTAAACTGTTTAGGCGTTTTAAATGAAAATAATGATTTTTATTTCAACATTCGTATTAAAAATTTAATATTGATTTCATGGGATGACAATACAAATATCGTTGCATATGGATTTGTATTTGTCTGCATATATGTTGGGTCGGTTTTCAAACTTGTATTAGTGTTAGCGTTTAAGGTGTATTTAAGGAAATTTTAAGGAAATGTATGAATTGTATAAACATTGTATATTGAGTTTTGTTTAAATTAAAAAAATTGGGACATGATATGGATTTGAAAATATATGTTTGAAAATATTTTAGAAACAAATAATAATATATAAAATGAAATAGTTCCATTATATCAAAATTAATTGAATCATTCTCATCGATTTTCCATTATCAGCCTTGTCCGTCGTGCCTGTTTTCTACATCAAATCATATCCATGTAGCGTTGCTTTGGATTTAGTAGCTCATTTCTATGTCGAATCTCTCTAGCCTCGAAAGGTGAGCAATCACTCACGATTAATGTTCTTATATTTATTAAATTTGATTTCAATTGAAATGACAATTGAAATAGGTTGTTCTTAGTTATTTAAATTGTTATATATGCTATTATCTGAAACTGTTCACCTGTGGGACATGACACCATATCCTGTTGTTTATATTATATTGTTATTGATGATATATGCCTGTTGTTATATTTTATATTGTCTGTTATCACTCTACAAGTTACCTGTTAGTATAGAATTCACTATGGGTTTTAATGATACATACCCGAACAGACTATAAAATAGGAGAAAATCGTTATGGGTTGAAATGATAGACCCAAGCGATTTCCATTTGAATTGAATTTGGGATTGCGGGTCGAAAGGATATCTACCAGTATATATTTAAATTACGAATTGAAATAACAAATATCTGTATCACTTGACCATAAGATAGGAAATTATATACAGACACCGTTGGTCTAATATAAATGTTTTGAAAATAATTTCTATAGTTTTGGAAAGAAAATATAGTTTTAATAAAGACTGATTCTTAGAATATTATATGTATAAAAATGAAAATTTTATGTATAGACCTAATAATAATATTTAATCTAATTGAGATTGATTTTATACATATAATATGTTTAAGGATTCATTTAAATTTATATTTCAAAATAGATTTGGTAAAATTTTGAATAAGTTAAGGTTGAGAAGATAAATTTGAATTAATTGGAAATGGTATTTAATTAAGAATTATATTCAATTAAATTAATTTGAAACTATCGAATTCGGGATTTAAGATATGATTTTATAACTTGGTTTTGGTAAAAGGGATTAAATAGGTATTTTAAGTTTAAATAAATTTAAGCAAATATTCTGTAAAATGTAATCTAAGGCTATTTAAATGATATTGAACTTGTTAAGTGGATATTTCCTGACTAAATAATAATGAAGTTAAATCAAGATCTATATGAAACTGTTAGATTTAACTTTGAAAATGTTGAATATTAAAGCTTTAAATATATTGAAAGTTTAAATGGTTATTAAGAACTGAATTGAATTAATGAATTGAGCTTTGAATAAATGGGAATTTGGAATTTGAGTTGATTGGAGTCAATTTGTGTAGTTGAGGAAATTTCAAATACTTTACTTTATAAATTATTTAATATATACTATTTTGGAAAATAGATATAGTTTAAAGGGAAATGATATTTTGGTTTTGAAGTATAAATTAATTTGAATGACCATGTGTTATAGTGTATATTTCCACCTTGTAGATAATTCTTCAGATCCTCAGAGGATGGTTATCTCAAACATCGTTTGAGTTACTTGTATTCAAGTTGATATTTCACTTGAGTTGGATTTATTGATGTAAGAATGTTAATCCTGACTCGAGTGTTTTGTGTTTTGCTTTATGCTGGGGTCAGGCTGAGTGATACAGCTTCTGAGATTCACCTTCGGAGTTTGGAGCTTCGTTTGGGGATCCAACTATCTATTCCGCTTTCAGCCCTTCCAGTTGATTGGTTAAGAGAAGTCATCTGCTCGTACTAGAGACTTCACTGCATCTGAGATATTCTGTTGTATTTTAGTTCTAACTCTAATGTTTATATAGTAGCTTCATGAACTGCTATTTATCTATTCCGCTACATTATATTACTCTATGCTTATGATCTGTGATTATTTATTTACTGTTTATGCTGAGTATTGCCAAATTTTTATTTACAACGCGGTATTTTGAGCAATTCAAGTCCGATATGTGTGGATACGAATGGTTGAAAATTCCAAGTCATTACATCTATCAAATTCAATTACTATTATTTAGATTTGAAATGTTGACTTAATAAATCAAATATCATTTAAGTAAAACCTTTAAACTTCAAATAACTGGATATTCTTTCGATTTGATTAGCTTGCTATATTCATTTTAATGAACTCGATATTTATTTAAATTACTTAAACCAAAATCAAGTTATAAAAATCATACCCTTTAAAATCTCCATTCTTATTTAAATTTAACATCAATTTCATTCGAGTATAATTCTTAGATACTTTAATTCAAATCGAATTCATATTTATCCTCCAACCTTAATTTTTTTTATTTAAGTCGTTATAGACTCCGTATACAAAAAAAAATTGAACAGATACTTAATCATATTATATAAAAGCAACTAAACTTTATTATTAAACTTGTTTTTATTAAACAAATTAAAACATAGCTTAAATTCAAGAACTTTACTATATATAAAATAATATTTATGTAACATCAAAAATTTATACCTATTAAACCGTATATTTCTATCCAATATCCAAAACCATTGAAATCAATTTAAAATATTTATATATAGACCGACGGTGTCTGTATATAATTTTCTATCCTATGGTCAAGTGATACTGATATTTATCATTTCAAACCGTAGTCTAAAATAAAATTACGGTTATATATCATTTTAAACTGCATTCCCAAATGAAATAAAATGCATAACAACTTGCAGTTTATAACAATATAAAATACAATATCCATTCATCCAATATCAATCATCGACCATTTATCACAATCATCATCCGATTCAAACAATAACATCAATATAGAACAGATAATAAATAACAGGAAATTACTGGCAGTTTATATTTTTTTAAAAATAAATTAATTTAACTGGTAGTTAATATGCAATAATAAATTAAATAACAATTTAATTCAATAAATTCAATTTAACTGGAATAATGATAAAAATATACCAAACAATAATAACTAAATTTCTAATCATATCAAAAATTAATTTAACACACATAAGAAATTTTAGAAGTTCTGAGTGGGTTAAAACACTAACATTTTGAATTTAAATTGAATTTAAATCCAATTTAAACCCAAAAATTGAACAGTCTCAGAATTTGTACAAACCAGTGCCAAAATGTCCAGAATTTCGATACGATCCTAGCGGAGAAAACTGCATGTGAAATGGACCTCGTATGAAAACGTTATTGCATTAAAACGAGTTGAAAATCAAAATTAAATAAAAGAAAATAAAAGAAAAAACCACACTTACTCGCCACGTCATCATCTTCCAAGTACACGCACGCAATCTGCAGGAACACGCAGTGCACGCGGCAATTTTTTTTCGAAACCCTAATCCATCCGAGCCTATCTCGTTCGAACCTGATATACGCACAACCGCCGCACCCACGCAAACGCATGCCGCCACCAGGGTTCACCTCCCTCGCCGACCACCTCGGCTCTGCGATCGAGCACGAAAGGCAATAGCCGTCGTTCGAAAATTTAGCCCTAGATCGAATTTTTGCCTCCAATCCGACCGTCGATTCGCCAAATAAACTGCATAGATGAAGTCCCCTCAGTCCACTCTACAATACCCAGAAATGATTCGACGATCCGACAACGTTCATCGACGTGCGATGAACGGACGTGAATATTTCATTGATTTCCGGCCACATCGAAATTCAAATTGAAAAAGGGATCATATATCTGACGTGCGCTCGTCGAGATCTTCGAATCCATATATAATTCGATATATTTTATGGAGTTTGAATTTTTGGTTTTGAATTTTATTTGGAATTGTATTTGGGAATAAGGGTTTGTAGCCATTGGAAAGAGGAGCTAATAGAATATACAGAAATGAGGAATAAAAAATGAGTTAGGGTTTATAACATGGTATATATAGACAAAGCTGAAATAGAATAGATGGGCATGATGGATTTGTGCGTTGAGCGATAAAATGGCCCGAAAGCCCGTTTCGACTCCGGAACGAAATTTGGTTGAGACGCCCCACCTCTATACTCACGCTAGCCAAGGACACTACCAGGTAATGCCGTCAACTAGCACGAAGAATAAGGCTGTTGAGGAGCGACCATCCATGTAATTACTTTGTGCGACAACCGGTATTTCAAATAGTTAATATGCATTTCTTTTCAAAAGGAAATCTAACATGCCGATACAAACTCGAAGCTACTACACAGTGGCTATATGATCTTCGGAAATAAATATAGAAATAAGCATAACACAAACCAGTCACAGATATTCATATCACAAAGGCGAAAACAGATATGAATATAACACATAAAAGTTTACATCAGAGTAGTGGTCAAACAAGATCCACAATTTCACAAAAGAATAGATACAAGTGCTGGACAAAAGTATAAGTATACATCAATGAGTCTATATCTCGAGTGTATAACAACAAAAAATACTAATCTAATGTAGTTAGCCAAAAGTCAGATAATACTCCAAAATGAGGAGTCAAACATAAGCACCTATAACATCACAGTCTGACCCGAGTATTATTTAATAAGAAAATAATAAACGGATTAGTCTAGCTATAAATATCAAATAAATATAAGATAGAATATGAGATATAACAAAAATGTATGATAACAATAATGTCATACTATGAAAAGTATACATTAGAAAATCTACCAAAATCATACAATATCTCAAGAGTCTCATAACATCAAAAAGAATGTCATGTTCTTTATTTTATTCACCAAACCACAAATATTGACATCATATCGCTGCCAATCATAAAAGCTGGTGAAACACAAATTCTAGAAATCATCAATTAGAAATCCAGAAATCACAAATGGGGGTGGCCTATCACAAAACGAGAGCATGAAAACTCAACAACACGTGTATCACAAATAAGACGCTATCCCATAGTCGCTAACCATAGAGCCAGTGCAACGACGTAGTACAATATCGGTACGCTCGAGGAACCTGAAACTCGAATAATTCAAAACAATGACGTAGTACAATGGTATGCCTGATGATCCTGACAAGCCGGAACAACGACGTAGTATAAAGGTATGTTCGATGAAACAAACTCCATAAAAGAATATGGGTCGCTAGCCCACAAAAATTGAGTCGAAACTCCAAATAATACATAGATCGTTAGCCTATAAAAGAAATGAGACGAAACTCAATAAAACGAGGTACCGTCCCCTATGTAGACAAAGAAACATAGCATACAGCTAGTCTAAATCACATAAAATGATCATCAATGATCATCGAGAAGTGTCACATTAAGCTAGAAATAAATGAGTTTAGCTTCATGCCGTATAACCACTGGCTTAACCTAAGTATTTACGAACAGATTGTAGATCTCCACTCGAAAATTGTCAAAAGAGGTTTAATCGAACAAGTCCAAGAATCAACCGACGAGGTAAACGCAAGCGTTTCATACCACTTGTTTTACTAAGCCGTTTAATTAGATTTCTCATAAGAGTGAGGTAAAGGTTTGTATATGCTAGTAGATTGGAAAATGGTTTAAGAAACGAGCTTTGTAATAAAATAGTGTTGAAATCGTTTTGATAAAAGAGTTTTGATATTTACTACTAGTATTGAAACCTTTATATTTTTAAAGTGACAAATCACAAAAATGATTGTAGAAACAATTAATCACTAAAATTCACATTCGAAGACGTGAATTGAATCCAAAGAAATCGATACCGAATCCATCAAGGTGGATGTTCCAAAAATCCCGAAGAAAATATCATCAAAGTCGATAATGAATGATAACAACAAATGGGAATCAACACAAATCGATTAAATTTGGAAACTCAAGTTAAATAGGCAAAATAGGAAAAACAAGCAGATTCAGACGTCTTAAGTGTATGATTCAGACGTCTGAATCTGGAAAATAAAATATTTTTCAGAACATAATTCAGACGTCTGAACCTATAAATTCAGACGTCTGGAAATCCTAATTTTTAGCCTATTTCTTCTCTGGTTCAATTCGAACCAATTCAGACGTCTGGAACCTATGATTCAGACGTCTGAATACTAGGGAATAAAAATTCCCAGTATAATATTCAGACGTCTAAAATAAGGTTTTCAGACGTCTGAAACTGTTGCTCAGGCACTTTTCTGAACCTAGGCCAATAATGGCCAAAATAATTACCGGAAGCGATCGGACGAGCGATGATGACTAAGGATTTATGCCAAGCGACAACCTAGCCTTAATTGCTCTTCGATACGCCTCGAATATCAATGTCCAAATACCCTTATAAGAATATTTCATACATTTTGCTTTCAAAACACCAAAAATTGGAATATTCACCAAAGCAATCCAAATCAAAAGCAAATGCACATGAATAAGTGTTAGGAATTCATACCTAACAACAAGGATAGATATAGACATAGATGTGAGATAAAAATATCACCTTTAAACCCAAAACAAATGAAGAAGAAGCTATAGAGCAATGGCAAGGACAATCACTCTTCAATTCCAACCCAACAAGCTTGAATCTAAGCTTAAAAGAGAAACATTTCCTAAGTTAGGTTTAGGAATTTCAACGAGTTGGAGAACACGAAGAGAAAGCTTACCAAAGCTTCTTCTTTGAATTTGGAGTTAAAGCTTGGATTTTGCGAATGGAACTAGGCATAGGATTTCCTAATTTTTTTTCTCCTCCACCATTTTTATCTAGATCTTGAGAGTGTTAGGAAAATGAAGTGAATGAAGATAAGTGGGAGTGGAGCTAGGGCTTGTGTTAGGATATAGGGCTGAAACCCAAACCAAAGCCCAAAGTGATAAAGTAGCAAAATTCTACTAACTCCAAACATATCAATGTTTATACTCAAAAAGGTCACAAAAGTCATTTTGAACTCAATGGGGGTGTCTCGAGTCCTAATTCGACCGTTTGCAAAAAGTAGCTTTTCGGACTATAATCCGACTAACGATGAAATATTTAAATAAAATATTTAAATATTAAATCGTAAAATATGCGGGTTGTTATAGACTCCCCTACTTAAAGAAATTGCATCCTCGCAATATTTAAGAAGAAAAATAGAAGTAACAACCATAAAAGCATATCAACTCAAAAGAAATTTGAAACAAAAAGTTCACCTCAAAGAGCACGAGAAAGTAAGTCCGGATGTGTTCGCTCGATGAATTCTCTAGATTCCCAAAAACAATCCTTAGGATCTGAAGACCATTGAACCTTCACAAGCGGGACATCTTTATTTCGAAGGCGTTTAACCTCCGAAGCAACAATACGAATAGGATGTTGCTCATAAGTTAAATTAGGCGAAACTTCAATTTCTTCAACAACACCAGGCTCAAGAATAGAATCGGAGTCTCGAAGGAATTTCCGTAATTGAGAAACTTAAAACACGCCATGAATAGCAGAGAATTGAGCCGGTAATGAGAGGCGATAAGCCACTGAACCAATACGTTCGGTGATGGAAAATGGACCAATATATCGATGTGCTAATTTTCCCGATCGACTGAAACACACAACACCCTTCATAGGTGAAATATGAATAAACACAAAATCTCCCACAGAAAATTCTAATTTCCTCCTTCGGTTATCGGCATAGGATTTCTGTCTACTCTGGCCTTCTTTCATCCTATGGCGGATAAGGTCAATCTTTTCTGTGGCGTCACGAATAAAATCTAGACCTAAAACCAGCTTCTCACTGGCCTCAAGCCAACAAGAAGGAGACCGGCATGGCCTCCCATAGAGTGCCTCGAAAGATGCCATACCAATACAAGATTGGAAGCTATTATTATAGGAAAACTCAACAAGAGAAATATGATCTTCCCAACTTCCACCAAATTCAAGAACACATGCACGAAGAAGATCTTCAAGAGTTCGATTCACACACTAAGTTTGTTCATCAGACTAAGGATGATAAACGGTGCTAAAATTAAGCTTCATTTCCAAAGCTTTTTGAAGACTCTTTCAAAATCCACTAGTAATCAATGGTTCACGATCACTAACAATAGAAGTAGGAACTCCATGCAATTTAACAACCTCTTTAATAAAGAGTTTAGACAAAAGAGATACAGTCCGATTGGACCGAACGGGAATAAAACGGGAGGATTTAGTAAGTCTATAAACTATAAAATGGGCGGATTTAGTAAGTCTATAAACTATCACCCATAGGCTATCATGACCTGAACGAGAACGGGGAAGTCCGTCAATAAAATCCATGGAAATTTGGTCCCACTTCCACATTGGAATTTCTAAAGGTTGTAATAACCCACCGGGCCTTTGATGCTCGGCCTTGACAAGTTGGCAAGTCATGCAACGCTTAACAAAGTTAGCAATATCAGATTTCATTCCATCCCAATAATAAAGACACTCCATATCCGCGTACATTTTGCTACTACTAGGATGAATGGTAAATTTAGAACGATGAGAATCTTTTAAAATATCTTTACGAAGATCACTAATATTTGGCACGATAAGTCTATCAATTTTTTGAATACCGCCACGATAATCAATATCAAAGTCTTTCAAACCTTGAGTATCAATTTTATCCCTATAACATTGGCTAAGAAGAACCAATTCGGGATCTAGCTTTTGTGCTTCAAGGATGCGGTCTAAAAGAGAAGGACGAGCCTCAAGGCTACATAAAACAAGAGATGAACATACATCAGATTCACGATCTCGAATCTCACAAGTGGATAAAGTCTCGAGATCATTCCTTTCGGATATCATCATGGAAACAACCGCTTGTTGCTTTCGGCTAAGGGCGTCGGCAACACGATTTCCCCTTCTGGGAGTATAAAGAATATCAAGGTCATAAGATGCAAGAAATTCGAGCCAACGTTGTTGACGCAAATTAAGTTCCTTTTGAGAAAATAAATACTTCAAAGATTTATGATCGATATAGAGAATAAATTTCTCTCCCAAAAGGTAATGACACCAAATTCGAAGAGCGAAAACAATCGCCGTGAGCTCTAAATCATGAGTGACATATCTAGTCTCGGCTGGCTTCAATTTCCTAGAAGCATAAGCAATAACACGTTCTCTTTGCATAAGAACGGCTCCCAAACCAACACGACTAGCATCGGTATAAACAACAAAATCTTGGTTTCCTTCGGGAATCACAAGAATAGGAGCATCGGAAAGGAGTTCTTTTAATTTCTGAAAAGAAGCTTCACATTTATCCGACCAAATGTATTTAACTCCTTTCTTGGTCAAGCTAGTGAGAGGCACGACAATTTTAGAAAAGTCCTTTATGAACCGACGGTAATAGCCCGCCAATCCAAGAAAGCTACGGATTTCCGTCACACTCTCTAGTCTCTTCCAATTTTACACCGCTTCAATCTTTGAAGGATCCACGGAAATTCCGGATTCGGAAATGATGTGACCAAGAAATTTCACAAAAGATGGCCAAAAATGGCACTTAGAAAATTTTGCTTTCAATTGATTGCTCCTAAGAGTTTCCAACACAATCCGAAGATGCTTTTCATGCTCTTCCTCGGTTTTAGAATAAACAAGAATATCATCTATAAAGATGAGAACGAATCGACCGAGGAAGTCTTTGAAAACTCGATTCATAAGGTCAACGAAATAAGTTGGAGCATTCGTTAACCCAAATGTCATAGCAAGCCATTCATAAGATCCATAATGAGTACGGAACGATGTCAAAGGAATACTATCCTCCGCAATACGAAGCTGATGGAAACCGGTTGCTAAGTATAATTGTGAAAAGACTATAGAACCACTAAGCTGATCAAATAAATCATCAATCCGAGGTAAATGATATTTATTCTTGATACTAATATCATTAAGCTTGCGGTAATCAATGCAAAGCCTAAGTGTACCATCGTATTTCTTCACAAAAATAGCAGAAGCTCCCCAAGGTGAGGAACTTGAACGAATAAATTGCTTCCTTTCCAATTCGGTTAATTGTTTGCGCATCTCCTCATTTTCTTTATTGGACATACGATAAGGAGGTCGAGTAATAGGTAAAGCTCCAGGAATTAGATTAATTCTGAACTCAATTGCTCGCTTAGATGGTAATCTTAAAACGGGCTCAAATATGTCGAAAAATTCACGAACAATGTGAATAAGAGAAATGACATCTTCCTTGTCATCATGAGGATTTAAAGAATATAAAGATCCCGCCAAGTTAGAATCCGGATCTTTAAGAACAATAGAAATCTGCTTAACAGATTGAGGATGTCGAAGATGAATAGTCCGCTCAGGACATAGCATTTGAGCTTCATAACGGTTTAGCTAATCCATTCCCAAAATCATTCCAAAGCCTAAGTAACACATGACATGAAAATCGGCTTGGAAAGAAAAATCACACAAAATAATCTCGACATCTTTACAAAATAAACTGAGTGTTGCGGATCCACCGACCGGATTCGCAATTCTCAAAGAAGTCATTAAAGCAACAACACTTAAAGAAAAAATATCAACAAGTTCTTTTGATATAAAAGAATGGGACGCAACCGTATCAAAAAGAACTCGAATAGGTTGATCACGAAGCATAATAATGCCATCAAGGATAGAATGAGAAATACCTTGACCACGAGAAGTGTTGCTAGGGGCTTGTGCAACATTTAACCTTCCCTCCTTCTTGCCTTGAAGTTTGGGACATGAAGATAAAAGATGATCCGAACTCTTGCAATAACGACAAAAGAGAGGTTTCAGACATTTATTGGCATAATGGTCCTTAGAACCACAATTGTAGCATTGCCCACTACAAGGGGTAGGAGTCTTAGCTACCGAAGTTGCTTATTTTCCTTTCTTGTTGAGATTAGGGCCTTTGAATTTAATAGGTCTTTTCTTGTTGTTGTTGAAGTTTGGTTTGGAACCCACAACTTCAACATCACTATACTTATCTGCCTCTTCAAGTCGAAGAGCGATATCAAAAAGTTGATCGAAAGCAACTTCTAATTTCAGAAGTAATGGCTTCTTGAGATTTCTATTCAAGCCATAGACAAATCTCTGATTCTTCTTCAATGGGGTATTATTGTACTCAACCCCGTATTTAGAAAGAGATTCGAAAGATGCGACATATTCTGCCACAGATGATTCACCTTGAACAAGGTCAATAAAACGATGTGCCAAAGTCACTTTTTCAGCTTCCGGCACAAACTTTGATTCGAATCTTTCCCGGAATTGCTCCCAAGTAAGATCTGCTTCAATAATTTCAGAAATAAGAAGCTCATACCAATCTAATGCTCTTTCTTGGAGCATACTAGAGGCCACTTGGACTCGATGAAGATCGATAAGATTCATGCGAGAAAAGATGCGATCGCATGTTCTAAGCCAAGCTTGGACTTGAATGACGCTTTCGGAACCCCTGAATGGCTTCCCACCCAAATTGGTACAGTCACAACACAAGCGTGCTGTGACGACCCACCCACCTACGCCCAGGAAGATGTTTCGTCTTTAAGAAAGAAAGGGGTGAGAAAATAGAAAAGATAGAGAAGAAAGAACAACACCATCAGAATCTCACAGCGGAACGAATAAAATATAATAATCACATAAATATTTACATAATATACAACATCAATCAGAGTTATACAGACAATACATCACATACTAGACAGTTATAAACACCTGTCTAGTTAACACAACTCAATACAATACAGAGATACCAACACAGCGGAACTATATATATATCTATAACGCTGAAGCCACCTTCTCCATTGCTCCTCCAGAATTCGTCAAAGCTAACCTGAATCCCTTGGCTACCCGTAAAAATTTGGGTACCCGAGAGTTTATGAAAAACAAAAATAAACTTCGGGTCAGACATGGGTCTGGTATGAGTAACAGGTTTAAGTTGCTTAACTTTAAAAATCTTTTGAAAATAAAAAGGTATCACGTAAGACTTCCCACACATAAACATGGAAAAGTTTTTACCTTACGCTAACCAAAACATTTGATAGGAAATTCTGTGATATTATAATAGGTCTAGGGTTTTCAAGTAAATAGAAAATAACCGAAATTGTTACATCTATTAAATTCCAGCTACTACCCACAAAAGTGGGTAATACAATCAAAACCGTGGGCACTTATTGGATTTTGGATTCCATACAATGGCAGGGCTACTGGGGTACCGCCCGTCACAGTACGTGGCCTAGATCAACGTACCGAGGATTACTCCCTTCATCCCCTGCAACAAAAGGCCGGAACCATTCCTTACTGAACAGTCCCGAACAAGATACACCCCGACAGTTGTTGCAATCAACCGCCCACACAGCCGAAAAATAAAGGGACATCTAGACAGGGGAATATCCTTGTCCTGCTTGGGCATGACCCACCTAGCCTTGCTGCACCTCCCCTGTTTTAGCCATTCCCGGTTGATGAGGCTTGAGGTTACGATTACCTTTATAGAACATATTCTTAGAATGCTCATCGCCCGCCTGACGATGTGTTGAAAGCATTCAATCCATACAAGTTCGTTCCGGGTTCGAACGAAACCGAAGGCATTATCTCGTTACACTCATTTTGGAATCACCCTTAGAGTTAACGATGGTAACCCTTGCATTCTGAATCTCCATCTTCACTTCAGATTCACGACCTATTGTTAATTTGGAATCGATGTGGTTTTCGGATGTTCCTAATGCGGAAAACCGATCCCGGTCTCATCGAAATCCAAAGCGTGTCTTTTAAGGCCAAGTTGTCTATTTAGTCTTAACAGTTTAATTCACTATAATCAATATACACACAGATGGATAATCCATAATATCACAGTAAATAATCACAGATAATCTCATAAACAGGGAATAAATATTATTATCTAAACAGATAGCCAAATATTATCATATTTAAATCAAGCATCCATGTTACATAAATATTATTCATGCCAGATCACAACCATCAAATGAAATATCAATATCATTCATCCATAAGCAATGATTTATAATCATACCATTTGTAATTAATTTAAAATGAATTAAATTAACTACTTCAATCTCTAATTAATTTAAAATAAATTAAATTAATTAGTCCATCTATAAATCCTACTTATACAACCATTAATTAATTACAAATCAAATTAATTAATTATCCTCTAAATATCCATCTTGATTAATCACCTTTAATCAATTTCTAATTACAATAAGTAATTAGTATTTAATTAGTTTTACAAATTAATTATCCTAAATCATTTATAGTAAATAACATTTTATTACCTTATTTATAAATTTAATTAATTACATTTATTGTTGATTAATTACATAAATTAATCACCACATTATTAAATTTCTTAATTAATCAATTCTTAGTTTCATCATTAATTAAATTAATTAATGACCTTTGATTTAGATTAATTTGCTTTGATTAAATTAATTACATTAAGTAATCGATCTTTAATTGAACATAATTATTAATGACCCTTGATTAATATCATTCCAGTAATTAACTACCCTTAATTTCTCATATAATTTAATTAATTATCCCATAATTAATTATCTCCATTAATTAATCCCAAGATTAATTATAAAAGTAATTATCCAAATTACTTTATTAACACATTATTTTTCATTAATTACATTCAGTAGTTAACGTTCATTACTTCTTAAGTAAATTCTGCTCCATTTCATACACTAAGTAATTACACTTATCAATTTGTCAAATGATTTTCTTAAATTAATTAAACTAGATTAATTAACTTAAATTAATCATTTTTCAAAATTAATTACAAAAAGTAATTAATCTCTTAATTACTGTTATCAAGTAATTACATTTAACCTTTTACAATAGATTATCTAATTAATCTGATTACTTATCAAAAATTAATTACATAAATTAATTAGTAAACTGTAGTTAATTTCTTTATTAACTAATATCATCTCTTAATTTACTTCTTAATTTATCGTTATCTTTAAATTAATCTAAATTATTCATTTATAAATTACCATTCCTTATTATCTTATTAATTAAATCATTTAATGCCTTAATTATTGTTAAGATAGTTCATTCCTTATTTAATGCCTTAATATAAGTGTATTAAAACATTACACTTTTAATTGAAATCCAAATTAAATTCTAAATTTAAGAGTCAAAAGGATTATTAATTAATTATTTTTCATATTAAAATTCAATTTTATAATCTTGTAAATAACATCAATCTCTAATTTAAATTTCCAAAATACATTAATATTTGACTTGCAAATTTTCAAGCTAAACAATTTATTTTACTTTTCATTTAAAAACTTTCTTAACAGATTTATTTTCAAAACTGTTTTATTGGACTAGTTCTTAATCACATGAATCTATTAATTTTAACATTGATTGCAAAACTTTGTTGAGAATCTTGATTTTAAGTTTTGCTTAGAAATCCAAATTCATTCTGAAAACTTTAAATTACAAAAGTTTCATCTAGATTACTTAAACTCTGGATTCAAACATTGTTTTCATATTGGTTTATATCTTGAACTAAATTTAATACATTGCATAAAATCCTGTTAAGAATTTTAGAATAAATTTAAAACCCTGAGTATATCAGGTTTATTACAACCTAAATCCCCCCCCCTCTGCCTCGAGAATAAACCCAGTATGCACCGAGTTATTCACGAAATTTCACTAGAACAATCCCGAGTCACTCCTCTTCTTCCTGGTCAAACTCTCTTCCCAGATACGCGAGGTGCACGGTGCACGTATACCCACGAATTCCGATGCTCCGACCCACTTCGCCAGCCTCGTCACATCGCCTGCGATTCCTACTTCCCTTCAGACCACCCAGCTCGGAGAATCTCACCACCAGTCCAAATTGAACAATTAGAATAACCCAGACCCAAAACTGGAAACTGAAGCCACCATCATCCACAAACCTGTCATCATCGAGTTCTCCACTCTTCGACCATCTGAGAGTCTATAGCTCCGGTCCCTTATTCGACTGCAACCCCACTTTCACCACCCCAAAAAGCACTGTACTCGATGAACTAGAGGAACAAAGCCGATCGAAAATCAAAACCAAGCCAAAACTAGGTTTACAAACCCAATCGACCAACCACCATCGCCACAGTCATCTACCCCCACTCCCACCATTTTTCCTACCCTCGTTGATTGCTCCACCACCAGCAGGAAGAACCCGAACCGTTCTAGTCGCCCAGATCATCAGAAGCAACCCATAACTCCCCAATTGATCAAGCACGAACCGCTCTTCCTCCCTTAATCTAAAAACAGAGATTTTAATTTCAAAAATCAAGTTTTTGTTTGAGTATTTGATTTTTTGTGCCTGAACCCATGATTTATAAATATTGAGTTTTTACTTATTTAGGCTTTCACTGTTTTTTTTTTAAATTTCCAGACAAATACAACTGTTTTTTTTTCTCTTTTTTTTCTCTAAACAAATTCCCAGATTCAAGTCCATGTTTAACAAACATTTTTGTTTTTGTTCGAATCCTACATCTTATCAAAGTTTGGATTGAGAGCAGATGAACATTTGCTGAGAATTTAACTCTGGAACTAAAATCAAAGGAGATGAAACAGGGACCAGTAGGCACACTAATTCATTCATACATAAACACAGAGAAAATGCTTATAAATATAGTCAACCACATTTGTTTCAGGGATTAATATGCAACATAATTATGCACTTAAACCATTTAGGTTGTGATATTGCCCACTGAGAATACAATATGCAGTAATCCCATCTCACCAATGCCCAGATAAAGAAATATATAAATTGTTCACACAAATAGGTTAAGCGTCCAAATATTAGCACGCAACAAATTAAAAACATAAGAAATTTTTAAAAGTGTTACTCACCATATTTAAAAGATGGCAGAGCCTATCTTGTTTGAAACCAGTTTTTTGAAGAATGAAGATAGTACTTTGAAAACTTGAAATTCTCCTGCTTTTGATTGTTGAAGTTGTTCAAGTTTGTTAAAAAGAAAGCTTATTTTTTTTTCTTGCTTTTCTGTTTTGCTAAACTTGGAGAACAAAACGAAATAAGAACGTGTATATATGTAGAAATATAAGTTTTCAAAGGGTGTAGGCTTCTACTAGTGCAAGCTTTACTTTATTTTGTTTTATCATGCAAGATATTTACATTAGGGTGGCTATACAATTCGAGATTACCATATTTTGCTGCTAAGAGAAGAAAGCATTAATTATTTGAGTACTTTATGTTTCCAGCTACTCATTCCTATGTACAGATATTTTTATATTTACTTTGCTTATACTTTTCTCCTTAGCTTTGCATTCTTATTATTTCTTGCCTGCTTATCTATTTATTTTTATTTTTCTTACTTTATTTTGTTTTATCCTTGATGTTTATACATGTCATAACCCAAATCTTACCAGCTACTAACATTTATATTTTATGTTTCATACTTGTCTTCTTTTCTACTCTTGCCTTTGTTTTACACTTCCTTTGCATTTTATTTTAATTTTTTTAGTGGCTAACATAATTATTTGTACAGACATGATTACATGCTTTGTATTATATTTTCTTGCCTGCATACTTATCTTACAACACAATTATCTTGCTTGTTTATTTGACTGCATAAAGTTTTTTTTTGTACTTTTATGTTTCTTACAAATCTTGTGTTTAGATATTTTTTCTTACTTATTACTTTACATTTCTCTTATAGGCAACCTGCATTTTTATTTTACTTAGCTATGCATTCTACTCTGCAGGCTACATATTTAATATGCCTGGCAGCTTTCATACATTTTGTTTGTTTTTACTATTTCTTTAGATACATAGATATCCACTTTACTTATATTTGCTTTCTAAACTTCCCATACCAGATTCCTTAACCTGTTTTTATTTATATACTATATGTATATGGATATAAAGTTGTCTAGTTATTGTTATAGCCTTTTAACTTAAGTATTTTATCTCTATTTATTTTTTTATTAAAATAATTTATAACAGTGATTAGTTTCTTATTTAATAATTACTTATACTATCAAATGTTAATTTATTTATTATTTTTATACTTATGTAAAAGTTGGTTATAAGACTTATTTTATTTTAAACTTACAAATCTTAGTTTTCCAAAATACATGTATATAAATAAATTTAAAATAACAAATTCTTTTTTTTTATAAAATTTATTTGTAAAGATATTGCATTATTAATGTTGTTTAAATATAACTCATTATTAATTTAAAATGATTCATAGATGAAATCACTACATAAATGAATTACTTATTTTATAAAGTTGAAGTAAAAAGAACAAATCAATCTTTTAATTTAAATTTAAACTTAGGCAAGAATTTATTTTTAAACAAATTAAATTTATATCGAGTATTTTTAAGATCATATTATTATTTATTCAATATTAAATTTTCAAATTATCAAAAATAGCAGAATTAGAAAACATAACTTTATTTATTAATTTAAAACAAAGCTTATCTATTTATAATATATACAATTATATACATATATACATTATAAATAGAAACAATTTAAATTAGCCTTTAAAAGATAAATTATCAGTTAAATATTTATTGAAAAGGAGATTTTTAAATCAATTCAAATATTATTAACAAATATTATTAAATCAATCTAATTTTTAATGCTGATTAATAAATTGATATTGCCCCAAATTTCCGGGATGTCACATTCCTCTCCCCTTAAAAGAATTTCGTCCCCGAAATTTAAAACAAAGGTAATTTAATAATCTAATAAATTTAATTTTTAAAACACAAGCATATATCAATTATATGCTAACAACCATAGCAACCAATTCATCCAAACAAATTATATTACTAAGCTACAGAACTTCTACTCATCTAGATCTACAAAACAAGACAGAATATCAGACTATAGACAAGTCTGAATCAACAACTAAAACTCCTTGACTGCTGATTCTACAACGAGAGATAGATCTTACACGTACTCCCTCAGAGATACGTGAAACACAATGAATCCCAGTTATCCAAACTGACAATTCGATTCTGAAGACCAAACACTTATCCAAAATCAAATTTCTGACTTCGAAATCCAAATTCCTTCGTATCTTATCCACAAAACTCCTCGGACGATCCTGGGCTTCCTTCATCTTTCCCGATCAGCTCAACTCTTGCTGATGCTCCTAGAAATAAACTGGACCAATAACAATCCAACAAAATGATCTTTCCAAGCTCAACTCAAAACCCAAAATACAAACTTTATTCCAAATTAGAAAACAGAACTCACTTCTCTCATCTGGAAGAGATAAAACAGGTGCACTCCAATCTGGCCTCAGATTCTGAAAAATTTCCTGTAGAACTCTCTAATCCAAACATTGCAATATCCAATTGCTTCCAAACTAAAACAGCTGCCACCATGCTTCTGCTGCGCAACTCTGATCGAACAGATGAAAATGCTGAAGTCGAACACAGACTGGACAACACATCCCAACATTAGGGCTCCACAGATCAAAAGAAAGCTCTGAAGTTCCTCCAAAATCCGAGTTACTTCACCAAACTCAAAAATCATCCTATTACTCAGCTGAATCATCGGTACCATTCCTGGAATCCAGTCGATACCAAACTCAATCTCCAGATGCTGACCAAATTCTGACTTCTAGAAGACATCCAGAAAAATTCTGAAACACAAAAGGATACTCAAACTATCGCAAGTCGCTTTTGCGATCAATTCAGCCTAATTCCAAAATACTACTCTCTCATTACCAAACAGAACAGCTTACGCTTGTGTGGCTAATCCCTCGAAGAACTGGATCTACTCTACAACTTCTAAACTCCACTGCTGACCTAGAAGCCAAAGACTACTTAATCCAAAGCTCTTCGAGAAACTCGGACTCCAAAGCAGACAGGAACACCCAACTGACACAGCGACAACATCGAACAGATACACTTCATTAACTTGTCCCAAAGTAACATCTTCGGAGACATCCATCGTCATTGTGTCTCATCACACAGCTACTATACCTTGATGTATCAAAATATCATGACTTGCTTCTGCCCAACTGACAGATCCAAATTCTAGCTCATCCAAACTACACCTCAAAGAAGAACTCCGAACCTTAACAGGTTTCCTTCAGAGATCGATGAAATCCTTACACCATCCAAAGTTTACTCGAGACGGTATTAGGTCTACAGTCTCGACAATTACACTTCCAACCTCAAACATATAAACTCCAACCATTGGTAGTTGTGTTACACACACCACTACCCTATCTACCGTTATAGCTTATATTGGAAAACCCAAACAGGTAATCCAACAATAGGTAGAAACAAATATATATATATATATATATATCAAAATTACAAATATGCTCTCTCAAGAAAGAAATCACTCAAGAGCCTAGGTATTCGCTCAACCTAGCGCTCTGATACCAACTGTGACGACCCGCCCTCCTACGCCCAGGAAGATGTTTCGTCTTTAAGAAAGAAAGGGGTGAGAAAATAGAAAAGATAGAGAAGAAAGAACAACACCATCAGAATCTCACAGCGGAACGAATAAAATATAATAATCACATAAATATTTACATAATATACAACATCAATCAGAGTTATACAGACAATACATCACATACAAGACAGTTATAAACACCTGTCTAGTTAACACAACTCAATACAATACAGAGATACCAACACAGCGGAACTATATATATATCTATAACGCTGAAGCCACCTTCTCCATTGCTCCTCCAGAATTCGTCAAAGCTAACCTGAATCCCTTGGCTACCCGTAAAAATTTGGGTACCCGAGAGTTTATGAAAAACAAAAATAAACTTCGGGTCAGACATGGGTCTGGTATGAGTAACAGGTTTAAGTTGCTTAACTTTGAAAATCTTTTGAAAATAAAAAGGTATCACGTAAGACTTCCCACACATAAACATGGAAAAGTTTTTAACTTACGCTAATCAAAACATTTGATAGGAAATTCTGTGATATTATAATAGGTCTAGGGTTTTCAAGTAAATAGAAAATAGCCGAAATTGTTACATCTATTAAATTACAGCTACTACCCACAAAAGTGGGTAATACAATCAAAACCGTGGGCACTTATTGGATTTTGGATTCCATACAATGGCAGGGCTACTGGGGTACCGCCCGTCACAGTACGTGGCCTAGATCAACGTACCGAGGATTACTCCCTTCATCCCCTGCAACACAAGGCCGGAACCATTCCTTACTGAACAGTCCCGAACAAGATACACCCCAGCAGTTGTTGCAATCAACCGCCCACACAGCCGAAAAATAAAGGGACATCTAGATAGGGGAATATCCTTGTCCTGCTTGGGCATGACCCACCTAGCCTTGCTGCACCTCCCCTGTTTTAGCCATTCCCGGTTGATGAGGCTTGAGGTTACGATTACCTTTATAGAACATATTCTTAGAATGCTCATCGCCCGCCTGACGATGTGTTGAAAGCATTCAATCCATACAAGTTCGTTCCGGGTTCGAACGAAACCGAAGGCATTATCTCGTTACACTCATTTTGGAGTCACCCTCAGAGTTAACGACGATAACCCTTGCATTCTAAATCTCCATCTTCACTTCAGATTCATGACCTATCGTTAATTTGGAATCGATGTGGTTTTCGGATGTTCCTAATGCGGAAAACCGATCCTGGTCTCATCGAAATCCAAAGCGTGTCTTTTAAGGCCAAGTTGTCTATTTAGTCTTAACAGTTTAATTCAATATAATCAACATACACACAGATGGATAATTCATAATATCACAGTAAATAATCACAGATAATCTCATAAATAGGGAATAAATATTATTATCTAAACAGATAGCCAAATATTATCATATTTAAATCAAGCATCCATGTTACATAAATATTATTCATGCCAGATCACAACCATCAAATGAAATATCAATATCATTCATCCATTTATAATCATACCATTTGTAATTAATTTAAAATGAATTAAATTAACTACTTCAATCTCTAATTAATTTAAAATAAATTAAATTAATTAGTTCATCTATAAATCCTGCTTATACAACCATTAATTAATTACAAATCAAATTAATTAATCATCCTCTAAATATCCATCTTGATTAATCACCTTTAATCAATTTCTAATTACAATAAGTAATTAGTATTTAATTAGTTTTACAAATTAATTATCCTAAATCATTTATAGTAAACAACATTTTATTACCTTATTTATAAATTTAATTAATTACATTTATTGTTGATTAATTACATAAATTAATCACCACATTATTAAATTTCTTAATTAATCAATTCTTAGTTTCATCATTAATTAAATTAATTAATGACCTTTGATTTAGATTAATTTGCTTTGATTAAATTAATTACATTAAGTAATCGATCTTTAATTAAACATAATTATTAATCACCCTTGATTAATACCATTCCAGTAATTAACTACCCTTAATTTCTCATATAATTTAATTAATTATCCCATAATTAATTATCTCCACTAATTAATCCCAAGATTAATTATAAAAGTAATTATCCAAATTACTTTATTAATACATTATTTTTCATTAATTACATTCAGTAATTAACGTTCATTACTTCTTAAGTAAATTCTGCTCCATTTCATACACTAAGTAATTACACTTATCAATTTGTCAAATGATTTTCTTAAATTAATTAAACTAGATTAATTAACTTAAATTAATCATTTATCAAAATTAATTACAAAAAGTAATTAATCTCTTAATTACTGTTATCAAGTAATTACATTTAACCTTTTACAATAGATTATCTATTAATCTGATTACTTATCAAAAATTAATTACATAAATTAATTAGTAAACTGTAGTTAATTTCTTTATTAACTAATATCATCTCTTAATTTACTTCTTAATTTATCGTTATCTTTAAATTAATCTAAATTATTCATTTATAAATTACCATTCCTTATTATCTTATTAATTAAATCATTTAATGCCTTAATTATTGTTAAGATAGTTCATTCCTTATTTAATGCCTTAATATAAGTGTATTAAAACATTACACTTTTAATTGAAATGCAAATTAAATTCTAAATTTAAGAGTCAAAAGGATTATTAATTAATTATTTTTCATATTAAAATTCAATTTTATAATCTTGTAAATAACATCAATCTCTAATTTAAATTTCCAAAATACATTAATATTTGACTTGCAAATTTTCAAGCTAAACAATTTATTTTACTTTTCATTTAAAAACTTTCTTAACAGATTTATTTTCAAAACTGTTTTATTGGACTAGTTCTTAATCACATGAATCTATTAATTTTAACATTGATTTCAAAACTTTGTTGAGAATCTTGATTTTAAGTTTTGCTTAGAAATCCAAATTCATTCTGAAAACTTTAAATTACAAAAGTTTCATCTAGATTACTTAAACTCTGGATTCAAACATTGTTTTCATATTGGTTTATATCTTGAACTAAATTTAAAACATTGCATAAAATCCTGTTAAGAATTTTAGACTAAATTTAAAACCCTGAGTATATCAGGTTTATTACAACCTGAATCCCCCCCCTCTGCCTCGAGAATAAACCAGTATGCACCGAGTTATTCACAAAATTTCACTAGAACAATCCCGAGTCACTCCTCTTCTTCCTTGTCAAACTCTCTTCCCAGATACGCGAGGTGCACGGTGCACGTATACCCACGAATTTCGATGCTCCGACCCACTTCGCCAGCCTCGTCACATCGCCTGCGATTCCTACTTCCCTTCAGACCACCCAGCTCGGAGAATCTCACCACCAGTCCAAATTGAACAATTAGAATAACCCAGACCCAAACCTAGAAACTGAAGCCACCATCATCCACAAACCTGTCATCATCGAGTTCTCCACTCTCCGACCATCTGAGAGTCTATAGCTCCGGTCCCTTATTCGACTGCAACCCCACTTTCACCACCCCAAAAAGCACTGTACTCGATGAACTAGAGGAACAAAGCCGATCGAAAATCAAAACCAAGCCAAAACTAGGTTTACAAACCCAATCGACCAACCACCATCGCCACAGTCATCTACCCCCACTCCCACCATTTTTCCTACCCTCGTTGATTGCTCCACCACCAGCAGGAAGAACCCGAACCGTTCTAGTCGCCCAGATCATCAGGAGCAACCCATAACTCCCCAATTGATCAAGCACGAACCACTCTTCCTCCCTTAATCTAAAAATAGAGATTTTAATTTCAAAAATCAAGTTTTTGTTTAGGTATTTGATTTTTCGTGCCTGAACCCATGATTTATAAATATTGAGTTTTTACTTATTTAGGCTTTCACTGTTTTTTTTTGAAATTTCCAGACAAATACAACTGTTTTTTTTTCTCTTTTTTTTCTCTAAACAAATTCCCAGATTCAAGTCCATGTTTAACAAACATTTTCGTTTTTGTTCGAATCTTACATCTTATCAAAGTTTGGATTGAGAGCAGATGAACATTTGCTGAGAATTTTACTCTGGCACTAAAATCAAAGGAGATGAAACAGGGACCAGTAGGCACACTAATTCATTCATACATAAACACAGAGAAAATGCTTATAAATATAGTCAACCACATTTGTTTCAAGGATTAATATGCAACATAATTATGCACTTAAACCATTTAGGTTGTGATATTACCCACTGAGAATACAATATGCAGTAATCCCGTCACACCAATGCCCAGATAAAGAAATATATAAATTGTTCACACAAATAGGTTAAGCATCCAAATATTAGCATGCAACAAATTAAAAACTTAAGAAATTTTTAAAAGTTTTACTCACCATATTTAAAAGATGGCAGAGCCTATCTTGTTTGAAACCAGTTTTTTGAAGAATGAAGATAGTACTTTGAAAACTTGAAATTCTCCTGCTTTTGATTGTTGAAGTTGTTCAAATTTGTTAAAAAGAAAGCTTATTTTTTTCTTGCTTTTCTATTTTGCTAAACTTGGAGAACAAAACGAAATAAGAACATGTATATATATAGAAATATAAGTTTGTACAGGGTGCAGGATTCTACTAGTGCAAGCTTTACTTTATTTTGTTTTATCAGGCAAGATATTTACAATAGGGTGGCTATACAATTCGAAATGACCATATTTTGCTGCTAAGAGAAGAAAGCATTAATTATTTGTGTACTTTATGTTTCCAGCTACTCATTCCTATGTACAGATATTTTTATATTTACTTTGCTTATACTTTTCTCCTTAGCTTTGCATTCTTATTATTTCTTGCCTGCTTATCTATTTATTTTTATTTTTCTTACTTTATTTTGTTTTATTCTTAATGTTTATACACGTCAGAACCCAAATCTTACTAGCTACTAACATTTATATTTTATGTTTCATACTTGTCTTCTTTTCTACTCTTGCCTTTGTTTTACACTTCCTTTGCATTTTATTTTATTTTGTTTAGTGGCTAACATAATTATTTGTACAGACATGATTACATGCTTTGTATTATATTTTCTTGCCTGCATACTTATCTTACAACACAATTATCTTGCTTGTTTATTTGACTGCATAAAGTTTTTTTTTTGTACTTTTATGTTTCTTACAAATCTTGTGTTTAGATATTTTTTCTTACTTATTACTTTACATTTCTCTTATAGGCAACCTGCATTTTTATTTTACTTAGCTATGCATTCTACTCTACAGGCTACATATTTAATATGCCTGGCAGCTTTCATACATTTTGTTTGTTTTTACTATTTCTTTAGATACATAGATATCCACTTTACTTAGATTTGCTTTCTAAACTTCCCATACCAGATTCCTTAACCTGTTTTTATTTATATACTATATGTATATGGATATAAAGTTGTCTAGTTATTGTTATAGCCTTTTAACTTAAGTATTTTATCTCTATTTTTTTTATTAAAATAATTTATAACAGTGATTAGTTTCTTATTTAATAATTACTTATGCTATCAAATGTTAATTTATTTATTATTTTTATACTTATGTAAAAGTTGGTTATAAGACTTATTTTATTTTAAACTTACAAATCTTAGTTTTCCAAAATACATGTATATAAATAAATTTAAATTAACAAATTCTTTTTTTTTATAAAATTTATTTGTAAAGATATTGCATTATTAATGTTGTTTAAATATAACTCATTATTAATTTAAAATGATTCATAGATGAAATCACTACATAAATGAATTACTTATTTTATAAAGTTGAAGTAAAAAGAACAAAACAATCTTTTTATTTAAATTTAAACTTAGGCAAGAATTTATTTTTAAAAAATTAAATTTATATTGAGTATTTTTAAGATCATATTATTATTTATTCAATATTAAATTTTCAAATTATCAAAAATAGCAGAATTAGAAAACATAACTTTATTTATTAATTTAAAACAAAAGCTTATCTATTTATAATATATACAATTATATACATATATACATTATAAATAGAAACAATTTAAATTAGCCTTTAAAATATAAATTATCAGTTAAATATTTATTGAAAAGGAGATTTTTAAATCAATTCAAATATTATTAACAAATATTATTAAATCAATCTAATTTTTAATGCTGATTAATAAATTGATATTGCCCCAAATTTCCGGGATATCACACGTGCGAACCCAGATTTAGGGCGAGTAGGCTCTGGAATGGGTCCAGAAGCTTGAGAGTTCTTCACAAGATCAAGAAGTTATTGTGCAAACATAAATACTCCATCTTGAGGAGTAGCACTAGATTGACCGGCGCTGGGACGACCAGGTCTAACCATTCTCTTCTTTAAGGAAGAAAGAAAGAAGAAAAAGTTATTCTCAGAATGAATATCGAACAAACTTGGTTGATAAAACAAGGCATACCAAAGAAAATAGGATAGAACGGGTCCAATGACTCGAATAATATCCTAAGGCACGACTCCTAAGATGGACTTAGGACGATGATCTTGTTAAATTATTCTACATTGTTTTGAATTTTGGCTCTGATACCAAGCTGTGACGCCCCACCTCTATACTCACGCTAGCCAAGGACACTACCATGTAATGCCGTCAACTAGTACAAAGAATAAGGCTGTTGAGGAGCGACCATCCGTGTAATTACTTTATGCGAGCACCGGTATATCAGATAGTATAATATGCATTTCTTTTCAAGAGGAAATCCGACATGCTGATACAAACTCAAATCTACTACACAGTGGCTATTTGATCTTCAGAAACAAATATAGAAATAAGCACAACACAAATCAGTCACAGATATTCATATCACAAAGGCGGAAACAGATATGAATATAACACATAAAAGTGTACATCAGAGTAGTGGTCAAACAAGATCCACAATTTCACAAAAGAATAGATACAAGCGCTGGACAAAAGAATAAGTATACATCAATGAGTCTATATCTCGAGTGTATAACAACAAAAACTACCAATCAAATGTAGTTAGCCAAAAGTCAGATAATACTCCCAAATAAGGAGTCAAACAGAAGCACGTGTAACATCTCTGTCTGACCCGAGTATTATTTAATAAAAAATAATAAACGGATAAGTCTAGCTAAAATATCAGATAAATATGAGATAGAATATGAGATATAACAAAAATGTATAATAACAATAATGTCATACTATGAAAAGTATACATTAGAAAATCTACCAAAATCATACAATATCTCAAGAGTCTCATAACATAAAAAAGAATGTCATATTCTTTATTTTATTCACCAAACCACAAATATTGACATCATATCGCTGCCAATCATAAAAGCTGGTAAAACACAAATTCTAGAAATCATCAGTTATAAATCCAGAAATCACAAAAGGGGAGGCTTATCACAAAACGGGAGCATGAAAACTCACCAACACTTGTATCACAAACGGGACGCTATCCCATGGTCGCTAACCATGGAGCCAGTGCAACGACGTAGTACAATATCGGTACGCCCGAGGAACCTGAAACTCGAATAATTCGAAACAATGACATAGTACAACGGTACGCCCGATGATTCTGATAAGTCGGAACAACGACGCAGTACAAAGGTACGTTCGATGAACCGAACTCCATAAAAGAATATGGGCCGCTAGCCCACAAAAATTGAGTCGAAACTCCAAAAAATACATAGGTCGTTAGCCTATAAAAGAAATGAGATGAAACTCAATATAATGAGGTATCGTCCCCTACGTGGACAAAGAAACATAGCATATAGCTAGTCTAAATCACATAAAATGATCATCAATGATCATCGAGAAGCGTCAACTACATTAAGCTAGTAAATAAATGATTTTAAATTCATGCCCTATAACCACTGGCTTAACCTAAGTATTTACGAACAAATTGTAGATCTCCACTCGAAAATTGACACAAGAGGTTCAATCGAACAAGTCCAAGAATTAACCGACGAGGTAAATGCATGCGTTTCATACCACTTGTTTTACTAAGCCGTTTAATTAGATTTCTCATACGAGTGAGGTAAAGGTTTGTATATGCTAGTAGATTGGAAAACGGTTTAAGAAACGAGCTTTGTAATAAAATAATGTTGAAATCGTTTTGATAAAAGAGTTTTGATATTTACTACTAGTATTGAAACCTTTATATTTTCAAAGTGACAAGTCACAAAAATGATTGTAGAAACAATCAATCGCCAAAATTCACATTCAAAGACGTGAATTGAATCCAAAGAAATCGATATCAATTCCATCAAGGTGGATGTTCCAAAAATCCCGAAGAAAATGTCATCAAAATCGATAATGAATGATAACAACAAATCGAAATCAACACAAATCGATTAAATTTAGAACCTCATGCTAAATAGGCAAAATAGGCAAAAACAGGTAGATTCAGACGTCTGAATCTGGAAAATAAAATATTGTCCAGAACATAATTCATACGTCAGAACCTATAAATTCAGACGTCTGGAAATGCCAATTTTTAGCCTATTTCTTCTCTGGTTCAATTCGAACCAATTCAAACGTCTGGAACCTTTGATTCAGACATCTGAATACTAGGGAATAAAAATTCCCAGTATAATATTCAGTCGTCTAAAATAAGGTTTTCTGACGTCTGAAACTGTTGCTTAGGCACTTTTCTGAACCTAGGCCAATAATGGCCAAAATAATTACCGGAAGCGATCGGACGAGCAATGCCGACTAAGGATTTATGCCAAGCGACAACCCAGCCTTAATGGCTCTTCGATACGCCTCGAATATCAATGTCTAAATACCCATATAAATTTTTTTCATACATTTTGCTTTCAAAACACCAAAAATTGCAATATTCACCAAAGCAATCCAAATCAAAAGCAAATGCACATGACTAAGTGTTAGGAATTCATACCTAACAACAAGGATAGATACAGACATAGATGTGAGATAAAAATCTCACCTTTAAACCCAAAACAAATGAAGAAGAAGCTATAGAGCAATGGGCAAGGACAATCACTCTTCAATTCCAACCCAACAAGCTTGAATCTAAGCTTAAAAGAGAAACATTTCCTAAGTTAGGTTTAGGAATTTCTGAGATTGAAAAGTGAACGAGTTGGAGAAGATGAAGAGAAAGCTTACCAAAGCTTCTAATTTGAATTTGGAATTAAAGCTTGGATTTTGCAAATGGAACTAGGCTTAGGATTTCCTAATTCTTTTTCTCCTCCGCCATTTTTATCTAGAGCTTGAGAGTGTTAGGAAAATGAAGTGAATGAAGATAAGTGGGGCGGAGCTAGGGCTTGTGTTAGGATATAGGACAGAAACCCAAACCAAAGCCCAAAGTATAAAGTAGCAAAATTCTACTAACTCCAAACATATCAATGTTTATACTCAAAAAGGTTGCAAACGTCATTTCGAACTCAATGGGGGTGGTTTTGAGTCCTAATTCGACCGTTTGCAAAACGTAGCTTTTCAGACTATAATCCGACTAACGATGAAATATTTAATTAAAATATTTAAATATTAAATCGTAAAATATGCGGGTTGTTACATTGGTCAACCCATATATCAAAATAGATGTTTTAAAATATTTTAAACGCGATGGAACATGTTTCAAGTTAAAATTCCATCGTATGAAGAAGTTATGAAAAAATCAATTTCATTCAAATTGATTTCAGTTGATTTCAATTTCATTGATTTCTAGACGTTTCGAGTCTATACGATCAAACGACAAGTCCGATCGCTATGAAACTTGAAATCCTACCATAATTCACCGTTACGGATCGGATGAAACTTGTTTCGTCGAAATTCGAGTCAGTGGCCAAAATGGCTATTTTTACATTAATTAAATAAATTAAAAATAAATTAATTAAATCAAATTTTCAATTTCAATTCGATAATTGGCAAATTTCATCGCTTTTGATTTCTCAATCATTTATGATGATTTAAACAAATTTAAATGTCAATTTAGAGTTGATTAATTTATCAATTTCAGTATTAACCTCGATTTTATTAAATTCAAAATTTATAAATTAACTTTCCAAAAATTCTATTTAATTTACTTTTCATTCTATTATTCAATTCATTATTATCAAAATACGAAATTAATATTGGATTCAAAATCTATTACATCATATTCTCAAATTCCATCTTGATTTCAATTAACGTAATAATTAAATATTTAGTTTCATTCATTTGCTATTAATCCAATTATTGAATTTTAAATTTCAATAAGTTAATAAATCTCGATTTTCATTTTTAAATCAACCAATTGTCATATTATAAATAGAATTGACATTATTTCCAATTATTTCCTTAATTTATACTAACATAACATTGAATTGAGATTCATTGCAATTTATTATAAATTTTGATTTAATGGACTAAATAAATGATTAACTTATGATAATTGTTATCATTAACTCTCAATCAGATTTCATAAGTTTATGATTCCCAAACCAATGTTATAATTTCTTACTCAACATTGATTTTATTCAATTACCATTCAATATATATTAATTCATTAATAATTCAATACTCAACTTTCCTTCTTTATTGCGTGTTAACTATATTTTCGACTTATATTTAAATTTTGCCAAATATAACATTTGGATTACTTCCTTTATTGGGATTTCATTCAACTTGTTTATAGTCAACTTATATTACCATCACTGCCTTTAATTTTTATTATTGCTTCATTCATAAACCATTAACAATACATTATTACAAAATATTACCTTAATTCACACAACGTAATATTTGACTTCATTTTATTGCAATTGGTTTCGATTAATTGGGATTGCACTAAATTAGTTATTTATCCACTTGTATTAACATTATTACCTTAATTTACATCCAATTACTATTAATCAATATATTATTTCATTCGTTAATTCAACACTTACTTTTGCTTACCTACTTTCCACTTTTTTTATATTAAACTTATAACCAAGTATGACAACTTACATTATTTCAATTAATTGCAACTTCATTTTTAATTGTAAATATTAATTACAATTGCTATATTTATTTTCTAACATTCACTCCAACATAAACTATAAGATTTTTATTTCTTTCTAAATTTAATTACAAAATCTCATTAATTTAACCAATTTTAATTATTGAAATTTACGGGTCGTTGCATCTCCCCCACACAAAACTTTTCGTCCCCGAAAAGGAAAAAGAAGGGAAGAAAAAGAATTAAATAAACAATACATCTTATCAAAATATTAACTTTATAAACAATTAAATTTACAAAATTAATTACTTTAAATAAAATATACTAATTTATAACCATTAAATCTTCTTATATTTAAATTAATAAAGTTTGGAAAACATTTTCAAAATATTTTCTAAGTCCAAAATTTACGGAAAATTTCGACAGAGCCTCCTTCGTACGGAGAGGCTCGGGAGAAATTATAATATCAAATATATCAATATACAACATATATTTCCAAAATAATATATCCCAGCACGGGAAAAATATATATAATAGCGCTATAAAACTGTAATCTAAGAACGTAACTATTTGTCAGGAAATTTACGCTTAATTATGAAACCAAAAGCAGTAGCAATTGCATCCATAACCTGTCTTTCACTTATATAATCCAAAAGAGTTAATACTTATATAAAATGAAATGTTTAAAGTTGTTTCAACCATAAACAAACAAATCAATACAAACAACAATCACTTGCAACAAGGCATACAACCATCACATAAGATCAAAACAAATCAATCATTCATTCGTATCAAACAAAACAAATAGTTGTTCGGGTTCAAAACTTTAAATTATAAAGAATGAAAAAATAAACTATCAAGTGCACCATTTACTCAACAATCTTTGATGAAACTAAATGGATTATTCATACATCAAAAAAAATCAAAGTATCCTTGCCCAAACAACTATAAACCAAAACAAACAACCAACAATTTCAGAAAATAGATCAAATTCATTCTTAATCATTTCTTTTCATAATATTTGTTGTTGGCTTCCTTTTTATTCATATAATGGTTCATTTTTTTTCTTTTCCTATTTGCATTTTCTTCTTACAATTTTTTTCTTCATTTATTAACATTCATTTGTTTATAGTATTCATGTGTAAATCAATTACTTAGCATATTAATACATTAACTTAAGTCTACAATCATATATTTACTGCATTCATCTTTTCTACTTATTTTATTCATAAATAGCTTCAACCATATACTGAATTTATTATCATTTATTTATAATACTTACCTTTCTATTCTCTTACATTAGTAGCCTTTCAATTTTACTTAAGTTTATAACAAGTACATCATCAAATTCTTATCTACAAAAGAAATTCATTGAACACTTTCATTCATAAGTTTACTTGTACAATTTCCATTACATTTTCTTATTAAACATTACAACTTTTAACATTTGGTAAGTTATATATATGTTTTTTTAAAATGCAATTGAAATTTATACAAGTTTATCTCATTTCTTTTAATTAGTCTAATGTTCAATAATCATATACTTTACTTTTTTTCTAACGATCCTGGATTATAACTAAGTTTAAATTGATAATTAATTTAGTTTTTGAATAAAAATTATGAAATTAATTGGTAAATTGATTTTAGTTTCTCCAAATTCGAAAAAAAATATGCGTTTTATAAGTTGATTGAGAATAGAATTTTGGGTATATCTGAATACCTCAAATTTAAATAATATATATGCTCATTTAGTTATACAAATGAATTATAATTGAGAAATTAATTGAGAACTGTATTTGAATTGAATTTGAAATTGGGATTTAAATTTAAATATCTTTGAGCTTGCAAAAGGAGACACTAATATATACATTCAAGTATATATGTAACAACCCTAGATTTTTCATATATTTTAATATTTGACTTTATTTTATTTTGAAATTATTTTTAAACTTGTTTTATTTCAAACATTTCACATTTTTAAATATAAGTGTTGATTATTATGTGAATTATAATTTCAAACAGGTATAAATTGGATATTTTACTGAAAGATGAATTTCTGTTCAAACTAGTCAAACTTTGACTTTTAAATTTCAAATTTAAATGTTTAAACTCCTAAATTTTATCTTTTATTATGGAAATAGATTTAACAACTTGAATAATGCTTTTTGTTTCGTTGAAAACGGACTTAAACTGTGAAAGTTATGCACATTTCAATTTTGAGTATAATTTGTTTTATTTTGCAATTTTGTCTATTTTAGATTATATAAATCATATTTTCTTTGTTATATTTTATTTTAATATGTGTTAATATGTTATTTTATGTATATTTTTGTCTTTTAATATTTTTAAAGTGATAATATAATTTTTCCAAAATTTATTGCATATATTTTCCATTTTTAAAGGCTAGTTTCCATTTTTTTGCTATTTTCTTCATTTAAATTATATTTAATTAAAATTTATTTATTTATTTTTATGCATGAATTTTATTTTTGTGTCTTTATCTTTATTTATAAATATTTTTCAAGTACACAAAATTTTTCCAAAGTTCATTTCATTTATTTTCAAATTTTCTAGCCTAGTTTACATTTTCTTTGCTATTTTCTTAATTTAATTATATATAATTAATATTTATTTATTTATTTTTGTTTATTTACTAAATTTTCGTGTTTTTATCTGAATTTGTACTTATTTTTCAGTTATTTAAAATTGCAAAAGAAATGGTGGAAATTTGAAGAGTTTTGCGACCTTTGATTTGCTTAAGGCTTTTTGTCTTCTTGTCTTTTCACATTTCAACCATCACGTTTTCATTATTTGCTGCCATAACTCATTCCCTTCAGCCGACCACTTCTCCACTTCATTTTTCACGAATTTTTTTCTTCTCAAACTCTAAAAAATTCGGCCATCTCCTATGTGAAAAGCTTTGGTAAATTTTCAATTCTTTTTCTCTTTTTCTTCTTGTTTCTTATGATTTTGTGCACTTGCCTTCACCTTTGTAGCTCAGCCCTAGCTCCTCCATCACCTTGGCCTCCTCCACCACCACCACATCAGGTTGCCACCACTTCCAGCCCTCTTCCTAAGACTGGCCATGCACCAATAGTTGATCAAACTCCACCAAAACTTGCACAAACTCCACTTGAATTGCCATAGCCAATCACCTATGCTATCACCACCTCTCTCTTCCACCTAGGCCGACCAAACACCACCTCCACCAGCCAAATTCTGACCTGGAACACCTCTACACACCACTACCTAACCCCACCTGAAATAGCCATGCCCCCTTGGCCTTGGTCGAGCCATAAGATGCTTTGAAATCTATGCTTTTGCCTTTGAACATTTGATCTTGCTTCACAAATATTTGCACCAATTTCTCTAGGTTAGGCCGACCCCTATAGGTCCATAACCAGACCCTAGAACATGCCATAGTCGTGTATTTTCCAGCCATGGCTGAGTCTATGCGAGATGGAGGCAAGTGCAATTGGTTTGGATTTGATTTGTGCTTGTATATATAAGTTATTTAAATATATGTGAAGTGTTTATTCATGTATATTGTATTGTTTTGTTTAAATGTTTCAAGGGGTATAGCCTTGGCTCTCCCACTCTCAGATCATTGTTGTGTTTTCGTGCCTTCGTAGTGTCAGTATTGTTGTTTTGGTAGCGATCTCCAGCTTTGAACAGGTGAGTAAATCTCACCAGACTAATATGTACTTATATAGTGATAAACTGACATCACCTGAATCTGTAAATGCATATCATCCTGTTATAACTGCTATATTATATTCATATGAAGTTCACACCTATATTTACACTTGTTATACCATATGTTACTGTTATTTCATGCTATTCTGTTATTTCATCAGTTTATCACACTACAAGTTGCCTGTAGACTAGAATCACTATGGGTTGAAATGATACATACTTGAACGAACTTTAAAATAGGAGAAAGTCGTTATGGGCTGAAATGATAGGCCTGAATGATTTTCAATTATTTTCTTTTACTTGGAATTGCGGGTTTGAAATGATCAAACCCGGATTTTCTTTGTAAATTACGGGTTGAAATGATATATACCCGTATCACTTTACCTAGGCTAGAAAATGAAATATAGACCCGTTGTTAAAATATGTTTTTCTAGAATTTTAAAATATTTTAGAAATGTAAATATTATAATATTTTGATGTAAATTTGATAAAAAATGATTTTTGTGAAGAATTATTGATTTTATAAAATTTTTTAAGTGAAATAAATAAATGGTAAAATTAGAAAATCTGAAATGTAAGTTATTTTGAAAATTATAATTTGTTGATAAATGGAATTTAAATTAAATATGAAAATATGATAAATTTATGATATTTTGAATTTAAAAGAATTTAAAATGATTTTTTAATATATTAATGATTTTTTTTATAAAGTTAAATGTGAAATGAATGAATATTTAAGTTGAAATTTTGAAATATAACTAAAATTGGAAATTTGTGAATTTGGCTTAAAAGGGAATTTTAAGTTAAGTAAATAAAAATGAAATTAAGTTATATTTCAAAATTTAAACTTAAGCGTTAAGTTAAATTTAATTTAATGAATTTAAAATTTAATGTTGGAATTTTAATAAGTAAATTATTATTAAATTTGATTTTGAATGGAAATTGAACTTTATAAAATCATGAATATATGGGTATTTAAATGATTGTTTTAAAAGTGAAAATGTATAATTATAAGTTAAAAATGAATTAAATAAAAATTTAGTTGTTTGTGAAATTATATTGAATATTTGGAATTTAATTAATAGCAATTTTGAAATGCTAATATTTTCTAATGTAAATGATATTATGGCATTTGTAAATGCTGTAGTTGATAGAAACGAACTAAATGGCTAAATTTAAGTAAGGGCTATAATTGTTGAATTTAAGTAAGGTTTTATTTGAACTAAAGTAACCCTATTATAGCATTTAAATGCTATCTTTTGTTAAATTGAATTGTTTTAAAAGTAACTTTCCGTAGCATTGTCTAAATGCTTCGAAAAGGTGAATTTTCACTGTTTGATAAATTTTAGGGAATGAATGAACTTTGAAAAGATTTAAAATTTTGGAAATTTAATAATTCAATTATTAAATATAATAACTTCATTTTATGATTTAAAAGGAAGTAGTTTGTTTCGAAATATAAACTATTTTGAAATGTGTTTTGTAATGGTATTTAAATTAAATAAAAATGAATGTGGTTTGGAAGATATTATATTTTGATATTATGAAATGGATTTTGAATGATACTGAATTTTGAAATGATATTTTGTTTTGAAGTATAAAATACCATTTTGAAATTTTAACCACGGGATGTATTTAATTTACAGTTTAACCGATTCTTAAAGGATGGGCGATCCCAAGCATCCTTTAAGTTATTGTGAATTTCTACTATAGTTCACTTGAGTTGGTTTACATTATATAAGTATATATTGTCCTGACTCGGGTGTTTTGTGTTTTACTTTACGCTCGGGTCAGCCTGAGTATTTACAGCTTAGCTTTGGATTTCTTTTCTGGAGCTAGGAATCGCAGGAGATTCTGCTTGTCTAGTTATCTATTTCCTTTCAGTTTTCGTTGTTCTATTTCGGCTCTGGTATTTATAAACTTCTATGTATTTGAGATTTCTATTGTATATGTTTCAGACTAATATTATATATTATGTTTTGAGAGTTTGTTATAGTAGCTTCATGAACTACTATGGTATTTTTATTTCCGCTGCGAGTTATTCTGATATTTCTGTGTCTGTGATTCTGTGATTGTATTTCATTTGCTCCAAATTTATTTACAACACGGTATTTTGAGCAATTCAAGTCCGACATGTGTGTCTGCCATTGCACTTGGAGGGTGCAGCATGATAGGGGGTTCTCGCTTCCTGGTTTGGTAGCGAACGGTTGACTCTTACTCCTACATGTCCCTGTGGGGGTTGGTGGTGCAGTCGAGAGGCTGGCTGTAAAGGCAGAACACATGTACCAATGTATGCTACGGTGGGCGTTACCCCACTGGCGCGGCCTGCTACAGTTGGTATCAGAGCTTTGGTTTCTAGGCAAACCTTAGCCTGCGGAGTAAAAAAACTCATTTGAGGTAGGGTAGAAATACCCTAAAATGAGTGAAATCAATCTTAGAATCATTTCCTTGTGAGTGAACGTATTTTCGAAGTATAAAATGATTTCCAAATGATTTTAAAGGATTTTTTCAAACATTATTTCGGTATAAAATTTTCTTGTTTTGAAAGAAAATTTCTGGACTTTATCCCTTTCGTATCGACCTTGTTAGTAAGTTTCGTTGATTAGGATTTCCTTAAAATTTTGAACTTCTATCTTGGTTGGGATTTCTTTGATTAGGATTCCTTTGAATTTTGGAACATTCCTACTTGTTCTGAAATCTATTCCTATCTCCCCTAATTGCATTCTTTTGATTTTTGGAGCTTTCCATAACTCTACTTTGAATAACCTCTAAAGATCGGCAGTTCCGCCAATCTTTGAGTGATTTGTAAGGGAGTGAAATTCCTCTACAATTGGCATTGATTCACTAGAGATTTCCGTATCCTCGGATGTCGATGCTATCTATCTCCTACTCTACCCGAATTCTATCTCTGGCGAACGAAGGTCGATTTGCCTTTGATTTCCATATTGATTATATTCCTAAAGTCTCGGTTGACCGGTTAAGGTCGCCCGTGATTTATATAGGCTTATCTATCCTTTATTTGGTAATTAAATTATCTCATCTTCATTTGAGTTTATCTTCGAACTAGAATTCTATTTGATTAGAGTTCCACTAATTTTGAATCTTTGTTTGTTTGAAATCCTTCCTTGAATCATCCTTTGGAAATTTGTGTTTGGTTGTATTTAGAAATTGTGCATACATCGAAATTATTAAGGATGGCCGTATTTTTATATATAAAAGTGAAATGTTTTCGATAAGGACTATATACCTTTCAAAAATGAAAATTTGAAATTTCGAAAGAATTTGAAATTTTGAAAATTTTATAAGAACTTGATTTATACAAAAATGATTTATAACTGAAGGGTTCTGAATTTGAATTTCGAGCAATCGAATTCCGGTGTTTTGAAATCGGTTTTAAGATTTTGGAAAATATATAATAATAATATGATTTAAAGATTTTTTTTTCAAATAAGAAATGTTTCAAATGTATTCGAATGAATTTCAATGATTTCGAAGGAATTTCAAAGAAGTTTTTCAAAGTTAATTGAAGTCCAGAACTCACTTATGTCGCTGGAAAATAATTTCGATGATGAATGCATGCATCATCGACATTGATTTTCGAGTTTCTGAGTGAGAGAGAGGCCACTCTAGTAGCTTTTCTATGTGAGTGATTTTGTGAAACCAATTTTGATTTCAGATTTCGAAGTATGGTTTGATATTCGAAAGATAGATCTGTATATATATATATATATATATTTGAAAAGATTTAAAGTAAGCCGGTGTTCAGTCCTCGAGTTTCAGATTTTGAAACCTAACTTTTGAAATTGATTTACTGATTTAGTGTTGATTTCCAACTCTTGGATTTAAAATATGATTTCTTCGACTATTTTAAGATCCGAGCACTTCCAAATCAAGGTTTACTTTTCAAAGCTAATTTTTTTTTGAAAGGTATAAGGTATTTGATAAAGAATATAAGTTTAGTTTGTATGTTTCAAGTATGAAATAATATGATTTTTATAAGTTGAAACTATTTTGTTAAGTAAATAATAAGACTATTTTGAATTATACTAATATGAAATTTAGTTTGAAATGTTTTGGATAAAAATTAGTCTTCAAATGTTTGAGAAAAATTTGGTTTTAAATGTTTTAACTTAGTAACATCTTTATGAAACTATTTATTTAACAAGTTGGAATAGATACATAAGTTGTACGTATGCTGTTTTATTCGCATAATTAATTTGATCCAAGTTTGAGTACACAAGTTCGAGGTGAATTACACCATTTTGTATTAGGATTTTTCATTTGATTCTTGAAGGCGAATATTTGATATGGATTTTGGGTTTGATTCTAGAATTCTCTATCATAGTGTATGGCTATGCAAGGAGACTGATGGCTTCTAGTTGAGAAACCATATCGAAGTCCGCATTAGGGAAGTCGAATGGACAATACTAGTTCGAAAGCGAACTTGTGTGATCAAGCGAGCGATCGAATGTAATGTTGCGAAATAATGACATATGTAAGTAATAATGAAGTAAAATTTGAGATATACGAAATTATTAAATTAAGTCTTGAAATATGGTATATTTAAGCCTTGAAATATATTTAAGACTGAATAGTTTATTTTGTGGATCAAATCTATAAAAAAATATTAAGTGAATTGAACTGATGGTTTGAATTGAATTAAAATTTGAAAATTTTAGATTTAAGTTTAATTGAATAAATTTGTGAAATGTAAAGAATCAAGGGAATGTTTTATGATTTCAAATGTATGATTTTCAAAGTAGAATGATTTCAAGTATTTTGGTTTCGAAAGATTTATAACTTTGAAAGTATTATGATTTTGAAGGGAGTATAGGTTTAAAATGGAAATGAATGTGTTTGACCAAAAATATTATTGATTTGGAAACCAGGAGTATTTTCTAAACCTATTATTTTAAGAAATTTTGAAACTGAATATATATAACTTGAAAGAAATGATTTGGTGACATCATATATGATTTTAAAATTGAATTGATATCGAAATGGTATGAAATTTAGAACCTTGTTTTATTAAATACTTGATTTAGGAGCTATCGAACTTATATAAAAAATGATTTGTATAAGTAAACTGTTGAATTGGAACTGTTGATTTGAAAGGGTACCCAATTTTGAAAAGTAAAATCTTATATAATCGAAATCTATATAAGTGTGATTTGATATACTATTGTTTTGAAAAGTATTTGATTTGAAATGAAATCTTATATAAAATGAACTTTGTATAAGTATGATATTTGGAAGTGATTTTGAAAGGTATTATATGATACATATTTTCGAAGTAAAGATATGGAAAGTGCCTTCTGCTTGATATCCGCTTTGTGGCCACACTGTGGATTCATTCTATCGTTATTATTCTCTCTTTGATTTGGGTTTTCCGGATATGATACTCGAGTGTCCATCGAATTCCATGGCGATCTCCATGGTCTTATGATCACGACTGCATAGCTCAAGTGCCTGGCTGAGCTGGCCTAGGGGTACGGATTGTTTCTTGGGGGATCCAGGCGTAACCATTGTGTATCCTGCACTCTATGTAGGTTGCATTAGTAGCGCAAATGCCTGGCTGAGCTGGCCTGGCGGTACGGATTGTTTCCTGGGGGATCCAGGCGTAACTATTGTGTATCCTGCATTCTACTCGTCATCATGGCGTAACTAGCAGGGCTGAGAAAGCTTACGGATACGGATTGTCTCCTGGGGGATCCAGGCGTAACCATTGTGTACCTGCGATCCATGGTTAGACAACTGTTTCGGTTTGGTTGATTTGTCTGGATTGTACTTTCCATATCTGTTTTTAAAAGTGTTTTCATTATTTTCACTAGGTGTTGAAACAAGTCTACCAAGTACCTAGAGAATTCTAGCTTTGCGCCTGATCAACGCATAGCCAGAGTCTGCAGGAAGGAAAGTAAACTTGTTAAGACATTGAGTTATAAAAGTATTTTGATAAAAGCATCTTGATAAAGTACTGTATAAAGAATATTTTGATCAGTTATTTTCCCTTCTAAAAATTTAAAATGTTTTAAATATTGTTTACCTTGAACCATCAGATTTGAATCAAATGACTATTCATCATATTATAAAATGTTTAAAATGTTATGAAATTTTAATTGAAATGTATAATGGTTTAAATAATGGTTCACCTTCGTCTTCCAACATGCTTCCCTTCCTAGCTACCTTTTCCCTACCTTCTTTCGAGGATGTCTTCCAACCTATTGTTCTTTCTTGTTGTTTCTCCGCTTCCTTCCTTTTCGAGGACGAAAAGATTTGAGTGGGGGAGAGTGTAACAACCCTAGATTTTTCATATGTTTTAATATTTGACTTTATTTTATTTTGAAATTACTTTTAAACTTGTTTTATTTCAAACATTTCACACTTTTAAATATAAGTGTTGATTATTATGTGAATTATAATTTCAAACAGGTATAAATTGGATATTTTACTGAAAGATGAATTTCTTTTCAAACTGGTCAAACTTTGAATTTTAAGTTTAAAATTTAAATATTTAAACTCATAAACTTTATCTTTTATTATGGAAATAGATTTAACAACTTGAATAATGCTTTTTGTTTCGTTGAAAACGGACTTAAAATGTGAAAGTTATGCACATTTCAATTTTGAGTACAATTTGTTTTATTTTGCAATTTTGTCTATTTTAGATTATATAAATCATATTTTCTTTGTTATATTTTATTTTAATATGTTTTAATATGTTATTTTATGTATATTTTTGTCTTTTAATATTTTTAAAGTGATAATATAATTTTTCCAAAATTTATTGCATATATTTTCTATTTTTAAAGGCTAGTTTCCATTTATTTTGCTATTTTCTTCATTTAAATTATATTTAATTAAAATTTATTTATTTATTTATTTTTATGCATGAATTTTATTTTTGTGTCTTTATCTTTATTTATAAATATTTTTCAAGTACACAAAATTTTTTCAAAGTTCATTTCATTTATTTTCAAATTTTCTAGCCTAGTTTACATTTTCTTTGCTATTTTCTTAATTTAATTATATATAATTAATAGTTATTTTTTTGTTTATTTATTAAATTTTCGTGTTTTTATCTTAATTTATACTTATTTTTCAGTTATTTAAAATTGCAAAAGAAATGGTGGAAATTTGAAGAGTTTTGCGACCTTTGATTTGCTTAAGGCTTTTTGTCTTCTTGTCTTTTCACATTTCAACCATCACCTTTTCATTATTTGCTGCCATAACTCATTCCCTTCAGCCGACCACTTCTCCACTTCATTTTTCACGAATTTTTTTCTTCTCAAACTCTAAAAAAATTCGTCCATCTCCTTTGTGAAAAGCTTTGGTAAATTTTCAATTCTTTTTCTCTTTTTCTTCTTGTTTCTTATGATTTTGTGCACTTGCCTTCACCTTTGTAGCTCAGCCCTAGCTCTTCCATCACCTTGGCCTACTCCACCACCACCACATCAGGTTGCTACCACTTCCAGCCCTCTGCCCAAGACTGGCCATGCACTAATAGTTGATCAAACTCCACCAAAACTTGCACAAACTCCACTTGAATTGCCATAGCCAATCACCTATGCTATCACCACCTCTCTCTTCCACCTAGGCCGACAAAAACCACCTCCACCAGCCAAATTCCAACCCGGAACACCTCTGCACACCACTACCTGACCCCACTTGAAATATCCATGCCCCCTTGGCCTTGGTCGAGCCGTAAGATGCTTTGAAATCTATGCTTTTGCCTTTGAGCATTTGATTTTGCTTCACAAATATTTGCACCAATTTCTCTAGGTTAGGCTGACCCCTATAGGTCCATAACCAGACCCTAGAACATGCCATAGTCGTGTATTTTCCAGCCATGGCTGAGTCTATGCGAGATGGAGGCAAGTGCAATTGGTTTGGATTTGATTTGTGCTTGTATATATTAGTTATTTAAATATATGTGATGTGTTTATTCATGTATATTGCATTGTTTTGTTTAAATGTTTCAAGGGATATAGCCTTGGCTCTCCCACTCTCAGATCATTGTTGTGTTTTCGTGCCTTCGTAGTGTCAGTATTGTTGTTTTGGTAGCGATCTCCAGCTTTGAACAGGTGAGTAAATCTCACCAGACTAATATGTACTTATATAGTGATAAACTGACATCACCTGAACCTGTAAATGCATATCATCCTGTTATAACTGCTATATTATATTCATATGAAGTTCACACCTATATTTACACTTGTTATACCATATGTTACTATTATTTCATGCTATTCTGTTATTTTCATCAGTTTATCACACTACAAGTTCCCTGTAGACTAGAATCACTATGGGTTGAAATGATACATACCCGAACGAACTTTAGAATAGGAGAAAATTGTTATGGGATGAAATGATAGGCCTGAATGATTTTCAATTATTTTCTTTTACTTGGGATTGCGGGTTTGAAATGATCAAACCCTGGTTTTCTTTGTAAATTACGGGTTGAATTGATATATACCCGTATCACTTTACCTAGGCTAGAAAATGAAATACAGACCCGTTGTTAAAATATGTTTTTCTAAAATTTTAAAATATTTTAGAAATGTAAATATTATAATATTTTGATATAAATTTGATAAAAAATGATTTTTGTAAAGCATTATTGATTTTCTAAAATTTTATAAGTGAAATAAATAAATGGTAAAATTAGAAAATCTGAAATGTAAGTTATTTTGGAAATTATAATTTGGTGATAAATGGAATTTAAATTAAATATGAAAATATGATAAATTTATGATATTTTGAATTTAAAAGAATTTAAAATGATTTTTTAATATATTAATGATTATTTTTATAAAGTTAAATGTGAAATGAATGAATATTTAAGTTGAAATTTTGAAATGTTACTAAAATTGGAAATTTGTGAATTTGGCTTAAAAGTAAATTTTAAGTTAAGTAAATAAAAATAAAATTGAGTTATATTTGAAAATTTAAACTTAAGTGTTAAGTTAAATTTAATTTAATGAATTTAAAATTTAATGTTGGAATTTTAATAAGTAAATTATTATTAAATTTGATTTTGAATGGAAATTGAACTTTATAAAATCATGAATATAAGGGTATTTAAATGATTGTTTTAAAAGTGAAAATGTATAATTATAAGTTAAAAATGAATTAAATAAAAATTTAATTGTTTGTGAAATTACATTAGGAATTTAATTAATAGCAATTTTGAAATGCTAATATTTTCTAATGTAAATGATGTTACGGCATTTGTAAATGCTGTAGTTGATAGAAACAAACTAAATGGCTAAATTTAAGTAAGGGCTATAATTTTTGAATTTATGTAAGGTTTTATTTGAACTAAAGTAACCATATTATAGCATTTAAATGCTGTCTTTTGTTAAATTGAATTATTTTAAAAGTAACTTTCCGTAGCATTGTCTAAATGCTGCGAAAAGGTGAATTTTCACTGTTTGATAAATTTTAGGGAATGAATGAACTTTGAAAAGATTTAAAATTTTGGAAATTTAATAATTTAATTATTAAATATAATAACTTCATTTTATGATTTAAAAGGAAGTAATTTGTTTTGAAATATAAACTATTTTGAAATGTGTTCTGTAATGGTATTTAAATTAAATAAAAATGAATGTGGTTTGGAAGATATTATATTTTGATATTATGAAATGGATTTTGAATGATATTGAATTTTGAAATGATATTTTATTTTGAAGTATAAAATACCATTTTGAAATTTTAACCACGGGATGTATTTAATTTACAGTTTAACTGATTCTTAAAGGATGGGCGATCCCAAGCATCATTTAAGTTATTGTGAATTTCTACTACAGTTCACTTGAGTTGGTTTACATTATATAAGTATATATTGTCCTGACTCGGGTGTTTTGTGTTTTACTTTACGCTCGGGTCAGCCTGAGTATTTACAGCTTAGCTTTGGATTTCTTTTCTGGAGCTAGGAATCGCAGGAGATTCTGCTTGTCAAGTTATCTATTTCCTTTCAGTTTTCGTTGTTCTATTTCAGCTCTGGTATTTATAAACTTCTATGTATTTGAGATTTCTATTGTATATGCTTCAGACTAATATTATGTATTATGTTTTGAGAGTTTGTTATAGTAGCTTCATGAACTACTATGGTACTTTTATTTCCGCTACGAGTTATTCTGATATTTCTGTGTCTGTGATTCTGTGATTGTATTTCATTTGCTCCAAATTTATTTACAACGCGGTATTTTGAGCAATTCAAGTCCGACATGTGCGGATGTGAATGGCTAAAAATATCGGGTTGTCTCAATATACAAATAAGTACAAGTATGTAGACATAAAAAGAACATATAAATATCTATGTATGAACAATGAAAAGGATAAACATGAAAAAAATGATAAGTAAGCTTGTAAAACAAGACAATTCTCATTAATGCAAGCCAGCACAAAATCATATCAACCACCATATTAAGAAAAAAAATCTCTGGCCAAAATTTAAACAAATTTTTTTTCAGTACATAAAAAAAATCTTGCATCAACATCATACTTCAGCTTGTACAATAATCTTTTATATATATCATCTTCTTATTTCCAGTTCGTTCACAATCACAACCTGAGCTTTTATAAAAAAAAAGAAAAAGAAAAAAAAGAGACAAGATACAACTTAAACAACAATTCAATCAACTACAACCAGAGATTCAAGAGAAAGGGTTTCAGCTAGAAAATTCAAGTCTGTTGCAAAATGGAAACAGCTCTATTCTTTTTCCTGAAAACACTGTGAGTGGCATCAACCTTTAAAAATTTAAAGCTTGACTTTTTTGCATCTACATTTGAGAATAAGTATGTTTTTATATATTTTTGAATGCTCTATGAATATTTGAATGAATGGAAGATTTGTGTGCAGACTGATGATCAAAATTGTTTCTCTGTTTTAGATTTAAAACACCAGATTTTGATTCAAAAGCCATTGTTACCTGATCTACTCAATGTTTGGATTTAGTGTTAAAACAAAAAAAAATGTTTGATATAGCATAAACTCAATATTTAAATTTTATTTAAGTGAAAATAATTTGTAAATACCTCTGGAAATCAAAATAACTGAGCAAAGCTTTGAACAAGTTAAAATTCAAAACTTTTAATTTTCGAATTCAGATATGTGAATTGAATTCTCATACTTTAACATGAATTTTAAAGCAAAGATCATGATTTTTATAGGTGTAATTTATGAATAGTTCTTAGATGATCAAAATATGCTTTTTAATCAACTGCTGGTGATCGATCGGTTATTAAATGCTGAAACATTGCTCGAAGCAAGTTTGTCAATCGATTATATCGGGAAAAATTGTTGGTTAATTTTTCTGTTGCAAGAAATGATGGGACGAGGGAGATTTAGGGTTTAAATCATGGTTTTGATGAGGTTTAGTTTGTTGATTCGTTCGTCCTCGTTAATCGATCGAGTGCGATGGACTTTTGGGTGATGGTAGCTGGGTCGTAGACGAGGTCATGGCCGGAGTCGTATGAATTCTGGTGGTCGGGGTATGGCGAACGACGCGTTCCCAGGTTGGAGAAGTTCCACCATCGTGCTTTTCCAGGTCTGAGTTTTGTCTCGATTTTGATTCGAGGGGATGTCGGGAATTCTGTTGGTCGAAGGATGGTCTGGAGGTGATCAGTGACTTGCTCGACGTAGTAGCACTGACGGGAGGAGTTCGACGGTGCCGCGCAAGTGCACCGTGCACAAAATTCTGGTAGTCTGGAAACTGTGGTGTAGCTTGGGTAGAGCTTGATTTTTCTCACGTGGGTCTCGTGATGGTCTCGAGTATTTACTCGAAGGGTGTTAGTTTTGGCTCGAAGCAGAGTGATAAGGGCTCGAGTCAATGTTTTGTCCAGGTTTTATAAACAGACCAGTTCTGTTTTCTGAATTTTAAAATTTAATTTAAAACAAATCTTAAACAAGTTTAAAAAACAAAAGTTTAAATTTAAACTTAAGTTAGTTTACAACTTAGTTTTGGGCATAAATAAGTTTTTAAGTTTAAATAGTTTTAATAGCAATTAAGTGTTTTTAAAGGGGAATTAAATTTAAAATTTGAATCTGATTTGTAAAGGAAAAGATTTTAAACAAAGTTAAAGGAAAATTTGAAACCTGAACTAAAAATCTAAATTTGAAATCCAGATTTGAAAATGAAATAAGTTTTATAACTTTAAAAGTTTACCTAAGTTAAATGTTAAAGTAAATCTTTAAATATGTTGAATTCAAAAAGGAATTTGATTTTAAACTCTTTTAAATTTCTTCCATAACAAAAGTATTACATTAACTTGTAATTTAAAGGTTTTAAACGTTATTTTTAAAATTGATTTAAAGATCAATTGGTATTCATTTTAAAACTTGAAAATTTAAAATGAAGTTTCAAAAGTAAACTTAAAATAAATATTTTCAAACATATTTGTGAGTGATAAATGAAATCATTAATAAGTTTTCTTTAAAGTTAATGAAACTTATTGATTTATAATTCATAAATTATTAATTTAATTAGAATGGTTAATTAATGGTTATTATTAATTAAATTAGTAATTACAAGTTTAAATGTGTTAATTAAAGTCAAGTTAAATAAATTAAGGAAGAATTAATTTGTAATTAAGAACTAATTAAGTTACAATTAACACTTAATTAATTAAATAATTAGGATTAATTAATGAGTTATTAATGGTTAATAAATTTTAATTAATCATGATTAATGTAAGTAATTTATTTAACAAAGTAATTAAAGAATTGTTATTAGTTAATGAAGGTCATTAACTAAGATTATTTAAATAATTAATTAATGTGATTAATTTTAACAATTAATTAGATTAATTAATTAATGATAATCATTTATGAAATTGTGTGAGTGTAATTACTTTATGAAAGTAATTAAGAAGTTAATTGCTCATTGTGATTAATTGAGTTAATTTGATTAATTTAAGTTAAATGTCAAATATTGTGTACAGGATTGGTATTTCTGTTGTGGTTGTGTTACTGTGTGATGTGAATTGCTTTGTGTTGAACTGTGATTTGTGATTTGTTTCTATGTGTATGCGAAAACTCTTTTTGCTCGTAAAACGACATTTAAAATTCGATGCGACAGGGAGTTGGATTCCAGTTGGTTATCCGAAACCCACATCGAATCTTAATGGTAAATCTTTATGATTGATAAATTTACTTTATCTATGAATGAAGATAAGCGTTATGGATTATACCGCTTATCGATATTGATATGATTGAATCTGTGATGATTTATGATGTTGCACTATTGTGTGAAATCCCTGGACTACACCACACGCACACAAATATGGATTGCACAAGGAAATCGGCAAAGTCATAGATTTTTAACAATTTTAAAGATTGAAGTCTTGAATTCAAAATAGTTTTCGAATTGAAATTGAAAGCTTTGAAAATGAGTTTTCAAAAATAAAAGTTATTTTAAATAACTTAATAAAAATTCAAATTTAAATAATTTGATTTAAATTCAATATTTGAAATTGAATTCAATGATTTGGAAAATATAGTCTAAAAAGATTATACAAGTTATAAAGGTGTTTATACGGGTTTTTAACCATTTAAAAAGTATGGTTTTGGAAATTTAAATTTAAATCCTAGTTTTATACTCGAATGGCTTTAACTTGTAATTGCAATCAGTTTTTCCCAAAAACGAAAACTATTTGTTTCAAATAATAGTAGCTTTCATAAAAAGAAAGGATTTCCAATTTGTGTCGAAAGATTTCAAGTTTGAAATGAAATTGTAAATAGTCTAGAAAAAACTATGAATTAACCCTTGTGAAGACGATTAAATCTTGTTTTGAAATCAAAGAGAATTTTAAATGGTATATCTTCCATATACAAGATTTGAATTGGAAATGGTTTAAAAGTTATGAATAAATCTTTAATTGAAAGATTTGATGAGTTAATCCAATTTGAAATGGAATTGTTTTGGAAAGCTATAATTGCATCTTTGTGAAAGGTGGGCGAACATTGTGAAATAAATCTTTTTATTTAAAAAAGATTTGAAATGGTAATTTGTTTAAACCATTTGAGAGAAAAGTTTTGGATAATAAGTTGTGACTTAATTGAAATCATATATCCATATGTTTTTAAATATTACACTCGTTATTCGGTTTAGCCGGGAGAGGACCTTTGTGTCATATAACCCATTCCGAATAATGATACGTCGATATGGATAGCATTTGAAGACCCGTGATGAAGACCGGGTATTTTCAAGAATGAAAGGATGACCCGTCGATTGTCTCTGCACTGAGTCACGCTGGTATAGAGATTCCCTAAGTGATGGGAAGTCCGATCGGGATTGTAAATACCCGGATTTGCAAGGGCTTCTTCGGAAGTGCCTTCGGTTCTATTCGAACCCGTGACAGACTTGTATGGTTGTATGTCTGACACTACACTTTGAGGTATAAAGCAGATTTTTTTCAAATACATATCTGTTGGTGGTGGACAATTTATTCTCTTAGCTTAACACCCTTCTCTGAGACGTACGAGCTCAGAGGTTATGTAATTGAAGGTTATCAGCGATATACTCTCAAATTGGTAGTGTGGCATGCTAAGTGTTGTTGTATGTTGATGGTCATTTGTTGGTCATTTGTGATCAAAGCATGGCTTTCGTGTAAAGCGTAGCTTTGTGGACGAGACCTCATCGAGCCTCACAAACCGGTAATGGTCGAAAAAGGAAAGATGCGGCAAGGCTTCAGGGGTAGCTCCCCTAGGGTATGTCCATTCCTTTTGGAAAAGGGTGGTATCATGGTATGGAGCCCAAATACTTACTCATGTGGGCACTATAGTATATTTATTACTGTGTGATGTTGTTGGTGTAGAGGATCCTCGTATAAAGGTCCCAAAGGACCGGGGGTGGCATATCTTAAGTTTTACTTCCTGGGAAGGGGGTAGCCGGCATTGTGGTTGTAGAGAGCAGCGTAGGTTCTCGGGGCGTCCCTCCACAGGCGTTCCCATGTGGCAATAGGAAGTTCCTTACCCTAACAATTTGTTTGAAAATCCAATCATCCAATACAAGTCTTGTACGGTTTTAGTTGTATTACCTGCCATCTACTTATGGTGGCGCCCCCCTTGTTTGGATGGTAGCTATAGTAGGCGTAGTGCGAAATGCCTATGCTGGCTAAGATTAATATTATACTTTTGAAATGTTTTCTGCAATGTTTACTAATAATAATAATATCAAAAGTGATTTTTCTTAGTAAGCATTTTTGACTATCATAAGGAGAAATCTCCTCCAATTTGCCTTTGCATGGTGTGTGTGGCGGGAGGCCTTATGGTAATTTCATTTTCCAAAAAGAATTGCGGTTTTCAATTTAAATTTCTTTGCTCGTTTAAAGATAAAAATTATTTTTGTTACTCATACCAGTCTCATTATTGACCTGGAGTTTATTGTTCCTTTCCTAATCTTTGGGTGCTCACAATTTTCCACACGGGCAGTCTAGAGTTTGGATTTTCAGATAGTCGAATAATATGAATTAATTCGATAGCCTTCGAAGCATTTTGGATTGGTGGATCGCATTTTCTACACTTCAGCTTTCACGGCTGACCTTGGTTAGCTTGCGGCAACGTGTTGGTTGTTCGAGCTATCTTTAATTTGAAGACGGTGTTGCGGTTGCATTTTGGAGATGTATTCTATTGAAGATATTCTTTTCCGCTGCTATTTCTTGTATCTCTGATGGTATTGATATCTATTGTATCATCATCGTATATGAATATTGTATCAAATATTGTATATCAAATGTATTATTCATTTTTTTTCCTCCGCTGTGTTGTACTTAATGTGTTATAAGCTCCGACACGAGTCAAATTTCAACGGTTGAATCTGCGGTATTCAAGTACAAGTGAAGTACGGGTGTCGATTTTCTAACGATGAAATTCGGGTCGTGACATTTTTTATAGATTACAAATCTCAACTTTCTTGTTATTCCATTTATAATCTAACATTTAATATCTTATTTTATTTAGAGGTTTCAATTATTAGTTAAATTCCATTTCACTATCCTAATTGAAACTATTAATTAATATAAACTTAAGAACTAAATACCAGGTTTAATTTCAAAACATTTTAAAGTAATAGATAGATGTATACACTTACAATTTATATATCCAATTATATTTAAAACAATTAAAAATTCATATTCGTTTATCCAAAATAAATATGCAGTAAAACTACTACAGCGGCCTTCCCACTTTGAAACTCGAAAATGAATGTCGATGATGCGTGCACTCATGACTGAAATTAATTTCCAACGACAGAGAGGGGAGTACAAAACTTATTTCTTTCCAAAGTTTCTTTAAAACAATTCTTTCAAATTATATTGAAATATTTATATCAAAAAATACTTCTAAATAATAGTATTAATATATTCCAAATCGTTCGAAAGTATTTTTCAAAATCCCAAAACTTAAGTTCTAAATTCCCAAATTTCATTTATTTATTTTCAATCTCAGTTTAACTATTGTCTAAAATTTCACTACCTAAAAATCAAATGTATTACAACCAAATATATATATCATTTATAAAATTTTATTTTGTATATAGAAAATATAATATGAAAAATTATTTCATTCACCTATATTCAAAAAAAATATTGTGTCGGTCTGTCCTATTAAGTGTTTAGAAATCCCTATTGATGTTATAGCGTCCCATGCATCAACCAGAATTTATAAATACAAAATGGTACAAATTAACACAATATTAAAACCTTTTTATAACAATAACAAATATGCTCTCTCATATATATACACTCAGCAAATCCCATAGGGTATTACTACCGTATTAATAAAGAGTCAGACCATACAAAACTAAGGTTTATCGCTAAACCAAAGCCCTGATACCAAATGTAACATCCTGCCTTTTGTACGTTTTAAATCAACGATAAACCACACACGTTGGACTCAAACCATACAAAAGGGCGGATTGTTATGGCGTAAATAAGAAAAAGCAGAGAAAGAAAGATAAAAACAAAATAGAATCTTGCAGCGGAAAGATAAAATATAATAATCAAATAAACAGTTCATGAAGCTATTTACAAAACGTTTGATTACTTATACAATACATATCAGAGTTACACATACCAAAAAAATAAAATTAATGCAGCGAAACAGTATGAATGCAGTGGAAAAATATAATAGATAATAGTAATAAAATCTTCGTCCTCTAGAAGTAAGGTCTTAAAACCTGAAATGCTCAGGCCGACCTGAGCGAATTGAAAAGACAAAACACTCGAATCAGAACTAAAAGATCTTACGTAAGTTAAATCAATGGTAAATAATATGAGTGGAACGACGTTAGAGATGTTTACGGGATTTGACATCTCCTATCCAGTGTCTAACATGAGTGCAGTAACTTAAGAGATGCTCGGGATTCACATCTCCTAAGAATCCGTTAAACTATTTACTATGTAGTAATATTTCGCTATTATAATAATGTCTATAGTAAAATAAAGTTACTTTTAAATAGCATTAAGGAGTTACCCAATCTCCCCCTTAACACAATAATAGTACCAGTAGTCCATCCAATATCATGGTCCCTCCTGATCGGGAAGCCACCAGAGGATACAACACGGGCTATGCGAGAAAACCAAACTCGTACAAGGCGTGCTAGGTTAGGTGTCACGGCACAACTAGGCAATTTCAGGGTAGATATACCAATCACACTTTTGGACCGGTGGTAGCACGTAGCAGCTACTACCGCACACATCGAGCCACACCCCCAAATCAAAATCAAAAGTGGCCACCGAATCAATCCAAAGTCAGAGTATAATATCGAAGGGATGTGTCCGATAAAATATGCTACTTTCTTTGACCGTCAATCGCTCCTATTTTAGCTACCTTATGCCAACTCACGGGAGTCGAGTCCATATATTTTCCTCAAAGGAAATGCCGCCACCATCCTACTTCATTCTAAAATCTCCACCACATACACGGTTGTTAAAGTGGTTTCCGGAGTTGGTAGAGAGTATGACAACTTTCGATCCCGGCCTCTTTAACAACCAAACGTATTATAACACCGCGGTCATTTTAAAATAATCATACTTCAAAACCAGAATATAATATCCATTTCAAAACCATATAAATACGATATCATTTCCGTTTTAAAAACCCAAATCAATATGATACCATTTTTATAAAACCCAAATCAATATAATATCATTTTGTTTCAAATATATTCTTCTTCCAAAATCATAACACTTTCAAATTTATATACTTCGAAACCAAAACCGCTTGAAATATAACACTTCCAAATTTTAATACTTTGAAGCTCAAAACTTTAAAACATAACTACACCACTTAAATGGCTTAAATGGCTTAAATATTAAATTACTTTATATAATAAAATAATTTCTTCAATTTCACAAATCAAATTCCAAATACAGATTCGAACCCCCAAATAACCATTTTAATTTCCATATATTTCAAAGCTTTAAATATTCCACCATTTTAAAACTAATTCTTTGATAATTCCATTTCTATCAAATTCAATTACTATTATTTAGATTTGAAATGTTGACTTAATAAATCAAATATCATTTAAGCAAAACCTTTAAACTTTAAATAACTGGATATTCTTTCAATTTGATTTACATGATATATTCATTAAAATCAACTCGATATTTATTTAAATTACTTAAACCAAAATCAAGTTATAAAAATCATACCCTTTAAAATCTCAATTCTTATTTAAATGTCACATCAATTTTATTCGTATAATTCTTAAATTCTTTATTCAAATCGAATTCATATTTATCCTCCAACCTTAATTTTTTTATTTAAGTCGTTATAGATTCTGTATACAAAAAAAAAATTGACAGATACTTAACCATATTATATAAAAGCAACCAAACTTTATTATTAAACTTGTTTTTATTAAACAAATTAATACATAGCTTAAATTCAAGAATTTAACTATATAAAATAATATTTATATAATATCAAAAATCTATGCCTATTAAACCATATATTTCTATCCAAAAACATTGAAATCATTTTAAAATGTTTATATATAGACTGACGATGTCTGTATATAATTTTCTATCCTATGGTCAAGTGATAGGGATATTTATCATTTCAAACCTTAATTTAAAATAAAATTACGGTCATATATCATTTCAAACCGCAATCCCGAATGAAATAAAATGCATAACAACTTGCAGTTTATAACAATATAAAATACAACATCCATTCATCCAATATCAATCATCGACCATTTGTCACAATCATCATCCGATTCAAACAATAACATCAATATAGAACCGATAATAAATAACAGGCAATTACTGGCAGTTTATATTTTAAATAAATAAATTAATCTACCCGATAGTTTATATGCAATAATAAATTAAATAACAATTTAATTCAATAAATTTAATTCAACTAGAATGATGATAAAAATATACCAAACAGTAATAACTAAATTTCTAGTCACATCAGAAATTAATTTAACACACATAAGAAATTTTAGAAGTTGTGAGTGGGTTAAAACACTCACCTTTTGAATTTAAATTGAATTTAAATCCAATTTAAACCCAAAAATTGAATAGTCTTAGAATTCATCCAAATAAGCTTGAAAATGTCCAGAATTTCGATACGATTCTAGCGGAGAAAACCGTATGTGAAACAGACCTTGTATGAAAAAGTTATTGCATTAAAACGAGTTGAAAATCAAAAATGAATAAAAGAAGATAAAAGAAACTAACTACACTTACTGGCCACGTCATCATCTTCCAAGTACACGCACGCAATCTGCAGGAACATGCAACACACGCAGCAATTTTTGTTCGAAACCCTAACCCATCCGTGCCTCTCTCGTTCGAACCTGATACACGCACAACCGCCGCACCCAAGCAAATGCACGCCACCACCAGGGTTCACCTCCCTCGCCGACCACCTCGGCTCTGTGATCGAGCGCGAAAGGCAATAGCCGCCATTCAAAAATTTAGCCCTAGGTCGAATTTTTGTCTCCAATCCGACTGTCGATTCGCCAAATAAACTCCATAGATGAAGTCCCCTCGGTCCGCTGTACAATACCCAGAAATGATTCGACGATCGGACAACGTTCATCGACGCGCGATGAACGGCCGTGAATGTTTCATTGATTTCCTGCCACATTGAAACTCAAATTGAACAACGGATCGTATATCTGACTTGCGCTCATCAAGAGCTTCAAATGAAATTGATGACTCAATATCTGTTCGTTGGCTTTGAATTTTATTTGGAATTGTATTTGGGAATTAGAGTTTACAACCATTGGAAAGAGGAGCTAATAGAACGTACAGAAATGAGGAATAAGAAATGAATTAGGGTTTATAACAGGGTATATATAGACAAAGCTGAAATAGAATAGATGAACACGATTGATTTGCGCGTTGAACGATAAAATGGCCCGAAAGCCCGTTTCAACTCCGGAATGAAATTTGGGCAACCCAAATATCAAAATAGATGTTTTAAAATATTTTAAACGCGATGGAACAGGTTTCAAGTCCAAATTCCATCGTATGAAGAAGTTATGCAAAAATCAACTTCTTTCAAATTGATTTCTAAACGTTTCGAGTCCGTACGATCAAACGACAAGTACCATCACTACGAAACTTGAAATCCTACCATAATTCACCGTTATGGATCCGATGAAACTGAATTTGTGGAAATCCGAGTCATTGGCCAAAATGGCTATTTTTACACTAATTAAAAAAATTAAAAAAATTTAATTAAATCAAATTTTCAATTTCAATTCGATAATTGACAAATTTCATCACTTTTGATTTCTCAATCATGTACGATGATTTAAACAAGTTTATATGTCAATTTAGAGTTGATTAATTTATCAATTTCAGTATTAAGCTCGATTTTATTAAATTCAAAATTTATAAATTATATTTTCAAAAATTCTATTTAATTTACTTTTCATTCTATTATTCAATTCATTATTATCAAACAGATGAAATTAACATTGGATTCAAAATCGATTACATTATATTCTCAAATTCCATCTTGATTTCAATTAACGTAATAATTAAATATTTAATTTCATTCATTTGCAATTAATCCAATTATTGAATTTTAAATTTCAATAAGTTAATAAATCTCGATTTTCATTCTTTAATTCAACCAACTATCATATTAGAAATAGATTGACAATATTTCCAATTATTTCGTTAATTTATACTAACATAACATTGAATTGAGATTCATTGCAATTTATTACAAATTTTTATTTAATTGACTAAATAAATGATTAACTTATAATAATTGTTATCATTAACTCTCAATCACATTTTCATAAGTTTATGATTCCCAAACCAATGTTATAATTTCTTACTAAACATTGATTTTGTTCAGTTACGATTCAATATATATTAATTCATTAATAAATTCAATACTCAACTTTCCTTCTTTATTGTGTGTTAACTATATTTTCTACTTATACGGAAACTTTGCCAAATATAACATTTTGATTACTTCCTTTATTGGGATTTCATTCAACTTGTTTATAGTCAACTTATATTACCATCACTGCCTTTAATTTTTATTATTGCTTCATTCATAAACCATTAACAATACATTATTACCAAATATTACCTTAATTCACACTAACATATTATTTGATTTCAATTTATTGCAATTGGTTTCAATTAATTGGGATTGCACTAAATTAGTTATTTATCCACTTGTATTAACATTATTACCTCAATTTACATCCAATTACTATTAATCAATATATTATTTCATTGATTAATTCAATACTTACTTTTGCTTACCTATTTTCCATTTGTTTTCTTATATTAAACTTATAACCAAGTATGACAACTTACATTATTTCAATTAATTGTAACTTCATTTTAAATTGTAAATTTTAATTACAATTGCTACATTTATTTTCTAACATTCACTCCAACATAAATTATAAGATTTTTATTTCTTTCTAAATTTAATTACGAAATATCATTAATTTAATCAATTTTAATTATTGAAATTTACGGGTCATTACAACGTGATGGCCAAAGACCACGGTAGGGGCTCGCACCACCATGGTTGCGTGCGCCCGAAGACAAGGGGAGCAACAGAGGTGCCTGATCGCGGTAGAACGCGATGTGGAGGTAGCAAAAGTCGTTTCATAGGTGGTGGCTGTGCGTGTATCAGGCTCGAATGAGAGAGAGCTCGGATGCATTAGGGTTTCGATCAAATTTTGTACGTGTGAAATCGTTGACGTGTAAGTATGTTATTAATTAAAATGTATTTTTTTTAAATCGTGTAACTTCTAATGTACAAAAATTTTACGTACGAGGTCGGATTTGTGCGCGGTTTATTTCATTGAGATCATATTGAAATTCCAAACATTTTGGCACTGTTTTGGACGAATTCTGAGACGGTTCAAATTTTGGATTTAAATTGGATTTAAATTCAATTTAAATTCAAAATGCGAGTGCTTTACCCACTCACAACTACTAAAATTTCTTATGTGTGTTAAATTAATTTCTGATGTGATTAGAAATTTATTTATAACTGTTTGGCAAATTTTTATCATCATTCCGGTTAAATTGAATTTACTGAATAAATTGTTATTTACTTTATTATTGGATATAAGCTGCCAGTAACTACCTATTATTTATTATCTGTTCTATATTGATGTTATTGTTTGAATTTGATGATGATTGTGATAAATGGTTGATGATTATATTGGATGAATGGATATTGTATTTTATATTGTTATAAACTGCAAGTTGTTATGCATTTTTATTTCAATTGGGATTGTGGTTTGAAATGATATATAACCGTATTTGTATTTTAAATTACGAATTGAAATGATAAATATCTGTATCACTTGACCATAAGATAGAAAATTTTATAATGACACCTGGTCTATATATAAAAATATTTTGAAATGATTTCTATGGTTTTGTAAAGAAATATATGGTTTTATGAGATATTGATTTCGCTATTTTATAAATGTTATTTTATATATAGTTAAATTCTTAGTTTTAAGCTATGTATAAAATTGGTTTAAAGTATAAAATAAGTTTAATAATAAAGTTTGATTTTATTAAGATATAATACGATTAAGTATTTATTTAAATTATATTTTTGGAGTTTATAATGACTTAAATGAGAACAAGGTGGGAAGATAAATATGAAATTGATTTGAAATTTAATAAAATAGAGATTTTAAAGGTATGATTTTTATAACTGAATTTTGGTTTAAGATGAATTAAACGAATATTTCAAGTATAAATAAATTGAAGGAAATATTTAGTTATTTGTAATTTGAGTTTTATTTAAATGATAATGGATTTATTATGAAAATATTTCAAAACTAATAATAGAACATTGAATTGTTGAATCGTAATTACCAACCTTAGTTTTGAAATTGTTTAATACTCAAAGTTTGAAATATATTGAAATTGAAATGGTTTATTGAAACTGAAAGTGAGTTGGAAGTTATGAATTGAGATTTAATTTAAAGTAAAATAAAATTGTGAAGTCGAGGAAATTATTATACTTTATAAAGTAATTTTAAATTCAAACTATTTTATTTTATATAATGCTTGAATATCCAAACCATTTAAGTTTTGGAAGTTGATATGCACGTAAATGTGCATATTTTTACCACCATATTTACTCTACTTAAATTAAATAAATGATCATATTAGGTATTTTAACTTGTTTTAACCAAAATCCATATTAATTCCAAATTGTCACATATCCATCTTCATATAGGGGAAAAACGATCATTTGTGTGCATATATTTCTTTGAGAAAAATTAATTGGAAATTTCTATAATATTTTGTAGGAATTTAGCTTCTCATATTAGTGGGTTCATGAAGAAACATGCATGCACAAAATGGATGTAAAGGAATGAAGATGGAAATAATTCAAAATGAAGATCATGGAGGACCTCATCTACCCACCTACCTTGATGTACAAATTAAAGGCTAATGCACATGCTTATGGAGTTAATGATTTCATGTACACTTAATGGGGGATTAAGACATGCTAATGATTACTTGGCCTCCATACTTTCTCAAGAGTATTTTGGGCATTCCCCAAAAATATGGATTAGGGTTTCATGCTTGTATAAATAACCCCTTATGTTTCATGTAACTCTCCAATCTCTTCTCTTAGTCTCTCTTAGGCTCCCTTCTCTTCAGTTTAGTTTAGATCAAATAAAAGAAAGCTCTCTTTCTCTTTTCATGGCTACTTAGCCATTTTTATTTTATGTAATTTTCTTTTCTTTTTATGCAATGTTAATTAGTGTTTCCTTTTACTTACATGTTCATTTCCTTTCATGCTAGTAGTGTAGATTTACTTTTATGCAAGTAGAATAGTTTTCTTTTCGTTTGCTTTCATTTTTCATTCTTTTTTGCTTTCATGTTGTTGCTACATTTGTTCATATGATGACAAATACGAGAGGCTAAACCCCTTCAATTTAGGGGTAATGAAGCTCTCTAATTAATGTAGCTTCAACATTTTGTTAATTCATGCTCTCTTTTTGTGCTTAATGGAATTGATAGAATTGGTTTAATTGTTGTTTTTGTTTTGAATTTGATAGCCTATATTGTTGACACCAAATAGGCTATGCTTAAACAATCACTAACACAAAAGCCTCTTCATCAAAATATGATTATGGCATAAGAAAGTGATTTGAAATTAAAATTTGATGGTCTATGTTTCTAACCAATAGTTAATAGGCCATACTTAAAATAGATTTCATTTTCATTTTCTTTGTCAAGTTTCATGAAAGTTAGTAAGTGTTTTAAGGGGTGTGTGATAGTTTGATGGCTTATGTTGGCTAATCAATAGCTCAAATATGCCATACTTATGATAAACACATCAATTAAAACACTAATGACCATAAAAGAGAGATCATGATTTCATGTGTTGAACTACATGATCTAGAGAGTGGATTTATTCTCTAAATTGTCATTTAACTCTCATATTTGCATTTCTTTTCTTTTTGTTAGTTAGTTCATTTTCTCATTTTCTAGCTTAAACTCACTCTCGACTTTGGTATAATTTGATTGAATAGAATTTTAAAATCATCAATTCCCTATGGATCAACCCGTATTCGCCACGTGCTACATTCGTACACCGTGCGCTAGCGGTTATTTTTAATTTAAATTCGTTCGACGGTTTTCTGAACTGATAGAATTTTCGTCGACGAACAAGTTTTTGGCGTTGTTGCTGGGGAATTTGTTGATTTTGATTTTCTATTCTTCGGATTATTTTTGTGTGATTTTATTTTTGTTTTATTTTGTGTGTTTGTTTGCATTAAAAAAAAATTTATGTGTTTGTTTTGTGAATTTTGCTTTGTAAGCTTGTTGCCTTTTCTATTTCCTTTTTTTCATTCCAATTGAAAAAAAAACAACGCAATTTCAAAAAAAAAATTCCATTTTTTTATTACTTCTGCATTTACACCTTTTTCATTTACCTTTTTTTGTTATCTCTTTTTCATACAAACAGAAAAAAATTTGTGCACTGTGCAAATACATTTTCTGTCATTCCCTATTCATTGTTTGCTGCCTCCCCTCTGTCTATACACCAACATCAGCAAACCATCTTCACTTCCACCATCACATTGCAAACCATCACAGCCATAAGCACTTCACAACATTACTGTCCACTACACCACTGCCAACATCCATAACATTCAAACTGAAACTTTCCTTCGTCATTCAAACAACCCAGGCCACAACATATTCAAACTTCATATCCAAACCATTCCATCCTTTGCCTCATCTACCACCAAATCACCCACTGCTTCAAGCAACTTCCAGCCACCTCTTCCTCCACATTGAAAAACTGCTGCTACTTCCATTTTCATCGTTCACTTCCATCTCGCTTAAACCATTTCACAATTGTCCATCACCACTGCTTTCCTCTGTCAAGCAACATTTCCCTCGTCCTTTAATCACCTTAAAACTAGACCAAACCATCCACACCTCTGTTACATACCACTACATCAAAATCTATTGCTTCACTTGCCACATTTTCTTATCATCAGCATCTACAAACTCTCTGACCTACAACAATCCACAATTTTCCACAACACTTCTTCCACCTACAAGGCCTCTGCCCCTTCATTTCACCACCTACATCTCACTACCATACATTCTATACTATCATACATATCACAGCAGTAATTAAACTACTCCTCTGCTACAAACTGTGAAAAACAGCAACAACACCATTTCAACCTGTAATAGCCAACACTTGCCTCAGATAACCACAGGCCTACCACTTCATATTTGCCGTCTACACACATTCACACAAGCTCTGGCAAGCCATCAAAACTGCTACTGCTCTTACCATTCTTCCTGCTGCCAACTTCATCAACTCGCGATTTCCAACATCGCCTGAAACCATCATCAACATCCCTAACTCCAGACAAATCCACTTCCCAAACTCTCCCAAGCTAAACTTCGGACCAACAATTGCCTCTGTAAACACCATCGGCACCACCTTGATCGAGACCGCAAGCTCCAAGCAACATTTACCTCTGCCACATCTATAGCCATAACCAAATTGCCTTTGCCATCAACCAACTGCTGCTGAAACCACTCTACTGCCTCGATTCGAACACAAACACCATATTTCGACGTTGAACTCGCACTCAAACATTCAAATCCAGTCGCTTTTGAATCCCACTACCACGAAATCCCCAATCCACCTGAAATCCAAAATTGCCACCCCAAATCACCGCAACAACAGCAATACCACCCTCATACCTCTCACTGCTTCCACCATCCAGCATTCACCACCCATAAGCGACCGCGACAACGTCCACGAGCGTCGAATAGCCATAACCACGACTCCAAGAAACACAATCACCTGCGCTTCCAAATTCCACACAAACCGACTCCGTAAAAAAAGGAAGGCCTTTTGGTTTGCGAAATCAAATTCGATTTGAAAATTTTGAGATTTCAGAATTTCAGGAAAAAGCTTTTGATTCGCTCTATGTATTATTTCGTAGTGTTTCGTTTGATTAAGTAGTAAGTCACGGTGTTTTAAATTGGGCCGGGTTATGGTGGTTTCCTTTTTTAAATTTTGTTTTTTGTGTTTTGTTTTTTTTTAGCTTTTAAGTTTTCAATTGTTTTGTTTCTTTTGTTTTGTGGTATTTTTTTTCTTTGTTTTCTTTCTTCATCTTAAAAAAAAACTGTATATATATTGTATATATCTTGTTTCAGGTTGCGAAAGCAGAATTTCAAAAGAAAAACAGGTGCCAAAAATAAATTGCTAGCTTGCGTATACAAAAAAAAACACAAAATTTGCTGCTTTTAATCCCTATTTATTGTTTTTATTTGCTTTGCATTGTTGATTGCTTGCATTTTATAAACAAAAACCAAAGTCCATTCTTAGTTGCAATGTTAATACACGTTTAATTTTTGCTTTACATTTCATCTTAGAATTTTAATTAATAATAACGATGGCTCTTAATTGTATATTGACAATTTGTCTTCTTTGAACAATTTAATTTCTTGGTGTCTAGGCTACGGCAGAGTAATAACCATTTATAAATATTACGGTGATTCGTAAATATTATAGTGGTTGTTCCTCTGAAGGTACTTAAACCTTCGGCTGCATTGCTACGGTGATTCGTGGTGCACCGATAAATCCTGTCTGTTACCTGGCTGAGAACTATCTTGTTTATCTAAGACAATTTGTGATTATACAATTTTGGGTTAACAGGATAAATAATTATAGTTGACCCTTGCATTCATTTAGTTGCATTAGTTCATGCATATTTAAAAAAAACAATAAAAAAATCAAAATCCAAAACTAATTTTTTTTTTGTAAATATTCCTTTTCCTTTGAAATTTATTTTAATCCTTTTTCTTTGAAATTTCTAAAATCCAAAAAAATTTAGAAAAAAAAATCCAAAAAAAATATTAAATCTTTTCAAAAGCCAAAAAAAATAAATTGAAAATGCAAAAACAAAACAAAAATTAATTTTCCATTTTGAAAGATAAATTCTATTTGTAAATATTTTTCCTTTATAAAAAAAACCAAAAGCATTCTTGAAAATGTTTGAATTTTCATATTCACGTGAATATTACAATAGTTATGAAAATCAGTATAATCCATATGAGTTCACTCCAAATTCGTATGGATATTTTAACAACAACTTTTGTTAAGACGATTCGAATTTTGAGCCACAAAATTTCCAAAATAATGGTCAACCCTCAACTCTTGAAAATAGCATTTCGTCGTTACTTGAACTCTCTACGCAACAAAATCAAGAGATAAATGAGTTGTCCAATTCATATTTGTGCTATAACTCGAATCAAAGTTTTCAAAATAATCAAAATTTGAATTCACTTCAAAATTCAAATGATTTCGAGTGTAACCCATGCCAATTCAATTTCGAGTTTCAAAATGGATTTCAAAATCAAAAGGAAAATGTGAACCAATTTTCAAATAATTTTGACAATGGGAATTGTTTTAATAATGTTACGATTGAAAACATTGGTTATCAACAAATTCAAAATGAAAATGTTCATATTAATAATCATGAATTTGATTTTGTTGACCAAATGGAAAAGGATAACGGGGATTTATTACTTGAAAAATACAAAAAATTTCGTAAAAATCATAATCAAACCTCAACTTGCGAAGAATCAAATAATAATCTACCGTTTATCGAAATTGACAATTCTTATGCTCAACAAGTCCAAATCGAAAAATTTCAAGTTAATAATTACAAATTTGACTTTGTTGAGGAAATGAATGAAATTTATGATGATCAAACGAATTTGTTGATTAAAACATTGGAAAATTTTCATGAGAAACAAAATCAAATTTCAACATGTGACGAGTCAAGTGATAATCCATCTTTTACCCAAATCGATGATTTTCAAACAACAACTTTTGAAACTGAAAATGATGATCTTAACGAAGTTGTTGAAAAGACGGTAGTTGAGTTGGATTTCAATTCTTTTGAGGGTGAGAAACTCGATTTAAATTTCGATCTTCCTTTTTCTGAAAATTTGAATGCAACAACTTTGGATTTTGAAATGGATATATGCGATGAAGTTGTTGATAATCCAATGAAGGAAGATGACTTTAACAAATACGAGTTTTATGGACTTTTCGAAAATGAGTCATCAAATTATGATGGGAAAGATTTCGATCACCATTTTGACTTTGAAATCGATAATTTGGAAGAAGTTTTCAATGATAAGTTTGAACTTCAACTTGGTGAAAATAAACTTGAATTTCAATCAATTGTTTTATCAACTTCAAAAATCATCGAAAACAAAACAACCCATTCAATTTTCAATAAAAAAACATTCGTTTTTCCAAATCAACATTCAACTTCGAAATCTTTTATGGTTTGGTTTTTCGAGCTTAAGCTGTGTCTCGTATACTTGATGAGACAAACGAATCGGTCTGTGGAAGACCGCTTCATTTACTTTTTGACGATATATTTTCTGATCTCATTTAAATACATTTCATTTTCATGTAAATAATAATAAACATGCCTTTCACTTGGGTTGACTATGGGGTTGACTGTGGGGACACAGTCAAAATCAAGTGTGGGGGGGAGACTCATCTTTTTCTTATTTTTTAGGATTAATTTTTTCATTTTTCTTCCAAAAACTCAAAAAAAAAACACAAAAGAAGATTTTTTTTTACTATTTTGATTTATTTTTAAAAGAAACATTATAAGATAAATATATGGTTTTGGTTTATTAAATTGAAATTTTTGGAAATTTATTTGGCTAAACAAAAATAAAAATGAAATTTGATTACAAATAATAATGGTTTAACTAGTATATAGGAAGATTCATACGTGTTAATTATGAAGTATATCCAAATTGAAAATCTTTGTTTTAAAAAGTGGTTGATTTAAAGTAAAGAATATAACATTTTTTTTATCTTCTAAGTTAAATGGTGCTAAGATGATTTTGCAAGACTCTCTCTCTTAAAAAATAAAATAAAATAACATCCAAGTATTCACTCTCATTTAAAAATCCTCACGGTTATGCATGGGTGAATTACTTGGAATCTTTGATTATGTCCTTTCATACTCATTTAAAAGTCCTCATGGTTATGCATGTATGGAACACATGTAAAAAAAGAATAGACTTAATAAAAACCACCTACGGTCGATAGGTGTACGCACGAAAGTGTGTGCACTCACCATGCTCTGTACTCCCCTCACATAAGCCCGAAAGTAGTGCATGGGTGGTATATCTGGCCTCAGTTTACCTGAGCTAGGTGTGTAATTTTTCTTGCAAATAATGAGAGAGCAAGCAATAGAAATCCTAGCACTATTTTTACTTAGTTGATTTGATTTGTTATTGAAAAGAAATGAAAATACCACTTTGATAAACTTTGATAATCAACTAAGGATCCTTTTCATAATTACACTTTGTTATCAATCAAAAGAACTAGTTAAACTATAGTCTATTTGTTATGATAACATTGTTTTTATTGAAAATTTTGACGAGTAAATGACTAAAAAATTTCAAGATAATAACCAAAACCTATATTTAACTTATTTGTGTCGATTTAAAAGTAAATCCTTCATTGTAAATATTTTCAAAAATTCGCATTCATCTCTTTGTAAATAAATCTTGCATTTTGTAAATATTTTCATCCTCCATGTGGATTTTGTGGGTAGTATCCGCTGAAAACCCTCACGAGACAACACTCGTCCTACTGGAGACACTCAGAGGTTTAACGGCTTGTTGCATACGCTCAATGCAATCGTGCTCCCTACGAAAACGGACTTATCTTAGTTTTTCTTTATTCGAGGACGAATAAAAAGATAAGTGTGGGGGTATTTGATATGCACGTAAATGTGCATATTTTTACCACCATATTTACTCTACTTAAATTAAATAAATGATCATATTAGGTATTTTAACTTGTTTTAACCAAAATCCATATTAATTCTAAATTATCACATATCCATCTTCATATGGGGGCAAAACGGTCATTTGTGTGCATATATTTCTTTGAGAAAAATTAATTGGAAATTTCTATAATATTTTGTAGGAATTTAGCTTCTCATATTAGTGGGTTCATGAAGAAACATGCATGCACAAAATGGATGTAAAGGAATGAAGATGGAAATAATTCAAAGTGAAGATCATGGAGGACCCCACCTACCCACCTACCTTGATGTACAAATTAAAGGCTAATGCACATGCTTATGGAGTTAATGATTTCATGTACATTTAATGGAGGATTAAGACATGCTAATGATTACTTGGCCTCCGCACTTTCTCAAGGGTATTTTGGGCATTCCCCAAAAATATGGATTAAGCTTTCATGCTTGTATAAATAACCCCTTATGTTTCATGTAACTCTCCAATCTCTTCTCTTAGTCTCTCTTAGGCCCCCCTTCTCTTTAGTTTAGTTTAGATCAAATAAAAGAAAGCTCACTTTCTCTTTTCATGGCTACTTAGCCATTTTTATTTTATGTAATTTTCTTTTCTTTTTATGCAATGTTAATTAGTGTTTCCTTTTACTTACATGTTCATTTCTTTTCATGCTAGAAGTGTAGATTTACTTTTATGCAAGTAGAATAGTTTTCTTTTCGTTTGCTTTCATTTTTCTTTCTTTTTTGCTTTCATGTTGTTGCTACATTTGTTCATATGATGACAAATACGAGAGGCTAAACCCCTTCAATTTAGGGGTAATGAAGCTCTATAATTAATGTAGCTTCAACATTTTGTTAATTCATGCTCTCTTTTTGTGCTTAATGGCATTGATAGAATTGGTTTAATTGTTGTTTTTGTTTTGAATTTGATAGACTATATTGTTGACACCAAATAGGCTATGCTTAAACAATCACTAACACAAATGCCTCTTCATCAAAATATGATTATGGCATAAGAAAGTGATTTGAAATTAAAATTTGATGGTCTATGTTTCTAACCAATAGTTAATAGGCCATACTTAAAATAGATTTCATTTTCATTTTCTTTGTCAAGTTTCATGAAAGTTAGTAAGTGTTTTAAGGGGTGTGTTATAGTTTGATGGCTTATGTTGGCTAATCAATAGCTCAAATATGCCATACTTATGATAAACAAATCAATTAAAACACTAATGACCATAAAAGAGATATCATGATTTCATGTGTTGAACTACATGATCTAGAGAGTGGATTTATTCTCTAAATTGTCATTTAACTATCATATTTGCATTTCTTTTCTTTTTGTTAGTTAGTTCAATTTCTCATTTTCTAGCTTAAACTCACTCTCGACTTTGGTATAATTTGATTGAATAGAATTTTAAAATCATCAATTCCCTGTGGATTGACCCGTATTCGCCACGTGCTACATTCGTACACCGTGCGCTTGCGGTTATTTTTTATTTAAATTTGTTCGACGATTTTCTAAACCGATAGAATTTCCGTCGACGAATAGAAGTTATGGTTTGGAAGCTATGAAATTCAAAGTATTATGTTTTGAAAGATTATATTTCAAGAATTTGGTTTCGAAATATTATAACTTTGAAAGTGTTATGGTTTTGGAAAAGGATATACTTGATATAAATGATATCATATTGATTTGGTTTTTGAAATGGAAATGATATCATATTTATATGGTTTTGAAATGGATATTTTATTCTGGTTTTGAAGTATAATTATTTTGAAATGACCGTGGTGTTATAATAATGTGTGGTTGTTAAAGAGACCGGGATCGGAAGTTGTCATACTCTCTGCCAACTCCAAATACCACTTTAACAAACGTGTACGCGATGGAGATTCCAGAATGAAGTAGGGTGGTCGGCATTTCCTTTAAGGTATATACGTGGACCCGACTCCCGTGAGTTGCCATAAGGTGGCTAAAACAGGAGCGATCGACGGGCTATGAACGTAGCACCTTTTATTGGACACACTCCTTCGATACAATTCTATTACTTTGTGATTGATTGGGGCCCTTTTTTATTTTAGGGGTGTTGCTCGAGGTAGGCGGTAGTAGTTGCTACGCGTTACCATCGGTCAGGAAGCATAATTGGTATATCTACCCTTGTATTGCCTAGTTATGCTGTGTCACCTACCCTAGCGTGCCTTGTGCGAGTTTGGTTTTCTCCCGTAGCCCGTGGAGTAGTTAGGGTAGTATCCCGATCTGGAGATGCACTGATAGTTGACGAACTACTGGGACTATTATGTGGTAAAGGCTATATGGGTAACCTCTTAACGCTATTTAAAAGTAAATTTATTTTACTATTAGGCATTATTACAATAGCGAAATATTACTACATAGTAAATAGTTTAATGGAACCTTAGGAGATGTGAATCCCGAGCATCTCTTAAGTTACTGCACTCACGTTTGACACTAGATAGAAGATGTCAAATCCCGTAAACATCTCTGATGCCGTTACACTCATATTTATTTCTGCTCATTTAAATCACATAAGATCTTTTAGTTCTGACTCGACTATTTTGTATTTTCAATTCGCTCGGGTCAGTCTGAACATTTCAGGATTCGAAGACCCTATTTTTAGAGGACGAAGACTTGGATTTTATTACTACTATTTATTATTAAAATTCACTGCATTATGTACTCCGCTGCTTTTTATTATTCTCTGTATGTGTAACTCTGATCTGTATTGTATAAGTATAATCAAATGTTTTGTAAACAGCTTCATGAACTGTGCATTTGATTATTATATTTTAGCGTTCAGCTGCAAGATTCTATTTTGTTTTTTTGTTTTTTCCTCTGCTTTTCTTATTCACCCCAATAACAATCTGCCCTTCTGTATGGTTTAAGTCTAATTGTAACAACCCGCATATTTTACGATTGAATATTTAAATATTTTATCTTTAGTCGGATTATAGTCCAAAAAGTTACTTTTTGCATACGGCTGAATTAGGACTCGGGACTACTTCCATTGAGTTCAAAACATCGTTTGCGATCTTTTTAAGTATAAAATTTGATATGTTTGGAGCTAGTGGAATCTTGCTACTTTTTCACTTTGGGCTTTGGGTTTGGATTAGCCCATTAGCCTAAGCTATTTACTCTAGCTCAACCCCCTTCCCTTGATAACTTTGCTTTCATTTCCTAACACTCAAGCTTCAACAAAAATGGAGGAAGGAATGGGAAATTAAAACTCCAAGCTCTAGTTCACTTGCAAATCCAACATCCAACTCCAAATTCAAAGAGAAGACATTGATTCAAGCTTCTTGGGTTGATTCTCCTTTGCTTTCAAGCTTCTCTTTCAATGATTTTGTGTAAAGGTGAGATTTTTATCTCACATCTTTGTCTATAACTATCTTTGATTGTTGGGCACGAATTCCTAACACTTTTTCATATGCATTTTCTCTTGGTTTGAATTGAATTGGTGAAATTCCAATTTTTAGTGTTTTGGGTTCAAATCTTTAAAAATCCAATTTTGATGTTTAAACACGTTTTTGATGATGCATCGAGGAGCCAATACGATCGGGTAGCCTATGGGCATAATCCCCTAGCGTCCGTGCTCGATTGGTTGCAAATTCGGTGAGTTTTTGCACTCCAAACCCTTAGGTCGCTCGGCCTGTAAATGGTGGAGTTTCAGCCTGCAGTTTGCTCGTTCGGTCCTAGGTTGTTCGGCCAGTAGGACGTTCCACCCATTAGGTCGCGTGCATTTAGGTATCCCCATTTAGGTCGCTCGACCCCTCACACGCCTTAGGTCGTTAGGTCATCGCTTGACCTTGTTTTTCCCTTTAAGTTGTTAGGTCGCTAGGCTTTTCCCCCTTGGGTCTTAACTCGGCTAGGTCGCTCACAGCATAGGTCGCTCGACCCTCTTTACGCCTTTGGTCATTAGGCCGCGACCATACTAGGTCGTTTCCCCCCTTAGGTTGCGTTATGACCGCTTGTACCATTCTTTGGCCGCCGCCTCCTTAGCTCGGATCATGCTTTAGGTCGTTGCTTGACCTAGTTTAAGTCATTTGGTTGCCCGGCCTTCCCACTTAGGTCGCTCCACTAAGTCGCGGCAAGCTTTAGGTCGCTCCGCTAGCTCGCGACATGCGTTAGGTCGCGTGCATGTTAGGTCGCACATCTCCTTAGGTAGCTCGGCAGTTAGGTCGCGCAATGTTGAGTCGTAGGGGTATTTTCACTTTGATGAATTTGGAATCGAATTCTCGATTTTATTCACGTCTTCGAACGTGAATTTTTGTGACCTATTGTTTCTACAATCATTTTTGTGGTTTGTCATCGTAAAAGCATAAAGGTTTCTATACAAGTAGTAAATATCAAAACTCTTTTATCTAAACGATTTCAACTCTATTTTCAATATCAAGCTTGTTTATTAGACCGTTTTCCAACCTACTAGTATATACAAACCTTTACCTCACTCGTATGATAAATCTAATTAAACGACTTGGTAAAACAAGTGGTATGAAACGCTTGCGTTTACTTCGTCGGTTAATTCTTGGACTTGTTCGATTGAATCTCTTGTGACAATTTTCTAGTGGAAATCTACAATTTGTTCGTAAATATCTGAGTTAAGCTAGTGGTTATGGGACATGAAGCTAAGCTCATATATTTAGTAGCTTTCTATAATTGACACTTCTTGATGATCGATGGTGATCATTTTTATGATTTAGACTAGCAAATGTGCGATGTCTCTTTGTCTATGAGGGAGACTAAACCCCGTTTCTATGGAGCTTCGGCTCAAATTTGATGGGGTAGCGACCCATGGTCTTCGGGCCGTTTTGTGGAGCTTCGGCTCAAAATTAATGGTTAGCAACCATGGAATAGCATTCCATTTTGTGATACATGTGTTGGCGAGTTTTCATACTCCCATTTTGTGACAGGCCTCCCCTTTTTTGTGATTTATGGATTTTCATTGATGATTTCTAGAATTTGTATTTCACCAATTTTCGTAATTTACATTGATATGTGTTATCAATATTTGTGCATTGATATTATTGTCAATGTTCATGGTTTTGGTGACTTAAAATATAGAGTATGACATTCTTTTTGATCTTTGAGAAGATTCTGCTGATATTGATTAATCTCTTATTGATTTTCAGTTACATACTTATCACAGTATGGCTTTATGGTTATCATATGTTTACGTCATATCTCTTATTCTATGTCATTTTATCTGATATTTATAGCTAGACTGATCCGTTTATTATTTTCTTATTAAATAATACTCGGGTCAGACCGAGATGTTACAAGTGCTTCTGCTTGACTTCACTTCTGGGATTTATCACCCTGACTTTTGGCTAACTACTTAGATTAGTAGTTTTTGTTGTATACATTTGAGCTATAGACTCATTGATGTATCCATATTCTTTTGTGTAGCACATGTAGCTATTCTTTTGTGATATTGTGGATCTTGTTAGACCACTACTCTGATGTACACTTTCAAGTGTTATACTCATATCTTTTTCCGCCTTTGTGATATGGATGTCTGTGACTGATTTATGTTATGCTTATTTCTATGTTTGTTTCCGAAGACTTTATATAGCCACTGTGTAGTAGCTTTGAGTTTGTATCGGTACGTCGGATTTCCTCTTATGTTGTATCTGGCATATCGGTGCTCGCACAAAGCAATTACACGGATGGTCGCTCCTCAACAGCCTTATTCTCCATGCTAGTTGACAGCATTACACCGTAATGTCCTTGACTAGCGTAGGTATAGAGGTGGGGAGTCATAGCTTGGTATCAGAGCGAAACTTTGGAACAATGTAGAATAATCTAGCAAGGATCATCGTCCTAAGTCCATCTTAGGAATCGTGCTTTAGGATTTAATTCGAGTCTTCGTACCGATTCATCTTATTTTCTTTATGATTCCTTATTTATCTATCAAGAATGCTTGATATTCATTTGGTGAATTAACCTTATCCTTCTTCTTTCTTTCTTTCAAAAGGAAGAGAAATGGTTAGACCTGGCCGTCCCAGCGCCAGTCAATCTCGTGCTACTCCCCATGATGGAGTATTTATGTCTGCCCAGCGGCTTCTTGATCTAGTAAGGAATGCTCAAGCAGCCGGATCTAATCCGGAATCTACTCAACCTAGGTCTGGATTCGCATGTTTGTGCAGCGATTATACCAATTTGGGTGGGAAACCATTAAAAGGTTCTGAAACTATTATTGAAGTCCAGGCTTGGCTGAGAACGTGCGATCGAATCTTTTCTCGTCTGAATCTTGTTGATCTTCACCGTGTTCAGGTGGCTTCTAGTATGCTCCAATAAAGAGCATTAGATTGGTATGAGCTTCTGATTTATGAAATAAATGAGATCTTACTTGGGAGAAACTCCGAGAACGCTTCGAATTAAAATTTGTGCCAGAAGCTGAGAAGGTGACTTTGGCTCGTCGTTTCATTGACCTTATGCAAGGTGAATCCTCCATGGCAGATTATGTCGCATCATTCGAGTCAGTTTCTAAATACGGGGTTGAGTACATAAACACCCCATTGAAGAAAAACCAAAGATTTGTCTATGGCTTGAATAAAAATCTTAAGAAGCCATTACTTCTAAAGTTAGAAGTTTCTTTTGATCAACTCGTTGATATCGCTCTTCGTCTTGAAGAGGCAGATAAAGAGAGTGATGTTGAAGTTGTGGGTGCTAAACCAAACTTCAACAACATGAAAAGGCCTAATAAGTTTAAAGGTCCTTACCCTAATAATAAGAAAGGGTAGCAAGCCCCTCCGGCAACTAAGACTTCTAGCTCTAGTAATGGGCAATGCTACAACTGTGGTTCTAAGGACCATTATGCGAACAAGTGATCAAAGCCTCGTACTTGTCGCTATTGCAAAGGCCCGGATCATTATTTATCTTCTTGTCCCAAACTTCAAAATAGGAAGGAGGGAAAGCTTAATGTTGCTCAAGCCCATGGCAACACATCTCGTGGTAAAGGTATTTCTCATTCTATCCTTGATGGCATTATTTTATTTCGTGATCATCCTATTCGAGTTCTTTGATACGGGTGCGTCCCATTCTTTTATATCAAAAGAACTTGTTGATACTTTTTCTTTGGATGTTTTGTATTTAATGAATTCTTTGAGAATTGCGAATCCTGTTGGTGGATCCGCAACAATCAATTTGTGGTGTAAAGATGTCGAGATTAGTTTGTGTGATTTTTCTTTCCGAGCTGATTTGCATATTATGTGCTACTTAGGCTTTGGAATGATTTTGGGAATGGATTGGCTTAACCGCTATGAAGCCCGAATCCTATGTCCTGAGCGGACTATTTATCTTCGACATTCTCAATCTGTTAAGCAGATTTCTATTGATCTTAAAGATTTGGATTCCAGCTTGGTTGCATCTTTATATTCACTAAATCCTCTTGATGACGATAATGATGATGAGGAGGATATTATTTCTCTTATTCACGTTGTTCGTGAATTCTCCGACATCTTTGAGCCCGTTTTAGGATTACCACCTAAGCGAGCAATTGAGTTCAGAATTAATCTCATCCCTGGAGCTCAACCTATTACTCGTCCTCCTTATCGTATGTCTAATAAGGAAAATGAGGAGATGCGCAAACAATTATCCGAATTGGAGACGAAGCAATTTATTCGCTCTAGTTCCTCTCCTTGGGGAGCTTCGGCTATTTTTGTGAAGAAATCCGATGGTACACTTAGGCTTTGCGTTGATTACCGCAAGCTTAACGATCTTACTGTCAAGAATAAATATCCTTTACCTCGGATTGATGATCTATTCGATCAACTTAGTTGTGCTAGAGTCTTTTCACAATTAGACTTAGCTACCGGTTTTCATCAGCTTCGTATTGCAAAGGATAGCATTCCTTTGACATCATTCCATACTCGTTGTGGTCTTATGAATGGCTTGTTATGCCATTTGGTTTAACGAATTCCCTGGCTTATTTCGTTGACCTTATGAATCGAGTTTTCAAAGACTTCCTCGATCGGTTTGTTCTCATCTTTATTGATGATATTCTTGTGTATTCTAAAACCGAGGAGGAGCATGAAAAGCATCTTTGGATTGTTTTGGAAACTCTTAGGAGCAATCAATTAAAAGCAAAATTTTGTAAATGCCACTTTTGGCAATATCGTGTTAAGTTTCTCGGTCATATTATTTTCGAGTCCGGAATTTCCGTAGATCCTTCAAAGATTGAAGCGATTCAAAATTAGAAGGGACCGGAGAGTGTGACGGAAATCCGTAGCTTCCTTGGATTGGCTGGTTATTACCGCCGTTTCATAAAGGACTTTTTCAAAATTTTCGTGCCTCTTACTCGTTTGACAAAGAAAGGTGTTAAATACATTTGGTCGGACAAATGTGAAGCTTCTTTTCAGAAATTAAAAGAACTCCTTTCCGATGCTCCTGTTCTTGGTATTCCTGAGGGAAACCAAGATTTTATTGTTTATACCGATGCTAGTCACGGTTGTTTGGGTGCCGTCCTTATGCAAAGGGAACGTGTTATTGCTTATGCTTCTAGGCAATTGAAGCCAGCCAAGACCAGATATGTCAATCATGATTTAGAGCTCGCGGCTATTGTTTTTAACCTTCGTATTTGGCATCATTATCTTTTCGGAGAAAAATTTATTCTTTACACCAATCATAAGCCTTTGAAGTATCTATTTTCTCAAAAGGAACTTAATTTGCATCAACAACGTTGGCTCGAATTTCTTGCAGCATATGATCTTGATATTCTTTATACTCTCGGAAAGGGTAATCGTGTTGCCAATGCACTTAGTCATAAGCAACATGCGGTTGTTTCTATGATGATATCCGAATGGAATGATCTCGAAATTTTATCTACTTGTGAGGTTCGAGATCGCGTTTCCGATTTGTGTTCATCTCTTGCTTTATGTAGTCTTGAGGCTCATCCTTCTCTTTTAGACTGCATTCTTGAAGCTCAAAAGCTAGATCCCGGTTGGGCTCTTCTTGACCAAAATTTTAGGGATAAAATTGATATTGAAAGTTTGAAAGACTTTGATATTGATTCTCGTGGCAGTATTCGAAAATTTGGTAGACTTATCGTGCCAAATATTAGCGGTCTTCGTAGAGACATTTTAGAAGATTCTCATCGTTCTAAATTTACCATTCATCCCGGTAGTAGTAAAATATACGTGGATATGAAGCTACTCTATTATTGGGAGGGAATGAAATCTGATATTGCTAACTTTGTTAAGTGTTGCATGACTTTCCAACTTGTCAAGGCCGAACATCAAAGGCCTGGAGGGTTATTGCAACCTTTAGAAATTCCAATTTGGAAGTGGGATCAAATTTCCATGGATTTTATAAACGGCCTTCCCCGTTCTCGTTCGGGTCAAGATAGCTTATCGGTTATAGTCGATAGACTTTCTAAATCCGCCCATTTTATTCCCGTTCGGTCCAATCGAACCGTTCCTTTCTTGGCCAAACTCTTTACTAAAGAAATTGTAAAATTGCATGGAGTTCCTTCTTCTATTGTTAGTGATCGGGATCCATTGTTTACTAGTGGATTTTGGAAGAGTCTTCAAAAAGCTTTGGGAACGAAGCTTAATTTTAGCACCGCTTATCATCCCCAGTCCGATGGACAAACTGAGCATGTGAATCAAACTCTTGAATATCTTCTTCGTGCATGTGTTCTTGATTTTGGTGGAAGTTGGGAAGATCATATTCCTCTTTCTGAGTTTTCCTATAATAATAGCTTCCAATCTAGTATTGGTATGGCACCTTTCGAGGCACTCTATGGAAGGCCATGTCGATCTCCTTCTTGTTGGCTTGAGGCTGGTGAGAAGCTGGTTTTAGGTCCAGATTTTATTCGTGATTCCACAGAAAAGATTGATCTTATTCCTCATAGGATGAAAGAAGCCCAAAGTAGACAAAAATTCTATGCCGATAACCGGAGAAGGAAATTAGAATTATCTATGGGAGATCTTGTGTTTATTCGTGTTTCACCTATGAAGGGTGTGGTTCGTTTCAGTCGATCAGGAAAATTAGCGCCTCGATATATAGGGTCATTTCCTATCAACGAACGTATTGGTTCCGTGGCTTATCGCCTTTTATTACCGGCTCAATTTTCTGCTATTCATGACGTGTTTCATGTTTCTCAATTACGGAAGTGCCTTTGAGATTCCGATTCTATTCTTGAGCCCGGTGTTGTGGAAGAAATTGAAGTCTCACCTAATTTAACTTATGAGCAACATCCTATTCGTATTATTGCTTCGGAGGTCAAGCGCCTTCAAAATAAAGATGTTCCGCTTGTTAAAGTCCAATGGTCCTCAAATCCTAAGGATTGCTCTTGGGAATCTAGAGAGTTCATCGAGCGAACACATCCGGACTTACTTTCCTGTGCTCTTTGAGGTGAACTTCTTATTTCACATTTCTTTTGTGTTGAATATGCTTTTATGGTTGTTACTATATATATATATATTTTCTTTTTAAATATTGCAAGGACGCAATTTCTTTAAGGAGGGGAGTTTGTAACAACCCGCATATTTTACGACTGAATATTTAAATATTTTATCTTTAGTCGGATTATAGTTCGAAAGGTTACTTTTTGCATACGGTCGAATTAGGACTTGGGACTACTTCCATTGAGTTCAAAACGCCGTTTGCGATCTTTTTAAGTATAAATTTTGATATGTTTGGAGTTAGTGGAATCTTGCTACTTTTTCACTTTGGGCTTTGGGTTTGGATTAGCCCATTAGCCTAAGCTATTTACTCTAGCTCAACCCCTTTCCCTTCATAACTTTGCTTTCATTTCCTAACACTCAAGCTTCATCAAAAATGGAGGAAGGAATGGGAAATTAAAACTCCAAGCTCAAGTACACTTGCAAATCCAACATCCAACTCCAAATTCAAAGAGAAGACATTGATTCAAGCTTCTTGGGTTGATTCTACTTTTCTTTCAAGCTTCTCTTTCATTGATTTTGTGTAAAGGTGAGATTTTTATCTCACATCATTGTCTATAACTATCTTTGATTGTTGGGTATGAATTCCTAACACTTTTCCATATGCATTTGCTTTTGGTTTGAATTGAATTGGTGAAAATTCCAATTTTTAGTGTTTTGGGTTCAAATCTTTAAAAATTCAATCTTTGATGTTTGAACACGTTTTTGATGATGCATCGAGGAGCCAATACGACCGGGTAGCCTATGGGCATATTCCCCTAGCGTCCGTGCTCGATCGGTTGCAAATTGGGCGAGTTTTTGCACTCCAAACCCTTAGGTCGCTCGGCCTGTACATGGTGGAGTTTCGGCCTGCAGTTTTGCTCGTTCGGTCCTAGGTCGTTCGGCCAGTAGGTCGTTCCACCCATTAGGTCGCATGCATTTAGGTTGTCTCCTTTTAGGTCGCTCGACCCCTCACACGCCTTAGGTCGTTAGGTCATTTCTCGACCTTGTTTTTCCCATTAAGTTGTTAGGTCGCTAGGCTTTTCCCCCTTGGGTCTTAACTCGGCTAGGTCGCTCACAACATAGGTCTCTCGGCCCTCTTTACGCCTCTGGTCATTAGGTCGCGACCATGCTAGGTCGTTTCCCCCCTTAAGTCGCGTTATGACCGCTTGTACCATTCTTTGGCCGCTGCCTCCTTAGCTCGCGTCATGCTTTAGGTCGTTGCTCGACCTAGTTTAAGTCGTTAGGTCGCCCGGCCTTTCCACTTAGGTCGCTCCACTAAGTCGCAGCAAGCTTTAGGTCGCTCCACTAGCTCGCGACATGCATTAGGTCGCGTGCATGTTAGGTCGCACATCTCCTTAGGTAGCTCGGCAGTTAGGTCGCGCAATGTTGAGTCGTAGGGGTATTTTCACTTTGATGAATTTGGAATCGAATTCTCGATTTTATTCACGTCTTCGAACGTGGATTTTTGTGACCTATTGTTTCTACAATCATTTTTTTGGTTTGTCATCGTAAAAGCATAAAGGTTTCTATACTGGTAGTAAATATCAAAACTCTTTTATCAAAACGATTTCAACTCTATTTTCATTATCAAGCATGTTTATTAGACCGTTTTCCAACCTAGTAGCATATACAAACCTTTACCTCACTCGTATGAGAAATCTAATTAAACGACTTGGTAAAACAAGTGATACGAAACGCTTGCGTTTACTTCGTCGGTTAATTCTTGGACTTGTTCAATTGAATCTCTTGTGACAAATTTCTAGTGGAAATCTACAATTTGTCCGTAAATATCTGAGTTAAGCTAGTGGTTATGGGACATGAAGCTAAGCTCATATATTTACTAGCTTTCTGTAATTGACACTTCTTGATGATCGATGGTGATCATTTTTGTGATTTAGACTAGCAAATGTGCGATGTATCTTTGTCTACGAGGGAGACTAAACCCCATTTCTGTGGAGCTTCGGATCAAATTTGGTGGGGTAGCGACCCATGGTCTTCGGACCGTTTTGTGGAGCTTCGGCTCAAAATTAATGGTTAGCAACCATGGAATAGCGTTCCATTTTGTGATACACGTGTTGGCGAGTTTTCATACTCTCGTTTTGTGATAGGCCTCCCCTTTTTTGTGATTTATGGATTTTCACTGATGATTTCTAGAATTTGTGTTTCACCGATTTTCGTGGTTTACATTGATATGTGTTATCAATATTTGTGCATTGGTGAATTTGTGTGTCATTAACTTTTGTGATTGAAATTGATATTATTGTCAATGTTCATGGTTTTGGTGACTTAAAATATAGAGTATGACATTCTTATGATCTTTGAGAGGATTCTGGTGATATTGATTAATCTCTTGTTGATTTTCAGTTACATACTTATCACAGTATGGCTTTATGGTTATCATATGTTTACGTCATATCTCTTATTCTATGTCATTTTATCTGATATTTATAGCTAGACCGATCCGTTTATTATTTTCTTATTAAATAATACTCGGGTCAGACCGAGATGTTACAGGTGCTTTTGCTTGACTTCACTTTTGGGATTTATCACCCTGATTTTTGGCTAACTACTTAGATTAGTAGTTTTTGTTGTATACATTTTAGATATAGACTCGTTGATGTATCCATATTCTTTTGTGTAGCACTTGTAGCTATTCTTTTGTGATATTGTGGATCTTGTTAGACCACTACTCTGATGTACACTTTCAAGTGTTATACTAATATCTTTTTCCGCCTTTGTGATATGGATGTTTGTGGTTGATTTGTGTTATGCTTATTTCAATGTTTGTTTCCGAAGACTTTATATAGCCACTGTGTAGTAGCTTTGAGTTCGTGTCGGTACGTCGGATTTCCTCTTATGTTGTATCTGGCATATCGGTGCTCGCACAAAGCAATTACATGGATGGTCGCTCCTCAACAGCCTTATTCTCCGCGCTAGTTGACAGCATTGCACCGTAATGTCTTTGGCTAGCATAGGTATAGAGGTGGGGCGTCACACTAATGTGTGTGGTTTATCGTCGATTAAAAGCATACAAAAAGGCAGGATGTTACATGTGTTGATCGAAGCATCGCTTTTGTGTAAAGCGTAGCTTTGTGGACGAGACTTCGTCGGACCTCACAACCCGAAAATGGTCAAAACAGGAAGGATGCAACAAGACAATTTGGGGGTAGCGCCCTCAGGGTATGTCCATTTCATTCTGGAAAAGGATGGTATCATGGTATGGAGCCCATATATTTAACCTATGTGGTTACTGCAAATTTGTGCTTTACGGTTGTTGCTTTGTGGTTGAGGATCCTCGGATAAAGGCCGGTAACAACCGGGGATGGCATACTCGTGGTAGTTAACTTGTTTCGGCTGTAATTACAGCGTGAGGTAACTCGGCCTTGTATTGGCGGAGATCTGGTTAGGTTCTCAGGGCATCCCTCTAAAGGCATACCCATGTGGCATAGGAAGTTCCTTAGCCTGACCATTTGTTGGAAATCGAAAGAAACAATACACGCCCTATACGGTTTTAGTTGTATAACCTGCCATGGAATGTGGCAGTAACTTGCTATTGAACATGGTAGCTATAGTAGGCGTACAATAATGGTTGTATGCTAGCTAAGATTAATATTATACTTACAAACTGTTTTCCACACTATGCACTAATGATAATATTAAAAAGGATTTAATGTATCAAGCATGTTTGACTATCATAAGGATAATTTTCCTCCAATTCTGCATTTGCATTGTGTATGTGGCGGAAGGCCTTATGGTAGTTTCATTTTCCAAAAGCATAGAGGATTTCTTTTCCTTTCTTTGTGAAAATAAATATTTTTAAGATCTCACACCAGTCCCATGAATGACCTGGAGTTTATTGTTCCCTTTCTAAACTCTGGGTGCCCATAATTTTCCACACGAGCAGCCTAGAGTGGGTTTATCAGTTGTTCTGGAGCGAAGTCGGGAAAGTATGCTATAGAGTGAGAGTTAAAGTTGGATGGCGAGGCTATTTGTTGTTGTAAATTCTAATGATGTAATGTGGTGTATAAAATGATATAGTGCTTTTGTATTAAACATTATTATTTATCTATTGTACTTGTTCCGCTGTGAAATGTGAGATTCTGTTATTTCTATTTCTTCTTCTTTCTTCTTCTTCTTAAACCCTAACGGTTCGACTTTTCGGCATTCGACTGTTCGGCATTTGATATAGTGGATGTATTGATATCGACTTTCGAGCATCGAAAAATTGGGTTGTTGCAGTACCGATTATCGACTTTAGATTGCCTGTATGCCGTTTTGATTGTCTCGTCGAGCTGATCTCCGCAGCATATCCATTTGTGTGTTTCGGAGTCTGGTACACGGCGAATTTGACGAAACGACTTGCCATGTCGGTTCTGCATTTGGGTCCTTTGAGTTTCCGTGCCCATTCGTTTTCCACCAGTTGATAACCAATAGCCATAACTTTTAAGATTCCTAGATATCCAACCCGTGACTTTTATTATTCTTATCTATTCAATTTTTTTGGATTGATTTCAATTTTGGTTCCGTTCAATATCTTTTTTCTCTGGTGTTCCCATGAGAAAGATATATTATAAGTACAGCTATACGAAAGCAATTCATCTTCATCCATGTTTTCGCTTCTTCCAAATCGTGGCTACAAACCAACTTTCACCGCCGTGCCTCCCTATTTACTTGCAACCTCCCTCATCTGGAAACAACCGCTCCTATCCACCACAGCCTATAGCCACCCAATTCGATGCTCCTCCGGCCTCCACCCGAGCAAGCAACTTCGGCCATGGCCGAACAACTTTTAACCGCTTCACTTCTTCCCCTTTCCCGAGCAGCCTCTCATAGCCGATGACCCTCCTCCATTAGTGCTACAACTTCACGTGCAATCCAATCTTCCAACGACACAACCCATGTCGTGTTCTTCCTCTTTAAATTCTGAATGGTATGCTTATATAATAAGTTAAATTATGAAAATAAATATATATAAAGGTTCATACTCCCGTTTTGTGATAGGCCTCTCCTTTTTTGTGATTTATGGATTTTCATTGATGATTTCTAGAATTTGTGTTTCACCGATTTTCGTAATTTACATTGATATGTGTTATCAATATTTGTGCAATTGTGTATTTGTATGTCATTAACTTTTGTGATTGGAATTGATATTATTGTCAATGTTCATGGTTTTGGTGACTTAAAATATAGAGTATGACATTCTTTTTGATCTTTGAGAAGATTCTGGTGATATTGATTAATCTCTTGTTATTTTCAGTTACATACTTATCATAGTATGGCTTTATGTAATCATATGTTCACGTCATATCTCTTATACTATGTCATTTTATCTGATATTTATAGCTAGACTGATCCGTTTATTATTTTCTTATTAAATAATACTCGGGTCAGACCAAGATGTTACGAGTGCTTCTGCTTGACTTCACTTCTGGGATTTATCACCCTGACTTTTGGCTAACTACTTAGATTAGTAGTTTTTTTTGTATACATTTGAGATATAGACTCGTTGATGTATCCATATTCTTTTGTGTGGCACTTGTTGCTATTCTTTTGTGATATTGTGGATCTTGTTAGACCACTACTCTGATGTACACTTTCAAGTGTTATACTCATATCTTTTTCCGCCTTTGTGATATGGATGTCTGTGACTGATTTGAGTTATGCTTATTTCTGTGTTTGTTTCCGAAGACTTTATATAGCCACTGTGTAGTAGCTTTGAGTTTGTATCGTTACGTCGGATTTCCTCTTATGTTGTATCTGGCATATAGATGCTCGCACAAAGCAATTACACGGATGGTCGCTCCTCAACAGCCTTATTCTCCGTGCTAGTTGACAGCATACACCGTAATGTCCTTGACTAACGTAGGTATAGAGGTGGGGCGTCACAGCTTGGTATCAGAGCGAAACTTTGGAACAATGTAGAATAATCTAGCAAGGATCATCATCCTAAGTCCATCTTAGGAATCGTGCTTTAGGAGTTAATTCGAGTCTTCGTACCGATTCATCTTATTTTCTTTATGATTCCTTATTTCTATCAAGAATGGTTGATATTTATTTGGTGAATTAACCTTATCCTTCTTCATTCTTTCTTTCAAAAGGAAGAGAAATGGTTAGACCTGGCCATCCCAGCGCCAGTCAATCTCGTGCTACTCCCCATGATGGAGTATTTATGTCTGCCCAGCAGCTTCTTGATCTAGTAAGGAATGCTCAAGCAGTCGGATCTAATCCGGAATCTACTCACCCTAGGTCTGGATTCGCACATTTGTGCACCAATTATACAAATTTGGTTAGGAATCCATTCAAAGGTTCTGAAACTATTATTGAAGTCCAGGCTTGGCTGAGAACGTGCGATCAAATCTTTTCTCGTCTGAATCTTGTTGATCTTCACCGTGTTCAGGTGGCTTCTAGTATGCTCCAAGAAAGAGCATTAGATTGGTATGGGCTTCTGATTTATGAAATAAATGAGATCTTACTTGGGAGAAACTCCGAGAACGCTTCGAATTAAAATTTGTGCCAGAAGCTGAGAAGGTGACTTTGGCTCGTCGTTTCATTGACCTTGTGCAAGGTGAATCCTCCGTGGCAGATTATGTCGCATCATTCGAGTCACTTTCTAAATACGGGGTTGAGTACATAAACACACCATTGAAGAAAAACCAAAGATTTGTCTATGGCTTGAATAAAAATCTTTAGAAGCCATTACTTCTAAAGTTAGAAGTTTCTTTTGATCAACTCGTTGATATCGCTCTTCGTCTTGAAGAGGCAGATAAAGAGAGTGATGTTGAAGTTGTGAGTGCTAAACCAAACTTCAACAACAAGAAAAGGCCTAATAAGTTTAAAGGTCCTTACCCTAATAATAAGAAAGGGTAGCAAGCCCCTCCGGCAACTAAGACTTCTAGCTCTAGTAATGGGCAATGCTACAACTGTGGTTCTAAGGACCATTATGCGAACAAGTGTTCAAAGACTCGTACTTGTCGCTATTGCAAAGGCCCGGATCATTATTCATGTTCTTGTCCAAACTTCAAAATAGGAAGGAGGGAAAGCTTAATGTTGCTCAAGCCCCTGGCAACACATCTCATGGTATTTCTCATTCTATCCTTGATGGCATTATTTTATTTCGTGATCATCCTATTTGAGTTCTTTTTGATACGGGTGCGTCCCATTCTTTTATATCAAAAGAACTTGTTGATACTTTTTCTTTGGATGTTTTGTGTTTAATGACTTCTTTGAGAATTGCGAATCCTGTTGGTGGATCCGCAACAATCAGTTTATTGTGTAAAGATATCGAGATTATTTTGTGTGATTTTTCTTTCCGAGCCGATTTGCATATTATGCGCTATTTAGGCTTTGGACTGATTTTGGGAATGGATTGGCTTAACCACTATGAAGCCCAAATCCTATGTCCTAAGCGGACTATTTATCTTCGACATCCTCAATCTGTTAAGCAAATTTCTATTGATCTTAAAGATTCGGATTCCAGCTTGGTTGCATCTTTATATTCACTAAATCCTTATGATGACGATAATGATGATGAGGAGGATATTATTTCTCTTATTCACGTTGTTCGTGAATTCTCCGACATCTTTGAGCCCGTTTTAGGATTACCACATAAGCGAGAAATTGAGTTCAGAATTAATCTCATCCCTGGAGCTCAACCTATTACTTGTCCTCCTTATCGTATGTCTAATGAGGAAAATGAGGAGATGCGCTAACAATTATCCGAATTGGAGACGAAGCAATTTATTCGCTCTAGTTCCTCTCCTTGGGGAGCTTCGGCTATTTTTGTGAAGAAATCCGATGGTACACTTAGGCTTTGCGTTGACTACCGCAAGCTTAACGATCTTACTATCAAGAATAAATATCCTTTACCTCGGATTGATGATCTATTCGATCAACTAAGTGGTGCTAGAGTCTTTTCACAATTAGACTTAGTTACCGGTTTTCATCAGCTTCGTATTGCAGAGGATAGCATTCCTTTGACATCATTCCGTACTCGTTATGGATCTTATGAATGGCTTGTTATGGCATTTGATTTAACGAATGCCCCGACTTATTTCTTTGACCTTATGAATCGAGTTTTCAAAGACTTCCTCGATCGGTTTGTTCTCATCTTTATTGATGATATTCTTGTGTATTCTAAAACCAAGGAGGAGCATGAAAAGCATCTTTGGATTGTTTTGGAAACTCTTAGGAGCAATCAATTGAAAGCAAAATTTTCTAAATGCCACTTTTGGCAATCTCGTGTTAAGTTTCTCGGTCATATTATTTTCGAGTCTGGAATTTCCGTGGATCCTTCAAAGATTGAAGCGATTCAAAATTAGAAGGGACCGGAGAGTGTGATGGAAATCCGTAGCTTCCTTGGATTGGCCGGTTATTACCGCCGTCTCATAAAGGATTTTTCCAAAATTTTCGTGCCTCTTACTAGTTTGACAAAGAAAGGTGTTAAATACATTTGGTCGAACAAATGTGAAGCTTCTTTTCAGAAATTAAAAGAACTCCTTGCTGATGCTCCTGTTCTTGGTATTCCCGAGGGAAACCAAGATTTTATAGTTTATACCAATGCTAGTCACGGTTGTTTGGGTGCCGTCCTTATGCAAAGGGAACGTGTTATTGCTTATGCTTCTAGGCAATTGAAGCCAGCCGAGACCAGATACGTCACTCATGATTTAGAGCTCGCGGCTATTGTTTTTGCCCTTCGTATTTGGCATCATTATCTTTTGGAAGAAAAATTTATTCTTTACACTGATCATAAATCTTTGAAGTATCTATTTTCTCAAAAGGAACTTAATTTGCGTCAACAACGTTGGCTCGAATTTCTTGCAGCATATGATCTTGATATTCTTTATACTCCCGGAAAGGGTAATCGTGTTGCCGATGTACTTAGTTGTAAGCAACAAGCGGTTGTTTCTATGATGATATCCGAATGGAATGGTCTCAAAATTTTATCTACTTGTGAGGTTCGAGATCGCGTTTCCGATTTGTGTTCATCTCTTGCTTTATGTAGTCTTGAGGCTCATCCTTCTCTTTTAGACTGCATTCTTGAAGCTCAAAAGCTAGATCCCGGCTTGGCTCTTCTTGGCCAAAATTTTAGGGATAAAATTGATATTGAAAGTTTGAAAGACTTTGATATTGATTCTCGTGGCAGTATTCGAAAATTTGGTAGACTTATCGTGCCAAATATTAGCGGTCTTCGTAGAGACATTTTAGAAGATTCTCATCGTTCTAAATTTACCATTCATCCCGGTAGTAGTAAAATGTACGCGGATATGAAGTGACTCTATTATTGGGAGGGAATGAAATCTGATATTTCTAACTTTGTTAAGTGTTGCATGACTTTCCAACTTGTCAAGGCCGAACATCAAAGGCCTGGAGGGTTATTGCAACCTTTAGAAATTCCAATTTGGAAGTGGGATCAAATTTCCATGGATTTTATAAACGGCCTTCCCCGTTCTCGTTCGGGTCAAGATAGCTTATCGGTGATAGTCGATAGACTTTCTAAATCCGCCCATTTTATTCCCGTTCGGTCCAATCGAACCGTTCCTTTCTTGGCCAAACTCTTTACTAAAGAAATTGTAAAATTGCATGGAGTTCCTTCTTCTGTTGTTAGTGATCGGGATCCATTGTTTACTAGTGGATTTTGGAAGAGTCTTCAAAAAGCTTTGGGAACGAAGCTTAATTTTAGCACCGCTTGTCATCCCCAGTCCGATGGACAAACTGAGCATGTGAATCAAACTCTTGAATATCTTCTTCGTGCATGTGTTCTTGATTTTGGTGGAAGTTGGGAAGATCATATTCCTCTTGCTGAGTTTTCCTATAATAATAGCTTCCAATCTAGTATTGGTATGGCACCTTTCGAGGCACTCTATGGAAGGCCATGTCGATCTCCTTCTTGTTGGCTTGAGGCTGGTGAGAAGCTGGTTTTAGGTCTAGATTTTATTTGTGATTCCACAGAAAAGATTGATCTTATTCCTCATAGGATGAAAGAAGCCTAAAGTAGACAAAAATCCTATGCCGATAACCGGAGAAGGAAATTAGAATTATCTGTGGGAGATCTTGTGTTTATTCGTGTTTCACCTATGAAGGGTGTGGTTCGTTTCAGTCGATCAGGAAAATTAGCGCCTCGATATATAGGGCCATTTCCTATCAACGAAGTATTGGTTCCGTGGCTTATCGCCTTTTATTACCGGCTCAATTTTCTGCTATTCATGACGTGTTTCATGTTTCTCAATTACGGAAGTGCCTTCGAGATTCCGATTCTATTCTTGAGCCCGGTGTTGTGGAAGAAATTGAAGTCTCACCTAATTTAACTTATGAGCAACATACTATTCATATTATTACTTCGGAGGTCAAGCGCCTTCGAAATAAAGATGTTCCGCTTGTTAAAGTCCAATGGTCCTCAAATCCTAAGGATTGCTCTTGGGAATCTAGAGAGTTCATCGAGCGAACACATCCGGACATACTTTCCCGTGCCCTTTGAGGTGAAATTCTTATTTCAAATTTCTTTTATATTGAATATGCTTTTATGGTTGTTACTAAATAAATATTTTCTTTTTAAATATTGCGAGGACGCAATTTCTTTAAGGAGGGGAATTTGTAACAACCCGCATATTTTACGATTGAATATTTAAATATTTTATCATTAGTCGGATTATAGTCCGAAAAGTTACTTTTTGCATACGGTCAAATTAGGACTCGGGACTACTTCCATTGAGTTCAAAACGCCGTTTGCGATCTTTTTAAGTATGATATGTTTGGAGTTAGTGGAATCTTGCTACTTTTTCACTTTGGGCTTTGGGTTTGGATTAGCCCATTAGCCTAAGCTATTTACTCTAGCTCAACCCCTTTCCCTTCATAACTTTGCTTTCTTTTCCTAACACTCGAGCTTCATCAAAAATGGAGGAAGGAATGGGAAATTAAAACTCCAAGCTCTAGTTCACTTGCAAATCCAACATCCAACTCCAAATTCAAAGAGAAGACATTGATTCAAGCTTCTTGGGTTGATTCTCCTTTGCTTTCAAGCTTCTCTTTCATTGATTTTGTGTAAAGGTGAGATTTTTATCTCACATCATTGTCTATAACTATCTTTGATTGTTGGGTATGAATTCCTAACACTTTTTCATATGCATTTGCTCTTGGTTTGAATTGAATTGGTGAAAATTCCAATTTTTAGTGTTTTGGGTTCCAATCTTTAAAAATTCAATCTTTGATGTTTCAACACGTTTTTGATGATGCATCGAGGAGCCAATACGACCGCGTAGCCTATGGGCATATTCCCCTAGCGTCCGTGCTCGATCGGTTGCAAATTGGGCGAGTTTTTGCACTCCAAACCCTTAGGTCGCTTGGCCTGTACATGGTGGAGTTTCGGCCTGCAGTTTGCTCGTTCGGTCCTAGGTCGTTCCACCCATTAGGTGGCATCCATTTAGGTTGTCTCCTTTTAGGTCGCTCGACCCCTCACACGCCTTAGGTCTTTAGGTCATTGCTCGACCTTGTTTTTCACTTTAAGTTGTTAGGTCGCTAGGCTTTTCCCCCTTGGGTCTTAACTCGGCTAGGTCGCTCACAGCATAGGTCGCTCGGCCCTCTTTACGCCATTGGTCGTTAGGTCGTGACCATGCTAGGTCGTTTCCCCCCTTAGGTCGCGTTATGACCGCTTGTACCATTCTTTGGCCGCTGCCTCCTTAGCTCGCGTCATGCTTTAGGTCGTTGCTCGACCTAGTTTAAATCGTTAGGTCGCCCGGCCTTCCCACTTAGGTCGCTCCACTAAGTCGCGACAAGCTTTAGGTCGCTCCACTAGCTCGCGACATGCGTTAGGTCGCGTGCATGTTAGGTCGCACATCTCCTTAGGTAGCTCGGCAGTTAGGTCACGCAATGTTGAGTCGTAGGGGTATTTTCATTGATGAATTTGGAATCGAATTCTCGATTTTATTCATGTCTTCGAATGTGAATTTTTGTGACCTATTGTTTCTACAATCATTTTTGTGGTTTGTCACTGTAAAAGCATAAAGGTTTCTATACTAGTATTAAATATCAAAACTCTTTTATCAAAACGATTTCAACTCTATTTTCAGTATCAAGCTTGTTTATTAGACCGTTTTCCAACCTACTAGCATATACAAACCTTTACCTCACTCGTATGAGAAATCTAATTAAACGACTCGGTAAAACAAGTGGTATGAAACGCTTGCGTTTACTTCGTCGGTTAATTCTTGGACTTGTTCGATTGAATCTCTTGTGACAATTTTCTAGTGGAAATCTATAATTTGTTCGTAAATATCTGAGTTAAGCTAGTGGTTATGGGACATGAAGCTAAGCCCATATATTTACTAGCTTTCTGTAATTGACACTTCTTGATGATCGATGGTGATCATTTTTGTGATTTAGACTAGCAAATGTGTGATGTCTCTTTGTCTACAAGGGAGACTAAACTCCGTTTTTGTGGAGCTTCGGCTCAAATTTGGTGGTGGTAGCGACCCATGGTCTTCGGGCCGTTTTGTGGAGCTTCGGCTCAAAATTAATGTTTAGCAACCATGGAATAGCGTTCCATTTTGTGATACACGTGTTGGCGAGTTTTCATACTCCCGTTTTGTGATAGGCCTCCCTTTTTTTGTGATTTCTGGATTTTCATTGATGATTTCTAGAATTTGTGTTTCACCGATTTTCGTGATTTACATTGATATGTGTTATCAATATTTGTGCATTGGTGAATTTGTGTGTCATTAACTTTTGTGATTGCAATTGATATTATTGTCAATGTTCATGGTTTTGGTGACTTAAAATATAGAGTATGACATTCTTTTTTATCTTTGAGAAGATTCTGGTGATATTGATTAATCTCTTGTTGATTTTCAATTACATACTTATCACAGTATGGCTTTATGGTTGTCATATGTTTACATCATATCTCTTATTCTATGTCATTTTATCTGATATTTATAGCTAGACTGGTCCGTTTATTATTTTCTTATTAAATAATACTCAGGTCAGATCGAGATGTTACATGTGTTTCTGCTTGACTTCACTTCTGGGATTTATCACCCTGACTTTTGGCTAACTACTTAGATTAGTAGTTTTTGTTGTATACATTTGAGATATAGACTCGTTGATGTATCCATATCCTTTTGTGTAGCACTTGTAGCTATTCTTTTGTGATATTGTGGATCTTGTTAGACCACTACTATGATGTACACTTTCAAGTGTTATACTAACATTTTTTTCCGCCTTTGTGATATGGATGTATGTGACTGATTTGTGTTATGCTTATTTCAATGTTTGTTTTCGAAGACTTTATATAGCCACTGTGTAGTAGCTTTGAGTTCGTGTCGGTACATCGGATTTCCTCTTATGTTGTATCTGTCATATCGGTGCTCGCACAAAGCAATTACACGGATGGTCGCTCCTCAACAGCCTTATTCTCCGCGCTAGTTGACAGCATTGCACCGTAATGTCCTTGGCTAGCGTAGGTATAGAGGTCGGGCGTCACACTAATGTATGTGGTTTATCGTCGATTAAAAGCATACAAAAAAGCAGGATGTTACATGTGTTGATCGAAGCATGGCTTTTGTGTAAAGCGTAGCTTCGTGGACGAGACCTCGTCGGACCTCACAACCCGAAAATGGTCAAAACATGAAGGATGCAGCAAGACAATTTGGGGGTAGCGCCCTCAGGGTTTGTCCATTTCATTCTGGAAAAGGTTGGTATCATGGTATGGAGCCCAGATATTTAACCTATGTGGTTACTGCAAATTTGTGCTTTACGGTTGTTGCTTTATGGTTGAGGATCCTCGGATAAAGGCCGGTAACAACCGGGGATGGCATACTCATGGTAGTTAACTTGTTTCAGCTATAATTATAGCGTGAGGTAACTCGGCCTTGTGTTGGCAGAGATCTGGTTAGGTTCTCAGGGCATCCCTCCAAAGGTGTACCCATGTGGCATAGGAAGTTCCATAGGTTGACCATTTGTTGGAAATCGAAAGAAACAATACACGCCCTATACGGTTTTAGTTGTATAACCTGCCATGGAATGTGGCGGTAACCTGCTATTGAACATGGTAGCTATAGTTGGCATACAATAATGGTTGTATGCTAGCTAAGATTAATATTATACTTACAAACTGTTTTCCACACTATGCACTAATGATAATATTAAAAAGGATTTTATGTATCAAGCATATTTGACTATCATAAGGATAATTTTCCTCCAATTCCGCGTTTGCATTGTGTATGTGGCGGAAGGCCTTATGGTAGTTTCATTTTCCAAAAGCATAGCGGATTTCTTTTCCTTTCTTTGTGAAAATAAATATTTTTAAGTTCTCACACCAGTCCCATGAATGACCTGGAGTTTATTGTTCCCTTTCTAAACTCTGGGTGCCCATAATTTTCCACACGAGCAGCCTAGAATGGGTTTATCAGTTGTTCTGGAGCGAAGTCGGGAAAGTATGCTATAGAGTGAGAGTTAAAGTTGGATGGCGAGGCTATTTGTTGTTGTAAACTCTGATGATGTAATGTGGTGTATAAAATGATATAGTGCTTTTGTATTAAACATTATTATTTATCTATTATACTTTTTCCGCTGCGAAATGTGAGATTCTGTTATTTCTATTTCTTCTTCTTACTTCTTCTTAAACCCTAACGGTTCGGCTTTTCGACATCCGACTGTTCGGCATTTGTAGTGGATGTATTGATATCAACTTTCGAGCATCGAAAAATTAGGTCGTTACAGTACCGATTATCGACTTTTGATTGGAAGATTGTACCGCTGATAACTGTATGCCGTTTTAATTGGCTCGTCGAGCTGATCTCCGCAGCTTATCCATTTGTGTGTTTCGGAGTCTGGTACACGGCGAATTTGACGAAACGACTTGCCTTGTCGGTTCTGCATTTGGGTCCTTTGAGTTTCTGTGCCCATTCGTTTTCCACCAGTTGATAACCAATAGCCATAACTTTTAAGATTCCTAGAAATCCAACCCGTGACTTTTATTATTCTTATCTATTCAATTTTTTTGGATTGATTTCAATTTTGGTTCCATTTAATATCTTTTTTCCTCTGGTGTTCCCATGAGAAAGATATATTATAAGTACAGCTATACGAAAGCAATTCATCTTCATTCATGTTTTCGCTTCTTCCAAATCGTGGCTACGAACCATCTTTCATCACCGTGCCTCCCTACTTACTTGCAACCTCCCTCATCTGGAAACAACCGCTCCTATCCACCACAGCCTATAGCTAACCAATTCGATGCTCCTCCGGCCTCCACCCGAGCAAGCAACTTCGGCCATGGCCGAACAACTTTGAACCGCTTCACTTCTTCACCTTTCCCGAGCAGCCTCTCATAGCCGATGACCCTCCTCCATTAGTGCTACAACTTCACGTGCAATCCAATCTTCCAACGACACAACCCATGTCGTGTTCTTCCTCTTTAAATTCTGAATGGTATGCTTATATAATAAGTTAAATTATGAAAATAAATATATGTAAAGGTTTATTAATATAAAGAGTTTAAAATGCTAGGAATACAACATACACTCTGTTAATGTTTATGCTCACATGAAATTGCTAGTATGTCCATATATATTTGCCTTACACATTTATATTTATATATATATAAGTGACAGACAACCTAGTTGCTTGTATGTATGGGTCTACGTAAGTTTGTAATGATCTATTAAGTAATATATTTGTTTGTTAATGTAGTCAGTTCGTTGGTGTATTTTATTTTGTACGAGTATATATATATAGTTCTTTTTCTTTAAATAGTTCCAGTTGTATAACATATTAGTATATCTAAGTTTATAAACCATTACTTTATATTATGTTTAGTTATATATATATATAGGGGGAACTAATTTAAAGGACAAAGATTTGTATATTTTTTGCCTTAAGGACACGACCTCAATATTTTTACCACAAGGACAAACATTCTTATAAAAATTATTCATAAGGACAAACATTTTCCAAAATTATTCATAAGGACAACAAAACTGCTACCGAGTTAAAAACTGATACCTAAAAACTGCTACCGATAACTACATACTGATACCTAAAAACTGCTATCAATAACTAAAAATTGATACCTACAGAAAGTTGTCGTTCGGGATAAAATATTGAAGGTCTGCCCTTGAGGCTAAAAAGAAGTGAAATTTTGTCCTTGACAATAATTTCCTGATATATATATACACATATAGTTTTTTATGAACTTTTGTTGTAAATATGTACTAATTTTAGTTCAAAAACGATATTTTTTTTTCTGTTTATATAAAGCCTGTTATGTAAGTTATATGAGTGCAGATAATGTATATATTTATAGGATAGTTGTCTCTGAGTGTATATATTTGTAGTTATTTTAATATTTATCAGTTTATATATTTTGTTATTTAAATTATTGTTTAAGTGTTGTATATTCTAGTTACAATATTTAATAGATTTTTGTAATAAGAATATGATATATTTATATATTATCTATTTGACATTTTTTTATACAACTTATATACATTTTATTCATATAGACAGCCTTCATAGTTGGTTAATCCAACATTTTATATATAATCGGTTTATATGTATAAGTAGGTATTTATATTGATACGCATACATATATTTGTCTACATATATATGGTTAAGGAAATATATTCATGTTACTATAGGCTGTATATGAAAAATGAATTATGTTAGTGTAGATTTGCATAGGCATTTGACTATAATTATATACATATTAGCCTGCATATTTTAGGCATGAGTTTGGGTTGTATATTTGTTCAAAGTCTGCACACAATTGTATTAGTTATAATGGTATTAGTTATATATAATATGTTGATTAACGTATATAGATGTCTTGTAAGTGATCTAAGATCTGTTGCTTTTATATGTACGCGAATTTTAATTGTTTTGAACCAAATTGATTTTATTGTTATAAGTATATGTTTTATTTTAAATATATATAGATACATATTTTATTTTAATTTTGTATTAGATTAAAGTATTGATTTTTATAAAATAACAAATATTTCTGTATATACATCAAACTGATTCTGATTCGTTTTATCGACTCGTCTTATCAGCTTTGTTCATCAAATTCATGCCAATCTCGTCTTGCTTTGAAAATCTTCATTTGGATCAGTCAATCTCGCAATTCAAACCGTAGCCTGTTATGTTGTCTATCCTCTCTCTGGCCTCGAAGGTGAGCAATCACTCACGATTAACGTTCTTATATTTATTAAATTTGATTTCAATTGAAACGACAATTGAAATATGCTGTTGTTAGTTATTTACATTACTATATATGTTGTAATCTGTATTTGTTCACCTGTGACATCTGACACCATTATCTGTTATTTATATTGATGATATCTGCATGTTGTTATATTATTATCATATCTGTTATCACTCTGCAAGTTCCCTCTTAGTATAGAATTCACTATGGCTTGAAATGATACATACCCGAATGGACTTTAGAATAAGAGAAAATCGTTATGGGTTGAAATGATAGACCCATGCGATTTTCATTTGAATTGAATTTGAGATTGCGGGTTGAAATGATATATACCCGTATATATTTAAATTGCAGATTGAAATGATAGATATCCGTATCACTTGACCATTGGATAGAAAATTATATATAGACACCGTTGGTCTATATATAAATGTTTTGAAAAATGATTTCTATGGTTTTGGAAAGAAATATATGGTTTTATAAAATATTGATTTGGATATTATATAAATATTATTTTATATATAGTTAAATTCTTGATTTTAAGCTATGTATAAATTGGTTTTAAAATATAAAATAAGTTTATTGATAAAGTTTGATTTTGTTAAAATGTAGTATGGTTAAGTATTTATTTAAATTGTATCTATATAGAGTTTATAATGATTTGAATAAATTTATGGTTAGAAGATAAATATGAAATTAACTTGAAGTTAAATTTATTTAAGAATTATAATCAAATAAATTTGATTTGAAATTTAATAAAATTGAGATTTTAAAGGATATGATTTTTTAACTTGATTTATTTAAGGTGATGAATATATCAAGTTTAAATAAATTGAAGCAATATTCAGTTATCTGAAGTTTGAAAGTTTTATTTAAATAATCTTGGATTTATTTAGTAAATATTTCAAAACATAATAATAGTAAATTGAACCTGATATATACGGAATTATAAAAATTTAGTTTTGAAATTATGGAATATTTAAAGCTTTAAAATAGATGGAATTTGAAATGGTTTATCTGAGGTTCAAATCTGTATTTGAAATTGATATAAATTGAAATAGAATATTGAAAACTGAATTGAGTTGCAATTTATGAACTAAGATTTGAATTAAACTGAATTTTTGGGTTCAAGTTGATTTGTTTCAATTTGTGAAGTTGAGGAAATTATTTTATTTATAAAGTAATTTTAAATTTAAAACTATTTTATTATATATACTATTTGAACATCTAAACTTTTTAAGTGGTGAAAATTATAGTTTCAAAGCTATGAATTTCAAAGTATAATGTTTTAAAAATGTCATATTTTTAAGTGTTTGGTTTTGAAAGTATTATAACTTTGAAAGTACTATGATTTTGGAAGTGAATATATTTGAAACAAAAATGATATTATATTGATTTGGTTTTAAATAAAAATGATATCATGTTGATTTGGTTTTCAAGTGGAAAGGATATCATATTGATTTAGTTTTTTAAATGGAAATGATATCGTATTTATATGGTTTTGAAATGGATATGATATTCTGGTTTTAAAGTATAAATTATTTTGAAATGACCGTGGTGTAATAATAAGGTTTGGTTGTTAAAGAGATCGAGATCGGAAGTTGTCATACTCTCTGCCAACTTCGAAAACCACTTTAACAACAGTGCACGCGGTGGAGATTTCAGAATGAAGTAGGAAGGTGGCGATGTCCTATTGAGGTATATACGTGGACCCAACTCCCGTGAGTTGGCATAACGTGGCTAAAATAGGAGCGATAGATGGGCTAATGAGGTAGATCCTCTGATCGGACGCACTTCTTCGACACCATTCTATTACTTTGTGATTGATTGGGCGCACCTTTGATTTTTGGGAGTGTGGCTGGAGGTGGGCGGTAGTGGCTGCTACGTGTTACCGTCGGTACGAAAGCGTAATTGGTCTATCTACCCTGACATTGCCTAGTTGTGCCATGTCACCTACCCTAGCATGGCTTGTACGATTTTGTTTTGTACAATACCAATGGAGTGCCCTCTGACGACACCCAGTACGGGTGGGATTACGGTACTGTATAGACTATGGGAATATATAAAATGTGTTAATGAGGATATGGGTAACGCCTTAATGCTATTTTTAAATATATTATACTTTACTTTAGACATTGTTATAATAGCGTATATTACTACATAGTAAATAGTTTAGCGGATCCTTAGAGGATGGTTATGTCGACATCCTTTGAGTTACTTGTATTTCAATTGTTATTTCACTTGAGTTAGATTTATTGATATAAGAATGTTAATCCTGACTCGAGTGTTTTGTGTTTTGCTTTACGCTCGGGTCAGACTGAGTGATACAGGTTTTGAGACTCACCGTTAGAGTTGGAGATTTGCTTGGAGATCCAGCTATCTATCCAGCTTTTAGATATTCAGTTGATTCTAGTGATGCATTCTGATCTTGTATTTCACTATTGTATTAGAGACTTCTGTTGTATCTTATTTGACTCTATTATATATATAGTAGCTTCATGAACTACTAATCTCTTGTTTCCGCTGCATTTTTGTTATATTACTTTGTGTCTGTGATTCTATGATTTATTTGTGTATGCTGAGTTCTGCCAAATATAAATTAACAATCTGGTATTTTGGGCAATTCAGATCCGGCATGTGTGAATGCGAATGGTTGAAAATATTAGACCGTTACACATATATAAATAGAAAATAGATTTATGGTTAGGTTTATAAGCACCACAGAAAAATTTGATTAGAGGAAAACAAATGTAAGGTAAGTAAAAAAATATGCAAATCATCTAAAGTTAAAAAGAAAGGAGTAGTGAAGTGGTAGAACACTAGACTTCCAAGTAAGATATCCCGAGTTCGAGTATTGGAATATTAAAAAATTATAAATCCTTTATCGAAACAATTCCTAACTCTCTTCTTAATTTTATAAATATATTTTCATTTAAAGGTTTTGTAAATATATCTGCCAATTGATTTTCAAATGATACAAATTCCAGTCCGACTAAATCCTTTTCAATATTAGCACGAAGAAAATGATGATGTATGCCAATATGTTTAATTCGTGAGTGATTTACAGGATTTTTGGATAAGTTTTAGCGCTAGTATTATCACAAAAATTGTTGATTTAGATATATTAACACCAAAATCTTGAAGTGTTTGCTGCATATAAATGACTTGAGCAAAAGCTAAAGCGGTAGAAATATATTCTGCCTCACAAGTTAAAAGTGAAACACAATTCTGTTTCTTGCTAAACCAAGAGACTAAGGACTGTCCGATGAGATGACAAGTCCCACTACTACTTTTTCGATCTGTCTAACATCCTTCGAAATCATCATCACTATATGAAGCTAACTCAATAGGACATTCTTTCGGATAGAAAAGTCCAAAATCTTTGGTTTTGCTTAGATAACGTAATACGCGTTTTACTGCTCGCATATGTGATTCTTTAGGACTGGCTTGGAATTAAGTACATAAACAAACACTCATCATTATGTCAGGTCTACTAGCAGTTAGATAAAGTGATGATCCAATTATACTTCGATATAATTTTTGGTCAACACTTTTGCCTTCTTCATCTCTATGGAGATGAACTGTTGTGCTCATTGGAGTTGGTTTAGCAGAAGTGTTTTCCATATCAAATCATTTAATTAGATTATTACACTATTTTTCCTGATTAATAAAAATTCCATTTTCTATTTGTTTGACCTGTAATCTAAGATAATAAGATAATTCTCCCATATGTGACATTTCAAATTTTTTGGTCATAATTTTTGAAATTCCTGACATAAATTTTCATTTGTAGAGCCAAAAATAATATCATCTACATAAATTTGAATAATTAAAATATCCTTTTTAGTTCTTTTAATAAAAAGAGTTTGATCAACCTTCCCAATTTCAAAAGCAGAATCTATTAGATAGCTCTTAAGACGTTCCTACCAAGCACGAGGTGCTTGTTTTAGACCGTATAGGGCTTTTTTATGTGTATAAACAAGGTTTGGAAAATTTTCATCTGTGAATAATGGAGGTTTGTGACGACCTGGAATTTTGAGCAATATCAATTTAATAATCTTTGATAATAATTAAATTAATTTGATCATTTTACATTATAAATTGACAAGTTAAAATTACTTTAAAGGCTAATAATAATAATTTGATGATGTCTATCAACAATTTTCTTAACAGTACAAATTGGCAAGTTTAATTCTTTTAAAAATTTATAGTATTTTAATTTGGAAATATTTATTTTAACAACTTAAAATTGATAAGATTTATTTTCCAGAAGCTAATCAAAAATATTTTCCATTTATAAATATATGTATTGATATATCTTGTAAATAGGAAGGTTTTAATATAATAAAAACTTTATATTCAAATTGTAATATATATGAATGTATATATTACGATTTGGTTTGTGTTTGAAAATTTAATACAGTAATTATCCAATATAATGTTAAAATATTTGAAATGTGTACATATATTTGTATATATACATATACATATACGTACATATATATATATATATATATATATATATATATATATATATATATATATTTGAAATAGGAATTTTATTGATCTGAACTTAATAAGTATTTTCAAACATTAATAAATATATAGTTTTGTAACTTGAAAGGTTAATTTGATTTAATGCTTTTAAAATGATATTTGAAATTTAAAATTCTATAACAAAAATAATTTCTTATTTAATATAGATACATATATATTTCGTACTTAAGTTTTAAATAAGATTTAAATTTAAAAAGTTCATTTGTTTTTATATTCTTTCATCTTAATTTTATCATAAGATAAAATTGTTTTAAATTTTTTAAAATAAAGAGTTAAACTAAGTTTTTCAAATTTTTAAACAATGATAGGATTAAATTGATTAAAATATATGTTATTTATAAATACCTATATGAATTTACTTTTGAAATATTTATTGAAGTTTAAAGTTTATTTTTATAAGATAAAAACATTTTATAATTATCTACACATTACATAAATATGTATATAAGGCTTAAATAAATTATTAAAGATAAAATAACATTAGAAACATTAAGAATACATTTGAAAATAACACTTGTAAATACATAATAACACATAATAACACTTGTAAAACATTTAGTAAACATTAAAGACACTTGTAAATCATGTGTATATGTGTAAGATAATTAGGCATCTAAGTAGACAAGTGTCATCTTCTTGAAATTTAATTTAAAATTAAATTTGTAAAATAAGAAGAAGAGTTATTTTTAGCTAAAAATTATTTTCTTCATCTTCAATCCAATAACAAAATAAATGCTAAACAAAGATCAAAGAGAAAAAAAAAAGATAAATCTTTAGAAAATCTGAAACAAGATGAAGAAATTTGGAATATAGCTAAAGATGATGATCTGGAAAGCAAGTTTAATTAAGTAGTTCAAACAAGAAATTCAGGAAGAACATCAACATGTAACTGATATTAATAAAGCAACAAATTCAAGAAGAATGCAGAAATTACAACAAGTCTGGAAAATGCTGTCACTAACTTCTGCTCTGTCTCTTGTAAAAATATATGTGAGTAAATAAATCTTTTAAAAACAGTTTTAAACATTTGATTCAACTTGATCTTATGATTGAATAACATAGTGATATTTGAATTTACTTGAAGTATACTGAATACATGTTTGGATATTATATAGGTATTGCCTGTACAGTTATAAAAAAAATCACTATGTTTATAAAAACAGTTCAATCTCATAATAAATTCATTAACTTGATTTTGATTTCGAATTGGGCTTATATTCGTAAAGAGAAGATGATTGTAATCAAATTATCTAACATCTAAAAATAATTATAGGTTGTTAAATTTAATGATTATCTCGAATTTTAAAAATTTACAGTAAAATTATAAATTGGGTTAAAAACTTTTGAATGCAAACTAGAGTTTTGATTCTAGAATCATATTGCAAATAAGAAAACATGATTTTTGAAACTTGAATCACGAATTCTAGGTAAGTAATTTGCAAGAATTTGGGGTTTGAGCGTTTTTGGCATTTCGGTCAAATTGTGGAGAACGATGGCGAGTTAATCGACGCCGTTGGGCATGGAGGTTGAGGGAGTATGGAAGATCATCGGAAAAATACTCATGTATTTTATTGACGAACGTGATAGTCGAATTTTTTCGAGATGGGGTTTAACTTCCTGTTTTTGTCTTGGTTGATCATTTGGGTTTCGCGGCATCGTGATGCAACCGGGAACGATCGCGTAGGGTTCTCGAGGTGCTGGGAAGTGAGGCGGAGCTCCGAGGAGGATCGCGTGGCTTATTGATGTAGGGATCATCAGCGGTGGTCGATGTTTGATAGTGTGTGGTCTCGAATAGTTTTTCTTGGAGCGCTTAATTTCGATCCTTGATCGAAATAAATTTTCTAGGTGGCGCGATTTGAAGTGGAGGTCGTGTGCGACCTGGGGAAGGTCGGCTTGAAGTTCGCTGTCGTCCATCGGCAACATGCACGTTTACGTGCACGATCTCGTGTCACTGTTGGGTTTTGGGAAGAGAAGGGGGGAAACTCGAAGATGGTCTCAGGTTCGTGTTGGTTGAGCTCGAAGCAGGCATAGGGTAGGGGAAGACTCGGGGTTGTTGCATGTATTTCAGCGGTTTGCTCGAGATTTGATGAGTGTGTTTTAGTTTGGGTTTTGTTTGGGTTTTGTCTGAAGCTTGGAAATTAACAGTTGTGTTTAAAGGTTTGAAAACAAAGAAAATTGGTTTTGGAATAAAGGTTTAAACAGAAGTTAGATAAGTTTTACTTACAAAACTAATTGATTTCAAAATCAAATTTTAAACAAGCTTTATATATGTTAAAATATGATTGTTTTTAAAATAAAAAGAAATGGATATTTTTGAAATAAAGCTTGTATTTAATTTTATTTAATATTCTTGGGAAGTTTTAAAGATTTAAAGGTATATTTAAAATGAGTTTTAATTATAATTGATTTCTAATATATTTTATTTTAAATAAGGAGTAATGATATCAATTTATTAATCAATTATAATTAAGAATTTTATTGGGTAATTAAGAGTTTGGTTAAACAAATATACGAAGACAATTAAGGTAATTAAATTGATTTACCCTTGAAAAGTTATTGATTAATATAAATATTTTAGTTAAGATAATGGTCTTCTTAATTTAGAATTTTTATAATATAAAAGTTAAGAATCATCTAAATAAATTTAAATGATTAATTAAATAATTAATTAAGTAATAAATTTGTGATTAATTAAGATAATCATTTACGGGTTAATTTAATAAAATTACTTGATGAAGTAATTAAGTAATTAAGTGGTTAATTTCTAGATGTTATTAAGTAAGAGTTAATTACTTTATTAAAAGTAATTAAGTGGTGTGATTAAGGATTAATCACTTGATTTATTACTTAAAGAATTAATTAATAAAATTTATTAAAGGCTTAAATTACTTAATTAATGGTTAATTAATAAAAGGATTAAGAGTAGTTAATTGTGTGATTAATTACTTGTTAAGTAATTAATTAAAAATGATTTAATTAATGAGGTAATCATTAATTAATGGAAATAATTAATTAATTGTTAATTAATAATTTAAGGATAATTAAGTTTTAATTACTAAATGTAACTAAGAAGTAATTAATCAAATTTGATTAATTAAAAGTAATTAATCAAATATGATTAAATAAAGGTAATTAATCAAGAGTGTTTTAATTAAAAGTAATTAATTAGATATGATTAATTAAAAGTAATTAATCAAGTGTGATTAGTTAAAAGGTAATTAATCAGGCATGATTAAAGGATAATTAAGGAATAATTATCAGGATAATTAAAAAATAATTAATCAGCGTGATTAATTTTAAAGAGTAATTAAGAGATAATTAACTGGATAATTAAGAAGTAATTAATCATGATGATTAATTAGATTTGTGATTGAGGAATAATTACTCAAAGTAATTAAAAGGAATTTAATCAACAATGATTAATTCAAAATGGATATTTAAGTGATGTTCATTAATTAATTTGTAATAAATTAATGAATAACTAAACAGGATTGATGATAACCCAAGTGTTTAAGTAAGAACTAATTTAATTAAGGATGAATTAAATTAATTAAGTTTGGATTAAACCTGTTATGGATGATGAATGATTGGTTGATAAATATCTTGGGATGAAGTGATGATATTGGATGATATCGTATGTCATTGGTTGATATGTCATGATATGAATGTGATATATCTGAGATGTGATATATATATGCTGCTTTGTAATATGTGTGGATGAATGTGATAATTGTGAATTATCTATCTGTGTAATGTGAATCATCCATTTATGTTTAAATGATATTTCTGAATATTTATTGTTTAAATCCCTTAAGTACAACTTGGACATTAAAATGGCGTTTGGATTCGGTGAGACCGGGATCGGGTTTCCATATTTGGATATCCGAAAACCACACCGATCCAAAATAAACATTAGGTCGTGAATCCAAGTGGAGTGCAAGTGAAGACTCGAGGTGTAAGAACTATACGTTAGTATAACTCTGTGGGTGATTCCATAATGAGTTTGACGGAATAATACTTATAGGTTCGAGATGGTGATTCAGAGAGCAAGGGTTATGGTCGTTGACTCTGAGGGTGATTCCAAAATGAGTGCAACGAGATAGTGCCTTCAGTTTCGATCAAACCCGAAACGAACTTGTATGGATTGAATGCTTTCAGAACATCGTCAGGTGGGCGATGAGCATTCTAAGATAGATGTGTTCTATAAAGGTAATCGCCGCCTCAAGCCTCATCAACCGGGAATGGCTAAAACAGGGGAGGTGTAGCAAAGCTTCGTGGGTAGCTCCCACTGGAGGGCAAGATTCATCCCTGTCTAGATGTCCCTTTTTATTTCGGCTTTGTGGGCAGTTGGTCTGCAGCCAACTGCGGGGTGGTCTTGTTCGGGACTGTTCAGTAAGGAATGGTCCCGGCCTTGTGTTGCAGGGTAGTTAGGATGGCTCCTCGGTACGGTGATCTAGGCCACGTACTGTGACGGACGGTACCCCAGTAGCCCTGCCATTGTTGGAAACCCAATTTCCCTACGAGACCCTATGGCTTTGTTTGTATTACCCACTTTTGTGGCTAGTAGCTGGAATTTAGTAAATGTAACAATTTCAGCTATTTCTTATTTACTTGAAAACCCTAGGCACTATTATAATATCACTAGATTTCCTATCAAATGTTTTGGTTAGCGTAAGGTAAAAACTTTTCCATGTTTATATGTGGGAAGTCTTACGTGATACCCTTTCTTTTCAAAGGATTTTCTAAAGTTAAGCAATCTTAAACCGTTTACTCACACCTAACCCCTGTCTGACCCGAGCGTTTATTTTCTGTTTTATTAAACTCTTGGGTACTCATATTCTGTATGAGTAGTCAAGTGATTCAGGTTATCCTTGACGAATACTGGAGGAGCTTTGGAGCAGGAGGCTTCAACGTGTAGATATATATAGATATAGTTAGAGTTTCCATTGTGTGTCATTCTGTATAGTTGTTCTTGTATTGTACATTAGACAGAAATGTTATAACTGTCTAAATTGAGATGTATAGTTGTGTACTCTGATGTATATGATACTATGTATATGTTCTATATTATATTTCATTCGTTCCGCTGTGAAATTTCTGTTGTGTTGTTGTTCTTTCTTTTCTTTCTTTTCTTCTTCTATCCCTTTCTTTCTTAATTAGTGATGCGTCTTTCTGGTGATAGAAAGTTGGGTCGCTACAGTTGGTATCAGAGCATTAGGTTGAGTGAATACCTAGGCTCTGGAGTGGTGTCTTTCTTGAGAGAGCGTACTTGTAATATATATATATATATACACACCTAATCTGTTGGGTTATCTGTTCGGATTTTCCAACATAGGCTATAGAGGTAGATAAGGTAGGAGTGTGTGGAACATGACTACCATTAATGGAAGAGGCTCATATGTTGTGGTTGGAGGTGTTTGTCGAGATTGTAGACCTTATACCGTCTTGAATAAGATTTGTAGATTGGTGAAAGGATTTCTTTGAGTCCAAAGGAAGTATTTTCAAGAATGGAGTATATTCTTGGAGTGTGAGGTTGATTTGCTCTCGAGTGAGCAGGGATTTCCAAGAGTTGAGTTTGTCTGCTAAGCAGATGCAGGTGATGGTATCTTGGTGACTTCAAGAAGGAATAGTTGGGTGGTGGGATGCAGTATCCATAGATGGTTCTGAAGTGTTCTTCTGGAGCAAGATTAAGATGGTGTTGAAGGAACTATGATGCCTACTGCAGTGAAGATTCGGATGTTTAGAAATTTTTTGGATCTCAAATAAGGTTGTCTTATCTATATTAAAGTATGAGACTAAGGTCGATGAGTTACCTCATTTCGGACAGGGTCTCATTTGTTTTCCCTTAGAGGAATAAGTGGTTGGTGTTGGTTTAGAGCCGAGTTTCTTGAGGAGATGTCTACTCGTCTCAAGGATTTTGGGTGGATTTGGGTGATAGCTTGTGGTTAAGGATGATCTTTTAGCTTAGCAATAGCATTGAAGTGAAGATGGAAGTAGCAGTGTGGATCCGTTTCTTCGGTGATTCAGAAATCTTTGGGATTCTACTATCAGCAGACCAGGAAGATAGTGAAGGCTTATCCATTTCTTCGGGAGGCCCAGTAGAGTAGGATATTTGTCGGAAGTGGTCTATCAGTTTTTCTGGTTGGTGAAGATAGTTCTTTGGAATCTGAACCGAGAGAGATCGCAAAAGTGACTTGCGATTAGTTTGGAAATCTTTGAGTAATCTTTGGTTTGGAAGTTAAGGAATCTCATATGGAGGTAAAGGCTACTTAAGTAGTCAGAGATTTTCCAGATGTTTAGAGAAAATCAGAAGTTTACGGAATCGGAGATTGAGTTTCTTATCAACTTGGAATCCAGGAGTAATTTTGATGGTTCAACCATGTAGAGGGATGACTCTTGGAGCGAGAAGAAGTTGGTGAGGCAACTCAGGATTCTTGAGAAGGGATTTATCATCTAATTCTAGTTGAGATTCTGCTGAGATGTTTTGACCAAATAGAATGGTCACTAAGATTTTATGAATTGGATGAACTGTGTGTGGAGAATGATTGTGCTTGTGTTCTTCGATAGCATTCTTATCTGCTCAAGATCAGAGTTGTGCAGCGGAAGCAAGGTAGCAGTTCTTCTAGAATGGGAGCAACCGAAAGTGCAGTTTTCTTGGATTAGAAAATTTCTACTGGAAATTCAAGTATGAGGAAATTTTCTGGATTTGGTAGGTAAGGTTGCCAGGTGCCACTATTTGGCTATTCCAGATATGAGATGTAGGTCTGAAGTCCACTGATGCTTGTGGAGTAGAGTTGTGTTTTGGATCTCGGCAAATTTTTGGGAGAGCCATTTGTTGAGTAGGATCTGGAGATTGGTTTGATTTTGGTCGAGATTGTTGCATAAAGCAATCAGCAAGGGTTAAGCTGATCAGGAATATTGGAGGTGACTCAGAATCATCGGAAGAGTTATGCACTTAAGAATTGAGGAGATTTGGAATGTGAAATTAGAATTTGGATATTGCTTTAGTTTTATCCGATTAAAGGAGATATAAGATTGGGTAAAACTGGAAAGCTAGCTCTAGAGGTATTTTGAGTTTTCCTATGTTTTTCGGATATTAGATTTTGATCTACAGGATTGAATTGTCAGTTCGGATAACTGGAATTCATTGTATTTCACATATTTCTGAGGAATATGTGTATGATTCATCGAGTGATTGAATCAGCAGTTCAGAAGGATCTGGTGGTTGGGCTGGTCTTGAGTTTAATCTGAAACGATCAGATGAGGGAGTTATTGATTGTAGCAGTACAGTTACTTAAGATTCTGTAGAGCGAGTATTCCAGTATAGGAACCTGGAAACTCTAGATAATATTAGGAAGTTCTATTCAGAATTTTCTGGATAGATAAAATTGTTTGTTTGAATTGGTTGCTATGATTGGTTGTGTTATTGCTGTTTGGAATTTTAATTCTTTTGCGGGGTTATTAAATTAACTTTGCTTTTAAATTTCGGGGACAAAATTCTTTTAAGGGGGAAGGAATGTGACGACCCGGAATTTTGAGCAATATCAATTTAATAATCTTTGATAATAATTAAATTAATTTGATCATTTTACATTATAAATTGACAAGTTAAAATTACTTTAAAGGCTAATAATAATAATTTGATGATGTCTATCATCAATTTTCTTAACAGTATAAATTGGCAAGTTTAATTCTTTTGAAAATTTATAGTATTTTAATTTGGAAATATTTATTTTAACAATTTAAAATTGATAAGATTTATTTTCCAAAAGCTAATCAAAAATATTTTCCATTTATAAAATATATGTATTGATATATCTTGTAAATAGGAAGTTTTTAATATAATAAAAACTTTGTATTCAAATTGTAATATATATGAATGTATATATTATGATTTGGTTTGTGTTTCAAAATTTAATACAGTAATTATCAAATATAATGTTAAAATATTTTTCTATTTGAAATATGTATATATATATATATATTTGTATACATATATATATTTGAAATAGGAATTTTATTAATTCGAACTTAATAAGTATTTTCAAACTTTAATAAATATATAGCTTTGTAACTTGAAAGGTTAATTTGATTTAATGCTTTTAAAATGATATTTGAAATTTAAATTTCTATAACAAAATTAATTTCTTATTTAATATAGATACATATCTGTTTTGTACTTAAGTTTTAAATAAGATTTAAATTTAAAAAGTTCATTTGTTTTTATTATTCTTTCATCTTAATTTTATCATAAGATAAAATTGTTTTAAATTTTTCTAAATAAAGAGTTAAACTAAGTTTCTCAAATTTTTAAACAATGATAGAATTAGACTGATTAAAATATATGTTATTTATAAATACCTATATGAATTTAATTTTGCAATATTTATTGAAGTTTAAAGTTTATTTTTATAAGATAAAACATTTTATAATTATCTAAACATTACATAAATATGTATATAAGGCTTAAATAAATTATAAAAGATAAAATAACATTTAAAAACATTAAGAATACATTTGAAAATAACACTTTTAAATACATATAACACATAATAACACTTGTAAAACATTTAGTAAACATTAAAGACACTTGTAAATCATGTGTATATGTGTAAGATAATTAGGCATCTAAGTACACAAGTGTCATCTTCTTGAAATTTAATTTAAAATTAAATTTGTAAAATAAGAAGAAGGGTTATTTTCAAATAAAAATTATTTTTTTCATATTCAATCCAATAACAAAATAAATGCTAAACAAAGATCAAAGAGAAAAAAAAGAGAAATCTTTAGAAAATCTGAAACAAGATGAAGAAATTTGGAATATAGCTAAAGATGATGATCTGGAAAGCAAGTTTAATCAAGCAGTTCAAACAAGAAATTCAGGAAGAACATCAACATGCAACTGTTATTAATAAAGCAACAAATTAAAGAAGAATGCAGAAATTACAACAAGCCTGGAAAATGCAGTCATTAACTTCTGCTCTGTCTCCTGCAAATATATATGTAAATAAATCTTTTAAAAACACTTTTAAACATTTGATTCAACTTGATCTTATGATTGAATAACATAGTGATATCTGAATTTACTTGAAGTATACTGAATGCATGTTTGGATTGTATATAGGATTTTCCTGTACAATTATAGAAAAATCACTGTGTTTATAAAAACAGTTCAATCTCATAATAAATTCATTAACTTGATTTTGATTTCGAATTGGGCTTAGATTTGTAAAGAGAAGATGATTGTAATCAAATTATCTAACATCTAAAAATAATTATAGGTTGTTAAATTTAATGATTAGCTCGAATTTTAAAAATTTACAATAAAATCATAAATTGGGTTAAAAACTTTTGAATAGAAACTACAGTTTTGATTCTAGAATCATATTGCAAATAAGAAAACATGATTTTTGAAACTTGAATCACGAATTCTAGGTAAGTAATTTGCGAGAATTTGGGGTTTGAGTGTTTTTGGCATTTTGGTCAAATTGTGGCGAACGATGGCGAGTTAGTCGACGCCGTTGGGCATGGAAGTTGAGGGAGTATGGAAGATCGTCAAAAAAATACTCATGTATTTTATTGATCAACGTGATGGTCGAATTTGTTCGAGATAGGGTTTAACTTCCTATTTTTGTCTTGGTTGATCATTTGGGTTTCGCGACATCGTGATGTAACCGGGAACGACCGCGTAGGGTTCTGGAGGTGCTTGGTAGTGAGGCTGAGCTTCAAGGAGGATCGCGTGGCTTATTGATGCAGGGATCATCGGCGGCGGTCGAAGTTTGATGGTGTGTGGTCTCGAACAGTTTTGGTTGGAGGGCTTAATTTCGATCCTTGATCGAAATAAATTTTCTGGGTGGCGCGATTTGAAGTGGAGGTCGTGTGCGACCTGGGGAAGGTCGGCGTGAAGTTCGCCGTCGTCCATCGGCGACTTGCACGTTTACGTGCACGATCTCGTGTCACTGTTGGGTTTTGGGAAGAGAAAGGGGGAAACTCGAAGATGGTCTCGGGTTCGTGTTGGTTGAGCTCGAAGCAGGCACAGGGTAGGGGAAGACTCAGGGTTGTCGCGTGCATTTCTGTTGTTTTCTCGAGATTTAATGAGCGTGTTTTGGTTTGGGTTTTGTTTGGGTTTTGTTTGGGTTTTGTCTGAAGCTTGGAAATTAACAGTTATGTTTAAAGGTTTGGAAAAAAAAAAGAAAATTGGTTTTGGAATAAAGGTTTAAACAGAAGTTAGATAAGTTTTACTTATAAAACTAATTGATTTCAAAATCAAATTTTAAATAAGCTTTATACATGTTAAAATATGATTATTTTTAAAATAAAAGGAAATGGATATTTTTGAAATAAAGCTTGTATTTAATTTTATTTAATATTCTCGGGAAGTTTTAAAGATTTAAAGGTATATTTAAAATGAGTTTTAATTATAATTGATTTCTAATATATTTTATTTTAAATAAGGAGTAATGATATCAATTTAGTAATCAATTATAATTAAGAATTTTATTGGGTAATTAAGAGTTTGGTTAAACAAATATACGAAGATAATTAAGGTAATTAAATTGATTTACCCTTGAAAAGTTATTGATTAATATAAATATTTTAGTTAAGATAATGGTCTTCTTAATTAAGAATTTTTATAGTATAAAAGTTAAGAATCATCTAATTAAATTTAAATGATTAATTAAATAATTAATGAAGTAATAAATTTGTGATTAATTTAGATAATCATTTATGGGTTAATTTAATATAATTACTTGATGAAGTAATTAAGTAATTAAGTGGTTAATTTCTAGATGTTATTAAGTAAGAGTTAATTACTTTATTAAAAGTAATTAAGTGGTGTGATTAAGGATTAATCACTTGAGTTATTAACTAAAGAATTAATTAATAAATTTATTAAAGGCTTAAATTATTTAATTAATGGTTAATTAATAAAAGGATTAAGAGTAGTTAATTGTGTGATTAATTACTTGTTAAGTAATTAATTAAAAAGGATTTAATTAATGAGGTAATCATTAATTAATGGAAATAATTAATTAATTGTTAATTAATAATTTAAGGATAATTAAGTTTTAATTACTAAATGTAACTAAGAAGTAATTAATCAAATTTGATTAATTAAAAGTAATTAATCAAATATGATTAAATAAAGGTAATTAATCAAGAGTGTTTTAATTAAAAGTAATTAATTAGATATGATTAATTAAAAGTAATTAATCAAGTGTGATTAATTAAAAGGTAATTAATCAGGCATGATTAAAGGATAATTAAGGAATAATTATCAGGATAATTAAAAAATAATTAATCAGCGTGATTAATTTTAAAGAGTAATTAAGAGATAATTAACTGGATAATTAAGAAGTAATTAATCATGATGATTAATTAGATTTGTGATTGAGGAATAATTACTCAAAGTAATTAAAAGGAATTTAATCAACAATGATTAATTCAAAATGGATATTTAAGTGATGTTCATTAATTAATTTGTAATAAATTAATGAATAACTAAACAGGATTGATGATAACCCAACTGTTTAAGTAAGAATTAATTAAATTAAGGATGAATTAAATTTAAGTTTGGATTAAACCTGTTATGGATGATGGATGATTGGTTGATAAATATCTTGGGATGAAGTGATGATATTGGATGATATCGTATGTCATTGGTTGATATGTGATGATATGAATGTGGTATATCTGAGATGTGATATATATATGCTGCTTTGTAATATGTGTGGATGAATGTCATAATTGTGAATTATCTATCTGTGTAATGTGAATCATCCATTTATGTTTAAATGATATTTCTGAATATCTATTGTTTAAATCCCTTAAGTACAACTTGGACATTAAAATGGCGTTTGGATTCGGTGAGACCGGGATCAGGTTTCCATATTTGGATATTCGAAAACCACACCGATCCAAAATAAACGTTAGGTCATGAATCCAAGTGGTGTGCAAGTGAAGACTCGAGGTGTAAGAACTATACGTCAGTATAACTCTATGGGTGATTCCATAAGGAGTTTGACGGAATAGTACTTATAGGTTCGAGATGGTGATTCAGAGTGCATGGGCTATGGTCGTTGACTCTGAGGGTGATTCCAAAATGAGTGCAACGAGATAGTGCCTTCGGTTTCGTTCGAACCCGGAACGAATTTGTTTAGATTGAATGCTTTCAGAACATCGTCAGGTGGACGATGAGCATTCTATGATAGATGTGTTCTATAAAGGTAATCGCAGCCTCAAGCCTCATTAACCAGAATGGCTAAAATAGGGGAGGTGCAGCAAGGCTTCGTGGGTAGCTCCCACTGCAGGGCGAGATTCATCCCTATCTAGATGTCCTTTTTTATTTCGGCTTTGTGGGCAGTTGGTCTGCAGCCAACTGCGGGGTGGTCTTGCTCGGGACTGTTCAGTAAGGAATGGTCCCGGCCTTGTGTTGCAGGGGAGTTAGAGTGGCTCCTCGGTACGGTGATCTAGGCCACGTACTGTGACGGGCGGTACCCCAGTAGCCCTGCCATTGTTGGAAACCCATTTTCCCTACGAGACCTTACGATTTTGTTTGTATTACCCACTTTTGTGGCTAGTAGCTGGAATTTAATAAATGTAACAATTTCGGCTATTTCTTATTTACTTGAAAACCCTAGACACTATTATAGTATCACTGGATTTCCTATCAAATGTTTTGGTTAGCGTAAGGTAAAAACTTTCCCATGTTTATGTGTGGGAAGTCTTACGTGATACCCTTTTATTCAAAGGATTTTCTAAAGTTAAGAAATCTTAAATCGTTTACTCACACCAGACCCCTGTCTGACCCGAGTGTTTATTTTCTGTTTTATTAAACTCTTGGGTACTCATATTCTGTATGAGTAGTCAAGTGATTCAGGTTATCCTTGACGAATACTGGAGGAGCTTTGGAGCTGGAGGCTTCAGCGTGTAGATATATAGATATAGTTGGAGTTTCCGCTATGTGTCATTCTGTACAGCTGTTCTTGTATTGTATATTAGATAGAAATGTTATAACTGTCTAAATTGAGATGTATAGTTGTGTGCTCTGATGTATATGATACTATGTATATGTTCTATATTATATTTCATTCATTCCGCTGTGAAATTTCTGTTGTGTTGTTGTTCTTTCTTTTCTTTCTTTTCTTCTTCTATCCCTTTCTGTCTTAATTAGTGATGCGTCTTTCTGGTGATAGAAAGTCGGGTCGCTACAAGGTTGTTCAACAAAAACATTTTCTTTTATATACCCATTTAAGAAAGCACTTTTAACATCCATTTGATTAAGTTTGAAATTATGAAAACATGCAAAGGCCAGTAAGATACATATGGCTTTAAGTCGTGCAACTGGAGCAAACGTTTCTTCGTAGTCGATTCCTTCTTCTTGATTATATCTTTTTGCAAATGATCTTGTTTTATTCCTAGTTATATTACCATGTTCATCTTCTTTATTTTTGAAAATCCATTTATTGCCAGTGACTGTTTGATCACTTGGTTTAGGAACTAGTTCCCAAACTTCGTTTCATTCAAATTGGTTTAGCTCTTCTTGCATAGCTATAATCCAACAGTCATTAGTAGATGCTTCTTTTGCATTTTTAGGTTCGATTTTAGAAGGAAAAGCTACATGGCCCATTTGTTTAAGTTGATTTCTAGTTCTAACATGTGAATCAATTCTCCTATAACGTTTTCTACTGGTTGATCTCGTAAAATCTTAGGAGGAGATCATAATTTATTTTCATTATGATCAATGTTTTCATTTTGTTTAATATTATTACAAATGTTTTCATCTTCTTCAAAATTATTATGAGTAACCGTATTTGTGATTATCTTAGTAATATCCTCAAAACTTTTATTAAATTTAAATTATCGTCGAACGAAACATGAAGTGTTTCTTTGATTCTTTTTGTTCTTTTATTGAAAATTTAATAAGCTTTGCTTATCCGAGTACCCTATGAAGATTCCTTCATCGGATTTTGGATCGAATTTCCAAGCCGATCTTTTATATTTAAGACAAAACATTTTGAACCAAAAGTTTTAAAATAAGAAATGTTTGGTTTTCTATGATGAAGCATTTCATATAGAGTGTATTTTGTTAAAGGTCGAATGGAAACACGATTTAGAACGTAGCAAGCAGTTGCTGCAGCTTCTGCCTAGAAATGTTTTGGTAATGTGTTTCCATTTAGCAAAATTCTTGCACATCTTGTAATGTTCTATTTTTCCTTTCTATAAACCATTTTGTTGTTGTGTCGTAGGAGAAAAATTATGGCAAATTCCCTTTTTATTACAATAATGTTCAAATCCTTCATTTTCAAATTCACCTCCATGATCACTTCTAATATTTTTAAATTTTTGAGATTTTGAATTCTTTTTGCAAAATTCTTGAAATTTTCAAAAGTATCACTTTTATTTTTTAAGAAAATAGTCCAAGTAAATCTTGAAAAATCATCTACTATAACAAATACATATTTACTATGATTTATAGATTCAATTTGAGTTGGATCAAAAAGATCTAAATGTAATAGTTCTAATGGTTGTATAGTAGAAATATTTTTCTTTGATTTAAAAGATGATTTTGATAATTTTCCTAATTGATAAGATTCACAAATATTGTTTACTTTAAAGTTCATTTTTGGTAAACCTTTTACTAAGTCATTTTTAGATAATTTATTTATAAATTTGAAATTAATATGACAAAATCTTTTACGCCATAACCAAGGATCATTTTCTTTGGCTATTAGACACATATTTGTATTATAATTTATATTCATATTTAAAACATAAATATTTTTATCTCTTAAGCCTTCAAAAATAAGATTCTTATTTTGATCAAAAATACTACACTTATTTTCAGAAAAAGAAATATTGAATCCTTTGTCACACAATTGGCTAATACTAAGTAAGTTGTATTTCAAATTTTTAACTAATAAAACATCTGTAATAAAAGGTAAATTAGATATACCGTTATTACTCACATCACCTTTACCGATGACATATCCTTTGGAATTATCTTCAAATGTGACAGAACCTCCATCTGAGTAGTTAATGTTTGTTAGCATCTTTTTTTTCCTGCCATGTGTTTTGAGCAACCACTGTCTAGTATTCATTTTCCTCTCTTTTTGGATGGCACCTGCATAATATAGAATTGACATTGGTACCCACCATTTTGTTTTGGGTCTTAAGAGTTAGGTCTTAGGAAGCCAAACCCAAGAGGGTTCAGAATTTCTTTTGAAACAAAATACTTATTTTTATGAACAGTTTTTATAAAAGATTTATATACTTGTTTCTTATTGAAGAATTATTCGTTTTAATAACCCAAATTTTAACTGAAGTTGTAAAATTGAAATTTAAGAACTAAATTTTTCAACTTTACTTTTATATGAAGAATTCTTTTTCCTTTGGAATAATTTTATAAAATTGTTTATATCCTAGTCCTCTTTTATCTGAAATAGTTTGAGAATTTTCTATATTTTGGAAAGATTTTCTCCACCTTTATTAAAATTAGAAACATTTTTAGTAATGTCTTCTAATTTTGTTTTAAAACTAGAGTTATCTAACTCTAAAATCATGATATTTGATTTAAGGTCATGATTTTCAGTTAGTAAAGCATCATTCTTTTCTTTTTGAGTTTCTACCTCGTGACTTAGCAAAGAAAGTTGAGATGACATATTAGAACAAGAATTTTGAGTAACTTGAAGTTCTTCTTCTAGAATTTTCTTTTCATCTCTTAGCATTTCCACTTAGATTTCAGTTCTATTCAATTTTTCAAGAACTTCTGTGTACTTTCTATTTTTCCTTTAAATTTGTCAAGTAATTTTGAATTGATTTCCCAAAGGTCATTAAAAGTCAGATCACTTACCTCATATTTTGTAGCCATAAACCAAATGTTGGCTTGTTCTGAATCACTATCTGAGTCACTTTCTGATGACGAAGATGATTTTGTATCGTCCCATGTGACAAAGAAAACTTTCTTTTTGAATCTGTCTTTCTTGTGTTTATACTTGTCTTTCTTTTTCTCAGGACAGTCTTTCTTGATGTGGACTTTCATGTGACATTCATAGCATTCTAGAGCGTATGATAATGGTTTGATGATGTTGTTATTGTTGCTGGAGTTGTTTTTGTTATATCTAAATTTGACGCTCTTTCTAAATTTCAAAAACTTTTTGAAATTTTTAGCAATGAGCACCATATCTTCTTCATCTGAATCTGATTCATCTTTTTCTGCCTGAAATGCTATATTTTTCTTATCTTGGGCTTGTACACATTTTGCTTGGAGATTAACTTCATAAGACATTAGATTTCCAATCAACTCTTCTGGTTTTACGGTAGAAATGTCGTTAGCTTCTTCGATTGCTAAGACTTTTCATTCCCACTCATCCGTTAGTGAGTTGAGGATTTTTGAAACAATATCAAAATCTGTCTGTGTTTCTCCTAATGCTATCAAGGAATGATTTATATCTTGAAATCTAGAGTACATTTCATTTATAGTCTCATCTTGCTTCATTTTAAAGTTCTGGAACTGATTTTTGAGAATAGAAATTTTACTTTGTTTGACTTTATTAGTTCCTTCATGTGTAACTTTAAGTGTACGCCAAATTTCATGAGTAGTTTTACATATGCTTATCCTATTAAACTCATTTTTGTCTAATGCACAATATAACATATTCATAGCTTTAGCATTTGCAGTAGCATCTAATTTTTGTGTAACGTCTCGCCTTTTCGTACGCTTTAAATCGACGATAAACCACACACGTCAGACTTAAAGCATACAAAAGGGCAGATTGTTATGGGGTAAATAAGAAAAAGCAGAGAAAGAAAGAAAAACAAAATAGAATCTTGCAGTGGAACGATAAAATATAATAATCCAATATGCAGTTCATGAAGCTGTTTTATAAAATATTTTATTTTACTTATATTACCCAATATCAGAGTTACACATACCAGAGAATAATAATTAATGCAGCGGAAAATAGTGTATAATGGAATACTATAATAAATAATAATAAATCTTCGTCTTCGTCCTCCAGAGTGCGGTCTTCTAAATCTTGCAACGCTCGGACTAACCCAGCGAATTGAAAAGACAAAACACTTGAGTCAGAACTAAAAGATCTTATGTAAGTTAAATCAACTAAAATAAATATGAGTGTAACGACGTCAGAGATGTTTACGGGATTTGACACCTCCTATCCAGTGTCAACGTGAGTGCAGTAACTCAAGAGATGCTCGGGATTCACATCTCCTAAGGATCCGTTAAACTTATTTCTATGTAGTAATATTTTTCTATTATGTTAATGTCTAATAATAAAATAAACTTACTTTTTTCTTAGCATTAAGGGGTTACCCATATAGCCCTTAATACGTAATAGTCCCAGTAGTCCATCTAATATCATGGTCCCTCCTGATCTGGAAGCCACCAGGGGATACCACATGGGCTACGGGAGAAATCCAAACTCGTACAAGGCATGATAGGGTAGTTAACACGGCACAACTAGGCAATGCCATGGTAGATATGCCAATTGCGCTTTCGGGTCGGTGGTAATGCGTAGCGCGCAACTACTGCCCACCACGAGCCACACCCCTACATAAAAAAAAATCAAAAGTGGCCACCGAATCAATCCAAAAGTCAAAGTATAATATCGAAGGGATGTGTCTGATCAAAGGTGCTACCTCATTAACCCGTGTATCGCTCCTGTTTTAGCCACCTTATGCCAACTCACGAGAGTCGGGTCCACGTATTTACCTTAAAGGAAACGCCGCCACCATCCTACTTCATTCTGGAATCTCCACCGCGTACATGGTTGTTAAAGTTGTTTTCGGAGTTGGCAGAGAGTATGACAACTTCCGATCCCGGTCTCTTCAACAACCAATCGTTATTATAACACCGCGATCTTTTCAAAATAGTTTATACTTTAAAACCAGAATATAATATCCATTTCAAAACCATATAAATATCATATCATTTCTATTTTTAAAACCCAAATTTATATGATATCAATTTTATTTCAAATATTTTTTTTCAAGAAATCACAGCACTTTCAAATTTATATACCTTGGAACCAACATTCGAAATTATACACTTTTAAAACATCGTACTTTGAAATTCATAACTTAGAAACATTTCAATTTTGATAAAACATTTCGATTTTGATATATTTCAAGGCTTTAACATTCCAAAATTCCAAAAACTAAATTTGATAATCTAGATTTAAAAATCAAATCTTCTATTATTTAGTTTTGAAATATTTTACATAATAAATCCATTTTCATTTTAAACAAAACTCAAATTTCAAATACTAAATAATTTCTTCAATTCATTTATACTTGAAATAATCATTTTATTCACCTAGACCAAAAATCCAGTTATAATAATTATACCTTTTAAAATTTTCAATTTAATAAATTTCACATCAACCTTTTAGAGTTTAATTCTTAAATAAATTCAATTCCAAATAAATCTCCAATTTATCTCCCGACCTTAATTTATTTAAATCATTATACTCTCTATATTAAAATAAAATTTAAATACTTACTCAGATTTATTTTAATAAAATCAAACTCAATTATTAAACTAAAGTTTTTATTTAACAAACTTATACATAGCTTAAATTCAAGCATTTTTTTGGGCAAGGCCAACGGGGTTAAAATGGACCCCTACCATTTATTGATATACTGAGAAAGAAGTACATAGATATAAGGTACAAGCCACCTAACATATTAGGCAATCAGGAACACAAGCAATAAGAAACATAGAAAACAAGGCATACCAAAAGAAAAAAATTAAAAAAACACAACAACAGAAGAACACACAGTTAAAAGACACGCAATCAGGATAGACCAGTAAGTAAGCCAGGGTCGAAAACATGATTGGAGGCAACAATGCCAAACCTTAATCCCTCAACAATGGAATCCTTCATTTGGGTAGTAGATTTCCTTTTAGCACCAAATATGATAGCATTTCTTTCATCCCAGATTATCATTGTAAAAACTTTAATGGTGAAAAGAAGAATATAAGTAGCCTCACATTTCCATCTCGTTGCCTTGTGTACTAAGTCCCATTCAACTTCACTAACCAAATCAACACTCCTGCCAGAGGTTAGGTTATTCGTGAAGCACCATAACATGAAAACATAAGGACAGCTGAAAAATAAGTGTAGAGTATTTTCATCAGCAGATTGGAAAAAACTGCAAGAAGCGTCGATATTAACTCCTCTCTGTCTCAACATTGCTTTAGTTTTCAATGCATTACTAAATATCTTCCAAAGGAAAAGATTTTGTCTCTCCGAGTTATGATTAAACCATATTCGCTTATGCCAGCTGAAAATCACAGTGTTACTCCAACTAACGAGATAGTTGTACATACCACTGATCTTGTACTTGTTTTGACTGAAGGACCATGAAATACCATCATATTGAGATTGGGAAATATTATATGAACGCAGCTGGTTCCAGTGTTTTCTGACAAGTTGATTAATGGAGTATGGGAGAGCAACATGACCTTGATGAATAAAGTTTTTCGCCAAGGCATTCCTAGTTATTCCAGTCTGCACTTGCTGATTGAAAGTAAGTAAGATAAAGAGGATAATGCCTTCCTTCACCCATGGATCATTCCAAAAAGAGATTCGACCATTAATGCCAATCTTACTCCTAGCACAAGGAAGAATATCAGGCCTAAATTTCAAAATGCATCTCCAAGTCCAACTGCAAGAATGAGGAATATTCATGGTCCCGAAGTTCTTGCTGCCAATAATACACTTGTATGACCATTTAACCCAAATATTGTCTTTATAATTCAGAAGATTGTCAATATATTGAACAATAGCAGCATGATTCCATAGAAGCAAATTTTTAATACCAAGTCCACCTCTGGATTTTGGAAGTTCAAGTTTAGAGAAAGCACAAGGAGATATCTTATTTGAGATAACAGATCCATGCCAGAAAAAGTTAGACATAGCTCTCCTAATCATTTTGATCAACTTGATAGGAAGGATAAATGATCTTGCCCAATACACAGACATGGAGAAGATAACAAAATTAATGAGCGTAAGCCTACCAGCTTGACTAAGCATTCTATTTGTGCACACTGCAAGCCTAATAGTGATCCTCTCATACAATGGAATGCATTGGGAATAGGAAATTCTAGATGTAGCCAAGGGGATACCTAAGTACATAGAAGTGTCAGCTCTTTGAGTGATGGAGGCATGGTTAGATATTTGATTGATCAAGTCAGTGCCCACTCCAGCTATCATCAAATCAGACTTAGCTAAATTGATAGATAGACCAGTAATTCTGTAGAATTTATCAAGGCCATTCATAATTGAGTTAACAGTGGACATGGTGGGCTTGAAAAAAATCACCAAGTCATCAGCAAACATAAGAGAGGTAATGAGGGGATTTTTACATTTAGGATGGACAGTGAAACTACCATTATTAACATGCTGAATAAGAATTTGAGTTAAAACTTCCATCACAATAATGAATAAACAAGAGGACATAGGGTCACCCTGCCCAATTCCATGTTTACTCTGAAAGTACCCCACATTATTGTTATTAACCATTATGGAAAACCTGGCAATTGAGATGCATGCTTCAATCCATGCCATAACATGTTTGGGAAAATTCATCAACCCCATAATTCTAACCACAGTATTCCATTGAATTGAGTCGAAAGCTTTAGAAATATCAATCTTGAACATGGCTCTAGGGGAAACCAGAGAGGAGTTGTACCCCTTCAATAATTCATGAGACATCAAAACATTATCAAGGATACTTCTGACACTTAGGAAAGCTGCTTGATTGGGAGAAATTATGTTTGGCAGAACCAACTTGATCCTATTAGAAATGATCTTAGATATGCACTTGTATATGGTATTACAACAAGAGATAGGCCCATAATCAGAGACATGACAGGCATTCTTAACTTTAGGGATAAGGGCAATGTTAGTAGCATTAAGAGATCCAGTCATTTTGCACTTGTTAAAGAAATTATGGATGGCTTTCAAGAAAATAGGCCTAACTATTTCCCAGCATGCCGTACAAAACAGGCATTAAAGCCATCAGGTCCTCCAGTAGAATTAGCATTGAGAGAGAAGAGAGCAGTTTTAATCTCAGAGTTAGAGATAGTAGTAGAGAGGAAGGCATTATCTTCATGAGATATTCTGGGTATGTCAATCGAATCAAGGAGCTCAAGAGAAGGAGAGAAGTCATCACTGTTTCCAAGCAACTTACTGAAATAGTCAAGGAACATATTAGCAATTAGGGGAGGGTCAGTGATATAATCACCATTCTTAGCTTTGAGAACACTAATTAACTCCCTAGCCTGTTTTTCCTTGAGAGAGGAATGGTAGAATGACGAGTTTATGTCACCATCCTTGAACCACTCCATTCAGGTTTTCTGCTTAACCATCAGGTCTCATGCTGAAGAGCTTTCAATAGTTGGGATGACAAGATTGCTTCAAGAGCAGCCCACTCGCTGTTAGATGGGTCAGATAGCATAGACTCTTGAATTCGATGAAGTTTATGGGAGAGGCAGGTAGAAGCCAAGTTTCCATTGCCAAATTTACTCAATGACCACGCCTTTAGTTTAGATTTGACAGCTCTAAGCTTACCCTGTGAAACAAACATAGGATTACCTGTAACGACCCGCAAATCCGTACCCCTTGAGTCAACACTATTCTACAACAATCAACTCAAGTTGCACAGAAATACGAACCATTTGGGTTTAAGAAGAAGAGGTAGAAGAAGAGAAAACAAAATTAACATCAGAATCTAACCATCGCAGCGGAGTAAAATATAATAGATAATAAATAATCTTCACTCAAAATCAAATTATATGTTTACATACTACATCATCAGAGTACATCACTCACAGCTCAACATCAATATCATACAAATGGATACATAGCAACTCAATATAGCGGAATATATATATATACAATTACGAATGTACGTATCGCCAATCCAGCTCGTCTCCTGAGCTCCATAGCATCCTATCCTGTATCCTATAATACTCGGTCTGACCTGAGCATTATAGTTAAATAACACCCGAGTCAGTCTGGATTACCAGCGTGAGAAAATCACACCCAATTTATTATTAAAGTTTCAAAAATCCTTTGAAAAACAAAAGCATCTTGTAAGACCACGCCACAAATAAACATGTCGGGTTTTTACCTTACGATAGCTAAAACAATTTTTATAGAAATCCTCTGATATTATAATAGGGTCTATATACAAATACTTATAAAATAGCCGAAATTGTTACATTCATTAAATTCCAGCTACTAGCCACAAAAGTGGGTAATACAAACAAAACTCGTACAAGGCTCGTAGGGAGAATGGATTTCCAACAATGACTAGGCACTAGGGTACCACCTGTCACAGTACGGGGCCTAGATCACCGTACCGAGGATTAATCCCTTCATCCCCTGCAACACAAGGCCAGACCATTCCTTACTGAACAGTCCCGAACAAGATAAACCCCGTGGTTGGCACGACCAACCACCCACTAAGCCGAAATATATAAAAAGTGACATCGAGACAGGGGAAATATCTTGTCTTGCTTGGGCATGACCCACCTAACCTTGTTGCATATCCCTTGATTTTCAGTCATTCCCATTTGATGAGGCTTGAGGCTAAGCGTTACCTTTTAGAACATTTCACTTAGAATGCCCATCGCCCATCTGACGATGTTTCGCAAGCATTCGTCCATACAAGTCCGTCCCGGGTTCGAACGGAACCGAAGGCACTACTCCTACTACATCCATTTTGGAAATATCCTCAGGATTAGTAGCGACTAGCCCTTGCACTTCACTGCTCCATCTTCGACTCCGAACACGTTTTTCGCACGAAACGTACAAATCGGATCAAAGTGGTTTTCGAGAAATAAATCTCGATCCCGGTCTCTTCGAAACGATCAATGCATTGTCCAATATTGATAGTCGGTTATTTAACTATCAATTATATTCACAAAACAACCATCAACCAATAAATAATTTCCAACTTATTCATTAATCTCCAAAAAATATCTTCACAAGATATATTTCTATTTTCAACCCTTTGAAACAGTTTTCAAAACCATCTTTCTTTTAAGAATCAACTTTCCCAAATATTTTCTATCTCCTCTGAAATCACCAAGCACAAAACTAGATCTTAAAATAATTTAAAACACTTCACTTTGAAATATACTTCAAAACATTTATTTTAAAACTACTTCAATAATTTGTTAAAAATACTTACTATATGAATATTTGAAAATAAGGTTACTAAATAAAATATAAAACTAGATTTTCACCTTTTAAAACAAAATACTAAGTCACTCTTTAAATAATTATTGCTATAAATATTAAAGGGAATACCTTCTTTAGAATATAAATATTAGAAATAATAAATTTCCAAAACTTGCTTTTTTTTAAAACAACTTAAAATTTTTAACTTATATTTAAAAATTTACTTCAAAACGTACTTGGTTATCCAGGGAGAATTCCCAATCTCAATTAGTTAAATCAATTTTCCCTAATTGATTCCCAATTTATTCCATTTGACTTGAGATTCTTTACTTATCAGTTTATCTCAAAATTCATTAAATATGGACTTTATATTTATTATTATGTTCCGTTTGATTTTATATCATTTAACTGAAATATACCAATTTCAGCTTCTTCCCAATTCCTTCTTTATCCCTTTAAATAAATTAAATCTTAAATTTTAAATAAATGTTTTATTCTTTTAAAATAATAACACTGAAATTTAAAATTCATTAATCTTCTGATTTTTCAAATTTCCCTTACTAAACTTAACTTAAATTATTAGAATTTTTAAAGCACTTTACTCCTTTTCCAATTCATTCTTAAGTTAATTCAGGTTTCCATAATTATTTTACTACAATTTTACTTCTTTTATTTTCATTTCCAAACTCGAATTATATATACATGGTAATTCATTATTGCCCGATTATAACAATCAAGCCATAGCATATAATATTTCCACATAATTCATTACAGGATATCAAATATTCAGACAGAGAATATTAAATACTTAACTAAAGTCGAGGGGTCCAGTTGGATCCCTCCAACCTGTTTTCCCTGCATCCACAGATGTTAGCATAACATAATGCACCAATTTCACAATATCATACTATATCACATCAGTCAATTCAACCATTCAAACAATTATTTAAATTTAATCATTTAAATTTAAATTTAATCTGAGTGAGATTAACTCACCTTTGCCCTTTAAATTTGCCATCCTATCCATCTCGACTTGTTTTCATGATCTTTTACCTTGAATAAACAATTCACGTTTTATAAATATTTGAATTAATCGAACACATTGATTATTCTATTTTAATTTAATTTAAACTAACAACTTGGTTTTTAAACTAATAAGTTGATTTTTAAACCAATTTCCCATAAATATATATTTTTAAATATCTGAAATAATTGAATAAACTAATTAAATACGTTAACCGCTTCATTTAATTATTATTTTTAAACTAAACAGCAAGCGAAAATATATATATATATTTATTCTTCTTTTCACCCGAAATCATATATATATACTTATTTATTTAAATTAAATTAACCAATACTGTAAATACATACTATTAATGTACTGATAAGAGGAATAAAAATCAAAATCCTTTTATAAGTTTTAAACCTAATTAAAGTTAAAATTAAATTACCTTGAAGTAAACAGGAATACAACATTAACATCACCTGCTTTACCCCTCGAGTTCATCGCGCCGACCATCGACATCGTCAGGGACCACCAGCCTCCTCTGTATCCCACGGCGCACCACTACGACCCACACCCCCGAATTCGCGACGTTCGCCGCCTCTCAGTGACGTTGTTCTACTCCAAACGAGTCGCGAGAACCCTATGCGACGTCGCGGCCCCTCGAATTCCCAAACGCGACGTCCAAATCCTAATCCCTACTTGCGAAATCGAATCGCGAGAATCCTATGCCCTGCGCCACTCGAGTACCAATCGCCCCCCCAGCTTCATGCGAAACACTAAACACGAGGTCCCCCCCCCTTATTCCGCCATTCGATTTGAATACTATAGGCTTCGGCCATTGTTTTGGGTTTTTTTTAATGAGTTGAATTCGAATGAAGAGAAGAGGTAAAAGGGAATGGGGTTTCAAGATTTCTTCGGCTGTATGGTTTATATTGTTTTTTTTTCTTTTGGCTTCCAAGGCAAGGCTTGGCAAATAATATAAAAAAAGCTTCTACTTTTATTTTATTATTGCTTAAAACAAGACTTTGAACTGGTTGAACAATGGAAAGGAATATTACATGTCAGCTGAGACTCGTACAGTGATTCGAAATGAACTCCAAAAGTTCTGATGTGAGATGTATTTGACTAGCTGAAGAATTATATTTAAATTCCGAATCGGCTATTATCAATTAAATTTCCAACGCTTTTATATTACGTACACTCACACTCTAATTCCGATCAAAACGAAATTTGAAATCCGATAATAATTCAATATTACGGACCCGATGGAACTGGTTTCATCGAATTCCGAAACTGCGCCTCGGAAGGCTATTTTTAAATTCAATTTAAAAAATAAAATTTCAAAATTGAACAATCCACTGTTTATTTCAATTTTACAACTTCTATTATCCTCAGTAATACGAATATAAATTTTATAAGCCTTCAAATTATTTTCCACAGGCTTAAAATCTCTGGTTTCATATTTTATCCAATTCAACTTATTTAATCCTACAATTTAATTGTCAAATAAATCATGATATTCGTAATTTAAATTGATAATTAACCTTTAAATATTTAAAATCAATTAAATATTCCGGTTACAAATGCTTAAAAATTCCGGGTCGTCACATTCCTCCCCCCTTAAAAGAATTTCGTGCCCGAAATTACTAATTAGGAAGAATGGTCCAATACCCGTTTATTATTTCCCTAAACCAAACAGTTTTCTAACAATTCAACATCTTACCAATTATCTTTTATATAAAAGACTCATTATCTTTCTTACTAACTTTCAAACCTTTCTCTAGTTCCAAACCATACCATTTGTTTAACCATTCAAGTTTCAATTTAAAACCAAATTTTGAATTATCAAAATTTTCTCAAAATTTTCTAACTCCTTTATTTTTCGAAAAATTTCGCCAGCGTCTCCTTTGCGCGGCTGACTCGGTACTGCTACAAAAATGGCTCTACGGCCTCCCAAATCCAAAAGAAAACAAAAAGCCAAGTGGCTCAATCCAAATCCCAATCAAATTCCATACCAAATTTAAATGCGTACCTTTTGTCGGGCAATTCAAATTTATCTCTTGAAATCAAATCCAATTTCATTTTTCCCTTTTATAATACCTGCATATCCTGCTTAGCACTAATATCCAATCACAATATCCCAAAATATTTTATCGACTTTCTTACAAAATGTCAATATCTATTCATTTCAATATTATCTTAGATTATATTTGTAATATCAAATTCCAATCTAGAATTTTACCACTCCTTTCTTAAGTTAGTATAAACATTTTATATGTTTCTTATCTTAATTTCTCTTTACCTCTTTTAGTTTATACTTATTTCTATTCAAATCGATTTCCACATTACATATGTATTTCATTTATTTTCAACTTGAATTTTTTAAATTTTATCCTTCATTTATAACTAATTTAAGTCATTATTTTAATTAGCTTCATTTACTAATTTATTTCAATTTTCCAGTTTGAAACCGTTTTTGTCGTTAACAAAATTTTCCAAAATTTTCAAAAAATTTCTAACTCCCAAAATTCCTGAAAATTTTTGGCAGAGTCTCCTTTGTACGGAGGAGCTTTTGCAATTTGACAAAAGAGATAAATATATATACATCGACCCACACGGTCGGAAAAACCAAAAACAGTTCATATTTCCTATTTTAATTGCGTAGGCGTACCTTATTTAGCATTTTATGCAAGCGGCTTATTATTTTTAGCAAATAGCACAACCAAATCCAGCCACACGGCTTCCAGGTACCTGTACTTACTCAATTTAAACATGTAAGTGCCAAATATATGAAGTTTAACAGCATATCACTTATTTGTAATAGTTAAAACATATGAATTCTAAAAGAAACTCATACCAAACATTTTCCGTAAGCTATTTATATATTTTCCAAGCAAATTCAATTGCTTCAACTTATTTACAAACCGCTTTCATTAAATTTGAATGGTCTTCCATTTATTCGTACACAACTCCATCAATTTGAATGGTTTAGAACTCATTTGCTTACTTTTAATTTATTCTTAAGCAGATTGAGCTCATATTTAATTCAATTGCTTTCAAAATCAAAATATTTTACTTCTATCAATTCATAGAATTTTAATTACTTCCATTTACATCAAATGACAATTTATTCTATGCAATTCGACGAGATTTATATGAATAAAGAAGTATTTATGTTTTATAACCATTTTAAATGGATCTCAACTCAATTTATACTGAACTCTATTCCATTTTCAATTTATTCACAATCCATATATTTACATTCCATTCCATATTTGTTTAATCCGAACTATTTTATTTAGCTCAAAACAACCCAAGCTATATCATTCAATAACCATTTCTCAACTTATTTAAACCACATTTCATTTGATACTTATTTATTCCATCATTTATTTATTCAATATAATGAGTTTATCCACATTCACTTAAACCATTCTAATAAACTCAAAACATTCTATTTTCCTTATTGTCTCAAGTTATTTTAATTCCTTAATAATTTTAAAAGGTTTACAATTATTTATTTAAGCATTTTCCATTAAATATTATCGGCAACTCACCAAATTTTATTTCAATTAAAATTTATTTTTACTTGGTGTAAAACCAACCCAATATTTTTAAACTTGGTCATAAGTTGAATTCAATTCAACTTTCCTTCATTCATTTAGCTTAAGTCCATTAACCTCAATTTATTCAAACTTTACACTTAAGCTCATTTTCATTTTACAAGTAAATTTTCTCTTTTCAATTTAACTTGGTTTTATTCTAATTCAATCCCATTTTAAATCTGCAAATTTCATTTGATTGGTTATTATAAAATTTAACTTTCCAGATTCAACTCATTCAATTTATTACCTGGCTATTTTCCAGGTTATCTTCACTTATTTGGATTTTATTTGCACATTCAAACCATTGCTTTCTTAATCCATTTACATTTTTATTTGATACATTCCCAATTATATTTAATTTGTTAACACTTCAAGCTAAAATTTAAATTTATATCTCAAGTTTTGATTCCACTATTCATTTTCAAATTACCATTCACTTTTAAATTACCATCCAATTTTATTAACTTACATTGCAATTTCATTCACAAATCAATTAATTAATTTCAAGGCCACTTTTAATTATATTTTCTTCATCGGCAATGTAAGTCGAATTTAATTATAACTTGAGTTTTATTTTCAAACCCCATCATAAACTCACAATTCAATTACATTAACTAATTTATGATCTAATTAATTCTTTCCCTGGAGAATATTCGACACTTGATTTTTTAATCTCAAAATCTCTTCATTGAATTCCTAAAGTTCAAATCTATTTTATAATTCAAGTTTGGATTTTCTTTTCATTTTTCAATTCATCAAAATATTGATTTTGGGTATTGCATTCCATTTTCAATTTAATAAGTCACAACTTATTATTTTATACAATTCCATTCATCATAAGCTTGAATATACTCTTCTTTTATTCTAACTCAAGCCTTATGTTTCTTTATAACCCAAACATATTTTATTCATGCATTTTACTTCTTTTATAAGTTATTCTGGTTTATTTATTTCAATCCAATCCTTATCCAACTTAATTTTTCCTTTTATTCAGGTAAGAATCTAATTCCATTCAATAATTCAATTGAACTCTTATTCCAATTCAATTTTTATTTTAACTCAGATTTATTTAACTAAATTTGATTTCAACTTAATTCGAATACAGCTGGATATTATTTTCAGCTTATTCCATTAATTTCAATCCAGTCAAATTTTATTCTCCAATCCAAGTTAATTTCATTTTTAACCTTTCTCTTTAAATTTAAATTCCAACATTCAAAGCTTATATTCCCTTCCTGATTTAAAAATCATCCCAATTATAAGCTTACAACCCATCTTATCCGGATTTTTAAACTTCCGGCTTTGGTTTCAAATTTATTTTGAAATCTCCAACATCTCAAAAATCAAAATTCTCAAAAATTAAACCAATCCGGGTTTTATTCTCAACAAATTTTCTTTGAAATTTTCAAAAACAACTCGTTTTTCCTGAACAAATCAATTTGGCAGCAATCCATCACTTAGAAATTCGAAAATGAATACTGATGATGAGGCCATCATCATCAGAATTATTTTCCAATAATCCAAGTAATTTCAATGCTATTTCACTTCCAAAATCCATTTTAAAACAGATTTCCATTCATAAATGTCTCCAAAACAATAATGCTATTATTTATCTCCAAAACACTTCCAAATTTCCGGGATTTAAATTTCCAAATCCCGCTTAAATCAATTTTTTTTCTATAATTCATTTGCATAGCTTATGTTCATACAAATTCTCATTTGATTATATTTCAATTTATAATTTACATTTATAATTCATATTTAAAAATTTCATTTCATAATTGAATTTATCTTCTTAATCTTTGATTATATTTACAATTTCTAATTAAATTTTCCTTAATAATGATAATACTTTAATATTATCATTCCTAACATCCAAGCAACCATATATTAGCTAAAATAGTTTACAAAAGCTTTTCTTATATCAAAATATGTTTTTGGGTAAAATTATTTCATTCACCCATATTTAAAACAATACCGTGTCGATTGTTCTATTCAAGCGTTTAGAAACCCCTTCGATATAGTTGCGCAGACTGTGTCGACGAAGGTTCATATGTCACTCAATAAATCAATCAACACAATATTAAAACAATTTATATTCACTAACAAATACGCGCTCATATCCATTAATGCGCTCAAACTCATTATAGAGTACCATGGACTCTATTTTAAATGAGTAATTCCCACCAGAGCCAAGGTTATCACCAACCTAAGCTCTGATACCAACTGTAACGACCCGCAAATCTGTACCCCTTGAGTCAACACTATTCTACAACAATCAACTCAAGTTGCACAGAAATACGAACCATTAGGGTTTAAGAAGAAGGGGTAGAAGAAGAGAAAACAAAATCAACATCAGAATCTAAGCGGAGTAAAACATAATAGATAATAAATAATCTTCACTCAAAATCAAATTATCTGTTTACATACTACATCATCAGAGTACATCACTCACAGCTCAACATCAATATCATACAAATGGATACATAGCAACTCAATACAGCGGAATATATATATATACAAGTACGAATGTATGTATCGTCAATCCAGCTCGTCTCCTGAGCTCCATAGCATCCTATCCTGTATCCTATAATACTCGGTCTGACCCGAGCATTATAGTTAAATAACACCCGAGTCAGTTTGGATTACCAGCGTGAGAAAATCACACCCAATTGATTATTAAAGTTTCAAAAATCCTTTGAAAAACAAAAGCATCTCGTAAGACCACGCCACAAATAAACATGTCGGGTTTTTACCTTACGATAGCTAAACCAATTTTTATTGAAACCCTCTGATATTATAATAGGGTCTATATACAAATACTTTTAAAATAGCCGAAATTGTTACATTCATTAAATTCCAGCTACTAGCCACAAAAGTGGGTAATACAAACAAAACTCGTACAAGGCTCGTAGGGAGAATGAATTTCCAACAATGACTAGGCACTGGGGTACCACCTGTCACAGTACGGGGCCTAGATCACCGTACCGAGGATTACTCCCTTCATCCCCTGCAACACAAGGCCGGAACCATTCCTTACTGAACAGTCCCGAACAAGATAAACCCCGTGTTTGGCGCGACCAACCACCCACTAAGCCGAAATATATAAAAAGGGACATCTAGACAGGGGAAATATCTTGTCCTGCTTGGGCATGACCCACCTAACCTTGCTGCATATCTCCTGATTTTCAGTCATTCCCATTTGACGAGGCTTGAGGCTAAGCGTTACCTTTTAGAACGTTTCACTTAGAATGCCCATCGCCCACCTGACGATGTTTCGCAAGCATTCGTCCATACAAGTCCGTCCCGGGTTTGAACGAAACCGAAGGCACTACTCTTACTACATCCATTTTGGAAATATCCTCAGGATTAGTAGCGACTAGCCCTTACACTTCACTGCTCCATCTTCGACTCCGAACACGTTTTTCGCACGAAACGTACAAATCGGATCGAAGTGGTTTTCGAGAAATAAATCTCGATCCCGGTCTCTTCGAGATGATCAACGCATTGTCCAATAATGATAATCGGTTATTTAACTATCAATTATATTCACAAAACAACCATCAACCAATAAATAATTTCCAAATTATTCATTAATCTCCAAAAAATATCTTCACAAGATATATTTCTATTTTAAACCCTTTGAAACAGTTTTCAAAACCATCTTTCTTTTCAGAATCAACTTTCCCAAATATTTTCTATCTCCTCTGAAATCACCAAGCAAAAAACTAGATTTTAAAATAATTTAAAACACTTCACTTTGAAATATACTTTAAAACATTTATTTTAAAACTATTTCAATAATTTGTTAAAAATACTTACTATATGAATATTTGAAAATAAGGTTACTAAATAAAATATAAAACTAGATTTTCACCCTTTAAAACAAAATACTAAGTCACTCTTTAAATAATTATTGCTATAAATATTAAAGGGAATACCTTCTTTAGAATATAAATATTAGAAATAATAAATTTCCACAACTTGCTTTTTTTAAAAAACAATTTAAAACTTTTAACTTATATTTAAAAATTTACTTCAAAACGTACTTGGTTGTCTAGGGAGAATTCCCAATCTCAATTAGTTAAATCAATTTTCCCTAATTGATTCCCAATTTATTCCATTTGACATGAGATTCTTTACTAATCAATTTATCTCAAAATTCATTAAATATGGACTTTATATTTATTATTATGTTCCGTTTGATTTTCTATCATTTAACTGAAATATACCAATTTCAGCTTCTTCCCAATTCCTTCTTTATCCCTTTAAATAAATTAAATCTTAAATTTTAAATAAATGTTTTATTCTTTTAAAATAATAACACTGAAATTTAAAATTCATTAGTCTTCTGATTTTTCAAATTTCCCTTACTAAACTTAACTTAAATTATTAGAATTTTTAAAGCACTTTACTCCTTTTCCAATTCATTCTTAAGTTAATTCAGGTTTCCATAATTATTTTACTACAATTTTACTTCTTTTATTTTCATTTCCAAACTCGAATTATATATACATGGTAATTCATTATTGCCCGATTATAACAATCAAGCCATAGCATATATTATTTCCACATAATTCATTATAGGATATCAAATATTCAGACAGAGAATATTAAATAATTAACTAAAGTCGAGGGGTCCAGTTGGATCCCTCCAACCTGTTTTCCCTGCATCCACAGATGTTAGCATAACATAATGCACCAATTTCACAATATCATACTATATCACATCAGTCAATTCAACCATTCAAACAATTATTTAAATTTAATCATTTAAATTTAAATTTAATCTGAGTGAGATTAACTCACCTTTGCCCTTTAAATTTGCCATCCTATCCATCTCGACTTGTTTTCATGATCTTTTACCTTGAATAAACAATTCACGTTTTATAAATATTTGAATTAATCGAACACATTGATTATTCTATTTTAATTTAATTTAAACTAATAACTTGGTTTTTAAACTAATAAGTTGATTTTTAAACCGATTTCCCCTAAATAAATATTTTTAAATATCTGAAATAATTGAATAAACTAATTAAATACATTAACCGCTTCATTTAATTATTATTTTTAAACTAAACAGCAAGCGAAAATATATATATATATATATACATATTTATTCTTCTTTTCACCCGAAATCATATATATATACTTATTTATTTAAATTAAACTAACCAATACTGTAAATACATACTATTAATGTACTGATAAGAGGAATAAAAATCAAAATCCTTTTATAAGTTTTAAACCTAATTAAAGTTAAAATTAAATTACCTTGAAGTAAACAGGAAGACAACATTAACATCACCTGCTTTACCCCTCGAGTTCATCGCGCCGACCATCGACATCATCAGGGACCACCAGCCTCCTCTGTATCCCACGCCGCACCACTACGACCCCACACCCCCGAATTCGCGACGTTCGCCACCTCTCAGTGACGTTGTTCTACTCCAAACGAGTCGCGAGAACCCTATGCGACGTCGCGGCCCCTCGAATTCCCTAACGCGACGTCCAAATCCTAATCCCCACTTGCGAAATTGAATCGCGAGAATCCTATGCCCTGCGCCACTCGAGTACCAATCGCCCCCCAGCTTCACGTGAAACCCTAAACGCGAGGTCCCCCCTTATTCCGCCATTCGATTTGAATACTATAGTCTTCGGCCATTGTTTTGGGTTTTTTTTTAATGAGTTGAATTCAAATGAAGAGAAGAGGTAAAAGGGAATGGGTTTCAAGATTTCTTCGGTTGTATGGTTTATATTGTTTTTTTTTCTTTTGGCTTCCAAGGCAAGGCTTGGCAAATAATAAAAAAAAAAGCTTGTACTTTTATTTTATTATTGCTTAAAACAAGACTTTGAACTGGTTGAACAATGGAAAGGAATATTACATGTCAGCTGAGACTCGTACAGTGATTCGAAATGAACTCCAAAAGTTCTGATGTGAGATGTATTTGACTAGTTGAAGAATTATATTTAAATTCCGAATCGGCTATTATCAATTAAATTTCCAACGCGTTTATATTACGTACACTCACACTCTAATTCCGATCAAAATGAAATTTGAAATCCGATAATAATTCAATATTACGGACCCGATGGAACTGGTTTCATCGAATTCCGAGACTGCGCCTCGGAAGGCTATTTTTAAATTCAATTTAAACAATAAAATTTCAAAATTGAACAATCCACTGTTTATTTCAAGTTTACAACTTCTATTATCCTCAGTAATACGAATATAAATTTTATAAGCCTTCAAATTATTTTCCACAGGCTTAAAATCTCTGGTTTCATATTTTATCCAATTCAACTTATTTAATCCTACAATTTAATTGTCAAATAAATCATGATATTCGTAATTTAAATTGATAATTAACCTTTAAATATTTAAAATCAATTAAATATTCCGGTTACAAATGCTTAAAAATTCCGGGTCGTCACATTACCGTAATAATGAGTAGACCAAGCATTGTTAACAATAGTGAAAAAATCTGGGTGAAGAACCCAAGCATTAAAAAATTTAAAGGAAGATTTTCTAATTCTCATAGCAGCACCAAAGGAAACAATTTGGGGAGAGTGATCAGATAGGCTAGGCATAGGAAGAAGATTAAACATGTTCGGCCATTTGGTAAGAGCGTAGAGATTAAAGAGGGAGAAATCAATTTTGGTGAAAGTTCGAGGGGTGGATCTTCTGGAGTTGTTCCAAGTATAGGGAGCACCCACTGTAGGAATTTCAATGAGATTAGATTGTGTGATGGATGAGTTGAGAGGTCTTATTTCTCGAAGAGACATGGGATTACCACCAAACCTGTGAGATAAAAGATAGGAGCAATTGAAGTCTTCCATAACAATCCAGGGATGAGTTTCTTGTCTAAACGAAGGGAGAAGAACAAGACAAGATTGTCTAGCATTCACGGAGTTGTGTCCATAAATAACAGTTAAGTAAAAGGAGGTGGAGGTAGAAACATGGATGTAGTGCAGATGAATAAGCTGTGAAGTTGAAATGATAGGGGATAGGGTAAAGATCGAGGGGTTATATAAAACTAGAATTCTGCCATAGGGACCATCGGAAAGATTATTAATCATCAACCAAGACGGGTTAATGTAATTAGCAGCTCTAGAGGAAAGAGTTTCATTTAATTTTGTTTCGAGTATAGCAAGAAGACTAAGAAAGTGAATGTCATTCATTTTTTTACATTGATTTAATTTAATATCAGAGTGGGCACCTCTTAAATTCCATGCTCCAATGTTGTTCAACAATTTGATTTTTAAGAAGTTTCTTTTTGTTACCCCTTGTTTGTGGGGTGGTTTGAGCAATACTTCCTGGATATGAAGACGAGGAAGTGGACCCATCACATGGGTTGAGATCCAAAAAATTAATATTCAAGCATTTTAATACTATTTATATGATATCAAAAATCACTATTCATTAAACCCTATTATATAAAATAATCAAACTTTATTATTAGGCCTATTTTATATTTCAAGACTATTTATATATAGCTAAAATCAATAATAAATTTGACGTTTATATAACATCTAAAATCAATATTTATATAATATGTATATTTCTTTACAAAAACATAAAAATCATTTCAAAATAATTTTATATATATACCGCGGTGCCTGTATATAATTTTCTATCCTATGGTCAAGTGATACGGATATTATCATTTCAATCCGCAATTTAAAAATAAAAATGTGGTTGTATATCATTTCAAACCGCAATACCGAATCAAAATAAATACATAACAACTTGCAGATTATGATGATATAAATAAAACATCCATTCATCCATGATAAAATCATACATCCATCACAATCATGATCTAAAACAATCAATCAATATCAATATATAACTGATAATATATAACAGGAAATTAACTGGCAGTTATATTTAATAATAAATTAAATAACGATTTATTTAAGTAAATGCAATTAACTGAGATGATGATTAAAAAAATCCGAAACAATCATAAATAAATGCATAATCACAACAAAATTAAATTTAACAAACATAAGAAATTTTAGAAGTTGTGAGTGGGTTAAAACACTCACCTTTTGAATTTAAATTGAATTTAAATTCAACTCAACCCAAAAATTGGACAGTCTCCAAATCCGTCCAAACCAGTGCCAAAATGTCCGGAATTCCAATATGAACCTAGCGGAGAAAACCTCGCGTGAAACAGATGTCATACGTAAAAGTTATTCGTATTAGAAGATTTGAATTCGAAAATTAAAATAAAATAAACTAGAAAAAGGTCACCACTCACGCTGCCACATTGCCCTTCCTCCTGCTTAATGCGCGTATTACACGTTCGAATACACAGTACTACACGCGCCTGCACCGATGTTTGACCAGCCACCACCTTCGCCATCGATCGCCAATGACCTAGCCGCCATCACCCGAGTGCTCTTCATCACCTCACGACCCCACACCCAAGTTGCAGCCCTCTCCTAAGCGACGCCGCCGCCACCTAGGTCTAGGGTTTCAAAACCCTAATTCATGAAATTAGATCGCTGGAGACCAAATTAGGCCACTCAACCACAACCTTCGCACAGCTGATGTAACAACCCTGAGATTTTTGTAACAATAAATTATAGTCAAATGACGATTTAATTTGGTTGCTAATTGCCATTGACATTTAATCGGTTGAAAATTCTTTTGAATATTGGTTTAACGGTTATGCGGGCTTTAGAGTTGAAATTGTAGCCCATGTTTTCTTTTTATGATTGGGCCGTGATAATTATCAAGGGAATAACCGTTCCCTCTACTCATTCTCATTTTTTGCAACCCCAAAACCTAAAATCACAAAAAAAAAGAATAAAAATGGCGGCTGCAATTTTTCATTTTCGTCTTCAAAAACTAGGGCTCGCGGAATCAAAGGCGTCGACTTTAGGTCGATGGATCGAATGATGATTTGTCGTTGCTTGGCTGTCGATCTTTGGTTCTTGCTAAGGGAAACGAAGGTGAGTAATCTTTAGTACTCACATCTAATTCGACTTAGTAGTATGTTTGCGTTTGATTTGGGTTCGTTGTTGATGCTTTCTTTGATTTTACATATTCGTGTATATTTGTGTTACTTGGTTAACTCGGCTTTGAATTTGGGCTGTTCAATATCTCGTGACCATCACGGTTTCGATTTTTGTTGACTTCGATCACTTGATTTTTTGGACTTTTGTTTGGTTGACAATACTATGATTCGGCTTTGAATTTCTTTTCTCACCTCGGCAGTTATGTCCTGTTCAAAGTTGATACTTGCATTTGACATTGGTCACTTGAAAACTGCTGTTACACTTCTGGCTTTGACTTGGTTTTTCACTGACATGTACACATGTTGTTGCTTGTAGTCAAGTCTGCATTGCTGTCCCACGAATTAAACTTGTTGTATATCATCATTTTGGAACGGCTGCATTTGACTTCGTTTGAGGTTGAATGCACTCGATTCTGGTCTGTGCACACTGCTCTAGTGCACTTGGGACATTTGGATTTAGTCATTTGTTCAAGTACTATGCGTACTTGTTTGCCTGATCTCTTGTTGGTTTAAGTTTGTGTTTATGGTATCTCTGATGTGCTTTTGAAGCTTGCATTTTGTAACCTGTTCAGTTCAGTTGGGTTTGAATATGCTTCATTTGATACAGATATGTTGTTGAGACCTGATTGTTGTATGCCTCTATTATAGTTTGTGAGTTGCATCCCTCTTGCACTTGTAGCCTTCACTCTGGCCTTGTTTTCATGAAGATCCTTTCTAGTCATGTTCACTGATCTAGTATATTGTGCACCAATTATTGTTCCAGTATACATTTGGATTTTGAATTCAATTCTTGAGTTCATTGACTTGAGTTTCTAAAACAAAGTTAAAAATAAATACAAGTTACTGTTGTACTTAAATCTCTGCTCTTCTGACCCATTGCCTAGTCTGAATTCTGATCAGTTTGGATGTGAAGTTGTTCATCCTGACTTGTTCCACTTTCCTGTATTGCTAGAATCATTAGGGTGGTAGCTTGCATTGCTGAGTTTGTCCATGGTGCTTGTTGTACATATGAACTTGGTTCATATGTATGCTACACATTGTATCTCAGTGCCATTTACTTGCATTTATATGCTTAATGATTCAGTTGTGGTTGTGTTGCCTTAATTTGGGGTACACATAATTGTTACCTCCTGATAACATCCCTTTGGTGTAGTATCACGGTGCCACCTCTGTTTGCATTACTGTTGATTTTGCATTTTGTACCACTAATGCTCATGTAGCTCATTTTGCATTCACTGTTCTCTGAACAGCACCTAGACTTTATTATGTGTGCACTATGTCGAGTCTGAGTTTTGCATTTGACATTGTGCATTTCTGCACCTTGTTGGGTCTGTGTTGTGCTCCATTAATTATGTTGGCTATTTGGTCTGCATCTCTGAGCTGGAAGTTATGAATTTGTATTCTGATTCATTTATTCTTCATTCTGGTCTGGATTTATGTTTTGGAATTTGATTTTTGGTCTGACATGAGTTTCTGGCCTTGTCATTGATTGTCAAATGAGTTGATGATTTGGTCTTACTCATCTAGCTGTTCGTTTGTATCATGATCATTTAGTTGAGACTGCATTGACCTCTGCAGTTTCGTCTTGCTGTTTGTATTTGGATTTGTGGTGACTTTATATGCTGTTGTGGCGAGGCAGTACACGTGTGCGTGAACTGCAGCCACACGGTACTGAGTTATTTTTGGGTACGACATCACTATGGTGGCAAGGCAGTGCACACAAGCATGAACTACAGCCACAACGTAGGGCGTGTATGATATTCTATTTTATTTCGACTTATGGATCTTTTGCGTATTCCATATTCCGTAGTGGCGAGGCAGTACACGTGTGCGTGTACTGTAGCCCTACTTGAATTAATATTTTAATTGATATTTCAATGGTTTGAATTGTTTTGGTTATTCAATTCAATATCCTGAATTGCATTCTGATTTGGTTTAATTACTGTCGTCTATTCATTATTTAATTATTACTGGTTCTGTGCATTTATAACTGAGTTTGAATTAGACTGACCCGTGTATTATTTTCTTTTGAATGTAATACTCGGGTCAAACCGAGTATTCACATGTTGTAGATATTCTGCTTTGGGTTGCTGCTAGAGCTATGAAGTTTTTTCATAACTTTTGTATTAGTCGTCGTCATTTATAGTAGTCAGTATAATTGTAGTGGAAGATATGTATATATACGTTAATGTACTTGTATATGTAACTTCCCGAGTCGACTGTTGTTGTATCATATGTATCGTGTCAAATGTATTGTAACTGACATCAGTTATTATATATATATATATGAGATTTTCTGTTTCATCTGTGTTCCGCATATATATTATCTGTGTTATTAGTTTATATTTTGTCCTAAACTATTATGAACCATCGTAGTTCGTTTTATACTGGAATTGGGGTTTATAGATGGGAGAAAATAAATCAGAGATGAAAAAAATGAAAGAAAATATATATTTATATACCACTCCTATCGAGATAACCAATACTAGTGTAAGGCCTAACTACTGATGGTTGCTCCTCAATAGCCTTATTTTCCGCGCTACTCGACAGCATTACACCGTAGTGTTCTTGGCTAGCGTGGGTATAGAGGTGGGGCGTTACAGCTTGGTATCAGAGCTTGGGGTTTATGGACATGATATAAAACATAACTTAGATGGAACATGTGTTACAACTAATTGTCGCTATTTTAGTTGTGCTTTGAGTCAAAACTAAAGTTTTGAAATTTTGATGAAATTTTTAAATATCCTTATTTAAAATATAAAAGTAAATTGTGTTTAGATGATTTAATTTGTTCATGCTTCGTTTATCAGAGTGCGCAGCGAAAACAGTGTGACTGCTTCGCTGAGTGCAGACGATAATTATTTTGATTTAAAAACCAAAATATGAAATTGAAATAAATTTCATTTGTTGTTTGCGTAGCTGTGTTTATTTTGTTTTCTTTAAAAACTTCGAATCCGATTTGAGGATTCGAGACGATTGCAGCTATGTGAATTTGTTGAAGTTTTGGCTGGTTTTCTTTGATGCTAATCACATGTTGATTAGATTTTGATTGTTTTGAATTATCTTCATTGAAGATATATTCGAATGATTACTTTGTTCATTTTGTAGTATACGTGCAAATTTAAGTTGCACGTTACTGCATTAATTTTACGTTGAACCGATGCTTGGTTAGGAAACGTATTTTGTTGCCGTTATTATTATAACGGGAGTTTTACACCAATGCTATATTTTTGGAAGCGCGGTGTTTTATTGACATTTTTAAATGAATGAAAATTCACTGGTATTTTATTTTGATGCGAATTATTTTGATGAGATTTTGACGTTTAAAATTTACTGTCGCTTTGACTTCGGTAACCGTCAATTTTTAAAGTAGATTTTCAAGCGGTTATCTCGCAATGCTGATTTTGAGATTAGTTTTATGTTGTTTTGAGAAGTACCATTTCTTTGTTGAAGTTGCTACTTATGTTGCTGATTTAACCACGTGATTATAAAAAGCGTTTTTTTTAAATAAAAAAATGTTTTCAAAAATTTTCAGTTTACGTTTTCAAAAGAATGAGGAAGTGATTTAAACGTTTTAGCAAAATCGAGGACTATGACCCCTTTCTTTTACTGATTCGCTTAATTCCGGATTTGTTCGTTTGAGAATGTAAATTATTACTTTTATAAAATAAATAAAATTGTTTTCAGAATTTTTACAGTTTGCGTTTTCAGAAGAATGAGAAAGTGATTTAAACGTTTCAGCAAAATCGAGGACTATGAACCCTTTCTTTTACTGATTCGGTTAACTCTGGAATTGTCCGTTTGAGAATGTGAAATATTATTTTTGAAATACACAATTTTGCACTTTCAAGGAAACGATGAAGAGAATTAAACGATTTAGTAAAACACGTGGTATGGGACATGTGCGTTTGCTATTTTGGTTAATTCCGGACTCGTTAATTGAAATATTTGATGATTTTCGTGTGCTTTCGAGCCACTATGTTGGACCTCCGGGTCATTTGTTGGACCTTCGGGTCAATACCAGTACCAGATCTCCGGGTCATTTGTTGGACCTCCGGGTCATTTGTTGGGCGCCAAAATTATGTTGGGTACTTGGTAGGCTTCGGCCATTTGTTGATGCACGTGCGGCGTAGCTAAAACTCGCCATTTGTTGGGATCGATCCACCTTTTATGTTGATTTTCTAGATTATCTTCATTGATTTCTAGATATTTGTTGTTTCCAATTATCTGCAGGTAATTGGATATTTGTTGATATGAGTTCTAATTATCGTTTTTGATAATTAGATATTTGTTGATTTGATTATCGCTTGTCATAATTAAATATTTGTTGATATGAGTTCTAATTATCGTTTTCGATAATTAGATATTTGTTGATTTGATTATCATTTTTGATAATCGAATATTTGTTGATTTGAGATTTGATTATCATTTTTGATAATCGAATATTTGTTGATTTGATTATCGTTTTTGATAATCGAATATTTGTTGATTTGAGATTTGATTATCGTTTTTGATAATCGAATATTTGTTGATTTGAGATTTGATTATCGTTTTTGATAATCGAATATTTGTTGATTTGAGATTTGATTATCGTTTTTGATAATCGAATATTTGTTGATTTGATTATCATTTTTGATAATCGAATATTTGTTGATTTGAGATTTGATTATCGTTTTTGATAATCGAATATTTGTTGATTTGAGATTTGATTATCGTTTTTGATAATCGAATATTTGTTGATTTGAGATTTGATTATCGTTTTTGATAATCGAATATTTGTTGATTTGATTATCATTTTTGATAATCGAATATTTGTTGATTTGAGATTTGATTATCGTTTTTGATAATCGAATATTTGTTGATTTGAAATTTGATTACCGTTGTGGTAATTCCCGATTATCATTTTTGATAGTTAGTTATTTGAGATTTTTGTTTTCTAAGTATCTTTGTTGATAATTAGATTTTGCTGTCTCCTAATTATCGTATCGATGATTAGATATTGCTGTTTTGTGATTTCTGTATTCTGATTATTTATTTGATGATTAGATTTTTGGCGAGAATTTTAATTTCTTTTATGAAGTTAAAAGATTACTTTAACGTTTGTATTCCCGACCTTTATTTTCTAGTTTAAACTAGTTTATGTTAGAAAAATAAGTGTTATAGAAGACTTTATTTATGGAAATTGCGGGGACGCAATTTTTATAAGGAGAGGAGTCTGTAACAACCCTGAGATTTTTGTAACAATAAATTATAGTCAAATGACGATTTAATTTGGTTGCTAATTGCCATTGACTTTTAATCGGTTGAAAATTCTTTTGAATATTGGTTTAACGGTAATGCGGGCTTTAGAGTTGAAATTGTAGCCCATGTTTTCTTTTTATGATTGGGCCGTGATAATTATCAAGGGAATAACCGTTCCCTCTACTCATTCTCATTTTTGGCAACCCCAAAACCTAAACTCACAAAAAAATAATAATAAAAATGGCGGCTGCAATTTTTCATTTTCGTCTTCAAAAACTAGGGCTCGCGGAATCAAAGGCGTCGACTTTAGGTCGATGGATCGAATGATGATTTGTCGATGCTTGGCTGTCGATCTTTGGTTCTTGCTAAGGGAAACGAAGGTGAGTAATCTTTAGTACTCACATCTAATTTGACTTAGTAGTATGTTTGCGTTTGATTTGGGTTCGTTGTTGATGCTTTCTCTGATTTTACATATTCGTGTATATTTGTGTTACTTGGTTAACTCGGCTTTGAATTTGGGCTGTTCAATATCTCGTGACCATCACGGTTTCGATTTTTGTTGACTTCGATCACTTTATTTTGTGGACTTTTGTTTGGTTGACAATACTATGATTCGGCTTTGAATTTCTTTGCTCACCTCGGCAGTTATGTCCTGTTCAAAGTTGATACTTGCATTTGACATTGGTCACTTGAAAACTGCTGTTACACTTCTGGCTTTGACTTGGTTTTTCACTGACATGTACACATGTTGTTGCTTGTAGTCAAGTCTGCATTGCTGTCCCACGAATTAAACTTGTTATATATCATCATTTTGGAACGGCTGCATTTGTCTTCGTTTGAGGTTGAATGCACTTGATTCTGGTCTGTGCACACTGCTCTAGTGCACTTGGGACGTTTGGATTTAGTCATTTGTTCAAGTACTATGCGTACTTGTTTGCCTGATCTCTTGTTGGTTTAAGTTTTGTGTTTATGGTATCTCTGATGTGCTTTTGAAGCTTGCATTTTGTAACCTGTTCAGGTCAGTTGGGTTTGAATATGCTTCATTTGATACAGATATGTTGTTGATACCTAATTGTTGTATGCCTCTATTGTAGTTTGTGAGTTGCATCCCTGTTGCACTTGTAGCCTTCACTCTGGCCTTGTTTTCATGAAGATCCTTTCTAGTCATGTTCACTGATCTAGTATATTGTGCACCAATTATTGTTCCAGTATACATTTGGATTTTGAATTCAATTCTTGAGTTCATTGACTTGAGTTTCTAAAACAAAGTTAAAAATAAATACAAGTTACTGTTGTACTTAAATCTCTGCTTTTCTGACCCATTGCTTAGTCTGAATTCTGATCAGTTTGGATGTGAAGTTGTTCATCCGGACTTGTTCCACTTTCCTGTATTGCTAGAATCATTAGGGTGGTAGCTTGCATTGCTGAGTTTGTCCATGGTGTTTGTTGTACATATGAACTTGGTTCATATGTATGCTACACATTGTATCTCAGTGCCATTTACTTGCATTTATATGCTTAATGATTCAGTTGTGGTTGTGTTGCCTTAATTTGGGGTACACATAATTGTTACCTCCTGATAACATCCCTTTGGTGTAGTATCACGGTGCCACCTCTGTTTGCATTACTGTTGATTTTGCATTTTGTACCACTAATGCTCATGTAGCTCATTTTGCATTCACTGTTCTCTGAACAGCACCTAGACTTTATTATGTGTGCACTATGTCGAGTCTGAGTTTTGCATTTGACATTGTGCATTTCTGCACCTTGTTAGGTCTGTGTTGTGCTCCATTAATTATGTTGGCTATTTGGTCTGCATCTCTGAGCTGGAAGTTATGAATTTGTATTCTGATTCATTTATTCTTCATTCTGGTCTGGATTTATGTTTTGGAATTTGATTTTTGGTCTGACATGAGTTTCTGGCCTTGTCTTTGATTGTCAAATGAGTTGATGATTTGGTCTTACTCATCTAGTTGTTCGTGTGTATCATGATCATTTAGTTGAGACTGCATTGACCTCTGTAGTTTCGTCTTGCTGTTTGTACTTGGATTTGTGGTGACTTTATATGCTGTTGTGGCGAGGCAGTGCACGCGTGCGTGAACTGCAGCCATACGGTACTGAGTTATTTTTGGGTACGACATCACTATGGTGGCAAGGCAGTGCATGCAAGCGTGAACTACAGCCACAACGTAGGGCGTGTATGATATTCTATTTCGTTTAGACTTATGGATCTTTTGCGTATTCCATATTCCGTAGTGGCGAGGCAGTACACGCGTGCGTGTACTGTAGCCCTACTTGAACTAATATTTTAATTGATATTTCAATGGTTTGAACTGTTTTGGTTATTCAATTCAATATTCTGAATTGCATTCTGAATTGGTTTAATTACTGTCGTCTATTCATTATTTAATTATTACTGCTTCTGTGCATTTATAACTGAGTTTGAATTAGACTGACCCGTGTATTATTTTCTTTTGAATGTAATACTCGGGGAAGACCGAGTATTCACAGGTTGTAGATATTCTGCTTTGGGTTGCTGCTAGAGCTATGAAGTTTTTTCATATCTTTTGTAGTAGTAGTCGTCATTTATAGTAGTCAGTATAATTGTAGTGGAAGATATGTATATATACGTTAATATACTTGTATATGTAACTTCCCGAGTCGACTGTTGTTGTATCATATGTATCGTGTCAAATGTATTGTAACTGACATCAGTTATTATATATATATATATATGAGATTTTCTGTTTCATCTGTGTTCCGCATATATATTATCTGTGTTATTAGTTTATATTTTGTCCTAAACTGTTATGAACCATCGTAGTTCATTTTATATTGGAATTGGGGTATGTCAATGGGAGAAAATAAATCAGAGATGAAAAAAAATGAAAGAATATATATATTTATATACCACTCCTATCGAGATAACCAATACTAGTGTAAGGCCTAACTACTGATGGTCGCTCCTCAACAGCCTTATTCTCCGCGCTAATCGACAGCATTACACCATAGTGTTCTTGGCTAGCATGGGTATAGAGGTGGGGCGTTACACCTGAAGCCAAGCCTAACAAAACCCGTACCTTGATTTCGCCGATTAGATCCAAAATCAGAAAAACCCAATTTGACACTTAGGGTTCACCAATTTCGAGCTTTGACTAAGATTTCTGGCTAAATAGAGCATCAATTGCAAAAACAGACGCCACATGCCGATTCGTATGATCGAGATATTCGATATATAGTTTTCCCAATTTTTTTTGGAGAGTTTGAATTTTGAAGTTGATTTTTGAATTGAAATTTGAGTTGGATAAATTATGGTTTACAGCCATTGAGGAAGAGGAGCACAGAAGTTTCTGTACGTATCGAAATGAGGAATAGAGGTTGTTAGGGTTTATAACAGGATATATATAGGCCGGGTTGACATTTCAACGTATGGATAAGATAGATTTACGCGCTAACGACAAAATGGCCCAAAAAGCCCGTTTCGACTACGGAACAAAATTGGGTCAACCCATATATCAAAATAGGTGTTTTAAACTATTTTAAACACAATGGAAAAGGTTTCAAGTCCAAATTCCATCGTATGAAGAAGTTATGCTAAAATCAATATTTTTCAAATTGATTCAAATTGATTTCAAGGCGTTTCACATTCGTACGATCAAACGACAAGTCTGATCGCTACGAAACATGAAACCCTACAATAATTCACCAATACGGATCCGATGAAACTAGTTTCGTCGAAATCCAAGTCAGTGGCCAAAATAGCTATTTTTCCATTAATTAAATAATTTAAAAATTAATTAATTAAATCAAATTTCCAATTTCATTTCGATAATTGACAAATTTCAACATTTTTAACTTCTTAATCATTTACAATGATTTAAACAAATTAAAAGTCAATTTAAAGTTGATTAACTTATCAACTCAATTCCATTCAATTCAAAAATTATAAATTTAATTTCAAAAATTTCTATTAAATTAACAAATAATTATTCCATTCATTATTGTCAAATAGATGGATTTAACATTGGATTCAAAACTATTACATAAACTTCCTCATTTTCCATCTTCATTTCAAATAACATATTATTTAGCTATTTCAATTTCATTTGATTGCAATTAATCCCATTATTGAATTTTACCTTTCAATTAAATAAAATCAAGTTTTGATTTCCATTATTCTTATCCAACTTATTGCTTTAATTAATTGGTATTGCACTAATTTTGTCAATCACTACAATTTCTTTAAAATTAAATTCTATGAATGAAACAAATAAGTAATTTATAACAATTGTAACCATTAAACTTTAATTACCTATAAGTTTATCTCCTTCAACCCAATATTATAATTACTTACAAACACTGATTTTATTCAATGACCATTTATTATAATTTAAATTTCTTAATTTAATTCAATGCTTATATTTTTCTTTCACATATTCAATTTGTAACTAAGTATACATCTGCATTATTTCCATTGATTTGACTCGCATTCAATTTATTAATAATTACCATAGTTACATTAACGTAATAAAATTTTTGTAACTGATTTCCAATTTGAAATCAACCAGCTACAAATAGGTAGCACCCAAAATCGTTACCGTTAATACTTTAGTCGCATTAATAAGCTTTTATTATTCACAAATCAAAGTTTCCATTTATTAAATCAACCAATTAATATTATGAATAAAATTTACATTACATAAATTTACATTAACAAAACGTTAAATTTGGATTTATTGTAATTGATTACCAAATTTTATTTACACACTAAATAAATAAACCTATATTAATTTGTCACCTATTTGCTTTCCATTACCTTTATAAATTCGTTACTTATCAACCCAGATTATTATTCTATATATACACTAATTTATTCCATTCTATTTATGATATCCATTGCATTACATACTTCAATATTTCCGTTTTCATCTTTATTTCAATCGCATAATATTTAATTTCAAATGCTACAATAATTATATTTTATTATAAATTAGATTTAGATGGAATGATTTATTTGTCTTTCATTGAACTACTATATTCAAAATCAAGCTTTTCTTTGCATTAACTAATATTTCCATTTTAATATATTTGCCAGATATGTAAATTAATTACAATTTATATTCTCAATCAATTTATTTACTTGGTTTCGTACCTTTATTACATCAATTACTACCTTATAAATAAATCTATGTTCCTATTTGATTTACATTTATTAAAAATTTATTTCAATTTTCAATTAATAATAGGTAACATACAATAAACATTACCGTTACCTTTTAGTCACATAAATAAGCCTTTATTACTTACACATCAATGTTGCCATTTATTTTCATATTACTAATTACGTTCACTTATTATTCACTCTTTCCGTTATTTCATAAATCATCATAAAGTAACAGTTAATTACCTTTCTTTAAATTGGAAATTCATTCAAATTCATAAATTATTAACTTTAAATAACCCTGTTACGTTTCCTCTTAGTTATTTTCATTCTTGCATCACAACTTTTATTAAAAGTTCACAAATTTTCCTATTTTCTTCAATTTTAAAATTTCAAAATCTCATTAAATTAACAATTTCAATTATTGAAAATTAACGGGTCGTTACGCTCTCCCCCACTCAAAACTTTTCGTCCCCAAAAAGGAAAAGAAGGGAAAAGAAGAATTGAGAAATCAATATATCTTATTTAAAATATTAAATTTATAAACAAATAGATTTACAAAATAAATTAATTTGAATAAAATATACCATTTTATAACCATTAAATCTTTTTATACTTAAATTAATAAAGTTACTAATTTAGTTAATCCTTAATTACTCAAGACCTTAATTATATTTAAGATAAACCATTTCTCCTAATCAATTTCTTAATTCCTTCATTAAATTACATTTGGAAACACTTAAAGATTTAATTAAATAATTAGCCTGATATAAAATTATTCAAATAAAAATAATAAGTCTTTAGCATTTGTCTTAAAAATTTTGAATCTCAAAACATGTTTGATAATTTGATTTCTACCTTTGCTTTGAAACCGCTTTAATACTTTGCTTTGAAACCTTCGAACTTATACATTTTCTTTACATTAAAAACATGTTTAACATAAAGGAAACACGAGCCTACAGCAGAATTACCCGAGGCACAACTCGAGCTAACCAATCATCTCTCCCCTCTTGATCAAAACACGAGGCCGACTTCGAGACAAACACTAGATTTCCCCGACTCCTCCCAACATCACAATGAGAACAGACACGAGGCAGACCCCATGCACGTGCACCAGAGACCCGTCCAACTCCGACCAATTCTCCTACCATCAATGAGTCGGCGATCCTCCCCTTAGTCAACCTATCCACCCAAAACCCACAACATCGCTGATAAACAAAATCGAACCATTTGAGCACCTACAGGAAAACCAATCTCGGACAATAACACCTCGCATTGCCACCATTGACCACCGGACACCACGTCGACAGCCCAATCCTTTACCAGAGCCTCACACTCCTAATCCACTGACCCGACCAAGTCCGATGCGTCGACGAACTCGGAATTGCCATGCAAAAGCCTTCGACCAACCCAAAGCCTAAAACCCTAAATCTCTACCGCTCTAACACCACGACTTCAGAGAAATTTAGCCACCATTTTTGTCGTATTCCCCATCTTTCCAGCCCTCTTCCAAAATCCATTTTTTGATCAACCTCAAATTACTCACTCGATTCTAAACTAGAAATCATGATTTAACTCTTAAAAATCAAGATTTCCAAAGACGATTCAGATTATATACCTGAATCAGAGAATCAAAATGTTTGGATTTATCATGTTTTAAGTATTCTATTGTATTTTCTTGATTTCCATAAATATACAAACTTATTTTACTTAAATATATTTTTAAAACTTTGTACTCTCAAACAAAGATAATTTGGTTGAATTTCTCGGACTATATGAGATTGTATGAAGAGGATTTGGATTTTTGCTCTAGATTTCAACCTGTCAGTATAAAAAACAGTGATACATATATGTATACAGACATGCACACTTATATTACTCGCATACATACATTCAATCACATATACACAACTATGCAAAGCATTTCTCATATCATAACATTCAAAGATCATCACATGCATCAAGTTTTTTTTATAGATTTTTAGTTGTTTACTCACCTGTTATAAAACAGAGACTAGATGTCCAATTTCTTTGATCTGGAACCAGATTATTGAAATGATCTGATCTTTGAATTTTGCTTGTTGATGTTGATCTATACTTGTTTTTGATGTTGAGTTGAGTTTATCTTTTCCAGATTAATGAACTGGAGTTTGATTTTGGTTCTTTGCTTGATCTCAGGTTTTTTTTGTTTTCAGTTTTATTTTGCTAAGATTTTATCTTCTGGTTTGCCAGGTTTTAGTTTTGAATTGTATAAAATGAGAAGAGTAGAAGTAAATGTGTTTATATATATCTTGTTTTATTATTTTTAAAAATAAAGAAAAGAAAATTAACATTTGACACTTGTTATATTTGTTTGATAAAATTATTACAAATATTAAGTTGTATTTCAAAACATTTACACTTGTATATTTACATGCATAAGTGTTTATATAATTTTTATACTATTTTTTTCCTATTTAGTTTTAAATATATATATGCTTTATGTTTTAAATGTTTTGTATATATACAAATTATACTTATCTCATGTTAAATTTAAAATATATATACACACTTAAATTTTTAATATTATAAGGTTTGCATAAATATATATTTTTAAGATTTATCATTTCCAGATATTTTAAATTCAACTTTTATTATAGTTTTCAATCTCAATATATATCCGGATATTTATCAGAACTTTATTTATTTAACATACAAATCAGTATTCTAATAAATTTAATCCTGTTAATTACCAAATAATAGATGTCCAAAAATCCGGGTTATCACAATTATGGTACATATAGTGTGAATTGGTTGTTAGAAATGATAATATTGATCATTATCGTTTATTGTTGGATTAGTCAATATTCCTAAACTATTAGCTATTATATGATTATAAGAAAATAAAACTGTATAATGTGGTTTATAAAATATAATTTGCTATTAAAATGAATATAAAATTGAGAATTTGGGAAATTTAAATTCTAAAGTTTCTGAAAAAGGATTTCAAGGTTTTGAAAATAATATGAGTATTGTTTGAAAGTATATACACAAATATTTTTCAAATAAATTTTAAAAGGAATGAATTCAGTACTCCCCTCTTCTGTCGTTGAAAAATAATTTCGGTGATTACTGCACAACGTCATCGATGTTCTTTTTCAAGTCTCAAAGTGGGGGAGACTATTGAGAAGCTTTGCTATAAATTTTTTTGATAAACAGATTTTGGTTTAAACTCCAAAAGTATGATTTGATATACAAAAGAGATAAATATGTATACTTATTTCAAATGATTTGAAAGAACCCATTATTTAAAAATTTTAAGTTCTACTAATTAATAATCTTCAAATTATTTGAATGAAATGAAATATTTGAATAACCTGAACTTATAAAATAAGAGAATTAAGAAATCTAAGCTAAATATTTTGAGAAACTTCAATTGAGAATTAAAGTTTGCAACTCTAAAATTGAGATTAAAGAAAATTTAAACAAGTTACAATAGTGAACATTCTAATTAAGTAAAATGAATCAGATTAATTTGTATAATACCAAATTGCATTCTAATAACATATAATAAGACATACCAAATGATAAAAGTTAAAATGATGATTTGGATATGTAATGGGATATTATACAAGTAAACAAAACTTAAAAGTAATTAAAATGTATATAAATGGAAATTGAGTAATAATAATAAATGTTATCCTTAATTAGTATATTAGGAAATGATTAATGACTAAATGGAATAAGTGGTAGAATCTCGATTTTCATCGTTTTGATTATCACAGCTATATAAAACAATATTTGTGTGTACTAATCACTTATGCAAAAGATTCATTGCAGACTCAGATTCAGAATATTTTGAGCTGATAGTCTATTGTTTAGAGTCTGTATACTACATATGAATGTATTAAAATCTCTCCTAAATGGTATATATATAAACATACACATATATGCACAAACATGCACAGGAGGTTGAAAACAGCCGGCTGAATGCACTCATTCAGCAGTCTATTTGCTGAAACGTTTTTAATGTTTCACAATATTTAGCCGGTTGAATGTGTTCGTTTAGCTGTCTGAATTGGACCAATTTTTGCATATTTCCTTGTTTTTTTCGAATTCAAAAATTTAGAAGGCTGAATTATTATTTCAACTGGCTGAACATTTGTAATGGCTATTTTTTTACGAAAAAACACTTCTCTTCATTGAAGAGAAACATCTTCAAATCAACCGTTGCACCTATTTCTTTTCAATCTTATCATGAGTGATTGCAACTTTTAAATCCCTATAAATAGATTTTGGAATTCAACAAACAAATAACCTAACTGATTTTAATATTCTTAAATTCTTATCTCTTATTCACTATTTTAAATTTGCACTCAAACTTCATACAAACTTTGGTTGTTGATCACTCTATCTTCCATATTCTTCAAGCACATTACACTATATATCATAAAGGAGAAGATTATAGGAAGATGTACTTAATTGACTTATCAGTGCTATTTAAAGAGCATACTATAGTCGGATAATTTTTTTATTTGTAAAGAAGTCCTGTTCGGTTGCTCAGGCGGTGGAAGTCCTATTCGATATCTTAGGCAGTAGAAGTCTTGTTTGGTTGCTTAGGCAGTGTAAACCTGTTCCTTCGGGTTAAGTAAGGGTTGCTAGTTTAATTCCAGAAGTAGTCTGGGACTGAACGTAGAATAGGAGTTCGAACCAGTATAAAAATCTTTGGTTTCATTTACTTTACTACTTTAACTATTTACTTACTTATTCCGTACAAGTAGTTTATCCATATTACACGGTCATATAGCATAGTACCTTTCATTTGGTATCAGAGCAGATCATCTTATAATCGTAATGCAGTTGTCTAATATTTTTAATATGGAAAACAACGCCAGCACCATTACTAACACTAGCTTTCTTGAAGGTCAATCTACTACACGACCGTCACAATTTAATGGAATGAACTATAACTATTGGGCTACTAGGATGAGAATTTATATACAAGCAAATAGTTACCTAGAATATTACTCAAATTGAATATGCTATACCTACTATAGAATATTCACAATGGTCTAACACATAAAAATTAAATGCTACTGCAAATGCTAAAGTTGTAAACATGTTATATTGTACATTAGATAAAAATGAGTTTAATAGAATAAGCATGTGTAAAACGGTTATGAAATTTGGCGTACACTTAAAGTTACACATGAAGGTACTAAGAAAGTAAAACAAAGTAAAATCTCTATGCTCAAAAACTAGTTCTAGGATTTCAAAATGAAGCAAGATGAAACAATAAATGAAATGTACTCTAGATTCCAAGATATATATCATTCTCTTATAGCATTAGGAGAAATTTATACAGATTTTGATATTTTTTTCAAAAATCTTCAACTCTCTAACAAATGAGAGGGAATGAAATGTACTAGCAATCGAAGAAGCTAACGACATTTCAACCTTTAAACCAAAAAAGTTGATATGAAATCTAATGTCTTATGAAGTTAATCTCTAGGCGAAACTAGTACATGCACTAGATAAAAAGAATGTAGCATTCCAAGCAGAAAAGGATGAATCGGATTCACATAAAAAAGATATGGCATTCATTGCTAAAAATTTTAAAAAGTTTTTGAAATTTAAAAAGAGCAACAAATTCAGAAATAACAAGAACAGCTTCAACAATAATAAGATCAGCAACAAACCATCATCATCTGTTATAGACTGTTATGAGTGTCACAAGAATGCCCATATCAAGAAATACTGTCCTGATAAAAAGAAAGACAAATATAAGCAAAAGAAAGATATATTCAAAAAGAAAACCTTCACTATCACTTGGGATGATTCAGAATCAAATTCATCATCAGATAATGAATCTGATAATGATACGGAGCAAGCCAACATATGTTTAATGTCCCCAAATGACGAGGTATCACCTAAGAAGAGAGGAAAATGGATAGTAGACAGTGGTTGCTCGAAACACATGACAGGAAAAGGGGATGTAATGAACATTATCTACTCAGACAGAGGTTAAGTCACATTTGGAGACAATTCCAAAGGATATGTCATTGGCAAAGGCGATGTGAGCAATAATGGTATATCTAATTTACCTCTTATTACAGATGTTTTATTAGTTAAAAATTTAAAATATAATTTACTTAGTATCAGCCAACTGTGTGACAAAGGAATCAATATTTCTTTTTCTGAAAATAAGTGCAGCATTTTTGATCAAAATTATAACATTCTCGATTTTTAACTAGATGATTAATTTAAATTTTTGAGATTTATTGTGAATTAATTTGAATTTTTTCAGATGCTATAAGAAAAGTGTTTTTTTTATATAAATAGATTGTGATTTAAAACTTGAATTTGAAAATTCAAAAGAATAAATATCTTAGAAAATAAATTGGATTTAAAACTATATCTTGTTAAATATTATTTGAAATTCTTTTTGAAAATAAATTGAATTTAATTTGGGAATTCAATTATATATGTTTTATAAATAAATTGGATTTTAAAATACTAAGTTTAAAATTAATAAAATTTGTTTTCTAATCATAATATAATCATTTGGAGTTTATATTTTAAAATTAATATAATAATTTTCTAAAAGTTAAATTCGAATATTGTCAACACTAGTATTATTTATATAAATTTAATTATAATAACTTTAATTTTAAATTTATACATAACTAAAAGTAATTTGTATATATGTATATACATACATTTAAAACATAAGGAACAAAGTAAATTCACAAATTCTAAAATGATAAAGGTTAAACATAATTTGTAAATAAATTAAAGAAAGGGTTTTTACATAAATTTATTTGAATTTAACAAATGTAAATTTAAGAAAAATACAAACTTATAAGTGTAAGTCAAAAGGGTGTAAACATTAACAAGTGTACATCAATTATCCTTGTAATTAAACAAATGTAGCTTTTCTTTTATCATGTGTAACGATCCTGAATTTTGAACAATTTAAAAATGAAGATATTTAATTAATTTTAAATATTTGAGATAATTTTAAATTGAATTCCAATAAAACTATGAAGTTGGCGATTAAATTTTTGAATTTAATCTATTTAAAGTTGAATAGAAATTTGAATTTAACTTTGAAATTGAAATTGAATATTGAATTTGTAATTGAAATTCAAACTAACGGCTTAGAAGAAAATTAATAAATTTGTGGTTAGTTTCAATAACATTTTTCATTTATTTAAATAAAATAGAATAAGATTTTAAATCAATATAAAATCAATAAATAAATATACATAGTAAAAATTCAAACAACATATTTATAAAATTTTGAAAAATATAATGTAATTACATTTGAGAAAATTAAACAACATAATTTTAAACAAAATAATTGGATTTAAAATAAGAAAGAAAATATAATATAAAAAAATAAATATAAAATAAATATACGCTGCCTTACTTCCATCAGCTACGAACACGCCTAAAATTATGCCTTTCATCACGTCTTCAACCATGCCCCAAATCACGATCTCCTTCCCCATAAAACACGAACCCCTTTCCTCCTTTACACAAAATCAAACACACGAAGAAAGAAAAAAATGGCAGCCTCGTGACTTTTCTTTCGCTCCTCTTTGCAATTTTAGGGCTCCGTTCGTCTTCGTTCACCTTCAAATTAGGATTTCGGCTTCAATCGTGCTCGATCCTCCACTTCTCTCGCGACTGCCCAATTCATTTGCAAAGGTGAGTGATTTAATTTTCACTCACATCTAATTCTAGCTAGTTTATTCTTGCGATTTAGTGATTTTGTTGTTTGATTTACTGCCTTTCGCGGCTTTGAAAGTTGTTGAATTCTTGTTGGCTTGGTTTACTTTGATTTTGTCAAATCTCTTGCTGTGATGACGATTTCCTGGTTCACTAGTTCGAATTTCTGGAAATTGATTTTTGGGTAACTTCGGCCATGACTTGAATCAATGAAGTCTCGGCTGTAGTGGCACAGAGTATTTGTCGAACTTGTATCACTCGAGTCGGCTGCATAATTGTTTGATTTGCCTCTGAGTTAAATTTTGATGCTTTCTTCATACACTTGGTTTCTCTGTAGTCTCTGGTATTATTACTCGAGACGATTTGCATTTCGATTCATGGCTTTAACATGGATTTGTTTCTAATGGACATGCCAAGCATCTCATTTTTGTTTTGTGTATATAGTTGTATTACCATTAACTGCACTCTGTAATCTTGAGTTGCATTTCATCCTTCACTTGAGCATTGCAATTGTGTGTTTGTATGATTTGTCTGCACCTTTTTCATACTGCTGTGATGCAGTTTCCTTCACTGTTGTATCTTTGAAGTTTGATACTGTTGTATTTGATATCTGTTTTTTTTTACTAATAAGAACAGATACTACCAAGATATAATATTTGTTTTAAATTAAAAAGAACAAATGCTATTTGGTTTTGTTTTAAAATTGATAAGAACAGACACTATTTGGAGTTTAATTTGAACTGTTAAGAACAGATGCTATTTAGTTTTGTTTTTAAAACTAATTAGAACAAATGCTACTGGATACTTGTTTGTAAAAAAACTGATAAGAATAGATGCTAGTTGATAATTTGTTTTAAATTTAAATTGATAAGAACAGATGCTATCAATTTTTTTCTTATTTAAACTAATAAGAACAGATGCTATTTAATATATTTGAATATTTGTTTTTAAATACATAAGAACAAATGCTAAGATACTATCAAGTTGTGATTTGTTTTAACTAATGAGGACAGATGCTTGTTTTTGTTGTTGATGCATATGATGGATGTGAATTTATTTATATTGTGATTGAAATATGCTTGTGCATATGTATATATATATATGCCACCTCTATTATGACATACAGTTTCAAGAAAAAATTATAATACTGTGAGTAAACTCAAACTTGTTTTCACAAAAATCTGGTTGCATGCCGTTACTGTCATGTGTACATTCTCCCTGTTGCACACCTCTGCATTCCACAGTGTTGTTTCATTTAGTCTGGTTCATGTAGCCTCTGTGTTTGGTTGTTGTGTTGCTCTTCATTTGTCTTGTACATGTTGGGTTGCCAGATCATGTGCACTGATATCTGTAGTGTAGTTTGGTTCTGGCCATTCTTTGTTTCAGTGCAGATTCATGTAATAATCTAGTCATTGATGTTGTAACATTTATACACGACTTTGGTTTTGCTTGCTGATCCAGTTTCAGCTTGAATGGTTGTCACTATTATGTTGTAGTCACTATTTTACTGATTCCTTGCTTAGTTGGAAATTTGGTTATTTCTAGTTGCAGTTATGAACAGTCTGCTACATTTTTGTTCTACTGGTGCATGCATCTGAACTTGTGATGCATTGCATTGGATTTGATTTGTGTCAATTAATTCACTTCCACTCGAGTTCGTGCTTTCATGCTCGAGTCTGATACTTGCATACTTGTGGTGGTGCATTTCGTATTTACAGTGCCTTATTGTCACTGTTTTGATTGAATTTCTTGATGCATTGATCTTAGCTTACTTCTGATTTTACTGAATTTTGATAGTCTCGACTAAATTGCTTCGAGACCGTGTTGTTGCATTGTGTACTTGTGGTGGCTGTGTTATCGTTGCAGTTTACCCTTGCATACTTGTGTTGGTGCAGTTTGTATTTGTTGTGCCCCTCTTGTATATTTTGCCTTTGATTGGTACTGATGTTTTGTTACTTAAATATTGATGTTGTGGTGCCATATTTTGGTGCCCTCACCTCATTTTGCTGTTTCCATGTAATTTGTACCCCTGCCTTTGCGCATTGGGTCATTCAAGCCTTCGTGCTTTGTGTACTTGTGGTGGCTGCAAATTTTTGATTGCAGATTCGCCCTTGTATTCATTAGTGACTGCAGTTTCATTTTTATGAAAATTTTGCACTTGTTGAAATGTGCAGTAATGAGTTGTTTGGAAACTTGTTTTATTTCACAAGTTGTAGTGGCGAGGCAGTGCACGCAAGCGTGAACTGCAGCCACGGAGTTGACATTTTAAATGTGGCGAGGCCGTACGCGCGTGTGTGTACTGCAGCCCTACCAAATTTAATGTTTAAATTGATGTTTTCTTTGATGAAAATTATTTTATGTTGCAAATTCAATATATTTTGAATCAATTTTGATGATTTTGTTGTTAATTGCCGTTTAGGCAAATTTTGATTGTTTTCTAAATTATCTTCATCAATAATCCCTTCATCTATCTCATTGATAATCTGAATCTACTGAATTGATGTTTAACACTGTTAAGTGTTATATTTACCGTTATCCGATTTCTTGTTAAAGGATCGGATAGGTAAATTATATTTGACTGTCATCTAATTGTTGATTATTATTGCCTCTATGCACTAATAACTGAGTTTGAATTAGACTGACTTGTGTATTATTTTCTTTTGAATATAATACTCGGGTCAGACCGAGTATTTTTACAGCTTGAAGATTTTCAGGCCGCGAAGTTAGAGAGAGGGGGATTAAAAGCTTTACTTCAGTTTTCAGAAAATTTTCTTGTACTTAATGAAAATAAATTGTTCCGCTGTATAAAAATTTAATGCATTGTACAAACTCTGATATATGTATGTAAGAAAAATTCATTTATGAATAATATTATGATTATTCTATGATTCTGTGGCTGATTCTGTTTAAACTCTATAAACTGACTAACAATCCGTCATTTTGAACGTTTCTAGTTGGTTTAATTACCGACTAGAGGCGGTCAGAGCGGCGGGTCGTTACAAAAGTGGTATCAGAGCTTTGGTTTACTCAAAGCTCAGTTTATGATGTTTAATATGAATAGTTACTAGAACCACTATAAAGAAAGTGCTTTTCAAATTTAAAGAAGTATAAAATTGTTTTCTTTAAAATAAAAGGTATTTTGAAAGTTAGAATTATTTTGAAATTTCCCCTCTCTAAAATGTGAGTTTGCGATAGTTTATATTCGGTGAGGTCTCATTAGATTTGAGTTTCGATCGTTCGGAAACTCATTATCGAATTATTGAGATTTATGAAAATGAAATATGAGTTAAGAGAACTAGTGAATTAGTGAATTGGTTTAAATTGGTTTAAATCAAATATTTTGAATATTTCGAGTAATAATTGTGAAATAAAATGATATGTTAATTTGGTTATAATCAAGCGGATTATTGAACTATAACTTGAGAATTTGACTCTGAATTCTTTTGAAATTGATTTCAAACGTTGTGAAGAACGATTTAGTAAATAAATGAATTATAAGTATTTAACTTATAATATGGACTTTTGGTATATAACTGAGTTATATAAATTGAATTGAATTGAATCAATAAGAAGATTTATAAATCGAGGTTTTATAAATAGAAAAGGAATTTATGAAGATTGTTTATAAATTCGAAACCAATTGAATTGGTAAGTAATTTGTTGTAGCTTATTAAAGGAGATATATCCACGATTTTGGACAGTGGGTAATCCTTTAAAAATAAAAATAAGTTGTAGAAATGATGAGATTGGTTGACAAAGTATATTCACGATTTTGGATAGTGAATATATTATTGAATAAAACGGATATGTTTTAGAGAAGTGATATAATGAAATAGCATCTTGGAAATGAAGTTTAATTGTTGATTTAACTGTAGGAATCAAACTGAGTTTGATGTAAAGTTTATATTTCAAGTTTAGACTAATGTATGAAATAGTTAACGTGGAAATATGAATTTAATGGAGCTAAATCGATGAACGATTTACTGAAGAACTAGTTGACTATTTTTGAAATAGAAGGTAAATGCAAAGTTCAAATGGGATTTAAATTTCAAATTTGAAGTTGTCAACATGATAATCCATTATAGGTTTAATAGATTCAGTGATGAATTTGAATTTAAACGTGCGGAGAATTAAATTAAGTGGAAAACTTAATATTGAAAAGTTGAAATCGGTTTAAAACTGATATTGTGAAAAGTATGAAGAATTCAAACTATTGAATTCAAACTATTGAATTAAGTTGAAGTTGAAAAAGTTAATAGTTTTAAAGATGTTTTAAAATGCATTAACTATCGAATGCATAGATTTCAACATTCAATTGTTGAAATAGGCATTTCGAGAATTAAGGAAATGGTGGACTATAACACTTTGTTATAGTAAATGGTTTCCGGAAGGAAATGTTGTTTATAGTATTGGGATTTATATATCTATCTTAAATCCGAATCCCTATACTAGTGATTTTGAGTTGTCGTAACGATGTTTTACGCAACATTCGTTTTAACTCAAATAAATGTGTTTAAAAGAATGATTTCCTTAAAGAAAGAAATATATACTTAATTTTGATTCAAGTATATCGAATATTTTCAAAGTGTTGAAAGTGAATGAATTTGTGAATTACTTATTATTGAATAAGTATGGGAATATTTTCCAATATGAAATGAAAGGTTTGAAACTTTAACCTTTAAAGATAAATTGAGAAATGAATATTTGAAATTAGTTTCAAATGGCTAAGTGTGAAAATTATATATCTTGTAAAGATATTATTTTGAGAAATGTGAACAATTAGTTCAACTTGGAAATTTTTCAAAGGATTGAATTTTGAGTTAAATTGAGTTTAACATTGACACCAAAAACAATATAAGTTCAGCTTTGAATTTTGGATAGTCGATTGGGATTGTATGTCTAGCATTGTGAATTGATGACATAGCATTTGATCTCTATTAAATATATATTTGTGGTGGCGGAGAATTTATTCTTTTAGCTTAACACCCTTCTCTGAGACGTACGAGCTTAGAGGTTATATATCGATAGACATCAATTATGTGTTGAGAATTGACGATGTAACGTGAAATCCAAATCGAATGTGAAGTCGATAATGAATTGGATTGTGAATGTGAATTAGGTTAGAGATAACCTTAAATTTTCAAATCGATTTAGAGGAAAATTTTAAACGTGATGGAAAATTTGAAATCCTCTATTTGTTGTGAATGTGAATTGAGTTTTCGTAACTTATATATGTGAATATAATCGAAAACTATCAGTTTAGAAAGTCATTATTATGAAAGTCCTGTGTAAGTTTACATAGGTATGGTAAGTACGAAATGTGAAATGAAGTACTATATGTATATGACATATGTTTTCTAAAAACTGAGGATATGGAAATGTACCTTCCATTTATTATATGTGAAAGTGATTGGAACTCGGTGGAGTGTCCATTGTAAATCGTAGCTACGTAGAATTCCATTAGTGGAATGTCCAATGGGACTGATTTGATATCCCCCACGATGGATCATCGTGTTTGGGATTATGTGATTGATGCTGGCGTAATTCGTGGGGCGTGATGCCTACAGTTACAAGCGATTCCACTGAGATAGTGGCGCAACCGCCGAGTAAACTGCGATCTGGAAACCGAAGCGTACTTCGAGGGGCGTGATGCCTAAGGCTACGAGCGATTCTACTGAGATAGTAGCGTAACCGCCGTGTGGACCGCGATCTAAGGCGATAACCATGGCGAAATTCAGGAGTGATGAGAAATCTGAGATTACAAGCGATTCTACTAAGATAGTAGCGAAACCGCCGGGTAAACTGTGATCCATAGGGGAACGGACTTTCCATATCCATTTTTAAAAAGATTTTTTTAAAAAAAAAGTATTTTCACTGGGAGTTGAAGCAAGTATGTTTAGTACTTGGAGATTTTTAGTCTTGCGCCTGGCCAGCGTATGCCTAAAGTCTATGAGAACGACGATGAACTTGTTAAACTTTGAGTTATCAAGTATTTTCAAACTTTGAACAGAAAATCAATAATCTGAAATTAGAATTACATAATTCTAACTTAATGAACTAAGGAAGAAGATCTTTAAAATATCTTGAAAGTCCACAGCTTTGGATAAGATATAATATGCAAATATTTAGCATGAAAGATTTAAAGTTTAAAAATCTGAGTTTTTGTAAGTCAAAAATTTGGTAAAAGACTTTTGTGTCTTGATTATTGAAATTGATGAACAAAACTAGCGAAATGAAATAAGTGGAATGAATCCTATATTTATTTATGAGTTTGAAACTTGGTAAAATTGTGTAGGATATAAATATCGGTGAGATTTTAGCAATCGTTTTTCCTAACTTATAATTTCGGGACGAAATTCTTTTAAGTAGGGGAGATCGTAACGATCCTGAATTTTGAACAATTTAAAAATGAAGATATTTAATTAATTTTAAATATTTGAGATAATTTTAAATTGAATTCCAATAAAACTATGAAGTTGGCGATTAAATTTTTGAATTTAATCTATTTAAAGTTGAATAGAAATTTGAATTTAACTTTGAAATTGAAATTGAATATTGAATTTGTAATTGAAATTCGAACTAACGGCTTAGAAGAAAATTAATAAATTTGTGGTTAGTTTCAATAACATTTTTCATTTATTTAAATAAAATAGAATAAGATTTTAAATCAATATAAAATCAATAAATAAATATACATAGTAAAAATTCAAACAACATATTTATAAAACTTTGAAAAATATAATGTAATTACATTTGAGAAAATTAAACAACATAATTTTAAACAAAATAATTGGATTTAAAATAAGAAAGAAAATATAATATAAAAAAATGAATATAAAATAAATATACGCTGCCTTACTTCCATCAGCTACGAACACGCCTAAAATTATGCCTTTCATCACGCCTTCAACCATGCCCCAAATCACGATCTCCTTCCCCATAAAACACGAACCCCTTTCCTCCTTTACACAAAATCAAACACACGAAGAAAGAAAAAAATGGCAGCCTCGTGACTTTTCTTTCGCTCCTCTTTGCAATTTTAGGGCTCCGTTCGTCTTCGTTCACCTTCAAATTAGGATTTCGGCTTCAATCGTGCTCGATCCTTCACTTCTCTCGCGACTGCCCAATTCGTTTGCAAAGGTGAGTGATTTAATTTTCACTCACATCTAATTCTAGCTAGTTTATTCTTGCGATTTAGTGATTTTGTTGTTTGATTTACTGCCTTTCGCGGCTTTGAAAGTTGTTGAATTCTTGTTGGCTTGGTTTACTTTGATTTTGTCAAATCTCTTGCTGTGATGACGATTTCCTGGTTCACTAGTTCGAATTTCTGGAAATGGATTTTTGGGTAACTTCGGCCATGACTTGAATCAATGAAGTCTCGGCTGTAGTGGCACAGAGTATTTGTCGAACTTGTATCACTCGAGTCGGCTGCATAATTGTTTGATTTGCCTCTGAGTTAAATTTTGATGCTTTCTTCATACACTTGGTTTCTCTGTAGTCTCTGGTATTATTACTCGAGACGATTTGCATTTCGATTCATGGCTTTGACATGGATTTGTTTCTAATGGACATGCCAAGCATCTCATTTTTGTTTTGTGTATATAGTTGTATTACCATTAACTGCACTCTGTAATCTTGAGTTGCATTTCATCCTTCACTTGAGCATTGCAATTGTGTGTTTGTATGATTTGTCTGCACCTTTTTCATACTGTTGTGATGCAGTTTCCTTCACTGTTGTATCTTTGAAGTTTGATACTGTTGTATTTGATATCTGTTTTTTTTTACTAATAAGAACAGATACTACCAAGATATAATATTTGTTTTAAATTAAAAAGAACAAATGCTATTTGGTTTTGTTTTAAAATTGATAAGAACAGACACTATTTGGAGTTTAATTTGAACTATTAAGAACAGATGCTATTTAGTTTTGTTTTTAAAACTAATTAGAACAAATGCTACTGGATACTTGTTTGTAAAAAAACTGATAAGAATAGATGCTAGTTGATAATTTGTTTTAAATTTAAATTGATAAGAACAGATGCTATCAATTTTTTTCTTATTTAAACTAATAAGAACAGATGCTATTTAATATATTTGAATATTTGTTTTTAAATACATAAGAACAAATGCTAAGATACAATCAAGTTGTGATTTGTTTTAACTAATGAGGACAGATGCTTGTTTTTGTTGTTGCTGCATATGATGGATGTGAATTTATTTATATTGTGATTGAAATCTGCTTGTGCATATGTATATATATATGCCACCTCTATTATGACATACAGTTTCAAGAAAAAATTATAATACTGTGAGTAAACTCAAACTTGTTTTCACAAAAATCTGGTTGCATGCCGTTACTGTCATGTGTACATTCTCCCTGTTGCACACCTGTGCATTCCACAGTGTTGTTTCATTTAGTCTGGTTCATGTAGCCTCTGTGTTTGGTTGTTGTGTTGCTCTTCATTTGTCTTGTACATGTTGGGTTGCCAGATCATGTGCACTGATATCTGTAGTGTAGTTTGGTTCTGGCCATTCTTTGTTTCAGTGCAGATTCATGTAATAATCTGGTCATTGATGTTGTAACATTTATACACGACTTTGGTTTTGCTTGCTGATCCAGTTTCAGCTTGAATGGTTGTCACTATTATGTTGTAGTCACTATTTTACTGATTCCTTGCTTAGTTGGAAATTTGGTTATTTCTAGTTGCAGTTATGAACAGTCTGCTACATTTTTGTTCTACTGGTGCATGCATCTGAACTTGTGATGCATTGCATTGGATTTGATTTGTGTCAATTAATTCACTTCCACTCGAGTTCGTGCTTTCATGCTCGAGTCTGATACTTGCATACTTGTGGTGGTGCATTTCGTATTTACAGTGCCTTATTGTCACTGTTTTGATTGAATTTCTTGATGCATTGATCTTAGCTTGCTTCTGATTTTACTGAATTTTGATAGTCTCGACTAAATTGCTTCGAGACCGTGTTGTTGCATTGTGTACTTGTGGTGGCTGTGTTATCGTTGCAGTTTGCCCTTGCATACTTGTGTTGGTGCAGTTTGTATTTGCTGTGCCCCTCTTGTATATTTTGCCTTTGATTGGTACTGATGTTTTGTTACTTAAATATTGATGTTGTGGTGCCATATTTTGGTGCCCTCACCTCATTTTGCTGTTTCCATGTAATTTGTACCCCTGCCTTTGCGCATTGGGTCATTCAAGCCTTCGTGCTTTGTGTACTTGTGGTGGCTGCAAATTTTTGATTGTAGATTCGCCCTTGTATTCATTAGTGACTGCAGTTTCATTTTTATGAAAATTTTGCACTTGTTGAAATGTGCAGTAATGAGTTGTTTGGAAACTTGTTTTATTTCACAAGTTGTAGTGGCGAGGCAGTGCACGCAAGCGTGAACTGCAGCCACGGAGTTGACATTTTAAATGTGGCGAGGCCGTACGCGCGTGTGTGTACTGCAGCCCTACCAAATTTAATGTTTAAATTGATGTTTTCTTTGATGAAAATTATTTTATGTTGCAAATTCAATATATTTTGAATCAATTTTGATGATTTTGTTGTTAATTGCCGTTTAGGCAAATTTTGATTGTTTTCTAAATTATCTTCATCAATAATCCCTTCATCTATCTCATTGATAATCTGAATCTACTGAATTGATGTTTAACACTGTTAAGTGTTATATTTACCGTTATCCGATTTCTTGTTAAAGGATCGGATAGGTAAATTATATTTGACTGTCATCTAATTGTTGATTATTATTGCCTCTATGCACTAATAACTGAGTTTGAATTAGACTGACCTGTGTATTATTTTCTTTTGAATATAATACTCGGGTCAGACCGAGTATGGTTACAGCTTAAAGATTTTCAGGCCGCGAAGTTAGAGAGAGGGGGATTAAAAGCTTTACTTCAGTTTTCAGAAAATTTTCTTGTACTTAATGAAAATAAATTGTTCCGCTGTATAAAAATTTAATGCATTGTACAAACTCTGATATATGTATGTAAGAAAAATTCATTTATGAATAATATTATGATTATTCTGTGATTCTGTGGCTGATTCTGTTTAAACTCTATAAACTGACTAACAATCCGTCATTTTGAACGTTTCTAGTTGGTTTAATTACCGACTAGAGGCGGTCAGAGCGGCGGGTCGTTACATCATGTATTTACAAGTGTAACAAATGGATACAAGTGGCGATTGATTTGTTTTAAAATTAGAAATACAAATCTTTTGCTAGAAAACAAAACCAGGCTATTTTCACTCTTAAAAAAATTTCTTCTTTCATTCATTTGCAAGCTAAAACTAAAAGCTTGTAAAGTAAACCAAAGATATAAAATCTGAAGCAAGTTAAAATCAAAACCTGGAAACTCAACAAATCGAGATTCATTAAGCAAGCCAAAGTTTTTCAAAGATCAAAGAAAATCAGAATAAAAACAATTCAAACCAGAAAAGAATCAAAGCAAAATAGATCAACAAGCAAAGTTAAAAATCAAAAAAATCTCTTTTCAAGAAGAAAGACTGAAACATCTTAAACCTGGAGAATCAAATGGAAGCTCAAATCTGGAGCTGAATTAAGCAAGTTTAGGACAATCAGAGTTTTCAACATTCAAAATAAGCAAGTACAGATCAGAAAAGAAAACAATGCAACCTGGAAACAAAGTAAAATCAAATACAAAAGTTCCATATCAATGTAACAAGGCCTGGTTCTCTCTGTTATTCATTTTGAGGTGAGCAAACCATTCTTAAAACTTATATATATGTTTTGCATGTGATAAATCTTGAATGTAAATTGTGAAAGGTGATTGCATGCTTGTTTATATGTGTGGATGATTGTGTGAATGATTGTGTACAGGCAATGTTCCTTTGTTTATACATGACAAGTTTGATAAACCTGTTCAAAAATTCTTACCACCCAAAAGAATGAATGTTTAAGCTATGATCCTTAAAAGGAAAGTGATTGTAATGTAATGACATCATTTGTTTAAATAAATTCAGGTGCATTTATTTAACAATTCTTTCAAAATCAGGAATTTACGGTGATAACTAAATTTAAGTCAAAAATCAACGATTTTGATTTCATATTTTGGCTTTACAAATCGATTCATGTTACAAAATTATGAATTTAGATAATCATTGCATGATTTTTAAGTTAGAAAATCTCGAGCATGTGGAAGTTGAACGAAATTGCTGGAATCGTCAATTTCCGAAGATCAAAGTGAAATCTAGCCTCGACTTAGAATTTGAAGGGAGATGAAGTGTTGTATATTGAAGGAAAAATGGTCACATATTTTTTTGATGATCATAGAGGTGTTGCGATGTGAATGTAGGGTTTAACAAGCAGTTGGGCTGAGGTGACTTTTCGAGATGAGTTCATCAACGATATTTCACCGGAACCCAGGGAAAATGAAATATTGGACTATGGCAGAGCTCTGGAAGCAATCACACATATTTTGGTGGCCAGAAGTGGCCTGGCGAGGTAGTTCTTGGAGGAGTTGTTGTTCTAGGAGGTTTTCGATGTGGCTTAAACTCGATTTTCGATTTTGTTCGTTGATTGGAGTGGTCGTGGTGTTAGAGGGGAGGATTGGCGACTCGATGGTGGTTAGAACATTGGTCGAAGGCGAGCAGATTTATGGTGCACATACACGCATATATATATATATATATATATATATATATATATATATATGCTAATTGGGGAAGAAAAGGAATCCTCGGGTTCAGGCACGTGAAATCAGGCGTTTGACTCGAAGCAAGTGAAGGCATGGGTAACCCGGTGTTAGACTCGGGTAAAATGAAGAATGGCTCGGATCTGTTAATCAGGAACCGGGTTTCCATAGGTTTTTTAAAAAAGATGTATATCTTCAGGTTTTAAAATTTTGAAACAAAATTTGTACAGGTTTAAAGCTATAAATCAAATAATATACTAAGGTTTAAAACTAAGGAAATCAACAAGTTTTCACAAAAAAATGTTAAAGTTAAATATTTTAAAATTGTTTTTGGGTTTTGATTAATGATATTAGAATAATTATTTTCTTAAGTATTTTTAAATAGGAATTGATGATGTAAAGTGTGTTATCTCAAGTTAATCAAGGCCTTAGGTAATTAAAGATTAAGTAATTAATTGAAATTAAAGGTTAATCAGGTAATGAAAGAAATTAAGGAGAATTAATCATTGTGATCAATTTAAGGATAATCAAATAGATTAACGTAATTAATTGCTTAATGAAAAGGATTAAACGGTTGATTACTTAAAGAATAATTTATTAATTTAAAGATTAATTAAGGAATTAATTAATAATTAAAGTCTTAAGTAATTAAGAGTGAATTAATTAATTTATGTAATTAAAGGGTAATTAATTACTTGAAGATAATTATTTAATGAAAGTAGTTAAGAAGATTTGATTACTGATAAAGGTTGACTAACCAAGTGATCAAAGAATAATTATATTAAAAGATAATTAATTTATGTGATTAATTAAGGTAATTAATTTGAGGATAATCAATTAATTAAATGTTAATTAATTAATAAAAATGATTAAGGGATAATTAATTAATTAAGGGTTAATTAATTTAATCAATTAAGGATAATTAATTAAATGATAATTAATTAAAGGTTAATTAATTATGTAATTAACTAAAGGTTAATTTAATTAAGGTAATTAATTAAGGACTAATTAATTAATTAGAGGCAATTAATTAAGATGGATAATTAAGGATTAATTTATTAATAAATTAATTAATACCAAATGATTTGTAATTAATTAATCAGGATTGAGTAATTAATTCATGAGTAATTAAATATGAAAAAAATATTAAATTGAATTAATTTAGGATTAAATAATTAATTAATCCTGTTTATAAAAGATTATTGTATGCTTGGATTGCTTATGAATGTTTTTATTGTATGAAATGCCTTGAATTGATTGTTATCTCTGGATTGTAATATTATGTTTAGTGAGTTGAGCTATGTGTAATCTGTTTATTCATTTTATCTGTGATTCATTTATTTGTGAACTTGTGAATAAAGGTAAGCGTTATAGGATTATACTGCTTATCGATATTGTTGTGTTTGGATTGTAATAATTGATGATGTTGCATTTTTGTGTAAAACCCCTGGATTACACCATATACACACAAATATGGATTGGACGAGGAAATCGGTTAGTTATAAATTTTTGAAATGGTTTTAAAATTGAATTTTGAATCCAAATAGTTTTGAAAATGGAAAACCTTTTGAAAAGGAATTTCAAAGATAAAAATTATTTTGAAGAACTTGATAAAGTTTTGAAATTTAAATAGTTTGATTTGAATTTAAATTCAATATTTGAAATTGAATCCTATATTTGGAAATTATGGTTTAAAAAGGATATATAAGTTATAAATGTGTTTATATGGGTTTTAAACCATTTTTTAAAAGTATTGTTTTGGAAATTTGAATTTAACCCAATGTTTATACTTAAAAATCTTTAACTCGTGCAAATGTAATTGGATTTTTCCGAAATGAAAACTATTTTTTTTCAAATAATAATAGCTTTCATATAAAGAAAGGATTTCCAATTTGTGTTGAAAAGTTTCAAGTTTGAAATGAAATTGTGAATGGTTTTTTGAAAGCTATGAATGAACCTTTGTGAAAGATTGTTAAACTTTGTTTTGAATTCGAAGAGGATTTTAAATGGTGTATCTTTTATATATAAAAGATTTGAAATGGGAATTGTTTTGAAAGTTATGAATGGATCTTTGGAAATAGTTTTGAAAGCTATAAATTGAGTCTTTGGTTTAATAATTGGATGAGACAATCCAATTTGGAATTGTGAAATATTGGTGAACTTTGTGAAGTGAATCTTTTTGTTTAAAGGTTAAAATGGTATTTTTTGTATACCATTTAAAGAAAGGTTTTGGGTTTTAAGTTATGACTTAACTGAGATCCAATATCCATATGTTTTTCATATTGCGCTCATTATTCATTTTAATATTGTGACTTAACTCTAAATAACGATACGACGTTATGGATAGCATTTGAAGACCGTTGGTGAAGACCGGGTATTTTCGGAAACGGAAGGATAATCCGTCGAATGACTCTACATCGATTAGCGCCCAATATAGAGATCTCCATATATGATGGGGAGTCTAATCGGTATTGGTAATTCCCGGAGTGCAAGGGCTTCTTTAGAAGTTCCTTCGGTTCTGTTAGAACCCGGAACATACCTGTATGGATGTGCGTCTGACGTTACACTTTGAGATGTAAAGCTTGTTTCTATCAAATACATTTCTGTTTGGTGGCGGAGATTTATTCTCTTAGCTTAATACCCTTCTCTGAGACGTACGAGCTCAGAGGTTATGTAGTTGATGGTTACTAGTGATACATTCCCAATTTGGTAATTTGGCATACGAAGTGCTGCTGATCATTTATTGATCGAAGCATGGCTTTGTGAAAAAGCATAGCTTTGTGGACGAGACTGCATCAGGACCTCACACCCCAGAAATGGTCGAAACAGGAAAAATGCAGCAAGGTTGCAGGGGTCGCGCACCTAGGGTATGTCCATTCCTTTTGGAAAAGGGTGGTATCAAGGAATGGAGCCCAGGTACTTAACTCATGTGGACACTGTAAATTTATTACTGTGTGATGTTGCTTTGTGGTTGAGGATCCTCGGACAAAGGTCGCAAACGACCGGGGATGGCATATCTTAGGTGTTACTCTCGAAAAGGGAGTAAATCGACCTTGTGTTGGCAGAGATCCGGGTTGGTTCTCGAGGCGTCCCTCCAAAGGCGTACCCATGTGGCAATGGGAAGTTCCTTGGCCTGACCATTAGTTGGAAAACCAATTACCAATACGCGCCTTGTACGGTTTTAGTTGTATAACCTGCCATTTACTTATGGTGGTCATCACTGTTTAGATGGTAGCTATAGTAAGCATAGTTCGAAATGTCTATGCTGGTTAAGATTAATAATATACTTTCGAAAGATTTTCTTCACTATGCACTAATAATAATATCAACTGGTTTTCGCGTATCAAGCATTTTTGACTATCATAAAGAGAAATCTCCTCCAATTCTACGTTTGCATGGTGTGTGCGGCGGGAGGCCTTATGGTAGTTTCATTTTCCAAAAAGCATTGCGGATTTCAATGTTTTAAAATTCTTTTGTTGTTTGTTTTAAAGATAAAACTGTTTTTATTTGCTCATACCAGTTCCATGATTGACCCGGAGTTTATTGTTCCTTTCCTAAGCTCTGGATGCCTATAATTTTCCACACGGGCAGTCTAGAGTTGGGTTTTTCAGATAATCAAATAGTAGATGTAGATTCGATAGCATCAGCCTTTGGATTTTGGCGATTGCATTTGTTTCTCCGGGATCGGATTGGATTAAGTTCAGTTTGATGGTGGTTCAAGCTTATTGGATTGGAGTCCTCATAGCTTTTGGGATGAGCTTTTGGTTTGGAGTTGCAGATTTTGGATTCACTCTTTATCGAAGATCATATTTGAGTTATCTCTTCCGTTGTTACCTTTTCCGCTGTTGTTGTTATCTCTGATATTGTTGTATCATATTGTATCAGATATTGTACTCAATGTTGTACCAATGATATATTATTCATTTTCTTCGACTGTGTTGTTGACTTAATGTGTTATAAGCTCCTGTGTAGTTAATTCCACGCTATTACCCCGCTATAACCCCGCTATATCTCATGGCGGGTTTCTACCGCTATGATTTTTTCATGTAGCCCCAAAATATAGCATTTCCGCTTTAAGCCCCGCTATATCCCGTTATTCCCGCTATATTCCGCTATTTCCGCTATATCTTCTTTAATAAAATGAATTGAAAAATTGCATTTATACATTATAAAAATTATGATACTAATTTATTTGATTTAATTTTTAATATATTTTCAGAAATGAAAATACTCTAATATTCTATTAAATTCAGTTATGTTATATAATAATTTTACGTTTATTTAAAGCATATTCGCATATGTTTTATTTAAAACTATTTATGTATTAATTATAATTCAATTTAACGATATTTTTTCATTTATTTACCATTTATATATTTGTGAAAACATTAGATACAAGTTTTATATGCTATTTTAGAACCATCCGCTATATCCCGCTATATCCTCGCTGTATCTCCGCTATGACTTTTTGCATCTCCACTGCTATGAATCTGCCGAGCGCATTAACTGCACAGATAAGCTCCGACGAGCCAGATTCGACATTTGAATCCACGGCATTTGAGTACAAGTGAAGTACAGTTGCCGGTTTTCGAAGGTCGAGTCAGGATTGTTACAGTGGCATCAGAACTGAAGGTTGAAACTGCGGGAGTATAACACAATAGGTAACTCATTAGAGATAGGATGAAGTATACCCAAGAATGAGTATTCCTTAAGATATATTTTTGTGTGCCTCGGTAAATTCTCTCACTATCCACTGATAGTGAGTATGAGTGCAAAAAGAGGACGAGATAGGGGACAGGGGAGCACCACTACAATGGTCAATACCCTACAACAACGAAAATAACTTTCTCTACCAATCTCCTTTGTTGATAATCCTATTTCAAAAAAAATTGATGGCTTCGTGGCAGCTACAAGGAGGAGCTTCGGTATGATGACGGCCTTGCGAATCGTTGTAGAAAAGATTCTAGTTCCTATCTCGTATTCTCTTTATCAAATTTCTGTCATCATTTCGTTTTTAACTTTAACAAAATTGAAATTTTATTGGATTAAATTGGTGAACTAAATATGAAATTAAATATGAAAATTTGTATTGATAAAACAATTTCGATTAAAACCAAATTTGGAATTCTATTGTAATTTCTTGTGTGGATCAAAGTTCGAGGAGAAATAAACTAGTATATACTTGGGGATATTCCAACCTGAATTCAATTGTATCCATTGTTTGTTTTGTTGGGTCTAGATATATTCTACGAATGGTTAGTTATCCTTCGAACTAACCAGTACCTTGTATATTTCGTAGATTGGATAACCCGAGTACTTCGTGAAGTGTTAAATGAGTTTGTTCTCGTATCTAGTGGTGATTTTCTGATTTGGTGAACCAAATACAGAATAGATTATCGTTTTGATTGATGAATCGATTCTCTATCTTTGTGTATCTATCTTTTGTTGTCTCTCTACAAATTTCGAGGGGGAAATTTTCTTTAGGAGGGGAATCTGTAACATTCCCGATATTTAGCTTGATGATTAATTTAAATTTTTGCGATTTATTGTGAATTAATTTGAATTTTTTCAGATGTTATAAGAAAAGTGTTTGTTTATTTATGTAATTAGATTGTAATTTAAATTTTGAATTTTAAAATTCAAAAGAAAAAATATCTTAGAAAATAAATTGGATTTAAAACTATATTTTGTTAAATATTATTTGAAATTATTTTTGAAAATAAATTGAATTTAATTTGGGAATTCAATTATAGATGTTTTATAAATAAATTGGATTTTAAAATAATATGTTTGAAATTAATAAAATTTGTTTTCTAATCATAATATAATCATTTGGAGTTTATATTTTAAAATTAGTATAATAATTTTCAAAAGGTTAAATTTGAATATTGTCAACACTAGTATTATTTATATAAATTTAAGTATAATAACTTAAGTCTAATTTTAAATTTATACATAACTAAAAGTAATTTGTATATATGTATATACATACATTTAAAACATAAGGAACAAAGTAAATTCACAAATTCTAAAATGATAAGGGTTAAACATAATTTGTAAATAAATTAAAGAAAGGTTCTTTACATAAATTTATTTGTATTTAACAAATGTAAATTTAATAAAAATGCAAACTTATAAGTGTAAGTTAAAAGGGTGTAAACATTAACAAGTGTACATAATTATCCTTGTAATTAAACAAATGTAGATTTTCTTTTATCATATTTACAAGTGTAACAAATGGATACACATGGCGATTGGTTTGTTTTAAAATTAGAAATACAAGTCTTTTATTTAAGAACAAAACCAGGTTATTTTCACTTTTAAAAAAATTTCTTCTTTCATTCATTTGCAAGCTCAAACTAAAAGCTTGTAAAGTAAAACCAAAGATTTAAAATCTGAAGCAAGTTTAAAATCAAAACCTGGAAACTCAACAAATTAAGATTCATTAAGGAAGCCAAAGTATTTCAAAGATCAAAGAAAATCAGAATAAACACAATTCAAACCAGAAAAGAATCAAAGCAGGATACATCAACAAGCAAAGTTAAAAATAAAAAAAATCTCTTTTGAAGAAGAAAGCCTGAAACATCTTAAACCTGGAGAATCAGATGCAAGTTCAAATATGGAGCTGAATCACGCAAGTCTAGGACAATCAGAGTTTTCAACATTCAAAATAAGCAAGTATAGATCAAAAAAGAAAAGCAATGCAACCTGGAAACAAAGTAAAAGTGTAACAACCCGCATATTTAACGATTATATATTTAAATGTTTTGTTTAAATATAGTGTCGTTAGTCGGATTTTTAGGTCCGAAATGTTACTTTTTGCAAACGGCCGAATTGGTGTTCGAAACCATCTCCATTGGTTCCAAAATGACGTTTGCGATCATTTTGAGTATAATCTTTGATATGTTTGGAGTTTGTGAAATTTTGACCCTTTTTCTACTTGGGCTTGAGTTTGGGTTTAGCCCCAATCTTCTCTTAACCCTCTAGCTCATTAACTCTTCATCCATTCACCCTCATTTCATTCCTTTAACTTAAGAAAACTGAAAATGGGGGAAAGGAAAAAGAATTATAAACTCCAAGCCCTAGTTCCATTTGCAAACTCCAAATTCTTGCTTGAAATTCAAAGAGAAGGATAGGTAGGCCACCTATTCATCTTCTCTAACTCTTTCTTCTTCAATTTCAGAAAATTTCCTAAACCTAAATTGGGAAATATGTGTTTTATTCTTAGATTGAAGCTTGTTGGGTTGAAGTAGAGATTGGTTGGTCTTCTCCTTCTGATTGAGCTCTTTCTTCTTTGTTTTGAGTTAAAGGTGAAATTTTTATCTCACACCTATGACTATAAGTATCTTTGGTTGTTAGGTATGAATTCCTAACAATTATTCATGTGCAATTGCTTTTGATTCGGATTGGTTTTGTGAACATTGCAAATTTTCGTGTTATGGAAGTATAAAACTCAAAAATCATAGCTTTGATGTTTTGATCATGTTTTGGTGATGAATCGAAGTGCTTATAGGGCCGGGTAGCCGCTTGGCGTAAATCCCTAGTGTCCGTGCTCGTCCGATTGAAGGTTGGGAGAGTTTGCACTTCATTGATAATAAGTAGGAAATGCAGGAAATTGGATTCAGTCGACTGGATCCTCCGTTCTGTCGAATGAGCTTGTGACGACCCGGAATTTTCTAGCAATATCAATTTAATAATCTGCATTAAATATTAAATTGATTTGATATATTTTTATTAATTAAATCTGAATTGATGCTTTTCTTTTAATAAATATTCAATTGGTAAATTTTATTTGTTAGAAATTAATTGTTTGTTGTATATATTTGTATAAATTGTAAATAGATGAATTTGTTTTAAAATTTAACTAATAAAATATGTTTAAATACTAATATATTTTAGTGAATTAAAAATTATGTGTTATTTAATATAAACTTTTCAAAGTTAAATAAATAGATATGTGATTTTAAATACATAAGTAAATGTTTAAATAGTTTAAAACTTATTTTAACTTAAGTTTAAATTTAAATTTATTAACAAAAGGATTTGTTTACTTTTCTTTTTAGTATAGCTTGATAAAAATTTGGATTAAAGATTTTATATGAGTTTTAATATAATTTTGTCAAACAATACATTAACATACATTAATAAAATATGTAGTTAATAATAAAAAGATAATTTATTTATTTATCATTTCAAGTTGATAAATGAGTTACTTTTAAATAATGTTAATAAATATAAATACAAGACTACAAGATAATTGGGAAAATATAAAGTAATTACATTAACTACATTATAATAACATAACAATTATCAAGTTCAATTAGTTTTCAAACAAAAAAATAAAATGATAACATTTACATACATTTCAAAAATAATAACAAGTCACATACATTCCAAAAAAAATACAATAACTAGACAACAATGAAACTTGAAACAAAAGAATTTTCAAATTTGTGAACCAATATAAGTAAACTGCAACATATATGTATATGTTTAAAGCACCAAGGCCATTATATGATTATACAAATTTGGTTGAATATGTGCAGGCTGAGTTTTCAAAAGGAAATAAAATATAAGATAAGTAACATATTTATGCATAACACATAAATAGCTAAGTACAATCAAATCAAATATAGGTGCAGGCCAAATTAAATAAAACAAAGTAATCAATGAAAAATCTTTCTAGCATACAACAAATATATCTGTTTTGTTGTACAAACATCATGATGTTATAAACTGCAAATGTAAGTATCTATTAACTTACCTTCATATCAGTTTAAGTGTTATTTGGAAAGCAAGATAAAAACAAAAACTAATGTATGTATGAAGCTTGCTTAGGAAGATAGCATTAAATATCTTAAGCTGACAAACAAAAAGTAATTAATGTAAAAAAATCTTTTAGTACACTAAGCATTTATATCAGCCACCATTAAAGAGAATATCTCTGGAAACAAAACTGTACAAACAAGATTATATCTTATATTGTCATAATATCATGAGACATAATAATAAACCTGTCTGCAACTTTTTGATATATATACATCTCTGCCTTTTTCATTTTAAATTCGAAATTAAGCTAAGAATCTGGATCAAAAACCATTTCAAACTCAACAAAGCTTCAGTTTGAACAGCAATCAAAATTCAGTTCAATTGAGAAATCAAAGAGGAATTCAAACTAGTAAATTGCAAGCCTGTTGCAAAACAAATAAGGCTCTGTTCTTCCACTGATTCAAAGTGAGTAACATTTTTTTAGATTTACTTAAGTTAAATCCTGATGCATGCCTATATTTGAATGTTTAAATGAATTTGTGTGAACATCTATATCTTCATTTTCTCTGGATATTGGTGAGATGAAATTCTGCATAACTAAAGCCTGCAAATCAAACTGTTTTTCTTGAAAACTTGTTGTGTTTTCTAATTGCTGTGAGTAATTCATTTTTATAAGGAATTAAAAGTATAAATTAGTTGAGGTTACTGCAATGATAAAGATTATATTATAGAGTATGATTGGGTGTTATACCCTGAATTCCTGAAGTATGATTGTGTGCAGGTATTTCAACTTGCAATTTGCTCTGTTCCAGTATTGTCTATTTAAATTCAATTTTTTGAATTAATTCTTGTTTAGCCTTAGGATTTAAATGAAATCTGTAGTTTCATTTCAAAACATCAGTTAGGAATTTACTTAAAATAAGTAATGTATATATATATGACTCAGGAAACAAAGAAAAAAAAGAAACAAGACTGAGCATCTCTATAATATTAAAAATTTAAATATCTTAATTTATGAATTCAAGTACATGGATCGAATCATTTAACCAAATTATGATTTTTAAAAGGAATATGGGATTTTTTTAGTGAAAGGAACGAGGTGCAGTTAGTGTTTTGGTCATTTTAGGTTGCTGTGGACGATCAAATGGATCTGGGGAGTAGAGCTTGGGTTTGTGGACAGAGGAGGTTGCCGTGGAGTTGGGAAAAATAGAGGATGGATGAGAAAATGTGGTGGAAGCATCGGCATGGGTTTCAAATTTTTAAACCTAATTTTCACTGTGTTTGGAAGTTCTGATCGCCGCGGGTTGTTCAGAGGTTCGAGTGTTATGTGGACTTGGGAATAGGTAGAGGGAAGGTAGTTGGAGCTGTAGCCGGAAGTGGGTGTGCTCCGGTGGTCGGAGTTTGGTGTGCGGCGAGGTTTTCAGGGTCGAGTGGGAGAACTGTTGTGCTCCAGGCAACTCGATTTTGATATGAGGTGATGCAGTGGGTTTGGATGGTCGTAACAACATCTGGAGATGGTCACCGATGGGAAGCAGTTGTAGTGGATGGCCGGCGATGGCAAGAGGGATGGTGCACGTGCACAGGCACGTTGATGGACTGGGTTGTGTGGGTAGTTGGGGAAGAAGAAGTACAAGGGTTCGAAACGTGGGATTACTTCGGGGTCGACACGAGCTTTGCACGCTGTTTTGTTGGGCTTGATCTTGTTTCATTTGGGAAGACAGGAAGGAGGAGAAGTTTTGTGCAAGGGGGAAACTCAAAGCAGCTTGAGTTTTTACTCGGGGAAACTCGCGTATTACTCGAAGAAATAGTTGGGGTGCTCGGGTTTTAGAGTACAGGTTTGTAACCTGAAACAGTTGTTTACAGTTTCAACTGTATTTGAACTTTTGTTTTAAAATCAAAGCTAAAAGCTAGTGCTAAAATAAAATTTAAATAATGAATTTAAGTTAGTTTTGAATATAGTGGAAATAGTAAGTTTTTAAAAATTTAAATTATTCTAATATCTTAAAAGTGTCTAACAATTTAAGTGTTTTCAACTAGAGTAAGTTCAAATTAAAATTTAAAGGTGTTAAGGAAAGAAGAATAAAATAGGAATTAGGACTTGGACATGAAATTCCAGATTTGTAATAAAATAAAGTTTTATAATTTAAACTTATTCAAATGTGTTTTAATTGTAATTAAACATGTGAGTTGCAAAAAGGGGTTTTAAAATAAATTAGTTATAAAACTTTATTAATGATAAATTGGTTTTTAATTAGAAAGTAAATTAAAATAAATGTTTTAAAACGTATTTGGGATTTTAGTTTAAGTTTTTTTTAGAATTTTTATATGCATTAACTCTTAAGTTGATTAGGTAAGAATAATTAATGATTTAAATTAATTAAATTAGTAATTAATAGTTTAAGAGTAGCAATTAAAGTTAATTAATGAATTAATTAACTAATGTTTGATTTAGAACTATAGATTAGATTTTAAAATTAATAATGGTTAATTAACTTATAATTAATAATAATTAATATAAGTTGATTATGTTAGAAGGAAATAATTAAATAATTATTAACGAAGTTCATTAACCAGATTATGTTATAATTAAATAATATGATTGATTTTGTAATAAATTAATTAGATTAATTAATTCAATAGTTTAAATGAAATTATTTATTGAGAAGTAATTAAGAAATTAATTACTTATTAATTGTGTAAATTGATTTGAGTTAATTAATTTAGTTTAAGTAACTGATACTTTGGAATTGAATTACTTAGAGAAGTAATTGAAGGATAATTACAGGATGTAATTAACTGGATGATGTTGTTAATGGAAGTAATTGATAATATCACTACTTAAAAATTAATCAAGGGATTAAGTAAGCTTGTTATTGAGAAGTAATTAATTTAGGATGATTAATTACTGAATATATTAATCAAGAGGATTAATATTTGTGTTTTGAAGATGTGTATTCTTAATATAATTAATAAATGAAAAGGAAATTAGAAATCATTAATTAATATAATTAATGATGGGAATTAGAGAAATTGATTTTTTTGAGAATAATAAATCAACAAGAAGATTAAATGAAAATAATTAATCATGGAATGATTAATTTGTTAATAAGTAATTAAGAGTAGTTAATTACTGGTTCGTTATTAATCAAGGGGTGATTAATAATTGTGTTTAAGTAAAGATTAATCACTCAATTATTTTAGATAAGTAATTGAATATAAATTGAAGATCATTAATTAATAAAATTAATGATGTAATTAAGAATTGTAAATTAAGGGATAATTAATTAAGGAGGTAATTAAATGTTAATCAATTATGAATAATTTAGAATAATTTATTTTTGGAATTAATTAAAGACTAAATTATTCTTGTAATTAGAAAATGGTTAATTATTTTGATTTATAATTAATGAATGATTGTGAGAGCAGGATTTATGGAATGAGTAATTAATTTAATTTATTTTAAATTAATTAAAAATAGAAGTAGTTAATTTAATTCATTTTAAATTAATTATAGATTGTGATTCATAAATCATGCTTATGGATGATATTGATATTTCGTTGATTGATTGTGATCTCAGATGTGGATGAATAATATCTATGTGATTTGGATGTATAGTTTAAGTATGATAATGTTTAATTATCTGTTTGGATGATGATATTAATTATCTGTTTATGATGATGATGTGATTATCTATTATGAGATGTGAATTGTCTATCTGTGTATATTGAGAATATTGAATTCACTGTTAAGACTAAATAGACAACTTGGCCTTAAAAGACACGCTTTGGATTTCGATGAGACCGGGATCGGTTTTCCGCACTAGGAATATCCGAAAACCACATCGTTTTCAAATTACGATAGGTCGTAAATCTGAAGGGAAGATGAAGGTTCTGAATGCAAGGATTATCGTCGTTAACTCTTAGGGTGATTCCAAAATGAGTGTAACGAGATGATGCCTTCGGTTTCGTTCGAACCCGGAACGAACTTGTATGGATTGAATGCTTTCAACACATCGTCAGGCGGACGATGAGCATTCTAAGAAATATGTTCTAAAGGTAATCGTAACCTCAAGCCTCATCAACCGGGAATGGCTAAAACAGGGGAGGTGCAGCTAGGTTAGGTGGGTCATACCCAAGCAAGACAAGGATATTCCCCTGTCTAGATGTCCCTTTTTATTCGGCTTAGTGGGCGGTTGGTCTGTAGCCAACTGCGAGGTTTATCTTGTTCGGGACTGTTCAGTAAGGAATGGTTTCGGCCTTGTGTTGCAGGGGATGAAGGGAGTAATCCTCGGTACGTTGATCTAGGCCACGTACTGTGACGGGCGGTACCCCAGTAGCCCTGCCATTGTATGGAATCCAAAATCCAATAAGTGCCTACGGTTTTGATTGTATTACCCACTTTTGTGGCTAGTAGCTGGAATTTAATCATGTAACAATTTCGGCTATTTTCTATTTACTTGAAAACCCTAGACCTATTATAATATCACTGGATTTCCTATCAAATGTTTTGGTTAGCGTAAGGTAAAAACTTTTCCATGTTTATGTGTGGGAAGTCTTACGTGATACCTTTTGTTTTCAAAGGATTTTTCAAAATTAAGCAACTTTAACCTGTTACTCATACCAGACCCATGTCTGACCCGAAGTTTTTTTTGTTTTTCATAAACTCTCGGGTACCCAAATTTTTACGGGTAGCCAAGGGATTCAGGTTTAGCTTTGACGAATTTCGGAGGAGCAATGGAGCAGGAGGCTTCAGCGTTTATATATATATATATATATATATATATATATATAGTTCCGCTGTGTGGTATCTCTGTGATGTATTGTGTTTTGAGTTGTATTAACTAGACAGGTGTTTATAACTGTCTAGTATGTGATGTATTATCTGTATCACTCTGATTGATGTTATATATTATGTAAATACTTATGTGATTAATATATTTTATTCGTTCCGCTGTGAGATTCTGATGTTGTTGTTCTTTCTTCTCTATCTTTTCTATTTTCTCACCCTTTTCTTTCTCATTAACGATGCTTCTTCCTGGGAGTAGGAAGTGGGGTCGTTACAGTGGTATCAGAGCGCTAGGTTGAGTGAATACCTAGGCTCTTAAGTGATTTCTTTCCTGAGAGAGCATATTTGTAAATTTGATATATATATATATATATTTATTTTCTATCTATTTGTTGGATTACCTGTCCGGGTTTTCCAATATAAGTATAAGGATAGATTGAGTAGTGGTGTGTGTAACACGACTACCTGTGGTTAGAAGTATATTTGACGAGACTGTAGACCTAATACCGTCTCGAGTAAATTTGTGGTGTAAGGATTTCACCTAATCTCTTAAGGAAACTATTGAGATTTGGAGTCCATTTTGTTGTAAAGAGTGGATGAGTAGAATTTGGATTGTGAGAATGAGCAAAAGCTAGAATATTATCTTGGTAACTCAAGAAGTAGTGGTTGTGTGTTGAGATGCAGTAGCGATGGATTGTTTCCGAAGTAGTTCTCAAGATCTTTGGATAAGGAATTGAGTCTGCATCATTCTGAGGTTGAGTTCAGCTAAATGTTGTGTTTGGCATTTAGGCCTGAGTTTTCGAGGAATTTTAGATTAAGGATTTTTGGCATCAGCAGCAGTGTCGCAGCTCAGATTGTTCTGCCAGCACGCGAGGAGGTCATCTGTCAGCAGTTCTTTTGAGGTGAAGTCCAGAGGCAGTGTTGTGAAACCATTTCTTCAATGGATTGGCTGAATAAATTTAAGCTGTTCAGATAGGTAAGGAGAGAACAGTTTTCTTTGGATATTTGCCTGGGTTGATCGCAAAAGTGACTTGCGATAGTTGAGAATTCTCTGAGATGGCAGGAATTCTTCTGGATATCTTTGAAGTAGTCGGTGGTTTGCCTTAGTATCTGAGGAACTGAGTTTGATATCGACTGAATTTCAGAAGTAGTGCCAATAGTTCAGCTTAGTAATAGAATGGTTTCTAGAGTGAGGAATTGGTAAAGCGACTCAAGTTTTGGAGGAATTTCTGAGTTCTATTTTGGATCTGCTGAATCATATTTTTGTAATGTGTTGTCCAGTTTGTGCTTATGTGTATCATCAGCATTTTCATCTATCCCAGATCAGAGTTATGCAGCGGAAGCAATTAGAAGTGCATTTGTTTTTTTTCTTTTCTGGGAAAGAGAAGTTGTTTTCTACTGAGGATAGAAAAGATTGAGTTCTTGGTTTTGGAAATTATTCTACTGGATTGTTTTTGGATTCAGATTGTTTTAGGAGTTATCAGCGAAGGTTGAGCTGATCAGTAAGTTGAAGGCAGCTCTGGATTGTCAGAAGTATTTGGTGAATAAGTGACGGAGGAATTTGGATTTGGGAGTCGAAGATTTCATTTTGGATGAATTTTCTCTGATTCAAAGGAGTTCTATAGATTAGTAGTATAGACTGTTTGGATTCTATAGATCGGGTATTCCAGTATTCCACTGGGAAACTCTAGGGAACTCTATCCAGAATATTATTTGGATAGTTTGCTTTGTTGATTGAGTAGATTTGTTGTGACGATTGTTAGCATGTGATTGATATATATACTTATGGTTTAAAATTAATTTAAAATCTTAAATATATTATTAAATTACCTTTGCTTTTAAATTTCGGGGACGAAATTCTTTTAAGGGGGGAGGAATGTGACGACCCGGAATTTTCTAGCAATATCAATTTAATAATATGCATTAAATATTAAATTGATTTGATATATTTTTATTAATTAAATCTGAATTGATGCTTTTCTTTTAATAAATATTCAATTGGTAAATTTTATCTGTTAGAAATTAATTGTTTGTTTTCTATTTATATATGTATATATTTGTATACATTGTAAATAGATGAATTTGTTTTAAAATTTAACTAATAAAATATGTTTAAATACTAATATATTTTAGTGAATTAAAAATTATGTGTTATTTAATATAAACTTTTCAAAGTAAAATAAATAGATATGTGATTTTAAATACATAAGTAAATGTTTAAATAGTTTAAAACTTATTTTAACTTAAGTTTAAATTTAAATTTATTAACAAAAGGATTTGTTTACTTTTCTTTTTAGTATAGCTTGATAAAAATTTGGATTTAAGATTTTATATGAGTTTTAATATAATTTTGTCAAACAATACATTAACATACATTAATAAAATATGTAGTTAATAATAAAAAGATAATTTATTTATTTATCATTTCAAGTTGATAAATGAGTTACTTTTAAATAATGTTAATAAATATAAATACAAGACTACAAGATAATTGGGAAAATATAAAGTAATTACATTAACTACATTATAATAACATAACAACTATCAAGTTCAATTAGTTTTCAAACAACAAAATAAAATGATAACATTTACATACATTTCAAAAATAATAACAAGTCACATACATTCCAAAAAAAATACAATAACTAGACAACAATGAAACTTGAAACAAAAGAATTTTCAAATTTGTAAACCAATATAAGTAAACTGCAACATATATGTATATGTTTAAAGCACCAAGGCCATTATGTGATTATACAAATTTGGTTGAATATGTGAAGGCTGAGTTTTCAAAAGGAAATAAAATATAAGATAAGTAACATATTTATGCATAACACATAAATAGCTAAGTACAAGCAAATCAAATATAGGTGCAGGCCAAATTAAATAAAACAAAGTAATCAATGAAAAATCTTTCTAGCATACAACAAATATATCTGTTTTGTTGTACAAACATCATGATGTTATAAACTACAAATGTAAGTATCTATTAACTTACCTTCATATCAGTTTAAGTGTTATTTGGAAAGCAAGATAAAAATAAAAACTAATGTATGTATGAAGCTTGCTTAGGAAGATAGCATTAAATATCTTAAGCTGACAAACAAAAATTAATTAATGTAAAAAAATCTTTTAGTACACTAAGCATTTATATCAGCCACCATTAAAGAGAATATCTCTGGAAACAAAACTGTACAAACAAGATTATATCTTATATTGTCATAATATCATGAGACATAATAATAAACCTGTCTGCAACTTTTTGATATATATACATCTCTGCCTTTTTCATTTTAAATTCGAAATTAAGCTAAGAATCTGAATCAAAAACTATTTCAAACTCAACAAAGCTTCAGTTTAAAGAGCAATCAAAATTCAGTTCAATTGAGAAATCAAAGAGGAATTCAAACTGGTAAATTGCAAGCCTGTTGCAAAACAAATAAGGCTCTGTTCTTCCACTGATTCAAAGTGAGTAACATTTTTTTAGATTTACTTAAGTTAAATCCTGATGCATGCCTATATTTGAATGTTTAAATGAATTTGTGTGAACATCTATATCTTCATTTTCTCTGGATATTGGTGAGATGAAATTCTGCATAACTAAAGCCTGCAAATCAAACTGTTTTTCTTAAAAACTTGTTGTGTTTTCTAATTGCTGTGAGTAATTCATTTTTATAAGGAATTAAAAGTATAAATTAGTTGAGGTTACTGCAATGATAAAGATTATATTATAGAGTATGATTGGGTGTTATACCCTGAATTCCTGAAGTATGATTGTGTGCAGGTATTTCAACTTGCAATTTGCTCTGTTCCAGTATTGTCTATTGAAATTCAATTTTTTGAATTAATTCTTGTTTAGCCTTAGGATTTAAATGAAATCTGTAGTTTCATTTCAAAACATCAGTTAGGAATTTACTTAAAATAAGTAATGTATATATATATGACTCAGGAAACAAAGAAAAAAAAGAAACAAGACTGAGCATCTCTATAATATTAAAAATTCAAATATCTTAATTTATGAATTCAAGTACATGGATCGAATAATTTAACCAAATTATGATTTTTAAAAGGAATATGGGATTTTTTTAGTGAAAGGAACGAGGTGCAGTTAGTGTTTTGGTCATTTTAGGTTGCCGTGGACGATCAAATGTATCTGGGGAGTAGAGCTTCGGTTTGTGGACAGAGGAGGTTGCCGTGGAGTCGGGAAAAATAGGGGATGGATGAGAAAATGGTGGTGGAAGCATCGGCATGGGTTTCAAATTTTTAAACCTAATTTTCACTTTGTTTGGAAGTTCTGATCGCCGCGGGTTGTTCAGAGGTTCGAGTGTTGCGTGGACTTCGGAATAGGTAGAGGGAAGGTAGTTGGAGATGTAGCCGGAAGTGGGTGTGCTCCGGTGGTCAGAGTTTGGTGTGCGGCGAGGTTTTCAGGGTCGAGTGGGAGAACAGTTGTGCTCCAGGCAACTCGATTTTGATATGAGGTGATGCAGTGGGTTTGGATGGTCGTAACAACATCTGGAGATGGTCGCCGATGGGAAGCAGTTGTAGTGGATGGCCGGCGATGGCCAGAGGGATGGTGCACGTGCACAGGCACGTTGTTGGACTGGGTTGTGTGGGTAGTTGGGGAAGAAGAAGTACAGGGGTTCGAAACGTGGGATTACTTCGGGGTCGACACGAGCTTTGCGCGTTGTTTTGTTGGGCTTGATCTTGTTTCATTTGGGAAGACAGGAAGGAGGAGAAGTTTTGTGCAAGGGGGAAACTCGAAGCAGCTTGAGTTTTTACTAGGGGAAACTCGCGTATTACTCGAAGAAATAGTTGGGGTGCTCGGGTTTTAGAGTACAGGTTTGTAACCTGAAACAGGTGTTTACAGTTTCAACTGTATTTGAACTTTTTTTTTTAAATCAAAGCTAAAAGCTAGTGCTAAAATAAAATTTAAATAATGAATTTAAGTTAGTTTTGAATATAGTTGGAAATAGTAAGTTTTCAAAAATTTAAATTATTCTAATATCTTAAAAGTGTCTAACAATTTAAGTGTTTTCAACTAGAGTAAGTTCAAATTAAAATTTAAAGGTGTTAAGGAAAGAAAAATAAAATAGGAATTAGGACTTGGACATGAAATTCCAGATTTGTAATAAAATAAAGTTTTATAATTTAAACTTATTCAAATGTGTTTTAATTGTAATTAAACATGTGAGTTGCAAAAAGGGGTTTTAAAATAAATTAGTTATAAAACTTTATTAATGATAAATTGGTTTTTAATTAGAAAGTAAATTAAAATAAATGTTTTAAAACGTATTTGGGATTTTAGTTTAAGTTTTTTTTAGAATTTTTATATGCATTAACTCTTAAGTTGATTAGGTAAGAATAATTAATGATTTAAATTAATTAAATTAGTAATTAATAGTTTAAGAGTAGCAATTAAAGTTAATTAATGAATTAATTAACTAATGTGTGATTTAGAACTATAGATTAGATTTTAAAATTAATAATGGTTAATTAACTTATAATTAATAATAATTAATATAAGTTGATTATGTTAGAAGGAAATAATTAAATAATTATTAATGAAGTTCATTAACCAGATTATGTTATAATTAAATAATATGATTGATTTTGTAATAAATTAATTATATTTATTAATTCAATAGTTTAAATGAAATTATTTATTGAGAAGTAATTAAGAAATTAATTACTTATTAATTGTGTAAATTGATTTGAGTTAATTAATTTAGTTTAAGTAACTGATACTTTGGAATTGAATTACTTAGAGAAGTAATTGAAGGATAATTACAGGATGTAATTAATTGGATGATGTTGTTAATGGAAGTAATTGAGAATATCACTACTTAAAAATTAATCAAGGGATTAAGTAAGCTTGTTATTGAGAAGTAATTAATTTAGGATGATTAATTACTGAATATATTAATCAAGAGGATTAATATTTGTGTTTTGAAGATGTGTATTCTTAATATAATTAATAAATGAAAAGGAAATTAGAAATCATTAATTAATATAATTAATGATGGGAATTAGAGAAATTGATTTATTTGAGAATAATAAATCAACAAGAAGATTAAATGAAAATAATTAATCATGGAATGATTAATTTGTTAATAAGTAATTAAGAGTAGTTAATTACTGGTTTGTTATTAATTAAGGGGTGATTAATAATTGTGTTTAAGTAAATATTAATCACTCAATTATTTTAGATAAGTAATTGAATATAAATTGAAGATCATTAATTAATATAATTAATGATGTAATTAAGAATTGTAAATTAAGGGATAATTAATTAAGGAGGTAATTAAATGTTAATCTATTATGAATAATTTAGAATAATTCATTTTAGGAATTAATTAAAGACTAAATTATTTTTGTAATTAGAAAATGGTTAATTATTTTGATTTATAATTAATGAATGATTGTGAGAGCAGGATTTATGGAATGAGTAATTAATTTAATTTATTTTAAATTAATTAAAAATAAAAGTAGTTAATTTAATTCGTTTTAAATTAATTATAGATTGTGATTCATAAATCATGCTTATGGATGATATTGATATTTCGTTGATTGATTGTGATCTCAGATGTGGATGAATAATATCTATGTGATTTGGATGTATAGTTTAAGTATGATAATGTTTAATTATCTGTTTGGATGATGATATTAATTATCTGTTTATGATGATGATGTGATTATCTATTATGAGAAGTGAATTGTCTATCTGTGTATATTGAGAATATTGAATTCACTGTTAAGACTAAATAGACAACTTGGCCTTAAAAGACACGCTTTGGATTTCGATGAGACCGGGATCGGTTTTCCGCATTAGGAATATCTGAAAACCACATCGTTTCCAAATTACGATAGGTCGTCAATCTGAAGTGAAGATGAAGGTTCTGAATGCAAGGATTATCGTCGTTAACTCTTAGGGTGATTCCAAAATGAGTGTAACGAGATGATGCCTTCGGTTTCGTTCGAACCCGAAACGAACTTTTATGGATTGAATGCTTTCAACACATCGTCAGGCGGACGATGAGCATTCTAAGAAATATGTTCTAAAGGTAATCGTAACCTCAAGCCTCATCAACCGGGAATGGCTAAAACAGGGGAGGTGCAGCAAGGTTAGGTGGGTCATGCCCAAGCAGGACAAGGATATTCCCCTATCTAGATGTCCCTTTTTATTCGGCTTAGTGGGCGGTTGGTCTGCAGCCAACTGCGGGGTTTATCTTGTTCGGGACTGTTCAGTAAGGAATGGTTCCGGCCTTGTGTTGCAGGGGATGAAGGGAGTAATCCTCGGTACGTTGATCTAGGCTACGTACTGTGACGGGCGGTACCCCAGTAGCCCTGCCATTGTATGGAATCCAAAATCCAATAAGTGCCTACGGTTTTGATTGTATTACCCACTTTTGTGGCTAGTAGCTGGAATTTAATCATGTAACAATTTCGGCTATTTTCTATTTACTTGAAAACCCTATACCTATTATAATATCACTGGATTTCCTATCAAATGTTTTGGTTAGTGTAAGGTAAAAACTTTTCCATGTTTATGTGTGGGAAGTCTTACGTGATACCTTTTGTTTTCAAAGGATTTTTCAAAATTAAGCAACTTTAACCTGTTACTCATACCAGACCCATGTCTGACCCGAAGTTTATTTTTTTTTTCATAAACTCTCGGGTACCCAAATTTTTACGGGTAGCCAAGGGATTCAGGTTTAGCTTTGACGAATTTTGGAGGAGCAATGGAGCAAGAGGCTTCAGCGTTTATATATATATATATATATATATATATATAGTTCCGCTGCGTGGTATCTCTGTGATGTATTGTGTTTTGAGTTGCATTAACTAGACAGGTGTTTATAACTGTCTAGTATGTGATGTATTATCTGTATCACTCTGATTGATGTTATATATTATGTAAATACTTATGTGATTAATATATTTTATTCGTTCCGCTGTGAGATTCTGATGTTGTTGTTCTTTCTTCTCTATCTTTTCTATTTTCTCACCCTTTTCTTTCTCATTAACGATGCTTCTTCCTGGGAGTAGGAAGTGGGGTCGTTACAGTGGTATCAGAGCGCTAGGTTGAGTGAATACCTAGGCTCTTAAGTGATTTCTTTCCTGAGAGAGCGTATTTGTAAATTTGATATATATATATATATATATATATATATTTATTTTCTATCTATTTGTTGGATTACCTGTCCGGGTTTTCCAATATAAGTATAAGGATAGATTGAGTAGTGGTGTGTGTAACACGACTACCTGTGGTTAGAAGTATATTTGACGAGACTGTAGACCTAATACCGTCTCGAGTAAATTTGTGGTGTAAGGATTTCACCTAATCTCTTAAGGAAACTGTTGAGATTTGGAGTCCATTTTGTTGTACAGAGTGGATGAGTAGAATTTGGATTGTGAGAATGAGCAGAAGCTAGAATATTATCTTGGTAACTCAAGAAGTAGTGGTTGTGTGTTGAGATGCAGTAGCGATGGATTGTTTCCGAAGTAGTTCTCAAGATCTTTGGATAAGGAATTGAGTCTGCATCATTCTGAGGTTGAGTTCAGCTAAATGTTGTGTTTGGCATTTAGGCCTGAGTTTTCGAGGAATTTTAGATTAAGGATTTTTGGCATCAGCAGCAGTGTCGCAGCTCAGATTGTTCTGCCAGCACGCGAGGAGGTCATCTGTCAGCAGTTCTTTTGAGGTGAAGTCCAGAGGCAGTGTTGTGAAACCATTTCTTCAATGGATTGGCTGAATAAATTTAAGCTGTTCAGATAGGTAAGGAGAGAACAGTTTTCTTTGGATATTAGCCTGGGTTGATCGCAAAAGTGACTTGCGATAGTTGAGAATTCTCTAAGATGGCAGGAATTCTTCTGGATATCTTTGAAGTAGTCGGTGGTTTGCCTTAGCATCTGAGGAACTGAGTTTGATATCGACTGAATTTCAGAAGTAGTGCCAATAGTTCAGCTTAGTAATAGAATGGTTTCTAGAGTGAGGAATTGGTAAAGCGACTCAAGTTTTGGAGGAATTTCTGAGTTCTATTTTGGATCTGCTGAATCACATTTTTGTAATGTGTTGTCCAGTTTGTGCTTATGTGTATCATCAGCATTTTTATCTATCCCAGATCAGAGTTGTGCAGCGGAAGCAATTAGAAGTGCATTTGTTTTTTTTTCTTTTCTGGGAAAGAGAAGTTGTTTTCTACTGATGATAGAAAAGATTGAGTTCTTGGTTTTGGAAATTATTCTACTGGATTGTTTTTGGATTCAGATTGTTTTAGGAGTTATCAGCGAAGGTTGAGCTGATCAGTAAGTTGAAGGCAGCTCTGGATTGTCAGAAGTATTTGGTGAATAAGTGACGGAGGAATTTGGATTTGGGAGTCGGAGATTTCATTTTGGATGAATTTTCTCTGATTCAAAGGAGTTCTATAGATTAGTAGTATAGACTGTTTGGATTCTATAGATCGAGTATTCCAGTATTCCACTGGGAAACTCTAGGGAACTCTATCCAGAATATTATCTGGATAGTTTGCTTTGTTGATTGAGTAGATTGGTTGTGATGATTGTTAGCATGTGATTGATATATATACTTATGGTTTAAAATTAATTTAAAATCTTAAATATATTATTAAATTACCTTTGCTTTTAAATTTCGGGGACGAAATTCTTTTAAAGGGGGAGGAATGTGACGACCCGGAATTTTCTAGCAATATCAATTTAATAATATGCATTAAAAATTAAATTGATTTGATATATTTTTATTAATTAAATCTGAATTGATGCTTTTCTTTTAATAAATATTCAATTGGTAAATTTTATCTGTTAGAAATTAATTGTTTGTTTTCTATTTATATATGTATATATTTGTATACATTGTAAATGGATGAATTTGTTTTAAAATTTAACTAATAAAATATGTTTAAATACTAATATATTTTAGTGAATTAAAAATTATGTGTTATTTAATATAAACTTTTCAAAGTTAAATAAATAGATATGTGATTTTAAATACATAAGTAAATGTTTAAATAGTTTAAAACTTATTTTAACTTAAGTTTAAATTTAAATTTATTAACAAAAGGATTTGTTTACTTTTCTTTTTAGTATAGCTTGATAAAAATTTGGATTTAAGATTTTATATGAGTTTTAATATAATTTTGTCAAACAATACATTAACATACATTAATAAAATATGTAGTTAATAATAAAAAGATAATTTATTTATTTATCATTTCAAGTTGATAAATGAGTTACTTTTAAATAATGTTAATAAATATAAATACAAGACTACAAGATAATTGGGAAAATATAAAGTAATTACATTAACTACATTATAATAACATAACAACTATCAAGTTCAATTAGTTTTCAAACAACAAAATAAAATGATAACATTTACATACATTTCAAAAATAATAACAAGTCACATACATTCCAAAAAATATACAATAACTAGACAACAATGAAACTTGAAAGAATTTTCAAATTTGTAAACCAATATAAGTAAACCGCAACATATATGTATATGTTTAAAGCACCAAGGCCATTATATGATTATACAAATTTGGTTGAATATGTGCAGGCTGAGTTTTCAAAAGGAAATAAAATATAAGATAAGTAACATATTTATGCATAACACATAAATAGCTAAGTACAAGCAAATCAAATATAGGTGCAGGCCAAATTAAATAAAACAAAGTAATCAATGAAAAATCTTTCTAGCATACAACAAATATATCTGTTTTGTTGTACAAACATCATGATGTTATAAACTGCAAATGTAAGTATCTATTAACTTACCTTCATATCAGTTTAAGTTTTATTTGGAAAGCAAGATAAAAACAAAAACTAATGTATTTATGAAGCTTGCTTAGGAAGATAGTATTAAATATCTTAAGCTAACAAACAAAAAGTAATTAATGTAAAAAAATCTTTTAGTACACTAAGCATTTATATCAGCCACCATTAAAGAGAATATCTCTGAAAACAAAACTGTACAAACAAGATTATATCTTATATTGTCATAATATCATGAGACATAATAATAAACCTGTCTGCAACTTTTTGATATATATACATCTCTGCCTTTTTCATTTTAAATTCGAAAGTAAGCTAAGAATCTGAATCAAAAACTATTTCAAACTCAACAAAGCTTCAGTTTAAACAGCAATCAAAATTCAGTTCAATTGAGAAATCAAAGAGGAATTCAAACTGGTAAATTGCAAGCCTGTTGCAAAACAAATAAGGCTCTGTTCTTCCACTGATTCAAAGTGAGTAACATTTTTTTAGATTTACTTAAGTTAAATCCCGATGCATGCCTATATTTGAATGTTTAAATGAATTTGTGTGAACATCTATATCTTCATTTTCTCTAGATATTGGTGAGATGAAATTCTGCATAACTAAAGCTTGCAAATCAAACTGTTTTTCTTAAAAACTTGTTGTGTTTTCTAATTGCTGTGAGTAATTCATTTTTATAAGGAATTAAAAGTATAAATTAGTTGAGGTTACTGCAATGATAAAGATTATATTATAGAGTATGATTGTGTGTTATACCCTGAATTCCTGAAGTATGATTGTGTGCAGGTATTTCAACTTGCAATTTGCTCTGTTCCAGTATTGTCTATTTAAATTCAAATTTTTGAATTAATTCTTGTTTAGCCTTAGGATTTAAATGAAATCTGTAGTTTCATTTCAAAACATCAATTAGGAATTTACTTAAAATAAGTAATGTATATATATATATGACTCAGGAAACAAAGAAAAAAAAGAAACAAGACTGAGCATCTCTATAATATTAAAAATTGAAATATCTTAATTTATGAATTCAAGTACATGGATCGAATCATTTAACCAAATTATGATTTTTAAAAGGAATATGGGATTTTTTTAGTGAAAGGAACGAGGTGCAGTTAGTGTTTTAGTGTTTTGGTCATTTTAGGTTGCCGTGGACGATCAAATGGATCTGGGGAGTAGAGCTTGGGTTTGTGGACAAAGGAGGTTGCCGTGGAGTTGGGAAAAATAGGGGATGGATGAGAAAATGGTGGTGGAAGCATCGGCATGGGTTTCAAATTTTTAAACCTAATTTTCACTGTGTTTGGAAGTTCTGATCGCCGTGGGTTGTTCAGAGGTTTGAGTGTTGCGTGGACTTGGGAATAGGTAGAGGGAAGGTAGTTGGAGCTGTAGCCGGAAGTGGGTGTGCTCCGGTGGTCGGAGTTTGGTGTGCGGCGAGGTTTTCAGGGTCGAGTGGGAGAACTGTTGTGCTCCAGGCAACTCGATTTTGATATGAGGTGATGCAGTGGGTTTGGATGGTCGTAACAACATCTGGAGATGGTCGCCGATGGGAAGCAGTTGTAGTGGATGGCCGGCGATGGCCAGAGGGATGGTACACGTGCACAGGCACGTTGATGGACTGGGTTGTGTGGGTAGTTGGGGAAGAAGAAGTACAGGGGTTCGAAACGTGGGATTACTTCGGGGTCGACACGAGCTTTGCACGTTGTTTTATTGGGCTTGATCTTGTTTCATTTGAGAAGACAGGAAGGAGGAGAAGTTTTGTGCAAGGGGGAAACTCGAAGCAGCTTGAGTTTTTACTCGGGGAAACTCGCGTATTACTCGAAGAAATAGTTGGGGTGCTCGGGTTTTAGAGTACAGGTTTGTAACCTGAAACAGTTGTTTACAGTTTCAACTGTATTTGAACTTTTGTTTTAAAATCAAAGCTAAAAGCTAGTGCTAAAATAAAATTTAAATAATGAATTTAAGTTAGTTTTGAATATAGTTGGAAATAGTAAGTTTTCAAAAATTTAAATTATTCTAATATCTTAAAAGTGTCTAACAATTTAAGTGTTTTCAACTAGAGTAAGTTCAAATTAAAATTTAAAGGTGTTAAGGAAAGAAGAATAAAATAGGAATTAGGACTTGGACATGAAATTCCAGATTTGTAATAAAATAAAGTTTTATAATTTAAACTTATTCAAATGTGTTTTAATTGTAATTAAACATGTGAGTTGCAAAAAGGGGTTTTAAAATAAATTAGTTATAAAACTTTATTAATGATAAATTGGTTTTTAATTAGAAAGTAAATTAAAATAAATGTTTTAAAACGTATTTGGGATTTTAGTTTAAGTTTTTTTTTAGAATTTTTATATGTATTAACTCTTAAGTTGATTAGGTAAGAATAATTAATGATTTAAATTAATTAAATTAGTAATTAATAGTTTAAGAGTAGCAATTAAAGTTAATTAATGAATTAATTAACTAATGTGTGATTTAGAACTATAGATTAGATTTTAAAATTAATAATGGTTAATTAACTTATAATTAATGATAATTAATATAAGTTGATTATGTTAGAAGGAAATAATTAAATAATTATTAATGAAGTTCATTAACCAGATTATGTTATAATTAAATAATATGATTGATTTTGTAATAAATTAATTAGATTTATTAATTCAATAGTTTAAATGAAATTATTTATTGAGAAGTAATTAAGAAATTAATTACTTATTAATTGTGTAAATTGATTTGAGTTAATTAATTTAGTTTAAGTAACTGATACTTTGGAATTGAATTACTTAGAGAAGTAATTGAAGGATAATCACAGGATGTAATTAACTGGATGATGTTGTTAATGGAAGTAATTGAGAATATCACTACTTAAAAATTAATCAAGGGATTAAGTAAGCTTGTTATTGAGAAGTACTTAATTTAGGATGATTAATTACTGAATATATTAATCAAGAGGATTAATATTTGTGTTTTGAAGATGTGTATTCTTAATATAATTAATAAATGAAAAGGAAATTAGAAATAATTAATTAATATAATTAATGATGGGAATTAGAGAAATTGATTTATTTGAGAATAATAAATCAACAAGAAGATTAAATGAAAATAATTAATCATGGAATGATTAATTTGTTAATAAGTAATTAAGAGTAGTTAATTACTGGTTTGTTATTAATCAAGGGGTGATTAATAATTGTGTTTAAGTAAAGATTAATCACTCAATTATTTTAGATAAGTAATTGAATATAAATTGAAGATCATTAATTAATATAATTAATGATGTAATTAAGAATTGTAAATTAAGGGATAATTAATTAAGGAGGTAATTAAATGTTAATAAATTATGAATAATTTAGAATAATTTATTTTCGGAATTAATTAAAGACTAAATTATTCTTATAATTAGAAAATGGTTAATTATTTTGATTTATAATTAATGAATGATTGTGAGAGCAGGATTTATGGAATGAGTAATTAATTTAATTTATTTTAAATTAATTAAAAATAGAAGTAGTTAATTTAATTCATTTTAAATTAATTATAGATTGTGATTCATAAATCATGCTTATGGATGATATTGATATTTCGTTGATTGATTGTGATCTCAGATGTGGATGAATAATATCTATGTGATTTGGATGTATAGTTGAAGTATGATAATGTTTAATTATCTGTTTGGATGATGATATTAATTATCTGTTTATGATGATGATGTGATTATCTATTATGAGATGTGAACTGTCTATCTTTGTATATTGAGAATATTGAATTCACTGTTAAGACTAAATATACAACTTGGCCTTAAAAGACACGCTTTGGATTTCGATGAGACCGGGATCGGTTTTTCGCATTAGGAATATCCGAAAACCACATCGTTTCCAAATTACGATAGGTAGTAAATCTGAAGTGAAGATGAAGGTTCTGAATGCAAGGATTATCGTCGTTAACTCTGAGGCTGATTCCAAAATGAGTGTAACGAGATGATGCCTTCGGTTTCGTTCGAACCCGGAACGAACTTGTATGGATTAAATGCTTTCAACACATCGTCAGGCGAACGATGAGCATTCTAAGAAATATGTTCTAAAGGTAATCGTAACCTCAAGCCTCATCAACCGGTAATGGCTAAAACAGGGGAGGTGCAGCAAGGTTAGGTGGGTCATGCCCAAGCAGGACAAGGATATTCCCCTGTCTAGATGTCCCTTTTTATTCGGCTTAGTGGGCGGTTGGTCTGCAGCCAACTGCGGGGTTTATCTTGTTCGGGACTGTTCAGTAAGGAATGGTTCCGGCCTTGTGTTGCAGAGGATGAAGGGAGTAATCCTCGGCACGTTGATCTAGGCCACGTACTATGACGGGCGGTACCCCAGTAGCCCTGCCATTGTATGGAATCCAAAATCCAATAAGTGCCTACGGTTTTGATTGTATTACCCACTTTTGTGGCTAGTAGCTGGAATTTAATCATGTAACAATTTCGGCTATTTTCTATTTACTTGAAAACCCTAGACCTATTATAATATCACTGGATTTCCTATCAAATGTTTTGGTTAGCGTAAGGTAAAAACTTTTCCATGTTTATGTGTGGGAAGTCTTACGTGATACCTTTTGTTTTCAAAGGATTTTTCAAAATTAAGCAACTTTAACCTGTTACTCATACCAGACCCATGTCTGACCCGAAGTTTATTTTGTTTTTCATAAACTCTCGGGTACCTAAATTTTTACGTGTAGCCAAGGGATTCAGGTTTAGCTTTGACGAATTTTGGAGGAGCAATGGAGCAGGAGGCTTCAGCGTTTGGATATATATATATATAGTTCCGCTGTGTGGTATCTATGTGATGTATTGTGTTTTGAGTTGTATTAACTAGACAGGTGTTTATAACTGCCTAGTATGTGATGTATTATCTGTATCACTCTGATTGATGTTATATATTATGTAAATACTTATGTGATTAATATATTTTATTCGTTCCGCTATGAGATTCTGATGTTGTTGTTCTTTCTTCTCTATCTTTTCTATTTTCTCACCCTTTTCTTTCTCATTAACGATGCTTCTTCCTGGGAGTAGGAAGTGGGGTCGTTACACAGCTGAAGCCCGAAATTTTTCTGGACAATTTTCAGTTGACTGAACAGGGATTTCAGTCGACTGACCTGCTCCTGTTTTCCTGTTTTGCCTATTTATGCTTATTTTGATTGGTTTTTCGAATGTTATCGATTCATGTTGGTTCTTAGTGGTTGTTATTGCTTCTTTGACTTTGATAACTTATTTTTGACTTCATCCACGGGTTTTTATAAAATAATCTTTCTAATCATATTAAAAGCTCGTTTCTCCAATTTATAAATTCTATTTAAAACACGCACAATTTCGCACTTCGAGCGAAGTGGAAGGGTGGTTAAATGGTTGGGCAAAACACGGACCATGAATCTGTGCGTTTATCCTTCCGATTAATTTCCGACCTATTCAATTGATCGTTTTGACCTTTGGTTTGGTTTACCGATGATATGAGGTAAACTTTGTATTGCATTGAGTGTGAAAGTGACTGACGGATAGTAAACCGTTTAGTGCGAACGAGTGGTTATGGGACTCACGTTAACACTTTTCAGATTCCGTTTCGAGAGTTGTGACACATTCCGCCAGTTAGTGGTGTCCAGTACTGGGTCTTCGACCTTCACCACTACGGTTTGTTGCCTTCGGGTATGATGCCTTCGGGTTTGTGCCTTCGAGTATGTTTCCCTTTAGTATCGCTTCCGATGTTGGTCGTTATGAGCCGCATGGGTGATATTGGGTAGCCCTTTAGTATCGCTTCCGATGTTGGTCGTTATGAGCCGCATGGGTGATATTGGGTTTGGAGTCTTCGGGCTCATGGATCCTTGTTTGTACAGTACTGAGCTCGAGCAAATTTTATGATGTTTCATTCATATGTATATTCCCTAGGTATCGCCCTTCGGTGTTGGTCTTTTTGAGCCGCATGATATGTAGCGATTACCTTGTGGAACTTGTGTTACCTTTATTGGTATTTGTTATTTGCCTTTTTGGCTTGATTTGGGATATTTGTATCCTTTGTTTCTCTGTGATGCCGAGGATATGAGGCTTGTTTTGTTATCATATGATTCATCTTCTGTTAGATGATTGTGTTATCTCCTTTAGAGATATTTGTTATACTTTGTAACCTTGTAGGTTTATTGTTGTTCAGTTTATCTAACTGATTTGTTTAGCTAGACTGGCCCGTGTATTTTATACTCGGGTCAGACCGAGATGTTTCAGGTTAGGTGCATTTGGACTTAGCCTATTTTGCTTCCGCATGGACTATTCAGCTTGTTCCTTTTTGTCATAGCTTTTTGTGTAGTCCATTTTGTTGTAACTCTGATGTGTAATTCTTTTGATTCGTCTGTATATTGGGGTTTGCTAAACCACTTGACGTGTATTATTTTGCATACTCTGTTATGTATCTGTATATGTGTATATGATGATCTACTATTCTGTGATGTATATTACATTTGAGTTGTTATATTCTATTTTGATAGATCCTCCAACCACCTATGGTTTTTTCTTAAGTATTCGTTGGATATGTCAATCTGCTTGGTATGACTATGGTCGATGTATTCAACAGATAGTTAGAGCAAGGCTATAGATGGTCGCCCCCAACCAGCCTTATTCTCCGTGTTAGTTGACGGCATTACCCTGTAGTGTCCTTGGCTAGCGTGGGTATAGAGGTGGGGCGTCACAGCGTGGTATCAGAGCTAGATTCAGGACAAAATATGATAAACACAGAATAGGTGCACATATTATGGTACATCAGAGTGTAATAAGTGATACAAACATTTGAATCATCATGTCTCTCTATTCCATCAAGGTTAGATAGAATTTAGGAATACGTCTAGGAATGTATTTTATTCCGTAGTATTCCATATTGAAGTATCTACCTTGTGATTAATCTTGTTCTTAACTTACTTTCAGCGTACGGCTGGAAGAGGCAGGGTACGACGTTCGGATGCTGGCAATCCAGTGGCTCACATCTGGATGGCGTTTATATGTCTGCCGATCAGTTTTTGGAATTGTTTAGGAGCACTCAGCCTCCAGTTCCTCCTCGAGTCTCTCCACCTCGCAAATCTGCCTTTGAACTTCAGTGCAGTGATTTTGCTCATCTTGGAGGAAAGCCGTTTAAGGGCTCCGAGTCCGTTCTTGAAGTCCAAGCTTGGTTTCGCACGTGCGAGCGTATCTTCTCTCGTATGGATCTTTCTGACCATGATAGAGTTCTTGTAACTTCTAGCTTATTACAAGAACGTGCTGTTGATTGGTATGAGCTTCTTGTAGCGGAAATTGATGAGTCTACTCTTTCTTTGACTCAGTTTCGGGAACGATTCGTACTCAATTTCGTTCCTGAATCTGAAAAAGTTTTATTGACCCGTCGTTTCCTTGAGTTGAAGCAAGGGAAGTCTTCTGTTTCTGAGTATGTTGCATCATTCGACGCATTATCTAAGTATGGTCTTGAATTCATTAGTACTTCTTATAAGAAGAATTTGAAGTTTGTTTCTGGTCTTAAGAAGTATCTTAAGAAATCTTTATTGCTCCAGCTTAAGCTTTCTTTTGACGAGTTGGTTGATTCGGCACTTCACCTCGAGACCGTCGAGAAGGAGTGTGATAGTGATGTTGATGTTGAGGTTTCCAAGAACCCCAACAAGAGGCAGTTTCCACTTCAGAAGAAGCCTTTTCCTTCTAAGAAGAAGAAGACTGGTGGTTCTAGCTCTCAGCCTCAGTCTGTTGGAACACCTTTCGATCAGAAGTGTTTCAATTGTGGTTCTCCTGATCATATTATTCGAGCTTGTCCTAAGCCTCTCTTTTGCCGTTATTTCAAGAAGGAAGGTCATCATGTTTCTGCTTGTCCTACTGTTCCAGCTGGTGCCAAGTCTAGCAAGCTTTATGCTGCTAAGGCTTCTGAAGGTCCTTCTCAGCCCAAAGGTATATCTCCATCTATTTTGGAAGGTTCTATTTTATTTCATGATCATAGTATACGAGTTCTTTTCGATACGGGTGCTTCACATTCTTTCGTATCGAAAAAGCTCGTTGATGATTTATCTTTGGATGTTTCTTGTATGGTTACTTCTTTAAGGATTGCTAATCCTACTGGGGGATGCACGACCCTTAGCTTGCTTTGTGATAATGTTGAGATTGTTTTATGTGGCTTTTCTTTCCGTGCGAATCTGCACGTTATTTCTTGTCTGGGATTTGATATGATTTTGGGTATGGCTTGGCTAGTGAGATATGATGCCAGGATTATTTGTTCAGAGAGAATTATATATCTTTGACATCCGGATTTGTCTACTCAGCTATCACTTGTTCTTCGGGATGTGGATAATTCCGAGATGGCTTTATATTCTCTTGACTCTCGAGATGATGATGATATATCTCGTATTCCTATTGCTTATGACTTTCGTGATGTTTTTGAGCCTGTTTTGGGTTTGCCACCTAAGTGGGCAATTGAGTTCCGCATTGATCTCATTCCAGGCGCGCAGCTTGTTAGTCGTCCTCCTACGAGGATATCTACAAAGGAAAATGAGGAACTCAAGAAGCATCTTTTAGAGCTAGAGTCCAAGCAGTTGATTCAGTCCAGTTTTTCTCCGTGGGGATCCGCGGTCGTCTTTGTGAAGAAGTCTGATGGAACTCTTAGGCTTTGCGTTGACTATCGCAAACTTAACGAGTTAACCATCAAAAATAGGTATCCATTGCCTAGGATCGATGATATGTTCAATCTATTGAGTGGTGTTGAGGTCTTTTCTCAGCTTGACCTTGCCACAGGTTTTCATCAATTACGAGTCGCGGAGGATAGCATACCTCTTACAGCTTTCTGCACTCGATATGGTTCTTTTGAGTGGCTCGTTATGCCGTTCGGTTTGACGAACTCTCCTGCTTTCTTTGTCGATCTCATGAATCGGGTATTCCGGGAATATCTCGATAAGTTCGTCCTTGTGTTCATTGATGATATCCTTATTTATTCTAAGTCTGAAGCTGAGCATGCTAATCACTTGAGTATTGTCTTGAGTACTCTTCGTCGCCATCAGCTTAGAGCCAAATTCTCCAAGTGCCATTTTTGGGAGAATAAGGTTAAGTTATTAGGCCATGTTGTTTCTTCCGATGGCATTTCTGTCGATCTCTCAAAGATCGAAGCCATCCAGAATTGGAAGAGGCCTGAGAATGTGCATGAGATTCGTAGTTTCCATGGATTGGCGGGTTATTACCGTCGGTTCATTAAGGATTTTTCCCGTGTTGTGTTTTCTTTCACCAGCCTTACTCGGAAAGGCATTCGTTTTAATTGGTCCGACAAGTGTGAAGCTTCCTTTCTGACATTAAAGGAACTTCTCACTAATGCTCCTGTTCTTGTGGTTCCCAAGGGGAATCATGATCTTGTTGTCTACATCGATGCTTGTGGTAGTGGTCTCGGTGCTGTTCTTATGTAGAAGGATCGGGTAGTTGCTTATGCTTCTAGGCAACTGCGTCCGAATGAAGTTCGCTATGCCACTCATGATTTTGAGTTAGCCGCCATTGTCTTCGCCTTGAAGATTTGGCGACACTATTTATTGGGCGAGTGCTTCATTCTTATACCGATCATAAATCCTTAAAGTATTTGTTCACTCAGAAGGAACTCAATATGAGACAACAGCGTTGGCTCGAGTTTCTGCTTCCTTTGACTTTGATATCCAGTATACTCCCGGTAAGGTTAATCGGGTTGCTGATGCGCTTAGTCGCAAACATTCGGCTGTTATTTCTATGATGCTTGCCGAATGGGATATTCTTGAGACTCTATCTTTTTGTGAAATTCGTGATCGATGTTCATCTTCTGTTTCTCCTATTCTATTACTTAGTTTGGGAGCTCGACCCATTTTATTGGATCGTATTGCCGATGCTCAGCGGCATGATCGTGATTTGTTGCATCTTATTCAGCTTTGTGAGTCTGGATCCTATGACGAGGCGTTGTGGGATTTTTGCATTGATTCTCATGGGTGTCTTCGCAAGAAAACCCGTCTTTTTGTGCCTTCTGATCTTGCACTTAGGCATGACATTCTTGATGACTGTCACCGTTCTAAGTATACTATTCATCCCGGTAGTAGCAAGATGTATGCCGATATGCGTTGTCTTTATTATTGGGAAGGCATGAAGCGTGATGTGGCGAGTTATGTGAGTAATTGCATAACTTGTCAGCGTATTAAGGCCGAACATCAGCGTCCTTCTGGTCTTCTTCAGCCTCTAGAGATTCCATTGTGGAAATGGGATCAGATTTCGATGGATTTCATTGACGGCCTACCTCGTTCAAGGTCGGCCCATTCTAGCATTTGGGTTATTGTTGATCGCCTCACTAAATCTGCTCATTTTGTCCCTATTAAGTCTAATAGGACTGCTTCGCATTTGGCTAAGTTGTATGTCGAGGAAATCGTGAGACTTCACGGGGTTCCTAGTTCTATTGTGAGTGATCGTGATCCTCTATTCACGAGTCATTTTTGGAAGAGTCTTCAGCAAGCTTTGGGGACAAAGCTTAATTTTAGCACAGCTTATCATCCGCAGTCTGACGGACAGACTGAACGGGTAAATCGTATCTTGGAAGATCTCCTCCGTATTTGTATTTTTGATTTTGGTGGTAGTTGGTGTTTGAATATGCGCTCATATGTTTTTGTTTGATGATAATAAACATATATATTCATTTAAATGTATTTGGTAATGTACTATTTTGTTTTCCATATATTAAATAAATATTTGTTAAATAAAATAAATTACACAGAATTTGAATTCAAACAGAAATTTTATTCAAACAAATATTTATTACAATCTTGAATAGTACAAATTCAAGCTCTCACTATACATATACATTTTTGATTACATCACAATTACATCACAATTTAGTTTACATTAATTACCTCACTACATATCACTCACACTCGTATTTTGTCTTCAACTACATTCCAGTTTGAATCCAGCATCTGAGCAATCTGCAAAAATATTCACTAACGCAGTAAAATTGAAAAAGAAATGTTTTTGCAATATAAAATGAAATATGATTTTTGAAAATATGGTTTGCTTCAGTTATTTGGGTTGTTCGTCATCATTCACACTTGAATTCATCACACACGAACAGTGTGACATGCACAGTGTAACACTGTACATGCCACAAGGCTGTGCACATCAATATACACTTGATAATGCTACAGGGACAGGTGAGCACAGGTCAAACCCAAATACAGGATTCAACTCAGGTGCAACATAAATAAAATCACGACACGAGCACAAGGTCAAATCCGAATTTTGAAACTGGATTCAACACAAGGCAACTTGAAGAATGCAAAGCTTCGACAAATCAAAACTCCATCAAAGCACATGTATGTAGATCAGGTCCAGTGCCAACAAAGAATCAAGTCTCGACCAAACCAGTTGTAACATGAATATCAAAAGCAATGAACAGAGAACATGCAAGAAGACTGCAAGAAGTATGCAAGTCAGATCAAACATAATGGACTGCATGCAACAGACCAATGGATGTACCAGAAACATGTGAACACAGCAAAGACCACAAGCCAATCCCAACAGCAACATGATGAATTGGATCAACACAGTCAAGTCAAATGTGACAAGTTTACAAAGAGTATATGAACAAGTGACCAAACTGCAAAAGTGACACAGCAGTTTTGAACAAGAACTCCAGACCAACCACTGCAATGAAACAAGACCAAAACCAGACAACTCAAATGAACAACATAATGCAACCTCTTCATTAAACAACTCACATGTATGAAACCACAAGCTACAAACATCAAGTGTTGACCAAGCAGAGAAATGACACAGCAAAAATGAAAACATGTATGCAACATGGTGAGCAACAAAGGATAGTGCAAAGGGCAGACATGATGAACAAATGTACAAGTGAATCAAGTTCAGTGTGACAGTGTACAAATAACCAGAAACTCAAGATCACACATGAACAGAACATCAACTGAGCAGAGACAAATCAACACAGCAGTCTCAAGTGACACAGTTGCAAACAACATGAATATCACAAGTAACAACATGACAATGTGTCAAAGCATTTCTGTCAAAGCGAACAATGTCGAATACATAAACAAGTGTAGCATCTGTTACAGTGAAAAAGAAAAGTGCAGAGATGACAGTAGATATGAATGCAATGAAGACAATACTTGAAACCGAGTAAGTACAAGCTGATACATGATAAATCAGACAAGCTCGAAGTCAAAAACCAAGAAGTGTCGAAATCGTGAAAATATACAGAAGTCAAGTGATAAAAATTCAAGTGCGTATGCAATATTGACGAAGTCAAAAATCAACACCGTGATGACCACGAAATTGATTTAAAGCCGTATCAATCAAGTAAGTATCGAACGCATCGAAATCAAAGCCGTGAGCATCAAGACAGAAAGTAAATCAGGAAAGCCGTGCGCATCAAGGAATGAAAAATTTGGAAAGTATCGAACTGATACGAATGAAATCAAGTGATTCGAATTCATATAAATACAAAACGCAATTTTCATCATCGGCATCGAGTTTGAGTTCGAAAATCACAAAAGCACAAACAAGCAAAGAGATTACATACCGCAACAGTGAACTCGATCAAAAGAAGCAGCTGCAAACAATTTGCAATCTCGAAGAATCAATTATCAGAGAACAAGCGATGCAAGCCATCGGTCATCAGAGAACGAGCGTGAGAAAGAGAAACACAAGTCAGAGAATCGATCATCAGAACAAAGCCCCAAATTTCATAGAAGAGCCGAAGCCCTAATTTGAAAAAGAAGATCGGCCGCATTATTCTTCATAAACAAAAAGTGGATCGGGTTAAAACAATGCAAATGGGCCGGCTGTTTTATTAAAGGGCTTTAGTTTTTAAAAGGGGGTCTTTTTATTTTTGAGCAAAAATTAGGGATTAAAGTTTATATTTTAATTTTTTCTCCTGGTTTTATTTTTGAAGTTGTTTTTTCTTTTCGAGTCTAAGAATTGTAAATCACCACCTAGGTTGTAGGTAATGTCAGATTGTCTAGTTAGAATTAGTTCAGTGAGCAGGGTGTGCGAGTTTGCAAAACTCTATAGGCGGGAGCAGAGTTTGCGAGTAAAGGAAACTCTATAGGCGGAGCAGGGTGTGCGAGTCTAGTAGAGTGTTTGTGAGCGGGAGCAAAGGTTTGCGAGTCTAGTAGAGTGTTTGTAAGCGTGATACTGTTTAATTCTAATAGAAATCTGGGAATGCAGCAGTAGGCAGGGGTTGCCGAAGCTGGGTAAATTTTATGTGTGATTTACTTTTCAGCATATTTACTTCTGTAGTTTGTTTCTGTGTTTAATTCGAGAAAATTTTCTATAACCCTATTCACCCCCCTCTAGGGTTAATCTAGATCCTACAGTGGTATCAGAGCACGGTATTTTTCTTTATCTCTAGAGTCATGAATTCATTAAATAATGCTTTTTCTTAGGGGCAATCTATTGTTAGGCCACCCATGTTTAATGGGAATGATTATGCTTATTGGAAAGTTAGGATGGGTATATATCTTAGTTCTGTTGATTGTGATGTTTGGGATATTATTGAAACTGGCTATAAACCTCCCACTATAACTATTGGTGATACTGAGATTCCTAAACCTAAGGATAGGCGGGATGCTAACGATAAGAAATTAAAAACTACAAATTCCAAAGTAATGAACGCTTTGATCTGTGCTCTTGATAAAAATGAATTTAATAGAATTTCTCATTGTACAACAGCACAGGAAATTTGGCACACTTTGGAGGTGACACACGAAGGAACTTCTCAAGTCAAGGAGTCTCGTCTAGCCCTATTCAGTAATGAATACGAAAACTTTGTGATGGACAAAGGCGAGAGCATAAAGGATATGTTTGGACGCTTTTCAACTTTGGTATACAACGCTAGAGTGCTCGGGAAGGTATTCACTGAGGTAGAGCTTGTGAGGAAGGTGCTACGAGTCTTACCGATGAACTTTGAGGCAAAAGTCACGGCAATACAAGATTCAAAAGATTTGAGTAAACTAAGAATGGAGGAGTTGATTGGAAATTTGATGACATATGAGCTTGAGCTAAAAGCTAAGGAGGAACACGACAACTCCGAATCAAAGAAGAAGACGATTGCCTTAAAGAGCAAAGAAGAGAGCGATGAAGATGAAGTAGATCCAATTGAAGAGCTTGCAATGGCTATCAATAAACTTAGAAACTCATCAAGATTCAAGCCACGCAAGAAGCAAACAAGTAGTAATAGGTCAAAACATTCTGACAATTCCGATAATGAATTAACGTGCTTTAACTGCAAGAAGCCCGGACACTTCATACAAAAATGCCCACTTCTCAAAAACAAAAAAGGAAAGAAAAAGAAGAAGAAGGCCTTTGTAGCGACTTGGGATGATGAAGAAGGAGAGGAAGTGTCGGATAGTAGCTCAGAGGAGGCTAACTTGTGTTGTATGGCAAAATCAGAATCAGAAGCAAGCTCCGAGGAATCTAGTGAGGCAGGTGAGTATTCCTATAGAGATCTTGTTTTTATGTGTCTTGATCTCACTAAAGTAGTTGATGCTCTTGAATCTAAAATTGAAAAACTGAAATCTGATAGGAGAGAACTTGCTCGTGAAATTTTTTGGTTAGAAACTGAACTTGAAAATATTCAAAACCTAGAATGTAAAAAGTGTAAAATTTTAGATTCAGAATTGACAAGACTTAAGAATAGCTTTGAGAATCTTGAAAAAGAAAACTTGAGTCTTAAGGAAATCATTGACACTAGGAAAAAAGATTTTATAAATAGATGCACCTCACTTGTCACTGAAAACACAACACTAAAAACCAAAGTCCAAAACCTTGAGAAATCTTTGAATAACTTTTCAAGAGGAGAAAAATCATTCAACATGTTATTGGGAAATCAAATTTTTGCTAACGACAGAAAAGGACTAGGTTTTGGGAAAACACAAGTTGAGGATAATGCAAAAGGGAAGTGTGTCTTTGATAGATGTGAAATAATTGGACATCGTTTTGAAAATTGTAGTCATAGGAACAAGAACACAAAATTTATACAAGTTTGGGTTCCTAAGAATTCTACAAACAAATTTCATGTCTATTGGAACAGGAATGAAAGGACTAAACAAGTTTGGGTTCCAAAGGGTTTGTTTATTCACAAATATTCTGCCACTAACAATCATGGACCTATAAACAGGTCACAAAAATCTTTCATCGTGTAGGTATGGTGGCAGGCTAAGGAACAACAACGGTGTTCTCTGGATTTTGGCTGTTCCAGAAATACAACGGGCAACAAAGCAATGTTCCTTAGCCTAGTACAAAGGTGACAGAATCACATTAGGCAATCACGTAAAATTATCGTAAAGGTAAAACAGGTGAAGGTATATTTCTGTGATAATCTGCACCGTATTCTGAATGAAATCAGCCAATATTGAGATGATTGTAGAAATGATAATTTTTTATTCTGACTTGTTCAACATGCTGGCTCTATATTCACGGTTTTCTGGTTGTTTACATGGCTTCGATTCAAATCCAAAGAATGTCATTTAAATTGTTGCTAAAATTGTGTTTGAAATTTTTGATGCACACTTCATGGTCTGGTTTATCAATTTTAGTTAGTGATATTTTGGATTGAAAGAGAAACTCAGATGCAGATTACACTGGTAATTTAGTTGATAGAAAAATTACTAGTTGAACGTGATTTTTGAGACATTTAGTAACTGCATCATTTTTCAAAGAAAATTTCTGCATATTGTTCATTTTAAATAATTTTCAAATAGCAGAAATTATTTTCTTATATAACCCCCTCGAGAAAATCATTTTTGACCATATTTCAGATTAGTCGTTTTTATTTGATTTTAAATGACATATTTTGACTAATCTAACTCCCTAATGATTATCGAAAAGATAAATAGTGATCAGAAAAAGTGATGAGTGTTGATATTTTTCATACATTACTCAAAAGAGTATATTTTGAAAACTTCTTTAGGAATTTAAACAAGAGTTATAAAACTTTTTGTTGGGTAAAGATTCCATGACCATTTCTATATCTATCATTATTTCTATCGACCATGGTTTATCAAATATTCAATATAGTTTTTCGATATGTGGTACTATAATCAGGAATCATTTGTTTTTCATTTCACATTTTTTTTGTAAAAATAAATAAATATCCAAAGTATTCACTCTCATTTAAAATTCCTCACGGTTATGCATGGGTGAATTACTTGGATTTTTGATTATTTGCTTCCATGCTCATTTAAAAGTCCTTACGGTTATGCATGTATGGAACGCATATCAAAATTAATTGCTTAAATAGACTAGTTGATTCTAATCCCATTTAAAAGTCCTCACGATCATGCGTGGTTAGAAGATACTTGATTTCATTTTTTAAAATTAAATTGGAATATTACTAATCTCATTTAAAAGTCCTAACGGTTATGCATGATTAGTAGATATTCAAATTCCTGATATAAATGTACCACAAGTTGATACAATTGTATGATTTTATATGAGAATACCATTTCCATCATTCTAAAAGTGGAATATGCGTCTAACAAGGGTAGTTATGATTTTTGTTTGATTCTTATTGAAGTTTAATATTTATATTCAATTTGAGTTTAATGTTGGATTAATATTGATCACTTTATCTCTATTTTTCTCTAACACTATTATTCTTTTGCTGATAGCAAAAGGGGGAGAGAAAAGTTAAGATTTTGTCAAATAGAATCAAGCAAAGGCCAAATAATTTTCCAGTTGCATATAGGCTCATTTATATGTTTCTATTTGCATGCGTACATGTAGGGGGAGCATCATGTAGAGAGGAAGCATTTAAATAGGGGGAGCAATTAGAGTATATCATTGATCAAATACATTTAACACGGTCAAAATCTTAAATATACGTTTGTTATCATCAAAAGGGGGAGATTGTTTGAATATGCGCTTATATGTTTTTGTTTGATGATAATAAACATATATATTCATTTAAACGTATTTGGTAATGTACTATTTTGTTTTTCATAGATTAAATAAATATTTGTTAAATAAAATAAATTACACAGAATTTGAATTCAAACAGAAATTTTATTCAAACAAATATTTATTATAATCTTGAATAGTACAAATTCAAGCTCTCACTATACATATACATTTTTAATTACATCACAATTACATCACAATTCAGTTTACATTAATAACCTCACTACATATCACTCACACTCGTATTTTTTCTTCAACTGCATTCCAGTTTGAATCTAGCATCTGAGCAATCTGCAAAAATATTCACTAACGCAGTAAAATTGAAAAAGAAATGTTTTTGCAATATAAAATGAAATATGATTTTTGAAAATATGGTTTGCTTCAGTTATTTGGGTTGTTCGTCATCATTCACACTTGAATTCATCACACACGAACAGTGTGACATGCACAGTGTAACACTGTACATGCCACAAGGCCGTGCACATCAATATACACTTGATAATGCTACAGGGACAGGTGAGCACAGGTCAAACCCAAATACAGGATTTAACTCAGGTGCAACATAAATAAAATCACGACACGAGCACAAGGTCAAATCCCAATTTTGAAACTGGATTCAACACAAGGCAACTTGAAGAATGCAAAGCTTCGACAAATCAAAACTCCACCAAAGCACATGTATGCAGATCAGGTCCAGTGCCAACAAAGAATCAAGTCTCGACCAAACTAGTTGTAACATGAATATCAAAAGCAATGAACAGAGAACATGCAGGAAGACTGCAAGAAGTATGCAAGTCAGATCAAACATAATGGACTGCATGCAACAGACCAATGGATGTACCAGAAACATGTGAACACAGCAAAGACCACAAGCCAATCCCAACAGCAACATGATGAATTGGATCAACACAGTCAAGTCAAATGTGACAAGTTTACAAAGAGTATATGAACAAGTGACCAAACTGCAAAAGTGGCACAGCAGTTTTGAACAAGAACTCCAGACCAACCACTGCAATGAAACAAGACCAAAACCAGACAACTCAAATGAACAACATAATGCAACCTCTTCATTAAACAACTCACATGTATGAAACCACAAGCTACAAACATCATGTGTTGACCAAGCAGAGAAATGACACAGCAAAAATGAAAACATGTATGCAACATGGTGAGCAACAAAGGATAGTGCAAAGGGCAGACATGATGAACAAATGTACAAGTGAATCAAGTTCAGTGTGACAGTGTACAAATAACCAGAAACTCAAGATCACACATGAACAGAACATCAACTGAGCAGAGACAAATCAACACAGCAGTCTCAAGTGACACAGTTGCAAACAACATGAATATCACAAGTAACAGCATGGCAATGTGTCAAAGCATTTGTGTCAAAGCGAACAATGTCGAATACATAAACAAGTGTAGCATCTGTTACATTGAAAAAGAAAAGTGCAGAGATGACAGCAGATATGAATGCAATGAAGACAATACTTGAAATCGAGTAAGCACAAGCTGATACATGATAAACCAGACAAGCTCGAAGTCAAAAACCAAGAAGTGTCGAAATCGTGAAAATATAAAGAAGTTAAGTGATAAAAATTCAAGTGCGTATGCAGTATTGACGAAGTCAAAAATCAACACCGTGATGACCACGAAATTGATTTAAAGCCGTATCAATCAAGTAAGTATCGACCATATCGATATCGAAGCCGTGAGCATCAAGACAGAAAGTAAATCAGGAAAGCCGTGCGCATCAAGGAATGAAAAATTTGGAAAGTATCGAACCGATACGAATGAAATCAAGTGATTCGAATTCATATAAATACAAAACCCAATTTTCATCATCGGCATCGAGTTTGAGTTCGAAAATCACAAAAGCACAAACAAGCAAAGAGATTGCATACCGCAACAGTGAACTCGATCAAAAGAAGCAGCTGCAAACAATTTGCAATCTCGAAGAATCAATTATCAGAGAACAAGCGACGCAAGCCATCGGTCATCAGAGAACGAGCGTTAGAAAGAGCAACATAAGTCAGAGAATCGATCATCAGAACAAAGCCCCAAATTTCACAGAAGAGCCGAAGCCGTAATTTGAAAAAGAAGATCGGCCGCATTATTCTTCACAAACAAAAAGTGGATCGGGTTAAACAATGCAAATGGGCCGGCTGTTTTATTAAAGGGCTTTAGTTTTTATAAGGGGGTCTTTTTTATTTTTGAGCAAAAATTAGGGATTAAGGTTTATATTTTAATTTTTGCTCCTGGTTTTATTTTTGAATTTTTTTTTCTTTTCGAGTCTAAGAATTTGTAAATCACCACCTAGGTTGTAGGTAGTGTCAGATTGTCTAGTTAGAATTAGTTCAGTGAGCAGGGTGTGCGAGTTTGCAAAACTCTATAGGCGGGAGCAAAGTTTGCGAGTAAACGAAACTCTATACGCGGAGCAGGGTGTGCGAGTCTAGTAGAGTGTTTGTGAGTGGGAGCAAAGGTTTGCGAGTCTAGTAGAGTGTTTGTAAGCGTGATACTGTTTAATTCTAATAAAAATCTGGGAATGCAGCAGTAGGCAGGAGTTGCCAAAGCTGGGTAAATTTTGTGTGTGATTTACTTTTCAGCATATTTACTTCTGTAGTTTGTTTCTGTGTTTAATTCGAGAAAATTTTCTATAACCCTATTCCCCCCCCCCCCTCTAGGGTTAATCTAGATCCTACAGTTGGGAGGATCACCTACCTCTTGTAGAGTTCTCCTACAACAACAGTTTTCAGTCTAGTATCGGTATGGCTCCTTTCGAAGCTTTATACGGAAGGCCATGTCGATCACCTTCTTGTTGGTTAGAATCTGGAGAAAAGCTTGTTATTGGCCCATATTTTTTTCCTGATTCTTCCAAAAAGATTTATCTTATCCGGTTGAGAATGAAAGAGGCACAGAGCCACCAGAAATCCTACGCGGACAGCCGTAGGAAGCCTCTCAAGTTCTCGATTGGTGATCTTGTTTTTATTCGTGTTTCTCCTTTGAAGGGGGTTATGCGCTTCAGTACGACTGGGAAATTGGCTCCTCGTTATGTAGTACCATTTTCTATTACTGAACATATTGGCCCTGTGGCTTATAGAGTTTCACTTCCAGCTCATTTATCTGGCATTCATGACGTGTTTCACGTCTCTCAACTTCGGAAGTGTCTCCGAGAGTCGGATTCTGTTATCGATTCTCCTGATTTACAAGAGCTTGAGATCTCACCGGACTTATCTATTGTACAACAGCCTATTCGCGTACTTGACACGGAGGTGCGACACCTTCGAAACAAGGAAGTGTCGCTCGTTAAGGTTCAATGGTCCGCAAGTCCCAATGACTGTACTTGGGAAACTAGAGAGTTTATCGAGCAATCTTATCCGGGTTTTCTATCTTTGCTTAGAAACGGTGAGAATATCTTTTCATCTCAAGCTTATTTTCTTTTCTTTTAAATGTTGTATGTAGCCGTTACAAATATCATCTCTGGGAATTGCGAGGATGCAATTTTGTAAGGAGGGGAGATCTGTAACAACCCGCATATTTAACGATTATATATTTAAATGTTTTATTTAAATATAGTGTCGTTAGTCGGATTTTTAGGTTCAAAATGTTATTTTTTGCAAACGACCGAATTGGGGCTCGAAACTATCTCCATTGGTTCCAAAATGACGTTTGCGATCTTTTTGAGTATAATCTTTGATATGTTTGGAGTTTGTGAAATTTTGACCCTTTTTCTACTTGGGCTTGAGTTTGGATTCAGCCCCAATTTTCTCTTAACCCTCTAGCTCATTAACTCTTCATCCATTCACCCTCATTTCATTTCTTTAACTTAAGAAAACTGAAAATGGGGGAAAGGAAGAGGAATTAGAAACTCCAAGCCCTAGTTCCATTTGCAAACTCCAAATTCTTGCTTGAAATTCAAAGAGAAGGATAGGTAGGCCACCTCTTCATCTTCTCCAACTCTTTCTTCTTCAATTTCAGAAAATTTCCTAAACCTAAATTGGGAAATATGTGTTTTATACTTAGATTGAAGCTTGTTAGGTTGAAGTAGAGATTGGTTGGTCTTCTCCTTGTGATTGAGCTCTTTCTTCTTTGTTTTGAGTTAAAGGTGAGATTTTTATCTCACATCTATGACTATAAGTATCTTTGGTTGTTAGGTATGAATTCCTAACAATTATTCATGTCCAATTGCTTTTGATTCGGATTGGTTTTGTGAACATTGCAAATTTTGGTGTTATGGAAGCATAAAACTCAAAAATCATAGCTTTGATGTTTTGATCATGTTTTGGTGATGAATCGAAGTGCTCATAGGGCCGGGTAGCCGCTTGGCGTAAATCCCTAGCGTCCGTGCTCGTCCAATTGAAGGTTGGGAGAGTTTCCACTTCATTGGTAATAAGTAGGAAATGCAGGAAATTGGATTCATTCGACTGGATCCTCTGTTCAGTCGACTGAGCCGAAGCCCGAAATTTTTCTTGACAATTTTCAGTCAACTGAACAGGGATTTCAGTCGACTGACCTGCTTCTGTTTTCCTGTTTTGCCTATTTATGCTTATTTTGATTGGTTTTCCGAATGTTATCGATTCATGTTGGTTCTTAGTGGTTGTTATTGCCTCTTTGACTTTGATAACTTATTTTTGACTTCATCCATGGGTTTTTATAAAATAATCTTTCTAATCATATTAAAAGCTCGTTTCTCCAATTTATAAATTCTGTTTAAAACACGCACAATTTCGCACTTCGAGCGAAGTGGAAGGATGATTAAATGGTTGGGCAAAACACGGACCATGAATCTGTGCGTTTATCCTTCCGATTAAATCCCGACCTATTCAATTGATCGTTTTGACCTTTGGTTTGGTTTACCGATGATATGAGGTAAACTTTGTACTGTATTGAGTGTGAAAGTGACTGACGGATAGTAAACCGTTTAGTGCGAACGAGTGGTTATGGGACTCACGTTAACACTTTTCGGATTCCATTTCGAGAGTTGTGACACATTCCACCAGTTAGTGGTGTCCAGTACTGGGTCTTCGACCTTCACCACTACAGTTTGTTGCCTTCGGGTATGATGCCTTCGGGTTTGTGCCTTCGGGTTTGTTTCCCTTTAGTATCGCTTCCGATGTTGGTCATTATGAGCCGCATGGGTGATATTGGGTAGCCCTTTAGTATCGCTTCCGATGTTGGTCGTTATGAGCCGCATGGGTGATATTGGGTTTGGAGTCTTCGGGCTCATGGATCCTTGTTTGTACAGTACTGAGCTCGAGCAAATTTTATGATGTTTCATTCATATGTATATTCCCTGGGTATCGCCCTTCGGTGTTGGTCTTTTTGAGCCGCATGATATGTAGCGATTACCTTGTGGAACTTGTGTTACCTTTATTGATATTTCTTATTTGCCTTTTTGTCTTGATTTGGGATATCTGTATCCTTTGTTTCTCTGTGATGCCGAGGATATGAGGCTTGTTTTGCTATCATATGATTCATCTTTTGTTAGATGATTGTGTTATCTCCTTTAGAGATATTTGTTATACTTTGTAACCTTGCATGTTTATTGTTGTTCAGTTTATCTAACTGATTTGTTTAGCTAGACTGACCCGTGTATTTTATACTCGGGTCAGACCGAGATGTTTTAGGTTAGGTGCATTTGGACTTAGCCTATTTTGCTTCCGCATGGACTATTCAGCTTGTTCCTTTTTGTCATAGCTTTTTGTGTATTCCATTTTGTTGTAACTCTGATGTGTAATTCTTTTGATTCGTCTGTATATTGGGGTTTGCTAAACCACTTGACGTTTATTAGTTTGCATACTCTGTTATGTATCTGTATATGTGTATATGATGATCTACTATTCTGTGATGTATATTACATTTGAGTTGTTATATTCTATTCTGATAGATCCTCCAACCACCTATGGTTTTGTCTTAAGTATTCGTTGGATATGTCGATCTGCTTGGTATGACTATGGTCGATGTATTCAATAGATAGTTAGAGCAAGGCTATAGGTGGTCGCTCCCAACCAGCCTTATTTTCCATGTTAGTTGACGGCGTTACCCTGTAGTATCCTTGGCTAGCGTGGGTATAGAGGTGGGACGTCACAAAAAGCAAATACATAAGTTCTAGATCAATGTAACAAGGCCCGGTTCTCTCTGTTCTTCATTTGGAGGTGAGCAAACAATTCTAAAAACTTGATATATCTGTTTTGCATGTGATAAATCTTGAATGTAAATTGCGAAAGGAGATTGCATGCTTGTGTATATGTGTGGATGACTGTGTGAATGATTGTGTACAGGGAATATGCCTTTGTTTATACATGACAGGTTTGATAAACCTATTTAAAAATTCTTACCACCCAAAAGAATGAATGTTTAAGCTATGATCCTTAAAAGGAACGTGATTGTAACATAATGACATCATTTGTTTCAATAAATTCAGGTGGATTTATTTAACAATTCTTTCAAAATTAGGAATTTACAGTGATAACTAAATTTAAGTCAAAAATCAATGATTTTGATTTCATATTTTAGCTTTACAAATTGATTCATATTACAAAATTATGAATTTAGATAATCATTACATGATTTTTAAGTTAGAAAATCTCGAGCATGTGGAAGTTGAACGGAAATTCTGGAATCATCAATTTTCAATGATCAAAGTAAAATCGAGCCTCGACTTGGAATCTGAAGGAAGATGAAGTGTTGTAGATTGAAGGAAAACTGGTCACATATTTTTTTGATGATCATAGAGGTATTGTGATGCGAATGCAGGGTTTAACAAGCAGTTGGGTTGAGGTGACTTTTCGAGATGAGTTCATCAACGATAGTTCAACAGAGTTCTTCGGACCTAGGGAAAATGAAGTATTGGACTATGGCAGAGCTCTGGAAGCAATCGCATGTTTTCTGGTGGCCAGAGGTGGTCTGGCGAGGTAGTTCTTGGAGGATTTATTATTCTAGGAGGTCGTCGAGGTGGCTTAAACTCGTTTTTTGATTTTGTTCGTTGATCGGAGTGGTCGTGGTGTTACAAGAGAGGATTGGCAACTCGATGGAGGTCAGAACTTTGGTCGGAGGTGAGCCGATTTATGGTGCACATGCACGCATATTTACATATATCTGCTAATTGGGGAAAAAAGGAATCCTCGGGTTCATGCACGCGAAAATAGGTGTTTGACTCGAAGCAAATGAATGTGTGGGTTAACCCGGTGTTAGACTCGGGTAAAATAAAGAATGGCTCGGTTCTGTTAATCAGGAACTAGGTTTCCAGAGTTTATTTAAAAAAAGAAGTATATTTTCAGGTTTTAAAATTTTGAAACAAAATCTGTACAGGTTTAAAGCTATAAATCAAATATTATACTAAGGTTTAAAACTAAGGAAATAAACATGTTTTCAAGAAAAAAATGTTAAAGTGAAATATTTTAAAATTGTTTTTAGGTCTTGAATAATGATATTGGAATTCTTAAATATTTTCAAATAGAAATTGATGATGTAAAGTGTGTTATCTCAAGTTAATCAAGGCCTTGGATAATTAAAGATTAATAAATTAATTGAAATGGAAGGTTAATCAGGTAATGAAAGAAATTTAGGAGAACTAATCACTGTGATTAATTTAAGGATAATCAAATCGATTAATGTAATTAATTACTTAATGAAATGATTAAAGGGTTGATTACTTAAAGAATAATTTCTTCATTTAAAGATTAATTAAGGAATTAATTAACAATTAAAATCTTAAGTAATTAAGAGTGAATTAATTAATTTAAGTAATTAAAGGGTAATTAATTACTTGAAGATAATTATCTAATGAAATTAGTTAAGAAGATTTGATTACTAATAAAGGTTTATTAACCAAGTGATCAAAGAATAATTATATTAAAAGATAATTAATTTATGTGATTAATTAAGGTAATTAATTTGAGGATAATTAATTAATTAAAAGTTAATCAATTAATAAAAATGATTAAGGGATAATTAATTAGTTAATTAAGTGTTAATTAATTTAATCAATTAAGGATAACTAATTAAATGATAATTAATTATTTATGTAATTAAATTAAAGGTTAATTTAATTAAGGTGATTAATTAAGGACTAATTAATTAATTAGAGGTAATTAATTAAGATGGATAATTAAGGATTAATTTATTAATAAATTAATTAATACTAAATGATTTTTAATTAATTAACCAGGATTGAGTAATTAAATCATAAGTATTTAAATATAAAAATATTAAATTGAATTAATTTAGGATTAAATAATTAATTAATCATGTTTATAAAAGGTTACTGTATGCTTAGATTGCTTATGAATGTTTGTATTGTATGAAATGCCTTGAATTGATTGTTATCTCTGGATTGTAATATTATGTTCTGTGAATTGAGCAGCATGTAATTTATTTATTTATTCATTTTATCTGTGATACATTTATCTGTGAATCTGTGAATAATGGTAAGCGTTATAGGGTTATACGCTTATCGATATTGTTGTGTTTGGATTTTAATAATTGATAATGTTGCACTATTGTGTAAAACCCCTGGACTACACCATTCACACACAAATATGGATTACACGAGGAAATCGGTTAAGTCATAAATTTTTGAAATGGTTTTAAAATTGAATTTTGAATCTAAATGGTTTTGAAAATGGAAAAGCTTTAGAAAAGGAATTTCAAAGATAAAAATTATTTTGAATAACTTGATAAAGTTTTGAAATTTAAATAGTTTGATTTGAGTTTAAATTCAAGATTTGAAATTGAATTCTATGTTTGGAAATTATGGTTTAAAAAGGATATATAAGTTATAAATGCGTTTATATGGGTTTTAAACCATTTTTTAAAAGTATGTTTTGGGAATTTGAATTTAACCCAATGTTTATACTTGAAAAGCTTTAACTCGTGCAAATGTAATTGGATTTTCCCGAAACGAAAACTATTTGTTTTCAAATAATAATAGCTTTCATATAAAGAAAGGATTTCCAATTTGTGTTGAAAAGTTTCAAGTTTGAAATGAAATTGTGAATTGTTTTTTGAAAGCTATGAATGAACCTTTGTGAAAGATTATTAATGTAACGACCCAAAATTTTTATTAATTAAAATTTGAATATTTAATTAATTTTAAATATTAATAAGTGAAATTTATAAGTCAAATAAATTCAATTTGAATTATTGGATTTAATTGGATAATTAAATCAATAATTTAATATGTTAAATTATGGAAATAATTGAAAATTGAGTTAAATATGATTGTAAATGATTTGTAAAATTTTATTTTATCATATTGAAGTTAGAACGATATTTTAGAACTTTTAAAATTGAATTAAAAGTTAATTTGTGAAAATTGAATATTTTAATATTAAAATCGACTAGTGAAAATAGTCAATTTTTGAACAGTCTCAGAATTGAACGAAACCAGTTCCATTGGATCCGTAATAGTTGGTTATTACCGGATTTCAATTTTCATGTCAATCGGAGTTATCGTTTGATCGTGGCAGCTCGAAACGCATTGAATTATTTTAATATTAATTTGGCGAGTTAAAATAGCCATTTTTCAAAAAGTCTCGGATTTTGACGAAACCAGTTTCATCGGATCCGTAATGTGATATTATTGTAAGGTTTCAAATTTCGTGTTAATTGGATTTACCGTTTGTCCGGTACAAATTAAAACGCCTAGGAAATCGTTTAAATCGGTTTAATTCAAATTGAACGTTTATTGCCATAACTCGCGCAGATGTCCGAATTAGCTTTCGAAACCTGTTCCATTGTGTCCGGAAAGCGGGGTAAACCCTAGAAACGCTGGTTACGGCGCGTAAATCGGAGTTCGGAATTCCCGGATGAATAGTGTTCGAAAATTTCCTATAAATAGCCCATAAATTCACAAAAATAAAAGAAAAAAAAAGCAAAACCCTAATTCTATCAGCCGCCACCCCCCTCAACCCACGGCCGAAAATCACCATTGCTCTTCCCCAAATATCTTTCAATCCACTCATCAATTCGAGATGTTGTCAACTAGGAAAACGTAGAGGCTAGTGTGCTCTACATATCCAACGGTTATGATCGTCAATGGCATGACGAATTGGCGGCAAATCAAGGTGGAAGGGGGCCAGTTGCACACGGTTTTCCATGCTGTAGGGGGGGGCGAGTTGGCCTGTGCTCTGGCCGAACGTGGAGGGAGGTGAGGGCTTCCAGATGGCACTTGTTGATCGACTTGGAAGTTGGCGTGGTGGTTGCAAATTTAAACCCTAAAAGGGTAGTGATGGATTCGGCCATGCTTCGTGTTGTACTGGAGAGGAACGTGAAAGAGGGGGAAGCAAAGCACGGTGGTGATGCAAAGGACCAGTGGATCCAACGGCCAAGGGCTTGTGTAGGTTTTAAAATTAATAAAAAGTTGTAAAATTATGAATATAAATACGTGTAACTTATAAAATTGATAACTTTTTCATACGAGGTCGAAAAAATGCGAAACCAGTTGCGTTGGAATCGTATGGACGAGCACTACGCGATGAAATTAGATTGGATTCGTTTGGAGTTAGTGAGAATTTTGGGTAAAATTAAACGTCCGTTTAATTTTATTCGAAATAAATCGCTAAAACGAAATTGAAATCAAGGTGAGAACTTCTCACTCAATCGAATCGGTTTCGATTTTATTTTAAATAGTCAGATTTAAAATATTTGAATGCATGTTTGAATGATGATTGTTATCTATTGATTGTTAAAATAGACATTATACGCCGTTATTAAGCGGATGTTATTTAATAAAAACATATACCGCGAATATTTCATAAACAGTGAAATTGGTATTATATATAATTGCAATATATATATATTGGCATATGTATATATTGGATTTATTGATTTCCCGCATTTATTTGTTTAGCGGATGAGACCCTATTGCGCCGTCTATTAAGCGGATAATATTTATTAAAAACATATACCGCGATAATTTCGTACTGGAGCGGAATTGGTATTGTGCTAATGTTTGTGAATGCAGGAAAACAGGTTGGAGGGATCCAACTGGATTCCTCAACAGTATTTATTTGATTCAGATATTTTGATATTTGATGGATTATCATATCGATATATGATATCGTTGTTGTCGTGATTGACTATTTGGCGTGTAGCATCACTAGACCAAATTTGGAACTTTAAAAATGATTTTTAAAGTGATTTTTGAAAATATACTGTATGTTTGGAAATTGATCCATGTTAAATAAATAAACGTTATAATTTTTAAAGTTATAAAAATTATGATTTTTGAGAAATATAGTAAAAAAACTGATTTTTGAGAATATGATGCTAATGATTTTATAAAATAGTTTAATCGGTATTTTAGAATTTATTGTGAAAAGTTTAAATATAGGATTTATAAAATTTAATTATTTTATGAATCAAAATGGTGAAATAATAAAGGAGATTAAAGATGTTTTAAAGAATAATATAAATTGATTTATATTAAGAGATTTATAAATGGATATTTATAAATTGAAATATTGACATTATAAAACGAGTTTTTATAAGTGTTTGAATGAAGTGAAAATGAATTTTGTAAATGAATGGAATTTATAAAATTATAAATGGTGAAGTTATAAATGAAATTTATAAATAGTAAGATTTATAGATTTTGTGAAATTATTAAAGAATATATTAGGATGAATAATCGAATCTTATAAGTTATAAGATTTATAATTATGAAGTTCAAATGAACGATTTTTGCAAACAAATAAATTATAAGTATTTAACTTATAATATGAACCTTTGGTACATAATTTAGTTATGAATTGAATATAGGATAGAAAAAGAATTTATAAACGTTGTTTTATAAATTCGTAAACAACTTATTTTGATAAGTAAATTGTTGAAACCTATTAATGAAGTTATATTCACATTTTTGACTGTGAATAATACTTTAAAATAAAATGTATAAAAGGATGAAAAAAATTGTTAACGTAGTATATTCACGTTTTTGAATAGTGAATAATATGTTAAAGAAAATGTTTAGAATGTGATATTTTAGATAGAATTAAAACGATCTAACGATGTTTTAAATGTGTTGAGATGCGAAACCATAGATTTCAACATTTATTGTTGAAATAGACGTTTTCGAGAAATAAAAGGAAATGGTGGACTATAACACTGTTGTTATAGTAAATGATTTCCGAAAGAAAATGTTTTGTATAATATTGGGATATATATATATATATCTATTTTAATTTCGAATCCCTATATTAGTGATTTTGGGTTGTCGTAACGATGTTTTACGCAACATTCATTTTGGCCCAAATAAATACGTTTAAGTGAATGATTTCCTTAAAGAATGAAATATATACTTAATTTTGATTTAAGTATATTGAATATTTTCCAAGTGTTGAAAATAAATAAAATTGTGAATTACTTATGAATAAATAAGTATGGAAATGTTTTCTAATATAAAGTGAATATTTTGAGAATTTATCTTTTTGAAGATAAAATGAAAAGGAAAATTGAAATGAATAATTAAAACCGAATATTCATAGATATTTTGGATTATAAATTCACTAAGGAATTTATAAAAGAAAAGGAGAATTTGTTTAAAAATAAATATTGATTTACTTTTGAAGTATTGAAAATTTTATATCTTGTAAAGATATTTTGGAAAATAAATAATTTGGAAAATTATTTGGAAACTGGTGATGTGTGCATATCGAGTGATAGTTCAATAACCGACTATCAATATTTCCCTTTGAATGGGTAATTGATGTGATTTGTTTGAATTTGAATGCCACACTTATTTTTGAATAAGCGCTCACTATTCGGGTTAACCGGGAAAGGACCATGGGGTCGTATAACCCATTCCGAATATGTGATACGTCGTTATGAATTGCATTTGATGACCGGTGTTGAAGACCGAGTATTTGTGAAAGCGATAGGATGACCTATCGATTGTCTCTGCACTGGGTCGCTCCTGGTATAGAGATTCCCTAAGTGATGGGAAATTCGATCAGGATTGTGAATACCCGTATTGCAAGGGCTTCGTGAGAAGTGCCTTCGGTTTTGTTCGAGCCCGGAACAGACTTGTATGGATTGTATGTCTGACATTACAAATTGAGATATAAAGCAGATTTCTTTCAAATATATTTCTGTTGGTGGCGGAGAATTTATTCTTTTAGCTTAACACCCTTCTCTGAGACGTACGAGCTCAGAGGTTATGTAGTTGAAGGTTATCAGCGATATATTCCCAATTTGGTAATGTGACATGCTGAGTGTTGCTGTAGATGATCATTGTGTTGATTATTTGTGATAGGATCGTTTATTTGATCGTCTATCCTGGTGATCATTTCTTGTTGACCCAAAGCATGGCTTTTGTATAAAGTATGTTTTTGTGGACGTGACTTCGTCGAGCCTCACACCCCGTGAATGGTCAAAACAGGAAAGATGCAGCAAGGTTATGAGGGGTAGCGCCCTTTAGGATGTGTGCATTTCCTTCTGGAAAAGGGTGGTATCATGGTATGGAGCCCAGATACTTACTCATGTTGAAAACACTTTATGATTGTGTGAATTGATTGCGAGCGCTCGGTTGAAAAGGTCCCAAAGGACCGGGGGATGGCATATTCGGTCAGTTGTTACTCAGTTAGGGGTAACCCGGCCTTGTGTTGGTAGAGATCCGGTTTGGTTCTCGGGGATGTCCATCCAGAGGCATTCTCATGTGGCAATGGGAAGTTCCTTGGCCTGATCATTCGTTGGAAATCCAAAGAAACAATACGTGACTTGTACGGTTTTAGTTGTAGAACCTGCCATTTAAAATGGTAGCTATAGTAAGCATAATATAATGGTACCTATGCTGGCTAAGATTTATATTCTACTTTCGAAATGAATTTTTTTTCTACATTATGCACTAATAATAATATCAAATGTTTCTTTTTAAATGCGTATCAAGCATCTTTGACTATCATAAGGAGAAATCTCCTCCAAGTATGCGTTTGCATTGTGTGTGTGGCAGGAGGTCATATGGTAGTCTCATTTTTAAAAGCATTGCGAATTGACTTTAAAAATATTCCTCTATTTTGATTTAAAAGATAAATAAACTGTTTTGAGTTCTCACACCAGTCACATGACTGACTTGGAGTTTATTGTTTTCCTTCCTAAACTCTGGGTGCCCACCAATTTCCACACGGGCAGTCAAGAGTTAGGTTTATCAGGATATTCTGGATATTCTGGAGTTGCTGGAGGCAAGATGGATGGCATGGCGTATTACTAGTTTATATAGTATTTCTTTTTCCGCTGCATTGTTTGTTGTTGTATGTTGTTGTACACTCTGATGTAATGTGATGTGATGTAATAACTGATATAGTTCTTTGTTTAAAGATTATTCATTTATTATTATATGTTGTTCCGCTGCGAATTGTGAGATTCTGATGTTGTTCTGTTGCTTTCTATTCCATTCTATGTTCTATTTTCATTTTTCTCTCCTCCCTATTTTCTATCTTTTTCTCTCTTTTTCTTCTTTTCTTCTTTCTTTAAAACCCTCAGTGTTCAGTTTTCCGTCGTTCGATTTCTCGGCAGTCGATAAAGTGAGTATCGATGTTGAATTTTCGGAAGACGAAAAATCGGGTCCTGACAATGTGGTATCGGAGCATATGGTTAAGCGACAACCATGGTTCTGTTGGGTATTACTCATTAGAGATAGAGTCAGTAGTACTCTAGAATGAGTTTGAGTGTAATAATAGCTATGAGAGCGTATTTGTTAGTGAATATAAAATTGTTTTATATTCTGATGATTGGTTTATTGAGTGGCATATGAACTTTCGTCAGCGTGCTCCGCAAGACTATGCCGAAGGGGTTTCTAAACACTTGAATAGAACAATTCGACACAGTATTGATTTTAAATTGGGTAAATGAAATAATTTTACCTTGATTATATTTTTATATATAAAGAAATAATTTTTCAAAATTATTAAAGTATAAAATAAGTTGATTGTTTAGTTGTTTGAATAATCTAAATAAAAGAATAATTGTATAAGTAAAATAAATTATAAGAATTGAATTATAATTAAAGTGATTTACAATTATGAAATAAACTTATACATATAAGAAGTGAAACTATATGAATATATTTATGAATATGAGCAAAGGAATTTGGTTGAAATTGATATACATTGGTTGTTATATGATTGTTAGATTGATTGTATATAATTCATTAAGAGTTAATGAAATTGAAAGCTAAAGTAATTGAAATTCAATTGGAAGTTAAATGAATCTTAAAAGGAATTGAATTTGATTTGGAAGTGAACCAACTTGAATATGAATTAGTGAATATAAACTAATTACAAATGAATGTTAGTAAGAACATCCACCGTTAATGAACCAAATGTGATTTAAATTGAAAACCTATTTCATTGAATATTAATGAGAATATGAATGAATATTTATTGGTTATGAATGATAGTTGGTTGATGTTTGCATTTGTTGTTTGTTTGCATTTGCTATGTTAACATATATAGTTATTATGTTACTATATGATGTATATCGATACTATTGTCTATATACATGTTCTCATGTTGTTTGTTGAGTGATTAGTAGGTGCGGATCGCGTTGCTTCGCATTTGGAGCTCGCTTTCGCGCTATATTAGCCGTATATGCTCGCTAATAAAATATAAGGTACATATCTCGGATTACATACCGTACTTTTATACTTTTTCCCTTCGGGATGCCTCATTACTTGATGAGATGTATATTTGTGATATATATACTGTCATTTTTTTTTCGGATCGAGCCGCGCAAAGGAGACTATGGCGAATTTTTCCGGAAATTTAAGGCGTTAGAAAAATTTAGGAATATTGGGAAAATTTTGAAAACTTTGACTTTGATTTGGAATTGAAAGTTAAACTATAGTAGTTGTTTTTGAAAAGATAACTAAGTATGATTTGAAACTTAGTAAAGTATGGTGAGAAGTTTAAAATTTGTTTTGGGAAAAATTAAAAGATTCTGTAACTTTTCTTACTTGTTAATTTCGAGGACGAAATTCTTTTAAGGGGGGAAGATTGTAACGACCCAAAATTTTTATTAATTAAAATTTGAATATTTAATTAATTTTAAATATTAATAAGTGAAATTTATAAGTCAAATAAATTTAATTTGAATTATTGGATTTAATTGGATAATTAAATCAATAATTTAATATGTTAAATTATGGAAATAATTGAAAATTGAGTTAAATATGATTGTAAATGATTTTTAAAATTTTATTTTATCATACTGAAGTTAGAACTATATTTTAGAACTTTTAAAATCGAATTAAAAGTTAATTTGTGAAAATTGAATATTTTAATATTAAAATCGACTAGTGAAAATAGTCAATTTTTGAACAGTCTCATAATTGAACGTAACCAGTTCCATTGGATCCGTAATAGTTAGTTATTACCGGATTTCAATTTTCGTGTCAATCGGAGTTATCGTTTGATCGTGGCAGCTCGAAACGCATTGAATTATTTTAATATTAATTTGGCGAGTTAAAATAGCCATTTTTCAAAAAGTCTCGGATTTCGACGAAACTAGTTTCATCGGATCCGTAATGTGATATTATTGTAAGGTTTCAAATTTCGTGTTAATTGGATTTACCGTTTGTCCGGTACAAATTAAAACGCCTAGAAAGTCGTTTAAATCGGTTTAATTCAAATTGAACGTTTATTGCCATAACTCGCGCAAATGTCCGAATTAGCTTTCGAAACTTGTTCCATTGTGTCCCGAACGCGGGGTAAACCCTAGAAACGCTGGTTACGGCGCGTAAATCGGAGTTCGGAATTCCCGGATGAATAGTGTTCGAAAATTTCCTATAAATAGCCCATAAATTCACAAAAAAAAAAAGAAAAAAAAAAAGCAAAACCCTAATTCTATCAGCCGCCACCCCCCTCAACCCACGGCCGAAAATCACCATTGCTCTTCCCCAAATATCTTTCAATCCACTCATCAATTCGAGATGTTGTCAAATAGGAAAACGTAGAGGCTAGTGTGCTCTACATATCCAATGGTTATGATCGTCAATGGCATGACGAATTGGCGGCAAATCAAGGTGGAAGGGGGCCGGTTGCGCACGGTTTTCCATGCTGTAGGGGGGGGGCCGAGTTGGCCTGTACTCTGGCCGAACATGGAGGGAGGTGAGGGCTTCCAGATGGCACTTGTTGATCGACTTGGAAGTTGGCGTGGTGGTTGCAAATTTAAACCCTAAAAGGGTAGTGATGGGTTCGGCCTTGCTTCGGGTTGTACTGGAGAGGAACGTGAAAGAGGGGGAAGCAAAGCACGGTGGTGATGCAAAGGACCAGTGGATCCAACTGCCAAGGGCTTGTGTAGGTTTTAAAATTAATAAAAAGTTGTAAAATTATGAATATAAATACGTGTAACTTATAAAATTGATAACTTTTTCATACGAGGTCGAAAAAATGCGAAACCAGTTGCGTTGGAATCGTATGGACGAGCACTACGCGATGAAATTAGATTGGAGTCATTTGGAGTTAGTGAGAATTTTGGGTAAAATTAAACGTCCGTTTAATTTTATTCGAAATAAATCGCTAAAACGAAATTGAAATCAAGGTGAGAACTTCTCACTCAATCGAATCAGTTTCGATTTTATTTTAAATAGTTAGATTTAAAATATTTGAATGCATGTTTGAATGATGATTGTTATCTATTGATTGTTAAAATAGACATTATACGCCGTTATTAAGCGGATGTTATTTAATAAAAACATATGCCGCGAATATTTCATAAACAGTGAAATTGGTATTATATATAATAGCAATATATATATATTGGCATATGTATATATTGGAGTTATTGATTTCCCGCATTTATTTTTTTAGCGGATGAGACCCTATTGCGTCGTCTATTAAGCGGATAATATTTATTAAAAACATATACCGCGATAATTTCGTACTGGAGCGGAATTGGTATTGTGCTAATGTTTGTGAATGCAGGAAAACAGGTTGGAGGGATCCAACTGGATTCCTCAACAGTATTTATTTGATTCAGATATTTTGATATTTGATGGATTATCATATCGATATATGATATCGTTGTTGTCGTGATTGACTATTTGGCGTGTAGCGTCACTAGACCAAATTTGGAACTTTAAAAATGATTTTTAAAGTGATTTTTGAAAATATACTGTATGTTTGGAAATTGATCCATGTTAAATAAATAAACGTTATAATTTTTAAAGTTATAAAAATTATGATTTTTGAGAAATATAGTAAAAAAAACTGATTTTTGAGAATATGATGCTAATGATTTTATAAAATAGTTTAATCGGTATTTTAGAATTTATTGTGAAAAGTTTAAATATAGGATTTATAAAATTTAATTATTTTATGAATCAAAATGGTGAAATAATAAAGGAGATTAAAGACGTTTTAAAAAATAATATAAATTGATTTATATTAAGAGATTTATAAATGGATATTTATAAATTGAAATATTGATATTATAAAACGAGTTTTTATAAGTGTTTGAATGAAGTGAAAATGAATTTTGTAAATGAATGGAATTTATAAAATTATAAATGGTGAAGTTATAAATGAAATTTATAAATAGTAAGATTTATAGATTTTGTGAAATTATTAAAGAATATATTAGGATGAATAATCGAATCTTATAAGTTATAAGATTTATAATTATGAAGTTCAAATGAACGATTTTTGCAAACAAATAAATTATAAGTATTTAACTTATAATATGAACCTTTGGTACATAATTTAGTTATGAATTGAATATAGGATAGAAAAAGAATTTATAAACGTTGTTTTATAAATTCGTAAACAACTTATTTTGATAAGTAAATTGTTGAAACCTATTAATGAAGTTATATTCACATTTTTGACTGTGAATAATACTTTAAAATAAAATGTATAAAAGGATGAAAAAAATTGTTAACGTAGTATATTCACGTTTTTGAATAGTGAATAATATGTTAAAGAAAATGTTTAGAATGTGATATTTTAGATAGAATTAAAACGATCTAACGATGTTTTAAATGTGTTGAGATGCGAAACCATAGATTTCAACATTTATTGTTGAAATAGACGTTTTCGAGAAATAAAAGGAAATGGTGGACTATAACACTGTTGTTATAGTAAATGATTTCCGAAAGGAAATGTTTTGTATAATATTGGGATATATATATATATATATCTATTTTAATTTGGAATCCCTATATTAGTGATTTTGGGTTGTCCTAACGATGTTTTACGCAACATTCGTTTTGGCCCAAATAAATACGTTTAAGTGAATGATTTCCTTAAAGAATGAAATATATACTTAATTTTGATTTAAGTATATTGAATATTTTCCAAGTGTTGAAAATAAATAAAATTGTGAATTACTTATGAATAAATAAGTATGGAAATGTTTTCCAATATAAAGTGAATATTTTGAGAATTTATCTTTTTGAAGATAAATTGAAAAGGAAAATTGAAATGAATAATTAAAATCGAATATTCATAGATATTTTGGATTATAAATTCACTAAGGAATTTATAAAAGAAAAGGAGAATTTGTTTAAAAATAAATATTGATTTATTTTTGAAGTATTGAAAATTTTATATCTTGTAAAGATATTTTGGAAAATAAATAATTTGGAAAATTATTTGGAAACTGGTGATGTGTGCATATCGAGTGATAGTTCAATAACCGACTATCAATATTTCCCTTTGAATGGGTAATTGATGTGATTTGTTTGAATTTGAATGCCACACTTATTTTTGAATAAGCGCTCACTATTCGGGTTAACCGGGAAAGGACCATGGGGTCGTATAACCCATTCCGAATATGTGATACGTCGTTATGAATTGCATTTGATGACCGGTGTTGAAGACCGAGTATTTGTGAAAGCGATAGGATGACCTATCGATTGTCTCTGCACTGGGTCGCTCCTGGTATAGAGATTCCCTAAGTGATGGGAAGTTCGATCGGGATTGTGAATACCCGGATTGCAAGGGCTTCGTGAGAAGTGCCTTCGGTTTTGTTCGAGCCCGGAACAGACTTGTATGGATTGTATGTCTGACATTACAAATTGAGATATAAAGCAGATTTCTTTCAAATATATTTCTGTTGGTGGCGGAGAATTTATTCTTTTAGCTTAACACCCTTCTCTGAGACGTACGAGCTCAGAGGTTATGTAGTTGAAGGTTATCAGCGATATATTCCCAATTTGGTAATGTGACATGCTGAGTGTTGCTGTAAATGATCATTGTGTTGATTATTTGTGATAGGATCGTTTATTTGATCGTCTATCCTGGTGATCATTTCTTGTTGACCCAAATCATGGCTTTTGTATAAAGTATGTTTTTGTGGACGTGACTTCGTCGAGCCTCACACCCCGTGAATGGTCAAAACAGGAAAGATGCAGCAAGGTTATGAGGGGTAGCGCCCTTTAGGATGTGTGCATTTCCTTCTGGAAAAGGATGGTATCATGGTATGGAGCCCAGATACTTACTCATGTTGAAAACACTTTATGATTGTGTGAATTGATTGCGAGCGCTCGGTTGAAAAGGTCCCAAAGGACCGGGGGATGGCATATTCGGTCAGTTGTTACTCAGTTAGGGGTAACCCGGCCTTGTGTTGGTAGAGATCCGGTTTGGTTCTCGGGGATGTCCATCTAGAGGCATTCTCATGTGGCAATGGGAAGTTCCTTGGCCTGATCATTCGTTGGAAATCCAAAGAAACAATAAGTGACGTGTACGGTTTTAGTTGTAGAACCTGCCATTTAAAATGGTAGCTATAGTAAGCATAATATAATGGTACCTATGCTGGCTAAGATTTATATTCTACTTTCGAAATGAATTTTTTTTTCTACACTATGCACTAATAATAATATCAAATGTTTCTTTTTAAATGCGTATCAAGCATCTTTGACTATCATAAGGAGAAATCTCCTCCAAGTCTGCGTTTGCGTTGTGTGTGTGGCAGGAGGTCTTGTGGTAGTCTCATTTTTAAAAGCATTGCGAATTGACTTTAAAAATATTCCTCTATTTTGATTTAAAAGATAAATAAACTGTTTTGAGTTCTCACACCAGTCACATGACTGACTTGGAGTTTATTTTTTTCCTTCCTAAACTCTGGGTGCCCACCAATTTCCACACGGGCAGTCAAGAGTTGGGTTTATCAGGATATTCTGGATATTCTGGAGTTGCTGGAGGCAAGATGGATGGCATGGCGTATTACTAGTTTATATAGTATTTCTTTTTCCGCTGCATTGTTTGTTGTTGTATGTTGTTGTACACTCTGATGTAATGTAATGTGATGTAATAACTGATATAGTTCTTTGTTTAAAGATTATTCATTTATTATTATATGTTGTTCCGCTGCGAATTGTGAGATTCTGATATTGTTCTGTTGTTTTCTATTCCGTTCTATGTTCTATTTTCTATTTTCTCTCCTCCCTATTTTCTATCTTTTTCTCTCTTTTTCTTCTTTTCTTCTTTCTTTAAAACCCTCAGTGTTCGGTTTTCCGTCGTTCGATTTCTCGGCAGTCGATAAAGTGAGTATCGATGTTGAATTTTCGGAAGACGAAAAATCGGGTCCTGACAATTAAACTTTTTTTTAAAGTCGAAGAGGATTTTAAATGTTGTATCTTTTATATATAAAAGATTTGAAATGAGAATTGTTTTGAAAGTTATGAATGGATCTTTAGAAATAGGTTTGAAAGCTATAAATTGAGTCTTTGGTTTAATAGTTGGATGAGATAATCCAATTTGGAAAGGAAATTTTTTTGAAAAGCTGTGAATGAATCTTTGTGAAATATTGGTGAACTTTGTGAAGTGGATCTTTTTGTTTAAAGATTAAAATGGTAATTTGTTTATACCATTTAAAGAAAGGTTTTGGGTTTTAAGTTGTGACTTAACTGAGATCCAATATCCATATGTTTTTAATTATTACGCTCATTATTCGGCTTAGCCGAGAGAGGGCTTTGTGTCTTATAACCCATTCCGAATAATGATACGACGTTATGGATAACATTTGAAGACCGTTGGTGAAGATCGGGTATTTTCAAGAACGAAAGGATAACCCGTCGAATGACTCTGCATCGATTAGCACCCAGTATAGAGATCTCCACATGTGATGGGGAGTTCGATCGGGATTGGGAATTCCCGGAGTGCAAGGGCTTCTTTGGAAGTGCCTTTGGTTCTATTCGAACCCGAAACAGACTTGTATGTATGTGTGTCTGACGTTACACTTTGAGATGTAAAGCTTGTTTCTATCAAATAAATTTTTATTTGGTGGCGGAGATTTATTCTCTAAGCTTAACACCCTTCTCTAAGACGTATGAGCTCAGAGGTTATGTAGTTGATGGTTACTAGTGATACATTCCCAATTTGGTAATGTGGCATACGAAGTGCTGCTGATCATTTGTTGATCGAAGCATGGCTTTGTGAGAAAGCGTAGCTTTGTGAACGAGACTGCATCAAGACCTCACACCCCGGAAATGGTCCAAACAGGAAAGATGCAGCTAGGTTGCAGGGGTCGCCCCTAGGGTATGTCCACTCCTTCTGGAAAAGGGTGGTATTATGGTATGGGGCCCAGATACTTAACTCATGTGGACACTGTAAATTTATTACTGTGTGATGTTGCTTTGTGGTTGAGGATCCTTGGATAAAGGTCGCAAACGATCGAGGATGGCATATCTTAGGTGTTACTCCCGGGAAGGGAGTAAACCGGCCTTGTGTTGGCAGAGATCTGGGTAGGTTCTCGGGGCGTCCCTCCAGAGGCATACCCATGTGGCAATGGGGAGTTCCTTGGCCTGACCATTTATTGGAAAACCAATTACCAATACACGTCTTGTATGGTTTTAGTTGTATAACCTGTCATTTACATTTGGTGGTCACCACTGTTTAGATGGTAGCTATAGTAGGCATAGTTCGAAATGTCTATGCTAGCTAAGATTAATATTATACATTCGAAAGGTTTTTTGTACTATGCACTAATAATAACTTCAAACGGTTTTCGCGCATCAAGCATTTTTTACTATCATAAGGAGAAATCTCCTCCAATTCTGTATTTAAATGGTATGTGCGGCTGGAGGCATTATGGTAGTTTCATTATCCAAAAAGCATTGCGGATTTCAATGTTTTAAAATTCTTTTATTGTTTTTTTAAAGATAAAACTATTTTTTTTTGCTCATACCAGTCCCATGACTAACTGGAGTTTATTGTTCCTTTCCTAAACTCTGGGTGCCCATAATATTCCACACGGGCAGTCTAGAGTTGGGTTTTTCAGATAATCAAATAGTAAATGTAGATTCGATAGCATCCAACCTTTGGATTTTGGCGATTACATTTGTTTCTCCGGGATCGGATTGGCTTAAGTTTAGTTTGATGGTGGTTCGAGCTTATTGGATTGGAGTCCTCGTAGCTTTTGGGATGAGCTTTTGGTTTGGAGTTGCAGATTTTGGATTCACTCTTTATTGAAGATCATATTTGAGTGATCTCTTCCATTGTTATCTTTTTCGCTGTTGTTATTATCTCTGATATTGTTGTATCATATTGTATCAATATTGTATTTAGTGTTGTATCAATGATATATTGTTCATCTTCTTCCGCTATGTTATTGTACTTAATGTGTTATACGCTACGACGAGCCAGGTTCGGCATTTGAATCTGCGGCATTTGAGTACAAGTGAAGTATGAGTGCTGATTTTCGAAGGTCGAGTCAGGATCGTTACAAAAATAAAAATCTTATTTTTGAAGGTTTTAGAGACAAAAATATATATGTTTTAAGTATGAATATAAATCAAAATACTAATCTGTGTTTAATAGCCAAAGAAACTGATCCTTGGTTATGCAATAAAAGATTTTGTGATATTAATTTCAAAGCTATAAACAAATTATCTAAAAATGAATTAGTAAAAGGTTTATCAAAAATGAATTTTAAAGTAAACAATATTTGTGATGCTTGTCAATTAGGTAAATTATCAAAATCATCCTTTAAATCAAAGAAAATTTTCTACTGTACAACCACTAGAACTATTGCATTTGGATCTCTTTGGTCCAACTTAAATTCAATCTATAAACCATAACAAATATGTATTTGTTATAATAGAAGATTTTGCAAGATATACTTGGACTATTTTTCTAAAAAATTAAAAGCGATACTTTTGAAAGTTTTAAAAAAAATTCTAAAAGAATTCAAAATCTCAAAAATTTTAAAATTAAATATATAAGAAGTAATCATGGAGGTGAACTCGAAAATGAAGCTTTTGACCATTTTTGTAATAAAAGGGAATTTATCATAGTTTTCTTTTCCTGTAACACCACAATAAAATGGAGTTGTAGAAAGTAAAAATAGAACTTTACAAGAATGTGCAAGAACTTGGTTAAAGGAAGCACTTTACCAAAACATTTTTGGGCAGAAACTGTAGAATTTGCTTGCTATGTTCTGAATCGTGTTTCCATCCAACCACTAACCAAACACATTTCATATGAACTATTTCATAAAAAACAAATATTTCATATTTTAAAGTTTTTGGCTTAAAACGTTTTATTTGAAACACAAAAGATCAGCTTGGAAAATTCGATCCAAAATTGGATAAGGGAATTTTTATAGCATATTTAGAACGAAGCAAAGCTTATCGAATTTTTAATAATAGAATTAAAACAATTAAAGAAACACTTCGTGTTTATTTCGACGAAAATTTTAAGTTTGATAAAAAAATTTAAGAATGATAAGATAGTCACTAAGACGCTCACAAATACAGTTACTCAAAATAATTTTAAAGAGGACAAAAACATTGTTTATAACTTTGAAGAAGATGAAAACATTGTTCATAATGAAAATGAATTAAGATATCCTCCTAGGATTTTAAAAAATCACCCAGTAGAAAATGAAATAGGAAAAATTAATTCATATGTCAGAATTAGAAATCTACATAATCAAATGGGGCATGTAGCATTCCTTTCTAATATGGAACCTAAAATGCCAAAGAAGCCTCTACTGATAACTGTTGGATTATAGCTATGCAAGAAGAGCTAAACCAATTCGAACGAAATGAAGTTTGGGAATTATTTCCTAGACCAAGTAATCAAACAGTCATTGGTACTAAATGAGTCTTCAAAAATAAAGCAGAACAAGGAAATATAGCTAGGAATAAAGCCAAATTAGTTGCACAAGGATATAATCAAGAAGAAGGAATTGACTATGAAGAAATGTTTGCTCCAGTCACACGACTAGAAGCAATACATATTACTAGCCTTTGCATGTTTTTATAATTTTAAACTTTATCTATTAAAAGTGCATTTTTAAATGGATACATAAAAAAAAATGTTTATATTGAACAACCTCCTTTATTCACACATGAAACTTTTTAGACCATGTCTATGAACTTAAGAAAGCCTTATACGGTCTACATCAAGCACCTCATGCTTGGTATGAACATCTTAAGAGCTATCTTATAGATTCTGGTTTTGAAATTGGGAAGGTTGATCAAACTCTTTTTATTAAACGAACTAAAAATGATATCTTAATTATTCAAATTTATGTAGATGATATTATTTTTGATTTTACAAATGAAAAATTATGTCAAGAATTTTCTACTATAATAACCAAAGAATTTGAAATGTCACATATATGAGAATTATCTTATTTCTTAGTTTATAAATTAAACAAGTAGAAAATGGAATTTTGTTAATCAAGAAAAATATTGTAATAATCTAATTAAATGCTTTGGTATGGACAATATTTCTGCCAAACCATCTCCAATGAGTACAACAATACATCTCGATAGAGATGAAGACGGCAAGAGTGTTGACCAAAAATTATATCGAAGTATGTTTGGATCATTACTCTACCTAACTGCTAGTAGACCTGATATAATGATGAGTGTTTTTCTACGTGCTTGATTTCAAGCAAATCCAAAAGAATCACATAGGCAAGCAGTGAAACGAATATTGCGTTATCTAAGCAAAACCAAAGATTTTGGACTTTTCTATCCGGAAGAATGTCCTTTCAAGTTAGTATCATATAGTGATGCTGACTTTGGAGGATGCCGGACGGATCGAAAAATTACAAGCGGGACTTACCACTTCATTGGACAATCCTTAGTCTCCTGGTTTAGCAAGAAACAAAATTGTGTTTCACTATCAACGTGTGAAGCTGAATATATTTCTTCTTCTTTAGCATGTGCTCAAGTCATTTATGTGCAACAAACACTTCAAGATTTTGGTATAAATTTATCTAAATCAACTATTTTCTGTGATAACACAAGTGCTATAAACTTATCCACAAATCCTATCAATCACTCACGAACTAAACATATTGACATACGTCATCATTTTCTTTATGATAATATTGAAAAGGATTTGGTCAGATTGGAATTTGTATCCTTTGAAAATCAACTGGTTGATATATTTGCAAAACCTTTAAATGAAAATATTTTCATAAAATTAAGAAGAGAATTAGGAATTGTATCATTAAAAGCAGCATTACTTTTTTTTTCAAAAATAATTTTTTTTACAAAAATTGAAATTTGCAAGACTTGAACTCCGGATCTCTTACTTGAAAATTTGGTGGACTACCACTACACTACATTTTACTTTCTATGGTTCTCTTTTAGTTGTCTACTTAATGTTGTATGGATATTGTGATTTTATTTTCATAATAACATCTCGAGTATGTGTTTTAATCTACGTTCTGCAATGTTTACATGAATTTATTTTATATTCCTATTTTTGCCGATGGTAAAGGGGGAGAAAGTTAGCTTAAATTATTATGCATATTGACAAAGGGGGGGTATTCATGTATGTATTTATGTAAATATTTTATTTATAATTATATAATTGCCATGATCAAAAAGGAGGAGAATGTTTGAATCTCGATTTTCGTCGTTTTGACTGTAATAACTATATAAAACAATATTTGTGTATACTAATCACTTATGTAGGAGATTCGTTGTAGATTTAGATTCAGAATATTTTGACATTGATAGTCAATTGTTAAGAGTCTGTATGCTATTTAGAAATGTGTTAAAATCTCTCCTGAATGGTCTACATAAACATACACACCCATGCACAAACATGCATAAGAGGCTGAAAACAGCCGGCTGAATAGACTCATTCAGCCGTCTGTTTGCTGAAACGTTTTTAATGTTTCATTATATTCAACCGAGTGAATGTGTTCATTTAGCCATCTAAATTGGACCGATTTTTGCCTATTTCCTTACTGTTTTCAAAATCAAAAAATTTAGAAGGCTGAATTATTATTTCAGCCGGCTGAATATTTATAACAGCTATTTTTTATGAAAATGCACTTCTTTTCATTAAAGTGAAACATCTTCAAATCAACAGTTGCACCTGTTTGTTTTGAATGTTATCTTTCATGAATGATTGCAACTTTTAAATCTCTATAAATAGAGCTCAAAATTCAACAAACAAATAACCTAATTGATTTTAATATTCTTGAATTCTTATCTCTTATTCTTTATTTTCAATATGCACTTAAACTGCATAAAATCTCTGATCGTTGATCACTCTATCTTCCACAATCTTCATGCACGTTACACTATATATCATAAAGGAGAAGATTATAGGAAGATTGTACTTAATTGACTTATCATTGCTATTTAAAGTGCATATTACAATCAGATACTTTTGTTTATTTATAAAGAAGTTCTATTCAGTAGCTCAGGCGGTAGAAGTCCTATTTGGTTGCTTAGGCGGTAGAAATCATGTTTGGTTGCTCAGCCGGTGTAAACCTATTCCTCCAGGTTAAGTGAGGGTTGCTAGTTTAATTACAGAAGGAGTCTGGGACTGGACGTAGAATGGGATTTCAAACAAGTATAAAAATCTCTGGTGTCATTTGCTTTACTACTTTAATTATTTACTTACTTATTTCACACAAGTAGTTTATCCATATTACATAATCCTATAGCATAGTAACATTCTATAAGTAAGTGAAATTTAAGAAAGTAGACGAATGAATTAAATAATATCTTTGTAAATTGGTTATAGAGTTAAATATAAATTTGCAAAGAAATTTCGAAAAATTGAATTTGTAACTTTTTAGATAATTATAAACTTAGATAAAGTCATACATAAGAGGTTGGGCTTTTATAGAATGATTATAAACTAAAGTGATGATTAATAAAATGTTTCATAAATAAATTTGTTATTAAATGAAACTGTAAAAAATAAATGTGAATTAAGTTGTTAAGAAATAATTTATCAATGACATTGATGCTAGAAAATGGAGATATGAACATTATAATTCAAATGTTTCATGAAAATGTATAGTAAAATTTATAGTTTATAACTTTGATAAATGTAGTTAAACAGGATGTTAAATTAATTGAATATGGATGTTAAAGGAAGGAAGCTAATATTGAATTATGAAATGAACTTTAACTTATGAAAAGCTAACCTAAATGAATAAATGGAAGTAGTTAGTGAATTTTATTAATAAAATGAAATAGCAATGATTTGAAATGAAAATGAACTTAAGTGTAGAATGAATTTGAATAAATGAACTGATATGAGATGTTGCTAAACGAAAAATGAAACAATTGAAATTTAACAAATTGAATTGAATTAATTGAATGCAAATTAAATAGATTTGAATAAATTGGAAGTAAACCAATTAAATGTTGATGAAATTTGGATGTTAATAAGAAACGAAGTGTGTAAATTAAATATTGGCATTGGATGATGTAAATTCATATCGTTATGAATTAATTGGATGAATACTAATAATTGAATGGCTTCCTTCATTGTAAACCGTCGTTATAACTTTTTATTGTATATGATTGTTGTTTGTCGTATATTAATGCTTATGTTATGGTTTGGGTTAAAATTCATGTTATATGCTTTTGTAAAACTCATACATGCTTTCTATATCATTATAAGTAACTAATGTTTTAAATTGAGTCGAGATAGGTACATACGAAGACCGTTTGGACTTATACAGGGATTTTATATGTTTTTGCTTGCTTAATACGAGCGAATTTGCTCGTATTAATAATAATAAGATACACATCTCAGATTACATAACGCCTTTTATATTTTTCCCTATGAGATGCCTCATCGTTGAGATGAGATGTATTTGACATCTATTTGGTATATTTGGGTTATATATTGAATTGTAAAAAACTTTCCAAAGCCGCGCAAAGGAGGCTCTAACGAAATTTTCCATAAATCCAAGAGTCAGAATTTTTTTGAAGTTTTAAGAAAATTTGATAACTTGTTTTGATAACTAACTTGTAAATTCTGTAAGCCAATCGGAGTAGCATAGTAGAAACGTAGTAATGATTTTATGAATGAGATTTAATGTTTTATAAATTGATTGTTTTGAATAAAATTTATCAACTATTAGATTTTGTACTTAGCCTTTTCGAGGATGAAAAGTTTTGAGTGGGGAAGAATGTAACGACCCGCATTTTTTACTAATTTAAACTATAAAATTTGATACAATTATTAAATAAAAATGGTTCAAAATAAAAAAGTTAATGATTTTGAATGAAATTTATTGGATATGAACTTGAATAAAATTTTGAATTAAACAAATTTCGAAGATTTGACAATAACGAGTATTGAAATGAAATTCTATACATTAACTGGGTTTATAATCAATAACTGAAATTGAATAATAATTGTGAATTATTTAGATAGAAATAAAATGATGTTGATAACTAAAATTTATTTTGAACTTAATGATTTTTTATATTGATTTACAGGATAATTAAACTGTTTAAATGTAATATTGGAAATTATTTGAATAATTGAATTCTGAATTTAATATGATTGAAAATGATATTGGAAGTTGATTTAAATTTTATTTAAACAACAATGAAGATTGTTAACATTTAAAATTCGATTTAAAAGTGAATAATTGAAAATTGGAAATTTCATATTTTAACCGACGAGTAAAAATAACCTTCCGAGGCACAGTCTCAGAATTCAATGAAACAAGTTCCATTGGATCTGTAATAGTGTATTATCATTGAATTTCAAATTTCATAGCGTTTAGAGCTACCTTTTCGCCGTACGGGATAAAAACGCATTGAATTTAATATCAAAATTTTAATATTTTAATTGGGTTCAAAACGCTATCTTCTGCGTACGATTGAATTAGGGCTTAAAACTTATTTCATTGCGTTCGAAATAGGGGTATAATATTATGAACGTCTGGCAGCATGCCTCAGTAGGAGTTTGAAATTTTAAGTTACTTAAAACGTGATATTTTGAAAATTTAATTAACTTATTTTTGAGTCAACCCTTCATATCAGCCTCCATTCCTTTATTTCAGCCACCGCATTATTCTTCAAGTGTAAATGTTTTTCTCCTATGTAAAAATCACATCCCCCTCTGTCCTTTTGTTCATGCAAGTTACAGAGAAAAAATGTACAAAGGAAATCAACTTCTTAAAATTTCAAAAATCCATAACTCGAATTATACTCAATTAAAAATTATTAGATGCATCTTAAAATTCACGTTATGAGTGGATCTTCCCACTGGTTCATTTTCAAGGGAGTTCGATCAAGTTTTGGAGTGCTCGATTGTGATGTTGTGAGCGGGGTGTGTGCTAGGGTTCAATTTTTCTTGCATTGTAGGCGGTTTTGGGTAAATCGGAGATAGGAGGTGCGTTCCTGATATTGAGGCACACGTGTGGCCAGGAGATAGGGAAGTTCAGCTGTGTATTGGGGGTTGCATCACTATAGTAAATGGGGAAGAGGTGAGACGGTTGCTTTCTGGTAGGTGGAGATGGAGTTGTGATGGATGGGTGGAATCGAGAGCCTACGTTGCGAGGGACATATTGGTGAACTTGATGGTTGAATTCACCGAGTAATTGCTGTGTTCAAGCGTGCATGCACAAGTGGATATTGGGTTCACTGTTTGTGTTAGTGTACAGGGAGAGAGGAGCTCGTTTGGGAAGAAGGAGCGTGGTTGGGCCTTGGGCCGTGAAAAAAAAAGAACAAAAAAAGGGAAGAAATAGAAAAAAGGAGAAAAAAGAGGAAAAAAGGAAAGAAGGAAGGGGGAAAGTTGGGCTGTTATTTGGTTCTTGGGTCGGGTTTTGGCTTCATGGGCTGGGATGGGTTATGATTAGTGGGTAATTATATTTATTAAGATTGAGATTAGTTTAATAATAAAAATATAATTATCGTCAACTTTTAAATATCATAACTTTCATATATGAGGATGAAATTGGATGATACAAGCGGCATTGGAATAGTATCGACGAAGGCTTTGGCGTGGAATCGAAGTGGCATTTATTTAAAGCTGAAATATTTTCAGTTTCAAATAAAAGGTAAGTGTTGTATAATGTTTACAACGTACTTAAATTTTCTGATGTTTGTTAAATTAGTATCATGAATTTATTTAGTTGACTGTCATTTGGGAGTTAAATTGACGCATAAATTGATATCTAAATAAACTATAGAAATTAAAATAAACAGCTAAATTTAAATTTGGAATTTAATTGCTAGTAAAATACCCGATATTAATAGCTATGAAATTATTGTTGACTATTTGGATGATTGACTGCGATGGATGCTATTGGTTGTTTTTTTGGATAACTTGGATGTTTATTTATTTTGATATATCCTTCTATCATCCTGTATATTATTTACAGTATATAAATCTGTAAATTGAATTATTTCAAATAAATTAAGAAATAGGTTGAAATGATATATTCCTATGACACTGTGATTTGGATTGAAATGATATATATCCATCCCTGAAATTAAACTGAAATAACTGATCACTTGGCCGTTGGATAGAAAATTATATATGAACATCGGATTTGCTAAATTAAATGATTTTAAAATTTTTGATTTCAAATTTATTTAAATGATTTGATTTTAGGAAAATGAAAATTGAATTTACGAAAATCTAACTATTTCAAAATTGAGCTCCGAATTGAATTATATTTGAAAATTTGGATTTCAAATTAGGTATTGAAAGTAAATTGATTTAAGTGTTTTGAATCAATGTTTTGAAAATCGAACTCGGAAGAGATGAAAATCGAAATGGTTCAGAATTTGAAATTGAAATTATTTTGGAATTGTAATTGAAATTAATTTGAAATTGACATCGAAATTAATTTGGAATCGAAGTAAAATTAGACTTGAAATCGGAATTGAATCGATTAAATTGAAATGGAAATTTAAAAGTGATTTGAATTGGAAAGTTTGGAAATTGAATCAGTTTGACTTTGAAACTGTTTTCATATAAATTATTCTTATACAAACAATTTAAATCTATCTTTTTAAATATTCAAATTATTTTGGATTTTCCAATCTATTTTGCTATATAAACCATTTTAATACTTAAACTATTTATATTAAACTATTTTTAACTATTAACCTTTTAAACTATTTTTAACTATTTTATTTATTTAAACTATTTTAAAACTATTCAAACTATTTCTCACAAAAAAAATAAACTGGTCAAAATGCTGGAATGTTTATATTTAAATCTTGGATTTAAATATGAATTGGGTTAAAATGAAGTCATAACCTAAATTGAAATTGGGAACAATTTTAGAATCAAAATCGAGATATTAAGGCGAAAATGATATTGAATTGAAATGGTATATTTTTAATAAATATGATGATTTTGAAGCGAATATGATATTTTGATATCAAGTATGAACTGTTTTCAAAATGTAAAAGTACCAACCGATATGTAAAACGACTTTTGATTGGTAAAGAGACCGAGGATGGATATGTGACTCTCTGCCGATTACGGAACCACTTTAACAACGTGTACGTGGAGTGATTATCCAGAATGAAGTGGTTGGATTTGGCGTACGTTTGCTAGATTTGAGAATGATGATGATTGGCCTGACACTTGTGTCAATTTAAAATGACTAACATGAACCGTTTCGGTCAATGAGGCTAGCTACCTCTAGCGGATACGCTTCTTCATAAAACCACCATTTACATTGTGATTGATTAGTGCGCACCCTCGGATTTTGGGAGTGTTCTGTAGTAACTTCATGAACTACTATTTATCTATTCTGCTGCATATTGTCATATTACTCTATGATTTTGTGATTGATTTATTTGCTGTACATGCTAAGTTTGCCAAATATAAATTAACAATCTATTGTTTTAAGCAATTCAAGTCTAACATGTGTGGATTATTGTCGATTTGAATGTTTCAAAATGGCAGGTCGTTATAGGCATCAGACTAGCTTTTGCTTCTATATACCTGCATCTTATTTGCCAATGATATCCAATCATATAGTGCATAATCATATTATTTTGTATTTTAAAATTTTAAGATTCAATTTAATAAAGCCCATACGATGTACATATATCATCCATATGCAATATCAAAATCAAATCGCTCACTCGACCTCACAATTTCGCTTTCGAATTAGTATCGTCTACACGACCACTTTAGTGCAGACTCAGATTTGGTTCTTTATTAGAAACCGTCATTCTCAATCATAGCCATATTCTATGATAGAGAATTCCAGAATCAACCAAAATCTATATCTAGTGTTCGCCATCAAGAATCAAGTGGAAAATTCCAACTCTGACTCAAGTAAGTCATCTCAAAATCATGCACTCGAATCTGAATCAAATAGTTGTGTGAATAAAATAATATACGTACAACTTAAATAATTTCAAATAGTTGTGTGAATAAAATAATATACGTACAACTTAAATAATTACTTCAATCGGTTTCTCATTGCTCGAATTCTTTTATTTACTTTCATTTATTCACATTCATTTACTTCTTAGTATATTTCTTCCAATTCTAATGTCACTTAAGAACCATTCCATCATGTAACGACCTGTCGTTTCGTACCATTCAAGTCGACAATTACCCACATATGTCGGACTTGAAAGATGCAAAATAACAGATTGTAAATAAATTTGGAGCAAATGAAATTAAATACACAGCATCACAGACACAGAACAATCAGAATAACTCGCAGCGGAATATAAAAATAACATAGTAGTTCATGAAGCTACTATAACAGAGTCTCAAAAAAAATACATAATATCAGTCTGAAAACAACATAATAGAAATCCCAATTACATAGAAGTTCACTAATACATGAGATAAACTAGAACAGCTGAAACAGAAATAGATATAAATATAGATAGGCCGAAACTCCAGCAAAAACCAGCTCCAGAAAGAGAATCCAAAGCTATGAATACTCATGCCGACCCAAGCGTAAAGCAGAACACAAAACACTCGAGTCAGGACAATATATACTTATATAATGTTAACCAATTCAAGAGAACTGTAATAAGGTACAAGTAACTTAAAGGATGCCTGGGACCGCCCATCCTCTAAGGATCCGTTAAACTATTTACTATGTAGTAATATTACGCTATTATAATAATGTCTATAGTAAAATAAAAATGCTTTTAAATAGCGTTCCGAGCTACCAATATCACCCTTCACATATAATAGTCCTAGTTGTCCATCCAGTATCAGCAAATCTCCAGATCGGGTGACCACCCTAAATAATCCATGGGCTACGACAGAAAAACAAACTCGTAGCAAAGGCTCGGTATGGTAGGTAACACGGCACACAAGGCAATGCCAGGGTAGATATACCAATTACGCACACGGGCTGGTGGTAATGCAGCAGCCACATACGCCCACCTCGAAACACACTCCCATATCAAAATCGGAGGATGGCCATCTAATCAATCATAAGTAAGAGTGTAGTATCGAAGGAATGTGCCCGACCAGAGGAGCTACACCTTTTGGTCCGAGATCGCTCCTGTTTTAGCCACCTTAAGCCAACTCACGGAGCCTGGTCCACGTAAATATACCTCAAGAACATCGCCACCATCCTACTTCATTCTGGAATCTCCACCGCGCACACAGTTGTTAAAGTGGTTTCGGTATCGACAGAGAGTATGTCCATATCCGATCCCGGTCTCTTTAACAACCAACCGTCATTATAACCTGTAGTTATAATTTAAAAATCATAATTTATACTTCAAAATAAATTAACATTTCAAATTCAAATCTTTATCCAAATAAAGATCTAATCATTTCCAAACCATTTCAATATATAAAAATATCATATCCTTCAAAATTCAATTCAAATCATTATTTGAATTCAAATCCAAATATACACATTTAAATATCCTTTTAATTCAAAGATACCATTCATTTATTATCCTTTTTAATTCAAAGATATCATTCATTTATTGTCATTTCAAATCACCTTTTAAATAGTTTATATTTAAATCAAAACAATTCATTTAAAACGTTTAAAAATGAAGATATTATATTTAAAATCAAATATTCAGTTCCTAAAAATTTTAGACAAATTCTGAGCTCATTTATTTAAATCAAAACCTCGAACATTCATTTCAGCCTACCGCAACACTTATCAAGTGCTAATGTAGCCCTTTATTTAGTTTCAGATTTTAATTATCTTTCTGTTATCATAGCACTTACCAAGTTCTGTAATACCACTTAGTTATAATTTCTACATGGTTCATTTGTATCAACCACAACACTTACAAAGCGCTCTAATATCATTTATGTTAGAAAATAATAGCATTTCAAAATACTGTTAATTACATTTCCAATATTCAATATAATTTCACAACCAATTAATCTTTTTTTCTTATTTTAATCATTTTAAACTTATAAAATCATATAATTTCACCATCAAAACAATCATTCAAATACTCTTATATTAATGATTTTATAAAGTTAAATTTCCATTCAAAAATCAATATTTAATAATAATTCACTTATTAAATTCCAATATTAAATTTCAATTCATATAATTAAATTTTTAACTTAATACTTAAGTTTAATTTTCAAATATAACCTAATTTCATTTTATTTACTTACTTCAAAAATTCACTTTTAAACAAAAATGCATAAATTCTAATTTAAGTTATATTTCCAAATTTCAACTTAAATATTCATTCATTTAACATTTTAACTTTATTCAAAAATCATTAATATGTTATAAAATTATTTTAAAATCATTTAAATTCAAAATATCCTAAATTTATCATATTTCTAGATTTAATTTAAATTCCATTTGTCACCAAATTATAATTTCCAAAATAACTTACATTTCAAATTTTATAACTTTACCATTAATTTATTTCACATACAATTTTCAGAAAATCAATAATACTTTATAAAAAATCATTTTTAATCAAGTTTAAATCAAAATATTATAATATTTACATTTCTAAAATATTCTAAAATTTTTAGAAAAACATATTTAACTACGGGTTTGTATATAATTTTCTAGCCTAGGTAAAGTGATACGGGTAATATATCATTTCAACCCATAATTTACAAAGAAAACCCAAGTTTTATCATTTCAAACCCACGGTCCCAAGTAAATGGAAATAATTGAAAATCATTCGGGCCTATCATTTCAGCCTATAACGATTTTCCCTTATTCAAAAGTCCGTTCGGGTATGTATCATTTCAACTCATAGTGATTCTAATCTAAAGGGAACTTGTAGTGTGATAAACTGATATAAATTACAGAACAACATAATATAACAGTAACGATGATTAATAGGTGTTTAAGCATGGGTGAACATCATATAATCATAATATAGCAGATATAATATGGTGATGCATTTTACGGATTCTAATGAAATCAGTTCACAAGTCATATAAGTGCAAAACTGTCTGGTGAGAATAACTCACTGGTATAAGCTGGAGTCGACAATCAAATGCCCAAACAGTGATCATCATAGGCACGATAGCATGAATAAGATTTGAGTTTGAGAGAGCCAAAGATTTATTGCCTTGAACAAATTCAAACAAGACAATACAAACAACATAAGTTTCAACCCAAAATATGATTAACAATGTTAGAAATGAATGCATAAAAGCGCAACCAAAGTCTTTGCACTTGCTTTCTACCACTAATGCTTCAGCTGTAGGTCAGGTTTGCACGGACAAAATGTGGATTTTGATTTTGTTTTGGGTTGAATAGGTCGACCTAGCATGGATGTTGATGGAGCAAAATTAGTAATGCATGAACTACACTAGCTATAAGGCAATACAACTATGATTCAATACACCATTGGGCTCGGCCAAAGCAAGACCAGGCATAGCCATCTCTATGGTGGACTGGAGGATGGTGTGGTAGAGGGTTTCAGGTCAGCTATGGGTGGTGGAAGTGGAGTAGGTGGCGGCCAAGGGGTGGTTGAATGTGATGAAGGCATATGTGGTTAGCAATGCATGTAATCAAGTGGATGTTGAAATTTTAGGTGGAGTTTGATCAACAATTGGGCACGGCTAGTGGCTTGGGGCTGGACTGAAGGAGGGGTGGGTGGTTTAGGTGGTGGAGGAGGTGGCCCTGATGAAGGAGGAGCAAGGGGCTGAGCATATAGGTGGAGAGATGCAAGTACAAAACAACATTATCAAGTAGAAAAACAATGGAAAAGAAACAAAAATATACCAAACTTCTTGGAGATGATGGAGGCCGAAATTTTTCAAAGGTGAGAAACATTTTGATATTGAAAAATGAAGAAAAGAAGTGGCTGAAGAAATGAGAAAAGTCGGCCAAAAATTAAAGCATATGTTGGTTGAAAATTGAAAAGGCGAGGAGGTGAAAAGTCAAGGGATACGGTTTCAATAACTCTTCAAATTTCTAATATTTTCTTTTTAAATTTTATATAACTGAAAAATATATATACATTCAGATAAAAATACGAAAATTTAATAAATAATAAAAATAAATAAATAAATATTAATTATATATAATTAAATTAAATAAATAACAAAGAAAATGTAAACTAGTCTTGAAAATTTAAAAATAAATGGAACAAACTTTGCAAAAAATTATGTACTTGAAAAATATTTATAAATAAAGATAAGAACAAAAAATAAAAATGAATTCACAAAAATAAATAAATTAATTTTAATTAAATATAATTAAATTAAGAAAATAGCAAAGAAAATAGAAACTAGGCTTTAAAATTTGAAAATAAATTCAATAAGCTTTGGAAAAATTCAAACATCGCTATAAAAATATTTAAAAGACAAAAATATATGCAACATAACATATAATACAAATTTTAGTGAGATATGACAAATAAAAATATTATTTATATAATTTAAAATAAACAATATTGTTAAATAAAACAATTTACACCCAATATTAAAAAAAACATAACTTTCACAATATAAATCCAATTTTAACGAAATGAAAAACAGTATTCTTAAAATTTAATCTATTTTCATAATAAAAGATAAAATTCAAATTTAAATATTTAAATTTTGAATTTAAAAGTCAAATTTTGACCATATTGACCAAAAATCCACTTTTCTGAAAAATAATTTATTTACGTGTTTGGAATTATGATTCACATAAAAATCAAAATTTATATTTAAATAAAAAAAATTATTCTTTTTAATAAATAAAATAAAGTTTTAAATCAGGAAATTCAAATTAAAAGAAATAAAATATACAATAAAATAATCCTAAAATATAGGGTTGTTACACTCTCCCCACTCAAAACTTTTCGTCCCTCAAAAGGAATGAAGTACAGGAAACACAAAAAATTAGCATAATTGAATGACAAGGAAAAGAAAAAGGAAAAGGAAGAAATATTTCCATTGATCGCAGCGATCATGACTGGATCAAAGAAATTCCATTACTAGAAACAAAATGTCCAAGGAATCGGACTTCATCTTTCCAACAATGCCATTTAGAAAATTTATTTAGCACAACACGAAAACAAGGTTCATCAAATCAACAAAGAAAGCAAGAGCATTAGTCAAACCAAAAGGCATGACTAACCATTTATAGAACCCATTCCCGGAGTTTCAGGAATAAGATCTGTACGAAAAGAAATTTCCCGCTTAGGAGGTATAGCAGTGACTTCACCAATATATCGGGATAGAATCTGACTACAGGAGTCAAATGAAGATCACCATTAAAGCAATGATCAGAATAGAAAGGTTGCACATGCTTACAAATCCTATTAAGGTTTGCGGAGCCCCAATTGAATTTGAAACACATAAAAGAATAGAAGCAAACTCAGGAGAAAGGAGATACTCAAATTTATCACACAAATCAACAGAAATAAGACTACGGAAAACTCTAGTATCAAATAAAACACGAATATGATACAGAGATAAAGAAAGGTTGAACTGAAGAGTACCTTGGTCATCACTAGGAGTAGGAGCAGATGGAGGAACTGGAGAAGATGTAGATGAGACATCAAATATACTAGAAGGCTTAATATCAGCAGGAGGAGGAAAAGCTACACCAGCTAAGGTAGGACAGCTATTGGCATAGTGTCCCTTCTGATCACATCTAAAGCAAGTGATGGCAAAAAGGTCAACTGGTTGCCTATGAGAAGGAGGAGATGGAGAAGATACCAAACCCGAATTCTTGAGCTAAGTCTGCTTTTGCTGCTGGAAATTAGGCTTTCTCTTCCAGAATTGACAGAGGAAAACAGAGATGAAGGAGTAATGCGGGAGTGGGAGCAAGAGCGGGAGTGGGAGCAAGAGCAGGATTAGGAGCAGGGCCCTTAGAAGTAGGGTTCTGATAACGGATAGTCATATCCATAAGCTGGGTGAAAATGCCGTGGACATTAGACGACCATAATACTTAGGACGAGCACCAGATATGAACTTCTCATTCTTCTTGAGAGGAGTGTCAATCAGGCTAGGACCGAACTTAGAAAGTCCGTAGAGCTTCCTCTCATACTCAGCAAAAAACATGGTACCCTGCTTGAGATCCATATTTTCGCGATAAAGCTGCATCCATTTTTCCACAAAAGCCTCTCTGGAAAGATGATAGATAAACTTTGAAAAGCACAAAAAGATAGAAAAACCGAATTCAAAGAAACACAAGAAGATACCTAAACCGCTTCTAAGTAATATCAGCTTCGACGGTGTTAGCCGTGACAGACTCCCACCAATCTAGAGTAGACTCATGCAACTACCAAGCTGCTAACTCACGCTTCTGGGCATCAGTAATCTCAAGACCAGTAAATATCCTCTCAAGCCTCCGCAACCATTGCTGATCCTCAATGATGCTCTTCGAACCGGTGAATGGGGTTCCACCAAGTTGAGAGAATTCTTTACAGAGAACAGTGAATCGAACATGAGTAACAGGTTGAGGAGCTGGGGCAATATCCAACAGGTTAACGACCCGCCATTTCGTACCATTCAAATCGACAATAATCCATGTCGGACTTGAATGATGCAAAATAACAAATTGTAAATAAATTTGGAGAAAATGAAATCAAATACACAGCATCACAGACACAGAACAATCAGAATAACTCGTAGCGGAATATAAAAATAACATAATAGTTCATGAAGCTACTATAACAGGGTCTCAAAACAAATACATAATATCAGTCTGAAAACAACATAATAGAAATCCCAATTACATAGAAGTTCACTAATACATGAGATAAACTAGAACAGCTGAAACAGAAATAGATATAAATGTAGATAGGCCGAAACTCCAGCAAAGACCAGTTCCAGAAAGAGAATCCAAAGCTGTGAATACTCAGGCTGACCCGAGCGTAAAGCAGAACACAAAACACTCGAGTCAGGACAATATATACTTATATAATGTAAACCAACTCAAGTGAACTGTAATAAGGTACAAGTAACTTAAAGGATGCCTGTGACAGCCCATCTCCTAAGGATCCGTTAAACTATTTACTATGTAGTAATATTGTGCTATTATAATAATGTCCATAGTAAAAAAATAAACTTACTTTTAAATAATGTTCCAGGCTACCAATATCACCTTTCACACATAATAGTCCCAGTAGTCCATCCAGTATCAGCATATCTCCAAATCGAGAGACTACCCTAAATACTCCATGGGCTACAGGAGAAAAACAAACTCATAGTAAAGGCTCGGTATGGTAGGTGACACGGCACACAAGGCAATGTAAGGGTAGATATACCAATTACGCACATGGCCTGGTGGTAACGTAACAGCCACATATGCCCACCTCGAGATACACTTCTATATCAAAATCGGAGGATGGCTATCTAATCAATCACAAGTAAGAGTACAGTATCGAAGGAATGTGTCCGACCAGAGGAGCTACCCCTTTTGGACCGAGATCGCTCCTATTTTAGCCACCTTAAGCCAACTCACGGGAGTCGGGTCCACGTAAATATACCTCAAGAATGTCGCCACCATCCTACTTTATTCTGGAATCTCCACCGCGTACATAATTGTTAAAGTGGTTTTCGTATCGACAGAGAATATGTCCATATCCGATCCCGGTCTCTTTAACAACCAATCGTTATTATAACTCGTAGTTATAATTTAAAAATCATAGTTTATACTTCAGAATAAATTAACACATCAAATTCAAATCTTTATCAAAATAAAGATCTAACTGTTTCCAAACCATTTCAATATATCAAAATATCATATCTTTCAAAATTCATTTCAAATCATTATTTGAATTCAAATCCAAATATACACATTTAAATATCCTTTTTAATTCAAAGATATCATTCATTTATTATCATTTTTAATTCAAAGATATCATTCATCTATTATCATTTCAAATCACCTTTTAAATAGTCTATTTTTAAAACAAAACAATTCATTTAAACCACTTAAAAATGAAGTTATTATACTTAAAATCAAATATTCAGTTCCGAAAAATTTGGACAAATTCTGAGCTCATTTATTTAAATCAAAACCTCAAACATTCATTTCAGCCTACCGCAACACTTATCAAGTGCTACCGTAGCCCTTTGTTTAGTTTCATATTTTAATTATCTTTCTGCTATCACAGCACTTACCAAGTGCTGTTATACCACTTAGTTATAATTTCTACATAGTTCATTTGTATCAACCACAGCACTTACAAAGCGCGGTAATATCATTTACGTTAGAAAATAATAGCATTTCAAAATACTATTGATTACATTTCCAATATTCAATATAATTTCACAACCAATTAATCTTTTTTTCTTATTTTAATCATTTTAAACTTATAAAATCATATAATTTCACTTTTAAAACAATCATTCTAATACTCTTATATTCATTATTTTATAAAGTTAAATTTCCATTCAAAAATCAATATTTAATAATAATTCACTTATTAAATTCCAACATTAAATTTCAATTCATATAATTAAATTTTTAACTTAATACTTAAGTTTAATTTTCAAATATAACTTAATTTCATTTTATTTACTTACTTCAAAATTCACTTTTAAACAAAAATGCATAGATTCCAATTTAAGTTATATTTCCAAATTTCAACTTAAAAATTCATTCATTTAACGTTTTAAATTTATTAAAAAATCATTAATATGTTATAAAATTATTTTGCATTTAAATTCAAAATATCCTAAATTTATCACATTTTCATATTTAATTTAAATTCCATTTATCACCAAATTATAATTTCCAATATAACTTACATTTCAAATTTTCTAGCTTTATCATTAATTTATTTCCCTCATAAATTTTCATAAAATCAATAATACTTTATAAAAAAATCATTTTTAATCAAGTTTAAATTGAAATATTATAATATTTACATTTCTAAAATATTTTAAATATTTTAGAAAAACATATTTAACTACGGGCCATTATATAATTTTCTAGCCTAGGTAAAGTGGTACGGGTAATATATCATTTCAACCCGTAATTTACAAAGAAACCCCGGGTTTTATCATTTCAAACCCACAGTCCCAAGTAAATGAAAATAATTGAAAATCAATCAGGCCTATCATTTCAGCCCATAACGATTTTCCCTTATTCTAAAGTCCGTTCGGGTATGTATCATTTCAACCCATAGTGATTCTAATCTAAAGGGAACTTGCTGCATGATAAACTGATATAAATAACAGAATAGCATAATATAACAGTAAAAGATGATATAACAGGTGTTTAATCATGGATGAACATCATATAATCATAATATTGCAAATATAATATGGTGATGCATTTTACAGATTAAAATGAAATCAGTTCACAAGTCATATAAGTACAAAACCGTCTGGTGAGAATAAATCACTGGTATAAGCTGGAGATGACAATCAAATGCACAAATAGAGATCTTTAGAGACGCGATAGGATGAATAAGATTTGAGTTTGAGAGAGCCAAAGATTTATTGCCTTGAACACTTTCAAACAAGACAATATAAACAACATAAGTTTCAACCCAAAATACGATTAACAATGTTAGGAATAAATGCATAAATTACAACCAAAGTCTTTTCACTTGCTTTCTACCACTAATGCTTTAGTTATAGGTCAGGTTTGCACGGCCAAAGTGTGTGTTTTGATTTGGTTTTGGGTTGAATAGGTCGACCTAGCATGGATGGTGATGGTGCAAAAGTAGTGATGCATAAACTACACTAGTTATAAGGCAATACAACTATGATTCAATACCCCATTAGGCTCGGCCAAAGCAAGACCAGGCACGGCCATCTCTGTAATGGACTGGAGGATGGTGTGGCAGAGGGCTTCAGGTCGGCTATGGGTGGTGGCCAAGGGGTGGTTGAAGGTGATGAAGGCATAGGTGGTTAGCAATGCCTGTAATCAAGTGGATGTTGGAATTTTAGGTGGAGTTTGATCAACAATTGGGAATGGCTAGTGGCTTGGGGATGGACTGGAGGAGGTGGTGGAGGAGGAGGCCCTGGTGAAGGAGGAGCAAGGGGCTGAGCATGTAGGTGGAGAGATGTAAGTACAAAAAAAACATAATCAAGTAGAAAACAAAGGAAAAGAAACAAAAATTTACCAAACTTCTTGTAGATGATGGAGGCCGAAATTTTTCAGAGGTGAGAACCATTTTGATACGTGAAAAATAATGAAAAGAAGCGGCTGAAGCAATGAGAAAAGCGGCCAAAAATTAAAGCATATTTTGGTTGAAAATTGAAAAGGTGTAGAGGTGAAAAGTCAAGGGATATAAAAGGTTTCAATAACTCTTCAAATTTCTAATATTTTCTTTTTAAATTTTATATAACTGAAAAATATATATACATTTAGATAAAAATACGAAAATTTAATAAATAAACAAAAATAAATAAATATTAATTATATATAATTAAATTAAGTAAATAACAAAGAAAATGTAAACTAGTCTTGAAAATTTGAAAATAAATGGAACAAACTTTGGAAAAAATTTATGTACTTGAAAATATTTATAAATAAAGATAAGAACACAAAATAAAAATGCATTCAAAAAAAATTTAATTAAATATAATTAAATTAAAAAAATAGCAAAGAAAATAGAAACTAGGCTTTAAAATTTGAAAATAAATTCAATATGCTTTGAAAAAATTCAAACATCACTATAAAAATATTTAAAAGACAAAAATATATGTAACATAACATATAATGCAAATTTGAATAAGATATGACAAATAAAAATATTATTTATATAATTTAAAATAAACAATATTGTTAAATAAAACAATTTACACCCAATATTTAAAAAAAAATAACTTTATATAAATCCAATTTTAACGAAACAAAAAATAGTATTCTTAAAATTTAATCTATTTTCATAATAAATGATATAATCAAAAATTTTAAATATTTAAATTTTAAATTTTAAATTTAAAGTTTGACCATATTGACCAAAAATCCACTTTTCTGAAAAATAATCTATTTACATGTTTGGAATTATGATTCACATAAAAATCAAAATTTATATTTAAATAACAAAATTTATTCTTTTTAATAAATAAAATAAAGTTTTAACTCAGGAAATTCAAATTAAAAGAAATAAAATATACAATAAAATAATCCCGAAATATAGGATTGTTACACATCAACTTTTACTTAAGTTTATTATAAACATTTTATACAACACTTCTCATTCTTCTCACTTTACAACTGAAGTTCATATCCATTTTAATCAAATTCAATTTTATTTAACCCAATTCATTTTTCAATTTCAATATTCAATTCTATCATACAACATTCTAAACCATATTCAATTCACTAATTTATTTAATTAGTTTGTTCATTAATTCATTTCGACTCACAATCAAATCCATTTCCAAAAATCACTTCATTTAACTTAACTTAGGCTAAATTTGTTTTCAAAATCATTTATCTAACTTAAGTTAAATTTCATTTCAAAATTTTATTTTCTTAACAATTTATATGCAGTAAATCTATAAATTTTCTTTAACTTACTAATTGGCAAAATTTATAAGTTATAAAACTTATTTTCTCATATTTTCATAAATCGCTTAAATGAAAATTTTCAGAGTCTTAATCACCCTGTTCTTATTTCAAATTATCTTGAAACAACACTATAATTTTTTTCTTTGTCTTTCAAATCACACTTTTGAAATTTAAATCAAAACTAGCTTTACCAAATTAAAACTACAATGGTAGCAATTCTTCTCTTGAAAAACCAAAAATTAACATCGATGATGTTGCAGTCATCATCGAAATTATTTTCCAGCGACCGAAGTGAGTTCAATGCTTATTATCTCTTTTAAATTCCATTTTAATATATTTCTAGTCAAAACATTTTCAAAATAATATCGTTATTATTTCTATACAAAAATATTTTCCAAATAATATTATCATCTTCCAAAACCTTAAAATACAATCTTTCAAAATCAACGGGATTTAAATTCTCAGCTTCTAAATCCTTTTTATTTACTAATCATATTTATAAATTTCCCTTATATATAATTCCACTATGTTCATATAAAACCATTTCTTAATTGTTTATTTGGTTTACATTATAACTTTTACTAAAACTTAAACAACAAATGATAATAATTAAATATTATCATTCACTAACAACCAAACACACCATATGTACTACAATAATTTCTAAAAAATATTCCTTTACATATAAAATAATCAAGGTAAAATTATTTTATTTACCTAATTTCAAAACAATATTATGTCGACTTGCTCTGTTCAATTGTTTAGAGACCCCTTTCAATAATGTTAATTATTCGTATTGAGCAGAATCCATAAACCACTCAATAGATCAACCAATATAATACAAAACATTTTTATATCACTAACAAATGCGCGCTTGTATGTATACACACACACACTCACACTCATTGTAGGTTGTTACTAACCCTATCTCCAATGAGTACCCCACCAAATCCAAGGTTCTCGTTTCTCCATGCGCTTTGATACCATATGAAACAACTCGGGATTTTCGACCCTCGAGAATTGAATGCCGAGAAACCCGATTGTTTAGAGAAAAGAAAGAAGGAAGAAGGAAGAAGGAAGAAGAGAGAAAAGAGAATGTAATGACCCATATTTTTAATAGTTGAAAATATTAAATTAAATGAGGTTTTGGAAATTAATATTGTAAGAAATTAAAATTTATGATTTATAAATGAACAAAATTAGTAATATATAATTTAATAATGTTGATTGAATAAAATTGACAACTGTCTTAACGTAACTTCAATCAAATGAAATAATTTAAGTTTAATAAGGAATAAAATAAATGACGTAATAATGGTGAAATTTTATGTTATTTAATTGAAATTGATTTTAACATTTATATGTAAATTTATACTCCTTGTTTGTAAACAATAAATGTATTAATGTGTTTAAATTATTTAAATGTAGCAACTATTCATTTCTCATCTTATTTTTAAATCTGTGTTGGAATTTATTTGGGAATCAATGAAATTAGATGTAATTAAATTTTGCAGTTAATATAAAAAAGATGCTAACTGCAGAGTTTGAGTGAAATAAAATGGAGACTTATGTTAATAGATTACATAAGGAATTGTTGATTTAAAATAAAAGACTTTTAAATCAATTATTATGAATAAGTGTTAATTAAATAAAGAATAAAATGAATAAGTTTAGTAAAGGAGTAAACATATATTATTTGTTTGAAATGTATTTTAGCTTACAAATTAATTATAGGGATGAGAAACTATTATTTAGTAAGAAATATATAACTCCTCTTTATATCCAATAATTTATTAATATGTTTGAATAGATAGGAAATAATTTTTCTATTTCTCTTTACATTTATTTAGTCCATTTTGATATTCACCTTTGTAATCAATTAAAATTAATGTGATGGTATAATTTCAATTAATAAGAGAGATATCATTAAATTGTAAATTAATAGGTGTAATTAAACATAGCTTAGGTTTTGTGAAAATATAAGGAAAGTTTTGTTTAATGAGAAGTGCATTTATATAAAATAAAATGAATGTTTCTTTTGTGAATGCAAGTTTAAATATTTATTCTATTTTTCATTCATTTTAGTTTATCTGTTTTGATATTTAACTTTTTTAATTAATTGCAACTAATGTAATTGAAATATTTCAAATAAAAGGAAAGAAAACGTTGATTGTAATTAATAGATTTAATAAAAGAAATGCATGTTTTGTGCTAAACAGAAACGGTATTTTAATGGAAATAAAAGATCATTTTGAGAAAACCAAATTGAACGTTTTCATTTTTAAGGTAAGTATAATTTTATTCATTATGTTTTGATTAAAAAATTAAACGTGTACAAATTGAGTATTATTTTAGTTAATGAAAGTAATTTGGTTACATTTTAAAAATTGAGTTTGAAAAGGTTGTGCGATGTACATGGTCCCTTCATTTCTTTTGTTATTAATTGTTGCCTATACTTTTTAGAATAGTTGCCTTTATTAATACTTGATCCATTTTTTTCTCCTTCTGTTCAATACCCGAGCTTAGACTTTAGGCTATATTTAATTCTTGCCATCTCATTTATAGTTGTACAAAATTTCATTTTCCTTTAGTTTGCAAACTTTCCCATTCCTACGTATATTTCCTTATGCATTATTAATGCCTGAAGCTTTCAAATAAAAACGTGACATTCATTTCTGTCCCTCCACCTTCATTTCCTTATTATTAAATAACCTATATTTTATTTCTTCATTTGCGTTTTGTTTCTCCTGACACCTCATATTCATTTTGTTCATATTGTTCTTTGCCGAAGGTATATTCATATCATAAATTGGTTCACATTTTAAATTTGTCCCTTCATTTTTTGTCATCACCTCACTTTCTATGTTCAGATCTCCATTTAAAATCTTTCCCTAAATCATTTTAACATGAGCTTGCAAATTCAAAAGTCTCATTTTTGCAAATGCAAAATCTTTCTTTTATGGCACATGAGTTTTATTTTTTTCATTTTTCCAACACGTCCTACCCTCATCTTAGTTTGTTCTTCCATCTTTGCCTGAAGCCTCATCATGGGAAAAACGTAAGTATTAAACCTTTTTTATTACTATTTTCTTATTAAACATGTGTACCAATTGCAATTTTAATAATATTTCTTATAACATGAATATCTTTTGTATACAAACTTTTATTCACGCGTGATTTCTTCTGTTGGATTCATATTTAAATCCAGAGAACATGAAACTGATTTGGTTGAATTTGGAGACTGTTGAGATTTCGCACTTCTGTTTGGATTTTTATGGGATTTAATTAAAGGTGAGTGATTAAAACCACTCACGCAATACTAATTTTTCTGGTGTTAGTTAAATTGAAATCATGAAATGATAAAAATTTATTGATTATTGTTCGGTAATTTAAATTTACATTTAAACTGAAATTGATATTGATATTGGATTAAATTGGCATTTGAATTAATATTGAAATTAATTGCTAGTTAAACATCGACAATTGATACGTAGTAACTGTTGTGATATGTTGGTTGATTTAGATGTTGACTATTATTGAATGTCTATTGATTGATGATTGGATGCACGGTTTTTTATTTATTTTAACATATCCCTGTTATTACCCTATTTATTATTTGACAACCTATAAATTATCATTTTTAATATTTGAAATGAATGAATAAATAGGTTGAAATGATATATATCCATCCATGTAATTAAATTGAAATAATTGATCACTTGGCCATAGGGTAGAAAGTTATATAGGGACATTGGATTTAGTTAATTATATGGTTTTAAAATCTTGAATTAAGTTTTTTAACTGATATTGCTTTTAAAGAAATAAAATTTGGATTTATATTAATTGAATTATTTTTCTAAGTTGAGTTTGAAATGTTGAAATTGTAACTGCTAAAATGAAATTGTTTAAGGGATTTAACTTGAAATCTTAAGTTGAAATTTGAGAAATGACTTATATCTATCTAAAGTGAATTATTTTAAAGGTTTAAATTTTAAATAAACTTTGAATTTGAAAATGGTTTAAATTGGTATTTTCAAGTTTGGGTGTGAAAGGAATTTAAACTAATTTGCTTCAAAAGGGGAATGTGAATTGGAACTTTCAGCCTTTGCATAGGACTGTTTAAATTGAATTTGAAATAAGTTTAAAATTGTTAAATTGAGGTTGACTGGAATGGAAATTTTGAATACGAAGTTGACTTGAAATAGGAAGTCGAAAATTAAATACGTTTTGATTTGGAATTTAAACCATGTGGTAAAAGAAAGAAACAGTTTTAAACTATTTTGAAGAAATAAAATTATTTTAATATATAAACTATTTTAATTATCCAAATATTTTCAATATTAAAATTATTCTAATTATTCCAAATTATTTTTCAATATTAAAACTATTTTAATTATCCAAACTACTTTCAGTATCAACTATTTTAATCATTTAACCATTTTTAATATTCAAACTATTTAAAAGGGGGAACTATTTAGATTTAAATACGAATGTTTTGAAGGTATGGCCTATTTTGAATTCGAAATGATTTTGAAGTGAATCGGATATTTTAATAAAAATATGACTTATTTTTGAAATTTAAAAGAACCAATTGGTGTGAAAAATGACGTTTGGTTGTTAAAGAGACCGGGGCCGAATATTGGCAAACTGTGACACCCCACCTCTATACTCACACTAGCTAAGGACATTACTAGGTAATGCCGTCGACTAGCACGAAGAATAAGGCTATTGAGGAGCGACCATATGTGTAATTGCTTTGTGCGAGTACCGATATGTCTGATAGTTTGGCATGCATTTCATTTCAAGAGGAAATCAGGCATATCAAATACAAACTCAAAGCTACTACATAGTGGTTATGTGGTCTTCGGAAACAAATATAGAAATAAGTATAACACAAATCAGTCACAGATATTCATCACACTAAGGCGGAAACAAATATTAATACAATACATAGAAGTGTACATCAAAGTAGTGGTCATACAAGATCCTCTACATCATAAAAAGAATAGGTACAAGTGCTAGACAAAAGAATATGTATACATCAAGGAGTCTCTATCTCGAATGTATAATAACAAAACTATTAAACTAGAGTAGTTAGCTAAAAGTCAGATGTCAGTCCCAAACAAGCAGTCAAGTAGAAGCACTTAAAACACCTCGGTCTAACCCGAGTATTATTTAAGATGAAATATAATAAACGGATCAGTCTAGCTATAAATATCAAATAAGATGAGAAAGGATAAGAGAAACCACAAAAATATATGATAACAACAATGCCATACTGTGACAAATATACATCAGATAACCAACAAAAATCATACAATATCTCAAACTTTCTCAAATACCAAAAAGAATGTCATATTCTTTAGATTATTCACCAAAACACAAATATTGATAGGGCCGATCAATACAATTCACAAAAATTGGTGAAACACAAATTCTAGAATTCATAAACTAGAAATCCAAAAATTATAAAAGGCGGAAGCCTATCACAAACGGGAGCATGAAAACTCACAAACACGTGTATCACAAACGGAACGCTATTTCATGGTTGCTAACCATCAAATTTGAGCCGAGGCTCCACAAACTGCCCGAAGACCATGGGTCACTACCCCACCAATTAAGCCGAAGCTCCACAGAAACGAGGTTTAGTCTCCTATGCAAACAAAGGGAGATCACATATCGCTAGTCTAAATCACAAAATGATCATCGTTGATCGATAAGTGCAAATTACACTAAGCTAGTAAATAAATCAGTTTAGCCTCATGTCCCATAACCACCGGCTTGACTTAAATATTTACGAATAAGTTGTAGATTTCCACTCGAAAATTGCCATGAGAGTTCAATCGAACAAGTCCAAGAATTAACCGAAGAAGTAAACGTAAGTGTTTCATACCACTTGTTTTGCTAAGCCGTTCAATTAGATTTCTCATACGAATGAGGTAAAGGTTTGTATATACTAATAGATTAGAAAATGCTTTAAATATGAGCTTTGTTTTAAAAGTAACGTTGAAATCATTTTTGTGAAAGAGTTTGAGTATTATTACTAGTATAGAAACCTTTATATTTTAAAGTGACAAATCACAGAAATGATTGTGAAAGCAATCAATCACCAAAAATCCACATTCAACGACGTGCATTAAAACTGTAAAAATCGTTATCAAACCCAATCAAATGGATATTCCTAAAAATCCATAAATGAAGTCATCAAAGTCGATAATTAGTGACAACAACTAATCGGATCAACAAAAATTGATAAAATTTGGAAATCCACTAAAAATAGCCAAAAAGGAAAAACTGCATAGTTTCAGACGTCTGAAATTACCAACCAGACATCTGAACCACTAACCAGACGCCTGGTTGGATTTCCAGACGTTTGGATTTTGTCTTTGCCTTTTTTATTTTTCCAGCAACTAATTCCAAACGTCTGGATTTCTCAAGTAGACGTTTGAATTTGAATGTAGACGTCTGAATTCAAAATTCAGACGTCTGAAATTTCCTACTAGGCAAAAATCAGCCTAGCCAAAAAAGGAAAAAAATCCAAACCGAAAGCGATCGGACGAGTAACGGAGACTACGGATTTATGCCAAGTGACAACCCATCCTTATAGGCTCTTCCATACACCCCAAATGACATGTCCAAACATCCAAGATCGGATTTTTAATAAATTTTGACTTCAAAACCCCAAAATTGAAAAATTCACCAAATCAATTCAAATCAAAGCAAATGAACATGAATAGATGTTAGGAATTCATACCTAACAACAATGAAAGTTATAAACGTAGATGTGAGTTCAAAAACTCACCTTTAAACCCAAAAACAATGAAGGAGAAGCTTTAAAACAAAGCAAGACCAATCCCTCTTCAATACACCCTAGAATCTTCAATCTATTATCAAAGGTGAAGTTTTTTCCTAAGTTAGGTTATAGGAAATTCTGAAAATTGAAAACAGATTGAGATGGAGAAGATGAAGAGGATGCTTACCTAAGCTTCTCTTTCATTTTAGAGCAAAAACTTGAATTTCCTAAGAAAACTAGGGCTTAGGAATTTTTAATTTCCGATCTTTTCCCCTATTTTCTATTGAGCTCGACTGTTAGGAAACAAGGAATGAAATGAATGAAGAGGAGTTGAGTTAGATTTTTTGATAAAGGAGTTGGGTTCTCTTATTGGGTTAATGGGCCGAAACCCAAAACCAAAGCCCCAAATGAAAACATCAAAATTCTAATCAACTCCAAACATATCGATCTTTATACTCAAAAAAGTCGCAAACACCATTTCGGACATAATGGAAGTGCTTTCAAGTCCTAATTCGACAGTTTACAAAAAGTAGCATTTCGGACTTAAATCCTACTAACGATGCTATATTTAAATACACAATCGTAAAATATGCGGGTAGTTACAGACTCTCCTCCGTAAAGAGATTGCGTCCTCGTAATACTTAAGAAGAAAATAAAAGTAACAACCATACTAAGGCATAATAACATAAAAGAAGATTTGAAATAAGAAGTTCATCTCAAAGAGCTCGAGAGAGTAAGTCCGGATGTGTTCGCTCGATGAATTCTCTAGATCCCTAAGAATAATCTTTAGGATTTCAGGACCATTAAACTTTCACAAGCGGAACATCTTTATTTCGAAGGCGTTTAATCTCCGTAGCAATGATACGAATAGGATGTTGCTCATAAGTCAAATTAGGCTCAACTTCTTCAATAACACCGGGCTCAAGAATAGAATCAGAATCTCTAAGTCATTTCCGTAGTTGGGAAACGTGAAAAATGTCATGAATATAAAAAAATTGAGCCGGTAATAAAAGGCGATAAGCCACGGAACAAATACGTTTGGCGATGGGAAAAGGGTTAATATATCGAGGTGCTAACTTTCCCGATCGACTAAAACGCACGACACTTTTCATCGATGAAACACGAATGAACACCAAATCTCCCATAGAAAATTCTATTTTCCTTCTTTGGTTATCGGCATAGGATTTTTGCCTACTTTGAGCTTCTTTCATCCTATGACGGAAAAGGTCAATCTTTTCTGTGAAATCACGAATGAAATCTAGACCTGAAACCGGCCTCTCATCGGCCTCGAGCCAAGAAGAAGAAGGTCGGCATGGCCTTCCGTATAGTGCCTCGAAAGGTGCCATACCTGGAAGCTATTATTATAGGAAAACTCAACAAGAGAAATATGATCTTTCCAACTTCTACCAAAATCAAGAACACAAGCACGAAGAAGATCTTCAAGAGTTTGATTCACCCGCTCTGTTTGTCCATCAGACTGAGGATGATAAGCGGTGCTAAAATTAAGCTTCGCTCCCAAAGCTTTTTGAAGACCTTTCCAAAATCCACTAGTAAATAATGTATCATGATCGCTAACAATAGAAGTAGGAACTCCATGCAATTTAACAATTTCTTTAACATAGAGTTTGGCCAAAAGAGGTACGGTCCGATTGGACTGAACGGGAATAAAATGGGCAGATTTTGTATGCCTATCTAATATCACCCAAAGACTGTCATAACCCGAGCAAGAATGGGGAAGACCGTCAATAAAGTCCATGGAGACTTGATCCCACTTACAAACTGGAATGTCCAAAGGTTGCAATAACCCACCGGGCCTTTGATGCACGGCCTTTGTGAGTTGGTAAGTCATGCAACGCTTAACAAAGTTAGCAATATCAAATTTCATCTCATCCCAATAATAAAGTCGTTTCATGTCTGCATACATTTTACTACTACCGGGATGAATGGTAAATTTACAATGATGAGAATCTTCTAAAATGTCTTTACGAAGATCACAAATATTTGGCACGACAAGTCTACCAAATTTTTGAATGCCTCCACAGGCATCAATTTCAATGTCTTTCAAACCATCAATATTTATATCCCAAAAAAATTGGCTAAGATAAGCCAATTTGGGATCTAGCTTTTGAGCTTCAAGGATGCAGTTTAAATGAGAATGATGAGCCTCAAGGCTACATAAAACAAGTGATGAACATGAATTGGATTCACAATCTCGAATCTCGCAAGTGGAAAAAGTCTCGAGACTATTTCATTCGGATATCATCATAGAAACAACCGCTTATTTCTTTTCGCTAAGGGCATCGGCAACGCGATTCCCTTTTCTGGGAGTATAAAGAATATCAAGATCATAAGAAACAAGGAATTCGAGCAAACATTGTCGATGCAAATTAAGTTCATTTTGAGAAAATAAATATTTCAAAGATTTATGATCGGTGTAGAGAACAAATTTCTCTCCCAAAAGATAATGACGCCGAATTCTAAGGGAGAAAACAATGGCCACTAGCTCTAAATTATGAGTGCCAAATCTAGACTCGACAGGCTTTAATTGCCTAGAAGCATAAGCGATAACACGTTCCCTATGCATGAGAACGACACCCAAACCAACACGACTAGCATCTGTATAAATAATAAAGTCTTGGTTCCCTTTAGGAATCACAAGAATAGGAGCATCGAAAAGGAGTTCTTTTAATTTCTGGAAAAAAGCTTCACATTTGTTTGACAAAATGTATTTAACTTCCTTCTTTTTTAAACTAGAAAGAGGTATGGAAATTTTAGAAAAACTTTTATGAACCAATGGTAATAGCGCGCCAATCCAAGAAAGCTATGAATTTCCATCACACTCTCCGGTCTCTTCCAATTTTGAATTGCCTCAATCTTTGAAGGATCCACGGAAATTCCAGATTCAGAAATAATGTCCTAAGAATTTCACACAGGATTGCCAAAAGTGGCACTTGGAAAAAATTTCTTTCAGTTGATTGCTCCTAAGATTTTTCAATACAATCCGAAAATGATTTTCATGCTCTTCCTTGGTTTTAGAATAAACAAGAATATCATCTATAAAGATGAGAACAAATCAGTCGAGGGAGTCTTTGAAAACTCGGTTCATAAGGTCAATGAAATAAGTTGGAGCATTCGTTAAACCAAATTGCATAACAAGCCATTCATAAGATCCATAACGAGTACGGAACGATGTCAAAGGAATGCTATCCTTTGTAATACGAAGCTAATGAAAACCAGTTGCGAAGTCTAACTGTGAAAAGACTAGCACCGCTAAGTTGACCAAATAGATCATCAACCCGAGGTAAGGGATATTTATTCTTGATGGTGAGATCATTAAGCTTGCGGTAGTCAACACAAAGCCTAAGTGTCCCATCAGATTTCTTCGCAAAAATAGCTGTAGCTCCCCAAGGAAAGGAACTAAAACGAATAAGTTTCTTCGCTTCCAATTCGGATAATTGTTTACGCATCTCCTCATTTTCCATACCTGACATACGATAAGGAGGACGAGTGATAGGTAGAGCTTCAGGGATTAGATTAATTTTGAACTCAATTGCTCGCTTAGGGGGTAATCCTAAGACCTGCTCAAATATGTTGGGAAATTCACGAACAACGTGAATGAGGGAAATGACATCTTCTCCATCATCATTATCAGCATCATGTGGACTTAGAGAATATAAGGATGCCAGCGAATTGGAATCTGAATCTTTAAGAACAATAGAAATCTGCTTAATAGATTGAGGATGTCGAAGATGAATAGTCCTTTCGGGACATTGGACGTGGGCTTCATATCAGTTAAGCCAATCCATTTCCAAAATCATTCTGAAGCCTAAGTAGCGCATAACATGCAAATGGGCACAGAAAGCGTAATCACGTAAAATAATCTTGACATCCTTACAAAATAAACTTAGTATTGCGGATCAACCAACTAGATTCGCAATTCTCAAAGAAGTCATCAAGCACATAACATTTAAAGACAAAGTATCAACTAGTTCTTTTGATATAAAAGAGTGGGATGAACCCGTATCAAAATGTACTCAAATAGGATGATCATGAAACATACTAATGCCATCAAGGATAGAATCAGAAATACCTTGACCAAGAGAAGTGTTACTAGGGGCTTGCACAACATTCATCTTTCCCTCGTTCTTGCTTTGAAGTTTGGGACATAAAGATATATAATGACCCGAACTTTTGCAATGGCGACAAGTAAGGGGCTTCGGACACTTATTTGCATAACGATCCTTAGAACCACAATTGAAGCATTGCCACGACTAAAGGTAGGAGTCTTTGCTACCGAAGTTGCTTGCTTCTCTTTCTTTTTGGGATTAAGGCCTTTGAACTTACTGTCGAGTTGCCTCTTCTTGTTGTTGTTGAAGTTCTTCTTGGCACCGACAACTTCAACATCACTTTCTTTATTGGCCTCTTCAAGTCGAAGAGCAATATCGACAAGCTTGTCGAAAGAAACCTCTAGTTTAAAAAGCAAAGGCTTTTTGAGGTTCTTATTCAACCCATAAACAAACCTATGATTTTTCTTCAATGGGGTATTAATATACTCGACTCCATATTTAGAGAGAGATTCAAAAGATTCGACATAATCTGTCACGGAAGATTCACCTTGAACAAGGTCAATAAAGCGTTAAGCTAAAGTTACTTTTCAGCTTCCGGCACAAACTTCAATTCGAACCTTTCCCGAAATTTCTCCCAAGTAAGATCCGCTTTAATAATTTCCGAAATCAAAAGCTAATACCAATCTAATGCTTTTTCTTGGAGCATGCTAGAAGCTACTTGGACTCGATGTAAATCAATAAGATTCATGTGAGAAAAGATGCGATCGCATGTTCTAAGCCAAGCTTGGACTTCAATATCATTTTCAGAACCCTTGAATTGGCCTTCCATCCAAATTGGTATAATCACTGCACAAGCATTAAGGGTTAATTATGATTGTTTTAAAAATGATGATTGTTTATTAAGTCGAAATGTGTAGTTTAAAGGTTTCAAAATAAAATGTTTTAAATTAATTAAGTTTAAGATTGTTTTAAACTTATACTTTTAAAAGTTTATTTTAAATAAAACTTAACAAAGTAATTAAGGAATTAATCAAATGTTTTAAATTGTAAACTTAAAGGTAAGTTAATTATATTGTTAATGATAGTTAAATAATTAATGATTTATAATTACTTAATAATTAATGAATAATTAATTAAAATATAATTAATTATTAATTAAAGGTTAATTAATTTGTAATTAAGGATTAATTAATTAAGGTAACTAATTAAGGAATAATTAATAATGAAGGTGATTAAGATCTAATTAATTTATAATTAAGGATAATTAATTAATATATTAGTTAATCATTAAGGGTTAATTAAATGATAATTAAGTTTAATTAATTGTTAATTAAGATTAATTAATTAAGTTTAATTAATTATTAATTAAGATTAATTAATTAATAATTAAGGACTAATTAATGTATAATTAAGAATATTTGATCATTAATTAAGGTTAATTAGTGAAGATAATTATATGCTTAATTAATTATAATCACACAATTAATTCATCTTAATTTTAGATGATTGATTGTTAATGAATGATGTGTGTTGATTGATACCCCTGATATGTGATCGTGATACCACGTGATATGAATTATTTTGTGCTGAGCTGTGATATCTATGATGAATATATTTCGGTATGAATGTGAAAACCCATCGGCCCATAAAACGGCACTTGAATTTCGATGCTACAGGGAGTCGGATTCCAGTTGGTTATCCGAAACCCACATCGAATATTAATGATGAATCTTTGTGATTGATATATCCACGTATTTTTAAATTGAGCGCTCGCTATTCGGTTTAGCCGGGAGAGGACTTTGTGTTATATAATCCATTTCGAGTAGTGGTACGACGAAATGGGTAACATTAGAAGACGGTGGTGAAGAGCGGGTGTCTTTGAGAACGATAGGATAACCTGTCGAATGACTCTGCACTGAGTTGCTCTGGTATAGAGATTTCCATATGTGATGGGGAGTCCGATCGGGATTTTGGATGCCCGGATTGCAAGGGCTTATTTGGAAGTGACTTCGGTTCTGTTCGAACCCGGAACAGACTTGTAAGGTTGTATGTCTGACATTACACTTTGAGATATAAAGATGATTTCTTTCAAATACATTTCTATTGGTGGCGTAGAATTTATTCTCTTAGCTCAACACCCTTCTCTGAGACGTATGAGATTTGAGGTTATGTAGTTGAGGGTTATCAGTGTTATACTCCCTATTTGGTAGTATGCATGCTGAGTGTTGTTGATCATTTGTTGATCGAACATGGCTTTTGTGAAAAGCATAGCTTTGTGGACGAGACTTCGTCGAACCTCACAACCCGGTTATAGTCGAAATAGGAATCGTTGCAGCAAGGTTATTTGGGGGTAGTGTCCCTTGAGGGTATGTCCATTTTCTTCTGGATTATAAGTGGTATCATGGTATGGAGCTCAGATACTTAACTTTTTGGTTGCTGCAAACTTAAAGCTTAGTGGTTGTTGGTTGAGAGGCGCCTCAAACAAAAGGTTGGTAACGACCGGGAGATGGCATACTCGTGTCAGTAGTTACCTAGTTACAGAGCTAACCCAACCTTGTGTTGGCAGAGATCTGGTTAGGCTCACGAGGACATCCCTCCAGAGTCATTCCATTTGGCGTAGGAAGTTCGTTTGCCTGGACATTGTTGGAAATCCAATCATCCAATACGAGCCATGTATGGTTTTAGTTGTATAACCTGCCACCTCAGGTGGTAGCTATAGTAGGCATAGTATAATGGTATCTATGCTGGCTAAGATTAATATTATACTTTCGAAATGTTCTCCACACTATGCACTAATAATAATAATATCAAAAGAGTTTTCTCGTATCAAGCATGTTTGACTATCAAACAAATCTCCTCCAATTGTGCGATTGCACTATGTGTGTGGTAGAAGGTCTTATGGTAGTTTCATTTTCCAAAAGCATATCAGATTTCATTTATAAATTGTTTTTGTTCAAAACAACTGTTTTTGTTTACTTATACGACTGACCCGGAGTTTATTGTTCCCACCTTAAACTCTGGGTGCTCATAATTTCTACATGGGCAGCCTAGAAGCAGGTTATCCGTGTTTTGGAAGCTAGCTTGGATTCGGAAGTATTTTGGAAGCGATCGGATTTTTGGAAAGCTTTTGGATTTGGAAATCTAATGAAGTGCTTGGATTTTTGAAGGCCTAATCGAAGTGAAGTATGTTGGAAACTTTTTGAAGTCTCTGTTATTCCGCAATGGAGTTATCGTTTTATTGTAGTATCATATGTGTAGCACTCTGATATTGGTGATCGATGTTGTAACGACCTATAAATTTTGAGAAATTAATTGCTTAATTTAATTAAGATTTTGTAATTAAATTTAGGAAGAAATTAAAAATTTATATTTTATATTGAAGTAAATGCTAAAAAAAAAGAAAAAAAAAATGAAATGCAACATTGATTTGTATGTAGTAAAAGCTTATGAATGTGATTAAAGGGTAATGGTAATGCTAAATTATATGTTACCTATTGTTAATTGAATTTGAAATGAATTTTTAATAAATGTAAATAAAATAGAAACATCGATTTATTTATAGTTTAGGAATTGATGTAAAGAAAGTTTAAAACCAAGTAAATAAATTTTTGAAAACATTTAATAGTAATTAATGTAATGAAATAAAGTTAGCGTTATATATGGAAATATAATCTGGATTGATAAGTAACGAACTGATAAATGCAATTAAAAGCACATAAGTTGCAATTTATGTAGGTTTCTGGTTTATTTAATGGGTTAAATAAATTTTAGGAATCGATTACAATAAATCTTAATTTAACGTTGATTAGTGTAAATTTAAGTAACAATTGATGTAATAAAGGATGAAACCAAGGTAAATTAGGATATTGGATGTAAAATCTTAATTTATGGGTTAAATTGACAAATTTAAATATGATTGAGCTATAGTAGTTATTACACAATAAGTGGAAATAAAATAGTTAACACGAATATAGGTGAAATTGGAAGTATCAATGTAATGAAACGTAAACAAATGTTAAATATGTTATAGTATAATGATTGTTGAATAATAAGAATGGAAATCAGGATTTATTTATTTGAATGTAAATTTAAGGTAATTAGATTTACAGGAAATTATTGTCAAGGACAAAATTTCATAGCTTTTTAGCCTCAAGGACAGACCTTCAATATTTTATCCTGAAGGACCACTTTGTGTAGGTATTAGTTTTTAGTTATTGATAGCAGTTTTTAGGTATCAGTTTGTAGTTATCGGTAGCAATTTTTAGGTATCAGTTTTAGCTCGGTAGCAGTTTTGTTGTCTTTATGAATAATTTTGGAAAATGTTTGTCCTTATGAATAATTTTTAGAAGAATGTTTGTCCTTGTGGTGAAAATATTGAGGTTGTGTCCTTCAGGCAAAAAATATACAAATCTTTATCCTTTAAATTAATTCCCCCTTAGATTTAATTAAAATAAAAATGAAATTAAATATTTAAGTATTATGTAAATATAAACTTAGATAAAATTTGAAGATATCTACGTAATAGAGTATGAATCCAATGTTAGTTTCATCTATTTAATACTAATAGGTTCAATGATAGAACGAATAGTCAATTAAATGATACCTTAATATAAATTATGGTAATAGTGGGGAATAACGTAAATTTTCTTCATAATATGATGATTAGTAGAATACAACATAAACTTAAGTGTAACATTTGGCTTGAAAACAATTATTAAAAATTACATATTAATTTGTTGATGGAATTGGAAATAAATATTAATAAAATAAATGTTACACTTATGGGAAAGGAAATAATTTTTTTAGAAGTTATGAAATTAGAGTATAATAAGAAATGGTGATTGAATTGGAATAAATTGCAACGAATCTAACAAAATGTTACATTAATGTTAAATTAAGGTAATATTTGGAAATAATGATAATGATTTTCATAATTGAACAAGTTGTGGAATTAAAAAGGATGGAAAAATCAAGATTGATTTATTTATTGGAATTTAAAATTTATAATTTGATTTATTGCGAATAAATGAACTTTAATATGGTAATTTGCGAAATAATTAATGTTGAATAACGTAGAATTTGTTTTAAGTTAATAAAATTGTTTAAGAAATCAAAAGTGATAAATTTTATAAATTATAAATTTTAGAAATTGGATTGGAGTAGTGATTTAATTAAGTTAATATTAATTTATTTAATTAATGATAAAAATAGCCATTTTGGCCACTGACTCGGATTTCGACGAAACTAGTTTCATCGAATCCGTATCGGTGAATTATTATAGGATTTCAAGTTTCGTATCGATCGGACTTGTCATTTGATCGTATGGGCTTGAAACGCCTTGAAATCAATTAGAAAATATTGACTTTAGCATAACTTCTTCATACGATGGAATTTGGATGCGAAACCTTTTCCATTGCGTTTAAAATATTTTAAAACACCTATTTTGATATATGGGTTTACCCAATTTCTTTCCGAGGTCAGAACGGGCTTTTTGGGCCACTTTGTCGTTAGTGCGTATTCAACTCGATCCATTTATTCTATTCCAACTTTCACTATAAATATCCTGGTATAAAGCCTAGCCTCCCTAATTCTCATTTGTTTGTATGTAAATTCATTTTATTCCTCCACTTCCTCAATGGCAGACAAAATTCCATATTTCCAGATCCAATTGCAAATCAAATCCAAGGCATAAAATTCAAAGTCCTCAGAAAAATCTAGAAAAAATATATGTTGAAGCACAATTCACTGGTGTGTTCGTTTTCTGATTCAGTTTGTCTTTCGACCGGTAAAAATCGAAGAAGTCTAGGCCGTCCATTACGCGTCGATGAAATTTGTCGGATCGACAAACCCTTTCTGGGTTTTGGAGAGGAAGCCGAGGGGATCGCATCTAGGTGATTGGTTTGACGAATCGACGGTTGGATGGGCGGCAATTTTCGATTAGGGTTTTTAAATTTTGGGGATTGTGGCGGCGGCTGGAGCTTGCTCACATCGTTGACGTGGCCAAAGGTGGTCGAGCATTGTGGCGGTGAGCACGGCCGCGACGACTGGCTCGATTGGCGGCGAGCGTTTCTGGGGAGGCGTTCGAATTTGGCATGCTTTGTCCTGTGCAGATTTGTTCCTGTAGCCGCTTGAACGGTAGTGACATGTCTCCTTTATTTTATTTTATTTTATTTCATTTGTTTCAAAACTTAAAATCTTATAACTTCTAACGTGGATATCTTTCACATACGATGTCTGTTTCACGCACGATTTTTTTTTGTTAGGATCGTATTAAAATTCCGGACATTTTGGCGTATGTTTAGACGGATTTGGAGACTTTCAAATTTTAGGGTTTAAATTGAATTTAAATTCAAAAGGTGAGTGTTTTAACCCACTCACAGCTTCTAAGATTTCTTATGTTTGTTAAATTCATTTATGATGTGATTTGAAATTTATTTATAGCTGTTTGGCATATATTTCATCATTATCTCAGTTAATTTGCATTTATTTAATTAACTTGTTATTTAAATTCATCATTGCATATTAACTGCCAGTTAAATTATTATTTATTTTATTGCATATGAACTGCCAGTTAAACAGTTATAATTTTTTTTTGAATATAAACTTATAGTTGATACCTGTTATTATCACCTGTTATATATTGATGTATTGTTTGAATTTGGATGATGATTGTGATAAATGATTGATGGTTGATATTGGATGAATGAATGTTGTACTTATATTGTTATAAACTACAAGTTATTGTGTATTTTCATTTCATTCAGGACTGCGGTTTGAAATGATATATAACCGTAATTTTTATTTTAAATTACATATTGAAATGATAAATATCTGTATCGCTTGACCATAGGATAGAAAAAAATTTACAGTCACCGCGGTATATATATATATATATATATATATATATATATTGAAATGATTTTCTATGGCTTGGAAAGAATATGGTTTAATGAATATTGATTTTTGATATTTTAAAATATTATTTTATATATAGTTAAACGCTTGAATTTATGCTATGTATGAATTTGGTTTAAGGAATAAAATGTGAAATATGCGCTTTGCGCTTATATGATTTTTGTTTGATGATAATAAACACATATATATAGTTCGTTTAAATGTATTTGTTAATGTATTATTTTAATTTTCATATATTAAATAAATATTTGTTGAATAAAATAAATTACACAGAATTTTAATTTGAATTCAAACAGAACAAGTTACACAGATTTTGAATTCAAACAGAAATTTTATTCAAACAAATATTTATTACAAATCTTGAAAAGTACAAATTCATGCTCTCACTATATACAATTTTGAACTACATCACATTTCATATTTACATCATTATCCTCACTACATATCACTCACTCTCGTATTTGGTCTTCAACTGCATTTCAGTTTGTATCTAGCATCTGAGCAAATCTGCAAAAATATTCACTAACGCAGTAAAATTGATCGAGAAATATTTTTGAAGTTTAAAATAAACGATATTTTTGAAAATAATGTTTGCCTCAGATATATGGGTTGTTCGTCATCATTCACACTTGAATTTATCACAAAGTCGTGCACATAGATATTACAGGGACAGGTAATCACAAGTGGCTGCAATACACACGTGTACATTCATACACGTGTGCACTGCCTCGCCAACTCGTGTGTGCAGCCAACAAGAGCAAGTGTGAAAGTGCAAAGGTCAAGCCATCACTGCAAATTCGACTCAACGCAATGCAATCCAAAAACAAGTCCAAAACAGATGTACTATGAAATGTATAACAAGTCCAGCAGCCCAAATGAACAACCAATGGTCAATATGCACAAATATGCATATGAAACTAACATGGCCGAGCATTGTTCAAAACTGCAACAAGAAGTATGCAGTTCAAAACATCTACGACAGCAAGTACATGAATGCAAACTACAGGAATGAATATCAAGCAGTACAACTGCAATAGAACATCAACTGACAGCAAACACAAATGGAATGCAACAGTGAAGTTCAACACCATCAGAGACCAAGTTCAAGAATGTACAGTGTGGCAATGCACTAACAAGTCAAGTGATAAACTGCAACAGCTCAAACAGTACCATGGACAAAAGGAATGCCACCAACAGACCAAAGTGAGTATGCAAGTGCAGACAAGATATACCAGTGATACAAGCAGCAACAATGAAGTTGTACAAGAATGCCAGAGACTGCAATATCAAGTGCAACATACAAACAAGCATGCAACAGAGACCAAGAAAAAGCACAACTTACAAATCAGAACAAATCAAGCCAGAGCCACCAAAGTGCAGAACAACTTCAAGCAAGTGTACAACAGTCTTGGCAAACAACTACATGGCAGTGGAATGAACTCAAATGAATGCAAGTTCATATAAACATGTCAACAGCTACATGAAACAGTGGAATGAACTCAAATGAATGCAAGTTCATATGAACATGTCAACAGCAACATGGCAGGACATAGATGCATCAAAGCAAGAACAACTACACTGCCAACAGAAGTACAACTGCAAATGTCAACAGAAGACAAAGCCAATGCCAACAACAAAGTTCACAAGTGCAGACAACTCACTGAAATGAACAACTACACCAATGCAAACTCAACATAGAAATGCTCAGTGAATAATGCAACATGGTAAAGGGACAGTAATACAATGTCAATGTCAATGCACCAGACAAGACTACACCAGAGGCAAGCTACAAGTATGGCAGTGAAACAAATTCAAGTGATACATGAACCAACTGTGCATATATGAAAGCAACATGACAGTGTAAACCAGGCATCATAGTGATACACAAGCAACTGGAGACAACGACCAGAATGACTCGAGTGCATGCATCAGTAAGCAACACAAATGTGCACAAGTCATGAAGCAATCAACATGAATATCACAAGTGTCACAGCAAAAATGAAGACTGCAAGATCAAGTGATAAAATATGTGTCCAGACAACAACACAATGAACTAGTGTAGCATCTGTGTCGAAGCATTGCAAATGTCAACATGAAGTGTATGCAATTCGAAGTGAGATTACAGCAAAATGAAAGAACAGCCAAGTGCACACTGGAAATATAAGCACATGCACATGAAACCAAACAATCAAGTTCAAGTGACCAACCACAAGTGCAAATGGCCTCGATCAAAATTCAATGATCACTGCAACATTGAAATACGCATATACACAGTGAAGTTAACAAAAGTCTGGATGGTCAGCAATTTGAAAATGCAACATATTCAACAATGACCAGATGAACATACGTTCAAATGGAGACAAGAAAAGATGGCCGAAGTCAGTTTCTTTTTTGCTTTAATTAAGGAATTTAATTTTGGAAAGATATCTCTGAATCAAATATCTCGAATTCATATATGGTCTGTGTTAATTCATAAAGGGGCCAAACCAACAAGTATGGAAAGAGATCTTCGAATTAAATAATTCGAAAACAAATATGGACAGCAATAATTCGAAATTGATTTCAAGAAAAAAATCAACGACATGGAAAAATCAAATCTGACAGTGATTAGGAGGATTTCAACCTTATAAATAAACAGCCCAAAGATCATCATCGGCATCGAGTTATGAAGAGAAAAAGGCAAATAATCAAACCAGCATACGAAAATCACATACCACAATTCAACGAACTCGGTCAGCTGCAAGTACAATCAATCATCAGAGAACGAACGAAGCAGTGAGCAAGAGCAACGTGAATCAAGCAATTGATCATCAGAGAACGAACACAAGAGCATCACAAACCAGCCGAAAACCCAATTTGGATCGCAAGAGACGAACCCTAGTTTCAGAAAGAAGGAGATCAGTCGCCATTATTTTTCACAAAGCAAAAGAACGAAGTGGGTCGGGTTAAAGGAAAACAAGGGGCCGGCTTTGTTAATGATAAAAGGGGTTTAAGTTTTAAAAGGGGTTTGCTTTATTTTATTTCAAGCAAAAATTAGGGGTTCAAATTCATATTTTAATTTTTGCATCGGGTTTTATTTTTGAAGTTGTTCTTGTTTTTATTTTCGAGTCAACAAATTTGTAAATCACCACCTAGGGTTTAGGTAGTGTCAGATTGTCTAGTTAGAATTAGTTCAGTGAGCAGGGTGTGCGAGTTTGCGAAGCTCTAGAGGCGGAGCAGAGTTTGCGAGTAAACAAAGCTCTATAGGCGGAGCAGGGTGTGCGAGTCTGTGAGAGTGTTTGTGAGCGGGAGCAAGGGTTTGCGAGTCTGGTAGAGTGTTTGTAAGCGAGATACTGTTTAATTCTAATAGAAATCTGGGAATGCAGCAGTAGGCAGGGGTTGCCGAAGCTGGGTAAATTTTGTGTGTGATTTACTTTTCAGCATATTTATTTCTGCAGTTTGTTTCTTTGTTTTAAATCGAGAAAATTTGTTATTAACCCTATTCACCCCCCCTCTAGGGTTAATCTAGATCCTACAAGTGGTATCAGAGCCTGGTATTTTTTTTAACTCTAGAGTCATGAGTCTACCAAATAATGTTTTTTCTGAGGGGCAATCTATCGTTAGGCCACCCATGTTTAACGGGAATGATTATGCTTATTGGAAGGTTAGGATGAGTATTTACCTTAGTTCTGTTGATTATGACGTTTGGGATATTATTGAAACTGGTTATAAATTCCCTACTATAACTATTGGTGATACTGAGATTCCTAAACCTAAGGATAGGTGGGATGAAAACGATAAGAGATTGAAAACCACAAATGCTAAAGCCATGAATGCTTTAATCTGTGCTCTTGATAAAAACGAATTTAATAGAATTTCTCATTGTACAACAGCACAGGAAATTTGGCACACTTTGGAGGTGACACACGAAGGAACTTCTCAAGTCAAGGAGTCTCGTCTAGCCCTATTCAGCAACGAATACGAGAACTTTGTGATGGACAAAGGCGAGAGCATAAAGGATATGTTTGGACGCTTTTCAACCTTGGTATACAACGCTAGAGCACTTGGGAAGGTCTTCACTGAGGTAGAGCTTGTGCGGAAGATTCTACGAGTCTTACCGATGAACTTTGAGGCAAAAGTCACAGCAATACAAGAATCGAAAGATCTGAGTAAGCTAAGCATGGAGGAGTTGATTGGCAACTTGATGACATATGAGCTTGAGCTAAAAGCAAAGGAAGAACGCAACAACTCCGAACCAAAGAAGAAGACAATTGCCTTAAAAATCAAACAAGAGAGCGATGAAGGAGAAGATCCAATTGAAGAACTTGCCATGGCTGTCAATAATCTTAGAAGATGGTCAAGATTCAAGCCACGCAAGAAGAAAACAAAGGGCAATTCGTCAAAAGATTCTGAAAATTCCGATAATGAGCTGACGTGTTATAATTGCAACAAGCCTGGCCACATCAAACCAGAATGCCCACTTCTCAAATATAACAAAGGAAAGAAAAAGGAAAAGAAGGTGTTCGCGGCAACTTGGGATGATGAAGAAGGCGAGGAAGTTTCGGATAGCAGCTCAGAGGAGGCTGACTTGTGTCTTGTGGCAAAATCAGATTCAGAAGCAAGCTCGGAGGAATCAAGTGAGGAAGGTGATTATTCCTATAGAGATCTTGTTTTTATGTGTTCTGATCTTACTAAAGAAGTTGATGCTCTTGAATCAAAAATTGAAAAACTAGAATTTGATAAGAGAGAACTTGCTCGTGAAAATTTTAGGTTAGAAACCGAACTTGAAAATATTCATAACCTAGAATATGAAAAACGTAGAAGTTTAGATTCGGAATTGTCAAGACTCAAGAATAGCTTTGAGAGTCTTGAAAAAGAAAACTTGAGTCTTATGGAAACCATTGACACTAGGAAAAAGGATTTCATAAATAGATGCGCCTCACTTGTAACTGAAAACTCAACACTAAAAACCAAAGTCCAAAATCTTGAAAAATCTCTGAATAACTTTTCAATAGGAGAAAAATCATTCAACATGTTATTGGGAAATCAAATTTTTGCTAACAACAGAAAAGGACTAGGTTTTGGGAAAACACAAGTTGAGGATAGTGCAAAAGGAAGGAGTGTCTTTGGTAGATGTGAAATAATTGGACATCATGTTGAAAATTGTAGACATAGGAACAAGAACACAAAATTTATACAAGTTTGGGTTCCTAAAAATTCTACAAACAGATTTCATGTCTATTGGAACAAGAATGAAAGGACAAAACAAGTTTGGGTTCCAAAGGGTTTGTTTATTCATAATGCTTCTGCCACTAACAACCATGGACCTATAAATAGGTCACATAAATCTTTTCTCGTGTAGGTATGGTGGCAGGCTAAGGAACATCAACGGTGTTTTCTGGATTTTGGCTGTTCCAGAAACACAATGAGTGTCAAAGCAAAGTTCCTTAGCCTAGTATAAAGGTGACAGAATCACAATGGGTAATCACGTAAAATCATCGTAAAGGTAAAACAGGTAAAGATATTCTTATGTGATAATCTGTACCATTTTCTGAATGAAATCAGCCAAGATTGAGATGATGATTTATTTATTTATTTTCTAACTTGTTCACTGTTCAAAATTGAATTTAAATTTCTTATGCATATTTTCATGGTCTTGTTTACCAAGTTAGTGATATTTTGAAGTGAAAAAGAAATTCAGATGCAGTTCATATTGATAATCTAGTTGATAGAAAACTTACGAGTTGAACGTGATTTATGGTGAAACATTTGAACATGATTTATGGTGAAACATACATTTGTTGCATCATTTTTTTTCAAAGAAAATATCTGCATATTTTTCACTTGAAATAATTTTCATTTAGCAGATTTTTTTTCTCTCATATAACCCCTTCGTAAAAATAATTGTTTGACCATACTTTCAGATTAGTCATGTTTATTTGATTTTAAATGACAAATTTTGACTAATCCGACTCCCTGCTGATTATCGAAGAGATAAATTGTGATTCAAAAAGTGATTAGTGTTGATAATTAACATACATTACTCAAAAGAGTATATTTGGAAAATTTCTTTAGGAATTTAATCAAGAGTTATAAAACTTTTTGTTGGGTAAAAATTCCATGACCATTTCTATATCTACCATTATTTCTATCGACCATGATTTATCAAATATTCAAGATAGTTTGTCAATAGGTGGTACTATAATCAGGGATCATTTGCTTTTCATTTCACATTTTTTTTTTAAAAATAAATAAATATCCAAAGTATCCACTCTCATTTAAAAGTCCTCACGGTTATGCATGGGTGAATTACTTGGATTTTTGATTATGTGCTTCCATGCTCATTTAAAAGTCCTTATGGTTATGCATGTATGAAACGCATTTCAAAATTAATTGATTTAATAGACAAGTTGATTTTAATCCCATTTAAAAGTCCTCACGGTCATGCGTGGTTAAAAGATACTTGATTTCAATTTTAAAAATTAAATTGGAATACTACTAATCTCATTTAAAAGTCCTAACGGTTATGCATGATTAGTAGATATTCAAATTCCTGATATAAATGTACCACAAGAAGATTTAACTGTATGATATTGTATGAGAATTTTATTTCCGTCATTTCTAAAAGTGGAATATGCGCCTAACAAGGGTCGTTATGATTTTTGTTTGATTCTTATTTGAGTTTAATATTTATATTCAATTTGAGTTTAATGTTGGATTAATATTGATCACTTCATCTCTATTTTCTCTCACACTGTTATTCTTTTGCTGATAACAAAAGGGGGAGAGAAAAGTTAAGATTTTGTCAAATAGAATCAAGCAAAGGTCAAATAATTTTCCATATGCATCTAAGCTCATTTGTATATATTTTTATTTGTATGCATATATGTAGGGGGAGCATCATGTAGAGAGAAAGCATTTAAATAGGGGGAGCAAATTAGAGTATACCATGGATCAAATACATTTAACACGGTCAAAATCTTAAATATATGTTTGTTATCATCAAAAGGGGGAGATTGTGAAATATGCGCTTTGCGCTTATATGATTTTTGTTTGATGATAATAAACACATATATATAGTTCGTTTAAATGTATTTGTTAATGTACTATTTTAATTTTCATATATTAAATAAATATTTGTTGAATAAAATAAATTACACAGAATTTTAATTTGAATTCAAACAGAACAAGTTACACAGATTTTGAATTCAAACAGAAATTTTATTCAAACAAATATTTATTACAAATCTTGAAAAGTACAAATTCATGCTCTCACTATATACAATTTTGAACTACATCACATTTCATATTTACATCATTATCCTCACTACATATCACTCACTCTCGTATTTGGTCTTCAACTGCATTTCAGTTTGTATCTAGCATCTGAGCAAATCTGCAAAAATATTCACTAACGCAGTAAAATTGATCGAGAAATATTTTTGAAGTTTAAAATAAACGATATTTTTGAAAATAATGTTTGCCTCAGATATATGGGTTGTTCGTCATCATTCACACTTGAATTTATCACAAAGTCGTGCACATAGATATTACAGGGACAGGTAATCACAAGTGGCTGCAATACACACGTGTACATTCATACACGTGTGCACTGCCTCGCCAACTCGTGTGTGCAGCCAACAAGAGCAAGTGTGAAAGTGCAAAGGTCAAGCCATCACTGCAAATTCGACTCAACGCAATGCAATCCAAAAACAAGTCCAAAACAGATGTACTATGAAATGTATAACAAGTCCAGCAGCCCAAATGAACAACCAATGGTCAATATGCACAAATATGCATATGAAACTAACATGGCCGAGCATTGTTCAAAACTGCAACAAGAAGTATGCAGTTCAAAACATCTACGACAGCAAGTACATGAATGCAAACTACAGGAATGAATATCAAGCAGTACAACTGCAATAGAACATCAACTGACAGCAAACACAAATGGAATGCAACAGTGAAGTTCAACACCATCAGAGACCAAGTTCAAGAATGTACAGTGTGGCAATGCACTAACAAGTCAAGTGATAAACTGCAACAGCTCAAACAGTACCATGGACAAAAGGAATGCCACCAACAGACCAAAGTGAGTATGCAAGTGCAGACAAGATATACCAGTGATACAAGCAGCAACAATGAAGTTGTACAAGAATGCCAGAGACTGCAATATCAAGTGCAACATACAAACAAGCATGCAACAGAGACCAAGAAAAAGCACAACTTACAAATCAGAACAAATCAAGCCAGAGCCACCAAAGTGCAGAACAACTTCAAGCAAGTGTACAACAGTCTTGGCAAACAACTACATGGCAGTGGAATGAACTCAAATGAATGCAAGTTCATATAAACATGTCAACAGCTACATGAAACAGTGGAATGAACTCAAATGAATGCAAGTTCATATGAACATGTCAACAGCAACATGGCAGGACATAGATGCATCAAAGCAAGAACAACTACACTGCCAACAGAAGTACAACTGCAAATGTCAACAGAAGACAAAGCCAATGCCAACAACAAAGTTCACAAGTGCAGACAACTCACTGAAATGAACAACTACACCAATGCAAACTCAACATAGAAATGCTCAGTGAATAATGCAACATGGTAAAGGGACAGTAATACAATGTCAATGTCAATGCACCAGACAAGACTACACCAGAGGCAAGCTACAAGTATGGCAGTGAAACAAATTCAAGTGATACATGAACCAACTGTGCATATATGAAAGCAACATGACAGTGTAAACCAGGCATCATAGTGATACACAAGCAACTGGAGACAACGACCAGAATGACTCGAGTGCATGCATCAGTAAGCAACACAAATGTGCACAAGTCATGAAGCAATCAACATGAATATCACAAGTGTCACAGCAAAAATGAAGACTGCAAGATCAAGTGATAAAATATGTGTCCAGACAACAACACAATGAACTAGTGTAGCATCTGTGTCGAAGCATTGCAAATGTCAACATGAAGTGTATGCAATTCGAAGTGAGATTACAGCAAAATGAAAGAACAGCCAAGTGCACACTGGAAATATAAGCACATGCACATGAAACCAAACAATCAAGTTCAAGTGACCAACCACAAGTGCAAATGGCCTCGATCAAAATTCAATGATCACTGCAACATTGAAATACGCATATACACAGTGAAGTTAACAAAAGTCTGGATGGTCAGCAATTTGAAAATGCAACATATTCAACAATGACCAGATGAACATACGTTCAAATGGAGACAAGAAAAGATGGCCGAAGTCAGTTTCTTTTTTGCTTTAATTAAGGAATTTAATTTTGGAAAGATATCTCTGAATCAAATATCTCGAATTCATATATGGTCTGTGTTAATTCATAAAGGGGCCAAACCAACAAGTATGGAAAGAGATCTTCGAATTAAATAATTCGAAAACAAATATGGACAGCAATAATTCGAAATTGATTTCAAGAAAAAAATCAACGACATGGAAAAATCAAATCTGACAGTGATTAGGAGGATTTCAACCTTATAAATAAACAGCCCAAAGATCATCATCGGCATCGAGTTATGAAGAGAAAAAGGCAAATAATCAAACCAGCATACGAAAATCACATACCACAATTCAACGAACTCGGTCAGCTGCAAGTACAATCAATCATCAGAGAACGAACGAAGCAGTGAGCAAGAGCAACGTGAATCAAGCAATTGATCATCAGAGAACGAACACAAGAGCATCACAAACCAGCCGAAAACCCAATTTGGATCGCAAGAGACGAACCCTAGTTTCAGAAAGAAGGAGATCAGTCGCCATTATTTTTCACAAAGCAAAAGAACGAAGTGGGTCGGGTTAAAGGAAAACAAGGGGCCGGCTTTGTTAATGATAAAAGGGGTTTAAGTTTTAAAAGGGGTTTGCTTTATTTTATTTCAAGCAAAAATTAGGGGTTCAAATTCATATTTTAATTTTTGCATCGGGTTTTATTTTTGAAGTTGTTCTTGTTTTTATTTTCGAGTCAACAAATTTGTAAATCACCACCTAGGGTTTAGGTAGTGTCAGATTGTCTAGTTAGAATTAGTTCAGTGAGCAGGGTGTGCGAGTTTGCGAAGCTCTAGAGGCGGAGCAGAGTTTGCGAGTAAACAAAGCTCTATAGGCGGAGCAGGGTGTGCGAGTCTGTGAGAGTGTTTGTGAGCGGGAGCAAGGGTTTGCGAGTCTGGTAGAGTGTTTGTAAGCGAGATACTGTTTAATTCTAATAGAAATCTGGGAATGCAGCAGTAGGCAGGGGTTGCCGAAGCTGGGTAAATTTTGTGTGTGATTTACTTTTCAGCATATTTATTTCTGCAGTTTGTTTCTTTGTTTTAAATCGAGAAAATTTATTATTAACCCTATTCACCCCCCCTCTAGGGTTAATCTAGATCCTACATAAAAGAAGTTTAAAAATAAAAGTTAAATTTTATTTAGATATAATACGGTTAAGTATTTATTTAAATTTATTGATGGAGTTTATAATGTCTTAAATAAAATAAATGTTGGAAGATAAATATGAATTTGCTTTGAATTAAGGTATTTAAGAATTATCCTCGAATAAAATTTATTTGAAATATAAATTAATTGGGGGTTTTAAAAGGTATGATCTTTATAACTTGATTTTGGTTTAGAGGACTTAAATGAATAGCTAGTCGATTTAAATGAATAATATCAAGTTAATTAAATTGAGAGAATATCCTGTTATTTGAAGTTTAAAGGTTTTACTTAAATGATATTTGATTTATTAAGTAAACATTTCAAACCTAAATAATAGTAATTGAGTTTGATATATATGAAATTATCAAAGAATAAGTTTTGAAATGGTGGAATGATTAAAGCTTTTTAATATATGGAAATTGAAATGGTTTATTTGTGAATTTAAACCTATATTTAGAATTCATTTGTGAAATTTAAAAAGCTATTTTGTTATGCAAAGAGATTTAATACTTAAACCATTTAAGTATTAAAAAAATTTGTTTCAAAGCTACGGGGTTTAAGATATATATATTTGAAAATATTATGATTTTGAGAAAAGGGATATTTATAAAATAAAAATGATATCATATTGATTTGGGGTTTTAATAATATAAATGATATCGTATTTATATCGTTTTGAAAGGGATATTATATTCTTGTTTTAAAGTATAAATTATTTTGAAATAACCGCGGTGTTATAATAACGTTTGGTTGTTGAAGAGACCGGGATCGGAAGTTGTCATACTCTCTGCCAACTCCGAAAACCATTTTAACAACCGTGTACGCGGTGGAGATTCCAAAATGAAGTAGGATGGTGGTGGCGTTTCCTTTAAGGTAAATACGTGGACCCAACTCCCGTGAGTTGGAATAAAGTGGCTAAAACAGGAGCGATTGACGGGTTAATTGAGGTAGCTCCTTTGATCGGACACATCCCTTCGATATTATAGTTTGACTTTTGGATTGATTCGATGGCACTTTTGATTTTTATTTGGGGGTGTAGCTTGAGGTGGGCGGTAGTTGCGGCTACGCATTACCACCGACCCGGAAGCGTAATTGGTATATCTACCCTGACATTGCCTAGTTGTGCCGTGTCACCTACCCTATCGTGCCTTGTACGAGTTTGGTTTTCTCCCGTAGCCCGTGTGGTATCCTCTGGTGGCTTCCCGATCAGGAGGGACTATGATATTGGATGGACTATTGGGACTATTATGTTTTAAGGTGGAAAATGTAAAGCCTTAATTCTATCTAAAAGTAAGTTTATTTTACCAATAGACACTATTATAATAGCGAAATATACTACATAGTAAATAGTTTAACGGATCCTTAAGAAATGTAAATCCCGAGCATCTCTTGAGTTACTGCACTCATATTTATTTCTATTGATTTCAACTACATAAGATCTTTTAGTTCTGACTCGAGTGTTGTGTCTTTTCAATTCGCTCGGGTCAGTCCGAGCATTTCAGGATCGAATACTTTATTTCTGAAGGACGAAGATTTCATTATTATTATTATACTATATTGTTCCACTACACACTGTATTCCGCTGCATCGATTTTTATTCATTGGTATGTGTAACTCTGATATATATTGTATAAGTAAAATTAAATATTTTGTAAATAGCTTCATGAACTGTATATTTGATTATTATATTTTATCCCTCAGCTGTGAGATTCTGTTATGTTTTATTTCTTTCCCGTTTTTCTTATTTACCCCATAACAATCCGCCCTTCCGTATGGTTTGAATTGGCACGTTTGTCGATTTAAAGCGTGCGAAAAGGCAGGACGTTATAGATGTTGTAATAAATATTGTATCAAAGTTGTATCTGTCTTATGATCAATGATATTCATTTTGTTTCCACTGTTTATTTTCATCTAATGTTGTTATAAGCTCCATCCGAACCGGAGTTCAACATTTGAATCTCCGGTAGTCGAATACAAGTGAGGTATTTGATGTCGGTTTTCGCCCGTTGGATTTCAGGTCGTGACAATTGGTATCAGAGCTAAAGGTTGAGTAAGAACTTTAGTTGCGGAGTATAACACATTAGGTGGCTCATTAGAGATAGGGTGAAGTATACCCTAGAATGAGTATAAACCGAGAGACCGAAACCCTAAAATTTCTTGGTCTATTTCTTTAAACTGTTGATATTCCCTAAGATATCTTATCCGTATGCCTAAATCAAGTTTTCTTACTATTTACAGATAGTGAGAATTAGCGGAAGAAGAGGACAAGGTAGGGGATGGGGAAATACCACTACAATTGGTCAAGTCCCTACAACAGCAGCTGTACCTACTCAACCTCAGCCGAATCTGGCTGATCTATATAAAAGCTTCTTGAGACTTGGTGGAAAGCCATTCACTGGCAAGGTATATATTATTGAATCCCAAGCCTGGATTAGATCGTGCGAAAGAATTTTTAGAGGGCTGAAGTTGGAAGACGATCAAATGCGATTAATAGCTTCTTGGCATCTCCAAGACGAAGCTCTAGCTTGGTGGGAGACAGTTACCGTGGATGAACCGGAAGATGAGTTTACTTGGAGATTATTTAAGGAAGTGTTTGAGCAGCAAAACTTGCCATCTGCTCGTATCTCCCGAATGTACCAGAAGTTCATGGATTTGAAACAAGGAAGTTTATCATTTGAGGAGTACTTGAATAAATTCAACGAATTGTGTCAATTTGGTCCGGAGCTGGTGAACAACCCCTTGAAGAAAAATGAAAGATTTATTCGAGGAATGAATAAGAAGTACCATGAAAGGATGACTGCCCACGTACAAGAATCCTTTTCGGCCTTGATCGATAAGGGTTATCGATATGCTACCCTGGATATGCAGGAAGTTTTGGAAGAGAAGGGGAGTTCGAGAAATCCAAATTGGAAGAAAAGAAAATTCGAAGGGAAGAAGCTGAATCAAGGCAAGTAGAAGAGGAGTAATCAGGAAAACTCGGCTAGAAATATTACTTGTTAAAACTGTCAGGAGAAAGGCCATTATGCAAACAATTGCAAGAAGCCAAAGAAACAAATAAAGAAGGATCAACCTATGAAAACAAGTCAAAGAACTAAGGAATGCTATTGCTGTTACCCACCAGGTCACGGAGTTAAAAATTGCCCAAAAAAGAAACAAGCACAAGTAGCAAAAATGTACGCAATAAAAGATGATCCCTCAACTTCAAAGGAGGATAAAGAGAATGGAGTTTTAGAGGGCAACCTTATCATTTACGATAGAGTTGTTAGAGTTTTGTTTGACACGAGAGCTTCACATAGCTTTATCTCACAACATATCGTGAATGAATTAAAATTTGAACCTAAATTTGTCAACGACCCCATTTGCATGAAGAATCTGATTGGAGGTCCTGCAAATCTTTGTTTGTATTGTGGGAAAGTGCCTATCTCGTATTCTTGCCATCAATTTCCTATCAACCTTTATGTTCTCGACTTTAGCAAATTTGAAATCCTACTCGGAATGAATTGGTTGATGAGATATGAAGCCAAATTAGATTGTAACAATCGAATGATTTTGGTCAAAACAAAACTTGGAAATTTCATTGAAATCTCTTGTGAAGACCCTAGTCCAAAAAGGGATAAGTTGATGTATACGTTGGGATATCCCGAACGTAGTTAGGAGTCCATACCTATAGTCCCGGAATTTCCAGACGTGTTCGAAGAAGTAAAATCTTTACCCCCACACAGAGAAATTGAATTCAGAATTGACTTAGTTCCAAATGCTCATCCTGTCGTTCATGCAAGTCGTAGGATGTCACCCAGGGAAAGTATAAAATTAGTTAAGCAAACCCATGAATTACTTGAGAAAGGATTAATTTGTCCTAGTGTTTTTGAATGGGGTTCAGCTGTGGTGTTTGTGGCTAAGTCTGACGGATCCTTGAGATTGTGTGTAGACTACCACGATCTCAATAACTTAACTCTAAAAAATAAGTTTCCTTTACCCAGGATCGACGACATGTTCGATCAACTACATGGCGCTCGTTTCTTTTCAAAGATGGATCTAGCCCAGGGATTCCATCAGCTATGAATTGCCGAAGACTGTGTTCATTTGACTGCTTTCAGGGGTCCAGACATTTTTTACGAATGGTTAGTCATGCCTTTTGGACTAACAAATGCTCCCGCATACTTCGTAGACTTAATGACCCGTGTATTCCGGGGAATGCTGAATAAATTTATGCTTGTATTTATCGATGATATCCTAATCTACTCCAAAACCGAAGAAGAGCATGCTGAGCATTTGAGGATCGTTTTAGAGATGTTGAGAAGGAACATTCTATTCGCCAAATTTTCAAAATGCCACTTTTGGGTCAAAGAAGTCAGATTTCTCAGGCATATTGTTAATGAAGAAGGAATTTCTGTTGATCCTAGCAAAGCTTCTGCTATTCTTGACTGAAAGAAACTCACTACTCCAAAAGAAGTTCGAAGTTTTCTAGGTTTAGCGGGGTATTACCGGAAGTTTGTTCAGGATTTTTCTAAGATAGCTAGTCCGTTGACTAAGCTAACAATGAAGAATGAAAATTTTGATTGGACTCCGAAATGTGATGAAGCTTTTAAGGAGTTAAAAAGGAGATTGACTACTACTCTTGTTCTCTCTATTATTAATGGGAACCAAGGCTTATTTGTTTGTACTGACGCTTATAGTGATGGTGTGGTGTAGTGTTAATGCAGAATGAGAAGGTAATTGCCAACGCGGGTAGACAATTACGTCCGCATGAGAGAAAGTACCCAACGCATGATCTGGAGCTCTTGGATGCTATTTTTGCCTTTAAAATTTGGCGGCATTGTCTTCTGGGTAAGAATCTTCTTCAGCTTTTCTAAAGGAAAATTTTAAAATTCAACTTAACTTAATAAATCCTTCTTGGTTTAGGTGAAAAATTCGAATTGCTCATCGACCATAAATCTCTGAAATATCTCTTCACCCAGAAGGATCTACATCTGCAACAACAATGCTGGTTCGAATTTCTAGCATCTTATGACCTAGATATTCTGTATACGCCTGGAACGACCAATGTAGTTACCGATGCTTTGAGTAGGAAACATGCTATTCTTGCTCATCTTGTTGCCACTCCTACTCTTCTTGAGAAAGTCACTAGCAGGAAGAAGAAGAAAAGTTTCTTCATGAAAGTTATGAAATAATACATTGCGGTAAAGACACCAGTTTTGAAGTCGATGATAGTAAAGTTGTAAGACTTAATGGCAGGATGTGTGTCCCAGACATTCTGGATCTAAAGCGTGAAGTTTTAGATGAGTGTCACAAATCTAAACCCAGTATCCATCCAGGAGTTAATAAGATGTATAGAGATATCAAAAGAACTATCTGATGGAAAACAATAAAAAGGGACATATCTATATATGTGAGTCGTTGTGCTACCTGTCAAAAAATTAAAAGTGATCAAAAGAAAATGGCGGGTTTACTTCAGCCTTTGGAAGTACCTAAGTGGAAATGGGATCAAGTACCGAAGAATTCCATTGATGGGTTGCCACGAACTAAGAAAGAAAATGAAGCAATTTGGGTTATAGTGGATCATTTGACTAAAACCGCTCACTTCATCCCAGTGTAATCCACCCAAACAGTGGCAGGTTTGGCAGATCTATATAAAAAAGAGATTGTTATCTCCATGGTATACCGACCAGTATAGTGAGTGATCGTGATCTGATCTTCACATGTAGATTTTGGGAAGCATTTCAAGCCGCATTGGGAACAAAACTGAACTGTTGTACTACTTATCACCCGCAGTCTGATGGGCAGACTGAAAGGATAAATCGAATTTTAGAACACCTTTTGCGAGCTTGTATTCTGGACTTTGTTGGTTCTTTAAAGGACTATTTACATCTGGTTGAATTCTCATATAACAATAGCTATCAGGCCAGTATCGAAATGGCTCCTTTTGAAGCTTTATATGGTCATGTGTGTTGGCCACCTACACGTTGGATCGAGTCAGGTGATAGACTCGTCCTTTGGACCGGATATGATTAAAGAAGTCACGGAAAAAGTTGATTTTATTCTAAAGAAGTTAATAGCTGCTCAAGGTTGTCAGAAGAGTTACTATGACCACAAAAGAAGAGATTTAGAATTTCACGTTGGAGATTATATTTTCTTGAAAGTGTCTCCAATGCGTGGTTTGTTAAGATTTAGGAAGACTAGTAAGCTGGCACCACGGTATATTGGTCCTTTTCATGTTCTAGAGAGGATCGGACCTTTGGCATATCTAGTGCAGCTACCTAGCTAATTATCTGGCGTGCGTGATGTGTTTCACGTTTCTCACCTCCAGAAATATGTGCACGATCTAGACTGTATTATCAAAGAGGCAGCTTAGCAAGATTTGGAATCACTCCCAACTTAGCTGTAAAAAGAGAATCGTTGAAGATCATTGATCGTGATGTGAAGCAGTAAAGAAACAAGATGGTGATATTGATGAAAGTGCAATGGAGTGGGGATCCAAAGGACTGTACTTGGGAAATAGAGGATAGCATGCAGAAATCCTATTCCAATTACAGAGTGGATATTCCGGCTTGAATGGTAAGCCATTTCTTTATTTTTTCTGCATTCTCATGTACTTCGTTATCTCTCTCTCTCTAATTTCGAGGATGAAATTTTCTTAAAGGGGGAAAATCTGTAACATCCCTAAATTTTATCAATTTAAAATTGGAAATTAATTTGAATCCCTAGGATTTAATTTGAAAATTTTCAAGATAAATAGAATTAGTATTGATTTATACATATACAAATGGATTGAAATTCAAATTTGAATTTGAATTTGGATTTAAAATTTTAAAATAAAAATCTTAGTAAAACAATTTGAATTTTAAAACAATAATAATATTACATGTGTGATTTATTTAATGAATGATTTTTTTTAATACTTATTCTTTTAAGATGTGTATTTAAATAAAGAAGAAATGTGTTTATGAAAAAAAATAAAAATGAAATATAAATTTATTTAAAACCTTTAATGCATTTTTAACATGCAAATTACATTTGTAAGAAAGAGGGTGTGAAAATGAACAAGTGTAATGATCTCATAATTAAATTTACAAGTGTCATCACATTATTTTTATTTTTGAGAAATTCATAAAAAGACAGTAAAGATATATGAGCTATTTCATCTCCTCTCTCTCATCTCTTTCATTTTTTCAAAGGTATCTACATTTTTTCAGCAACAAGGTAACCAACTTCCTCAACATTTAAAAAAAAGAATCTGTAAGCAAACCAGGAAAAAGAAAAATAATCAAAAAAAAAATCAAAAGCCAAGCAAACTTCATCACAAATTCAACTAAGCAAGATCAGCAATCAAACAAGGCAATACAACAAACAAGATTCGAATCAAAGCACCATCAAATAGAGGAGCAAATTTCCAGTTTTCAATTAGTCAATTTCCAATCTTCAAAGTTTAAAACCCAGGCATCTTCTCTGTTTTTAAAGCAAACTTCCATGTCCTCTGCTCAAATCAAATATATGAGTAAACTATTTAAAATCTGAGCTAAACTTGATGTTTTGATAAATTTTTGAAGATAAGTTATAAAATAATGCTTGCTTGTATATAAACACATATGAATGATCTGTGCTTGTCTGTTTTACAGACATATATGCCTTTGTTGTTTTCAGGTTTTCCAAAAACATGTTCAAAATTTGATTTCTCCCTCTCTGATCCTTACTAGACCTTAGGATCTAAACAAGTTTTGCTTGTTTAAACATGTTTCAAGTTTTAACAATAAATTTGAGTAAAATAAATCAAAGCTTTCTCTGAAAAAAATTGAAATTTTAGGCAAACTCATTATCTGTCGAAAATTCGACCATCATTGTTTCAGATTTAAATTATATCATCGGAAACATTTTTGAAAATAATGATTCTTAAAGCTAAGATCAAAATTTTTAAACTTGAAATCAGTAGGAAATTGTGAATTGTATGATATTGGGTTTTGGGGAAAATTCAGGTGATCGGGGTTATGATAAATCGTGTGATCGAGATGGAGCACGTTCGAAGGTCAGGGATCATCAGAAAAATGCTCGATGAATTTAAAATTCATCGTGGACGGCTGACGAGATCGATCTAGGATTTTAGCCCAGTATTATATCGATCGCATTCTCGAAGCAATGGAGTCGTCATCATTGAATCGCAATCAACCAGAGTTGTTTGAATCGAATCGTTAAAGTCTGGCGAAGCTTCAGCTAGAATCGCGTGGCCTATGGTAGCCTGTGGAGTCAGTGCGAGGCGATTAAGTTGATCGGAGTTGTGTTCCTGTGAAAGTCGTATAGTTCGAAGATTTGTTAATGTTTTGGGTTTCTGGATGATCAGTGAACTTGAATTGGTCGTCGATGAGTTGTGGGGGATGGCGAAGTTGATCGGAGTTCGTCGGAATGACTGTACATGTGAACAATGTCGAATTCGTATTAGTAAGCAATAGTTGGGGAAGAAGGGTTATGATTCGAAGTAATCTCCAAGGAACTAGGGTGATTGCTCGAGTTTGGGTTCGTGGGTTTAATATTTAAACAAATTTTAAGTTGAAAAAAAATATACACGGGTAAGTTTTAAGGGGAACTCGAAGCAAATGGAGGTTGGCCCGGGGTGACACTCGAGTGAGTCTCGGGTATTAAGATTTCCAATTTTTAAAACTTTAACAATCAAAGTTAAATAAATTTAAAAATTTAGTCTTTTTAAAAAATGATGATTGTTTATTAAGTCGAAATGTGTAGTTTAAGGGTTTTGAAATAAAATGTTTTAAATTAATTAAGTTTAAGAATGTTTTAAACTTATATTTTTAAAAGTTTATTTTAAATAAAACTTAACAAAGTAATTAAGGAATTAATCAAATGTTTTAAATTGTTAACTTAAAGGTAAGTTAATTATATTGTTAATGATAGTTAAATAATTAATGATTTATAATTACTTAATAATTAATGAGTAATTAATTAAAGGATAATTAGTTATTAATTAAAGGTTAATTAATTTGTAATTAAGGGTTAATTAATTAAGGTAATTAATTAAGGAATAATTAATAATGAAGGTGATTAAGATCTAATTAATTTATAATTAAGCATAATTAATTAATATATTGTTAATCATTAAGGGTTAATTAAATGATAATTAAGGTTAATTAATTGTTAATTAAGATTAATTAATTAATAATTAAGGACTAATTAATGTATAATTAAGAATATTTAATCATTAATTAAGGTTAATTAGTGAAGATAATTATGTGGTCAATTAATTATAATCACACGATTAATTCATCTTTATTTTAGATGATTGATTGTTATTGAATGTTGTGTGTTGATTGATACCCCTGATATGTGATTGTGATACCACGTGATATGAATTATTTTGTGCTGAGCTATGATATCTGTGATGAATATATTTCTATATGAATGTGAAAACCATTGGCCCATAAAACGGCACTTGAATTTTAATGCGACAGGGAGTCAGATTATAGTTGGTTATCCGAAACACACATCGAATATTAATGATGAATCTTTGTAATTGATATATCGACGTGTTTTTAAATTTAGCGCTCGCTATTCGGTTTAGCCGGGAGAGGACTTTGTGTCATATAACCTATTCCAAATAGTGATACGACGAAATGGATAACATTTGAAGATGGTGGTGAAGACCGGGTATCTTCGAGAACGATAGGATAACCTGTCGAATGACTCTGCACTGAGTTGCTCCAGTATAGAGATCTCCATATGTGATGGGGAGTCCGATCGGGAATGTGGACCCTCGGGTTGCAAGGACTTCTTTGGAAGTGCCTTCGGTTCTATTCGAACCCGGAATAGACTTGTATGGTTGTATGTCTGACATTACACTTTGAGATACAAAGCCAATTTCTTCCAAATACATTTTTGTTGGTGGCGGAGAATTTATTCTCTTAGCTCCCACCCTTCTCTGAGATGTACGAGCTTAGAGGTTATGTAGTTGAGGGTTATCAGTGATATACCCCCAATTTGGTAGTGTGGCATGCTGAGTGCTGTTGATCAATTGTTGATCGAAGCATGGATTTTGTGAATAGCGTAGCTTTGTGGATGAGACTTCATCCCGATTATGGTCAAAACAGGAATCTTTTGGGGGTAGCGCCCCCTGAACGTATGTCCATTTTTTTTGGATTGTAAGTGGTATCATGGTATGGAGCCTATATACTTAACTTTGTGGTTGCTGCAAACTTATTGCTTAGTGGTTGTTAGTTAAGAGGTGCCCCGGATAAAGGTTGGTAACGACCGGAAGATGGCATACTCGTATTTGTACTTACCTAGTTACAAAGGTAACCTTGCCTTGTATTGGCAGAGATCCGGTTAGGTTCTCTGGTACATCCCTCCAGAGGCGTTCCATTTGGTGTAGGAAGTTCCTTTGTCTGACCCTTGTCGGAAATCCAATCATTCAATACGAGCCATGTACGGTTTTAGTTGTATAACCTGCCACCTCAGGTGGTAACTATAGTAGGCATAGTATGATGGTACCTATGCTGGCTAAGTTTAATATTATACTTTCGAAATGTTTTCCACACTATGCACTAATAATAATAATATCAAAAGAGTTTTCTCGTATCAAGCATGTTTGACTATCATACGAAGAAATCTCCTCCAATTGTGCGATTTCATTGTGTGTGTGGCGGGAGGTCTTATGGCAGTTTCATTTTCCAAAAGCATATCGGATTTCTTTTATAAATTGTTTTTGTCTATATTTTTTTTACTCATACCAGTCCCATGAATGACCCGGAGTTTATTGTTCCCTTCCTAAACTATGCGTGCCCATAATTTCCATACAGGCAGCCTAGAAGCAAGTTATCCATATTTTGGAAGCTAGCTTGGATTTGGAAGTATTTTGGAAGCTGTCAGATTTTTGGAAAGCTTTTGGATTTGGAAATCTTTTGAAGTGCTTGGAGTTTTGAGGGTCTTATCGAAGTGAAGTATGTTGGAAACTTTTTGAAGTCTCTGTTGTTCCACTGTGGAGTTGTCGTATTATTGTAGTATCATATGTGTAGCACTCTGATATTGGTGATTGATGTTGTAATAGATACTGTATCATAGTTGTATCTATGTTATGATCAATGATATTCATTTTGTTTCGGCTGTTTATTTTCATCTAATGTTGTTGTAAGCTCCATCCGAACTAGAGTTCAACATTTGAATCTCCGGCAGTCGAATACAAGGAAGGTATTTGACGTCGATTTTCAAATGCTGGATTTCAGGCCATGACAACCAACATGTGTATCATAAACAGAATGCTTTTCCATGGCCTCTAACCATCAAATCAAATTTGAACCGAGGCTACACAAACGGTCCCAAGACCATGGGTCGCTACCCCACCAATTTGAGCCGAAGCTCCACATAAATGGGGTTTGGTCTCCCACGTAGACAAAGAGACATCGCATATCACTAGTTTAAATCACAAAACGATCACCGTTGATTGATAAGTGCAAATTACTAAGCTAGTAAATAAATCAGTTTAGCTTCATGTCCCATAAACACTGGCTTAACTTAAATATTTACAAACAAATTGTAGATTTCCTCTCGAAAATTGCCACAAGAGTTCAATCGAACAAGTCCAAGAATTAACCGACGAAGTAAACGCAAGCGTTTCACACCACTTATTTTGCTAAGCCGTTTAATTAGATTTCTCATACGAATGAGGTAAAGGTTTGTATATACTAATAGATTGGAAAACGGTTTAAAAACGAGCTTTATTTTAAAAGTAACGTTGAAATCATTTTTGTGAAAGAGTTTGAGTATTTACTACTAGTATAGAAACCTTTATATTTAAAATTGACAAATCACAGAAATGATTATGAAAACAATCCATCACCAAAAATCTACATTCGACGACGTGAATTAAAACCATAAAAATCGATATAAAATCCAATCAAATGGATATTCCCAAAAATCCATAAATGAAGTCATCAAAGTCGATAATAAGCGACAACAACTAACCGGATCAACAAAAATCGATAAAATTTGAAAATCCACTAAAAACAACAAAATAGGCAAAAATACACTGTTTCAGACGTCTAAATTAACAACTAGACGTCTGAATCACTAACCAGACGTCTGGTTGGATTTCCGGACTTCTAGATTTTGTCTTTGCCTTTTCTCTTTTTCCAGGGACCAATTCCAGACATCTGGATTTCTCAACCAGACGTCTGAATTTGAATCCAGATGTTTGAATTTAAAATTCAAACGTTTGTAATTTCATGCTAGGCAAAAATCAGCCTAGCCCAAAAAGGACAAAAATCCAAACCAGAAGCAATTGGACGAGCAACAGAGACTAGGGATTTATGCCAAGCGACAACCCAACCTTATAGGCTCTTTGATACACCCTAAATGACATGTCTAAACATCCAAGATAGGTTTTTAATGATTTTGACTTCAAAACACCAAAACTGAAAAATTCACCAAATCAATTTAAATCAAAGCAAATGAACATGAATAGATGATAGGAATTCATACCTAACAACAATGAAAGTTATAGACGCAGATGTGAGTTTAAAAACTCACCTTTAAATCCAAAAACAATGAAAGAGAAGCTTTAAAACAATGCAAGACCAATCCCTCTTCAATACACCTCTAGAATCTTTAATCTATTATCAAAGGCGAAGTTTTTCCTAAGTTAGGTTATAGGAAATTCTACAAATTGAAAAGAGATTGAGATGGAGAAAATGAAGTGGATGCTCACCTAACCTTCTCTTTGATTTTAGAGCAAGAACTTGAATTCCCTTAGAAAACTAGGGCTTAGAAATTTCTAATTTCCAATCTTTTCCCCCATTTTTCTCTTGAGCTTGAGTGTTAGGAAATGAGGAATGAAATGAATGAAGAGGAGTTTAGTTACAGTGTTTGATAAAGGAGTTGGGTTCTCTTATTGGGTTAGTGGGATGAAAACCAAACCCAAAGCCCCAAATGAAAATATCAAAATTCTAGTCAACTCCAAACATATCGATGTTTGTATTCAAAAAGGTCGCAAACACCATTTTGGAATCAGTGGAAGTGGTCTCAAGTCCTAATTCGACAGTTTACAAAAAGTAGCATTTTGGACTTAAATCCTACCAACGATGTTATATTTAAATAAAATACTTAAATACATAATCATATAATATGCAGGTTGTTACACAAACTCTCTATCAATACCAAAAACTCTTTAACAACTGTGTACGCGGTGGATGTTATCCGGAATGTAGAGGTTGAATTGGAGGCATTTGCTAGATTTGAAGAAAGAGAATGATGGTGGAGGACCCCGACACTGGTGTCAATTTGAAATGACTAAAATAGGAGCTGTACCTGACCATAGAGGCTCACTACCTCTAGCGGACACACCTCTTCGTATAACTATATTGTGGCTTGATTGTGCACCTTGATTTGATTTTTTGATGGCGATGGGCCGTTATGGGTTACCATCAGTCAAGAAATTCAAAATGGTAGTATCCTATCTTGGGCAATGCCTCACGTGTTATGATGCCCCCTCCCCCCTCCCCCAAGATCCATATTAACAAAGAGCATTACGGAGTAATACTGTCTGTTAATGTAGAGAATAGAGCTTGTTAGGAGCGACCATCCATAAGATTTGTCTTAAACAAGTATTAGATACGTCGATTGGGTGCTCTAATTTTTTTTCCTTTACCTTTCTCAAGTGAATCGACACACTTAATAAATATTTAACACAGAACTACGGTGGCTAATGGATCTATCAAAAAAAATATAACAACAACAAATATAATAGATCACAGAACAACAGTTATACATATATAGACACATATACAGATACATCATAGTACGCTACATAGTGATACAACAGTGGTGGTACATAGACCATAATATATACATCGAGTCAAAAAGAATACGTACATATCAGAATTTTCAAAATACAACAAGATTACACAAAAGATGACAAGAAAATCCATAGTGGAAGCAGCATAATAGAAATCTACAGTGACTATCCTGAAACAACTCGGTATAACCCGAGTATATAAAATACACGGGTAAGTCTAGCTCAAATAAACTTATTAGCACAAGATAGATGAAGTATAGGGATAAACGATAATGTTTCTTCCCAAAAGAGAAGAAGAAACACCAAAAATATATATATATATATATATATATATATATATATATATAGTTAGAAGTGTGGAATACAGATCTTAAGGCTAGAATAACACTAAGGGGGGTGAATAGTGTTTTGTGGATTTAATAAATCTTTTTGTAACAACCCATAAATTTCGATAATTAAATTTGTTGATTTAATAAGATTTTGGTAATTAAATTTTGGAAGAAATAAAAATCTGTAATTTAATAATGAAATGAACACTTAAATAAAGTGTAATAATGTTAATTTAAGTTAATTATTAGCGACTTGAATGGAGTTCCAATTTAATGAAATTATGTAAAGGTTGTGTTTGATTATAAGTTGAATAGAAGAAAACAGATGTAAATAGTTAATTAACTAATGAAATAATGTATTGTTAATGATAATTGAATGAAATTAGCGTTATGATAAGTAATTGTAACATTTTTGTGTAAATAATGAATTTATAAGTGTGATTTAAAGTTAGTAGTAATAATTAATATACATTGCCTATTTATTTAGCCTTGTTGTATTTAATTTGAAACCAATTGCAATAAATGTAATTAAGTATTATGTTAATGTTAATTAAGGTAATATTTGGTAATAATGTAAAATTTATTCATAATATGACAATTGGTAGAATAATAAGAATGGGAATCAAGATTTAATCAATTTTGGAATATAAGTTATAACAATTGGATTTATTGCAATTTAATGTCATTATATGTTGTGTTAACGTAAATAAAGCTGATAGTGGAAATATTATTGCAATAGGATATCAACTAATGTTAATCCTATAAGATGAAACCAATGTAAATTCTATCTCATAATATGGTAATTGATTTAATGAAAGAATGAAACCTAGATGAGTGAATTAATTGGGAAATTAAATTTTAATTAATGAGGGAATTTTTGTTGACAAATCCAATATAATTGACGATAATAGTTAATACAAAGGAAAGATGGAAATTTGACTATATTAGTGTAATGGAAGACAAACAACTATTAACAAGGTCAATTGAGTAATAATGGATTGGATATAAAAGTTAAAAATCAAATTAAAGCAATTAATTGAAATTTAATTTTAATAAATTGGATTTGATTTTAGGGAATTGAACACTGGAATTGGTGTTATAACAAATATTGAATTTTCATATAAATTTGTATTAAGTTATGGTAAAAGTCTAAGTGGTTAAAAATGATAAATTGGTTAGTTTATAAATATTGAATAAAAAGGTGATTAATTAATTAAATATTAATTTATTTAATTAACTGAAAATAGCCATTTTGGCCACTGACTCGGATTTTGACGAAGCCAGTTTCATCGGATTTGTAATGGTGAATTATTGAAGGATTTCAAGTTTCGTAACGATTGGACTTCTCGTTTGATCGTTCGGGTTCGAAATGCCTAGAAATCAATTTAATTGAAATCAAATGAAATCAAGTTGAAATAAGCTGATTTTAAGGTAACTTCTTCTTACAATGGAGTTAGGACTTGAAACCTGTTCTATTGAGTTTGAAATGTTTAAAAACATCTATTTTGATATATAGTTTGACCCATTTTTGTTTCGGAGTCGAAATGGGCTTTATGGGTCGTTTGCCGTTCAATCAATCGTGTCCATTCATTCCATTTTCAGCTTGACTATAAATACCTCGTTATAAACCCTAGCCACTCCTTATTCTCATTTGTCTGTAAGTACAATTCCATTTTCTCCTCCTTATTTCAATGGCAGACAAACCCTAATTATAAATTGCAATTTCAATTCAAAATTTCAACTTCAAAATTTAAACTCCTCAAACTATATCATATTATATATCGATTTGAAGTTCTCGACGAGCGCAAATCAATTCTGCTGTTCGTTTTTCAATCTGGGTTTCTGTTCGATCGAAATATCGTGATTTTTTCCCGACCATGCATCGCGCGCTGATCAACGACGATGGATCATCGAATCAAAGATGCCATCGGGTAGAGGGGATCGACTATAGTCCATCAGAGTTGTTCGTTCGTGGAGTTACCGATCCAATTGACCAGAATTTTTCGATTTGAGGCATGAATTTTAGGCGAAGGCTGCAGCTTCGTGTGCGACAATCGGTGTTTTGTTCGGGTGATGAGGAGGTCGGGAAGCCTCGGGATGGTCGCGTCACGTCATAGGTGATGGTGCGACGTGGTTCGTTGGTTGCGCGGTTATGTATGGCATGGCGGCTGTGTATAGGGTGCATACCCGGGAAGGTGCTAGGGTTCGAATCGAAGGGGGAAGACGCATTAACTGATTACATGGTAAATTATTTCATTTTATTTTATTTATTTGTTTTCAATTTAAAACTCAATGTTCTAATATTAATAACTTTTGCATACGAGGTCTGATTTGGGCACGGTTTGTTTTGTTAGGATCGTATTGAAATTTCGAACATTATGAAACTAGTTTGGATGAATTCTAAGACCTTTTGAATTTTTGGTTTAAATTGAATTTAAATTCGATTTAAATTTCAAAGGTGGGTGTTCTAACCCACTCACAACTTCTAAAATTTCTTATGTTTGTTAAATTTAATTTATGATGTGATTAGAAATTGATTTAAGGTTGTTTGTTATATTTTGAATCATCATCTCAGTTAATTCGAATTTATTAAATTAAATTGTTATTTAATTTATTATTGAATATATATTGCCAGTTAAACACTTGTTATTGATTATCTACTCTATACTGATATTTATTGATTGATTTGAATCATGATTGTGATGGATGTTGTATTTTATATTGTTATAAACTGCAAGTTTGTTATGGATTTTTATTTCATTCGAGACTGTGATTTTAAATGATATATAACCGTAAAATTTTAAATTACGGATTGAAATGATAAATGATTAGTTTAATTGGATAAATTCCAAACTTATATTTTAATATAAACTATTTTTTTTGCAGATTAAGCGGGGTTAAACTGGGCCCCTACCAGATTTATTAAAGAAAGAAGAAAATACAGTACAAAGAGAAAACACAACACTGAAAAGAAAAAAGCAAAAGAAAAAACAAAGACCACACAAGAGACACAAACAAACAATGCAAAGGAAAGGACTAACAAGGAAGGAACGATGGAATCCATGGCTCAAACTGATTATCAAGAAACGTGTGCACACTGGCCCTCATCCCCATCACTATTTCATGCCTTAAAATAGACCAAACAACTTCCTTGCTTCTGCAAATTCCATCAAAACATCTCTTGTTTCTCTCCTTCCAAATGACCATCATAAGCTTTTTCAAAATGAAGAAATAATATAGTTCTTTGTCATTCCTCCATCTAGTTGCGCTCTCAATAAAATTCCAATGATTGTTAGTGATAGGTGAAGAAACCATCCTCAATAAACAACCTATCATTTTTCTCCAAATATTCAGAACATATGGACATTCAAAGAATAAGTGTTGAACACTCTCACTTTGATGATTACATAGCTCACAAGAGGGAATCACAGACAAACCATATCTAATCAGCTTGTCCCTTGTCATAAGTGCATTATTAGTCACCTTCCAGAACATAAGGTTGTCACTGCTACTTGAGATGGCAGTCCAATTCACCTTCCTCCACCTACATTTAGGCACGGAGTCCAGTCCTTGTAAGGCCTCATAAACACTACATACGGCATGAGCCCGACCATTCCACAGAACTGTGTCATGATCATAAAATTCATATGTGCAAGTATCATAAAGGCTCAAAAATGATCTGACAATCTGGTTACTAGAAAATGGCAGCACGAGCTTACCGTTAACAATGTGATCAACTATCAGAGCATTATTACCAATGACAGATTGAAACTTCTGCTGGGATGTGAATAGTTTCTCAAGAATTATTCCTTTGCTTAACCATGGATCAGCCCAAAACTTGAACAAGCTAGATTCAGATAGTTTAATTTGAACATAAATCTTGAAAATGAATCTTAACTTTAAAGTGCTCCACCAAATCCAACTACAAGACTGAGGAACCTCCATTAGCCAAAAAAATTAGCCCCAATGTTATACCTGAGAGTCCATCTCACCCATAATGTGTCTTCCTTTTGTAACAAAGCATTGAAATAATGACTGTAAGCAGCTTTGTTCCAGACCTCAATGCTATGCAAGCCCAACCCACCTTTGCTTTTAGGCTTCTCAAAATTAGAGAATGAATATGGAAGCACTTTATTCGAATGAATTGAACCAAACCAAAAAAATCTCATCATGGCCCTTCTAACCATTTTCAAAAGCTTACTTGGAAGAATGAAAGCCATAGCCCAATAGACCATTATGGAGAAGCTGACAGATTGAACAAGAACCAATCTACCAGCTTGAGAAAAGAAACTATTGGCCCAGCAGTCCATGACAGCAATTATTTTTTCATACAGAGGAATACAATTAGCATGAGTAATCCTAGAGGAACATAGTGGCAGCCCAAGGTAAGACATGTCAGAAGCCATTGACTGCATACCAGCAAAGATGGTAAGGTTCATTTCCTGCAAGCTAGTTATCCCAGAGAAAAAAATGCTTGATTTATTGAGATTAAGCTTTAGGCCAGTCATCATGTAGAAAATATGAAAAGCTCATTTAATATAGTCAATGGATTGCAGATTGGGCTTAGAGAATATCATGATGTCATCAGCAAAGAGGAGGGAGGTTATCTGAAGGTCTTTGCATTTGGGATGGTAATGTATTTGCTTGTTATGAAACATCGGTTTTAACACACAAGTGAAAACTTCCATAACCATGATAAAGATATAGGTAGAGAGAGGGTCCCCCTGCCTAATGCCCTGCTTGGAAACAAAATTGCTGGAGCTTGTACCATTGAATATCAGTGAGAAGGACGGTGATGAAATACACTCATATATCCACGCAACAAAATTTTGGGAAAGCGCATGAGAGACATTATCCTTACAATGGACTACACTGTATAGAATCATATGCCTTCAATAAATTGAGCTTTAACATTGCTCCCGGAGTTGCATTAACACAGCGGTATCCTTTCAAGAGTTCATGGGCTAGCATAATGTTGTCATGAATATTTCTATTAGGTAAGAAAGCTACTTGGTTGTTGGAAATGATTCTTTGCAATACACAAACAAGCCTTGTTGCAATAATCTTAGAAATGCACTTATAAACAACATTGCAGCAGGAGATAGGCCTGAAGGAGGATACAAAAGAAGCAGGCTTGGACTTAAGGATTAACACCAGATTGGTTGCATTCACATATTTAAATAACTTGAACTTATCGAAGAAATTATGAACAGCCCTGCTAAAATGCCCACCAACAATGTCCCAACTAGAAGTAAAAAAGACAACGTTGAAGCCATCAGGGCCACCAGAGGAGCTTTTATTCATAGCAAATAAGGTATTCTTAATTTCTTCATTAGTCACTTTAGCCACCAGATAATTAGCTTCATCATGATTAATTTTAGGCAGAGGAATGTTGGATAGAAGATCCAGCTCCGGTTCAAAATTGTTTACATTACCAAAGAGTTCAGAATAATACAGGAGAAAAGCTTTTTAAACAGTTTCAGGGGTAGAGTACAGGTTACCTGCTTCATCTAATATGGTAGAGATGTTATTAATAGAGTGTTTAACCTTAAGAGAGGCATAAAAAAATTTAGTGTTCCTATCACCATCAGCTGCCCATTTGATTCTTAGTTGTTGCTTCTTCATCTCACATTCATTAGCCAGAGCATGATTGAGGTTAGTGAAAAGGGCAGCTTCCTTTTTAGCCAGCTCAGCATTGTCAGGATGAGCCATCATTAGATCCTAAGCATTCTTTAGCTGGTCCATAAGACAGGTAGATTGAAGATTGCCATTTCCAAACTTTGCTTTTGCCAAAACCCTTAATTCTTCCTTTGCTACTCTGAGTTTTTTGCAAAAAATATACATTGGATTTCCAAAAAACTTATATGACCAAGCATTTTTTATAATATTATTATACTCAGGATCATGGACCCAAGCATTGAAGAATTTAAACCCTCTTTTAGTTCCAACTGGCAACTTCCCAGTGGTCAAGATTAGAGGAGAGTAGCCTGAGAGGATAGGATTGGGCATTAGAGTGGAGATATTAGGCCAAGTGGTTAGGGCTTTGAAGTTAGAGAATGCATGATCAATGTTGGAAAAGATACGGGCACCATTCCTGGATCTATTATTCCAAGAGTAGAGAGCACCATTTTTGCGTATTAGGATTAAGGATGAATCATTTATAGCAGTGTTCAAAGGAAGGATATACCTTGGCATGAGCGAGATGCCCCCATGCTTGCCAGAGATGGTTAAACAACAGTTGAAGTCCCCAAGAATTACCCAAGGGTGAGTTTCTTGCCTTAGAGAAGGAATTAGATTAAGAAGAGTTTGCCTAGAAGAATGAGATTTATAAGCATAGACAAAAGTAATATAAAAGGAAGTGGAAGAGTTGAAGTACTTGGCATGATAGTGCATTAATTGAGGAGTAGCTAGAGGGAGATCAAGGGATAGCTGAACAGGATTAAAAAGTACCATAATTCTCCCATAACTTGCTTCTAGTAGATTGTGAGACATAGTCCAAGTTGTATTTATATGCTTAGCAGCTGATATAGAAAGGGGCAGGTTCTATTTAGCTTAAGAATTGTAAAAATAGAAAGGTGATGCTTGGAGATTAAATGCTTAACCCGATCAAGCTTGAGGAAATTATGTGATCCTCTGATGTTCCATGCACCAATATTGTGTAACATAATTAAGCTATTGAAATGTGATCACATTCTTTCATGCTCCTCGTAATGGAAGAATTTATTCTTGGGAAGCTTGGGTTTTGATTCTTTGATTATTTATACTTCTTGCTTTTTTCATTTTTTGTAGCTTGACAGTTGTCATTAGATGGTTCTTTAGGAGGTGTTTTCCATCCAGGAATAGATCCCGGAAAAACATATGGCTGACATGTAGGAGTATTGATAGGTGGAGGTGGAGATGAGGTGGGGGAAGGAACTGGTGAGAAAGAAGGAGAATGCATAGAGTAGATTAAATCAAAAATTTGCCTTTGAAAAGAATTACAGAATAGCTCATCTTGATTGTCTGAGGATGAAATGGTATTTGTATGATATGTGGTTAGTGAATTATAATTGTAGTTGATGGTTTCTGGACATTGTGCATTCATGTGGATATTTGCATGCACAGACTGGTTATAAAATTCCTCTTCTTGATTCTGCATGATTTGTGTTTCTTAAGATGACGATGTTAAATGCTGATGAACAGATTGCTTGTCAACCAATCCTCATGTGTTAGAAACAAGAAGTTCTACTAAATCTATTTCCATCCCAACAGAGTGATCTCTATTGGTTTCAACATTCTCAACAACTACTTCATTATCCATATCATTCAACACTTCAAATTTGTTGTTGGTCAAGACAGCGACAAGGTCATTTTCTGTTTCACCATCATCCGCATAAATTGCACTTCCTCTAAGTTCAACATTATTTATATTCACCATCTGATGCTACATTGCTAAATTAGTAACAGCTTTTTCAACAGTAACTGCTTTAACATTAAGAACTGGCAATCTCAATGAATTTCCAACCCCATCTTTTGCTTTTTTATTAGCAACTCGCTTCCAGATTTGCTTACTTTTTCTAAACTGCTTACCACCCCTATGCTCAGAAATATTCCCTTCTAGCATTTTCTTCTTTATTACTATCTCTACCTCACTCCTATCATTATCACCACCGTCTCTCATGCATATATTATTCAAGTGACCAAATTCTTTGTAGTATGTACATATTTCAGGTTTCCAAAGATAGCTAACCTGCACCATTTGAGTTGATCCATCAATAATTTCACAGGAAACTCATCGACCAGTTCCTGATTTGGTGTGACATCCACCAAGCATTTGGCATAACCAATCCTCTCCATTTGATCAGTGGAAGAATCCAAACAGAGCAGTCTACCTATTCTTGAAGCAAGCCAGTTAATTCCTAAGTGAGACCAGGCATAAAGGGGAATGTTCGTTAGTTTTAACCAAACAGGCACTGATTTAATGGTACTGCAACTGTTCCCAATATTTGGATCCCATGCCTTAATAATGAAAATCTTGTTCCTAAGAAAAATAGGGTCAGCTTCAACAATTTTCCTTCTATCCTCGACATAGGAGAGATGGAAAAGGAACAAGGTTCCATCAGATTTAATTGATATTTCACCTTTAAGCTTCCATAACTTCTTTAAATGGTTGATAATAGTCAAGTATGACAGGGGCTTATCAAGGAAGAAGCCCACCAACCAATCACCCCAAACTTCATTACCAGCTTTAATCACATCACTCGGAGGTATCATGGCAAGACCATCAAAATAAAGAGGAATATCAACTGGTGAGTAAAGGCCAGCATTGCGAGGTTTGGACTTAAAAAGGAAGGACCATGTTGTAGAAGAGGAAGAAGTATTGTTCAGGGGAATGGGTAAGGCAGGGGGAGGAACCGGCGGTGGTAAGGTTTGACGAGAGTTTGGTAAGGGGGCAGAAGTGGAAGTAGGGGGAGGAACAGTTGTAGTTATAGGGAAGACAGTTTGAGAAGACTGGGTATGGGGATGGGGATTTTTCAATTGGTAATTATTTTAAAAGAATATATTATTCTAAAATTTCTAATTATTCAACATTTTCAATTTATTTAAACTATTTAACTAATATTAACTATATAAAAATTTGATCTGTTTTAACCTATTTTAATTTATTTAAATATAATTAATTTATTTTAAAGCTATTTAATCTATTTTAATTATAATTAATCTAATTTAAATCCATTTAACTATCTTAAATCAGTTTAAAATATTTTTAACCTATAATTAAACTATTTATAACTATTTTAACTTTCTATAATTATTTGAATTATTTCTAAATTTCCAGAGTAAGTAATGTGGAAGTGTTCAAATTCAATGCTTTGTTTTAAAAGAGAATAAATTGAAACGATGATTTTGAAGTAAGGTTTTATCCTATTTTGGAAATATGACTATGGAAGAAATTATGACTTTTTGAAAGGAAATATAATTCCAAACTATGATTGTAAAGTGAATATGATTTCAAAGTGAATATGATTTAAAAGTAAATACGATTTCGAAAGTATTATGGTTTTGAGAATATGATATTTTTGATATCAATTGTGAATTAACTTTTGAAATGTAAAAGAACCATCCAGTGTATAGGAAGCGATTGGTTGTCAAAGAGACCGGGATCAGATATTGTCATGCTCTCTGCCAATACCGAAAACCACTTTAACAATTGTGTACGTGGTCGAGATTCCAGAAATGAAGTAGGACGGTTTGGTGAATGATTTCAATATAAGGTATGACTTGACCCTGACTCTCGTGAGTCAGCTTAGATGTGACTAAAATTAGGAGCTATACCGGACCAAATGAGGTCATTCATCCTATCGGGCATATTTCTTCGATACTATATTTTGACTTTGTGATTGATTTATGGCAACCCCTCGATCTGATTATGGGAGTGTGTCCGAGGTGGTCGGTAGCAGCTACTATGCGTTACGACCAGTCCGAAAGTGTAATTGGTATATCTTCCCTGGCATCTCATCATGTGCTGTGTTCACATGCCCTAGCACACCTTCTACGAGTGTGTTTTATACCACACCTATGGAGTGCCCTCTGATAACCTTCCAGTTTACGGAGGAATTACGTTAGCGTATAGACTATGGGAATATATAAAAATGAGTTAAGGGGGATATGGGTAACGCCTTTATGCTATTTTAATGCTTTACTTTACTGTTGACATTATTATAATAGCATATTTTACTACATAGTAGATAGTTTAATGAATCCTTAGGAGATGTGAATCCTGAACATCTTTTAAGTTACCACATTCACATTAGACACTAGATAGGAGATGTCAAACCCCATAAATATCTTTGACGCCGTTGCACTCATATTTACCATTGATTTAACTTACATAAGATCTCTTAGTTCTGACTCGAGTGTTTTGTCTTTTCAATTCGCTCGGGTCAGCCTGAGCATTTCAGGATATGAAGACCTTATTTCTGGAGGATGAAGACGAAGACGAAGAATGTATATTTTTATTATTAGTATTTATTATTCACTACATCATGTATTCTTCTGCATTATTTACTATTCTCTGGTATGTGTAATTCTGATCTGTGTTGTATAAGTAAAATCAAATGTTTTGTAAAACAGCTTCATGAACTGTTTATTTGATTATTATATTTTGTCATTCCGCTGCAAGATTCTGTTTTGTTTTTCTTCTTTCTCTACTTTTTCTTATTCATCCCAATAACAATCCACCCTTCTATATGGTTGAGTCGGCATGTGTGTCTTCTTAAACCGTACAAAAAGGCGGGTTGTTACAGTTGGTATCATAGCTTTGGTTTAGCAAAAACCTTAGCTTTGTGAGGTCTGAATCTTTACTAATAGGGCAGTAATACCCTATGATGAGTCGCTGAGAGTATATATATGAGAGAGCATATTTGTTAATGTTATAAAAGGTTTTTTTATATTGTGTTAATTTGTTCCGTTTTGTATTTATAAATTCTGGTTGGTGAATAGGAAGCTAAGACATCGATAGGGATTTCTAAACACTTAATAGGATAGATTGCCACAATATTGTTTTGAATATAGGTGAAAGGAATAATTTCGCCTATTATATTTTTTATATAAAATAATAAATTTTATAAATGATATGTTTGGATGTAATATATTTGTTTGTTAGGTAGTGATAAATTATAAATATAGGTTGGAAATAAGATTTGAAAATAAAATAAATGAAGTTTGGAAATTTAGAACTTAAATTTCCGGATTTTTTAAAATCTCTTTCGAATAATTTTGGAATATAATAAAAATATTATTAGAAGTACTTTCTGATATAAATATTTTAATATAATTTGAAAGAATTGTTTTAAAGAAATTTTGGAAAGAATTAAGTTTTGTACTCCCCTCTCTATCGCTGGAAAATAATTTCGGTGATGAGTGCACACATTATCGACATTCATTTTCGAGTCTCAAAGTGGTAAGGCGACTGTAGTATATGTAATGCACATTTATTTTGATAAACTAATATAAATTTCAAATTTTTTTGTGAGCATATACATCCATCTATTACTTTAAAATGATTTGAAATGGAATCCGGCATTTAGTACTTAAATTTATATGAATTAGAGATTTTAATTACTGTATGGAATAAAGTTTTAACTATTTAAAAATTGAAATATAACAACCCGCAAACCTGTACCCCTTGAGTAGACACTATTCTCCATCATGTCAACTCATAGTGAAAGGAAATACAAATCCGTTAGGGTTAAAGAAGAAGGAGGTAGAAGAAGAAATGAAAACAATATCAGAATCTCACAATCATAGTGGAACAATATGTAATAGATAAATGACTGATCTTTAAACAAAAAGAAAAATATCAGTTTATACATTACATCATCAGAGTAGAATACAAATTAATAACTCTATTCAGGATAGTTATAATATCTTGTCCTCCCAAAGTTGAATATACAGCTTAACACTGCATAACGAAAATTTAAATCTATGGAAATACGCCTCATCATTCAGCTCGTCTCCTGATCTCCACAGCACTCCATCCTAAAATATATACTCCATAATACTCAGTCTGACCCGAGCATTATAATAAAACAATATCGAGTCAGTCTGGAAAACCAACGTGAGTAAACACACTCCGTCAGAATATTAATGTTCTCAAAAATCCTTTAAAATCAAAGGTATCTCGTAAGACCACGCCATAAATAAACATGTCGGGTTTTTACCTTATGATAACCAAAACATTTCTTATAAAATCCTCTGATATTATAGTAGTGTCTATACACAAATGCTTATTCAAATAGCCGAAATTGTTACATCAATGGTAGGGCTACTAGGGTACCGCCGGTCACAGTACGTGGCCAGATCAACGTACCGAGGATCCACCCTGGTCCCCTGTTTCATAAGACCAGAGCTACCGCTTACTGGATAGTCCGAATAAGATCATCCCGCGGTTGGGATTAGTAACCACCCACACAACCGAATAAAAGGGACCTCTATACAGGGAGGACCTTACTCTACTTGGTTTCTAGCCACTTAGCCTTGCGTGCACATCCCATGTTTCAGCCATTCCCGGTTGATGAGGCTCGAGGCTATGCATTACCATTTTAGCACACTTTCCTCTCGTAGGATAAATTCCTAAATATTGTTTATTTCCACTGAAAATTGCCAAATCTAAATACTTTAGATTTAAAATAAGTTAAAATATATTTACCCAAAAATATATATACTTTAAAACATTTACAATAAAAACCACTTAAAAGACTTTATTTAAATTACTAGTTATGAAATTTTATAATAACTTCTCATGTAAAACTTGGCTAAACAAATTTTAAAATAAAAGTTACAAAATTCTATACATGTTTTCAATTAAAACTTTAGCCAAACTATCTTTAAAATAAAACCACTTTATAAAATGTAAATATTAAAAATTATATTTTTAAACCATAATACCGATTACCCTTTAAAATAATTACTACTATAACTAATTTAGTAAATATTTATCTTTAAAATTCTAAACAACTTGAACAATAATTTCTCAAATAACGTTCTTTTAAAACATCTTTAAAACTTTTAACTTATACTTATCTGCTTTGAAAACGTACTTGGCTTTTCAGGGAAATACACTTCTCTTTCACACCTTTAAAAATAAACCACTATTTATTTTTAAAACAAATTACCCACTCCTTTATAAATTCCCATCATGAATTTATACTTCCAAATACCCACTGATATCTTACTTCACTTTATAAACCCAGTTTATAAATTCCATATTCTCATCCTCCTTTTAAATCACAGATTCAAACACTTAATCAGTTTCTAAATCGATTTTAAAAACCAACTCCATTTTAAAACAAATTCCTTTACTTACCTAATTTATTTTAAAACCCATTAATTCCATATTTACTTCTATATTTATAATTTAAAATCTTATTTAAATTATTTAATTTTTAAATTCTCCCTTTATTTCTTCCAAACTATTTTAAATCCTGAATTTAAAATAAATTCTTCAATTTTTAAACAATACTACTTAAGTTCTCAAAATCTATTTATTTCCATTTCTTAAAATATTTTTCCCTATATTTGGAATTTATTCGATAGGATTTCCAATAATCGACTTTTATCCTTTTCCATATTCGTTCTTTTAATTTATCCAATTCTCTAAAATTATTTTACTTAAAATTCTCTACTTTAATTTCCTTCCAAAAATCCAATATCTATATTTATAATATCTTAAAATACCAAAATATATCCGGCCAAACCGTAGCATTCAATAATTTCAATTACCAATATAATAAATCATAGATTATCAATAAATCATATCATAACATATGAAATAAATTCAAACATTTGAGGAATCTAGTTGGATACGTCCAACCTATTTCCCTGCATCCACAGATGTTAGCACAATATAAAATACCAATTCCACTTCGAGGTGGAATATTGCGGTATATGGGGTCATCCGCTATTATGCGGGGCGCATAGGTCTCATCCGCTATATAATGTGCGAAATCAATCACTCCAATATATATACACACACACTACTATATATAATATCACATCAATTCAAGCAATCTACCAATAATTTAAATTTTAACTATTTAAATTAACCGGTATCCAGATGTGAGTGAGATTAACTCACCTTTGATTTTGCCGTTTGCAATCCATTCCCATTTTGACCATTTCTTCATGGTTTCAGACCTTGTAAAACATTATATGTTTTATTAACACTTGAATCAATCGAAAATTAATTACTATTTATTTATTTATTTAATTTGAACTAATAATTTGGTTTCAAATTAATAATCTAATTTTAAACTAATTTCCTATAATAAATAATTATTAGCAACCATGATAATTAAATAGGTTAACCACCATAGTACATCATTATAAAATAAACTAGTGATTGAAAATATGTATTTTATTTCTTTTTTTCCACTTGAAACTATATATATATTATAAAATAAACTATATAGGTTTCATACAAATCTAATTATATATATAAACCATCAAACATTTTTAATATTCCTAAATATATATTTTAAAATATTTTGTATATAAAATTTTCCTGTTTCCTACATATATTTAAACATTATTTATAAATTAAATCAAACAAATAAAAACAAACCTCACTACTAGACCAAGAGCTAGCGAAACCCTACCCAAAATCGCGACTACGATGCCACCTCAACCTCGTCACGCACGGCTCCCAAATCACGGCCGCCAAAATCTAACGCACGACCAAGCCTTTGAGCGAAGGGCACCTAACTACGCCGTACGAGCTTCTCCCCTCCAACCAACAGAACCACGCACGCCACCAGGAGCTCCCCTCTAAACCAAAACGAACGCGCTGCACCACATACCCATGACCCATGACCACTCCCACTAAGTGAGAAATTGTCGTGCGCCTCCTCCCTATGCTTGAAACGAAATCGAGTCATCCTTCCCAGATCTGACGCTCGACCTTGCGAACGACTTGTGAGACAGCTCATGATTGAAGTCGCCTCCCCCCTTTGCTCGAAAATTTGAGAAAAGAGAAGCACTCTAATTCAATTGTTTCATCAAATTTTCCACTGGCCTTCGATTTGATTTAAAATGAAAAAAAGAGCGGCCTTTATATTTTCTCTCGAATGGTTTATTTCTTTGAACGAAAAGAAAAGAAAGGGGAAAAATAGAAGAAATGAATTCATCGGCCGTTATATTCTTTCTCAGCTCATTTATTTATTATAATTTTAAGAGAAAGGGGAATGTGTGTTAACAGGGTGGACACGCGTTACATACGGGAAAGACGTGTTTGAATGAGAAAACTTTTTATCAAAATAATTTGAATATCAATATTATTTAAATTTAAAATTTAAATCGTCTCGAAATCACCATCTAAAATTTTGACTTCCTATCGAGGGATGCCGTTAGGCGTTTGTAATGTTATACCCTCATTTCGAATGCACTGGAAAAGGTTTCGAGGCCTAACTCGATAGTATGGAGAAGATGGCTTTTTGGACCTTATGTTTATAATGAATTTTCGATTTAATTTCTGCGTGTTTACTTACCGTACGACCAAACGATCACTCCAAACACTACAAAAATTTAAATTTGATAATAATATAATATTACGGATCGAATAGAGCTGGTTTCATCGAATTCGGAGACTGTGCCTCGGAAGGCTATTTTTAAATATCGTTTTAAACGATATAATTTCAATACTTAACAAAACACTTCCAAATTCAAGTTTAACACTTTTACTATCTACATTATCATCAATATAAATTTTGCAAGCCTTTGAATTATTTTTAACAAGCATAAAATTTCAGATTCAACCATTTACCCAATTTCTAATTATTTAATTAAATAAGTAAATCACTCAATAAGTAGTGGCATTTGAAATTCAAGTTAGAATTTAACTTTTAAATATTTAAATTTAGTTAAATATTCCAATTTCAAATGTTCGAAACCTCGGGTCGTCACATGAAATTTCTAAATGAAAATAAGAAATTAAATGCTAAGCTATAACTAAAATATATAAGAAATTTGAAATTTGTAACCTGTAATATAAAAAGGATATGAAATTAAGAAATGATAACTATTGAACATTTATTTACTAAAATGAAATAAGGTAATATTTTGTAACTTACTACTACATTCTTAAAGACATATATAACTTACCAATTATAAAATTTGAATGCTAAAAGAATATGAAATGGAATATTATACAAGTAAAACTTAAAGTAATGAAAGTATTTAATGAATTGCTTTTATAAAATAAGAATTTGATATTATAGTAGTTATAAACTTCGGTTATAATTGAAGTATAACTATAATAAAAGGTGATAGAAAGAAAGTATTATAAGTAAGTAATTATAAACTTAAGTAAATGAATTGATATGCTAAGTAATTGAATTGAACATGAATACTATAAATAAATGGATGTACATAAATGAAATTCAGTAATGAATGAATGAATATAATGCAATAAAAAGAAATGGATATGATATGAATAATGAAAATGAATATTTTTAAGTAATAAATGAACGTAAATGAAATAATCACCGAATGAATGAAAAAAATGAATGAACAACAGATCTTGTGAGAAGAAATTAACTAGAATGAACTTAAGTAATGATAGAATCTGTTGTTTGTTTGGTTTATGGATTGTTGGTAAAGGATACTCCTAATTGTGTTGGATGTATAAATAAATCTATTGAGTTTTATCTAAGACTGTTGAGTAGATGATATACTTAGTAGTTTATTTGACATTTGATGTGATTAAAAGTGTCTTAACCCGAACAAACTATCTATTTTGATTGATATGGATGGATAACTGATTTGCATTGATTTCATATGATGATTATATGTTGTGATTGCAAGTGAGTGTTGTTCTACATTAATTTGCTTGTTAGTGATTGAAACAACTTTAAATATTTCATTTATGTAATTATTAACTCTTTTGGATTATATAAGTGAAATACAGGTTATGGAAGCAATTGCTACTACTTTTGGTTTCATAAAATTACGCGTTATTTGCTCGACAAATAGGTACTTTCTCGGATTTCGGTTTTATAGCGGTATTATATATATTTCTCATTGTTGGGATATATTATTTTTAAGATATTGTGATATATATCATTATATTTGATATTATAATTTCTCCCAAGCCTCTCTGTAGAAAGAAGACTATATTGAAATTTTTCATAAATTTTGGACTTAGAGCATTTTATGAAAGTGTTTTCCAAATTTTTTTAATTTAAGTATAAAGGGATTTAAATGGTTATAAATTGGTATACTTTATATAAAGTATTTAATATTGTAAATTTATTGGTTTATAAATTTAATATTTTGAATAAGAGATACATTGATTACCTAATTCTTTCTTTTCCCTGCTTTTCCCTTTTCGAGGACGAAAAGTTATGAGTGGGGGAGAGTGTTACAACCCGTAAATTTTGATAATTAAATTTGTTAATTTAATAAGATTTTGGTAATTAAATTTGGAAGAAATAAAAATCTGTAATTTAATAACAAAATGAACACTAAAATAAAGTGTAAAAATGTCAATTTAAGTTAATTATTAGCGACTTGAGTGGAGTTCCAATTTAAGAAATAATATAAAGGTTATGTTTGGTTATAAGTTAAACAGAAGAAAATAAACGTAAATAGTTAATTACATTATTATTAATGATAATTGAATGAAATTAGCGTTATGATAAGTAATTGTATCATTTGTGTGTAAATAATGAATTTATAAGTGTGATTTAAAGTTAATAGTAATAATTAATAAGCATTGCCTATTTATTTAGCCTTCTTGCGTTTAATTTGCAACCAATTGCAATAAATGTAATTAAGTATTACGTTAATGTTAATTAAGGTAATTTTTGGTAATAATGTAAAATTTATTCATAATATATGACAATTGGTAGAATAATAAGAATGGGAATCAAGATTTAATCATTTTTGGAATATAAGTTATAACAATTGGATTTATTGCAATTTAATGTCAGTAAATGCTGTGTTAATGTAATAAAACCGATAGTGGAAATACTAATGTAATAGGATATCAACTAATGTTAATCCTATAAGATGAAATGTAACGACCCAGAATTTCTATCATTTGAAATTCGTATATTTAATTGATTTTAAATATTAACAAGTAAAGTTTGTAAGTCGAATAAATTTTATTTCGAATATCAAGATTTAATTGGATAATTAAATCGATAATTTAGTATGTGAAATTACAGAAATAATTGGAAATTGGGTTTAATGTGATTAAATTTGATTTGTAAAGTTGTATTAAATCATAATGGAGATAGAATGATGTTATAGAAGTTTTAAAAATTGAATTAAAAGTTAATTTGTGGAAATTGAATATTTTAATATTTAAATTGACGAGTAAAAATAGCCATTTTCAATCAGTCTCGGATTTCAACAAAACTAGTTTTATTGGATCTGTAATGTTATATTATTGTATGGTTTCAAATTTAGAGTCAATCGGATTTACGGTTTGTCCGGGGCAAGCTAAAACGCGTAGAAATCGATTTAAGTGAATTTTGAATTTAAATAATTTGATTTGAAAACCTATCTTCCAAATATGATCGAATTGGCTCCCGATATATATTCCATTGTGTTCGGAATGGGGGTAAAACATTATAAACGTCAGGCGGCACGCTTCGTTTGGAGTTCGGAAAATTTCGGGATGAATAGTGTTTTGAGAATTTTCTATAAAAGGCCACCAACATTCACAATTTGCATCAAAACCCTAATTCTAACCCTAGCAGCCATAAAACGTTTAATGGATGAAAATTGGCCTTCTTTCTCCTCTAATGTCTCACAATCCATCGATAATTAGCAAAACTCTTCAACTACAATAACGTAGAGCACGTCGAGAACTTTCAATTCAACGGTCATGATTGAAAACGATGAAGCAGATTGACGAGAATCTCGCCATATAGGCATCACGGTCGTGCATGCTTTTCAAGATAGGACGGGGGCCAAGCTTCCTGAAATGGCGGCTAATGGTGGAGGCGAGCACGAGCATTCCAATGGCGGCCTTTGATCGTCTTCAAAGTCGACGTGGTGGTCGTGAAAATTGAGGGAAATGCGACGGGTATGGGTTGAGTTGTGTCGTGTTTTACTGGAAAGAAGGAGAAGCAAATGCACGGCCACGATCTTCTATTTTGAAATCTACGGTCGAGATTGATTTAGGGTTAGAAAATTTAATAAATATGTAAATTTATTTATATAAATTCGTTCAATCTTTAAAAAGCTGTAACTTGTTCATACGAGGTCAAAAAATAACGAAACAAATTGCGTTGGGTTCGTATGGACGAACACTACGCGATGGAGCTGGATTGGATTAGTGAAAATTTTAGGTAAAATTAAACACGTGTTCAATTTTATTCGAAATAAAACACTGCAGCTGTATTTGAAAGAAGGTGAGAACTTCGCACTCAATCGAATTGTTTCGATTTAAATTTTAAATAGATAGATTTAAAATTGCTTGATTATATGCTTGGATGATAAATTATTATCTATTGTTTTGAAATAGACCCTATGCGTCGTATATTAAGCGGATGTTATTGATTAAACACATATACCGCGATATTCCATCTTGAAGTGGAATTGGTATTATATATGTACTTGGAGTTGATTTTCCCGCATTATATAGCTGATGAGACCGTATTGCGCCGCATAATAGCGGATAATATTTATATAAAACCCATATACCGTGGAATTCCATCTTGAAACGGGATTGGTATTATGCTAACATCTACGGATGCAGGGAAACAGTTTGGAGGGATCCAACTGGATTCCTCGACAGTATTGATTTATTTATAGATATTTGCGATATATTCTGTTATCACATTGATATATGATGTTTGGATGCCGTGATTGTTATATTTGGTGTTGTTGCAGCATTGGGCCTATTTTTGGAGTTTTAAAATTGTCAAAGTAACGATTTCGAATTTAAAAGGATTTTCAAGTGATTTTTGAAAATATATTTTTATTGAATTTTGAAATTGATTCATTTTAAATAAATAAACGTTAAAATTTTTATGTTATAAAAATTTTGATTTTTGTGAAATATAACCGAAATGTGATTTAAGTAGTTGATTAATTTGTAAAATGGTTTAAATTGGGATTTTTGGATTATTATAAATGGTTTATATAAAAGATTTATAAAATTGATCTTTTATAAATAAAAATATTGGAATTACAAAACGAGTTTTTATAAGTGTTAAAATGAAGTATAAATAGATTTCATCCGTGAATGAAATTTATAGATTTATAAATTGTGAAGTTATAAAATGAATAGATTTTGTAAAATAAAAGATTTATAAGCAATTGACTTATAAATTGGATTTTGGCATTTAAATGAGATATAAATAGAATTTGTTAATTAAAGGCTTTTATAAGTTGAAGCTTTATAAAATAGATATAAATGTGAATTTATAAACATTGGTTTATAAACCCAAAATCGACTTATTTTGATAATTTAATTATTATGAAAGCTTGTTAAAGGAGATATATCCACGATTTTGGACGGCGGATAATCCTTTAATTAAATATGTAGAAGTGTTGAATTTGGTAAACGATTTATATTCACGATTTTGGACAGTGAATAATATATTAAAGAAATGTTTTAGAAGTGATCTTTTAAATAGAATTAAAACGATTTAAAGTTGTTTTAAAATGTGTTAAGGATCGAAACCATAGATTTCAACATTAATTGTTGAAATAGACGTTTTCGAGAAAAATAAGGAAATGGTGGACTATACACTGTTGTTATAGTAAATGATTTTGAAAGGAAATGTTTTATATAGTATTGGGATTTATACACGTATCTAAATTTCGAATCCCTATACTAGTGATTTTGGGTTGTCGTAACGATGTTTTACGCAACATTCGTTTTGACACAAATGAATGTGTTTAAGAGAATGTTTTCCTTAAAGAATAAAATATATACTTAATTGTGATTTAAGTATATTGAATATTTTCCAGATGTTGAAAATAAATAGATTTGTGAATTACTTATTATTAAATAAGTATGGAAATGTTTTCCAATATGAAGTGAAATGTTTGAGATTTTAACTTTCAAAGATAAATTGAAAGTAAATAATTGAAATCAATTTGAAAAGTCGTATATCAATGGATATTTGGAAATTTAAATTCACCATAGAATTTATAAAGGAAAGGAAAATTTGTTTGAAAATAAACATTGATTTATTTTGAAGTGTGGAAAATATATCTTGTACAGATATTTTTGGAAAATAAATAATTTGAGAAATTATTTGGAATCTGGCGATGTTGTGCATATCTATTGATAGTTAAATAACCGACTATCAATATTTACCTTTAAACAGGTATTTGTTGTGATATGCTTGAATCAGAATGAACACTTATTTTTAGAAATAAGCGCTCGTTATTCGGTTTAGCTGGGAGATGACCTTTGGTTCACAAATCCCATTCCGAATAGTGATTCGTCGTAGTGGATAGCATTTGAAGACCGAGGTTGAAGACTGGGTGTTTTCGAGAATGATAGGATGACCTATCGATTGTCTCTGCACCGATAGCTACGGTATGGAGATTTTCTTTGTGATGCGAAGTCCGATCAGGAATGTGAATGCCCGGATTGCAAGGACTTCTTTGGAAGTGCCTTCGGTTCTGTTCGAACCCAGAACAGACTTGTATGGATTGTATGTTTGACATTACATTTTGAGATATAAAGTAGATTTCTTTCAAATACATTTCTGTTGGTGGCGGAGAATTTATTCTCTTATCTTAACACCCCTTTCCGAGACGTATGAGCTCAGAGGTTATGTAGTTGATGGTTATCAGTGATATACTCCAAATTTGGTAATGTGGCATGCTGAGTGCTGCTGAGCATTTGTTGATCAAAGCGTGGCTTTTGTGAAAAGCGCAGCTTTGTGGACGAGACTTCGTCGAACCCACAACCCGGTTATGGTCGAAACAGGAATCGTAGCAGCAAGGTTATTTGAGGATAGCGCCTTCTGAGGGTATGTCATTTCCTTGTGGATTATGAGTGGTATCATGGTATGGAGCCCAAATACTTACTTTGTGGTTGCTGCAAACTTATTATTTTGTGGTTGTTGGTTGAGAGGATCCTTGGATAAAGGTTGTTTACAACCGGGGGATGTCATACTCGTGCCAGTTGTTACCCAGCTAGGGGTAACCCGGTCTTATCTAGCAGAGATCCGGTTAGGATCCGAGGATGTCCCTCCAGAGGCGTTCCATTTTACATGGGAAGTTCCTTTGCCCGACCATTGGTTGGAAATCCAAACAAAACAATACGAGCCCTGTGTGGTTTTAGTTGTAGAACCTACCATTTAATATGGTAGCTTTAGTAGGCATACTATAATGGTACGTATGCTGGCTAAGATTTATATTATACTTTCGAAAGGTTTTCCACTTCGCACTTATAGTAATAATATCAAAGAAAATTTGCGTATCAAGCATGTTTGACTATCATAAGGAGAAATCTCCTCAAATTCTGCGTTTGCATTGTGTGTATGGTGGGAGTCCTTATGGTAGTTACATTTTCTAAAAGCATTGTGAATCTATTTAAATAATAATAATAATAATTGTTTTTTTTTTAAAGAATAACTATTTTAAGTTCTCACACCAGTCCCATGACTGACCTGGATTTTATTGTTTCCTTCCTAAACTCTGGGTGCCCACCAATTTCCACACGGGCAGTCTAGAGTCAGGTTATCAGGTTATTCTGGAATTCAGGAGTTGCTGTGGAGATCAAGAGCAAGCCGGATGGCATGGCATATCAATTAGTATATAGTATTTCTTTTCCGCTGTTTTGTTGTAGTAAACTCTGATAATGTAATGTAATAACTAATATAGTTCTTTTGAATTAAAGATTATTCATTTATCTATTATATGTTGTTCCGCTGCGATTGTGAGATTCCGATATTATTTTTGTCGCTTTTATTTCTTTCTTCTTCTATCTTCTACCTCTTCTTTAACCCTAATGGTATGGTTTTCCGTCCTTCGATGGCTCGGCAGTTGATACAGTGGACGTATTAATGTCGACTTTCGTGAGTCGAAAATCCCTATCGTCGCATTTGGTATCAGAGCATTTGGTTAAGCGACAACCTTGGCTCTGTTGGGTATTACTCAATAGAGATAGAGTCAGTAGTACTCTAGAATGAGTGTGAGTGTAATGATAGATATGAGCGCATATTTGTTAGTGAATATAAATATTTTATATTTTGTTTCCTTATCCCTTGAGCTGTTTATGAATTCTGTTCGGTGCGGGAAGTACAACTGTATCGATAGGGGTTCCTAAACTCCTAAACAAGATAAATCGACATAGTATCATTTTAAATTGGGTTAATGAAATAATTTTACCTTTATTATATTTTATATATGAAGGAAATAATTTTTCAGAAATTATTAAAGTGTATATAAATTGATTGTTTGATTGTTGAAAATGTAAGAATATATATAAGTTAATTAAAAGAAAATTTGTATAAGCAAATGAATTATTAAGTATGGAATTATAATTAATGTGATTTACAATTGTGAAATATTCTTATATATAATAAGTGAAACTATATGAATATATTTATAAATATGAGTTGTAAATAAAAATGAATTTGAATTATGAATTGAAATTGTTGAATATAAATGAAACGAGTTGTGGACTTATGATATGAGATAATAAATTTGGCTTTGGTAAAGAATAAAGAATTTGGGTTAATATAGTAAATATAAATTTTGGAATTTAACTGAAGGAAAGTTAAATAAAATTTACTTTAGAATTGGAATCCGAATTGGATTATAAGTGGAAATTTAAGTTAAGTTAAACAAATGATATTTGAAATGGAATATAACGTAAGTGATGTTGAATGAAGTTGATTTTGGTATCGAAGTAAATAATAAAGTGAATTAAATGGATGTGGACTTGAGTTATATAAATGAAATTTAACCTTATTTGTTAAATGAATTAGCAATTGAATTAATAAATGGATTGAATGTTAATCAATCTAATGTAAATGAATTGATATAGAATAATGAATGTAAGTGTTAATTCATTAGAAGCTAATGAAGTTGAAAAAAATTGAATAATTGAAGAGAAGTCAATTTAATATCAACCAATTAGAATTAAAAGTGTTAAAACAAATTGAATGTAAATTTAATAATTTGGTTATGATTTGGTTGTTATATGATTGTTAGTTGATTATATATAATTCATTAAGTGTTAATGAAGTTGAATTGATAAAATTGAAAACTATGTAATTGAATTTGAATGTGGAAGTGAACAAACTTGAATATAAATTAGTTAATGCAAACTAATGGAAATTGAATATGAATGAATGCTAGTAAATCCAATGTTAATGAACCAAATATGATTTAAATTGGAAAACAAATTCATTGAATATTAATGAAAAGTGAAAGTGTGTTGATTTGGTTATGGATGTAAGTTCAATGCTAGTTGGTTGGTGGTCGCATTTATTGCTTTTTGTTGCATTTGCTATATTGACATATGTACTTGTTGTACTAGTATATGTTGTATATTGATATTACTTTCATATATGCATGTTTCTCATTATTGTTGAGTGTTTAGTAGGTGTGGATTGCGCTTGCTTCGCATTTGGAGCTCGCTTTCACGCTATATTAGCGGTATATGCTCGCTAATAATATATAAGGTACATATCTCGGATAACATATCGTACTTTTACACTTTTTCCCTGCGGGATGCCTCATTACTTTGATGAGATGTATATTTGTGATATATATATTGCCATATTTTTTCGGATCGAGCCGCGCAAAGGAGACGCTGGCAAAAATTTTCGAAAATTTAAGGCTTTAGAATATTTTTGAGAAAATTGGAAATTTTTGAAATGATAACTAAGTATGATTTGAAAACTTAGTAAAGTTATTGTAAGAAGTTTAACTATGGATTTTGGAAAATTTAAACACTCAAATGAATTCAAAATTTAATTTGAACAAATGGATGTTTGAAAAGTTAATGGATTTCAAGACTTTTTCTTACTTGGTAATTTCGAGGATGAAATTCTTTTAAGGGGGAAGTTTGTAATGACCCAGAATTTCTGTCATTTGAAATTCATATATTTAATTGATTTTAAATATTAACAAGTAAAATTTGTAAGTCGAATAAATTTTATTTCGAATATCAAGATTTAATTGGATAATTAAATCGATAATTTAATTTGTGAAATTACAGAAATAATTGGAAATTGGGTTTAATGTGATTAAATTTGATTTTTAAAGTTGTATTAAATCATATTGGAGATAGAATGATGTTATAGAAGTTTTAAAAATCGAATTAAAAGTTAATTTGTGGAAATTGAATATTTTAATATTTAAATTGACGAGTAAAAATAGCCATTTCTCAAACATTCTCGGATTTCGCGAAACCAGTTTCATCGGATCCGTAATGTTATATTATTGTATAGTTTTAAATTTCGTGTCAATCGGATTTACGGTTTGTCCGAGGCAAGCCAAAACGCGTAGAAATTGATTTGAGTGAATTTTGAATTTAAATAATTCGATTTGAAAACCTATCTTTCAAATATGATCGAATTGGCTCCTGATATATATTGCATTGCGTTCGGAATGGGGGTAAAACATTATAAACGCCAGGCGGCACGCTTCGTTTGGAGTTTGGAAATTTTCGGGACGAATAGTGTTTTGAGAATTTTCTATAAAAGGCCACCAACATTCACAATTTGCGTCAAAACCCTAATTCTAACACTAGCCGCCAGAAAATGTTTAATGGCCGAAAATTAATCTTCTTCCTCCTTTAATATCTCACAATCCATCGATAATTAGCAAAACTCTACAACTACAATAACGTAGAGCACGTCGAGAACTTTCAATTCAACGGTCATGATTGAAAACGATGAAGCGGATTGACGAGAATCTCGCCATAAAGGCATCATGATCGTGCACGCTTTTCAAGATAGGGAGGGGGTCGAGTTTCCTGATACGGCGGCTAATGGTGGAGGCGAGCATGAGCATTCCAATGGCAGCCTCTAATCGTCTTCAAAGTCGACGTGGTGGTCGTGAAAATTAAGGGAAATGCGGCGGCTATGGGTTGAGTTGCGTCGTGTTTTACTGGGAAAAAGGAGAAGCAAATGCGTGGCCACGATCTTCTATTTTGAAATCTACGGCCGAGACTAATTTAGGGTTAGAAAATTTAATAAATATGTAAATTTATTTATATAAATTAGTTCAATCTTTAAAAAGCTGTAACTTGTTCATACGAGGTCAAAAAACGACGAAACGAGTTGCGTTGGGTTCGTATGGACGAACACTACGCGATGGATCTGGAGTGGAGTTGATTGGAGTTAGTGAAAATTTTTGGTAAAACTAAACGCGCGTTTAATTTTATTCAAAAATAAAACACTGCAACTGTATTTGAAACAAGGTGAGAACTTCTCACTCAATCGAATTGTTTCGATTTAAATTTTAAATAGTTAGATTTAAAATTGCTTGATTGTATGCTTGGATGATAAATTATTATCTATTATTTTGAAATAGACCTTATGCATCGTATATTAAGCGGATGTTATTTATTAAACACATATACCGCGATATTCCATCTTGAAGTGGAATTGGTATTATATATGTATTTGGAATTGATTTTCCCGCATTATATAGCTTATGAGACCCTATTGCGCCACATAATAGCGAATAATATTTATATAAAACCCATATACCGCTATATTCCGTCTTGAAACGGGATTGGTATTCTGCTAACATCTGTGGATGCAGGAACACAGGTTGGAGGGATCCAACTGGATTCCTCAACAGTATTGATTTATTTACAGATATTTGCGATATATTCTGTTATCACATTGATATATGATGTTTGGATACCGTGATTGTTATATTTGGTGTTGTTGCAGCATTAGGCCTATTTTTGGAGTTTTAAAATTGTTAAAGTAACGATTTCGAATTTAAAAGGATTTTCAAGTGATTTTTGAAAATATATTTTTATTGAATTTTGAAATTGATTCATTTTAAATAAATAAACGTTAAAATTTTTTTGTTATAAAAATTATGATTTTTGTAAAATATAACCGAAATGTGATTTTTGAAATAAGTAGTTGATTAATTTGTAAAATGGTTTAAATTGGGATTTTTGGATTATTATAAACGGTTTATATAAAAGATTTATAAAATTGATATTTTATAAATAAAAATATTGGAATTATAAAACGAGTTTTTATCAATGTTAAAATGAAGTATAAATAGATTTCATCCGTGAATGAAATTTATAGATTTATAAATTGTGAAGTTATAAAATGAATAGACTTTGTAAAATAAAAGATTTATAAGTAATTGACTTATAAATTGGATTTTGGCATTTAAATGAGATATAAATAGAATTTGTTAATTAAGGGGTTTTATAAGTTGAAGCTTTATAAAATATATATAAATGTGGATTTATGAACATTGGTTTTTAAACCCGAAATCGACTAATTTTGATAAGTTAATTATTATGAAAGCTTATTAAAGGAGATATATCCGTGATTTTGGACGGTGGATAATCCTTTAATTAAATATATAGAAGTGTTGAATTTGGTAAACGATTTATATTCACGATTTTGGACAGTGAATAATATATTAAAGAAATGTTTTAGAAGTGATCTTTTAAATAGAATTAAAATGATTTAAAGTTGATTTAAAATGTATTAAGGATTGAAACCATTGATTTCAACATTCATTGTTGAAATAGGCGTTTTCGAGAAAAATAAGGAAATGGTGGACTATAACACTGTTGTTATAGTAAATGATTTCGAAAGGAAATGTTTTATAAGTATTGGATTTATATACCTATCTAAATTTTGAATCCCTATACTAGTGATTTTGTGATGCAGCGCAATCTACCAACTCAGTGGATTTGATTCGTTCAAGGGCCTTAGGTCGCTCACGACCTAGTGAAGGTCGCTCGCGAGGTAACACGTTAAGCACCAAGGCATTCAAGCGACCTAGTGAGATAAACAAACCAGCGCATATTCCTATAGGTCGCTCCGACCTAACCCTACCAAGCTACGACCTACATGAATAACCGACCTAGCAAGTTAACTCACTCGACCTTAAGCCGTTGTGAAGTTAGGATGCTGCCAAGTTCCATTAGATTGCTACTGGATGTTGAAGCCTTATGTCGCTAAAGTCCTTAGGTCGCTTGCCGTACGACGTTGCTTCTTAAGTCGCTACTGAAGCATATGTTGTTAAGTCACTTATGTCGCTTCTATATAGGTCGCGAGATGGGTTATCTTCTTATGCCGCAAGTGTTCTGTTGTTGATAGGTCGTAGACTCCTGAAGATGTTCTATGAAGATAGGTCGTGTGTTGTTTGTCCTTGAGTTGTTAGGTGGTGTATTGTTGATATGTTGCATTTTGTATGTGGTTGAGTCGCATTGTCTTTAGTTCGTTTGTATTGTTGCATATTTAAGTCGTGTGTTGTAATTTCTATGTCGCTTGATTTGTAACCCTGTTGTATTTTGTTGAGTTGTCAAGTCGTGGTACTTAGGTCATTTGTTGTAAGTCGTGAGTCACTGTTTGTTTTAGGTCGTTGAGGTTAGGTCGGCCACCTAGTAGTTCGTGTATGTGTGTTGTAAATTTTCCTATAAATAGGGATGTGTGGGTCATTTGTAAACTTGGTTGATTTTGAATAAATTTTTGTTTGAGTGCTTTGTGCCTCTTGAAAATTGGAAGTTGAGCGTTGTCTCCTTTCTCCATTTTCGGTTATTCGAGTGCGCTCGAATCAACGGATTTTAAGCCAATTCACGGAATCTCGTGCACGAGATCAACGTAGAAGAGTCGTAGATCTTTTAACACGGCATTGTGCGCGATCAACGTGTTGGAGATAGCTAGAATTCGGTATCTCTCGAGATCAACGAATTTGGGCATTCGGTATTTTCAAACCATCGATTTATCTTGTTTCATCTAATCGTTTCTTTGATTAGTTTGACACGAAATCTTCATTTCGTTGTCATCCGTTATATCCGCTGCGTTAGTTTGGTATCAGAGCTAGACTTAGCCAATCATAGCTAAGCCGAGCCTATTGGGAGAAGATTTGAAGTATTGAAGTATTGGACATTTTTTGTTGATTGAGTTAGATCAAGGCCGAGAGTCAAAGCAAGTGCAGGCCGAGAATAAGTGCAGGCCGAGAGTTATTGAAGTGTGTGTTTGAATTTGTTGAAGATTCGACAATGCCTCCGAGAAGAGCTAATCATTTTCAAACTGTTGAAGATGTATATCGTAGGCAAGAAGCTGGGCAAATGAAACAACGTATCAATGAAAAGTTTGATGAAGGTATTGGGAAGTTAGAGAAATTGATGAATGACATGAATCAGAGTCAAAGGAGAAGGTCACCAGTCTCGAACCATGGAGGAAACAGAGTTTCGCTATCGGTTGCGGAAGCGAGGAGGGTGTCACCACAATCTTGTCGAGATAGGAGAGAATCATCAGTTTCTATGAGACGAGAATACCATGAGTACAGAAATGAAGAGCGAAGAACTCCACGTGAGTTTGGAGATGACCCATATCATGATGCTGAAAGACATAGTAGAAGAGATATGCGTGATCGTGGAAATGTTGATGGTCGAGATCGATATCGAAGTACATTTGATTATGATGAAGATGGTGATAGTTGTAGTGTTCATTATCGAGATCGAGACCCAGTAGGAAATCACTATCGGGATGTAGAAGATGATCGTAAATGGGAGTTGGGGATGAAGACTGAAATTCCAGAATTCAAAGGAGGAATGATTGCGGAAGAATTTCTAGATTGGTTATCAAACGTTGAAGAAATTTTTGGCTTCAAGGAAGTACCCGAGCATCGTAGAGTTAAGTTGGTTGCTACACGATTGAGGGGAAGAGCTATGGCATGGTGGAAACAAACTAAACTTACACGGGAGAGAATGGGGAAGTCGAAGATAGTTTCATGGGAGAAGATGAAGAAGTTGATGAAGGCTACTTTCTTGCCTTATAATTATCAGTCTCTTATGTATCAGCGCTTACAGAATTTGGGACAATGGACAAAGTCGATAAATGATTATGCAGATGAGTTTTATCAACTGATTGGCAGGAATGATATCATGGAGACAGAGGAACAGTTGACAGCTAGATTTGTTGGAGGGTTGAGAATACAAATTCATGATATGGTGAATATGTTTGATCCAAGATCCGTTGCTGAAGCACATCAGAAGGCTCTAGCTTGGGAGAGGCAAGGTAGAAGAGGAGGTGGTATGTTTACGAATTCTAACAATCAAGTAAAAGGGGCTAGTAGCAATACTAATGTTTCCAAGGCTGTTGGAAAACCGGTTGTCAATGAAGTTGCTAAGACCAAGGTCAACAACAACTTCAAGTGTTATAACTGTCAGGAGTTTGGTCACAAGAGCAATGAATGTCCGAAGCCTAAGAAGCGAGTGATGGTTGCTGAGGTTGAGGATGAGGATGCGGAAGTAGAATGTTCAAATTTACCACAAGTTGTGGATGAAGAAGAATTATTGGCAGGAGATGAAGGATATTCTTTAATGATGAGGAGTTCTTGCTTGACGCCAAAGCAGGAAGAGGAAACTAGTTGGTTGAGTAGTAACATCTTTCAATCAACATGCACTATCTTGGGAAGGGTTTGTAAGTTTGTTATCGATGCAGGAAGCTGTGATAACATCATTTCTTCAGAAGCTGTAAGGAAGTTAGCATTAAAGACAGAGAAGCATCCAAACCTTATAAATTAGCTTGGTTGAGGAAAGGTGGGAAAGTGAAGGTTGGTCGAAGAGCTTGTTTAACTTTTTCCATCGGAAAGAAGTATAAAGATGAAATTTGGTGTGATGTTGTGGATATGGATGTATGTCATCTATTGTTGGGCAGACCGTGGCAATACGATAGAGCTGTGCAACATGATGGGAGGACTAACTGCTATAGTTTCATGTTCGAGGGCACCAAAATCACTTTAGTTTCCTAAACAGCGACAACAAAGTGAAAGCAAGTTGGAGGAGATTGAAGAACTAAAGACTCTGTTATCTTTGAAGGAGTTTGTCAAAGAAGTAGAAGATGAGCCTGAAGTGTTTTTGTTAATTGGACGTGAAAGTAGTGAAGCAGTTGAAATTCTTGAAGAAGTTAAACCAGTGTTGAAGGAGTTTGAAGATGTATTCCCTGAAGAATTGCCAACAGAGTTACCACCGTTGAGAGACATACAACACCAGATTGATCTTGTTCAGGGAGCAGTGTTACTACATAAACCACATTATAGAATGAATCCGAAGGAGCACGAAGAGTTGAGAAGGCAGGTGGAGAAGTTACTTGAACAAGGGCGCGTACAAGAAAGTTTAAGTCCTTGTGCAGTACCAGCATTGTTAGTGCCGAAGAAGGATGGAACTTGGAGAATGTGTACAGATAGTCGAGCACTGAACAAGATTACAGTGAGGTACAGATTTCTGATGCCTAGATTGGATGATTTGTTAGATCAGTTGAATGGAGCTGCTATCTTTTCAAAGATTGATCTGAAGAGTGGATATCATCAGATTCGAATTCGACCAGGTGATGAATGGAAGACATCATTCAAGACACGGGAAGGGTGGTATGAATGGCTGGTCATGCCATTTGGTCTTTCGAATGCACCTAATACTTTTATGCGAGTGATGAATCAGATCTTTCGACCGTTTATTGGAAAGTTTGTAGTGGTATACTTTGATGATATATTGATATACAGTGGAAGCACCGAAGAACATCTACTACATTTGCAGGAAGTGTTGATGATACTTCGTCAGGAGCAATTTTATGCTGCAACGAAGAAATGCGTGTTCATGATGCATAGTGTTTTATTTTTGGGATATGTTGTATCAGAAGGAGGTATACAGGTGGATCAGAATAAAGTGGAAGCAATCAGAAATTGTCCACAACCCAAGACGATAACAGAAGTTAGAAGTTTTCATGGTTTAGCATCATTCTACCGAAGATTTATCCCACATTTCAACAGCGTGATGGCACCTGTTACTGATTGTATGAAGGGAAAACAGTTTTCATGGTCAAAAGAAGCAGGAGCTGCTTTTGAGCGAATCAAGGAACTTTTGACGACAGCACCAATTCTAGTTTTGCCGGATTTTCAGTTGCTATTTGAATTACATACTAATGCATATAAAGTAGGAATTGGAGGAGTGTTAAGTCAGAGTGGACGTCCAATGGCTTGTTTTAGTGAGAAAGTTTCTGGAGCCAAGATGAGATATAATGCTTATGATGTAGAATTCTATGTTGTTGTTTAAGCTATCAAGCATTGGAAACACTATTTGTTCCATAAAGAATTTGTTTTATATACTGAACATGAAGCGTTGAAGCATTTGCAAGGGCAGGACAAGATTGCACCTAGACATGCCTCATGGATTGCATACTTACAACAGTTTACATTTGTTGTGAAACACAAATCGGAAGTTACAAACAGTATGGCAGATGCATTGAGTAGAAGGAATCATTTGTTGACTACAATGAGGGCTGAAGTGACAGGGTTTGATGTATTGCCAGAATTATTTGTTGATGATCCTTACTTTGCCAAGGTTGTAGATAAAGTCGAGAAGGGAAAGACGGATGAGTACGTGTTAGTGGATGGTTTTCTTTTCAAGGGAAATCAATTATGTATACTAGATTGCAGTTTGCGAATGAAGATTTTGAAAGAATTGCATGAAGAAGGTCATGTGGGAAGAGATCGTACTTTGCAGTTGATTTCTTAATCATATTTTTGGCCTTCCATGAGAAAAGAAGTTGAAAGATTTGTGGAGAGATGTCACATATGTCAAGTTTCCAAAGGGACAGCTACAAACGCTGGATTGTATATGCCATTATCCGTGCCTACTAGACCATGGGTCGATATTAGCATGGACTTTGTTTTGGGTTTGCCAAGAACTCAACGAGGGAACGATTCTATACATGTTGTGGTGGGTAGATTTTCAAAGATGACACATTTCATAGCTTGTAAAAAGACCGCTGTTGCAGTCCATGTTGCTCAATTATTCTTTAAAGAGGTTTATCGACTACATGATCTACCTGAAACCATTGTTTCTGACCGGGATACTCGTTTTCTAAGTCATTTTTGGTTGAGTCTGTGGAAGATGGTTGGGACGAAGCTGAATTTTAGTAGTGTTTATCATCCACAAACAGATGGGCAAACGAAAGTGGTGAATAAATCATTGGGAAACTTGTTGAGATGTCTTGCGAAGGATAATTTGAAGAGCTGGGATATGAAGTTATGTCAAGCGGAATTTGCACATAATCAAGCTATTAATCGAAGTACAGGATTCAGTCCATTTCAAGTTGTATATTCAGCAATTCCGAAGGGACCGTTGAATTTGACGAAAGTGCCATATCAGAAGGGAGTTGTTAAGCGAGCTTATGATTTCGTGAATGAGTAATTACAGGAATGTCACAAAACTATTCATGAACGATTGCTTGCTTCAAATGAGAAGTATAAACAACTGGCAGATAAGAAGCGAAGGAGTGTAGAATTCAAAGAAGGTGATTTGGTTTACGCAGTGTTGACGAAAGATCGTTTTCCAATTGGAACTTACAACAAGTTGAAGGCTCGAAAGATTGGCCCAGTAAAAATCTTGAAGAAGATCAATGATAATGCATATCAGTTGAGATTACAGGATCATATTCACACCATAGACGTTTTTAACGTCAAATACTTGATTCCGTTTCATGGGAATGAGCCTGTCGGGGAAGAGTAAGGTGCAAATTCGAGGTCGAATTCTTGTCGACCGGGGGAGGATAATGCAGGCAATCTACCAACTCATTGGATTTGAGTCGTTCAAGGGCCTTAGGTCTCTCACGACCTAGTGAAGGTCGCTCGTGAGGTAACACGTTAAGCACCAAGGCATTCAAGCGACCTAGTGAGATAAACAAACCAGCGCATATTCCTATAAGTTGCTCCGATCTAACCTTACCAAGCTACGAACTACAGGAATAACCGACCTAGCGAGTTAACTCGCTCGACCTTAAGCCGCTGTGAAGTTAGGTCGCTGCCGAGTTCCATTAGATTGCTACTGGATGTTGAAGCCTTATGTCGCTAAAGTCCTTAGGTCGCTTGCCGTATGACGTTGCTTCTTAAGTCGCTACTGAAGCTTGTGTTGTTAAGTCGCTTATGCCGCTTCTATTTAAGTCGCGTGATGGGTTATCTTCTTATGCCGCAAGTGTTATGTTGTTGATAGGTCGTAGACTCCTGAAGATGTGCTATGAAGATAGGTCGTGAGTTGTTTGTCCTTGAGTTGTTAGGTGGTGTATTGTTGATATATCGCATTTTGTATGTGGTTGAGTCACGTTGTCTTTAGGTCGTTTGTACTATTGCATACTTAAGTCGCGTGTTGTAATTTCTATGTCGCTTGATTTGTAACCCGTGTTGTATTTTGTTGAGTTGTCAGGTCGTGACACTTAGGTCGTTTGTTGTAAGTCGTGAGTCGCTATTTGTTTTAGGTCATTGAGGTTTGGTCGGCCACCTGGTAGGTCGTGTATGTGTGTTGTAAATTTTCCTATAAATAGGGATGTGTGGGTCATTTGTAAAATTGGTTGATTTTGAATAAATTTTTGTTTGAGTGCTTTGTGCCTCTTGAAAATTGGAAGTTGAGCATTGTCTCCTTTCTCCATTTTCGGTTATTAGAGTGCGCTCGAATCAATGGATTTGAAGCTGATTCACAGAATCTCGTGCGCGAGATCAACGTAGAAGAGTCATAGATCTTTTAACACGGTATCGTGCGCGATCAATGTGTTGGAGATAGCTAGAATTCGGTATCTCTCGAGATCAATGAATTTGGGCATTCGGTATTTTCAAACCATCGATTTATCCTGTTTCATCTAATCGTTTCTTCGATTAGTTTGACACGAAATCTTCATTTCGTTGTCATCCGTTATATCCGCTGCGTCATTTTGGGTTGTCGTAACGATGTTTTACGCAACATTCGTTTTGACTCAAATGAATGTGTTTAAGAGAATGTTTTCCTTAAAGAATAAAATATATACTTAATTGTGATTTAAGTATATTGAATATTTTCCAGATGTTGAAAATAAATAGATTTATGAATTACTTATTATTAAATAAGTATGGAAATGTTTTCCAATATGAAGTGAAATGTTTGAGATTTTAACATTCAAAGATAAATTGAAAGTGAATAATTGGAATCAATTCGAAAATCGTATATCAGTGGATATTTGGAAATTTAAATTCACCATGGAATTTATAATGGAAAGGGAAATTTGTTCGAAAATAAACATTGATTTATTTTGAAGTGTGGAAAATATATCTTGTATAGATATTTTTGGAAAATAAATAATTTGGGAAATTATTTGGAATCTGGTGATGTTGTGCATATCTATTGTAGTTAAATAACCGACTATTAATATTTACCTTTAAACGGGTATTTGTTGTGATTTTCTTGAATCTGAATGAACGCTTACTTTTATAAATAAGCACTCATTATTCGATTTAGCCGGGAGAGGACCTTTGGGTCATAAATCCCATTCCAAATAGTGATTCGTTGTAATGGATAGCATTTGAAGACCAGTGTTGAAGACCGGGTATTTTCGAGAATGATAGGATGACCTATCGATTGTCTCTGCACCGATAGCTACGGTATGGAGATTCCTTTGTGATGGGAAGTCCGATCGGGATTGTGAATACCCGGATTGCAAGGACTTCTTTGGAAGTGCCTTCGGTTCTGTTCGAACCCAGAACAGACTTGTATGGATTGTATGTTTGACATTACATTTGGAGATATAAAGCAGATTTCTTTCAAATACATTTCTGTTGGTGGCGGAGAATTTATTCTCTTATCTTAACACCCCTTTCCGAGACGTATGAGCTCAGAGGTTATGTAGTTGATGGTTATCAGTGATATACTCCAAATTTGGTAATGTGGCATGCTGAGTGCTGCTGAGCATTTGTTGATCAAAGCGTGGCCTTTGTGAAAAGCGTGGCTTTGTGGATGAGACTTCGTTGAACCTCACAACCCGGTTATGGTCGAAACAGGAATCGTAGCAGCAAGGTTATTTGAGGATAGCGCCTTCTGAGGGTATGTCATTTCCTTGTGGATTATGAGTGGTATCATGGTATGGAGCCAAATACTTACTTTGTGGTTGTTGCAAACTTATTATTTTGTGGTTGTTGGTTGAGAGGATCCTCGGATAAAGGTTGTTTACAACCGGGGGATGTCATACTCGTGCCAATTGTTACCCAGCTAGGGGTAACCCGGTCTTATCTAGCAGAGATCCGGTTAGGATCGGGGGACGTCCCTCCAGAGGCGTTCCATTTTACTTGGGAAGTTCCTTTGCCCGACCATTGGTTGGAAATCCAAACAAAACAATACGAGCCCTGTACAGTTTTAGTTCTAGAACCTGCTATTTAATATGGTAGCTATAGTAGGCATACTATAATGGTACATATGCTGGCTAAGATTTATATTATACTTTCGAAAGGTTTTCCACTTCGCACTTATAGTAATAATATCGAAGAAAATTTGCATATCAAGCATGTTTGACTATCATAAGGAGAAATCTCCTCCAATTCTGCGTTTGCATTGTGTGTGTGGTAGGAAGCCTTATGGTAGTTACATTTTCTAAAAGCATTGCGAATCTATTTTTAAAAAAAAATTGTTGTATGTTTTTTAAAGAATAACTGTTTTAAGTTCTCACACCAGTCCTATGACTGACCTGGAGTTTATTGTTTCCTTCCTAAACTCTGGGTGCCCACCAATTTCCACACGGGAAGTCTAGAGTCAGGTTATCAGGTTATTCTGAAATTCAGGAGTTGCTGTGGAGATCAAGAGCAAGCTGGAAGGCGTGGCGTATCAATTAGTATATAGTATTTCTTTTCCGCTGTTTTGTTGTTGTAAACTCTGATAATGTAATGTAATGTGATGTAATATAATAACTGATATAGTTCATTTGATTTAAAGATTATTCATTTATCTATTATATGTTGTTCCGCTGCGATTGTGAGATTCTGATATTGTTTCTGTTGCTTTTCTTTCTTTCTTCTTCTATCTTCTACCTCTTCTTTAACCCTAACGATACGGCTTTCCGGCCTTCGATTACTCGGCAGTTGATACAGTGGACGTATTAATGTCGACTTTCGTGAGTCGAAAATCCCTATCGTCACATTTGGTATCAGAGCATTTGGTTAAGCGACAACCTTGGCTCTGTTGGGTATTACTCATTAGAGATAGAGTCAGTAGTACTCTAGAATGAGTGTGAGTGTAATGATAGATATGAGCGCGTATTTGTTAGTGAATATAAAAATGTTTTATATTGTGTTTCCTTGTCCGTTGAGCTGTTTATGAATTCTGGTCGGTGCGGGAAGTACAACCGTATCGATAGGCGTTTCTAAACTCTTAAACGAGATAAACCGACATAGTATCATTTTAAATTGGGTAAATGAAATAATTTTACCTTTATTATATTTTATATATGAAGGAAATAATTTTTCATAAATTATTAAAGTGTATATAAATTGATTGTTTGATTGTTGAAAATGTAAGAATATATATAAGTTAATTAAAAGAAAATTTGTATAAGCAAATGAATTATTAAGCATGGATTTATAATTAATGTGATTTACAATTGTGAAATAATCTTATATATAAGAAGTGAAACTATATGAATATATTTATAAATATGAGTTGTAAATAAAAATGAATTTGAACTATGAATTGAAATTGTTGAATATAAATGAAACGAGTTGTGGACTTATGATATGAGAAAATAAATTTGGCTTTGGTAAAGAATAAAGAATTTGGGTTAGTATAGTAAATATATGTTTTGGAATTTAACTAAAGGAAAGTTAAATAGAATTTACTTTAGAATTGGAATCTGAATTTGATTTATAAGTGGAAATTTAAGTTAAGTTAAACAAATGATGTTTGAAATGGAATATAACTTAAGTGATGTTGAATGAAGTTGATTTTGGTATCGAAGTAAATAATAAAGTGAATTAAATGGATGTGGACTTGAGTTATATAAATGAAATTCAACCTTATTTGTTAAATGAATTAGCAATTGAATTAATAAATGGATTGAATGTTAATCAATCTAATGTAAATGAATTGATATAGAATAATGAATGTAAGTGTTAATTCATTAGAAGCTAATGAAGTTGAAAAAAATTGAATAATTGAAGAGAAGTCAATTTAATATCAACCAATTGGAATTAAAAGTGTTAAACCAAATTGAATGTAAATTTAATAATTTGGTTATGTTGGTTATGATTTGGTTATTATATGATTGTTAGTTGATTATATATAATTCATTAAGTGTTAATGAAGTTGAATTGATAAAATTGAAAACTATGTAATTGATTTTGAATGTGGAAGTGAACAAACTTGAATATAAATTAGTGAATGCAAACTAATTGAAATTGAATATGAATGAATGCTAGTAAATCCAATGTTAATGAATCAAATTTGATTTAAATTAGAAAACAAATCCATTGAATATTAGTGAAAAGTGAAAGTGTATTGATTTGGTTAGGGATGTTAGTTGAATGCTAGTTGGTTGGTGGTTGCATTTATTGCTTTTTGTTGCATTTGCTATATTGGCATATGTAGTTGTTGTACTAGTATATGTTGTGTATTAATATTACTTTCATATATGCATGTTTCTCATTATTGTTGAGTGTTTAGTAGGTGTGGATTGCGCTTGCTTCGCATTTGGAGCTTGCTTTCATGCTATATTAGCCGTATATGCTCGCTAATAATATATAAGGTACATATCTCGGATTACATATCATACTTATACACTTTTTCCCTACGGGATGCCTCATTACTTTGATGAGATGTATATTTGTGATATATATATTTCCAATTTTTTCGGATCGAGCCGTGCAAAGGAGACGCTGGCGAAATTTTTCGAAAATTTAAGGCGTTAGAATATTTTTGAGAAAATTGAAAATTTTGAAATGATAACTAAGTATGATTTGAAAACTTAGTAAAGTTATTGTAAGAAGTTTAACTATGGATTTTGGGAAAGTTAAACACTCAAATGAATTTGGAATTTAATTTGACCAAATGGATGTTTGAAAAGTTAATGTATTTCAAGACTTTTTCTTACTTGGTAATTTCGAGGACGAAATTCTTTTAAGGGGGAAAGTTTGTAACGACCCAGAATTTCAGTCATTTGAAATTCATATATTTAATTGATTTTAAATATTAACTAGTAAAATTTGTAAGTCGAATAAATTTTATTTTGAATATCAAGATTTAATTGGATAATTAAATCGATAATTTAATATGTGAAATTACAGAAATAATTGGAAATTGGGTTTAATGTGATTAAATTTGATGTTTAAAGTTGTATTGAATCATATTGGAGATAGAATGATGTTATAGAAGTTTTAAAGGTCAAATTAAAAGTTAATTTGTGGAAATTGAATATTTTAATATTTAAATTGACGAGTAAAAATAGCCATTTTTCAAACAGCCTCGGATTTCGACGAAACCAGTTTCATCAGATCCGTAATGTTATATTATTGAATGGTTTCAAATTTCGTGTCAATCGGATCTACAGTTTGTCCAGGGCAAGCTAAAACGCGTAGAAATCGATTTGAGTGAATTTTGAATTTAAATAATTCGATTTGAAAACCTATCTTCCAAATATGATCGAATTGGCTCCCGATATATATTGCATTGCGTTCGGAATGGGGGTAAAACATTATAAACGCCAGGCGGCACGCTTCGTTTGGAGTTTGGAAAATTTCGGGATGAATAGTGTTTTGAGAATTTTCTATAAAAGGCCACCAAAATTCACAATTTGCATCAAAACCCTAATTCTAACCCTGGCCGTCAGAAAACGTTTAATGGCCAAAAATTCATCTTCTTTCTCTTCTAATATCTCACAATCCATCGATAATTAGCAAAACTCTTCAACTACAATAACGTAGAGCACGTCGAGAACTTTCAATTCAATGGTCATGATTGAAAACGATGAAGCGGATTGACGAGAATCTCGCCATAAAGGCATCATGGTCGTGCACGCTTTTCAAGATAGGGAGGGGGCCGAGCTTCCTGATACGGCGGCTAATGGTAGAGGTGAGCACGAGCATTCCAATGGCGGTCCCTGATTGTCTTCAAAGTCAACGTGGTGGTCGTGAAAATTGAGGGAAATGTGACGGCGATGGGTTGAGTTGCGTCGTGTTTTACTGGGAAGAAGGAGAAGCAAATGCGCGGCCACGATCTTCTATTTTGAAATCTATGGCCGAGACTGATCTAGGGTTAGAAAATTTAATAAATATGAAAATTTATTTATATAAATTCGTTCAATCTTTAAAAAGCTATAGCTTGTTCATACGAAGTCGAAAAATGACGAAACAAATTGTGTTGGGTTCGTATGGACGAAACTTCACGATGGAGCTGGATTGGAGTTGATTGGAGTTAGTGAAAATTTTGGGTAAAATTAAACGCGCGTTTAATTTTATTCGAAATAAAACACTGCAACTGTATTTGAAACAAGGTGAGAACTTCTCAATCGAATTGTTTCGATTTAAATTTTAGATAGTTAGATTTAAAATGCTTGATTGTATGCTTGGATGATAAATTATCATCTATTGTTTTGAAATAGACCCTATGCACCGTATATTAAGCGGATGTTATTTATTAAACACATATACCGTGATATTCCATCTTGAAGTGGAATCGGTATTATATATGTATTTGGAGTTGATTTTCCCGCATTATATAGCGGATGAGACCCTATTGCGCCGCATAATAGCGAATAATATTTATATATAACCCATATACCGCGATAATCCGTCTTCAAACGGGATTGGTATTGTGCTAACATCTGTGGATGTAGGAAAACAGGTTGGAGGGATCCAACTGGATTCCTCAACAGTATTGATTTATTTACAGATATTTGCGATATATTCTGTTATCACATTGATATATGATGTTTGGATGCCGTGATTGTTATATTTGGTGTTGTTGCAGCATTGGGCCTATTTTTGGAGTTTTAAAATTGTTAAAGTAACGATTTCGAATTTAAAAGGATTTTCAAGTGATTTTTGAAAATATATTTTTATTGAATTTTGAAATTGATTCATTTTAAATAAATAAACGTTAAAAATTTTATGATATAAAAATTATGATTTTTGTGAAATATAACCGAAATGTGATTTTTGAAATAAGTAGCTGATTAACTTGTAAAATGGTTTAAATTGGGATTTTTGGATTATTATAAACGTATATATAAAAGATTTATAAAATTGATATTTTATAAATTAAAATATTGGAATTATAAAACGAGTTTTTATAAATGTTGAAATGAAGTATAAATAGATTTCATCAGTGAATGAATTTTATAGATTTATAAATTGTGAAGTTATAAAATGAATATATTTTGTAAAATAAAAGATTTATAAGTAATTGACTTATAAATTGGATTTTGGCATTTAAATGAGATATAAATAGAATTTGTTAATTAAGGGGTTTTATAAGTTGAAGCTTTATAAAATATATATATATGTGAATTTATAAACATTGGTTTATAAATCCGAAATCGACTTATTTTGATAAGTTAATTATTATGAAAGCTTATTAAAGGAGATATATCCACTATTTCGGACGGTGGATAATCCTTTAATTAAATATGTAGAAGTGTTGAATTTGGTAAACGATTTATATTCACGATTTTGGACAGTGAATAATGTATTAAAGAAATGTTTTAGAAGTGGTCTTTTAAATAGAATTAAAATGATTTAAAGTTGTTTTAAAATGTGTTAAGGATCGAAACCATAGATTTCAACATTCATTGTTGAAATAGACGTTTTCGAGAAAAATAAGGAAATGGTGGACTATAACACTGTTGTTATAGTAAACGATTTCGAAAGGAAATGTTTTATATATTATTGGGATTTATATACCTATCTAAATTTCGAATCCCTATACTAGTGATTTTGGATTGTCGTAACGATGTTTTACGCAACATTCGTTTTGACTCAACTGAATGTGTTTAAGAGAATGTTTTCCTTAAAGAGTAAAATATATACTTAATTGTGATTTAAGTATATTGAGCATTTTCCAGATGTTGAAAATAAATAGATTTGTGAATTACTTATTATTAAATAAGTATGGAAATGTTTTCCAATATAAAGTGAAATTTTTGAGAATTTAACTTTCAAAGATAAATTGAAAGTGAATAATTGAAATCAATTTGAAAAATCGTATATCACTGGATATTTGGAAATTTAAATTCACCATGGAATTTATAATGGAAAGGGAAATTTGTTTGAAAATAAACATTGATTTTTTTTTAAGTGTGGAAAATATATCTTGTACAGATATTTTTGGAAAATAAATAATTTGGGAAATTATTTGGAATCTGGTGATGTTGTGCATATCTATTGATAGTTAAATAACCGACTATCAATATTTACCTTTAAACGGGTATTTGTTGTGATTTGCTTGAATCTGAATGAACACTTATTTTTATAAATAAGCACTCGTTATTTGGTTTAGCCGGGAGAGGACCTTTGGGTTATAAATCCCATTCCGAATAGTGATTCGTCGTAATGGTAGCACTTGAAGAGCGGTGTTGAAGACCGGGTATTTTCGAGAATGATAGGATGACCTATCGATTGCTTCTGCACCGATAGCTATGGTATGGAGATTTTCTTTGCGATGGGAAGTCCGATCGGGATTGTGAATACCCGGATTGCAAGGACTTCTTTGGAAGTGCCTTCGGTTCTGTTCGAACCCTGAACAGACTTGTAAGGATGTATGTTTGACATTACATTTTGAGATATAAAGAAGATTTCTTTCAAATACATTTCTATTGGTGGCGGAGAATTTATTCTCTTAGCTTAACACCCTTCTCCGAGACGTACGAGCTCAGAGGTTATGTAGTTGATGGTTATCAGTGATATACTACCAATTTTGTAATGTGGCATACTGATTGCTGCTGAGCATTTGTTGATCAAAGCGTGGCTTTTTTGAAAAGCGTAGCTTTGTGGACGAGACTTCATGGAACCTCACAACCCGGTTATGGTCGAAACAGGAATCGTAGTAGCAAGGTTATTTGAGGATAGCGCCCTCTAAGGGTATGTCATTTCCTTCTGGATTATGAGTGGTATCATGGTATGGAGCCCTGATACTTACTTTGTGGTTGCTGCAAACTTATTATTTTGTGGTTGTTGGTTGAGAGGATCCTCGGATAAAGGTTGTTTACAACCGGGGGATGGCATACTCGTGTCAGTTGTTAACCAGCTAGGGGTAACTCGGCCTTGTCTAGCAGAGATCCGGTTAGGATCCAAGGACGTCCCTCCAGAGGCGTTCCATTTTACTTGGGAAGTTCCTTTGCCAGGCCATTGGTTGGAAATCCAAACAAAACAATACGAGCCCTGTACGGTTTTAGTTGTAGAACTTGCCATTTAATATGGTAGCTATAGTAGGCATACTATAATGGTACGTATGCTGGCTAAGATTTATATTATACTTTCGAACGGTTTTCCACTTCGCACTTATAGTAATAATATCAAAGAAAATTTGCGTATCAAGCATGTTTGACTATCATAAGGAGAAATCTCCTCTAATTCTGCGTTTGCATTGTGTGTGTGGTGGGAGGCCTTATGGTAGTTACATTTTCTAATGGCATTGCGAATCTATTTAACAAAATATTTCTTTGTTTGTTTTATTAAAGAATAACTGTTTTAAGTTCTCACACCAGTCCCATGACTGACCTGGAGTTTATTGTTTCCTTCCTAAACTCTGAGTACCCACCGATTTCCACACGGGCAGTCTAGAGTCAGGTTATCAGGTTATTCTGAAATTCAGGAGTTGCTATGGAGATCAAGAGCAAGCTAGATGGCGTGGCGTATCAATTAGTATATATTATTTCTTTTCCGCTGTTTTGTTGTTGTAAACTCTGATAATGTAATTTAATGTGATGTAATGTAATAACTGATATAGTTCTTTTGATTTAAAGATTATTCATTTATTTATTATATGTTGTTCCGCTGCGATTGTGAGATTCTGATATTATTTTTGTTGCTTTTCTTTCTTCTTCTATCTTCTACCTCTTCTTTAACCCTAACGGTATGGTTTTCCGGCCTTCGATTGCTCAGCAGTTGATACAGTGGACGTATTAATGTCGACTTTCGTGAGTCGAAAATCTCTATCGTCACATGAAATCAATGTAAATTCTATCTCATAATATGGTAATTGATTTAATGAATGAACGAAACCTAGATGAGTGAATTAATTGGGAAATTAAATTTTAATTAATAAGGAATTCTTTTGTGACAAACCAATATAATTGACTATAATAGTTTATACAAACGAAAGATGGAAATTTGAATATATTAGTGTAATGGAAGATAAACAACTATTAACATGGTTAATTAAGTAATAATGGATTGGATATAAAGGTTGAAATCAAATTAAAGCAATTGATTGAAATTTAATTTTAATAAATTGGATTTGATTTTAGGGAATTGAACACTGGAAATGGTGTTATAACCAACATTGAATTGTCATATAAACTTGTATTAAGTTATGGTAAAATTCTAAGTGATTAAAAATGATGAATTGGTTAGTTTATAAATATTGAATAAAAAGGTAATTAATTAATTTAACATTGAATTATTTAATTAACTGAAAATAGCCATTTTGGCCACTGACTCGGATTTCGACGAAACCAGTTTCATCGGATCTGTAATAGTGAATTATTGTAGGATTATAAGTTTTGTCACGATCGGACTTGTCGTTTGATCGTACGGGCTCGAAACGCCTAGAAATCAATTTAATTGAAATCAATTAAAATCAATTTGAAATAAGTTGATTTTAATGTAACTTCTCTATACGATGGATTTAGGACTTAAAAACCTATTCCATTGAGTTTAGTATGTTTAAAAACATCTATTTTGATATATGGATCGACCCATTTTCGTTACGTAGTCGAAACGGGCTTTTTGGGTCGTTTACCGTTAATCAATCGTGTCCGTTCATTCTATTTTCAGCCTGACTATAAATACCTCGTTATATATCCTAGCCACTCCTTATTCCCATTTGTCTATACGTACAATTCCATTTGCTCCACCTCATTTCAATGGCAGACAAACCATAATTCTAAATTGCAATTTCAATTTAAAATTTAAACTCCTCAAACTATATCATATTATATATCGATTTGAAGCTCTCGATGAGCGCAATTCAATTCTGCTCTTCGTTTGTCAATTTAGGTTTCTGTGCGATCGGAATATGGTGATTTTTTCCTAGCCATCCATCACGTGTTGATCGACGACGATGGATCGTCGAATCCAGTATGCCATTGGGTAGAGGGGATCGACCGTAGTCCATCGGAGTTGTTCGTTCATGGAGTTAACGGTCCGATTGATTGGAACCTTTTCTATTTGGGGCATGAATTTCGGGCGGAGGCTGCAGCTTCGTGGGCGGCGCTTGGCATTGTGTTGGGGTGACGAGGGGGTCGGGAAGCCTCGGGAGGGTCGCGGCGCGTCATAGGTGGTGGTGCGACGCAGTTTGGTGGCTGCGCAGTTATGTATGGTGTGAGGACCCAGACTTTCAACCTTCAAAAATCTTCATCCAATACATCACCCGTATTCAAATGCCGGAAATTCAAACGTTGGAGTCTGGATTACTGGAGTCATAACACATTAGATAATAACAACACAATGGAAACAAAATAACTTTCATTCATTCACTTCATGGATTACAACATTCTTACAACAATTGTTCACCATCATCAGAGTCATATATATATATATATATTACAAAATAGCAGAATACAACATAATAGTGGAAAAATAACATCAACATGGTCTTCCAAGAGAGTTCAACATAATGCGTCTTCATTTCCAAAGCTCCAAAGTCCAAACCAAAAAGCTCAAAACTAAAAGCTTCCAAACCAAAGACTTCCAAATCCACAACTACTTCCTAACTTAACTCCAGAGCCTATTGATAACCTGACTCTAGACTGCCCGTGTGGAAAATTAGGGACACCCTGAGTTTAGCAAAGAGAACAATAAACTCCGAGTCAGTCATGGGACTGGTGTGAACTTAAAACAGTTATTTGTGTCAAAAAAAATCCATTCATGCTTTTAGAAAATGAAACTACCATAAGGTCTCCCGGCACACACTCAAATGCAATCGCATACATGGGGAACGTTTCTCCTTATAGTAGTCAAACATGCTTGGTACGCGAAAATCCTTTTGATATTATTTTTAGTGCATAGTGTGGAAAACCATTTTGCAAGTATAACATTAATCTTATCCAACATACGCACCATTATAGTATGCCTACTATAGCTACCATGTTAAATGGAAGGTTCTATAACTGAAATCGCAAAAGGCTCGTATTGTTTTGTTTGGATTTCCAACAAATGGACAAAGCTACGGAACTTCCTTTATCCGAATGGGTACGCCTCTAGAGGGACGACTCGAGAACCTAACCGGATCTCTACCAACACAAGGCCGGACTACCTCTGTAACTAGGTAACTAACTGTCACGATTATGCCATCCCTTGGTCGTAATCGACCTTCACCGAGGTGCCTCAAATTCCAACAACCACATAAGTAAAATATCTGGGGTCCATACTATAATACCACTTTTTATCCAGAAGGAAATGCACATAACCTTAGGGTCGCGAACCCCATAACCTTGCTGCTTCCTTCCTGTTTTCGACCATTTCCCAGGATTTTAGGTCCAATGAAGTCTCGTCCCACAAAGCTATGCTTTACACAGAAATCATGCTTCGATCAACTAATGCTCAACACTTAGCATGCCACATTACCAAATTGGGAATATATCACTAATAACTATCAACTACATAACCTTTGAGCTCGTATGTCTCAGAGAAGGGTGTTAAGCTATGGGAATAAATTCTCTGCCACCAATAGAAATGTATTTGATAGAAACCAACTTTATATCCCAAAGTGTAATGTCAAACATACATCCATACAAGTCCATCCTTGGTCTGAATGGAGCCGAAGGCACTTTATCCAATTAAGTAAAGAAGTCCTTGCAAATCCGGATATCTCCAATCTCGTCCGGACTCCCCATTACATAGGGTAATCTCTATACCGGAGCAACTTGGTGCAGAGACAATCAACAGGCAATCCTTTCATTTTTGAAAATACCCAGTCTTCAACCACCATCTTCAAATGCAATTCCATTCCATCGTATCATCATTCGGAATGGGTTTTTGACTTAATGCCCTTCCCCGGCCTTTCCGAATAATGAGCGCATTTTTTTTATAAAAAAACATATGGATACATTCGGATCTTAGTTAAGTTACAACTTTTAAGCCCTTTTTCCCAAAACCTTTCCTTTTGAATGGTTTAAACAAATTTCCATTTTTAATCTTTTAAACAAAAGTTCCACCTTTTATAATTCAATGCAGAACATTATATTCACATAACAATACATCAGAGATAAATAACTTACATTTATCACAGCTCAATCCAAAGCAATTCATATCACAGAATATTACAGATTAACATACTAGAGATATTAATCAATCCAAGCATTCAGTATAATTAATCATCCATAAGAAAGATTAATTAATCGCATAATTTATAATTAATTTAATTTAAACCAAATAAATTAATTGCTTATGGATTAATTACCTAACCTTTCTTAATTAACATTAATTAATTACAAACCATTTGTTATTATTTTAATTAATTAATGATATTAATTAATCATACTTAATTACTCACATTAATTAATTATCCTATAATTACTGATTAATTACTCTTTAATTATTAATTAATTATCCTTTAATCATTAATTAATTAACCTTTAATTATTAATTAACTAACCTTTGATTATTAACTAATTAACCATTAATTATTAATTAATTTATTGATTAATTATTCTTTAATTACTTTCATTAATTAATTAATCTTTAATTACCCAAGATCTTTATTAATTAAAAGATAAACCATTTATCTTAATTAATTACTTAATTATCATTGAAATCTTATTTAATAAACCTTTGGAATTAATTTACCATTTACCTATAAATTAACTTAACACGTTATGTTTAATTAATGATTAAAACATTTACCCTTCTGTAATTAATCTACTTAATTATACAATTTAAATTTATTTAAATAAACATAAGAATTTATTATAAATAATGTACACAAAATAAAATATTTTAAACTTACTTAATTTTAAAATAATTTATTTTATAACCTTTAACTAATCCCAAATAAACAATTATTATTTAAAAGAATTTGTAAAGAAATTGTTTTAAACCTGATTTGTTTTAAAGTTTTAAAACTGCAACTTCGTATACCCGAGTCAAACCCGGATCTATCCTGAGCCTAACCCGGAGAAATCTTGCTCTTCTTTTTTTTTACTTTGTTCTGTTTTAAAACTGTTACTACAGAAAAACCCTCGCGTACCCACCCGATAGAACACCCGAGGCAAAACTTCACTTCCCTGAATACAAACCCGAGGCCATTATCTTCTTCCATGAACAACCCAGTCACAATGTACACCTGACACCCGTACACGTGCACTGCCGAATGCCGCTACTCCAGTCATCGCTGCTACCTCCAACACGTCTACGTCAACCTCCTCTCAGTTCGACCACCCAGAACCAAGACATGAAATCGAAATTGAATTTGAGCACAAAAGGCACCCACTGGAACGAAATTTGTCGCCAAGAATTCCCTCGACATGCCGCCTCAGACCACCAGAAAACTCGTCACCTCGACCAAAGCCTTATCGCTATCCCAGCATTCGATCCTCCTTGCTTCCATCATCTCCGGTGCCTTGACGACATCGCAAATGCCACTCAAACCCAAACGACCAAAATAGGCAACTAAACCCTAAATTGATGCCGTGCAAGTGCCACGATGATTGGAAAATTCTCCGATCATTTTTCCCGAGATCGCCGACCTCCAAACAAGCTCTAGCAACGACGCCGAGACTCCACCCATCGCCGATCGCCAGAAAATGCCAAAATCTCTTTCCTGTTCAACTAGCAAGCTCTCTCGATTTAAAATCTTAAAAATCATGATTTTACTTTTAAAAATCATGGTTTTCGAAAACGAAAAAGATTATATAAGTGAATCAAGAAACCATGACACTCGAGTTTTGACATGCTTCTGTGTCTTGCTGTATTTTCTGAATTTCTAGAAAAACTCTAACTAAATATACTTGAAAATATTTTTAAAACTTAGATCTTGTTAATTCAAACACATTTTGTTTGAACATCAAAGCCTAAAAAGAATTAGGGAAATTTTGAATAAGTTTTAAAACCTGTAAAGCAAGAACAGAGCAAACATACTTGTGCACAGACATGCACATAATCATTTACATATATATATATATATATATATATATATAGACAAGCGGGCATATTTTACATCCATACAAACATTTTTCACAACATAGTTCCAAGTATTTATCACATGCAAACAAGATATATTTATCACATGCAAACAAGATATAAATAGATTTAAGACTTTTAAAGGTTAGTTTAATCACTGTTTGATGATGAACATAGAAGCTTTTTAAAACTTGAAAACTAGAAATTTGTTTTGATCTTGAACTTTGAATTGAACTTGATTGTTGATCTGATCTTTGCTTAGTTGAGTCGAATCTAGATCTTGAATTGCTAGCTTTAGTTTGAATTTGAAAGAGGTTGTTTGTTTTAGATTTTATTTTTCGATTTGCACAGGTTTTAGTTTTGATAAATTTGAAAAAGTGAAAGACAGTAGAAAATGAAGAGTAGAGAAGTAGAGAGGTATATATAACTTTGTTTTTATTATTTTTTTAAAATTGAAAAGAAAAAAAATAACTTGACACTTGTTAAATTGCATGTTATAATGTTTACACTTGTTAATTTGCATGCATTAATGTTTTAATATGTTTTTATATTATATTTTCAATTTTTATTAAATACATTTCCTTTTATTTATATTTATATAACTTTAAAGAAAATGATTTAAAATATAACTAATAAATAAACACACACACACACACACACACACACATATATATATATATATTAGTTTTTAAAATATAGAGTTTTTAAATCCAATTTATTTTTAAGATATTTATTTTTTGAATTTCAAATCAAAATTCTATTTACAATCTATTTATATATATACATAAAACATATACATATCTTATTTGCTTTGGAAAAATTCAAATTAGTTCACAAATTGATTCTAAAAATTATATTAATTACTAAATTAAATTTGGCTTAAAAACGGGATCGTTACAAATTCCCCCTTAAGAAAATTTTGTCCTCGAAATTTCATAGACAGGGAGAAAAATAAAGAACATATGAACACATAAAAATATAGAGAAATGGCTTACCAGATCAGGCCGAAATATCCATTCTACATTTGGGATAGGACTTCCGCATGCGTTCCTCTGTTTTCCAACTACAATCATTCGGATCTCCACTCCATTGTACTTTCATCAATTTCACCACTTTATTCCTTAACCACATTTCATCTTGACCAATAATCTCAATGGCTCTCTTTTCACTGCCAAGTTAGGCGTGATTTCAAAATCCTGTTGAGCGGCCTTCTCAATGATATGATCTGGGTCGTGCACATACTTCCGAAGGTGTGAAACATGGAACACATTGCATAGGCGAGCTAACCAATTAGGTAACTGCACTCGATAAGCCAAAGGACTAATCTTCTCAAGTATAGGAAAAGGACCTATATATCACAGTGCCTCTTACCCGTCTTTCCAAATCTCAAAACTCCACCTATTGGAGAAACCTTTATGATAACTGAATCTCTAACCTGGAACTCTAAATTTCTTCTTATGTGGTCGGCATAACTTTTTTGTCGACTTTGGGAAGTTTTCAACTTCTTCCGAATGAAATCAACCTTCTCAAAAGCTTCCTTTATCATGTCCGGACCAAGAACAAGCCTATCACCCGACTCAATCCAACACGTAGGTGATCTACAAGGACGACCATACAATGCTTCGAAAGGAGTCATTCCAATACTAGCCTGATAACAATTATTATACGAAAACTCAACCAAATGAAAATAGTCCTTCCATGAACCTCCAAAATCAAGAATACAAGCACGCAAAAGATCATCCAAGATTCAATTTATTCTCTCAGTTTTCCCATCAGACGGCGGGTGGTAAGCAGTACTGAAGTTCAACTTGGTTCCTAGTGTGGCTTGAAATGCCTGCCAAAATCTGCTAGTGAAGATCGGTTCTCGATCACTCACTATATTACTTGGTATTCCATCGAGTCGAACAATCTCCTTCACATATAACTCTGCCAAATTCGCTGCCGTTCGGGTGGATTTAACTAGGATAAAGTGGGCAGTCTTGGTCAGACGATCCACAATAACCTAAATCGCCTCATTACCTTTTCGAGTTCGTGGCAAACCATCTATGAAATCCATAGACACTTGGTCTCATTTCCATTTGGGCACTTCCAGTGGTTGGAGTAAACCTTCCATCTTCATTTGACCACTCTTTATTTGTTGGCAAGTTGCGCATCGACTAACATAAATGGATATATCCCTCTTCATTGTTTTCCACCAGAAGGTCCTCTGAATATCTCGATACATTTTGTTAAACCCTGGATGGATACTGAACTTGGATTTTTGGCATTCGTCCAATACTTCTCATTTGAGATATGGGATGTCTGGGACACAAATCCTCCCTTTGAACCTTATAATTCCACTATTATCGATTTCAAAGCTGGAATCTTTGCCTCGAAGTATTCTCCCATAAATTTCTTGGAGAAACTTATCTTTTTTGCTTACTAGAAATCTTCTCAAGAAGAGTGGGGGTGACAACAAGGTAAGCAAGAACAACATGTCTACTACCCAAAGCATCAGCTACCATGTTGGCTTTACCATGTGTATACTGAACATCCAGGCCGTATGACGCTAGGAATTCCAACCAACATTGTTGACTTTGATTCAAATCCTTCTGGGTAAAGAGGTATTTCAAAGATTTATGGTCGGTGAACAATTCAAAATTTTCACCCAGAATATAATGACGCCAGATTTTCAAAGCAAAGATAACTGCCAAAAGCTCAAGATCGTGGGTCGGGTAGTTCTTCTCATGTGGTCACAATTTTCTACTCGCGTAGGCAATCACTATACCGTCTTGCATTAGAACAGCACTCACTCCTTCACCACACGCATATGTGTAAACAGATAAACCTTTATTCCTGTTAATAATGGCAAGAACGTGAGCGGTGGTCAACCTTTTCTTCAATTCCTAAAAGGCTTACTCGTACTTTGGAGTCCAAATAAATTTGGCATTCTTCATAGTCAGTTTAGTTAATGGACTAGCTAACTTAAAGAAATCCTAGACAAACTTTCGGTAGTATCTGGCTAATCCCAGAAAACTTCTGACCTCCTTTGAGGTTGTGTCCAATCTAGTATAGCGGAAATCTTACCAGGGTCTACAGAAATTCCTTCTTCTTTTACAATATGTCCCAAAAATCTAACTTCTTTTACCCAAAAATGACACTTAGAAAACTTGGAAAAAAGAATATTCCTCCTCAATATTTCCAAAACTATTTTTAAGCGTTCGGCATGCTCTTCTTTAGTTTTGGAGTAAATCATAATATCATCAATAAGTACGAGAACAAACTTATTCAATACTTCACGAAATACTAGGGTCATCAGGTCTACGAAATATGCAGGGGCATTGGTTAGTCCGAAGGGAATAATTAACCATTCGTAAAATGTATCGAGACCCCTAAAAGCAGTCAAATGGATACAATCTTCCGCGATTCCTAGCTGATGGAATCCTTGGGCGAGGTCCATCTTGGAAAATAATCAGGCACCGAGCAATTGATCGAGTAGGTCGTTGATTCAGAGAAAAGGAAATTTATTCTTAAGGGTTAACTTATTAAGATCACGATAGTCTACGCACAATCTCAAAGATCCAGCGGATTTGGCTACAAATACTATAGCTGAACCCCAACTGGAATGACTAGGTCGTATAAATCCTTTCTCCAGTAAATCTTGGGTTTGCTTAACTAGCTCTACTCTTCGCCTTGGTGCCATCCTACGACTTGCATGCACAACTGGACAGGCATTGGGTACCAAGTCGATTCTAAATTCGATTTTCCTATGTAGAGATAAGGACTTAACTTCGTCAAATACGTCTAGGAAATTCTCGAATAATAGGTATGGATTCCAAACTCTGGTCCAAATACCCTAAAGTATACATTAGCTTGTCCCTCTTCGGACTTGGATGCTCACAAGGAATCACAACAAAATTCACAAGTTTGGTTTTGACCGAAATCATTCTATTGATACAATCTGATTTAGCTTCATATTTTGTTAACCAATTCATTCCAATTAAAATCCCAAATTCATTAAAGTCAAGAATGAAAAGGCTGATAGGAAACTGATGATGAGAATACAAAATAGGAACTTTTCTACAACGTAAACAAAGATTCGCAGGGACTTCTACCGGGTTCTTCACACAAATAGGTTCGTCTATGAATTCGGTTCAAGATTTAACTCTTCTATGGTTTACTGGAAATAAAACTTTGCGTGGCTCAGTGTCGAATAGAACTCTAACAATTTTATCATAAATAAGAAGATTACCTTCCAAAACTCCTTTCCCTTTATCAGCTCCTGAGGTTAAAAGTTCATCCTTGATTGCATATACCTTTGCTACTTGGGTCTGCTTCATTATCGGGCATTCTTTAACCATGTGTCCTGGCTTATGGCAATAGTAGCATTCCCTGGCTTCTTGTCCTGACTTCTTAGGTTGATCCTTCTTCCCTTGCTTCTTGGGCTTCTTGCAACTATTTGAGTAATGACCTTTCTCCAAATAGTTGAAACAGGTAACATTCTTTGCCTTGTTCTCTTGAGTATCCTTCTTTTCTTTACCTTGCCAAGGCTTCTTTCCTCCAAACTTTCTCTTCTTCCAATTTGGATTACTTCCACTTCCTTTCTCTTATGAAATCTCTTGTTTATCTAAGGTGGCATATCTATATCCCATGTCTACCAAAATCAGCAAAAGACTCCTTCACATGGCCTGTCATCCTTTCATGAACTTCTTGTTCATCCCTTTAATAAATCTCTCATTCTTCTTAAGAGGGGTATTCACCAATTCAGGCCCAAATCGGGATAACTCATTAAACTTATTCAAGTATTCTTCAAAATCTAGATTTCCTTGCTTTAAATCGGTAAACTCTTGATATATCCTAGAAATATCAGCGTAAGGCATATAACGCTACTCAAATACTTGCTTAAATCTATCCCATGTAAACTCATCCTCCGATTCGGCCAAAGTAATGGTCTCCCACCATGCCAAAGCTTCTTCCTGGAGCTGCTAGGAAGCCATCAACCTCCTTTGATCATCATCCAATTTCAATCCTTTAAAAATCATCTCACAAGAGCGAATCCAAGCTTGAGCTTCTATAGAAGTCTCTGTACCTTTGAATGGTTTTCCTCCAAGTCTTGAGAAATTCCGATATAACTCTACCAGATTTGGCTAGTTTTGGATGGGAAGAGTTGCTCCTTCCATTACTGTTGTTGTAGGGTCTCGAACATTTGTAGTGGTACTTCCCCTTCCCCTACCTCGTCCTCTTCTTGCACTCATTCTCACTATCTGTAAATAGTAAGAAAATGGATTTCGGCATACAGACAAGATATCTTAGGGAATATACTCATTCTAGGGCATTTCTAGCCCTATCTCTAATGAGTCGCGTAATGAGTTATACTCCAAAGCTAAAGTTCTTACTCAACCTTTAGCTCTGATACCAAATGTGGCGACCTAGACTTTCAACCTTCGAAAATCGGTGTCCAATACATCAAATGCCGGAGATTCAAACATTGGAGTCCGGATCATTGGAGTCATAAGACATTAGATAATAAAAACATAATGGAAACAAAATAACTTTCATTCATTCACTTCATGGATTAAAACATTCTTACAACAAGTGTTCATCATCATCATCGAAGTCATATATATTACACAACTGCAAAATACAAGATAACAGCGGAAAAATAACATCAACATGATCTTCCAAGAGAGTCCAACATACTGCATCTTTATTTCCAAAGCTCCAAAGTCCAAACCAAAAAGATCAAAACCAAACGCTTCGAAACCAAAGACTTCCAAATCCACAACAACTTCCCAACTTAGCTCCAGAACCTACTGATAACCTGACCCTAGGCTGCCCGTGTGGAAAATTAGTGGCACCTAGAGTTTAGCAAAGGGAAAAATAAACTCCAAGTCAGTCATGGGACTAGTGTGAGAATTTAAAACGGTTATTTGTGCCAAAAAAATCCGTTCATGGTTTTGGAAAATGAAACTATCATAAGGTCTCCTGGCACACACTCAAATGCAATTGCACACATGGGGAAGGTTTCTCCTTATAGTAGTCAAACATGCTTGGTACGTGAAAATCCTTTTTTTATTATTTTTAGTGCATAGTGTGGAAAGCCATTTTGCAAGTATAGTATTAATCTTAGCTAGCATACGTACCATTATAGTACGCCTACTATAGCTACCTTGTTAAATGGCAGGTTCTAAAATGAAAACGTAAAGAGCTCATATTTTTTTGTTTGGATTTCCAACAAATGGCCAAGGCTAAGGAACTTCCTTTATCCAAATGGGTATGCCTCTGGAGGGATGTCCCGAGAACCTAACCGGATCTTTGCAAACACAAGGCTGGGCTAGGTAAATAAATGTCATGAGTATGCCATCCCCCAGTCGTAATAGACCTGTACTGAGGCGCCTCAAATTCTAACAACCACATAAGTAAAATATATGGGCTCTATAACATAATACCCATTTTTTATCCAGAAGGAAATGCACATACCCTTAGGGTCGCGAACCCCATAACCTTGCTGCATCCTTACTGTTTTCGACCATTTTCGGGATGTGAGGTTCGATGAAGTCTCGTCCCACAAAGCTACGCTTTATACAAAAGCCATGCTTCGATCAACCAATGCTCAACACTTAGCATGCCACATTACCAAATTGGGAATATATCACTAATAACTATCAACTACATAACCTTTAAGCTCGTACGTCTTAGAGAAGGGTGTAAGCTAAGGGAATAAATTCTCCACCAATAGCATAAATGTATTTGATAGAAACCAGCTTTACATCCCAAAGTGTAATGTCGGACATACATCCATGCAAGTCCATCTTAGGTCTGAATTGAACCCAAGGCACTTCGTCCAATTAAGGAAAGAAATCCTAACAAATTCGGATATCCCCAATCTCGTCCGGACTCCGCATTACATAGGGTAATCTCTCTACCGAAGCAACTCGGTGCAGAGAGAATCAACAGGCAATCCTTTTGTTTTTGAAAATACCCGTCTTTCAACCACCATCTTCAAATGCAATTCCATTCCGTCGTATCATTATTCGAAATGGGTTTTCGACTTAATGCCCTTCCTCAGCCTTTCCGAATAATGAGCGCTTTTAGAAAAAAAACATATGGATACATTCGGATCTTAGTTCAGTCACAACTTTTTAGCCTTTATTTCCCAAAACCTTTCCTTTTGAATGGCTTAAACAAATTTCCATTTTTAATCTATTAAACAAATATCCACCTTTTATAATTCAATGCAGAACATTATATTCACACAGGAATTCATCACAGATAAATAACTTACATTTATCACGGCTCAATCCAAAGCTATTCATATCACAGAATATTACAAATTAACATACTAGAGATATTAATCAATCCAAGCATTCAGCATAATTAATCATCCATAAGCAAGATTAATTAATCACATAATTTATAATTAATTTAATTTAAACCAAATAAAATAATTACTTATGAATTAATTACCTAACCCTTCTTAATTAACATTAATCAATTACAAATTATTTTTTATTATTTTAATTGATTAATGAAATTAATTAATCATCCTTAATTACTTACATTAATGAATCATCCTATAATTACTGATTAATTACTCATTAATTATCCTTTAATAATTAATTAATTAACATTTAATTATTAGTTAATTAATTATTCTTTAATTACTTTCATTAATTAATTAATCTTTAATTACCCATGACCTTAATTAATTAAAAGATAAACCATTTATCATAATTAGTTACTTTATTATCATTAAAATCTTATTTAATAAACCTTTGGAATTAATTTTTCATTAACCTATAAATTAACTTAAGAACTTAAGTTTAATTAATGATTAAAACATATACCCTTCTTTAATTAATCTACTTAATTATGTTATTTAAATTTATTTAAATAAACTTAAGAATTAATTGTAAATAATGCACACAAAATAAAATACTTTAAACTTACTTAATTTTAAAATAATTGATTTTATAACCTTTAACTAATCCCAAATTATATTAACAATTATTATTTAAAAGAATTTATAATGAAATTGTTTTAAACTTGATTTGTTTTAAATTATTAAAACTGCAACTTCATATACCCGAGTCAAACCCAGATCTATCCCGAGCCCAAACCCGAGAAACCATCCTCTTCTTTTTTTTACTTTATTCTGTTTTAAATTTAAAAGTGTTACTACGGAAAAATCCTCGCATACCCACCCGATACAACACTCGAGCCAAAACTTCACTTCCTCGAATACAAACCCAAGGCCATCATCTTCTTCCACAAACAGCCCAGTCACAATGCATACCTACCACCCATACACATGCATACGCGAAAGCCGTTAATCCAGTCATCACCGCCACCTCTAACACGTCGACGTCAACCTCCTCAATCAGTCCGACCACCCAGAACCTAGACACGAACTCGAAATCGAATTCGAGCATAAAGTGTACCCATTGGAACAAAACTGGTCACCAAGAATTCCCTCGACGCGTCACCTCAGACCACCAGAAAACTCGTCACCTCGACCAAAGCCTCGCCGCAGTCCCACACTTCGATCCCCCTTAATCCGATCATCTCCGATGCTTCGATGACGCCGCAAACGCCGCTCAAACACAGACGACCAAAATAGGCAACTAAACCCTAAAACGATGTCGTGCAACCGCCACGATGATCGAAAAATTCTCTGATCATTTTTCCCGAGATCGCCAACCTCCAAACAAGCTCTAGCAACGACCCCAAGACTCCACCCTTCGTCGATCGCCAGAAAATGCCAAAATCCCCTTTCCCATTCACTCCCAAACTCTCTTGATTTACAATCTTAAAATCATGATTTTACTTTTAAAAATCATGGTTTTCGAAAACGAATAAGATTATATAAGTGAATCAAGAAACCTTGACACTCGAATTTTGACAGGCTTCTGAGTTTTACTATATTTTCTGAATTTCTAGAAAAATCTAACTAATTATACTTAAAAATATATTTAAAAGTTAGATCTTGTTAATTCAAACACATTTTGTTTGAACATCAAAGCCTAAAAAGAATTAGGTAATTAGAATTCGAATTTTGAATAAGTTTTAAAACTTGTAAAGTAAGAACAGAGCAAACATACTTGTACACAGACATGCACACAATCATTTACACATATATATACATACATACATACATATAGACATGCAGGCATATTTTACATCCATAAAAACATTTTTCACAACGTACTTTCAAGTATTTATCACATGCAAACAAGATATAAACAGATCTAAGACTTTTAAAAGTTAGGTTACTCACTGTTTGATGATGAACAGAGAAGCATTTTAAAGCTTGAAAAATAGAAATTTGTTTTGATCTTGAACTTTGATCTGAACTTGATTGTTGATCTAATCTTTGCTTAGTTGCATTGAATCTAGATCTTGAATTGCTAGCTTTAATTTGAATTAATAGATGTTGTTTATTTTAGATTTTATTTTCTAGTTTGCACAGGTTATAGTTTTGATAAAATTTGAAAAAGTGAAAGATAGAAGAAAATGAAGAGTAGAGAGGTATATATAACTATGTTTTTTTTATTTTGTTTAAAAATGAAAAGAAAATAAATAACTTGACACTTGTTAAATTGCATGTTATAATGTTTACACTTGTTAATTTGCGTGCATTAATGTTTTAATATGTTTTTATATTATATTTTCTATTTTTATTAATTACATTTCCATATATTTATATTTATATAACTTTAAAGAAAATGATTTAAAATCTAATTATACATTAATAAACAAACATTTATATATATATATATATATAAATACTAGTTTTTAAAATATGGAGTTTTTAAATCCAATTTATTTTAAAGATATTTATTTTTGAATTTCAAATCAAAATTCTATTTACAATATATTTATATATATACATAAAACAAACACATATCTTATTTGTTTTGGAAAATTCAAATTGGTTCACAAATTAATTCTAAAAATTATATTAATTACTAAATTAAATTTGGATTGAAAACGGGATCGTTACATATGGTGTGGCGGCTTGTTGAGGGTGCGTACGCGAGAAGGTGCTAGTGTTCGAATCGAAGGGGGAAGAAGCATTTACTGATGTCATGGTAAATTATTTCATTTTATTTTATTTATTTGTTTTCAATTTAAAACTCAATGTTCTAATCTTAATAACTTTTGCATACGAGGTCCGAATTGGGCGTGGTTTGTTTTTTTAGGATCGTATCGAAATTCCAGACATTAGGGTAATGGTTTGGACGAATTCAATGACCGTTTGATTTTAGGTTAAAATTGAATTTAAATTCGATTTAAATTCCAAAGGTGAGAGTTTTGACCAACACACAACTTCTAAAATTTCTTATGTTTGTTAAATTCAATTTACGATGTGATTAGAAATTAATTTATGGGTGTATGTTATATTTTTAATCATCATCTTAGTTAATTCGAATTTATTAATTAAATCGTTATTTAATTTATTATTGAATATATATTGCCAGTTAAATACTTGTTATTGATTATCTGCTATATACTGATATTTATTTATTGATTTGGATGATGATTGTGATGGATATTTGACTGTTGATATTGAATGTAACGACCCGTAAATTTTAGTGGTTTTATTTATTCAATTAATTGAAATTTTTTGAAATTTTAATTAATTGAATTTTGAAATACAAATTTTATATTTGAGATATGTCTATTCAAACATAGCAAACGGTATGTTTTCATCAGAAATATGGAAGTTTATTTTTATTGTGTAATTTTATTTAAATTATATCAGTTAATATTTGAGGGTAATAAAATGTTTTCCAAACCTGAATATTTTTCTATAGAAAAATTGTAAATCATCTTCTGTGCAAAACGTCATAATTTGTTTCTTCAAATTTTGACTATTATTGCTCCATCAATCTTATTTTTGACGAAATAACAGTTGAATTTAAAAGTATTCTGAAACCTAAATATATCAACATGAGAAAATATAGTTAGAACACTCTTATCAGATTGCGAAATTCGTTTCATGAAATTCGTATGTTTCTAGCTCCGTTTGAATTTTTCCGTACGGAATAGCAACGTATACTGTCACCGATTATCAACTTTTGATTGGATGGTCGTACCACTGATCTCTGTATACCGTTTGGATCGTCTCGTCATGCTAATCTTCAAAGTATACTCATTTTTGCGTTTTGGAATACAGTACGCGGTGTCATCTGCAAAAAAGGCAACCGTATCGGTATCCATTTCATGCCTTGTTTAGTTTCCTTTTGTCTTTTCACTTTCCACTGCATAACCTAATTGCCATTTAGTTTTATTTATTTCTGAAATCAATGTATGAATTACCAGTAATTCCATCGGTTATATTTATTTTCTGTTGCCACTTCTTTCTTGGTTCATTGTGTACGTGCTTTGAAAAAATTAAAATATGATATAAAAATAATAAGTGTTGCCTTATAGTCCAAAGGCTGCTGACCTTCCTAACTTTTAAACTCACGTTACATGTCTATGTAGGCTTTTAAACTTCATTTCTAAAACATATTAAATTTACATTCACGTTTATCTTTCTTTCCATTTCATATTTCGTTCACTGTTACCAAATAATTTGGCTGCACTCACTCATCTTCTTCCTCTCCTTATATCTTTTTCCTTCGTCGTTGTTTTCTTTCGGCTATGCTTATAAAATAAATAAATAAAGGACAAAGCGACGTCTCCTCATCTCGAGCTTCCACCTGCCTTCTCCTCGACCACCATCACAAGCAGCCGTGCTCTCCATCCAACAAGGAAGCGCCTCCCTCCACTTCCATCGCCTGCGTCTGTACATCTCCTCCAGCCGAGATTTCCAATGCATGATTCCCGATCCTTCACTTAGCCCACCTCCGCCTCCTCCTTGGACCATATCAGGTCGTGACCGCCTCCTTTCTCCCCTCTGGTGCCCGTCGATCCCCTCCTCCTCATCTCCTCAGGTAACCACCTCGGCCAAGCTACCACTGCTCTGCCCAGAGACCGGCCTCGGCCATGCACACGTCCCTCCTTCATTGTTTAGCCTTGCCTGGCCAAGCTTGCATGCAACTTCCCTGATTTACGGCATTATATTTATTTTATTTTTTATGTCAGTGCTTTTTTTCTATAATTATGCGAAAATAAATACGTTGTTGTATAGTTTGTATATGACAGTTGTTTGAGTCGAAATTTATAAAATATGTTTATTTGGGTGATATATGGCCTCATACATATACATATATATATATATATATATATATACATATATTCATACACATATATATAGTGTCAGTTTTCTAAAATGTTTTCATTTTTGGTTTATGTATAATAACAATAATATAAAGATGCTTGTAATTTTGAGGTATGTATAATGGTTGTTATTATATATAGATATGACTCATTTAAAAGTTGTCTTGCTTTTGGAAAGTCAAAGAAGTAATATAAAGTATATATGTGTTTTGTTTCTATAAGGATGTAATATAAAAAAAAGATCTATAGCTTATATGAACGTTAGATACATAAGATTATATAATAAGTTGTTCAGTGACGTGCATATATATTATAAAAGGCTTGTATGTATGTCAGGTTCACATCTTCTGTTGGATGTGAATATTCTCGCACTGTAGATACATGTAGGTATTTGTATTTGTGTTATAGTAATAAGTAAGTTATATGCTTTTCCAAAGGTTACATTGGGCTGGCGTGTTTTATATTAAGTAATACTGACTTTTAAAATAATAGTATTATATATATGAAATTTGCTACGGTTTACTTGATGTGTGTGTGTGTGTGTGTGTATATCGTTCTAGGGTATGTTAGGGTGTTGTATGTTATAAAATGCATAGACTACACAATTAAGTGAATTTGGTGTTTTTAGATATATATTTCTATGTATATAGATTTTTGATTTTGACATGTTTGTGTTTTAAATTTATATTGGTTTATACAGTTAGATATTTAAATATATAGAGCTATAAGGGTATTTCAATTTTATTATGAACATTGATTTTTAAATATTAAATATAAAGATTTTGTTTGTATATTGGTTTAAAATATATGTATAAATATAGATTTTATTTTGACTGGTGTTTAAGTTGAATGTTGATATATCTTGTTTCCGCAATCTCGTGCCCATCTTGACTCATCTTTTAAAAATCAAATTCTTCGCAGCCATTCCGAGCCTATTACCGTTTTGTATACATAACAACGTCCTTATCATTTTCTTGTATCTCTAGCCTCGAAAGGTGAGCAATCACTTACGATTAACATTCTTATATTTATTAAATTTGATTTCAATTGAGACGACAATTGAAATATGCTGCTGTTAGTTATTTACATTGTTATTTATATGCTATTATCTATATCTTTTCACCTGTGACATCTGACACCATTATCTATTATTTATATTGATAATATATGCATGTTATATTATTATCATATATGTTATCACTCTGCAAGTTCCCTATTAGTGTAGAATTCACTATGGGTTGAAATGATACATACCCGAATGGACTTTAGAATAGGAGAAATCGTTATGGGTTGAAATGATAGACTCAAGCGATATTTGATGAACGTATTTTTCTGCATTTTAAACCGTTTGTTTCATATATTTTTATTTTAATAAAGCGGTATTATGCGGGTATTTGTTGTGGTTTTGCAGATTATAGATTCCGAAGTGCAACGTTGAAATTAATCGGTTGTGGCATCCTTTGGTTCAAAAGACAAGCGGCATGAGTGCAACATTTTGAGCACCAAATAAATCAAAGCAATGTCACACTTCAATTTATGCGAAATGAGTTAGTTCACATTTTCACTTCAGCATATGGGTCCAAGCAACATGGGAAACAAATCATATTTATATCTCAAGTCACGTGTTCAAACTCAAAGCAAGGAACAAATTTAATTAATTCAAGCAAGTGGGGACCAACCTCAATCAATGACGTGGCAAGCACGCACATACTTTGATTTAGTAAATATTGGCTGCATATTCTCAAGGTAGCAAACATCAATTCAAAGCAATATGGACCAATTCAAGCAATGATGTGGACGTATATATGTTCTCTTTCACCAATTCAAGCAAAGGACCAGTTCCTCCTAAAAAGTAGCATAATACATAGCCATGATATGAAGCAAAATGGGACACATTCAAAAGTAGCTTACGTATGAATTTGGACCAATTCACATATAAAAGTATTTCAAGAAATGACGTGGCAACTTGACTCTTCACCAATTCAAGGAATGGACCCAGTCAGTATAATTATCTTGGCAAATACTAAGAATAGAACCGGTCCTATTGCTAAAAAGATGGACTGATTTTAGGGGCTGAAGCCTATATATACAACATTATACAGCACCTTCAGATCATCTCTAACCTCGTCACTTTTCTTCAAGTTTAGATTTAAATTCAGCACTGTTTTTATTTTCGAACAGAATACGTAGGATTGTTGATTAGATTTAGCAATTTATTTATTCTTGTTCTTAGTTATTTTCTGCACTCTTTTCAGTTAGTTAATAATTATTTCAGTTGATTGCTCCGTTATCTTCTTTTCCGCAATTTCAATTTCTGTTCTGATTTTTTTTACAATTCTATATTTTGGTTGCAATTTCGATTAGTTTCGAAATCGATTCGGAGTATATTATTGTTTTTATTTTATGTTCAAAATTCACCGTCGAATTCGTTTAACACGCCTAAGATTTAACTATGGATTTTAATTGTTTTAAAATACAATTCCCTGTGTTCGACCTGCATACTACACGCCTGTGCGCTTGCAGAATTTATTAAAATTTGTGCTTTTCTAATCAATAGAAAAGTCGCAACAATATTCACTGAATTGAATTTGAGATTGCGCGTTGAAATGATACATACGCGTATATATTTAAACTATGAATTAAAATGATAAATATCCGTATAACTGGACCTAGGATAGAAAATTCTATACAGGCACCGCTGGTCAATATATAAAAATTTTGAAATTGATTTCTATGGTTTTTGAAAAGAAAGATATGGTTTAATAAATATTGATTTTTGATATTATATAATTTTTTTGTAGTTAAATTCTTAAATTTAAGCTATGTAAATTTTTTTGAAATAAAATAAGTATGGTAATAAGGTTTGATCTTATTAAAATATAATATGGTTAAATATTTATATAAATTATATTTTTATATAGAGGTATAATGATTTTGAATTAACTATGGTTGGGAAGATAGATTTGAAATGGATTTGAAATTGATTTGAAATGGTACTTAACTAAGAATTTATTTAATTAAATCGATTTGAAACTTATGGAATTTGAAATTTAAAAAGATACGTCATATGATATTATAACTTGATTTTTGTTCAAGGTGATTTGAGTGAATATACCAAGTTTAAATAAATTGAAGGAATATTTAGTTATTTGAAATCTGTAGTTTTATTTAAATGATATTGGATTTATTAAGTAAATATTTCAATACTAAATTGTAGTGGATTGAAGTTGATATATATATAAAGTCATTAAATTTAGTTTTGAAAATATGGGATATTTAAAGCTTGGGAATATATTGAAATTGAAAGGGTTAATTTGAGGTTCAAATCTGTATTGAAATCGATAATTTGAAATGGTTTATTAAGAACTGAATTGTGTTGAAGTTGATGATTTAAGATTTGATTAAATTTGAATTTTTGGAATTTGAGTTGATTTGGAATTAATTGGTAAAATTTGAGGAAAACAATTTTTTATATATGTTATTTTAATACTTAAATCGGTTAAGTGGGAAGTATTATGATTTCTAAACTATGATTTCCAAAGCGTTATAATTTCAACATTTTGGTTTCGAACATGCTTTAACTTTGGAAAATGTTGGGATTTTGGAAAAGATATATTTTAAATGGAAATGATATTTTGGTTTTAAAGTATAAATTATTTTGAAATGACCGTGGTGTTATAATAACGGTTGGTTGTTAATGAGACCGGGATCGGAAGTTGTCATACTCTCTGCCAACTCCAAAAACCACTTTAACAACCGTGTACGCGGTGGAATTTCTGGAATGAAGTAGGATGGTGGCGACGTCCTTTGAGGTATATACATGGACCCAACTCCCATGAGTTGGCATAAGGTGGCTAAAACAGGAGCAATTTACGGGCTAATGAGGTCTCTCCTCTGATCGGACACACTCCTTCGCTATTATATTCTGACTTTGAGATTGATTCGGCGGCCACTTTTGATTCTTTTGATTTGGGGGTGTGGCTCGAGGTGAGCGGTAATAGCTGCTATGCATTACCACCGGCACGGAAGTGTAATTGGTGTATCTACCCTGGCATTGCTTAGTTGTGCCGTGTCACCTACCCTAGCGTGCCTTGTACGAGTTTGGTTTTCTCCCGTAGCCCGTGGAGTATCCTGTGGTGGCTTCCCGATCAGGAGGAACTATGATACTATATGGACTACTGGGACTATTATGTGTTAAGGACGATATGGGTAACTCCTTAATGCTATTTAAAAGTAAGTTTGTTTTACTATCGACAATATTATAATAGCGAAATATTACTACATAGTACATAGTTTAACAGATCCTTAAAGGATGATTATCCCAAACATCCTTTGAGTTATTTGTATTTCAGTTGTTATTTCACTTGAGTTGGATTTATTGATATAAGAATGTTAATCCTGACTCGAGTGTTTTGTGTTTTGCTTTATGCTCGGGTCAGACTGAGTGATACAGCATTAGATTCACCTTCTCAGTTGGAGCTTTACTTGAAGATCCAACTACCTATTTCCCTTTCGGTTGTTTAGGGAGGTATTCATCTTTGCGCTTGTCTATCATATTGAAACTTCTGTTGTAACTTGTTACTTCTATTGTATCTTGTATAACTCTGATGTATTTATATAGTAGCTTGATGAACTACTATCTCTTTGCTTCCGCTATATTATATTACTCTGTGTCTGTGATTCTGTGATTTATTTATTTGTTGTATATCCTGAGATTTGCCAAATTTAATTTACAATTCGGTATTTTGAGAAATTACAGTCCGACATGTGCGGATCCGAATGGTTGAAAATATTGGGTAGTTACAGTTGGTATCAGAGCTTTGGCTCTAGGCAACTTAGTGTGTATGGTAAATTTATTTATGGAATCACTTTCGTTCAAGCCTGAATCTCTTCCTTGTCGACTCGACTTCCTTCGAACTTTGGAACGTTCCCTCGATTCTAAAAACCATTCTTGTCGCCCTCTATTCGTATTTTTTGATTCTGGAGTATCCCATAACTCCACTTCGAATGATCTCTATAATAAATCGACGGTCTCATCAATCTTTGAATGATTATAAAAGGGTGAACTCCTTTACAACTAGCATTGATTCACCGGAGATTTATATATCCTTGGTTTAGATGCTGATATCTCTTGTTATGCCGAATTCTATCTCTTGAGATCAAATGTAGATTTTCCTCAGAATTCCACATCGATCTAATTCTTGAAGTCATGGTTAACCCAATTAAGGTTGCCCGTGATTTATATAAACTTATCCATCTCCCTATCATGTTATTTAATCATCTTATCTTTTGTTTCCAACTTATCTTCAAATCAGAATTCTCTTTGATTTGAGTCAATCAAATTTGAATCTCTATCCTTGCTTTGAAAATCTATTTCTGTATCGTCGAGCGAGGAAGTGTATTTATGAATTATTATTTAAATGATTTATCATATTTTGTATTATTTGAGTTGTTGATGTTGATTTGGGTTTTCGATCGATTCGCCTGATCAACGCTATCGGTAGGATTTCCAAAACACTTGAACAGAGCAAACTGATATAATATGGTTTCCAAATTTATTGATGAAATAAATTTTGTGTAATTATATTATATATATAAGCATGATTTTTTGAATTTTGATAGTTAGTTGAATTGGTTGTTAAGAAATATTTGATTTTACATATAGCCTGTAAACCCTTGGGTTTTGTCTCATATATAAATAAATGAATCTATGAAAATCTGGATTATAAGCTAATTTGGAAATTTAAGTGAATTTAAATCAAGAAACTGAGAATTTAATTTCTGGTGATTTCAAACTTTGGTTTCAAAATTTTAAAAAGGGTATATTATTTAAAGTATTTTCGAATAGAAATTATTTCCAAAGAATTTTTAAATGTTTAAATCAATTCTCTCTTCTTTTGTCACTGGAAAATAATTTTGGTAATGGCGGCTGCATCATCGACATACGTTTTCGAGTTTTGAAGTGGAGAGACCATTCTGTAGCTTTGCTACAGTTTTGCTTTGGAAATCAAATTGATTTGGATTTCTAATGTATGACTTGATTTATAATATATACAGATAAAAAAATTTAAATTTGATTTGACATATTGTGTATATATACATTTATTTTATCTCTAAACGGTTTGAAATTAATCGGAAACTTAATTCTTAAATTTTATGTTGAGAATAACTTTAATTATAAAATGAAATAAAAATTTTGAATGAATATTTAAACCTTGAATAATTATATTAGGAAAATTTCACATTTTATAACCCTCAATTACATTTTAATATAACTTACCTAAATCATTCAGAAGTTGAATATGTAATTGAATAATTTACAATGTGAAATGATGTCAAAGGAATTCATATAAGTGAAAATATACTTAATATATGTGATTAGATATATTAAGTGGAATAAACTAATAATAATTTGGAATAAATAAAAATTTAATTTGGTTGAATAAAATATGTTTATAATTAAAGACTATCCAAAATTTTTGATTTTTTGAAATTTTAATTAAGGATAATTGACCAATAAGATAATCAATTTACAAACAGTTAAGATTGGTTTAACTTCCGTAAAATCAAATTGATTAAATTCAATTATTGAATATTAATTAATTTAAATTGAAAATTTTATATGGTTTTAATAAATTGTTTTATTTTGTTTTTCCAATCCATTTTTCCGGTTGTTCCGTTCTCCTACCTCGTTCCTTTTCAAAGACGAAAAGTTTTGAGTGGGGGAGAGTGCAACGACCCATAAATTTTAGTGGTTTTATTTATTCAATTAATTGAAATTTTTTGAAATTTTAAATAATAAAATTATGAAATATAAATTTGATATTTGAGATATATCTATTCAAACAAAGCAACCGGTAAATTTTCATCAAAAAAATATGGAAGTTTATTTATGTTGTTTAATTTTATTTAAAATATATCAGTTAATATTTGAGGATAATAAAATGTTTTCCAAACCTGAATATTTCTTTTGAAAAATTGTAAATCATCTTCTAAGCAATACATCATACTTCGTTTCTCCAAATTTTGACTGTTGTTGCTCCGTCGATCTTATTTTCAGTGAAATAACAGTTGAATTTAAAAGTATTCTGAAACCTAAATATATGAACATGAGAAATTTATTTAGAACACTCTGAATTAGATTGCGAAATCCATTTTGCGAAATTCGGACGTTTCTAGCTTTATTTGGGTTCTTCCATATGGAATAGCAACGTATACTGGTACTGATTATCGACTTTTGATTGGATGGTCGTACCACTGATCTCTGTATACTGTTTGGATCGTCTCGTCATGCTGATCTCCAAAGTATACTCATTTGTGAATTTTGGAGTACAGTACGTGGTGTCATCTGCGAAAAAGGTAACCGTATCGGTATCCGTTTCATGCCTTGTTTGGTTTCCTTTTGTCTTTTCACTTTCCACCGTATAACCTAACTGCCGTTTAGTTTTATTTATTTCTGAATCAATGTACGAATTTCAATAATTCCATCGGTTGTATTTATTGTCGATCTCCACTTTTTTCTTAGTTCATTGTGTACGTGCTTTGAAAAAATTAAAATATGATATAAAAACAATACGTGTTGCCTTATGGTCAAAAGGCTACTGACCTTCCTAACTTTTGAACTCACGTTACTTGTCTATGTAGGCTTCTGAACTTCATTTCTAGAACATATTAAATTTACATTCACATTTATCTGCCTTTCCATTTCATATTTCGTTCGCTTTTACCAACTAATTTGGCTACACTCACTCATCTTCTTCCTCTCCTTATATCGTTTTCCTTCGCACCTGTTTTCTTTCAGCTATGCTTATAAAATAAATAAATAAAAAGGACAAAGCGAAATCTTCTCATCTCGAACTGCCACTTGCCTACTCCTCGACCACCATCACAAGCAGCCGTGCTCTCCATCCAACAAGGCGGCGCCTCCCTCCACTTCCATCGCCAGCGTCTGTACAACTCCTCCAACCAAGATTTCAAACGCATGAATCTCTGATCCTTCACTTAGCCCACCTCCACCTCCTCCTTAGACCAGATCAGGCCGTGACCGCCTCCTCTCTCCCCTCTGGTGGCTGCCGATCTCCTCCTCATCTCCTCAGATAACCACCTCGACCGAGCTACGACTGCCCGGCCCAGAGGCCGGCCACCGCCACGCGCACGTCCCTCCTTCATTGTTTAGCCTCGCCTGGCCAAGCTTGCATGCAACTTCACCTATTTACGGTATTATATTTATTTATTTATTTATGTCAGTGTTTTTTTTTCTGCAGTTATGCGAAAATAAATACGTGGTTGTATAGTTTGTATATGATAGTTGTTTGAGTCAAAATTTATAAAAATGTGTTTATTTGGGTGATATATGGCCTCATATATGTATTCGTACACATATATATAGTGTCAGTTTTATAAAATGTTCTCATTTTTGGTTTATTTATAATAATAATAATATAAAGATACTTGTAATTTTGAGGTATGTATAATGGTTGTTATTATATATAGATATGGCTGGTTTAAAAGTTGTCTTGCTTTTGGAAAGTCAGAGAAGTATTATAAAGTTTATATGTGTTTTGTTTCTATAAGGATGTAATATAAAAATACATCTGAAGCTCATATGAACGTCACATACATTAGATTATATAATAGGTTGTTCAGTGACGTGCATATATATTATAAAAGACTTGTATGTATGTTAGGTTCACATCTTCTATTGGATGTGAATATTTTCGCAACTGTAGATACATGTAGGTATTTGTTTTTGTGTTATAATAATAAGTAAGTTATATGCTTTTCCAAAGGTTACATTGGGCTGGCCTGTTTTATATTAAGTAATCCTGACATTTAAAGTAATAGTATTATATATATTTATATATGAAATTTGCTATGGTTTACTTGATGTATACATATATATCGGTCTAGGGGCATGTTAGGGTGATGTATGTTATAAAATGCATAGACTACACAATTAAGTGAATTTGGTGTTTCTAGATATATATGTCTATGTATATAGATTTTTGATTTTAGTATGTTTGTGTTTTAAATTTATACTAGTTTATATAGTTGGATATTAAAATATATAGAGCTATAAGGGTATATCAATTTTATTATGAACATTGATTTTTGAATTTTAAATATAAAGATTTTGTTAGTATATTGGTTTAAAATATATGTACAAATATAGATTTTAATTTGACTTGCGTTTAAGTTGAATGTTGATATATTTTGTTTCCTCAATCTCGTGCCCATCTAATTGACTCATCTTTTAAAAATTGAATTCTTCGCAGCCATTCCTAGCATGTCGCTGTTCTATGTACATAACTATGTCCATATCATCTTCTTGTATCTCTAGCCTCGAAAGGTGAGAAATCACTCACGATCAACATTCTTTTATTTATTAAATTTGATTTCAATTGAGACGACAATTGAAATATGCTGCTGTTAGTTATTTACATTGTTATCTATATGTTATTATTTGTATCTGTTCACCTGTGACATCTAACACCATTATCTGTTATTTATATTGATAGTATATGCCTGTTATATTATTATCATATCTGTTTTCATTCTGCAAGTTCCCTGTTAGTATAGAATTCACTATGGGTTGAAATGATACATACCCGAACGGACTTTAGAATGTGAGAAATCGTTACGGGTTGAAATGATAGACCCAAGCGATTTTCATTGAATTGAATTTGGAATTGCGGGTTGAAATGATATATACCCGTATATATTTAAACTATGCGTTGAAATAAAAAATATCTGTATCACTTGACGTAGGATAAAAAATTCTATACAGACACCACCGGTCTATATATAAATATTTTTAAATTTATTTCTTTGGTTTTTGTAAAGAAAGATATGGTTTAATAAATATTGATTTTTGATATTATATAATTTTTTTGTTATATAGTTAAATTTTTAATTTTAATCTATGTATAAATTTGTTGATATAAAATAGGTATGGTAATAAGGTTTAATGTTATTAAAATATAATATGGTTATATATTTATATAAATTATATTTTATATAGAGGTATAATGATTTTAAATTAACTAAGGTTGGGAAGATAGATTTGAAATTGATTTGAAATGGTATTTAACTAAGAATTTATTTAATTAAATCGATATGAAACTTATGGAATTTGAAATTTTAAAAGATATGACTTATGATATTATAACTTGATTTTTGTTTAAGGTGATTTGAGTGAATATATCAAGTTTAAATAAATTGAAGGAATATTTAGTTATTTGAAATTTGGAGTTTTATTTAAACGAAATTGGATTTATTAAGTAAATATCAATACTAAATAATAGTGGATTGAAGTCGATTTATATATAAAGTCATCAAATTTAGTTTGGAAAATATGGGATATTTAAAGCTTGGGAATATATTGAAATTGAAAGGGTTTATTTGAGGTTCAAATCTGTAGTGAAATCGATAATTTGAAATGGTTTATTAAAAACTGAATTAAGTCAAAGTTGATGGTTTAAGATTTGATTAAATTTGAATTTTTGGAATTTGTGTTGATTTGGAATTAATTGGTAAAATCCGAGGAAAACAATTTTATTATATATGCTATTTAAATATTTAAATCGGTTAAGTGGGAAGTATTATGATTTCTAAACTACGATTTCCAAAGCGTTATAATTTCAACATTTTGGTTTCGAAAGTGCTTTAACCTTGGAAAATGCTGTGATTTTGGAAAAGATATATTTTAAATGGAAATGATATTAAAGTATAAATTATTTTGAAATGACCGTGGTGTTGTAATAACGGTTGGTTGTTAAAGAGACCGGGATCGGAAGTTGTCATACTCTCTGCCAACTCCGAAAACCACTTTAACAACCGTGTACGTTGTGGAATTTCCAGAATGAAGTAGCATGGTGGTGATGTCCTTTGAGGTATATACGTGGACCCAACTCCCGTGAGTTGGCATAAAGTGGCTAAAACAGGATAAATTGACGGGCTAATGAGGTCGCTCCTCTGATTAGACACACTCCTTCGCTATTATATTCTGACTTTGAGATTAATTCGGTGGCCACTTTTGATTCTTTTGATTTAGGGGTGTGGCTCGAGGTGGGGGTAGTAGCTGCTACTGGTTACCACCGGCCTGGAAGTGTAATTGGTATATTTACCCTAGCATTGCCTAGTTGTGCCGTGTTACCTACCATAGCGCGCCTTGTACGAGTTTGGTTTTCTCCCATAGCACATGGAGTATCCTCTGGTGGCTTCCCGGTTAGGAGGAACTATGATACTGGATGGACTAATGGGACTATTATGTGTTAAGGACGATATGGATAACTCCTTAACGCTATTTAAAAGTAAGTTTATTTTACTATAGACATTATTATAATAGCAAAATATTACTACATTGTAGATAGTTTAATGGATCCTTAGAGGATGGTTATCCCAAACATCCTTTGAGTTATTTGTATTTCAGTTGTTATTTCACTTAAGTTGGATTTGTAGATATAATAATGTTAATCCTAACTCGAGCGTTTTGATTTTTGCTTTATGCTCGGGTCAGACTGAGTGATACAGCATTAGACTCAACTTCGCGGTTGGAGCTTTGCTTGAAGATCCAGCTACCTATTTCACTTTCGGTTGTTCAGGGATGTATTCATCTTTGTGCTTGTCTATCATATTGAAACTTCTATTGTAACTTGTTACTTCTGTTGTATCCTGTATAACTCTGATGTATTTATATAGTAGCTTCATGAATTACTATCTCTTTGCTTCCGCTGCATTATATTACTCTGTGTCTATGATTCTGTGATTTATTAATTTTCTGCATATCCTGAGATATGCCAAATTTAATTTACAATTCGGTATTTTGAGCAATTCCAGTCCGACATGTGCGGATGCGAATGGTTGAAAATATCGGATAGTTACATTGAATGAATGGATTTCGTATTTTATATTGTTATAAACTGCAAGTTTGCTATGGATTTTTATTTCTTCATGATTGCGGTTTGAAATAATATATAATAGTAAAATTTTAAATTGCGGATTGAAATGATAAATATCCGTATCACTTGACCCTAGGGTAGAAAATTATATACGGACGCCGAATTGGTTAAATTAAATGATTTTAAAATCCTTAATTTTTGAATGGAATTAAATGATACTTTGAATTAAATTTTTATTTATTTAAATTGAATTATTTTTGAAAAATCAAGTTTATGTTGAAAAGGGAAATTTGATTTGTTGATTTGAAAATTGAAATTGGTCTAAATGCGTTGAAATGTAATGAATAGTTTAATTGGATAAATTCCAAACTTATATTTTAATATAAACTATTTTAAAAGAATATATTATTTTAAAATATCTAATTATTCATATTTTTCAATTTATTTAAACTATTTAACTAATATTAACTATATAAAAAAATTGTTCTATTTTAAACCATTTTAATTTATTTAAATATAATTAATTTATTTTAAAGCTATTTAATCTATTTTAATTATACTTAATCTAATTTAAATCCATTTAACTATTTTAAATTAGTTTAAAAGTTTTTTTAACCTATAATTAACTATTTATAACTATTTTAACTATTTATAATTATTTAAATTAATTCTAAATTTCTAGACCAAGTAAAGTATAAGTGTTCGAATTAAATGCTTTGTTTTAAAAGAGAATAAATTGAAACGATGATTTTGAAGTAAGGTTTTATCCTATTTTGGAAATCTGACTATGGAAGAAATTATGACTTTTTGAAAGGAAATATAATTCCAAACTATGATTTTAAAGTGAATATGATTTCAAAGTGATTATGATTTGAAAGTAAATACGATTTCGAAAGTATTATGGTTTTGAGAATATGATATTTTTGATATGGATTGTGAATTGACTTTTGAAATGTAAAAGAACCATCCGGTGTGTAATGTGCGATTGGTTGTTAAAGAGACCGGGATCGAATATTGTCATACTCTCTGCCAATACCGAAATCTACTTTAACAACTATGTACGTGGTGGAGATTCCAGAAATGAAGTAGGATGGTTTGGTGAATGATTTCTGTATAAGGTATGACGTGACCCTGACTCCCGTGAGTCGGCTTAGATGTGACTAAAATCAGGAGCTATACCGGGCCAAGTGAGGTAATTCCTCCTATCGGGCATATTTCTTCGATACTATATTTTGACTTTGTGATTGATTTGATGGCCACCCCTCGACTTTGATTATGGGAGTGTGTCCGAGGTGGGCGGTAGTAGCTGTTATGTGTTACCACCAGTCCGAGAGTGCAGTTAATATATCTACCCTGGCATCTCCTGGTGTGTCGTGTTCACATGTCCTAGCGCGCCTTCTACGAGTTTGTTTTGTACCATACCTATGAAGTGCCCTCTGATAGCCCTCCGGTTTACGGAGGAATTATGGTACTGTATAGACTATGGGATTATATAAAAATGCGTTAAGGGGGACATGGGTAGCGCCTTATTGCTATTTTAATACTTTAACTTACTGTAGACATTATTATAATAGCGTATTTTACTACATAGTAGAGAGTTTAACGGATCCTTAGGAGATGTGAATCCCGAACTTCTTTTAAGGTACTACACTCATGTTAGACATTGGATAGGAGATGTTAAACCCTATAAACATCTCTGATGTCGCTGCACTCATATTTACCATTGATTTAACTTACATATGATCTCTTAGTTCTGACTCGAGTGTTTTTTCTTTTCAATTCGCTCAGGTCAGCCTGAGCATTTCAGGATTTAAAGACCTTATTTCTGGAAGACGAAGACGAAGATTGTATTATTATTATTATTATTTATTATAATTCACTACATCATGTATTCCACTGCATTATTTATTATTCTCTGGTATGTGTAACTCTAATCTGTGTTGTATAAGTAAAATCAAATGTTTTGTAAAATAGCTTCATGAACTGTTTATTTAATTATTATATTTTGTCATTCCGCTGCAAGATTCTGTTTTGTTTTTCTTCGTTCTCTACTTTTTCTTATTCACCCCAATGACAGTCCGCCCTTCTGTATGGTTTGATTCGGCATGCGTGTCTGCTTAAAACATACAAAAAGGTGGAATGTTACAATTTTTCAAACGTATGTAATGTAATCACCAACAAATGCAATACAAGGACACAGATATCATCACAGAATCAGACAAAGATGCAAATAATAAGAAAAGGTAGTAAAGGAAAGACACGCTAAGATTTTATAATGTTCAGAGTTACCCTACACCAGTCCCGCACAATTGTATGGATTTCTTTTCAAAATAATCACCTAGATTACACCCTCGATTTCAAGGCCACGAGGTACACCTCCTATATTCGTGTCCGGGGAAAACTCTCTTGATTTACTAGGCCACAAGATCACCTAATCGATTTTAGGGGCAACAATCACACCCAATTGATTTTAAGGCTCAATCGCACCTTTTACTCAACGGTTTGATTTACAAATTGTCCTATAACTTTGAATAGCACTGAGATCTTATGGAGAGAGTGGTAGAGAATAAAACAAGAGATATTCAAGTTTGATTCACTTGGTATTTCGGCAAATTATAGGTTTGTGATTCTTTAGTATAAATGTGGAAGATGAAGAGGGAAGAAAATAAGTGAAATCCAATTAAAAATTCATTTAGAACTACTAGTATTTATAGAGGATCAACAGCCATATCTATTCGTGAAACGATATGAAAAATAGACACCTCTTTTGAAAATTTGAATTTTGAACATTAGCGAGCATCATGTCGACATGGGGGGCAGGAGTATGTCGACATGCTCTAGGCAAAAATAGTGATTTTGATTTTCTTATTAAAATTGGTTTCTATAATTTTTCAAAACAATTTCTAAACATTTATAAATATACTTGAAAATAGTTTAAACATATAAAAGAGTTTAGAAAGTAATTTTTAATATATAATCTTAATCTATAAAGTGATCTAAAATCCGAGTATATAAATATTTAAAATCTAAATATTAAAACAAGAGATAGTAAAATTAAGGACAATTTTGAAATCAAAATATTGAAAATGATAAAGATAATTTTGAGGCTAAAGTATTTCAACAGGAGAGATGTCTTTTTGAAAAGAAGGTTTGAAAAAAAATAAGAGATATATTTTTGAAAAGCATTTTCATAAAATTATTGGATGTCAAAATAGGACCACTATATGTTCTATTAGATATTCTAATGGGTTCCATCTCGCTAGGGTTCCATCCCTTTAACAGGCTCTAAGTGGATTCCATTCCATGAATAAATTTCAAATAAAGATGTAAGTGCTTTTGAGAAGTTTTAACATAATTCTAGACTCAATACTTATCTTGTACTTTGAAATATCGAACTCTTGATATCTTGATACTCATGAGTCTTCAATCTTGATATCTTCGATCTTTAAATTCGTCAGTTTTGTATCTCTATACTGGCGGTCTTAATTCTTGGTACCTGCATGTTTACATCCTGCATATACATATATATCTAAACTATAATGTTAGTATTTATATTTTATAATAAGTCCTAAGATTGTTGTCATCAAAACCATCCTTCTCAAGGACTAACAATCTCCCCTTTTCTGATGATGACAACCTATGTTTATAAAATATACTTCACCTTTACTATAACACCCCCTAAAACTAATAACTCCCCTTAAAACGAATAACCCCTCTTAATCTAAGCCTAACTACTCTATTATATAATCCTCTCCCTTTTTCATCAACAAAAAACCATCCTAAAACCATAAAACTATAAAACTCCCCCTTAAACTAATATTGGAGTACCTGTGACAAATTAAGATGGAATATATATATAATAACATGAGTTACTTAACATAACAAATATGATAGTTTAAATCCAATAACCATATACTATGTTTTATATAATGTTATACATTCCATTCAAATGAAATTAATTCTAATCAAAGCAAATCAAATCAAATCAAACAATTAAAATCAAATCAAATAATTCAAATCTAATTAAACAATTCAAATCGAATCAAACAATTCAAATTAAATCAAACATTTCAAGTAATTTAAATTATAAGTAGATCAAATAATTTTAGGAAATTCAAGCCATCATTCTTCTCCAAAAATAGGGTCCTTTTTAATATCTTCCCAATCTTCATTATCTTGAATCAAAGTTCCTTCAGGATTTTCATTGAAATCATCTTTGTTTAGGGCATAAATCATCCAATGGAGGGCATCAAAATGCTTCTCTTGTTCTTTTATCATCAGCATTTGACATAGTTCTAAGTGCCTTTGATTGCGGAGATTAAAAGTAAGTACATTCTTGAATGACTTGAGAAGTTCTTCAAGATTTTCACTTAGAGTTTGAGAAGTGGATGCCATTTTTGATAAATAGTTAAAAGATGCAAATAGATATGAGCAGAAATAAAGAGTTTATAAATTTTTGGAAGAAACAAATGTTTAGGCAGGAATTCGTTTAAAATGAATAGACACAAGTTAGTTATTTAAAATTCAAAATTTTAAAAATTAACTAAATTAGATAGTTATATGTCAACATAGGGTGTCGGCGTATGTCGACATGGGTGTGTTGATTTATGTATCTCCTTTGTTTTATGCATAAGTATATATATAGAAACTTATATATTATACTATCATTTATTCCAGAGGTATTGTAAGATAGAAAAACATAAGGTAGATAAAAATTTATAGATAGATGAGCTAATACATGAGATGTTCATAATATGATAAAAAAAACAATACAAGTTCATATAAGATAAACTAGTACATCACATCCTAGTTATTAGAATGTGCTAGATGATGTGGAGGATGATGATAGGCCAAGTTTTCGACCAACTTTAGCAAAGAACTTGTTCACATTAGTGGTCATTTTATCCAATTTCTTACTAACGGATCTTTTGAGAATCCGTTGATTTTCCACTATGATCTTTTGATTTTTTAGGAGAGTTTTGTTAGAAGGATTGTTAGTATTGATAGGATATTCAATACTTTCCAAGAAGGTGTCTTCATTCTCTTCTTCAATTTCCATTTCCTCCCTTTCTTCTTCTTCTTCTTCTTCCTCATTTTCTTCTTCCATCTCTTTATGTGCCAACCTTTCATCCTTTTCGACAAAAGATTCTTATTGTTGAAATATGAAAGGAATTTTCATAAAAGAAATATTGGCATGATTAAACACTTTTCTTGAAACAAATTCTTCCCGTTTATAATCAATAGCAAAATAATTAAAAATCCGAGTGAGATAGATTCCATGATACAAAGTATTCTCACCAATTTCCAAATTCTTGGGACGAAGTTCATCCATAATCACTTATGCCCAATTAATGTCATAATGACCAAAAATAGCAAAAAGAGCTTTACAAACTTTCAAAGTTGGGTATTGAAATTTCCCGATCTAGTAGTAGTAGTATGTTGCAAAAGAAGATTAACAATACGTGCTTTCGGACGAAAGTTACGATTTTCAAATTCAAAGTTGTCATCTCCTTCGAAAATACGATGAAATGTCTCACGATCATGTTCATCAATATTAAAAGTAGAAAGATCTATTTCCGAATTCTTGCAATTGAGAATGTTGCCCAAAATTTCACAATTTAAAACAATTTAGTGCCTTTAACACTACTCCAAATTTCATTTTCATTTCCTTCATGAAAGCGATTCAAATTCGCATAAAACATTTAACAAGATTTGGATAGCAAACAAAATCATTTTCAGAATTGTCAAAAAGACTAAGAATATGGTTCTCTTCAAGAAGAGTATGATTTCATATGTAGAGAAATCGCTAAAGATAGCAAACTTTCCGTATGAACTTTCCCATAATTAGCATAACTTATATAAGCCTTGATTGCTTCTGGATCGTTATAGAGATACTCTTTAATGGTTTTTAACAGCCTCATGATGGATGGAGCGCTTGAAGAAGCCCTTTTTGAAGAGAGTAGAGAGTAAAAGAGAGTTTTGGTTTTGAAATGAAAGTGAAAAGATATGATAGGATAAAGGAAATAAATAGATATTCAATAGTCATGTTCTCTGGTCAAGAGGTACCCTTCCAGAACATTGGAGTTGGTGAAAAGGTGGAGGGAAGTTCAAAGGTTTGAATTCAAATTTGAATTTCAACTTTCTGACAAGCATGTCGACATCATGGGTAGTGCCATGTTGACATGGGTCAGAGAATTCATGTAACCTGTCTATTCTTAAATACTTTGATATATATATATATATATTATTATTTTTAATGCCTATATATTTTCTGAAGTAATATAATAATACTCTTTTAATAAAAAAATATTATAATATTTAAAAATAAAAGTATAATAATAATAATTTAAAATTCAAACAACACATAATTTCAAGAGCAATCAAAAAATCAATCAATTTTAAGCAAACAATTTCAACAAAAATATTGTAAACGTGTACCATTTTCTAGATTTGTATCTCTGAGATCATCAGAATAATGAATAGCTGTAAAACACATATTTGAATTTTCTGTCTTCTGATCATCATCGCTTGAGGATTAATCTGAGTCTAAATCGTCTAGAGTAGCGGTATATGCTTTTTTCCTTTTCTTTGTATAATCATTGCTTGTAGGAAACTGTTGCTTATCAGGATGCGGATAGTCTCTTCTGAGATGATCTGGTTGGTCACAGTTGAAACATTTGACGTGATTTCGTACTACATTATGATTTATAGAATTCCTATGATCATTCTTTTTGAGATTGTTCATCTTTCTGTATTTTAGAAACTTCCGAAAATTCCTTGTTATGAAGGCTATTTCTTCATCACCATCACTACCCGATTCTGATTCATCTCTTAATGCATTGAAAGCAATTGACTTATTTTTGAATACCTTGCTATCTCTTCTCCCTTTAATTTGAACTTCGAATGACATTAGATTTCCAATCAATTCTTCAACCTTTAAAGTACTGATATCATTTGCTTCTTCGGTTGCAAGAGTTTTCTAATCCCATTTCGAGCTAAGAGAATTTATAATTTTTCTGACTTGATCTTCCTCGAAGAAACTTTTTCCAAATGATGTTAGAGAATGCACAATATCCTGAAATCTACTATACATATCTGAGATGGACTCATTTGAATCCATTTTGAATAATTGAAACAGATTCGTGAGTATGGATATTTTGGTTTGTTTGACTTTGCTTGTTCCTTCTTGAGTAACTTACAAAGTTTTCCAAATATCGTATGCAGACTTACAAACAGATACTCTATTGAATTCATTCCTAGTAAGTGAACAAAACAAAATATTCATGGCTTTGTAATTATTTTGTGCAATAGTCTTTTGCCCAGCAGTCCACTGTGAAAAACTAGTTATGGGTTCAGAATATTCAGTTTGTGTGATATTCCAAGTGTCTAATCCTATTGATTGTAAATAAAATTTCATTCTGCATGCCCAATATGCATAGTTACTGCCATTAAAAAGTGGTGGTCTAGCAGTAGACTGGCCCACTACAAATGAACTAGTGATAGTGTTAACAGAACCAGTGTTGGTAGCCATTTTAAAAACTTTTCAAAATTCAGATTATGAAAACTTTAAAAACCTTGTTCCGATACCAAATGTTATAAATGCGGATTACGGATCATAAGGCTAGTATAACACTAGAGGGGGGTGAATAATATTTTATGGATTTAATAAATCTTTTTCAAACATATGTAATTTAATCACCAACAAATGAAATACACAGACACAGATATAATCACAGAATTAAACACCGATGCAAATAATAAGTAAAAGCAGTAAAGGAAAGAAAACGCCAGAATTTTATACTGGTTCGGAGTTACCCTACATCCAGTCCCGCATAATTATACAGATTTCTTTTCAAAATAATCTCCCAGATTACACCCTCGATTTCAAGGTCACGAGGTACACCCTCCTGTGTTCGAGTCCGGGGCAAACTCTCTTGATTTACCAAGCTAAAAGATCACCTAATCGATTTCCGGGGCAACAATCACACCCAGTTGATTTCAAGGCTCAACCGCACCTTTTACTCAACAGTTTGATTTACAAATAATCCTATAACTTTGAATAGCATTGAGATCTTATAGAGATAGTAGCAGAGAATCAAACAAGAGATATTCAAGTTTGATTCACTTGGTATTTCGGTAGAGTATAATTTTGGGATTCTTTAGAATAAATGTGGAAGACGAAGAGGAGAGAAAATAAGTGAAATCTAATTAAAAATTCGTTTAGAACTACCGGTATTTATAGAGGATCAACATCCATATCTATTCGTGAAAGGATACGACAAATAGACACTTCTTTTGAAAATTTGAATTTTGAATATTAAAGGGCACCATGTCGACATGGGGGGTAGGAGTATGTCGACATGCTCTAGGCAAAAATGGTGATTGATTTTCTTATTAAAATTGGTTTCTATAATTTTTCAAAACAATTTCTAAACATTTATAAATACACTGGGATATAGTTTAAAAATATATAAGAGTTTAGAAAGTAATTTTTAATATATAATCTTAATTTATAAAGTGATTTAAAATCTGAGTATATAAATATTTAAAAGATAAATATTAAAGCAAGAGATAGTTTAAAATTAAGGACAATTTTAAAATCAAAATATTAAAAATGATAAAGATAATTTTGAGGCTGAAGTATTTCAAAGAGGAGAGATGTCATTTTGAAAAGAAGATTTTGAAAAACATTTTAAAAATAAGAGATATAGTTTTGAAAATCATTTTCATAAAATTAGTGGATATCAAAATAGGACCACTATATGTTCCACTAAATATTGTCGTGGGTTCCATCCCACTAGATTTCCATCCCTTTAACAGGCTCGAATTGCAATCCATTCAATGAATAAATTTCGAATAAAGATGTAAGTGCTTTCAATAAGTTTTAACATAATTCTATACTCAATACTTATCTTATACATTGAAATCTTGAACTCTTGATATCTTGACACTCATGATTCTTTAATCTTGATATCTTCCATCTTTAAATTCATCATTCTTCTATCTCTATACTGTACAGTCTTAATTCTTGGTACCTGCATGTTTATATCCTGTATATACATATATATCTAAATTATATGTTAGTATTTATATTTTCTAATAAGTCTTAAGGTTGTTGTCATCAAAACCATCCTTCTCAAGGAATAACATATACACACACACACGTATATGTATATATATCAATTACTAGTGTGAGATGGTATCACCAAAATATCATATGAAAATTTCTTGAAAGAGGCAAGATCAACAACCACATTAATTAGACACAAATAATCGCCTCATATCATCGGCATCCACAACAACCAATATAATTGCTTCCATCAACTATAACTCCTAACTTAGAAATCATAAATCTCAAAAATACGCCAAAGGATTGCAACCACAAATAACTCCTGAATAGGAAATCATAAATCTCGGCAATATGCCCACGGATGGCAACCACAAATAACAATATGTAGAACTCGGTTAAGAGTTCAAAATACCAAAATATAATCACTATATAATGAATCTTTAAAGGGCTCAAAAGGCCAAACAATCTTAAAATGGCGAAAGCATTCGAAAATCACAAACAAATCATGAAATATCACAAAAGATGCACGTGCTTATCAAAATGGCCGAAGCCCGCCAAGTATCGTTTAACAAATATGGCGCCTAATATGACCCGAAGGCCAAACATCCCAGAGGACAAAAATCTCGAAGGACAAACAGCTAAAAAACTCAAATGACCCAAGGTCCAGTACTAGCAATTAACCTAAAAGGTCCATAAAATTATGTATAGCTTCAAACGAATAAGTTCGTAATTAACCAAAAAAGTAAGCGCATGTGTCCCATACCACATGTTTTACTAAATCTTTTAAATCTCTTTCTCACATGCTCGAAGAGTGCAAAAGCGAGTATTTTATAAAAATACTTTATTTCGAGAAAACTAGTTTTTAACACAATTTTTGGAATCGTTTGGAAAACAAACCTTTGAAATTCTCTTTATTATAGAGAATATATATTTTAAATAGATTTAAAAATAATTATAACTATTGTCAAACATTTATTTCGAAAGCTATTTTATCATAAAAATCATTTCAAAATCGTTTTGGAAAACACGTGCTCCAAAATAGCAGAAATCACCGAAAACGCCATAAAATCGACATATGAAACAAAATCACGTCAATCCAGAGTACGGATCAACAATAATGTTGGTTTACCTATTGATAGGTTAAAGCCCTTCAAAACACTCTAAAATATCACAAGAAATTGTTGCAAGTGTCACTGGAGCAAGTAAAGCAAGCAAAACAATGCAGAGGTAAGAAAAAAACAATCTGGGCACAAACAAAAGCATGGGTCGATCTAGAAAATGCCAAAGTCGACTTGAGGAGGCATGGGTCGACCTATACATGCCTTAGTTGACACTACAGGTAATTATGCCTCTGGGTCGACCTATGGTCACGAGAAGCTATAGGTAATTATGCCTGTCTCGAACCCAACATCATGCATCGATTTCTGGCACTTCCCAGACGATTTAGATTATGAAATAGGACATGCACAAACAACTACACATGTCAATAATCCGAAGAAATTCCAGAATGAATTCATGACAAGAACAGAGATATATGAGCATAAAAAGAAGGACTCTAGAACATTTACTCACTGCAAACTTTCAAGCAACAGATTTTGTTTTATAATAAGAAAAATAAATAATTTCCAGCATGCAAACTTGTTTTAAGCTAGATTTGTGTGTTGTAAATGTAACGACCCGTAAATTTCATGGATTTCATTTGGTTGAATTAATGAGTTTTGTAATTAAATTTAGCAGAAATAAAAACTTTATAAACAAATATTGAAATGAACGCAAAATTAAAATATATAAATGGTGACTTAAAACCTATTTACCAGCAATTTGAATAAATTTCAATAAATGAAATGTGGTAAGTATTATACCTAGATATAAATTTCAATTAAAGGGAATTTATTTAATATGTTAATGTAAAGTTAGAAAATACTGGAATAAATGATAATTCCATTCATACTTGTAAGCAGTTATTATAAGTTGCATGTTGAAAGGGTTGATTGAACTGGAATTTATATTTAATTTAAATGAAAATCTTAAAGGTTTACAATAACGGAAATTTAGGTAACAAGGTTAGAACATGTTGATAAATAATAACCAAAATAAGAGAATAGAATTAATATAAACAAAGTTGGAACAAATTGGATATAGAGAAATAAATGTAAGCATTTAATATACTAATTAATGCTGGTTTGATGATAACGTTACTTGGTGATTAATTATAGAGTAACGGAAGTGTGAACATAAATTAATAAAAGCGTAGATTTATGTTAAGTAATAATTTATGGATTTGGGTAATAAGTTGAAATTTTGATAATTAAGAAATTAATACGAAAAAGTATGTAAAGTAAGTTATAGATTGTATAGTAAGTTATAGAATGTAAAGTATTTGAAGACCGTAATTTATGTGTTCAATATATAGAAATACACATTTAAAAACATAATATTCCTTCAAATTTAAAATGTAAATAGGTGTATATTTAGGTAATGAAATAAAATTTGCATGGAAGATGAAATTGAGTGTATCAATTGAATGAAATATGAGACAAGTGTTAATTGTGGTATAGAGTTATAATAGACTCAATTTAAGGGTTGGAATTAAATCTAATCCGTTTAAATTGGAAACTTATTAAAATAAATTGGATTCAATTTATAATAAAGGTGTTATTTTAAGAAACTGAAATAGATTCTATAATGGATGAATTAAGCTACTTTAAATTGAGATGGAATTGGGTTTAAAAAAATATAATTTTATAAGTAAATCAAGATGATAAATTTATGATTTTAGAATTTGAATTTTAATAGTGAGTTAATTTATTTAATTTTTAATAGTTGGATTTATTGTAAATGAATGAAATCAAATTTGTAGTACAAATGGTTAGGGATTGTCAAATTTGGTAAAAAGGGATTTGACTTAGGAAATTTTGTTAATTGAGTTTAATACCTTAATTAATACGCGTAATTGACAAGATTTTCATTTTTAAGTATAACCGTTGATACCAATCTAAGATGTATATAGAAATATTAATGTAATGAAATATAAAACAATCTTAACTATGTTAGTTGAGTAATAATTGATTGAATATATAGTTGTAATCGAATAAAATCAAATTTATTGGAATTAATTTGCAATTAATTGCAGTTGACATTTGAACACTGTATTTACTGGAATAATTGACACTAAATTGATATGTGAATTTGCTTTTAGTTATTATAAATATCTAAGGGATTAAAAATGAAAAAAATTTACTAGTTTATAAATTTGTGCAGTATTGGTAGATGTGATTGGTTATTTGAAATGATTAATTCTATAAGATGTAATAAATGTTAATTTTAATTATAAAATAGAAGTTGGTAGATTTAAGGAGTGAAAACCAAGCTTTGTTAATTTATTTGAAATATTAAATTTAATAAGACTCGAATAACATTGGTAAGAATTTAAATGGTGGATTTTGGAATTTTATTTTTTTATTTCTAAATTTAATGAAATTGAAATTTAATATTGAAATGTTGATTTACATTGGAAATGATAAATAAACCAACTATTATTGACATTTAAATTTTGTTCGAAGCCTTGTAAATGGTTAAGAATTTTAAAATGTTGAAATTGGAAATTTTAAGATTGGAATTTAAATTTGGATTTAATTAATTTAATTTTTAATTAATTTAATTTTTAATTTATTTAATTAATGAAAAAATGGCCATTTTGGCCACTGACTCGGATTTCGACGAAACAAGTTTCATCGGATCCGTAAAGGTGAATTATAATAGTGTTTCAAGTTTGGTAGCGATCGGACTTGTCGTTTGATCGTACGTACTCGAAACTTCTTGAAATTTATGCAATTTAGATCAGTTGAAATCAATTTGGAAAATTTAAATTCAGCATAACTTCTTCGTACGATGGAATTTAGACGTGAAACTTTTTCCATCGCGTTTAAAATATTTTTAAACATATATTTGATATATGGGTTGACCCTTTTCCGTTCCGGAATCGAAACAGGCTTTTCGGGTCAATTATCGTTCAAAACCCAAATCCAACCTAGCTCATTCTTTCTATTCTGTTAGCCTATATATATGTGGTTATAAACCCTAGGTCATTGCTTTTTTCCTCATTCTGAATATATGCTCTTCCTCATTCTACCTCAAACCCTAATCTTCGCAATCCAATTCCAATTTCAAAAAAAAAAAAATGCAGATCTGCAGCAACTTCTGGTCGCGCTTCGAGTTTCAGAGGCAAAAACGCTGCATTTACTTCGGGTTTGGAAGAAAGTTACTCGGGTCGCTCTAGGTCATTTTGACAAAAACTCCAAGCAAGCACCGGGGAATTGAAGTTGAACCCGAAGTCGACTCAGGGCCAGAATTTTCCAATCTTCTAATTTTCCTAACCTTTTTATACGAGCTCCGTTTCACGCGCGATTTTTTTTGCTAGGATCGTAATAAAATTCCAGACACTTTGATGCTTGTTTGGACAAATTTGAAGACCGTTCAAATTTTGGGTTTAAATTGGATTTAAATTCAATTTAAATCCCAACGGTGAGTGTTTTAACCCACTCACAACTTCTAAGGTTTCTTATGTTTGTTAAATTGATTTAAGATATGAGTAGAAATTTATTTATGACTGTTTGGCATGTTTTATTCAACATCTCAGTTACATCGCATTTTTTAATTTAACTATTAATTAATTTTATTATTGCATATAAATTTGACAGTTAAAATTTATTTATTTGCATATAAACTACTAGTTAAACAGTTATTAAATTTATTATTGAATATAAACTGTTAGTTGATACCTGTTATTTATTACCTGTTATATTTTATGTGCTCTGCATTGATGTTTGTTTAAATTGGATGATGGTTTGTAATAAATGGTTGATGATTGATATTTGGATGAATAGACGTTTATTTATATTAACTACAAGTTGTTATGCATTTCATTTCATTCGGGATTGCGGTTTGAAATGATATACAACCGCATTTTATTATTAAATTGCGGATTGAAATGATAAATATCTATATCACTTGACCATAGGATAGAAAATTATATACAGGCACCGCGGCATATATATAAAATTATTTTTGAAAGGATTTTATGGTTTTGGATAGGATACAGTTTAATAAATATTAATTTTTGATCTTATATAAAATCTTATTTTTATGTACATATAAAGTTAAATTATTGAATTTAAGCTGTGTATAAATTTGTTAAATAAAATAAATAAGATGAATAATGGAGTTTGATTATTTTATATTATATGGTTAAGTACAAGTTAAGATATTGAGAATATATAGAGTTTTAAATGATTTAAACCAATTAATATTGGGAGTTAAATTGAAAATTTTATTTGGAATCGAGCTAAATTAAGAATTTAACTTCATAAGTTGATGTAGAATTTATTAACTTGGAATTTAAAAAAAAGGGTATGATATTTATAACTGAATTTTATTTCAAGATGAATTAAATGAATATTTTTAGTATAAATAAATTGAAGGAATTTTTTTAGATAAAAGTAATTTGAGTTTTACTTAAATGATTACGGGTTTATTATGCAAATATTTCAAACTAAATAATAGGACTTTAAATTGTTGAATAGAAATTTCCAACCTTAGTTCCAATTGTTTAATATTCAAAGTTTGAAATATATTGAAACTGAAGTGGTTATTGAAACTTAAAGCGATTTTGAAATTTATGGATTTTGACTTAATTTTAAATGAAATAAATTGTAAGTCGCGGAAATTATTTTATTTTATAAAGAAATTTTAATTGCAAACTATTTTATTCTATAAACCGTTTGAATATCCAAACCATCCAATTTTTAGAAGTTATGGTTTTAAAGCTATGAATTTTCGAAGTATTATGGGTTGAAAGTTATAATTCAAATGTTTGGTTTCCAATTATTATAAATCTAAAGCAATATGATTTTGGAAAAGAAATATATTTGAAATAAAATGATATTATATTAATTTGGGGTTTATAAAAATAATATCAAATGAGTTTGTTTTGGAATGGAAAGGATATCGTATTTATACGGTTTTGAAATAGATATTTTATTCTGGTTTTGAAAGTATAATTATTTTTAAATGACCGCGGTGTTATAATAACGTTTGGTTGTTAAAGAGACCGGGATCGGAAGTTGTCATACTCTCTGCCAACTTCGAAAACCACTTTAACAACCGTATACGCGGTGGGGATTCCAGAATAAAGTAGGTTGGTGGCGGCGTTTCCTGTAAGGTAAATATGTGGACCCAACTCACATGAGTTGGCATAAGGTGGCAAAAATAGGAGCGATTGACGGGTTAATAAGGTAGCACCTTTGATCGGACACTTCCCTTCGATACTATAATCTGAGTTTGGATTGATTCGGTGGCCACCTTCACTTTTGATTTCTTTGATTTGGGGGAGTTTGTTCAAGGTGGGAGGTAGCTGCGCGCTACGCGTTACCACCGACTCGGAAGCGTAATTGGTATATCTACCCTGACATTGCCTAGTTGTGTCATGTCACCTACCCTATCGCGCCTTGTACGAGTTTGAATTTCTCCCGTAGCCCGTGTGGTCTCCTCTGGTGGCTTCCCGATCAGGAGGGACTATGATATTGGATGGACTACTGGGACTATTATTGTGTTAAGGGGGAGATTGGGTAACTCCTTAACGCTATTTAAAAGTAAGTTTATTTTACAATTAGTGTGACGACCCGACTTTTTCTCCACAAAAAGTCGTATCATCCTTAAGAAAGAAAGGGATAGAAAAGAGAAAAGAAAGAAGAGAAAGAAGAAACAACACAAGAATCTCAATAGCGGAACGAATAAATTATATTAATAACATAAGTATTACATAGTATACAACAAATATCAGAGTTACGCAGACAATATAACTCATACTAGGCAGTTATAAACACCTGTCTAATTATTACAACTCAATACATTACAGACAAACATTCAGAGATACCAACACAGCGGAAAACTATATAACTATACGCAGAAGCCTCCTGTTCCATTGCTCCTCCACAATTCGTAAAAGCTAACCTGAATCCTAACCTGAATTCCCTTGGCTACTCGTAAAAATTTGAGTACCCAAGAGTTATAGAAAAACAGAAATAACTCCGGGTCAGACATGGGTCTGGTGTGAGTAACAGGTTAAAGTTGCTTAACTTTGAAAAACCTTTGAAAAGAAAAGGTATCACGTAAGACTTCCACACATAAACATGGAAAAGTTTTTACCTTACGCTAACCAAAACATTTGATAGGAAATCCGATGATATTATAGTAGTGTCTAGGGTTTTCAAGTAAATAAGAAATAGCCGAAATTGTTACATCTATTAAATTCCAGCTACTAGCCACAAAAATGGGTAATACAATCAAAACCGTTGGCACTTATTGGATTTTGGATTCCATCAATGGCTGGGCTACTGGGGTACCGCCCGTCACAGTACGTGGCCTAGATCACCGTACCGAGGATTACTCCCAATCCCCTGTATAACAACCCGCATATTTATCGAGTTTGTATTTAAATATTTTATTTAAATAGTAACTCGTTAATCGGATTTTGGTCCGAAAAGCTACTTTTTGCAAACGGTCAAATTAGGACTCGAGACCACTTCCATTGAGTTCGAAATGTCGTTTACAACTTTTTAAGTATAAACATCGATAGGTTTGGAGTTAGTGAAATTTCACTAACTTTTCCCGCTTTGGACTTTGGGTTAGTTTAGCCTATTAAGCCCAAGTTCCAACCCTCTTCTCCTCACTCTTCATAAATTTCCTAACTAATCAAGCTTTGGCATTAATGGTGGAGGGAATGGGAAATTAAAATTCCAAAACTCAAATTCAATTGCAATCCATCTTTCTACTCCAAATTCAAGAAGAAGACATTGGATTCAAGCTTCTTGTGCTTAGATAGAAGAAGGATTGATTCTTGCTTGCTTAAAACTTCATTTTCATTGATATTTGGTGCAAAGGTGAGATTTTTATCTCACAAATCTAGTCTATAACTATATTGGGTTGTTGGGAATGATTCCCTATCACTTTAGCATGAATATTTGCTTTTGGTTTGGATTGGATTGGCGAAAAACTCTGATTTTTGGCATTTTGGCGAAATTTCTGCATTTAGGTCGTTCTGGCCATTTTTAGGTCGTTCGGAGTTAGGTCGTGTGGGTCTTAGGTCGTAGGTCGCGTACGAGATAGCTCCAAGATCGTTCTGACCATTTTTCGCGTGTTCGGAGTTAGGTCGTTCACGACCTAGTACTTAGGTCGCTCGCGACCTAACCCTTAGGTCGTTCGCGTGTTATCGCGCTAAGTCGCACTGCCTTGAATCTTCACTTCGGAGTTCGGTCGTTTCACGTTAGGTCGTATGGCTTTTAGGTCGTAGGTCGTATGGCTTTTAGGTCGTAGGTCGTATGGCTTTTAGGTCGTAAGTCGTATGACTTTTAGGTCGTAGGTCGTTGGCCTTTTGACCGTTAGGTCGCATGCCTTTCTACTTCGATAGGTCGTTCGGCCATGCTTTCTATTTTTAGGTCGCGACATCTTTAGGTCGTGTTACCTATATACCCCTAGGTCGAAAGACCTTAGGTCGTGCACCTTTAGGTCGCGAACCCTATTAGGTCGCGAACCTCTTTAGGTCGCCTGTCCCTTAAGAAGTTAGGTCGTTCGTCCTGTGATGCCTTAGGTCGTTTGACCCGTGTTACGTTAGGTCGCGTAACCCCTTAGGTCGCTTGACCTTGTTTCCTGTTAGGTCGCGTGACCTTATTTTCGCCCTTAGGTCGTTTCACTTTTAGGTCGCATGACCTCGTCTCCGTTAGGTCGTGAACCTTGTTAGGTCGCTCATCCTTAGCCCGCGAACTTTCTTAGGTCGCGTACCTTTAGGTCACGTGTCCCCTCTACCTCGTTAGGTCGCAAAGAACATTAGGTCGCTCGACCTCCTTACCCACCAGGTCGCGCACTTAGTTAGGTCGCTCAGCCATTGTGTTAGGTCGCGTGAACCCTTAGGTCGTTAGACCTCATTTTGCTTTAGGTTGTAGGCCTCTTGCCTTCACTTAGGTCGTACCGTTTTGTCGGGGCGCTGCCCCGCACCCCGCCGGGGGCGCTGCCCCCTGGACCCCCGCGACCTGACCGGGCAGGTCGAACCCCGTAAGCGGTGGCGTTGCCCCCGCACCCCCACCTTGGGGGGTTGCCACCCCCCTGGACCCCCCCTCCGTAGGGGATCTTATCTGAAAAACATTGAGCTGATTTCCTTGGATTTTATTCACATCTCCGTATGCGATTTTTGTGACTGATTGTTTCTACAATTGCTTCTGTGTTTTGTCACTTTATAATATAAAGGTTTCAATACTAGTAGTAAATATCAAAACTCTTTTAACAAACAATTTCAACTCTATTTTTAATAACAAAGCTCTTTTCTTAAACCGTTTTCCAATCTATTAGTATATACAAGCCTTTACCTCACTCGGATGAGAAATCTAATTAAACGACTTAGTAAAACAAGTGGTATGAAACGCTTGCGTTCACTTCGTCGGTTAATTCTTGGACTTGTTCGATTGAACCTCTTGTGACAATTTTATTAGTGAAGATTTACAGTTTGTTCGTAAATATTTAAGTTAAGCAAGTGGTTATGGGACATGAAGCTAAACTTCTATATTTACTAGCTTAGTGTAATTGACACTTCTCGTTGATCTTGATGATCGCTTTATGAATTAGACTAGCAATTGCGCGATGTCTCTTTCATTGCAAGGTTAGACTAGACACCACTTGTGTGATTCCATTCACACATACCTTTCTGCTTTTTGGTTAGTCTTGACCTCAATCTGTGTGATTCCATTCACACATGCGGGGTAGCTCCCCATGGTCTTCGGACCGTCATGTGATAGGCCTCTTTCCCTTTTTATGATTTCTGGATTTCTCGTGTTGATTTCTGGAATTTATGTCATTGACTTGTTATGAGTACAAGTTTAGGGTATGATGCCCTCTTCGAATCTTTGAGAAGATTCTTGTGATATTGATTATCTCTTATTGATTGATCTTCTGTTGATCATTATTTACATACTTATAGTGGTATGTCGTTATGGATGTTTATGTTTATGCCATATCTTTTATGTTATATCATGTCATCTGATATTTATAGCTAGACTGATCCGTTTATTATTTTCTTAAATAATACTCGGGTCAGACCGAGATGTTACAGGTGCTTCTGCTTGACATCTTCCCAGGGATTCATCACTCTGACTTTTGGCTAACTGTTTAGATTAGCAGTTTTTGTTGTATACACTTGAGATATAGACTCATAGTTGTATTCTTTTGTATAGCACGTGTTGCTATTCTTTTGTATTATCGTGGATCTTAATGACCACTACTCTGATGTACACTTTCATGTGTTAGTTATATATTCATATCTTCTTCCGCCTTTGTGATATGGATATCTGTGACTGATTTGTGATATGATTATTTCTATGTTTGTTTCCGAAGATTATTTATAGCCACCGTGTGATAAGCAATTACATGGATGGTCGCTCCTCAACGGCCTTATTCTCCGTGCTAGTTGACAGCACTACTCCGGAGTGTTCTTGGCTAGCGTGGGTATAGAGGTGGGGCGTCACACCCTGCAACACAAAGCCGGACCCGTTCCTTACTGAACAGTTCCAAACAAGACAACCCCGCAGTTGTGATCAGCAACCGCACCACTAAGCCGAAAATAAAGGGACCTCTAGACAGGGATAAATCTTGCTCTCAAATGGGGGCTACCCACGAAGCTTTGCTGCACCTCCCCTGTTTTAGCCATTCCCGATTGATGAGGCTTGAGGCTACGATTACCTTTTTAGGACATATCACTTAGAATGCTCATCGTCCACCTGACGATGTTCTGAAAGCATTCAATCCATACAAGTTCGTTCCGGGTTTGAACGAAACCGAAGGCATTATCTCGTTACACTCGTATTGGAATCACCCTCAGAGTTAACAACAATAACCCTTGCACTCTGAATCACCATCTTGAATCTATAAGTACTATTCCGTCAAACTCATTGCGGAATCACCCACGGAGTTATACTGACGTGTAGCCCTTACACCTCGAGCCTTCACTCGCTCCACTTGGGTTAACAACCTAATGTTATTTGCAATCGATGTGGTTTTTGGATATCCAAATATGGAAACCCGATCCCGGTCTCATCGAAATCCAAAGCGTGTCTTTTAAGGTCCAAGTTGTTTTAGTGTTTAAAACAATTCAATTCATTATCTAAATATACACAGATAGATAATTCACAACACAATAGATAATCAACCTTATCATTATCAACAGATTATTCATATCATAATCAGATAATCCATATTATCATCCAAAAGCAACCAATGCATCCATATCAATAATCATTACTCATCTCATAACTGAGATTACAAACCATACCAGGCAACCAATACCAATCATCAAACATAAGCAAAGATCTAATGATCATCCCATTTATAGTTAATTTAAAATGAATTAAATTAATTATCTAAACTCTAGTTAATTTAAAATGAATTAAATTAATTACTTCATCATTAAAATTCTGCTTAACTTAATCTTCAATTGATTGCAAATCAATCTATAAATCATCATCTCAATATTTATTCCACTTAATCATTACTGATTAACTATCTCTAATTACAATAAGTAATTAGCATTTAATTTTAATCACACAAGTTAGTTATATCAAACCCTTTGCAAATAATTAACTTGTAATTTCTTAATTAATTAATTAATTAAAATTACATTAATCACTTATGCATTATTAATTATACCTTAATTAACCAATTCCAAATTACATCTTTAATTAATTTATTACTGATTTCTAATTATATTTAATCAATTTCTAAATATAAATTAATTACAAAATTAATTAATCCATATATATTAATCACCCTTGATTAATAACCATTCAGTAATTAACTGCTTTAATTACTCATCCCATAAATTAATTACTCTTAATTAAATATTCTTAATTAATCTTTGTTTAATTTTCAATGTAATTTAAATCCAAATTACTATAATAAATATCCTTAATTACATTCGGTAATTATTAATTAATTACTTCCCTAAGTAATTACAAATTCATAAATTACATAAAGTCGTTATCAACAATCAACAAATGTTTAAATTAATTTAACTTAATTAATCTAAACTAATCATATTAATCAAATTAATTACACTAATGTGGCAGCTGTTTGTCGTAGGGCCTGGAGACTTCAGGGTGGGCTTAAAGTTAAGTTGGTTGATTCCTTGTACTACTTATTGTTCTCCTCCTCTGAGGAACGTTGTCGTGTTCTTGAGTATGAGCCTTCCTTCTTTGACGGACAGCCTTTTATTATTACCCCCTGGTCTCCGTCAGTAGCTAGTGTACGTGAACAAGTTTTTTCTATCCCTGTTTGGGTTTATTTCTCCCAAATTCCATCCGCATTACAACCGTTGCTTGGCTTGAATTGGCTTGCGTGCAATATAGGTAAATTGAAATGTTTTGACTCTAATACGGTAGCGCGTGATAAGCTTGTATACGCCAAGGCCCTGATTGAGATTTCTCCGCATAAGCCTCTTCCTTCCTCTATTCCTGTCCAACTAGCTGTTGGTCACGTAGTGGATGTTCGTGTTCGTTATGGATGGGTCCCTGACATATGTTCCTCCTGTCAGTCTTTTGGGCATATTGCCTCTGCCTGCGTGCGCTCTGTTGTTCCTCCTTCTGCTCCTAAGATCCCCCTGCCTCGGCCACCGCTTAGGAAATGGGTTTCCAAAGCCTCTCTGGTTGCTACTGTCTCTGGTCCATCCCTTTCCTATGAGCGTCCTGCTTCCCCAGTTCCTGGTGCTGTTCCTTCAGTTCTTCCTACTGAGCCGATTCTCTCTCCGCCGCTCGTAGTTTGGGCTAAGACTAAACATTGTTGGGTTGATCGACGTTCTGGTATGAGATTCAACCCTGTGGATGACACCTATTTTAGATATGTATCTGATGACTTATTGGATCTCCAATGCCTTTATTATAGTATTTCTGGTGATTCCTTGGTTCTTGACATGGATGGTTCATATGCTGAGATGAATTCTATTCTTCTAGCTGATTCTACCCGGGATCGATCCTTCGTATACTCACTGACATTGACAGTATTGTTCCTTCTCTTGTTGTTCTATTTCGTCCCTTTTTTGGTCTTCGTGGGGGTGGATCTCTGCATTCATCTAGGGCTGATGAGGGAGATGGTGATTCTTCCTCTGCGGATGAGAACTAGCGTTGTTATTTATTTCTAGTAGTTGTGACGTGTCTGTCATACTCCTGTGCTGTATTTTTTATTTCTCATTCATAGTAGCTAAGGTACCTTTACCTTACTCCTGTACTTCAACCTTATTACGTTCGTAATAAAAGTGGTCGGTCCACTATAAAACCGTCGGCCATGCCAAAAAAAAATTAATTACACTAAGTAATTAATTCGTTAATTACTTTCATTAAGTAATTAAACAATTGATTATTATCAATTAATTAATCTAATTAATTATTAAAATTAATCACATTAATTAATTGTTAAAATAATCTAAAGTTAATGACCTTCATTAACACTTCTTAATTACTTAATTAAGAATTAATTTTTACAAATCATTATTAATTATCAATTTAATTAATATTTAATTACAATTTAATTCATCTCTAATTATTAATTAATTAAGTGTTAATTAAAATCTTAATTATCTTTAATCACCTGATTAAGTAAATCTTAATCATAAATTAAAATTTAATTAACCCTCCTTAATTATAGATTAATTAACCTTAATTAATTAATCTCAAATCTTAATTAATCAATTCTAAAACTATTAATTACCTAATTAATCATCCACATTAATAATTAAATAATAATTAATATTCCATTTAAATTAATTTAATAATTTAAATAAAACCAATTTCCTTAAGTTTAAAATTAAGAAACATTCTTCTTTATACAAGTATTTCAAACACTTTGTTTCAAACAAAAATTCAAATTTAAAAATTTCTTTTTAAATTTCAAACTGAACACAATTCAAATTTTATTTCAGATTCAAACTTAAAATTTAAAAATTTATTTACATCTCCATCTTCATTTTCAAATTAAATTTATTTAAACTTTCTAAAAATGGTTAGATCAAATTTAAATTTAAAAGCTTATTTAAATTTTAAAAACTGACATTTAAAGTAAAATCTCAGGTTTTAAAACTAAATTTAAACTTATTTTAAACTTTATTTCATTAATTTAAAACTTATAGTTTTAAATACAAACCAATGTTCTTTTATACTTTAAAAAGTTTAGAATTTAAATTAAAATTCCAGATTTAAATTCAACTCTGGTTCATCTATTCAAAATTTCAGTTTCCAGATTTAAACCTTTAAATTTTCAGTTGCATTTTAAAAATTTGCTTTTAAATTCAAAACAGAAAAACAGAAAAAACAATTTCCTATTTTAGATTGTTACAATCTTAAATTTTTGACTTCAAATTGTTTCAAAATCTAAGAATTAATTTATTGATTACGTATTTAGATTTCAGGTTTAAACATTACAGTTTGAACTTCAACTTTAAATTTGAAACTGTACTTTTAAAATTTTAAAACATAAAGATAATTTCTGTTTTTAATTTAAAACCAAACTTGGATTTAAAAGTAATTTAAATTTAATTCAAAGATCTAAAATTTATAACTTATAGAATTTAAATTAAATTCTAGATTCAAACTTATTTCCAGATTTTGGTTTGCAATTTATGTTTAATTCAAATCTTAGAAACCTGGAAACAAGATTCTGCTCAAATACTAAAACCTGAAACATTTTAAGAAACCCGAGCCATCCTCTAAATTACTTCGAGTCAACAACTTCCCAGCTTCGAGTCACTTTTAATTTTACCCGAGACCATCACTGAAATAAAATCCTGCAACCAAAAAATCAATCACCACCGCACACACCTTCCTGTGCACCCACTCACCAACCCGGCCATCACTGGTCATCATCAACGACCATCCCCGTCCACTAGTGACCTCTCTTCACACTTCCATCCTCAACTGCCCATAATTCAACTTGAATTTGAATTCAAGTTTTTAAACAAAAACCTGGAAACAACCTTTCCCTTATCAGTGCCTAGCCTGTCAACGGCAAGCTCACCCAACTCCGGCCACTATTTCACTCCAAACTCCGACGATGACTCCATCAACCCTTCATCTACCAATCCCCTAAATATCTCAGAACTCGATTCACTTTGAAAGCCGCAGCACCCAATTTCTTGAACCCAGTAAAAACTAGGGTTCTTAACTAGAAATTCCAAATTACAATCTCAAACTTGAATTACAAACCAATTCAGAAATTTTCCTATAATCTTTTGATAGCTACTCAATCAATAGAATCAAATTTAACCAAATTAAAAGCAAATATCAACTATGCTTATCAATTATGTATAAAACGGTCAATTTGAAACTGTACCTTGATTTAATCACTATAAACTGTAATATTATTTTTAAAAATCATAATTTTGGAAGTTTTTTTGAATTGAAATTCTGATACATTGATTCATGATCCTTTAAATTTTCCATTTATACAGAATTAAGTTGTGATGTTTATGTTGCAGACAGTACCCAAACTATACTGCAAAAAGAAAACCTTTAAAATTTATCATATCATGAAATAAACAAATTCCATTCAATGATAAACATAATAGCAAACAGATTAAGGGATAAGAATTATTTCTGAACCTTAATGGTACAACCAGAACCTAGGAAAACCAAACTATCGCACACCATAAATGCACAGGCAATTTAAAAAAAAACATATACAAAATTAAACTCATAAGATAAACTAGCATGCAATCTTACAAATCTATTTAAATTTAGGTGTTACTCACCTGTATTTGCAAAATGCAGAGCACTGATTGAATTATGCAGAACAATTTTGAAATCCTGTTGAAAATCTGCTTGAATCCCTTTTAAAACTTTAAGCTTGAATGCATTTTAAAATTTGCTTCCAACCTGATGCTTCCAGATACAAAAATTTATGCATGCAGACATCTTGCCTTTCCAGATTCAATTGCATGTTTGCATTTTGTAGATTTTAGAAAAAGAAATGCAGGTCTTCATTTGATTAAAAATTGAAATGCAGGCATTTAGTTTTGGAGGAGTTACAGGCTTTGTGTAATGCAGGTTTTTGAATATTTGAAAAAGAAAGGAGTTGAATGCAAGTTGTTCACAGATTTGAGAAATGCATTTGAAGTTGAACTAGAGGGTGATTGTTCAGATTTGAAAAATGAGAAGAGCTAAATAAATGAATATATGCAAGTTTAAATAACAATGTTTGATTTAAATTAAAATTAAAGGAAAACAAACTCAAACAATGACACATGGCTTGAGCTATTACATTTGTCATTTTAAATTGATGATAAGTTTACACATGTATGTAAATGTTTTGTTATTTAATTAAATGTTAATAAATGTTTAAACTTAGTTAACTAGTTCTTATACCTTTAAACAATTAAAATAAATTTATAAAAGAGTTTATAATAACTTACATGAATACATGTTCACATTTTAAATTGTATATTAAATTTCAAATTAAATTTACAAATCAAATTTACAAATCAAAATTATCAACCAATATTTAAAAAGAATTAACACAAACATTTTGTAACTTATTTTAATATTCAAACTTTAAGTCAAAAATGAATTTTAAACCAATTAAAACATTTATCTCACATTTAAAAATCATAGAGTTATTTTATTAAATATTTTGAAAGCTTAAATCTAAAAATAAATCACAATTCCTAATTTCAAATATTAAAATTATGCTATACTCATTTAATTAAAAACAACTTATCTATTTAAAATATATATAAATACATATACATTATTAAATAGAAAACCATTTTATTAGTTTATTAAAAATAAATTCACAAATTAAATATTTAAACAAAGAAGATTATTAAATCAAATCAAATCTATTAACAAAAATTATCAATTCAATTTAAATTTAAACCCAGATTATTAAATTTAAATTGTCCAAAATTTCGGGAGATTACAATCCTTCCCCCTTAAAAGAATTTCGTCCCCGAAATTTAAAACAAAGGTAATTTAATAATCTATTAACAGATTTTATTTTAAAAAAAAGCATATGTTAATCATATTCCAATAACCTAGGCAACCAATTCACATAATCAGAACAAATCTAATTATCCAAAAGAATTTTGGATAAAACCTTCACGAGTTTCCCCAGTATATATATATCGGGATACTCGCCCTATAGAATACAATCAATCAATACTACCAAGCTATAGAGCTCCTAACAACAATTCTATACAGAATATCAGACTACAAACGAGTCTGACTCAACAGCCAATCCATCCTAAACTGCTGGTTCTACAACCAGAAATATCGAACACGTATTCCCTTAGAGATACGTGAAAACACTCTGAATCCCTGTTATCCAAACTGGCAATTCAACTCTAGAAAACCAAACACTCATCATACCAAAACATAGAAGAAACCAAAACACTACGGAGCTAGCTTCCCAAACTTATAGCTCTTTGAGTCCGAGAAAAACTTATCCCAAATCAAATCTCCGATTCCAGAATCCAAATTTCTCCGTCTCTTATCCATAAAAACTCTTCGGACGGTCCTGGGCTACCAACATCCATCCTGATCAGCTCAACTCTACGCTGATGCCTTTAGAAACAGACTAAATCAAAACAATCCAATGATCTCTTCAAGATCACTCAAAAACCAAGAACACAAACCATGCTTCTCAACAACAGAAGACAGAACAAACTTCTACTTATCCGGAAAAAAAAAAACCGAAACACCCCCAAACTGCTTCCGCTGCACAACTCTGATCCGAAGCAGAAGAAAATGCTAAAGAACAGCACAAGCACAGACTAGACAACTCAGCACAAAAATATGGTTCCACATATCCTTAAAGAAAACTCAGATGTTCCTCCTAAACATGAGTTACTTCACCAACTTCTATCTCAAGGAACCATCCATTTACTAACTGAACCACCCGTTCCATTCCTGGAAAGAAAACTCGATCTCCAGATGCAGACAAACTCTGACTTCTGGGAAGAAATCTGGACAACTCCAACGATCCAAAAGAACATACTATCGCAAGTCACTTTTGCGATCAATTCAGCCTAAATCCAAAGAAACTGCTCTCTCTACCAAACAGAACAGCTTATGCTGGCCTAGCCAACTTACACGAGAAACGGATCCACTCTGCTGCTTCTGAACTCCACTTCAGAAAAACTACACAGCCAAAAGACTCCTTACCAACTCAGAACATTCTGTTAAACTCAGCCACATCACCGAGCAGACTCACTTCTTACTCTTGTTCCAAGAAACATCTTCGGAAATATCCATAGTCACTGCATCTCATCACGCAGCTACAACTTCCTGAGATAATCAAGATATCATCACTTACTTGCTTCTGCCAATTCGAAAGATCCAAACACAATTCTGCACTTCAAAGATGAACTCTGAACCTTAACAGGTTTCCTTCAGAGATCGATGAAGTCCTTACACCAAGCAAAAACTTACTTGAGATAGTATTAGGTCTACAGTCTCGACAAACATACTTCCAACCTCATCCATCTAACTCCAACCAATGGTAGTCGTGTTACACACACTTCTACCTCATCTACCTTTATAACTTATATTGGATAAACCCGAACAGGTAATCCAACAAATAGGTAGAACCATAAATATATATATATATATATATAATAAAAATACAAATACGCTCTCTCAAGATAGATATCTCTACAGAGCCTAGGTATTCACTCAACCTAATGCTCCGATACCAACTGTGACGACCCGACTTTTTCTTCACAAAAAGTCGTATCATCCTTAAGAAAGAAAGGGATAGAAAAGTGAAAAGAAAGAAGAGAAAGAAGAAACAACACAAGAAACTCAACAGCGGAACGAATAAATTATATTAATAACATAAGTATTACATAGTATACAACAAATATCAGAGTTACACAGACAATACAACTCATACTAGACAGTTATAAACACCTGTCTAGTTATTACAACTTAATACATTACAGACAAACATTCAGAGATACCAACACAGCGGAAAACTATATAACTATACGCAGAAGCCTCTTGTTCCATTGCTCCTCCACAATTCGTAAAAGCTAACCTGAATTCCCTTGGCTACTCGTAAAAATTTGAGTACCCAAGAGTTATAGAAAAACAGAAATAACTCCGGGTCAGACATGGGTCTGGTGTGAGTAACAGGTTAAAGTTGCTTAACTTTGAAAACCCTTTGAAAAGAAAAGGTATCACGTAAGACTTCCCACACATAAACATGGAAAAGTTTTTACCTTACGCTAACCAAAACATTTGATAGGAAATCCGATGATATTATAATAGTGTCTAGGGCTTTCAAGTAAATCAGAAATAGCCGAAATTGTTACATCTATTAAATTCCAGCTGCTAGCCACAAAAGTGGGTAATAAAATCAAAACCGTTGGCACTTATTGGATTTTGGATTCCATCAATGGCTGGGCTACTGGGGTACCGCCCGTCACAGTACGTGGCCTAGATCACCGTACCGAGGATTACTCCCAATCCCCTGCAACACAAAGCCGGACCCGTTCCTTACTGAACAGTTCCAAACAAGACAAACCCGCAGTTGTGATCAGCAACCGCACCACTAAGCCGAAAATAAAGGGACCTCTAGACAGGGATAAATCTTGCTCTCAAATGGGGGCTACCCACGAAGCTTTGCTGCACCTTCCCTGTTTTAGCCATTCCCGGTTGATGAGGCTTGAGGCTACGATTACCTTTATAGGACATATCACTTAGAATGCTCATCGTCCACCTGACGATGTTCTGAAAGCATTCAATCCATACAAGTTCGTTCCGGGTTCGAACGAAACCGAAGGCATTATCTCGTTACACTCGTATTGGAATCACCCTCAGAGTTAACGACAATAACCCTTGCACTCTGAATCTCCATCTCGAATCTATAAGTACTATTCCGTCAAACTCATTACGGAATCACCCACAGAGTTATACTGACGTATAGCCCTTACACCTCGAGTCTTCACTCGCTCCACTTGGGTTAACGACCTAACGTTATTTGGAATCGATGTGGTTTTCGGATATCCAAATATGGAAACCCGATCCCGGTCTCATCGAAATCCAAAGCGTGTCTTTTAAGGTCCAAGTTGTTTTAGTGTTTAAAACAATTCAATTCATTATCTAAATATACACAGATAGATAATTCACAACACAATAGATAATCAACCTTATCATTATCAACAGATTATTCATATCATAATCAGATAATCCATATTATCATCCAAAAGCAACCAATGCATCCATATCAATAATCATTACTCATCTCATAACTGAGATTACAAACCATACCAGGCAACCAATACCAATCATCAAACATAAGCAAAGATCTAATGATTATCCCATTTATAATTAATTTAAAATGAATTAAATTAATTATCTAAACTCTAGTTAATTTAAAATGAATTAAATTAATTACTTCATCATTAAAATTCTGCTTAACTTAATCTTCAATTGATTGCAAATCAATCTATAAATCATCATCTCAATATTTATTCCACTTAATCATTACCGATTAACTATCTCTAATTACAATAAGTAATTAGCATTTAATTTTAATCACACAAGTTAGTTATATCAAACCCTTTGCAAATAATTAACTTGTAATTTCTTAATTAATTAATTAATTAAAATTACATTAATCACTTATGCATTATTAATTATACCTTAATTAACCAATTCCAAATTACATCATTAATTAATTTATTAATGATTTCTAATTATATTTAATTAATTTCTAAATATAAATTAATTACAAAAGTAATTAATCCATATATATTAATCACCCTCGATTAATAACCATTCAGTAATTAACTGCTTTAATTACTCATCCCATAAATTAATTACTCTTAATTAAATATTCTTAATTAATCTTTGTTTAATTTTCAAAGTAATTTAAATCCAAATTACTATAATAAATATCCTTAATTACATTCGGTAATTATTAATTAATTACTTCTCTAAGTAATTACAAATTCATAAATTACATTAAGTAATTATCAACAATCAACAAATGTTTAAATTAATTTAACTTAATTAATCTAAACTAATCACATTAATCAAATTAATTACACTAAGTAATTAATTCATTAATTACTTTCATTAAGTAATTAAACAATTGATTATTATCAATTAATTAATCTAATTAATTATTAAATCTAATCACATTAATTAATTGTTAAAATAATCTAAAGTTAATGAACTTCATTAACACTTCTTAATTACTTAATTAAGAATTAACTTTTACAAATCATTATTAATTATCAATTTAATTAATATTTAATTACAATTTAATTCATCTCTAATTATTAATTAATTAAGTGTTAATTAAAATCTAATTATCTTTAATCACTTGATTAAGTAAATCTTAATCATAAATTAAAATTTAATTAACCCTCCTTAATTATAGATTAATTAACCTTAATTAATTAATCTCAAATCTTAATTAATCAATTCTAAAACTATTAATTACCTAATTAATCATCCACATTAATAATTAAATAATAATTAATATTCCATTTAAATTAATTTAATAATTTAAATGAAACCAATTTCCTTAAGTTTAAAATTAAGAAACATTCTTCTTTATACAAGTATTTTAAACACTTTGTTTCAAACAAAAATTCAAATTTAAAAATTTCTTTTTAAATTTCAAACTGAACACAATTCAAATTTCATTTCAGATTCAAACTTAAAAATTTAAAACTTTATTTACATCTCCATCTTCATTTTCAAATTTAATTTATTTAAACTTTCTAAAAATGGTTAAATCAAATTTAAATTTAAAAGCTTATTTAAATTTTAAAAACTGACATTTAAAGTAAAATCTCAGGTTTTAAAACTAAATTTAAACTTATTTTAAACTTTATTTCATTAATTTAAAACTTATAGTTTTAAATACAAACCAATGTTCTTTTATACTTTAAGAAGTTTAGAATTTAAATTAAAATTCCAGATTTAAATTCAACTCTGGTTCATCTATTCAAAATTTCAGTTTCCAGATTTAAACCTTTAAATTTTCAGTTGCATTTTAAAAATTTGCTTTTAAATTCAAAACAGAAAAACAGTTTCCTGTTTTAGATTGTTACAATCTTAAATTTTTGACTTCAAATTGTTTCAAAATCTAAGAATTAATTTATTGATTACATATTTAGATTTCAGGTTTAAACATTACAGTTTGAACTTCAACTTTAAATTTGAAACTATACTTTTAAAATTTTAAAACAGAAAGACAATTTCTGTTTTTAATTTAAAACCAAACTTGGATTTAAAAGCAATTTAAATTTAATTCAAAGATCTAAAATTTATAACTTATTGAATTTAAATTAAATTCTAGATTCAAACTTATTTCCAGATTTTGGTTTGCAATATATCTTTAATTCAAATCTTGGAAACCTGGAAACAAGATTCTGCTGAAATACTAAAACCTGAAACATTTCAACAATTCCGAGCCATCCTCTAAATTACTTCGACTCAGCAGCTTCCCAGCTTCGAGTCACTTTTAATTTTACCCGAGACCATCACTGAAATAAAATCCTGCAACCAAAAAATCAATCACCACCTGCACACACCTTCCTGTGCACCCACTCACCAACCCGGCCATCAATGGTCATCATCAACGACCATCCCCGTCCACCAGTGACCTCTCTTCACACTTCCATCCTCAACTGCCCATAATTCAACTTGAATTTGAATTCAAGTTTTTAAACAAAAACCTGGAAACAACCTTCCCCTTATCAGTGCCTAGCCTGTCAACGGCAAGCTCACCCAACTCCGGCCACTATTTCACTCCAAACTCCGGCGATGACTCCATCAACCCTTCATCTACCAATCCCCTAAATATCTCAGAACTCGATTCACTTTGAAAGCCGCAGCACCCAATTTCTTGAACCTAGTAAAAACTAGGGTTCTTAACTAGAAATTCCAAATTACAATCTCAAACTTGAACTGCAAACCAATTCAGAAATTTTCCTATAATCTTTTGATAGCTACTCAATCAATAGAATCAAATTCAACCAAATTAAAAGCAAATATCAACTATGCTTATCAATTATGTATAAAACGGTCAATTTGAAACTATACCTTGATTTAATCACTATAAACTATAATATTATTTTTAAAAATCATAATTTTGGAAGTTTTTTTGAATTGAAATTCTGATACATTGATTCATGATCCTTTAAATTTTCCATTTATACAGAATTAAGTTGTGATGTTTATGTTGCAGACAGTACCCAAACTATACTGCAAAAAGAAAACCTTTAAAATTTATCATATCATGAAATAAACAAATTCCATTCAATGATAAACATAATAGCAAACAGATTAAGGGATAAGAATTATTTCTGAACCTTAATGGTACAACCAGAACCTAGGAAAACCAAACTATCTCACACCATAAATGCACAGGCAATTTAAAAAAAAACATATACAAAATTAAACTCATAAGATAAACTAGCATGCAATCTTACTAATTTATTTAAATTTAGGTGTTACTCACCTGTATTTGCAAAATGCAGAGCACTGATTGAATTATGCAGAACAATTTTGAAATCCTGTTGAAAATCTGCTTGAATCCCTTTTAAAACTTTAAGCTTGAATGCATTTTAAAATTTGCTTCCAACCTGATGCTTCCAGATACAAAAATTTATGCATGCAGACATCTTGCCTTTCCAGATTCAATTGCATGTTTGCATTTTGTAGATTTTAGAAAAAAAAATGCAGGTCTTCATTTGATTAAAAATTGAAATGCAGGCATTTAGTTTTGGAGGAGTTACAGGCTTTGTGTAATGCAGGTTTTTGAATATTTGAAAAAGAAAGGAGTTGAATGCAAGTTGTTCACAGATTTGAGAAATGCATTTGAAGTTGAACTAGAGGGTGATTGTTCAGATTTGAAAAATGAGAAGAGCTAAAGAAATGAATATATGCAAGTTTAAATAACAATGTTTGATTTAAATTAAAATTAAAGGAAAACAAACTCAAACAATGACACATGGCTTGAGCTATTACATTTGTCATTTTAAATTGATGATAAGTTTACACATGTATGTAAATGTTTTGTTATTTAATTAAGTGTTAATAAATGTTGAAACTTAGTTAACTAGTTCTTATACCTTTAAACAATTAAAATAAATTTATAAAAGAGTTTATAATAACTTACATGAATACATGTTCACATTTTAAATTGTATTTTAATTTTCAAATTAAATTTACAAATCAAATTTACAAATCAAAATTATCAACCAATATTTAAAAAGAATTAACACAAACATTTTGTAACTTATTTTAATATTCAAACTTTAAGTCAAAAATGAATTTTAAACCAATTAAAACATTTATCTCACATTTAAAAATCATAAAGTTATTTTACTAAATATTTTTGAAAGCTTAAATCTAAAAATAAATCACAATTCCTAATTTCAAATATTAAAATTATGCTATACTAATTTAATTAAAAACAACTTATCATTTTAAAATATATATAAATACATATACATTATTAAATAGAAAACAATTTTATTAGTTTATTAAAAATAAATTCACTAATTAAAAATTTAAACAAAGAAGATTATTAAATCAAATCAAATCTATTAACAAAAATTATCAATTCAATATAAATTTAAACCCAGATTATTAAATTTAAATTGTCCAAAATTCTGGGATATTACAATTAGACATTATTATAATAGCGAAATATACTACATAGTAAATAGTTTAATGGATCCTTAAGAGATGTGAATCCCGAGCATCTTTTAAGTTACTGCATTCATATTTATCCCTGTTGATTTAACTTACATAAGATCTTTTAGTTCTGACTCGAGTGTTTTGTCTTTTCAATTCGCTCGGGTCAGTCCGAGCGTTTCAGGATTTGAAGATCTAGCTCTGGAGGGCGAAGACGAAGATTTGTGTTATTATCATTTATATTATTGCACTACGCTCATACTGTTCCACTACATTGTTATTGGTATGTGTAACTCTGATATGTATTATATAAATATAATCAAATGTTTTGTAAACAGATTTATAAACTGTATATTTGATTATTATATTTTATCCTTCCGCTGTGAGATTCTGTTTTCTTTTTATTCCTTTCTTGTTTTTCTTATTTACCCCATAACAATCCGCCCTTTCGTATGGTTTGAATTGGCACGTGTGTCGATTTAAAGCGTGTCGGGATGTTACAGTTGGTATCAGAGCTTTGGTTTAGCGATAAACCTTAGCTTTGTGGGGTTCGACTCTTTATTAATAGGGTAGTAATACCCTATGGGAGTCGCTGAGAGTATATATATGAGAGAGCGTATTTATTAGTGTTATAAAAAGGTTTTTATATTGTGTTAATCTGTTCCGTTTTGTATTTATAAATTCTGGTTGATGCATAGGACGCTATGACATCAATAGGGATTTCTAAACACTTAATAGGACAGACCAACATAATATTTGTCTTTAATATAGGTGAATGAAATAGTTTTGCCTATTATATTTTCTATATATAAAATAAATTTTTTCAAATGATATCTATATTTGGCTGTAATAGATTGGTTGTTAGGCAATAAAGTGTATAAATAATAATAGAAATAAGATTATAAAATAAAATAAATAAAATTTGGAAATTTAGAATTTAAAATCCGGGGTTTTGAAATTTCTTTCAAATAAATTTTGGAATATAATAATATTGTTTATAAGTACTTTCTAATATAAATATTTATTATAATTCGGAAGAATTGTTTTTAAAGAAGATTTTGGAGAAATAAGTTTGTACTTTCCTCTCTGTAGCTGGAAAATAATTTCGGTGATGGCGGCCGCATCATCGACTTTCATTTTCGAATTTCGAAGGGGAAAGGCCACTGTAGTAGTTTTAATGCAGATTCATTTTTGAAAAAATATATAAATTTTGAATTGTTTTAAATATAATTAGGGATATATAAGTTGTAAGAATATATTTATCGATTATTTTAAAATAATTTGAAATTTAACCCGGTATTAAATTCTTAAATTTCCACTAATTAATTATTCAATTATTGTAGTGAAATTAAAGGTAAGTAATTAATGATTGAAACCTCTAATGTAGGTAAGAGATTTAAGACTAAGTTATAAAGGAAATAAAAAGGAAGTTGAAATTGTAACTTATAAGGAAATGGTAAAAATTTATTGAACAATGAATTAATTTAAAAAGAAAGGAAAAACTTGTATAACTTTCAATTACATTCTTAAAGGCATATATATAACTTACCAAAAGAAATAAAAGGTTGAAAATGTTAATAAGAAAATGTAATAGATATTATACAAGTAATTAACTTGAGGTAATGAAAATAATTAATGGAATTCCTTAATAAATCAGAATTGATGTGTAGTGTATAAACTTAAATATAATTAAACGCTACTAATTAAATATAATGTGAAGTAGGTATTGTAAGTAAGCAATTATAAACTTAAGTGAATAGGTTGAGGTTAATTCAGAATAAAATAAGAAAATTTTGACTATAAACTTAGGTTAATGAATTTGCCTACTAAGAATTCAATTGAATAGGAATAAAATAAATAAATGAATAAAAGAAGAAACTTACATGACATTAAAATGGGAAAAAAATTGAATATTGTAAGCGATAAATGAAAATTTTAAGTAATCACTGAATGAATGAAAAGGAAATCAAATAACTAATGTATGAAATAAAATTAATAATAGTTAATTTGATTGTTAGTAGGAATTGTTGTTGTTTGGTTATGGTTGTTTGGGTAAGATACTTTAAAATTTGGATTTGGGTGAATAAATAATCTATTTAGTTTATCTAAGACTGTTCAGTAAATGATGCGCCAGTAGTTTATTCTTCATTCTGTACAATTTAAAAGTTTTGAACCCGAACAACTATTTGTTTGTTTGATTGAATGGTTGTTTGTGTTTGTTGTGTATGCTATTTGTTGAAATTGATGGTTGTTGTATTGATTTGTTGTTAGTAACTGAAATCACTTAAATATTTCACTTTACATAAATTGTTAACCCTTTGGATTTTATAAGTGAAATTCAGGTTATGGAAATAATTGCTACCGCCTTTGGTTCCATAAATTAAGCGTAAATTGCCCAACAAATAGGTGCGTTTCGGATTACGGTTTATAGTGCTATTTTATATATTTTCCCGGGTTGGGATACAATATTTTGGATAATACATGTAATATAATTGTTATATTTTGATATTATATTTTCTCCCGAGCCTCTCCGTACAAAGGAGACTCTACCGAAATTTTTTTAAAATTTTTGGACTTAGAAATTATTTTGAAATGTTTTTCCAAACTTTATTTATTTAACTATATAAAGATATAATGATTATAAAATGGATATATTTTATATAAAGTAATAAGTTTTGTAAATTAGGGTGTGTAAAGTTAATATTTTGAATAAGATGTATTGTTTATTTGATTTTTCTATCTCCCTTCTTTTTCCTTTTCGAGGACGAAAAGTTTTTAGTGGGGGAGAGTGTAACGACCCGTAAATTTCGTGGATTTCACTGGTTGAATTAATGAGTTTTGTAATTAAATTTAGTAGAAATAAAAACTTTATAAACAAATATTGAAATGAACGGTAAATTAAAATATATAATTGGTGACTTAAAACCTATTTACTAGCAATTTGAATAAATTTCAATAAATGAAATAGGGTAAGTATTATACCTGGATATAAATTTCATTTAAAGGAAATTTATTTAATATGTTAATGTAAAGTTAGAAAATACTGGAATAAATGATAACTTCATTCATACTTGTAAGTAGTTATTATAAGTTGCATGTTAAAAGGGTTGATTGAATTGGAATTTATATTTAATATAAATGAAAATCTTAAAGGTTTACAATAATGGAAATTTAGGTAATAAGGTTAGAACAAGTTGATAAATAATAACCAAAATAAGGGAATAGAATTAGTATAAATAAAGTTGAAACAAATTGGATATAGAGAAATAAATGTAAGCATTTAATATACTAATTAATGTTGGTTTGATGATAACGTTACTTGGTGATTAATTATAGAGTAACGGAAGTGTGAACGTAAAGTAATAAAAGCGTAGATTTATGTTAAGTAATAATTTGTGGATTTGGGTAATAAATTGAAATTTTGATAATTAAGAAATTAATATGAAAAAGTATGTAAAGTAAGTTATAGATTGTAGAGTAAGTTATAGAATGTAAAGTATTTGAAGACCGTAATTTATGTGTAAAATATATAGAAATACACATTTAAAAACATAATATTCCTTCAAATTTAAAATGTAAATAGGTGTATATTCAGGTAATGAAATAAAATTTGCATGGAAGATGAAATTGAGTATATCAATGGAATGAAATGTGAGACAAGTGTTAATTGTGGTATAGATTTATAATAGACTCAATTTAAGGGTTGGAATTAAATCTAATCCGTTTAAATTGGAAACTTATAAAATAAATTGGATTCAATTTATAATAAAGGTGTTATTTTAAGAAACTGAAATAAATTCTATAATGGATGATTTAAGCTACTTTAAATTGAGATGGAATTGGGTTTAAAGAATTATAAATTTATAAGTAAATCAAGATGATAAATTTATGTATTTTAGAATTTGAATTTTAATAGTGAGTTAATTTATTTAATTTATAATAGTTGGATTTATTGCAAATGAATGAAATCAAATTTGTAGTACAAATGGTTAGGGATTGTCAAATTTGGTAAAAAGGGATTTGACTTAGGAAATTTTGTTAATTGAGTTTAATGCTGTGACGCCCCCCCCCCCCCCCCCCCGAGACCCATCTTAGTAAAGAGAACTAACAAGTAATTTCGTCTACTAAAGTGGAGAATAGGGCTTGTTAAGGGCGACCATCTATAATTTTGTCTTAAACATCTGCTGAATGCGTCGATAAATGCAATATAATTTTTCTTTTCAACTCAAGTGGATCGACATACCCAGTAAATGCTTAATCCAAAATTATAGGTGGCTAGCGGATCTATCAGAACAAAATACAATAACTGAATGTGAATCACATCACAGAACAGTAACAACATCATATATATACATATACATTGATACATATTTAGTACAGTACAATATGAATACAATAAAGGTGGTACACGACCACACCATATACATCGAATCAAATGTAAATATGTCATAGTATGTGGAAGAAATAAACTACTCAAGCGATAGATAAGCTAATGACCAACATCAACTTCAAGCTAATCCCAATAAATGATACCTGAAACAACTCGGTCTGACCCGAGTACAAAATACACGGGTCAGTCTAGCTAAAACAATCAGTTAACAAGGATAGATGATAATATGAAGCATAAGATACAAGATGATAATTCTTTTTGAATGAGAAGAGACAACAGAAAGAATTACAACCCATGGCTTAAGTGAAATAATGTCACTTAATTGTACAAAGACCTCAAAAGAGGTAAATTCAATAATAATACTCAAATAATACAAACATTAGCCTCATATCATCGGCGACACCCTAAAGTGTCTACATGGTTTCCATGAACCTTATCTCCTCAAAAGAAGAAACATCAATACAAACTCTCTCCAAAATGGCAAACATAAAACATTCTCAATAGGATGATCCAAAACTCAGGTATAAAAGAATCTCCAAATTCAATTATATCTCATCTCATCGGTATAAATGTATATAAATTTCAATCTCAACTCGCCAAAATGGCAAAACCCAGAATATCCTTTAAAATCATGAAATCATCCAAACTCACAACTCAAGGAACTCGATAAGAGTTCAAAACATCATAAATGAAATCACCATTTATATAACATCACATATAGCACTAGGCTATCTATGTAATAAAACATCTTACAATGGTGAAATCATAATAAAACAGAAAACTCAAAAACCCCAGATTGGCCAAATCCCCGATTGCAATGTCGAAGCAATGCTGCACGTGCTAAACTCAAACGGCCGAAGCCTCGGACAAGGTCGCTAACACCTCCCAAAGCAGTTCTGTTAGGTAAACATCGTGAATGTGTCACAAACTCATGAATAGGAACCAAAAAAGTGTTAACGTGTGTCCCATACCACACGTTCTCACTTAGTGGTTTACTAGCCGCTAGTCGATGCCACATAAAAATCAGAAAATCATATCTCTCTCGTCTCATTGGCGAGTGATAAAAAGACACTATACTCGTCTCGTCTCATCGACAAGTATTAAATGGAATCGTAACTTGTCTCATCTCATCGACAAGTGAAAACATCGTGATGGTCCTTATAAACCATAAACCTCAAAGTAGAAATCTCAAACCATAAAACTAGCCAAATATTGGCCTTCCCAGATAATTCCTAAAGATAGGAATTATAATCTCAAAATCCCGCCATAAATTGGCAAACTAACTCAGAATCAATAACCTAGATAGTTTCGATCGTACAAGTCCGGAATTAACCGAAATAGTAAACGCACATGTCCCGTACCCCGAGTTTTACTAAATCGTTTAATTCTCTTTCTCATACATTCGAATATTGCAAAAGTGTGCTTTTGATATTTAAAATAGTTTAGTAGAGAAAACAAGCTTTTAAAACTTTTTCCCGAAAAGATTAATAAAACCTATATTTAAAATTCCTTTATTATAGGAAATAAATAGAGTTTTATATTATTAAACTAATTTTAAAATACTATGTAATAATAATTTGAAATGTCCATTTATTTCAAAAATCACTTCAAAATGGTTTAGTGAAAATCGTGCTCGAAAACAATGAAAAACAAGAAAGATTACTCAAGACCGATAACTTGAATTCAATACGAATTCAATTCAAATTTAACCCAAAGTCAATTCAAATTCTATTTAAATTTGGGTTTTAAATTCTCTAAATATAGCTAGCCTATTAACAGGCATCATAGCTCTCAAAACATCTCAAAAACAACATCAAAATCGAACAAGAATGGGAGCAAAAATAAGCCAATACAATTCTCAGTTCAATGATTGTTATTGCTGTCGTTTTGCTCTCGAGACAGCAACAAACAAATACAGTTTTGACCAAACTAACTTTGAAATTTCAGAAAACTCAAAACACGAAACCTCTAGCACAAAGTCTAAGCTTTCCAGAACATCTAAAATTATTGAATTTAGATAATAATCGTGAAAGATACGACCAAAACAAATTTCAGATATGAAGTTCACTACAACTGTCTTTTTTGTTTCGGGACAGCGATACTAGAATGAATTTTCGACCATGTAAACATCAAAATTTGACAAAACACAAAACAAGAAAATCGTAGCATATAATATAAAATTTCTGGAACATCAAGATTCGTCAAATTCGGACAACAAACGATAAAGATATGCTTAAATTACCAACAATGCTTAGCACAGAAAGTCACAAATTTACAGTGACAGAGCAGCGAGTTTGTATTGAGTTTTTCGACCCTCTATGCTCAAAATTTTTGGAAGTGATCAAAAGGAAAGTTGTCACAATCTTTTCAAGCTTTCCAGAACTTTAAAAAAAATCGAATTCCGATGTAAAACGAAAGATATATGCATTATTTACTGGCAGCGATTTTCAATCGAACATGCAACAATAACAAAAATTGAGATTTCTTATCTTAAAATCTCAATCAAAGCTAGAATATGTGAGTTTTGATACTCACCTTGCATTTCATGGAGATTAACATAAATAAATTTAGCCAAAACTGAAGCAAGATGAAGGCTTTTGGTAATAGAAAGCTTCAGTTACCTGTAGAAACATAGAAACAGAACATGCAAAAAAGAAGAACAAGTGATTAACAGATAACCCAAAAACAAAATTGAAATTTGATGAATTCTCTCTGATTTGAACTAGGTTACCTGTTTGAAATTAGCTTTTAATTGATTGAGACATCAAATACATGAAGAAATTAAGGGATTGAAGGCCATAGATTGAATAAGGTTTCTATCTTTTGTTTAGGGCTAGAGGAAGAAGATGAGAATAGTTTCTGTACGTACAGGAAATATTTTCTCATTTCTTTGTCTTTTGGTGGTAGGCTAATGGGCTTTTGGACTCAAATAGAGAATAAATTAATTAGCCTAAGGTTTCAATTCACAACTAAATCAATATGCACATTTTTACACTATGTTATAATAAAACAATGCATTTTCCTTCAAGTTTCTACACAAACAAAATATGTAAACTTATATACATAAAAAAAATATTCTACATCATGTAAAAAGTTTAATTTTAAATTTAATTTTTTTTTATTATTAAAGCCCTTATTGTACATAGATACACAATTTTACACTAATAAATGAATTACTCCATATTTTAACTCCAAAAATTCTACTAAAATATTTTTTTTGTTTAGAAAAATATGACAAAGCATTTTAAACTTAATTTCATAACCAAAACTCCTTTTAAATCAAATTCCATCCTTTTGTTTGAATAAACAATCTTAAAAATCAAATACTTTTTAATAATTATTAAAAAAAGTAATTAGCAATAATTAATAAAATTATTGCATTTTCTCCAAATTACAACCATTTTCCATTCATTATTAACTCAAACAAAATAAAATAAAGTTTCAAACTTTATTTTCTCATTTTATTTCTAAAAATTCATTTTTTATTCTGAATAAACAATTTAAAATTTAAATTTTATTTTTAGTTCACAATATTAAATCGTAACTATCGTTATAATCTAGTATTTATAGGTAATCTCCAAAACCAGGGTTGTTACAAATACCTTAATTAATATGCGTAATTGACAAGATTCACATTTTTAAGTATAACCGTTGATACCAATCTAAGATGTACATAGAAATATTAATGTAATGAAATATAAAAAAAATATAAAAAAAATTAATTATGTTAGTTGAGTAATAATTGATTGAATATTTAGTTGTAATCGAATAAAATCAAATTTATTGGAATTAATTTGCAATTAATTGGATTAATTGCAGTTGACATTTGAACACTGTATTTACTCGAATAATTGACACTAAATTGATATGTGAGTTTGCTTTTAGTTATTATATATCTAAAGGATTAAAAATGATAAAAATCTACTAGTTTATAAATTTGTGCAGTTATGGTAGATGTGATTGGTCATTTGAAATGATTAATTCTATCAGATGTAATAAATGTTAATTTTAATTATAAAATGGAAATTGGTAGATTTAAGGAGTGAAAACCAAGCTTTGTTAATTTATTTGAAATATTAAATTTAATAAGACTCGAATAACAAGCGTAAGAATTTAAATGGTGGATTTTGGAGTTTTATTTTTTTTATTTCTAAATTTAATGAAATTGAAATTTAATATTGAAATGTAGATTTAAATTGAAAATGATAAATAAACCAACTATTATTGACATTTAAATTTTGTTCGAAGCCTGGTAAATGGTTAAGAATTTTAAAATGTTGAAATTGGAAATTTTAAGATTGGAATTTAAATTTGGATTTAATTAATTTAATTTTTAATTTATTTAATTAATGGAAAATTTGCCATTTTGGCCACTGACTCGGATTTCGACGAAACAAGTTTCATCGGATCCGTAACGGCGAATTATAATAGTGTTTCAAGTTTCGTAGCGATCGGACTTGTCGTTTGATCGTACGGACTCGAAACGCCTTGAAATTTATGCAATTTAGATCAGTTGAAATCAATTTGGAAAACTTGAATTTAGCATAACTTCTTCGTACGATGGAATTTGGGCGTGAAACTTTTTCCATCGCGTTTAAAATATTTTTAAACATATATTTTGATATATGCGTTGACCCTTTTCCGTTCCATAATCGAAACGGTCATTTCGGGTCAATTATCGTTCAAAACCCAAATCCAACCTAGCCTATTCTTTCTATTCTGTTTGCCTATATATATATGTGGTTATAAACCCTAGGTCATTGCTTTTTTCCTCATTCTGAATGTATGCTCTTCCTCATTCCACCTCAAACCCTAATCTTCCCAATCAAATTTCAATTTCAAAAAAAAAAAAAAAAAAATTTGCGGATCTGCAGCAACTTCTGGTCGCGCTTCGAGTTTCAGAGGAAAAAACGCTGCATCTACTTCGGGTTAGGAAGAAAGTTACTTGGGTCGCTCCGGGTCGTTTTGGCAAAAACTACAAGCAAGCACTGGGGAATTGAGGCGGTGGACCGAAGTTGAACCCAAAGTCGACTCAAGGCCAGAATTTTCCAATCTTCTAACTTTCCTAACTTTTTCATACGAGCTCCGTTTCACGCGCGATTTTTTTTGTTAGGATCGTAATAAAATTCCAGACACTTTGATACTTGTTTGGAAAAATTTGGAGACCGTTCAAATTTTGGGTTTAAATTGGATTTAAATTCAATTTAAATCCCAACGGTGAGTGTTTTAACCCACTCACAACTTCTAAGGTTTCTTATGTTTGTTAAATTGATTTAAAATCTGAGTAGAAATTTATTTATGACTGTTTGGCATGTTTTATTCATCATCTCAGTTACATCGCATTTTTTTAATTTAACTGTTAATTAATTTTGTTATTGCATATAAATTTGACAGTTAAAATTTATTTATTTGCATATAAACTGCTAGTTAAACAGTTATTAAATTTATTATTGAATATAAACTATTAGTTAATACCTGTTATTTATTATCTGTTATATTTTATATGCTCTATATTGATGTTTGTTTAAATTGGATGATGGTTTGTAATAAATGGTTGATGCTTGATATTTGGATGAATGGATGTTTATTTATATTAACTACAAGTTGTTATGCATTTCATTTCATTCGGGATTGCGGTTTGAAATGATATACAACCATATTTTATTATTAAATTGCGGATTGAAATGATAAATATCTGTATCACTTGACTATAGGATAGAAAATTATATACAGGCACCGCGGTATATATATATATATATAATTATTTTTGAAAGGATTTTATGGTTTTGGATAGGATACAGTTTAATAAATATTAATTTTTGATCTTATATAAAATCTGATTTTTATGTACATATATAGTTAAATTATTGAATTTAAGCTGTGTATAAATTTGTTAAATAAAATAAATAAGATGAATGATGGAGTTTGATTATTTTATATTATATGGTTAAGTACATGTTAAGATATTGAGAATATATAGAGTTTTAAATGATTTAAACCAATTAATATTGGGAGTTAAATTGAAAATTTTATTTGGAATCGAGCTTAATTAAGAATTTAACTTCATAAGTTGATGTAGAATTTATTAACTTGGAATTTTAAAAAAAAAAAAGGTATGATATTTATAACTGAATTTTATTTCAAGATGAATCAAATGAATATTTCTAGTGTAAATAAATTGAAGGAATTTTTTTAGATAAACGTAATTTGAGTTTTACTTAAATGATTACAGGTTTATTATGCAAATATTTCAAACTAAATAATAGGACTTTAAATTGTTGAATAGAAATTTCCAACCTTAGTTCCAATTGTTTAATATTCAAAGTTTGAAATATATTGAAACTGAAGTGGTTATTGAAACTTAAAGCGATTTTGAAATTTATGGATTTTGACTTAATTTTAAATGAAATAAATTGTAATTCGTGGAAATTATTTTATTTTATAAAGAAATTTTAATTGCAAACTATTTTATTCTATATACCGTTTGAATATCCAAACCATCCAAGTTTTAGAAGTTATGGTTTTAAAGCTATGAATTTTCGAAGTATTATGGTTTGAAAGTTATAATTCAAATGTTTGGTTTCCAATTATTATAAATCTAAAGAAATATGATTTTGAAAAAGAAATATATTTGAAATAAAATGATATTATATTAATTTGGGGTTTATAAAAATAATATCAAATGAGTTTGTTTTGAAATGGAAAGGATATCGTATTTATACGGTTTTGAAATAGATATTTTATTCTGGTTTTGAAAGTATAATTATTTTTAAATGACCGCGGTGTTATAATAACGTTTGGTTATTAAAGAGACCGGGATCGGAAGTTGTCATACTCTCTGCCAACTTCGAAAACCACTTTAACAACCGTATACGCGGTGAAGATTCCAGAATGAAGTAGGTTGGTGGCGGCGTTTCCTGTAAGGTAAATACGTGGACCCAACTCCCGTGAGTTGGCATAAGGTGGCTAAAACAGGAGCGATTGACGGGTTAATAAGGTAGCACCTTTGGTCGGACACTTGCCTTCGATACTATACTCTGACTTTGGATTGATTCGGTGGCCACCTTCACTTTTGATTTCTTTGATTTGAGGGAGTTTGTTCGAGGTGGACGGTAGCTGCGCGCTGTGCGTTACCACCGACCCGGAAGCATAATTGGTATATCTACCCTGGCATTGCCTAGTTGTGCCGTGTCACCTACCCTATCGCGCCTTGTATGAGTTTGGATTTCTCCCGTAGCCCGTGTGGTATGCTCTGGTGGCTTCCCAATCAGGAGGGACTATGATATTGGATGGACTACTGTGACTATTATTGTGTTAAGGGGGAGATTGGCTAACTCCTTAACGCTATTTAAAAGTAAGTTTATTTTACAATTAAGTTTATTTTACAATTAGACACTATTATAATAGCGAAATATACTATATAGTAAATAGTTTAACGGATCCTTAAGAGATGTGAATCCTGAGCATCTTTTAAGTTACTGCATTCATATTTATCCCTGTTGATTTAACTTACATAAGATCTTTTAGTTCTGACTCGAGTGTTTTGTCTTTTCAATTCGCTCGGGTCAGTCCGAACGTTTTAGGATTTGAAGATCTATCTCTGGAGGGCGAAGACGAAGATTTGTGTTATTATCATTTATATTATTGCACTACACTCATACTGTTCCGCTGCATTGTTATTGGTATGTGTAACTCTGATATGTATTATATAAATATAATCAAATGTTTTGTAAACATATTTATAAACTGTATATTTGATTATTATATTTTATCCTTCCGCTGTGAGATTCTGTTTTCTTTTTATTCCTTTCTTGTTTTTCTGATTTACCCCATAATAATCCTCCCTTTCATATGGTTTGAATTGGCACGTATGTCGATTTAAAGCGTGTGAAAAGGCGGGATGTTACAGTAAACTCACATTAGCACAATTTTTGAGCAAACTTGAGGAAGATGGAAACTTTTTCCTTGATTTAGCCTTAGGAACCTGTAAAAAGAGGATACATAGACATAGAAAAAAGGAAATAAAAGTTACGGACAACACAACTTCTCGAAAATTAGAAAATGGATGAAAAAATTTGTGCTTTTGATGTTGATTACCTGCTAGGAATTTGATCTACAAATTTTCCTTGAATTTCTCTTTTGATTTTGCTCAATTTGGAGCTTGGTTTGACTAGTTAAGAGGAGGTTGCAATTTTTCTTTTTCTGCTTTATTTTAGGAAGGAGAAGCAAAATGAGGAATGTATGTACAGGCATTTCCTTCCTCCAAATTACTCCAGAAGTGGGTTTTGAGCTTAACCCATTACCCTAAAATCCTAAATATTAACACTTGGTTAAATCTAGCTATGTTTCATCTTCTTTTTTCTCATATTTTACCATATTTATACATATTTTGACTAAATAAATTCATACAACATATTTCTATGTTTACAAAATTGTTTTCCAACATACAAAAATTAGGTTAGCCATTTAAAAACTATTTTACATCATTAAATTCTTATTTTTATTTAAATACTTTAATTTACACAATTATTTACATAAAATAATGTTTTTAACAACTAAATTACGTAAAATTATTTCTCTTGTTCAATTAAATATAGAAAACCTTATTAACCTTATTTTTACATCCAAATATTGATTCTAACCAACATTCCACATTTTATTTACAACATTTATCATATTAAATTTTGATACTTTATTATAATTAACAAAAATCACCATTTGGCAATAATTTCCAAAATTATTGCATTTTACCAAATTAAATCCACGTAATGCTCATTTTTACCCCAAACTAACATAATAAAGTTTTTAAAACTTTATTTTCAACATTTTATATTTATTCAAACTTAATTTCCAACCAATCCAACTTACCTCCTTTTTATCATACCCAAATCCATAGTTTATTTAAAATAAACCATTTCAACTAATTTTTCATCTCCAATTTATTTTATTCCTCCATTATTAAGTTATAACCACCATTATAATTTAATTTCATATGTAATCACCAAAACCAAGGTTGTTACAGACTCCACCCTTTATAAAAATACGTCCCCGCAATTCCTAGAGCAGAGGTGTATTCAATCCTGATTTATTTCATCTAGCAAAGGAAAATAGGTAAGCTTGAGTCAGAATTCTCACCCTCAACGCTAGAAGATAGAAAGCCAGGATAAGATTGCTTGATAAATTCTCTAATTTTCCAAGTACAATCATTGAGATATGCGGATCATTAAATTTTCACAAGCAAAACATCCTTGTTTAACAAGTACACGAAAAGGATTTCGCACGATAGATAAGTTTGGTGAGATCTCAAGCTCTTGCAAAACATAAGAGTCATTAGAAGAACCTGAATTTCGAAGACATTTAAGGAGTTGAGACTCATGAAATACATCGTGGATACCAAAAAAATAAGTGGAAAGTGATTCACGATGAGCAACTGGGCCAAGACGCTCAATAATTGGAAATGGTCCTATATCAAGGAGCCAACTTCCCTGGACCGACTGAGACACATTGCTCCTTTCAACGGAAAAAATTAAAGGAACAGAAGATCACAAACAGAGAATTCTAGAGGCTTCCTATGGTTCCTGCATAGGAATTATGTCTGCTCCGTGCCTCTATCATTCTTTGACAAATGAGATCGATCTTTCAGAAGCTTCACTAATAGAGTTGGGACTTAACACAATTTTACCTCAGACTCCAATCAACAAGATGGCGATCGACATGACCTTTCGTATAAAGCAACGAAAGGAGCCATAACGATATTAGATTGACAACAATTAGGGTAAGAAAACTCAACAAGAGGTAGGTGGCCTCCTTAAATACCAACATAATCGTATGACTGCATAAATGCAAGTCACTAAGTAATAGCACTAAGGCAAGTCAAACACAAAGAATGAATTTTATAATTTATTTTACTAATCAAATGTTCTTAGAATTTTCAAATCCATTATCTTCATAAACAAATCTCAAATTTCAGTATTTGAAAGTATTCAAAGCTTCTTACTTAAATTTTAATTTAATCTCGTTACTCTTTATTTAAAGTAAATAAAATTTGAGTTGTTTCATCCTCTAATTCTACCATAAATGTACTATAGTTTGTAACATATTTTTCCACATTAATAATCAATTTCAAACCAATTTCATACAAGACATGAAAAGTACAATTGTTATTATTAGACCCTTCATCGATGGCTAACTACACATATAGCTATCTCCCTCGCCCGTTTACTACTATTATGGACTTTGTGTCTTACATAACTCATTTAGGAGATACAAAAACTACTCTAAACCCATAGATTTTTTTTAAATTCATTTCTCGAAATTTTTAGCTCAAAATTTTCTAAGTGCTAAAAATTTCCAAAAAAAATCGGTGGAGTCTCCTTCGTACGGAGGGCCATTCACAACAATACCAAAATAATTTATATAATACACATCGACCATTAGGTCGGAAACACAATATATATCAACATTTAAAACTTAAAAACTTAATCCGAAAACATACCTTTCTTTTTAGCATTTTTAAAACAAGTTAGATTAATCTTATATATGAGCCTTTTGCTCAAAATAAAGTCCAACTATCCACTTTCACTTGTACTTAACTTAAATAAATCATATTAGGTTACATTCATAAAATATGAAGCACTACATTTGACTATTAAAGGGAACAAATCATTTTATTCTACTTCAGATCTATTGCAAAGAACTCAGGTTTTGACATAGCAAACTTTAAAATCTAAGAACAGATATAAAATAAAAGATGTTCTACTAAGTCTAAGCTTTCCAGCGAAATAAAGATCATCAAAATTGGACATATGGTTTAAAAACCATGTTAAATTTACTTTCATCTTAAATATCAAAAATTTTTATAATAGGTCAGAGATGTCCATCCATTTTCAAACCCATTTTAGACTAAATAAAATGCAAAATCTTCCAAAGTGGTAAAGAGAAGATTTATAGCTTACTAAAAGCAATTTCATTTACAAAAAGATTGAGCACATTGGAGTTATAAATATCAAGTTATCGTTGTTTTAGTACAACACTTTTCCAAATGAAATTTCAGCTTTTAAAATCAATTTGAAATTTGAAATTTCCAAACCATTCTAATTCCAAACCACATTTTCTAAAAAAGCTTTTAATGTTAAATCATTTATTACATGATCCTCTTTTTCGAAAAGCAAAGACATTCAAAATTATAATTAACTTCATGTAATCATCTTTTAAAAGAAATAATTCAGTAATTAAATACACTTTTGTCACTTTACACAGCCAAGTTTTTCAAACAATTATCTTTAAAGACTCATTTTGAATGCGATAACTGATCACTTACTTTATCAAGAGATAATTGTCCATCTAAAATAAATTTGGAGTTACATATTAATTTTTAAATTGTTCCCACAATTTAAAGTTGTTGTATCTCGCGCCTTGTTCATTTATTATACCTTGCACTTCTTAATATAACATTTTATAATAAATGAACCATTCAAATTCATATTTTCTCTTATCACAAAATTAAATGTTCATCTTATTATCCTCATAAAACTAGCTAAGGTTGATAATTAACTTAAACTTGTTTTCAAAAGAATTTTACAAATTCATATCAATAAATTTTCATAGCCATCATTTATAACTTTGTGCTAAAATATCCTTTCAATTGATATTTTAATTTTTTAACCAATGTAATTCCTTATCTTGGATACATCATTTTATTAATCAATGCATCACATGATATGTTCTTCCAATTAAGATATCTCCTTAATTAGAATTATTTTCTTTACTTAATAAGATTACCATATGATATCATTATTTAGATTCCTAAAGGTTATACTTACATAACTAATTAAAAGCATAACCATATTTAATTTCACAAATACCAAATAATATAATGGCATTGTTTTGCCATTTATTTATAGTGAATGACTTTATCAACAGTTTGTAGAGTGGACCAAATGGTCAAAACTGCCACGTCACTGATCTCAACGATCACTAAGGTGGCTGCATTTTTCATCCAAATTAAAAATTAATACTCAATCTCGTATTAATTTACTTTCAAACTTTTAATTTTTACAACTCAACTTACTATGTCTGACTGTTTCATCGTAGTGTTTAGGAAATTCCTATCGATAACATTGATCAAGCAAATCGACCAGAATTCTTAAAGCACCCGATGGACAATTCAACACAAAAATCATTTTCTATATGATAAACATGCCTCTTATATAATTTTACAAAATATCTTTTATTTTCCTCAATAAACGAAAATCCAATTATACATATAAGTATATCTTCTACTAAAAAGATTTGCAATTTTAGGAGACTATAGGAAAAGATAAATCAACAAACATGATAACTCGATTTCTCTATCTCCAATTGAGTCAGAAGATTCAAACATTGATGCATCATATTCTAGAAAACACACCATCTTCCAATGCTAGAAGAACGAGAAGCCTCAATAAAAAAACTCATAAGAGTTTAATCAATGATGAACAATAGCAGCATGGAACATAAGCGGGCTCATCATTTCAAAGTTAGACCAGATAAAATCTTTAATTTGAAAAAATAATCTCTCATTAATCTCAATTTCAGAAAGAAAGCTTGATACCTCCTTAACTCAGAAAGAAGTCAAATACATAAACAAAAACTGAAAATTCATATCAGATCTTTCTTAATCACCATATGGTAGACTCCTGGTCCTTTGTGATCCAACTATTTATTCTCTGACCCCCATCCTACTAGACTCACAATTCATCCATATCCATGCTCTCCACATTCCATCAAACAATTTAATGTATTATACTTTCATATATGCCTCTAATCTCGTCGGCTTAGAAATAGGAAACCATACTTCACTTCAAATAGACAACACACCCATGGATAATTGTGGGTGATTTTAAATGCTCTTTCCTATCTTCACATCGAACTGGCGGTAGGCCTCTAACCCTCTTTGAGTTAACTCCTCTGAATAATACAATGAAAAATGCTTCTCGGGTTGAAATCCCTAATTCTGGTTCAGAATTCACATGGACAAACAAAATCAATCACCACCCTCTATACTATCCAAAATTGACCATACCTTCATGAATATCCCCTCTTTACTACAATGGCCTTTAATAAACATACATATTCCAATGCCCCTCCTGTCTGACCACTGCCCATTAATCCTCACCTTTGGCTCTGCTGTCATTCAAAAACAAGTAAATTTCAAATTCCATGATGAATAGACTAGTAATATTGAACTAAAGCAGGTAGTTTCTGAAGCTTGGAAACAGCATACATATGGGAACCCGATGCATTCATTGCAAAAAAAATCTTAAGAACACAAAAGAAGCAAACAAATTAGTGGCAAAGAAAATATACGGTCAATGTAATAAACTTTCCAATAATATAGTGAAGCAACTTCAACAGGTACAACAAATGATATTGGACTCTAACTCCACCTCAAAGATAATCCAGAAAGAAAAAGACTTGATAGTGCAACTTGAGAAAGCATGCATATATGAGGCAAGTATGGAAAAGAAAAAGGACAAGCCGCAATGGGCAACACATGGTAATAAGAACTCTAAACAATTCCATGCTTCATTGAAGATAAGACAAGCTAAATCAATGATTCATCAGATTAATGATATGCATGGAATATCACATACCACTCCTGATCAGATTGATGAAGCATTTCTGAACTATTACACTGGCTTACTTGGTGGTAACCCCTCATGATCTGATAACTCATTACAGATAAAGAAATTAACAACTCAGTTTTCACTATGAGAAAGGCTGCATCCCCAGGCCCTGATGGATATACTGTTTCATTCTTCATGCTCTGTTGGGATATCATTTCTAATGATGTATACAAGGTAGTTCATAATCTTTTTAATAAAAGTGTGTTGTATGTTGCTGTTAACTCTACAAATCATCCTGATCCCCAAAACTGCCTACCAACTGATGTCTCACAATATAGACCGATCGCATGTTGCAATGTGATTTACAAGTGCATATCACGAATTCTAGCTTCTCGCCTAAAAAATGTGCTTCAACGTATTATATCTCCAAATCAAGCAGCTTTCCTCCCTAAAAGAAGCATTCTTGATAATGTGCTACTGTCACATGAACTATTAAATGGATATTCATCATCATATAAGTCTCCCAGAGCCATGTTAAAGATTGATATAAGAAAAGCCTTTGACTCATTGAACTGGATTGCAATATTGACTGTTCTAGAAAAAATGGAATTCCAAACTGCCTTCAATAAATGGCTCTGCACTTGTATCTCAACTGTTAGATACTCTCTGGTCTTCAATGCACACACAGCAGGGTATTTCAAAGGAACCACTAGCCTGAGACGAGGAGACCCTATATCAGCATATATATTCATAGTGATCATGGAGATATTTACTCTTTCAATACAAAATTAGGTGAAACTGAAGAATTTTTCACTGCATCCGAAGTGTATGAACCCGATGATAACAATACTTGCATTTGCAGATGATTTGATAATTTTCACAAAGCCAACTATTAAGTCATTACAGACAATAATGGATACTCTTACCTCATTCTACAACTTATCCAAGCTTCAAAAAAACCCATAAATCCCACCTCCTTATTGATGGCTTGACTGATTTACAAAAAATAGTATGCTTCAACATAACTCAAATGCAACCTCTTGACTTTGATATGGCTTATCTTGGGATACTCTTAGCAACAAAACGAATAACTCTTGCCCAATATATTACTCTATATGAGTAGATAACCGTAGTCATGAATCGATGAGAGAATTGGTATATAGCTCAACCAGGGAGGCTTGTAATTATAAAGGATGTTATACTCCTAATGATTGTATATTAGGGTAGAACATTCCTACTTCCATAAAAATTGTTGGTAATGATTAGAACAGCGATGATAAATTTTTGTGGTCTGGTTCAATTCATACAAAAAAGTTATCACCAATTACATACAAGAAGTTGGAAAAACCAAAGATAGAAGGGGGTTTGGGGATTTTGAATATGAAACTATGGAATTATGCTGCCTTGCCTAAGCATTTTCACAACCTTATAAACAACACTGATTCTCTATGGGTGCAGTAGGCAAATAGAAACAATTTAAAAGGAAATGAAATACAGATTGCAGAAAGCAAATAATCTCATAGTTGGGTATGGAAGACCATGACGAAAGTGCGTGGTATAATGCTACCACATGCAAAATTACATCTTGCCACAACTAGTACTTCCAAATTCTGGACAACTCCTTGGATTATTCAAGGCTTGACACTTCAGAAAATCCTATTATATGATAATATAATGCAGGTTGGGATCACCTCAAATGAAAGAGCAACAAGATATATAGTTAATGAAAGAATTAACTTGAATCACACAAGCAACTAATCTGTCAATGCCATATGGGATAGATACAATAGCCAGCCATATACATTCATGCAAACTGATGAATATAAGTGGACAGACAAGCATAAAGACCACTCCATCAAAACGGTATATAAAGCATTAGTAGGAGAGATGAACAATAGCTACTTTCCATGGCATTCACGAATTTGGAACATGTGTGAAGATTATAAGTACAATATCATACCGTGGAAAGTTTTAAAAATGCATTACATACATTATGAAATCTGTCAGATAGAGGAATAAGTGTTATGAACACTTGCAAATTCTGCCTCTCTGCTGAAAAAGATGTTCATCATTTATATTTCAACTGCACCTATACAAGCTTCATATGGAAAAAAATCAGACAAAAAATGAATATGGCTCGGCAAGTAGGAACAGTAAAATTGAATCGATAGGAATTTATAAAGCGACAAGGTGGAAGGAACAACAAACATATGAACTTTTTATAATGCTGAAGATTATGGTCACTGTCGTATAGGAAGAGAGAAATAGCATAATTTTCAATCAAAAAAGAAAGAATAGAATGCAGCTATATTACGAGATAGGTAGGAGAATTCATGAGATGATATCCCTATCAGCTTACCCTTTTGATCAGGGCACAATGGGCAAATGGATATAATGTCCATTGCCTGTAGGGAATTTTTTGCTTGGAGTAATGCTTAGGTCTGCTTCGAGTTCTACTGTGTATTGCTTAGAGTTCCTTAGCTTTCTGCTTCGGGCTTAACTTAACAACTACTTTTTCTATGTTTTGTTTATTTTAAGTCCTTCTTTCCTCCAATTTCTCTGGTAGCTCTATATTTATGCTTGTAATACTTTATAGGATGTTATAAATAAAAGCAGGGGTCCTTAACCCTGCTAGCTTTGCCAAAAAAAGATTTGCAATTTAAATTGTTGCCTTCACTCATCATCATTTTTATAATGCATCCATACAATTCTCAAACATTAATTATATATATATATATATATATATATATATATATATATATATGTATGTATGTATGTGTGTGTATGTGTGTGTGTATATCCAATTTAACCCTTGGTTTAATTTCACTTATGAATTAAATTTCATTTTCTCAATTTAATCTCTTTAGTACTCCTCGCGGTAGCCACATTTTGGTGATTCCGCAAATCCTTATTGAGTAGATTTCTAATTCTCTATTATAATTTCTGCTCAATATAAAATTATATATATATATATATATATATATATATATATATTTACAATTACTATTTTACAATATATATACACTAATCACATTCTTTAACCAAATAATTATCATAACTTCATGTTTCATTTTTAATAAATTGTTAAACAACATATAAAAATTACTTTAGCTAATTAAAAACTAATTTGTTAAAATTTCGTTTTTACTTAAATGCTTTAATTTCCCTTATTATTTACATAAAATAATATTTTTAACAATAAAATTACATAAAATTATTTCTCTTGTTCAATTAAATATATTAAACCTTATAAACATTATTTCTACATCTAAATATTGATTTCAACTAGTATTCCACATTTTATTTAGAATATTTATCATACTAAATTTAGATACTTCATTAAAATTAATAAAAATCACCATTTGGCAATACTTTCCAAAATTATTGCATTTTATCAAACTAAAACCATATAATACTCATTTTTACCCCAAACTAACATAATAAAGTTTTAAAACTTTATTTTCAACATTTTGTATTTATTCAATCTTAGTTTCCAACCAATCCAACTTAACTCCATTTTATCATACCAAAATCCATTGTTTACTTAAAATAAACCATTTCAACTAATTTTTCATCTCCAAATTATTTATTCCTCTATTATTAAGTTATAACCACCGTTATAATTTAATTTCATAGGTAATCACCAAAACTAAGGTTGTTACATGTGCCTTGTCATATTGTTTATCCTTATTTGCGCCCACTACGATTTTGTTTTAGTATGGTACCTGTAGGGGACTCACTGGCTACCGACATTACTGGTTGTGTTACAGGATCTGCATAGACTACCTTCTTAAAAATGTGTTAAGGGGATTTATTGTAAAGCTTTAATGATGGGAAAAGTATTTATTTTACTGATTGGACATTATATATATAGTATATTCTGCTATACATAGATATTTTGACGGATCCTTGGGAGATACAAAATCCTGTAACATTTCTTAAGTTATTACACGCACGTTACACACTGGATATGAGATGTAAAATCCCGTAAACATCTCTGAAGCTATTACACTCATATTTACTTGTTGTAGTTTAACTTACATAAGAACTTTTAGTTCTGACTCGAGTGTTTTCTCTTTTCATTACGCTCGAGTCAGCCTGAGCTTTTCAGTGTTGAAGACATTATTTTGGAGGACGAAGATGGCGTTTGGGATATTATATTATTAGTATTATTCTGCTGCATAATTATTTGTATGTTGTTATATGTACTCTGATTATGTTGTAAAAGTTTGTGTAATCAAATGTATATTATAAAACAGTTTCATGAACTGTTTATTTTATTATTATATATTTTGTCATTCCACCGTGAGATTCTGTATTTAGTTTTCCTTATTTTCTCTTGTTTTTCTATTTACCACATTGACAATCTATCCTTTTGAATGGTTTGAGTTAGACAGGTATGGTTTATTGTCGACCTAAATCGTCCAAAAGGTAGATCATCACAGAGAAAGAAAACAAACAACATATAATCTCACAGCGGAATAAATAATCTATAATATATAACAAATCTTAAGACAAAGAAGAAATGTAATATACATACATCAATCAGAGTATACTAACCTATTTTATCCCGGACAGTTATAACAACATATCCTTACAATTTCTGGTAAATACAATAATGAATGCAGGGGAAAAATAACCATATATGTGAATATGTCCCTGGGCCTCCAGCTCATCTCCTGAAGCTCCAATGCATCCATAGCAATCTATAATATGCTCGGTCTGACCTGAGCACAATAATAAAATAACACCTGAGTCATTCTGGTAAACGAACGTGACACAAAATGCCTCAATTGTATTTTACTGTTTCAAAAATCTTTTGAAATAAGATATCTCATAAGACCACGCTGCACATAAACACGGATGGGTTTTTATCTTACAATAACCAAAACATTTTCTATGTAAAATCCATTTATATTATAATAATATCAGGGGTCAAAATAAAATATGAATATAGCTAAAATGTTTGCATCACACATTTCAGCATAGTTGGGCACAACTAAATCCGTAGGGCGCTTATTGGAGAATGAATTCCACACAATGACTGGGCTAATGGGGTATCGTCCATCATGGTGCGTCTCTGGATAAAATAACACCGAGGACCTATCTAGATCCCTAAACAACATAGAACCAACCTACCACTTGACGTAGTACTGAATAATATCACCCTCACCCTCCCGTTTAATTGGACCCAAAGCATACAAATGAGATATAATATCGACTCTAGATAGAGATGATCATACCGTATTCGAGGGCGATCCACTTAGCCCTGCTGCATCTCTCATATTTTAGTCATTCTCGGTTGATGAGGCTTGAGGCTACGTTTAACTTTTGTATAGCACTTCCCACTTGAAATGCTAACACTACCCTCTAGACAACAATGCAATGTCAGCATTCATACATACAAATTCATTCTGAGATTGAAAAAACGCTTAAGAGCTCCTTTTTTAATTCCATCATCTTCAAAATATATTCACTTTCAAATGCTTGAGTTGGATCGGAGTGGTTTTCGGATAACATATCTAATCCCGATCACTTTAAAACAACTTTCGATAATTTCTGGCAAACTCAACCTTTATTCTTTAGGAAATAAACAGTCAACGATAAGAGCGGAGATAACCTCTTAACTGCTAGCAGACAGGTTTCCTTATCATTTGTCCTAGAAGAACGAAAAAAGATTTATACACAAAGTACAACATCATTGCAGATGACTGTGTTGTATAACTCGCGTTTTTCTTCTAGATATTTCCAAAGTTACATTTTGATACACATTTGATAGTCAGTTATTTAACTACCCACAAACACACATCCAAATCGGGAATTTAATTCGATAGGAAAAACCATGACTTACCTTATAGAAAACCAAGTTCGTTTATAAAGTTCTATTTATAAGGCTAGAAAATTTTTATAAATAAAATCATTTCTTCAAGACACTATTATATAATAATGATCATTAACAATAACCTTTTAATTAAATAATAATTATTAACTGAAAAAATCTTAAACATAATAATAATAAATTTTAAAACATCATTAATAAGACAATAATAATTGATGTATACCATCATTATAAATTGTAAAGACCCAGAATTTTTGGATATTTGAAATTGGAATATTTAAATGATTTAAATATTCGAAAGTTATTTTAACTTGAATTTCAAATATCATTGTTATCGGGCAATTAAATTATTTAATTTAATAATTAGAAATTGGCTAAAATAGCGAATCTTGGTTTTTAAGCTGGTTAAAAATATTTCAAAGACTTGGAAAATTTACAATTATGATACTGAAGATAATAGAAGTTTTAAATCTGAATTTGAAAGTATTTCGTTCAGTTTTAAAAATATATAGTATAAATTGACATTTAAAAATAGCCTTCCGAGACACAGTCTCTGAATTCAACGAAACCAGTTCCATTGGATCCGTAATAGCGTATTATTATCGAATTTCAATTTTCGATAGTGTTTGGAGTGATCGTTTGGCCGTATAGTAGATAAAGGAGCTGAAATCTATATCGAAAATTCAATATAATAATTGGTCCAAAAGCTATCTTCTCCATACGATCAAGTTAGGACTCGAAGCCATTTCCATCGTGTTCGGAATAGGGGTTTAACATTATAAACGCCTAACGGTATGCCTCGATAAGAGTTCGAAAATTTAATTTGCATTATCGAGATGATTTGAATTTGAATTTAAATTGAATATATATCCATTCACATGCAATAGACAAATTAAAACACGTAAGGAAATTTTAGACACGTGCTTTCCCTAGTATAATACTTGTCTACTTATTTACACGTGTCTTCATTTTAAAATAGTAAAAAAAAGATGAATCAAATTTCTCATTAGAAAATGGCCGAAGCCTTTAACTTCGCCGTTCTTTTTTTCCTTTCGCATATGAAAGTAGCCTAAATCAAATCCTTTTTCCAATCGAACCGAGAGCCTAAGTATTTTCTATCGAGCCTTTACTCTGCTTTAGTTCGAATCTTGGGAAAAGGGATCTTTATCGATCGCGGCATCAGATCTTAGGCGAGCACGCATGGAGGCGGAGAGTCAAATCAGGGCTCCTCAAATCTTCGCACTGGTTGGTCGTGGCGACATGGCGCGTGGGGAAGGCTGGCCAATGTGGGTCATGAGGGAGAGAGTTCGACTAGGAGGGAACAACGACCTCATGGAGTTGATCGCGATGGGGTCGAGGCATGTTCTGGTCTAGGATTCACATTTGTTTGGCGACATTCGTCAGCTCTGGAGGGTGGCATACTCGATAGGAACGCAGCTTTTGATTTTGGGCTAGGGTAGGGCAGAGTGGTTCACGGCTATAGGGTAACTTCTGTGTCTTTAATTCAATTAAATAACATATATACATATTTTACACAAAAAAGAAATTTTATAGTGCGATATAACTGGTATTATATATATATATGTATGTATATGTATGTATGTATACATATACAGTATAGTGAGCCACTATTGTGATTCTCAGGAAACAGGGAGAAATAGTTTTATGTAGAAGATTTTGAAAATATAATGTAGGGATTTTTAAAATGATAAAGTTTTTGTAAAATTAGATTTTGGAAATCTATAAATTATTTTTAATATATATATAGTTTCAAAAGGAGTATATATACACATATACGTTTTTAATGTACAAGCTTATTTTGAAATAATAGATTTGGTGATTAGTTTACTTATTTAATTATTCCAGTCACTAAGTAATTTATTAAAGGAAATTTAAATTAAATTATTAAATGGAAAATGTATTTTTGAGATAGATTTGTTTAACAAACCTATTTAATTTATTTTAGTTGCTAAAAATATTTTATTAATTAATTATTAGTTTGAAATAAAATCATTGGATAATTAAATTATTAAATTGGAAATTAATTGTCTGATTATATCAAATGTTAATAAACTGTAACTGTTTATAAAACGTTAATAATCGTGGAGGAAATAGCCGGTTTGGATTGGATTGCAAAAATAAAGGTGAGATTTTTCTCACTCATTTGGATTTCCTAATTTAAAATTAAACGTTAAATTTAAATCATTGGATGTTGATTGACTTATCTGTTGGATGATATTATATATAGTATGTATAGTATATATTGGAGTGATTGATTTCCCGCATTATATAGCAGATGAGACGTTATGCACCCCACATAATAGCGGATGACCTCATATACCGCGATATCCCACCTTGAAGTGGGAATGATATTTTATATTATGTTGGCATCTATGGATGCGGGGAAACAGGTTGGAGAGATCCAACTGGATTCCTCAAAATATTTCGATTGTTTTAGTAATCTGTGATATGATTTGTTTGATAATCTGAAATAGATTATATTGGTGATCGAAAATATTGAATGCTTTGGTTTGATTAAATATGTTTGGGTATACTGAGTTATCAAAGATAAAGATTAAATTTTTAAAGAAAATAAAATAGTGAATTTTTAAGTAAAATAATCATAGAGAAGTAGGATAAATTAAAGAATGAATTGGAAAAGGATAAAGGTTGATTTTCAAATTCTAGTAAATAAATTCCAAGTGTGGGAAAGGAGATTTTTGAATAAATAGGAATAAGTGAATTCTTAAACTTAAGTGATAATATTTAAAGGAACAAAAGATTTATTTTTAAATTTAGAATTTAAATGGTTAAGGAAGGAAATGAAGAAGAATTTTGAAATAAATATGAAGTTGGTAATTTCAGTTTACATAAGATTTTAAATCATAATAAAGAAGTTAAATCTGAAATTAATTACTTTTAAAATAAAATTGAGTAAGTAAAGGAATTTTTTTTTAAAAGGTGTAAAATCTGAAAATTGATTGGAAAATTGATTTAGAGTTTGAAATTATGTTTTAAAAGTAGATGAGACTATGGAATTTATAAACTGGGTTTATAAAGTGAAATAATATATCAGTGGATATTTTGGAAGTATAAATTCACGGTGGGAATTTATAAAGGAATGGAAAATTTGTTTTAAAAATAATTAGTGGATTATTTTTAAAGTTGTGGAAGATAAGTGTATTTCCCTAGAAAGCCAAGTACGTTTTAAAAGCAGATTTTTAAGTATAAGTTAAAAGTTTTAAAGTTGTTTAAAGAAATGTTTTTAAGAAAATATTATTTAAGTTGTAAGTTTTTTTTAAGGTAAATATTTATTAAATTAGTTACAGTATTAATTATTTTAAAAGATTTATTGGTATTATATTTTAAAAAAACAATTATTAATATTTATATTTTATAAAATAGTTTTATTTTAAAGATAGTTTGGTTAAAGTTTTATTTGCAAACTTGTATAGAATTTCGTAACTCTTATTTTAAAATTTAGTTTGGTTTAACTTTTATTTTAAAAAAAATTTAGTTCTATATTTCATAAAGCAGTTTTATTTTTAAAAAAAATTAAGTATTTTTTTGAATAAAGTGTTTAAGCAGTTTTAATTTAATGTTTTAAAGTATATTTTAGAATAAAGTGATTAAAATAATTTAAAATCTAAAGTTTTTGGACTTGGTGATTTTCAGTGGAAATAAACAATACTTGGGAAATTTATTCCGTGAAAGAAAGGTGTTTTGAAACTGTTTTCAAAGGGTTGAAGTTTGGAAAATAGCTTGCAAAGTTATTTTAAATAAATAATTTGGAAGATTTTTTAAATCTGATGACTGTGGTGAATATTATTTGATAGTTAAATAATCGACTATCAATATTGGATAATGCGCTGATCGTTTCGAAGAGACCGAGATCGAAATTTATTTTTCGAAAACCACTTCGATCCAATTTGAACGTTTTCGTGAGGAAAACAAGAGCTGGGAGTGGAAGATGGAGCAGTGAAGTGCAAGGGCTAATCGTTACTAATCATGAGGGTGATTCCAAAATGGATGTAATAGGAATAGTGCCTTCGGTTCCGTTCGGACCCTGAACGGACTTGTATGGACGAATGCTTTTAGAACATTGTCAGAAGGACAACGAGCATTCTAAGTGAATGTGTGCTAAAAAGGTAACGCATAACCTCGAGCCTCATCAAACGGGAATGGCTAAAACAGCGGAGGTGCACATAAGTCTAAGTGGATAGCAACCAATTAGGGTAAGGTCACCCCTGTCTAGATGTCCCTTTATTTCAGCTGTGTGGGCAGTTGTTGATCCCAACCGTGGGGTGAACTTATTCGGACTATCCAGGAAGGGTAGCTCCGATCTTATGATGCAGGGGATCAGGGTAGATCATCGGTACGGTGATCTAGACCATGCACTGTGATGGCCGGTACCCCAGTAGCCCTGCCATTGATGGAAATCTATTCTCCCTACGTGCCTTTACGGTTTTGTTTGTATACCTATTAGCTGGAATTTAATAATATAACAATTTCAGCTATTTGAATAAGTACTTATACATAGACACTACTATAATATCAGAGGATTTTATAAGAAATGTTTTGGTTACCATAAAGTAAAAACCCGGCATCTTTATCTGTGGCGTGGTCTTACGAGATACCTTTGATTTCAAAGGATTTTGAAAACTTTAATAATCCAATTGAGTGTGTTTTCTCATGCTAGTTTCCCAGACTGACTCATGTGTTATTTAACTATAATGCTTAGGTCAGATCGAGTATTATAGATACAGGAAAGGATGCTGTGGAGCTCAAGAGATGAGCTGGATGGTGAGACGTAGCATACGTACTTGATGTATAATTCCGCTGTGTTATAAGTTGTGTTGTCAGTTTGGTGAGCACAAGTTAATATAACTGTCCAGTTGTGTGTTATAGATGTTGTTGAACTCTGCTGTTGTAATATATAAACAGAGATAGTCATTTGTTTAAAGATTAGTCATTTACCTATTATATATTGCTCCGCTGCGATGGTGAGATTCTAATATTGTTTTTATTTCTTCTTCTACCTCCTTCTTCTTTTACCTTAGTGATTTGACTTTTCGACATTTGATTGGTCGGCATTTGGTACAGTAGACGTATTGAGGTCGATTTTCGGGCGTCGAAAAATCCGGTTCTTACATTATGATATCAGAGCTGAAGGTTAAGCGAGGACCTTTGCTTTGGGGGTTTACTCATTAGGAATAGAGTCTGTAAGTACTCTAGAATGAGTTTGAGTGTATTAACAGATATGAGCACGTATTTGTTAGTGAATATAAAAACTGTTTTATATTGTGTTAGCTTAGCGGTTGAGTGTTTATGGATTCTGGTCGATACATGGGATGCCATGTCATCGATAGGGATTTCTAAGCTCTTAAACAAGATGAACCGACACAGTATTGATTTAAAATAGGGTAAATGAAATAATTTAACCCAAATTATTTTTGTATGTAAAAGAAATAATTTTTGCAAAATATTATAATATTTGGTTGCTTGATTGTTAGGGAATGATAACATTAAATTATTATCATTATTGTGTAGAAATGGAATAAGGAATTGAAAATCATAACCAAGGCTAAAAAATTATTTCATATAACAGGGTGTAATTTGTAAATGTGAATTACAAAAGTGATTCACAATTGAAATGTTATAAAATTCCAGAGTAATGTTTGAATATAGATTGAAAGAATTTGGAATTCGGAATTTTGGGGAAAGTTTAAATTCCTTTGAGTTTGAAAATAATTTTTAAAGTTTTTGGAGGAATAATGGTGATATTATTTGAGAAATATTTTTGAATTGGATTTGAAATCTGGGAATCTTTTGAAAATAATTTTTAAAGTTTTTGGAGGAATAATGGTGATATTATTTGAGAAATATTTTTGAATTGGATTTGAAATCTGGGAATCTTTTGAATTTAAAAATATTCGAAAAATGTTTATAAAGCATAGAATCTTTCCGGCCGCTCGAAAATAAATTTCGGTGATGATTGCAGCATCATCGATGTTCAATTTCGAGTTTCCAAAAGAGAAATTGCTGCCAAATTTTTTTGAATTAAAGTTGTTTGCAAAACTGGCTTTGGTTTTAAAATTCAAGAGCTAATTCGATACTAAAGAATTTTGGATATAATTGATTACAAAATGGTTTGAAGTACTTAAGTGACCGTTGAAAACTCTGGATTTAGTTTAAAATGTTTTGGAATGTTTAAGCAATTGTTTAAACTCTTGAAATAAATTGGAAATGTTATGGAATGTAAATGGGTTTGACAACTAGTAAAATTTGGAAATTTTCTAGAATAGAAAACTTTAACTTAAAGAAGAGTTAAACTAAAGTAAAATGTGACAATAAAATTGGTTAGCAAAGTAAGTCAAATAAATGAAGCAAAAAGACTAGTAAATGAAATAGAAGTTTAGAATTTGAATTGAATTAGGATTTACTAAATTAAGTTAATTACTAGAGAGCTTTGAGGAAATGAATCAAAATAGGCTTAGCAAAATGGTTACTTAAATAAAATTTATTAAGGTTGAATTAAATTTGTGAATGAATAAATGAATTTTCAATTTCAAGTAAATGTGACAATAAAATAAGTTAGTAAAGCAAGTTAATTAAATAAAGTAAGTCCAAGAGATTGTGAATAGGATATAAATAAGTTGGAAAACGTATCGAAAATTAAAAAATCGGATTGAAACTGAATATTTGGATTGTGTTAATAAAGTGAAATGGAAAATTTGTCAAGTTGGACTAATAAAGCAAAGTATAGAAATAAAATTATTAAGTAAACAAATTAATTAAACTTGTGAATGGGATTGAAATTGAATATTGGGATTGTGTAAAGTGAAGAGAAGTTGTAGAACTAGGTCAAAGTGAACTAAAATAATAAAAGTTTGGAAGCAAAAATGGTTTGAGATAGGGATAAATTAGTAAGTGGAACTAAATAAAGAAAATTAAATATGGTTTGTGGTGGATAGAATTCAATATTTAAAATTTGGAGGGTAAGTTGAATTAAAATGGAATTGAAAGTGCAAAGTTGAATAGAAATGGATATATAACTTCATAGTGAAGAAGGAATAAATATTTAAATGCCAAATATTTATCTTGAACCTAAGAAATGGATGATAAATTCTTAAGTAAAATTGGAATTGAGAAATATACCAAGTACAAATTTGGTATTGAAAAATATTCTAAGTTAATAAATGAAGGTTTAATAAGGATGTGTATAAGAATAATTGTAAATAAGTGGATAGAGATCAAAATGTATGTGAATAAAAGAGAATCGATATAGCTAATAATCAATTGGAAATAAATATGTGAGATTTATGGATATTACTTTATTCGCATAGCGATTTGATACAGAATTCAAGCACAAAATTTTGAGATATTTATATCGATCCGAGTTGGTTTTTCACTTGATTTTCGATTGCGAACTTTGGATGTGGATTTTTGATTGATTCTGGAAATTCTCTATCATAGCTGTGACTATGCAAGGAGAATGACGGTTTCTGATCAAGAAATCAGATCTGAGTCCGCACTAGGAAGTCGGGTGGATGATACTAGTTCAGAAGTGAAATTGTGTGATGGAGTGAGCGATCGAAATTAATACTGCGTAAAGATAATATATGTGCATCGTACAGACTTGAATGGAATAGATATTGAAAATTTTGTAAAGAAATGTATAAAATGATTTTGAAAGCAATGATTGGATGTTATTGCTATGTAGGATATACAGGTGTTAAAAAGCAAAAGGGAATTGGGATTTTTGATTTTTAAAGATAAACTGAAATTCTCAACAAAAAGGGTATGTATTTAAATTTCTGTATAAAATTTGTTGTTTTTCTGACTTTGCCACTTGGCATTTTTTTTTCTTTTGAAATCTAGGGGCCCGTAGAGGCATTTTGTAGTTTTACCGAGCTAGCCGTGCAAATGAGACACTGGAAAAAAATTCAAAAATTTAGGGAGTTAGAAAATTTTGAGAAAATTTGAAATTTTAAAATTTGGTTTTGAATTATAATTTGAATAATTGAGTCAATAATATGGATTGTAATCTATGATTGAGTTTGGAAAGTTAGTAAGGGTGATAGTGTGACTCTAATAGAAAAGATTGTTTGGGAAGTTTTTAAAAAACTGTTTGTTTTGGAAAGAAGTAAGCGGGATATGGACCACTCCTCTTAACTAGTAATTTCGGAGACGAAATTCTTTTAAAGGGGAGGATTGTGACTACCTAGAATTTTTGGATATTTGAAATTGGAATATTTAATTGATTTTAAATATTCGGAAGTTAGTTTAACTTGAATTTCAAATATCATTGTTATTGGGCAATTAAATTATTTAGTTTAATAATTGATAATTGGCTAAAAAAGTGAATCTTGGTTTTTAAACTGGTTAAAAATATTACAAAGACTTGGAAAATTTATAATTATGGTACTGAAGATAACAGAAGTTCAAAATCTGAATTTGAAAGTATTTTGTTCAGTTTTAAAAATACATAGTTTAAATTGACATTTAAAAATAGCCTTCCGCGGCACAGTCTCGGAAGTCGACGAAACTAGTTCCATTGGATACGTAATAGTGTATTATTATCGAATTTCAATTTTTCTTAGTGTTTGGAGTGATCTTTTGGTCGTACGGTATATAAACGCGCTGAAATCTATATCGAAAATTCAATATAATAATTGGTCCAAAAAACTATCTTCTCCATATGATCAAACTAGGTCTCAAAACCTTTTCCACCGCGTTCGGAATAGGGGTTTAACATTATAAAAGCCTAGCGGCACGCCTTGAGAGGAGTTTGAAAATTTAATTTTCATTATCGAGATAATTTGAATTTGAATTTAAATTAAATATATATCCATTCACATGTAATAGACAAATTAAAACACGTAAGGAAATTTTAGACACGTGCTTTCCCTAGTATAACACTTGTCCACTTATTTACACGCGTCTTCGTTTTAAAATAGTAAAAAAAAAGAATCGAATTCCTCATTCAAAAATGGCTGAAGCCCTTAACTTCGCCGTTCTTTTTTCTTTCGTATATGAAATAAGCCTAAATCAAATCCTCTTTCCAATCGAATCGAGAGCCTAAGTATTTTCTATCGAGTCGTTCCTCTGCTTTAGTTTGAATCTTGGGAAAATGGATCTTTATCGATCGCGGCATGGGATCTAGCGTGAGCACGCATGGAGGTGGAGAGTCAAATCAGGGCTTCTCGAATCTTTGCACTGGTTGGTCGCGTCAATGTGGTGCGTGGGGAAGGCGCGCCAATGTGGGTCGTGGGGGAGAGCGCTCGACTTGGAGGGAGCAACGACCTCATGGAGTCGATCGCAATGGGGTCAAGGCATGTTCTGGTCTTTGGTTTACATTTGTTTGGCGACTTTCGTCGGCTCTAGAGGGTGGCTCACTCGATAGGAAGGCAGCGTTTGATTTTGGGCAAAGCTAGGGCAGAGTGGTTCGTGGCTGTAGGGTAACTTCTGTATCATTAATTCAATTAAATAACATATATACATATTTTACATAGAAAAGAAATTTTACAGCGTGATAACGGGTTATATATATATATATATATATGTATGTATGTATGTATCTATCTATCTATACATACATATACAATATAGTGAGCCACTGTTTTCATTTTCAGGAAACAGGGAGAAATTATTTTATGTAGAAGATTTTGAAAATATAATGTAGGGATTTTTAAAATGATAAAATTTTTATGAAATTAGATTTTGGAAATCTATAAATTATTTTTAATATATATAGCTTCAAAGGGAGTATAAATATACATATACATTTTTAATGTACGAGCTTATTTTGAAATAATAGATTTGGTGATTAGTTTGCTCATTTAAATATTTCAGTCACTAAGTAACTTATTAAAGGAAATTTAAATTAAATTACTAAATGGAAAATGTATTTTGGAGATAAATTTTTTTAATAAACCTGTTTAATTTATTTTAGTTGCTAAAAATATTTTATTAATTAAATTATTAGTTTGAAATAAAATCATTGGATAATTAAATTATTAATTTCAAATGTTGATAAACTGTAACTGTTTATACAATGTTAATAATCATAGGGGAAATAGCCGGTATGGATTGGCTTGCAAAAATAAAGGTGAGATTTTTCTCACTCGATTGGATTTCCTGATTTAAAATTAAATGTTAAATTTAAATCATTAAATGTTGATTGACTTATCTGGTGGATGATATTATATATAGTATATATAGTATATATTGGAGTGATTGATTTCCCACATTATATGGCGGATGAGACCCTATGCACCTCGCATAATAGCGGATGACCCCATATACTGCGATATCCCATCTTGAAGTGGGATTGGTATTTTAATATTGTGCTAGCATCTGTGGATGGAGGGAAATAGGTTGAAGCGATCCAACTGGATTCCATAAAAAATTTAGATTGTTTTAATATTCTGTGATATGATTTGTTTGATAATCTAAAATAGTCATATTGGTGATTGAAAATATTGAATGCTATGGTTTGATTAAATATATTTGGGTATATTGAGTTATCAAAGATAAAGATTGACTTTTTAAAGAAAATAAAATAGGGAAATTTAAGTAAAATAATCATAGAGAAGTTGGATAAATTAAAGAATGAATTGGAAAAGGATAAAGGTTGATTTTCAAATTCTAATAAATAAATTCCAAGTGTGGGAAAGGAGATATTTGAATAAATAGGAATAAGTCAATTCTTAAACTTAAGTGATAATATTTAAAGCAACAAAAGATTTATTTTTAAATTTAGAATTTAAATGGTTAAGGAAGGAAATAAAGAAGAATTTTGAAATAAATATGAAATTGGTAATTTCAGTTTACATAAGATTTTAAATCATAATAGAGAAGTTAAATCTGAAATTAATGGGTTTTGAAATACAATTGAGTAAATAAAGGAATTTATTTTAAAATGGAGAAAATCTAAAAATCGATTGGAAAATTGATTTAGAGTTTGAAATTGTGTTTTAAAAGAAGATGAGACTATGGAATTTATAAACTGGGTTTATAAGGTGAAATAAGACATCAGTCGATATTTTGGAAGTATAAATTCACGATGGGAATTTATAAACGAATGGGAAATTTGATTTAAAAATAAATAGTGGATTATTTTTAAAGATGTGGAAGAGAAGTGTATTTCTCTGAAAAGCCAAGTACATTTTCAAAGCGGACTTTTAAGTATAAGTTAACAGTTTTAAAGTTGTTTAAAGAAATGTTTTTAAGAAATTATTATTTAAGTTATAAAAAAATTTCAAGGTAAATATTTATTAAATTAGTTATAGTAGTAATTATTTTAAAAGACTAATTGGTATTATGTTTTAAAAAGATAATTATTAATATTTATATTTTATAAAATAGTTTTATTTTAAAGATAGTTTGGTTAAAGTTTTATTTGAAAACTTGTATAGAATTATGTAACTCTTATTTTAAAATTTAGTTTGGTTTAACTTTTATTTTAAAAAAAACTAGTTTTATATTTTATAAAGTAGTTTTATTTAAATATTTTTTTAAGTATTTTTTTTTAAATAAAGTGTTTAAGTAGTTTTAATTTAAATGTTTTAAAGTATATTTTAGAATAAAGTGATTTAAATTATTTAAAATCTAAAGTATTTGGACTTGGTGATTTTCAGTGGAAATAAACAATATTTGGGAAATTTATTCCGTGAAAGAAAGGTGGTTTGAAACTGTTTTCAAAGGGTTGAAGTATGAAAAATGGCTTGCGAAGTTATTTTGAAATAAATAATTGGGAAAATTATTTAAATCTGATGATTGTGGTGAATATTATTTGATAGTTAAATAACCGACTATCAATATTGGACAATGTGCTGATCGTTTCAAAGAGACCGGAATTTGAATTTATTTTTCGAAAACCACTTAGATCCGGTTAGAATGTTTTCGTGAGGAAGACAAGAGCCGGGAGTCGAAGTTGGAGCAGTGGAGTGCAAGTGTTAATCGCTACTAATCCTGAGGGTGATTCTAAAATGGATGTAGTAGGAATAGTGCCTTCGGTTCCGTTCGGACCCGGAACGGACTTGCATGGATGAATGCTTTCAAAACATCATCAGGGGCCGATGAGCATTCTAATTGAATGTGTGCTAAATAGGTAATGCATAGCCTCAAGCCTAATCAACCAGGAATGGCTAAAACAGTGCAGGTGCACACAAGGCTAAGTGGCTAGCAACCACTTTGGGTAAGGTCACCCCTGTCTAGATGTCCCTTTATTTCGGCTATGTGGGCGGTTGCTAATCCCAACCGCAGGGTGAACTTATTCGAACTATCCAGTAAGGGGTAGCTTCGGTCTTGTGTTGTAGGGGTTCAGGCTGGATCCTCCGTACGGTGATCAAGACCACGTACTGTGACGGACAGTACCCCAGTAGCCCTACCATTGATGGAAATCCATTCTCCCTATGTGCCTTTATGGTTTTGTTTGTGTACCTATTAGCTTGAATTTAATAATGTAACAATTTCGGCTATTTGAATAAGTATTTGCACATGGACACTACTATAATATCAGAGGATTTTATAAGATATGTTTTGGTTACCGTAAGGTAAAAACTCGACATGTTTATTTATGGAATGGCTTTACGATATACCTTTGATTTCAAAGGATTTTGAAAACTTTAATAATCCAATTGAGTTTGTGTTTTCTCACGCTGGTTTTCTAGACTGACTCGGGTGTCATTTAACTATAATGCTCGGGTCAGACCGAGTATTATTGATACAGGAAAGGAAGCTGTAGAGTCAGAAGATGAGCTGGATGGCGAGATGTATACATACTTGATGTACAATTCCGCTGTGTTATAAGTTGTGCTGTCAGTTTGGTGAGGACAAGTTAATATAACTGTCAAGTTGTGTGTTTTAGATGTTGTTGAACTCTGTTGTTGTAATATATAAACAGATATAGTCCTTTGTTTAAAGATTAGTCATTTACCTATTATATATTGTTCCCCTGCGATGGTGAGATTCTAATATTGTTTGTATTCCTTCTTCGACCTCCTTCTACTTTAATCCTAATGATTTGGCTTTTCGACATTCGATTGTTCGGCATTTGGTACAGTGGATGTATTGATGTCGATTTTCGGGCGTCGACAAATTGGGTCGTTACATAAATAATCATAATTAATTTCCAAAATATTATTAATATTCAGTATTAATAATTTCAAACCATGTTAATAATTTAAATAATTAACTCTTCAAAATATTAAAATATTGATATATAACCTTAAAGCAGTATTAAATATATATATATATATATAACTTTTAAATGATTTTAATATAAGTAAAAAATCCTTAAAACAATATTAAATATAAATAATTGACTTAGAAAACATAGATAAAAAGGTGGGAATAAAATAGAAATTAAATCCATTTAGAAACAAAATATTTTCGAAACCCAAATTCAGATTTTAAGTCATTTTTCGTCTTAAAAATCAATCCCAACCCAAATGGCAATTTATAGTATTTTAAAATACTAATTTGAGGGTAATAGCTAACAAATGCTTAACCAATACTAATATTGATTTCCTATCACTATAGGGTTAATGGTTGCTCATATAACAATGTCACAACCAATAGAGTTAATAATCAGGTTGATATTCCATAGTTATTCAACAAAAATATTATTGTAACATTTCAACAAATGGCGAGGAATCCCGTTGGATTCCTTTAACCTGTTTCCACCTGCATCACAACTCGTATATGTATATGTGTATGTGTGTGTGTGTATCAACACATATATGTACATAAATTCAACAGTGGTGAGGAATCCGGTAGGATCCCTTCAACTATCCCCCTACATTACAAACAGTATATAATTATATAATATGGGTCATCCGCTACTAAGCAGGTATATATAAATGGTCATCCACTCCAAAGACGGGAATAAATCCAAACCAACTGATAAAAAGAGTAAATAATCCAAACATTTAATCAAATATTTTTTTAACTATATGACATTTTTGGTTAACCAAAAAAGTGAGTTTGACTCACCTTTATTCCAGTTGCTGTCGAGGAATTCCGATTTGGAACTAAAATCGAACTGCGTCCAATTTTAGCACAAATTTCAACTATCTCTAAATTCGTCCAAACCAGTTCCATTGCGAAGTTTTCATCATTACGAGCGCAATGCAAAAGCACATCTCGATTGGACCTCGTACGAGGAGAATATTGGTTTTAAGAGAAATTGGATTTAAACCGTATAAAATTATTTTACTAATTACTATTCAAATTAATTACCCTCCTAACTAACTTTTTCCTCAAAAGCTAATACCTCCCTCTCCTATACATAGTCCGCACCATGGCCGTGCACTGACAGGCTTCCACGGCCTCTAATCCACAATGGGATCCATCATCGACTCCCTTTCCTCCACCTCTACCTCTCCACCACCTTTACCATACACTTGAGTTCCTTCCTACCATCGCAGCCAAACCCATCCTCCTATCGTCCAAACACCCTTTTGTGTTGCCTCCAAGCCAATGTTCCATCTCTATCTTCAGCCATAGGTTCCACTCACTCTCCCGGACTTGAATCCAACCATCAATTTGCAAATCGATGAGCATGACTTCCAAAAACTTATGCCCTAGTCTACTATGCTTCGGCCATGGCTAGCCGAGCTCCCCACTATAAAATCAAACACTATAATACCATCACCAACGTGAAGCACTCGTCAAAAAAAAGCAATCAAATCCAAGCTTTGTGATTTTTTCTTGAAAATTTAAGTTAAATTGATTTTTTTTTTTGGAATTTGAAATCTAGTGGGATGAATAAATAAAGAGGAAGTGGGATGGAGTATATTAAGGTATGTGAGTACGGTGAAGTATGGGATATTGTATTGAATATGGTTGAATAGTAAAGTACATATTATTTATTTTAATAAAATCCTACATTTCACGTATGAAAAATCTCGAACTCCTAGTGAAACATGCAACCTTTCGTTCTATATGTAATACCCCTATTTTGAACACAATGTAAGTAGTCCCGAGCCATGCAACCTTTCGTTCTATACGTAAGCTCTATGTTCAACAAATTAAAGTGAATATGCAACAAGAAGAAGTGCACAAAAAAATAATTTAAATGTTTCAAAAATAGTGGAGCGGCTTGTATATACATATGCAAAATCAATGAGTGGAACAAGGAATCACAATACACACACACACATATGTATATTTGCATAAAAAAGGCGACACACATGAATCATTTCAGGCATGAGCATAGAGCTTCAACAAAATATACACATATAAATAATCCAAATGGGCTAACATACTTCAGTGCATATGTACATAAGTGCAAAACACAATGCACCAGTCCAATAAAACAAGAAATTGGCCAGTACAGCATGCACACTTAAACCAGACAGATTCAAGTGGAACTCAAAGCAATCTTGAACCAAAGACCAGCTCATATGTACACAGTCATTTGTGAGAACAAAGAAATGCAACCAAACCTCATATGGCGTAGAGCACCAAGATTCAAAGTACACCAGACACAGCAAGGCATGTAGTTCCGAAGATGTTAATTCTTCATGAGTATCCTATGGCAATGGTTGACCACATTGGTTTTAAAGAATTTTATGATGCATTACAATCTTTGTTTAAGATGATTTCTTGCAATACTATCAAGACTAACATCATGAAGACTATAAGGATGAGAAAGAGAACATAGTGATGTTGTTATAAAAGAATCAAAGTCATATTGCACATACGACGGATATATGGACTATTAGTAACCAAAAGAAAAGCTATATAACTGTTACAGCACACTTTATTGATTCATGGATTATACAAAGTCGACTTGTAAGAATGTCTATGAAAGATGGCTCAAAATAGGGATGAGCACGGTGAAGACAATACAAGGTGAACATCTCCAGTTAAATAAGATGACACATATACAAAGCTTAAATGGTTTAGTTTACAAAACAAGTTTATATGCAAATACATTAATATGCAGACTTTAAGTTCAACACTTCAGGTGGGTGTGACAGCAAGTATGGTTCGATAAGATATGGTCAAAAGCCATGGGTCATCAAGGTACATAGCAAGGAAGGTAACTCACAGGTAAAACATAATGAACAAATCAGAGTATATCCAAAATTTAAAAGCCACATTCATCTGCCAGCAAAAATGGAATCAATTATCTCAAAACTTCAAATGCTGAAGTCAAAGGAGAAAATAATGGAACCGACTTAACAAATTCGAAATCATAAATTAACTCGTATATGATGAACAAGTCAGCAAATAACAAAACCATACGATCAGTAATCAAACAGCCAAGCGAAGGTTTGAAGAATTCAAATACAAATATAGGAAACAATAATATAGGTTTTCGTTCCATATAAAACCCAGTTACATCATCTACATAAATGGCATTGGAGTTCAAGCAAAATAAGAGAGCAAGAAATTAAATTACTAACAAATTTATAACTCGAAACAAAGTCAAGAACTAAAAGAGAAAAAATCACATACCAGTTTATCATCATCAAACTCGACTTATTGAATCATCCGCAAGTTAACTAAATCAGAGAATCAATTGACGAAGCTAATCAATGTGGATTCATTACCATAATAATTAAATTGTTAAGCGGCACCTTAAATCACAACAAAACCCTAATCGTTGAAGAAGAACAATTAAAAGAATCGGCAGAAGCCATTTCATAGGGAATAAGAAATGAAGACGTCATTATTTTTTAGTTGGTCGGCTCTATTTTTTTAATTTTGGGCTTAAGTTTTATTAAATAGGGTTTTGGGTTTTATTTTGTAAGTTTTTATTTTCAATTGTAAATTTCTTTTTTAACTTTGTAACTTTCTAGTCATGTGACTAGGATACAAGCTATGGTGGTGTAGTTCAAGAATTCGCAACTCAGTGGCTGATTTGTGGCAGGGTCTTAAGAGTAGTGTTAAGTTAGTCGTTAGCGGGTGTCGCAAGTTTATGTGTGTAAGCGTCCGACTACTTAATTTCTAGTAGAAACCTTGGGGGCAGAACGTTGGCAGGGTTTTGTCGAAGCTGGGTAAATCTGTGTTGTTCTATTTCTGATTTTATTATTCTGCCATTATCTATGCTGCAATTATTATATATATTTCTGTATTAATTTTTATTATTTTTAGTATCACCCTATTCACCCCCTCCCCCCCTCAAGGGTGAAATGGATCTTACAAGTAATAATTTTCTTAAAATTAGTTTTAAGTATAAATACTTTTGAAAAAAATTATAATAGGATAATGTGTTTTCCTTGGTTTATTCTAGAGAATGCGTCCCGATTTCTTTTGTGAAGATCGAAATAATCTTCTAAGCGACAATAGGATGTTTGCCTAGGCTAACGGTATAGTGCACCTAGTAAATTATTCTCTTTATCTTCGTGCAATCGGAATGAGTCCAATCCAAATGAATCCAAAGAAAATTGGAAATGGATATTTGGTTAAATTTATTTATTTAGAAATATATATAGTACTATTTCAAAATAGATTTGAAAAATAAGAAAAATGTTTCAAGTTAACTAGTTTGAGTGACTCGAAAATAACTAAAATGGGAAAGAGACATGTTCGGATAGTAAACTCTTTTCTTGAATGTTACCTTTCTTAGCAAGGGAATGTATAATTCTATTTGGTATTACCCAGTTCCGTGGTTTCGTTCTAGGGTTACTCGGGCTACACACACATACACACACAGATATATATGTATGTATGTATGTATGTATGTATGTATGTATGTATATGTATGTATGTATGTATGTACATTGTGGATTAAAATATACAGTTTCATTGCAAAAAAGATGCCATAGCCCATTTTTCCGTATCGATTTAAACTGACTTTAAACCACACTTGTCAGCCAAATCGCACGGGAAGATGAATAGTGAAAGAAAGAAAGAAGGTAGAAATAGAAAGAAGATAGAAGAAAAGAGAACAATCAGAATCTTACAGCGGAACGAATAAACTATAATATAAACAAATCTTTACACGAAAATAAAACTATTACTTTAATAACATATACAGACTTTAAATCGAAGTTACAACCATTCAACTAGGACAGTTTATGAAAACCTGTCTTTATAACTTGTTGACACATAACCAAATACAGACCGAATATAAGCATCTACGTGAATACGTCTCCTGATTCCAGCTCCTCCTTGAAGCTTCTAGTCTTCTAGCTAAACCAGGAAATATGCTCGGTCTAACCCGAGCATAAAGGAAAAACACCAATCCTGGGTCAGTCTGGTAAACCAGCGTGGGAAACATACTCAACTTGATTAATTAAAGTTTAAAAATCCTTTTGAAATCAAAGGTATCTCGTAAGACCACGCCAGAAATAAACATGTCGGGTTTTTACCTTACGGTAACCAAAACATTTCTTATTAGATTCTCTGATTTTATAACAGTGCCTATATACAAATACTTATTCATATAGCGGAAATTGTTACATTAATAAATCCATCGTACTAGCCATAAAGTGGGTTCTACAATCAAAACTGTAAAAGGCACATAGGGAAAATGGATTTCCAACAAATGACTAGGCACTGGGGTACCACCTATCGCAGTACCTATTCTAGATCAGCGTACCGAGGACCCCTTCGTTCCCCTGCAAGACAAGACCGGACTACCCCTTACTGGATAGCCCGAGTAAGATCACTCCCTAGTTGGGATCAGCAACCGACCACAGCCAAAATAAAAAGGGACTTCTAGACAGGGATGATCTTATCCTAATTGGGTGCTACCCACTTAGCCTTGCTGCATATCTCCTGATTTTTAGTCATTCCTGGTTGATGAGGTTCGAGGCTTAGCATTACCTTTTTAGAACATATCATTTAGAATGCTCACCGTCCTCCTGACGATGTTCTGAAAGCATTCATCCATACAAGTCCGTTCCGCGTTCGAACGGAACCGAAGGCACTATTCTTACTACATCCATTTTGGAATCACCCTCAGGATTAGTAGCGATTAGCCTTTGCACTTCACTACTCCATCTTCGTCTCTAAGCTCTTATCTTCATCACGAAAGTACACGTTGGATCGAAGTGGTTTTCGGATTACAAATCCGATCCCGGTCTCTTCGAAACAACGTTCGCTCTTTCCTGGTAAACTCAACCACGGTTCTTTAGGAAATACACTAACGAAATATAAGATTGGAGTTCACCTCCTAACCGTTAGTGGACAATTCTCCTTATAATTCGTCCTAGAGAACAAATGAGTTTATACGTATGGTATAACACCTCGAACGGTAACCTTACCATATAATTATCGAGTTTCCTCTAGATATTTCCAAAGTTAAGTTTGTCCAGATTTGATAGTCAGTTATTTAACTATCAAAATAATCAACCAATTTAACGAAGTTATTTCCCATTGCAACTATTAAGCCTTGTTCACATTTAAAATCCAACAGATTAAAATTTACTAAGAAAGCTTATTTTACTGGATAAATATAAATTTGAAACTTCTTTCCAAATCATACTTATAAAATTTCCAAATACATTTCTCAAGTTTATTAAATAAAAATACTCTTTTTATAAAAGTTTTCTATAATATATTATTTTAAAACAACACTTATATTTAATAGATTATATTGAAGAAAATATACTTAAATACTAATTTAATAAAAAATTACTTTTTAAATAATTATTACAAAAATAGTTTTTATGCTTGAAATAGTTCAAATAACACATACTTATAAAAAATTATACCTTTATAAAGATTCTCAAAAATAATAATAAACTACTTTTGATATTTCAAAAAGATTTATCAATTTTTTTAAAAACATTATTAAAAATAATATTTATTTTTAAAACAAAACTAGGTTCAAAGTCTACTCAAACAGAATAAGGCTTATTAGTCTTAATGGTACTTATCAAACTATAAATCACAGCCAATACAGATATTCAATAACAATCGGCTTTCGTAGATCGATTCAGATCGATTCACATTATATACTCAAATATACTAGCAGTCAATAAACAAATATTTGCATGAATAAGCGGATCAGCGATTATCATTGCTACTAAACAATTACACAGATAATATCAGATGGATAGCCTAAACAACTCACAGAAGTTATATTAACTATTTAGCAGAATGGTGTCTGTTTTCGCTGTCCAGATGTCAAACAGTTTGAATAATCTACAATTGACACGTCTATATTGGTTTGGGAACATCTTATCAGACAGGCCACACAATTACACTCCAGCATTCATTACTAAACGGTAATTTAATTCTGTCTGTAAAAGCCTATAAGATTTCACTTATTTAATTTCACAATGGGTCGTACAACGGCGTAACATCCATTAATGTGAACCATATTCTTAATAATTCTTTATTACATATGAAATTAATAATATTATAAATATAAATCACTTAAGAATTTGTATTAATTCAAAGTATAAACAATTCATTTCCTTTAATTATCTTAATTATACTTAAATTTATTCAAATAGACTCAAGTATTAATAAAAAAATTAAAAGCTTGACTAAATTTTAATAAAATAACTTATTTAAATGTCCTAAAAATCTTAAAACAAATCAAGTTTATTTTTCAAATCTCCTTTGTCAATATAAACTTTAAATAAACATTTAAATATAAAAGAGGATTGTTTTAAAAACATATGCTTTGGAAATACAATTTGTTATGGTTTTTTTTCACATTATACTACTTCCATTTATTACTAAACCTTGTTTGAAAATAAACAAAGACCCATACGGGTCGAAACCCACAGTCCAAAGCAAAGAACACCTGAGATCTAATAACAAAAACAACAACGCAAACCAGTTGGACCGAAGCCCAACATCAATCCAACCCAATCCTACATCCCTCATCTACTCCTCTTCTTCTCCTCTTCCAGCTCCAATTCCAGGAACACCAACCAAAAACACTGAATTTCGATGCCACGGTCCCGAGAGAACGTCTCCGATCGATTCAACATCTTCCAATAAACATCAATGCTTGCAAAAAAAACCCATCCTGGAACGAATCCTATTCTTCTCGCCTGCCCCTATTCAGCTATGCCGAGTCATCACGTGAACAAGGTGCACGTGCACTATTGCTCCATTGACCATTCCGACCTCACGAACCCCTGATTCGTTGCCCCTTCCTCCACTGATCAACATCGCCACCTCAACGATGACTCGATTCCACCCTAGACGAAAAGCAATCCTCGCTCAAACTATCGAAAAACCTCGGCCCAAAACTTCGATGAACTGCTCTCACCAATCTCCATCGATAGAACAATCTCCACCACCGATCGAAAGGCCTACCCTGACACTACCTTTCTACCAAAATTTGCATGCTCCAGTAGCGCCTCCAGCTCCCGATTCCAACGCGACGCCACCCAAACCGATACCACCCTAAAATCATCTCGACCTCCTAATCCAAACCCAATTTTAAGATTCAGCCACGCTCGACCCCTTCCCAATGTCCAACAGCTTCTTCTAGAACTGGCCATGCCACCTCACGACGACAAGATCGCCAGAAATTAATTTTTGAACGAAAACCGTTCATCTACCTATTTCTCAAGATATAGACCGCTAAAAATTACAATCTAACTACTAAAATTTATAGTTTTATACAAACATCCTAATTGCATGCATGAATTCATTTTTTTAATAAAATTGAATTTTCACTAAAGTGTGATGTTTACTGTAAAACTTATGAACAATGAACTACACGGCAAAATATATTCACAAACTACTTTCAATCTAAACTATACTAGAAAATAAACAGATTCCTAGTTTACAACATTATCAAATTCGAACTAGATTAAAAGTTCTAGATTTTTAAAATTGAACAGGCGTAGTACTTGACTGTTAATAGAGCATATATCAATTATCCAGATTTTGAATTTAAAGCTTCTCACCTTCCACATTTTGGTTCCAGAACTTTAAAGTTGAATTTGAAATCTTTAATTTGAATTTCCTGTTTTGAATCCTTGCCTAAATTCTTGCTTAATTGAAAAGAACAGAGAGTGTTTCTTAAGCTCCTAGACAAGTTATGGAGTATTGCTTCTTCTTCCTTTTTTTTACATTCCAGTTTTGATTTAATGCTTGCTTATATTTTAGACAGAGGATATTTAAGTTACAGGCTTAAAATCTTAAAACAACTACATAGATCTAAAACCTATATACATTCAGGCTTGAAATATCAGATAATGGACTTAGAAAGAGATTTTAGGGGATGAGCAGATGGTAGAAATGTTTGAAAAGAAAAACAAAATCATTACAACATTTTTTTTATCAGCTATTTTATGCCAAATGTTAATGTGTTTACTGCCAAGTATTTAGTATGTTTTCTGTTTAAAAATTTATCACTCATTACCCATTGTTTAACTAGATTAAAACTGTTTTGTTTAACTGTTTTTCTTCCAGCAGTTAATGATTTGAACCCCTTTTATTTATATATAAACTATAAAAGCCTTTAAAGTATATGAATGTATACTTCAGAAAATAGACAGCCTATAATTATTAGTGTTTGCATTTGTTTGAACACACTTTGTATATTTTAAAACAAAAATAAGAAACTAGATTAAAATTATACTACTTGGTGTATATATACCTATACAAATATATATGTTACTTAAACAAAGACTACAAAGTATCTTAAAATTATCTTTGCTTTTGACTAAGTTGTATTTGCATTTATCACTCATACATTTTTAAAACAAAGGTGAGAAACTAATACATTAAAATAACACTTTTTTGTTAATACACCTTAATATACATATTTTACTTAAATAAAATAAATAACATCCAATATTAACACCCTATATTCATGTCTAATATAAGGACTATAAGATTTTAAAATCTATTTTTAAGCATTCACGTATATATGTATCCATATATACAATTTTCATTTAAAATATAGAAATATATTATTTCCAAATAGACTAAATTCATTAGTTATCTATACATACATACATATATATACATACATACATACATACATACATACATATATATATATATAGTTTCTCCTATAAATATTTATGTGATTTTATACACATCCTTTAATTTATAACATTTTTATATCTATTATAAATTTTTCCTTTTAAACTTATCATTACAAATACATATAAAACCTTTCTTATTCAAGATGTATATATATTATTATATAAGAAACTTAGAACTCCCTTTTATTTAATATAAACAACATTGTTTATATACCCAAAATCAAAAATATCCTTTTTACTTCATTATCTATTTAGTGTCATGAATTTCTATTCACATTATATATATTTATATAAATTTTATTGTCCTTATAAGTAAAAATATAAGTATATGATTTTTCCCAAATAATTAATTTTTTTAATTCTCTATTATATTCTATCTTTAGAATAAAATATTCATATTTTGTCTCTAAAGCAAAATACACATATTTTATCTTTAGAATGAAATATACATATTTATCTCTAAAACAAACTACACATATTTAATCTAAAACTATATATATATATATATATATACCTTTAAAACAAAATATACAAATGTAAGAAATTCCATTTAAATTAATTTGTACTTTAATATAGATCTGAAAATCCAAATTATACTGATTTTGGAAAATTGAATAAAACTATTAATCATTGATTAATGAGAATATTGTACATTAAAATACAATATTATTGAATATTATAAATTATTATTCACAACTTGGGATGTCAAAAGTCCTAAGTCATTACATTCCGCCCCCTTAAAAGAATTTCGTCCTCAAAATTCCATAGCAAATTTAGTAAAATTATCCACACACATTAGAACAGATCAATAACAATCCAAACTACACTAGTAAATACATAGATTCATATTGTATATCCAAATATACATTATATCTAGTGCCAGCAAAAATATTCCTATAAATGTTATCATCATCCATAAAAACATACGCACGCACACACACACACATAAAGATATATATATATATATATATATATATCACTCTACCAAACATTTAACACCTAACATTCATGACGTCCAAGGGTCAAAAACACATACAAAAAGGCAGACCCTACCAAGAGAAAGCCACCCAAACTAACTATGGACTCTTACTACCAGAGTCCTCTCCTTCGGGTCCCGACAATTCCCTGGACTCTACATCATTGTTTGGAACCCAAACAATCTCTGGACTAGGCTCTCTCGGAAGGAAATCTACACCAGCAACTGGCCCCTCAACAACTTCCCCTATCACTCAAACGACTGCGTCGTCATTTTCTGATTCAAGATCCTCCTCTACTTCGAATTCTTCCTTGTCGTCAAACTCAACATCCTCACCTTCGACTTCAAACTCTTCTTCACTGTCGAATTCCTCCACGGGGTCTTCTTCTTAAAGCTGAGGCTGAGGTTGCTCAACAGGCTCTACCAGCTCCTCTAGCTCTTCTTCATATAAGGACGGCTCGTTAAGATCCTCCCAAATTCTCCTGACTAGGTCAGAATCAACATCTCTCCTAGCCTTAGCCAGTGCTCCACCTCGACTGATGCTACAGGTTCTATACGATCAGTGCCAAAACCCAAAGTTGAGATCCTAAGGTTAGACTTCTATAGGTTAAACAGTACATTAAAGTTTACATTTCAAAAAAAATTCCCATTTTTAAATTTTCTATTACCCAAGATTTTATAAAATCATCTTTCCAAAACAATTTTAAGTATATATTTGGAAGGTGATTATAAGGTAGAGAAAAATATACAATAATACATAAGTTTATAAACAATTTATTACTTCAATTTATAAATCTATACATATACATTTATATACAACAAAGTAAGTGTTATAAGGTTTAAATTCTCAAATATCCTTTTCTAGAAATCAATAATTATGAAAATTATCTTAAAGGGTGGAAATTTTTCCTAAAATATTAGTTTAAAAGTTTTTTTCCAAATTCCTTTAGTAAATAAAACTTAGTAAAAATTTGTTTTTCAAAGATTCAAATTCTAAAGAGTTCAGATTTCTAAGGTATACTCAAAGTTGACGGCTATGACCACTCAATCCTAGATGATAAATTATTATCATCACAACCAATCATTTAAATACTATATATATTTAAAAATCATACCTTTTATATAGAAAATATATCTAGGTAAAATTATTTCATCTACCCCTTAAAAAATATTATGTCCGTTGGCCTGCTTCAAGTGTTTAGAGATCCCTATTAATAACATTAGCTACTCGTATTGACCAAAATCCATATGCCACTTAACCGATCAATTAACATAATATATAAAATCATTTTTATATAACTAACAAATACGCGCTCTCGTGTGTGTGTGTGTATATATACATACTCACACACTCGGACTCAAACAGGTTGCTATAGACTCTATCCCTAATGAGCAACCCACCCGAACCAAGGTATTTACTCAACCTAGGCTCTAATACCACAATGTCATAGCCCATTTTTCCGTACCGATTTAAACTGACTTCAAAGCACACTTGTCATCCAAATCGCGCGGGAAGACGGATAGTGAAAGAAAGAAAGAAGGCAGAAATAGAAAGAGGATGGAAGAAAAGAGAACAATTAGAATCTCACAACAGAACGAATAAACTATAATATGAACAAATCTTTACACGAAAACAAAACTATTACTTTAATAACATATACATACTTCAAATCAGAGTTACAATCATTCGCTCGAACGGTTTATAACAACCTGCCCATACAACTTGTGACTGATACCACTTTTAACGACCCGGAATCTACCGTCCAAAAATCGACATCCAATACTCAACTTGTATTCGAATGCCAGAGATTCAAATGTCATAATCCAGTTCGTTGGAGATTATAACAACATTAAATGATAACATATAGCGGAAACAAAATGAATTTCATTAATCACAATATGGATACAACATCATTACACAACCATCAGAGTAGAATGTATATGATACAACAATAAAAATATAATGCCACATTGGAAAAGACAACATAACAACTGAATAACACCAACAGAGCTTCCAAAAAGAGAGAGCGAGAATCCAACATACTTCGACAACGATAAGATCTTCCAAAACTCCAAAGACTTTCAGATCCAAAAGGCTTCCAAACCAAAGACTCCAACAAAAAGCTTCCAAAGACTTCAAAGACTTCTGAATCTACATCTGAACTAGCTCCAGAACACGGATAACCCGACTCTAGGCTGCCCGTGTGGAAAATTATGGGCACCCAGAGTTTAGGAAAGGGAACAATAAACTCCAGGTCAGTCATGGGACTGGTATGAGTAAACAAAATAGTTTTTTTAACAAAAATAGTTTACAAAAAGAAATCCATTATGCTTTTTGGAAAATGAAACTACCATAAGGCCTCCCGGCACATACATAATGCAATCGCACACTTAGGGGAGATTTCTCCTTATGATAGTCAAACTTGCTTGATACGTGAAAATCCTTTTGATATTATTATTAGTGCATGGTGTGAAAAAACATTTTGAAAGTATAACATAAATCTTAGCCAGCATACGTACCATTACAGTATGTCTACTATAGCTACCATATTAGATGGCAGGTTCTACAACTAAAACCATACATGGAAAGTATTGGGTGATTGGATTTCCAACAAATGGACAAGGCTAAGGAACTTCCTTTATCCGAAAGGGTACGCCTCTGGAGGGACGCACCGAGAACTTAACCTGCTATCTGCGAATACAAGGCTGGGTTACCTCTTTAACTAGGTAACTAACTGTCATGAGTATTACATCCCCCAGTCATAACCGACCTTTATCGAGGGCCCTCAACACCAACAACCACATAAGCAAATTATATGGGCTCTAACCAGAATACCATTTTTTATCCAGAAGGAAATGCACATACCCCAAGGGGCGCGACCCCATAACCTTGCTGCAGCTTTTCCTGTTTCGACCATTTCTGGGGTGTGAGGTTCGATGAAGTCTCGTCCCACAAAGCTACGCTTTTCACAAAAGACATGCTTCGATCAACAAATGATCAGCTCTTGGCATGCTATACTACCAAATTAGGAATATATCACTAATAACCATCAACTACAAAACCTCTGAGCTCGTACCTCTCAGAGAATGGTGTTAAGATAAGAGAATAAATTCTCCGCAACTAAACAGAAATGTATATAATAGAAATCAGCTTTACATCTCAAAGTGTAATGTCAGACATACATCCATACAAGTCCATCTTGGGTCTGAATTGAACCGAAGGCGCTTCGTCCAATAAAGGATGAAGTCCTTGCAAATCCGGGTATCCCCAATCCCGATCGGACTCCCCATCACATATGGAGATCTCTATACCAGAGCAACCCAGTGCAGAGACAATCGACAAGTAATCCTTTCGTTCTCGAAAGTACCCGGTCTTCAACTACCGTTTTCAAATGCACTCCCATTTCGTCGTATCATTATTCGAAATGGGTTTTATGACTTAATTCCTCTCCAGACTTAACCAAATAAGAAGCGCTTATTTTTAAAACACGTGGATACACAAGTCACAAAAGTATCACCATTAAAATTCGATGTTGTTTTCGGATAACCATCTGGAATTCGACCCCTTGTCACATCGAAATTCAAATGTCGTTTTACGGGCCAAGTTGTCTTTCACATTCACACAGTAATATATTACAAATATCATAGCTCAGTTCACAGTAATTCATATCACAAAGTATCACAATCTCATATCCGAGATATCAACCAATCCAAAGTATTCAATATAATCCAATCATTCACAAGCAAGATTAATTAGTCGTTCAATTCCCAATTAATTCAATTTAATTTTCTAATAAATTAAATTAATTACTTTAATTACTTTAATTACTTTAATTACTTTCAAACCTTGCTTAAATATCATTAAGTAATTACAATCATTTTAATTAATTATAACTAATTAATCACATAACTACTTTCATTAATTATCCTTAATTAATGATTAATTATCCTTAATTATTTATTAATTAATCCTTAATTATTAATTAATTAATCTTAATCACTTTCATTAATCAATTATTCCTTAATTAATTACATTAATTAATTAATCTTTAATTATAAATTAGTTAACCTTTAATTAGTAATTAATTAACCTTTAAATAATTATCCTTGATTAATTAATTAATTATATTTATTAATTTAAAGATAATTCGTTTATCTTAATTAATCATTTAATTATCATTAAACCTTTATTTAATAAACCTTGGTCATAAATCATCATTAACAAATAAGTTAATTTAAACTTTTAAGTTAACAATTTAAAAACATTCGATTAACTTCTTGATTATATTATTAAGTTTATTTAAAATAAACTTTAAAAATAAAGGTTATATATATTTTAAAACATTTTAAACTTAATAATTTTAAAATGATTTATTTTCAAAACCTTTCACTAATCCCAAATGCAAACAAAATATTAATTATTTAAAATGAATGAGTTAAGAAAATTGTTTTAATTAAAACTTAATTTGTTTTAAAATTTTAAAACTTGTTATTTTACAAAAAAATTCAGACTCGAGACTTACCCGAACCACACCCGAGACAAATGCAACATCCTCCGAGACTTCCCCGAGCCATTCCTTCCTCCCTTTTGTTTTACTTAGTTTTATTCTTAAAAACATAAGAACCTGTTATACACTCGAGCAACTACCCGATAGAAAACTCAAGCTACATCTTCATCCTCCCTAGAACGACTTCGAGGCAACAACCTTTTTTCCTCAAACCCAACCTACTGGCGCTAACCTGACACCATGCACATGCATAAGTGCTCCGACCATCTTCGATCTACCTTGCCGTCACTAATGAGTCGTTGATGATCTACTCAAAGCCCAAGACCACCCAGATCGTCGAACTCACATGCAAATCGAAATCGAGCATTTAGACTACCTACTGGAACAAACTGATCATCATACAATCGCCTCGCACGGCCACCTTCGGCAATCAGAGATCACGTAATCATATCCAAAGCTTCGTCGACGTCCAACGCTTTGATTCCCCTTGCCCCATCACCTCTGATCCACCGACAAGCTGCAGTTAATCGAATTCCGACCATCACCAAAACATGAGTTAAACCCAACATCATCAACGTTTGTCCTCCACGATGATCAGGAATTTTTCTGATCATTTTTCTCGAGTTCGACCATCACCCAGCTACCTCTAGTAGAAATCCATATCCTCTATTTTACTCCGATCGCCGGGAATCACCAGAAAACCCAAAAATGATCAACTCGAGATATCTCCGTGTTTACGAAATTAAAAATCATGATTGCACTTTTAAAAAAATTGTTTTCGAAAATGTTTTACATGATATAATTAAAACCAGAAATCATGATGCTTGAACTTTCAACATATATTGAGTTTTCTTGTATTTTCCAATTTGTAGAAAAAGCTTTAATTAATTGTGCTTAAAATTATTTTTAAAACTTAAAATATGGTTATACAAACATGTTTTGTTTGAACCATAAAGCCTGAGGAAGATTAGAGAGAGAAAATTTTGATTTTGAAACGGGTTTGAAACCTGTAAACCTGGAACAAAGGCATTTCTGCCTGTAATTGACATGCGCACACAAATATTTGCATATTATATACATTCAAGCATTTCTTACAACCTTATATTTATCATTTATCACATGCATCAAGATTTCAACCAATATTCAAGCTTTTAAAATAGTGTTTACTCACCTGGATTTTTGAAACAGAGAACCTGGAACTTCAAAACTGGAAGTTGTTTTAAACTTTGATTTTCCTTGTTGTTTGAGATGAATTTGAAGTTGAAACTTTGTTTTATTGAGTTGAATCTTGGGCTCAGGTTGAAATTTGAGATGATCTGAATTTAGTTGCATGATGCTTTATTTGCTTTGTTTCTGGTTTGGGTTTTAGTTTACTCAGATTTTTGTTTTCTGGTTTGATTACTGGCTTATGGTTTTGATAAATAAAAGAAAAAATGAGAAAGAAGAAGTAGGGATATATTTATAGCCTAATTTTGTCATTTTTCTAAAATAAAAGAAAATTAAAATATTTAACCCTTGTAATTTCATGTTCAATATATGTTAACACTTGTTAATTTCCATGCTAAATTGATTACACTTGTATTATGCATGTTATGATATTTACATTTGTAATTTGCATGACTTAATAATATTTTTATAAATTTTTATATTATATTTTTCTATTTTTATAAATGCATTTCCTTTGTTTATATTCATACAATTTAAAAGAAAATGATTTAAAACTAATTTATATATTAATAAAAATCATAAATATATATTATTATTGTTAAATCCAAATATTTTTAAGATATCTTATATTTGAATTTCAATTTCAAATTCAAATTACAATCTATTCATATATATAAATCAATTCTTATCTTATTTGTTTTGGAAAATTCAAATTAGTTCACAATTAAATTCCAAAAATTATATTAATTACCAGATTAAATTTGATTTAAAAACAGGATCATTACAGATTCCACCTTAAGAAAATTTCGTCCCTGAAATTTGAAAGAGAGAGAGAGACAAACAAAGAATATATGAGCACACATAAAAAAATAGAGAAATGGCTTACCAGATTAAGCCGAAATATCAACTCTATACATGGGATAGGACTTCTGACTTCCTTCGGAGTTGTGGGTTGCTTCCAATCTAGGATAACGGAAACCTTGCCAGTGTCTACAGATATTCCCTCTTCGGTAACAATATGTCCCAGAAATCTAACTTCTTTAACCCAAAAATGACATTTAGAAAATTTGGCGAGTATAATGTTCCTCCTCAATATTTCCAAAAAAATTCTCAAGTGTTCGGCATGCTTTTCTTCAGTTTTGGAGTAGATCAAAATATCATCAATAAATACAAGAACGAATTTATTCAACACTTCTCGAAAAGGTTGCTATAGACTCTATCCCTAATTAGCAACCCACCCGAACCTAGGTATTTACTCAACCTAGGCTCTGATACCACAATGTCACAACCCATTTTTCCTTACCGATTAAACCGACTTTAAACCACACTTGTCAGCCAAATCGTGCGGGAAGACGGATAGTGAAAGAAAGAAAGAAGGTAGAAATAGAAAGAAGATAAAAGAAAAAAGAATAATCAGAATCTCACAGCGGAACGAATAAACTATAATACAAACAAATCTTTACACGACAACAGAACTATTACTTTAATAACATATACAGACTTTAAATCAAAGTTACAACCATTCAACTTGGATAGTTTATAACAACCTGTCCTTACAACTTGTTGACGCACAACCGAATACATACTGAATATAAGCATCTATGTGAATATGTCTCCTGATTCTAGCTCCTCCCTGAAGCTTCCAGTCTTCCAGCTAAACCTGAAAATATGCTCGGTCTGACCTGAACATGTAGGAAAAACACCAAGCCTGGTCAATCTAGTAAACCAGCGTGAGAAACACACTCAACTTGATTAATTTAAGTTTAAATATCCTTCTGAAATCAAAGGTATCTCGTAAGACCATGCCACAAATAAACATGTCGGGTTTTTACCTTACGATAACCAAAACATTCTTATAAAATCCTCTGATATTATAATGATGTCTACATACAAATACTTATTCAAATAGCCGAAATTGTTACATTATTAAATTCCAGCATACTAGCCATAAAGTGGGTTCTACAATCAAAACCGTAAAGGGCACGTAGGGAGAATGGATTTCCAACGAATGACTAGGAACTGGGGTACCACCTATCACAGTACCTGCTCTAGATCAGCAGGACCCCTCCGTTCCCCTGCAACACAAGACCGAACTACCCCTTACTGGATAGCCCGAGTAAGATCACTCCGCGGTCGGGATCAGCAACCGCCCACATAGCCGAAATAAAAAGGGACTTCTAGACAGGGATCACCTTACTCTAATTGGGTGCTATCCAATTAGCCTTGCTGCATATCCCCTGATTTTCAGTCATTCCCGGTTGATGAGGTTTGAGGCTCTGCGTTACCTTTTTAGAACATATCATTTAGAATGCTCACCATCCTCCTGACGATGTCCTGAAAGCATTCATCCATATAAGTCCGTTCCGGGTTCGAATGGAACCGAAGGCACTATTCCTACTGCATCCATTTTGGAATCACCCTCAGGATTAGTAGCAATTAGCCCTTGCACTTCACTGCTTCATTTTTATCTCCAAGCTATTGTCTTCATCACGAAAACGTACTCATTGGATCAAAGTGGTTTTCGAATTAAAATCCGATCCCGATCTCTTCGGAACAACGTTCGCTATTTCCTGGTTAGCTCAACCCTAGTTCTTTAGGAAATACACCGACAAAATATAAGATCGGAGTTCAACTCCTAACCGTTTGTGGACGGGTCTCCTTATAATTCGTCCTGGAGAACAAACGAGTTTATACGTATGGTATAGCACCTCGAACGGTAACCGTACCATATAATTCTTGAGTTTCCTCTAGATATTTCCAAAGTTAAGTTTGTCCAGATTTGATAGTCGGTTATTTAACTATTAAAATAATCAACCAATTCAATCAAGTTATTTCCCATTGCAACTATTAAGCCTTGTTCACATTTAAAATCCAATAGATTAAAATTTACTAAGAAAGCTTATTTTACTGGGTAAATATAAATTTAAAACAAATTCTTTTCAAATCATATTTATAAAATTTCCAAATACATTTCTCAAGTTTATTAAATAAAAATACTCTTCTTATAAAAGTTTTCTATAATATATTTTTAAAACAACACTTAATAATAAACTATTTTTGATATTTCCAAAATATTTATCAATTCTTTTAAAAACATTTTTAAAAATAATATTTATTTTTAAAACAAAACTAGGTTCAAAATCAACTCAGACAGAATAAGGCTTATCAGTCTTAACGGTACTTATCAAGCTACAAATCACAGTCAATACAGATATTCAATAGCAATCAGCTTTCGTAGGTCGATTCACATTATATACTCAAATATACTAACAGTCAATAAATAGATATTTGCATGAATAAGCGGATCAGAGATTATCATTGCTGGTAAACAATTACACGGATAATATCAGACTGATAGCTTAGACTACCCACAGAAGTTAAATTAACTATTTAGCGGAATGGTGCATGTTTTCGCTATCCAGATGTCAAACAGTTTGAATAATCTTCAATTAACACGTCTATATTGGTTTGGGAACATCTTATCAGATAAGCCGCACAATTATACTCCAGCATTCATTATCAAACAGTAATTTAATTCTGTCTGTAAAAGCTTATAAAATTTCACTTATTTAATTTCACAATGGGTCGTACAGTAGCGTAACATCCGTTGATGCGAACTATCTTCTTAATAACTCTTTATTACATGTGAAATTAAATAATTATTATAAATATAAATCATTTAAGAATTTGTATTAATTCAAAAGTATAAACAATTCGTTTCCCTTAATTATCTTAATTATACATAAATTTATTCAAATAAACTCAAGTACTAATAATAATAAAAAATTTAAAAAGCTTGACTAAATTTTAATAAAATAACTTATTTAAATGTCCTAAAAATCGTAAAGCAAATCAAGTTTATTTTCCAAATCTCCTTTGTCAATATAAACTTTAAATAAACATTTAAATATAAAAGAGGATTGTTTTATAAACATACGCTTTGGAAATACAATTTGTTATGGGTTTTTTTCACATTATACTATTTCCATAATTACTTAACCTTGTTTGAAAATAAACAAAGATCCACACGGGCCGAAACCCACATTCCAAAGCAAAGAACACCCGAGACCTAACAACAAAACCAATAACGCAACTCGGTTGAACCAAAGCCCAACATCAATCCAATCCAATCCAATCCTACATCCCTCATCTACTCCTCTTCTTCTCCTCTTCCAGCTCCAATTCCAAGAACACCACCAAAAAACACTGAATTCCGATGCCACGGTCCCGAGAGAACGTCTCTGATCGATCCAACATCTTCCAACAAACATCATTGCTTGCGAAAACAACCCAACCTGGAACGAACCCTATTCTTCTCGCCTACCCCAATTCAGCCATGCCGAGTCATCACGTGCACACGGTGCAGGTGCACCATTGCTCCGTTGACCATTCCGACCTCGCGAACCCTGAGTCGTCGCCCCTTCCTCCACTGGTCAACATCGCCACCTCAACGATGACTCGAATCCACCCTAGACGAAAAGCAATCCTCGGTCGAACCATCGAAAAACCCCTTCCTAAGTATTCATATTTTATCTCTAAAGAAAAATACACATATTTTATCTTTAGAATGAAACATACATATTTATCTCTAAAACAAACTACATATATTTAATCTAAAACAATATATATTTTTATCTTTAAAACAAAATATACAAATATAAGAAATTTCATTTAAATCAATCTGCATATAGATCTGAAAATCCAAATTATACTGGTTTTGGAAAATTGAATACAATTATTAATCATTGACTAACGAGAGTATTGTATTTAATATACGATATTAGTTATAAATTAATATTCACAACTCGGGATGTCAAAAAATCTTGGGTTGTTACAAAAGAGTTTTGAATAAAAATGGGTATTTAAAACCCAAGTAAATTCAAGCAAAGGTTTGAATCAGATAGTTATATTTTCCCTTAGGATGTGGCGATTACATAAATTTGTTAACTTAACTTATGTTTTATAAAAATGTTTCATAAATACTTTTAGAAGTAAATTGGGATTAGTCTTGTGTATATGCTCAGAGGATTTAGAAGTGTGCTATATAGTTAAAGGAAGTAAAGTTGGATTTTGAAATATTTTACAAATAAATGGGTGTTTTTATAAAATGAATGTTCTAAAATTCAGTCTAAAATCTCGTTATGTTTTCCATCCTTGGATTTTTGAGGATGGAATCCTTTTTAAAGGGGAGAATGTAGTGACCAGAATTTTATCAGTTTGATTTTTAGAATATTTAATTAATTTTCAATATTTATCTTTGATTTTAAAAAGAAAAGTATTTTTATAAATAAAAGGACTTGATTTCTAATGACGAACTTCTATCCGAATTTATAGGATTTTTTCATAATTTTTAGTTTGGAAAAAAAAAATTAATTGTCATTTGACGTATTTTATGTCAAAAATTAGTATTTTCGAAATTTATACAAAATTCAATAACCAATGTATTTTATTTTGTTTTGTAATTGCATCAAATTTCTGTACGCGATCGTTCTTTATTTTCTCTTCGTGGCTCGTATGCAGACGCGATATTATGTGGTAGGGTACCGCAATCTTTTCTGTTTAAATTCAAAACAAAATCAGTGCATGACCTCTTTATTTCAAAATGTACCCTATCATTTTCATACTTTTTCTTCTCATGTCAGCCTGAGCATATTTTCTAGATTTAGTTGGATGCTTTGTGTAACGACCCACCTTTTTGGACGGTTTAAATCGACAATAACCACACATGTCAAACTGAAACCATTCAAAAGAGAGGATTTTTATGGGGCAAATAAGAAAACGAAGAGAAAGAATAGAAACAAAACACAGAATCTCATAGCGGAATGACAAAATATAACAATCAAATAACAGTTCATGAAGTTGTTTTACAAGTAACATTTGATTACACTTTTACAATATACCAGAGTTATACATACATCAACAATAAATAAACAATGTAGCGGAACAAATATAATAATAGTAGACTAATATCCATCTTCTTCCTCCAAATAAAATGGTCCTTGATACACTGAAAAGCTCAGACTAAGCCGGGTGTAATGAAAAGACAAAACACTCGAGTCGCAACTAAAAGATCTTATGCAAGTTAAATTAACAGTAAATAAGTGTGAGTGTAACGGCTTCGGAGATGTTTACGGGATTTTACATCTCCTATCCTGTGTCTAATGTGAGTGCAATAACTTAAGAGATGTTTGGGATTTCCATCTCTTAAGGATCTGTTAAACTATCTACATATATTATATAATACGCTATTATAATATGTCTACAGTAAAGTAAAATATTCAAATAGCATTAAGACGTTACTCATGTCCCCCTTAACACATTTTTATATATTTCCATAGCCTATACAATACCGTAATTCCTCCGCAAACTAGAGGGCTATCAGAGGACACTCCATAGGTGCGGTAAAAACCAAACTCGTAATGGGAACGATAAGACATGTGATAAGGCACGCGAAGCGATACTAGGGTAGGATTATACGTTTGCACTCGCGGACTGGTGGTAATTCATAGCAGCTACCACCTCCTACCTCGAAATGCACTCCCAAAATCAAATCGAGGGGTGACCACAAAATTAATCACAAAGTCATAATATGGTATTGAAGAAATGTGCTCGATAGGAGGGGAGACCTCACTTGGCCCGATATAGCTCTTGTTTTAGTCACATCAAGCTGACTCGAGGGAGTCAGGGATACGTTAATACCTCATATAGAATCGTACATCAAACCATCCTATTTCATTCTGAAATCTCCACCACGTGCACAGTTGTTAAAGTGGTTTCGGTATTGGCTGGAAGTAAGATACTATCTGATGTCGATCTCTTTAACAACTAAACGCTTATTCCACACCGGATGGTTCCTTTAGATTTCCAAAACCGATTCATAATTGATATCAAAATATCATATTCTCAAAAATCATATCACTTTCGAAATCATATTCTCTTTCGAAATCATATCACTTTCGAAATCATATTCACTTCCAAAATGATATCGCTTTCGAAATCATACCCACAAAGTTGGTTAAACTCTCATTTCAAAATCATCATATTTACTCAAAATAAGTCATTTCATTAGAAAATATCCTTTCAAATTCCGACGTAGGTTATAACATCATTTAACCATATTCGCTTTAAATCCAGGATTCAAATATAAACAATTCACCCTTGCACAGTATGAATTTTGAAAATAGTTTAGATAGTCATAATTAGTTTAAATAGTTTAAAATAGTTTAAATATTTCAAAATAGTTTAAATGGTTTAAAATAGTTTAAAATGGATCAAAATGGTTTAAAATAGATTAAAATAGATTAAATAGTTTAAAATTGATTAAAATATTTTAAATGGTTTAAAATAGTTTAAAATAGATTAAAATATAGTTCTAATAGTTTAATATAAAATGGTTTGATTATCGAAAATGGTTTATATAGTAAATAGTTTGAAAATCTAAATAAATCGGAATTTAAAATAATATATCTTTAAGAAGCTTCTATTAAAATAATTAAATTGAGATTAATATCAAATTTAACTATTTCTTTCATTTCAACAAATCTGCACCATATCCAGCTTCGAATCAACAAAACTCAAATTTTTACCTTTCAATTCAGATTCTCAACAAAACCATTTAAATCTATATCGGTTTCAAATTCATGTTTGAACTATAGATTTAAGCTACTCCAACTTCAATAGATTTCAAAGTTAAATATTCAACGTTTACAATAACTCAATTTCGATAAATTTCATTTATACTTCAAATTCAACCTTAAAATTCCAATTTAAATTTCCTTAAACAATTCTTTTAAACCAATTCCAGTTTCATCATTTAAAACTTGGATTTTACAAAATAATTCAGTTTGTATAAATTAAATTTTATTACAAAATATCATTTAACTGGATTCAAAAATTAAGGATTTAAAAATCATTTAATTTAACCAATCCGATGTCCATATATAATTTTCTACCGTATGGTCAAGCACGGATATATATATCATTTCAACCCGCAATAATTTAAATTTACGGGAATAAATCGTTTCAACCCGATCCCGAATTAAAATTCAAAGTCCATAAAATTGCTCGATTTTATCATTTCAACCCGTAGTAATTGCCCTAATTTATAATACTATTCGGATATGTATCATTTCAAACCATAGTGATTTTTTAAAATAGCAAACTAAGGGAATTTTACTATGATAACAATATATAATTTAAGCGCACATCCAATCATCTAAATATCAAAAATTAAACATCCATCACAATCATCATTCCAATCAGCCAATAAATTAAAACCATTAACTGTTTATCAGGTATTTAGTTAACAATTTAATTTCAGTATCAAATTAAATGGCGATTAAATTCAATAGAATTCAAATTAAACTGGAACGACAATTTAAATAAACCAAACAGTAATCAATCAATTACTAATCACATCACAAATTTAATTTAACTAACACAAGATGATTTATTATTCGTGAGTTGGTTAAAACACTCACCTTCGATTTTAAATCCAAATAAAGCCCCAAAATTGAGTAGTCTTAAAATGCTGCCAAACTAGTTCCAAAATGTCTGAAGTTTTGATCGATTATAATGGAGAAAACTGCCTCCACATCTGAGCTCGTATGCAAAACATATTCTAATTAGAATGTTTTAAATAGAAATAAAAAATAAAATAAATAAAACATATAGAATTGCCATGTCATCTCACAAAACCCTAACCTCGTTCTCACGTATGCCCCGACAAACCCTGTACGCACACGGCCGCTAGTCTTTCGAGCCAAATCGTCACCGCAACGCTTTCCATTTCTCATATCGGACCACGCCAGAGTATTGCTCCACCTCGGCCGCACACATGGCCTAAAACGCAGCCCCACCGGCCATCCCTATAGCCAATGCCGCCGCCCCCATACGTGAACGAACAAGCTCGGTTTCAGACGAATCGAGTAGCCTACAACAACAACGAATGGCATGGATTTGCCCTATTTGCTGAGCTCTGTACCATGGCGCCTCCTGATCGTTGCAAGGATGAAGATCCACCGTTAAAATAAAAACCCTAGAAATGGACGACCGATGTGCATCCTCGATTTCTTATCAAACGATGCACTAAATTGAAAATTGAATTGCTTAGTAGATTACACTCGTCAAGAGCTTTCCAACGATATATAATATGACATAGTTTGGAGAGTTTGAATTTCGATTTGAATTTGAAATTGGATTTAAGATTTTGGATTTGCAGCCATTAGGAAGGAGGAAGAAGCAGATATATTGAACAGATAGATACATATAGAAATAAGAAAATATAGGTTGCTAGGGTTAGAAATAAAATCTATTTATATGGATAGATCCGGATAAGAATGAATAACATATCGAATTGATTCAAAATGACAATAACGAGCCCAAAAGCCCATTCCGTTTTCGAAAGGAAAGTAGGTCATCCCATATATCAAAATAGATGTTTTCAATATTTTTAAACTCAATGGAACAAGTTTCAAACCAAATTCTATTGTATACAGAAGTTAGCTTTTAAAATTAGATTATTTTAATTGAATTCATTAAATTGATTTTTACACAAGAGCTCTCACTATCAAATGATAAGTCTGATCACAATGATACTTGAAATCCTATAATAATTTACTGTTATGGGTCTAATGTAACTGATTTTATCGAAATCCAAGACAGTGGCCAAAATGGCTAATTTTCGTGTTAATCGAACAAATTATTATTAAATTAATTTATTCATTTTCAAATTCAATCTTTAAAAGTTAACAATCAATCATGCTTAATTACATAGAATGAATAATCATTCAAAACAGATTTTTCATATCTAATTCAATATTTAAATAGTGCGCTAATTACAGCGTTCAGTAATAACTATAATAAAATTCCAATTAATTATATTTTAATTTCAATAATTCCTTTTATTTTGACTCTTACTTTTATTATTGGATCAACTGTTACCTTATGAGTAAAATTAACACTAGTTTACATTTTATTACATTCATATTTTATAGTTATCATCTTCTACAATATTAGTTATAATATTTCAATTGCATTAATTTAATTGATCACCAATTTAATTCCTTGTTACAACTATAACCAAATGAACTTAACAAGTAATTAAATTGATTGAAATTACACTAAAATAATTATCAATTACATTAAATTAACATTGTTTCATTACTTTCTAGTTATTTTTCTCATTTAAATTGCAAAATCTTAATTAATTCAATATTTTAATTATCGAAAATTATGGGTCTGACACTCTCCCCCCTCAAAACTTTTCGTCCTCAAAAAGGAACGAGAAGGAATTTAGAACCTAATATATTCTTATTCAAAATAATTAATTTGTAAACACTTTAAACTTACAAAATTAAGTATTTTAAATAAATATACTAATTTATAGACCATAAAATCTTCTATCCAAGTTTAATATAAGTTTGAAAATATTTTCTCTTTCACAAAAATTTCTAAGTCTTGAGCAAAGTTTCCTTTGTGCGGTTAAGTCTAGGAAAATAATAATATCAAGAATTACAACAAATATATATCATATTTTAAAAATAAAATATCCCAAACCGTGGAAGAAACAGTAAAATATTGCTATAAACCGTAATCCAAAAACGTACCTATTTGTTGGGCAAACAAACTTTATTTATGAAACTAAAAGCAGTAGTTATTGCTTTCATAAACCTGTATTTCACTTGTAAAATAGTGAGAATTATGTACAAGAGAAATATTTGATTGTTTCAGTTAGTAATAAAAGCAAATCAACACAAAACATATGCAATTTAAATAATACGACCATCATTTGCAACAAAGGAACTATCAAACAATCAATAGCAACCAAACTCACGATTTGTTCAGGTTTAGAACTTCTCATCGTTTAAGGGTGATAAATAATTCCTTAATAAATAATTCATACAACCTTAAACAATTAGAAATATTCTTTCCCAAACATCCCATAAGCCAAAAAAACCAATAATTTCAAATATTATTTAAGTTTAATCTTATTAATTTCCTTTTCACATTATTAACCTCATATTATTTTAAATTCTCATTTATTCATACAATGTGATCTTTTATTAGTTTACGTTCATTTACTTACATAAACTATTTCACATTCTTAGAATAATCAATGAATTCAATATTAAAGTATTACATACATTTCATTTATTTGCAATTTGTTCACACAAGGTTATTTCCTATTAATTTACGTTCATTCCATTACAGTTTAATTCCCATTTATTATTGTATATAACTTGATTTCAATTTAATATTAGTATTCATTATGGAATAATTCAATTTAAGCCCATTAACCACTTGATTGACATTTATACTTTCTTATATAGTGTCATTAACTATTAAATCTATTTCTGAATCATTTCAACATTTCTGAAGTTATAATCATTTACTTAATATAGTATTCACTTTTACTATTCACTTTAGTTATAAATAACTTCAAACATTAACTTAAGTTTATAATCATTTACTTACAGTACTCACTTTTTATGTTAAATTTAATTAATAGCATTTAAAATTGTTAACTTAAGTTCATAACATTTTGTAACATCTTAATTCTCATTTACAGACATAATTCCATTTGAACACCTTCATTGCTTAAGTTTTACTTGTATAATATTCTATTACATATTCTTATTTAACAATACAACTTTTTAAACATTCTGGTAAGCCACACACACACACACACATATATGTGTGTGTGTGTGTGTGTGTGTGTGTGTGTGTGTGTTTAAGAATGCAATTGCAATTACAAAAGTTTATCTTATTTATTTAGTTAACAAAATGTTCAATATTTACATCTTCTAAATTTTCATTTCTTTTGACTTTTAAGTTACAATTTACAATTTCTTACATATTTCATTAATCACTTTGCATCTAATTTCTTGTTTTCATTTTAGAAGTTTCCAGTTATTCATATAATCAAGATTTCATTTATTTTAATAATTAAAATTCCTAATTTATGGAAAACTTAAGAACTAATTTCCAGATTTCAATTTTAAATCCTTTTGAAATAATATATATTCATATCCTTTATATCCCAAATCATACTTAAGAAAATAAAATTAAAAAAAATTTATCAAAACAAATGTGTAGTAACGCTACTACAGTGGTCTTCCCACTTGGAAACTCGAAAATGAATGTCAACGATGCATGTACTCATCACCAACATTATTTTTCAGCGAAAAAAAGGGGAGTACAGAACTTATTTTCTTTCAAAATTCCTTTAAAATATTATTTTCAAATCAGTTTGAAAATATTTATATCCGAAAATACTTCTAAATAATATATTCCAAATCTTTTGAAACAAATTTCAAACCACGGAACTTAAGTTCTCAAATTTTCACTTCTTATGTACTTCACTTGTAAATCCTATTTTATAATCAATATTTATAAAATTTCTCTACCTAACAAACAACATATCACATCCAACTATATCATTTATAGAAATTATTCCTTTATATACAAAATATAATACTAGGTAAAATCATTTACCTATATTTCAAAACAATATTGTATCAGTCTGCCATGTTAAGTGTTATGAAATCCCTATCGATGCCATATCGTCCTATATACCGACCAGAATTTATAAATACTGAAAAGAACAAATTAACATAATATAAAAACATTTTATTAACACTAACAAATATGCTTTCTCGTATATACTCTCAAACTCATTCTAGGGTATTGCTACCCAGTCTCTAATGAGTCAAACCCCACAAAGCTAAGGTTATCGCTAAACCTGACTCTAATACAAAATGTAATGACCAACCTTTTTGGATGGTATAAATCGAAAATAATCACACATGTCAAACTCAAACCATTAAAAAGGGAGGATTTTTGTAAGGTAAATAAGAAAAAGAAGAGAAAGGATAGGAACAAAACACAGAATCTCACACCGAAATAATAAAATATAATAAACAAATACCTGTTCGTGATGCTATTTTGCAAATAACACTTGATTACACTTTTACAATATATCAGAGTTATGCGTACATCAAGAATAAATAAAAAATGTAGTGGAACAATATGATGCAGTGGAACAAATATAATAATAATACACTAATCTCCCTCTTCATCCTCCAAATAAAATGGTATTCAATACACTAAAAAGCTCAGGCTAATCTGAGCATAATGAAAAGAAAAACACTCGAGTCAGAACTAGAAGATCTTATGTAAGTTAAATCAACAGTAAGTAAATATGTGTGTAATGGCTTTAGAGATGTTTATAGGATTTTACATCTCCTATCCAGTGTCTAACGTGACTGCAATAACTTAAGAGACGTTTAGGATTTCCATCTCCTAAGGATCCGGTAAATTATCCACATATATAGTACAATATGCTATTATAATATGTCTACGCTAAAGTATTAAAATAGCATTAAGGCATTACCCATACACCCCTTAACACATTTTTATATATTCTCGTAGTCTATACAGTACCGTAATCCTCCGTAAACTGGAGAGTTATCAGAGGGCACTCCATAGGTACGATACAAACCAAACTTATAATGGGCTCGATAAGACATGTGACAAGGCACGCAAGGCAATGCCAGGGTAAGTTCTATCGTTTGCACTCCCAAATTGATGGTAAGGCATAGCAGCTACTACCGCCAACCTCGGGAGGCACTCCCAAAATCAAATCGACAGGTTTCCACCAAATAAACATAAAGTCATAATATGGTATCGAAGAAATGTACCTGATAGGAGAAGCGACCTCACTTGACCCGGTATAGCTCCTGTTTTAGTCACATCAAACTGACTCAAGGGAGTAAGGGTTAGGTTAATACCTCATACAGAATCGTACGCCAAACCATCCTACTTCATTCTAAAATCGCCCCCACATGGATAGTTGTTAAAGTGGTTTTCGGCAATGGTAGAGAGTATGATAATATTTGATCTTGGTCTATTTAATAACCAAATGCTTATTTCACACTAGATGGTTTCTTTACACTTTCAAAACTGATTCATAATTGATATCAAAATATCATATTATCAAAAATCATATCACTTTCGAAATCCTATTCTCTTTCAAAATCATATCACTTTTGAAATCATATCCACAAAATAGGTTAAACCCTAATTTCAAAATCATCATATTCACTCAAAATAAGTTATTCCAGTAGAAAATATCCTTTTAAATTCCAATGTAGGTTATGACATCATATAACCATATTCGCTTTAAATCTAGGATTTAAATATAAATTGTTACCCAGTGGCTTGACCGGGAAACCAAAGAGTTGATGAAGAGACTTCGTTCGGCATGACCAGGCCGTTCGGCATCTATCCTCGTTTGGCATAGTGGGCTGTTCGGCATAGAGGGTCGTTCGGCACAGTATATCGTTCAGCATCTATCCTCATTTGGCATTGAGGGTCGTTCGGCACAACATGCTCGTTCGGCATTGAGGGTCATCCGGCACAGCATGGTCATTCGGCATTCCACACTGCTCCGCATCCAAACCTCATTCGGCATTGAGGGCCATAAAGCATGGCAGAGTCGTTCGGCATTCAATGTCGACTAGAACGGAGCTCGTTTGGCATTCGTATGACTTTGGGCACTAGCATGTCATTCGGCATACAATGCCCGTTCGGCATTCCAGCCTCGTTCGGCGTCTCCCCTCGACCGGCATCGGTTCTCGTTCGGCTTGCACTCTTCACTCAACACATCGCCTCGTTCGGCATTAAGGAAGTGTTCAGCATTGGCCGACCGGCATTAGTGGTTCGGCACACAGAAGCCACTCACTTTGGGCCAAGATATCTAGCTACTAGGCCCATTAGGGAAGTCCAACCCATTTTCGTCTATAAATAGAGAGGCATGGGCACGGTGAAAGGGACCTTTTTTCGAGAACACCAGGGAGACTCTACCGCATTCAAGACTCATTCAAGACCTATCTTCTTTGCTTAACAATTGTAATCAAATATTTGGTGTACAGTTTGTATCTGTAACCAGTTGATAAGTAAAGCAATAAAGATTAACCTCAGAGTGGATGTAGGCAATTACGCCGAACCACTATAAATCTGGTGTTCTTATTTTCTGCATTTAGTTTAGCTTTCTGTTCATCGTTTACATTTACTTTCTTCATTAATCTCTCTACATAATCTATCTTAAGGGTGTTAGTGACCAATTCTTGTGCTAACATTTTGGTGCTTTCACTGAGAATCGAATTCTCGGGTCGATAGGATGTACTTTGTAGCTATTGGATTGAAAAATCCCCCAAGGAGATATGACTTATTCATTAGACGCCTGTAGAATCTATTAAGAGTTCCAACCGACAACTCTAATATGGGAAGACCACGCACCTGATTAGCCTCTCACAATGTAGACATCCACGAGACTTCTAGTGTGCAACAAGTTGGACCTAGCAACCAACAGGCAATTCAAGGCGCAAGGCCCTCCATCTAAAATCAAACGGAAGTCATTTCCCGAATAGAGTTCAATGACTTGATAAGAGAACTCAGGGAATGTAGAAGGAAACTTGCTGAGCAGATTCAAGCCAACACTAATCTCATGTCTCAGCTTGCCCAGAAGCAGCATCAGAATGTTGGAAGTAGCCTGCTCCTTATTCTTCATCCGATAGCTCGACCTCAACTGATGAACCCCCTTGGCGTAGATGCCGTAAGACAGAAGCTGCACAGGCAGGTGCCACTGATCGATCCACCAGGGATCAGGTATTTAAGGAGACCGGACGCCTGGCTCACCAAGACCCAAATCAAGCTGGCCTTCAGGATACATGTTTGGCCGACCGCCAACAGGCGAGACATCAACCCACACGGTCCCATGGAGCGGAACCCAACCTCCCATCCTCCATACAAACTCCAGACTTATCAGCCATGGTCAAGAAGTTAATGAGAGAGAACCAAGGCTTGACCAACGAAGATTGGGAAGTGTGCATGAGTCATACTCCCTTTACAGATACTATTCTACAGGCTGAGTGTCCCAGGAAATTCAGTATGTCGACTATCCCAGCCTATGAAAGGAAGACTGACCCTAGGCAACACGTGATGAGGTACGAGTGGATGAGGGATTCTACAAGGGCGAATGACGCAACTAAGTGTAGGTGCTTCCCAATTACTTTGTCCGAAATCGCCACCATGTGGTTTACTCGACTTTCTCCACGGTCTATATCCAGCTTCAACGAGTTGGCGATGAAATTTGTTGAACAATTCTGGATACATGCTACTCGTCCAAAGGACGTAATGTCCTTATCAAGCGTGATCCAGGCTTCGGGAGAGTCTTTGAAAGCATACTTGTAGAGGTTTCGTGTTGCCGCCATTGAAGTTATCAACCCTAACGACCATGCAATCTTGATGGCGGTAATGCGAGGTGTAGATCCAGACTCGGAGTTTGGAGATTGGTTGGCGGGAAAGCCCCCGACTACATTGGAACGATTCTATTCCAAAGCTCACCAGTTCATAAGAAAGGAGGAAGCTCGATGGAAGAGACGAGATAAGGCACCAGGGCCTGTTCAGGACACTATGAAAAGTAACATCGCCGTGAAGCAATCCGGCGATAGTTCGGAAAAAGTTCAAGTCAACGTCTAGAACAAGCCTGGGCAATCTAAAGGATCCGGAGGTGGAAATCCCGGAAAGAAAAAGAGACAGGGAAATGAAAGTCGAGGATTCCGACCTACAACGAATACACCCCTTGAATACATCTCTTGAAAACATTTACCTACCTAACTGTAACACCTTTCAACAGAAAGCCACGCCCAAAGGAGTCCACTGAGGAACAAAAATGGACGGGGAAGTACTGTAGCTTCCATGAGACCCACGGGCACAATACTCAAGAGTGTAGACACCTCCATGACGCCATATAAAGGTTAATCAGGCAGAACAGGCTGCAGGAGTTTGTTAAGAACCCACCAGAGGGTAGGCAAGGAACGCCAGACCCCGAACGCGGGCCGGCTCCAGCCACCCAGAGGAACCTGCTCGGATCGTGGGAAGGTTGATCATAAACACTATAGTCGGTGTACCCTATCCTACGGACAAGAATTGGCAGGAGATGGAACGATATGATACCTCCTTGAGGCATGCGAATTATGAATGTTGTTCGAATGTGGAAGAAGGTACCCCCGCAAAACAACAACGCATAATGATAGACAATATAATGTTTAGGAGTTGATATGCAGATAAGGTGGAGGCTCCTACTATCGACCCGATGGTCATATCTGCAACGATCGGGCCAGCTTACGTCAAAAGAATTTTGATTGACTGTGGAAGCTCTGTCGACATCATCTTCAAGAAGGCTTATGACCAAATGAAGATGGAGATGAAAGATTTAAAACCATGCAAGGCCCGTATCCACGGCTTTAATGGTGCTACAACCGACGCGATGGGGTATATTGAGTTACCAGTTGAACTAGGGAAAGGTGAGCGTAGGAGAGTGGGCATCCTACCATTCATAGTAATGGATATTGACTCTCCAGACAATGTATTTTTGGGTCATCCGGCCTTGGAAGAGTTTATGGTCGCTTTGGCCCCATGGTGTTTGACATTAAAATTTCCGACGGACACAGGAGTTGGTGTAGTACATGGCGATTAGGCGGTCGACTGCGCATGTTATGTGGAAGAGCTGAGAGTAGCTCAACAGAGAGAAAAGGGGAAGGTTGAGGACAGCTCCGTCCGTATCCTAAACACTAATGACTGATAAGTAGTGCCCAAGCCCTGGCTTGGGCGACATTCTCGGATCCTTAGAGACCTAGATCCAAGAGATGATGATAGGGAACCCAGGGAAATGAATGCAGCACCGGCGGAGCTGACGATCGATATTTCAGTCGGCCTGGATGACCCATCACGAGTTCTTAAGATTGGATCACAACTCGACCCTTCAGTGGCCGAGGATCTTACTGATTTCCTCCAAGCGAATCTAGACGGTTTCGCTTAGACACACTCTGATATATGCGGGATTTCACCTGCCATTGCAAGTCATATGTTGAACAGTTCCTGTGAAACATAAAAGGACAGGCATGGACCCGGAGAGGTCCGTTGCTCTCAAAGAGGAAGTGGACAAACTCAAATCTAATGGGTTCGTCCGCGACTCCCTCTACCCGGAATGGGTATCTAACCCTGTGTTGGTAAGAAAAGCGAATGGAAAGTGGAGAACTTGTGTTGATTACTCCAATTTGAATAAAGCATGCCCGGAGGATAGTTTCCCTTTACCTCGAATCGACCAGCTCGTCGACTCTACTACCAGACACGAATAATTTTCATTTACGGATGCGTATTCGAGATACAATCAGATGCGGATGCACATTCAAGACCAAGAACACACCAACTTTGTCACTGATGTGGGGCTATATTGCTATGTAGTAATGCCTTTTCGATTGAAAAATGCGGGAGCAACTTATCAGCGTCCGGTGAATCGAATGTTTAAAGACCAGATTGGTAGAACGATGGAAATCTATGTGGATGACATGCTCGTGGAGTCATAGCAGTCAAACGACCATATCCGAGACTTAGCAGAGATGTTTGATATACTCAGGCATTACGGGATGAAGAACAACCCTTTAAAGTGTTCTTTTGGCGTTGCATCAGGGAAGTTCTTGGGTTTCATTGTGAATGCACATGGAATTGAAGCTAACCCGGAAAAGATTCAGGCTATTCGGGACATACAAGTGCCCAGAACTATAAAGCAAGTACAAAGCATGAACGGAAAGGTGGCCGTACTGAGTCGATTCATATCCAAAGCCACGGATAAGTGCATTCCATTCTTTGATATGATAAAGAAAGGAAAGAGGAATTTCGAGTGGACGTCTAACTGCGAGGAAACGTTCCGAGCTCTGGTTAGACATCTAGAAAGTCCCTCGGTGCTATCAAAACCAATTGACCATGAAATGTTGTATGTATACCTGGCAGTATCCCAGCATGCTATTAGTACGGCTTTAATTCGCGAGGAGGACCGAGTTCAAAAGTCATTTGTTATGTCACTAAACGTTTGACGGGGGAAGAAAGAAATTATCCCAGGATTGAGAAACTAGCTTACTGCTTGGTGATTGCATCACGCAAGCTTCGCTCATACTTCCAGGCACACTCGATCAGTGTTTACACTGATCTACCCTTGCGACAGGTATTCCAACGACCGGAAACTTCTGGAAGGATGTTAAAATGCAATATCGAGTTGAGTTAGTTCGATATTACCTACCTGCCGTGAAGGGCCATATAGGGGCAAGCGCTAGTAGATTTCATTGTTGAATTCACCATGACAGACGAATCAAATGGCCGCAACGCCATACCTCCCGTTCGATGGAAGATGTACACCGTTGGGTCATCTAACGACCGTTGTTCAGGGGTTGGCATAGTTCTTGTAACTCCTGAGAACCGATCAGTTTGCTACGCTTTGAAGCTTGAGTTCACAATAACAAATAACGAATCCGAGTATGAAGCATTGATTGCCGGCTTAAGACTTATCAAAGAGCTGAGAGTAAGATCGGTTGAAATCTTTTGCGACTCGCAATTGGTGATGTACCAAGTGCGGGGAGACTATCAAGCAAAGGAGTGGAGACTTGCCCCGTATTTGGTCCGAGTTCAAGAGCTACTAGCGAATCTCGAGTATTATGATATTTCACATGTCCCACGTGAGCAAAACAAAGCAGCCGATTTATTGGCAAAATTTGCAAGCACTGGCGAGCGCAGCAGATGGGATTGTTTCCCGTTGAAAGCTTACATGTTCCGAGCATAAATATGATGGTGGTAGATTTCATGTTAGAAACAGAAGTCGAGAAAATCATGGATGACCCCATTTAAGCAGTACATGTTACACGGGGTCGTATCCGAAAGAAAGAGCGAAAGACGATAAGTCATTCGTAAGGCTTCACGTTAAGTAATGCAAGATGGAGTAATGCATCGGAGGGGATTCTCGACCCCCTTACTCCGATGGATTGCCCATGATGAGATAAAATGAGTCCTAAAGGAAGTCCACGAAGGTAAATTTGGTGACCATAACGGAGGACAGACGTTAGCGAAGAAAATCCTCCGCTATAGATACTATTGGCCGCCTGTAAATCAGGATGCCGCAGACTATGTGAGAAGATATGACAAATGTCAGAAATATGCAAAAATCCCGAGAGCTCCGCCGACGGAACTCACATAAATGGTCAGTCCCTGGCCATTTGCAATGTGGGGGATTGATATAGTCGGTTCTTTACCCATAACCAAAGGTGGTGCAAAATACGCGATAGTTGCGGAGATTACTTTACCAAGTGGGCAGAAGCAGAGCCTTTGGCAACTATCACCACCAAAAAGGTCATTAATTTCGTTGTACGGAACATTATATGCCGTTTTGGCCTTCCATGAACCATCATCACAGACAACGAAACTCAATTCGAAAGCAAAGAGTTCAAGGAATTTTGCTAAAAATATGGTATTGAGAAAAAGTGTGCAACGGTTGCTCATCCAAAAGCCAATGGACAAGTGGAAGCCGTAAAGAAAATAATCAAATCCATATTGAAAAAACATTTGGAAAAGGCTAGAGACTAGTGGGTGGGCGAGCTTCCAACAGCGCTTTGGGCTTACAGAACCACCCACAAGTCCGCGACTGGCCACACTCCATTTGCATTGACATATGGCATGGAAGCTGTCATACCCGTAGAACTTGAAGTTCCATCACATCAGGTAACTTATTATGACCATGAGTCAAATCAAGATCTTTGGCTGGAATCATTGGACTTCATTGATGAAAAGCACGAAGAAGCTAATTTAAGAGTTGCCACATACAGGCACCGAGTCGTTCGATATTATAATGAAAAAGTCCGACCGAGAATCTTTGGTGTGGGTGATCTCGTTTTGAAATGATTTTTCCCGGTTCCATCACATATGAGCTCCGCATGGGAAGGTCCATTCGTCATTGAACGGAAGCTTGGAGAAGGAACTTTCAAGCTAGCGACCGTTGATGGTGAGACACTCCCCCGAGCATGGAATAGCGAGCATTTGCGGCATTACCACATTTAGTTCATTTCTTTCATATTTTAGTTACATTTATTTCTACCAAGTTTTTATTCCTAGTTTACGGCATGTAATAAGACAATTTAGCTTGTTTGCATTAATAAAGGCTTGAAGCCATTTTCTCCATGAATTGTCGATGTTTCTGTGTACGATAACGCTGTGACGAATGACTAAGAGATACATTATTCTCTCTGACGTACAAATGAGCACGAGCACTTAAAATCACCAAGTCCCCGGAGTGTGGACTGGAGTACTCTGAGTCCCCAGAGTGCAGACCAGAGTAAAATGACTCAAAATCTCCGAGTCCCCAGAGTGTGGACTGGAGTACTCTGAGTCCTCAGAGTGGGGACTAGAGTATAAACGATTCAAAATCTCCAAGTCCCCGGAGTGCGGACTGGAGTACTCTGAGTCCCTAGAGTGCGGACTAGAGTAAAAACGACTCAAAATCTCCAAGTCCTCGGAGTGCGGACCAGAGTATATATGACTCAAAATCTCCAAGTCCCCTGAGTGCGGACTGGAGTACTTTGAGTCCCCGGAGTGTGGGCCAGAGTATAAACGACTCAAAACCTCCAAGTCCACGGAGTGTGGACTGGAGTACTCTGAGTCCCTAGGGTGCAGACCAGAGTATAAACGACTTAAAATCTCCAAGTCCCTAGAGTGCGGACTAGAGTACTCTGAGTCCCCAGAGACCAGAGTATAAATGACTCAAAATCTCCAAGTCCCCGGACTGCGGACTGGAGTACTCTGAGCCCTTGGAGGGCGGACCAGAGTATAAATGACTTAAAACCTCCAAGTCCTCGGATTGCGGATTGGAACACTCTAAGTCTCTATAGCGTGGACTAGAGGATAAACGATTTAAATGTCCATGTCCCCTGCGGGTGGACTGGATACAAGTGACTTGAAGTCATCGGACCCTTGGCGTGTGGATTGGAAAATACTCTAAGTACCCGAAGCGTGGAGTAAAGTATGAGCAATGCCAAAAAATTATCAACTTATTTGAGGATGAATCGAGAAGTTCATGTGACTCGCAAAAACTTGGGTTTTGACCGCGGTTATACAGAAAACCAAACAACAAAGTCTTCTGAAAGGCAAAAGAACTAAGTTTTATTCATCGAAAATAAGTTTCTACGACAACCCCTCCGAAGCTCGAAGTCAAAAGTTTATTTACATGAACTACGAAAATAAATAAAAATAATTACATAATCTAAACTAACTCTCGATGAACGAGAGCGACAACTACTTCTTTGACTTCTTCGACTTTTTCCAGACGACTCCTCTCCCGTGCGTTTGCCCTTGATAATTTTCTTTGATGGACAACTGAAGAAGTACGGGGGACTTCTATGGTCTTGGACCCGCCAGGAAGGATGACCTTCAACGGCTTATTCAAAGAATCGTCCAGGTCCACAGCTTGAGGCTTGACTTTGATCTCGACCGTCCTTTTCTTCTCCTTCTCAAGCTGCTCCTTCATGCTCAGTTTAGATATGTGTTTAGAGGCGCCTGTAATTTCAATTTCATAACTCCCATCGATGGGAGAGGAAGTCTCGGACTTATCCTCATCAAGCGCTCCGATCTCCTGAGCATCTGGACCAGGAGCCCCTCCTGCGTGAGTGGCCTCACTTGTCCTTTCATTTGCCTACTTGGCGACATTGCTCCTCGGAGTAGTCTCAGGATCAGAACGGCCTGCGCAAAATCATGAAAAACAAGCATTAGAACACGATGGCTCCTGGTGAAAAAAAAACTTTTGGAATGTTAAAGTGAAGGGTTATCTACCAGGTTCCGGCTGGCTCTCAGCCGTCTAAGGGTTCTCACCCTCTGGAATGGGAGACGGAATGTGAACGCCAAAGTCGGGGTCCTCCGGGTCATAACCGATGTGTTGCTCAAAGGGATCAAGTATCAGCCGATTGGCCGGCTGAGTAGGCGCATGAACTTGAGACTCAATCCGGAATGGACTAGCAATAACCACTTTCCCTTTTGTTGAGGGGGAGCCTTTGTAGTAAAGAGCTTTTGCTGTAGACAGGTCTGAAGGCTCGTTTCCCTTAAGAAATTCTTTTATCAAAGCTCCTTCATCAACCTCCTCGGTACCGAGTTCGACCTTCCTGATTTCTAATTAGGTCTCCCACGCCTTAACTAAAGATTCGAGGTAGCCCTCACCTAGAAAAGTTAAGTCTCGGTGCATGAGGACGCGGGCATTGAATTCTGCAATCAGCGGGTCGAACATGCTTTCGACCTCCTCCCTACCTGCTTCTTTAGCCGCCTCAAGGCAGGAGTCGACCTCCGCAGACGCTATTTTCTTGCCCTCTTCACGGGCTTCAGTCTTTAGTGTCTTAACCTTTGAAAGTTCATCCTCAAGCTTCGCCTTCGAAGTCATGTGAAAACGATCTCGTCGCAATACCGTTGCGACTCTTCTTGGGCAATGGGCTTCTCCTCCTTTTTGTTTGCGAAGTTGCTTCTCCAGCTCCTTAACTCGGAGGGCAAAGGCGTCCCTCTCCTTCTGCACTAAGTCTTTCTCCAAAGCTAGGGCCCCACAGCGTTGGACCGCCTTGTCGACTTCTTTTTTATGGGTTGACTCCAGACGAGTAACGGCCTCGGCCGTCTCTTTAGCGCTCTGCTGGGCGACTTCAAGATGAGACTTATATGAAGCAAGGTCTTCGTCCTGAGATTTGATAATATCTTTATTGTGAATAGCCTCAAGGTTCAGGCGATCTATCTCATGGTGACGCTCTATGGAAACTTCCAAAACTTTCTCGGCTAAGTGCATGAATGCATCATGCTGTGTGTAGACATCATTGGTACAAGCGATGGCACTTTTCTTGACATGCCCTGGAATATGGTGGATCGTTGGAAGAAACTTTAAGCCATCAAAGCATATCTTCATAAATGAGGCTTTTTTTTCAGCAAGTCGTTTAGCAACTGTTGGATCAGTTACGGGAGTAAGAGGAGTCTGCTTGGAGACCACAGGCGTTTTGTGGGGATCTCAAGATTTCCTGGTACTTGATGAACCAGAGTGTTGATCCCGATGTGCCTTAGGCTGAGACCCCTTATTTCCAGATTTCTCTTTGTTGTGCTCCGGTTGAGAAGGAGGATAGCGAGGATATGAGGGCTGTTTATAAGTTTTCCTTTGGTGTGATGACTCTCGACAATGGTAGTCTCAATCGCCGGATTCATCTCTATCCCGGTGCTTGCCGGAGCCCGAATCCTGGCCAGATTGGTAGAAAATTGATGACCCGCGAAGGCGGTCGAGTCCATGCATGCGCCCCATGTCACCTATACAAAGTTTAAATAACGGTGAGTTAGCAAAGAATAGGGTGACAATGGAAATTTAAGTGCAAGGTGAAGTGCATGTGTTTGTGTGTGTCCTAGTATTTCCCCCCAACGGACCAGTTTCCTTACTAATAGGAGTTTTTTCTCCCTGGTTAAGGGCTTGAACACTTGTATCGCCTCTCACAGGCGAATGAAGCTTAAGGGCCTCTAGATCGTCGAAATCGCAGTTGAGTAGATCATCAGGTATGGAAAAGTTCGACAGGCCTTTTAGAGAACTTTCTAAATGCTGTGAGGAAGCTCCTTTCTCTGTTGGAACAAGAGTAACTTTAGAACACTACAACAAAAATACACTATTACAACGCCATTTTTACACCGGGCATTGGTTGCCTGTTGTAATAGAAGGCTATTACAACGGTCCATTCAAGCCGTTGTAATAGATGCTCTATACAACACCCTTTTTACAACGGCCAAAGACTACCCGTTGTAATAGAATGCTATTACAAAGGTCCTTCCACGTCCGTCGTAATATATGCCAATTTTACAACGTTCACAAAATGCCCGTTGTAATAAATGCCAATTTTACAACGTTCACAAAATGCCCGTTGTAAGAGGTGACAATTTTACAATGCTCATAATGCCCGTTGTAATAGGTCCCAATTTCACAACAGGCTAAAAATGCCCATTGTAATAGGTGCCAATTTTACAACGGTCATAAAATGCCCGTTTTAACCGATGCCAATTTTACAATGATCATAAAATGCCCGTTGTAATAAATGTTTGTTGCCAATTTTTGACAATCAATAGTTAATAATTATAATGCTTTCTTAAAATTAATATTTATTATTTATTTATATTTAATAATTAATCATTAATAATATTATATTAATCATGTGTTACTAATTACTAATTATAATATTATATTACTAATCATAATTTATCATAATTAATGATTATTAATAAATAATTTCTAATTTCTAATTATTATCTATAATCAATATTTATTTTTTATATTAATATTTTATTGCAGTTAATTATTAATAATTAGTAAATTATAGCTAATATTTATAATCGGTACATTTCGTTTACTATTTGAATTTGAATTCATAATTAAGACTAATGTTCAATATTTAATAACTAATATTTAATATTTAATTATTAGATTTTTTTTAACAACTTTCATAATTAATTATTTAATAATTTCTATTTATAATGTATAAATAATAACACATACTTCATATTTTGATATTTTCATGAAATTCATAAATAAAAAAATAATAATTTCGTAAAATATTCAAAATTTCGTAACATTCAAAAATGTTAAAAAATTTCAAAGTGTGAGTTTTATTTTGTAACTATGTTATTTGAATTATTAATTATACATGATATTTAACTTTCAATAATTAATATTCAATAAAATTAAGAAGTAATAATTAATAACTAATTTTAAACAGTTAATAATTAATTTTTAATGATTTAAAAGTAATATTTAATATTTTAAAAAATTCAAGAATTTCGTATTATAGTGAATATAAATTTTACTATGTTAGTTCTAATTTTTAATACTTGTCTTTATACAAATATTGTGAACGTTTAGCTGGGACACACAAAAATTTAGCAGATGAAAAGTTTGTGTTAAGTTCTTGAAATTTAGGTAGGAAGTGCCGAAAAATTGGCTCCAAGTTTAGTAAACAAAATTATCACATCTTAGGGAAAAAATTTAAATTTTGTCGTCACAGCCATTCACAAAATTACTCCAAACCCTAGTTCAACACCCCCAAAATCTCACCCAAAATTTCATCCCTTCCACAAAATTACTCCAAATCCATACCAAATCCACCTCCAAATCACAGCCATTCACAAAATCACATCTCAGGCCCGCCGCCACCGAGAGGGGGTCATCATCACGCGATGATGGTCCTGGAGGAGAGGATAGCCACGCAGCACGAGGAAATCCAGGGTTTGTTTCTTCCGTACTACTGTAGTTTCCTCCATGTATCGGCAGTTGGGTAAACAAGAGTGCATAGGCTTGGTGATGTCAAACATAAATTCGTGTTTCCTTGTCAGTAACGATCCAACCCAAACAAACGGAATTGATAATATACTATTTTTCAATAAATAAAAATTTTAAAAAATTTCTATCCTCCTCTGATTCTTTCTCTATAATTTGCGCCAGTCTATCCTTATCCTTTCTCTTTCCTTCTCTTCAAAACTCTCGTTTTCTTTTTGGAATATTAAGTAGCCATCTTACAGCAGAATCGCCACAGAAATCTCTAGCTTTTCAATTTTTTGAGAGTTTTTTTTATCAAATTTTAGCTCGGTCAATCCTTCTATGGCTGTAATTTTTGATACCATAGTCACAATTCTGAAACGGCCAACTATTTTTGATGTATTGTGCGAGCTTTTATTGTTTGCTACGCCTATATGGGTTGCTATGTTTATTGGATTAATTGTTGGGTGCGCGTGGAAACCGAGGTAGGCAAGATTCACCGTTAATGCCAACAAGCAATTTTAATGATCAAAATTTGATAAACTTGGGTTCTGTTGAGATGGAGAATTTAGAAAAGAGGTAAATTTAGGTATATGCATCCATGGTTATTATTAATATATTTATTCGTAAGTTTTCACTGATTTTATATGCTTGTGCAGTGATCAATTGATCGATGAAAGAGAGGGACTTGCTGTAACAAGAAAGGACTTAAAGCATACGATTGATCTTGTAGAAGAAAATGATGGTGGAAATTCATGGCAGCAAATGATGGAAAAATTACGCCGCGCTTCAGTTTTAAAGCTTGGAAGAGAGAACCTAAGGTGTTTATGTCCTATTTTATATACTTGGATTGTTTTTTATTGTGTTTTTATTTCATAGCAGATTATTTATAAGGCATAGCTATAACCTTAAGTGTGCTTACGGTATCCTATAATACTATTCCTCCTAGTTAGAGTTGATATAGCACTTTGGTTAAGAGTAGAAGATTGGAGTAGGCTGGTTTTTTCCTTCTCCATGCCCATGTGCGCGTGTGTTTTCTCTGTTAACATTACTTTAGAAATGTTCATTTATTCAATTATAGGTCTTCTTGGATCATGAAGGTAAGTATTATTTTATCATGTTAAACTTCAGGTTGATAACTATGGAAAGATTGGTTCAGTGGCATGACGCCATATGATGCTTGCAGCTATTATTACAATATATAATTTTATTTCTTATGTTAAATATGAGTATCCTTTTATTTGTATCAGATGAACGATGCTACTATGGCTGCACAAGATGAGGAAAAAAAGGACTATCAGAAATCACATTTTGAAACAGCTTTAAGGGAGGTTCGTCCATCAGTCTCAGAAGAGGTACGAAAGATACAAGCATTTGTCATTGTTTGCACCCTTTTTCTTTGTTGGAGTAGTAAGGGTTATGTCGAGTTACTAGTTTTGTTTATAATGCAATATTATCCGAGTATAACATAACCTAGAATAATGCAAAAAGCCCACAAATTATGCTACTTCACATTGGCTTGTTGGTGGTGTAGTTTCAGTTTACCTACAAGTTCTTTGCGGATGGAATTGTTAAGATTAAGTGTTGACCTATCAAAGTTAAAAAAAATTAAAGTTGGTTACCGTGTTAGAATCTTCATAGTTTACTCATTGTTCACATAATTCTCTTTCATAGAAGCATGTATAATCGTTTATGTTGACATAATGTTGATGCATAATGTCAAGTCTTTTTGTTCTTTCCCGAAAAAATGTTTTCATTAGTATAACTTAAAAGGCTGGATCATTCAATTAAAGCTGTTATTATTAGGATTTTGTTTATTCATTAACTGCATAGCATTTGACTGATCTGTTCCTCTCTTTGTCCTGATTATATTTTTGTTTCTCTTTTGTCCTTGTTTTTTGTTTTTTGTTTTTTGTGAACCAGCAAAGGATTTACTTTGACAACCAAGCAAAGCAGCATAAAGCAATAAATGCACCATAATGATGAGGTCTACTACAATTTTGTTTACACCGTGCACGAGTGTACATAATTAACATAATTTTTTGTTGCTATGTTAATTAGTTTGATCAACTTGAAGATATAAACCTCTCTAAACAATGAGAGGCTTCTCCCTTGGAAATTATAGTATCTACTCATCTGTTTATCATACTCTTTTATCATACTCTTGTTTTTGTTGTATGGGCCGCAATAACAGTTTTCCACTTTGTTAGTTCTCATAGCCAGAGATGTTAAACTATTTGGCTTACCAGATTTAATTTACATAAATAGATTTTATTATGCTAGAAGTTCGAACCGTGATTTGGCACCTCTAGTTTTATTATCATAATATCCTTGTATACACTGTTCATAATGTTTATGCCTACATATGCTCTCTAAATAAAATATGTTCACTTGTATGCAACAGGGTTCATATAGTTCTTTTAAAGATGCTTTGTTCAAGAGGCTGGCCAAATCAAGTGCAATTATGGTTATTGATTTCGATAGCTTTGCCTATAGCAATAAAGAGTGTAGTTAGTAGTTATGTTAGTTTAGGTTTATATTCGATGTTTTGTAACTATGTAAAACCTTATGAGTGATGTTAATAGATAAATCAATTTGTTATTTTGAAATATGAATTTCATTTGTTATTTTTAGTAAATATAAATATGGTTGTCATTAGTATATAGTTTTGTTTCAATTAATTTACACATGCATTGAAATATATTTTTTCTCATTTGAATTTTTTTAACAACGGGCAAATACAGTTGCAAAAGAACCTTTTACAACGGACAAAAATAGTTGTAAAAGGATTTATTACAACGAGCAAATGTAGTTGTAAAAGACCTTTTTGCAACAGGCCAAAACCGTTGCAAAAGAACCCTATTACAACGGGCAAGAACCATTGTAAAATTCATCTATTATATTACAACATCGCATAATACAACGGGCGTAGGCCCATTGCGAAACCCCTATTACAACGGGCATTGCCCGTTGTAAAAGGGGTATTTTGTTGTAGAGGAAGTTCCACCGACTATTTTCTTCCTCAGCCTACATGTTAGTTTCTTCTCCCCCTTTGAAGGGGAAGGTGACGTCTCGATGTCATGTACTTCGATTATCGGATCCCGAGTGGGACTAACGTTCTCATCTTGTACCTCGGGCGTTTCATTTTCCTTAATTTCCCCCTCCTCTAGTGTGTCGGGGGAGTTACGTGCTGAAGATTCAGCTTGCTTTTTCCCTTTGCCAGAAGCAGACCTGGATATGGTAATGCCTTGAGGGAGGCCTATCCGACAGCCTTCTGCCAACTGCCCGAACTTTGTAAGCGTCTCGTTTGAAGTGAGAGTTCTAATATCTCGTCTTCGGCGAGAATGGCTCGAATGGCTTCGACGACTTCAGAATATCCAGGGGCCTCGGGATGCAGATTAATACCTGAAAAGATGGAAGAGAGTTAGAAAAGGATAAGCTTCGATCAAACATGAGTATCGATCCAGGAAAAAGACTTACTTCCTTCCGCCTATCTCCTCGCAAAACCTGGAGGTCAGCACACATAAAACCATTCTTGCTTGTACTGGGAAAATTTACTCCATGCCCCAGTCAGAATTTGGCATTTGTAATGCGGCTTGAAAAACATGAAAGATGGGCTATCCTTCTGTCTCTTGATGCAATATATGTATCGGATATCGTCCGGAATTGAAAGCCTAAAGAGGACACGCATGAATGTGTTGCTGTTCGGATGCAGTTGCGATGGAGCGATGTCGACATACTACAACACGTCTTGAAGAAATGAGTTGAACGGTGGCACACTGCCAACCCAGCACATGACTTTGTTGTAAGCTGTGTATCCGACTGGGGGCAAGTGTGGGCGATCATGCCCCGACGGAACTAATACATCGTCAAAGGGGATTCCATGGACAGAACAAATTTGAAGGAGCGTACTTTCGTTAATCTTTGAAGCCTGAGAATCGATTTGGTCATCTAGAAAAATTGCTTCCTCCAAAGCATTGGGAGACAAGTCGATAGATGTAGTCGCAGGGTTCAGAAAGTCTTGAGCGGGGGTAGTTGACGGATGTGAAGTATCTACAACTTCTTATCGAGAGGATGGCCCAGGTCTATCTGGGATCGTAGCAGAGCTAGATTTACGACACATCTCAGAATCTAACAGAGCATCTGTTTGAGCTATACTTGAAAAATAATCGACGTTAGGCTTAACAACATAAATATTCCCCCCGTGTGGTGTGTGAACTAGTGTGATCTTTCAAATGTAAGTGCCAAGCAGTGAAAAGACACTGGATTAATGAAACAAGTCTAAGCTTTGAATTGTCGTCTTCGAAGACCGTCATCGTTGACCGTCTACAAAAGCTTACCATAAGACAACTTATATTTTGAACTCAACATTGTCACTACATTTGATGGGTTTTGTTGACCTTCATCGTTGACCGTCATCGTTTTTAGTCCGGATTACTCGATGTGCTTTGTTGTTTAAGTCCGTCCTCGTTCACCAACATATGTTCAGGCATGGGATGTGTTAGGCCAACTGTGCATTAGGCTCGACTAACGTTGCTGTTGTGTACAACTCCTCTACCACCCACCATTGTCGTTCAGCAAGCGGGGAGGCATGCCGAACCACAATCATGCCGAGGCACATCGCACGACATTCCATAATTCCATCTATCTTATCCACCATTCGGCATAAAAGAGTCATGCTGAACCACTACATGCCGAGCCGCATTGCTCGATATCCGATACTTCCCTCTGTCCTCTCCACTGTTCGGCATAAGAGGGTCATACCGAACTTCCCTCATGTCGACCCGCATCGCTCGGCATTCTACTCTCAACTACGACACCCTTCCACTTATCCACTCCACTGTTCGGCATACGGCGAATCGTGCCGAACCAAAGTTACGCCGAGCCGCAATGCTCGACACTGCGTCCTTAACAACAATTTTATCCATTTCCTCCATCCCTACTGAACGACATGATCGAGTCATTTGGCAAGTCATACCGGGCCATGTCGATCGACATTCCAGCCAATTCCTGCTCCTTCTCTGTTTTTTCCTCAAACCTCGTTCGGCATGAGGGAATCATGCCAAACCACAACGGTATATCTTCAACTAACTCCCTCCTTCGCGTACCCTTAACCTCTCCTTCTTTCCTCCACGCCGCCTAACCTTAGGACATATCCTAATCATGAGTCGATTCCCTCATCCACGCGATACCTATTGGCCACGGTTCTAAAAAAATTCATGAAGTTGAACCGTGTGCTAAATTTTTTGGTCAGGGGAAGGCGTTTAAAGAGAGGGGACATTACCTAATAAATGGTCAAAACTCGGGGGAATTCTGAAGTGAGGAGCACAGTTTTGATTAGTTTCGAATGATTTGGGAAAGGAGTGGGGAAACGTACGATGCTTGAGGAGGGAAGGCTAATTAATTCTTTGTAGTTTGTTAAAAAGCAAGGTTTGCAAATACAGGATAGTGGAGGTAAAAGTGAAAAGAGAAGAAGAAGTGAAGTGCCGACCTTTACAGGAAGAAGAAAGGAAGTCGAAGGGACAATGATCGATAGAACCGGTCAAAGCGCATCCCTCACTCGGCATCAGCTATATCGTTCGGCATTTATATGACGTTCAACATCGGCATGTCGTTCGGCATAAACTGACTCAATCGGCATTCAAGAGAAAGTACCGTCGAGGAAACGAAACCAAGGCTTGTGGCAAAACATGGAGGACTCGTGACTCAAAGCGCGTCATGTTCATCCACATAATACACTTTGGGGGGGCAAGTGTTACCCAGTGGCTTGACCGGGCAACCAAAGACTTGATGAAGAGACTTCGTTCGGCACGACCAGGCCGTTCGGCATCTATCCTCGTTCGGCATAGAGGGTCGTTCGGCACAGTTCGGCATCTATCCTCATTCGGCATTGAGGGTCATTCGAAACAGCATGGTCGTTTGATATTCCACACTGCTCGGCATCCAGACCTCGTTCGGCATTGAGGGTCGTTCGACAAAGCATGGTCATTTGGCATTCCACACTGCTCGGTCCAGACCTCGTTCGGCATTGAGGGTCGTCCAGCATGGCAGAGTCGTTCGGCATTCAATGTCGACAAGCATGGAGCTCGTGCGGCATTCATATAACTTTGGGCACTAGCATGTCGTTCGGCATACAATGCACATTCGGCATTCCAGCCTCGTTCGGCATCTCCCCTCAACCGGCATCGGTTCTCGTTCGGCTTGCACTCTTCACTCAACACATCGCCTCATTCGGCATTAAGGAAGCATTCGGCATTTGCCGACCGGCATTAGTGGTTCGACATATAGAAGCCGCTCATTTTAGGCCGAGATATCTTGCTACTAGGCCCATCATGGAAGTCCAACCCATTTTCATCTATAAATAGAGACGCAGGGGGACAGTGAAAGGGGCCTTTTTTCGAGAACATCAGGGAGACTCTGCCGCATTCATGACTCATTCAAGACTTATCTTCTTTGCTTAACAATTGTAATCAAATATTTGGTGTACGGATTGTATCCGTAACCAGTTGATAAGTAAAGCAATAAAGATTAACCTCAGAGTGGACGTAGGCAATTACGCCAAACCACTATAAATCTGGTGTTCTTATTTTCTGCATTTAGTTTAACATTCTGTTCACTGTTTACATTTACTTACTTGATTAATCTCTCTAATTAATCTCTCTTAAGGGTGTTAGTGACCAATTATGGTGCTAACATAAACAATTCATCCTTGCACAGTTTGAATTTTTGAAAATAGTTTAGATAGTCATAATTAGTTTAAATAGTTTTAAAATAGCTAAAATACTTTAAAATAGTTTAAATGGTTTAAAATAGTTTAAAGTAGATTAAAATAGTTTAAAATAGATCAAAATAATTTAAATAGTTTAAATGGTTTAAAATAGATTAAAGTATGGTTTTAATAGTTTAATATAGAATGGTTTGATTATTAGAAATGGTTTATATAGTAAATAGCTTGAAAATCTAAATAATTCTGAATTTAAAATAATAATCTTTAAACATTTTATATTAAAATAATTAATTTGAAATTAATATCAAATTAAACAATTTCTTTCATTTCAACAAATCTGGACCATATCCAGCTTTCGAATCAACAAAAGTCAAATTTTTACCTTTCAATTCCGATTCTTAATAAAACCATTTAAATCTATATTGGTTTCAAATCCATGTTTGAACAATAAATTTAAGATACTCCAAATTCAATAGATTTCAAAGTTAAACATACAAATGTTTACAATAACTCAATTTCGATAAATTTCATTTATACTTCAAATTCCAATTTAAATTTCCTTAAATAATTCGTTTAAACCAATTCCAACTTCAACATTTAAAACTTACATTTTCAAAAAAAAATTAGTTTATATATATGTAATTTTATTACAAAATATCGTTTAAATGGGTTCAAAAAATAAGGATTTAAAAATCATTTAATTTAACACAACTGGTGTCCATGTATAATTTTCTGCCATATGGTTAAGTGAAATGGATATATATCATTTCAACCCGCAATAATTTAAGTTATATCATTTCAACCTGCAATCCCGAATTAAAACTCAAAGTCCATAAAATCGCTCCAGTCTATCATTTCAACCCAAAACGATTTCCTTAATCTACAAGACCATTCGGATATGTATCATTTCAACCCATAGTGATTTTTCCTTGCAGCAAACTAAGGGAACTTGAAGTGTGATAAACATATATAATTTAAACACACATCTAATCATCCAAATGTCAACAATTAAACATCCATCACAATCATCATTCCAATCAGCCAATAAATTACCACCATTAATTGTTATCATCGTCAGGTATTTAATTAATAATTTAATTTCAATATTAAATTCAATGGCGAGTAAATTCAATAAAATTCAGATTTAACTGGAATGATAATTTAAATACACCAAATAGTAATCAATCAATTACCAATCACATCATAAATTTAATTTAACTAACATAGGATGATTTAGTAGTCGTGTGTGGGTTAAAACACTCACCTTTAATTTCAAATCGATTTGAAATCCAAATAAAGGTCCAAAATTAAACCGTCCCAGAATGTAGTCAAACCATTTCTAAAATGTCAAAAATTCGATACGATCGCAACGGAGAAAACCGCATCCAAATCCAAGCTTGTATGTAAAAGATATGTTAACTGTAATGATTTAAATTTAAATATAAATTAAAGTAAACAAAATATACAGAATTGCCACATCGCCTGACAAAACCCTAACTTCGTTCTCACGTACGCCTCGACAAGCCCTATACGCACCCGGCCACCAGTGTCTTAAGCAAAATCGCCACCGCAGCGCAAGCCGTTTCTCTGATCAGAACACGCCAGAGTGTTGTCCTACCTCGGTCACACCGATGACCACAAACGCGACCCCTCCACCATCTCTATAGCCAGCACCGCCGCCCTCATATGTGAATGAACAAGCTCGATCTGATCAAACGAGGAGCGTAAGACAATAACGAGTGGCATGGATTTGCTTCATTTGTCGAGCTCTAAGCCATGGCTCCTCTTGATCATTGCAAGGATGAAGATCCACGTTAAAATGAAAACCCTAGCAATGGACGGTCGAGGTTCGTCCTCAATCTCTGGTCACATGATGTACCAAACCTGAATTATTGCAGTAGATTACAATCGTCGAGAGCTTTCCAACGATTTATAATATCACATAGTTAGGATATTTTGAATTTCGATTTGAATTTGAAATTGGATTTAGGGTTTAGGATATGCAGCCATTGGGAAGAAGGAAGAAGCAGATAGATTGAGTAGACAGATACGTATAGAAATAAGAAAATAGAGGCTGCTAGGGTTAATCTATTTATATGGACAGATTTGGAAAAGAATGAATAACATATTGAATTGGTTCGAAACGACAATAATGACCCAAAAAGCCCTTTCCGTTTTCAAAACGAAAGTAGGTCATCCCATATATCAAAATAGATGTTTTCAATATTCTAAAACTCAATGTAGGTTTCAGACCCAAATTCCATTGTACATAGAAGTTAGCTTTTAAAATCAGATTATTTTATTGAATTCATTAAGTTGATTTCTACGTGAGAGATCGCACGATCAAACGATAAGTCCGACTGCCATGAAACTTGAAATCCTATAATAATTTAATGTTACAGGTCTGATGAAACTAATTTCGTCGAAATCCAAGATAGTGGCCAAAATGGCTAATTTTCACTTTAATTAAATAAATTATTATTAAATTAATTCAATCATTTTCGAATTCAACCTTTAAAAGTTAGCAATCAATCATTCTTAATTACATAGAATAAATAATATTTTAAAACAAATTTTCCATGTCCAATTCAATATTTAAATATTGCGCTAATTACTGCATTCATGTAGTAAAATTCCAATTAATTGTATTTTAATTTCAATAATTCCTTTTATTTTGATTCTTACTTTTATTATTGAATCTACTATTACCTTATGAGTAAAATTAACATTAGTTTACATTTTGTTACATTCATATTTTACAGTTATCATCTTTTATAGTATTAGTTATAATATTTCAATTGCATTAATTACATTAATCGCCAATTTAATTTCTTATTTACAATTATAACCAAATTAACTATACAAGTAATTCAATTGATTGGAATTACATGAAAATAATTATCAATGACATTTAATTAACATTTTTACATTATTTTCTAGTTATTTTTCTCATTAATAAATCTCAAATTTTGATTTCTCACAATATTAAGTTGTAAAATCTTAATTAATTCAATATTTTTAATCGTCAAAAATTATGGGTCATTACACTCTGGAGTTTTCAAGAGACAAACTGGATTCTCCAAGACATATTCACGTATCTTATATTCATCCGTTGTTTGTTTGTCTTGATTTCAGTTTGTTATTTATCGGCAATTATAAGGACGGGTAGTTATAACTATCCAAGGATGACGATAAGTTAGTATACTCAAATTTATGTTATGCATGTATAATAAAGATGATTTCTTTTTATAAAGATCTTATGTATATTATGTATTTTCTCATCACGATGTGAGATTATGTTCTGTTTTTTCTTTCTTTCACCTCAATATTCTGTCATTTCTGCACTTGGATGTTTGGCATGTGAATACCGTGGATGTATGCGTATCGATTTCTAAGAGTCAAAAAGAGAGGTCATGCACCTAACAAGCACTAGTGAAGTGGAAATAATTCTGTGTTTCCTCTTAGGGTTTGGATAATCATAAAAAACTAGTGGGAGCCTTATTAGAAAAATGAAATGGTAACATTTAACATTTCAAATATTGTACGAACATATGTTGCATGAAGTTATAAATCTACATTGATATATTTGTGCTATTAATATAATTGATAAAATGTTTGTCAATCAAAATATACATATTAATAAATAGAAATATAAAATATACTTACCATTAAATATTTTTTACATGTTATGATTTCAATATTCATGCAAGCGCCAAATTTTACAATTACTAGATACATTCATAATTGGTCATCTAGCTGTTTATTTTTCTAATATTGTGTGTTGTCCTTTATGAATTTTGAAATCTATAAACAATACTTGAATATGGATGTTTGATCCATATTCGATCATACATAAACGTTATATAGTGAGCGATCATAATTTGTAATGTATGAAACCTCGGTGAAATTTGTTCAAACGAAATAAAAAATAGACCATGGTATCTTATGTGTACTCATATGTTACAATCATGGTATTGTTGTGTTAAATATAACACAGGACTAAAATCTACAAGATGGCCTAAGAATTCAATAACTAAAGTGTCAGTTTGATTGGTTTATGTATAGTGCAACTCATTTGATTTCCTTAAACGTTAAGAATGACCAAATGCAATTATGTAAAGATTTCTTTGTAATATTTTAGTAAGGGTTTCCTTTAAATGGTTCGACCATGTAAAAATGAAAGTGAATGTACAAGAGTATATGTAACTTAAAGCACTGTTGGGATGAAGAGAGTTTGAATAGTCATTTCTACTTCATAAAGAAACATTGGAGAAAAGAATTGTAAAATAATAATTGATATTTAATATTAGAATAATAAATATGATTTTTATTCTAAAATGTATTTTCACATAGAAAATTGCTTTCTGTGAGATTTTTTCTTTGAAATTAAGATATTTGATCTGCGAATTATCGACTGTAAACCAATTATATTAAATGAAATGAATAGCCTATATTAAGTACTTGAATGGAGCTTCGTATCCCATATGTTATTATAGTAATGGGAGAAGTAGTGGGAGCATTCCATATAATACTTTTGTTCGTATCAAATTACACAAAATTAGTATAGCATGTCAAATATTGGTTATGAAATAATAACTATCTTTAAGTGTTGATTAAGAAAAGACATAGTTTTATTTTAGTATGAATATTATGAAAATTTATTATAAAATAAACTATAATAGTGGTATTTCTATTGCATTAGAAAATATAGAAGTATCAAAATTTATTCTTGATTATATGATTATGACTTATATAAAACTAGTAAGTTATATCTCAAACAATTAAGGACAAAGCACTCATTCAGTGGGAGCATCAAAAGAGTTGAGTTATCACAAACAAGAACATGTGTATATGATATAAACATGGCATGTTAATGATGAGTTCATAGAACATAAACAAAAGTGAATATAAGATAGAAAATAAAATGATTCTGTTTGATCGAGTAGGTGAGTATATTGGAAAGAATTCCGAATGTACCTAAAAATGAGTAAAGATTTAGTCTCACAAGTCACTCCTCCCTATGATACATAATGATGTATCGATAAGTAATTAAACTTTGCTGCATGAAGTATGATGGATTGTAAGTGAAGAGTTAACTTCTTTCAGTAAAGTCGTGCACTTAAGAGTAGTACATAAGGTTAAATTAATTTCATATAAAGAATAATTTATAAAATCATACAAGATAAGGGTTTATAAGAAACCCCAACATATCCTAGGTTAAGGAGTTGGTAAATTATGCGAGTCGAAAGTCTATACATAAGGATTATTCATGAGGGATCTTGTATGGATCACCCCAAAAAGAGTTTGGGAATGATCATCATTGGATAACCAATTTATATTTTGAACGTTGGATTCTTATGCTAAAACTAAATCAACTTTATATACAAGGCAATTCACATAGTGTTATAAATACATATTCCATTGCACTGAGAAATAGCCGTTGTTTCAAAAAATGCCAACCTCGTAGAGGAGGAATAACTTTTAGAAATTATTAGTAGTAAAATGGTTTTCAACCCGATCTAAGGATAAAACTGACTATGAGTGATGAAATAAAATTAACCAAACATAAATGAAGACAATGCATTAGAATATCTAATAAATATTCTATCATACTGAAGAGAAAATATGAGTTTCTTATCAATTTGAGAAAGATAATCCTCAGTTGTCAATTAAACCATCAAGAGTATTGACTCCACGATATGGTATGATGCGCAAATTCGAAGTGGATTCCAACTACTCTATCAAAATGTGATTTTGGTAGTTGTACCTAAAGGGGTTAGGATCCATCGACTGCGAATGACTTTTCAAGAGAAAGACTAATGCAGTTGGAATATAATGAGCAACGTTAATAAAAATAGCTTCATAACTTTAAATTGTTGAGATTGGCATAATGGATTCGTTATTCAATAGGCTCAAGTTAATTCGGATTTACTCACAAAATTATTGCTTGGTATGACTTTATGTTTGGTACATATGTATTAAAATGAAAGTTATAAACAATGATTTAGAACGGACTGCTTGCACATAATTACCAAAGTGTCATAAAGTCAATGGGAGTGATATTGAGTCTGTGGATTTTTGGATATGATCCAATAAACTATATGAAAGTATCATTTTATAAGCATCGGAATTGAATAAGTATTTTGATAGAAGTATTGAACAATTGGATTTTCAGTCAAAGTACAAGGAAGCATATGTCCATAAGAAATAACTACTCATAGTTACATAGATAATTCTATACTACTAGTAAACAATATTCTTTTGTCCATAAGAAATAACTACTCATTGGTATATAGATAATTTTGGACTATAAGTTAACAACATACTTTTGATTGTTAACGATGTATTTATGTTAAAATCAGTAATAATTTAGTTATTTAATACTTGATATTAGATTTATATATTATATCTTTTATATAAGTATAATGGGTGTTGGGAATGTCCTAAACGATATGCAAATGCACCTTATTAAAATGTCCAATAAGGAACATGTAAGATGGTTTCCTTATGCTTTAGCAAAAGAAATTATTAAATATGTCATATTCTCTATAATATCATAATTTTTCTATGTACTTGATGAATGAAGTAAACATAAAATCGAAATTAAATTACTAAATGACACTTTAGAGTGTTCCTGGGTATTTATGAAATACTAGATAATAGTTTACCTAACTTGAACTTTTTATGAAGGAATGCACACATTCGAAATTCATAAGTGCAACGGAGTATAATATGTCATACTAAACTCATATTACAACCTTAAATAAGGTTCGCTAAGTTAGAAATGTTCCAAACGAAAGGTTGTGGCTGATTCAAAAAAAACCTAAGTACATCGCCTTCAACTCTGCCACAATAAAAGCAATGTATGAATATAAATGCAAAATTTTATGATTAAGCTAAGGGAAATTCCAAGTATTAAGAATATTATATCATTGTTATATGATAATAATGTAATATTAAGAGCTTATTAGAAGTCAAGAAACATACTCCAAATAGTTCGACATTATAAAGGTAGTTTATCAACATTAGAGAGAGTTGATTGACATAGTAGATGATTAAAACAACATAGAATTTTCATTCATGAAGAGTCTAACTCTATTAGTTCTCATCAAACCGATTAAAGGGAGGAGATAGAGATTCCATAATCGGCCTCAGTGCAGGAGGAGATTGATGGGGTTAGGGGTATGTCTTAGGGGTAATTATATAATTTGTTACATATATCTAACTCGATAACCAATCTTCTTCGAAATAAAAGGTGTTTTCTTTCTATTATATACTTAATATAACATGTTATATTAATTAATTAATTCAAATGAAAGGATACTTTATCGAAAATCCATATATGGTATGTTTTTGTGATGTTAATTACAAAGTGTTGTAACCATAAATAATTTATCACAATGAAATTAAACATACTATTTTAGTTACTCCTAGTCAAGAAGTATCGGGACTGGATATTGATACATCCATTATGACTAGAGTACGTAGTTCAAAATTTGGGTAGTGCATTACTCATGACTACTGGGAGTACCAAATGATTATGTACTAGTAGTAATTTGATAACCTTGGAATGACTCGCTCGATAATTTTCTATTGGTTAATATGACCAAGGTCAAATAGAAAATATCAATGCAAAAAAATTATATAGTTCTCTTAACTTAAGAAGATTGTTGATCTTCATTGTGGAAGCTTCGCTTTGATTATAGTTAAATCGTAGCACAGCATCCATCGAACGACTATAGGTAGGTTGAGTGTGGAAGCATTGGAAGCAGGGATCTAACCACCTTATGGATCAGGTGGGCGGCTACCCAATCCAAAAAATAAAATATACAAGAAGAAGAGTCAATACAGCCCAAAACTCCAATCCTAGATTCATGTAAATCTTCCATCTTTTATGTCGTTGGTTTTAGTTTTCAAATCTACAATTGTTCGAATATCGTAGGCATCATGCCATCTTTCCACATCATAGCTTCTTGACATCTTTATCCAATCTTTAAAAGAATCAAAACCCGAGCACAAGCCTAAGCCAAGTATGGAACATAATTGGAAGTGATTGCGCTTTAAGCTTAGCACTGCACCTAAAGTATTACACTTCTTCTACATTGGATTACCGACAGAATGGTCTGTCGCTGTAACAACCTAGAATTTTAGTCATTCGAAATTGGAATATTTAATTGATTTTAAATATTGAAAAATAAATTTTATTAGTTGAATAACTTATATTCCAAATATAGTGATTTATTTGATAATTAAATTGTTAAATTTAATATTCAAAATTGTTTAAATAATTGAATCTTGAATTTAATATGAATGGAAATGATTTATAAAGTTGATTTGAATTCTATTTAAATTTGAATGGAGTTAGTAATCATTTTAGTTTGAATTAAAAGTGATTTTAACATAAATTGAAATTTTTTTATTTCTTTATTAACGTGTAAAAATAGTCATTTTTAACACCGTCTTGGATTTTGATGAAACAATTTCATTGGATCCGTAATAGTGAATTATAATATGCTGTCGAATTTCGTGGCAATCGGACTTACTGTTTGATCGTGCGAGTTCAGAATGCATAGAAATTAATTAAATAAAATTAATTTTAAATAATTCGATTTTGAAAAGCTATCTTCTGTATGTGATAGAATTGGATCCCAACATATATTCCATTGTGTTCAGAAAAAGGGTATAACATATAAACGCCAGGCGGCAAGCTTTGTTTGGAGTTTGGAATTTTCGTGGATGAACATTGTCGCGAAATCTTCTATAAACAGCCCTCACTTTCTCGCATTTGCAAACCCTAATTCACAGCCATCATTTCCCAAAACCGCCATCCAATGATCATTATTTCACAACGAGGTGGGAGCAAATTAGCCGAAACATCCAACATGAAAATTATAGAGCTTGACTCCGTGAACAAATCCATGCAAGTCGATCGTCAAATCGATGCGCGTCGAGGCAGAAAAATTATCATGTTCCTGTACATGTGGTTACGTCTTTTTTGGGGTGCGTGCTCGATCATGCAGAGGCACGAGGCACTGGGGCTGGGTGAGGGCAACGATAGGTTGGAGTCGAGGTGGCGTGCCTGGATGGTGTAGTCAACGATGGTTCAAGGATGAGGCGCTCTCGATTTTCAATGACGAAAAAAATGAAGATGCGTGCCTCGCTTGGAAGAAAGCGCCTACAGAAGGGGAAAACAAAATTAAACAGTGAAGGTTTAAAAGTTAATTAAAATTTATTTAAGTTAATTATATGTCACAACCCAATTTTCTAACGCCCGAAAAGACATCAATACGTCCACTGTATTAAATGCTAAATAATCGAATGCTGGAAAACCAGACCATAAAGGAAATAAGAAGGAGGTAGAAGAAGAGAAAACAAAATAACATCAGAATCTCACAATCGTAGCGGAACAATATACAATAGTTAAATGACTGATCTTTATACAGATGAACTATATCTGTTTAATACATTACATCAACAGAATACAACCAATCAATAGCAAAATACTGGACAGTTATATTAACTTGTCCTTACAAAAGCTAACCATACAGCTTATACTGCACAGCGGAATATATCAAGTAGTTGTGATACGCCTCGCCATCTAGCTCGTCTCCTAAGCTCTACTGAATCCTAACTTATATCATATGATACTCGGTCTAACTCGAGCATTATATTAAAATAATACCCGGAGTCAGTCTGGAAAAACAGCATGAGAAAACACACTCAATTGGATTGGATTATTAAAGTTATCAAAATCCTTTGAAGTCAAAGGTATCTCGTAAGACTACGCCACAGATAAAAGTGTCGGGTTTTTACCTTAACAAAACATTTTTATCAAATTCGTCTGATATTATAATAATGTCTATAGAAAGTAAAATAGAATCTTGCTGAAATGCTTGCATCTCACATTCCAGCATAGTTGGGCACAATCAAAACCGTACAGGAGCTTATTGGAGATTGGATTCCATCAATGGCAGGGCTACTAGGGTACCGTCCATCACAGTACTTGGTCTAGATCAGAGTACCGAGGATCTCTCCCGATCCTCTGCAACACAAGACTGGAGCTACCCATTGCTGGATAGTTTGAATAAGACCACTCCACGGTTGGGATCAACAACCGCCCACACAGCCAAAATCAAAAGGGACGTCTAGACAGGGATGACCTTACCCTAATTGGTTGCTATCCACTTAGCCTTGTTGCACCTCCACTTTTTAGCTATTCCCAGTTGATGAGGCTTGAGGCTATGCGTTACCTTTTTAGAACACATCTCTCTTAGAATGCTCACCATCCTCCTAACGATGTTTTGATAGCATTCATCCATACAAGTTGCCCTAGGTCTGGACAAACCGAATCACCGTCTTCATCATCTTCACGGTATTCATTCACTATGTCCAAACCGGATCGAAGTAATTTTAGGATAATTAAATTCGATTCCGGCCTCTTCGAAACGATCAGCGCATTGGTCAATATTGATAGTCGGTTATTTAACTATCAAATCACACAATCATTCAACCAATGATTTTTATTTTCCACTGAAAACTCCAAATCTTGATAAAAATAGATTTTTAATAATTTAAACCACTTTAACCAAAAACACGCACTTAAATCATTTGAAATAAAACTACTTAAATCACTTTACTCGAAATAAAAGTTATGAAATCCTATAACAAGTTTCAAATAAAACTTTAGCCACAAACTATTTTAAGTAAAACTATTGTATAAAGTATAAATTCTTATAGTTATCTTTTAAATTATAATACTAATTTAACCTTTAAAAATAATTACTACCATAATTAATTTAATAAGTATATTTAAAAAATTTAAAACTATTTAATTAATAAATATTTCTCTAAAAATATTCTTCTTTTAAAAAATCTTTTAAAGCTTCTATTTTTATACTTAAAGACATTATTTTGAAAATATTCTTAGCCTTCCAAAAAAATACACTTTCCATTCCAATACAACCGTCTAGTCATTTATAAATCCTTTTCGATTTCTTCCCAATTAAATTTATGTCCCAATTCCGTAAAATTCCTTTAGACACTTTTTAAAAATAATCCATCATTTATTTTTTAAACAAATCACCTTTTCCTTATAAATTCCTACAGCGAATTTATACTTCCAAATTATCCGCTGACAAATTTCACTTTATTTATAAACCCCGTTTATAAATTCCATAATCTCATTCTCTTTTTAATCACAGTTTCAACACTTAATCGATTTCCAAATTGATTTTCAAAATTAACTCCATTTAAAATAAATTCCTTTACTGGCCCAAACCAATCCCAAAACCTATTAACCTCAAATTCATCCTTTTATTACGATTTAGATTCTTATTTAAATCTGACATTATCAACTTCACACTTCATTCAAAATTTCCCCGTTTAAATTCTCCCAAACCATTTTAGACCTTGAATCTAAAAATAAATCCTTTATTTCTTTAAACAATATCACTTAAGTTTCAAAATTCATTTATTCCCATTTATTCAAAAACTCTTTCCCCATACTCGGAATTTATTTGATAGGATTTTAAATCAAACTTTTATCCTTTTCCAAATTCATTATTTAATTTATCCAAATTCACTATAATTATTTTACTTAAAAATCCAATCTTTATATTTTCGTACCTCAATATACCCAAAATATATTCAGTCAAACCACAGCATTCAATAATTTCAATTCCCAATATAATCCATATAATCTATCACAGATTATCAAACGAAATATATCACCGAATATGAAAATAAATTCCAACATTTTGGGGAATCCAGTTGGATCCCTCCAACATGTTTCCCTGCATCCACAGATGTTAGCACAATTTAAAAAAACCAATCCCACTTCGAGGGGGATATCACGGTAAAAGGATCATCCGCTATTATGCGGCGCGCATAGGGTCTCATCCGCTATATAATGCAGGAATATCAATCACTCCAATATATATATACTACTATATATAATATCACATCCAGACTGATAATAAATCATCAATTCAAGTAATCAACCAATAATTTAAATTTTAGCTATTTAAATTAACGGTAATCTAAATGAGTGAAATTAACTCACCTTTGTTTTATTTGCAACCCATTTCCATCTCGACTTATTTTCTTCACGATTTTGACCTTATATAAACAATTCATGATTTATTACTATTTGAATTAATCAAACAATTAATCATCATTTAATTTATTAATTTTAACTAATAATTTGATTTAAACTAATTTTCCCTTGAAATCTTTAGTAACTAAAATAATTAAATAAATTAGTTAAACAAATAAATCACCAAATTCATTATTTAAAATATACTAGTAAATTAAAAATGTACATAAGTATATTTATTTCTTTTTTGAACTATATATATGTGCTTATAAAACAAATTATAGATTCCGAAAATCCAATTTTATATAAACTTCTAACATTTTAAAAATTCCTATTCATTTTTCCCTAAATCATATATATATTTCTGTTTATATACACATCAACCTCTCTGTTTCTTATATATGATTTTAAATTAAAATATGTATGAGGATCTATGCATATATATTTATATTAACCCTTCTCTGTACATGCATGTAAATATTTAAACTAAGAAAACATATTTGCAAATAAACCTTACAGCTTGAACCGACCTTGAATTCCTTCCTGAGCACGCGCGCCCCTGCTCTTGACCTCGACATCCCATCGCTGCTTCAAAATCAACCCGCAACCTAACCAGCGCCTCCCCCCCAGACTCGATAGCACCATCGCCTCGAACTGCCGAGCATATTAGGATGCAACTCGACTGCGAGAAGGTCATTCCTCTTTCCCCAAAATCGAACGAATTCGATTCCTCTAATTGTTCTGAGATTTGAATGCGAGATGAAGCCAAAGGTTGTTTGCGTTCGATTTTTGTTTTCGAACAAGAAAATTGTTGATCGAATGAGAGAGAGAGGCGTGATTTTTTTGCAGCCATTTTTTCTCTTTTCTGCCGATTTTTCTTATGCTTTGCCATTTTTTTCCTTTTCTTTTCACTTGTTTTAATCTATATGCATGCGTGAGGTTTGTAAAAAGAAACGGGGAGACAAGGATGAGATGTTGGCATGTTGGATTAAACATCTACAATGATTCTGAGATGACAAAAAAATGGCTAATGTGAATTAAAGGTTAGATCAACAAATATATATATATATATATATATATATATATATATATATATATTAAATTTACGTCATCTCGAATTCATAGCTCAAAATCCTAACATCCTATCGAGACGTGCCACCAGGTGTTTATAATGTTATACCCCTATTTCGAACGCAATGGAAAAGGTTTTGAGTCCTAATTCGATCATATGGAGAAGATGGCTTTTTGGACCCTGTTATTATATTAAATTTCGATATAAATTTCAGCGCGTTTATATATCGTACGATCACACGACAACTCGAAACGTTACGAAAATTTAAATATGATAATAATACACTATTTTGGATCCAATGGAACTGGTTTCGTTGAATTCCGAGACTGTTCCTCGGAAGGCTATTCTTAAATATCAATTTAAACGATATATTTTTAAAACTGAAAAAAAAAATTAAATTCAAGTTTAACACTTCTACTATCTTCAGTACTATTAATAAAAAATTTACAAGCCTTTAAAATATTTTTAATAAACTTAAAATTTCAGATTCAACCATTCACCCAATCTCCAATTATTTAATTAAATAATTAAATCACTCAATAAATAGTGGCAAATGAAATTCAAGTTAGAAATTAAATTTTAAATATTTAAAATCAATTAAATATTCCAATTTTAAATGTACAAAATTTCGAGGCGTCACATTCCTCCCCCTTAGAAGAATTTCGTCCTCGAAATTACTAGTAAAGAAGAGTGCTCCAATACCCGATTAAAAGAATTTCAAATGTCACGACCCGATTTTCCCAAAACCAAATAGTTTTCAACAACTTCCTAAATTAATCTTTTTATTAAAGTCGCATTATCGCCCTTACTAACTTCCCAAACTCTTCAATAGTTCCCAAACAACATTACTTATTCAACCATTAAATTATAATTCAAATTTTAAATTGTCAAAATTTTCTCAAAATTATTCTAACTCTCTAAATTTTGGAAAAATTTCGCCAGCGTCTCCTTTGCACGGCTCGATCGGTACAACTACAAAATTGCCTACACGGGCCTCCAAATTTTAAAAGAAAACAAAATGCCAAGTGGCTGGATCAGAAAACCATCAATTTTCATATACCAATTTTAATACATACCTTTTTGTCGGGCAATTCAAATTTATATTCTGAAATCAAAACACTAATTTCTTTTGCTTTTAAAACACATGTACCTTATCTACCAATAATATCCAATCACAACATTCAAAATCATTTTATACATTTCTTTACAAAATTCTCAATGTCTATTTCATTCAAGCCCGTACGATATACATATATCATCCGTACGCAATATCAAACCTGGTCGCTTACTCTATCACACAATTTCACTTCCGAACTTGTATAGTTCACCCGACTCCCTAGTGCGGACTCGGATATGGTTTCTTGATCAGAAACCGTCATTCTCCTTGTATAGTCATAACTATGATAGAGAATTTCTAGAATCAATCAAAAATCCATATCCAGGGTTCGCCGTCGATAATCGAGTGAAAAATCCCAACTCGAATCGATATAAATATCTCGAAATTCTGTGCTCCAATCTAGATCAAATCATTATACGAATAAAATAATATACGTACATCCTATGTATTTGTCTCAATTGATTTTTAGCTATACCCTTTCTCTTTAATTCACATTTATTTTGATTTCCATACACCTATTCACAATTATCCCATTTCACGACTTTACTTAGTATGCCTTTCTAGCACCCATTTTACTTAAGAATTTCGCCATTTACTTTTCTTAAGTTTATTTTAAATATTCTATATAACTTCTTATATTTGTTTTCACTTCACCACTTAAGCCTTTATATCTATTTTCATTTAACTTAAATTTTCAATTCCATTCTGAATTCAATTTACTTCAATTCTTAATTTATTTTTAAATCAAATTTAATATTGAATTCTATGCACCTTATCTTAAACCCACTCTTAATTAACCATTTCTTTAAATTAGTTCCACATACTAATTTATTTTAAATCTCAACGGACTTTATTTCCCAACTTTAATTATTTTTAGTCCACTTCGAATTAATTCTATAACATCACTTTACTTTGCACAATTTAAATTAAATATCATCCCATATTCAATTTCCATTCATTTGCTTATCATTTCACTAAATTCATTATTTTATCTCATTTATTTTGACATAATTCAAATATATATATTATTCAAATGTTCAGTTCCAATTTCCATTTAGTTACACTAAATTAATTTTTCAATCACAAATTTATGTCCAATTTTAATAAATTTTATTTCCATGGCCATTTCATTTAACCAACTAGACTCTTTCTTCAAATTCATTTTTAGTTAACTTAATTTAGTTATACTTCATTTCAATTCAGATTTTTAAACCTTTATAAGTCATCTAACTTATTTACATTCCATTTGCTAACTTCTTTTAATTTACTTCATTTAATTGACTTACTTTTCTAACTTATTTCGTTTTCACCTTATTTTAATTTAACCCTCCCTCATGTAAATTCTATTCTAACTAATTTCAAATTTTGTAAGTTATCAAACCCATTTATATCCTATAACATTTTTAAATAAGATTCCAGAGTTCAAACAATTTCAGAACCTTTCAAAATTTATTTTTTATTTTTTGAAATCATATAAGCCCAAATCCAACTATTTCAAAATCAAACCCAATTTCGCAAACAAATCCCAATTCAAAACATTCCGGTAGCAATTCCTCTCTTGGAAACTCGAAAATGAACATCGATAATGCTGCAGTCATCACCAAAGTTATTTTCCAGCGACCAAAGTGAGTTCAGTGCTTTTACTCTTTTAAAACATTTTCAAATACTTTTTATTACAAATCTCATATCCCATTCAAAAATATTTCGAATAATATCACTATTATTCCTCCAAAACCTTTGAAAATCATTTTCAACTCAAAGGAACTTAAACTTTTCCCAAAATTTCAAATTTCAAATCCTTCCAATTATATTCAAACATTACTTTGGAATTTTATTTCATTTCACTTATAAATCACATTTATATTTCACATTTACAAATCTCTTTGTTATACAAATTATTCCTTAACTTTGGTCATAACATTATTCCCTTATTTCAATTTCCACACAGAAATCGTAAGAATTTAATATCATCACTTCCTAACAACCATGCAACCATATATATACTATAATGATTTTTGAAAATTATTTCTTTTATATATAAAAATAATTTGGGCAAAATTATTTCATTTAGTCTATTTTAAAACAATACCGTGTCGAACAATTTTATTCAAGTGTTTAGAGATCCCTATCAATAATATTAATTACTCATATTGACCAGAATCCATAACTACTCAACAAACCAATCAACACAGTATAAAACAATTTTATATTCACTAATAAATATGCGCTCATATCTATTAATATACTCAAACTCATTCTAAAGTGCTACTGACTCTATTCCTAATGAGTAATCCCCACCAGAGCCAAGGTTCTCGCTTAATCTTCAGCTCTGATACCAAAATGTCATAACCCGATATTTCGACGTCCGAAAGTCGACATCAATATGTCCACTGTATTAAATGCCGAATAATCGAGTGCCATAAAACGGAACCGTAAAGTAAAGAAGAAGGAGGTAGAATAAATAATAGTTAAATGTATAGTCTTTATAAAAAAGAACTATATCCGTTTAATACATTACATCAACAGAAATACAACACAATCAATAGCAAAATACTGGACAATTATATTAACTTGTCCTCACAAAAGCTGACCATACACTTATACTGCACAGCGGAATATATCGAGTACGTGTGATACGTCTTGCCATCCAGCTCATCTCTTGAGCACCATAGCATCCTATCATGTATCTTATAATACTCGGTCTGACCCGAGCATTATAGTAAAATAACACCCGAGTCAGTCTGGAAAAGTAGCATGAGAAAACACACTCAATTGAATTATTAAAGTTCTCAAAATCCTTTGAAATCAAAGGTATCTCGTAAGAGCACGCCACAAATAAACGTGCCGAGTTTTCAACTTACGATAAGCGAAACATTTTTATCAAATTCGTCCGATATTATAATAATGTCTATAGAAAGTAAAATAGAATCTAGCTAAAATTCTTACAACTCACGTTCCAGCATAGTTGGGCACAATCAAAATCGTACAGGCGCTTATTAGAGATTGGATTACGTCAATGGCAGGGCTACTGGGATACCGTCCGTCATAGTACCTGGTCTAGATCAGAGTACCGAGGATCCCTCACGATCCCCTGCAACACAAGACTGGAGCTACCCCTTACTGGATAGTCCAAATAAGATCAACCAGTTGTTGGAATCAGCAACCGCCCATGCAGCCAAAATCAAAAGGGACATCTAGACAGGTATGACCTTACCCTAATTGGTTGCTAGCCACTTAGCCTTGCTGCGCCTCTCCTGTTTAAGCCATTCCCAGTTGATGAGACTTGAGGCTATGTGTTACCTTTTTAGAACGCATCTCACTTAGAATGCTCACCATCCTCCTGACGATGTTCTGATAGAATTCATCCATACAAGTTACCCTGGGTCTGGACAAACCAAATCACCGTCTTCATCATCTTCACTATATTCATTTGCTACGTTCAAACTGGATTGAAGTGGATTCGGATAATTAAATCCGATCTCGGCCTCTTTGAAACGATCAGTGCATTGGCCAATATTGATAGTCGGCTACTTAACTATCAAATCATACAATCATTCAACCAATGATTTTTATTTTCCACTGAAAACTCCAAATCTTATTACAATTAGATTTTAATAATTTAAAACATACACATAAATCATTAAAATAAAACTACTTAAATCACTTTACTCGAAATAATAGTTATGAAATCCTATAATAATTTTTCAAATAAAACTTTAGCCACAAACTATTTTAAATAAAACTATTGTATAAAGTATAAATACATATAATTACCCTTAAAATCATAATACTAATTTAACCTTTAAAAATAATTACTACCATAATTAATTTAATAAATAAATTTAATTAAAAATTTTAAAACTATTTAATTAATAAATATTTCTCTGAAAGCATTCTTCTTTTAAAACATCTTTTAAAATTTCTATTTTTATATTTAAATACCTTATTTTGAAAATACACTTAGCTTTCCAAGAAAAATAAACTTTCCATTCCAATACAACCATCTAGTCATTTATAAATCCTTCTCAATTTCTTCCCAGTTAAATTTACGTCCCAATTCCGTAAATTTCCTTTCCATACTTTTAAAAATAATCCACCATTTATTTTTTAAACAAATCACCATTTCCTTATAAATTCCCACCGTGAAATTATACTTCCAAATTATCCACTGGTAAATATTCACTTTATTTACAAACCCCGTTTTTAAATTCCATAATACCATTCTCTTTTTAATCACAATTTCAACACCTAATCGATTTCCAAATCGATTTTCAAAATTAACTCCATTTAAAATAAATTCCTTTACTGGCCCAAATCTATCCCAAAACCCATTAATTTAAGATTCATCCTTTTATTACAATTTAAAATCTTATTTAAATCTGGTATTATCAACTTTATTTCAAAATTTCCCCGTTTAAATTCTCCCAAACTATTTTAAACCTTGAATTTAAAAAAAATCCTTTATTTCTTTAAAAAATATCACTTAAGTTTCAAAATTCATTTATTCTCATTTATTCAAAAACTCTTTCCCTATACTCGAAATTTATTTGATAGAATTTTAAATCAAACTTTTATCCTTTTCCAAATTCATTATTTTAATTTATCCAGATTCATAACAATTATTTTACTTAAAAATCCAATCCTTATATTTTGATATCTCAATATACACAAAATATATTCAGTCAAACCATGGCGTTCAGTATTTTCAGTTCCCAATATAATCCATATAATCTATCATAGATTATCAAATAAAACATATCACCGAATATGAAAATAAATTCCAACATTTTGATGAATCTAGTTGGATCCCTCCAACCTATTTCCCTACATCCACAGATGTTAGCACAATTTAAAAATACCAATCCGACTTCGAGTGGGATATCGCGGTAAAAGGGTCATCCGCTATTATACGGGGTGCATAGAGTCTCATTCGCTATGCGAGAATATCAATCACTCCATTACACACACTACTATATATAATATCACATCTAGACTGATAATAAATCATCAATTCAAACAATAAACCAATAATTTAAATTTTAGCTATTTAATTTAATGGTAATCCAAATAAGTGAGATTAACTCACCTTTTTTTTATTTGCAACCCATTTCCATCTCGATTTGTTTTCTTCACGATTTTGACCTTGAATAAACAATTCACGATTTATTACTATATGAATTAATCAAACAATCAATCTCCACTTACTTATTTAATTTTAACTAATAATTTGATTCAAACTAATTTTCCCTTGAATTCTTTAGTAACTAAAATAATTAAATAAGTTAGTTAAACAAATAAATCACCAAATTCATTATTTTAAAATAAACTTGTAAATTAAAAATGTGTATAAGTATATTTATTTCCTTTTTGAACTATATATATGTACTTAAAAAATAAGTTATAGATTCCAAAAATCTAATTTTTTATAAACTTCTAGCATTTTAAAAATTCCTATTCATTTTTCCCTAAATCATATATATATTTTCTGTTTATATACATATAAACCTCTTTGTTTTACTGTATATGATTTTAAATTAAAATATATATATATAAGGATCTATGTATATATATTTATATTAACCCTTCTCTGTACATGCAAGTGACATATTAAACTGAGAAAACGAATTCGCAAATATACCTTACAGCTCGAACCGACCGCGAATTCCTTCCTAAGCACGCGCACCCCTGCTCTTGACCTCGACATCCCATCGCGGCTTCGAAATCAACCTTGCCAGCGCTTTCCCTCTAGACTCGACAGCACCATCGCCTCGAACTGCCGAGCACATTAGGATGCGACTCGATCGCGAGGCCGTTGTTCCTCTTTCCCCAAAATCGAACGAATTCGATTCCTCGAATTGTTTCGAGATTTGAATGTGAAATAATATTTACTTTAACTTTATTTTTCTGTGTGTTTATATATAATCAACTAACAAATTTTATTACTTTAACTTTTCTGCATGTATATATTTTTTTATTACTCTAATCTACGTTATAAATTAAATTAAGTTAAAATAAACATGATACCTTACTGCTCCACCTCGCGACTTTGAGCCCAAATTGCTGACGAAATCGCGCCCTCCTTTCATGGCTCGCTCGAGCCGCCATCGCCTCCCAGTAGCAATCGCACCCGACTCCTCCATCGCGACACGCCGTACCGCCTCGATGCCCTAGCTCCAAGCTCGAGTTCGATCACGTCATTGCTTCACTTGCGCACAACCTCAATACAACCACCGCAAGATCCCCTCCAAACTCACACGAGCGCATGTTATCGACGCCGCCCACACGAGATATGGAACTTGAATTGGGGATGAAGAATAAAAAAACGGCCATTGATTCGAGTACGAATTGTTTGATTTTGAACGAGAGAAAGGCACGGTCGCTGTAATTTATTTCGATCTCGATTTCTTTTTTTTCTAAGCGAGGCTTCGGCCATGTTTAATCTGATATCAAAAAAATTTCTTTATTTTGAACGAGAGGAGGAAAGTTTCCTTTTATTATTATTTTTCTTTCTCTGAACGAGCTAGAAATTTTTTTTCGGCGCGTCTTAAAATATTTTCCAGGTGTTAGATAACGAGAACGTGTAAAATTTGCTTTTGTAAAACATTATTATATTTATTTTTAAATTTAAATTCAAATTGCTTTGATAACCGCATCCCAGAATCTCGATCTCCAATCGAGGCATGCCGCCAGGCGTTTATAATGTTAAACCCCTATTCTGAATGCAATGGAAAAGGTTTCGAGGCCAAATTTGATCGTATGGAGAAGATAGCTTTTGGGACCCAGCTTTTATATTGAATTTTTCATTTAATTTCAACACGTTTATCAACCGTACAGTCACACAACAACTTCGAATGCTACAAAAATTGAAGTTCGATAATAATACAATATTACGGATCCAATGGAACTAGTTTCGTCGAATTCCGAGATTGTGCCTCGAAAGGCTATTTTTAAATACTGATTTAAACAATAAATTTCCAAAACTGAACAAAACAGTTTCAAATTCAATTCTGAAGCTTCTATTAACCTCCGTATTATCAATCTAAATTTTCTAAGCCATTAAATTATTTTTAACAGGCTTAAAATTGAAGTTTACAATTTTACCCAAATTTCTATAATTGAATTTGATAATTAAATTGCTAGATTCATAGTTAAAATTAAAATCCAAGTTAAATTAATGTTTCAGATATTTGAAATCAATTGAATATTTCAATTTCATACGTTGAAAATTTTGGGTCGTCGCCTCCTTCCCTCCTCAAAAGAATTTCGTCCCAAAATTACAAGTTAAGTAGAATGGACCTTAACCCGTGTAATATTTTCCAACCCAAACAGTTTTATCAATTTATCAACCCAAATCCTTTTATTAAAGATTCATTTCAACTAACTTTCAAGTTCAATTATAAATTTCAAACGAAATTGTTTACTTCTCAACTCAAATTTAGATTTGAATTCAAATTTCAAACTTTCAAAATTTTCTCAAAAATTTTCTGACACCCTAAATTTTCGAAAAATTTCGCCAGCATCTCCTTTGCGCGGCTAGCTCGGTACGACTACAAAATGGCACCACAGGCCCTCAAATCCCAAAAGAAAACAAAATGCCAGGTGGCTGGACAAGAAAATCACCAAATTTCATACTGAAATTGAAATACATACCTTTTTTCGAGCAATTCAATTTTATCTTTAAAATCAAAATCTCAATTCCATTTCCTTTAATACACCTGTATATCCTGATATCCATAATATCCAACTACAATGTTCAAATATCATTTTGCACCTTTCATTACAAGATTTTCAATATATATGTTTCTTGTACCATTTTTATTTCACTATTGAAGTTACATATCCATTTTCATTCAATCTTGCATTTTCAATTTTTTTTATTCAATTTACACTACAATTCTATTTGAATTCAATTTATCTTCTACTATGAATATTGAATTTTATCTTTCAATTATAACTGATTCATATTATTATTTTAATTCAGTTTCATTCACTAATTTACTTCAATTTCAATTTGAAATCGTTTGTCGCTAACAAATTTTTTTCATAAATTTTTCTAACTCTCAAAATTTTCGGAAAATTTTGGCAGAGTCTCCTTTGTACGGAGGAGCTTTTGCAATTTGAAAAAAGATATAAATATATATACATCGACCCACCCGGTCGGAAAAGCAAAAACAGTTCATATTTCCTATTTTTATTGCGTAGGCATACCTTATTTAGCATTTTTAAGCAAAGCGGTTTATTATTAGCATTTTAGCATGACCAAATCCAGCCAAACGGGCCTCCTGTACCTGTATTTACTCAATTTAAACACATAAGTGAGATATATAAGAATTTTATTCACATTTCGCTTATTTTCAATAGTAAACGCATAATTTTCACAATCAAAATATTCAAAATTATTTCCATTAGCAATTAATATGGTTCTGATACTAATTTAATTGCTTATAATCAATTCACATACCATTTCTATTCAATTCAAGTGATTTATAACTCACTTTCTTTTATTAAATCTATTTTTAAGCGAAATGAACTCATATCTATTTCAATTTATTCAAAAATCAATCTTATTTGCTTTTATTAACTCTTAGAATTTTATACATAGTCGTTTGCGTCAAACAACAACCATTTCTATGCAAATTTCGATGATATTCACTTAATAGAATATCCAATCTAGTTTATAACTAATTTAAATTGATATAAACTCAATTTACACTTTATTCTATTTCATTTCCAATTGATTCCGTTCAATTCATTTTGCATTCCATATTCACATTCATTTTAATTAAAACCATTTCACAATTTCCAGTTTATCCTCCATTTAATAATTTAGAATATTTTCCCAACTCTAAATTTTACTTAAGAATTTTACCATTTGTTTCTTAAGTTCAAGTTAATTATTCTATATACTTCTTATATTTATTTCCAATTCACCATTTTGGTTTATTTTAAACTGGATTCCAAATTGCATATGAATTCATTTTAACTTTTATTTATAAATATTGAATTCAATTCATTTTGAACCATATTAAATTTGTCATTCTTTTAATTAGTTTCGCTAACTAATTTTAATTCCTTTATTAACATTTAGCTCCATTTGATCCAATATTTACTTAAGTTATTTCAATTCAAAACTCAAGTTCATTTTCCCTGTTAACAATTTCCAATTTTTTAAACCCTTGATTTGATTTTCATTTATCATTTCCATTCCATCTACTAATTTAATTAGATTAGTTTTACTCACTTATCCATTTAAATTCCCATTCTCAATTCATCTCGGATTTATTTTATCAATAACCAGGAAATTTTCAATTTATAAACCCATTTATACATTCACATTACCAATTTCATTCCATTAATGAATTTTATTCCAAATTATAAATTACATTCAAAATTTACATTTACAAATCTCATTTGTATTATTATTTTCTTAGCTTTTGGTTTTGATTTCAATTTCTCATACAACGATGATGATAATCAAATATTATCGCTTCCTAACAACCAAGCAACCATATATTATAACAATTTATAGAAAATTTATTTCTTTTATATACGAAAATAGTTTTGGGTAAAATTATTTCACTAACCCTACTTTAAAACAATACTGTGTCGGTTTATCTTGTTTAGAAGTTTAGAAACCCCTATCGAAACAGTTGGCCAGACTGCACCGACCAGAATCTATAAACAATCAATCGATAAGTCAACACAATATAAAACAATTTTATATTCACTAACAAATACGCGCTTATATCTATTGTTACACTCAAACTCATTCTAGAGTACTGCTGATTCAATCTCTAATGAGTAACACCCAATAGAGCCAAGGTTGTCGCTTAACCAAATGCTCTGATACCACATTGTAACGACTCGATTTTACGATGCCCGAAAGTCGACATTTATACGTCCACTGTATCAAATGCCGTGCAATCGAATGCCGAAAAACCGAACCGTTAGGGTTTAAAGAACGAAGAGGTAGAAGAAGAACGAAAACAATAACAGAATCTCACATTTCGCAGCGGAACAAATTCAATAGATAAATAAATATCTTTAAACAGAATCACTATATCAGTTATTACATTACATCACATTACATTATCAGAGTGCACAACAACAGCAGAAGAAAATATAACATATACTAGTGATACGCTACGCCATCCAGCTTGCTCCTGATCTCCACAGCAACTCCTAAATTCCAGAATGACCTGATAACCTAACTCTAGGCTGCCCGTGTGGAAAATTATGGGCACCCAGAGTTTAGGAAGGGAACAATAAAATCCAGGTCAGTCATGGGACTGGTGTGAGATCTTAAAAATGGTTATTCTTAAATAAAAGGAAAACAAAAGATTTTAAAAGAAATCCACAATGCTTTTTGGAAATGAAACTACCATAAGGCCTCCCGCCACACACACAATGCAAATGCAGAATTGGAGGAGATTTCTCCTTATGATAGTCAAATATGCTTGATACGCAAAATCCTTTACTATTATTATTACTAGTGCATAGTGTGGGAAAACATTTCAAATGTATAATATTAATCTTAGCCAGCATACGTACCATTATAGTATGCCTACTATAGCTACCATATTAGATGGCATGTTCTACAACTAAAACCGTACTGGGTTCGTATTGGGAATTGGATTTCCAACAAATGGTCAGGCCAAGGAACTTCCCATTGCCGCATGGGTACGCCTCTGGATAGACGCCCCGAGAACCTAACCGGATCTCTGCCAACACAAGGTCGGGTTACCTCTGCAAAAATAGGTAACTACTACACGAGTATGCCATCCCCTGGTTGTAAACAACCTTTATCCGAGGATCCTCAACAACAACAATCATAAACTAATATATATTTGCGATATTCACATACGTTAAGTATTTGAGCTCCATACCATGATACCACTTCTATCCAGAAGGAAATGTACATACCCCAAGGGGCGCTACTCCCTATAACCTTGCCGCATTCTTTCTGTTTTGACCATTCCGGGGTGTGAGGTCTGACGAAATCTCGCCCATAGCTATGCTTTTCACAAAAGCCATGCTTCGGTCAACAAATGATCAGCATCACTTCGTATGACACATTACCAATTCGGGAATGTATCACTAGTAACCATCAACTACATAACCTCTGAGCTCATACGTCTCAGAGAAGGGTGTTAAGCTAAGAGAATAAATTCTCCGCCACCAACAGAAATGTATTTGATAGAAACTAGCTTTACATCTCAAAGTGTAACGTCAGATACACATCCATACAAGTCCGTTCTGGGATCGAACGGAACCGAAGGCACTTCAAGAGAAGCCCTTGCAATCCGGATATTCACTAATCACGTTCGAAATCCCTATCACAAAGCGTGATAAAATCTCTATACCGGAGCACCCCGGTGCAGAGACATTCGACAGGTATCCTTTCTCTTTCGAGAATACCCGGTCTTCAACACCGTCTTCAATTGCAATCCCATTTCGTCGTATCGTTATTCGGAATGGATTTCGGCTACTCGGAATAACGAGCGCTTATTTTAAAATAAGTGTTCATTCAGATTCAAATAAATCACAACAATTTCACTTTGATCTTTTAAACAAAAGATCCATCACAATCACAAAGGTTCGATGTGGTTTCAAATATCCAGTTGGAATTCGACTCCCGGTCGCATCGAAATTCAAATGCCGATTAAGGCCAATATTGATAGTCGGTTATTTAACTATCAATCATCATTCACAACAGTTGCTGGATTTCAAATAGTTTTCCCCCAATTATTATTATTTTCAATATATCTTCGTAAAATTTCACACTTCAATCTTTTGAAAAATAAATTTCAAATCAATTTCCAAACATTTATTCATTTCCACTGAAAATCTGCCGATTTCAAATATTTTAAAATAATATAAAAATACTTGTTCAAAATGTACATGGAAATATTTAAAATAAACTATATTTTAGAATATTCGCTTAAATATTAGTTATGGAAAATATTATACTAATATCTCATATAAAAATTCAGGTCTAAAACTAATTTTAAAATAAAATTAATAGATAGGTATAAATATTTAAATAACTATTTCCTAAATTAGATATCAATTTAAATCTTTAAAATAATCCCTTATATAATTTATTAAATAAATTTTACTTTAAACTATTTCCAAACTAATTTCTCCAACAAATTATTTTCAGAACCAAATCTAAAACTTTTAAATTTTATTCAAAAGCTATTTTAAAAATATACTCGGCTTTCCAGGGAAGAATTTCTTTTCTATTACAAAATGGTCCATTCCAATAAATTAATAAATCCTCTGGGTTTATTTTAAATTTACATTCCAAAATTTGTAAATTTCTTTCCACGCCTTTAAAAAAAATAACCAATATTTATTTCAAACACAAAATCAAATTCCAATTTGATTTTCCTCAAATTAATTTCCCAATATCAAATCAATTTTAAATTGATTTCCAAGTTATTTCCAAAAGACTAACCAAATTTCCAAACATCGATTCCTAAGGTTTATTTTAACTCCAAATTAATTCCCGAATCGATTTCTAAAATTAATTTCAACTCTAAATTAAATTCCAAATTTAATTTCTAAATTTATTTCCTTTTGAAATAAATTTATTTATCTCTTTTAGTTATTTAAAATCCGTATCTTAAATTAATTCTTCAACTATTTAACAACCTTACTCGAAATTCCTTTATAAAAAACATTTTCCCATATTTTTGGAATTTATTCTATGAGTTTTCAAAGATAAAACTTTATCTATTTAAATTTCCTTCTTTTAAAATTCACCCGATTCCTTTGAGTGAATTCATTATAAATTTTCTATCCAAATTTCAACATCAATTAACTATTTATTTCGAATTTAAAAATAATCAACACACAACATACAAAACAAATTAAATATTTGAGGAATCCAGTTGGATCCCACCAACCTGTTTCCCTGCATCCATAAACGTTAGCACACAATTAAGTACCCGTTCCACTTCGAGGTGGAATATCGCGGTATATGGGATTTATAAAATATTATCCGCTATTATGCGGCGCAATAGGGTCTCATCCGCTATATAATGCGGGTAATCAACAACACCAAATACATATATAATACCAATTCCACTTCAAGGTGGAATATCGCGGTATATGGGTTTAATATAATAACCTCTGCTATTATGCGGCATATAGGGTTTAAACTAATATATCTAATAATAAATAAATTATCCAAACACACAATCAATCAATTTTAATTTAACTATCACAATTTCACAACCAATCAATAACTAGAATTTCCAATTAAAATTTTGAGTGAGAAGATCTCACCTTTTTCTCACGCATGCAACTATTTTCCAATCCAGCTCATTTTCTCGAATTTCTTTGACCTTGTATAAATAATTATACAAATTTATTTATATTTGAAATGATCCAACAATTCATTTTTATTTTATAAAGTTTTATTTTATCTCAACAATTTAATTTCAAACGAATTTCCTTTTAATAAGATATTTGAATTAATTGAATAATTTCTTACCCTTAATGATTAAATTAACTAATACTTAAGTTTTAAACTAATTTCCTTTTATATAATTTTAATAAACTAGCAATTTGATTTAAAGCTAACCTCCCTTTTAATTAAAATCTTTATTTAACCAAACATTAAATTTAAAACTAAATTCCTTTAAAAGTATTTTTAAATAAGCTTATGAAACAAATTAATTTCCATACTGATTTAAAACAACGATATTTGTATTGTATTTAAAATAAAACATGCATGTATATTTTATCAAGTTAAAAACAAAATTATTTTATACCTTAATAAAACCCCTTTACTGTTTACATAAAAACTATTACATTAACTTATTTTTATCCAATCAACTAATAATTTAGTTTTAAACTAGTGCTTAATTCTAGATTGATAATTTTATTTTTTATTCTTTGAAATAATCTATCAGCATTTTATAATTTTAATTAAATAAGAATTTTGTTTTAAACTCATTCCCCTTTAATAAATTTAATCAACTAACAAATTTTATTACTTTAACTTTTCTGCATGTATAAATTTTTTTTATTACTCTAATCTACGGTATAAATTAAATTAAGTTAAAATAAACACGATACCTTACTGCCCCACCACTGCTCGCAAAACTCGTCCCCAAAACAACACGAACCACCACCTAAATCGTGTGCTGGCCCATGCTCGAACCCCTAGCATGCTTGCCGCCACCGCAGACTCACCACCGCGAATCGCCGCGAATCACCTCGTGACTTTGAGCCCAAATTGCTGACGAAATCGCGCCCTCCTTTCATGGCTCGCTCGAGCCGCCATCGCCTCCCAGTAGCAATCGCACCTGACTCCTCCATCGCGACACGCCGTGCCGCCTCGATGCCCTAGCTCCAAGCTCGAGTTCGATCCCGTCGTTGCTTCACTTGCGCACAACCTCAATATAACCACCGCAAGATCCCCTCCAACCTCACGCGAGCGCATGTAATCGACGCCGCCCACACGAGATCTGGAACTTGAATTGGGGATGAAGAATAAAAAAACAGCCATTGATTCGAGTACGAATTGTTTGATTTTGAACGAGAGAAAGGGATGGTCGCTGTAATTTATTTTGATTTCAATTTCTTTTTTTTCTAAGCGAGGCTTCGGCCATGTTTAATCTCAAATCAAAAAAATTTCTTTATTTTGAACGAGATGAGGAAAGTTTCCTTTTATTATTATTTTTCTTTCTCTGAACGAGCTAGAAATTTTTTTTCAACGCGTGTAAAATATTTGCCAGGTGTTAGATAACGAGAACGTGTAAAATTTGCTTTTGTAAAACATTATTATATTTATTTTTAAATTTAAATTCAAATTGCTTTGATAACCGCATCCCAGAATCTCGATCTCCAATCGAGGCGTGCCGTCAGGCGTTTATAATGTTAAACCCCTATTCTGAATCCAATGGAAAAGGTTTCGAGGCCAGATTTGATCGTATGGAGAAGATAGATTTTTGGACCCAGCTTTTATATTGAATTTTCCATTTAATTTCAACACGTTTATCAATCGTACAGTCACACAACAACTTCGAATGATACGAAAATTGAAGTCCGATAATAATACAATATTACGGATCCAATGGAACTGGTTTCGTCGAATTTCGAGACTGTGCCTCGGAAGGCTATTTTTAAATACCGATTTAAACAATAAAATTCCAAAACTGAACAAAATAGTTTCAAATTCAATTCTGAAGCTTCTATTAACCTCAGTATTATCAATCTTAATTTTCTAAGCCGTTAAATTATTTTTAACAGGCTTAAAATTGAAGATTTACAATTTTACCCAGATTTCTATAATTGAATTTGATAATTAAATTGATTGATTCATGGTTAAAATTAAAATCCAAGTTAAATTAACGATTCGGATATTTGAAATCAATTGAATATTTCAATTTCAAACGTTGAAAATTTTGGGTCGTCGCACTAAAACGGGAGCGATCTCGGGCCAAGTGAGGTCATTCTCCGATCGGACACATTTTTGATATTATACTCTTACTTGTGGTTGATTTGATGGCCATCCTCCGATTTTGAGTTGGGAGTGTGTTCCGAGGTAGGCGTATGTGACTGCTACGTTACCACTAGCCTGTGTGCGTAATTGGTATATCTACCCTAGCGTTGCCTCGTGTGCCGTGTCACCTACCATAGCGAGCCTTACTACGAGTTTGTTTTTCTTTCGTAACCCATGGAGTATTTTGGGTAGTCCCCCGATCTAGAGATATGTTGATACTGGATGGACTATTGGGACCATTACGTGTTAAGGGGAATATTGAGTCACTCATTAATGCTATTTTAAATTAAGTTTATTTTACTGTAGACATTATTATAATAGCACAATATTACTATATAGTAAATAGTTTAACAGATCCTTAAAGGATGGGTGATCCCAAGCATCCTTTAAGTTACTGACGTATTTTTTTTACTTTTCACTTGAGTTGATTTACAATTCATAAGTACTTATGTCCTGACTCGAGTGTTTTGTGTTTTGCTTTACGCTTTTGTCAAACCGAGTGATTCTGCATTCAAGACTCATCTTCGGAGTTGGAGCTTTGCTTGAAGATCCAGCCATCTATTTTTGCTTTCTGTATCCAGTGATTCCAGTGATGTATTATTATTTGTATCTGATGTATCTTGTTACTCTTCTGTTGTATCTTGTTTAACTTTGATGTATCTTATTTTTATATAGTAGCTTCATGAACTTCTCTCTTTTAATTCTGCTGCATTATTATTTACTCTGTATCTATGATCTGTGATTTTGTATTTATTGTATATTCTGAGATTTGCCAAATTTTATTTATAACGCGGTATTTTGAGCAATTCAAGTCCGACATGTGCGCATGCGAATGGTTGAAAATATCGGGTCATTACATTATATGTACTGAATTTATAAAATTAATATTTTAAATATATTTTGGCCTGAAATTATTTAGTAACCAAGTATATGTTCAAAATCCAATATATATTATAAAATATTACATATAAACAATTCTGAATATACAAAATTTGCATAGGCTAAATCATTACATAAATAATATATATATATATATATTTGATATTAAGTAAAACATAATTGGTATGACTTAATTAACATAATTAACATAAATTATCCTAATGTATAAATCAAATTCTATTACATATACATGTTCATTTCGAATTTTATCTATAAAACAACATACATAATAATATTAAATCATATCAAAGTCAAAGGCAGTTAAAACATATCGCATACATTAATATGGGTCATGGAGCATATATGAACATGTAATATAAAATAATAATTATACCTAATTAGATCTAGCCCTTCGTGACAACTTGATTTGAGAATAGTCTTCTAGCTTGCCTAAATCGCCACCCAATGTTACTATGATCGAATGAACCACCTTTATTTGATTTTATTTTGATGTGGTATAGTGAAATTAAATTTTGGCCATGGGTGTTTTATTTAAGAGGAGACCAACCCTGGTTTTAAGGAGGAGGAAGAAAAATGGGAAAGGAGTTGAAAAAAAAATTAATGTGAAATCTTTCGTATTTAAACAAAGAAAGGAGACCATTAACCTTCCTCTCTTTAGTGCCACGTTTCCTTAATTTTGTTTATATTCTGATCAACATGTAAACTACTTCATTCCCTTGCATGGCCGACCATTGATGAACCACTTTATAGACTTAAAAATTCCAAAACCTGTTAAGCAATTAAATATATTTAAAGTCTGTTTAAATATACATCAATATCGTATATCGATAAGTATGTTATAACTTTTATATACACATTTAAATAATTGTTAATAGCTCCCAGAACATTTCTAGAAGCTACCTCACTTGGCAGAAACACCCCAAATATAAAATACATCGATAATTAAATTTCCTAATTGTTAATTAACACTATATAAATAAATTATATCATGTGGTATTCAGATAATTCCCAAATACGGTTGTGATTCTTAAAGGTATCAATTCAATCGATGATTAATATTGAACAATTTAAATATTAACATTCACACGTCTCCGTTGCTAGTGGTCTGGTAGTTTGGCCAAATTAATCGCTTATAGATCCTTTTGGAAAAATAATATTTTACATTAATTTAAGTGGTACCAATAGTGACATAATTTACATGTTTTCTCTTCCCTAACATATATCACTTCAGTATGTATGAAATCTGGAATTGTCAAATCTCCAATATTATCAACATTGAACTTGATCTGTAACGTCCCGAAAGATTTTCGACCCAAAAATTGACACTAATACGTTAAATGTATGGAGTGCCAAGCAATCAGATGTCGGAAACCCCAGACTGTTAGGGTTAAGAAGAAAAAGTGGTAGAAGAAAAAATAGAAAACAACAACACAAAATCTCACAATCACAGTGGAACAAATATAATATAAAGATAACAGCATTTTACACAATGAAAAGTTGTAACTGTCAATATATATACAAGATATCATAGTACAACAAAAACTGGACAGTTGTAACAACTTGTCCTCAACTGCTGTCTATACAGCCCACAATACATGGTGGAATATAATCAATACATGCAATACGTCTCTGCCATCCAGCTCGTCTCCTGAGCTCCAAACGTCCTAACCTGAAAATCTGTTATACTCGGTCTGACCCAAGCATTACAAGAAAGTAACACCCGAGTCAGGCTGGAAACCAGCGTGAGTAAACCCAATTAATTTGAAATATTAAAGTTGTAAAAAAAGGTCTTTGAAAGTCAAGGAAACTCGTCCAACATTACGAGTTCTTATCTTGTGATGACCAGCACTTGTTGCCAAATCCATTATTTAAAATTACACCTAAGTGCAGTTACTTATTCAAATATAGTCAGATTTACTTAATTTACTTAATTGCAACCATTAAACTAATTAATTATTTATTCTATTTATTCCAGCCATTAAATTAATTAATTATTTTCAAACCATGTTTAATTACCATTAAACTAAATACAAACCATTTTATTTTATTCTAATTAAATACCTAGAATTAACTAATAATTAACAAGTATAATTAACTTAGGACTTTAAATAAATTAAAGGTTTAAATCATTTTATTTTATCATTAACTATTAACTAATTACAACCATTTATTTATTTTAATAAACCTTAGTAATTAATAAATAATTAACATATATATAATTCCCTTAACTTAATTAATATTTAAATTTAAATTATTTTATTTATTCTAGCCATTACCAATCTTAAGGTTTAAGTTAACTTAAGGTTTTAAATTACTTAATTTATATAACCATAAACTAATTACTTTGAAACCATTTATTTCCTCTTTTTTTCTTCTTTCCAAAAGTCCAATATTTTACTTTTGATATCTCAAATATCCAAAATATATTCAGCCAAACCATAGCATTCAATAGCTTCAGTTTTCAATAGAACCTGTCACAGAATATCAAATAAATCACAATCACAGACTCTGAAAATAAATTTCAATATTTTTGAGGAATCCAGTTGGATCCCTCCAACCTGCTTTCCTGCACCCACAGATGTTAGCACAATATGAAAATACCAATCCCACTTCGAGGGGGATATCGTGATATATAGGGTCATCCGCTATTATGTGGGCACATACGGTCTCATCCGCTATATAATATGGGAATGTCAATCACTCCAATATATATATATGCTATTATATAACATCGCATCCAAACTGATAATAAATCATCAATTTTATAAATTAACGAACTAGTAATCCAATTTGAGTGAGATTAACTCACCTTTGATTTTTTTTTTTTTTTTGTGTAATCCGACCCAAACCGGCTATTTCCTTCATGATATTAGACCTTGTACAAGCATTGTATGGTTTATTAATATTTGAACTAACCGAACAATCTATTAACATTTAATAATGTAATTTAAACTAATTTTCCTTTAAACAATTTCTACTAACTAAACTAATTAATTAAGTTTATTAAATAAATTAATCTCCATATTACATTATTCTAAAATTAAACTAGTAAATGTGTATATGTTTATTTATTTTATTTTTTGAAACTACATATATACTTATAAAATACCACGTATAGATTTAAAATCTAATTCTTATATAAACTCTTCAATATTTAAAAATTCCCATTTTTTTAAAACTTTATCAATATAAACAAATTTTCTGTTTTTATTCCTATATACATTAAAATATGTGTGTGTGTATTATATAAAAATCATTTTTTTCTCTAATAACAACAGTAGTTTATTTTAATGTATATATATATATACATATATATAAATCATTGTTTATAAAACTTATTGCTAATTTTTTTCTAACCTATATGTATATATATTTTCTCTATTTATAACATATTTATTACATTTGAATTAAAACAGAATTTTATACCTGCTGCTAATTCTGATACCTTTCAGGCATCTTGCTTTTGAAAATGAGCCATCGCCCTCCACTATCTCTGCTCCTCTAGATCGCCTACATTCTCGTCGCCATTTCCCTAAATCGGCACGACGAGCCAACATCAAGTCGTTGCCACCTACAACATCACCTCGCCCGACCTTCAACGATACAACCCTTCAGAAATCGGCAACATCTCGATCCTCGATTCCTCGACACCTCGGCCTCCTCCTCCTTCCGGAGATCCCGGCCATGCGACTCATACCCAAGCCACCTTGTGGCGACATCCTCCGGCAACGCGATCGAAGATCTCCCACTCAACTGCGACATCGGAACAAACAAAATCGAACGAATCTCGTTTGATTCCTCTTTGGGAAAATTTGAAGGCAGACGAGGAAGAGGAGGTTGTCACCATTATCCTTCGATTTTCTTATTATTATTTTTATTTTTGAAATGTTTCGGCCATTTTTGTTTTCAAGCAACTGCTTCCTTTTTATGGGATTTTGAAATTTGAGGAAAGCTCGGCTATATAAAAAAAGAAGGGGAAGCGTGCTCTGAAATGTTGCATGTTGAGTGGGAAAAAGGGGACAGGATTGGTCGGCTAGGCTTGCATAGGTATAAGATAGGGTGGCTGAGATGAAATAATGGTGGCTGATGGGAAAGAATTTCAGCTATAGGATGACTAGGATATATAAATATATATTAATTAAATTCAAATTGCCTCGATTTACGTTGCTTCGGATCGCGAACTCCTATCGAGGCGTGCCGCTAAGCATTTATAATGTTATTCCCCTATTCCGAATGAAATGGAAAATGTTTCGAGTCCTAATTCGATCGTATGGAGAAGATAGCTTTGGACCTCCATACTATATTAAATTGTCGATATAAATTTCAGTGCGTTTATATATCTACGGTCACACGATAACTCCAAACACTTCGAAATTTTAAATCCGATAATATTATACTATTACGAATCCAATGGAATTGGTTTCGTCGAATTCCGAGACTATGCCTAGGAAGGCTATTTTAAATGTCAATTTAAACGATATATTTTTAAAACTGAACAAATTATTTCCAAATTCAATTTTAAAACTTTTATCATCTTTAGTTTTATCAATATAAATTTTATAAGCCTTCAAATTATTTTTAACAAGCTTAAAATTGAAGATTCAATATTTTACCCAACTTCTAGTTGTTAAATTCAAAAATTTAATTATCCAACAATTGGTTAAATTTGAAATTCAAGTTGAAATTAAATTTTATATATTTAAAACCAATTAAATATTTAAATTTACAATATTTAAAATTATGGGTCGTCACATTCCTCCCCTTTAAAAGAATTAATCCCCGAAATTACTAGTTAAGAAGAATGGTCCAATACCCGTTTCTATTTCCTAAAACCAAACAGTTTTTCAACAACTTTCCAAAAATCTTTTTATTAAGAACACACTACTACTCTTAGTAACCTTCCAAACTCATCCATAGGTTCCAAATAACATTATCCTCGCAAAAAATTCAAATTTTAGTTTAAACCAAATTTAAACTATCAAAAATTTCTTCAAAGTTTTTTTACTCCTTAAATTTTCGAAAAATTTCGCCAGCGTCTCCTTTGCGTGGCTAGCTCGGAACTGCTACAAAATGCCTCTACGGGCCCTAAATTTTCAAAGAAAACAAAATCCAAGTGGCTAAATCAAAAAATCATCAAATTTCATATGACAATTTAAACACGTACCTTTTGTCGGGTAATTCAGATTTATCTTCTGAAATCAAAACCAATTTCCCTTTGCTTTTAATTACCTGTACCTCATTTAGCAATAATATCCAATTACAGATTTCAAAATCATTTTATTCACTTTTTTATTAAATTTCAATATTTATTCTACTTAAGCCGTAAATGTACACATATCATCCTTACGCAATATCAAATCTGATCGCTCACTTGATCACACAATTTCACTTCCGTACTAGTATCGTCCACTTGACCCTCTAATGCTGGCTCAGATCTATTTTCTTGATCAGAAACCATCATCCTCCTTTCATAGCCATATACTATGATAGAGAATTTCAGGATCAATCAAAAATCCACATCCAGGGTTCGCTGTCGAAAATCTAGTGAAATATCCCAACTTGGATCGATATAAATATCTTGAAATGCTGTGCCCGAATCTGGATCAAATCGCTATACGGAGAAAATAATTTACGTACATCCTACTATTAATTTCCAATCGATTATTATTTATATCAATTCTCTTTTTTTCACATTTATTTTGATTTCTATTCACTTATTCGCGATTTCCCTTTTCACCACTTTTATTAAACCTTCATTCAAATATTAACTTAGTATATTTCTCAACCCCAAATTTACTTAATAATTTCACCACCCGTTCTTAAGTCCGGTATAAATATTTTATATACTTCTTTTATTTACTTTCACTTTACCACTTAAGCTTTTATATCTATTTTCATTTAACTTAAATTTCCAATTCTATTTGAATTCAATTTACCTTTCATTTTTATTCATCACCAAAACTATCTTTATAAAAATACATTTTATAACTCGATGTCTCAACACCATCCTTGTTCTCATAGAAATCCAGTCAAACGTTGATCAAGCTAGGACTGAAAATTTATGAGTACTTAGTAAACCTGTTTTCAACACCTAGTGAAAATACTTGGAAAAAACCTTTTGTGAGAATACTCTAAAAATCATCACCCCCTCCATGGATCGCAGTTAGCCCTATGATTATGTTGCCATCCCGGCGAAATCCATAGAAAACTGTAGGCATCCGCACACCTTGATTTCACCATGGAACCGCCACAGAACGCAGCTACACCCAGGGTTATGTTGCTATCGCAGCAAAAACCATGTAATTGTAGGCATCAGTGCCCTCGAATTTCGCTTCCAAATGAAACTTCACTACATAGATCGCAAACAACATCAGTCGAGTCCTAATGTAGCCTGTAGGAACTCATTGTATTTTGTTCCGCTGCGATTGTGAGACTCTGATGTTGTTTTTATTCTTCTTCTTCTACCTCTTTCTTCTTTAAACCCGAAGACACGTACTTTTGTTCCACTTTGGGCTGAATTGTTGTGGGACTTTGCCAGCTCAAAGTGGTATGGATTTGCGGGCCTTTACAGTGAATTATCTACCTGTGTGAATATATATCATGAATTAAATCAAATTGTTTTAACTTTAAAACCACTTGGACTTAAAAGATGGAGTTTTGGATTTCAGTGAGACCGGGATCGGGGTTCCAGATTTGGATATCCGAAAAATACATCGATCCATATAAACGATAGGTCGTGAATCTCAAGTGAAGATGAAGATCCAGAGTGCAAGGGTTATTGTCGTTAACTCTAAGGGCGATTCCAAAATGGGTGTAATGAGATAATGCCTTCGGTATCGTTCAAACCCGGGATGAACTTGTATGGATTGAATGCTATCAGAACATCGTAAGGTGGACGATGAGCATTCTAAGATAGATGTGTTCTATAAAGGTAATCGTAGCATCAAGCCTCATCAACCAAAAGTGGCTGAAACAGGGAAGGTGCAGCAAGGCTAAGTGAGTCCCTCTCAAGTAGGAAAAGATTTTCCTCTGTCTATAAGTCTTTTTTATTTGACTGTGTGGGGCAGTTGATTCGTGACAACTGCCAGGGTTGTCTTGTTTGGGACTATCCAGTAAGGGATGGTTCCGGCCCTGTGTTGTAGGGGATTTAGGGTGAATCCTCGGTATGGTGATCTAGGCCACGTACTGTGACGGACGGTACCCCAGTATCCCTTCCATTGTACGGAATCCAATCTCCAATAAGTGTCGTACATTTTAGTTGTTCCCAACTATATTGGAACGTGAGATGTAAGCATTCCAGCTATTTCTGTATTTTACTTGGAAAACCTAGACCCTATTATAATATAACTGGATTTCTTATCAAATGTTTTGGTTATTGTACGATAAAAACTTTTCCGTGTTTATGTGCGGGAAGTCTTACGAGATACCCTTTCTTCAAAGGTTTTCAAAGTTAAGCAACTTTAACCCATTTACTCACACCAGACTCATGTCTGACCCATGTGTTTATTTTCTGTTTTATTAAACTCTTGGATACTCAAATTTTTATGCGTATCCAAGGGATTAAGATTAGCTTTAACGAATTCGGGAGGAGATATGGAGTAGGAGGCTTCAGCGTTTGTAGATATATAGGTGGTTCCACAGTTTTGATCTCTGAGTCATTTGTTTGAGTTGTATTTTGAGTTGTAAAAACTAGACAGCTGTTAAGCTGTGTAACTCTGATAGATGTTGTGTACTGTGTAATACTTATGTGATTAATATAATTTATTCATTCCGCTGTTAAGCTTTTGGTGTTGTTTTCATCTATCTTCTCTATCTTTTCTCTTTTCTATCCATTTCTTTCTTAATGATGATGCGTCTTTCTGTGGAGAGAGAGTCGGGACGTCATAGTTGCTATCAGAGCGCTAGGTTAAGTGAATACCTAGGCTTTGGGGTAATTTCTTTCTTGAGAGAGCGTAATTGTAATTTTGATATATGTGTGTGTGTGTGTGTGTTTATATATATATATATATATATGTTTCTACCGATTTGTTGGGTTGCATGTTTGGGTTTTCTAATATGAGTGTTAGAGGTAGAAAGGTAGTGGTGTGTATAGCACGACTACCAATGGAAGGAGTTTGAGTGTTGTGATTGGAAGAGTATCTGCCGAGACTGTAGTCTTAATACCGTCTCGAGTAAGCTTGGCTGTAGTGTAAGGATATCACCAAAATCTGAAGGAAGCCATTTTGAGGTTCGGAGTTCATCTTTGAAGTGCAAGTTTGGATGAGTAGATTTTGGATCTGTCGGTTGAGCAGAAGTGTCTGATGGTATCATGGCAAGTTCGGGAAGAAGCAACTGTATGGTTAGACACGATGACTATGGATGTTTCTGAAGATGTTTCTTTTGGAGCAAGTTTAAGGAAGTGTGTCTGAATCGGTGATGAGACTAGGTTCAGCAGGGTGTTTGTGTTTAGTTTAAGGCCTGAGCTTCTTGAGGAGATGTCTGCCCATCTCTAGGCTCTATGTGGGATTGGATGATATGGCTTTGAGGATCGAGGAGATTTGGATAGGAAGTCTTTGGCATCAGTGGCAGCAGTGCAGCTCGAAGGTGTTCTGTGTGCCAGCAAGAAGGTTATCTGGCTAATCATTTTTCTAGAGGTGGAGTTCAAAAGCAGCAGAGTGGATCCATTTCTTCGATGGATTGGCTAGATTAGCATAAGTTGTTCTAATTGGTAATGGGAGAACAGTATCTTTGGATATTAGTCTGGGTTGACCGCAAAAGTGACTTGTAATAGTTGAGTGTTCTCTTAGGTAATCTTTTGCTTGAGATCGAGGCATCTCTAGGGATGTAGGGGTTATCGAAGTTGTCAGAGATTTTTTTGATGTCTTCGTAGAAGTCGAGGTTTTCCATAGCATCTATAGATTGAGTTTTTGTATCGACTAGGATTCCAAGAGTGATACCAGTGATTCAGCTAGTAGAAGGATGGCTCCTAGAGAGAGATTTTGGTGAAGCGGCTCAGGATTATGTGGTACTTCTGAGTTTTCTCATTATGGATCTAATGAACCGTATCTTCCGGGAAGTGTTAGACAAGTCTGTGCCCGTGTTCATCATCAGCATTCTCATCTACTTCAGATCAGAGTTATGCAGCATGTAGCAACACGCATAATTTTTGATTTGAATATTTAAATATTTTATTTAAATGTTTTATCGATTAGTCGGATTTTAGTCCGAAAAGTTACTTTTTACATACGGTCGAATTAGGACTCCGGACCACTTCCATTGGGTCCAAAACACCGTTTGCGATCTTTTTTAGTATAAACTTTGATATGTTTGGAGTTGGTGGAATTTTGCCACTTTTTCACTTTGGGCTTTGGGTTTGGTTTAGCCCATTAGCCTAAACTATTAATTCTAGCTCAACCCCCTTCCCTTCATAACTTCACTTTCATTTCCTAACACTCATGCTTCATAAAAAATGGAGGAAGGAATGGGAAATTAAAAATCCAAGCCCTAGTTCATTTGCAAATCCAACATCTAACTCCAAATTCAAATAGAAGCCATTGATTCTTCCTTTGCTTTCAAGCTTCTTCTTCATTGATTTTGTGTAAAGGTGAGATTTTTATCTCACATCTTTGTCTATAACTATCTTTGATTGTTGGGTATGAATTCCTAACACTTTTTCATATGCATTTTCTCTTGGTTTGGATTGAATTGGTGAAAATCCTAATTTTTAGTGTTTTGGGTTCAAGTCTTTAAAAATCCTAACTTTGATTATTGAACACGTTTTTGGTGATGCATCGAGGAGCCAATAGGACCGGGTAGCCAATGGGCGTAATCCCCTAGTGTCCGTGCTCGATCGGTTCCAAATTGAGAGAGATTTTGCATTTCTGTTTCTTAGGTCGTTCGGCCTGCACACGTTACTCTCGTCCTGCAGTTAGGTCGGCCTTCCTTTGGTTGCAACCCATAAGTCGCTCGCCTTGCATTAGGCCGTTCCATGACTTAAGTCGCAACCCCCTTAAGTCGCTCGCCTTGGGTCGCTGGCCACATAGGTCGGTTATGTTAGGTTGCGCCATACTTAGGTCGTGCCATCTAGGTCGTCCCCACTTAAGTCGCTCAGACGTTAGGTCGTTCCCCCTTGGGTCGCTCGGCCTGCTTGCACTGATCAGGTCGCGACAAGTTAGGTCGTTTCCTCTTAAGTCGCCTGGCCTCCCCTTATGCTTTATGTCGCACCAACATAGGTCGCCCCATGCTTTAACGCGCCATGCTACAGGTCGCGCCAGGCTACAGGTCGCGCAATATCAAGTTGCTCTGTTAGGCCATATGCTATTTCTTGAGTCGCTGATTTCTTGTGTTGACTTATGTTAAGTCGTAAGTCGTGGCTGTTAAGTCGCAAGGGTATTTCCACTTTGATGGAATTGGAATTGAATTCTTTGGATGTTATTCACGTCTTCAAATGTGAATTTTCGTGATTTATTGTTTCTACAATCGTTTTTGTGATTTGTCACTTTAAAAATATGAGGGTTTCAATACTAGCAGTAAATATCAAAACTCCTTCAACAAAACGATTTCAACCCTATTTTTATTACAAAGCTCGTTTCTTAAACCGTTTTTTCATTCTACTAGTATATACAAACCTTTATCTCATTCGTACGAGAAATCTAATTAAACGGCTTAGTAAAACAAATGGTATGAAACGCTTGCGTTTACTTCGCCAGTTAATTCTTGGACTCGTTCGATTGAATTTCTTGTGACAATTTTCGAGTGGAGATCAACAATTTGTACGTAAATATTTAAGTTAAGCTAGTGGTTATGGGACATGAAGCTAAGATTATATATTTACTAGCTTACTGTAATTGACACTTCTTAATGATCGTTGATGATCATTTTTGTGATTTAGACTAGCAAATGTTCGATGTCTCTTTGTCTACGAGGGAGACTAAATCCCGTTTCTGTGGAGCTTCGGCTCAATTTGGTGGGGTAGCGACCCATGGTCTTCGGACCGTTTTGTGGAGCTTCGGCTCAAAATTAATGGTTAGCAACCATGGAATAGCATTCCATTTTGTGATACACGTGTTGGTGAGTTTTCATGCTCCCGTTTTGTGATAGGCCTCCCCCCTTTTGTGATTTTTGGATTTCCATTGATGATTTCTAGAATTTGTGTTTCACCAATTTTTGTGATTTACATTGATAAGTTTTATCAATATTTGTGCATTGGTGAATTTGTGTGTCATTAACTTTTGTGATTGGCATTGATATTATTGTCAATATTTATGGTTTTGGTGAATAAAAATAAAGAGTATGACATTCCTTTTTGATCTTTGAGAAGATTCTTGTGATATTGATTAATCTCTTATTGATTTTCAATTACATACTTATCACAGTATGGTTCTATGGTTATCATACGTTTTTTTCATATCTCTTCTTCTATATCATTTCATCCGATATTTATAGCTAGACTGATCCATTTATTATTTTCTTATTAAATAGTACTCGGGTCAGACCGACATGTTACAGGTGCTTCTGCTTGACTTCACATCTAGGATTATCACCCTGACTTTTAGCTAACTTCTTAGATTAGTAGTTATTGTTGTATACATTTGAGATATAGAATCATTGATGTATCCATATTCTTTTGTCTAGCACTTGTAGCTATTCTTTAGTGATATTGTGGATCTTGTTTGACCACTACTCTGATGTACACTTTCACGTGTTATATTCATATCTTTTTCCGCCCTTGTGATATGGATATCTGTGATTGATTTGTGTTATGTTTATTTATATGTTTGTTTCCGAAGAATATATATAGCCACTGTGTAGTAGCTTTGAGTTTGTATCGATATGTCGGATTTCCTCCTGAAACCAAATGCATGTTGTACTATCTGACATATCGGTGCTTGTACAAAGCAATTACACGGATGGTAGCTCCTCAACAGCCTTATTCTCCGCGCTAGTTGACGGCATTACACCATAGTGTCCTTGGCTAGAGTGGGTATAGATGTGGGGCGTCACAATTTGGTATCAGAGCTAAACTTCGGAACAATGCAGAATAATCTAGCAAGGATCATCGTCCTAAGTCCTTCTTAGGAGTCGTGCTTTAGGATTTAATTCGAGTCTTCATACCGATTCATCCTATTTTCTTTATGATTCCTTGTTTTATCTATCAAGATTGCTTGATATTCATTTGGTGAATAACCTTATCCTTCTTCTTTCTTTCTTTCAAAAGGAAGAGAAATGTTTAGACCTAGCTGTCCCAGCGTCGGCCAATCTAGAGCTACTCCCCAAGATGGAGTATTTATGTCTGCCCAACAGCTTCTTGATCTCGTAAAGAATGCTCAGGCAGCTGGTTCAAACCGGAGTCTACTCACCCTAAGTCTGGATTTGCACGCTTGTGCAACGATTATACCAATTTGGGTGGGAAGCCATTCAAAGGTTCTGAAACTATTATTGAAGTCCGGGCTTGGCTGAGAACGTGCGATCGAATCTTTTCTCGCATGAATCTTATTAATCTTCACCGTGTTCAGGTGGCCTCTAATATGCTCCAAGAAAGAGCATTAGATTGGTATGAGCTTCTGATTTATGAAATAAATGAAGCAGATCTTATTTAGGAGAAATTCCGGGAACGCTTCGAATTAAAATTTATGCCAGAAGCTGAGAAGGCGACTTTGGCTCGTCGTTTCATAGACCTTGTTCAAGGTGAATCTTCCGTGATAGACTATGTCGCATCATTCGAGTCACTTTCGAAATACGGGGTCGAGTACATAAACACCCCATTGAAGAAAAACCAATGATTTGTCTATGGCTTGAATAAAAATCTCAAGAAGCCGTTACTTCTAAAGTTAGAAGTTTCTTTTGATCAACTCATTGATATCGCTCTTCAACTTGAAGAGGCAGATAAAGAAAGTGACATTGAAGTTATGGGTGCCAAACCAAACTTCAACAACAAGAGAAGGCCTAGTAAGTTCAAAGGTCCTTATCCCAACAAGAAAGGGAAGCAAGAAACTTCGGTGGCAAAGACTTCTACCTCTGGTAGTGGCCAATGCTACAATTGTGGTTCTAGAGACCATTATGCGAACAAGTGTTCAAAGCCTCGTGCTTGTCGCTATTGCAAAAGCCCGGATCATTATTTATCTTCTTGTCCCAAACTTCAAGGCAGGAAGGAGGGAAAGCTTAATATTGCTCAAGCCCCTGGCAACACATCTCGTGGTAAAGGTATTTCTCATTCTATCCTTGATGGCGTTATTTTATTTCATGGTCATCCTATTCGAGTTCTTATTGATACGGGTGCGTCCCACTCTTTTATTTCAAAAGAACTTGTTGATACTTTTTCTTTGGATGTTTTGTGTTTAATGACTTCTTTAAGAATTGCGAATCCTGTTGGTGGATCCGCAACAATCAGTTTATTGTGTAAAGATGTCGAGATTATTTTGCGTGATTTTTCTTTCCGAGCCGATTTGCATGTTATGCGCTACTCAGGCTTTGCAATGATTTTGGGAATGGATTGGCTTAACCACTATGAAGCCCAAATCCTATGTCCTGAGCAGACTATTCATCTTCGGCATCCTCAATCTATTAAGCAGATTTCTATTAATCTTAAAGATTCGGATTCCAAGTTGGTTGCATCTTTATATTCTTTAAATCCTCATGATGACGATAATGATGACGACGAAGATATTATTTCTCTTATTCAAGTTGTTCATGAATTTTTCGAAATATTTAAGCCCGTTTTAGGATTACCACCTAAGTGAGCAATTGAGTTCAAAATTAATCTCATCTCTGGAGCTCAACCTGTCACTCGTCCTCCTTATCGCATGTCCAATAAAGAAAATGAGGAGATGCGCGGACAGTTATCCGAATTGGAGACGAAGCAATTTATTCGCTCTAGTTCCTCATCTTGGGGAGCTTCGGCTATTTTTGTGAAGAAATCTGATCGTACACTTAGGCTTTGCGTTGACTACCGCAAGCTTAATGATCTTACTATCAAGAATAAATATCCTTTACCTCGGACTGATGATCTATTCGATCAACTTAGTGGTGCTAGAGTCTTTTCACAATTAGACTTAGCTACCGGTTTTCATCAGCTTCGTATTGCAGAGGATAGTATTCCTTTGACATCGTTCCGTACTCGTTATGGATCTTATGAATGGCTTGTTATGCCATTTGGTTTGACGAATGCCCCGGCTTATTTCGTTGACCTTATGAATAGAGTTTTCAAAGACTCCCTCGATCAATTTGTTCTCATCTTTATTGATTATATTCTTGTGTATTCTAAAACCGAGGAGGAGCATGAAAAACATCTTCGGATTGTGTTGGAAACCCTAAGGAGTAATCAATTAAAAGCAAAATTTTCTAAATGCCACTTTTGGCAATCTCGTGTGAAGTTTCTTGGTCATATCATTTCCGAATCCGGAATTTCCTTGGATCCTTCAAAGATTGAAGCGATTCGAAATTGGAAGAGACCGGAGGGTGTGACGGAGATCCGAAGCTTCCTTGGATTGGCGGGCTATTACCGTCGTTTTATAAAGGACTTTTCCAAAATTTATGTTCCTCTTACTAGTTTGACAAAGAAAGGTGTTAAATACATTTAGTCGGACAAATGTGAAGCTTCTTTCCAGAAATTAAAAGAACTCCTTTCTGATGCTCCTATTCTTGTGATTCCCAAAGGAAACCAAGATTTTATTGTTTATATCGATGCTAGTCGCGTTGGTTTGGGTGTCGTTCTTATGCAAAGAGAATGTGTTATTGCTTATGCTTCTAAGCAATTAAAGCCAGCCGAGACTAGATATGCTACCCATGATTTAGAGCTCGCGGCTATTATTTTCGCCCTTCGTATTTGGCGTCATTATCTTTTGGGAGAGAAATTTGTTCTCTATACCGATCATAAATCTTTGAAGTATTTATTTTTCCAAAAGGAACTTAATTTGCGTCAACAGCGTTGGCTCGAGTTCCTTGCACCTTATGATCTTGATATTCTTTATACTCCCAGAAAGGGAAATCGTGTTGCCGATGCACTTAGTCGCAAGCAAAAGCGGTTGTTTCTATGATGATATCCGAATGGAATGATCTTGGAATTTTATCCACTTGTGAGATTCGAGATCATGTTTTCGGTTTATGTTCATCTCTTGTCTTATGTAGCCTTGAGGATCATCCTTCTCTTTTAGACCGCATTCTTGAAGCTCAAAAGCTAGATACCGAATTGGCTCTTCTTGGCCAAAATTTTAGGGATAAAATTAATATTGAAGGTTTGAAAGACTTTGATTTTGATTCTCGTGGCGGTGTTCGAAAATTTGGTAGACTTATCGTGCCAAATATTAGTAATCTTCGTAAAGACATTTTAGGAGATTCTCATCGATCTAAATTTACCATTCATCCCGGTAGTAGTAAAATGTACGCGGACATGAAGCGACTTTATTATTGGGAGGGAATGAAATCTTATATTGCTAACTTGTTAAGTGTTGCATGACTTGCCAACTTGTCAAGGCCGAACATCAAAGTCCCAGTGGGTTATTGCAACCTTTAGAAATTCCAATTTGGAAGTGGGACCAAATTTCCATGGATTTTATAGACGGCCTTCCCCGTTCGAGTTCGGGTCATGATAGCTTATAGGTGATAGTTGATAGACTTACTAAATCCGCTCATTTTATTCCCGTTCGGTCCAATCGAACAGTTCCCCTTTTGGCCAAACTATTTATTAAAGAGATTGTTAAATTACATGGAGTTCCTGCTTCTATTGTTAGTGATCGTGATCCACTGTTTACTAGTGGATTTTGGAAGAATCTTCAAAAAGCTTTGGGAACGAAGCTTAATTTTAGCACCGCTTATCATCCTCAGTCCGGTAGACAAACTGAGCGTGTGAATCAAACTCTTGAAGATTTTCTTCGTGCATGTGTCCTTGATTTTGGTGAAAGTTGGGAAGATCATATTTCTCTTGTTGAGTTTTCCTATAATAATAGCTTCCATACTAGTATTGGTATGGCACCTTTTGAGGCACTCTATGGAAGACCATGCCGATCTCCTTCTTGTTGGCTTGAGACCGATGAGAGACTGGTTTTAAGTCCAGATTTTATTCGTGATTCCATAGAGAAGATTGACCTTATTCGTCTAGGATGAAAGAAGCCTAGAGTAGACAAAAATACTATGCTGATAACCGGAGAAGGAAATTAGAATTTTCTGTGGAAGATCTTGTGTTTATACGTGTTTCACCTATGAAGGGTGTTATAAGTTTCAGTCGATCGGGAAAATTAGCGCCTCGATATATTGGACCATTTCCTATCAGCGAACGTATTGGTTCCGTGGCTTATCGCCTTTTATTAGCAGCTCAATTTTCTGCTATTCATGACGTGTTTCACGTTTCTCAATTATGGAAATGCCTTCGAGATTCCGATTCTATTCTTGAGCCCGGTGTTATGGAAGAAATTGAAGTTTTGCCTAATTTAACTTCTGAGCAACATCCTATTCGTATTATTGCTTTGGAGGTCAAACGCCTTCGAAATAAAAATGTTACGCTTGTTAAAGTTCAATGGTCCTCAAATCCTAAGGATTGCTCTTGGGAATCTAGAGAGTTCATCGAGCGAACACATCCAGACTTACTTTCCCGTGCTCTTTGAGGTGAATTTCTTATTTCAAATTTCTTTTGTGTTGATATGCTTTCATGGTTGTTACCTTATATTTTCTTCTTAAATATTGCGAGGAGAAATTTCTTTAAGGAGGGAAGTCTGTAACAACCCGCATACTTTTCGATTTGAATATTTAAATATTTTATTTAAATATTTTATCGATTAGTCGGATTTTAGTCCGAAAAGTTACTTTTTGCATACGGCCGAATTAGGACTCCGGACCACTTCCATTGGGTCCAAAACGCCGTTTGCGATCTTTTTGAGTATAAACTTTGATATGTTTAGAGTTAGTGGAATTTTGCCGCTTTTTCACTTTGGGCTTTGGGTTTGGTTTAGCCCATTAGCCTAAACTATTAATTCTAGCTCAACCCCCTTCCCTACATAACTTCACTTTCATTTACTCAAGCTTCATCAAAAATGGAAGAAGGAATGGGAAATTAAAACTCCAAGCCCTAGTTCATTTGCAAATCCAACATCTCTCCAAATTCAAAGAGAAGCCATAGATTCTTCCTTTTCTTTCAAGCTTCTTCTTCATTGATTTTGTGTAAAGGTGAGATTTTTATCCCACATCTTTGTCTATAACTATCTTTGATTGTTGGGTATGAATTCCTAACACTTTTTCATATGCATTTGCTCTTGGTTTGGATTGAATTGGTGAAAATCCCAATTTTTAGTGTTTTGGGTTCAAGTCTTTAAAAATCCTAACTTTGATGATTGAACACGTTTTTGGTGATGCATCGAGGAGCCAATAGGACCGGGTAGCCAATGGGCGTAATCCCCTAGTGTCCGTGCTCGATCGGTTGCAAATTGAGAGAGATTTTGCGTTTCTGTTGCATAGGTCGTTCGGCCTGCACACGTTACTCTCGGCCTGCAGTTAGGTCGGCCTGCCTTTGGTCGCAACCCATAAGTCGCTCGCCTTGTGTTAGGCCGTTCCATGACTTAGGTCGCAACCCCCTTAAGTCGCTCACCTTGGGTCGCTGGCCACATAGGTCGGCTATGTTAGGTTGCGCCATACTTAGGTCGCGCCATGCTATGTCATCCCCACTTAAGTCGCTTAGACGTTTGGTCGTTCCCCTTTGGGTCGCTCGGCCTACTTGCACTGATTAGGTCGCGACAAGTTAGGTCGTTTCCTCTTAAGTCGCCTGGCCTCCCCTTATGCTTTAAGTCGCACTAACATAGGTCGCCCCATGCTTTAATGCGCCATGCTATAGGTCGCGCCAGGCTACAGGTCGCGCCATATCAAGTTGCTCTGTTAGGCCGTATGATATTTCTTGAGCCGCTGATTTCTTGTGTTGACTTATGTTAACTCGTAAGTCGTGGCTGTTAAGTCGCAAGGGTATTTCCACTTTGATGGAATTGGAATTGAATTCTTTGGATGTTATTCACGTCTTCAAATGTGAATTTTCGTGATTTATTGTTTCTACAATCGTTTTTGTGATTTGTCACTTTAAAAATATGAGGGTTTCAATACTAGCAGTAAATATCAAAACTCCTTCAACAAAACGATTTCAACCCTATTTTTATTACAAAGCTCGTTTCTTAAACCGTTTTTCCAATCTACTAGTATATACAAACCTTTATCTCATTCATATGAGAAATCTAATTAAACGGCTTAGTAAAACAAATGGTATGAAACGCTTGCGTTTACTTCGCCAATCAATTCTTCGACTCGTTCGATTGAATTTCTTGTGACAATTTTCGAGTGGAGATCTACAATTTGTTCGTAAATATTTAAGTTAAGCTAGTGGTTATGGGACATGAAGCTAAGCTTATATATTTACTAGCTTACTGTAATTGACACTTCTTGATGATCGTTGATGATCATTTTTGTGATTTAGACTAGCAAATGTGCGATGTCTCTTTGCCTACTAGGGAGACTAAACCCTGTTTCTATGGAGCTTCGGCTCAATTTGGTGGGGTAGCGACCCATGGTCTTCGGGCCGTTTTGTGGAGCTTCGGCTCAAAATTAATGGTTAGCAACCATGGAATAGCTTCCATTTTGTGATACATGTGTTGGTGAGTTTTCATGCTCCCGTTTTGTGATAGGCCTCCCCCTTTTTGTGATTTCTGGATTTCCATTGATGATTTCTAGAATTTGTGTTTCATCAATTTTCGTGATTTACATTGATAAGTTTTATCAATATTTATGCATTGGTGAATTTGTGTGTCATTAATTTTTGTGATTGGCATTGATATTATTGTCAATAGTTATGGTTTTGGTGAATAAAAATAAAGAGTATGACATTCCTTTTTGATCTTTGAGAAGATTCTTGTGATATTGATTAATCTCTTGTTGATTTTCAATTATATACTTATCACATTATGGTTCTATGGTTATCATACGTTTTTGTCATATCTCTTATTCTATATCATTTCATCTGATATTTATAGCTAGACTGATCCATTTATTATTTTCTTATTAAATAATACTCGGGTCAGACCGAGATTTTGCAGGTGCTTCTGCTTGACTTCACATTTGGGATTATCACCCTGACTTTTGGCTAACTTCTTAGATTAGTAGTTTTCGTTGTATACATTTGAGATATAGACTCATTGATGTATCCATGTTCTTTTGTCTACCACTTGTAGCTATTCTTTTGTGATATTATGGATCTTTTTTGACCACTACTCTGATGTACACTTTCATGTGTTGTATTCATATCTTTTTCCGCCTTTGTGATATGGATATCTATGATTGATTTGTGTTTTGTTTATTTCTATGTTTGTTTTCGAAGAATATATATAGCCACTGTGTAGTAGCTTTGAGTTTGTATCGGTATGTCGGATTTCCTCCTGAAACCAAATGCATATTGTACTATCAAACATATCGGTGCTCGCACAAAGCAATTACACGGATGGTCGCTCCTCAACAGCCTTATTCTCCATGTTAGTTGATGGCATTACACCGTAGTGTCCTTGGCTAGAATGGGTATAGAGGTGGGTGTTGAATATGCGCTTATATGGTTTTTGTTTGATGATAATAAACATATATACATTCGTTTAAATGTATTTGTTAATGTACTATCTTATTTTTCATAGATTAAATAAATATTTGTTGAATAAAAAAAATTACACAGAATTTGAATTCAAACAGAAATTTTATTGAAACAAATATTTATTACATTTTTGAATAGTAAAAATTCAAGCTCTCACTATACATATATAGAATTTTGATTCTAATTAAATTTACATAAATTCCTCACTACATATAACTCACACTCGTAGTTTATCTTCAACTTCATTCCAGTTAGAATCCAGCATCTGAGCAATCTGCAAAAATATTCACTAACGCAGTAAAATTGAAAAAGAAATATTTTTGCAATATAAAATAAAATATGGATTTTGAAAATATTATTTGCCTCAGTTATTTGGGTTGTTCGTCATCATTTACTTTTGAATTCATCATACACGAACAATGTGACATGCACAGTGTATCACTGTACATGCAACAAGGCCGTGCACACCGATATACACTTGATAATGTTACAGGGACAGGTGAGCACAAGGTCAAACCCAAAATAAAAGGACGGGTTCAACTCAGGTGCAATATAAATAAAATCACGACACGAGCACAAGGTCAAACCCGAGTTTTGAAACTGGATTCAACTCAAGTGAAATTTCAAAAATCAACATGAAATGATCAAGGGTACAAGTCCAAATACAACAAAGTGTTGCAGCAGTTACAAGTAACCAGAGGCAAATGGAGAGAGGCAATAACAATGAACCAGTGGAAATAAAACAGAGTGCATGCTACAACAATCGACAGTACAAAGCTCAAGTTCAATCCCAAAGCAACCCAACAGCAATGCATGCAACAGAGACCAAGGCTCAATATGCACAAATATGCAAACAAACCAATGAATGACCAAGTGCATCAGGAATATGCAATCATCTCAAGATCACAATACCACAGTGAACAAAGAAAGGTGTAACCAAAGTCACAGTGAACAAAGCAAGGTCACAGTGAAATCAACATCATCAGAAAAGGTCAAAGCCAAAGACAAGGATGAACTCGAGATTATCTATATGCAATGTTAAACAAACTTGAGGTCAAGTGATAAAATTCATGTTTAAAAAGTCAAGTGCCAAAGTCCAGGTGTAATGAAGTTGATGCCAGAGAAATCGAATTTATGAACGTATACTGTATAAAAATCCAAGTGCGTATCTCTGAAATAGTCAAAGCAAATCAAAAGAGGAAAGATTGTTGCCGTAGGACTCAAGAAAAATCAAACGCTGCTTAATCAAAGTCGTGCGCATCAAGTCATAAAGATATCAGGAAAGCAAGAATTAGGGAAGTGTCGAATTGATATATATATATATACACCCAAAATCATCATCGGCGTGTGTGAGAAAAAATCCATCGAATCGAATTCAAGCAAGCTATACAGATAACAAAAGGATCAAATAACATACCAGAGAGAATTCGAATTCAATCATCTCAAAGCAACCAAGCCGACTTCATCAAAACCCTAATTTCACAAAGCGATCAAGAGAAGCAGCCGACCGCAACTCAAAGAGACATCGATCGAAAGAGCAAGGCGCAAAATCAAATGATCAACATAAGTCGGTAGAAGCCCTAATTTCAGTTGCAAAGAGGAACGAAAGCCGCCATTTTCAGAACCCTAAATTGCATCAAGAGGGAAGTGGTCGTGTGTTGTTTTCTTTTGGGTCGGGTTGCTTGGTTTAAGGGCAAAAAAAATTAGTACTCAAGTTTTTATTTATTTTTTCTCTTAGTTTTATTTTTGAAATATGTACTTTTCGAATCAAATCTTGGAAAATCACCAGCTAGGATTTAGGTTGTGTCAGATTGTCTAGTTAGGATTAGTTCAGTAAGCAGGATTTGCGAGTTTGCAAAACTCTATAGGCGGTAGCAGGGTTTGCGAGTCTGTTAGAGTGTTCGTAAGAAGGAGACTGTTTAATTCTAATAGAAATCTGGGAATGCAGCAGTAGGCAGGGGTTGCCGAAGCTGGGTAAATTTTGTGTGTGATTTACTTTTTAGAATATTTACTTTTCTGCAGTTTGTTTTTGCGTTTAATTCGAGAAAATTTGCTATAACCCTATTCACCCCCCCTCCTCTAGGGTTAATCTAGATCCTACAAGTGGTATCAGAGCACGGTATTTTTCTTTAACTCTAGAGTCATGAATACACCAAATAATGCTTTTTCTGAAGGGCAATCTATTGCTAGGCCACCCATGTTTAATGGGAATGATTATGCTTATTGGAAAGTTAGGATGGATATTTATCTTAGTTCTGTTGATTATGATGTTTGGGACATTATTGAAACTGGCTATAAATCTCCCACTATAACTGTTGGTGATACTGAGATTCCTAAACCTAAGGATAGGTGGGATGCTAACGATAAGAAATTAAAAAACACAAATGCTAAAGCCATGAATGCTTTTATCTGTGGTCTTGATAAGACTGAATTTAATAGAATTTCTCATTGTAAAACTGCATAGGAAATTTGGCATACCTTGGAGGTGACACATGAAGGAACTTCTCAAGTCAAGGAATCTCCTCTAGCCCTATTCAGCAATGAATATGAGAACTTTGTGATGGACAAAGGCGAGAGCATAAAGGACATGTTTGGACGCTTTTCAACTTTGTTGTACAATGCTAGAGCGCTTGGGCAGGTATTCACTGAGGTAGAGCTTGTGAGAAAGGTGCTACGAGTCTTACTGATGAGCTTTGAGGCAAAAGTCACGGCAATACAAGAATCGAAAGATCTGAGTAAACTAAGCATGGAGGAGTTGATCGGCAACTTGATGACATATGAGCTTGAGCTAAAAGAAAAGGAGGAACGCAACAACTCCGAATGAAAGAAGAAGACGATTGCCTTAAAGAGCAAAGAAGAAAGCGATGAAGAAGATCCAATTGAAGAGCTTACAATGGCTGTCAATAATCTTAGAAAATGGTCAAGATTCAGGCCACGCAAGAAGAAAACAAGTGGTAATAGGTCAAAAGATTCTGACAATTCCGATAATGAATTGACGTGCTTTAACTGCAAGAAGCCTGGCCACTTCAAACAAAAATGCCCACTTCTCAAAAACAACAAAGGAAAGAAAAAGAAGAAGAAGAAGGCCTTTGCAACAACTTGGGATGATGAAGAAGGAGAGGAAGTTTCGAATAATAGCTCAGAGGAGGCTAACTTGTGTCTTATGGCAAATCAGATTCAGAAGCAAGCTCAGAGGAATCTAGCGAGGTAGGTGATATTCTTATAAAGAACTTGTTTTGATGTGTAGTGACCTTACTAAAACAATTGATACTCTTGAATCTAAAATTGAAAAACTGAAATCTGATAGGAGAGAACTTGTCCATGAAAATTCTAGGTTGGAAACTGAACTTGAAAATATTCAAAATCTAGACTGTAAAAAATGTAAAATTTTAGATTCAGAATTATCAAGACTTAAGAATAGCTTGGAGAATCTTGAAAAAGAAAACTTGAGTCTTAAGGAAACCATTGACACTAGGAAAAAAGATTTTATAAATAGATGCACCTCACTTGTAACTGAAAACACAACATTAAAAACCAAAGTCCAAAATCTTGAGAAATCTCTGAATAACTTTTCAAGAGGAGAAATATCATTCAACATGTTATTGGGAAATCAAATTTTTGCTAACAACAGAAAAGGACTAGGCTTTGGGAAAATACAAGCTAATGATAATGCAAAAGGTAAGAGTGTCTTTACTAGATGTAAATAATTGGACATCGTGTTGAAAATTGTAGTCATAGGAACAAGAACACAAAATTTATACCAGTTTGGGCTCCTAAGAATTCTACAAACAAATTTCATGTCTATTGGAACAAGAATGAAAGGACAAAACAAATTTGGGTGCCGAAAGGAACATATATAAATAGTTTTGGGTCTCCTCAAAATTATCTTTCAAAATATTCTGCCACTAACAATCATGGACCTATAAAAACAAATAGGTTACAAAAAACTTTTCCTGTGTAGGTGTGGTGGCAGGTTAAGGAACAACAACAGTGGTCTTTGGATTTTTGGCTGTTCCAGAAACACAACGGGCGACAAAGCAAAGTTCCTTAGCCTATTATAAGGTGACAGAATCACAACGGATAACAACGAAAAATATCGTAAAGGTAAAACAGGTAATGGTATATCTATTTGAACGATATATTAAATGTGATGATCTGCACCATAGCCTGAATTAAAATCAGCCAATATTGAGATGGTGAAGAGATGATGATTTTGATTCTGACTTGTTCAACATAGTTGGCTAATTATATTTATGCCAAAAACACTATAAAATTCTCTAAATTTTTTGATTATATTAGGTTGGATCAAAAATAGTGTTTTGTTGGATATTAATACATTTGGTTATAATTTGGCCAACTCTATATTCACATTTTTTGATTATTTACACGGCTTCAATTCAAATTCAAAGAATGTCATTTAAATTGTTGTTAAATTGAGTTTGAAATTTTTGATGCACACTTCATGGTTTGGTCGATCAAATTCAATTAATGATAATTTTTGAGTGAAAAAGAAATTTAGATGCAGATTACACTAGTAATCTAGTTGATAGAAAAATTACTAGTTGAAGGTGATTTTTGAGACATTTAGTAACTGCATCGTTTTTCAAAGAAAATATCTGCATATCTTTCATTTCAAATAATTTTCAAATAGCAGAAAATTTTCTCATATAACCCCCTCGAGAAAATCATTTTTAATCATATTTTCAGATTAGTCATTGTGAAAAATTGATTTCATAATTATCTTTGAATTTTATTTAAATGACAATTTTAACTAGTCTAGCTCCCTAATAATTATCCAAAAGATAAATAGTGATTGAAAAAAAGTGATGAATGTTGATATTTTTCATACATTACTCAAGACAGTATATTTTAGAAAAATTTCTTTAGAAATTCAAACAAGAGTTATAAAACTTTTTGTTGGGTAAAGATTCCATAACCATTTCTATGTCTATCATATTTCTATCAACCATCGCTCATCAAAAATTCAATGTAGTTTGTCGATATGTGGTACTTTAAACAGGAATCGTTCGTTTTTCATTTTATAAAACAAAATAAAATCCAAAGTATTCACTCTCATTTAAAAGTCCTCACGGTTATGCATGAGTGAATTACTTGGAATTTGTTATGTGCTTCCATGCTCATTTAAAAGTCCTTACGGTTATGCATGTATGGAACGCATATCAAAATTGATTTATTAAATAAACAAGTTGATTCTAATCCCATTTAAAAGTCCTCACGGTTATGCGTGATTAGAAAATACTTGAATTCATTTTTAAAATTAAATTGGAATACTACTAATCTCATTTAAAAGTCCTAACGGTTATGCATGATTAGTAGATATTCAAATTCCTGATATAAGTGTACCACAAACAGATACAACTGTATGGTTTTATATGATGACATCATTTCCATTACTTCTAAAAGTGGAATATGCGCCTAACGAGGGTAGTTATGATTTTTGTTTGGTTTTTTTTATTGAAATTTAATATTTATATTCAATTGAGTTTTAATGTTGAATTAATATCGATCACTTTATCTCTATTTTCTCTAACACTATTATTCTTTTGCTGATAACAAAAGGGGGAGAGAAAATTAAGATTTTGTCAAATAAAATCAAGCAAAGGTCAAATAATTTTTCTATTTGCATCTAGGCTCATTTGCATATTTTTATTTGTATGCATATATGTAAGGGGAGCTTTGTGTAGAGAGGAAGCATTTAAATAGGGGGAGCAATTAGAGCATATGAATGATCAAATACATTTAACATATTCAAAATCTTAAATATATGTTTGTTATCATCAAAAGGGGGAGATTGTTAATTATGTGCTTATATGATTTTTGTTTGATGATAATAAACATATATACATTCGTTTAAATGTATTTGTTAATGTACTATTTTATTTTTCATAGACTAAATAAATATTTGTTGAATAAAATAAATTACACAGAATTTGAATTCAAACAGAAATTTTATTCAAACAAATATTTATTACATTTTTGAATAGTACAAATTCAAGCTCTCGCTATACATATACAATTTTGATTCTAATTCAATTTACATAAATTCCTCACTACATATAACTCACACTCATAGTTTATCTTCAACTTCATTCTAGTTAGAATCCAGCATCTGAGCAATCTGTAAAAATATTCACCAACGCAGTAAAATTGAAAAAGAAATGTTTTTGCAATATAAAATAAAATATGGATTTTGAAAATATTATTTGCCTCGGTTATTTGGGTTGTTCGTCATCACTTACATTTGAATTCATCATACACGAACAATGTGACAAGCACAGTGTATCACTGTACATGCCACAAGGCGTGCACACCGATATACACTTGATAATGTTACAGGGACAGGTGAGCACAAGGTCAAACCCAAAATAAAAGGACAGGTTCAACTCAGGTGCGATATAAATAAAATCACAACATGAGCACAAGGTCAAACCCGATCGACATGAAATGATCAAGGGTACAAGTCCAAATAAAATAATGTGTAGCAGCAGTTACAAGTAACCAGAGGCAAATGGAGAGAGGCAATAACAATGAACCAGTGGAAATAAAACAGAGTGCATGCTACAACAATCGACAGTACAAAGCTCAAGTTCAATCCCAAAGCAACCCAACAGCAATGCATGCAACAGAGACCAAGGCTCAATATGCACAAATATGCAAACAAACCAATGAATGACCAAGTGCATCAGGAATATGCAATCATCTCAAGATCACAATACCACAGTAAACAAAGCAAGGTGTAACCAAAGTCACAGTGAACAAAGCAAGGTCACGGTGAAATCAACATCATCAGAAAAGGTCAAAGCCGAAGACAAGGATGAACTCTAGATTATCTATATGCAATGTTAAACAAACTTGAGGTCAAGTGATAAAATTCATGTTTAAAAAGTCAAGTGCCAAAGTCCAGGTGTAATAAAGTTGATGCCAGAGAAATCGAATTCGTGAACGTATACTGTATAAAAATTCAAGTGCGTATCTTTGAAATAGTCAAAGCAAATCAAAAGAGGAAAGATTGTTGCCGTAGGACTCAAGAAAAATCAAACGCTGCATAATCAAAGCCGTGCGCATCAAGTCGTAAAGATATCAGGAAAGTAAGAATTAGGAAAGTGTCGAATTGATATATATACACACCCAAAATCATCATCGGCGTGTGTGAAAAAAAATCCATCGAATCGAATTCAAGCAATCTATACAGATAACAAAAGGATCAAATAACATACCGGAAAGAATTCGAATTCAATCATCTCAAAGCAACCAAGCCGACTTCATCAAAACCCTAATTTCACAGAGCGATCGAGAGAAGCAGCCGAGCGCAACTCAAAGAGACATCGATCGACAGAGCAAGGCGCAAAATCAAACGATCAACATAAATCGGTAGAAGCCCTAATTTCAGTTGCAAAGAGGAACGAAAGCCGCCATTTTCAGAACCCTAAATTGCATCAAGAGGGAAGTGGCCGTGTGTTGTTTTCTTTTGGGTCGAGTTGCTTGGTTTAAGGGGAAAAAAATTAGTACTCAAGTTTTTATTTATTTTTTCTCTTAGTTTATTTTTGAAATTAGTACTTTTCGAATCAAATCTTGGAAAATCACCACCTAGGATTTAGGTTGTGTCAGATTGTCTAGTTAGGATTAGTTCAGTAAGCAGGATTTGCGAGTTTGCAAAACTCTATAGGCGGTAGCAGGGTTTGCGAGTCTGTTAGAGTGTTTGTAAGTGGGAGACTGTTTAATTCTAATAGAAATCTGGGAATGCAGCAGTAGGCAGGGGTTGCCGAAGCTGGGTAAATTTTGTGTGTGATTTACTTTTCAGCATATTTACTTTTCTACAGTTTGTTTTTGCGTTTAATTCGAGAAAATTGGCTATAACCCTATTCACCCCCCTCCCTCTGGGGTTAATCTAGATCCTACAGTGGGACATCACACAGCAGAAGCGAGATAACAGCTGTTCTAGAATGGAAGCAACCCTAGACTCCTTGGAAATTTGCAGTGTGTTGGATTAAAGGGTTTCTACAGGATCTGAAAGCAAAATTGGCGAGTGCACCTGTTTTGTCTTTTTCAGATTGGAGAAGTTTGAATTCTACTGATGATAGTAGAGTTTGTGTTCTTGATTTTGGTTGATCATGAGAGGATCATTTTGTTGGGTTGTTTTTGGTCCAGTTTGTTTCGTGAAGCATTAGTGAAGGTTGAGCTAATCAGGAAGGATGAAGGCAGCCCAGGATCGTCAGGATAGTTTTGGGACAATAGACGAAGGAATTTGGATTTTGAAGTTGGAGATTTGATTTTGGATAAGTTTTCTCCGATTGTAGGAGCTATAAGATTTGGTAAGATTAAAAAGCTAGCTCCGAGTTATTGGATCTTTTCTGTGTTCTGGTAAGGATTAGTGCTTTGGTTTTTAGGGTTGAATTGCCAGTTTGGAAGACTGGGATTCAATGTGTTTCACGTATCTTTGAAGGAGTACTTGTATGATCCATCACTGGTTTTGGAACCAGCCGTTCAGGAGGATTTGGTAGTTGAGCAGGACTTGACTGTGGTCTGATATCCTGTTCATTTTTTAGATCTAGATGAGTAGGAGCTCTGAAGCTTAGTAGTGTAGATTGTTTGGATTCTATAGAGCGAGTATTTAAGTGTTTATACATAGGAAACTCTAGATAGTGTTAGTAAGATTTATCCTGATTTATGTCAAGATCATTAGATCTCTTCGATTGACTGAATTAGTTGCTATGGTTGTTAGCATATGGTAGATAATATATACTTGTGGTTTAAAATTAAAATTCTTGCTGGGTTATTAAACTATCTTTGCTTTTAAATTTTGGGGACGAAATTCTTTTAAGGGTGGAGGAATGTGATGACCCGGAATTTTGGGCAATATCAATTTAATAATCTGTATTAATAATTAAATTGATTTGATAATTTTCTTTTATTATGTTAATTTAAATTGGCAAAATATTCTTTTAAAAGCAAATAAATATTTAATGATAAATTTTATCTTTTAAAGCTAATAAAATATTTTCTATTTATAATGTATATATATTTGTATATATTGTAAATACAAAAGCTTTGGTTTGTATTTAATAAATAAATAAGCTCATGATTTAAGATTCTAATATATATTTGGCAATTTGGAAATTTTGATTAAATTAATATATGATTTTTCAAAGATTATTTAAATAAATAACCATACAGTTTTAACATATTTAAGGTAAATGTTTAATTGTTTAAAATATATTTTAGCTTAAATTTAGATTTTTAAATAAGATTAACAGAGAGGTTTGTTTTATTTTCTTTTTAAATATTGCTTGATAAATATGATTTGAAAAAATATATAAGTTTAAAATACAATTTACATATTATCATTAATTCATTTAGTAAAATAAGTAATTTATAAATAATGAGATAATTTCCTTTATAAATTATTTAAAATTGGAAAATTTGTTATTTTCAAACAATATTAATAATATGTTATTTTTATATATAAATATAAATAGATTTTAAAGAAAATTGAATTGTTATTTTTAAATTGAATATGTTGTTATATATATGTGTGTATATATATATATAACTTGATTTTAAATAGGATTTTTTTAAAATTAAATTTGAATTTGAATTTGGATTAATTTTGAAATTCAAAAGATGGATATTTTAAAATATTAGAATTTAAAATATATGTATGAGATTTTATTTGTGTATAATTTATTTTATTATGTTTTCTTTAAAGAAATTTAAATATATACATTTAAATGAAGTATAAAAGCTTTTATTTACATTTAAAATAAATAAAAATAAGTATTAATTAATCAAAGGACAAGTGTAATAAAATTAAGACGCATAGTAACCAGTGTTAATTAGTAAACAAATGCGAATGAAAAATGGTGACTTTTAAAACAAGTGTCTTTTTTTTAACTTTGATTTTCTTTTATTTTTATTAATCACAAAATTAACTTAAAAACATTGTTCCTTCCCTTCAATCTCTTTTCTATCTTCTCTAATCAAAAACTAAGAAACCTCAGCCGTTAATAATTTCAAAAATAAACCTGAAATTCACACTTCTCAAACCAGAAAAAACTAATCCAATTCCACAGACTGTATTTCATTTTCAATATCAAAACCAAAGCCTGAACATTTTTACTCAAATTTGTAATCAACATTCTCATACTAGACGCTAATCATATTCTAAAGCCTGTTATTCATTTGAAAAAATCAAACCAAAGCCTGTAATTCATTTGAAAAAATCAAATCAAAGCCTGTAAGCATTTTATTCAACCTGTAGCCTGAAACATGCTTCCAACTTAATCAAGTTTTAATCATCTCAACAATAAAAGATATTCAGTAACAAGCTTCAGATTTCAAGCATCATCATCTCTGCTTTCAAGCTAAAACATTCTCCGCAACAAAGCAATTCATGTTCCAGTAGCAATTTTTCAAAATCAAGTTTTCAATTTCAAAAAGCAGCAACTTCCTTCCTCTATCTAACTGTGAGTAAACATTTAATTTTAAAACAGTTTTAAATCTGGGATTACATTTTGATGCATGTGTGAAAATCTTGGTGTTGGCATGAATGCTTGGATTGGAATGTTTGTGTATGTATAAATAAAATGTATGTGTATATGTCTGATGTTACCTCTCTGTTGTTTCACAGTATCAAAGAACAACATCTTAAATTCATATCATTCTATCTAAATCGATTCAAGCTTTGCTCTCTAAAAGGAAATTTTCTGTAACAATGAAATATCATTTTTAAAATTTGTTGCAAGGATTTATATTAAGGAAATGTTCTGGAACTAGAAATTACAGTAAAAATAAATCAAAGTCAATAAAATCAATGTTCGAAATTTATTGTTTTGATTTTATAACCCGTTTCTTGCAAAATATGAATTTTAATATAGAAATCTGGATTTATAAGTTTGTATGTTTTGGGAATTTTTGAGTTGATCAGATATTGAATTTTAGTCGCCTGTCTTTGAAGGGCGATGAGTTTTACGATGAGCTTGGGCCTGAAGGTTGAGTGAGGTATGAGGATCACTGGAAAAATGGTGCTCGAATTTTTAGGGCGTCGATGTGGCTAGACGACGACAGGTTAGGGTTTAAGGACCTGTAACTATCGACGAGGTTCGTGTGTCATCGTTGGATCATCAGAGATGATCGCGAGTATGGGGATCGCGTAAAGGATCGTTGAAGATACTTTGGTCGGAGAGACGTACGTTCCGATTGTTGTGATCGTCGTGGCGAACCACTTTCGTCGAAGTGGTTTGGAGTTCCTGTGTTGATCTAGTGCTCGATATTGTTTTGTGATGCTATTTGTGGATCTGGGTGGTCGGAAGGCCTGTGGGGATCATCAGCGATGTATCGAGGCTGGCGAAGTTGGATGGAGCGTCGTGGGTGGTTGGTGTACGTGCACCGTGCACGTTTGTGTATCTGGGGAGTTGAGTTCGTTTGGGAAGAAGCAGATCTCGAGTTTTTCTCGAGTCGATTGGGGGATTGACTCGAAGCTGGTTGTTACGCGAGCGACTCGTGTGTTTCTTTGTGTTTTTCTTGGGATATATTGGTTAATCTCGGGTTTGTTTTGATTAAGCAACAAGTTAAATTCCAAGTTTTAAAATTTAAGTAAAATCATAACCAAGTTTACTAATAGAGGAAAACGTAAAATGTTTTAAAGTTTAAAGATTTTGAAATGTCTTGGTTCTCAAAAGAAATGTTAGTAAGTTTTTAAAAGTGTATTTTAAATAAATGTGATTTCAAGTCAAAAGTAAATCTAGTTTCTAGTTTTTTAAAAAATTAAATGGAAGTTTAAAGGAAGTTTCAAATATAGTATAAGTATGAATTTAGTTTCCAAAGAAAAGAATTTAACAAGTTTCTACAAGTTTCAAAATTTGAAAATGTTAAAGATAATGATTTTAATTTGTTTTAAAGATAATTATATTAATTATGTAATTAATTACCAATGTTTTTTAAACAAAATTAATGATGTAATTAAGCGATTTATGAAGATAATTAATTAGTGAAATTAAATAAAGGTTAATTACTCAATATAATTAATAATGGCTAATTAATATTATAATTGAAGTATAATTACGTAATGATAATTAGTTTAATTGATTAAGAATAATTAATTACTTGTTTGATTAAAGATAAATTAATCTATGTAACTAAAGGTAATTAATTATGGTATAATTAATTAATGGAAGTAATTAAAGTAATTAATTTATCGATTTATTGAATTAATGTGATTAATTTTAGTTGATTAACTAGTTTAATTAATTAAACATAATCATTTGTGATTGATTAAGTGTAATTACCGAATGTAATTAGTAAGTGTAACTACTTAGTATAAGTAATTACTGGGTAATTACTAGATATAATTTAGGAAAAATTCTTAATGGAAAATGATTAAAGGATAATTACTTAATGGAAGAAATTTGGGTTTAATTACTTTTTGTAATTAATAAGAAGGATAATTACTCAGTGGAAGTAATTAAGAATTAATTACTTAGCGTAATTAATTTAAGAATTAATTAATAAAGTTAATTTAAGTTAATTAAGTAGTGTAATTAATTAAGGGTAATTAATTACTAAATATGATTAATCAAGATTGATTAATGAATAATGATTAATTATAAATTAATTATTAAATATGATTAATAATTAATTAAGAAGTAATTAAAGGATCATTAATTAAGTAATTAAGGGTTAGTTAATTAAAGATAATTAATATATATAAGTGATTATAAAATAATTAATTAATGTAATTAATTAAGGATTAATGTAATTAATTATAATTAATTAATTAAGTAATTAAAGGTTAATTACTGTAAATGGTTAAGGATAATTAATTTGTGTATTTTACTAAAGGTTAATTACTTAATGTAATAATTAATCAAGGATGATTAATTAAGATGGATAATTAAAGGATGATTGATTAATTGGTTTATAATTAATTAATGGTTAAGTAAGCAGGATTTATAGTAATGGAAGTAATTATTTTAATTTATTTTAAATTAATTAGTGATTCTGCGAATTGTTTAATCTTTCTTATGGATGGCTGAATGTTATTGAATGCCTTGAATTGTTTGATATCTCTGGTGTGGGATTTGTGCTTATTTGCGATATTGGGTGCTTTGGTTGAATTGTGACGATATGGATTATCTATTTGTGATAATGTGAATTATCTACCTGTGTGAATATATATAATGAATTGAATCAAATTGTTTTAACTTTAAAACCACTTGGACTTAAAAGTTGGCGTTCTAGATTTCAGTGAGACCGTGACCGGGTTTCTAGATTTGGATATCTGAAAACCACATCAATCCAAATAAACGATAGGTCGTGAATCTCATGTGAAGATGAAGATCCATAGTGCAAGGGTTATTGTCGTTAACTCTAAGGGTGATTCCAAAATGAGCGTAACGAGATAATGCCTTCGGTTTCGTTCGAACCCGAGATGAACTTGTATGGATTAAATGCTTTCATAACATCGTCAGGTGGACGATGAGCGTTCTAAGATAGACGTGTTCTATAAAGGGAATCGTAGCCTCAAGCCTCATCAACCGGGAATGGCTAAAACAGGGGAGGTGCAGCAAGGCTAAGTAATTCGCGCTCAAGTAAAACAAGATTTTCCTCTGTCTAGAAGTCTTTTTTATTCGACTGTGTGGGGCAGTTGATTCGTGACAACTGCCGGGGTTGTCTTGTTCGGGACTATCCAGTAAGGGATGGTTTCGGCCTTGTTTTGTAGGGGAATTAAGGTGGATCCTCAAAACATAACTTTTAAATAACTTAAAACATTTATCAATTAATAGTTTAAAAGAAAACTAGTTTCAATTTAAATTTAAAAACTTGCTTTTGTGTAAACTTTTAAAAATTCAATCCTAACTTAAATTTTAAAATCACTTTAAACTTCACTCAACAAAATCTAAATTTAACAAATTCAAACTTCCTAATCAAAATTTTAAAGAAAACATTTATTAAATGTAAAGAAATTTATATAAAAGGTTTAAACTAATTTAAATTTCAAATTTCAAAAACCTAGTTTTTAAAAGTCTTTTTAAAACTACTCAATCACATTACTTCGGGTCAAACCTGAAGGCACTCGGGTTTAAACCCGAGTTTCATCCTCTTCTCCCCATTATTTCAATACTTAGATAAAAAATTTAAGTTTTAAAACTTATAGACTAACCATATAAAATCTACTCGAGTTCAACTCGAGTCATCTACCCCAAATCCCGACCATTACTTCGAGCAATCCACAAGCCAAAATAGCTGACACCAGAACATCACCGTGCGCATGCACCATCGCCGGAGCCACCTTCAACCATCGACGCACCTTCACCCTACATCGCAGCAACCAATAACGACCACCAAAACACTCGCACGAGCCTCGAATCGAAATCGAGCAAACACAGATGAATCTGAAACAAATGCCTATGCCAGAAAAACCTTCAATCACATTGCTCCAACCATTTCCCTGAGTATCAAGCAACTCACATCACCAAAGACGATGCAACGACCACAAACTCCAGCTTCAACAAAACTAGGGTTTAAAACCCTTTTAACCTACCGCCGACGCCATAAGAGGTGATAAATCCTCTTGGCATTTTTGCCTGAACCACCCGTACCTCCTCCACCTCCAGTGAAGTTCCCGATCACCCAAGATCTACCGACCACCAGAATTCACCCAAAAACCCATTTCCATACATTTCCCAAATACACATTCATCTCAACACTAAAAATATGATTTTGTTTTAAAAATCCTAACTTTTAAAGTGGATTCAAGTTATCATCCTGAAACAGTAAATTAAAGTGACTGACTTTAGCATGTTTAAAAGAAATTCTACTGTATTTTCAATTTCCAGATAAACTTTCAAATATTTCTTCTTAAATTCATTTTTAAAATTAAATTTATGTCTAAACAAACATTTATTGTTTGAAGACCAAAGCCTAAAGGAAATCAAAGGAGAAGAAAATGAATTTTTGGTTTAAACTTGAAAATCTTTTAGCAAGAACGGGGAAGACAACATACATAGACACGCACACTTTCTAAATGCACGGAGACTTATCTATATACATTCATACAAAACAATCATCGTCACAGAAAATTTCACAAGCAACTATTTTTTATCTACTTAAATTTTTAGTTAAAAGTTTACTCAAACCATTTTAAAAATGCAGAGAGCTTGAACTAGATTGAAAAGTCGCAAACTGGATCGAAACTGAAGCTTTTGAAAATTTGAAAACTTTGCGTTGCTTGATTTTTGAAAGCTTTGTACTGCTTGAAACTTAAAACTAAAAAGGCTTTGAAGCTTGATTGTTTAACTGGAATGCTAGAATTGGTAGCAGTAAATACTTTGAGCCTTTAAATGCTTTTGAAACAGGTTCAATTGAAGATTGAACTTTTGAAGAAAATGTTGGTTACAGGCTTGATAAAAGAGGTTACAGGCTTTTGAAAACTGCTTACAGGGTTTGAAAATGCTTGAGGTTTGGTTTCAGGTTGAGATTTGTTTCAGAGGAGATGATAATAGGTTTTTATTTTGGGGTGGAAGCTTGATAATCTTTGCTTTTTATAAAAAATGTTATAGGTTTTGTTCAACAGATTTTTGAACTTGAATATGTTTATGGATTTTCTGGTTTTAAGAATAAATCTCATGTGAAGTTCTTGCTTTTGAAAATAAGAAGATAAGAAAAGAATGAAGAAATAAAATGTAAGTTTTATATGAGGTAAATTATGGTTTATCAAAATTTAAAGAAAAAGAAAATTGAAAAAGGATACTTGCTCAATTTTGTCACATTTGTCACAAACCATTATTAAATTCATAACACATGTTAACAATGAGCTTTATAAATTAACCACTTCACATAACTTATTTTTGAATTATTTTTAAAAGATTTAAAAGTTTTTATTATTAATTTTCCTAATTAATAAATACCTTTGTAAATTTAATAAATGTTTTCTAAATTTTATATAAAGAAAATTTTAAAGAAAATAAAATATAAACCAATTACATTTTAAATAAAAATCATATATAATATATTTAATTTATTTTAAAATGTTAATATAAACCTTTTGTATTTATTTACTATTTAATACCACTATCTTAACTAATAAAAATAAATTCTTTTTAACGAAAATAAATCTTATTCATATATTTTATATCCAAAATATTTCAGGACATATATTCTTTAAATTCAAATTTAAATCTAAATTCAAATTAAATTCAATTTAAAATAAAATTTAATAACAATTCAAATATATATTAATTTTAAACAAACACAAATTAAATTTGAAAATAATAACTTTATTAAAAAATCTATTTATAACTATATTTAAAATCATCACATTATTAATTATTTTGGTTATTTATATATGGAAATAACTATTTTATCAATTTAATTGACTTAATAAGTAGATTATCACATTTTAAATTCCTCGAAATCCTATAATATCACATTCCTCCCCACTTAAAAGAATTTCGTCCCCGAAATTTAAAACAAAGATAATCCAAAATCTTTTACTTCATTTTAACCATTCAAGCATACCTATCAACCATTCACTATCGAACAATCAACAATTCATCCAAACAAACAACTCATTCAAGCAAACAACTTAGCTATCTGGATACAGATTCGGATAAGTCTTCTTAAAACTATTCAGAGTTTCCCAAGTCAAACTCCGAAATCCTAACTCCACAACAAGAGATAGATCATTCACATATTTCCTCAGGCGAGATACATGAAAAACATTGTGAATTCCAGCCATCCAAACTGGCAATTCAATCCTATAAACCATATCACTAAATCTCTTCTTAATAAGCTCCACGATCGCAGATGCCCCACAGATCAAAATTGGACCAAGAACCAGGCGATCTCTCAACTCTACCCAACAGAATGGAAATCTACAAGGTTTTCCATACAAAACTCCTTAGGGTGCCATCTAGATACTCGTCTGGTAACTGTACGAGAATTCCAATAAATACAGATAGTCCTCTCAACATCAATCAAAATCCAAAACACAAGCCCTCAGCATAACCTTAAGAATTCTATACAGCCTTTCAGTCTGTCCGGGAATGATAGGATCAACTCGACTCAATCGAGCCTAAAGCTGATCACAAAGCCTCCCAAACATTGCTGGTGAAAATAGGATCACGATCGCTAACTATGCTGACCGAAACCCAAGCAGTCGAACAAACTCTTCAAGAAAAGCTCAGCCAAAGATGTTGTAGTACAGATTTCCTTAACCGGAATAAGATGGGCACTCTTGGTTAACCAGTTTGCAATCACTGATACTCCTTCATTTCCCTATTTGGTCTTTGGCAAACCGTCGATGAAATCCAAAGAAATCATTTCCCACTTCCATTCCAGAACTTCAAAGGCTGCAACAAGCCGGCGGTCTTCCATAGATCTCCTTCACTTGCTGACGGATCACACCTCCACAGAAGAAAGCAGCTATATCCTTCATCATTCTAGCCACCAAGAGACTCCCCCTTATCCTTATACATCACTAAAATCCCTAGGAGGATACTTGGTCTGAAGCGATGACTTCTGACAGAACTTCTCGCTTCAAATCCCAGAAATTCGGAGCACAAATCCTTCCGATGATCCTTAATGTTCCTTGGTCATCAATCCCCAAACTGGAATACTGACCATTCTTTGGCTCAATCCATCCATCTCTGGCACACATAAACGTCCGTGTAGACCTCAGACTTACTCTTGCTATTAGGAAAAGCTGGAACATGCACACTGGTTAGCATTGCCTTCAAATCCGAGAAAGCCTCTTTACACTCGGGTCCACTTAAAATTTGCTCCTTTCTGAGTCACTTGGTTGAGTGCAAAGAAATCTTAGAAATATCTCTGATAAACTTCCTGAAGAACCCTGCCAAATCTAGAAAAACTACTGTTGCTTCCACTCCTGAATAGTTGCTACCTGGGCTGCATCTATAGAAATTCCATCACCAAATACCAAATGCTTCCTCAAAGCCTCTAACACTAACTCCAAATGCCGCTTGCGCTCCTCTTCAGACTTGGAGTAGACAAGAAAAACATTGATGAACACAAGAACAGACTTATATCATGCATCCCGAAAAACTCGGTTCAACAAATCCACACAGAATCTCAAAGAAAACTCATCTGACTAAGCCACAAAGACACAGCTGAACCTCAACTGGAAAAACTAGGCTGGTTCAAACCTTACTCTAAGAAATCTTAGGTCGGCTTCACCAACTCTTCTTTCTCCTTCGGCGACATCCTTCCGCTAGGCTAAACAACAGGCACTGCTCCTAGAACTTAGATGATCTGAAACCGTATCTCTTGATGAGGACAACCTTTCACTACCTCGAAAACATCCGAAAATCCCTGACCACTACGATGGATTCTACGCCTTGTGGAGATGCCTTAATCTATGCAGAAGATTACTCAAAATAACTCCAGCATCATCGCAAGTCACTTTTGCAATTCTTCTCAACTCAGTCTCCAAAGATGCAATCCTTGCTTCACACATCAAACAGCCCAATACTATCTAACCAGACCATATCCAAAACGAGATCAAAACCCTTTGAAATCCAATACAAAAGGTCACCAGAAAAAATTATGGGGGAAATAAGAAAATCTTAATCCCTCTACAAATCTTATCTAACTCGGTTACCCTGCCTATAGAATTAGATACAAAGATAGGACGGTCAACCAAACAAAGCGAGAGATAAAACTCCTCTAGAACACATGTTGGAAATCCAAACAGATACCCAACAAATTTAGATAGGTAATAGTTATATAAAAATTACAAATACGCGCTCTCAAGATAGATACTACACCAGAGCCTAGGTATTATCTCAACCTATGCTCTGATACCAAGTGCAACGACCCGCCTTTCAATCCACAGAAAGATGCATTATTAATAAGAAAGAAAAAGGTAGAAATAGAATAGATAGAAGAAAGAACTCAACAATATCATAATCTCATAGCAGAAATGGAACAAAATATAATATATCACATAGATATTACATAGTTATTTACATGTCAGAGTTACACAGACAAAACAACACAAAATAGACAGTTATAAAAGTCTGTCTATTATACAACTCTAATACAATACAGACATCATCACATAGATATAACACAGTGGAAACACTATATATCTATAAATGCTGAAGCCTCCTGGTCCAAATCTCCTCCAGAATTCGACAAAGCTAACCTGAATCCCTTAGCTACTCGTAAAAATTTTAGTACCCAAGAGTTTAAGAAAAACAGAATAAACTCCGGGCTAGACATGGGTTTGGTGTGAGTAAAGGGTTAAAGTTTCTTAACTTTGTAAAACCTTTGAAAATAAAAGGTCTCACGTATAACTTCCCACACATAAACATGGGTAAGTTTTTACCTTAAGCTAACCAAAACATTTGATAGGAAATCTGGTGATATTATAATAGGGTCCAGGGTTTTCAAATAAACTAGAAAATAGCTGAAATTGTTACATTTATTAAATTCCAACATACATAGGTATACAATCAAATCTGACGGCACTTATTGGAGATTGGATTTCCATACAATGGCAGGGCTACTGGGGTACTGCCCGTCACAGTACGTGGCCTAAATCATCGTACCGAGGATCCACCCTAAATCCCCTGCAACACAAGGCCGGAACCATCCCTTACAGGATAGTCCGGAATAAGAAAACCCTAGCGGTTGTAGCTATTCAACCATCGACACAGCCGAATAAAAAGGGACTCAAGATAGGGGTAAATCTTATCCTACTTGGGTATTACCCACTTAGCCTTGCTGCACCTCCCATGTTTTAGTCATTCCTGGTTGATAAGGCTTGAGGCTACAATTACCTTTATAGAACACATTTATCTTAGAATCCACATCGTCCACCTGACGATGTGCTGAAAGCATTCAATCCATACAAGTTCGTTCCGAGTTCGAACAAAAACCGAAGGCATTATCTCGTTACACTCATTTTGGAATCACCCTCAGAGTTAACGACAACAACCCTTGCACTCTGAAACTCCATCTCGAACCTGAAAGTACTATCTCCGTTATACTCGTATTGGAATCACCCTCGGAGTTTTAACGACAAGTAGTTCTTACACTTCGAGTTTTCAACTTGATCTTCACTTGGATTCACGACCTAACGTTTAACTTGGATCAATGTGGTTTTCGGATAATCAAATTTGATACCTGATCCCGGTCTCATCGAAATCCAAACGTATTTTAAAGGCCAAGTTGTTTTAAAGTTTAAACAATTTAAATCAACTCAATTCAATACTTGAATTCACACAGCATTTATATAGATAAATCTCACACATTTATCATTGATATATCCAATATCATATCATAAAATATCACAACATATCATCCAATAGATATCATCCAATTCAGACAATACACACAAACAATCATCCACAAAATAGGAATTATTAATCCACATCATAATTAATTTAATTAATTTAAATTAAATTAATTACTTAAGAATTAATTATCTAATCCTGCTTAATCAACCATTAATTAATTACATCCAATTAATTAATTAATCACTTCTTAATTAATCTCCAATCACAGATTAATTACCCTTTAACTATCAATTTATAAACCTTAATTATTAATTAATCTCCTTCAATACAAAGTAATCAATTCTTAATTACTTTTATAATCAATTAATTAACCTTTAATTAACTGATTAATTATCTATTAACTATTGACTAATAACCTTAATTATTAATCAATATCTCATAATACAAATTAATTAATCCATAATTACTTTTATAATTAATTAATTAATCGTTAATTAACTAATTAATTATCTTTTAATTATTAATTAATAAAACCAATTATTAATTAACTAAATTTAATTAGAAATTAATGACTCCTTAATCACCAGTTGATTAATCCTTAATTAATAGTTAACCCATTCTTAATTAACATTTAACCAATCCTTAATTATCATTTGATTAATCCTTAATCACCATTTGATTAATCAATTAATTACCATTTAACAAACCCTTTATTAATCTTTAATTACAGATTAATTATCCTTTAATTATTAATTAATAAAGCTTAGTTATTAATTAATAAAATTTAATCGCAAGTTAAGCACTTCTTAATTATTAATTTAAGTAACCTTTAATTACTTAATTAACCATTCACTAATCACTTAATTAATCAATCTTAATTACTTAATTAATTAATTATAAATTACACTTAATTACTTAGTTAATTAATCTCCAATCATTAATCAATAATCTTTAGTTATCTAATTAATGATCTTTAATTACAAATTGAATAACCCTTAAATTAATTAACCTTTAATCCTTAATCATTTATTAATCAAGTAAATCAATTACCCTTAATTAATTCCTTAATTAACCCTTTATAATTAATTAAATTAATAAATTATACTTAATTTCCTTTAATTAATTTAATTAATATCAAGACATTAAAACCTCAATTATCTTAAGATAAAATATTATCTTTTAAATGCCTTAATTACCGTAACATATTTACATCATTTATCTTCATTAATTAACTTCACTTAATTAAATCATTAGTTAAGTTTTTAAAATAAAACAATCATTTAACTTGATAAATTAAAGTTATCAAAACATAACTTTAAAATAACTTAAAACATTTAACAATAATAGTTTTTTTAAAAAAATTAGTTTCAATTTAAATTTAAAAACTTGCTTTTGTATAAACTTTTAAAATTTTCAATCCTAAATTAAATTTTAAAATCACTTTAAACTTCGCTTAACAAAATCTAAATTTAACAAATTCAAACTTCTTAATCAAAATGTTAAATAAAACATTTATTAAATATAAAGTAATTTATATAAAAGGTTTAAACTAATTTAAATTTTAAATTTCAAAAACCTAGTTTTTAAAAGCCTTTTTAAAACTACTCAATCACATTACTTCGGTCAAACCCGAAGGCCTCTCGGGTTTAAACCCGAGTTTCTTCCTCTTCTCCCCATTATTTCAGTACTTAGATAAAAAAATTAAGTTTTAAAACTTACAGACTAACCACACAAAATCTACTCGAGTTTCAACTCGAGTCATCTACCCCAAATCTCGACCTTTACTTCGAGCAATCCACAAGCCAAAACAGCTGACACCAAAACATCACCGTGCACATGCACCATCGTCGGAGCCACCTCCGACCATCGACGTACCCTCCGGCTCTTCACCCTACGTCGCAGCAACCAATAACGACCACCAAAACACTCGCACGAGCCTCGAATCGAAATCGAGCAAGCACGGACGAATCTGAAACAAATGCCTATGCCAGAAAAACCTTCAATCACATTGCTCCGACCACCAGAGGTCAGATGACTCTGGCCACACCCTACCGACACACAATGCCACTATTTCCCTGAGTATCAAGCAACTCGCCTCACCAAAGATGATGCAACGACCACAAACTCCAGCTTCAACAAAACTAGGGTTTAAAACCCTTTTGACCTACCACCGATGCCACAGAAGGCGATAAATCCTCCAGGCATTTTTGCCTGAACCACCAGTACCTCCTCCACCTCCAGTGAAGTTCTCGATTGCCCAAGATCTACAGACCACCAAAATTCACCTAAAAACCCAATTCCAAACATTTCCCAAATACACATTCATCTCAACACTAAAAGTTATGATTTTTGTTTTAAAAATTCTAACTTTTAAAGTGGATTTAAGTTATCATCTTGAAACAGAAAATTAAAGTGACTGATTTTAGCATGTTTAAAAGAAATTCTACTGTATTTTCAATTTCCACATAAACTTTCAAATATTTCTTCTTAAATTCATTTTTAAAATTAAATTTATGTATAAACAAATAGTTATTGTTTGAAGACCAAACCCTAAAGGAAATCAAAGGAGAAGAAAACAAATTTTTGTTTTAAACTTGAAAATTCTATAGCAAGAACAGAGAAGACAACATACACAGACATGCACACTTTTTAAATGCACAAAGACTTATCTATATACATTCATACAAAATAATAATCATCACAGAAAATTTCATAAGAAACTATTGTTTATCTACTTAAACTTTTAATTAAAAGTTTACTCACCGTTTTAAAAATACAGAGAGCTTGAACTGGATTGAAAACTTGCAAACTGGATTGAAACTGAAGCTTTTGAAAATTTGTAAACTTTGCATTGCTTGATTTCTAAAAGCTTTGTACTGTTTGAAACTTAAAACTGAAAAGCCTTTGAAGCTTGATTGTTTAACTGGAACGCAAGAATTGGCAGCAGTAAATACTTTGGGCCTTGAAATGCTTTTGAAACAGGTTCAATTGAAGACTGAACTTTTGAAGAAAATGTTTGTTACAGGCTTGATAAAAGAGGTTACAGGCATTTGAAAACTGCTTACAGGGTTTGAAAATGCTTGAGCTTTGGTTTTAGGTTGAGATTTGTTTCAGAGGAGATGATAACAGGTTTTGATTTTGGGGTGGAAGCTTGATAATCTTTGCTTTTTACAAAAAATGTTACAGGTTTTGTTCAGCAGATTTTTGAACTTGAATATGTTTGTGGATTTTCTTGTTTTAAGAATGAATCTCATGTGAAGTTCTTGCTTTTGAAAATAAGAAGATAAGAAAAGAATGAAGAAAGAAAATGTAAGTTTTATATGATGTAAATTATGGTTTATCAAAATTTAAAGGAAAAGAAAATTAAAGAAGGACACTTGTTCAATTTTGTCACATTGGTCACAAACCATTATTAAATTCATAACACTTGTTATCATTGAGCTTTATAAATTAACCACTTGTCATAAGTTAATTTTAAATTATTTTAAAAGATTTCAAAGTTTTTATTATTAATTTTCCTAATTAATAAATACCTTTGTAGATTTGGTGAATGCTTTCTAAATTTTATAAAAATAAAATCTTTAAAGAAAATAGAATATAAACCAATTATAATTTAAATAAAAATCATATATAATATATTTAATTTATTTTAAAATGTTAACATAAACCTTTTGTATTTATTTACTATTTAATAACACTATCTTAATTATAAAAAATAAATTCTTTTTAAGGAAAATAAATATTATTCATATATTTTATATCTAAAAAATTTCAAGACATATATTCTTTAAATTTAAATCTAAATTCAAATTCAAATTCAATTTAAAATCAAATTTAGTATCAATACTAATATATATTATTTTAAACAAACATAAATTAAATTTGAAAATAATAACTTTATTAGAAAATCCATTTATAACTATATTTAAAATCATCACATTAGTAATTATTTTGGTTATTTATATATGGAAATAACAATTTTATCAATTTTAATTGATTTAATAAGTAGATTATCACATTTTAAATTCCTTGAAATCTTGGGATATCACATCCTCGGTACGGTGATCTAAGCCACGTACTTTGACGTGCGGTACCACAGTAGCCCTACCATTGTATGGAATCCAATCTCTAATATGTGTCGTACATTTTAGTTGTGCCCAACTATGTTGGAACGTGAGATGTAAGCATTCCAGCTAATTCTATATTTTACTTGAAAACCCTAGACCCTATTATAATATAACTGGATTTCCTATCAAATGTTTTTGGTTGTCGTAAGGTAAAAACTTTTCCGTATTTATGTGCGGGAAGTCTTACGAGATATCTTTTCATTAAAGGTTTTCAAAGTTAAGCAACTTTAACCCGTTTACTCACACCAGACCCATGTCTGACCTAAGTGTTTATTTTCTGTTTTATTAAACTCTTGGTAGTCAAATTTGTATGAGTAGCCAAGGGATTCAGGTTAGATTTGACAAATTCTGGAGGAGATATGGAGCATGAGGCTTTAGCGTTTGTAGATATATAGGTGGTTCCGCTATGTTGATCTTTGAGTCATTTTTTTGAGTTGTATTTTGAGTCATAATAACTAGACAGGTGTTTATAACTGTCTAGTATGTGTTGTATAAGCTGTGTAACTCTGATAGATGTTGTAAACTATGTAATACTTATGTGATTAATATAATTTATTCGTTCCGCAGTTAAGATTATGGTGTTGTTTTCGTCTATATTCTCTATCTTTTCTCTTTTCTATCCCTTTCTTTCTTAATGATGATGTGTCTTTCTGTGGAGAGAGAGGCGGGTTGTCACATCATTATAAAAGAAAATAACAAGTACGCCCTCATATAATACGCTCAACTCATTCTAGGGTACTACTGACCCTATCTTGAATGAGTAATCCCCACCATAGCCAAGGTTCTCGCTTAACCTTCTGCTCTGATGCCACGTGTAACGGCCTGAAAGATTTTCGTCCCAAAAATCGACACTAATATGTTAACTGTATAGAGTGCCGAGCAACCGGATGCTGAAAACCCCAGACTGTTAGGGTTAAGAATAAAAAGAGGTAGAAGAAGAAATAGAAAAAAAATAACACAAAAGCTACAAACGCAGCGGAATAAATATAACATACAAATAACCGCATTTTATACAATGAAAAGCTGTAACTATCAATATATATACAAGATATCATAGTACAACAAAAACTGGACAGTTATAACAACTTGTCCTCAACTACTGTCTATACAGCCCAAAATACACGACGGAATATATGCAATACGTCTCTGCTATCTAGCTCGTCTCCTAAGCTCCCAACGTCCTAAGTTGAAAATCTGTAATACTTGGTCTGACCTGAGCATTACAATAAATTAACACCCGAGTCATGCTGGAAACCAGCATGAGTAAACCCATTTAATTTGAAATAGTAAAGCTGTAAAAACGTCTTTGAAAGTCAAGGTAATTCGTCCAACATTACGAGTTCTTATCTTGTTATGACCAACACTTGTTGCCAAATCCATTATTTAAAATAATACCTAAGTGCAGTTACTTATTGAAATATAGTCGGATTTACTTAATTTATTCAATTTAAGCCTATTTGATTCTACCAATCAAACCCGTAAAAATTGAAGTAGTTATTAAATCGAAGTGGTTCCGGATATCGCTGATATCCGATCCCGGTCTCTTCGAATCCAAACACCACCTTTTAAGCCCAGTTGTTTTTAACAAAACAATTTAATTTCAGGATGTCAACATTCATATAAAAATCCGATCACAATATCTATTTAAATAAAACGTCTCACACTTTATATGTAACTATTCATTTCAGGTATTCCAATTTAAACAATTTATAGACTAGATTAACTAGTCACACAAATCATTAATTTACTTAAAACAAAATTAATTAATTATTTTCAAATCATGTTTAATTACCATTAAACTAATTACAAACCATTTTATTTTATTCTAATTAAATATCTGGAATTAACTAATAATAAACAAGTATAATTAACTTAGGGCTTTTAATAAATTAAAGGTTTAAATCATTTTATTTTATCATTAACTATTAACTAATTACAACTATTTATTTACTTTAATAAAATTTTGTAATTAATAAATAATCAACATATATATAATTCCCTTAATTTAATAAATTTTAAATTTAAATTATTTTATTTATCCTAGCCATTACCAATCCTAAGGTTTAAGTTAACTTAAGGTTTTAAGTTACTTAATTTATATAACCATAAACTAATTACTTTGAAACCATTTCTTTACCTCTCTTTTTTCTTGTTTCCAAAAATCTAATACTTTTACTTTTGATATCTCAAATATCCAAAATATATTCAACCAAACCATAGTATTCAATAGCTTCAATTTTCAATATAATCTATCATAAATTATCAAATAAATCACAATCGCGGACTATGAAAATAAATTTTAATATTTTCGAGCAACCAGTTAGATCCCTCCAATCTATTTTTCTGCACCCACAGATGTTAGCACTATAAAAAAAACCAATCCCACATCGAAGGGGATATCGCGGTATATAGGGTCATCTGCTATTATGCGGGACGCATAGGGTCTCATCCGCTATATAATGTGGGAATATCAATCACTCTAATATATATATATATATATATGCTATTATATAATATGACATCCAAACTGATAATAAATCATCAGTTTAATCGATTAACCAATAATTTAAATTTTAGCTATTTAAACTAACTAGTAATCCAATTTGAGTGAGATTAACTCACCTTTGAATTTTTTTTTTGTTATGCAATCTGACCCAAACTGGCTATTTCCTTAATGATTTTAGACCTTGTACAGACATTGTATGGTTTATTAATATTTGAACTAACCGAACAATCTATTAACATTTAACAATGTAATTTAAACTAATTTTCCTTTAAATAATTTTTAGTAACTAAAATGATTAAATAAGTTTTAGTAACTAAAATGATTAAATAATTTATTAAATAAATTAATGTCCATATTACATTATTTTAAAAATTGAACTAGTAAATGTGCATATGTATATTTATTTTATTTTTTGACACTACATATATACTTATAAAATACCCTGTATAGATTTAAAATCTAATTCTTATATGAACTCTTCAATATTTAAAAACTCCTATTTTTTTAAAATATATCAGTATAAACAAATTTTCTGTTTTTATTCCAATATACATTAATCTATGTGTGTGTACATATATATATATATATATATATTATATAAAAATCTGTTTTTTTCTGTAATAACAACAGTAGTTTATTTTACTGCATATATACATAAACACAAATCACTGTTTTATAAAGCTTACTGTTAATTTTTTCTAACCTATATGTATATATATTTTCTCTGTTTATAACATATTTATTACATTTGAATTAAAACAGAATTTTAAACCTTGCTGCAAATTCCGATACCTTTCAGGCATCTTGCTTTCGAAAACGAGCCGTCGCCCTCCACTATCTTTGCTCCTCCAGATCGCCTGCATCCTCGTCGCCATTTCCCCAAATCGACACGACGAGCCAACATCGAGTCATTGCCGCTTGCAACATAACCTCGTTCGACCTTCAACGACACAGCCCTTAAGAAATCGGCAACATCTCGATCCTCGACGCCTCGGCCTCCTCCTTCTAGAAATCCTGGCCACGCGACCTATCCCCAAGCCACCCTACGGCGACATCCTCTGGCAACGCGATTGAAGCTCTCCCACTCAACTGCGACATCGTGACAAACAAAAGCGAACGAGCCTCGTTCGATACCTCTTTGGGAAAATCTGAAGGTAGACGGGGAAGGCGAAGCTGTCCCATTGTCCTTCGATTCGCTTATTATTATTTTTATTTTTGAAATGTTTCGGCCATTTTTGTTTTCAAGCAACTGCTTCTTTTTTCTGCGATTTTGAATTTTGGGCAAAGCTCGGATGTATAAGATAAAGGGAAGCTGTAACGACCCGATATTTTCAACCATTCGCATCCACACTTGTCGGACTTGAATTGCTCAAAATCCTGAATTGTAAAATAAATTTGGCAAATCTCATAATATATAACAAATAAATAAATCACAGAATCACAGACACAGAGTAATATAATGCAACGAAAGCAAAGAGATAGTAGTCCATGAAGCTACTATATAAATACATCAGAGTTATACAAGATACAATAGAGTTTCAATATCATAAACAAACACAAAGCTAGATGCATCCTCGGAATCAACTGGATAACTGAAAACAAAATAGATAGCTGGATCTTCAAGCAAATCTACAACTCCGACGGTTAGTCTAATGTCGTATCACTCAGTCTGACCCAAACGTAAAGAAAAACACAAAACACTCGAGTCAGGATATACATACTTATAAAATGTAAACCAACTCAAGTGTACTGTGATATAAGGTACATGTAACTTAAAGGATGCTTGGGACCACCCATCCTCTAAGGATCCATTAAACTATTTACTACGTAATAAGATTTCACTATTATAATAATGTCTATAAGTAAAATAAACTTAATTTTAAATAGCATTAAGGGGTTACCCATATAGCCCTTAACACGTAATAGTGCCAGTAGTCTATACAGTACCTGCATATCTCCTGGTCGGGAGACTACGAGAAGATAGTCCATAGGTACGACACAAATCATACTCGTACAAGGCGAGCTAGGGTAGGTGACATGGCACAACTAGGCAATGCCAGGGTAGATATACCAATTACGCATCCGGGCTGGTGGTGACGCATAGCAGCTGCACCGTCCACCTCGACCCACACCCCAAAAATCAAAAATCAAAAGTGGCCACCAAATCAATCTCAAAGTCAGAATATAATATCGAAGGAGTATGTCCGATAAGAGGGACTACCTCATTGGCCCGTAAGCGCTCCTTTTTTAGCCACCTTATGCCAACTCACGGGAGTCGGGTCCACGTATATACCTCAAAGGAACACCGCCGCCATCCTACTTCATTTTGTAATCTCCACCCGTACACGGTTGTTAAAGTGGTTTTCGGAGTTGGCAGAGAGTATGACAACTTTTGATCTCGGTCTCTTTAACAACCAAATGTTATTATTGCCCATGGATATTTATTTTAGAACCTTTTCAATTCCAAAACCATTTAAAATCAAATACTATTACTTTCCAAAATATTATCCATTTTCAAAAATGGTAATATTTCCAAATCCATATACTTTCCAAAATAATATCCATTTTCAAAACTAAATACTATATTGTTTCATTTCAAAACCAAACAATATATCATTTCCATTTCAAACCCAAAATATAATATATCATTTAAATTCCAAACCAAATCCATATATTATTTAAATAAAACCCAAATGTCAAATCATTGAATATTTCCTTCAACTTATTAAACTTGAAATATTCCTTTAAATCATCTTAAATCAAACCACTTTATTTTAAAATACCCACCTCATAAGCAAGACTAAGTTCCATTTATATACTTAACTTAACAATTTCAATTAAAACCAAATTTCCAATTATCAAGTTAAGTCATATTTTGCAAATACACTTTTCCACTTAAATCATAATTATTCAATTTCCAAACATTTCCATTTCATAAATAAGGTAATTTATTACAGTAAATACGATCAATTTATTTGCAAATTTATTCATTTAGGCATCAATTAAACTATGATGTCAGGCTAAATACATTTATCATAAAATGTTCAATTAAAACTGTATTTCATTTTATCAATTCAAAGGACATCATTTATTTTACAAACATATTCATTTCATAAAATAAAAATTGATTGCAATTACCAGGCTAGACTTTAAAATTCCATATTAATTAACTTTAATTATTAAGTTATTTATCATAAATAAGACTCTTTAAACTCCATCCAAAACCAATTAACTTATAAAAAAATTAACTTATGGACAAACAATTTTTCTTTACACTTTAAAGCATTAAATCAAATTAAGTTAAAATTTTCATATATTTATAATTTCAAAATACTTAATAATTTTCAGAAACTATTTAAAATCCTTAAAAAAAATTTAGGAAAATATCATTTAAAAATATAACCATGGGTCTGTATAATATTTTCTAACCTAAGTCAAGTGATACGGATATATATCATTTCAATCCATAATTTAAAAGAAAAGTCCGATTTTTATCATTTCAAACCCGCAATCCCAAGTAAAATAAATGCAACAAAAATCACAATAAAAATCACTTGAGCCTATCATTTCAGCTCATAATGATTTTTCTTTATTCTAAAGTCCATACGGGTATGTATCATATCAACCCATAGTGATAGAGAACTTGCAGTAATGATACAGTAAATAAAATGAACAGTAAATCATATAATAACATATTAGGTGATGTAACAAATATATATATATAAACAGCATTTAACATCATATAACATATCATAGGCATGTATGAATAACATATCAATTTATACAGATCCACTTGTGATTATTCCACAATAATATAAGTACATATATCTTGAGTGATAAAACTCACTTTTTTAAAAGCTAGAATCAAATTCACAATTGAAACTCCACAAAGCATGACAAGGCACGACCAAACTTTTGAGTAGATGGAGAGTCAAGATCCATATCTTATATATGACAAATACACAAATCATAAGAATAAGATTCAACACAACAAAAGATGGATTAAACAATTCAATTACGAATCAAAGAGGACATAACCTTGCTTTCAACCACCAATTGGGATCGTCCATTGGGTTTGGGTAGGGTCTAGGCATCAAAAACTCATGGCTAGGGATGTTTGTGGTAATGCAGGGTCGGTCCTATGAGTTTTGGTATCTAAAGCCAAAAGTGAAAACAATGCCCCTATACAGAAACTGATATTATGACCATTAATTAAGTCATTAAAAATTTATATTGTTCATAAATAATGAGCAGAGAAAAAAAGAAAATAACTTTATCCGTGATAATAATTCAAGTTGTACACCAAAATTAATATCAACTATCGATGAACATTTTTCTAGCCTTCTGACTTGCAAAATTACTTATAATATTATCATATTCAAGTTCATTGACCATATCTTATTCAATCGACAAAAGTGCCAAACTGTTTAATCTTTCTTGTGACATAGTGGAGTGAAGATAAGACTTTATCAACTTTAGCTTTGAAAAACATCTTTCTGCTGAGGCAACTGTAACTGGTATAGTCAAAATTATTCTATATGCTATCCAAGCATTAGGAAAATTTAACTCTCTCGAACAAGAATTTATGAAATTCAGCAGCTCAATTGCTTTTGTATTTTCCTTTGGCAAGATAACTTTCAATACTTTTAACTCTGAAAATAACTCTTTTCCATCAATATCAGAGTGCAAATCATGTGTCAAATATTCCTCAAGTTTTAAAAAATGACTTTTAGGTTTCCCATCATCTATAGAAGTGAATTTTTCTAAATCAAATAAGAAGCCAAACTTATCATCATATTCTTTGAATTGCTCAAATCAAGTCACTAACGAAACATGTGCTTTATCCATAATTTGCAAAAAGTAATTGATTCGAAATGATTCTTCTGATGTTTGCATCGATTCTTCAACATTCGTATCTTCATCAAACTGTTTCTTTCTACGAATAATTCTTTTTTGAGGAAAAATGGGTTCAATATCCAACATATGAGCTATCTCTTTAGCATCAACCATCGTAGAATTAAATCCTGTGTTTCTGAAATCTTCAAAAAAATCAATAAGCTCTTGCAATCTAGCGATAGCAACATCAATTTGCATCCCTTGGTGTGTAGACAGCTCTTGGATTAATTTCTAATAGTCTTTATTGCATCCCTTGGTGTTTTCCTTTCATATTTGATCCATTATCGTAACCTTGTCCTCTAATATCATAAATATCAAGCTTAATATCCTCTAATGCTTCTTTAAGCTTGTTAAAAATTCCAAGTCCAGTAGTATCATCCACTTTTAGAAATTCAATAAAAAACTCTTCCACCTTGATGGATTAGTTGAAACATTAACACGTCTTATTACAAGAGACATCTATTCAACACGACTAATATCTGAAGTGCAGTCTAATATAACTAAAAAATACTTGGCCTTTTTTATTTTTATAAGAATTTTATTTTTAATTTCATTCGCCAATGTGAGTATTAACTCATTTTGAATTTTGTATCCAAGGTAATGTATTTGAATTTCTTTTTGTTCAATCCGTCGATTATGTTCCTGCATCACTGGATCTAATTCTGCTATCATTTCAATTAATTTACAAAAAAGACCATTATTTTGTTCATAAAGCCTTTCGTTCGTTCCACGAAATACTAAATTATTGGAAGCAAGTGTTTTCACAACAGCAATTGTTCTTATCAACACTTTTTTCCAACGTTCTTTTTCCTTCTGTATTTGATCTATTACACTTGGATCTATAGTTGCTTTGACTTTCAATCTTGTTTCCAACTCAATCCAACTGCTCATATTCAGAAGATGATCTTTACTACTTTCATGTTGTTTCAGCTTAGTACTAAGGTTGCGCCAATCATTAATTCCTTCATTTGCAAGATGACTAGCCGTTGTTTGATTTGTGAATAATTTGCAACAGAAACAAAATACTTTATCAAGTGAATTTGAATATACCAACCGTTTTCTATCTTGTTTATCCCCGTTAGGCAAATGTCTGACATATAATGTGGAAGAAAAATGTCTATTAATAGCATCTTTTGGAAAATCAGAGTCATTATCTTTTAGTACTCTTAAAGGACCTCTTTCAACTAGCAAGTCTCTCAATTTTTGATCAATTTTTTTCCATGTACCAGGATCATTTGATACTAAACTAACATTCTCTACATGTGATGATGAATCAATATTTGCTTCCTCCTCGCTCATATTTTCATTGTTATGTTCGTTCATTAGAATATCATCATCAATGTTATCATCATTCTCATCAATAAGGGAAGCATTATCCACATTCAAACTCGAACTTTCTACTGGACTACTTCTGATGAAAAATTTATTAAGAGCGCCTTTCTGCGAATTAGTGAGTTCCTTTAGCCTTCTTTTTCTAGCCCTTTTGGCATGTCCAGATTCTTGTTTACGCATTTCTAAACACTATAAAAGTTCAAATAAATAGTTGTTATATATACAATTGATTTCAGTGATTGAATTTTGATTTTACATTTCATTGTAATTGAACACGACGATACAACTCAGTAAAAAAAAATCTTTCTTTTTTCTATTTTGGCTCTGAGAAACTATAATGAGCTAGTTCCAACTTCCAGGATGGTTTTTCGTGATATTCAAATTCCAAGTTCAAATGTTGGATAAAAGAAAGGTTTGATTATGAGTGACAATTTGGTCACAGTGGAAGTACTAAGATATTACTCTACCAAATCAATTAGAATTAAAAAAAAATTTATAGGATTATCCAGCCTATGTCTAGTCCTAAGTATTTGGCACTTAAAGTATTGAAGAAACTTAAATAAGATAAGAGAGATTCAAATATGTTAATATGAAAAGCTAAAGAATATGTGACAAGTGTTATTGACTATTTCTCTTAGTTCCCAAATATTTATTTTATGCACCCCACTAAAGTTATTTTTTATAACATATTACCCTTATCAAGTTATGGATCATCTTAAGTTGGTGGTTTTTCATCTTAAGAGGAGACATATGTTTGTTTAATCAACAAAGAAATCAAAGAACAAAATGAAATACACTGTCGCCTATTGACTTATATCCATCCACTGTCGCCTATTGACTATTTCGATTATCAAATCAAGTTAATTAACATTACTAAATTATCAAAGTTAGTTAACATTACCAATTATCCACTAATCCACTGTCCACACAAGCTACAGCAACAACAGTGAAATCGAGAAGACCTGGAGGCTGGATGGAGCTGCCACTTCCGTTGTGTTGTGTGTCGCCGCCGCTGTCGTGCCGCTGGAGCTACCCCTTCCCCAGCTCGCGATCGACGACGACGAGATGACTCAAATCGAGAATCCCTAGCTTTGAATCGCGCGCCGGCTGCTGAGATTGGAGGAGCCGATGGATGAATCGCGATGTCAAATCGAAATCGACGATGAGATGAATCGAAATCGAAATCGCCCCTTCCCCAGCTCGAAATCGCGATTTTTTTTTGGCTTATACTCGTCGGTAAAATTTGATACCCTGGGTTAAATGGTGCCCTAAGCGGTTGCTTCCCCCGCTTTGGGGAAGGGCCGGGCCTAGGTCATGTGGTGATGATGAGGAGGAGAGGTAGGCTAGGAGGTGGAGGCCGAGCTAGCATGAAAACCAAAGAGAAAATCAAAAGAAAACGGAAGAAGAAAGTAAGGAGAGGCCATGAAAATTTAGAGCTTGTTCTATTTTTCTCTCACGCAAATGGAAATGAGATAAGAAAGTTTTCGCGTGAAATAATAATAAAAGTGGCGACTATGGTTACAAAAATAATGAACGGCTAAAGATATGGAGAGTGGATGGCTGGAGATGTAAATGCTAGAAAATGAATGGTTAGAAAATTAAAAGGTACAATTTAAGGAGAAGGAATCCTGTATATTTTCTTTGTTTGCACGCAAATGACAAATGAAGTGAATGGAAAGTTTCTCATGAGTTAAAGAAAATAAAATGCACGGCTAGAAGGTAATTAAGGAGGTAAGAAATAAAAAGGAAAGAAATAAAGAGGCTATTGAATGAATGGGATTTATTTCCTATTTAATAAAAGAAACTTATGTAATATCTTCCAATCAGAAGGGGAAAATGAAGAAGTGAGATATTTGGAAAGATTTTGTACATGATTTGATAGAGTAATGCACGGCTATGATAGGTGAGAAACGCTAAGAATTAATAAAGAGGTTAGAAAATTAAAAGGCAAGCATTTAACAAAGTAACGTATACCCTTTGATTTTCTCCAACTCTTTATAAAAGATATAAACAAATAAATTCCAATGAATACAATAAAAGCCTAGACAAATAAATAGAGAAATAAATGAAGAGATGGATATAGGAAAAAATATAGAAATATATATATATATATATATATATATATATATACAGAATGAGAATACATAAATTTATTGCATGTAAAATGCTTTAATTTATCCAAATCTAAAAGTATAAATCGGAATTTCATGAAACAAAAAGCAGAATAAATATTAAAATAAAATACATTTAGAAAGAAAAATATTAGCATTTAAAAATTCAAATTTAAAATTTTCAATTGTGGTCAAACTTTGACCTTCAGTTGACCAAAAATACAAAATTTCCAGAAATTGCTTATTTTATTAAATTTGCCAAATGTATGCATTTATTATGATTGAGACCTCAATTAATTCATTCAGATAGGTTTCATTCTTTATCTTATCTTATGAATAAAATATGCATTCCCATCTCATCCTAGTTTTCAATTAATATAGTAATTAAATTCATTTACTTATCATTAAATTATTTATTAAAGATTACATTCCAATCAATTAAAATTGATTCCTATAATTTGATTTGATTTAATTTCCATCTTTGTATTATGCCCACTATTTCTTTATAAACCTAGTTACATTAGTTTTATATTCCATTACATTAATACACCCCTATTTACATCTTAAATTTGTATAAATGTTACTTTTTTAAATGTGTACTTTTGTCAATTGTACACATTCATTAAAGTTTGAAACCAATTAAATAAATTTACCTTTGTTCCATTATTTTTACCAATTTATTACTTTGTAAATAGATTTACGTTTCTACTTAATTTATACATTCACACCTCCCGTTGCTGCATAAACTCCCATTAATGAACATTTATTTACATTTGAATACAATTGATTTCCAATTCATTTTATAGCCTAAATAGATAATTTATAATAGCTGTTGCCATTACCCTTTAATTTACACTCAAGTTTATCATTTTCTCTAATTATCATTATTGCTTACAAAATGTTAAATTCATTCAATTACATAGATTATACACTAATTCATTTATTCGCACCACACTCACCCTTATTTTCTTATATTCAAATTTTATACCTAAATCTAACATTTACAACTAAATTAATTAACCAATTAAATAGTAACTTACAACCGTTACTATTACTTTAAATCACATTAATGAATTCATTATTATTTACAAATCAATTGTTACAATTACTTAATTAACACTGATTTACTTCAATTTATATTGATCATATATTATCTCATTAATGATTCAACATTCACGCTAGTTTTCTTATATTCAAATTTATAACTAAGTGCAACAATTTACATTATTTCAATTAGTTTGAAATTTCATAATTAGTTTTAATTACATTGTTACACTTCATTTTAACGTTTTTTTCACTATTAAATTACAAAGTCTTCATTCTTCCATTTTTAATTACCAAAATCGTATTAAATCAACAAATTATATTATTGAGAATTTACGGGTCGTTACAGAAGCGTGCTCCGAAATGTTGCGTGTTGAGTAGGAAAATGGGGACAGGATTGGTCGGCTAGGCTTGCATAGGTATAGGATAGGGTGGCTGAGATGAAAGAGTGGTGGCTGATAGGAAAGAATTTCAACTGTAGGCTGACTAGGATATATAATTTATATATTAATTAAATTCACATTGTCTCGATTTACGTAGCTTAGGATCGCGAACTCCTACCGAGGCTTTCCGCTAAGCATTTATAATGTTATACCCTTATTCCGAGTGAAATGGAAAAGGTTTTGAGTCCTAATTCGATCGTATGGAGAAGATTGCTTTGGACCTCCATACTATATTGAATTTCGATATAAATTTCTGCGCGTTTATATATCGTACGATCACACGATAACTCTAAACACTTTGAAATTTGAAATCTGATAATAATATACTATTACGGATCCAATGGAACTTGTTTCGTCGAATTCCAAGACTGTGTCTCGGAAGCCTATTTTTAAATGTCAATTTAAACGATATATTTTTGAAACTGAACAAATTACTTTCAAATTCAATCTTTAAACTTTTATCATCTTCAGTATTGTCAATGCAAATTTTATATGCCTTCAAATTATTTTTAATGAGCTTAAAATTGAAGATTCAATATTTTACCCAACTTCTAATTATTAAATTCAAAAATATAATTATCCAATAATTGGTTACATTCGAAATTCAAGTAGAAAAATAACTTTTAAATATTTAAAATCAATTACATATTCCAATTTCAAATATCTAAAATTCCGGGTCGTCACATGATTAGTCCATGAACAAAGTGATTGGTTCAATAATAATATATATTATTAACCTTACTCCAGTCAAAGATTTTGGCTTTGAGTTAACTACAATTGACCATGCTACTAACCTCATACAAATGAGAAGACAAATTCTCTATTAAACAGTGCTTCATTCCTAATACTTTAACTCAAACATAACTATAGTCGCTTCATGGATGTCATGCCATGATTTATTTGTAATCAAAGTGGAATGTCCACATTAAAGCTCCTCGGTATTCTCTATTGGAACTGGACTAGCATGCAGTAGAAGAAATGGGTGAATTTTATTTTTTACCATATTGAATCTTTATTGGACCTATGAAGTCTAATTCATTTAGAACTTTTCTGGATTTCTTTTAAATAAAATCATTATTTTATTCAATTTTAGAAATAAAGTTATACTTTATATTAATTATTATTATTTTAAATGTGTGTATCTTATACGCATACGTGTGCACATGCAATAATAAAGTGTGCATGGTTTGACATGCATGTGTACAAGTGTTGGGATTTATACTACAACAAACATGTTAACCCCTATAGTATTCTACGAGCTATCTAAATGAATATATATATATATATATATATATATATATATATTTGTGTGTGCATCAAATGTTATATATATATATATGTATGTATGTATATGTATATGTATATATAATTATACCTATCTAAAATATAAACATATACGTACATATATGTGGAAATTATTATAATAATTTATATAAAATAATTAAAATCTATTTTTATAAATGTTTGTATATATTAAACAGAAAATGTATTTAATAATTAATATAAAATACATTAATATTTTATTAGAATTATTACTACAAACCTGAGAACAAATTTATTTCATTTAATTATAAAAATTTATAAATATACAAACACATGTGTATATACGTACATAACATACATGCATATATGTATATGTATATGCATTGATACGAACATACATTAAGCACGGCATAAAAAATTAATTTTTTTGTATATATAAAATGATTTTTAACTTAAAAATTATAAAATAATTTAAAAACAGATTTAAAGTAATTATTAAAAATTATTTTTGAAACTGTGTAAGATTATAATGTGATTTTATACTTAGTTTCAAATTATTTCTATGTACATATATATTTTTATGTGTGTGTATCTATTTATATATACATGTTAGCACCAAAATTGGTCACTAACACCCTTGAGTAGAGTTATGCAGAGAGATTAATGAAGAGAGTAAGTTAATTTGAGGAATTACACAGTAGAATACAATAATAACAGTAAGAACAAGAACACTAGATTTATAGTGGTTCGGCGTAACTGCCTACGTCCACTTTGAGTTTAATCTTTATCGCTTTTTCAATCTATTGAATACAGATACAATCCGTACACCCATGACTTGATTCCAAGTTTAAATCAAAAATAAACAAGTTTTGAAAATGGCAGAGTCTCCCCAGCGTCCTCGGAAAAGGTCCATTTTCACTGCACCCCTGCCCCTTTATTTATAGACGAAGATAGGTTGGACTTCCGACGCAGGCCTAAAGACAAGGTACCTCGGCCCATGGTAGACAGCTTCTGTATGTCGAACTAGGCATACCGAATGGTTTCCTTCGAGCGATTCTTGTCAAGCCAAAATGACCAAGTCGTCCATGCCGAACCCCCCAATGCCGAGCCACCCTTGTCGAGCGATCTTCACTGAGTTCCCAATAACGCCTGTCTTTTAGCCGAGAGACACATGCCATCCTTCCAGGCCGAACGATGAGTTAATCTTCGAGGCCGAACAACGAGTTTGCCTTCCAAGCCGAACGACATGTTTGTTGGACCATCCTGACCGAATGACCTATTCTCTGGCCGAATGACAATTTAACAGAACTTCTCGAGATCGAATGAGATTTGTCGAACCATAATGACCGAACGAGGCATTACGAACAATTTAGACCGAATGAGATGTTCTCCTTTTGATCGAGCCATATAGAAATGCCGCAATGCATTGAATGCACCAAACCCATTACACCTCCAACCGTTCCTTGACCAAAATCTTATATGGTGCCAACTATCACATCTGCAACTATCATCTTGTCGCCAGGCCAAGGTGCTGGGTAACATTTTCCCCCCAAAGTGTGTCATGTGAAGCAACACGGCATGCTTTGAATCAGCGAATATTCCTTGTTTCTAGAAAGAAATCCATCATGTTTCCTGAATAGTCATTATCCTTTAATTTTATCCTCCCAAGGAGTAGTATCCTTCTTTGGTCGTCAGGACGCTTGGTCGATTCCCAATATTACAAATCCAGGGTTGTAGTTCATTAGTGACCACCCGTGTCCAGTTCTACAGGGCAAGTAAGCTTTGGCTATTTGATTCGATCTTTTCTTAGTAACCTAAATAAGAATTCAGTTCTGTTGATTTCAAGAAGTCGAACTTTTTCGGATGTACACATACATGTTCGGGTACATGTTCTTGCTATTGGCTCTCGGATGCGTTTTATATGCTCATAAATCGTCACCAATTCCGTCTAGTTTAATTGTAATTCAATTACGATTCCTTGTTTGTATTTTTTGCAAAATAAGGTTTGTAATCAGCCACTTAATGAGAGGGGACTTCAAGTTTTACATGGATAACGCCCTTGGAGCAGTAAGCAAGGGCGAATGGAGCATGGCCAGTCACGGACTCATGGGTAGTTCTATAAGTCTATAATGCTGTTGGGAGTTCACCCACCCATGTAAAAACCTTGATTTTTGACTACCGTCGAAATAAAAAATTTAAATGGAAATTTTAAGTTGAGTTTTTGAAAAAAAATGAAATTCATTTGCAAAGTCAGTTACATACTTTCCAGTTGTAGCACGTTGGAATTAGACTGCATTTGCATTCACGTGTATATGTGAATATAAATCCATTTCAAAGTCAGTTGGAAAAATAAATAAGTTATGTTGTAATCATCTTTTTCCATCTTCACGTGTAAGAATATATCCAAGTTAAAAGCAAGATTGAAACTTTACAGTCACACACAAAGTTTATAAAACAAAGTTTGAATTCTCTGTTGCTACCATCATTTTATGCAGCACGTCCTTTTTTTCCACTGACGCACGTTTATCTCATAAATGCTTGTGTACTTAAATGCAAGCCAACATTTCATTCTTTTGACTTGTGCAAAATTTTAGGGGAAGAAAAGCAAAAATGCAACATTCTTTTGCTTCATTCTTTTTACAGTAGTTGTGTAGAAAGCTTTAATGGCAGTTCGAATATTATTGCTCCTTTGGATTTAGGTGATAACTGGTTTTGAAGCAAAGTTTAGGTGAGTGGAAAAACTCACATTTCTAATTTAAACATTACTTCATCATTGCGTGCTTGCATACCTGAGTAACACAAAGTCAGGTCATTTTATTTATACATTTTTGTGCAAAATTTGACGTATTCGAAGGCAAGTCCATGCGTACGTGTAGCGTTTTGTTATATTTCTTTTCCATTCAAGTATGGTTTGCACAAGGTTCTAGTGCCACGTATTTTCGGTTCAAAAATTGAGTGCGTGCATGAAATTTTAGTTTTATGCGGTGATATTTTGCTTAAAAAAATGAGTCCCAGACCATTGCATGAAAACGTGTTTCAAGCTACAGATCACGTTCTTTTGCATTGCTTATGTACGTGCATCATTTATTTTTGCTTCATTTTTGGTGTGCAGGTTGTATAGTATAGAAATCAAGTTCATGCTATTTTTGTTGTTTTGCATTTAGTTGTGCATGCAAACTTGGTTGCCCAGGTCACACTTTTTTTTGATTTTGCATTTTGTTTGCCGTGCATGTAGTTCAGTTGCTTTTCACGTAAGAAAAAAAATGACGTGCGGCACAAATGGAAAATGCAAGTCCAGACCCTTGTTACATTTCATGCACGAGTACAGGTCACCTTCTTTTACTTATTGATTTCATGCGTGCCTATAATGAGCCAGGTCATGTTATTCTATTTTCATTTATTTTTATCTAATTCGTGCGTGCTTATATAGCTTGCCCAGGTAAAAAAAAATTGTAGCACGAAAACAAGTTTCAAGTCACTTTATTTTGCAATTTTGTTCATGCGTACAAAGAGCATTGCTAGGTGTGTGTTCGTTTTAAATTTTGTGCGTGCATTTGTAGTGTGCACGTGTTTATAGTTCAGATAATATTTTGTTATAAAGTAGTGTGCGTGCATGAATATAGTTACTAAGTCCAGGCAGTGCCATATTTTGATGCATATATAGCAATGTAGACCGATGTTTAATTTACGTTGAACCGTTGTTTGGTTTTAAAACGTATTTTGTTGCCGTTATTTTTATAACGGATTTTTACCCCGGTCTTTATAATTGAAGCATGTTGTTTTGATGAGATTTTTGACGAATAAAAGTTACTGTTGTTTTGACTTCAGTAACCGTCAATTTAAAGTAAATTTTCAAGCGGCTATCCCGCAACGCTAATTTTGATATCCGTTTTTATGGTGTTTTATGAAGCGCAATTTCCTTGTCGAAATTGCTGTAGATATTGTTGTTTTAATCACGTGTTTTTAAATCGTTTTAAAATAAAATTGTTTCCAAAAAATTTATAGTTACGCTTTCAAAAGAATGAGGAATCGATTTAAACGCTTCAGCAAAATTGAAGACTATGAACCCTTACTTTTACTGATCCGATTAATTTTGGACTTGTCCATTTGAGAACGTAAATTTTATTTATATAAAATACACAATTTTGTACTTTCAAGGAAACGATGATGAGATTTAAACGATTTAGCAAAAGTGTGGAATATGGAACCACGCTTTTACTAATTCGGTTAATTCCAGACTAGTTAATTGAAATATTTGCTATGGAGTTGCTGACTGAGAATTTTGATGATTTTGTTGGGCTTTCGGGCCACTATGATGGATCTTCAGGTCAATTACCAGAACTAGACCTTCGGGTCATATGTTGGACCTTTGGGTCATTTGTTGAGCGCCAAATATTATGATGACAGTACTTGATAGGCTTCGACCATATGAGATGCACGTGCGGCGTAGCTTAGACTCGCCATATGCTGGGATCGATCCACTTTTATGTTGATTTTTCCAGTTATCTTTTTTTGATTTCTAGACTTTTGTGTATTGCTGTTTTGAATTCAATTTTGAATTTAATGAGTTGGATTCGATGGAGTTTAATGAGATTTCTTCATTTAAACTATGTTGATTATTTATGCTGAATAGTCTCATTCGAGACTATGATTGATTTGCTTTGATGTTGTTTATGATGCATTCACTTCTAAGTTTAAATTTGACTGATCCATTTATTATTTTCTTTTAAATAATACTCGGGTCAGACTGAGTTATTTCAGGATAATCGCTATCTCTGATTCAGTTGCTGCTTCAGCTTTTGGGATTTCACTTCATCTTTTGTCTAGACTTCGAGGTGTTACTTTTGGTGTATTGACTCTCATCTCATGTATGTTATGATGTATATGTATATGTACATTTGGTTCATATGAACCATCGAGTGTTGTAGCATGTATCCAGACTTATCTTCCGCTATATATCTGATATTTCTGTTCTGATGTGATTATACTTATCAGTGTTGTTGTTATTATGAGTTGTTCTGAATTTTTCTTAAGCCACCGTGGTTTCGTTTTAGATTTGGATTGAATATATATCGCTAGGAGTAATTTACACAACTCCTATCGATGTAATCAATTCTCGTCTAAGGCATAACTTACAGATGGTCACTTCTAACAAGCCTTATTCTTCGCAATAGCAGACGTTATTCCTTATAATAACCTTTGTTATTGTGAGTATAGAGGTGGGGCGTCACAACCCATTTACCTCCTGCCTTTTCCGAACCTTTCTTAAGAACAGACTTTATGATTTTGTTCATAACTTTAACCTGTCCATTTGCAGTTATAATGGATCATGGAAGGTCATAAGGACAGATGATGTTACGGACAATGAAGTTGATTATTTTCTTCATCTACCCATTTGGTGAAGTAATCAACTGCTATGATGGCGTATTTCATACCACCTTTGGGATAGGAAAGAAGATGATGTCAATGCCACCCAAGTGGCAAACGGCTATGGACCAGCCATTTGAGTAATTTCCATCGGCAAGGCTCTCGGATTTTTTTGCAAACATCTTGCACTTGTTGTATTGTCTAGCATGATCAACCGTATCTGGATTGATAGTTGGCCAGTAATACTCATAGCAGAGTATTTCCTTTATCAGGGTCTTCCCCCTGATGTAATCGCCGCATTCTTCTTCACGGACTTCACTCAAGACTCATTTGATATCATCATAGGCGATACACCGAAGCATGGGAATGGATGAACTCCTTTCTACACACGACTTCTTCTTGGATGATTTGGGTGAAGCTTTGAGGAGGATCTGTCGTTTTCCATTCCTCCGTTCAGTAAGAATTCCTCACTGTAGATAGTCTTTGATAGAAGTCAACCATGACCCTTTTCTGGCTCTGTCTCCAAGATCTAGCCGATCTCCATCCGTCAATGCTTGGAATATTAACTATCTCAACAGAAACAATGTATGTCTGTTGCACGTCCCTAAAACCGGCCAGCTTGGCCAGTGGCTTGACTCTTTTCATTTTGTTTGCTGAGTATGTGTGTAATGATATAATACGTGAAGTCAACTAGTAGCTCTTGGACCTGGCCGAGATAAGGAGCAGGACAATGCCCCCAGCAAGATTAACTTCTTTAACTTTGCATACTACCAATCAGGAATCACAAAAAGATATGTAAAGTTTCCACTCCGAATCCTCAAGCAAGTTTGAGGCTGGCGGTCGAGGCTTCATACTAAGCATCATTATTTGTTAAAGGGAAATCGAGTTTCAGGACGTAGCAGATCGATCATTCCTCAAGAGTCATTAATACGACTACAGCACCATAGCACTAATCGCTAGATGCTCCATCCGTGTACATTTTTCATTTGTTGGTTGGTTCTCTACTAATCTACGAGTAGTCATCTGATGCAGTGAATTCCGGTATGAGATTTGCTAATTACCGTCCTTGGATAGCCCTTCGAGAGAAATAAGTGATATCGAAATAGCTTGGTTCGATATTCTATTTAAGTAGTCTTTCAAACGTCTCAGGTCATTGTATGCCCGGTCGCAATGGCTAGCAGGCATAGACGTTGATGGGGTGAGCCCAAAGGTAAAATTGGATCTTTTATGATGAAATAAATAAACATTGCGCTATCTTTTGTCGCTTCTGGTCGATATCTGATGCATGGCTCGCGATAGTTAGTGAAATCACACGTGCGTGTCAAAATGGGTCCAAGGGAACATATCATCATTTATTCAGAAAAATCCAACTAATTCTTTTGTCATCATTGCACTAAGCTGTAATCCGATATTCAGCACCCGAAAAGGGTCGCCATGGCTGGCAGTAATGTTGACAGTCAGCTTAGCAGGTGCAAATCCGTATTCTTTGAGAGTTCAGATGTAACTATTTTGCATAACATTCAATGTGAAATTTGGTTGGCATGGTCAACGTTGATGGTTACTCTGGTCGAATCCTAGAGTCTTATCGTGAGTTATTAAGTCTAATAGTGAATAGATCTAAATGCTCTAATCGATTATCAGCAAATGGCCAAAGATCAGGCTTAAAAGCACGTTGAAGGAAATGTCACGTAGGGATCAACCTCGAGTTGCGTGTAGCTGCATAGCTGGATCTTTCTATGATTTTGAATTTGCTTGTATATTCAAGTAACCCACTTTTTATTCAATGCATTCATGATCCTTTACCCATCCTTCAGGTTGGAGTGACAGTCAGTTGCCCACGAGCTTAGATATCGATTTAATGATTCTATTTCCAAATATTCTTTCAGTCATAGCCTTGAGTAGCTGTAAGAACTATATATATATATATATATATATATATCAATACTGAGCTATCGCAGCTAGTCTTTGGATGATCATGCGTCTTCTTCCAGTCTTGGGTTGATAAATTTACTGCATGGACGGTTGAGTCTCGTCTTAGCTATGTTTATATTCCCACCTAAACTCCAAAAACATAGAGTTGATCGATGAATAGTCGATTCATATTCATCTTGCTTCTCGCTCGTGCCCCCAGGTCTGGGGCATATACTGATAAGTAGGAAGGCCAGCCATGCCCACTTTAGCTTTACTTTCCTTCTCGTTGAATCGTGAGATCGGGTCAGTCGATAGGATGCTGTGTCTCATCTATTCTTGGATTTTATTGTTGTTTTTCATTCCAAGAGGAATACTCAGATGCCTCGTTAGTTTCAGGGTGTAATTTGGACACTGGATGGTCAGCCACATCCACTTTGGTTCATGTTCTGTAAACAGATCTCGGGGTGAAGTCGGCTCGAATGCAGTCGGGTCATACTCATCCAGTTTCATACTCCTCCTGATGGATCGAAGGAGGGTGCTGGAGAATTTTTGACCAAGTCTTCGTGGTTTACTCTCCTTTCCACATTTTGGAGGTCATAGTTTTTCGAGGAACATCCAAGTCACGTTCGTATATTCTTGGTGCGAATCAGTATTGACCCTCAATTTAAGGCATGATATAGTCGGCCTCCCGTAGCTTTGGATGCATTTTTGACTGGCTCTGTATTGAGGCTTGCCGTAGTCGTTGCCTTAAGTTGTAAAGAACACCAAGCCAGAGCTGTAATAAGTTGTCGTATTCAACTTTTAGTGATTTTTACTCCTACTCCCTGCACTAATTTGGCCAGCCCACTAATCAGATGGTCAAACTCTATCCTTAGTGAGTTAATACTCCTCCTGTCGATTTCAGGCCGAAGTTTGCAGAATAGAGAACGGTCAGAATCCACTCGTCTATTTATCGATGTTTATACACCACTCTGCATTCTCGGGACTTAGAGATTTGTCACTCATGCTTTGTTCCATGCTCAGGGGACTTAGAGATTTGTCGAACGGTTTATGTTTTAGTCCACAGTTCGAGACATAGAGATTTTCGTCAATTCTTTTATACTCTAGTCCACACTTCGAGGACTTAGAGTACCCTAGTCCACGCTCTGGGGACTTAGATATTTTTGAGTCGTTTATACTCTGGTCCACGCATTGGGGACTCAGAGTACTCTAGTCCGCACTCTGGGGACTTAGAGATTTGTCGCTCGTACTCTGGTCCTCACTCCAGGGACTCAGAGTACTCTAGTCCGCTTCAGGGACTTAGAGGTTTTTAAGGTGTTTATACTCTAGTCTGCACTCTGGAAACTCAGAGTACTCTAGTCTAAACTCTGGAGACTTAGAGATTTTTAAGTCATTTATACTTTAGTCCACACTCTGGGGACTCAAAGTAATCTAGTCCGCACTCTGGGGACATAGAGATTTTCAAATCGTTTATACTCTAGTCTACGCTTTGGGGACTCAGAGTACTCTAGTCTACACTCTGAGGACTTAGATATGTGTAAGTCATTTATACTATAGTCCACGGTCAGGGGGCTTAAAATACTCTAGTCCGCTTCAGGGACTTAGAGGTTTTTATGTCATTTATACTCTAGTCCGTACTCATGGGACTTAGAGTACTCTAGTCCGCTTAAGGGACTTAGAGATTTTTAAGTTGTTTATACTTTAGTCTGCACTCTGGGGACTCAGAGAACTCTATTCCGCACTCTGGGGACTTAGAGATTTTTAAGTCGTTTATATTCCAGTCCGCGCTCTGAGAGTACTCTAGTCTGCACTCTAGGAACTTAGAGATTTTCAAATCTTTTATACTCTAGTCCGCGCTCTGGGGACTCAGAGTACTCTAGTCTGCACTCTTGGGACTTAGAGAATTTTGAGTTGTTTATGCTCTAGTCCGCGCTCTGGGTACTTAGAGTACTCTAGTCCGCACTCTGGGGACATAGAGATTTGTCGCTCATACTCTAGTCCGCACTCCAGGGACTCGGAGTACTCTAGTCCGCTTCAGGGACTTAGAGGTTTTTAAGTTGTTTATACTCTAGTCCACACTCTAAGGACTCAGAGTACTCTAGCCCGCACTCTGGGGACTTAGAGATTTTTAAGTCATTTATACTTTAGTCTGCCCCTTGGGGACTCAGAGTACTCTAATCCGCACTTTGGGGACTTAGAGATTTTTAAGTCATTTATATTTTAGTCCGCACTCTGGGGACTCAGAGTAATCTAGTGCAAACTTAGGGGACTTAGAGATTTTCAAATCGTTTATACTCTAGTCTGTGCTTTGGGGACTCAAAGTACTCTAGTCCGCACTCTAAGGACTTAGAGATTTTTAAGTCGTTTATACTCTAGTCAGTGCTCAGGGGACTTAGAGTACTCTAGTCCGATTCAAGGACTTAGAGGTTTTTATGTCATTTATACTCTAGTCCTCACGCATGGGACTTAGAGTTCTCTAGTCCGCTTTAGGGACTTAGAGGTTTTTAAGTTGTTTATACTCTAGTCCGCACTCTGAAGACTCAGAGTATTCTAGTCTGCACTCTGGGAACATAGAGATTTTCAAGTCGGTTATACTCTAGTCCGCGTTCTAGGGACTCAGAGTACTCTAGTCTGCACTCTGAGGACTTAGAGAATTTCAAATCGTTTATACTCTAGTCCATGCTCTGGGGACTCAGAGTACTCTAGTCCGGACTTTGGGGATGTAGAGATTTTTAAGTCGTTTATACTCTAGTCCGCACTCGGGGATTCAGAGTACTCTAGTCCGCTTTAGGGACTTAGAGATTTTTGTCGAAAGCATTCGTATTTCCACCCGTTTAATTTGTATTTCATTTACCGTATCGAGGCTAATGTTGTCGAATGAATGATTAAACCATGTTTGCTCATGGAATGGGACTTTGCCCCTAACATGAAGGATGAAACTTGAAAAATGGACGGTCGATTCTCGTCCGCATGGTGATTATAGCTCTTCCAATCAAGTCAAGGAAGGAGGTATATAACAGATGGTTGATCACATCCAAGCGAGGTTAGATAATCAAGTCTCGCACAATTTGTTTCGTATCTCTTTCTAGGAAATAAGGATAACAGATTATCAGTAGACATAGTAAGTTGCATATGTTTCAAGGTGCAGTTGTGTCCATGTATTGAGAGCAATGGTTGATGAGTAGGTAGTCCATCACAGCTACTCTAAGTCAGGCTTTCGAACAAACTTTTGTGTTTAGGGTAGGATTTGATGTGTCGAAGATCAAATCACGTCTAATCTAGATAGATCCCGGCGTCACTGAGATTTAGGAGAGGCATTTGTATTTCGTACAACTTTGTTTTATGATTCGACTTGAGTGGATGATCGTGCCATATTCATTCCAAACCTTGCTTAGGTCTTCAAGTTAAATGTGGAGGTCAACGAATGGACGGTCGGTCATGTTCGCTTTGTAACTGATCATGACGAGCTTTTCAATCTCTAGTCCATAGCCCCAAATCGAAGGCATATGGTTGATGGTGAGCGGTCAAATCATGCTCATCTTGATGAAACTCCACAGGTACGATCACGGTCTGTGTGGATTGGTTGGCGGCCAACTCTGAGTACATGGTTATCTGCATGGTTTTAAAAGAAGTTTAGTTTAACTCGGTCATAATTCAAAGCATAATTGAAATTAAAATAATCCAAAGAAGATTGGTATAAATCTCATTGACAAGGGGGCGGTATCGTGTGCTCGTTATTCGACTCTGCCCCAAGCTCCTTCTAGCTGGATGTCGGCAAGCAACGGTCCAATTGATAATTGGAGTTCTTTATTGATGGGCATCCGAAGGTCCTGGCTCACCATTCTGCAAGGCTTGCACGTATTATTGAAGCTTTTCTTTCTGAATCTGCTTTCTGATGACACCTCGAAGGTGTTTGCAATCGCCAGTGTTAGGATCAATGTGCATCTTGGAATATACAACATTCCCCTGATTTCTTCTAGACTTTGATGGACTCTCTCGATCTTAGTTTTCAGTACCACTTTGAGTCGCGAGTCTCCAAATAGAGGCTATTGATTGAATCTTCCAAAGAGCATATGAGTCAAATTTTGAGATCTTGTTTTGTCTACTGGAATCAGTGTCCATAGCCGACAGGCCTGCATTGTTATTTTTCCTAGTCTGCTCCACTTCTCCTCACTTTGCTTCTGATTCATTTTGTAACAGAAAAAATCCATGGTCATAGGAGGCTCTCCAACTAACTAGCTGCCAAAATATATTAGGAGGTCGACTTTCCTCAAATGCGATCAGTATGATATCCTTGTTAGCATTTGGAATAAATTGCTTAGAGCTAAACATTGGTCTGCTTGGAGTCACTAAATTTGAAGTGCTGGGTCAGTGAAGAATGGTGCTTGGAGTCATCCCGGCATTTGTTTAGAGTCATATCATCTATGTTCTCCAACCTGGGAGTATCGTTTGAGTAGTGGTTGCTTGTCCATTCCCTTATTACCATTCAGAAGCTGCCGTTGGATCCTCTATGCCCTGGTCGATCATGGGATGTAAGGGAAGTGGATAGAATGTTCCTTTATTAAGTTGAGTTTTGAATTCACTATTTGGAGGCACTACGCTGCGGCTAGGGTTCGGGGGGATTCCCCCAAAAAAAATTAGCTTCTTTTTTGAAAATTTGGGTCGTATCCGAAAATATTTTTTTTTTTTGAAAATAGGGGTCGTATAAGAAACCGATGTAACTTAAGTTTGGATCGGCCAAGCATCGCTCGGCCTGGATGCCGTTCGCATAGACGTGTGGTTCGGTCTGGACGCCATTCGGCATAGGCATGTGGGACGGCCTGGATGCCGTTCGGCATAGGCTTCTGGCTCGGCCTGGATGCCGTTCGGCATAGACATGTGGCTCGGCCTAGATGTGGCTCAGCCTGGATGTGGCTCGGCCTGAATGTGGCTCGACCTGGATATGGCTTGGCCTGGATGTGGCTTGGTCTGGAGTCGCTCGGCCTGTATGTGGCTCGGCCTAGATGTGGCTCGGCCTAATGGCTCGGCATATGCCTTTTCAGGGACGATTGGCATGCACCTTTTCTGGGGCGATCGGTTGAATTTCCTTCAGAGGAGGGTCGACCTTCATTCAACTTGAGTGCAAACTTCAACGTCCAATCCCCAGTCTTGCATACATCAGTGAATCCAATCCTTTCACATGAACATGAACACTTGATTAACTCTAAAGAAGAAAATTAGCATAATCAAAACATGGGGCAGTAGACTTAGTTTCTTTGACTACGGCTATCAGCTTCCTTTAGATTTCTTTCAAATCTGAGTAGAATAGGAAATCATCTAGTAAACAACTGGATCTATCTCGCGAATATGGAAATCCACTAGTAGACGATGAGATCCAATTAAGTTGAGAATTCAACTCTCAATGGAAGCACCAAAATGTTAGCACCAAAATTGGTCACTAACACCCTTGAGTAGAGTTATATAGAGAGATTAATGAAGAGAGTAAATTAAAACTGAGGAATTACATAGTAGAATGCAATAATAACTATAAGAAACAAGAACACCAGATTTATAGTGGTTCGGTACGCCTACGTCCACTTTGAGTTTAATCTTTATTGCTTTTTCAATCTATTGAATATAGATACAATTCGTACACCCATGACTTGATTACAAGTTTAAATCAAAAATAGATGAGTCTTGAAAATGGCAGAGTCTCCCTAGTGTTCTCAAAAAAGGTCTCTTTTCACTGCACCCATGCCCCTCTATTTATAGACGAAGATAGGCTGGACTTCCTGCGCTGGCCTAAAGACAAGGTACCTCGGTCCATGGTAGAAACTTCTGTATGCCGAACCAAGCATACCGTACGGTTTCCTCCGAGCGATTCTTGTCGAGCCAAAATGACCAAGGCGTCCATGCCGAACGCCCCAATGCCAAGCCACCCTTGTCGAGCGATCTTCACTGAGTTCCCAACAACTCCTTTCATTTAGCCGGGCGACACACGCCAACCTTCCAGGCCGAACGACGAGTTAATCTTCAAGGCTGAACGATGGGTTTACCTTCCAGGCCGGACGACGTGTTTGTTGGACCATCCTGACCGAACGACCTGTTCTCCGGCCGAACGACATTTTAACAGAACTTCTCGAGACTGAACGAGATTTTTCAAAACATAATGACCGAATGAGGCATTACGAACAATTCAGACCGAATGAGATGTTCCCTCCTTTTGACCGAGCCATACAGAAATGTTGCAATACATCAAATGCACCAAACCCTTTACACCTCCTGCCGTTCCTTGATTAGAATCTTATATGGTGCCAACTATCACATCTACAGCTATCATCTTGTAGCTAGGCCAAGGTGCTGGGTAACAATACATAACAATTTCTAGTTAAATAAATAGTTATAATAATAACTAAATATAAAAAATATATAAATATATATATTAAAATTGAGTATTCTTTGCTACTGAATTTTTATTGTGCAGAAACAAAATTTTATGAAGTTTTTAATGTTTTTTATATGATTTTAATCTTCAAGATATAATTAATTTATTAATAAAATCATATATAATATTAATTAATTAAAAAATGTGTTTTTAAAATTTTATTTAGGTCATGAGTTATTCCATGGTTATCAACTAACTATCAGTATGTAACCCCTTGATGCCTACAGCAGTCATGAGAAATACACTGTCCAACATTTGGAGAGCATTACATACACCTAGTCTCAATGGATGCATCGATATCTTGTCTCGATGCATCTTGACTAGGAATATTTAAAATGATGTGTTTATTATATTATGATATGATACTAATGATTATAACCATTTGTGATTTCTATCATAAGCACACCATTAATGGATTTTCTATTAAATATATTTTAATTAAATATTTAGTTATCTATGACATATTATAACAAATATATAATAGAAAGAAAACACCTTTATTTTGAATCAAAATTGATCATAAAGTTAATTAATTTAAAAGAAATTACAGAGATGCCTTAGGGAATACTCCTAACTATATCAATCTCCCAATTGCATTAGAGGACAATCATGGAATCTCAATCTCACTCTTCGTCAACTTCTCGAGAGCAGACTGAGCTAAACCCTTAATGAATGCATCTGTTATGTTATTCTTGGTATCTACCCTTTATCACGACCACTTTCTTTTCCATGAATTCCTAAATGAGGTGGAACTTATGAAGTATATACCATAACTTATTATGTAATCTGGGTTCATTTACGATAATGAATAGTCGCATTATCATCACAGAACTATGCCATAGGACTCTTCCTATCGAGAATCGCTCGTAGCTTATTCAAAAACTTATATATCCATCTTGCTTTTTTAGCTGCTTCATTGAGGGCGATGTACTCGGCCTTCATCGTCGAACCAGTCGTTGTCCCTTGTTTGGAACCTTCCAACTAATGACTCTTCCATTAAGCATGAAAATTTAACCAGACATCGATTTTACTATTATCAATGTAACTTTGAAAGTTCGAATTTGTATAACCGTTCATAAGGAGGTCTCCATTCCCATAAATAAATAATAAGTCCGTGTATTTCTTAAATGCTTCATTACATATTTTACAGCCGCCTAATGATTTTCTCCGGGATTAGACTGGTATTGACTCATGCATTCTAATGCATATGCCACATCTGGTCTAGTACATAGCATAGCATACATTATGGATCTTGTGGCTGAAGCATAGGGCATCCTTTTCATACGCTCTTTCTCATCATTGGTATGAGGAACATCATTCTTAAAAAGGATGATTCCAAACTAAGTTGGAAAATTTCCATGTTTGGAATTCTCAAACAGAACCTCTTCAATAAGTTATCTATGTACAAGGATTGGGACAATCCCAATAGCCACTTAGGTCTATCTCTATAGATCTTTAAACTTAACATATAGGCTACTTCTCCCCAATCTTTTATGGAGAAGTTCTTGGAAAGCCAAGCTTTCGCTGATTGCAATAACGAAATGTCATTGCCAATCAACAGAAGATCATCAACATATAGAACTAAGAATACGATAGTGTTGCCTTGTTCCTTTCTTTATATGCACACTTCCTGTGTTCTGGTAAAAACAAAATTGTTTGGTTACCTTATCAAAATACTTGTTCCAACTTCTTGAAGCTTTTTTAAGTCCATAAACGGACTATAACAACTTGTAAACCTTACCCTTACTTCCACTGCCCATAAAACCATCAAGCCATGACATATATAGACCGTTCTTTTACATTACCATTTAGAAATGTCATCTTCACATCCATTTTCCATATTTCATAGTCACAGAATGCAGCAATGGCTACCATAATCCAAATGGACTTAAGCTTGGCTACGGGTGAAAAGTTCTTATCATAGTCAACATCTTGAACCTAATAAAATCCTTTCACAACTAGCCTAGCCTTACAAGTCTCTACTTCCCCATCTGCATTTAGTTTCTTCTTTTTAAATCCATTTGCAACTGATGGGTTCTAACCCTTCATGTACAGTCGACAAATTCCATACTTTTTTTCGTACATGGAATACATCTCAAATTTCATTGGTCCAAGCCAAAGTGCAGAATCTTCGTATGTAGTGTTTGTTGGAAGATAGAGGAGTGTCATCACCTAAGATATAGTCCTCATTCTTGCCATCTATGAGAAAACCATGGTATCTCTCTAGTGAATGAGATTCCCTACTAGACCTTCTAATAGGATGCATGTTTTGTATATGGGTAAACTTGGTTCGAATATTGGTTCGGTCTCAGTATTAATTTCTTGGATCTCATCCAATTCTACAACTTCGCTGCTAATTTTCTTTGACATAATTAAAGTCCTTTTCTTAAAAAAAGTGTTGAGAAATAATAACCTTTTGTCAATGTTCTTAACATAGGCCAGACAACCCCACACCTTCAAATAATAGAATTGGGGTTTCTTACGATACCACATCTCATATATTGTTTCAGGCATAGCTTGAGTGGGAAAAAAGTTCAAAATATGCACTATGGTTTCTAGCGCATATCCCTAACAGGATAGAGGTAAATCAGCTTTACTCATCATAGAATGAACCATATCTAATAGGGTTCGATTCCTTCACTCCGACACACCATTATGTTACGGCGTATAGGGTGGAGTAATCTAAGAGATGATCCCATTATCTTTTTTAGTAATGTTGAATTCCTGCCCAACGTATTCACCTACTCTTCTTAAATCGAAGAACCTTAATCTTATGGTCTGTTTGGTTTTCTATTATGATTTTATACTTAACAAATTTCTCATAGACGTCAGAATTGTTCTTCATAAGATACACATATCATAGTGTTGAGAAATCATCAATGATGGTAGCAAAGTAAGAACTTTTATCCTTTGTGTCGGGCCACGTGCATCACTATGTATTAACCCTAAGAGTTCGTCAACCCTTTCGTTGCCCTGCTGAATGGGTGCTTGGTCATTTTCCCTTGGAGGCATGACTCATACATGTCAAATGATTTAGAATCAAGTCAAGGGAAAAAGCCTTCATTTTTTAGTTTATGAAGTCGTTTCTCACTTATATGACCAAGCCTATAATGTAAAACATAATTATCATACACATTATTAGAAGAATTATTCATAGAAAACACATAATTAGTGTTATCGCATGAATGCCATTGTCAAGAAACACCATCTGTAACAACCCCCATTTTTGTACCATTTAAATCGACAATAATCCACACATGTCAGACTTGAATGATGCAAAATAACAGATTGTAAATAAATATGGAGCAAATGAAATCAAATACACAGAATCACAGACATAGAACAATCAGAATAACTCGCAGCGGAATATACAAATACATAGTAGTTCATGAAGCTACTACAACAGAGTCTCAAACCAAATACATAATACTGTCTGAAACAACATAATAGAAATCCCAAATACATAGAAGTTCACTAATATATGAGATAAACTAGAGCAGCTGAAACAAAAGTAGATAAATATGTAAATAAGCAGAAACTTCAGCAAAGACCAGCTCCAGATAGAGAATCCAAAGCTATGAATACTGAGGCTAACCCGAGCGTAAAGCAAAACACAAACACTCGAGTCAGAACAATATATACTTATATAATGTAAACCAACTCAAATGAACTATAACAAAGATACAAGTAACTTAAAAGATGTCTGGGACCGCCCATCCTCTAAGGATCCGTCAAACTATTTACTATATAATAATACTTCGCTATTATGATAATGTCTACAGTAAAATAAACATACTTTTAAATAGCATTCCGGGCTACCCATATCACCCTTCACACATAATAGTCCCAGTAGTCCATCCAGTATCAGCATATCTCCGAGAGACTACCTTAAATACTCCATGGGCTACGGGAAAAAAACAAACTCGAAGTAAAGGCTCGATATGGTAGGTGACACGGTACACAAGGCAATGTCAGGGTAGATATACCAATTACGCACACGGGCTGGTGGTAACGTAGCAGCCACTACGCCCACCCAGAACAACACTCCAAAATCAAGGGGTGCACCCAATCGATCACAACAGTAATAGAATGGTATCGAAGAAGTGTGTCCCGTCCAGAGGTGCGGCCTCCTTTGACCCGAGATCGCTCCTGTTTTAGTCACCTTAAGCCAACTCAAGGGAGTTATGTCCACATAATGTACCTTAAGAACGTTGTCACCATTCTACTTCATTCTGGAATCTCCAAGCATACACAGTTGTTAAAGTGGTTTTCGGTATCGACAGAGAGTATGTCCATATCCGATCCCGGACTCTTTAACAACCAATCGTTATAATAACCCATAGTTATAATTTAAAAATGGTATTTATTTCTCAAAAATCACATTTCATTTAGCAATTTAATATCATTTCAAATCATTTCAAAATATCAAACTTATCATTCAATTTCATAACCATATTCATATTATTAAATTTGAAATACCATTTCAATTCACATTTCAAAATAGTTCAATTTCAAACAAATTACTTCATTTAAATCATTTAAAAATGAAGTTATTACATTTAATAATTAAATTATTAAATTCCAAAAATTTAAATATTTCAATGTTCATTTATTCACTTAAATTTTTTTCAAACCATGAAAATTCAACTTTCGCAGCATTTGGAAAATGCTACAGAAAGTTACATTCAAAACAGTTCAACTTAACAAAAAACAGCGTTTAAAATGCTGTAATAGTGTTACATTAGTTTCAAAGAAAACTTAGTTTAATCCAATAATTATAGCATTTACAAAATGCTATAATAGCCTTTAATTCGATTTAGCTTTTTAGTTCATTTATCAACTACAACATTTACAAATGTTGTATTATCATTTACATTAGAAATAATAGCATTTCAAAAATGCAGCTAATTAACTTCAAATTTTCAATATAATTCCACAACAATAAAATTTTCTTTAGATCATTTTTAACTTATAAAATCACATATTTTTAACTTTATAAACAATTTAATTTTCCTTGATTTCATGATTTCATAAAGTTAAATTTCCATTTAAAAATTCATATTTAATACTAATACACTTATTTAAATTGCAACATTCAATTTTAAATTCATTACATTAAATTTCAACTTAACAATTAAGTTCAAATTCTCAAATATAACTTAATTTTATTTTTATTTACTTAACTAAAAGTTCACTTTAAGTCAATTTCATAAATTTCCAATTTTAGTTATATTTCAAAATTTCAACTTAAATATTCATTCATTTCACATTTTTAACTTTATTCAAAAATCATTAATATACTATAAAATCACTTTAAATTCGTTTAAATTCAAATTATCATAAATTTTTCATATTTTCATATTCAATTTATTTCCAATTAAAATTAAATCAAATTTTCCAAAATAACTTACATTACAAATGTTCTAACTTTTTCATTAATTTATTTCACTTATAATTATTCAGAAAATCAATAATATCTTACAAAAATCATTTTTAATAAAATTTAAATCAAAATATTATAATATTTACATTTCTGAAATAATTTAAAAAATTTAGAAAACATATATTAACTACAGGTCTGTATATCATTTTCTACACTAGGTAAAGTGATACGGGTAATATATCATTTCAACCTGTAATTTACAAAGAAAACCCGGGTTTTATCATTTCAAACCCGCAGTCCCAAGTAAATGAAATAATTTGAAAACCATTCAAGCCCATCATTTTAGACCATAATGATTTTCTCTTATTCTAAAGTCCTTTCGGGTATGTATCATTTCAACCCATAGTGATTCTAATCTAAAGGAAACTTGCAGTGTGATAAACTGATAAAAATAACAGAACAGCATAATGTAACAGTAATAGATGTTATAACAGGTGTTTAAGCATGGGTGAACGTTGTATAGTCATAATATAGCAGGTGTAACATGATAATGCATTTTTACAGATTTAAAAGGGGTTAATTCACTGGTTATATATGTACATATTGTCTGGTGAGAATAACTCACTGGTTTGAGCTGGAGACACAACTACGAATGCACAAAAGGAATCCACACAAGCACGATAACACGACACAGAGATGAGTGGAAGAGCCAAAGTATCAAATCCCTTGAATACAAGTCACACAAAACAATAATAATAACATAAGTTTTCAAATGCAAGATACGATAAACAATAATAGAATAGACTGCACAAATCAAAGCGGAATTGTTTTGCACTTGTCTCCAAAACACATTGGGTTTGGCCATAAAATGTACTATAGGTCTAAGGCAAGATTTGGATTAGGTTTTTGTTGGGTATGGTCGGCCTACACTTGGTTGTTGATGGTGTAAAGGTGGGTGGTGGTGAAAACAACACAACAAGGCAATATCACATGATTCAAGGCCATAAAAGGCTCGGTCAAGGCACTAGGGTCACGGCCTGTACAGTGGGGTTCAAGATGATGATGTGGCAGTGTGTCTAGGTGGTGCTGGAGGTGGTGAAGGTGATGTTAGTGGCAGCCATGGGTGGTGGAAGGTGGTGGATGCATGGTAGAGGTCGGCTATGCAAACAAAAGTGGAGTTTTGTGGAAACTTTGGTGGTGGATCATCACTAGGGGCACGGCTTGGGATTTTGACCAGAGAGGAGGTGGTGATGGAGGCGGCAGGGGCTGGAGAGGAGGCGGCCGAACCTAGAAGCGAAGAGAACAAGTGCAAATCAAATCAAATAAGAATAAAAGTAAACAAAGCAAAGAAGAAAAAGATTTTTACCAAACTTCCTTCTCAAGGCAAGGCCGAAATTTCAGTTTGAGAAATAAAAAAATAATGTACATGAATGATGAATGAAGGTGGTCGGCTGAAAGATGTGGAAATAATGGCTAATTGATGAAAAAGTATGTTACAAATATGAAAGGTTGAAAAATAAAGAGCCATTGGAAACCAAAAGTCAAAACCTTTTGAAATTACCTTTAATTTATTTATATAAGTTTATATTACTGAAAATAATAATAATCTCAGTCACAAATTCGAAAATAAAACAAAATATAAAATACATATAAATATTTATTAATTATATAAGGTAAAAATAAGAAAATAACACAAAATTGCAAACTAGTCTAGAAAAATTGGAAAATAAACAGAATGAACTTTGGAAAATCTATATGGACTTGTAAAAATATTTATAACAAATATAATAACATAAAAATAAAATGCATTCACAAATAAATATATAAATTGTAATTAAATATAATTTAAATGAAGAAAATAGCAGAAAAATAGAAAACAGCCTTTTAAAAATAGGAAATAATTACAGTAAATTTTGAAAAAATTCTATTATCATTTTAAAAATATTTAGAAATGATATCTCAAAAATAAAACAAATTTAAAATAATTTCAAAATGAAATAAAGTCAAATTTAAATTTATATTCAAAAATCTAGGGTTGTTACACTCTCTCCCACTCAAATCATTTCGTCCTCGAAAAGAACGGAAAGGAAAAATAAAGAGAAACAATATAGAAAAGCAAAATAGTACCTGAAACAAATAATTCCGGATTCGAAGCACGAATGCTCTCCTCCATTTTCCAAGTACAATCTCGATCGTCAGTACTCCACTGTACTTTGACCAGATTAACAGATTTCCTTCTAAGCTGCTTCGTATCTCTACCGACAATACGAAGTGGCTTCCTCTCAACTGTCAGGTTAGGCTCAATATCCAAACTATCAAGAGAAGAAGGCTGGACAATAAGAGATGGATCATGAAGATGACGGCGAAGATGCGAGACATGGAATACATCATGCACTCCAGAAAGCTTCTCGGGCAAATCCAGACGATAAGCCAAAGAACCAACTCTTTCCACAATGCGGAAAGGACCAATGAACCTAGGAGAAAGTTTCCCTCTACGACCAAAGCGAATGACATTCCTTAAGGGAGAAACCTTAAGGAACACCTGATCACCAACAGCAAATTCCAAACTCCGCCTACGCCTATCAGCATACTTCTTCTGCCTATCCTGAGCGGCACTCAACCTCTTTTTAATCTCCTCAACTCTCTCAGAAGCTTCCAAAATCACTTCAGGACCAAGAACCAATCGATTACCGGATTCAATCCAGCAAGATGGGGATTTACAAGGTCGTCCGTATAAAGCAGTGAACGGAGACATTTTGAGATTGGCCTGAATGTAAAGATGGAATGAGATTGATTAAAGATCAAGAATAGACTGAAAAACAGAAGATAAGATCATACCTAATAGCTATTATTGTAGGTAAATTCGGCAAGTTGGAGATAATCTTCCCAAGATCCTCCATAATCAAACACACAAGCACGAAGAAGATCCTCGAGAATCTAATTCACTCTTTCCGTTTGACCGTCGGTCTGTGGATGGTATGCTATGCTCAGATTCAGACGAGTACCCAGAGATTCTTGAAAAGCCTTCCAGAACTGACTGGTAAAGATAGGGTCACGATCACAAATGATACTGAGAGGAACACCATGAAGACGAACAATATTTCTCATGTAGATCTCAGATAAGCTAGAAGCAGAACGAGTAGACTTGACCGGAATAAAATGAGAGGACTTGGTCAGTCTATCAATGATAACCCAGATACTCTCATTACCCTTCCGAGTCCTCGGTAAACCATCGATGAAATCCATGGAAACCTGTTCCCACTTCCAATTGGGAATCTCAAGGGGCTGCAACAAACCAGGGGCCTCCTGGTAATCGGCTTTGACTTGCTCACAAGCCACACACCGACTAACAAAGATAGAGATATCCCTCTTCATCCCCATTCACCAATAAAGGCTCTTCATATCCTGATACATCTTCGACACGCCAGGATGAATAGAAAGTCCGGATCGATGATTCTCCTGAAGCAACTCCTACCTTAAACCATCAACATTCGGGACACAAATCCTACCATTAATCCTCAAAATCCCTCTATCATCAATCTGAGCTCCACTACTACTACTACCACTACTACCACCAACTCTGCTACGAACACTCTCTTTCATCAATCTAAGCATCGCATCCTCATCTTGCTTAGCCATAATCCGATCCATAAGTGGAGAAGAAGAAACAATAAGATGACACAACAAAGCCTTCTTCCGACTCAGAGCATCGGCCACAACATTAGCTGTGACGACCCGACTTCCTAACTCCAGGAAATCGCATCATCTTGAAGAAAGAAAGGGATAGAAGAAGAAAAGAAAGAGAAAGAAGAAAGATAACAACATCAGAGAACTCACAACGGAACAAATAAAATATAATATAACACATAAAATATTACACAGTATCATAATACATCAGAGTACACAACTATACAACACATATTAGACAGTTATAAACATCTGTCTAATTCATACAACTCAAGTATATAAGATACAGATACCAACCAAACACAGCGGAACCATAATATATCTACACGTGGAAGCCTCCTGCTCCATTACTCCTCCAGATTTCGTCAAGCTAACCTGAATCACTTGACTACTCATACATAATATGAGTACCCAAGAGTTTAATAAAACAGAAAATAAACACTCGGGTCAGACAGGGGTCTGGTGTGAGTAAACGAGTTAAAATTGCTTAACTTTAGAAAATCCTTTGAAAAGAAAAGGTATCACGTAAGACTTCCCACACATAAACATGGAAAAGTTTTTACCTTACGCTAACCAAAACATTTGATAGGAAATCCCGTGATATTATAATAGTGTCTAGGGTTTTCAAGTAAATACGAAATAGCCGAAATTGTTACATTCATTAAATTCCAGCTACTAGCCACAAAAGTGGGTAATACAAACAAAACCGTAGGGTCTCGTAGGAAGAATGGGTTTCCATCAATGGCAGGGCTACTGGGGTACCGCCCGTCACAGTACGTGGCCTAGATCACCGTACCGAGGAGTACTCCCACTCCCCTGCAACACAAGGCCGGGACCATTCCTTACTGAACAGTCCCAAACAAGACAACTCCGGCAGTTGTCCGGATCAACCGCCCTACACAGCCGAATAAAAAGGGACTTCTAGACAGGAGTAAATATTGCTCTCCAGTGGGAGCTACCCACGAAGCCTTGCTGCACCTCCCCTGTTTTAGCCATTCCCGGTTGATGAGGCTTGAGGCTGCGATTACCTTTATAGAACACATCTATCTTAGAATGCTCATCGTCCACCTGACGATGTGCTGAAAGCATTCAATCCACACAAGTTCGTTCCGGGTTCGAACGAAACCGAAGGCACTATCTCGTTGCACTCATTTTGGAATCACCCTCAGAGTCAACGACCATAGCCCTTGCACTCTAATCTCCATCTCGAACCTATAAGTACTATTCCGTCAAACTCATTACGGAATCACCCACAGAGTTATACTGACGTATAGCCCTTACACCTCGAGTCTTCACTTGCTCTACTTGGATTAACGACCTAACGTTTAATTGGAATCGATGTGGTTTTCGGATTCCAAATATGGAAACCCGATCCCGGTCTCATCGAAACCAAAAGCCATTTTAATGTCCAAGTTGTACTTAAGGGTTTTAAACAATTTAACTTATATTCAAGATGAAATAACAGATGGATAAATCATATTACCACAATAGATAATTCATATCAATATTCATCTTCACAAAGCAGCATATTACAAATATCATAGTCATCCAAATCATCCAGTATCAACCAATCACCCAATATCAATCATCCAATATCTTTCAACATCCAATATCAATCTCTCAATATCAACCATTCAATACTAATCAATCACCCATAGCAGAATTGATTAGCTCTTAATAAATTTAATTAACCACTAATTAATTTAATTACTATCCTTTAATCACTTGGATTATTGATTTATTACAAATCAAATTCATTATCATCTCTTAATGATCTTCCTTAATTAATCTTCCTCGATTAATTATCCTTTAATTACATTCAAGTAATTATCCTTAACCATATTCAGTAATTATTCTTTAATTACTATCATTAATTAAAATAATTAATGATCCTTCATTAATTGATTACATTAATCCTTAATTAATTACAATTAATTAATCATATTTAAATTAATTACTTAAATTAATTACTTTCATTAATTAATTAATAATCTATATATTAATTAATAATCCTTTAATTAATTAAATAATTAACTTGTAATTAATCATCTCATTAATCATAAACAGTAATTAATAATTTTTAATTACTTATCTTAATTAATTAACTTCTAAATTAACTATATTAACCCTGATTAATTTCTATAATTAATAAATCTTTAATTGCTCCATTAAGTAATTATCAACCAATTTAAATTAACAATTATTCCTTAATTAATTACTTAATTAATAAATTTTCATTTTAATTAATTACACTTAGTAATTAATCTTAAGTTAAATTCATTAATTAATTAATCACATCGATTAATTAACTAAATAATTAAGTAATTAACCCTTAATTACTTACATAAGTAATTATCTCTAATTACTTTCATTAATAAATCTTAATTACTTCTAAATTAATTACTTAATCAAGTAATTACTTAATCATTAACCAAATCCTTAATTCTTTTATTAATTTATTACATCATAATTAATTAACTTCAACAATTACATTAATTAATTCTTTAATTGATATCATCAAATGATTACCCAGTAACCACTCAACTTTAATTACTCCATGAGTAGCCTCTACTAGTTACTCTCATAATTAATTACTTCCATTCTTAATTATGTTCAAAGATTAACTCTTGATTACTTCATTAAGTAATTACACTTAGTCAATTCACAATCAAGTGGTTATTTAAAATTAAATAAATAATTAACTAATTATTTAAAATTAATTAAACAATTAATTAACTCCTTATAATTTCAAAATCCTTAATTAATTAAGAAAACATTTATCTTAATTAATTCTTTACTTAATTACAAATCATATCAAGTATTCCCAAGTTAAAAACAAGATAAATTAACCCTATTCATCTTCATAATTAAATTATTTGAATTAATCAAATTTTTATAATTTAAAATCCAATTATTCTATTTGGTTTCAAAATCTTAATATTAACCTTATTTGGAAATAAGGCATTTTGAAATCAATTTCAAATTTAATACATTATAATTATCTAATTTAAACTTATTAATTTTCAATATAAATTTGAAAACTTGTTATTAAAACATTGCTTTATACTTTACTTAAATTTTGATTAAAAATTTAAATTCAAAACATTCTTTTAAATTGAACTTCGAAATTAAATTAGATAGTTATTTTCAAAAAACAATCATCTTAAAACATTTTAAACTTGAAATCGAAAATTCAATTAACACTTTTATAAGTTTGATTAGCATTAACTTTACATCAAGGAACAAGTTTAACTTTAATAAATTTGTTTCCCTTTTATATACTTGTTTTTATAATTTGAAACATGATTTCAAAATAACAAGTTTAACATGTAAACCTGTACCATTCTTTACTAAACTTGTCCTGATTTCACATACCCAAATACTCGAGTAAAATACTCCAATTCCACGCGACTTCCCTGAAGACACACACGAGAAACCCCCCTACAAAAAAAATTCGAGTCGCCACCCTAAAAACACGAGCTCGACTTCGAGGTAGGCTTCGTCTTCCCCAACCAAATTCCTGCTCCACATTCCAGTGCACACTAATGTGCACTGTGCACATGCACGGCCGCCTCCGGCCGATCTTGATCGCCGCGACCAACGGCGATGGTCACTTGAACGTGCGCGAACCCATCACCAAACCCAGAATCACGAATGAGCGTGCGACTCAAAATATCACTACACGTTCGAATCTGCGGGAAAACAAATCACCAAAAACTCCCCCATAGCCACCGAACCCAACGTTGATGAACTTCGCCGATCACCTTGAAGATTCGCCACACCAAAATCATCATTTACCCCCTGACGCGATCGCAATCGATCCAATTCCCGAGATGTAAATGCCTCAGTACCCAAAACAACACAACTCAGTGCAAAAACCCTACTTGTTCCAAATTCGAACAAATCATACATAGGAAAATTTATTCAACATTTTTCCCTGATTCTACACTTCAAATTCTAGCCTCGATCCAAATCCTAGCTACAATCATCAAGTCAATCAACGGCAATTGCCAGTAAACCCCAAAACATTTAAACCATGAATTCAACTTAATTACACAGTTAAAAATTATGATATCAACTCTAAAAATCCTAACTTTTCCATTGTAATTCGATTATAAATCCAAAACTAGAAATTTAAATTACAAATTTTTGCCCAAATTTGATTTTCTACTGTAAATTGAAAATTTTGAGAAACTCATCCATTTTAAATCCTATGATTATTTTTAGATGATAAGTTATGTGATTACAAACAATTTTCATTTTCAAATCACAATCCAGTTGGTGTTAAAAATCAAGTTATTGAGATTTTGAAGGATTTGAACTATTTTTAATAAACACAGTATCCATTTAAAATTTTACAGGCAATTCAATATTTTTAATTTAACATGCATACCAATTTAAAACGAATTTTCATATAATATAGATTAACACATGCATCATCATTCAATCACAAGTTATACTAAAACTGTTTTTAAAAGATGATTTACTCACCTCTTATTTATGCAGAACACAGAACAGAACAGGTATTGATTTGTTCCAGGCCTTGAAATATTAAATCTGGGAAATACTTTAAATTCTTGCTATGCTGATGAAGTGAATTCCTTTGCATGCTTTTGAATTAAAGTTGTACTTCATGCAGGTTGAATATTTACTTCAATTGCAAATTTTGATTGAATTTCAGCTTGAATCTTTTATCCAGAAAATGCATTTGCTTTATGGTTTAAATTCAGATTTTGATCCAGCATTTACTTTTGGATTTAATTTCAAATTTTGAGAATAAATTTCTGTTTTGAATTAAGTTGAAAAACAAAGTAATAAGAGTGTTATGAAGAAACTAGTTTTCTTCTCAAAATATTTATTAGAATTAAAGAAAATGAAATTCAAAATAAAGACACTTGTCACTTATACTCCTTAATTTACTAACAAGTGTTATTTAGATATGTTAATATGAATACACATGTCATTAAGTATTTTTAAATTGAATTTTATTTAATTTTAAATGTAAATATAAACTTACATATTTGCTTACTTCATTGATAAATACTTACATATATGTGAATAAGTTTACTTTTAAAAGAAAATATCCTAAACTAATTATAATATAAATATAATCTTATACATGTATTTAAAAAAAATCTAAAACTTATACATAAACATTTATAACCATTTAAAATTTTAAACATTATAAAAGAAAACAAAATAAAGCTTGTTTAAACCATTTTTAAACTATCTTATTAAAAATAAATAACAATCTTGTATTTTTGGAAACAGAGTAAATTAATCTTTAAATTATCTTTTGAAAAACATTATGTTTTAAAACAAAGCTTCAACTACAATATTCATTCATATATAATTTATTAATAGATTAAGATTAAATTTCAAACAATTCCAAATTATAACATATATATACACATATATTACAATTTGAAAATTCAACTTTCAATTTAAAACAAAAGAATATTTCCACTCATAATATATATATATATATATATATATATATATATCAACATATATATATATATTATAAATAGAATAAAATTTTATTAGCTTTTGAAAAACAAGTCTAACCAATTTTTTTTAAATTGTTAAAAGATATTGATCACACTTACCAGATTAACTATTTGTTATCCTTAAAAAGATTAATTTCACCAATTTAAATTAAAATTATAAAGAAAATTTATCAAACCAATTTAATTATTATTACAGATTATTAAATCGATATTGCCCAAAATTCCAGGTCGTTACAATCCTCCCCCCTTAAAAGAATTTCGTCCCCGAAATTTAAAAGCAAAGTTAATTTAATAACCCAGCAAATATTTTAATTCAAACAGCAAAGCATACCTATCAATCAGTTACTAACAACCAAAGCAATCAATCACACAAACAAACTTAACTAATTATCCAGATACAAATCAGAGAAAATCTCTAGTACTATCTCGAGTTTTCCAAGTATAAATCACCGGGAGACTCGTTCTTCAGAAGCCAACAAACTAACTACACTACCAAAATCCAGAGCTCCTCTCTTCTCTAGATCCACCAATCTGAACAGAATATCAGATTACTCTCAAATCCAGCTCAACATACAACTCCAACAGAACTACAGATTCAACAAGCAACAATGAATCATACACATACTCCCTCAGAGGTATGTGAAATAAAATGAACTCCAGCTATCCAAACTGGCAATTCAATCTCATAGACAACAAATCTTATTTTATCAGAACACAGATAAGAAATCTCAAATGCCACAGCACCAGCCATCCACTCTTATCCAATATATGAGAAACCTTGTTCATCAAATCCATATAACCTTGGTGACACATCCGACTCGATCACACAACCTTACTACAGAAATCCAAACTCAAAAGCTAGATCTAACCAAATACAAATTCCAAAAATAAATTCCTGAGCTGCTACACCAATCTCTACTTCTCCAAGAACCATCTACTACCAGGCTAACTATCAAATCACTTCTAGAACCAAACAATATAGAACTCAAATCCAGATGCGGACATCCTTCTGATTACATCAGCAGCTCCTACTTCCTCATGAGAATCCTCAGTCTCAAAAAAAAGAATGCTTAAGAAAATTCCAAACCAATCGCAAGTCACTTTTGCGATCCAACCTAATTCGAATTCCAAAGAAACTGTCCTCTCTTTACCAATTAGAACAGCTCTAAGCTTTTCCAAACAAGGTTAACTCTTCAAGAAAACTTCCACCAACTGCTCGGGCTGTTGATAGAAGAACCAATAAGATTCCTGAACCATCGAAGAAACAAGCTACACTGCTTCTTCCAAACTCTACCTCGATGATACTGTAAAAGCAAAAGACCTTCTCGTCAGCACACCGAACACTTCCGAGCTGCATTGTTATCACAGCTATCCAAGACTTCTAATCCAAATGCTTCTCAAAAACCAAAATTGTCAACAAACCACACAACAGAACCTTCGAGATGGCAAACAATCCAAAAAAACTCGGGATCCAAACCAAGCATCAAAACTTCACTCTCCTTAAGATACGACAAATGAGACCATGCCGAAGCGAAGCAACTCATAGACTTAGTCTCATATTCCAGAACAGCCAACTTCTTTACTGAAGATCCAAACAACTTATACACAGATGAATCTTCTCTGTGATAGGTAAAGACTTGCTCCTCAACCACTTCTAAAACTGCTTCAAAAGAAAACATTTTCAGAAAATATCCATGGATACTGCATCTCATCATGCAGTTGTCAAAACACTATCACTTACTTCTGCACTTCCGACAGATCCAAACTCAAGAAAAATTCGCTTACCCGAGCGAAATCCAAACTTACACTTCAAGGATAGACTCCGAATCTTTAAAATATTTCCTTCGGATATCAGAGAAATCCTTACTCCAAACAACAAATCTTACTCGAGACGGTATTAGGTCTACAGTCTCGACAAATACTTCCAACCTCAACATATGGACCTCTTCCATCAGTGGTAATCGTGTTACACACACAAAACACTACTCCATCTACCTCTGAAACTTATGTTGGAAAATCCGAACAGATAACCTAACAGATTAGGTAGATATAAATGTATATATATAGTTATATGCAAAAATTACAAGTACGCTCTCTCAAGAAAGGCACCACTACAGAGCCTAGGTATTCACTCAACCTCGCTCCGATACCAAATGTGACGACCCGACTTCCTAACTCCAAGAAATCACATCATCTTGAAGAAAGAAAGGGATAGAAGAAGAAAAGAAAGAGAAAGAAGAAAGACAACAACATCAGAGAACTCACAGCGGAACGAATAAAATATAATATAACACATAAAATATTACACAGTATCATAATACATCAGAGTACACAACTATACAACACATATTAGACAGTTATAAACATCTGTCTAATTCATACAACTCAAGTATATAAGATACAGATACCAACCAAACACAGCGGAACCATAATATATCTACACGTGCAAGCCTCCTGCTCCATTACTCCTCCAGATTTCGTCAAGCTAACCTGAATCACTTGACTACTCATACATAATATGAGTACCCAAGAGTTTAATGAAACAAAAAATAAACACTCGGGTCAGACAGGGGTCTGGTGTGAGTAAACGGGTTAAAATTGCTTAACTTTAGAAAATCCTTTGAAAAGAAAAGGTATCACGTAAGACTTCCAACACATAAACATGGAAAAGTTTTTACCTTACGCTAACCAAAACATTTGATAGGAAATCCTGTGATATTATAATAGTGTCTAGGGTTTTCAAGTAAATACGAAATAGCCGAAATTGTTACATTCATTAAATTCCAGCTACTAGCCACAAAAGTGGGTAATACAAACAAAACCGTAGGGTCTCGTAGGAAGAATGGGTTTCCATCAATGGCAGGGCTACTGGGGTATCGCCCGTCACAGTACGTGGCCTAGATCACCGTACCGAGGAGTACTCCCACTCCCCTGCAACACAAGGTCGGGACCATTCCTTGCTGAACAGTCCCAAACAAGACAACCCCGGTAGTTGTCCGGATCAACCGCCCCACACAGCCGAATAAAAAGGGACTTCTAGACAGAAGTAAATCTTGCTCTCCAGTGGGAGCTACCCACGAAGCCTTGCTGCACCTCCCCTTTTTTTGCCATTCCCGGTTGATGAGGCTTGAGGCTGCGATTACCTTTATAGAATACATCTATCTTAGAATGCTCATCGTCCACCTGACGATATGCTGAAAGCATTCAATCCATACAAGTTCGTTCCGGGTTCGAACGAAACCGAAGGCACTATCTCGTTGCACTCATTTTGGAATCACCCTCAGAGTCAACGACCATAGCCCTTGCACTCTAATCTCTATCTCGAACCTATAAGTACTATTCCATCAAACTCATTACGGAATCACCCACAGAGTTATACTGACGTATAGCCCTTACACCTCGAGTCTTCACTTGCTCCACTTGGATTAACGACCTAACGTTTAATTGGAATCGACGTGGTTTTCGGATTCCAAATATGGAAACCCGATCCCGGTCTCATCGAAACCAAACGCCATTTTAATGTCCAAGTTGTACTTAAGGGTTTTAAACAATTTAACTTATATTCAGGATGAAATAAACAGATGGATAAATCATATTACCACAATAGATAATTCATATCAATATTCATCTTTACAAAGCAGCATATTACAAATATCATAGTCATCCAAATCATCCAGTATCAACCAATCACCCAATATCAATCATCCAATATCATTCAACATCCAATATCAATCACTCAATATCAACCATTCAATACTAATCAATCACCCATAGCAGAATTGATTAACTCTTAATAAATTTAATTAACCACTAATTAATTTAATTACTATCCTTTAATCACTTGGATTATTGATTTATTACAAATCAATTCATTATCATCTCTTAATGATCTTCCTTAATTAATCTTCCTCGATTAATTATCCTTTAATTACATTCAAGTAATTATCCTTAACCATATTCAGTAATTATTCTTTAATTACTATCATTAATTAAAATAATTAATGATCCTTCATTAATTAATTACATTAATCCTTAATTAATTACAATTAATTAATCATATTTAAATTAATTACTTAAATTAATTACTTTCATTAATTAATTAATAATCTATATATTAATTAATAATCCTTTAATTAATTAAATAATTAACTTGTAATTAATCATCTCATTAATCATAAACAGTAATTAACAATTTGTAATTACGTATCTTAATTAATTAACTTCTAAATTAACTATATTAACCCTGATTAATTTCTATAATTGATAAATCTTTAATTGCTCCAATAAGTAATTATCAATCAATTTAAATTAACAATTAATCCTTAATTAATTACTTAATTAATAAATTTTCATTTTAATTAATTACACTTAGTAATTAATCTTAAGTTAAATTCATTAATTAATTAATCACATCGATTAATTAACTAAATAATTAAGTAATTAACTCTTAATTACTTACATAAGTAATTATCTCTAATTACTTTCATTAATAAATCTTAATTACTTCTAAATTAATTACTTAATCAAGTAATTACTTCATAATTAACCAAATCCTTAATTCTTTTATTAGTTTATTACATCATAATTAATTAACTTCAACAATTACATTAATTAATTCTTTAATTGATATCATCAAATGATTACCCAATAACCACTCAACTTTAATTACTCCATGAGTAACCTCTACTAGTTACTCCCATAATTAATTACTTCCGTTCTTAATTATGTTCAAAGATTAACTCTTGATTACTTCATTAAGTAATTACACTTAGTAAATTCACAATTAAGTGGTTATTTAAAATTAAATAAATAATTAACTAATTATTTAAAATTAATTAAACAATTAATTAACTCCTTATAATTTCAAAATCCTTAATTAATTAAGAAAACATTTATCTTAATTAATTCTTTACTTAATTACAAATCATATCAAGTATTCCCAAGTTAAAAACAAGATAAATTAACCCTATTCATCTTCATAATTAAATTATTTGAATTAATCAAATTTTTATAATTTAAAATCCAATTATTCTATTTGGTTTCAAAATCTTAATATTAACCTTATTTGGAAATAAGGCATTTTGAAATCAATTTCAAATTTAATACATTATAAATTATCTAATTTAAACTTATTAATTTTCAATATAAATTTGAAAACTTGTTATTAAAACATTGCTTTATACTTTACTTAAATTTTGATTAAAAATTTAAATTCAAAACATTCTTTTAAATTGAACTTCGAAATTAAATTAGATAGTTATTTTCAAAAAACAATCATCTTAAAACATTTTAAACTTGAAATCTAAAATTCAATTAACACTTTTATAAGTTTGATTAGCATTAACTTTACATCAAGGAACAAGTTTAAGTTTAATAAATTTGTTTCCCTTTTATAAACTTGTTTTTATAATTTGAAACATGATTTCAAAATAACAAGTTTAACATGTAAACCTGTACCATTCTTTACTGAACTTATCCTAACTTCACATACCCAAATACTCGAGTAAAACACTCCAATTCCACGCGACTTCCCTGAAGACACACACGAGCAACCCCCCTACAAAAAAAATTCGAGTCGCCACCCTAAAAACACGAGCTCGACTTCGAGGTAGGCTTCGTCTTCCCCAACCAAATTCCTGCTCCACATTCCAGTGCACACTAATGTGCACTGTGCACATGCACGGCCGCCTCCGGACGATCTTGATCGCCGCGACCAATGGCGATGGTCACTTGAACGTGCGCGAACCCATCACCAAACCCAGAATCACGAATGAGCGCGCGACTCAAAATATCACTATACGTTCGAATCTGCAAGAAAACGAATCACCAAAAACTCCCCCATAGCCACCGAACCCAACGTTGATGAACTTCGCCGATCACCTTGAAGATTCGCCACACCAAAATCATCATTTACCCCTTGACGCGATCGCAATCGATCCAATTCCCGAGATGTAAATGCCTCAGTACCCAAAACAACAAAACTCAGTGCAAAAACCCTACTTGTTCCAAATTCGAACAAATCATACATAGGAAAATTTATTCAACATTTTTCCCTGATTCTACACTTCAAATTCTAGCCTCGATCCAAATCCTAGCTACAATCATCAAGTCAATCAACGGCAATTGCCAGTAAACCCCAAAACATTTAAACCATGAATTCAACTTAATTACACAGTTAAAAATTATGATATCAACTCTAAAAATCCTAACTTTTCCATTGTAATTCGATTATAAATTAAAAACTAGAAATTTAAATTACAAATTTTTGCCCAAATTTGATTTTCTACTGTAAATTGAAAATTTTGAGAAACTCATCCATTTTAAATCCTATGATTATTTTTAGATGATAAGTTATGTGATTACAAACAATTTTCATTTTCAAATCACAATCCAGTTTGTGTTAAAAATCAAGTTATTGAGATTTTGAAGGATTTGAACTATTTTTAATAAACACAGTATCCATTTAAAATTTTACAGGCAATTCAATATTTTTAATTTAACATGCATACCAATTTAAAACGAATTTTCATATAATATAGATTAACACATGCATCATCATTCAATCACAAGTTATACTAAAACTGTTTTTAAAAGATGATTTACTCACCTCTTATTTATGCAGAACACAGAACAGAACAGGTATTGATTTGTTCCAGGCCTTGAAATATTAAATCTGGGAAATACTTTAAATTCTTGCTATGCTGATGAAGTGAATTCCTTTGCACGCTTTTGAATTAAAGTTGTACTTCATGCAGGTTGAATATTTACTTCAATTGCAAATTTTGATTGAATTTCAACTTGAATCTTTTATCCAGAAAATGCATTTGCTTTATGGTTTAAATTCAGATTTTGATCCAGCATTTACTTTTGGATTTAATTTCAAATTTTGAGAATAAATTTCTGTTTTGAATTAAGTTGAAAAACAAAGTAATAAGAGTGTTATGAAGAAACTAGTTTTCTTCTCAAAATATTTATTAGAATTAAAGAAAATGAAATTCAAAATAAAGACACTTGTCACTTATACTCCTTAATTTACTAACAAGTGTTATTTAGATATGTTAATATGAATACACATGTCATTAAGTATTTTTAAATTGAATTTTATTTAATTTTAAATGTAAATATAAACTTACATATTTACTAACTTTATTGATAAATACTTACATATATGTGAATAAGTTTACTTTTAAAAGAAAATATCCTAAACTAATTATAATATAAATATAATCTTATACATGTATTTAAAAAAAATCTAAAACTTATACATAAACATTTATAACCATTTAAAATTTTAAACATTATAAAAGAAAACAAAACAAAGCTTGTTTAAACCATTTTTAAACTATCTAATTAAAAATAAATAACAATCTTATATTTTTGGAAACAGATTAAATTAATCTTTAAATTATCTTTTGAAAAACATTATGTTTTAAAACAAAGCTTCAATTACAATATTCATTCATATATAATTTATTAATAGATTAAGATTAAATTTCAAACAATTCCAAATTATAACATATATATACACATATATTACAATTTGAAAATTCAACTTTCAATTTAAAACAAAAGAATATTTCCACTCACAATATATATATATATATATATATATATCAACATATATATATATATTATAAATAGAATAAAATTTTATTAGCTTTTGAAAAACAAGTCTAACCAATTTTTTTAAATTGTTAAAAGATATTGATCACACTTACAAGATTAACTATTTGTTATCCTTAAAAAGATTAATTTCACCAATTTAAATTAAAATTATAAAGAAAATTTATCAAACCAATTTAATTATTATTATAGATTATTAAATCGATATTGCCCAAAATTCCTGGTCGTTCCCCCTTAAAAGAATTTCGTCCTCGAAATTTAAAAGCAAAGTTAATTTAATAACCCAGCAAATATTTTAATTCAAACAGCAAAGCATACCTATCAATCAGTTACTAACAACCAAAGCAATCAATCACACAAACAAACTTAACTAATTATCCAGATACAAATCGGAGAAAATCTCTAGTACTATCTCGAGTTTTCCAAGTATAAATCACCGGGAGACTCGTTCTTCAAAAGCCAACAAACTAACTACACTACCAAAATCCAGAGCTCCTCTCTTCTCTAGATCCACCAATCTGAACAGAATATCAGATTACTCTCAAATCCAGCTCAACATACAACTCCAACTGAACTATAGATTCAACAAGCAACAATGAATCATACACATACTCCCTCAGAGGTACGTGAAATAAAATGAACTCTAGCATCCAAACTGGCAATTCAATCTCATAGACAACAAATCTTATTTTATCATAACACAGATAAGAAATCTCAAATGCCACAGCACCAGCCATCCACTCTTATCTAATATTTGAGAAACCTTGTTCATCAAATCCATATAACCTTGGTGACACATTCGACTCGGTCACACAACCTTACTACAGAAATCCAAACTCAAAAGCTAGATCTAGCCAAATACAAATTCCAAAAATAAATTCCTGAGCTGCTACACCAATCGCTACTTCTCCAAGAACCATCTACTACCAGGCTAACTATCAAATCACTTCTAGAACCAAACAATATAGAACTCAACTCCAGATGCAGTCAACCTTCTGATTACATCAGCAGCTCCTACTTCCTCATGAGAATCCTCAGTCTCAAAAAAAAGAATGCTCAAGAAAATTCCAAACCAATCGCAAGTCACTTTTGCGATCCAACCTAATTCGAATTCCAAAGAAACTGTCCTCTCTTTACCAATTAGAACAGCTCTAAGCTTTTCCAAACAAGGTTAACTCTTCAAGAAAACTTCCACCAACCGCTCGGGCTGTTGATAGAAGAACCAATAAGATTCCAGAACCATCGAAGAAACAAGCTACACTGCTTCTTCCAAACTCTACCTCGATGATACTGTAAAAGCAAAAGACCTTCTCGTCAGCACACCGAACACTTCCGAGCTGTACTGTTATTACAGCTATCCAAGACTTCTAATCCAAATGCTTCTCAAAAACCAAAATTATCAACAAACCACACAACAGAACCTTCGAGATGGCAAACAATCCAAAAGAAACTCGGGCTCCAAACCAAGCATCAAAACTTCACTCTCCTTAAGATACGACAAATGAGACCATGCCGAAGCGAAGCAACTCATAGACCTTAGTCTCATATTCCAGAACAGCCAACTTCTTTACTGAAGATCCAAACAACTTATACACAGATGAATCTTCTCTGTGGCAGGTAAAGACTTGCTCCTCAACCACTTCTAAAACTGCTTCAAAAGAAAACATTTTCAGAAAATATCCATGGATACTGCATCTCATCATGCAGTTGTCAAAACACTATCACTTACTTTTGCACTTCCGACAGATGCAAACTCAAGAAAAATTCGCTTACCCGAGCGAAATCCAAACTTACACCTCAAGGATAGACTCCGAATCTTTAAAATATTTCCTTCGGATATCAGAGAAATCCTTACTCCAAACAACAAATCTCACTCGAGACGGTACTAGGTCTACAGTCTCGACAAATACTTCCAACCTCAACATATGGACCTCTTCCATCAGTGGTAATCGTGTTACACACACAAACCACTACTCCATCTACCTCTGAAACTTATGTTGGAAAATCCGAACAGATAACCTAACAGATTAGGTAGATATAAATGTATATATATAGTTATATACAAAAATTACAAGTACGCTCTCTCAAGAAAGACACCACTACAGAGCCTAGGTATTCACTCAACCTCGCTCTGATACCAAATGTGACGACCCGACTAACTCCAGGAAATCGCATCATCTTGAAGAAAGATAGGGATAGAAGAAGAAAAGAAAGAGAAAGATGAAAGACAACAACATCAGAGAACTCACAGCGGAACGAACAGAATATAATATAACACATAAAATATTACACGGTATCATAATACATCAGAGTACACAACTATACAACACATATTAGACAGTTATAAACATCTGTCTAATTCATACAGCTCAAGTATATAAGATACAGATACCAACCAAACACAGCGGAACCATAATATATCTACACGTGGAAGCCTCCTGCTCCATTACTCCTCCAGATTTCGTCAAGCTAACCTGAATCACTTGACTACTCATACATAATATGAGTATCCAAGAGTTTAATAAAACAGAAAATAAACACTCGGGTCAGACAGGGGTCTGGTGTGAGTAAACGGGTTAAAATTGCTTAACTTTAGAAAATCCTTTGAAAAGAAAAGGTATCACGTAAGACTTCCCACACATAAACATGGAAAAGTTTTTACCTTACGCTAACCAAAACATTTGATAGGAAATCCTGTGATATTATAATAGTGTCTAGGGTTTTCAAGTAAATATGAAATAGCTGAAATTGTTAAATTCATTAAATTCCTGCTACTAGCCACAAAAGTGGGTAATACAAACAAAATCATAGGGTCTCGTAGGAAGAATGGGTTTCCATCAATGGCAGGGCTATTGGGGTACCGCCCGTCACAGTATGTGGCCTAGATCACCGTACCGAGGAGTACTCCCACTCCCCTGCAACACAAGGCCGGGACCATTCCTTGCTGAACAGTCCCAAACAAGACAACCCCGGCAGTTGTCCGGATCAACCGCCCCACACAGCAGAATAAAAAGGGACTTCTAGACAGGAGTAAATCTTGCTCTCCAGTGGGAGCTACCCACGAAGCCTTGTTGCACATCCCCTGTTTTAGCCATTCCCGGTTGATGAGGCTTGAGGCTGCGATTACCTTTATAGAATACATCTATCTTAGAATGCTCATCGTCCACCTGACGATGTGCTGAAAGCATTCAATCCATACAAGTTCGTTCCGGGTTCGAACGAAAGCGAAGGCACTATCTCGTTGCACTCATTTTGGAATCACCCTCAGAGTCAACGACCATAGCCCTTGCACTCTAATCTCTATCTCGAACCTATAAGTACTATTCCGTCAAACTCATTACGGAATCACCCACAGAGTTATACTGACGTATAGCCCTTACACCTCGAGTCTTCACTTGCTCCACTTGGACTAACGACCTAACGTTTAATTGGAATCGATGTGGTTTTCCGATTCCAAATATGGAAACCCGATCCCGGTCTCATCGAAACCAAACGCCATTTTAATGTCCAAGTTGTACTTAAGGGTTTTAAACAATTTAACTTATATTCAGGATGAAATAAACAGATAGATAAATAGTATTACCACAATAGATAATTCATATCAATATTCATCTTCACAAAGCAGCATATTACAAATATCATAGTCATCCAAATCATCCAGTATCAACCAATCACCCAATATCAATCATCCAATATCATTCAACATCCAATATCAATCACTCAATATCAACCATTCAGTACTAATCAATCACCCATAGCAGAATTGATTAACTCTTAATAAATTTAATTAACCACTAATTAATTTAATTACTATCCTTTAATCACTTAGATTATTGATTTATTACAAATCAAATTCATTATCATCTCTTAATGATCTTCCTTAATTAATCTTCCTCGATTAATTATCCTTTAATTACATTCAAGTAATTATCCTTAACCATATTCAGTAATTATTCTTTAATTACTATCATTAATTAAAATAATTAATGATCCTTCATTAATTAATTACATTAATCCTTAATTAATTACAATTAATTAATCATATTTAAATTAATTACTTAAATTAATTACTTTCATTAATTAATTAATAATCTATATTTTAATTAATAATCCTTTAATTAATTAAATAAATAATTAACTTGTAATTAATCATCTCATTAATCATAAACAGTAATTAACAATTTGTAATTACTTATCTTAATTTATTAACTTCTAAATTAACTATATTAACCCCGATTAATTTGTATAATTAATAAATCTTTAATTGCTCCATTAAGTAATTATCAATAAATTTAAATTAATAATTAATCCTTAATTAATTACTTAATTAATAAATTTTCATTTTAATTAATTACACTTAGTAATTAATCTTAAGTTAAATTCATTAATTAATTAATCACATCGATTAATTAACTAAATAATTAAGTAATTAACTCTTAATTACTTACATAAGTAATTATCTCTAATTACTTTCATTAATAAATCTTAATTACTTCTAAATTAATTACTTAATCAAGTATTTACTTCATCATTAACCAAATCCTTAATTCTTTTATTAATTTATTACATCATAATTAATTAACTTCAACAATTACATTAATTAATTCTTTAATTGATATCATCAAATGATTACCCAATAACCACTCAACTTTAATTACTCCATGAGTAACCTGTACTAGTTACTCCCATAATTAATTACTTCCATTCTTAATTATGTTCAAAGATTAACTCTTGATTACTTCATTAAGTAATTACACTTAGTCAATTCACAATTAAGTGGTTATTTAAAATTAAAGAAATAATTAACTAATTATTTAAAATTAATTAAACAATTAATTAACTCCTTATAATTTCAAATCCTTAATTAATTAAGAAAACATTTATCTTAATTAATTCTTCACTTAATTACAAATCATATCAAGTATTCCCAAGTTAAAAACAAGATAAATTAACCCTATTCATCTTCATAATTAAATTATTTGAATTAATCAAATTTTTATAATTTAAAATCCAATTATTCTATTTGGTTTCAAAATCTTAATATTAACCTTATTTGGAAATAAGGCATTTTGAAATCAATTTCAAATTTAATACATTATAAATTATCTAATTTAAACTTATTAATTTTCAATATAAATTTGAAAACTTGTTATTAAAACATTGCTTTATACTTTACTTAAACTTTTATTAAAAATTTAAATTCAAAACATTCTTTTAAATTGAACTTTGAAATTAAATTAGATAGTTATTTTCAAAAAACAATCATCTTAAAACATTTTAAACTTGAAATCTAAAATTCAATTAACACTTTTATAAGTTTGATTAGCATTAACTTTACATCAAGGAACAAGTTTAACTTTAATAAATTTGTTTCCCTTTTATAAACTTGTTTTTATAATTTGAAACATGATTTCAAAATAACAAGTTTAACATGTAAACCTGTACCATTCTTTACTGAACTTATCCTGATTTCACATACCCAAATACTCGAGTAAAAAACTCCAATTCCACGCGACTTCTCTGAAGACACACACGAGCAACCCCCCTACAAAAAAACTTTGAGTCGCCACCCTAAAAACACGAGCTCGACTTCGAGGTAGGCTTCGTCTTCCCTAACCAAATTCCTGCTCCACATTCCAGTGCACACTAATGTGCACTGTGCACATGCGCGGCCGCCTCCAGCCGATCTTGATCGCCGCGACCAACGGCGATGGTCACTTGAACGTGCGCGAACCCATCACCAAACCCAGAATCACGAATGAGCGTGCGACTCAAAATATCACTACACGTTCGAATCTGCAGGAAAACGAATCACCAAAAACTCCCTCATAGCCACCGAACCCAACGTTGATGAACTTCGCTGATCACCTTGAAGATTCGCCACACCAAAATCATCATTTACCCACTGGCGCGATCGCATTCGATCCAATTCCCGAGATGTAAATGCCTCAGTACCCAAAACAACAAAACTCACTGCAAAAACCCTACTTGTTCCAAATTCGAACAAATCATACATAGGAAAATTTATTCAACATTTTTCCCTGATTCTACACTTCAATTTCTAGCCTCGATCCAAATCCTAGCTACAATCATCAAGCCGATCAACGGCAATTGCCAATAAACCCCAAAACATTCAAACCATGAATTCAACTTAATTACACAGTTAAAAATTATGATATCAACTCTAAAAATCTTAACTTTTCCATTGTAATTCGATTATAAATTCGAAACTAGAAATTTAAATTACAAATTTTTGCCCAAATTTGATTTTCTACTATAAATTGAAAATTTTGAGAAACTCATCCATTTTAAATCCTGTGATTATTTTTAGATGATAAGTTATATGATTACAAACAATTTTCATTTTCAAATCACAATCCAGTTTGTGTTAAAAATCAAGTTATTGAGATTTTGAAGGATTTGAACTATTTTTAATAAACACAGTATCCATTTAAAATTTTATAGGCAATTCAATATTTTTAATTTAACATGCATACCAATTTAAAACGAATTTTCATATAATATAGATTAACATATGCATCATCATTCAATCACAAGTTATACTAAAACTGTTTTTAAAAGATGATTTACTCACCTCTTATTTATGCAGAACACAGAACAGAACAAGTATTGATTTGGTCCGGGCCTTGAAATATTAAATCTAGAAAATACTTTATATTCTTGCTTTGCTGATGAAGTGAATTACTTTGCATGCTTTTGAATTGAAGTTGTACTTCATGCAGGTTGAATATTTACTTCAATTGCAGATTTTGATTGAATTTCAGCTTGAATCTTTTATCCAGAAAATGCATTTGCTTTATGGTTTAAATTCAGATTTTGATCTAGCATTTACTTTTGGATTTAATTTCAAATTTTGAGAATAAATTTCTGTTTTGAATTAAGTTGAAAAACAAAGTAATAAGAGTGTTATGAAGAAACTAGTTTTCTTCTCAAAATATTTATTAGAATTAAAGAAAATGAAATTCAAAATAAAGACACTTGTCACTTATACTCCTTAATTTACTAACAAGTGTTATTTAGATATGTTAATATGAATACACTGCCATTAAGTATTTTTAAATTGAATTTTATTTAATTTTAAATGTAAATATAAACTTACATATTTACTTACTTTATTGATAAATACTTACATATATGTAAATAAGTTTACTTTTAAAAGAAAATATCCTAAACTAATTATAATATAAATACAATCTTATACATGTATTTAAAAAAAATCTAAAACTTATACATAAACATTTATAACCATTTAAAATTTTAAACATTATAAAAGAAAACAAAACAAAGCTTGTTTAAACCATTTTTAAACTATCTTATTAAAAATAAATAACAATCTTATATTTTTGGAAACAGATTAAATTAATCTTTAAATTATCTTTTGATAAACATTATGTTTTAAAACAAAGCTTCAATTACAATATTCATTCATATATAATTTATTAATAGATTAAGATTAAATTTCAAACAATTCCAAATTATAGCATATATATACACATATATTACAATTTGAAAATTCAACTTTCAATTTAAAACAAAAGAATATTTCCACTCACAATATATATATATATATCTAACATATATATATTATAAATAGAATAAAATTTTATTAGCTTTTGAAAAACAAGTCTAACCAATTTTTTTTAAATTGTTAAAAGATATTGATCACACTTACCAGATTAACTATTTGTTATCCTTAAAAAGAGTAATTTCACCAATTTAAACTAAAATTATAAAGAAAATTTATCAAACCAATTTAATTATTATTACAGATTATTAAATCGATATTGCCCAAAATTCCGGGTCGTTACATTAGCTTTACCAGGAGTATAACTAATATCAAGGTCATAAGAAGCCAGAAACTCAAGCCAACGAACTTGCCTCTGATTCAAATCCTTCTGGGAAAAGATATATCTCAGAGACTGATGATCGGTGAAAAGCTCAAACTTGGTTCCAAGAAGATGATGGCTCCAAAGCTTCAAAGCAAGGACAACAGCAAGTAACTCTAAATCATGAGCAGCATAATTTGCCTCGTGGGTTTTCAACTGACAGCTGGCATAGGCAATGACCCTACCATCCTGCATGAGAAAAGCACCCAAACCCTCATGACTAGCATCGGTATAAACTGTCAATCCCTCACTTCCATTCGAAACAGTAAGAACTGGTGCGGAAGTTAGCTTGCTCTTCAACTCACTGAATGCAGCCTTACACTAATCACTCCAGACAAACATAGCATTCTTTCGAGTCAAAGCTGTGAGAGGTGCAGCAATCCGAGCAAAATTCTCAATAAATCTCCGGTAGTAACCGGCAAGGCCCAGAAAACTACGAATATCAGATGGAGTCTTTGGAGTTTCCCAATCCTGAAACAGAATAGGGAGAAAATAAGGACAACAGGAAAGATAGGATTATTAAAATGATAGAGAAAAGAGAAGGAAGAAAGACTTACATTGATCGCAGCGATCTTTACTGGATCAGCAGAAACTCCATTACTAGAAAAAATATGCCCGAGATATCGGACTTCGTCCTTCTAGAAATGGCATTTAGAAAATTTAGCCTTTAACTAATGATTTCTGAGAGTCTCAAGAACATATTTCAAATGCGACTCATGCTCCTCCTGGGACTTAGAGATGACAAGGATATCATCAACAAAGACTATCATAAATTTATTAAGCACATCACGAAAAACACGATTCATCAAATCAACAAAGAAAGCAGGAGCATTAGTCAAACCGAAAGGCATGACTAACCATTCGTAAAACCCATTCTCAGTGCGGAAAGCAGTCTTAGGAATGCTATCCTTAGCGACCCTGAGCTGATGAAAACCTGTGGCAAGATCAAGCTGAGAGAAAATAGTGGCACCATGAAGCTGATCAAACATATCATTTAGATGAGGCATTAGATATATGTTTTTCATAGTGGGCTTGTTCAGCTCCCTATAATAAACACACATCCGAAGTGAACCATCAGATTTGGTGACAAAAACCACCATAGCTCCCCATTCATAAAAACTAGGCCTAATCAGGCCTTTGAAAGATAAGTCCTCAATTTTCTTTCCCATCTCAACCTTCTCGTGGGGTCCCAATCTTCTAGGGGGAAGAACAACAGGTCGAGCACCAGGAATAAGATCAATACGAAAATCAATTTCCCGCTTTGGAGGTAAAGAAGTGACTTCACCTAATACATCGGGGTATAATCTAACCACAGGAGTAGAATCAATATCATTGGGAGAAGAATCTAGAGAATAAATAAAATTGCCAGCAAAATCCTGAGGCATGCGGCACTGAATAATCAAGGAATTCCCTTGATCATCAACAAGACGAACAGACCGAGCTTTACAAGAGATATGAGCATCATGATTCACTAACCAATCCTGACCAAGCAATAAATCAAAAGCATCAAAGCCCAGAATATAAAAATCACCACTAAAGAGATGATCAAAATGGAGAAGTTTCACTTATCGACAAATCCGATTAAGGTTGGCAGGACCCCCAATAGCATTTGAAACACATAATGGAATAGAAGTAAACTCAGGAGAAAGGAGATGCTCAAACTTATCACACAAATCAAAAAAATAAAACTGTGTGAAGCACTAGTATCAAACAACACACGAACAGGATGATGAAATAAAGTAAATAAACCCTTGAGTGTACCTTGGTCATCACTAGGAGTAGGAGCAGGTAGAGGAACGGCAGCACCAGATATTGTAGGACAGCTACTGGCATAGTGCCCTCTCTGATCACACCTAAAGCAAGTGATGGAGGAGAGATCAACTGGTTGTCTCTGAGCAGGAGCAGATGATGAAGATCCCAAACCAGGATGCTTTAGCCAATTCTTCTTTTGCTGGAGGAAATTAGGCTTACGCTTCTTGGAATTAGCAGAGGAAGACTGAGTTGGAGAAGCACCAGAAGCAGCAGGACCTTTGGATGTGGGATTCTCATAGCGAATAGCCATATCCATAAGCTGGGTGAAAGAACCATGAACATGAGAAATAAGGCGACTATAATACTCTGGACGAGCACCAGCAATAAATTTCTCATTCTTCTTGAGAGGAGTGTCAATAAGGCTAGGGCCGAATTTGGAAAGTTCATTGAACTTCCTCTCATACTCAGCAAAAGACATGGTACCCTGCTTCAAATCCATAAACTCACGATAAAGCTGAGATTTCCCAGCTTCTGGCATCCATTTTGCCATAAAAGCTTCCCTGGAAAAGAGATATAGAACAAGCTTAAGATAGATTCAAAAGAAAAGGAAAAATAGGAACAAAATTAAGATAACACAAAGGATACCTAAACTGCTTCCAAGTGAGATCGGCCTCGACGGGGTTAGCCGTAACGGACTCCCACCAATCTAAAGCAGAATCACGCAACTGCCAAGCTGCAAACTGACGCTTCTGGGCATCAGTAATATCAAGACCAGTAAATATCCTCTCAAGACTCTGCAACCACTGCCGAGCCTCAATGATAGTCTCTGAACCGGTGAATGGGGTTCCACCAAGTTGAGAGAATTCCTTACAAAGAACAGTGAACCTGACTGGAGCAACAGGTTGAGGAGCTGGGGCAATACCACGACCCCTACCTCTGGCATTTCCTCGATTCATCCTGAAAAATATCAAGAATGAATTTAGGATAATATTAAGATAAGCCAAAGATAAATTAAGATAAGACTAGATAATACACTTGGATGAATATCCTAAAGAAAGAAGAATCTAACAAGGTAGATACGAAAGAAAAGAAGTAAGAAAACATTTAGAAATCCTTTGAAACAAGAAAAATTATATATCAAAATAATCTTTGAAAATCCTTTTGAAAACATTTTGAAAAAATCATTTTATACTTTGAAAATACGTCTCCCACAAAGATATGATTCTGAAATAGATTTCACTCATTCTAGGGTAGAAATACCCTATCTCTAATGAGTTTTTGCTCCGCAGAGGCAATGGTTGCCAAAAACCAAAGCTCTGATACCAACTGTAACAACCCCCATTTTTGTACCATTCGAATCGACAATAATCCACACATGTCATACTTGAATGATGCAAAATAACAGATTGTAAATAAATATGGAGCAAATGAAATTAAATACACAGAATCACAGACACAGAACAATCAGAATAAATCACAGCGGAATATAAAAATACATGGTAGTTCATGAAGCTACTACAACAGAGTGTCAAACCAAATATATAATACTGTCATAAACAACATAATAGAAATCCCAAATACATAAAAGTTCACTAATACATGAGATAAACTAGAGCAGCTGAAACAGAAGTAGATAAATATGTAGATAAGCAGAAACTCCAGCAAAGACCAGCTCCAGATAGAAAATCCAAAGCCGTGAATACTCAGGCTGACCCGAACATAAAGCAAAACACAAACACTCGAGTCAGGACAATATATACTTATATAATGTAAACCAACCCAAGTGAACTGTAATAAAGATACAAGTAACTTAAAGGATGCCTGGGACCGTCCATCCTCTAAGGATCCGTCAAACTATTTACTATATAGTAATACTTTGCTATTATAATAATGTCTACAGTAAAATAAACATACTTTTAAATAGCATTCCGGGCTGCCCATGTCACCCTTCACACATAATAGTCCCAGTAGTCCATCCAGTATCAGCATGTCTCCGAGAGACTACCCTAAATACTCCATGGGCTACGGGAGAAAAACAAACTCGTGGTAAAGGCTCGATATGGTAGGTGACACGGCACACAAGGCAATGCCAGGGTAGATATACCAATTACGCACACGGGTTGGTGGTAACGTAGCAGCCACTACGCCCACCCAGAACAACATTCCAAAATCAAGGGGTGTACCCAATCGATCACAACAGTAATAGAATGGTATCGAAGAAGTGTGTCCCGTCCAGAGGTGCGGCCTCCTTTGGCCCGAGATCGCTCCTGTTTTAGTCACCTTAAGCTAACTCAAGGGAGTGAACGTTGTCACCATTCTACTTCATTCTGGAATCTCCACAGCATACACAGTTGTTAAAGTGGTTTTCGGTATCGACAGAGAGTATGTTCATATCTGATCCCGGACTCTTTAATAACCAATCGTTATTATAACCCATAGTTACAATTTAAAAATGGTATTTATTTCATATCATTTAGCAATTTAATATCATCTCAAATCATTTTAAAATATCAAACTTATCATTCAATTTCAAAACCATATTCATATTATTAAATTTGAAATACCATTTCAATTCACATTTCAAAATAGTTCAATTTCAAACAAATTACTTCATTTAAATCATTTAAAAATGAAGTTATTACATCTAATTATTAAATTATTAAATTTCAAAATTTTAAATCTTTTAATGTTCAATTATTCACTTAAATTTTTTTTAAACCATGAAAATTCAACTTTCGCGGCATTTAGAAAATGCTATAGAAAGTTACATTCAAAACAGTTCAACTTAACAAAAGACAGCGTTTAAAATGCTTTAATAGTGTTACATTAGTTTCAAAGAAAACTTAGTTTAATCCAATAATTATAGCATTTACAAAATGCTATAATAGCCTTTAATTCGATTTAGCTTTTTAGTTCATTTATCAACTACAGCATTTACAAATGTTGTATTATCATTTACATTAGAAATAATAGCATTTCAAAAATGCAGCTAATTAACTTCAAATTTTCAATAAAATTCTACAACAATAAAATTTTCTTTACATCATTTTTAACTTATAAAATAACATATTTTTAACTTTATAAACATCATTTAATTTTCCTTAATTTCATGATTTCATAAAGTTAAATTTCCATTTAAAAATTCATATTTAATACTAATTCACTTATTTAAATTGCAACATTCAATTTTAAATTCATTACATTAAATTTCAACTTAACACTTAAGTTCAAATTCTCAAATATAACTTAATTTTATTTTTATTTACTTAACTAAAAGTTCACTTTTAAGTCAATTTCATAAATTTCCAATTTTAGTTATATTTCAAAATTTCAACTTAAATATTCATTCATTTCACATTTTTAACTTTATTCAAAAATCATTAATATACTATAAAATCACTTTAAATTCGTTTAAATTCAAATTATCATAAATTTTTCATACTTTCATATTCAATTTATTTCCAATTAAAATTAAATCAAATTTTCCAAAATAACTTACATTACAAATTTTCTAACTTTTTCATTAATTTATTTCACTTATAATTATTCAGAAAATCAATAATATCTTACAAAAATCAGTTTTAATAAAATTTAAATCAAAATATTATAATATTTACATTTCTAAAATAATTTAAAAATTTTAGAAAACATATATTAACTACAGGTCTGTATATCATTTCTACACTAGGTAAAGTGATACGGGTAATATATCATTTCAACCCGTAATTTACAAAGATAACCCGGGTTTTATCATTTCAAACCCGCAGTCCCAAGTAAATGAAATAATTTGAAAACCATTCAGGCCTATCGTTTTAGCCCATAACGATTTTTCCTTGTTCTAAAGTTCGTTCGGGTATGTATCATTTCAACCCATAGTGATTCTAATCTAAAGGGAACTTGCAGTGTGATAAATTGATAAAAATAACATAACAGCATAATATAATAGTAACAGGTGTTTAAGCATGGGTGAGCATCGTATAATCATAATATAGCAGGTGTAACATGATAATGCATTTTTACAGATTCAAAAGGGGTCAATTCACTAATTATATATGTACATATTACCTGGTGAAAATAACTCACTGGTTTGAGCTGGAGACACAACTACGAATGCACCAAAGGAATCCACACAAGCACGATAACATGACACAGAGATGAGTAGAAGAGCCAAAGTATCAAATCCCTTTAATACACGTCACACAAAACAATAATAATAACATAAGTTTTCAAATGTAAGATACGATAAACAATGATAGAATGGACTGCACAAATCAAAGCGGAATTGTTTTGCACTTGTCTCCAACACACATTGGGTACGGCCATAAAGTGTACTACAGGTCTAAGGCAAGATTAAGATCAGGTTTTGGTTGGGTATGGTCGGCCTACACTTGGTTGTTGATGGTGCAAAGGTGGATGGTGGTGAAAACAACACAACAAGGCAATATCACATGATTCAAGGCCAAAACAAGGCTCGGTCAAGGCACTAGGGTCACGGCCTGTACTGTGGGGTCCAAGGTGAAGATGTGGCAGCATGTCTAAGTGGTGTTGGAGGTGGTGAAGGTGATGTTAGCGACGGCAATTGGTGGTGGATGCATGGTAGAGGTCGGCTATGCAAACAAAAGTGGAGTTTTGTGGAAACTTTGGTGGTGGATCATCACTAGGGGCACGGCTTGGGGTTTTGACCAAAGAGGAGGCGGTGATGGAGGCGTTCTCAGGTGGTGGTGGAGGCGGCAGGGGCTGGAGAGGAGGTGGCCGAACCTAGAAGTGAAGAGAACAAGTGCAAATCAAATCAAATAAGAATAAAAGTAAACAAAGCAAAGAAGAAAAAGATTTTTACCAAACTTCCTTCTCAAGGAAAGGCCGAAATTTTCAGTTTGAGAAGTAAAAAAATAATGTACGTGAATGAAGAATGAAGGTAGTTGGCTGAAAGATGTGGAAATATTGGCTAATTGATGAAAAAGTAAGTTGCAAATATGAAAGGTTGGAAAATAAAGAGCCATTGGAAACCAAAAGTCCAAACCTTTTGAAATTACCTTTAATTTATTTATATAAGTCTATATTACCAAAAATAGTAATAATTTCAGTCACAAATTCGAAAATATAACAAAATATAAAATATGTATAAATATTTATTAATTATATAAGGTAAAAATAAGAAAATAGCATGAAATTGCAAACTAGTCTAGAAAAATGGAAAATAAACAGAATGAACTTTGGAAAATTTATATGGACTTGTAAAAATATTTATAACAAATATAATAACATAAAAATAAAATGCATTCACAAAATAAATATATAAAGTCTAATTAAATATAATTTAAATGAAGAAAATAGCAGAAAAATAGAAAACAACCTTTTAAAATTAGGAAATAATTACAGTTAATTTAAAAAAATTATATTATCATTTTAAAAATATTTAGAAATGATATCTCACAAATAAAACAAAATTAAAATAATTTCAAAATTAAATAAAGTCAAATTTAAATTTATATTCAAAAATCTAGGGTTGTTACACCATCGCAGACTTTATTTCCATTCAAACTAAAGTTCACAACATTATTCACACAATGATATATATATATATATATATCTAGTCTCAGACAACCTAGAAACATAAATTATTCTACAATATAGTCTTTTATGAAATAGTGATCATTTGATATCAATACTACTCTACTAGGCAAACATAGATGATAATCTTCTACTGTCGTAGCATCCACAATAGATCCATCGGTAACTTGGAGTCGCATCTGTCCTTTTGCCATGCAATGCCACTTCCTAAGCCCCCATAATGAATTGCATATATGAGTTTCTGATCTGGTATCTAAAACCTAAGATATTTTCTTGATTACAAAACAATTTGGAATCATAAGTGTACATGATGGAGCTGCAGAACCATTCTGTTTTCTTCTTTAACAATCTTTAAGCAAAGAAGGCGATTCCTTTTCTAGTGACCTTTCTTGTGGCAGTGGTGACATTTACCCTTATCTTTATTCTTCTTACTTTACTTGTTCTTCTTACCTTCTCTTTTCTCTTCTTTGAACCTTTCAAACATGATGCACCACTTATAGTGAGCATAATCCATTGATCCGTAGATGCAGACTCGTCCGACCTCAATATATTGAGGAGCTCCACGAGGTTCTTATTTAATTAGTTCAAATTGTAATCCAGTATGAATGGTTCATCCTATGGTGTAATAGAACCAAGGATCAAATCAACTTGTAATTCATTGCTTATTTATACGTCCAATTTTGAAAGCTATCAATATAGCCCTTTATCGTTAGTGAATAATTATCCACCTTCTATCCTTTTGTAACACCTCGTAAAATTAACCATTAATAAATGGAGTAAATTGAATTATATGTTTTAGGATAAAAACATGAAAATTTTATAAAAGTCGTAATTTGACTATGAAAGTTATTCCATTACGTTCGTGGAGAAATTCTAATCTATTTTCATACATAATATGCTAAAACGGAGCTCAAATGAAAAGGTTATGAGTGTTGAAGTTTCCAGATTTAAATTAATTTAGTTTTAACTCAAATTCAAATGAGTATTTAAATTTACGATTTGGATTTCAAAAATTAACTACAAATTTACTTAGGGGCTCAGTATACGTAAAATTAATGGTTAGTGTTAAAAACTTAATTTGGGAATAAACTAAATTATGCAATGGAAAAATCAAACGTTCCCCGAATTAACCGAAGATGTCGACCTCTTGACCTCTATCGGTTAAACCTTAGCGATCGACTGGTGCTATAGGGGCGGTCAACCGCTCCTAGACTACGACGGCTAGGGTGTTGTGATGTGTTGAGTTGTATGCTCCAAATTTATCTATTTTTCTCCCGATTTCATCTTACGGTTCTGATGCGTTACAAGCCCTATAAATAGAACCATATCCGCCTCACTTTTTATTCATATTACTTAGGAAATTCGGCGAAACTTTGTTATTGTTATCACTTCAAATTAGATATAGAAATTCCTTAGAGAATTCAGGTAAGAATTTATTCTATTTTCTATTTATTTCCTCTCCCTCCAACCTATTCTTATTCTATTCTTCTCAAAATATTACAAATCTAATAAATATATATACTCTCCCATGTTGTGTATGTGTGTATGAAAAGAGAGAGATTCTAAAAGAGATTGTGCAATGACCTAGAATTTTAGTCATTTAAATTTGAAATATTTAATTGATTTTAAATATTGAAAAGTTAATTTTATAAGTTAAACAGTTAAATTTTAAATATAATGGTTATTTAAATTTATGGTATTGTTTAAATAATTGAATCTTGAATTCAATGTGGATAAAAATGTTTCGAAAGCTCATTTAAATTCTGTTTAAAGAAGAATTAAGATAGTAAACTTTTAAATTAGAACTAAAAGTGATTAAACTAATTTTGGCTTTTAATAAACATGTTAAGTTATCGATCTAGGGCACAGTCTTGGATTTCAACGAAACTAGTTTATTGGATCTGTAATAGTGAATTATTATATGTCGTCCAATTTCGTGGCGATCGGACATATCATTTAATCGTACGAGCTCGAAATGCGTAGAAATTAATTAAAGTAATTTAATTTAATATAATTCAATTTTGAAAGCTAATTTCTGTATATAATGGAATTGGATCCCGATACAAGTTCCATTGTGTTTGGAATATGGGTATTACATACAAAATGCCAGGCGGCATGCCTCGTTTGGAGTTTGATAATTTAACGTGTGAATGGTATTTTGAAAAAATTTCTATATAAGGACTTGGAAACTTTCATTTGCAAAACCAAAACCCCAATACAGCTTCAGCCGCCATTAACCAAACACTTCATCCAATGGCCCATATTTCTTCAGCCGATCTAGGTTTTTTAGGCCTCGACTCCTACATGAAATTTGTTGCTCGCCTCTCCACGAGTTCTTTAACGCAAGCTAATCGAAAAATGGAGACTCGATGTGGCAACAAAGTTGCCGCGTTCATGGCAGCAATGGGTTTTATTTTTGGCGATTGGCAATGCCATTGAGGCGTGCGAGGGTTGCATAAGCACGGGCAAGGATGGGGCGATATTTGGCGTGGGTGGTCTTCGACAATGATGATGGCTGCGACAAACGAGATAGTGCGGTCGCGTGTTATACCTGGAACGAGTATGCGTGTGTTAAGGGAGGGAAGGTGGTTTAAAATTTTAAACTTAATTAATTTAAGTTAATTAAAATTTAAATAGCCTTAAATTTCATAAATTCATAACTTACGAAGTTGAAATCAAACGCAATGAGTTGCATTGCGATCATGTCAGCGCATTCTACGTTATGGAATTAGATTGAACGGGTTTGGAGCCAGTAGGAATTTGAGTTAAAATTGAATGCCTTTTTTATTTTAATTCAAACCAGAGCACTTTAGCGAAAACTGAAATCAAAGGGAGTTAACTCACATCTCTGGTCCACTTATATCTCTATACAAGTGTGGATGAATTTTATTATTGATTAGTTTTTGACTTTTTGAATGATTTACTATTTAATTAGTTGGTTATATTCCTGCACCAAGAGCGGATGAGACCCTATTATGCTCCCATGTAAGAGCGGATGGCCCTTTGTATATGATCCCGCCTCGAAGCGGTTGATTTATATTATTTGATTATATACTATATGTGATGCGGGGGGACAGGTTAGATGGATCGAACAGAATTCCTCATGCTGTTGATTTTATTTTTCATATATGTTGTGATATACAACATATTGGATGCCATATTCAATTACATGGATATGATTTTGCTTAATTAGTGCTTTAGTAGCACTGGGCCTTATTTTTGGCATTTTAAAATACTATAAAATAATGATTTTGATTTAAAAGGGATTTCAAAGTGATTTTGGGAATTATATATGCTTTAATAATTATTTTTAAAATATTTAAAGAAGAAATTGATTTTTAAATAAAAAGTATGATTTTTAGATATTAAAAATTAATAGTTTTATAAAATATTTAATAGAGATTTTTGAGCTGTAAAGCAAAGACCTTTCAAATTTTAAAAATAAGTCCGTCTTTTATAATAAAGGAATAAGGTTTGAAAAATAAGATAGTAATATTGTGGTATAAATACTTATTACCCATTTTATATAAAGAAATGTGTGTGTGTGTTTACATATATTAAGATTAAATTATAAATATGGAAGTTTATAAATGTGATAATGCATAAATGTCGCATTTAAAAATAAAGTGAAGATTTGTAAAACGTATTTTGTTAAAAAGGATAGATTTATAAACAGTGTTTAAAAATAAAGGGAAGCTTTTATCATTGGATAAATTGGAAAACATAAATCACAATTATGAATGTATAATAATATGTGGGATGTTGTTTTAAAAATAGTTGATACTATTTTGGAAATTGAAAGTGAGGATAGATTTGGAGACGTTAAACGATATGTTATAAAATAGAAAGAGATTTATAAATATAGTTTTATAAATATGGAAATGATTGTTTTGAAATTTAATTATGGATTTTTATCAAGGAAGTATATTTATGTTCTAAAGGTTGTTTATTCACATTAATATTGTTTAAAAGTTGTTTATCAATATTTTAATATTTTGGAAAGTTGATTATCAAAATAATTAATATGGTTTGAAATTAATCCTATTTATTTATCAATAAAGTTTTGGAAATTAATTATTATTATTTATAATAATGTCGAAGATAAATTATTATTGTTTTATTAAGAATGTTTTGAAGTTATTAATTATTATTTTTAAGATGTTTTGAAGTTAATTATTATTTATTTATAATGTTTATTGTTACATAATAGTGTTTTAAAGTAAATTATTAGAATTAATTTATAAATGTTTTTAAGATTTATAAATTGGGTTTATAAACAGATGTGTGTTTTATAAGTGGAATCTTATAACACGGTTTGGAAAACTTAAAGGAAAATTAGTTAAAGGGTAAAAAGACTTTTATAAATGGTCTTATATATTTATAAAAGAGTTTTAGAAATGGGTTTATAGATTTATAAAAGTAGTTTACAAATTGTTTTCTTGATTTATACGGGTTTATAAATGATTTTAGCAATGTATAAAAGGGAGTTTTAGAACTAATTTCAGAGATTCATGAATGGGGTTATAAATTTATAAATTGTTCTAGATTTATGTGAAAATGAAACCTTCCTTCTTTTTGAGAATACACTTATACCGTTGAGATAAGTATATAGAATTTTTCCCAAGTAACGAAAATATAGGGGTTCGGGGGTATATCTTCGTAAAGATATTTGAGATAAATATTTGCAAAGTCTTTTAATTAATGAAAAGATTAATTTAAGAGGCTAAGTACTACTTGATGCTTAACCAGTGTTACTTCCGTTTTGAAATTCGATCTCTGGTTGGATTGTTTGTTTATTTGATAGTTAAATAACCAACTATCAAATATTCACCAATTTGTAAACTAACGCTGTATGTTCGGAGATACCAGGATCAGAAATGTTATTTGAAAACCACTTCGAACTGGCGTAAGTATTTCGAATTAAAATACCTTGAAGATAATCAAAAATGGAGCTTTTGCTACTAATCCTGAGAATGATTCCAAAATGGATATAGTAGGAGTAGTGCCTTCAGTTTCGTTCAGTCCCAAAATAATTTACATGGATGAATGCTGGCATTGCATTGTTGCTTGGAGGACAGTGTTAGCATTCCAAGTGGGAAGTGCTATATAAAGGAAAAACGTAGCCCCGAACCTCATTAATTAGGAAGTGACAAAAGTCGGGCATGCAGCAGAGCCAAGTGGGTCACACCCATTAGGTTATGGCCATTCCAAATCCAGATCAATTGCTATATACTCATGTATGCTTCAGGGCCCATTAATGGAAACGGTGATCATATTTGGTTCTACTAGTCAAGTGGTAGGTCGACCCTATGTGGAAAGGGTACAAGATGTTCTTGTCGGACCCTGGTGCATTTTATCTAGAGATCTACCATCGGAAGATAATTCCTTATCTTTTCATATTATGCAATCCATTCTCCAATATGAGCTTTACAGACTTATTTGTGCCCAATTATGTTGAAACATGAAATGCAAATGTTAACGATAAAAATCGTTAACTTCCCAAATGGGTGTGCAATATGGCTTATTTGTAGAAGTTTCACAAATGCCCTTGAGATTTGAAATAAATTACAAAATCGTTTGAATTTAAATTCATAAATGGAAAATAATAAAGTAAATGAAATTCAAATATGCTTAAGTCATCCTCTTTATTCATGTTTTGATTCCATTACAAGAGGAGCTATATGAGAGAGAGAGAGAGAGAGAGAGAAAATTCAAGTCTCCTTTTCATGAGGAGGTAGACTCATATTTATGGAGATAAGATGGTGACATGCTCGCTCCATCCCAGGATGTGGGACTAATAGCATCATACAGATTATAAAGGAATATGAAGGCTTTGGAATCCTAATGAAGGAAAATGAACTAATTCATCTTGAATTTGCTTTGTTGATGATTCCAATCTTTTCTTTTTTTGCATGATCTTCAATGCCTTATAGCATGGAAGTGGTGCTGCTTTAATAGTCATTGGGTATGACCTTATTTAGTGGTTTTTAATGGGCTTTTAGTCCATATTCTTCACAAATTTGATATTATGCATTATTAAGGAGATATGGTGATGGTTTCAACTGCTTCGGATTTATATCCTATGCTTTTGTTAATGCTGATGCTTCTACAGTCGTTAATGCCGTTGTGGATGTTGAAGGTGTTTTCTTTCAACATCACTTCATACTGACATTGTCGATTGACCTAAATATAGTGGCAAACTTGATTGTTGGATGCTTACGGAATCTACTTTGACCTTGTCGGAAGCTATTACAATGCTTATGAAAGGAACCAAATTAACACTTGTGGAAGCCCTGATCAATGGATGCGGCATTATCGCAATTAATGGTTACAGAAGAAGTTAAACTAATGGATGTGAAACCCTTCTTTTGATGCCTTCGGAAGCATCTCTTATGTTTCTTTCGGAAGCAACTCCTTCAATACTATCGGAAGCAACTCCCTTGACACTTATGGAAGGAAACGACGTTCGTGCAATACCTATCGGTGCTTATGGAACCATGCTGAAGCCTTCGGAACCATATTTCAATGCTTTCGAAACCATATTAAAGCTTTCGTAGATGCTTTTTAATGATTTCGGAAGCCTTCTCCCCTTAACACATATGGAATCTCTTTCGACGCCTGCGAAAGCCTTCTCCCTTTAACACATGCGAAACCTGCTTTCGACGCCTTCAGGAGCCTTCTCCCTCTAACACATGCGGAACCTAATTTCGAGCCTTCGGAAGCCTTCTCCCTTTAACACATGCGGAACTTGCTTTTGACGCCTTTGGAAGCCTTCTTTCATACCTTTATTCTCAAATGGATTTACAGTTAAAATTTAGCCCCCCTCTTTTGTATGAAAGAAGCTTATGTTATTTAGGACAAAAATCCAAGAATTCTTCTTTGCATTGTTTTGTCCTCAATGATTTTCTTTATCAATCTTATTTTCCTGCAAAGTACGAAATAGATAGCATTTCTTTTGATTAATTTGAAATCTATGTAAAAATATATTCAATAGTTTGTTCATAATATTATTCGAGATAGTATTAGAATTTCTGATGATAGGACCCCAAAAATCTAAATCTTGGAATAATGGAAATTAATAGATCGTCATCTGAAAATAATAAGTGATGATAAATCTATGGTTGGGAATAATTGAAGACCAGAAATTCTTGTTTGGCAATAATAGAAGTCCCAAGATCCAACGTTCATAATAATTAGATAGGACTAGAAATCCAACTTTGGATATTTTAATAGAAGACCAGAAATCTTATTATGGAATTAATAACAGAGGACTAGAAATCTTAATCTGGCATTAATAATAGAAATTTAGAAATTCTCTTTTGGAAAAAATAATAGAAGTCTAGATGTCATCTTCTAGAAATGATTGATAGAAGACCAAGAACATTCGTCTGGTAATAATAAAAGTCCAGAAATTATCATCTTGAAATAAGTCATAGAAGATTGGGAATCCTTATTTGGTGATAATTAATGGGAGTCCAGGAATTAACAGTAGAAGGCTCGAGACCCATATTCGGGTATTGATAAGAGGGATCCATAAATTATCATTTGGAAATTAATAGAATACCATAAGTTCATAATAGAAGACTTGAAATCAATAACAAAAGACCCAAACCAAGATTTGAGTATTAATGAGTGAAGTCTAGAAATCATCTTCTGGAAATTAATCGAAGGCCATAAATTCATATCTAGTAATGAAAGTAGTCCAGGAAGTATCATCTAGAAATAAAAGAAGACTAGAAATCTAACCCTGGTAATAAGAAGGAAAGTTTGGAAAATATTATTTGTATAATGGAAGTTTAGAAATTTTCATCCGAGTCTTTTATTCTGTACCACTCTTTGGACTTTGATTGTTCAATTTTTTTACTTTGTGTTACCATTCTATTCCTAGGTATTTGATTCTTTCGATATGTGCCATCCTTTAGGCTTCGTATATTGTTAATGCTTTGTATGCCGCTCCTCGAGCTTGAACATCTTATTCCATTATTGTCCGGTGCACTTGGTTAGCGTATCCACAAGCAGGACCTAAGGACTTATCTGTCCTCCCTCTAGGAGGCGCTTCAACCAGGCCTTACAGGCGGGTCTGAAGGCTTGTTTAGTGCCTTGGCTAGGTCGTAGCATGGAGGGATCAAGGGCTTACTCCATCCTCCTTTCAAGAGGTGCTCCAGCCAGGCCATATAGGTGAAACTGAAGGCTGGTCGGTGCTTTGAACTAGCCATAGCATGGTGTGTTCAATGGCTTACTTCATCCCCCTCCGGGGGAGCCTTGATTTGGCCATAGCTGTAACGATCCTGTTTTTGAATCAAATTTAAATTAGTAATTAATATAAATTTTTGAATTAATTTTGGGATTAATTTGAATTTTTCAAAATAAATGAGATAAGTATTGATATATATATATATATGAATAGATTTGAATTTGATTTGAATTTGAATTTAAAATTTAAATAAATGTCTTAGTAAAATAATTTGAATTTAAAATAATATATATGTGATTTATTTAATGTATAATTAGTTTTAAAACATTTTCTTTTAAATTATATATATATAAAGGAGAATTTATAAAATAGAAAATACAATTTAAAAATAATATATAAACATTTTCTCATGCAAAAAATTTACAAGTGTTAAATATTTAACATATCAATTAACAAGTGTAAGTATTTCAGTAAGAGATTTAACAAATGTAAGCCATGTAATATAAGAAATGAACAAGTGTCATTTAGTTCAATTATTTCTAAAATAATAAATAAGAAGAAAATGAAACTATATAATAGCTGACCAAAGACCCTTGTAAGTCAATGATATCTTAATTGCTCTTAGCCGGTCGATATAGCTTGATCCGACAAGCTTGTCACTTTCTAAAAATAGTTTTGGAGTTGACATTGTTTTTAAGTTTTAATAGGTAAATTATTAGGACAATATCATGGTAGATTTTCTTATAAAATTAGTAAGTTTAAACTTTATGTTTTATTTCACTAGTAAGCTCTTGGTGGTCTTTTATATTTCGCCAAACCTAAGTCAAAACATAGAAGTCGGTTGACTTCACTTGTAGGTGTTAGGACTCGTCCTTCTTGAAATTTTGACCTTGAGTTTGCTCAACAAGTCAGAGCTTCATGGACAATGGATAACTCCTTAACTCATGGCACCTTATCCTGATTTCACTTCAACCTTGAGTTTTCTCAACAAATAGAAATGAAATTACTCATACCTACCATATCACGATGGCCTAAATATAGTATATGTACTTTGTGTTTACTTAACAAGTACATATAATTATCTTACATCATATGTTCAATATATTAATAATACTACACATAACATCCCAAACTTGAGTTTACTCAATAACTAAGGAGCATGCAAGTAATTTAAATATATATATGAGGTAGAAGACAACATTATATTGAAGATTCATTATCTTCAATATATTATATAAAGTAATATTGACTTATGGAATAATGTATTTGTAACGATCCTGGATTTTTACTAAGTTTAAATTGATAATTAATTTAATTTTTGAATAAAAATTGAGAAATTAATTTAAATAATGCATTTGAATTGAATTTGAATTGGGATTTTTGAATAATGTAAAGATATTTTAATTTAATCTTATGAAATGGATTTTTCAAAGTTGTGTAAATATAAATGAATGCAAATGTAAAATAAGACCAAAGAAAAGATAAAAATATATACATTCAAGTATGTAAAATCAAATCGGATGAGAATGATAGTATGTACAAACAAATAAAGTATAAATATGAAAAAAAATGATAAGTAAGCTTGTAAAACAAGACAATTCTCATTAATGCAAGCCACCACAAAATCATATCAGCCACCATATTAAGAAAAAATCTCTGGCCAAAATTTAAACAAAAATATTTTCAGTACATAAAAAAAAATCTTGCACCAACATCATACTTCAGCCTGTACAACAATCTTTTATATATCATCTTCTTATTTCCAGTTCATTCACAATCACAACCTAAGCATCTTATAAAAAAAGAGACAAGCTACAACTTAAACAACAATTCAATCAACTACAACCAGAGATTCAAGAGAAAGGGTTTCAGCTAGAAAATTCAAGCCTGTTGCAAAATGGAAACAGCTCTGCTCTTTTTCCTGAAAACACTGTGAGTAACATCAACCTTTTAAAAATTTAAAGCTTGACTTGGTTGCAGCTACTCTAAGAATAAGTATGTTTTTATATATTTTTGAATGCTCTGTGAATATTTGAATGAATGGATGGTTTGTATGCAGACTGATGATCAAAATTGTTTCTCTGTTTTAGATTTAAAACACCAGATTTTGATTCAAAAACCATTGTTACCTGATCTACTCAATATTTGGATTTAGTATTAAAACAAAAATTGTTTGATATAGCATAAACTCAAGATTTAAATTTTATTAAAGTGAAAATAACTTGTAAATACCTCTAGAAATCAAAATAACTGAGCAAAGCTTTAAACAAGTTAAAATTCAAAAAATTTAATTTTCGAATTCAGATATGTGAATTGAATTCTCATACTTTAACATGAATTTTAAAGAAAAGATCATGATTTTTAGAGGTGTAGTTTATGAAAAGTTCTTAGATGATCAAAATATGCTTTTTAATCAACTGCCGGCGATCGATCAGTTATTAAATGCTGAAACATTGCTCAAAGCAAGTTCGTCAATCGATTATATCGGGAAAATGGTTGGTAAAGTTTTCTGTTGCAAGAAATGATGGGACGAGGGAGATTTAGGATTTAACTCATGATTTTGACGAGGTTTAGTTTATTGATCTTTCATCGTCGTCAATCGATCGAGTGTGATGGACTTTTGGGTGATGGTAACTGGGTCGTAGACGAGGTCATGGCCGGAGTCGTATGAATTCTGGTGGTCGGGGTGTGGCAAACGACGCGTTTCCAGGTTGGAGGAGTTCCAGCCTCGAGTTTTTTCAGGTTTCGTTTTTATGCTCGATTTTGAATTCGAGAAGATGAGGGAGTTCTGGCGATCGGCGATGGCTTCGTGGATGGTCGTCGACTTGCTCGACGACGAGGCGACGTCTGAAGGTAAGCGACGGTGTCGTCCAAGTACACCGTGCACGAGTTTCTGGTAATCTGGAAATTTGGGTAGTTTGGGATAAAGCAAGGTGAACTCGAGATTTTCTTGAGTAACTTGGGAGTTTACTCGAAGGTTTCCAGTGCTGGCTCGAAGAAAATGTGATATTGTCTCGAGTAGATGATTGTCCAAGTTTTAAACCTAAAACCCGTTCTGTTTTGGCAATTTAAAACAGAATTTTAAATTTCAAAACAAAGTTAAACTGAGTTTTAAATCAAGGTTCAAAAATAAATTCAAATTAGTTTGAAACTTAGGTTTGGAATAAATAAGTTTTAAATTTAAATTTTTTTAATAACTAAAAGTGTTTAAGTTTAAGTGTATTTAAAAAGTGTTTGAAATTTAAAATGGAACTTGAAATGGTAAAGGAAGCACTTAAAACAAAGTTTAAATCAAGATTTTAAACTTGGACTTGAATCCAAATTTGAATTCTAGATTTTGAAATTAAATAAGGTTCTATATAATTTAAATGTTTAAATAAGTTTAAATGTAAAAGTATTCTTTAATATGTGAATTTAAAAAGGATTTTGATTTAAACTCTTCAAATTTCTTTTATAATGAAATTATTACTTAAACATGGAAATTTAAGGGTTTTTAAAATTAATTTTAAACTTTATATAAGATAAATTGGCATTCACTTTAAACCTTGAAATTTAAAATGAATTTAAAAGTGAATTGAATATAAATGTTTCAATATATTTATAAGTAATAATAAAATTATTAATAAGAATGGGATTTGTCTTGAGTTAATGAAGATATAATGATGATTTATAATTCATTAATTTTTAAGTTAATTACAATGGACAATTAATGTTTTGTATTAATTTGATTGGTAAATATAAGGTTTAAATTTATTAATTAAGGTTTAAGTTAATTAATGATTAGTAATTAATTAATCAATTAATTAAGAACTAATTATGTTACAGTTAACACTTAATTAATTAACTAATTAGGATTAATTAATGAGTTATTATCGGTTAATCAATTTTAATCAATGATGATTAATGTAAGTAATTTCTTTAGCAAAGTAATTAAAGAATTGTTATAGTTAATGAAGGTCATTAACTAGGATTATTTAAATAATTAATTAATGTGATTAATTTTAACAATTAATTAGATTAATTAATTAATGATAATCATTTATGAAATTGTGTAACTGTAATTACTTTATGAAAGTAATTAAGAAATTAATTGCTCATTGTAATTAATTGAGTTTAATTTGATTAATTTAAGTTAATTGTCAAATATTGTGTACTAGATTGATATTTCTGATATGTGATTGTGATGCTATGTAATGTGAATTGCTTTGTGATGAACTGTGATTTGTGATTTGTTTCTATGTGTATGTGAAAACCTTTTTTTCCCGTAAAACGGCATTTGAATTTTGATGCGACCGGGAGTCGAATTCCAGTTGGTTATCCGAAACCCACATCGAATCGTAGTGGTAAATCTTTGTGATTGATAAATTACTTTATCTGTGAATCTGTGAATGAAGATAAGCATTATGGATCATACTGCTTATCGAGATTAATATGATTGAATCTGTGATGATTGATGATGTTGCACTATTATGTGAAACCCCGGGACTACACCATACACACACAAATATGGATTGCCCATGGAAATTGGTTAAGTCGCAGATTTTTGAAATAGTTTTGAATTTGAATTTTGAATCCAAATAGTTTTGGAAATGGATTGGGATTAAAGTAAAAAGTTTTTGAAAAGGAGTTTCGAAAATAAAGGTTATTTTCGAATAACTTGATTACGCCTTGAAGTTTAAATAATTTGATTTAAATTTAAATTCAAAGTTTGAAATTGAATTCTACTATTTGAAACTAGGGATTAAAGATTCTATACAAGTTATATATGGGTTAAACCATTTTAAGGGTATTGGTTTGGGAATTTGAATTTAAATTCAAAGGCTTTAACTCGTGCAAATATAATTGGATTCTTCCGAAACGAAAACTATTTGTTTTCAAATAATAAAAGCTTTCATATAAGAAATGGAGTTCCGATTTGTGTTAAAGGGATTTAAAGTCTAAAATGAAAATGGATTTCCAAGTAATGAATAAATCTTTGAAAACAGGTTTGAAAGCTATAAGTTAAATCCTTGTTATAAAGATTGGATGAGTTAATCCTAATCGGAATGGGAATTGTTTTGAAATCCACAAATGGATCTTTGTGAAACTGGGTGAACTTTGTGAAATAAATCTTTTTGTTTAAAGATTTGAAATGGTAATTTGTTTAAACCATTTGAAGAAAGGTTTTGGTTTTCTTTGAAGTTGTGACTTAACTGAAATCCCATATCCATATGCTTTTAAATATTGCGCTCATTATTCGGTTTAGCCGTGAGAGGACCTTGTGTCATATAACCCATTCCGAATAATGATAAGACGTTATGGATTGCATTGAAGACCGGTGTTGAAGACTGGGTGTTTGCGAGAATGATAGGATAACCAATCGATTGTCTCCGCGCCGAGTAGCTACGATATGGAGATTCCCTAAGTGATGGAAAGTTCGATCGGGATTGTGAATACCCGAATTTGCATGGGCTTCTTACGAAGTGCCTTCGGTTCTGTTCGAAACCGGAACAAACTTGTATGGTTGTATGTCTGACACTACACGTTGGGATATAAAGCAGATTTCTTTCAAATACACCCTTCTCTGAGACATACGAGCTCAGAGGTTATGTAGTGTGAAGGTTATCAGTAATATACTCCCAATTTGGTAGTGTGGCATGCTAAGTGTTGCTGTGTGTTGATGATCATTTGTTGATCATTTGTGATCAAAGCATGGCTTTTGTGTAAAGCGTAGCTTTGTGGACGAGACTGCATCAGGACCTCACAGCCCGGAAATGGTCAAAATAGGAAAGATGCGGCAAGGTTATGAGGTTCGCGCCCTTTAGGGTGTGTCATTTCCTTCTGGAAAAGGGTGGTATCATGGTATGGAGCCCAGATGCTTACTCATGTGGTCACTGCAAATCTATTACTTTGTGATTGCTTTGTGGTTGTTGGTTGAGAGGCGCCTCGGATAAAGGTCCCAAAGGACCGGGGGATGGCATGCTCGAGTAGTAGTCACCTAGTTACAGAGGTAACCAGCCTTGTGTTGGCAGAGAGTCGGTTAGGTTCTCGGGACGTCCCGCCAGAGGCATACTCATGGAAAGTAGGAAGTTCCTTAGCCTGACCATTTGTTGGAAATCCAGACAAAACAATACTGTACGGTTTTAGTTGTATAACCTGCCATGGAATGTGGTGGTAACCTGCTATTGAACATTAGCTATAGTACGCATAAGTGCGAAATGCCTATGCTGACTAAGATTAATATTATACTTTCAAAGTGGTTTTTCTACACTATGCACTAGTAATAATATCAAAGAAATTTCCTTGTATCAAGCGTATTTGACTATCATAAGGAGAAATCTCCTCCAATTCTGCGTTTGCATTGTGTGTGGGGCGGGAGGCCTTATGGTAGTTTCATTTTCCAAAAAGCATTGCAGATTTCTTTTAAATTCTTTTGTTGTCTGTTTTTAAAGATAAACTGTTTTGTTTACTCATACCAGTCCCATAACTGACCTGGAGTTTATTATTCTTTCCTAAACTCTGGGTTCCCACAATTTTTCCACACGGGCAGTCTAGAGTTGGGTTTTTCCAGATAGTCAGGTTTAGTAGATTATCTGGAGCTAGTTCAGTCTTTGGACGACTGACCATGCTTATCTTTGTGCATCGTTATTGGGAGTTCGAGCTATTTCTAGATTGGTGATTTGGAGATGGAGTTACAGTTCTGGATTCTATTCCTCTTTCTCTCTTGAAGACCATATTGGAGATATTGTTCCGCTGTTGGTGTTATCATTATCTTTCTGCTGCTATTTCTTGTATCTCTGATAGTATGACATCTATTGTATCATTCTGTTGTATCATATTATACCAGATATTGTATCTGTCATTGTATCAATGTTATATATATTGATATTCTTCCGCTGTGTTGTGATACTCAATGTGTTATAAGATCCGACGAACCAGATTTGACGTTTGGATCTGTGGTATTTGAATACGAGTGTCGTATTCGGTGTCGATTTTCGAAGGTCGAGTCAGGGCCGTTACAGTATTTCTTATGAAATACTCTCGGGATTCAAGTGTCGGACATATCAGAAATCATGGTATACATACATTTCTGTATATATTAATACCTTAAGTATATTTAGGGGTTCTTAATATTCCATCTTTTGTTTATACATTCATATTATATAAGTTTTATCATTATATAACATTTATATTTTAATTAGCTTATATAATAATCTTATGTATAACATTATATTAAACAAGTATTATTTAATTAATTTTTTAATTAATTAACTCTTTAATTAATTATTTACTATTTAGTATTAACATATTATATTTAATATTTACGAGTGTTATGGCACGTGCTTCGCGTGTGAATTGTTTTCCTTACAAACCGTATATTTTTGAATTAGTCAAAAAAATAATTTTTTATTTTCAAGTAATATTAAGATTTGTATATTTGTAAAAAAGTATTTTGAATTTGTAAAGGAAGTATAATTTAGATCCTATTTTAGGAGCGTTTTGAATTTGTAATGCATGTTTAATTGTTAGATCCTACTTTTAGAGGCGTTTGAATTTGTAAAAGATGTTTAACATTAGATCCTATCTTTAAATGATTAATATTCTATAATATATAAAGAGGCATTTTTGGTAGTTCATGTTGATACAAAAAAAAAGTGTGACGCCAAAACTATCACAACTATTATTAAAGATATATACTATAACCTTTATAGTGACACACACGCAGACACACACACACACACACACACACACATACATATATATACGTATTTATGTATGTATGTACGTACTAAATCTTATTTAATTAATTTTTTAATTAATTAACTCTTTAATTAATTAATTATTTTTCAATCTTAACATATTATATTTAATATTTATATATACTATAACCTTTGTAGTGACACACACACATACGTATATGTATGTATGTATGTATGTATGTATATTAATTAACCTTTAATTAATTTATTTAATTAAACTATTTTAATTAAATTTTATTAATTTCGAAAGATTGTTTTATATGTACATACATGTATACTTATATTGTCCTTAACATTTCAAGATAACACAACATATACCACTATATATTATACATGCATATATGTATATTATTTAACTAACTTATTTAATTTATTTAATTCTTTTATTGATCTTATTAATAAATTTTAATTTCAAAATTAATTTATGCTTATTTTCAAACATTTTGAAAAAAAATTATTATATTATAACTTTTCTAATATATACATCTTATTTTAAATTTAACTTTGAAATTTAAAATATATTTTTTTAACTTTTAAACATTTTCAAAATTAGCTCAAAGCCAAGTTCAAATTGGGCCTTTTCTATTAGGGGCTACCTTTGGACTCATATATTTGTTCGGACCAGGTCAGTAGCCAGGTAGGGCAAAGTACTTGATAATCCAAACTCAATCCTTCGAAACTACCTTTCTTGTAATCCTACTATAAGCTGAATTAGTTAACCCTAACATACCTAATTTATACTGCATAGGCTATTGGGTTCTGATACAATTGTTGGAATTAGGTTAATCTGCAATGGAATAAATGAGTGAATTTCAATTTTTTTAACCATTTTGGATCTTTATTGGGCCCATGAAGTCTAATTCATTTAGAACTTTTCTGATTTTATTTTAAATAAAATAATTATTTTATTTTATAAATAAATTTTTGCTTTATATTATTTTGTATTATGTTTGAATATGTGTATCATATATACAAATGTGTGTACGTGCACTTGCAACATAATACAATGTATGGTTTGACATGCCAGTGATAGGTGCTAGGATTTACACTACAAACATGTTAGCCACTCTAGTATTTTATGTGTTGTCTAAATGAATATATATATATATGAATCAAATGTTATATATATATATATATATATTATAAATAAGGGCATTTCACTAGAAGGATAAACTTTGCAGTCCAATTAGTTTCTAGGACACACATTTATAGAAATTAATTTCAAGGCCAAAGTCAGCAGAATAATTTCTTTTAAGGACAAAGTCGGCAGTCCAATTACTTGCAAGGACATAATTTCATAGGTTTTTAGGCCTTAGAAACTAATTATTTTGCATTTTGTCCTTAAAAGTAATTATTTCAGTTGTGTGTCCTAGAAACTAATTGCACTTGCTAAAGAGGCCCTTGTGGCTAATTTCCACTTATAAATATGTAAAATATAATCATATATATACAAACAAATGGAAATAATAATTACAATAATTTAGACGAAATATTTAAAATCTATCTATACAAATGTTTATGTCCATTAAATAACAAAATAATTTAATAATTAATATAAATTAAATTAATTTATTTATTAAAATTGCTGCTACAAACCAGAGAACGAAATTAATTTCTTTTTTATTTAATTATAAAGATTTGCAAATGTACAAACACATTACATATATATACATACATGCATATATATATATATATATATATATATATATATATATTGATACAAACTTACACTACTCTGACCACAAAAAAACTAATTTTATTTTTGAACTAATAAAATGATTGTTAAATAAACAATTATAAAATAATTTAAAAACGGACTTAAATTAATTATTTTAAATTCATTTTTGAAATCTGAATATTATGTAATATTATTATGCAAAATTATATACTTAATTTCGAATTAGATTATATTATATATATAGACATAATCAATATCCAGTTAAATAAATAGTTATATTAATAACTAAATATAAAACAAATATAAATATATATTAAAATTCAGTATTCTTTGTCGGTGAATTATTATTAATTTTAAAATGTTTCTTATATGATTTTAATTTATAAGATATAATTTATTAATTAATAAAATCATATATAATATTATTTAATTAAAAAAATTAGTTATTTGAGGATGTGAGTCTAATGCTAGCAAGTATACAAAATGAATTTTTTTTAGTTGACATATATGTAGATGCACTAATATATTCAACCATCTAATATGCGACAGAACATCGATACACTGGATTCCTAATACAATCTAACAACCTACAATATAATGAATTAATAGATAATAATACCAAATAAATAAGTGAATAAGTTGTGTACCTTTCATCAAAGCCTAATGCTCACACGTTGAGACATTGGAATAAACTCCTAGAATCTTATCACAATCCAGAAGATTCTAGCTTCGAATTACTGTCTACTACTATCGTATAACTTTGATTTATTTGATTTAAGCTTGAATTTTTTTGGAGAAGAAGGATGTAATTTTTGGCCAACAAGCGGATCAATTGAGGCTCCAAACTAATGTTATAATGAGGGATATGATCCTTATGTAGAGGAGAAACTTGAGACAAAATGTAAGATCTAGATCCTTGTTTTTATCCAACTCATTCTATATCTTTTAACACATCAAAACCTTATCCTAATGCCATCATATGGTCGGCCATACCATGATCTAATCATGGCCAAATATCTCAAGCTCTATATGAGCTTCAAACCTACTTCAAGCCTGAATAATATTTATTTTATTTAAATCCAATTTAAACATGTATCAATACTGTATATCGATTAATATATTTATAACTATTATAAATATAATTTTTAATGTTGTTCAACGCATCAAATAAAAACTTTATAACTAATATTTCATAGTTATAATTAATTCAAGTAATTTATAGTGATTATAAATTAATTAAATCATGTAGTTAAAGGAGAATTTAATGTTTCGGTTGTGTGACTCTTAGGTGTAAATTTGGTCAGCGATTAATATCAAACAATTCGAATATTAACGTTCACACATCACTTAATAGGTGATGTGACATTTTGGCCAAATTTATCGCTTACTTGGTTTCGGTAAAATCTAATTTTACTTTGTTAAACATTACCCGGTAGTAATAATTATTTACACCAATTCTCTTCATTAAAACTATATCACTTTGAACTTATGAAATTTGGTAATGGTCAAAATTCCAATATCGTTCATATTCAATTCTATATTCTAAACATGAAGTCTTTGGTTGAATAATAACAATTATTATTAATCGAACTACTATGGTTGGAGATTTTGGCTTTGAGTTGACTTTAGTTGACCGTGATACTAACTCCACGTAAGTGAGGAGACAAATCCTCTCTTGAATAGTGTTTCACTTCTAATACTTTCGTTCAATCCAACTGTATTATTCAATGGACGTCATACCATGATTTGACCGTAATTAGAGCAGGGTTTTCGTATTGAAGATCAATAGTATTCTCAAGTTAAGAGAACTGTGTAAATTAGTCGCATCGATAATTTATGTTTGACCTTAGTTATATTAACCAACAAAAAACCATCGATTGAGTCATTCCATAGTTATCCAATGACTATCAGTACGTAAGCCATTGGTGCCTCTAACAACTATGAATAATACACTATCCAACATTTGAAGAGTGTTACATAACCTAGTCTCAACGGATGCATCGATATTCAATCTTGATGCATCTTTACTAAGAATATTTAAAACGATGTGTTTATTAGAATGTGATACAAAACTCATGATTATAACTGTTTGTAACTACTATCACAAACACGCCATTAATGGATTTTTTTTAAGTATATTTTAATTAAATATTTATAACAAATATATAACAAAAAGGAAAACACCTTTATTTTGAATGAGAATTGAATACTGAGTTAATTGATTTATAATAAATTACATAATTTCCCCTAGGGCATACTCCTAACTCTATCATTCTCAAGTCGTGGGAATTGTTAACATCCCCACATTAGAATATCATATTTGACCTAGTTGTTATGACCCAATATGTAACTCATGGGCAAGTCATTCCATAATTATCTAATAACTATTAGTACATCACCTCATGGTGCCCCCAGCATCCATGAAGAATGTATCGATATCATTTTTCGAAACAACATGATCAGGAAAACTAAAAATAAAATATTATTTTATGATTAATCACTCTAGAATGCAATTATTTGCAACTAAAATCACATAACATTTTATTTAAGGATTTTCTTATTTATATACTTTAACTTAGTTACTTAATTAATTATATCACAATATAACAAAGTGTGTGTGTGTGTGTGTATATATATATATATATATATATAAATACACATTTATTACAAACTAGATTGATTATAAAATTAGATATATGTTACAAATTACATAATTGTCCTTGAAGCATACCACTAACCTCCTATAGCTGATACCAATATAAATCACTTAGATATATCCACACGCACGCACGCATTGCTTTACAAATGATTTCGGTCATTATTTGAGAAAAAGTCGAACTAAATTATAACATACAAATATATATGTGCATGCGTGCATGTCTATATGTATGTGGCAAACACAAATTTTTTTATATCCATACTTTTGATCTTCATTATTTAAATACATATTTATAGTAACTAATTAATATTCATGTATTATAATACTTAGTATATATTTATAAGTAATGTTTAATATTTTTAAAAAATTCTTGGATTATATATGTATGTTGGCTTTGATATCATATGTATATATTATTTAATAGTAACTTTAAATTTTGAATTTTAAAACTACACACACACAGACACACACACACACACAGATATATATGTATGTATGTATATATATATATATATCACTACTAGAAAGGCTTCAGAAAGCGACATAGCCTAGCTACGGCTAGCAACGGCTAAAAAAGCGGTCGTTACTAGCCGTCTTCGCGTTATATAAACCTGCTACCCGAGACAAAAAAATCATTTTCTTTCTCCCCAAATCCACTCAGATCCACTGCCCCCGGCAACAAGCCGCCGCCCTCCGCCACCATGAGCCGTCGCAACCTTCCATCGCTAATTTCAACCTCTCCAAACTTGCCAGTATCTCCTATTTTCCGTTATCTTTGTTTAATTTAGGTTTAAATTAAATTAGTTGATGATTTAGGGATTTGGAATTGGATGATTTAGGGATTTGGAATTGATGAATATATGTTATTATTTTATGATATATAGTTTATTATTTGAATTGGGTATATAATGGTAAACCTAATTTAGAAAATTAGTTGATTATGTGTTTGAAAATGGTGATTATTGCGTATTAGGTGATGATAATTAGTGTTGATTTGGTGGTATTAATTAGCGAATTTATTGTTTACTATGTTGTTAAAAATTATGGCTAATTTACAATCCAAAAAATAGTCCATGATTATTGAATAATATGTTTATTGATAAGTTTACGAGAATGTTTGTTATACTGTTGTAAGTGCCAACTACTTATTTAGTTCACAAAATCGTTAATTAAAATTTATGTAGTTAAACAAAAGTTTGCTAGTCCGTGAGATGATGGTTTTGATGACAACAACCTTAGAATAGATCATAAAATATAAATACTAACATTATAAGTTTTGATATATATGTATATGCAGGATTTAACCATGCCGGTACTAAGAATAAAGACTGTACAGTATAGAGATTCAAGATATCAAGATAAAATATCAAGATAGAAGACTTATGAGTATCGAGACTATCAAGAGTTCAAGATTTCAAGGATAAGTATTTTTTATTATTATTAGGAATTTTTGTTAAAACTCGTAGAAAAGCACTAGCATCTTAAAATCCAATTTATTCGTGGAATGGAATCCACTTCGAGCTCGTTAAAAGGATGGAACCCTAAGTAGGATGGAACCTACGAAAAATTTAGTGGAACACTGTTTTGTATCCGCTAACTTCTATTCAAAATGATTTTTCAAAATTATATACTGTTTTCAAAAAGTTTTCAAAACTTTCCTTTTAAAAGATTCAAAACCCTCGATCCTGATTTTAAATAATTTTAGCCTCAAAAACATCTTTATTTTTAATGTCAAATTACTCCTGATTTTAAACTATCTTTTTAAATAATATATATAACTTTTAAATATTTATACTTAGATTTAAAAATAAAATTATAGTTAAAATCTATATATATTATTCTTTATATTTACTTATGAATTTTAACTATAGTCGAGTATATTTATAAAGTTTAAAATAGTTTTTATATAAGATAAAGGTTATTTTCAAAGAAAAACAAAAATACCAAAAAATCCTTTGGGATGTCGACATGCCTAGCATGACCATGTCGACATGGTGACAATTTGATTCAAAAATTCAAATTTCAAAAGAAATGTCTATGCACCATAACTCTTCACGAATGGTCATAGCTGTTGTTCTTCTATAAATAGGGGTCGGTTTCAACGAATTTTTAATCACTTTTTCCTGGTTTTCACTCCTTGTGACGCCCTACCTCTATACCCAGCTAGCCAAGGACACTACGGTGTAATGGCGTCAACTAGCACGGAGAATAAGGATGTTGAGGAGCGACCATCCGTGTAATGGCTTCATGCGAGCACCGATATGTCAAATAAAATATAACTTGCATTCTTTCCAAGAGGAAATCCGACATGCCGACACAAACTCAAAGCTACTACACAAGGGCTATAATATCTTCGGAAACAAATATAGAAATAAGCATAACACAAATCAGTCACAGATATCCATATCACAAAGGCGGAAATAGATATGAATATACAACACTTAAAAGTGTTTATCGGAGTAGTGGTCAAACAAGATCCACAATATCACAAAAGAATAGTTACAAGAGCTTCACAAAAGAATAAGTATACATCAATGAGTCTATATCTCAAATGTACACAACCAAAAACTACTAATCTAAGTAGTTAGCCAAAAGTCAGGATAATAATAGTCCCAGATGAGAAGTCAAGCAGAAGCACCTGTAACATCTCGGTTTGACCCGAGTATTATTTAATAAGAAAATAATAAACGGTTCAGTCTAACTATAAATATCAGATGAAATGATATAGAATAAGAGATATGACAAAAACGTATAACAACCATAATGCCATACTGTGATAAGTATGTAACTGAAAATCAACTAGAGATTAATCAATATCACAAGAATCTTCTCAAAGATCAAAAGAATGTCATACTCTTTATTTTTATTCACCAACCCATAAATATTGACAATTATATCAATGCCAATCACAAAAGTTAATGACACACAAATTCACCAATGCACAAATATTGATAAAACTTATCAATGTAAATCACGAAAATTGGTGAAACACAAATTCTAGAAACCATCAATGGAAATCCAGAAATCCCAAAACGGGGGAGACCTATCACAAAACGGGAGCATGAAAGCTCACCAACACGTGTATCACAAAACGGAAAGCTATTCCATGGTTGCTAACCATTAATTTTGAGCCGAAGCTCCACTAAAACGGTCCAAAGACCATCGGTCGCTACCCCACCAAATTGAGCCGAAGCTCCACAGAAACGGGGTTTAGCCTCCCTCGCAGATTAAGAGACATCGCACATTGCTAGTCTAAATCACAAAAAATGATCATCATCGATCATCAAGAAGTGTCAATTACACTAAGCTAGTAATTTTGAGCTTAGCTTCATATCCCATAACCACTAGCTTAACTTAAATATTTACGAACAAATTGTAGATCTCCACTAGAAAATTGTCACAAGAGATTCAATTGAACAAGTCTAAGAATTAACCGACGAAGTGAACGCAAGCGTTTAATACCACTTGTTTTACTAAGTCGTTTAATTAGATTTCTCATACGAGTGAGGTAAAGGTTTGTATATGCTAGTAGATTGGAATATGGTTTAAGAAACGAGCTTTGTAGTAAAATAGTGTTGAAATCGTTTTAAATGGAAGATTTTTGATATTTACTAATAGTATTGAAACCTTTATATTTTTAAAGTGATAAAGCACAAAAATGATTGTAGAAACAATCGATCACTAAAATTCACATACGAAGACGTGAATTAATTCCAAAGAAATCGATATCAAATCCATCAAAATGGATATTGCCAAAAATCCCAAAATAGAAGTCACCAAAGTCGAATAACAATTGATACAACAAGTGGGAATAAACCCGAATTGATTAAATTTGGAAACACAAGAGAAATAGACAAAAATAGGCATAATAGGCATTTAAGAGCAGGTCAGTCGACTGGCTCACTGAGTTCAGTCGACTGAACTCAGTCTTGAAATATTCGCGGGATGTTGGTCAGTCGACTGGACTCAGTACACCAGTCGACTGGACCAGAACCTGAGATGTGCTCAGGTAACAGGTCGGTCGACTGGCCCAAAAATCCAGTCGACTGGAACCTGTTTACTTCACTTCCAAGCCTATCAAATGAAGGCAAATTCCTTCCAAAATGCATTCGGTCGAGCAACAGCACTAGGGATTTACGCGAATCAGCTACCTGGCCCTATATGCTCTTCGATGCATCACCAAAAGCATGTTCAAAGAACAAAGCTATGATTTTTGAAGATTTGAACTCAAAACACTAAAAATTGGAATATTCACAAAACCAATCCAAGTCAAAATCAAATGCACATGAATAAGTGTTAGGAATTCATACCTAATAATCAAAGATAATCATAAACTTAGATGTGAGATAAAAATCTCACCTTTTCACAAAAATAAGGAAGGAGAAGCTTGAAAGCAAAGGAAGAATCAACCACACTTCAACACAACCCAAATGAGCTTGAACCAAAGCTCAAAAGAAGAAAATTCCTAATGTTAGGTTTAGGAATTTCTGACATTGAAAGGAGAATGAGTTGGAGAAGAAGAAGATGATGCTTACCAATAGCTTCTCTTTGGATTTAGAGCTAGAACTTGATTTGCAAATGGAAACTAGGGCTTCGAGTTTTAATTTCCCATTCCTCTCTCCATTGTTGCTAAAGCTTGAGTATTAGGAAATAGAAATCAAGTAATGAAGAGAAGAGGGGTGAGCTTGGGTCTAATAGGCTAAAGCTAAACCAAAGCCCTAAGTGAAAAAGTAGCAAATTTCCACTAACTCCAAACATATCGATGTTTATACTCAAAAAGATCGCAAACGTCATTTTGAACTCAATGGGGGTGGTCTCGAGTCCTAAATTGACCATTTGCAAAAAGTAACTTTTCGGACTAAAATCCGACTAACGATGAAATATTTAAATAAAATATTTAAATACTCGATCGTAAAATATGCGGGTTGTTACAGACTCCCCTCCTTAAAGAAATTACGTCATCGCAATCTTAAGAAATAAATGAACGAAAAGTAACAACCATAAAAGCATATCAACACAAAAAGAAGAAATTTGGAATAAGAAGTTCATCTCAAAGAGCATGAGAAAGTAAGTCCGGATGTGTTCGCTCGATGAATTCTCTGGATTCCCAAGAACAATCCTTAGGATTTGAGGACCATTGAACTTTCACAAGAGGAACATCTTTATTTCGAAGGCGTTTAATCTCCGAAAACTATGATACGAATAGGATGTTGCTCATAAGTCAAATTAGGCGAAACTTCAACTTCTTCCACAACACTGGGCTCAAGAATAGAATCGGAGTCTCGAAGGCATTTCCGTAATTGAGAAACATGAAACACGTCATGAATAGCAGAAAACTGAGCCGGTAATAAGAGGCGATAAGCCACGGAACCAATACGTTCGGTGATGGGAAATGGACCAATGCAACGAGTTGCTAGCTTTCCCGATCGACTGAAACGCACAACACCCTTCATAGGTGAAACACGAATAAACATGAAATCTCCCACATAAAATTCTAATTTCCTTCTTTGGTTATCGGCATAGGATTTTTGTCTACTTTGGGCTTCTTTCATCCTATGACGAATAAGGTCGATCTTTTCTGTAGAATCACAAATGAAATTTGGACCTAAAACCAGCTTCTCACTGGCTTCAAGCCAACAAGAAGGAGATCGGCATGGCCTTCCATAGAGTGTCTCGAAAGGTGTCGTACCAATACTAGATTGGAAGCTATTATTATAGGAAAACTCAACAAGAGAAATATGATCTTCCCAACTTCCACCAAAATCAAGAACACATGAATGAAGAAGATCTTCAAGAGTTTGATTCACAAGCTCGGTTTGTCCATCGGACTGAGGATGATAAGCGGTGCTAAAATTAAGCTTCGTTCCCAAAGCTTTTTGAAGACTCTGCCAAAATCCATTAGTAAACAATGGATCACGATCACGATAAATCGGATACACGATCTCGAATCTCACAAGTGGATAAAGTCTCGAGATCATTCCACTAGGATATCATCGTAGAAACAACTGCTTGTTGCTTACGACTAAGTGCATCGGCAACGCGATTTCCCTTTCTGGGAGTATAAAGAATGTCAAGATCATAAGATGCAAGGAACTCGAGCCAACGTTGTTGACACAAGTTAAGTTCCTTTTGAGAAAATAGATACTTCAAAGATTTATGATCGGTATAAAGAACAAATTTCTCTCCCAAAAGATAATGACGCCAAATTTTAAGAGTGAAAACAATAGCCACGAGCTCTAAATCATGAGTGGCATATCTAATCTCGGTTGGCTTCAATTTCCTAGAAGCATAAGCAATAACACGTTCTCTTTGCATAAGAACAGCACCCAAACCAACAAGACTAGCATCGTTATAAACAATAAAATCTCGATTCCCTTCGGGAATAACAAGAATAGGAGCATCGGAAAGGAGTTCTTTTAATTTCTGAAAAGAAGCTTCACATTTGTCCGACCAAATGTATTTAACACCTTTCTTTGTTAAGCTAGTAAGAGGCACGACAATTTTAGAAAAGTCTTTAATAAAACGACGGTAATAACCCGCCAATCCGAGAAAACTGTGGATTTCCGTCACACTCTCCGGTCTCTTTCAATTTTGAATCGCTTCAATCTTTGAAGGATCCACGAAAATTCCGGATTCGGAAATGATATGACCAAGAAACTTCACACGAGATTGCCAAAAGTGGCATTTAGAAAATTTTGCTTTTAATTGATTGCTCCTAAGAGTTTCCAACATAATCTGAAGATGTTTTTCATGTTCCTCCTCGGTTTTAGAATACACAAGATATCATCAATAAAGATGAGAACAAATTGATCGAGGAAGTCTTTGAAAACTCGATTCATAAGGTCAACGAAATAAGCTGGAGCATTCGTAAACCAAATGACATAACAAGTCATTCATAAGATCCATAACGAGTACGGAACGATGTCAAAGGAATGTTATCCTCTGCAATACGAAGCTGATGAAAACCGGTTGCCAAGTCGAATTGTGAAAAGACTTTAGCACCACTAAGTTGATCGAATAGATCATCAATCCGAGGTAAATGATATTTATTTTTGATAGTAAGATCATTAAGCTTGCGGTAGTCAACGTAAAGTCTAAGTGTACCATCGGATTTCTTCACGAAAATAGCCGAAGCTCCCCAAGGCGAAGAACTAGAGCGAATAAATTGCTTCATCATCAATTCGGATAATTGTTTGCGCATCTCCTCATTTTGATATGGAGGACAAGTGATAGGTTGAGCTCTAGGGATGAGATTAATTCTGAACTCAATTGCTCGCTTAGGTGGCAATCCCAAAACGGGCTTAAATATGTCGGAAAATTCACGAAAAATGTGAATAAGAGAAATGACATCTTCCTCATCATCATTATCGTCATCATGAGGATTTAAAAAATATAAAGATGCGGCCAAGCTAGAATCCGAATCTTTAAGATCAATAGAAATCTGCTTAATAGATTGAGGATGTCGAAGGTGAATAGTCCGCTCAGGACAAAGGATTTGAGCTTCATAACGGTTAAGCCAATCCATTCCCAAAATCATTCCAAAGTCTAAGTAGCGCATAACATGCAAATCGGCTCGGAAAGAAAAATCACACAAAATAATCTCGACATCATTACACAATAAATTGATTGTTGCGGTTCCACCAATCGGATTCGCAATTCTCAAAGAAGTCATTAAACACATAACATCCAAAAAAAATATCAACGAGTTCTTTTGATATAAAAGAATGGGACGCACCCGTATTAAAAAGAACTCGAATAGGTTGATCACGAAATATAATAATGCCATCAAGGATAGAATGAGAAATACCTTGACCGCGAGAAGTGTTACTAGGAGTTTGTACCACATTATGCCTTCCCGCCTTCCTGCCTTAAAGTTTGGGACACGAAGATATATAATGGTCCGGGCTTTTGCAATAGCGACAAGCACGGGGCTTTGGACACTTATTCGCATAATGGTCCTTAGAACCACAATTGTAGCATTGCCCACCACTAGAGGTAGAAGTCTTAGTTGCAGGAGAGGCTTGCTTCCCTTTCTTATTGTTGGGATAAGGACCCTTGAACTTATTAGGCCTTTTCTTGTTGATGAAGCTCGGTTTAGCACTCCCAACCTCAACATCACTTACTCTATCGGCCTCTTCAAGTCGAAGAGCAATATCAATGAGTTGATCAAAAGAAACTTCTAATTTTAGAAGTAATGGCTTCTTGAGATTTTTATTCAAGCCATAGACAAATCTTTGGTTCTTCTTCAATGGGGTGTTTATGTATTCGACCCCGTATTTAGAAAGTGACTCGAAGGATACGATATTATCTGCCACGGAGGATTCACCTTGAACAAGGTCAACAAAACGACGAGCCAATGTCACCTTCTCAACTTCTGGCACAAACTTTACTTCGAACCGTTATCGGAATTTCTCCCAAGTAAGATCCGCCTCATTTATTTCAGAAATCAGAAGCTCGTACCAGTCTAATGCTCTTTCTTGGAGCATACTAGAGGCCACCTGAACACGGTGAAGATCAATAAGATTCATGCGAGAAAAGATTCGATCGCATGATCTTAGCCAAGCCTGGACTTCAATAATGGTTTCAGAACCTTTGAATGGCTTTCCACCCAAATTGGTATAATCATTGCACAAGCGTGCAAATCCAGACTTAGGATGAGTAGACTCTGGATTAGAACCGGCTGCTTGAGCATTCTTTACTAGATCAAGAAGCTGCTGGGCAGACATAAATACTCCATCTTGGGGAGTAGCGCTAGATTGACCGGCGCTGGGATGGCCAGGTCTAACCATTTCTCTTCATTAAGAAAGAAAGAAGAAGAAGAAAAAGTTTATTCACAAAATGAATATCAAACAATAATGATTGATAAAACAAGGAATCACAAAAGAAAATAGGATAGGACGGTTCGAAGACCCGAATAAAATCCTAAGGCACGACTCCTAAGATGGACTTAGGGTGATGATCCTTGTTAAATTATTCTACATTGTTCCGAAGTTTGGCTCTGATACCAAGCTGTGACGCCCCACCTCTATACCCACGCTATCCAAGGACACTACGGTGTAATGCCGTCAACTAGCACGTAGAATAAGGCTGTTGAGGAGCGACCATCCATGTAATGGCTTCGTGCGAACACCGATATGCCAAATAAAATATAACTTGCATTCTTTCCAAGAGGAAATCCGACATGCCGACACAAATACACAGTGGCTATAATTGTAACGACCCGGAATTTTGGGTCGCCAAATTTGAACATTTAATTCATTTTAAATGTCGAATATGAATTATAATTTGAATTTTGAGATAAAAGATTTTGGTTAAGATGATAGAATTGGTTAAATTTCAAATACGGGAATTAAATTGGAATTTGAATAATAATAGCTTAATATCAGAAATTGGGATAATTGGTAATTCTAAGTGCAAATGGAGATAAAATTAGGTTCTAAAATTTATTTTAAGTCTACTTGGGGTTTGAATTATAATATTGGACTGTTGGATGGGATTAAAAGTAGATAGATTAAATTTGGAATTTTATATTAATTTAATAATGGAATTTAATAATATAATAATGCAAATATTCAGATTTTGATTTAAACTGAATCAGAATGATTTCTAATGTGAATATAAATTTTATACCAGTTATAATAGAGTTAATAAAGTTTTAAAAGTGAAATTTTAGATGATTTCGACGATTGTGAAAATCGCTCGATTTTATCGACGAGTGAAAATAGCATTCCGGGACACAGTCTCGGAATTCGACGAAACCAGTTCCATTGGATCCGTAATAGTTAGTTATTATCGAATTTCAATTTTCGTAGCAATCGGAGTTGTCGTTTGACCGTGACAGCTCGAAACGCATCGAAATCGTTTTAATCGATTTAAAATAAAATTGATCGTTTATTTCTGTAACTCATGCATATGATCGTTTATTTCTGTAATTCATAAGCATTACTTTCCTTTAATAAATTCTCAAAGGTTCATTTAAAAGAATTCTTAAACCCGAGCTTTGAAAGTAAATTTCCAAGAATGGTAAATTATGTTTGGGCTTCGAAAGAAGTTATTTTTAAAACCTGGAAAGGAAATTTATGTTATTAAAACATGAATTTGAATGGTAATAAATCGGCTGGATTTATAAGACGGATTCTTTGGGGTGTGGAAATGAAAGGTGAGTTCCTTGGAAAACCAAGTTTGAGTTTTAAACAGATTTTATTAAAAGAAAGTTTAAAGTCCAAACTTGTTTAAAAGAGTGCTTTGAAAATTATTAATTTAAAGTAACTAATTAAGAAATTAGCAATAGTGATTATTTGCGAGTACATTAGTAGTTATTTTTATAAATGAAATTATTTAAAGACTAGTTTTGACCTAAGTCATTGAAATTAGTATTAACCTTTTAAAAATTCTACTTATAAGTTTAGTTTAGACTAAACCCTTATTTACAATCAAGATTTATATCCTAATAAATGGTTTTACTTTGCATATTTGAAATTATATTTTTGAGTAATAATTAGTAGTAAATTTCCATATTTGAAAATATATTTCAGAATAAAGTGTTTTAGCTGTTTTAAATCTAAATTGTTTTGAACTTGGTTATTTCCAATGGGAATAAATGGTAAAGGATTTACCTTGTAAAGGAAGAGATTTTGGGAATTGTATTCAAATGAGTTGAAAATGAAATATATCTTGTAAGAGATATTTGAGGCAAATAAATAATGTGGGAAATTATTTATTGTGTGATGGATGTTTGTGAATATAAATTGATAGTTAAATCACCGACTATTAATATTGGACAAATGCGTTGATCGTTTCGAAAAGACTGGGATCGAGATTTATTTCTCGAAAACCACTTCGATCCGGTTTGTACGTTTCATGCGAAAAACGTGTTCGGTGTCGAAGATGGAGCAGTGAAGTGCAAGGGCTAGTCGCTACTAATCGTGAGGATATTTTCAAAATGGATGTAGTAGGAGTAGTGCCTTCGGTTCCGTTCGAACCCGGGACGGACTTGTATGGACGAATGCTTTGGAACATCGTCAGGTGGGCGATGGGCATTCTAAGTGAAACGTTCAAAAGGTAACGCTTAGCCTCAAGCCTCATCAACCGGGAATGACTAAAAATCAGGGGATATGCAGCAAGGCTTCGTGGGTAGCCCCCACTTGAGAGTAAGGTCATCCCTGTCTAGATGTCCCTTTTTATTTGGCTTAGTGGTGCGGTTGCTGATCCCAACCGTGGGGTGATCTTATTCGGAACTGTCCATTAAGGGATGGGTCCGGCCTTGTGTTGCAGGGGATCGGGAGTGGTCCTCGGTACGGTGATCTAGGCCCCATACTGTGACAGGTGGTACCCCAGTGCCTAGTCATTAGTTGGAATCCAATCTCCCTACGAGCCTTTTACGAGTTTTGTTTGTATTACCCACACGGTGGCTAGTAGCTGGAATTTAATCGTGTAACAATTTCGACTATTTTATAAGTATTTGTATATAGACCGTGTTATAATATCAGAGGATTTCTATAAAAAGTGATTTAGCTATCGTAAGGTAAAAACCCGACATGTTTATTTGTGGCGTGGTCTTATGAGATGCTTTTATTTTCAAAAGGATTTTTGAAACTTTAATAATCAATTTGGATGTATTATTATTATCAGCTGGTATTTCAGACTGACTCGGGTGTTATTTCATTATAATGCTCGGGTCAGACCGAGTATTATACGTACAGGACAGGATGCTATGGAGCTGGAGAGGAGCTGGAGTTCGAGACGTATTATCTGTGCCTATATATATATTCCGCTGCTATGATTGTATGATTGTCTGACTGGTAAATATTGTTTGTATGTGACACTCTGATGATATGATGTATAAAACAGTTATGGATTTCATTTTGTGTAAAGATCTATATTTACTATTATATTTTATTCCGCTGTGACTGTGAGATTCTGATATTGTTTAGTTACTTCTCCTTCTATCTTTTCTTCTTTAACCCAAAATGGTTCGTATTTCTGTGCAACTTGAGTTAATATAGGTAGAATAGTGTTGATTCAAGGGTTACGGATTTGCGGGCTGTTACACTTGGTATCAGAGCTTAGGTTCGCGACAACCTAGGCTTTGGTGGGGAATTTACTCATTAAACAGAGTCAATAGTACTCTATAATGAGTGGAATGTAAAAATAGATATGAGGGCGTATTTGTTAGTGAGTATAAAATTGTTTTTATATTGTGTTGACTTATCGGTTGAGTGTTTATGAATTCTGGTCGGTGCGGGAAGTACAACCGTATCGATAGGGATTTCTAAACTCTTAAACAAGATAAACAGACATAGTATTGTTTTTAAAATGGGTAAATGAGATAATTTTACCCAAATTATATTTTGATATAAAAGAAATAATTTTCTGAAATTATTATACATATATTTGGATGATTGGTTGTTAGTGTCTAAATAAAATAAGAATCTGAAATTTAATCTGAAATTTGAAATAGTTATAATGCAGATAAAATTCTACAAATATAAATTATATAAATGGAAGAATAACTAAATTTAAACTAAACCAGAATTTAAACCCCGGAAGTTTTAAGAAGGATTTTAAATGTATTGAAAGCAAAGTTTGGAAATTTAAAATCCTGGGAAAGTTTGAAATGTTTGCTAAGGTGTTTGAAGGCAATAATGGGATATTATTTTGGAAAGTATTTTTGAATGGAAACTGTTTGAAATGAATTTGGAAAAGTAAGGAAGCACTGAACTCACTTCAGTCGCTAGAAAATAATCCTGATGATGCTGGCCACATCATTAGAATTTATTTTCGAGTTTCTAAGTTGATGGATTGCTACCATGTGAGTGATTATGATATTTGTTGGACTTGTTTGGGATACAAGTGATTTTAGAAGTTTTAAAAAGGGGAAATTGCTTTGGTGAAAACAGATTGTTTTAGAAATCTGGAAGTTTGATTTGATATACCAAGAGTGTATGAGTTGATTATTATTTTAAAATGGTTTTGGAATAAAACCAGGTAATTGAATTCTAGAAAAATTCAATTTAAATACTGTGTAAAGTTAAAATGAATCAATTATTGGGCTTATTAAGTGAAGTTGATCTTAAGAAGAAGGAAATGAAATTTTTAATCTTGGAATTAAAATTTAACTTGAGTAAATGGAAGTGAATGAAATATATTGAAGTGAATAGAAAATTTGAATTTAACCTGGGATAAGTTAAATAAATTGGACCTAGAATCAAATTGATTTAAATTAAACTGAGATGTAAAATGACTTTGTAATTGTGGTATACCCGCAAGCTATTAAGTGTTATACTTATAATCTGAAATTGTGGATTTAAAATTTGCAAAGGATTAAGGTGACAGAAAATTTGTATGCTTAAGAATTCAGAGATACATATATATATGAAATTTGGAATTGTGATTACAAGAAGTAAATGGATTTAAATGAGCAATATAAAATTATAAATAAATGAGCTAATGAACTTAAGAATGGAAAATTTGATTGTAACCCAAGTAAAATGGAATTATAATCGCAAATGGGAAATAGTTGAATGGTATGGTGAATTCAAACTTAATCCTAAATGAAATGTAAAGTAAGATAAGAAGAAGTGAGATATAAAAGGATGTGAATGAACTTAAAATAGAAAATAAGTTTTGAACTCATTTATGGAGGAATAAATTGGATTGAAGTGAAATTCAAAATTCAGTTGCATTATAAACAATATTGAATGAAATTCAATTCTTATTTAAGTAGTAAAGGAAATGGAACGAATTTAATTTGGCTAAATAAAATCTAGTTAAACTTGAATTAAATTTGGATAAGAATCGAATGGGAAGGAAATTTAATTTGGTTAAAATGATGTTGAATGAAGTAAATGCTCGCTCAGCTAAATCCAAAATAATTGTTGAAAATGAATTTTGTATAAGCTAAATTAAATGGAATGCGTATGGTAATGAATAGAATTTTGATAGTTTGGTCAAAATTTGGAAAGTAAATAAAAATCCAGTTGTGGCATGGAATTTAAAATTTTGGTAATAAATGTTGGAAGTGTGAATGAATAATGAAATTAGATTACAATAGTGATGGCTTGAATTGTAATAAAATTCAAATGAGTGAAATAATTTAAAGCGGTCTCTTTGTTAATAAGGTAAATCTAAAATGGATTAAATAAATAAACAAAGTGCATTAAAAATTGTAAATGGATTGGAATTGATTTGGATGAGAATCAAATGAAAATATAATAAAAATTGATATAAGAAGATAATGAAAATATTGTGGAAGAACTTAAGCAAATTGAATAATGTCGTCTTGGACAAATTTGTTTAGATAATAAGCATTGAAATGCAAGTGAAAAAGAATTTTTAATTAGTTTTTGAGATGAAAAAAGAATGTATGAGTTATATATAAACCAAAATTGAACGATATTAATATAAACCTATATGGATAATGAATTGGAAATATAAGATTTGAGATTTAATTCAATAATTGTGATAAAGCAAGAATGAATTAAAGATGTGTGTGTTGTAAATAATATAGAATGGGAAGTTATTAATTTAAAACTTAAGTTGAATAGTGAATTTGAAGTGAGAATAAGGGTTGAGTTAAAAATTGCAATGGAATAAGAATGCTTGGATTGTGAACCATGCTAAATCGAATGAAATTAATATGAATCTAAGTTGCAATTAATGTTAATGGTTATAAGCTTAAAAATTGGTTATTTGTTTGAATAACCACAACCTGCATTATATTGTGAGATATTTTGGTTTCCGACCGTGTGGGTCGATGTAGATATATTTATTTGTATCGCGATATCGCGAAAGCTCCTCCGTACAAGGGAGACTCTGCCAAAAAATTTCGGAAATTTTGGGAGTTAGAAAATTTTTGGGATTTTGGAAAATTTAATTAACTTGGAAAGTTATTTTTGAAATAATGTTGAAACAAAAGCTTTTGAATGTAAATGAAACAAATGAGTTTGGATTTGAGCTAAAGGGTTTTGGGAAGTGTATATAAGTTTTAACTAAAGGAGTTTGGGTTAAGTTAATGAATGTAGGTGCATTTGTTTCATTCACGACAAGTTGATTTCAAATAACAATTGAAAATAAAGGATTTTGGAATAGGATTGGATTAGTTGTTTCGATTTGAAACTAAAGGATTTGGGCAAAGGAATTTGGGATTTTCACTAAGTAAGTTTTTCCTTGAAGTTTGGAACATTATTTCTACCTTAGCAAATTTCGGGGACGAAATTTTTATAAGGGGGAAGGAATGTAACGACCCGGAATTTTGGGTCGCCAAATTTGAACATTTAATTCATTTTAAATGTCGAATATGAATTATAATTTGAATTTTTGATATAAAAGATTTTGGTTAAGCAGATAGAATTGGTTAAATTTCAAATACAGGAATTAAATTGGAATTTGAATAATAATAGCTTAATATCAGAAATTGGGATAATGGGTAATTTTGAGTGTAAATGGAGATAAAATTAAGTTCTAAAATTTATTTTAAGTCTACTTGGGGTTTGAATTATAGTATTGGACTGTTGGATGGGATTAAAAGTCGATAGATAAATTTGGAATTTTATATTAATTTAATAGTGGAATTTAATAATATAATAATGCAAATATTCAGATTTTGATTTAGACTGAATCAGAATGATTTCTAATGTGAATATAAATTTTATACCAGTTATAATAGAGTTAATAAAGTTTTAAAAGTGAAATTTTAGATGATTTTGACGATTGTGAAAATCGCTCGATTTTATCGACGAGTGAAAATAGCCTTCTGGGGCACAGTCTCGGAATTCGACGAAACTAGTTCCATTAGATCCATAATAGTTAGTTATTATCGGATTTCAATTTTTGTAGCAATCGGAGTTGTCGTTTGACTGTGACAGCTCGAAACGCATCGAAATCATTTTAATCGATTTAAATTAAAATTAATCGTTTATTTCCGTAACTCACACATATGATCTAATTAGCTTACGAAACCTGTTCCACTGTGTCCGGAACGCAGAAAAACCTTAGAAACGCCTGTCGACACGTAAGATTCGGAGTTCGTTTGAAAAATTGCTTAAGAGTTAATTTCACATTAAAATATTATTATTATATATATATATATATATATATATATATATATATTCATGTTTTTAGCCCTAACCCTAGTTTGTTCATCAGCCGCCGCTTACATTCATTTTAATGGCCGTTAGTCGCTCATCTACTTCCTCTTTTCTCTTGAAATCCACGCATTAATTCGAAATTCTTCCAACTAGAAAGTCGTGGAGGGCGTTGAGATCCACGATGTGGACGGTCGAAATCGTTTTTCGTGCTTCATAGGAGCGACAGTTCATCAAGGAAGGGCCGGCGTTTAAGCTCGTCGTTCGAGAGCATGTCTTGACCGAGCTCGAAGCTGTTAGGGCCGAAGGTGGTGCAGGTCGTGAGCTTCGTAGTGGTGGTTTTGGATCAACCTATCGGCGAGCGTGGAGGAGGCGATTTCAAACCCTAGTTCGAAAGTTTGGGTTTGGTTATCTGTAGTTCGTGCGTTTTGTGGAAGAAGATACCGAGCGGCCTTGTTGCATGAAGCGATCAACGGCCATGATTTCGTGTGGTAATAAAAAAAATATAGAGAAGATTGTTTTAAATTTATATTCAAATCTTTAAAATTGAATAACTTTATCATACAATATCAGATTCGAACGAAATTTGCGGCCGCAGAGATGCGTACTAGCAATGGTGCAATCCGGGAATCATTCCGGGCAAGTAGAAATTTGAGTTAAATCGAACGTCGTTCGGTTTAATTTAAATTTCGAATGCTCGCCGAAACTCAAGGTGAGTTATTCTCACTCACATCTGGATATCAGTAAAGTAAACAGCTAATATTGAATGTTTGTTTGGATGTTTAGCTGAATATGGTAATTAGTATCAAATTGAATCGATATATATTGTTGTGCTAATATTTATGGATGCAGGGAAAAACAGGTTGGAGGGATTCAACTCGATTCCTCGCAATATAATAATTATTTGATGATTGATGATGCATTCTATCTATATGTGTTGTGACAGATAAATCTGGAATTAAAATGTACTGTGTTATTGTTGGATAAACTATAAATCCAGAATTTAATTATAAATGGAATAAATTGGGTTTTTAAAGAAATAAGAGAAATTGATATATAAAGAATTTTAAAGGAACAATATTTGGGTTTGGTTTGGATAAAGAATGAAATTGGTAAAATTTAAATTTTAAATGAAGCGGGAAATTTAACAATCTATAAATATGGAAGTATGGCTTCCGGTGAGAAATTTTATAAGAAGGGATTAAGTGATTTCCGGAAAAATTAAATTATGTTTTCAACGGTGCTTCTAAACATAAATTAACAATTGTAAATGTAAATAAAATATTTTGAAATGCAGCTTTCACCATTGGAATTTTATTTAAGTAATTCATAAGCATTACTTTCCTTTAATAAATTCTCAAAGGTTCATTTAAAAGAATTCTTAAACCCGAGCTTTGAAAGTAAATTTCCAAGAATGGTAAATTATGTTTGGGCTTCGAAAGAAGTTATTTTTAAAACCTGGAAAGGAAATTTATGTTATTAAAACATGAATTTGAATGGTAATAAATCGGCTGGATTTATAAGACGGATTCTTTGGGGTGTGGAAATGGAAGGTGAGTTCCCTGGAAAACCAAGTTCGAGTTTATACAGATTTTATTAAAAGAAAGTTTAAAGTCCAAACTTGTTTAAAAGAGTGCTTTGAAAATTATTAATTTAAAGTAACTAATTAAAAATTAGCAATAGTGATTATTTGCGAGTACATTAGTAGTTATTTTTATAAATGAAATTATTTAAAGACTAGTTTTGACCTAAGTCATTGAAATTAGTATTAACCTTTTAAAAATTCTACTTATAAGTTTAGTTTAGACTAAACCCTTATTTACAATCAAGATTTATATCCTAACAAATGGTTTTACTTTGCATAGTTGAAATTATATTTTTGAGTAATAATTAGTAGTAAATTTCCATATTTGAAAATATATTTCAGAATAAAGTGTTTTAACTATTTTTAATCTAAATTGTTTTGAATTTGGTTATTTCCAATGGGAATAAATGGTAAAGGATTTACCTTGTAAAGGAAGAGATTTTGGGAATTGTATTCAAATGAGTTGAAAATGAAATATATCTTGTAAGAGATGTTTGAGGCAAATAAATAATGTGGGAAAGTATTTATTGTGTGATGGATGTTTGTGAATATAAATTGGTAGTTAAATCACCGACTATCAATATTTGACAAATGCGTTGATCGTTTCGAAGAGACCGGGATCGAGATTTATTTCTCGAAAACCACTTCGATCTGGTTTGTACGTTTCGTGCGAAAAATGTGTTTGGAGTCGAAGATGGAGCAGTGAAGTGCAAGGACTAGTCGCTACTAATCCTGAGGATATTTTCAAAATGTATGTAGTAGGAGTAGTGCCTTCGGTTCCGTTCGAACCCGGGATGGACTTGTATGGACGAATGCTTTGGAACATCGTCAGGTGGGCGATGGGCATTCTAAGTGAAACGTTCAAAAGGTAACGCTTAGCCTTTAGCCTCATCAATCGGGAATGAATGAAAATCAGGGGATATGCAGCAAGGCTTCGTGGGTAGCCCCCACTTGAGAGTAAGGTCATCCATGTCTAGATGTCCCTTTTTATTCGGCTTAGTGGTGCGGTTGCTGATCCCAACCGCGGGGTGATCTTATTCGGAACTGTCCAGTAAGGGATGGGTCTAGCCTTGTGTTGCAGGGGATCGGGAGTGGTCCTCGGTACGGTGATCTTGGCCCTGTACTGTGACAGGTGGTACCCCAGTGCCTAGTCATTAGTTGGAATCCATTCTCCCTACGAGCCTTTTACAAGTTTTGTTTGTATTACCCACTCTGTGGCTAGTAGCTGGAATTTAATCATGTAACAATTTCGGCTATTTTATAAGTATTTGTATATAGACCCTATTATAATATCAGAGGATTTCTATAAAAAGTGATTTAGCTATCGTAAGGTAAAAACCCGACATGTTTATTTGTGGCGTGGTCTTATGAAATGCTTTTGTTTTCAAAAGGATTTTTGAAACTTTAATAATCAATTTGGATGCATTATTATTATCAACTGGTATTCCAGACTGACTCGGGTGTTATTTCATTATAATGCTCGGGTCAGACCGAGTATTATACGTACAGGACAGGATGCTATGGAGCAGGAGAGGAGCTGGAGTTCGAGACGTATTATCTGTACCTATATATATATTCCACTGATATGATTGTATGATTGTCATACTGGTAAATATTGTTTGTATGGGACACTCCGATGATATGATGTATAAAACAGTTATATATTTCATTTTGTGTAAAGATCTATATTTACTATTATATTTTATTCCGCTGCGACTGTGAGATTCTGATATTGTTTAGTTACTTCTCCTTCTATCTTTTCTTCTTTAACCCAAAATGGTTCATATTTCTGTGCAACTTGAGTTAATAGAGGTAGAATAGTGTTGATTCAAGAGGTACGGATTTACGGGCTGTTACAATAATATCTTTGGAAACAAATATAGAAATAAACATAACACAAATCAGTCACAGATATCCATATCACAAAGGCGGAAATAGATTTGAATATACAACACTTAAAAGTGCTTATCAGAGTAGTGGTCAAACAAGATCCACAATATCACAAAAGAATAGTTACAAGAGCTTCACAAAAGAATAAGTGTACATCAATGAGTCTATATCTCAAATGTATACAACCAAACACTACTAATCTAAGTAGTTATCCAAAAGTCAGGATAATAATAATCCCAGATGAGAAGTCAAGCAGAAGCACCTGTAACATCTCGATCTGACCCGAGTATTATTTAATAAGAAAATAATAAACGGTTCAGTCTAACTATAAATATCAGATGAAATGATATAGAATAAGAGATATGACAAAAACGCATAATAACCATAATGTCATACTGTGATAAGTATGTAATTGAAAATCAACTAGAGATTAATCAATATCACAAGAATCTTCTCAAAGATCAAAAGAATGTCATACTCTTTATTTTTATTCACCAACCCATAAATATTGACAATTATATCAATGCCAATCACAAAAGTTAATGACACACAAATTCACCAGTGCACAAATATTGATAAAACTTATCAATGTAAATCACGAAAATTGGTGAAACACAAATTCTAGAAATCATCAATGGAAATCTAGAAATCACAAAAAGGTGGAGGCCTATCACAAAACGGGAGCATGAAAGCTCACCAACACGTGTATCACAAAACGGAAAGCTATTCCATGGTTACTAACCATTAATTTTGAGCCGAGGCTCCACTAAACGGTCCGAAGACCATGAGCCGAAGCTCCACTAAAACGGTTTGAAGACCATGGGTCGCTACCCCACCAAATTGAGCCGAAGCTCCAAAGAAACGGGGTTTAGTCTCCCTCGCAAACAAAGAGACATCGCACATTGCTAGTCTAAATCACAAAAAATGATCATCATCGATCATCAAGAAGTGTCAATTACACTAAGCTAGTAAATATATGAGCTTAGCTTCATGTCCCATAACCACTAGCTTAACTTAAATATTTACGAACAAATTGTAGATCTCCACTAGAAAATTGTCACAAGAGATTCAATCGAACAAGTCTAAGAATTAACCGACGAAGTGAACGCAAGCGTTTTATACCACTTGTTTTACTAAGTCGTTTAATTAGATTTCTCATACGAGTGAGATAAAGGTTTGTATATGCTAGTAGATTAGAAAAAGGTTTAAGAAACGAGCTTTGTAATAAAATAGTGTTGAAATCGTTTTAAATGGAAGAGTTTTGATATTTACTACTAGTATTGAAACCTTTATATTTTTAAAGTGACAAAGCACAAAAATGATTGTAGAAACAATCAATCACTAAAATTCACATACGAAGACGTGAATTAATTCCAAAAAAATCGATATCAAATACATCAAAATGGATATTGCCAAAAATCCCAAAATAGAAGTCACCAAAGTTGAATAACAATTGATACAACAAGTGGAAATAAACCCAAATTGATTAAATTTGGAAACACAAGAGAAATAGACAAAAATAGGCATAATAGACATTTAAGAGCAGGTCAGTCGACTGGCTCACTGAGTTCAGTCGACTGAACTTAGTCCCGGAATATTCGCGGGATGTTGGTCAGTCGACTGGACTCAGTACGCCAGTCGACTGGATCAGAACCTGAGACGTGCTCAGGTAGCAGGTCAGTCGACTGGCCCAAAAATCCAATCGACCGGAACCTGTTTACTTCACTTCCAAGCCTATCTAAATGAAGGCAAATTCCTTGCAAAATGCATTCGGTCGAGCAACAGCACTAGGGGTTTACGCGAATCAGCTACCTGGCCCTATAGGCTCTTCGATGCATCACCAAAAGCATGTTCAAACAACAAAGCCATGATTTTTGAAGATTTGAACTCAAAACACTAAAAATTGGAATATTCACAAAACCAATCCAAGTCAAAATCAAATGCACATGAATAAGTATTAGGAATTCATACCTAACAATCAAAGATAATCATAGAGTTAGATGTGAGATAAAAATCTCACCTTTTCACAAAAATAAGGAAGGAGAAGCTTGAAAGCAAAGGAAGAATCATCCATACTTCAACAAAACCCAAATGATCTTGAACCTAAGCTCAAAAGAAGAACATTCCCAAAGTTAGGTTTAGGAATTTCTGAAATTTAAAGGAGAATGAGTTGGAGACGAAGAAGATGATGCTTACCAATAGTTCTCTTTGGATTTAGAGCTAGAACTTGATTTTCAAATGGAAACTAGGGCTTGAAATTTTAATTTCCCATTCCTCTCTCCATTGTTGCTAAAGCTTGAGTATTAGGAAATAGAAATGAAGTAATGAAGAGAAGCGGGGTGAAGCTTGGGTCTAATAGGCTAAAGCTAAACCAAAGCCCTAAGTGAAAAAGTAGCAAATTTCCACTAACTCCAAACATATCAATGTTTATACTAAAAAAGATCGCAAACGTCATTTTGAACTCAATGGGGGTGGTCTCGAGTCCTAATTTGACTGTTTGCAAAAAGTAGCTTTTCGGACTAAAATCCGACTAACGATGAAATATTTAAATAAAATATTTAAATACTCGATCGTAAAATATGCGGGTTGTTACACTCCTCTTCTTCTTCCTTATTTTTTAATACATATTCTTATCATTACTCTGCCGAAATCAACATTGAATCATACTCGACTACTTCTAGTTTGATTCTCTATCACTATCTCTACAAGATTCTCGGTGCTATTCAGAGTTATAGACCTCTTTGTAATCTATTAAGCGAGAAAAGGTGTAATTGTAGCCTTGGAAATCAATCAAAAGGGAAAAGGTGTGATTGTAGCCTTGGTAAATCAATTGGGTAAACTTGTGGCCCGAAAATCAAGTATCTCTGCCCAGAGGATCGAAATTCTGGAGGGTGTACCTCGTAGCCTTGAAACCGAGGGTGTAATTATACGATTGCTTTTGAAAGTAAATCCGTACTTGTGTTGCGGGACTGGATGTAGGGTAACTCCGAACCAGTATAAAATCCGATGTGTTCTTTCCAATGTGTTCTTTCCTTTACTGCTTTTATTTTATTTCTGCATCTGTGATTGTTTCTGTGATCATATCTGTGTCGTATATTGCGTACTTTTGTGTCTAAATTAACATAAATTAAAAAGATTTAGTAATTCTTTATTAACACTATTCACCCCTCCCCCCTCTAGTGTTAATCTTAGCCTTAAGATCTGTAATGCGCATTTCTCACAAAATTAAAATACGTTTTAAAATTTTAGATTTAATTAATAAATATTTAAATAGTTAAATGAATTATAAAATAGTTTCTGTAGTTGTTAAAATAGTAACTTATAGTTCCCATTTGTGAGATAAGGCATATTTTCTGAGTTACTAATAGTTCCCATGGACTTTGATTCATAATTAAACAAATTCTATTTGGTTACATTACTAAAAAATATTTAAGATCATTATTTCACTACAGACCACTAATACTTCAATATTAATATTTTTAATTTGGGCTTTATTTATGTGAACCCCTTAGAGAATTTTTGGCCCCGTTTGACAAGTGTTGTATATGGTCATTATATGGATATTCGTTTTTCCACAGAATAGACATTTATATTCATCTGATACGACATTTGTTGGATTTGTCCTAGTATTTGGATAAGTTACAAACACAATAAAGTAATCATATTTATAAATTATTTCAGTTTACACGGTTTAGAAAATTTCGATGGCATTTCCTTTTTTCCTTGTGTACACGCATTTGTGTACGATACAGGGAATAAAGGGAAGTGCTGTCGAAATTTTTTAGAATCATTTAACCTGAAATAATTATAAAATATGATTACGTTATTGTGTTTGTAATGGGAAGTAGGATAACCGGCCGTCAAAGTAAAAAAAAACAATAAACTTAAGAATTGAAAATTTGAATGCAGTATTTATTTGAATTTGTTAAAATAGTAAATGGTTATATATGAATTTTTACAAGACTTTAATATGAAGTGTGTTATTCAATCTTCTAACCTACATTTTACAAATCAGGAAATATGTTCGATTATTTTCTCAATCGTAGTTGGATGCATGAACCTCGAAAAGGTAGAAAGGATCAATAAAAGAACGTTTCTGTAACGGTGTACACGTATTTATTAGATTTTCTCAATCTAATAATCGAAATAACATAGACATTCGTTGTCCGTGTAGTAAGTGCAAACATTTGAAGCATTGAAAACTAGATGTAGTAGAAGTACATTTGTACAAATTTGGTTTTGTGCCGAATTATTACTTATGTGATCATCATGGAGAACTTGTTCAACCTACACCTAATCATGTAGTGCTAGAGGACGATAATACTATGACTAATCCTATAGAAAACATGGTGCAAGATGTTGCACGATCAATGTTTCCTACCTTTGACCAAGGCGATGATGGGAACGAAAATGTTGATGAAGAGCCGACCGCGGAAGCTAAAAAAATTTATAATTTATTAGATTCTGCTAAGAGGCCATTCTGGGATGGATGTACAAGCGGAACCAAATTATCTGTAACCGCCGAATACATCACTATGAAATCGAAATTTAATCTTACAGAAGCTGCATTTACAGCAGTTGTACAAACTGCAAAATGACACATGCCACCTAATAATTTGATGTGTGATAGTCATTATAAAGTAAAAATACTTATGTCTGCTTTTGGATTGTCGTACCAGAAGATAGATACATATGTAAAAGGGTGCATGCTGTATTGGAAAGAAGACGCTCATCTTACTAAATGCAGAATATGTAATGGGGAAAGAAACAAACCAAGAAAAAAGAAAGGAAGAGAAGTTCCATATAAGAGGATGCATTATTTACCCATCACTCCCAGACTTCAACAGTTATATGCATCTTCTGCTACAGCATGTCATATTCGATGGCACAGTGTGAGAATACCAGAAGAAGGAACTTTGATACATCCATCTGATGGAGAAGCATGGAAACATTTCGAAAAGACTTATCCTGAATTTGCGGCAGAGAGCCGTAATATTAGGCGTGGCTTATGTACGGATAGATTTTCGCCATTTTCTCAGTTTGGTAGTAAATATTCATCATGACCTATTATTATTACTCCTTATAATTTACCTCCATATATGTGTATGAAAACTCCATATATGTTTCTAACGATTGTCGTCCCCGGTCCCAATGATCCGACACAAGGAATTAACGTTTATCTACAACCACTAATCGACAAGTTGAAAACACCGTGGCATGAAGGAGTTGAAATGTACGACATTTCGAGAGAAAAAATTTCATATGTTTGCTTCTTTATTATGGACTATTAGTAATTTTTTCGCGTATAGCATGCTTTTAGGTTGGAGCACATCTGGACGACTAGCTTGTCCTTATTGTATGGATGAAACACGAGCATTTTCATTAAAGTATGGAAAGAAAATTTCATGGTTTGACTGTCATCGGTGTTTTCTACATATCAATCACAAATTTAAAACGGATAAAAAGAACTTTAAAGCTAACATAGTAGAGAGTATGCTACCACCTAACGTTTGGACAAGTGAATAGGTATATGAAATTGTAAAAGACTACCCAAAGATACATGATACTGGGGTACAGGTTGAAATTACAGGTAAATCGGACATTCATAACTGGTGCAAGTAAAGTATATTCTAGGAGTTATCGTACTGAAAAAATCTCCTACTCCGACATAACATTGATGTCATGCACAACGAAAAAAACGCATTTGACAACGTGTTTAATACAATTTTGAATGTGAAGGGAAAAACCAAGGACGATGCGAATTCAAGATGTGATATATTACACTTCTGTAAGCGGCCAGAACTTCAATTATATGACGATAATAAGAAACCCAAAGCATATTATGAGCTAGACAATAAGAAAGTAAAACTCGTTCTAAAGTGGGTGGAAGGACTTAGATGTCCTGATGGGATTTCTTCTAACCTCCGTAGATGTGTTGACTTTAAAAACAGCAAATTGAGTGGGATGAAAAGTCACGATTGCCACATTATGATTGAGTATTTTTTTTCCCATGATTTTTAAAGAACTGCTGCCTGTAAAAGTATAGAGTGTTATAACAAAATTAAGTATGTTTTATAAACAGCTTTGTTCTACGACGTTAAAGGTAGATCGTATACGTAAACTTGAAGTAGAAACCCCTGTACTTCTGTGCAAACTGGAAAAATATTTCCGTCCGGTTTTTTTTATGTAATGGAGCATTTACCTGTTCATCTTCCATCTGAAGCACTCCTTCGTGGTCCTGTGCAATATGGATGGATGTATCCATTTGAGAGGTAATGTAATTAATTTCGATTTTTGTACCACCATATAAATTTAATTAATTTTTTTATAGGTACCTGAATCATTTAAAGAAGAAAATTTGACAAAAAGCATGAGTAGAAGGTTCGATTTGCAAATCGTACCTTGAAGAAGAAGCTTCATTTTTTTCTCACATTACTTTAGTAACGATGTGAACTTATCGTTCATAAGTGTTCCCCGTAATGAAGAAACTATTGAGCATGATTCTTCTCAAACAATATTATCTATTTTTAGACAACATGGAAGACCTGCCAAAAAATGTGTGGAAATATGGCTAGATGATAGATATTACCATGTGGCACACATATATGTTCTTCTAAATTGTGCTGAAGTTGCACCATTTGTCAGGTAATTATGAATTCATATATAATTCAATTATACGTGTGTATATTGATTATAAAGGAGTATAATACATATTTGCAGCATATACGAATCACAACATCCATCTGGCGATCTCAGAAAACAATTTGCTGGATGGTTTTCAAACTACGTTCAAGATACAGAAAACTATGTTGTTGACGAAGGATTACGACATCTTGCTATCGGACCAAAACATAATGTCAAGACTTATCCAGTATTCTTCGTCAATGGATTTAAATTCAACACCAAAGATTACGGGACTGAAAAATTAACATATAACAGTGGTGTATTTTTCAAAGGAAGTGATGATCCAGAGGAGCATATAAAAGATTTTTACGGCGTCTTAACACAAGTTTTAGAGTTGACATATCATATGCAACCTGCAGAGAAAGTTGTTTTATTCAAATGCAACTGGTTTAGCAATGTTTCTGATAATCGATATTCCAGATGAAGCAGCGTATCAAGCGGATCTCAAGCCAAATACTGAAATAGTGATAACCGATGACATTGATATAGGGTTGTTGACTGATGAATGGAATGTTTTAATAGATGCATTTGTAAGTACCGAAGAAAATGATATAGAGTACAAGACCGAGTCTGAATCAGAATATGACGAAGACTGATCATAGATGGCATCGCTTGTTGTATAATTCTGAGCTATGTATTAACAATAATGACTATGTTCTGTAATATTCTGAGCTATGTAATAATAATGATGACTACATATGATCTGTATCCTGAGTTATGCATTATTCTTTTCATGTACGCTTTTTTCGATGATTATGTGCAGAGTACGCTTATGTGATGATTATCACTTGATTAATAATTATGTGATGATTATGTGATGATTAATGATTATGTGATACTGGTTGATGATTATGTGATGCTTATGTTATCGGTACTCTTTTCTAAGCAGTGTATGATATTATATTTATGTTTGTGCCAGATATGTCTGATAGGCGACGTAATCGACGCAGTACATCTCAGTCACCTTCACTTGGAGCAGGTCCGAGTAGCTCTGAGCCAGATCTCCGTCGAGTTGTGGAGATAGTTCCGAAAAGTTCTGGGTATGTATCAAACTTATTTGAATTATATTATATGAAATATATTGAATATATACATCAACATTTCTACAGAGGGTTCGAGGTGGAGCCGTCTGAGTTCATTTTACAAGTATCGAAGGAAGCATACAAGAGTGGGATGTCCCGGTGTTGGCCTTAGTGGGATAACTTCGCAACACATATAAAAAAAAGCCAATATGGGTTGATCTTATGGTAAGTACAACTTTGTAATATATAATTATGCCTTATATGAAACCAAAAACAACATGCCATCGTGCCTTATGATATCAGTTTTACATATTCTGTTCTATTGATTGTTTTTTAATTATATAATCTCTTTTACATAACACGTATGATAATTCAATATGCAGGCAGCTGTACGTGTGGATCCGTAGGATATGGATGTTTTTATAAATCATTGGAATAAAAAGATGTGGAAAATTACAGAGAGACTCTGTCAAGGGCTAAGAGTTCAGGGAAAAAGCCAAGTTGGATGGGGGATGATATTTGGGCTGGATTCCAACAATATTGGGAATCTGAAGCACTCAAAGTAAGTTATATTGTCACTATATTTTTACATTTAAATGTGTTGAATTATTTTACTAAATAGTGTGTATAAATTAATAGGAATTATCGGCAAGAAACAAGGCTAATAGGAACAAAAACCCCACTTTACATCGTGGTGGCTCGAAATCCTTCCAACAACATAGGAGGGAATTGGTAAATAAATTAACCAATATTTATGTTATTGATGTATATATTTACTAGTGTCTCTTTACCATATATTCTATTCTTGTATATACTCATGCAAATTATCAATATAATCTATTCTTATATATATTCAGTGGGCAAAGTATGATAGGGAGCCTACAGCGGCCGAGGTTTTCAGAGTCACACATGTAGTGGAGCATACAGATGAGGATGTGAATGTTTCATATGATTGGTTGGACGACAAGGCTGCTTCTGTAATGGTAAATATGTTTATTTCTGTAATGAAAATATTTCATATTCGTTTATTTCGATAAATAAGTAAATTGTATAGCAATTGTGTCAAATATCTGTTTGTAATTGTATGAGAGATATAAAGCAGAGCATGCACGAGCGATACAAGCGAGTGGATGGGAGTCGCTTACGGTTGATGATTCTAATCGAATATGGGATTCAATCATTGAATCGGCAAGTCGAAACAAACGTTACAGTTTCGGCAATATGGTATGTACTCAACGTTTACACAGTAGAAACCTGTATACCATGAACTTCTTATTCACTTGAGTTTATTGCCAATAACTTGAGTTTTCTTATTGTTATTGTATGCCATGAACTTCTTATTCACTTGAATTATTTCACAGACTCTTAATTTCCAAATGACATATAGGAGATCCATAGATGAGGATGCTCGGATGTAAACACAATTGGATGAGCTCAATGATTGGCGGAAGAGTCAGTTGGCGATATAGATAGATGAGCGTATTGTTGTCTTCTATCAGGAACATGGGTCAATGCCCGAGGAAGGAGGTGCAGATGATGATGATGATGCTTAGTTGGTTTGTTTTGATGTGTACGCTTTACACACACACACACACACACACATACACACACACACACACACACACACACACATATATATATATACATATATTTACATATATATGTACATATATTTACATATATATGTACATATTTTGATGGGTTTGACATTTGGTACTTTGGATGTTGTGATTGATACTTAGTGTTTTGGTGGATTTGGTATTTTGGTTGTTGTGATTGATACTTTGGCACTTGATATGTACTGGTCGTTTAATTTAGTTATGTGGTTTGGTTTGGTGGATTTTCATATTTGGTTATGTTGATTTTCTTATATGATTTTGTGAATATATGTTGGAATATGCAATATTTGATGATTTGGTTGCGTTGATATTGATTATATGGTATGATGGAATGGTATTATATATGTGGAATGATGGAATTATATTATTTGGATTGATTGGGATTGAGGGTTGAAGGTGCTGCAATGTGGCAGCAAATATATTCAAGTTTTGCAACGGCTAGCGACGGCCCTGTGGTCAAATATAGCGACGGCTCGCAACGGCTAGCAACGGCAATATTGCAACGCTTTGCACCAACAACCCGAGAAACCAACAACCTCAACGGTTGCATCCACGTGGACACTTAGCCGTTACAAGCCGTTGCAAAAAGAACAACGGAGCCGTCGCTAAGACCGTCGCTTTCTTTAGTTGCAACGAGATATTTTGCAATAGCTTTTAGCGACGGCTAGTCACAGCTAGCAACGGCCGCCAACGGCTATTAGCCATCGCTAAACAGTGCTTCTTTTATATATATATATATATATATATATATATATATATATATATATATATATATAAACACACTACGTGTATGTGTGTGTATTTGTGTGTACACACACATATATGTTAACCAAAATATTTTTTTTGGATAAAACTAAGTCTAAACTATATGTACAAACAAAAACTTCTAAAAAAATGATACACACAAATATGTTAAGCATACTTATTATACAAAGACAATACTCTATCAGCGTGAATCTGATCAAATTAGGAAAATTGATGGTCATTGAAAAGCTTCTGCATAATTATCGATCATGAAAACATTTGTGGGTGAAGAAAAGGAGCATATGCAGCAGGGTAACCTAAGAGCAGGTTTATGAGCAAGGGCAGAAGTAGGAGCAAAAGCATCATGAAGCACCTTAGCAGTGGACTCGCATCCAGGATGATGACGTAGCATAGACTTCTCACGCTATGTACTATGCATCATATAGGTGAACGCAACATTTGATCGTCGTCATGAATATCTATGATCCATCTACAAAAATCCCCTGAACGGCCTCATTAGGACTCTTTAAGGTCTCTGTTAGACATCCTAACGCCATCGCCTTGGTTGGATGGTAGGCGGGTTTCTTCGATTTGGCAAATGCAAACTGTCAAGTGGATCATACTTCCTCAACCATGATGTCAAATAGCAGTCATTTATAAGGTAGCTGTCGTTTAGATGTACAAACACATTTAACTTGCATGCATGCCTCGTTCCGCCTGTAACAACTCGAATTCCATAGCATCCCCTCTATCATGAGTGGTCTTTGAAACTCTCTGTACTTTCTGACAAGATTATCGTATTTATGCATTGTAACATTATAACCAATGTACTCACGGATGCTTTCTTCCAACAAAGGTTATAGGCCAACGTTAATATCTCTACCTTTTTTTTCTTCCAACTAATAACAATCTACAGCAAAAGCTATGATCAAGTGTTTTGACCATTACCAAATTAGAAATTTGCTGGCCGTTTTGTTTTAAAAGAAAAAAAATATTCCTTTGCAATATATGCTTTTCAGTTACAACAACTTTTGCAGTATAAAATGATGATAATAACTTTTGCTTTTCATTCTCGCATCCTCTGTTATGATAACAATACAATAAATAAAAATATGTATAATAGTAATAATACAAATATGCAAGTCGGTTAGTAGAGAGAGAGAGAGAGCGCAAATTATAGACGTAGGTACAGTCCACGCCATTAAGGCCATTGAAAGGAGCATGTATACATTAACGGGATTAATCAAGTAAACAGTTAACAAGCATATGAAGAAGAAAAGGTAGGCTGAGCTTCTAAGCAACACCAGTATGTAGATGAATGAATGCATGTGATGGTACCTAGCCGTAACTTATGATTCACATAATCACAAATCTATATACACATTGCTAATTAGTAGCTATATGCTTGTATCATGTGCACTACATTACTTTTTGAGCCATGGATTATTCTTCTGCTTCTTCCTCGGGTAATCATCTCCTTTGTCCCATGCACTGCCCCAAAAAAATAATGACATCCAAAAAAGAACTGCAAAAAATATCCTCACTTTGTTCGTCACTCTAGACAGCACCACTTGCACGCCTGTAACATATGTATGATTCACTTAGTTAAATTCAGCATAACTAAAGATTATACACCACACTTGTTTCAAATACACGATGCCTTCGTATGTTAGTTCATATTTGCATTCGTCTGAGATTTTTTTTTAATGTCTAAATTGAGCAGATCTCTGTTATTGACATGCAAGTAAATAATTCTGATTCTCTTTTTGTCAAGGACTGGAAACCAGGCTACAATGCAAGTTTGGTTAGAAGGAAATAATTGATTAAGCAAAAGTTTACCATAAGTACAAAAGAAAACATGCATGGTTCAGAGCCTATATCAAATTTCATAAATGCCTATAGCTCTGCATAAATTGGCTGAAGCGATTATCACAAGCATAAGCGGTAACAGGCAAGCCTTGCAGGCTACACCTGTAAGACATTATTATATGCAGCAACTACCTGCAGCTTATAGGGTAGTGTAGAGAATGATTAATTAATTTTTTCAACAAAGAGGTCTGCTGTAGCAAAGTAGACCTTATTATAAAGGACTAGATTCAGATTGCACATTAAGACGGTTATTAATTTGTGAAAATAAGCGGTTCACAGCACTTGCAAGAGCATCCCAATAATAACAAATTTAGCTGACTAACATTCTTATGTGACACCACAATACTCTACACAATGACTATTCAGAAATGATAACAAAAACCTTAAAATTTTACGATTTGAATCCCATTGTAAATTAAACTTTTAAAATATAATTTGATCTTAAACAACGATTCAAAACTCATATAGAATTGCAGTTGAAAATTTTAGATACTTATTGGAATATACAAGTTCCAAATTTTATTGTTTTGAAAACAAATTAGAGATGAAACAACAGAAAAATAATCATTTTTAGGATTAAATTTAACAGTATAGAAAGAAGATTGATGTTGTAACATACTTACATGTAAATTTGATTATCCACGTACAACAAAATTTCCATCGTAGATCACCGACAACATTTTCCATCGTATCCTAACTCATTTCTTCAATTCCAAGCCCTAATTCACAATCTCAAATCTAAAAATAAAATTTTCTTTTATATGGCTTCTTCCTTGAATAATCCTTGTCATCAATCTCATATCTAAAAACATGTTTCACCCATAATATTCACCATTGAATTCAAACAATCTTGATGGTGCGAATTATTCAAGGAAAGACATCTGACAAAGGAAATATTCTCAAATTCAAGTTTGTAAATTAAGGCTCGAAACTGGAGAAATAAACTTGTTGTGATGGGAAATGAACGCAATGAAATGAACAGAAGACGGCGGAAGGACATATATCGATTACCAGATATTTTTGAATATCGAGTGTGTCGATAAAATAATCCAACTATTTCTTCTAGCATTTCGGTTGCAATGGTATTGTGGTAAGCCACATATGAATATTGTTCAATTAAACTTACTGCTTAGGATGCTCTAATATAAAGCCATCCTCAATTCAATTTCCACCATATTTCAAATAACGAAATAAAAAAAATCATTACTTTTTGTAGTTTATTGAAGAGTGCTTGTTGATAAAGTGGAAAACCTTCACCTGCACTTGTACAAACACTTTTGAACATCTCTACTAAATATTGTTTTAAAGGTGTTTTTCTTCAAAATAAAGTGGCTTACGTTCACAAATAGGGTTATCAAACAAACATTTGTAGTAAAAGAGATACTACATACGAGTAGAGTAAGCCAACAAATTGAACTAGTTATAACTTAGACTTTGTACATTCTATTAATTTAATTAGTCATTATTAGTAAATTTTAATCAATATATTTTAGTTAATACTTAATATTTAATATATTTTATTATACTTAATATTTAATATATTTTATTATACTTAATAACAGATTTTAATTTATAACTGATAATTAATATTTAGTAAATTTTAGCTAATAACTAATAAATTATATTTGATATGTTATAATCGATAATCAATAACTTGTGTAGTATTTACTTAATAACTAATAACCAATGGTCAATAACAAATAGGGTAATTCTATTTAAACATCAAAATTTACTTAACCAACACCTGTATTTTCAATATTTATGTTAGGACATATTTGTCCTTCCTCGTTGTAACAATGACAACTATTTTTTAAACTCTTTAGATTAAAACCATAACTATATAAAGACAAAACAAACTTAAAATTTTCGTTATGGAATTCAATTCAATTAAAATAATGATTTTTGAAATAGATGTCGACTAACCTCTTAAAATAAGGATCGACATAAGCAAAAAAAATATGAAATTTTACCCAAGCGTATAGGGTTGAGTTGTTTGCTACGTTGGATTCTAATTTGAAAATTTTGTTTGAAAAGATGAAGAACAAGGAAAGAATATGAAATTTTCTTTAAATGTATGGGCATGATTGTAATTTTTTTGGTGTAGGACAAGTAAATGATATAATATAAATTGATTTGTCAGAATTTTTGGCGTTAGTGCTCTTCGCCGTTTGAATATAATTTGCCTAACTAATAATCAACAAACATTATAAATAATAAATGAATTATAATTAATGATTAACAAATTATAACTAATAGTTAACAATATTTAGTATTTAATTTATGATATTTATTCAATAAATAACATTTTTTAACTTGTAGTATTTTAATTTACAATTATAATAAATTTAGAGTTAACAGTCAAAATTTTAGACTTATTTCAAACTTTAATGTAACTTAAGTCCTAATTAAGATACGTTAAGTCGGATGTAAACCCAGAACGATGGTCCAACACTCAAATTTTGGAGTTCGAACCAAGATTCGACATCTCGATTCGGTATATTGTAATTTTAGGAATTTTGATCTAATTCGTAAATTTTAGAAATTTCGTTTCAAGCTTCGGCTTCGGATTTCATTATTTATTATTCATATAATTATACATATATTTGTTTAACTAATTGAAACAAAATGTGCAATTCATCTGTAATTGAAAAATAAGATATGAACGAACAATATTGATTAACTACAAGTATTTATACACTAACAAATATTTATTTGTTACCTCATACTTAACGTTATTTTTTTTAAGGTAATTGGGCTAAGGGAGCCCTGCCTATCTATTAGAAACTAAAAGAGACTATACAAGAGTAAATGTGAGCGGCCCAGGCATACAAGAACAAAAACCTGAAGCCCAAAGACAAAAGCTCACTAACTCAAAAGCATTAAAGGCCCATAGGTACCAAAGAACCGTTCCACAGAATAGGCTGAAGAGATAAAATTTAACAGTGGACATCCCTATAGTTTCTCCCCATATCATGCAGTAGCTTCTTGTGAATTTGAAGATAAACCTCAGCATGCGATCTGGTCCCTAAACCAAATGCTCTGTTATTCCTCTCGGTCCAGATAGAGTATATGAAACGTTTGAGAATCCGGAGTAGGAGCTTAGTTTTTGCAGTCTCCCGTCTAGTGGCCTTGAAAATGTTGAACCATACTTCCTTGCTGTTCAGTGATGGACGATGGAAGTTTGAATTGGCGAGGAGGCGAGCCCAGACAAGGTGGACATAATTGCAGCGGAAAAAGATGTATATGTTTGATTCAGACTCAGCTCCGCAAAGCAAGCATAGGGTGTCACTTGTAATGCCCATAGCTGCTAGTTTATTTTTCGTAGGAAGGGCATTAAACGTAACTTTCCATAAGAGAAAATTTTCTTTTGCAGGACTGCCAAGAGACCAGATTCTGGCAGCCCAAGGAAAAGTCGGAGAACTAGTGGTGGATGCAATAGCGTTGTATACTAAGGCAATAGAGTGCGTCTTCCTTTGAGAAGTCCAAAGAACAGCTTGGTCATTTGAAGGGTGGGGAATCCAAGCGATGTTGTTCCAAAGCTGTCTAACGTCAAGGCAGCTGCCATAAGGAAGGTTGATAAAATTACCTGAAATGAAGTCTTTCCCGAGGGCAGAGTTAGACATGCCAGTAAAATGTTATCGGTTGCATGTTAAGAGATTCTCGAGAATAGTTCCAGGAGCTGCCCAGGGACTAGACCAGAAAGGCAGGGATGGGTTGCTCAATGGATGCACTGAACGAGAGGGAGGAATAGGGGCCTAAGCTTCAAGATATTCCTCCAGCTCCAGCTACAGGAGGCCGGATGGTCATGGTCCAGAAGTTTCTCCTTTTAACTAGGTTATGAAGAACCCAGTTCTCCCATAAATTATCAGCAGGGGATAGGAGTTTGTTAAAATACTGAGATATAGCAGCCTTGTTCCAATTAGTCAGATTGATGATGCCAAGTCCACCTTGCTTTATGGACAGCTGTATTTTCTGATAACCTATAGGGATCATCTTATTGTAGAAGGGGTCTCCATGCCAAAGAAAACGATTCAGGGCTCTTTTAATCATTTTAATAAGCTTGGATGGTAGGATATAGTGCCTGGACCAATAGGTTTGCATAGCAGTAGCAATCGACTGCGCACTATAGAGAGTCTACCAGCTTGAGTTAACTTGCTGGAGAGCCATTGTTGAAGTTTTGCAGTGATTCTATCAAACATAGGGAGGCATTTGGTAGTAGTAAGGCAGGATGTTATCAATGGAAGCCCAGGTAGTATGCATCAGAGGGCATGGCTTATAGACTGGAAAAGGCTAGGATTTCGTTCTTTACACTGGGAGGGAAACCGGCAATCAGGAGATTGGATTTGTTAAGGTTGATACACAGGCCAGTTATCGAGTGGAAAAGAGAAAGGGTATTGAGAAGGCACTGGATGTTAGCCTTTGTGGGCTTAGTAAAAATGACTAGGTCATCTGCGAATAGAAGGTGTAAGATCATTGGATTTTAGCATCTTGGGTGAAGGCTGAGACGTCTAGCATCAACTTCATGAACCAGGAGGAAGTTTAGAAGCTCCATAGTAATGATAAACAGCAAGGCCGACATGGGATCGTGTTGTCTAATTCCTTGAGTGCCTTTAAAGTATCCATGGGGATCGTACTTAACGTTATTAGTTACTCTATTCATATATTTTGTGATTTTGCTCATTTTCAAAGTTAAATTTCAGATTTGAATATTTATATGTTTGAAATTCAAATTAATTATTATTTTTCTGTAAAATTTGAATTAATGGTTTTTATACTGAACTGAAGTTCAGTTTGGTTTCATTTTGATCTCTACTGAAAGCAGGATGGAACGGTCAAAATCTTGATGTCCCGGTCGAAACCTCAAACATAGTTCGAACAGACATTGGTTGAATGTAGATGTATCACTTACGTCCAGTGTGCATTCCCATACATCAGATATAAGGGTCTGCGCCACACCAAACAGTCATTACCTGTGTCCAAGAATGGAGGGTTGAACTTCATGTTGTGAATTAGGGAGAAATGGGTACCACTTGTTGACTTACTCATAAAGTGAAGTTTAAAATGATTAAATTTATAACTATGTTCCATTTGTTAGACCTAACTCTATTGGCGATGCAATAATTGTTTTACTACAAAAGCTTATTAGGTAACCCTACTTTTCAACCTAAATCATTTTGCTTTTATCTTTGAAAATAATAATGGTACTTTATTCAAGCAGAGCACTCATTCTTTATGTCTAAGGGTTTGAACTCGTGACATCTACAATCACAATCTAAAGTGTGATACCACTTACCATTTTGAGCTAGTAGTCCTTGACTAAACCACTTTGTTCTTAAAGAAAAGCACCCTTAAACTGTGTATAATAGATAAGTTTAAAAGTGTTCATACGAGTACAGTTAAAAGATCTTTTGACATACCAACAAAAGCTACAAACCCGGACTAGTGTGCAGATGGTCCTTTCTTATTTCCATATTTATATATGTCCTGATAGAAATTTAAGTGAGGACGACTATATCAATATCATCAGTCAAAATTATATATCATACTGCCAAAGTTCTTTATTTTATTTTATTTTTCCAGAACATGAAACTGATTAAGTAATATACATGCATTTCAAACAAATATAAATATTTAATTTGCACATTTTTAATATTTAATGAACTAGCCAACTAACTAATCAGGTCAGCTTCCATCTTTATCGGATCTATTAATTGAACAAATAAATCAATATGGATTGTAAACAATTAATGGATTAAAAATCAAATATAAATCCGTTACTATCCCATATCTGGATCAGAGATGGATCAAAATTCAGTTCATTGATAGATGTACTTGTTTCAGGATCTATTTCTAAAAAAAAAATTAAAAACAATGCTGTAAATATTTAATACTTCGAGGTTTCAATGGGCTGAATATCTATTATGCATTCTTCAAGATGAGTTTCAGTTATGGCTTGAGGAATTTATTTTGTGATTGGAGGTGATCATTTATTTCATATTAAGCCAAAATCCAATTTGTCTTCTTCATAACAGGTTTTGCTAATTGTGCACGGTATCTACAATAAGTATTACAAAAAGACTAGTACAGGCATACAACTCCTCGTGAGTCCATGTATAGTCAACTGTCAGCAGTAATATTTCGGGTAAAGAATTACCAGTACATACTATCATACAGTTGCATTACCATTTCATAGCAATAATACATATACATTAAAAAAAAAAAAAATCCCTTCAGTACAATCATAATCGTGTTATAAAGGGTATTTTGCTTAAGTACCTTGTTTTCAGGAATTAGCTTCAAGATATAATAAACGACAAAAGCACGCTAGTTGCAGTTAAAACGGAAGTGCAAATCAGTTTTTATGGGAAGTCCAAGTCCTGAGGATGGAAGGAAGAGGAAGGAGAAGAATGGAGGGAATGTGCTTGCAAATCACATTTCTTACAGATGATATATGTCACTAGGAGAAAGTGAATTAAACAAGTAGAACAATAATTAGACTTTTCTATAAAAGGTTATCATATTTTTAATTTACAAAAATACATTAAAATTCAATACTAAAATCAGTTATACAAGTTTTCTTTAAATTTCATTCCAATTTATGATGCATTTGGCATTTCGACCATTTCATTTGCATGGTACAAATCTAGACACAGAAATAACAATAATTTTATATGTTAGTCCACAAGCATCTACCTTAAGGAACTAATTACTTGTTAGAACAACATAGAGGTTTAAGGTATTCAAAACCGCATTTGACCTCTCTGCCATTAAATCTATCAACATCTTTCAAACTACCCCAAATTTAAGAACCAAATATTGCCTAGGTTCTTGACTATCAATGTGTATAAAGCTCAAAAATACGGAAGGCGTTTGTTTTGTCAATTGTGGTGTGGTTGTTGACAGCTAGTAACCTTTACCGTCTTCAAACAAGAGCTTCAAGGTATTAACCTTCTTTCTAGCTCCTATGCTTCCTGGTCTTCTTTCAACCTTCTTCTAAACTTTGCATTTTCATCTCTACTATGTTTTAACTAGTGTGTAACATGTGTGTTACACACAGATGTTGTAAAGAAATTATCAAATACATACAAGGCTAAATAGTTGATGTGCAATGCAATATACTAATGTTAAACATGTATTGGTGCAAGTTATTTGTTCCAATCATTACATATATGTTAGTTCGTAATAAAATACTGATTTCAAAAGAAAATAACAACATAAACTCGAACGCAAATTGGTTAAATGAAATCAAAGATAACATTCTGAAAAATTTACAAATTATATTTCAATATAAAATAATAAGAACTAAAGAGAGCTTGATAACCATGTACACGTTCTTTTGTTACTGAATATCATTTTAGGAAGAAAATAATAATACAAACTTGAAGAAAATAATAATACAAACTTGAATATAAAATAGTTGAAGGCAATTAAACAATGGTAGATCTTATACTTGAAACTAAAATGGTTGGTTAGAATTTAATAATCATAGAGATCAAAAACCATAGGGATTTTTATACAAATAGGGAAGCAAAATAATAAGAGACTGCAATTCTAGAATTCAGAAAGCTGTAAGTTCTTCCACCTTACTATTATTTAAAAGATTATATTAAATAAATTAATCTATCAATAAATTAAGTAACATAAGAATAAATTATAGAATAAGTATATATATTATTATTTTGGATTATAAATATGTAAAATGATGTGTTTGAATATAAAATAGACTTTTATTTAAGTTTTTAAATTTTAAATAAATTACACATTAATTATAAATTTAATTAATTTATATGTATATCAACTGAGTATATAGATTAATTAACTAGAAAATTAATATTATTATTTTTGTATCTTTATATGTTAAAATAATATTTTTTGTCGTTGTAAAATAAGTTAAAATGATATTTTTCAAATTAAGTCAATTACATTTTAAATATCAACTTAAATATTTTATATATTATATAGTTATACTTACTATTATTATTTTATTTTAAATGACAAAAATGAAATATTAGTATGAAAATAACATTATTATTTTTAAATTTTGGTAAGTTATGTTTTAAATTATATCAAATATTCAAAAAAAAATTAGAAGAGATTATCACATCGTAATAAATATAAATATATATATATATACACACACGTGTGTGTACGTATATATCAGAAGATAACCAAGGATTATACTATTTTTTATTTATTAATATCGTGAGACTCAATTACAAAATAATAGGGAGAATAAAGAAGAAAAACTAATAAGAGATAATCAAAAAGAAAAATGTATTTTCTTCTACTTTACAATTACCGAACTGATCACTATATAGATAAACGTATAGATTAATTGATTTAACATAGCGATATAATAGATTATAAGTTATTATGTTTTTCCTGAGATTGTAAATATTTACAATAATAAATTTGGGTTATAAAATAATTTTGAAATTTAAACATATATTAAGTATAATATTTCACTAATTTATATTTATTAAATAAATATAGATGAATTTATAAAAAAAGTATCATTATTATTTTCAAATTTCAATATGTTAAAATATTATATTTTGGTTATAAAATAATTTAAAATAGTATTGTTAGTGTAGAATTTCGTCTACATCAACATCCCAATGTCTGAAGGTGCAGCCTTGAAAACTGGTTGAGTTATAGGTATCGATTATGAAATTACCGATGCGACGTAATTAGAATGGAGTTGCGGGACGTTGAACTATAGAATCATGATGATAAACGAGAAGATAAATTGCTGAAAGGAAAAATAACACCAAGAGTTTTATAGTAGTTTGGGCCGAAGGTTCGTACGTCCACTGTTCTTTCCTTATCTAGTTACTTTATATAGCCGAAAGGTTTATTACATTGAATATGGACGTTTCCGTCATTAATGATTTTTTGAATAGAGCTCTAATATAGGAAAGTACAATATAGTTTTATTCTTTTGATATGCCAAAAGATCCCTTGTACCTTGGAATTGCCACTTATTTATAGCTAATATGCTAGCCAATATGCCACAACATCATTGGTGGAGGGTCTTTTCTTTGGATTGATGATCTGACTTGTTATCCACGGCTTAGATATAAACGTTTGTTATCATCCTGTTGATTGCATTTTGATGCGGATTGTTGACGTGACGTTTTATATATAGCTTCTTTCATTCTTTTCATTTATCCTGACCGTTGATCTCGGTATGAGGTTAACTGAACCGTTGATTACTTGTTAAAAGGCTTTTGGCTTCGGCAACTGCGCCCTCGGTTAAGCTTTTTGTTTCAGCTGAACAATGAACTTGACCAAGGTTGACGCTTTGATTCATACTCTCGGATCACATGCTCTTGGATACTGAGTTATGTACTTATGTTCTCGTTGGAAACTAAGCCATGAGTCTTGAAATTACAAGCCAATGAACATTCTTTTCGAGTATTTTTAATTTATACTTGGTAGAAATTATGGTGTGACGCATACCTCACAAAGTTCACCTTATATGGTCGATGTGAGGTGAACTTTGAAAAGGATGGCGTCGTATCAGTTTTGTTGCTTGGCTTGTTCGTTCTGTTCTCTCATGAAAGTTGACCATGAATTTTCGAGCAAAGTAGCATCCTGAGAACTTCCAAAAATACTGTTTTTCGTGGAAAACATATAAAGATCTAACCTTGTTCAGAGGATTTTGAAAGTAATTTGGAATTTACATTTGCCTAGGGATTTTTTGAAAATTGAAACTAGTACTTGGAGGCGAAAAGACCTCAATACCAATCATCTTAGCTAAGGTAAACTTAAATTTCTATCCAAGGAAGGGAACTAAGCTAGTTACTTGGGTCAAGTGATGAGTAATTAAAGGTTTTGAAATCGAAAAGATGAAAATTTTAATTTGGACCGTGAGGTTAAAAAATTCAAAAACATTTTTGCCACCGGAAGCCATCTAGGCTAGGTGATAAGTGAAACTGTTTGGACATCGCGAAATCTAAATTGGAAACGTAAGGTCAAAACTTTTGAAAAACTGTACTTACTACTTGAAACCATCTAGGCTAAGTAGAAAGCGAAAATGTTTTGATGCCAAAAGATGAAATCTGATTTGGGATCGTGAGGTCAAAATGTTTGAAACTATGTTTGTCACTTTAAGCCATCTAGGCTAAGTGATAAGCGAAATGGTTTTGGTGCCGAAAGGAAAAATCTGATCTGAGACCGTGAGGCCAAAGTGTTTGAAACTATGTTTGTCATTTGAAACCATATGGGCCAAGGATAAAGGAAATGGTTTTGGTGTCGAAAAGCAGAATCTGATTTGGGATTGTGAGGTCAAAATATTTGAAATACGCTTGTCACATGAAGCCATCTAGGCTAAGTGGTAAGAAAAATGGTTCTGGTGCCGAAAGGCATAATCTGATTTGGGATCGTGAGGTCAAAATGTTTGAAAGTACGATTGTCACTGAAAGCCATCTAGACTGAGTGATAAGCGAAATGGTACTGATTCCAAGAGGCATAATTTGATTTGGGATCGTAAGGTCAAAATGTTTGAAACAATGCTTGTCACTTGAAGCCATCTAGGCTAAGTGATAAGCGAAATAGTTTTAGTGCCGAGAGAAAAACTCTGATTTGAAACCGTAAGGTCAAAACTTTTGAAAATTATGCTCGTAACTTGAAGCCGTCTAGGCTAAGTAGTAAGCGAAATGGTTTTGGTGCCGAAATGCGAAATCTGATTTGGGACCATGAGGTCAGAAATGTTTGAAACTATACTTGACAATTGAAGCCATTTAGACTATGTAGTGAGCTAGTTTGTGGTGCAGAGAGGCAAAAACTAACTTAAGACCTTGATGTCAAAATTGTACTTGTTGTAAGGAATTTGTAAGTGATCATTCGGGATTGAACTTTGAAAAGGCGGGTTCTGGTCTTGCATTGAATGTGAGTCCAAGTGTCAGTAGTTGATTGGCTATTTTCAAAAAGCACCTCTCTTTTCTTGCGCAAGGATGATCTGGCAATTGAGAAAATCTTTTGACATCCACTTATGGGTAGTTGTTGGATGAGATCTACGCTGAGAAAGACTTCTCTTTAATATAAACAACCTCTTTCTTTTTCTTCCTCTTTCCACCCGTTCAAATTGTGAAATCGCTATTAACATTCTCAAACTTTCTTTGATTCCTCTTTCGACATCTGCCCTATTTTCTTAGATTAGAAATGGATGCTTTCATTAAGACTCGGCAAGAACTCGACGAGGTTTTGTCTTTATATGGGATCACAGGAGTTGAGACACTCGCTCCTTGGTCCGAGATACATTATAACAATCCTTCAGAAGGGTATTTTGTGTAGTCTATGGAGCATTTAGAACATGGGATCTTCCTGCCCCCGTTATTTGTTGATGTTTTAGAATTTTATTGCATTGATCTCTTCCAACTTGGCTACCTCCTACACAATTTTATCTACCATGGCGATTCTATATTCCGAAAAAGGCTATCGGATTATACATGTTATCAAGATCAATTACATGTTCAATTTGTTAGAGTCCAAATTCATTGGTGAATTTCCCACGTATTTTCTCAAATTCCTAAGGTCATCTCCTCTACGGAATCCATTCAGCAAGATAACGCCACGTCAGTGGTTCCTTGTTAAGGCCTCTTTTGATCGAATCGTCGCCTCTTTTAATAATGTTGGCATGTCTTTGGATTATTTTTTTGTTCTTACCTGCGTTCTTAGTTGAATTCCCTCGTTTCGTTAAATCCCAAATAGTGAGAACCGAGAAAAGTAGTGATCCAGCGATCTTTAATCACTTTAAAGATTGGTATAAAGAAGTCATGAACGGCGATATCGACACTAGGTCCTTATCAAAAGCAAACTGAAAGCATGGGTCTGATATCTTCTTCTTCTACCTTAAGCTTTCTAGGAAGTACAAGAAAGCTTCTACCGTAGTTATCGATAGCGAAAAGAAGCCGAATCTAGTCCAGAGCAAAGCAGAACGAAAGCTTTCACCCTTAATTCTTTGAACTAATATATTTAATTTTCTCAGTACAACCTAGTCTTGATTTTAATTTTAGCCTCATCATTTTCTCCTCGTTGTTGTGGTTCCTTCTTCGGAGAAGACCGGCCCTTTAGGTAAGGGGAAAGAGACCAAGAAGAGGTTTATGTTGATGCTTTCTGATAAGGGTACCCTCAGCTGGAAGAAGCAAAAAGTATTGGATCCTCTAAAGCCAAGAGTACCAAGGGGAAAGCTTCGAATTTGCCTGCTGAAAAGAATAAGCAAGCAATGGAAATAGAGCTGTTTTAGATCGTGGTGGAAATCTCTGCCCTTCGGCATGAGTGGTTGAAAATAGAGAAGACGGCGGTTGCTGCCAAAGCGATGAATAAAGAGTTTGAGGAATTGAAAGCCAAAATTCGAAAGATAAATGCTCAAGTAAATGAATCAGGCTAAACTGCTGGAGAGAGGTATCATAAAATTGAGACTATCAAGAAAGCCTTAAAGAAAAGGGACAAGAGGTTGAAGAAAGTCAAAGGTCAATCAAGCGCTGGTTATATAAAGTTGTATTATGGTGACAAAATCTATGTAAAGAAGACACAAGTTTTGTCAGGGTTTTTCTGTTTTTGTGAGTGAAGTCATATTGCGAAGTCTTCAGGTGGAGTTGAAGTTATATTTGATAGAGTTAGGAGATGCCCTATAAGCAATTATGTAATTTGTTACATATATTTAACTCGATAACCAATCTTGTTCGAAATAAAAGATGTTTTCTTTCTATTATATACTTGATATAACATGTTATATTAATTAATTAATTCAATTAAAAGTATATTTTATAGAAAATCCATAAATTGATAGCAGTTACAAAGTGTTATAATCGTGGGTAATTTATCACAATGAAGATAAATATATCATTTTAAATATTCCTAGTCAAGATGTATCAAGATCGAATATTGATACATCTACTGAGATTTGAGTACGTAACGTTCTTCAAATGTTAGGCAATATATTATTCATGGCTGCTGGGGGCACCAAGAGGTTACGTATTGATGGTTATTGGATAACTAGATAATAACTCACTCGATAGTTTTTCGTTGGTTAATATAATTAAGGTCAAACAAAAAATATCGATATGACCGATTTACACAATTCTCTCGACTTGAGAATACTGTTGATCTTCAATATGAAAGATTAGCTTTGATTATAGTCAAATTACGACACGGCATCCATCGAGTGACCATAGATGGATCGAGCTAAAGTACTGAAAGTAAAACGCAATTCAAGAGAGGATTCGTCTTCTCATTTATTTAGGGTTAGTATCACGGTCAGCTTAGGTCAACCCAAAGTCAAAGTCTCTAGTCAGAACATTTCGGTTAATAGTAATTGTTATTATTGAATCAAGGACTTTGTGTTTGGACTTTAGAGTTGAATGTGGACAATATTGAAATTTTGATCATTATCAAATTTCATAAGTCGAAAGTGATATATTTTGACTAATAGAATTGGTGTAAATAAAAATCACAACAGGGTAACACTTAATAAAGTAAAATTGGATTTTACCGAAACCAAGTAAATGATAAATTTAGTCATAATGTCGCACCACCTGCTAAGTGACGTGTGAAAGCTAATATTCGAATAGTTTGATATCAATCGCTGATCAAACTTATACCTGATGAGTCACACAACCGAAACGATGAATTCTCTCTTGACCAAACGGTTTAATTAATTTATATATTGTTATGAAATATAATTTATAAATTTGATTTGATTTGATAAACAAATATTAAATGTATTTGTAAAAGTTATAAATATATTAATCAACATACGATATCGATAAGCGTTTTAAATTAGATTTAAAATGCAAAATATTTGTTCGAACCATAAATGGATTCATGGCCCATAGAGGGGCTGGTTTATACGACCATAATAGGGGCTATAGGCTGCTCAAATATAGGAGAGGATGACTTGATTTTGGATGGTCCAGATGGAAGGAGATTAAGTAAAATATGAGATCCTAAATTCTCTCGTTCCTTTCCTCTATTTAAGCATCTCTACCATCATTTGCTATTGATCTTTTTGAGCCTCCATCTTAAGAGCTTGTTGGCAAAACTCTCCCTCCCAACTTTGTGATTTTTTATGCTTAAATCAAATCAATTCAACTGTTATTCGATTGTTGATGGTCGACGGTTCATGAACTAGCACTCTTTTGTATCAAAAATTGTTTCAAGGAGCTTACATCATCGGTTCAAGGTGTGCTTAAGGGCTTTAGCTACAAGGTATATTTCTAACATAATTACAAACATTAATTTATATTTATAATATTCATTATATTATATATATATATAATGTTAACTCCATCTGTGTAGTTTCTATACAGCATGTCCCAAGCCAGGATAAAGGAGGAGGATTGTGATAGCATTGGCGAGCCAACATAAAAATCATACTTATGGAAATGAAACCTTATCATATTTCATTTGGGCATAACCCTCTTAGCGACGCGTCATATCGAGATTCGGGTATGATGATATATAAGCAAGGGCAGCATCGCTACTCCCTTAGTGGCACACCATATCGAGGCTCGGATATGGTAATAAATATGCAAGAGCTGGATCGTCACTTTCTTGGTGGCGTGCTACATCGACGACCCGATGTAGTGATAAATGAGTAAGGGTCTTCACACTTTACTCGGCGGGTACAAGTGGCAAGGAAGCTGGTCAATGAAAGTAGAATCCGATTAGGTAGTTTGAATGTAGGGTCTTTAACAGTAAAGTTAAGAAAGATGGTCGATATTATGAATAGGAGACGTGTAAATATTTTATGCATTTAGGAGACCAAATGAACGAGCCAAAAGGTGAAGGAGGTAAAGAACACGGGCCTCAAGTTATGGTACACGAGAAAAGAACATAACAAGAATGGGGTAGGCATCTTAATTGACAAGAACCTTAAAAACGGATTGGTCGACATTAGAAGACAATGAGACAGAATCATCCTAATCAAGTTGGTAGTTGGTGATATGGTTCCGAACGTCATTAGTGCATATGCCCCACAAGTAGGCCTAACGAAACCGCCAAGAGAAATTTCTAGAAATAGCTAAATGTCATGGTTAGAGATGTGCCTAGTAGCGAAAAACTTTACATAGAAGGAGATTTCAACTACCATGTTGGTACGAATAGTGGAGCGTTTGAGAGAGTGCATAGCGGTTTTGGATATGGCGATAGTCTAAAAGAAGAAGAAATATTGAATTTCGTTATTGCTTATAATCTCATGATAGCTAATACTTTATTTAGAAAGAAACAGTCGCATTTAGTTACTTTCAGTAGTGGCTAACACTAACCAGATTGAGTTAGCCTTACTATAAGAGATGACAAACGAGCTTGTATAGATTGCAAAATCATACTTTGATAATGTGTCATCTCACAACATCAGCTTTTGATATCTGATTTTTGTCTTCGAATACGTGTTCCACATAGCTAAAGTAGTCAAGATTAGTTGGACGAAATGGTGAAAGCTCAATGGAGACGCCTCACAGGTGTTTAAGGAGAGTGTTGGGTGAAGGGGCATGAAATATAAATGGAGAGGCAAATGACATGTGGGATAAGATGACAACACACATTCGAAAAGTGGTTATTAATGGTGTTGGGGATAAGAAAAGAAAATAAATGTGAATCTAAAGATTTGTGTTGGTGGAATAGTGATGTACAAAAGGTTATCAAAGGGAAGGAATGCTACAAATGCTTACATTATCACAGGAGTGAGGACAACATGCAAAAGTACAAAACGGCAAATAAGAATGCAAAGAGAGCAGTGAGTGAAGCAAGGAGCCGGCATATGAAGATATATATATATCAAAAGCTAAGTACGAAGAAGGATGAAAAAAACGTCTATATGATAGCTAAACTCCATGAGAGCAAGACAAAGAGACTTCAACCAAGTTAAATGCATCAAGGATAAGAATAATAGACTTTCAATGAAGGACGATAAGATAAAAAAATAGATGGAGATAATACTTCGATAAGTTATTCAATAAAGAAAGTGATAGCACTACGATCGAGCTAGACGGCTCTTTTGATGACACCGATATACAATTTGTTCGAAGAATTAAAGAGTCCGAGGTAAAAGAGGAACTAAAATGGATGGAAGCAGAAAAGGCATTAGGGCCTGATGACATCCCCATTAAGGTGTGGAGATGCCTTGAAGATGCACGGATAGCCTAACTAACTAAGTTGTTCAATAATATTTTCAAATCAAAGAAGATGACAGATGAGTGGAGGAGAAGCAGATTAGTTCCAATCTTCAAGAATAAAGGAGATATTCAAAGTTGCATAAACTACAGAGGAATTAAGCTTATGAGTCATACAATGGCCATTGAACATCGATTAAGAATGATGCTAAGCGTTTCAAAAAACCAATTTGGTTTCATGCTTGGAAGGTTGACAACAGAGGCAATTTTATTGATAAGAAAACTTATGGAGAGATTTAGGGAGCAAAAAAAATCTACACATGATATTTATCGATTTGAGAAAGCTTATGACAAAGTACCGAGAACAGTTATGTGATGGGTTCTGAAAAAGAAGAGAGTTCCAACAAAGTACATTACCACTATCAATGATATGTATGAATGGTATACAAGGTGAGATTCTTTGGTGCATGCTCTTTGCTGATGATGTTGTGCTAATTGACTAAAATAGGATATTGGTTGATAGACAACTGCAGTTATGGAAGCAGACTCTAGAATCAAAGGGTTTTAGGCTTAGCAGAAATAAAACAGAGTATATGAAGTGCGAGTTCAACGGTGTCAGGTCAGAGTATGTAGATGTCACTCTGGCCAAACATGTAGTGCCCAAAAAGGAATCTTTTTGGTATTAGAATCAATGTTGCGGTATGATGGTGAGATTGATGAAGATGTTGGTTTTAGAATTCGAGCAGTATGGTTGAAACGGTGACTAGCATCTGGCATTTTCTATGACAGAAAAATCTCATAAAAACTTAAAGGAAAGTTCTACAGAACGGCAATCAGGCTTGCGATGTTGTATGGTGCAGAATGTGGACCTACTAAAAGACATGTCCAGAAGATAAGTGCAGCAGAGATGCGTATACTGCAATGGAGTTGTGGTCATACAAGACGACACCGAATTAGAAATGATGATATACGTGACAAATTTGGAGTAGCACCAATTGAAGAGAAGATAGTACAACACCGCTTAAGATGGTTTGAGCATCTCCAATGAAGGCCTCGCGATGCACCTGTGCATGTTGAAATTATAAACCGCGTCGAACGCTCAAAGAGAGGTAGAGGTTGCTCAAGGTTGACATGAGAGAAAGTAATAAAAAAGGACTTGAGGGATTGGAATACATTCGAAAAGCTGGTGTTGGATATGAGCGCATGGAAGTTAGCGATCCACGTACCAAAATCATGAGCGATGAGTTTTTTCTGTTAGGCTTGGTGTAAGATGGTGTTATAAGTTTTAGATGATGGGACTAGTGAATAGAAGCCTAAGACATAGTGTTTGGTCTTCTGTCTCTATTACTATTAGTACAATTATTACTATTATTATTATTTCTTTATATATTTTTATATTTATTTTTATTTTATTGATTATTATTATTATTTGTTTAATTTTTTTACTTTAGTTTGTTATTATTATCATGGTATTTAAATTGACTTTGTCATTTAGTTTTGGATTCCATCTCTAGCTCATCCCAACTTGCTTGGAATTATGGCTTAATTGTTCTTCTTGTTGTAATACGTGTGTATGTGCGCGCATAATGTTGTTAGTTAGGTGACGATTCCAACATATAGTTATATTATCACAACTTTGATTGGTTGTGTTTATAGGTGTGTATAGGTTTAAAAAAAGTTATGATAATACATCTTTATGCAACACGGCTCGGGATTAAAAAACATTTATGATTATTTAAATAATTTAATATAATATATATACATATATTTATATAGTTTACAATTTAAATACTATATTATACTTATGTAAAATATGAAAATATAATTTTATACATAGTGTTTGATAAGTATAAAATTTTCGATAGGAAGAAAATACTTTTTATAGTTCTATATTATTTTAAATAATATTTAAACCAATTTATCATATAAATAATTATATAAATACAAATATGTATTATAAAATATGTTTTATATATTATAAAATTATGTTGATACATATTAAACTCACAAATGAACATAAAAATTAATAAATAACATTAATTAAATTAATACCGAAAAATTAAAAATTGGATTTTTAAATTGTTTTAAAATAAAAAATTATATAATAAATTTTCACACAAAATTTTCATTTAAAATTTGCCGAAAAATTAAATTTTAAATTTAGTTTCAAATAAGGAAAATTTATTAATTTTTAAATAATTTTGTATGGTTTTATTAACATATATATATATATATTAAAATTTTAAAAAATAAAATAAAATATCCCGAGCCATGCACAAGACATGGTGATTATATAATTAAATGAAAAATTATTTTTTAATTTTATTTGTATTAATAAATATATATATATTATACATATATATAAGTATTTAATATATCATTTATATATGAACAAAACGCTCAATTGCACCCCATTTTGCAGCACTCCTTCTGGCCCCCTGATTTCCACCACATATCCTCATTTAAATAATAGAGTTAATGGAAGGTGAGAGAAAGTAGTATTATTTAAATCGGAATGTGTGGCGCAAATTAGAAAGCTAGGAGGAGTGCTGCAAAATGGTGTGCTGTTGAGAGCTGCTCTTTATATAAATCAACACGTACTATTTTCGACATTACAACAAAAAAATTACTTAATGTATTTAAATTGTATAAACATTTTTATATAGTTATTAATGTATGCCTTTTGTTAATATTATATATTTATGTTCATATATAAATACTTATATGTTTATACAAAATTATATATAAATAAGCTCTTGGTGTGTGTGTATAGTTATTGTAATATTTTATTATAAAAGAAAAAGTCTATATATACATATATTTAGGTAGTATATTTGCATATTGGATGAGCTAACGTGTCCGCTGCGATGTAAATGTTAATACCCTAGGTATTGATTTTGATGACAACAAGCATATAAATATTACTACTAATGAATCTCCGACTTATGCAGTCATATCAGATATACTATGGAGACATTTACAGAGATAAATAAGAATACAGTGGAAGCAAATGAATTATAGAAGCAGGTGAAGAAGGTTAATCAAAGCAATTGAAGAACGAAACTCAATTAGAGAACAATGCTGAAGGATAAAGGTATTTGAAATGATGAGGAGTTGGTTGAACCTTAGAATATCTTGTTAAAGATCTCACGGCAATTATACTTGAAGATCATCAACCATTGACCTCGATCGAATCACAAAAATCCACAAATATAAGGTAATTTGAAATGCTGAAAATTTACAACACTTATTAGTGTTGCCGTTCATTTTGCAACACACCCATGTCGATATGGCGGTACCTAGAATGTCGACATGCTAGTCGTTTTTCAGAATTTCAAATTTTAATTTCCCTCCATCTCTTCACCAAAAGATTCAAGCACTATATAAAGGCCTCTGAAAATGAAGTTTAACATCAAGAATTATCATTTTCTCTTACTCCAAACATTTGCAAAAGAAATCCATTGCATACTCTTCCAATCTCCTTGCAAATCGATACTATTTCACTCTAATTCTTCACTGATTTACAAACCACACAATATCAGAAAGTTGTACATGAATTCACATCATTCTCTATCTGATTTCATCATATTCCTTAAAAAATTCATAAATATATTGTCATTGGAGGTCTATAGATTCATTGTACCGAATCTGCAAGAATCTGTATTGAAGATACGACTACTTGTCATAGTTTGTTGTTGGTGATAAGGAGAATGTGTTCGGATGTAAAATCAAGAGGGTGTGTTTTGTACCCTATGAAACTAAGATTGTAAAGGTGTTTTTGCCACCCGTGGAAAACAAGCGATTATAGCGGAATTCTGCACGATAGAGTGCAGGACTGGATGTAGGATTGATTAATCCAAACCTGTATAAAAATCCGGGTGTTATTTACATTACTGCATTTTACTTTATTACTTATTTATTCTTTGATTACTTCTTTCTGTTTGCAATTTGAGTAGATAATGTTTTATATTCATAAATAGTTGATACAAATTTCACCACTTCTAGTGTTTGAATAGCCTTAAGATCCAACATTGTGTTGTAGACACTCCAGTTTCTAATAGTAAATCCCAGCATTTATACACGAACATGTTATACCTTGCACGAGTTGATATGTTACACAGGCACACGCTTATATATATGTGTGTATGATACACGTATACATTTAATATAATATAAATTAAATAATACGGTATCATTTTTAAATTTAAATAAAATGAAAGATTTTATTCAAATAAATTAAGAAATTTTCTAAATAAATTAGGTTTCATAGGCCAATAAAGAATCAGTAAAAGGTGGCACCAGTGCACGATAGCGGGCTCTGAGGAGGTCAATATGTACGCAGTCTTTCACTTGCATTGCGAAAAGGTCATTTCCGGACTCGAACCTGAGCGCCCAAATCACCATGTGGATAACCTAACCGTTGCGTCAAGACTCCATATATTATTATTTTGAATAAAAAATATTGTTTTAAATATTTGTCTTGTATCGATATTATTTTATTTTTCGCCAAATTATGTCATTAGTTTCTTTATTCATTTTTTTATAAAAAAAATTATTTTTACAACCTATAAGTATTTATAATGATTTCTTACTAAATATAATATGATAATTAATTAAAAACATATATAATATAAACATTTTTCAGAAAATTCATCTTTTTGCGTCAAACATGGAATAAAGAATTTTGTCAAAGAAGAAACTGCTAATCGCACTTTTAATTGTTCTCCATACATTCTTCCTCCTTTGCTTCCCTGGTCTTCTTTCACCCTTCTTTTAAACTAGTATCTTCATCCTATTATCTTTTATGTTATTCGTATCCCAAACTTAACATTGAGTTCTTACCTCCCATGTTTAGTTTCTTCAACAAAACTCATCAAAATTAGTCATTATACAGCAAGATATACCAAGAACTTAAAGAAACATCAGGTGAAAATCAGTTTGATTCAAGTTTAAGCCATCTATGTCTCTATCATACAATCTCACTAGTACCCGAGAACATTAGAAGAAGAAAAATACTTGGAAAACTCATATCATACACAAAGATTCCTCTCAGTTCAAACCATATATCCAAGGAACAAAAAGGAAAAAGGGAAACGGAAAATCAATAGCTACTTACTTTCGACAGGGTTGTCCGGTGGCGGAGGAGGCGATGCCGATGAACGGAAAAGAGAGGTAAATCGCCTGAGACGAAGAGAGGAGGCGGCGGAACTCGTACTTGCGAGAAATCGCAAAGGAGTGAAGAAGTGATCTGTAGAAGTTTGCAGATGATTAGGATTATGTAGACGAACAAAGGCTGAGGCAATCGCAGGAGAAAATGCGGCCATGTCCAAAATTATTTCGTTCCTGAGCTAATTGGGACCTACAAACTTCTGCGACACAGGGGGATACAGACCAAGTGTTGGTTTTGTGCAGCTTTGCTAAGTTAAATGGTAAGTGCGCCGGCCATTCTGCTATGGACACCGCGGTCGGCAGTTGAACGTCCGGACCACGGTGCTATAGGATGGGCAAAAACCGCCGACATCTGTACTTTGTTAGGGCATCTCCAATGGATTAAGGGCTGAATATTCAGCACTTAAACTGGGTTGAGGCCCCAGTGGCTAGACGCCTAGCATCAGACGTCCATTTAATGGGCGCCTGACAATTAGACGCTCATTTTATGGGCGTCTGAATAAAGACGCCCATAAAATGGACACCATCTCCCCTCCCCCTCACTTTACTCTCATTTTTTCCTTTTACATTTAACGAAATGTCGCCGCGTCCAACCAAAATCATCAGAAGAACGGTTCACAGACATTCAGCGGAGCAAGCTGGACCATTACTCGTTCCGCCGCCACCTGAAGTTTCACCAGACGATATACGTGTTATACATGAGCTGCCAGATGGTTATCGGCATAGAGCCGAAACCGCTTTGACGACCATACAGGTATAAATTGCAAATTACTATAACTTTTTATTTTAATATGTACATTACATACTCATATTAAATAACCCTTACTCTATCAAAAATTGTTAATTTATAAATTATCTATAGGACCATTACATTCACTGTCGGGCTAGTTGGGCTAAGTACATTACCCAGTTTTATGACTATCTTCCCGGTCATATTATTGAGAGGCTACAGGCTAGCCCTTTTGGTCTATTTTTGTCGATTAGGCATGTTCAGTCCTTTGATCGACCTTTCATTCAGGCATTAGCTGAGAGGTGGTGGCCCACCACGCATACGTTTTATTTTTTAAATTTTGAGCTTGGTATCACCCAAGTTGATTTCTACATGTTTACTGGGATTGAGATTGGACGACATGGTCTTCGACCTATTCCATTTGATGATTTATACGAGTCGCCCAATTTGTTTACTGTGTTTTTTACCACTGATAGACGTTATCTGCGTCATTAGTGGTTCTGTTAAGTTGACTTACTTGCAGCAGTACATCACCAGTTATATAGCTAGAGCCATTATGATGAATGTAGTTACTAGAGCATTTATGTTGTACCTGTTTGGTTCGACCTTTTTTTTGAACAAAAAAGGTACGGTTAGACTAGGCTATTTAGCATCTCTTGCCAGATTAGATCAGCTACATACTATTGACTGGGGCACAGCGATATTACGCACCCTATATACCGCTCTAGATTCATTTGTGCTTGGCGATATCAGGTAGATGTATGTTTTTTGGTATATTTTGCCGTTATGGTACTACGAGTACACGGCAAACATGCATCCCCGCATTCAGGACACGGCTAGTCAGGCTGTTGAGCATTACTTCCATAGGATGAGACGATTGGAGACTATGCAGTACGTACATCATGTCCCCTTAGGTGTACGGCATGACTTGATGGAGGCTAGGTCACAGCTTGATATGCGTAGTCGATGTAACATCATTCAGACTCCTTGGGCCTCACATTGGACTCATCTAGCAGATGCAGGTCTTCTGGTGGACGATCATCCCTTGATGATTGCATATTCACTATCTAGACGTAGGGTTGCTTTGCATACACCTGCATTTATGCCTATGTGGTATTTGGGAGAGAGATGCGCTTATCAGATTATGGGTGATTGTCGTATACTATATGATCCTTTATCTTGCGAGGACATGTTTGGTAGACATAGGGTGATCGGCGATCAGTACTTAGATGCTCTACGACAGGCTGGATGGGTGGATAGTAGTACTTTATTCATCGATGGGGATTACGATGCTTATTGGGCTAGAGTAGCACCCCGTAGATTCATCGTACCAGATTATGTTCGTGGGGTCAACTCTGATCATATAGGACCTCATCTGGCAACCGGTAGAGTTCAGGTACCGTAGGTTTCATTTGACCCGATTCCATCACAGTTCTCCCAGACTCTCATGCAGTTGGAGCCTGATACTACTTTTAGAGCATATGACATGACAGGTACTTTGATTGAGCAGCCTTTAGTCTTTCCAGATCACCCCGACTGTCCTGGTGTGCCTTCAGTTGGGTTATATCCTCCGTATAAGGTACGTTTGTTGTTTATTGTCATTTTTCCTTTATTTTATGCTTGGTTTCTTACTATGTCAAATATCATCTTTATGTAGTATGCTGCTAGATTAGACCAGGCCACACTTGGTGTGTTCGCGATATGACTCTTGCACATACACACACCATGCATGATATGTATATGCAGCATACACGGATGCTAGACGACCAGATTGATCAGCTATCAACTAGACTTGCTGTATATAAGCCTTTCGGATCACAAGGCAAGGTGATGCTGGTCCCAGTGGGTATGATGCTGGTGGTTTAGATGAGGACGATGGGGATGATGAGGACGAGGGGATGATGGTGATGGGGATGACGATGATGACGATGGAGATGATGGTGGTGGTGATAGCGATGATGATGGTGATGGAGATGATGATGATGATGACGATGACAGAGATGATGATGATGCTGACGACGACGACGTTGCATCACTTTAGTTATATACCTTTTAGTTTATGCATAGTAGACGTTTTATTATATGTTGCGGTTCCTATAGCTTATGTACTTATGTCATTGTTTAAGTATATTGTGTATTCTTTATGTTTATATACTTTCACTTTCTTGGATTTTGGATCATAATGCTCGAGTATACTGTGAATTCTATATGTCTGTGTATACTGTGAATTATACATGTTGGTATATAATGTGAATTGTATATGTCTGTTTAACTATGAATTATATATGTTGGTGTACAATGTGAATTCTTTATGTTTGTGTATACTTATAAGCACTAACTAGTTACATATAAACATACAAAAAAAACCAATAGTGACAGTAGATAGAAAACTTATAAAAACCTACTAGTGACATAAAAAAACTACTAGTGACATATACGAACATAGAACACTGATAAAAAATGACACAGTAATAATAGACCACAAATATGAAGAAACTAGCAATAGGTCATGTACAAACATTATCATTTGAAAAGACAATTCAGAAAGCTCTCGACGCATTAACGAACGTTATATAACCAACTAGCAATACTGTTATCTTAAGGCCATCCAAATCTTTCTAACCAGTTTTGACGTATGAAGTACGCATCATGGGCAATGAAGGGCGTGCGATATTTTAAATTGTATCGACCGTCATAAGTCGAACATGTAGTCTCAAACACATTTTCTAATATTACGTCATTAATAATCTTTGTGTAACGCGTGCATGCCCTAGTAAAGTTTCTGTATGCAGTCCTGGCCTCTTGAGCCGTACGTCTGACTTGAGAGCCCAAGTCGTTGTTGTAGACTTCAGCCAGAGTGTCCCAAAAATTAATTGCCATTGACTCCTGATTATCGCGCATCTCATCGGTTTGAATGTAGTACTGCATAAGCAACTTCAATTCATGAGACGTAAATGTCATGTTGGACAAGTAGTTTGAATAATGTTAGGTTTTAAAATGATTTAAACATATAATGATTTGTGAATTTATATAATAGATGTTCCTTCTTTCCTCTCAATAAAGCAGAGAATCTTGACCGAAAAATGAATATGGCTACAGTACGTGATTTGACCGCACACTGTCACACCTTCTCTCCACTCAACAAAGTAGAGAATCTTGACCGGCAAATGAACGTAGCTACAGTACTTGATTTGACCACACACTGATCAACCTTCTCTCCACTCATCATAGCAGAAATTCTTGACCGGCAAATAAACGTGGCTATAGTACGTGATTTGACCGCACACTGACCCCCCTTCTCTCCACTCAACATAGCAGATATTCTTGTCCTATAAATGAACGTGGATACAGTACGTGATTTGACCGCACACTGACCCCTCTTCTCTCCACTCAACAAAGCAGAGATTCTTGACCGGCAAATTAACGTGGCTACATTATATGATGGTGACCGCAAACCGACCCCCTTCTCTCCACTCAATAATTAGTCATATATATATAACCATATGGGTGTCATATTTGTTCACCACAATTTAGTCTAACAAAACATTCAAATATCAAACAATTATCCTCAAATATCAAACAATGTCTGGAAGTTTACTAAAAGTTATATTGCTATGCGACAGTGACTCTGAAGAAGAAGCGTACGCGTTAGCGCATCAACAAGAGGAGAAGGAACTGATGGAGATATACCGTGAAGCATACGGATCAACTTCTGGAAAACATGGTGGTTCCGTCGTGGGTCGAAAATATATCAACCGTAACAAGCAAGCATTTCAAAAAACACTTATGCAAGATTACTTTGCTCGTGATCCAACTTACGGTCCAGAGATGTTTAGGCGACGATTCAGAATGAGTCATCCATTATTTATAAGAATTCTCGAAAGTATTCAGCAGAATATAATTATTTTGTTTTTAAGCAGGACGCTGCAAAAAAAAAGGTTTGAGTGGCCATCAAAAGATGACCGCAGCTTGGAGGATGTTAGCATACGGTACACCCGTCGATGCCCTTGACGACGCATATTGTATTGCAGAGTACAACATTGGAAAACCTAGATCACTTCTGTCAGTCAGTTGTGGAAATTTATAGGACGGAATATCTTCGTTCTCCAAACGAGGCAGATGTAACGCGCTTGCGTGAAATGCATGAAAGCAAGGGCTGACCTGGAATGCTTGGAAGTCTAGATTGTATGCATTGGGAGTGAAAGAACTATCTAAAAGCTTTTCATGGAGCATATAACGGCAAACAAAAAACCAACTATCATCTTAGAAGCAGTTGCCTCTCATGATTTGTGGATTTGGCATGCTTTCTTTGGAATGCCAGGTTCTTTTAATGACTTAAACGTTGTCGAACGATCTCATTTGTTTAATGATTTGGCGCAAGGTAAGTCAATTCCCGTATCATTTACTCTTGGTCATAACACATATGAGCATGGATACTATTTAGGAGATGGAGTTTATCCCAAATGTAGTACGATTGTAAAGACATTTGCAAACACAATGACGGCAAACAGAAACAATTTGCTGCAATGCAGGAAGGACAAATGAAGGACGTTTGGGGTCCTTCAAGCAAGGTTTGCAATGGTCAGCAATCCATGTAGATTATAGAAGAGATCAAAAATGGCTACAATTATGTTCTGTTGTATAATTCTGCATAACATGATCATTGAAGATGAACGCGGTATGGATTATCCCGCTTTCGAGTATGAGGGGGCAAGACAACCCCCCGAGTTGTTTCGCACAACCACGTTACGAAATGAAGGACAATACGCAATTCATGACGATCATCATGAAGTATATCGTAATGCAGCTATTCATAATAGACTCCAAAGGGATTTAATGGAGCATATTTGGAATTCTCATGGAAATCAGTAGTTGGGGATGGTGGATCTTTGTTTAATTACAGATGTTTGCCTTTTATATTTCTGTAACGAAGTGTAGAATGCTTCAATTTTTATGTTTGTAATATCATTTATATCTAATGAAGTAAATCTATATTGATATCTACACAATGCATCGAAAAAATGATATACCATTGAATATTGTAAAACTGAAATTAGCACTTGATTGCAAATATAAACTGATGGTATATGGATATTTAAACTGCAATAACTAAAAATATCATTTTAATACGTCAACAACATATGTTTTGTTCCAGATCTACTCTCAACAATGCGTTGTTTGTACTCCATCCAATATTGCATTGTAATTGGGTCCATTCCGGTGATATTCTTTTCCATTACTAAGGTCTCTTGGCGTTGCCGCTCTAGCTCAAACCGGCCCTTCTCAATCTCAGTCAATTCTTTTAACACGGCAAGCTTTTCTGCACTTTCTTTTGACGTTCTGCATTTTCTCTTGCATGTTTTCATGCATTCGGGCTAAACGAGAATCGATTTGAGATTGAACGGCAATTTTCTTTTTAGCTGCTCGTTGCCATATCGGTCTAGCGTCTTCATCAAATGCGGGTACTGCTTCTTCGTCTTCGTTATCTGGGCATACATTTGAGTCCATATGAGAAGAATTGCATGGGCTAGAATTGTAATTAGATCTACTTGTTTTTTCTTCCCCTTTGACTTCATCTGGACATCTCTTAAGCTTTTTGCGGTGTTTGAGCTCCATTTTGTTGACTAACAAGCAAGTCATAGCAGTTTGCAAACTGATAGTAGTGGGGTTTCTTTGTACCATTTTCTCTTGGAAATAATTTCAAAAATTGATTGTTCGCCATTCTCTTTTAAAAAAACAGAAACACAAAATCATATATTAACAAAGTGATCAGAAATGAATGTAGATTAAAAATCATATTTTACAAAACGCTACCAATTCATCTACGCCACTCATTCCACTTGGATTTGCTGTTCTTATTTTGTGGATCTATGACTCGTAGAATTGTGTTTGTCGATTAATCTTCCCAAAACAACCCATGATTGCAGACATTGACCTCGTCTTTTCAACATGTTTTTTATTGTACACAGTCGTGACTTTTGCCCAAAACGCCTCTCCACTTTGGTCGTTCCCCTTTACCGAGTCGTTAGAAAAATGATAGTAAATATAACACAAATCCTTACCATCATCGCCAGACCATTGAGCAGAAGAATGGAACGACGGAAGGGGGCGGTTTGGGGATGAATATTTTGAAAGGGTTGACAATCTAAATCTCAGCTATCCATATTCATCGCTTCGGTGTATGATTGAAACGGATGAGACATACTTTCAATATTAAGGAATTGAGAATAGAATTGTAATAGAAGAAGAGATGTGTGCGTTACAATCTGAATAATATTCCGATATATGTAGTGAAATCATAAATATGACTGTTTATAGCCGTTGTAATTTTCAATATGACCGTTTTTAGCCGTTGGAATTTTAATAGCCGTTGGGGTCAAAATATGACCGTTTTTAGCTGTTGGAATTCAAATGCAGGGGCCGGTTATAGCCGTTGGAAGACGCGGGGTCATGTGGGAAGGGGGGCTTGGGCGCCCATTTAATGGGTGCCCAAGCCCATTTAGGATTCTGAATTGAATCCTGAACATTCAGCTTAATTTTTTGCCTTAATCGAACGACTGGAGATTTTTTTCGCCCAATTCAGCGTTGAATTGACCACTGGAGATGCCCTTAATCCGAACTTAGAACCTTAAGTTTAAGGTCTAAAGACCCCAATCTGTTAGAAAGTTGAGTGTAACTTGTAAAAGGATCTCAACGTGTTTGAAAAATGAGTGACTTTTAACTCTTGTCCAAAGTCCAAAGTGATTCACGTTTGATCTTGATTTTATTTTAAAAAAATTAAATGGAACAACTTTACATTTATGGTATGTTTTGCTTAACGAAAGAAGTATTCTACAAATGGTACTCTAAAAGAGAGAAAGTTAACCAAAGTGGAATGTGTTTTTTTGTTACGAAAGAGGTGCAATGAAAGGGGAATGTTTGTTATTTTTTATGTATGTGTTTGAATTTTATTTGTTTGAAATTTTATATAATAATTTTCAATAATTATTGCTATACCATATGCTATACCATAATTTCTACCAAGTACAAATTATGAATGATCGAGAGGAAAGTTCTTTGATGTGTAATTCCAAGATCAACTATTTGGTTTCCAACGAGAGTTTAAGCACTGGACTCAATTTCCGAAAGCATATAGTCCGATAGCATGAGTCAAAAGCGTCGACCGAGATCAAGATCATTGTCCAGCTGAGACAAATGGCTTAGCCGAGGACGGCAGTTGCCTAAACCAAAAGCATTTCAACAAGTATCAACAATCAATGACTCAAATAGCTCAGGCCAAGACCAAAGATTAGGATAAACCAAAAATATCCAAGAAATTGTATATAAAAGCATCACGTCAGCAATCTGTGTCAAAATGCACCCAACCAGATGATGATAAGCGTTTAAATCTAAGCTGCACATATCAAGTCAGGTTACCAATTCAAGGAGAAGGCTCTCCACCAACGGTGATACGGCATATTGGCTATAAATAGACGGCAATTCCAAGACGTAAGGGGCTTTTGACATGAAAAAGAATCGAGATATAAAATAATGTTGCACCTTTATGTATTAGAGCTCTACTCGAAAACTCATTAATGGAGGGAATGTAAAAACTCAATGTAATACGCCTCTCAACTAGATAAGGGTGAACAAATAGGAAAGAACGGTGGACGCGGTGACTTTCGACCCGAACCATTATAAAAGTCTCGATATTACTTACTTTTTGCACTTTACTCTCTCTGCATTTGCAATCGCAACTCTACGGCCCAACATTCTATAACTTAAGTTTTGTGAAATCATATTTCGGGAATCTCTTCAATAGGTCCAATATTTCAACTCCCTTCCGGAGTTATACTTTCGGACCTCGGAGTGTTGGTGTAGATGAAAATTTGCAATAACATTTTGTTGACGCTAGAATGAGGGCCCCTCGAACCTCCACCATTTGTCCCCTTTCAAAAAATCCAACTACATCGTCTCTTCCACCACGACTAACTTTAAAAATGAGGAACTAACTGAGAGTTAGCCCTCAACCTCCGCATTCAACTCATTAAAGAAGACAATGATGAGCATCTGGCTATCTTCATCTCGAAAAAGATCAAGACCAAGAGTATAATCTCATTTATGAACTTCAAGCTCTTTAAATTAGATAGCTTTTCAAGAGTCTCTCAGTCTGCTCAACTCCGGGAGATGGTTAAGGCTATGGCGAACAAAATCAAAGACTTGAGTATTATAATAATGAAAAGTAAAGGTCCATCTCATCCTGCTAAAAGAGCTTTCCCTATTGCCCTTGCTCCATATTCTTGAAAAAAGATTAAACGAGACCAAGTCCTTACTTCACTCAACCAAAGTCTGTCTCATATCTTTCTGAAAACGTGTGGAGAGCTCCACTATCCAATCTATCCCCCATCCACCAAGGAAGATCCAAAAGGAATGAACTATTGTGTCTACCATCAAATTGAATGGGAATGAAATAGACGGATGTCGATGATTTCTCAGGCTGTGGAAAATTTTATACATAAAGGGAGACTAACTGAATTTATTAAATGATTGGTCTAATACCTCGTTTTTTATAAATGTCTAACTTTTCTTTTGTGTTTCAGGAGAAACTCATGTTGTACTACACACACACGCACACGCACACGCACACACATATATATATCCCCTTGGAGGATAAAGAATACTGTATGGACCTCAATATTCAAAGAAGTCTCTTATCTTTTCAAAACACTTCTTTTGAGTCTAACTCTTTTCTTCCTTTATGGGCATAATCCAGTCTCGGTACCCATAAAATTCAATCTAGTATATACCTCTTTTAGTTATTTTTGTTTGTGTATCTGCATTTAGAGTCTAAAGGCCAAAACTTTTATATTGATCTGACAAGGTCAATAAAGAATTTCACTTTTTCTTAAAAAGTATTAATCCGCTCAACACTCTATTTCTCAAACTTGAACCTAACAAGTTTTCTACCGAATGATAAAGTTTATCAACTATGTGATTTCATAGATCTTTTGCAAATGGTCTGAAAGCACTATTTTAAAAGAATTCATATTTCCCTTTTACAAAGTTACAACTAGCATTCTTTATGACCAGTAAGCTAAAATGGTTATAGATGGCCGACATCCGTAAAAAATGATTGTAGATGGTCGACACTCATCAAAAATGGTTGTAGATGGCCGACACCCATTAAAAATGGTTATAGATGGCTGACACCCGCCAAAAGTGGTTGTAGATGACTGACACCTGTCAAAAGTGGCTGTAGATTAGCACTCTATAGTGATGAGCTACAAAGTGTGTTGGTGCAAATTTTCATTTACATCGTTGCCCCGAGGTCCGCAGGGATAGCTCCAGAAACGAGTTGTGATATCGGACTTAACGAAGAGATCATCAAGAGATGAATTAATCTAACTCGGGTTATAGAATATTGGACCATGAGTCGCGATAACAAATAGGGAAGGTAAAGTGTAGAAAGCTATGCAGTTAATGCGCTCGGTAGATTCAAAGCAGTGGAGGTGGAAAAAGTCATGGCGGGATACAGCGAGGATATAGCGGGATATAGCGGATGGCTCTAAAATAGCATATAAAACTCGTACTTAATATTTTTACAATATATAAATGGTAATTAAATGAAAAATTATCATTCAATTGAATTATAAATAATACGTAAATAATTTTAAATAAAAACATATGCGAATGTACTTTAAATAAACGAAAAACTGTTATATAACATAATTGTTGGGCGAACCCTCACCACCATCCAACACCGAACCAGGCTTCGCCTCGCGCCGAATCATCCCTAAGACCAACCCTGCATACCGAACCACCCAACACCGGTCCAATCCCATCTCCCCTGCATGCCGAACCACCTCCACTCCAACAACTACCGGACCAACCAACTACCGGACCAGCCAACAACTACTGGACCAGCCAACTACCGGACCAACCAACCCACCGAGCCAACTCCACACCGAACCAACATGGCTCCCAACTACTGCCGGTCCAAGCCTCTTCCATCTCACCACCGGACCAGCACTCTCCTGTCCATCTCCATCTTCCACTACCGAACCAACCTGAAGAAGGCATTCCGGATCAACTTTATCGGACCAGGTTGTAGCAGTCCAGGCCCGTCAGCGGCTATATACATCCAAGACCCCTGCCCCCAACCTCACTCTATAAATAGAGGGATAGGGATACAACAATGGCAGACAAGTTTGAGAGCTCAAGCACGGAAGAAACTTTCAAACAACTTTCATATACTTGTATACAAAGCTTTGTACTTGTAATCTGAAAGAAAAGAGAGAATAACATATAAAGTGGACGTAGGCACGTTCTGGCCGAACCACTATAAATCTGCGTGTCTTTTTTCAGTTTAGTCCCTGTTTTTTATATATTTGCATAAATCACCCAAATCGCTAAGAACAACGTAAAACCAACTAAATCATACGACTTTGAGGTGTTTGTCCATTTTTTGTGCAAACATTTTTGGTGCTTTCATTGAGAGTTGAACCCGAAGCTTCAAGCTTCCCCCACTCAGCCTTCTTCCTAACAGCATCGCTTGGTGCCTGGACAACATGACTTCCAGGCAGAGAAAGGGAAAGAACATCGTAACTAGCAGCATTCCGGATCCAGTAGTCACAGATCAAGAGAATCATCCCATTCCAACAGCAGTACCAAACGAGGATCAGACAAACCCGACAGCCCCTGCCACAGAACAACCGGCAGCAATTACTAGGGCAGACCTAGACAGGGTTGTGGTTGAAGTGACTAACCGCTTTGCATCCCAACAAGAAGCTTTGCTGAACCAACTCATGTCATGCTTGAGGGATGCCGAAGAATCCAACCGCAACACCGAATCATGGGGTGAGTCTCAATCTGGAGGATCTCGGAGACAACAAAGGTCTTCCCTCTTCGAAGAAGCTACCAACGGGAACAACAATGATAGGGGCCGCGCCCGGACTCAGCCCGAACTCCGACTCGAGGAAGCGCTTGGAGCCGAACCCAATGGGGGAGGCACCAAGCGAGGGTCGGATGTAGCTGATCCAGTCATGCCGCCTAATCATAGAAACCCCGCTGAACGGAGCTGAGCTAGAACCCAGCCCGAAGTTGACCCCATGGAAATGCTCGAAACAGAACCCCACAGGGGAAGATCAAGGCAGGGGCCAACTGTAGCTGGTCCTAGCATGCATCCGAGCAGCCAAAGACAGCCACTGGATAACGTCGGAAGTGATAGACTATACCATCCCTACAGGTTATCTGGACGAGATCGATCCCGCAGGGAAGAACCAAGCTCGTTTTTGTCCGCTCCAAGTTCTGATGAAAGAATGGCATGATTATTCAGGGAATGCGTCCTACGGGAGCAAAGGGATCCAGGGATAGGCGCTAGGGTAACCAGCCCTTTCACCCGCGACATCGAAACCGCCATCACCCCTCAAGAATGGAAAATGCTGACGATGGAACAGTACAAGGGAACTTCCGACCCCGTTGTACACTTGCAGAGATACACACAGCATATGCTCATGAGCGGAGCAACGGAAGGAGTGTTGTGTAAATGCTTTTCGCTATTCCTAGCAGACCTAGCTACCTCCTGGTTCTGCCACCTACCCCAAGGATCTATCAGCTCATGGGAGATGTTGAAAGAAAAGTTCATTAGCCAAATCCGCATTCATGTGGAACAATCCAAGGATGCTTATTCTCTATCTACTGTCAAACAGAAATCCGAAGAGACACTGCAACAATATCTAACCCGGTTCAATGCCGCAGCGGCCGCAGTCCAAGATGCCGATGAGAAACTCACCCTAATGGCCCTCTGTAGTGGTGTGCACCCGGATACCAAGTTTGCTAGAAGACTAACTAAAGAAAAGCCAGCTACCTTGCCCGATTTCTTCCATGAAGCTGGGAAGTACATGAGACTCGAAGAGGCTGCCACTGAAAGGCAGACAGGACCACAGGCTAAGACGGCTCATGGAAACCCCCCCGCCGCAGCGAAGGACATTCGGAGAAACGACTCCAGAGACAATGCAGGGGGCAAGAAGGGAGAAAAGCGCTTGTACCGACCAGGACCGAGATTTGACGCTCACACTCCCTTGAATGAAACAGTCGAGAACATCTTCCTGGCCACCCAGGACGAACTTACATACAAGCGCCCCCCATACAAGAAAGAGTCAGATCGCGTAATCCAGTCCGGAAAATTCTGCCGTTTCCACGAGTCTCATGGGCACGATACCAATGAATGCCGCCATCTCCGAGACCTAATTGAAGAACACATTAGGAGAAAGAGGCTGGAACGCTATGTAAAGGGCCAGGACAGGACTCCAGCTCCCGCCAAGGAAAACCCAGGGCAGCTCCACCCAGAGACAGGCGGAGGAAATCACAACACCAGCGGTTCCAGCCAAGAGAAGATAGTGGTCCGTACAATATCAGAAGGGCCACACATCGCCGACAAGAGCTGGGCAGAAATGGAAAGATATGGAAACTCACTCAGAAGCGAGGGAGACTGCGTCAATTCTGTTATGGAAGAACGCCACCCTAAGCGGAAGGAAAATAATGACATCAACGCCACCCTAAGCGGAAGGAAAATAATGACATCACATTCAGTGGGCGCGACCTAGAAGGAAGGCAATACCCTCATATGGATCCTATGGTCATCTTTGCCTGGTTCGGCCCAGCTAAAGTTTTTCGAATCCTAGTAGACACTGGAAGCTCAGTGAATATTCTGTTCAAGCATGCTTTCGACAAAATGAAGCTGTCAATGAAGGACGTGTCTCCCTGCAACAAACCGCTACATGGTTTCACTGGAGAAGCAAAGATGCCCCCCGGACAATTGGATCTCTTCGTTGAATTGGGAAGTCATCCCCGCTCCGCCGTTCGGAAACAAACATTCGTGCTAATAGACAACCACTCGACTTACAATGCCTTTTTGGGAAGACCAGCCTTGTCCGACTTCCAAATTGTCCTCGCCCCATGGTGTCTGAAGATGAAGTTCCCAACGGATAATGGAGTGGGAGAAGTAGAAGGGGATCAAGACGCCGCTCGGGACTGCTATGTAACCGAACTTCGCAATAATCGCAGGAGAGATAAAGGGAAAAATGCAGAGACTATTCTCTGCATGAAAAGCTTGGAAGCATAGAAACTAAAGAAAGCCCCTCCTCTTCGGTATACCAGTGATCCTTTCAATGAATTAGACCCTAGGGACAAAGAGGAGGAGGCCACCGCCGAGCCTGCAGAGGCTATGGAATTCGTATCTGTAGACGAACGCGACCCAAGTAAACTGTTGAGAGTCGGATCTCAGTTAAAAAGAGAAATAAAGAATCAACTCATTGATTTTCTTCGCCACAACATGGATGTATTTGCATGGACGCACGCTGATATGACTGGAATCTCCCCGGACATAGCATGCCACGCACTAAACATCGATCCTACCAAGGTACCGGTAAAGCAAAAGAAGAGAAGTATGGGGGCAGAACGATCAGCAGCCCTCGAGGAAGAAGTAAAGAACTTACTTGCCAATGACTTCATACGTGAAGCCATCTACCCGGAATGGATCGCCAACCCGGTACTAGTAAAGAAAGCTAATGGGAAGTGGCGAACATGCATCGATTTCTCCAACTTAAATGACGCTTGCCCGAAAGACTGCTTCCCGCTCCCCCGAATCGACCAACTCGTGGACAGCACTGCCGGGCACGAACTTCTATCCTTTATGGACGCATACTCAGGATATAACCAGATCCCTATGCACGCCCCCGACCGAGACCACACTAGCTTCATCACTGACCGAGGATTGTACTGCTATAAGGTAATGCCATTTGGACTTAAAAACGCCGGAGCTACTTATCAGCGCCTCGTCAACAAGATGTTTGCAGAACTGATAGGACGAACTATGGAAGTTTATGTGGATGACATGCTGGTAAAATCGAGGAAAGCCAACGACCATATAAACCACCTGGACGAGATGTTTCAAGTACTTCGCCAATATGGAATGAAGCTGAAGCCTCTAAAGTGTTCCTTCGGAGTATCATCGGGAAAGCTCTTGGGATTCATCGTTTATGCCAGGGGGATTGAAGCAAACCCCGAACAAGTCCGAGCTTTACAAGATATCAAGACACCATCTACTCGAAGAGAGATGCAAAGCCTAAACGGGAAAGTGGCCGCCCTGAGTAGGTTCATCTCTAAAGCAACCGACAAATGAATCCCTTTCTTCGAAGCTCTAAAGAAAGACAAAGGAAAGTTCGAATGGCTGACGAATGCTCGACAGCCTTCCTTAACTTAATCGGACACCTCCAGAGACCACCGGTACTTTCAACTCCAAATGAAGGCGAGGAACTATACCTATACCTTGCTGTATCATCCCACGCTTTGAGCGCCGCATTGGTGAGAGAGGACAACCGCGCGCAGCGACCCGTATACTTTGTAAGCAAGAGATTCACAGGGGCAGAAGTCAGATACCCTAAGCTTGAAAAGCTAGCATACTGTTTGCTTATCACGTCGCGGAAGCTGCGACACTATTTCCAGTCTCATTCCATCAGAGTTTTAACCGATCAACCGCTAAGGCAAGTGCTCCATCGCCCCGACATTTCTGGGCGATTACTTAAGTGGTGCATCGAACTAAGTCAATGTGATATCACTTACCATCCTCGCACCGCTATCAAGGGACAAGCCATAGCTGATTTCATTGCCGAATTCACTACTAGCGAAGGTAAGGACCAATCTGAAATAGCAGAAGATATCAAGTGGAATCTCTTCGTAGATGGAGCGTCGAACGAGCAAGGCTCGGGGGCAGGTGTTGTGATGATCACCCCCAGGGGAAAGAAGCTGCACTATGCCCTAAGATTGGAATTCGCTGCCACCAACAACGACGCAGAATACGAAGCAGTGATAGCCGGATTAGAACTTGCACTAGAAATTGGAGTCGGTTCTTTATGTCTCCATAGTGATTCTCAACTTATTGTAAATCAAATACTGGGAGAATTCCAGACTCGAGGAGAACGACTCACAGCGTATCTAAAGAAGACCAGGCTACTGCTTAATCAATTAGATCACTATTTAATCAAACACATTCCCCGAGAAGAGAATCAAGAGGCCGACGAACTAGCAAAACAAGCTAGCATGAAGAACATCACTATTTTCGGAGCATTAACCATCTCAAAACAGCTGGCATCAAGTTTCGAGCAAGTAAATCTGATAGCTGCAACCGAAGAAGAAACATGGATGACCCCTATCCGAGAATACTTACAAAACGGCACCCTACCCGACGGACGAAATGAAACTAAGAAAATTCTAAGGAAAGCTTCCCGCTACACAATGCAAGAAGGCATCCTCTATCGGTGCGGCTTCTCTAACCCTTATTGAGGTGCGTTGCTGGAAGAGAAGCCAAGGAAATTCTATCCAATATCCATCAGGGAAGTTGTGGAGACCACACCGGAGGGCAGACCCTAGCAAAAAAGATACTCCGATATGGGTATTTCTGGCCCACTTTAAACAAAGATGCCTTAGACTTCGTCAGAAGATGCGACAGATGTCAGAAATTTGCTAAGATTCCTCGACTACCAACCAATGAAATTACTCAGATGACCAGCCCTTGTCCCTTCGCAATATGGGGAATTGACTTAATTGGCGAACTGCCGATGGGCCGAGGCGGGGCCAGACATGCTATAGTGGCAGTTGACTATTTCACCAAATGGGTGGAAGCGGAGCCTCTGAATAAAATATCTTCAACTAAAGTTATCAACTTCTTGATCAAAAACGTTCTGTGCAGGTACGGTGTCCACTCAGAATCATATCAGACAACGGGCTTCAATTTGACAGCAAGGAATTTGCCGACTGGTGCCAGGAGCACGGAATTCATAAGGGCTTCTCATCCGTAGCTTATCCCTAGGCAAACGGACAAGTCGAAGCTGTCAACAAGATTCTCAAGACTCTAATCAAGAAGAAGCTTGAAAAGTCAAAAGGCGCTTGGGTGGACGAACTTCCTACAGCACTATGGGCCTACCGCACTTCTTTCAGAACATCAACAGGGCATACTCCGTTCTCTTTGGCATACGGATCAGAGGCCATGCTCCCATTTGAAACTATTATACCTTCCCATCGTAGGATCCACTACAACCTCGAAGAAAACGAAGAACTCCTCCACATATCTTTGGATCTAATTGAGGAGAGAAGAAATGATGCAGCACTCAAAGCAGCAGCTCACAGACAAAAAGTGGCAGTACTATACAACTCCAAAGTCAAACATCGCAGCTTACAAGAAGGAGATCTTGTCCTCAAGCGAATCTTTCCGCGCCCAGGAGCGCTGGATCCAATCTGGGACGGACCATATGTAATTCATAAAGATCTCCACAACGGAGCTTATATTTTGTCAACAGTGGATGGAGAGGTGTTCCAGAGGGCATGGAACATCCGACACCTCCGTCGATACTTTTCTTAACTTGTACTACCCATATGAAGTGAATTAACAAAGAGAATCAGTGGACGTAGGCATTTTCGTGCCGAACCACTTTAAAAAACTTGGCTCTTGTTAACTTGTTCCTTTATATCTTGGCTACTTGTTAAGCTTTATCCTTTGCTGTTGAACAAAATCCTTTGCAGATGACATTTCAATTCAGAGCTTCACAACACAACTCCACCTGGACAAAACCTAACAGGTATGCTACGATCCTATGCCCTCGCCAATGAGACACTTTGCTCCGGTATCCCTCTATCGCGAGTTAACTCATTGTTTGCCTCGGCCCTTAAAGCCGACTGTAATGAGCCGAGTATAAGCCACCGAGAAGGCCGATTATGCCATGGCATCTCATTACAGCGATTCGGCTCGCCGGCAACTGTGAACCGATCATAAGCCCCAACATAAGGTGTGGCCAGCCAGGGGCAGTCCACAGTTGACGATCGGCCCCCACGCTAGCCGGCCACAGTAAATCGAATAATACCCGCGATTACGGGCCATAATGGCCCGGGTAGTTACTGTGCGCGATCGACTCCGATGTGTCTTAAGTGCGGCTGTGGTAAAAAAGAAAACTCCCCGCAGAGGCGTAAGATGGGTGACAAATGTCTCCAAGACCCACAGCTAGGGAAAGTGACTACAAAACCCGTTTGCCACGAACTTAAGCACATCGACGGCCTTCAGTGACTGGAAGTTTTACTTTTCCTATATTTCCATTTCATTTAAAACTTTTCTCCTATTCTCCGTAACGGTGCTTGAAAGTACAGGACATGAAATAGGGAACGCTCGCTAATGGGAACAGAAACTTACAATCGGATGACGAGACACTCAACAACATCCCGTGCTTAGTCTTACAGGGAGCACAAAGTTGCCGTCCGCAGCCGAAACATGAAGGGCGGTACCTTCTACTTTTATACATTAATGCATAGCTGCAGTTCATATTCACACATCACATTTACGTTGCAAAATGAGAAAATTATACTTTAAGCAAAAAACTTGGCATCAGGCACAGTCAAGTCACTAGTAACATGCATAGTTACATCACTTACACAGCACAACAAAATAGCGATAACATTCCAACATAAAGGAATCGGCTTATGTTATGAAACTACATAAAGTCATTCATCATAAACAATATTATTACAGTCACATCAATGTTTTGGACTAACATAAACAGCGATAAAAGGAAATCAAAAGGTGACCGAATCCGGACAAGGAACCAGCTGCGTCCGCACCTCAACCTCATCCTACTAGCTCTCCAAGCCTACTTAGCCGCAGGGTCGGAGCTCCCAGCATGCTTATCAGAAGTCCCACCTGTCCAATTCAGAAGAGGAATCCATTAAACCAACAACGGACGATCAAGTCATAAAAAACTAAAATAGGGAGAGCTCACCAGCACCCGCTTCTTGGTCCTCATCCCCCAACTACACACCGGCTTCCTCCGCAGCAAGTAGCCGCATCCCCTCCTTCACCGCTACATTCTCCTCCTTTGAGAACTGGGCGGTTACCATGTCCATCCTGAATGCCGCTCCACCTTCCTTATCCGCATCGGCCTTGGCCTCTTCCAAAGCCCGGAGATATATCCTAGCCATGATCCGGGGATAGTCATCCATCCAGGATAGATTACCCTGCTTCCAGGTACGGAAGTACATATCCTGCAACATCTCATCCATCATCCCCTCATTCTCCTCAAACTCCCTCACCTGGGCCTCGGAGGACAACAACTTGGCGACGGCAACATCCCTCTCCGATCGATATCTCAAGCGGTCAGCCTGGAGAGACCTCCTCATTTCCTCCATCTCTTCCTTTAGCCTGGCCTGAGCAAGCTCTGCGGCCTCAAGCCTCCCAGATAACTCCTCTACCTGCTCGAGATCCGCCCTCCGAACCTCGTCCACCGTAGCAATAGCTATGTCAATCCGCTCCTTGCAGGCGGCCTCCATCTTTTGCAACTCAGCCTTGCTAGCCTCCTCCATGGTTTTCTTTAGTCGTCGGGAGGCCGCCTCGTGTTGGGATATCTGGATAGCCTGATCGGCAAACTGTTTGGCCTGGTCAGAAACCTGTAGCCGCAACCGGATGTTAGCACTTCCGATTTCCTCCCCAGCCCTGGCCAGTCGAGCGTGATGCTCCATTAGCCTCTTGGTTTCCTCAGCCACCCGATCGATGATTGCCTTGGCCTCATTCCCCATGGTCACAATCCGAGTAGTAAGCAAATCGAGGTCTAACGACTTAGCCTCATCAAGAACCCGTACCATGGGATTGCGGGGAAGAAGATGCTCACCCGTGACCTCATCAAAAGAGATATCCTGAAAACTCGGGTCCAGATCAGGGTGGCCGGCAAATGGGTTGCGATCCAAACCAGGACGGTCTATCGGAGTGACGGTTGGATTTTCGGACGGATGGGGGGAAGGCATAAACTCAGTATCCTCTTCAGTAATATCATGGATGGGCTGGACTGGAGGCTGAGGGCCAAGTGAAGGTTCAAACGAAGATCGGCCCCTTTTTCTCCTTTACATATCTTCTTCAATAACTCCAAGAAGAGGGCGATATCTAACTTCATCCCCAGGACGGCTAGTTGGCGGCTTTGGTTTGGCAGAAGCTTTGAGTAGCTTATACTGTTCGAGGCGGTGCCGGATATCTGATGACTTGGCCGCCTTACCTGCTCCTGGAATAAAAAACCAAGTGTTACGAACATGCAATGATCCATAATTCAAGAAATATGTTAAGTTAAAAAGAATGAGAAGGCACGTCTGTTATACAAACCCTGCAGAGGAGTAGGATACTGCAATAAGTCCTAAATCTCAGTCCAGGACGGAAGCGAACCATAAAATATTCCTAAGTCCCTATCATAAATGGAGTCTGCAGAAGTCAAAAGTTCACCTTGAATCGCTGGAATCGCCTTAGCCGAAGAACTCTCAGAAAATGGATCGGCGCCAGCCCCAGTCTTGTCAACCTCCTTTTTCTTCTCAACCAAAACCGATCCTTCCTCCGACTCCCCAAAAGCTTGACGGAAAGCATCATCCGTCCACTCATAAATCTCTCCCGCTTGCCCGGAGGTTAAGGCACCAACGCCACTACCGCTCTGTCCATCTCCTCCTTCACCTTCACCACTATCTTCCTCTACATCTTCCTCTTCTGGAGCAAGTGGGCAAGTACTAGGAGAGGGACCGTCGGACTTCTTGAGCTTCTTGCCCCCAACAACGGGAGGCTTTGTAAAAGGTTCCCTCTTTCCACTCTTCACCTTCCTTGGCTTTGGCAGCCTTCTTCTCAGCCGTGTCTCTCTTCTTAACCACGGATTGGTGTGGCAGGATCAAGTTGTGCTCCAAGAGAGTAGCATTCCTGATCAGGAAAGAAGCCGACCTGTCCCGTCCCGAAATGGCCTTTATTTCCGCAGCCATCTGGACTAGGGAATCACTCTCTACGACCGCAAAGCCACCTGTCGCTAGCAAGAAATAGAAGCATATCAGAAGGAGCACTGCAGTCGGAACAAAGAAACTATAAATAAAGTTCAACTTACAGCCAGAAGTGAAGAGGCGGAAGGAGACAGAATCGTCCCTGATAAAAAACCATTCTTTCTTAAACATGGTGAACTTTGAGTATAGGTCCAGGACTGGTTTGAAAGGAACAGCCGCTTCCAAGCTAACATACGGAGATCCCTTCTTATAACCCCTCAAGTTATATAGATACTGGATCTCCCGGTTGGAAGGGGGGCGCCCGTACCTTCTCTGGAAGATAATGTATAAGCACACCAAGATGGCATAGGAATTGGGCTGAAGCTGGAAAGGAGCCACCTTCAGATAAGTAATGAAGCTGACTATCCAGGTATTAATGGGAGGAATGGCCCCACATATGCAGTGGTACCTACTGTATGCAAAATATCCTTCGGGGGGATTATACGGCATCACTCCATCTCCCGGCAATAGCATGCTAGCCCTGTCAATCCCAAAGGAACGAGAGATGACATCAAGCTGCTCCTCCCTGAGGGAGCTAGGAAAGCAGTCGGGCGGAGAATTCAAGAGCTCTTGGGGCCATATCCATCTACTAGCGATCGCGGAGCAGGCCCAGGACGTTCGGCCCGAACTAGGGGCACTATGGAGGACTCTGCTCTGTCCTTGGACTTCCGTTTATCGGATCGGGTTTCCACTTTTTGAGACATTTTATCTGCATACACAAAAGCGAAAGACATGCTGTTAATACAAGGAGTACAGAGATATAAGCAAACGAGTGTATAAAGCGAGCCAGCATATATAAATCTAGAGTTTCACTAATAGTTCAAGTATAAAAGTCCATTCGGCCAGGGACTCATTCAACACTCAGAATTCCCAATCTCATTCGGTAATACAGCCCAGAGCTCATTCGGCAGTACACATTCGGCATTAAACGTCTCTTAACACATCCAGTATTAAGTTCATTCGGTAATCAGCATCACCAAGGTCATTCGGCGTTCACACTCCCAATAACATTCGGTAGTTTAAAAACACAGGAATCATCCGGCAATTACCTGGTCCGGTTGTCAAAAGGTTTCGGCAATATAAGTTGATCCGGCAGAAATCTGGCTCGGTTCTCTCAATTCAGTAGGGAGTAATGAGGGGGTGTAGCCCCTACTTATAGGCAGATATAGGACACCGAACCAAATGGTTCGGCACTCAGGGACCGAATGGAAACAGCTAAAACAAAGTGCGACACATACAGGCATGTGCCCCACTTGGGGGGGGGCAAATGTTGGGCGAACCCTCACCACCATCCAACACCGAACCAGGCTTCGCCTCGCGCCGAATCATCCCTAAGACCAACCCTGCATGCCGAATCACCCAACACCGGTCCAATCCCATCTCCCCTGCATGCCGAACCACCTCCACTCCAACAACTACCGGACCAACCAACTACCGGACCAGCCAACAACTACCGGACCAGCCAACTACCGGACCAACCAACTACCGGACCAACCAACCCACCGAGCCAACTCCACACCGAACCAACATGGCTCCCAACTACTGCTGGTCCAAGCCTCTTCCATCCCACCACCGGACCAGCACTCTCCTGTCCATCTCCATCTTCCACTACCGAACCAACCTGAAGAAGGCATTCCGGATCAACTTTACCGGACCAGGTTAATTGCAGCAGTCCAGGCCCGTCAGCGGCTATATACATCCAAGACCCCTGCCTCTAACCTCGCTCTATAAATAGAGGGGTAGGGGTACAACAATGGCAGACAAGTTTGAGAGCTCAAGCACGGAAGGAACTTTCAAACAACTTTCATATACTTGTATACAAAGCTTTGTACTTGTAATCTGAAAGAAAAGAGAGAATAACATATAAAGTGGACGTAGGCACGTTCTGGCCGAACCACTATAAATCTGCGTGTCTTTTTTCAGTTTAGTCCCTGTTTTTTTATATATTTGCATAAATCACCCAAATCGCTAAGAACAACGTAAAATCAACTAAATCATACGACTTTGAGGTGTTTGTCCATTTTTTGTGCAAACAATAATTGAATTTGGTAGAATATTATATTATTTTAATTTTTGAAAATATATTAAAAATTAAATCAAATAAATTAGTTTCATAATTTTATAATGTATAAATGCAATTTTTTAATTCATTTTATTAAAAAAGATATAGCGGAATATAGCGGAAATAATGGGATGTAGCGGAAATAGCAGGGATTAAAGCGGAAATGCAATATTCTAGGGCTATATGGAAAAATCGTAGCGGTACAAATCTGCTATGAGATATAGCGGGGTTGTAGCGGGGTAATAGTGGGGCATTAACTACACAGGTAAAAAGTAAATAACACCAAGACTTTTATAGTGGTTCGGGCTGAAAGTCTCTACATCCATTATCCTTTTCTTATTTAGTCACTCTTATCTAGCTGAGAGGCTTGTCACATTAAATTTAGACATTTCCTCCTAAGTTTTTAAGTAGGGTTCTAATATAGGAAAGTGCAATATTATTTTATATCTTAATTCTCTTTTTGCCAAAAGCTCCATGCGCCTTGGGATTGCCTCGTATTTATAATCAATATGATGTGACGTCATTCGTGGAAGCTTTCTTCTTGGATTGATGACTTGGCTTGCTATGTACGGCTTAGATGTGAACGCTTGTTATCATCTGGTTGAGTGCATTTTGACGTGGACTGCTGACGTGATGCTTAGCTTCTTGGATATCTTTTGTTTATCATATCTTTTGGTTTTGTCCTGGGCTATCTAAGTTGTTGATTGCTGATACTAACTGAAAAACTTTTGGTTTTAGCAGTTGCTACTCTTGGTTAAGCTTCTTTTCTTAGCTAGACGATGATCTTGACCTCGATTGACACTTTGACTCGCGAGGAATTCGTTGCTTAACCGAAGCAAGAGGTGCTCTTGATCTACATATTCTCGGATACTAAGTCCGAAACTTAAGCTCTCATTGAAAACTAGGCGATGTATCTCAAAATTACAAGCCAAGGAATTTTCCTTTCGAATATTCAAAATTTTTACTTTGTAGAAATTATGGTGCAATACATGCCCCTAAAAGTTCATCTCATATGGTTGATATGAGGTGTACTTTGGAAAGAATAACAACATATTAGGCTTAATACTTGGCTTGTTTGTTCCGTTCCCATCATGAGGTTGATTTGGAGCTTTCGGGCAAAGTGGCGTTTTGAGGAATTTCGAAAGCACCCCTTTACCTAGACAACTTATAAAGATATATCCTTATTCAGAGTGCTTTAAAAATAACTTAAAATTTAACCTCATCTAGACAAATAACTTAAAATCTAACCTCATGTAGAGGCTTTTGGGAAATTGAAATTAGTGCCTAGAGGTGAAAAATACTTTTATATCATGCTTCAGTTATCTGGAGCTGGTTTTATATCTAGGTTTGAAAGCTATTTGTGGTGGTATAATGCTTATGTTTATACATTATTATGAGAAAACTAGGCTAGCTTGCTTGAATTCAAATTTTAATTTTAGGCTAGAGGCATGGTTTTAACATGACTGTGAGTTTTAAATTTTTGACGGCATGCTTGTCACTTGAAGTCATCTAGACTAAGTGATAAGTGAAATTATTTGAGCGCCAAGAGGCGAAATCTAATTTGAGACCATGAGGCTAAGACGTTTTAAAATTGTGCTTATCACTTAAAGCCATTTAAACTAAGGGATAATCGAAATTGTTTAAGTGCCAAGAGGGGAAATCTAATTTGATACCGTGGGGTCGAATCTTTTTGAAATCGTGCTTATCACTTGAAGCCGTCTAGACTAGGTGATAAGTGAAATTATTTGAAGGCCGCGAGATGAAGTCTAATTTAAGGCCGTGAGGTCAAAACTTTTTAAGATTGTGCTTATCACTTGAAGCCATCTAGACTAAGTGATAAGTGAAATTGTTTAAGTGCCTAGAGGCAGAATCTAATTTGAGACCGTGAGGTCAAAACTTTTTGACATCGTACTTATCACTTGAAGCTATCTAGACCTAGTGATAAGCAAAATTGTTTGAGTGGCGAGAGGCAAAATCTAATTTGAGACCATGAGGTCAAAACTTTTCAAAATCGTGCTTATCATTTGAAGCCATCTAGACTAAGTGATAAGAAAATTTGTTTATATATCGAGAGGCGAAATCTAATTCGAGACCGTGAGGTCAAAACTTTTTGAAGTCATACTTATCACTTGAAGCCATCTGGACTAAGTGATAGGCAAAATCTAATTCTAGTCGATGAGGTCAAAACTTTTTGAGATCATGCTTATCATTTGAAGCCATCTAAACTAAGTGGCAATCGAAATTGTTTGAGTATCGAAAGGCAAAATCTAATTTGGGACCTTGAGGTCAAGATGGTATTTGTAGTATAGATTCGTAGTGCTCATTCGGGACTAGACCTTTGAAGATACAGGTTCTGATCTTGCGTTAAATATGAATCCAAATGTTGGCAGTTGATTGGTTATCTTTAAAAAGTGTTTCTCTTTTCCTGTACAATGATGAATTGGCATCTGATGAGGTGACCTTTTGATACTCCTCATATGTACATCCATTAAATAAATCTACGGTGGAAAACTTCTCTCTCTACAATCTGTGTCGTTCTTTTTAATATAAATAATCTTTTCCTTTTTCTCTCCTTTTTTACCTGTTTGAATTGTAAAATTGTCGTTGATATTTTCAAGCTTTCTTTTATCCTTTGTTTGATCTTTGCTCTTGAACTAGACAGTTCTTTTCAATTTTATTTTCCTTATTAAGATTGCCAATATCATCATCAATATACCCTCTCTTTTGTTGCTTAATCAAGAATTGGACCTAGGTTTTTATCAATTTTAACCTTCTTAATCCTTGTTTTGGGGGCCATTCCAATTTTCTATTAATAACTAGATACCATATTCCTTCCTTTTCTTAGGTTGGAAATGGAAGCTCCTATCAAAATACAACAAGACCTCAATGAAATTTTGTCTTATTGTAGGATTACAGGAGTCGAGACGATTGCTCCTTGCCCCGGGATGCATTTTAACAATCCTCCAGTGGAGTATTTTATATGGTCTATGGAACATTTTGAACATGTAATCTTCTTGCTTCTTGCCCTTTTGTTTGTTGATGTTTTGGAATTATGTCATATTCGACTTTATCTACTATGATGATTCTATATTCCAAAAAAGCTATGAGGATATATCCATTTCTGAGGTCCATTGCATGTTCAACTTGTTAGAGTCTATTGACTTTTAGATGGTGGCAGAAACCTCCATCCTTCAACATGGGTGGTTGAAATGGAGGAGAAGGTGGTCATTGTCGAAGCGACGAAAAAGGAGTTTGCAAAACTTAAAGCTAAAATTCAGGAGGTGAATGCTCAAGTATAGGAATCAGATAGGGCTATTAGAAAGAAGGATTGTAAGATTGGGACTCTCGAGAAGGCCTTAAAGGAAAGAGATGAGAGATTGGAGAAAGTCGAGGCTATCATGGTTGATAAAGAACGCTACATTTCTAAAGGAGAGCATGAGAAGAAGGCCAGCAGATAAGCCTTCCAAGTCGTATTTGATGCTTATGCTCACCACTGATACCAAAACATCCCTCTTTCTCTAACCTATATTGGGAAAAATGTTGCTACGTTAGAAGCCAACTTTGCTAAGAAATATGAGGAATATAAAAAAGAAAAAGAGAATGAGGTCATGGTAGAGGGCGAAGCTGAGCTCCTGGTAAAGGAGGAGGAAGCTACTTCTTCTGACGAGGAGGTACAAGAAGGCACTCCAGATAATACATTTTGAAGAAAATATATCGTAACTTATTCTTGTAGTGATATAACTTTTTGGCTTGTATAATTTTTGAATAAAACCTTCGTGATGACTTTATAATGTTTGAATTACCTTTTGGCTTTATACGATGCGATTGTCACATAATACTTCAAGCTAGAGTAGCCAATGTGGAGTTTTTTTAATTTCTCATCTTCCTCTTTTCTAACCTTAATTTGATGTTCCTTATGGAGTATCCTGCCAGAACTGCTCAAAAACATAACGAGGCTATATTTCCCTTTACCAATCTTATGAGGATAAGGTAGTTTAACTTAGATTAAGAGTAATTTCCTTGAGTCAAAGCTAGGTCTAAAAATTAACAGACACTTTACTTCGAAGAAGAATAAACTCAAAGTTGATATCTGACCTTGGATATGGCATCGCCATTCTTTTTGGATGATGGGAGGAAAAGGGGCAGAGGATGATGTTACTAATAAATTCCTTCCAAGATTATGATACTGAGATTGTTCCAGGGGGCCCTAACTTGCCACCTCGTCTTGCTCATTTGGAAGGATATCTACCTTTTGTTTTTATACTTTATCCTCTGATGCCCTCGATTTTGTAATCAGTTTCTGTAATGTTACTTCTTTAGGTATTCCTTTCGGCCTATCCCTTGTAACACCATCTTGGACAAACTATATGTAAAGGAATTTTACCTTTTATGATTTTATTTCCTACGTTGTCACTTTGCTTGAGTATGCTTTAGAATTTTCTTTCTAAGGGGTATCTCTTACCCCTTGTATACGGGTATCGGTTCCAACCGAATTTTAGTATTAGATTCTTGTTCGGAACCAACCTATTGGCACAATCAAGAGTTTTTTTTGTTTTGTTCTGATTCTGTTCTTATCTTTACCTCTTCTCTATTTATCAAGAATCTATTGATACCTTAACTTAGGAACCTTTTCGTAGCATTCTATTCCCATTAGGAATCTACCCATTTCTAATCTTATGCATGGTACTATTTGTCCATGACTCACTATTATTGGAAACCATCCACATTCTAATCTAATTGAGAATCTAGTACTACTTGACCATGGCTTACTACTACTGGAAATCTATCCAATATTCTAATCTAATTAGGAATCTACCTTATGCATGGTGCTACTTGACCATGGCTCACTACTATTGGAAATGTACCCAATATTATAATCCAATTGGGAATCTAGCTAATACATGGTACTACTTGACCATGGCTTGCTACTATTGGAAATCAATCCAATATTCTGATCTAATTGGGAATTTACCTAATGCATGTACTAGTTGACCATGACTCACTATCGGCATGCATTCCATAGTTCGACGTCTTTCTAAACCCAAGTGATATGGCCTTACACTTTGTGGTGCATCATTGTAGGGGTGCACTTTTAGCGAGGCCTACCAACTTATTGTTGGGTCCAAATCTACAATCACTTTTGGCGGACATCGGCCATCTACAACCACTTTTTATGGGTGTTGGCAATCTATAGCCACTTTCAACAGGTGGGGGCTGCCTACAACCACTTTTGGAAGGTGTCGATCATCAAAAACTATTTTAATTTAATGTTCATATGGAACGCTACTTGTAACTTGAAAAGGAAAATGTGAAACCTTTGAAAAGAAGGGTTTTCGGACTATGTTATAAAAGACTTTTGAAATTACTTAGTTCATAAATCATATTGCTTAATAGAAAGATCGATCCAATTTTTAAAAACTATCGATATAATCAATATTTCTAGAAAAGTGAAACTTTTCGACCTCGTCGGAACGATGTAAGAGTTTCAATCCTTAAATTATAAATGCAAGTACGATATGCAAAAGTTCTTAAGGAGAGAGCATATACCAAAAGAGATACTATACGTGCTAAAACTCGAATGCATCCTCCTAGTAAAGGCTTAGTGGAAAGGGTTATGCTAAAGGAAAAAGCATCGAAAAAGCCGAGACTTTCTGATTAAACTTCAAGGAATTCGAGATCATGAGGTGTCCTATAGAGTTGAAACTTTAACGAAAAGAGGTTATAATCGAGAAGAGCAAATCAACCGAAATAGTATCTTCCATTTGGCCATGGGAATTTGATAAAAAGATTCTTCTTACAACTTCATCTTTGTAGAAAAGTGCAATATGTATTCATTTGGAAAAAGTTACACAGATTTTTCCTAGAGTTATAGAAATAGGACAAAGTAAATAATTTCGAAGCAAAATATCCAAAGTAATGTTTAATAAATTTGGTCAACCCCCATTTCTGTATGAATTTCTGGACCATGTAAGAAAGTTTTCGGCGTTTATCTATTTGGTGCCTGTTCGTCAAACGATTTATACAATATTTCTCACTCTTCGGGTCTTCTTTCTTTAATGAAGGATAACCCAATAAGAAAGTCTTTATGGTTCTCCAAGAATATCCGAGACAAGCTTTGGTTTAGAGGAGTAAGTACCTACTCCAGCTTCAACATCTTTTGAGATTCACCATTCTAAGTGGCCGAGAGGGCTCTTTTATTGGAAGAAACAAAACCCGCATATTTCAACAATTCGATGCAAATATTCCTATCTTCATCATTCAAGGTCTTAACTATCTTCCATAGTTCAACTAACTCCTAAAGAGAGTCTTGAAGATATTGAGAAATTTAAAGCATTTAGACATGATCATATTCTTCATCATTCTCTTTCTCTGAAACGAGGGTGACCAATCTTTCATTATTGTCTTTTTTAATGAGCTTAATGCGAAAGTAAAGAGGTAGTTTCGAGAAGGATTCTTCATTTTCAGAACTGGACATAATTGACTGAACGTCCCATTGGATTTTATAGAGAAAACAAGGTCGAAGTTTGGGGGCCCTCCTTCTAGTACCAAAAATATTGGTGCAAATTCTCATCTACACCAATACCTCGAGGCCCGAAAGTATAGCTCCAGAAATGGGTTTAAATATTAGACTCAACGAAGAGATTACCGAAAGATGATTAAACTAACTTGGGTTATTGAATTTTGGACGGTGAGTCACGATAATAAATGTAGAAAAGGTAAAGTGCAGAAAGTAGATAGTACATAGACTTTTATAGTGGTTTGGGCCGAAAGTCCTTACGTCCACTAGCCTTTTCTTATTAGTTACTTTTATCTAACTGAGAGGCTTGTTACATTGAGTTTGTGTATTTCACCATTAATGAGTTTTAAGTAGAGCTCTAATATAGAAAAGTACAATATTCTTTTATGTCTCAATTCCCTTTTTGCCAGAAGCTCCTTGTGCATTGGGATTGTTGTCTATTTATAGCCACTATGCTGTGACCCCATTGGTGGAGAGCTTTCTCCTTAGACTAATGACATGGCTTTACTATGTGCGGCTTAGATGTGAATGTTTTGTCATCATCTGGTTGAGTGCATTTTGATGTGGACTATTGACGTAACACTTTTTATATATAGCTTCTTGGATATCTTTTGTTTATCATAAATGTTGGTTTCGGCCTTGGCTATCTGAGCCGTTGATTGTTGATACTTGCTGAAATACTTCTGGTTTCGACAACTGATGCCCCAGGTTAAGCTTATTGTCTTAGCTAGATGATGATATGACCTTGATTAATACTTTGATTTATGCTCTTGGACTACATATTCTCAGATACTAAGTTTGATGCTTAAGCTCTCATTGGAAACCAGGCGATGGATCTTGGAATTTTCCTTTCGAATATTCGAAATTTTCAATTTTATAGAAATTATGGCATAGCAAAGTGAAAGGCCATATCACTTGGGTTTAAAAATGCATCAAAAAGTAGAATGCATGCTGATAGTGAGCCATGGTCAAGAAGTACCATGCATTGGGTAATTTGGTAGATCCCTAAATAAATTAGAGTATTTGTTAGATTCCCAATGATAGTGAGTCTTGGTCAAGGAGTATCATGCATTGGGTAGATTCCTACTTAAATTAAAGTATTGGGTAGATCCCTAATGTGGGCTATGGTCATGAAGTACCATGCATTGGTCCCAATTAGATTGGAGTGTCGGGTAAATTCCCAATAATAGTGAGCCATAGTCAGGAAGCACCTAGATTCCTAGTTATTTTCTCGATAATAAGTACGCCAACAGTACTTATTAATCAATATGAAGAAGCCCCAGGATGTCTTTCAAAGTTAACTTTAAAATCAGAGATCACGGCGATTTCAAAGTGAATAAACTTTAGTGCAGCCCGGCGCTGCACTATTGTCTAGCCGACGGCTGCACTGTAGTGCAGCCCGGCGCTGCATACTAGCATCTGTTTATTTGGTATATTTTATGAGTCATGTTATATTTATCCCATAATTTTCAAATGCAATTTTTTTCTTTTATCTTATGATTTTTTCATGGAAAATATTAAAGGTGATATAGAAAACCTAGTGTCTTTGGAGAATGTGTGTATGGACTTATTTATTACAATATTGTTTTACATATAATAATTGGGTTGGTATCGTATTCGATTACATACGATATTTTTGGTCTAAAACCATTGTTTAATTAAATGAATTGATCATGAAACTAAATCTACATGTTGGTTCACACACACATATATGCCTCATGTTAGCTTATACATGCAGCGTTTTTTTTTCATCTTGTTGATTGAGATAATCATTGTCCATAGATCTTATTTCACTCGCGCTAAAAATAACCTGACCCATGTGATTAGTTTTATAATCCTCGGGTCGGCCTGACGATTGTAGTTCTAGGATAGGTTGCGTGGACTGTAGTAGCATTCTTATCATTTTTCCACGTTTTAGAGTTTTGGACTTTACAGCTTGGACTTAGAGGAATAGTTAGTGTGTGTATATATGTATTATGGTATGTATGTTATTATGGATTTTGAAAGTGGTATTATGTACTATGGACTATGTATTGTGGACATTACTATTATGATATGTATTATGTATTCTACTGTTATTTATGCTGAACTGTATGTTCTATAATATTTTGTATCATGTAATCTGGGAAAATTTATCTTGTGCCATTGCTTTGAACCGAGACTGAGCACGAATGGTAGGTTAAAAAAAGTTATAAAATTTCTTGAGCCAGTGTTAGTTCAAGGGAATGAGTATGACATTTAGCCCTATCGAGTCCCATTCTTCGTGCTTTCTGATAGTAATACTTAATATTGCTCTTGGTTGGCATGGGTATAGGGGTTGGGGTTTACATTGTTGGTGCAGCGCTGGGCTGCACTACAGGATGCTGCACAGTGCAGTTCGGTACAGGATTGTCCTATCGGACTGCGGTTCAAATAATTTTTTTCAGCAATTAAACAAACAATATACATGCATTTTAATTGTATGCATCGATTCTCATTTCTTCTTCAACCCAATAATTCAATCCACAACACATAATTTGGGAATTAGCAAACAACCATTCTATCCAAAAATTTCACACTTACATTTGCATGCATACATGAAAAATGAAATAAAATAAAACAAGATTATAACTTCACTCACCTAAAACTCCAAATAGCAATCTTCAAGCTCTAAATCAGCTAGCCTTTGATTACTTGACTTTCACCTTCCAATTGCTAACAAATCAGAAAACCCTAAATAGCTATTCATTGAAAAAAGAAAGATGAAAAGTTACTTACACTTAGAAATTGAGAATCTATCTCCTAGATTTGATTGCAACTTTATTTAGTAAGTCTTGGATGAATGGATTAGAAATTAGGTTTTAGGTTTTCTCCTTTTTTTTTCTTTTTTTTCCAGAAACCGATGTACGTACTGTAAGCAGATAGAGGAGAGGGAATGATGTTTTTATTATAAAGCCCTCCTCTAGAATGTTCTCTCAATTAACCCCTTAGTTTATTATTTCTTTTTTTAATAAAATGTAATCATTTTATTTTGTCCTTATTCTAAATTTTTCTTTTGCTTAACGTTATTTTATTCAATTTCTAGACCTTTCCTATATGACATTATAAAAATGATATTATTATATTATTATTATATTTACTTTTCCTTTTTTCCTTTTATACCTAATTGTAATCAACATAAAAAAATTCTCATCTAAACTTTTCATACATAAAAAACATTTTATCTCATGTAATTAGTTATCATTCTTTCATAAAAAAACATATCATTCTCAATTTTTAACTTTTCAAATAATTTAGGTTAATAAAATGGTTCATTTATTAAAATAAATTACATTACCACTAAAAAGACATAATTTATAACGCCAAAAAAGTAAATGAATTCGTTACCATTTATTTTCCTCTTAACCCTATTAATATTAAATTTCCATTTTATTTTCTTTTATTTTTATTTATTTATTATTATTAGTACCAAATAAATTATAAATTTATATTAGAGAATCCTAGTTCAGCTTTCCTAAAAATCGTGTAGTTACAAAATAGTGCAGTGCGGCGCTGCACTGTGCAGCGCACGGCTGCACTGTAGTGCAACCCGGTAGGGGCTGCGAACCTGGGCTGCCTGTACAGGCTGCGCTGGTGCAGCCACCCCGGCTGCGCCTTTGCAGTTCTAATTTTTTTCCTCTTCTTCGATCGGGCTACACGGTGCAGTTCGGTTCAGGTTCAGGTTCAGGTTTGTCCCATCGGACTGCGGTTCAAATAATTTTTTTAGCAATTGAACAAATAACATATATGCATTTCAATTATATGCATCGATTCTCATTTCTTCTTCAACCCAATAATTCAATCAATAACACATAATTGGGGAATGAGCAAACAACCATTCTATCCAAAAATTTCGCACTTATATTTGCATGCATACATGAAAAATGAAATAAAATAAAACAAAAATATAACTTCACTCACCTAAAACACCCAAATAGCAATCTTCAAGCTCTAAATCAGCTAGTCTTTGATTGCTTGACTTACACCTTCCAATTGCTAACAAAAGTAGAAAATCCTAAATAGCTATTCATTGAAAAAAGAAAGATGAAAAGGGATTATAGGGATACTTACATTTAGAAATTGAGAATCTATCTCTTAGATTTGATTGCAACTTTATTTAGTAAGTCATGGATGAGAGGATTAGAAATTAGGTTTCAGGTTTTCTCCTTTTTTTTTTCTTTTTTTTCATTTATTTATTATTTCATTTTTTTCTTTAAATATTTAATTGTTTGTTATTATTAACAGATTAATTATCAATTTATTAGTTGATTATCAATTTATTATGAATTATAGAATTTTCATAATTTTATAAATTTTTCTCTAATTGTTATGAATTTCGTATCGATAGCCACTGCTGTTATAAAATCTGGGCAAATATAGCATTGAAAATAATTGATTTCACCAGTCAAAACATAATATTGTTCTGTGAAATTTTCAAAGTATGTGCACATACATGTTAAGAATAACATATCAAATTTTCAGCAATTTATGACTTTTTACAATTTATTATAATTTTCGGATCAAGTGTTATATAACAATCAAGTTCCCCAAATTTGTCTAGTAGGCGATCTAAACTCAAACTTGCATAAGAAGAAAAATTATAACAAGAAAAAACAGAGAAGAAATACATATTCAATCAATGAAAAAGGCTAGTTAAACCATAAGAATAAGGATTTCATATCACTCACCTTTGATACTCCCAAATTGATTATAGATTATCAAGCAAGCCCTTATCTCATAACTTTGCTGGAGAATCTTCGTCTTCTCCTACTGTAATTTCATGGAGCTAGCATTCTTCTCCTTTTGATTTTGGTTGAAAACAACAAATTTTACTTTAGCCTTGGTTGAAACAATAAGGTATATTTTCCTCTTTTGTTTCTGGTTTGAGAATTGTACGTTGTGTATCCAGAAAACATGACTAGATAGCATATTTTGCATCTAAGCCTCTCCTTCTAGAATTCTCCTCATAAATATCTCCATTATTCACTCATTTTGTTCTTTCATTTTATTAAGCTTATGATTATCTATTGTCCTATATGGAGATAATTTTCCATTTTATTCATATTATATTGTTTCTAGACTTCTCCTACATAACATCAAAATGAAATACATATTTTATTTATTGATCATTATATTTTTCTTCCTTTTTTTTCCATTCATATTAGAATGTAACATAGAAATCAAAAAAAGTTCACATTCTTATTTGGCTAACATTTCAAAAAATTTATAAAAACAATTTTCATTTCTAACTAAAATTACCTTATAATGTTTTAGCTTTATATATATGAATTCCTTAATTAAAGTTCCAAACTATTTTCCACTCTTAGTTAGCAGTTTATTTCACTATTAAGTAAAGAAAAATACTTTCCAACAAAAAAATTTATATAAATTTTATACCAAAATGAACAATTTATTGGCCATTGTTCATCTCTTACACATAATCAATTATTAATTCTTGTTTTCAAAGTGAATAAAATATTTATTTACTTAAAATTAACTGTTAACTTTCAATTGGATTCTATTCCAATCATTAGTTAATTGACTTATTCCTAAATTAGCATCTTTAAAAATTGGGTTGCTACAGACTTTCCCCTTACAAAAATTGCATCCTCGCAATTTCAACCTAAAGGCGATATCAATAACTTTGATTACTTTCGTTGCGCACTCTGATTTAATATATAACACTTATATTATGTTTTCCTCTTACAAACGCTTTTCGCCTTAGAACAAGTAGAACCAGTAAAAAGAATCAAATAAACTTCGATCGTATATTGAACTCGGTAGGTTTTGACTTAGGGTATGTGCAACTATGATTGTATTATGGGAGTGGCACATGGAAAATATGGCCATGTCTGATGTTTCTACTGTCTTGTGCTAACTTGAATTCTAAATTATTCTATACTATTGTAACCTGGGCTCTAATACCAAAAATGTAGCGCCCGTCTTCTATACCCATGCCAACCAAGAGCAATACTGGGTATTACTGTCGGGAAGCACGGAGAATGGGACTCGATGGGGCTAAATGTTGTACTCATTCCCTTGAACTAATACTGACATGAATTTTTTTTATGGAACTTTTACCTTACCATCCGTGCTCGGTCTCGATTCAAAGCAATGGTGCAAGAAATTTTTTCCAAGTTACATAATCCAGAATATAATAAAGCATATGACTCAGCAAAACAATAATAGCAGAATACATATTACATATCATAATAGTAATGTCCATAATACGTAGGCCATAGTACATGATACATCTTCCAAAATACATAATAGCATACATACCATAATAGATTAATAAGTACTACTAGGTACAAAGCTGTATAGTCCCAAACCCTAAATATGGAAATGAATAAGAGTGGGGCTGCAATCTATGCTAACCTAACCTGCCAACAAAATCCTCAGACTGACCCGAGGATTATAAAAGCAAATCACACGGGTCAGACTATCTCTAGTGTCAGTGAAGTAAGATATATGGACAACCAACAACAACTATTGTCATATTTAAAACAGTATGATAGAATTAAACATCAAGCCAACGTATTAATAAGACACTAACTAAAATAATCATACATAAAATATAATAACAACAAATAAATCCAACCAAAGTACCTTATAAAAATCAATAAGATACCATAAAAAATTGGCATAAAATAAATAAATCAATTCAATGTATCGTGCATAAATCAGTACAATATCAACAACCACTCAATTAAACATGATAAAAGTAAATCAAGCGTGAGTATCTTACAACAATCAATACGAGACCAACAAACAGTTACCATATATAAAACAATATGATAAATAAATCTAACCACAGTATCATATATAAGTCAATACGATACCAAAGACAATTACCATGTATAAAACAATATCATAAAATAATCTAACCAAAGTACGTACATAAACCAATACGATACCATTAATAATTATCATATGTAAAACAATATGATAATAAATAAGTCCAACTAATATATCGTACATTAACCAATACGATACCAACGATAATTATCGTATATAAATCAAAACAATAAAAAATATGTCAAACCAAAGTATCGTGTATAGGGCAACACGATAGCAAGCACAATTACCATATGTAAAACAATATGATAATATAATTAAAAAATGTAATAAGGTAATAACAAGGCAATGTGAGCTTATGGGATAGATATAACCCGACTCATAAAATACCAAATAAATAGACGTTAGTATTGCAGTGGTAGAGCTCGAGCGCGCATCAAGACATCAACACCGTAACTTACTTATAACGCCATAACACACCTGGTGATCAACTAAGGATAACCAAGACGGTCTAAGGCAAATGCCATAAACTACCCGTTCACAACAGTACATGTGGGACCCTTATGCCTCCATCCTTTGTAGTGCGTGACCCGTCGGTCGGGAATCCAACCGAAAAGAAAATTAGCCCAATGTAGAAAACCTTGACCATTGATGGTAAGTGGGCAAACAATATACCACCGATTCTGGTAGCGAACCTGAATCAGGTCGGCCAAGATGGAGTTTTGGCCCATTGGTGAAACAGGGTCCAATTTATCTTAACCCAAGATCAAAAGGAGATTTAAAATTATTATTTTATATAACAAATTTCTCATTAAATTCGACACTGTTATGACTACAATATTATTATGGTTGGAATAAATATGCCAACATTCAATAAAGCAAAACGACAATCACAACAAGAAAATATGCCAAAATAAAACATAATTAATGCATAACCGCTAATAAAAACACCAAGTCATAAACAAGATCATGTCTATCATAGGCTTATCCAGAAATTACGTTGAACTACACCTTAAATAAAATCACAACAGTTGCGATATAGAATTGAACAAAAAAGGCACCATCATAAGGATGGCATAAAAGAATGTCAGCTCAAAGATGGCCTGAAACACATCAACGCAAAAAGTGTCATATACTTTCAAATAGTAATTACTGAAGTAACATCCATGCGTCCCATACCATATGGTATTACTTGAATGTACCATACCATTTGGTACTGCTAACCGTTACTCAAAATCCACATCATATAGAATTTTAGAAATATCTTTACAGAAATAGAATTCAATTCAAACCATATATAAATGGAGAAAATATATTTGAAAGTTGTTAAAATAAATTTAAATGATCAAAACTTCTCTTTAAATGCCCTTGAACCCTTCTATTAAATATATCTTTTTTTGTGTTATAATCTTTCAAAAGTTTACCCATAATTTATTCATATTTTAAAAGAATATTTATTTATTTATTTATACCTTTTTAAGATTTAGACAACGGTTGCATAATACTTTATTTTCAAATAAAAATCCTTTTCCAAATGCTTTTTAAACAGAATTACGAGAAATTAAATTATTAATCTCTTTATATATTTTATAACATATTTTTCATTGAAACAGTCGCAATTTAGAAACATAATTAAAGTAGGAAACTGTAAAGGGTTTGAGATTAAATGAAAACCATATTCATATAACAAAAAATAGATCTTTTATTTTCGCGAAAATAACCAAATTAGTTAAAAATTTAACATATTATCTAAAATTCCCTTTCAAAATTCAAAAACCGTAAAGCAGTTTATTTTAATACCTTTCAAGATGTTTAAAACCAGAAAATCAATCGAACATCCGAAATATGAATCATAAAGAAATTTCTCAAAAATCGTCAATCGTCCATATAAATTTTATTTTATGACCTATGTAAAATTACATCAAACTCCAAACGCTTACAATGCACACACAAAATATAAATAAACTATATATGTCAAAATGCAATAGGACAAAATCTTCTTTGCATTTTATCAATACAACCTGCACAAAACCTCATCATGAATCCCAAAATCACGCATTCCAGCACACCTTAAATTTTATGCAAAAAAAAATTGGGATTTTCCTTTTGAAATTGCCAAGATATTAAAAAATCAAAACCTTCTTTAACAATACCATGGTACAAAGAAAGGTTTCACTAACTTATATGTTCTCATTTCATACACAATTTTGCCAAGAATTATAATAATAAGTAAGATAAAAAAATTATGTTCAATCTTTAAATATTTCATAATTCTTCTTTGAAAGATTTTCTTTAAATAAACTTATTTTCAAATCATGAATGTATAACGACCTTCAAATTCAGCATTACTTTCAAAAAGATTCACTGAATTTTATATCGAACCCGCCTCAGTCTATAATTCATAATAAATACAATAAATTTCATAAAATTCTAAAAATTTAATATGTTGTTCATAACCCATTTATAAATCATCACTAAAAATTTCATACAAAAATACGATGATTTGATGAGTTAAATCATAGTATGGCAGCAGGTGTTTTTAGACAGACCCTAGTGCGAAATTCTGCACTTACACACCTTTGTAAACAATTGATTCCACCTATCAAATTTCAATATTTTTCAATGAAAGTTTTACAGACTATTATAATATGATTTATAAACAACATATTTAAATTTCAAAATTTTATAAATTTTTCTCTAATTTTTATAAATTTTTCTCTAATTGTTATAAACAACAATGTAACACCCGACCCCTATACCTATGCCAACCGAGAGCAATACTAAGTATTACTGTCAGAAAGCGCGGAGAATGAGACTCGATAGGGCTAAATGTTGTACTCATTCCCTTGAACTAACACTAGCATGAGAAATTTTATGACTTTTTTTAACTTACCATTCATGCTTAGTCTCGGTTCAAAGTAATGATACAAGATAAACTTTTCCCAGGTTACATGGTACATAATATAATAGAACATACAACTCAGCACAAATAATAATAGAATACATAATACATATCATAATAGTAATGTCCACAATACTTAGTCCATAATATATAATACCACTCCCAAAATACATAATAACATACATATCATAATATAAATACTAACTACTCCTAAGTCCAAGCTGTAAAGTCCAAAACCCCAAAACGTGGAAAATGATAAGAATGCTGCTACAGTCCACGCAACCTAACCTGCAACCACAATCCTCAGACTGACCCGAGAATTATAAAACAAATCACATGGGTCATACTATTTCTAGTGTGAGTGAAGTAAGATCTATGGACAATGATTATCCTAATCAACAAGATGGAAAAAAATGCCGCATGTATAAGCCAACATGAGGCATATATGTGTGTGTGAACCAACATGTAGATTTAGTTTCAAAATCAATTCATTTAATCAAACAATGGTTTTAGATCAAAAATATCGTATGTAATCCAATACGATACCAACCCAATTATCATATGTAAAGCAATATTATAAAAATAAGTTCATACACACATTCTCCAAAGATACTTGGTTTTCTAAATCACCTTTAATATTTTCCATAAAAAATCATAAGACAAAAAAATTGCATTTGGCAATTATAGGATAAATATAACACTACTCATAAAATATACCAAATAAAATGACGCTAGTATGCAGCGTCGGGCTACACTACGGTGCTGCCGTCGACTGCACAACGGTGCAGTTGTGCGCTGCACTACAGTGCAACGCCGGGCTACACTACAGTGCAACCCCCACCTCGCTGCACTATAGTGCAGCCCTCTCCAGCTGCACTAAAGCGCAGCACTTAGAGAGGGATTTGAATGTATTGACGTATTCCTGAACTGTCATATCACTCTGCTTCGGCTCAATAAATCTACGAGCAAGGATGACCTTCTCTGCCTCAGGTATAAACCTTAGCTCGAATCATTCCCTAAATCTCTCCTATGTTAACTCCTCCTCGCCTATCTCGGCACTAACCACATCGAATCAGTCAGAGGCACCATCTTAGAGGAAGATGGAAGCAATCTGGACCTTCTGCCGGTTCATCACACCCATATGCCCAAAGACTCGTTCACAAGTCTTCAACCAAGCCTGAACTCCAAACCACACCTTCATTTACATGAAAGGGATTCCCTCCAAAGCTCACAAAGCCCTTACACATACAAGCGAAATCAACTCTAAGAGCAGCATTAGGAGCGGGTGCGACCTGTGGCATATTCCGCATCAACTCTAACCACTGCTCTATCGTCAAACGGAGAGGTCTTCCAGCCATCTTTCTCACTACTCTGCAAAGTGAGAAATGTTGTTAAACTAGAATTAAAATAATTCTCACACTAAAACGTTTAAAGATTTGGGTTTTGGGTTTAGGTATGTACAACTATTATTATATTATGGAAGTGATACTTATGGTATATAAATATGTACAATGCTTCTACTGCTTTGTGCCAACTTATATTCTAAATATATTCTATACTACTGTTAACCTGGGCTCTGATACCGACAATGTAACGCCCGACTCCTATGCCTATGCCAACCAAGAGTAATACTAAGTATTACTGTCAGAAAGCACGGAGAATGTGACTCGATAGGGATAAATGTTGTACTCACTCTCTTGGACTAACACCAGCACAAGAAATTTTATTACTTTTTTCTCGTTTTTTAACTTACCATTTGCGCTCAGTCTCAGTTCAAAGAAATGGTGTAAGATAAATTTTCCCCAGGTTACATGGTACAGAATATAATAGAACATACAGTTTAACACAATAACAGCAGAATACATAATACATATCATTATAGTAATGTCCATAATACATAGTCCATGGTACATAATACCACTCCCAAAATACATAATAACATACATACCATAATATATATACTAACTATTCCTAAGTCCAAACTGTAAAGTCCAAAACTCCAAAACGTGAAAAATGATTAGAATGCTGCTACAGTTCACACAACCTAACCTGCAACCACAATCCTCAGACTCACCTGAGGATTATAAAACAAATCACATGGGTCAGACTATTTCTAGTGTGAGTGAAGTAAGATCTATGGATAATGATTATCTCAATCAACAAAATGGAAAAAAGGGCCGCATGTATAAGCCAACATGAGGCATATATGTGTGTGTGAACTAACATGTAAATTTAGTTTCATAATCAATTCATTAATCGAACAATGGTTTTAGACCAACAACATCGTATATAATCCAATACGATACCAACCCAAAGCAATATTATAATAAATAAGTTCATATACACATTTTTCAAAGATACTAGGTTTTCTAAATCGACTTTAATATTTTCCAAAAAAAAATCATAAGATAAAAAAATTGCATTTGGGAATTATGGGATAAATATAACATGACTCTTAAAATATACCAAATAAACAGACGCTAGTGTTGTAAAATCACAATGGTATAGCTCGAGCGTGCGCGAAGACATCAGCATCGTAACCTACTCATAACGCCATAATACACCTGGCGATCAACCCAGGATGACCAAGACGGTCTAAGGCAAAGGCCGTATGCTACCCATTCATGGATCTATACATGGGACCCCCACGTCTCCATCCATAATAGTCCGTGACCCACCGATCGGAGATCCAGATTAAAAAGAAGAAGATTAGCACTGTGTAGCAGACCGTTAACCTTTGGTGGTAAAAGGACAAGTGATATACCATCGATTCTGTAGCGATTCTGATTCAGGTCGGCCAAGATGGAGTTTTGGCCCATTGGTATAACAGAGTCCAATCTTTCCCCACCCAAAAATGAAAGGAATCTTTAAGTTTTATAACTTAAAAATATGCCACAAGAATCCAAAATGTTTATGAATTCAATACACTTCTTAGAAATAAAATCAGTGATGACAAAATCCTTTAATAAACCCATTATATGGTGTAAAAGCAATTAAAGTTTAGTAAAACAATTGTCCATAGAAATAAATATAATTAAATCTTTATTTCGCAATAATACACAATTACCCTATAATTATCGTGTATCAAATGAAATAATTTATTAATTGATTTTTTTCCTCTTCTCCCATCGGGCTACATGGTTGCAACCCTCTAGCAGTGGGCTGCACTGGTGCAGCCCGTGGGTTGCGAATAGTGTAACAGCCCTGTATTTTTTATTATTTTAATTGTATATTTTAATTATTTTAACTGAAATTCTTGATTTAAAACTTTATTTTATTCATTTAAAATGAATAAATTTTATTATTATAAATATAAATTTTGATTTTATGTGAATTATAATTTCAAACATGAATAAATCGAATATTTTCCAAAGATGTGTATTTTGGTCAATTTGGTCAAAATTTTACTTTTAAATTTATAATTTAAATATTTGAATTTTTAATTTTATTATGAAAATAAATTAAATTTTAAGAATAATGCTTTTCGTTTCATTGAAATCCGATTTATATTGTGAAAATTATGTTTTTTACAATATTATATGTAAATTGATTTATTTAACAATATTGTTTATTTTAATTTATATAAATAATATTTTTGTTTGGCATATCTTGTTCTAATTTGTGTATACTTGTGTAATATGACATGCTATGTATATATTTTTTTTTTAAACATTTTTAAAGTGTAGTAGTTATTTTTTCAAAAACCAGTTATATTTTGTTTTCAGTTTTTAATACTTTTTTTTGAGAAAAATGTGTGATCCTCTACGCATAGAGGAGAGCACACATGTGTTTTCAATTTTCAATACTAGTTTGCATATATTAAACTATTTTCTTATATTTTTCTAAAATTTATCTATTCATTTCATTTTTCACTTTATTTTGTATTCATTTTTATTTTATTTACATGGTTTTTATTTTAGTTTATTTGCATAAAAGAAATTAGAAAAATGGTAAATTGAAGAGGCAAAAACTCTTCATTTCTTTTGACTTTTCACCTACACATCTCTTCATATTTTGGGCTGTCTTTTCCCAAGCCTATAGCCGTGACTTTCTTTTGTTATTCATGTAAAAACACTTCTCATTTCATCAAAAAAAATCAGCCATTTCAGATCTGAGAATTTTTTTGGGTGTTGTCTTCTTCTTTTCTATTCTTTTTCATCTTCTTTTATTGATTTTTCTATTGATTTTTTCCTTAGATCCTGCATGCATTTGCTTGGCCATTGCCCTCCATCACCTCCTTCGACCAACTCCACCATCATCCATGGCCACCTCACCCTCCTTCCCCTCTGTCCAGTCGAGGCCGTGACCTTGCTTATGATGGTTGCACCATAAAAACTCCACAAACACAACAATATTGCCTAGCCAAGCCTACATGTGCACCACCCCTTCATTTTCCACCTTGGCCACCTCCATAGCCGCCACCACCTGCTCCTCCACCACCTCTGACCACAACTCCAGACACCACCTGACCTTCACCTTGCACGGCCGAGCCCAAACCATGACAGGCCAAGCTTATGTGGTGCACCAAAACCCACTTCTTTTGCCTACCCCTTGATCTTCTTGCATGTTTTAACTTCCACCACTTCAACTACTTGCTAGCCATGCCTATATGAACCTGTACCCGACCCAAATCACCACTATGGCTGAGCACATTAGACCCTTAGGCCGAGCATATGATGGTTGAGGCAATGGTCAAATCAATTTGTTCATTATTGCTTTTATTTTAAATTGTTTCAATATGTATTCTACGTTGAAATCATATTTATATTTGTCTTGTTTTATGTGTTGTTCACAAGATCACTAGCTTGGTTCTCTTCCTACTCGAGTCTAAATTCATGTCATCGTGCTTTCTGGAATTCGTTCTGTGCTTTGTCTTGCTATCTCCAGCTTGAAACAGGTGAGTAATCACACTTGACATATTTACTTATATAAACTGTAAAGTGACACCAAGTGAAATTGTAAAACTGCTATATCATGTTATACCTGCCTGTTATATGATTTATATGATGTTCATCCTGTTAATAAACCTTTCATATCATTTGTTACTGCCATATGTTGTTATGCTGTTATCTATATCAGTTTATCACACTGCAAGTTCCCTGTAGAATAGAATCACCATGGGTTGAAATGATACATACCCGAACGGACTTTGGGAAAGGGAAAAATCATTATGGGCTTAAATAGTAGGCCTGAACGATTTTTATTTATTTAGTATAACTTGGGATTACGGGTTTGAAATGATAGAACCCAGATTTTTCTTTGTAAATTACGGATTAAAATGATATATTATCCGTATAACTTGATCTAGGTTAGAAAATGTTATACAGACCCATGGTTTTATATATATTTTCTGAAATTTTTTAAAGTATTTAAAAATGTAAATTTATGATATTTTAATTTTAATTTGAATTTAAATGATTTTATAAAGTGTTAATGATTTTGTACAAGTTAAAAACTAAAATAAATAAATGGTTAAGTTGAGATTTGAAATATAACTTAAAATTTGAAATTTGAGAATTTTGTTTAAAAGTGAATTTTAGATTAAGTAAATAAAATGAAAAATAAGTTATATTTGAAATGGAAATTTTAAACTTAAGTGTTATGTTAATATTTTAAAAATATTAAGAATAGAAAATTTAATGAGTAAATATTTATTAAAATTTGATTTATGTATAAGAATTTCACTTTATAAAAAAAAATCATAAATTAAAGTGTATTTAAATGATTGTTTTTAAAGTGAAAAAAATATTAAATTTTATAAGTTAAAATGGTTTAAATTAAATTTTAATTGTTTATGAAATTGTGCTGAAAGTTTGGAATTTAATTAACAGCATTTCCGAAATGTTATCGTTTCTGGAGTAAAGGATATTACATCATTTCTAAGTGCTGTAGTTGATACGAATGAACTAAAAGGCAAAAGCGAACTAAGGGATATCACAACACTTTGTAAGTGCTGCACTTGTAGAATTGAACTAAAGCTTTTATTTGAAACTTGAAAACTATTACAGTATTTCTGTAAATGCCGTCTTTGCTAAATTGAATTGTTTTTCAGATGTAACTTTCCGTAGCATTTTCTAAATGCTACGAAAACTGAAATTTCACCGTTTTAATAAATTTAAATGAATAAATGAAGTCTGAAAGGACTAAATTTTTAGAAATTGAATATTTGATTTTTTTAAGTATAATAACTTCATTTTAATTGGTTTAAATGGAGTATTTTGATTCGAAATATAAACCATTTTGAAATGTGATTTGGAATGACATTTAAATTAAATAAAAATGAATGAGATTTTGGAAGGATATGATGTTTTGATATTTTAAAAATGAATTTTGAATGATATTGAATTTTTAAACGATATTTGATTTTTGAAGTATAAAATACCATTTTGGAATTTTAACCACGGGTACACTTCTCTATATGCCTTGTGATTTTTGGATGTACGCTTTTAATTTGAGAGTGTGACTAGAGGTGAGCGATTGCTGCAGCTCTGCACTACCTAGTCACATTAACACTATTATTTGCATAGTTTACTTCAATATAGACTTTTCCATGATAGCATTCATTTCCGTCAAATTGATGGTTTAACTGATCCTTAGAGGATAAGCGATCCCAAGCTTCCTTTAAGTTATTGTGCATTACTACTATAGTTCACTTAAGTTGGTTTACATTATATAAGTATGTATGTCTTGACTCAAGTGTTTTGTGTTTTACTTTAGCTCAGGTCAGCCTGAGTATTTCCAACTTAGCTTGGGATTTCCTTTTCTGGATCTAGGAATCGCCGGAGATTTTGCTTATCTAGTTGTCTATCCATTTCAGTTTCAGTTGTCTATTTCACCTCTTGTATTTATAAACTTCTATGTATTTGTGATTTCTATTGTATATGTTTCAGACTGATATTATGTATTTTGATTTGAGATTTTGTTATAGTAGCTTCATGAACTACTATGGTATTTTAATTTTCGCTACGAGTTATTCTGGTATTTCTATGTCTGTGATTCTATGATTGTTTTCATTTGCTCCAAATTTATTTACAATGCGGTATTTTGAGAAATTTAAGTCCGACATGTGTGAATATGAATGGCTGAAAATATTAGGTTGTTACAAACAATGCGGCCATGCGGCACTACAGTATAGCCCCCACTGGGATGCACTATAGTGTAGCCGTCGGCTGCACTATAGTGTAGCGCCAAGCAGTGCAGCCCCTTCCAACTACACTAAAGTGCAGCACTGCGCTGTACTATAGTGTAGCCCGTGCTGCACTACAGTGCAGTTCCACCGGGCTGCACTACCGTGCGCTTGCCTACAGTGCCGCTGTACTACAGTGCCGCTGTACTACAGTGCAGCCGTTGCACAGTGCAACATAGGGCTGCACTACAGTGCAGCACAGTGCACTTCGGTTCAGGTTTGTCCTATTGAACCGCGGTTCAAATAAAAAAAAATTCCATCAATTAAACAAACAAAATACATGCATTTTAATTGTATGCGTCGATTCTCATTTCTTCTTCCGCCCAATAATTCAATCAACAACACATAATTGGGGAATGAGCAAACAACCATCTATCCAAAAATTTCACACTTATATTTGCATGCGTACATGAAAAATGAAATAAAATAAAACAAGATTATAACTTCAATCACCTAAAACTCCAAATAGCAATCTTCAAGCTCTAAATTAGCTAGCTCTTGGATTGCTTGTTTTTCACCTTCTAATTGCTAACAAAAGCAGAAAACCCTAAACAGCTATACATTGAAAAAGAAAGATGATAAGGGATTATAGGGATAATTACACTTAGAAATTAGGAATCTATCTCTTAGATTTGATTGCAACTTTATTTAGCAAGTCTTGAATGAGAGGATTAGAAATTAGGTTTCAGGTTTCCTCTTTTCTTTTTTTCTTTTTGTTTCTCAAACTGCTGTACATATTGTAAGCAGATAGAGGAGTGGCAATAATGTTTTTATTATAAAACCCCTCCTCTAGTATGTTCTTCCAAATAACCCCTTAGATTATTAATTTTTTTTAACAAAATGTAATCATTTTATTTCGTCCTTATTCTGGATTTTTCTTTTGCTTAACATTACTTTATTCAATTTCTAGACCTTTCCTACACGACATTATAAAAATGATATTATTACTATTATTTACTTTTCCTTTTTTTTCATTTTATACCTAATTGTAAATCAACATCAAAAAATTCTCATCTAAACTTTTCATACATAAAACACATTTTTATCTCATGTAACTAGTTATCATTCTTTCATAAAAACATATCATTCTCAATTTTTAAATTTTCAAATAATTTGGGTTAATAAAATGGTTCATTTATTAAAATAAATTACATTACCACTAAAAAGACATAATTTATTATGCCAAATAAAAGTTAATGAATTCATTACCATTTATTTTCCTCTTAACCCTATTAATATTAGATTTCCATTTTATTTTCTTTTATTATCATTTTTTAATTATTTCATTTTTTTCCATAAATATTCAATTGTTTGTTATTATTAATAGATTTATTAACAATTTATTAGTTGATTTTAGTATCCATAAAAATTGGGTTGTTACAGACTTTCCCCTTACAAAAATTGCATCCTCTCAATTTTATATAAGGGCTCTATCTGTAACCTTAACGGTTGATCCAAACTTTAGAAGATAAGACATACCTTACTCGAGTGCCAAACACCCTCGATCGAAGCAAGGGCATGATAGCATATGGGTAGTATTGGACCATTTGACGAAATATGCCCATTTTTTCCCAGTCAAGTCAAAGAGGACTACACCTTATTTGGCGAAGTTGTATGTAGAGGAAGTTGTTCATCTCCATGGTACACCTAGCGCTATAGTTTGTGACAAAGATCCAGTATTTACTAGTGGATTTTGGAGGAGCTTACAAGCAGCTTTAGGGACGAAGTTGAATACTAGCTCAGCCTATCATCCTCAGTCTGATGGACAAACTGAGTGAGTCAGCAAAATATTAGAGGATTTGTTGCGCTCTTGTAGTCTGGATTTTGGAGGGTCTTAAGAGGACCACCTATACTTGATAGAGTTTTCATACAATAACAGCTTTCAGTCTAGTATAGGTATGCCTCCTTTCGAAGCACTGTATGGAAGACCATGTAGATCTCCTGCATGCTGACTTGAGACCGGAGATAAGTTAGTTCTTGGTCCCGACACTGTACGGGAAGCTTCAAAGAAGGTAGAGTTAATTAATAGGAGGTTGAAAGAAGCACAAGATAGACAAAAGTCCTATGCAGATAAAAGAAGAAAGGATTTGGAATTTAGCGTCGGCGATCATGTATTCGTGAAGATTACTCCTTTAAAGGGGGTAATGAGGTTCAACAAGACCGGTAAGCTTGCTCCTAAATTTATTGGGCCTTATCCTATTGTGGAGCGGATTGGGAAGCTGGACTATAGAGTTGCTCTACTTGAACACTTATCGAGTGTGCACAACGTCTTTCATGTGTCACACTTGAGAAAGTGTTTGAGGGATTCCGAGGAAGTGATTGAGCCAAAGCAGTTGTAGAACATTGAGATCACTCCTAAAATGACATATACTCGAGTGCTTATTCGTATCATTGCCTCTGAGACGAATAAATTGTGTAGTAAGGTGGTTCCTCTAGTTAAGGTGCAATGGTCGAGCAATCCAAAGGACTGCATTTAGGAAACACAAGAGCCGACGCAGAGGCATTATCCTGAATTATTTGGCACTTGAGTAAGGTATGTCTTATCTTCTAAAGTTTGGATCAACTATTAAGGTTACAGATATAACCATTATATAATAATTGCGAGGACGCAATTTTTGTAAGGGGGAAATCTGTAAGAACTCGATTTTTAGGGATACTGAATTGGGAATCTCTAATAAAAATTATCATTAATTTGGTATGAATAATATAATAAATAAATGAAAACAAAACAAAAGAAAAAGAAAATTTAATATTAATAGGGCGGGAGGAAAATAAATGGTAACGAATTCATTTACTTTTATTTGCATTATAAATTATGTCTTTTTAGTGGTAATATAATTTATTTTAATAAATGAACCATTTTGTTAACCCAATTTATTTGAAAAGTTAAAAATTAAGAATGATATGTTTTTTTAATGAAGAAGTGATAACTAATTACACGAGATAAAATGTGTTTTATGTATAAAAAGTTTAGATGAGAATTTTTTTATGTTGAGTTACTATTGGGTATAAAAGGAAAAAAAAGGAAAAGTAAATAATGATAATAATAATAATAATAATAAATATCATTTTTATAATGTCATGCAGCAAAGGTCTAGAAATTGGATAAAATAATGTTAAGCAAAAGAGAAATCTAGAATAAGGACAAAATAAAATGATTACATTTTTTAAAAATAATAATAAACTAAGGGTTTAATTCGAAGAACATTCTAGATGGGGGGCTTTATAATAAAAACATCATTCCCTCTTCTCTATCTGCCTACAGTACGTATAACAGTTTGAGAGACAGAAAGAAAAAATGAAAGGATAAAACCTAAAACCTAATTTCTAATGCTCTCATCCAAGACTTACTAATAAAGTTGCAATTAAATCTAAGAGAAATAATAAACTAAGGGGTTAATTGGGAGAACATTCTAGAGGAGGGGCTTTATAATAAAAACACAATTCCCTCTCCACTATCTTCTTACAGTTCGTACAACAGTTATAGAAACATAAAGAAAAATATGTAACGACAATGTAACGCCCGACCTCTCTACCCGTGCTAACCAAGAGCAATACTAAGTATTACTGTCAGAAAGCATGGAGAATGGGAGTCGATAGGGCTAAATGCTATACTCATTCCCTTGAACTAACATTAGCGCGAGAAATTTTATGACTTTCTTCTTCTTTTTTTAACTTACCATTCGTGCTTAGTCTCGGTTCAAAGCAACGGTACAAGATAAAAAATTTAGTGGTTACATGGTACAGAATTTAATAGAGCATACAGTTCAGCACAATAAAAGCAGAATACATAATACATATCATAATAGTAATGTTCACAATACATAGTCCGTAGGACATAATACCACTCCCAAAATTCATAATAACATACATACCATAATATATATAATAACTATTCCTAAGTCCAAGCTGTAACGTCCAAAACCCCAAAACGTGAAAAATGATTAGAATGCTGCTATAGTCCATGCAACCTAACCTGCAAGCACAATTCTCGGACTGAACCGAGGATTATAAAACAAATCACACGGGTCAGACTATTTCTAGTGCGTGTGATGTAAGATCTATGGACAATGATTATCTCAATCAACAAGATGGAAAAAAAGCGCTGCATGTATAAGCCAACATGAGGCGTATATGTGTGTGTGAACGAACATATGGATTTAGTTTCATAATCAATTCATTTAATCAAACAATGGTTTTAGACCAAAAATATCGTATGTAATCCAATACGTTACCAACCCAATTATCATATGTAAAGCAATATTATAATAAATAAGTTCATATACACATTCTCCAAAGAAACTGGGTTTTCTAAATCATCTTTAATATTTTCCATAAAAAATCATAAGATAAAAAAATTGCATTTGAGAATTATGGGATAAACATAACATGACTCGGAAAATATACGAAATAAACAGACGCTGGTATTGTAAAATCACAGTGGTAGAGCTCGAGCTTCCGGAGAAATCAGCGTTGTAACCTACTCATAACGCCATAACACACTTGGCGATCAACCCAGGATAACCAAGACGGTCTAAGGCAAAGGCCTTATGCTACCCCTTCACGAATCTACATGGGGGACCCCCACGCCTCCATCCATAACAGTCCGTGACCCGCCGATCGGAGATCTCGATCAAAAAATAATAAGATTAGCCCTGTCTAGCAAACCGTTGACCTTTGGTGGTAAAAGTGCAAGTGATATACCACAGATTCAGGTAGCGATCCTGAATCAGGTTGGCCAAGATGGAGTTTTGGCCCATTTGTACAACAGATTCCAATCTATCCCCAATAAAAAATGAAAGGGGTCTTTAAGTTTTATTATTTAAAAACATGTCATAAGAATCCAAAGTGTTATAAATTCAATACACTTCTTAGAAATAAAACTAATGATGGCAGAATCCTCCAAAAATCGTTTAATAAACCCAGTATATGATTTAAAAGCAATTAAAGTTTAGTAAAACAATTGTCCATAGAAACAAATATAATTACATCTCTATTTCACGACAATACATAATTACCCCATAATTCTTGTATATCAAATGATATACTTTATTAATTTAATTTTTTTCTTCTTCTCCCATCTGGCTGCACGGTTGCAACTCTCTAGCAGCGGGTTGTGCACAATGTAGCATAGGGCTGCATAGTGCATCATGGCGATGAACTGTTGTGCAGCGCATGACTGCATTGTAGTGCAGCGCAGTGCTGCACTTTAGTGCAGTCGGAGGGGGCTGCACTGCCCGGCGCTGCACTATTGTGCAGCCGACGGCTACACTGTAGTGCAGCCCGGCGTTGCACTGTAGTGCACCCCGATAGGGGCTGCACGGTGCTATCAGCGCAGTGCATACCCACAGGTCCCAGGATCAAAACCTTGCTCTGATACCAAAAATGTAGCGCCCAACCCCTATACCCATGCCAACCGAGAGCAATACTAGGTATTATTGTTGGAAAGCATGGAGAATAGGATTCGATGGGGCTAAACGCTGTACTCATTCTGTTGAACTAATACGGGCACGATTTTTTTTTATCTTTTAACTTACCGTCCGTGCTCGGTCTCGATTCAAAGCAATGGTGCAAGAATTTTTTTCCATGTTACATAATCCAGAATATAATAGAATATATGACTCAGCAAAACAATAATAGCAGAATACATATTACATATCATAATAGTAATGTCCGTAATACATAGGCCATAGTACATGATACCACTCCCAAAATACATAATAGCATACATACCATAATAGATTAATAAGTGATACTAGGTCCAAAGCTGCGTAGTCCCAAACCCCAAAATATGGAAATGAATAAGAGTGGGGATGCAATTCATACTAACCTAACCTGCCAAAAAAATCCTCAAACTGACCCGAGGATTATAAAAACAAATCACACGGGTCAGATTATCTCTAGTGTCAGTGAAGTAAGATCTATGGACAACCAACAACAACTATTGTCATATTTAAAACAACATGATAGAATTAAAAAATCGAGCAAAAGTATTAATAAGACACTAACTAAATAATCATACATAAAATAGAATGACAGTAAATAAATCCAACCAAAGTACCGTATATAAATCAATAAGATACCATAAAAAATTGGCGTAAAATAAATAAATCAATTCAATGTATCGTGTATAAATCAATATTATATCGACAACCATTCACATAAACATGATAAAAGTAAATCAAGCCTGAACATCTTACAACAATCAATACGAGACCAACAAATAGTTATCATATATAAAACAATATGATAAATAAATCTAACCACAGTATCATATGTAAGTCAATATGGTACCAAAGACAATTACCATGTATAAAACAATATCATAAAATAAATCTAACCAAAGCACGTATATAAACCAATACGATACCATTAATAATTATCATATGTAAAACAATATGATAATAAATAAATCCAACTAATATATCATATATTGACCAATACGATACCAAAGACAATTATCGTATATAAATCAAAACGATAAAAAATATGTCAAACCAAAGTATCGTGTATAAGGCAACACGATACCAAGCACAATTACCATATGTAAAACAATATGATAATATAATTAAAAAAATGTAATAGGTAATAACAAGGCAATGTGAGCTTCTGGGATAGATATAACCCGACTCATAAAATGCCAAATAAATAGACGTTAGTATTATAGAGTTGCAATGGTAGAGCTCGAGCGCGCATCAAGACATCAACACCATAACTTACTTATAACGCCATGACACACCTGGTGATCAATCCAGGATAACCAAGACGGTCTAAGGAAAAGGCCATAAACTACCCGTTCACAGCACTACACGTGGGACCTCCATGCCTCCATCCTTCGTAGTGCATGACCCGCCTGCCAGGAATCCAATCGAAAAGAAAATTAGCCTAATGTAGCAGACCGTTGACCATTGATGCTAAGTGGGCAAACCATATACCACTGATTCTGGTAGAGAACCTGAATCAGGTCGGCCAAGGTGGAGTTTTGGCCCATTGATGAAACAGAGTCCAATCTATCCCAACCCAAGATCAAAACAAGATTTAAAATTATTATTTTATATACAACAAATTTCTCATTAAATTCGATAGTGTTATGACTAGAGTATTATTATGGATGGAATAAATATGCCAACATTCAATAAAGCAAAATGACAATCACAACCAGAAAATATGCCAAAAATAAAACATAATTAATGCATAACCGCTAATAAAAACACTAAGTCATAAACAAGATCATGTCTATCATAGGCTCATACAGAAATTACAGTGACTTACACCTTAAATAGAACCACACCAGTTGCGATATAGAATTGAACAAAAAAGGCACCATCATAAGGATGACATAAAAGAATGTCAACTCAAAGATGGCCTGAAAGCACATCAACGCAAAAAGTGTCATATACTTTCAAATAGTAATTACTGAACTAACACCCATGCATCCCATACCACATGGTATTACTTGAATAATTACTAAAAGACAGTAATTCCACATACATGAAATATAGACAAACAAATATTGAATGTCCCATACCATTTGGTACTACTAACCATTATTAAAAATCCACATCATATAGAATTTTAGAAAAAACCCGGAGCTGGGCTGCACTTTGTGCAGCCCCGAGCTAGGCTGCACTTGCAGACCGCCGGGGCTGCACTTGTAGGTCGCCTAGGCTGTATTTTGTGCAGCTCCGCCTACGCTGCACTTTGTGCCTGCCTGGTTTGCACTAGTGCAGCTTGGGCCTGAGCTACCTATGCAGACTACGCTGGTGCAACCACCCCGGCTGCACCTTTGCAGTTTTATTTTCTTCTTCCATTTTTCCATTCCTTTCCTTCTGCAGTAATTATTTTCCAAAGAATTTAATAGCATTGCATGCTTTTGAGGCATTTTAACATGCAATCAGTATGCATTAGCAAATATATATTATGTATTAAAGCTTAATCTTTTTTTCTCATTCTCTCTCTGTTTTTTCCATCAGTAATCAGGCTGCGCTGCCACAGCAGCGCACAAAGCTGCATCAGCAGCACAACAACATTGCCCAACAGCGCTGCACAGTAGCGTTACACAGCAAACTGCCGCAACGCTCTGCTGCAGCAGACCGCAACGCTCTGTTGCAGCAAGTGCCATGCAACTTCTTCGTCTGAGAGACAATGATACGAATAGACTCTCGAGTATATGTCATATTAGAAGCGGTCTCAAGCTGCTGCAACTGTTTTGGCTCTATCACCTCCTCGGAATCCCTCAAACACTTTCTCAAGTGTGACATATGAAAGACGTTGTGCACACTCGATAAGTGTTCAGGTAGAGCAACCCTATAGGCAAGCTTCCCAATCTGCTCCATAATAGGATAAGGCCCAATAAATCTAGGAGCAAGCTTAACAGTCTTGTTGATAGTGAGCCATGGTCAAGAAGTACCATGCATTGGGTAATTAGGTAGATCCCTAAATAAATTAGAGTATTTGTTAGGTTCCCAATGATAGTGAGTCTTGGTCAAGGAGTATCATGCATTGGGTAGATTCCTACTTAAATTAGAGTATTGGGTAGATCCCTAATGTGGGCTATGGTCATGAAGTACCATGCATTGGTCGCAATTAGATTGGAGTGTCGGGTAAATTCCCAATAATAGTGAGCCATAGTCAGGAAGCACCTAGATTCCTAGTTATTTTCTCGATAATAAGTACGCCAACAGTACTTATTAATCAATATGAAGAAGCCCTAGGATGTCTTTCAAAGTTAACTTTAAAATCACATATCACGACGATTTCAAAGTGAATAAACTTTAGTGCAGCCCGGCGCTGCACTATTGTCTAGCCGACGGCTGCACTGTAGTGCAGCCCGGCGCTGCATACTAGCATCTGTTTATTTGGTATATTTTATGAGTCATGTTATATTTATCCCATAATTTTCAAATGCAATTTTTTTCTTTTATCTTATGATTTTTTCATGGAAAATATTAAAGGTGATATAGAAAACCTAGTGTCTTTGGAGAATGTGTGTATGGACTTATTTATTACAATATTGTTTTACATATAATAATTGGGTTGGTATCGTATTCGATTACATACGGTATTTTTGGTCTAAAACCATTGTTTAATTAAATGAATTGATCATGAAACTAAATCTACATGTTGGTTCACACACACATATATGCCTCATGTTAGCTTATACATGCAGCGTTTTTTTTTCATCTTGTTGATTGAGATAATCATTGTCCATAGATCTTATTTCACTCGCGCTAAAAATAACCTGACCCATGTGATTAGTTTTATAATCCTCGGGTCGGTCTGACGATTGTAGTTCTAGGATAGGTTGCATGGACCGTAGCAGCATTCTTATCATTTTTCCATGTTTTAGAGTTTTGGACTTTACAGCATGGACTTAGAGGAATAGTTAGTGTGTGTATATATGTATTATGGTATGTATGTTATTATGGATTTTGAAAGTGGTATTATGTACTATGGACTATGTATTATGGACATTACTATTATGATATGTATTATGTATTCTACTGTTATTTATGCTGAACTGTATGTTCTATAATATTTTGTATCATGTAATCTGGGAAAATTTATCTTGTGCCATTGCTTTGAACCGAGACTGAGCACGAATGGTAGGTTAAAAAAAGTTATAAAATTTCTTGAGCCAGTGTTAGTTCAAGGGAATGAGTATGACATTTAGCCCTATCGAGTCCCATTCTTCGTGCTTTCTGATAGTAATACTTAATATTGCTCTTGGTTGGCATGGGTATAGGGGTTGGGGTTTACATTGTTGGTGCAGCGCTGGGCTGCACTACAGGATGCTGCACAGTGCAGTTCGGTTCAGGCTTGTCCTATCGGACTGCGGTTCAAATAATTTTTTTCAGCAATTAAACAAACAATATACATGCATTTTAATTGTATGCATCGATTCTCATTTCTTCTTCAACCCAATAATTCAATCCACAACACATAATTTGGGAATGAGCAAACAACCATTCTATCCAAAAATTTCACACTTACATTTGCATGCATACATGAAAAATGAAATAAAATAAAACAAGATTATAACTTCACTCACCTAAAACTCCAAATAGCAATCTTCAAGCTCTAAATCAGCTAGTCTTTGATTACTTGACTTTCACCTTCCAATTGCTAACAAATCAGAAAACCCTAAATAGCTATTCATTGAAAAAAGAAAGATTAATAGTTACTTACACTTAGAAATTGAGAATCTATCTCCTAGATTTGATTGCAACTTTATTTAGTAAGTCTTGGATGAGTGGATTAGAAATTAGGTTTTAGGTTTTCTCCTTTTTTTTTCTTTTTTTTCCAGAAACCGATGTACGTACTGTAAGCAGATAGAGGAGAGGGGATGATGTTTTTATTATAAAGCCCTCCTCTAGAATGTTCTCTCAATTAACCCCTTAGTTTATTATTTCTTTTTTTAATAAAATGTAATCATTTTATTTTGTCCTTATTCTAAATTTTTCTTTTGCTTAACGTTATTTTATTCAATTTCTAGACCTTTCCTATATGACATTATAAAAATGATATTATTATATTATTATTATTATATTTACTTTTCCTTTTTTCCTTTTATACCTAATTATAATCAACATAAAAAAATTCTCATCTAAACTTTTCATACATAAAAAACATTTTATCTCATGTAATTAGTTATCATTCTTTCATAAAAAAACATATCATTCTCAATTTTTAACTTTTCAAATAATTTAGGTTAATAAAATGGTTCATTTATTAAAATAAATTACATTACCACTAAAAAGACATAATTTAGAACGCCAAAAAAGTAAATGAATTCGTTACCATTTATTTTCCTCTTAACCCTATTAATATTAAATTTCCATTTTATTTTATTTTATTTTTATTTATTTATTATTATTAGTACCAAATAAATTATAAATTTATATTAGAGAATCCTAGTTCAGCTTTCCTAAAAATCGTGTAGTTACAAAATAGTGCAGTGCGGCGCTGCACTGTGCAGCGCACGGCTGCACTGTAGTGCAACCCGGTGGGGGCTGCGGACCTGGGCTGCCTGTACAGGCTGCGCTGGTGCAGCCACCCCGGCTGTGCCTTTGCAGTTCTAATTTTTTTCCTCTTCTTCGATCGGGCTACACCGTGCAGTTCGGTTCAGGTTCAGGTTCAGGTTTGTCCCATCGGACTGCGGTTCAAATAATTTTTTTAGCAATTGAACAAATAACATATATGCATTTCAATTATATGCATCGATTCTCATTTCTTCTTCAACCCAATAATTCAATCAATAACACATAATTGGGGAATGAGCAAACAACCATTCTATCCAAAAATTTCGCACTTATATTTGCATGCATACATGAAAAATGAAATAAAATAAAACAAAAATATAACTTCACTCACCTAAAACACCCAAATAGCAATCTTCAAGCTCTAAATCAGCTAGTCTTTGATTGCTTGACTTACACCTTCCAATTGCTAACAAAAGTAGAAAATCCTAAATAGCTATTCATTGAAAAAAGAAAGATGAAAAGGGATTATAGGGATACTTACATTTAGAAATTGAGAATCTATCTCTTAGATTTGATTGCAACTTTATTTAGTAAGTCATGGATGAGAGGATTAGAAATTAGGTTTCACGTTTTCTCCTTTTTTTTTTCTTTTTTTTCATTTATTTATTATTTCATTTTTTTCCTTTAAATATTTAATTGTTTGTTATTATTAACAGATTAATTATCAATTTATTAGTTGATTATCAATTTATTATGAATTATAGAATTTTCATAATTTTATAAATTTTTCTCTAATTGTTATGAATTTCGTATCGATGGCCACTGCTGTTATAAAATCTGGGCAAATATAGCATTGAAAATAATTGATTTCACCAGTCAAAACATAATATTGTTCTGTGAAATTTTCAAAGTATGTGCACATACATGTTAAGAATAACATATCAAATTTTCAGCAATTTATGACTTTTTACAATTTATTATAATTTTCGGATCAAGTGTTATATAACAATCAAGTTCCCCAAATTTGTCTAGTAGGCGATCTAAACTCAAACTTGCATAAGAAGAAAAATTATAACAAGAAAAAACAGAGAAGAAATACATATTCAATCAATGAAAAAGGCTAGTTAAACCATAAGAATAAGGATTTCATATCACTCACCTTTGATACTCCCAAATTGATTATAGATTATCAAGCAAGCCCTTATCTCATAACTTTGCTGGAGAATCTTCGTCTTCTCCTACTGTAATTTCATGGAGCTAGCATTCTTCTCCTTTTGATTTTGGTTGAAAACAACAAATTTTACTTTAGCCTTGGTTGAAACAATAAGGTTTCTTGGTTTTCTATATTTTCCTCTTTTGTTTCTGGTTTGAGAATTGTACGTTGTGTGTCCAGAAAACATGACTAGATATCATATTTTGCATCTAAGCCTCTCCTTCTAGAATTCTCCTCATAAATATCTCCATTATTCACTCATTTTGTTCTTTCATTTTATTAAGCTTATGATTATCTATTGTCCTATATGGAGATAATTTTCCATTTTATTCATATTATATTGTTTCTAGACTTCTCCTACATAACATCAAAATGAAATACATATTTTATTTATTGATCATTATATTTTTCTTCCTTTTTTTTCCATTCATATTAGAATGTAACATAGAAATCAAAAAAAGTTCACATTCTTATTTGGCTAACATTTTAAAAAATTTATAAAAACAATTTTCATTTCTAACTAAAATTACCTTATAATGTTTTAGCTTTATATATATGAATTCCTTAATTATAGTTCTAAACTATTTTCCACTCTTAGTTAGCAATTTATTTCACTATTAAGTAAAGAAAAATACTTTCCAACAAAAAAAATTATATAAATGTTATACCAAAATGAACAATTTATTGGCCATTGTTCATCTCTTACACATAATCAATTATTAATTCTTGTTTTCAAAGTGAATAAAATATTTATTTACTTAAAATTAACTGTTAACTTTCAATTGGATTCTATTCCAATCATTAGTTAATTGACTTATTCCTAAATTAGCATCTTTAAAAATTGGGTTGCTACAGACTTTCCCCTTACAAAAATTGCGTCCTCGCAATTTCAACCTAAAGGCGATATCAATAACTTTGATTACTTTCGTTGCGCACTCTGATTTAATATATAACACTTATATTATGTTTTCCTCTTACAAACGCTTTTCGCCTTAGAACAAGTAGAACCAGTAAAAATAATCAAATAAACTTCGATCGTATATTGAACTCGGTAGGTTTTGACTTAGGGTATGTGCAACTATGATTGTATTATGGGGAGTGGCACATGGAAAATATGGCCATGTCTGATGTTTCTACTGTCTTGTGCTAACTTGAATTCTAAATTATTCTATACTATTGTAACCTGGGCTCTAATACCAAAAATGTAGCGCCCGTCTTCTATACCCATGCCAACCAAGAGCAATACTGGGTATTACTGTCGGGAAGCACGGAGAATGGGACTCGATGGGGCTAAATGTTGTACTCATTCCCTTGAACTAATACTGACATGAATTTTTTTTATGGAACTTTTACCTTACCATCCGTGCTCGGTCTCGATTCAAAGCAATGGTGCAAGAAATTTTTTCCAAGTTACATAATCCAGAATATAATAAAGCATATGACTCAGCAAAACAATAATAGCAGAATACATATTACATATCATAATAGTAATGTCCATAATACATAGGCCATAGTACATGATACATCTTCCAAAATACATAATAGCATACATACCATAATAGATTAATAAGTACTACTAGGTACAAAGCTGTATAGTCCCAAACCCCAAATATGGAAATGAATAAGAGTGGGGCTGCAATCTATGCTAACCTAACCTGCCAACAAAATCCTCAGACTGACCCGAGGATTATAAAAGCAAATCACACGGGTCAGACTATCTCTAGTGTCAGTGAAGTAAGATATATGGACAACCAACAACAACTATTGTCATATTTAAAACAGTATGATAGAATTAAACATCAAGCCAACGTATTAATAAGACACTAACTAAAATAATCATACATAAAATATAATAACAATAAATAAATCCAACCAAAGTACCTTATAAAAATCAATAAGATACCATAAAAAATTGGCATAAAATAAATAAATCAATTCAATGTATCGTGCATAAATCAGTACAATATCAACAACCATTCAATTAAACATGATAAAAGTAAATCAAGCGTGAGTATCTTACAACAATCAATACGAGACCAACAAACAGTTTCCATATATAAAACAATATGATAAATAAATCTAACCACGGTATCATATATAAGTCAATACGATACCAAAGACAATTACCATGTATAAAACAATATCATAAAATAATCTAACCAAAGTACGTACATAAACCAATACGATACCATTAATAATTATCATATGTAAAACAATATGATAATAAATAAGTCCAACTAATATATCGTACATTAACCAATATGATACCAACGATAATTATCGTATATAAATCAAAACAATAAAAAATATGTCAAACCAAAGTATCGTGTATAGGGCAACACGATAGCAAGCACAATTACCATATGTAAAACAATATGATAATATAATTAAAAAATGTAATAAGGTAATAACAAGGCAATGTGAGCTTATGGGATAGATATAACCCGACTCATAAAATACCAAATAAATAGACGTTAGTATTGCAGTGGTAGAGCTCGAGCGCGCATCAAGACATCAACACCGTAACTTACTTATAACGCCATAACACACCTGGTGATCAACTAAGGATAACCAAGACGGTCTAAGGCAAATGCCATAAACTACCCGTTCACAACAGTACATGTGGGACCCTCATGCCTCCATCCTTTGTAGTGCGTGACCCGCCGGTCGGGAATCCAACCGAAAAGAAAATTAGCCCAATGTAGAAAACCTTGACCATTGATGGTAAGTGGGCAAACAATATACCACCGATTCTGGTAGCGAACCTGAATCAGGTCGGCCAAGATGGAGTTTTGGCCCATTGGTGAAATAGGGTCCAATTTATCTTAACCTAAGATCAAAAGGAGATTTAAAATTATTATTTTATATATAACAAATTTCTCATTAAATTCGACAGTGTTATGACTAGAATATTATTATGGTTGGAATAAATATGCCAACATTCAATAAAGCAAAACGACAATCACAACCAGAAAATATGCCAAAATAAAACATAATTAATGCATAACCGCTAATAAAAACACCAAGTCATAAACAAGATCATGTCTATCATAGGCTTATCCAGAAATTACGTTGAATTACACCTTAAATAAAATCACAACAGTTGCGATATAGAATTGAACAAAAAAGGCACCATCATAAGGTTGGCATAAAAGAATGTCAGCTCAAAGATGGCCTGAAACACATCAACGCAAAAAGTGTCATATACTTTCAAATAGTAATTACTGAAGTAACATCCATGCGTCCCATACCATATGGTATTACTTGAATGTACCATACCATTTGGTACTGCTAACCGTTACTCAAAATCCACATCATATAGAATTTTAGAAATATCTTTACAGAAATAGAATTCAATTCAAACCATATATAAATGGAGAAAATATATTTGAAAGTTGTTAAAATAAATTTAAATGATCAAAACTTCTCTTTAAATGCCCTTGAACCCTTCTATTAAATATATCTTTTTTTGTGTTATAATCTTTCAAAAGTTTACCCATAATTTATTCATATTTTAAAAGAATATTTATTTATTTATTTATACCTTTTTAAGATTTAGACAACGGTTGCATAATACTTTATTTTCAAATAAAAATCCTTTTCCAATGCTTTTTAAACAGAATTACGAGAAATTAAATTATTAATCCCTTTATATATTTTATAGCATATTTTTCATTGAAACAGTCGCAATTTAGAAACATAATTAAAGTAGGAAACTGTAAAGGGTTTGAGATTAAATGAAAACCATATTCATATAATAAAAAAATAGATCTTTTATTTTCGCGAAAATAACCAAATTAGTTAAAAATTTAACATATTATCTAAAATTCCCTTTCAAAATTCAAAAACCGTAAAGCAGTTTATTTTAATACCTTTCAAGATGTTTAAAACCAGAAAATCAATCGAACATCTGAAATATGAATCATAAAGAAATTTCTCAAAGATCGTCAATCGTCCATATAAATTTTATTTTATGACCTATGTAAAATTACATCAAACTCCAATCACGCTTACAATGCACACACAAAATATAAATAAACTATATATGTCAAAATGCAATAGGACAAAATCTTCTTTGCATTTTATCAATACAACCTGCACAAAACCTCATCATGAATCCCAAAATCACGCATTCCAGCACACCTTAAATTTTATGCAAAAAAATTGGGATTTTCCTTTTGAAATTGCCAAGATATTAAAAAATCAAAACCTTCTTTAACAATACCGTGGTACAAAGAAAGGTTTCACTAACTTATATGTTCTCATTTCATACACAATTTTGCCAAGAATTATAATAATAAGTAAGATAAAAAAAATTATGTTGAATCTTTAAATATTTCATAATTCTTCTTTGAAAGACTTTCTTTAAATAAACTTATTTTCAAATCATGAATGTATAACCACCTTCAAATTCAGCATTACTTTCAAAAAGATTCATTGAATTTTATATCGAACCCACCTCAGTCTATAATTCATAATAAATACAATAAATTTCATAAAATTCTAAAAATTTAATATGTTGTTCATAACTCATTTATAAATCATCACTAAAAATTTCATACAAAAATATGATGATTTGATGAGTTAAATCATAGTATGGCAGCAGGTGTTTTTAGACAGACCCTAGTGCGAAATTCTGCACTTACACACCTTTGTAAACAATTGATTCCACCTAACAAATTTCAATATTTTTCAATGAAAGTTTTACAGACTATTATAATATGAGTTATAAACAACATATTTAAATTTCAAAATTTTATAAATTTTTCTCTAACTGTTATAAATTTTTCTCTAATTGTTATAAACAACAATGTAACACCCGACCCCTATACCTATGCCAACCGAGAGCAATACTAAGTATTACTGTCAGAAAGCACGGAGAATGAGACTCGATAGGGCTAAATGTTGTACTCATTCTCTTGAACTAACACTAGCATGAGAAATTTTATGACTTTTTTTAACTTACCATTCATGCTTAGTCTCGGTTCAAAGTAATGATACAAGATAAACTTTTCCCAGGTTACATGGTACATAATATAATAGAACATACAACTCAGCACAAATAACAATAGAATACATAATACATATCATAATAGTAATGTCCACAATACTTAGTCCATAATATATAATACCACTCCCAAAATACATAATAACATACATATCATAATATAAATACTAACTACTCCTAAGTCCAAGCTGTAAAGTCCAAAACCCCAAAACGTGGAAAATGATAAGAATGCTTCTACAGTCCACGCAACCTAACCTGCAACCACAATCCTCAGACTGACCCGAGAATTATAAAACAAATCACATGGGTCATACTATTTCTAGTGTGAGTGAAGTAAGATCTATGGACAATGATTATCTTAATCAACAAGATGGAAAAAAACGCCGCATGTATAAGCCAACATGAGGCATATATGTGTGTGTGAACCAACATGTAGATTTAGTTTCAAAATCAATTCATTTAATCATACAATGGTTTTAGATCAAAAATATCGTATGTAATCCAATACGATACCAACCCAATTATCATATGTAAAGCAATATTATAAAAATAAGTTCATACACACATTCTCCAAAGATACTTGGTTTTCTAAATCACCTTTAATATTTTCCATAAAAAATCATAAGATAAAAAAATTGCATTTGGCAATTATAGGATAAATATAACACTACTCATAAAATATACCAAATAAAATGACGCTAGTATGCAGCGTCGGGCTGCACTACGGTGCTGCCGTCGACTGCACAACGGTGCAGTTGTGCGCCGCACTACAGTGTAACGCCGGGCTACACTACAGTGCAACCCCCACCTCGCTGCACTATAGTGCAGCCCTCTCCAGCTGCACTAAAGTGCAACACTTAGAGAGGGATTTGAATGTATTGACGTATTCCTGAACTGTCATATCACTCTGCTTCGGCTCAATAAATCTCCGAGCAAGGATGACCTTCTCTGCCTCAGGAATAAACCTTAGCTCGAATCATTCCCTAAATCTCTCCTATGTTAACTCCTCCTCGCCTATCTCGGCACTAACCACATCGAATCAGTCAGAGGCACCATCTTAGAGGAAGATGGAAGCAATCTGGACCTTCTGCCGGTTCATCACACCCATATGCCCAAAGACTCGTTCACAAGTCTTCAACCAAGCCTGAACTCCAAACCACACCTTCATTTACATGAAAGGGATTCCCTCCAAAGCTCACAAAGCCCTTACACACACAAGCGAAATCAACTCTAAGAGCAGCATTAGGAGCGGGTGCGACCTGTGGCATATTCCGCATCAACTCTAACCACTGCTCTATCGTCAAACGGAGAGGTCTTCCAGCCATCTTTCTCACTACTCTGCAAAGTGAGAAATGTTGTTAAACTAGAATTAAAATAATTCTCACACTAAAACGTTTAAAGATTTGGGTTTTGGGTTTAGGTATGTACAACTATTATTATATTATGGAAGTGATACTTATGGTATATAAATATGTACAATGCTTCTACTGCTTTGTGCCAACTTATATTCTAAATATATTCTATACTACTGTTAACCTGGGCTCTGATACCGACAATGTAACGCCCGACTCCTATGCCTATGCCAACCAAGAGTAATACTAAGTATTACTGTCAGAAAGCACGGAGAATGTGACTCGATAGGGATAAATGTTGTACTCACTCTCTTGGACTAACACCAGCACAAGAAATTTTATTACTTTTTTCTCGTTTTTTAACTTACCATTTGCGCTCAGTCTCAGTTCAAAGAAATGGTGTAAGATAAATTTTCCCTAGGTTACATGGTACAAAATATAATAGAACATACAGTTTAACACAATAACAGCAGAATACATAATACATATCATTATAGTAATGTCCATAATACATAGTCCATGGTACATAATACCACTCCCAAAATACATAATAACATACATACCATAATATATATACTAACTATTCCTAAGTCCAAACTGTAAAGTCCAAAACTCCAAAACGTGGAAAATGATTAGAATGCTGCTACATTTCACACAACCTAACCTGCAACCACAATCCTCAGACTCACCTGAGGATTATAAAACAAATCACATGGGTCAGACTATTTCTAGTGTGAGTGAAGTAAGATCTATGGATAATGATTATCTCAATCAACAAAATGGAAAAAAGGGCCGCATGTATAAGCCAACATGAGGCATATATGTGTGTGTGAACTAACATGTAAATTTAGTTTCATAATCAATTCATTAATCGAACAATGGTTTTAGACCAACAACATCGTATATAATCCAATACGATACCAACCCAAAGCAATATTATAATAAATAAGTTCATATACACATTTTTCAAAGATACTGGGTTTTCTAAATCGACTTTAATATTTTCCAAAAAAAATCATAAGATAAAAAAATTGCATTTGGGAATTATGGGATAAATATAACATGACTCTTTAAATATACCAAATAAATAGACGCTAGTGTTGTAAAATCACAATGGTATAGCTCGAGCGTGCGCGAAGACATGAGCATCGTAACCTACTCATAACACCATAATACACCTGGCGATCAACCCAGGATGACCAAGACGGTCTAAGGCAAAGGCCGTATGCTACCCATTCATGGATCTATACATGGGACCCCCACGTCTCCATCCATAATAGTCCGTGACCCACCGATCGGAGATCCAGATTAAAAAGAAGAAGATTAGCACTGTGTAGCAGACCGTTAACCTTTGGTGGTAAAAGGACAAGTGATATACCATCGATTCTGTAGCGATTCTGATTCAGGTCGGCCAAGATGGAGTTTTGGCCCATTGGTATAACAGAGTCCAATCTTTCCCCACCCAAAAATGAAAGGAATCTTTAAGTTTTATTATTTAAAAATATGCCTCAAGAATCCAAAGTGTTTATGAATTCAATACACTTCTTAGAAATAAAATCAGTGATGACAAAATCCTTTAATAAACCCATTATATGGTGTAAAAGCAATTAAAGTTTAGTAAAACAATTGTCCATAGAATAAATATAATTAAATCTTTATTTCGCAATAATACACAATTACCCTATAATTATCGTGAATCAAATGAAATAATTTATTAATTGATTTTTTTCCTCTTCTTCCATCGGGCTACATGGTTGCAACCCTCTAGCAGTGGGCTGCACTGGTGCAGCCCGTGGGTTGCGAATAGTGTAACAGCCCTGTATTTTTTATTATTTTAATTGTATATTTTAATTATTTTAACTGAAATTCTTGATTTAAAACTTTATTTTATTCATTTAAAATGAATAAATTTTATTATTATAAATATAAATTTTGATTTTATGTGAATTATAATTTCAAACATGAATAAATCGAATATTTTCCAAAGATGTGTATTTTGGTCAATTTGGTCAAAATTTTACTTTTAAATTTATAATTTAAATATTTGAATTTTTAATTTTATTATGAAAATAAATTAAATTTTAAGAATAATGCTTTTCGTTTCATTGAAATCCGATTTATATTGTGAAAATTATGTTTTTTACAATATTATATGTAAATTGATTTATTTAACAATATTGTTTATTTTAATTTATATAAATAATATTTTCGTTTGGCATTTCTTGTTCTAATTTGTGTATACTTGTGTAATATGACATGCTATGTATATATTTTATTTTTAAAACATTTTTAAAGTGTAGTAGTTATTTTTTCAAAAACCAGTTATATTTTGTTTTCAGTTTTCAATACTTTTTTTTGAGAAAAATGTGTGATCCTCTACGCATAGAGGAGAGCACACATGTGTTTTCAATTTTCAATACTAGTTTGCATATATTAAACTATTTTCTTATATTTTTCTAAAATTTATTTATTCATTTCATTTTTCACTTTATTTTGTATTCATTTTTATTTTATTTACATGGTTTTTATTTAAGTTTATTTGCATAAAAGAAATTAGAAAAATGGTAAATTGAAGAGGCAAAAACTCTTCATTTCTTTTGACTTTTCACCTACACATCTCTTCATATTTTGGGCTGTCTTTTCCCAAGCCTATAGCCGTGACTTTCTTTTGTTATTCATGTAAAAACACTTCTCATTTCATCAAAAAAAATCAGCCATTTCAGATCTGAGAATTTTTTTGGGTGTTGTCTTCTTCTTTTCTATTCTTTTTCATCTTCTTTTATTGATTTTTCTATTGATTTTTGCCTTAGATCCTTCATGCATTTGCTCGGCCATTGCCCTCCATCACCTCCTTCGACCAACTCCACCATCATCCATGGCCACCTCACCCTCCTTCCCCTCTGTCCAGTCGAGGCCGTGACCTTGCTTATGATGGTTGCACCATAAAAACTCCACAAACACAACAATATTTCCTAGCCAAGCCTACATGTGCACCACCCCTTCATTTTCCACCTTGGCCACCTCCATAGCCGCCACCACCTGCTCCTCCACCACCTCTGACCACAACTCCAGACACCACCTGACCTTCACCTTGCACGGCCGAGCCCAAACCATGACAGGCCAAGCTTATGTGGTGCACCAAAACCCACTTCTTTTGCCTACCCCTTGATCTTCTTGCATGTTGTAACTTCCACCACTCCAACTACTTGCTAGCCATGCCTATATGAACCTGTACCCGACCCAAATCACCACTATGGCTGAGCACATTAGACCCCTAGGCCGAGCATATGATGGTTGAGGCAATGGTCAAATCAATTTGTTCATTATTGCTTTTATTTTAAATTGTTTCAATATGTATTCTACGTTGAAATCATATTTATATTTGTCTTGTTTTATGTGTTGTTCACAAGATCACTAGCTTGGTTCTCTTCCTACTCGAGTCTAAATTCATGTCATCGTGCTTTCTGGGATTCGTTCTGTGCTTTGTCTTGCTATCTCCAGCTTGAAACAGGTGAGTAATCACACTTGACATATTTACTTATATAAACTGTAAAGTGACACCAAGTGAAATTGTAAAACTGCTATATCATGTTATACCTGCCTGTTATATGATTTATATGATGTTCATCCTGTTAATAAACCTTTCATATCATTTGTTACTGCCATATGTTGTTATGCTGTTATCTATATCAGTTTATCACACTGCAAGTTCCCTGTAGAATAGAATCACCATGGGTTGAAATGATACATACCCGAACGGACTTTGGAAAATGGAAAAATCATTATGGGCTTAAATAGTAGGCCTGAACGATTTTTATTTATTTAGTATAACTTGGGATTACGGGTTTGAAATGATAGAACCCAGATTTTTCTTTGTAAATTACGGATTAAAATGATATATTATCCGTATCACTTGATCTAGGTTAGAAAATGTTATACAGACCCATGGTTTTATATATATTTTCTGAAATTTTTTAAAGTATTTAAAAATGTAAATTTATGATATTTTAATTTTAATTTGAATTTAAATGATTTTATAAAGTGTTAATGATTTTGTACAAGTTAAAAACTAAAATAAATAAATGGTTAAGTTGAGATTTGAAATATAACTTAAAATTTGAAATTTGAGAATTTTGTTCAAAAGTGAATTTTAGATTAAGTAAATAAAATGAAAAATAAGTTATATTTGAAATGGAAATTTTAAACTTAAGTGTTATGTTAATATTTTAAAAATATTAAGAATAGAAAATTTAATGAGTAAATATTTATTAAAATTTGATTTATGTATAAGAATTTCACTTTATAAAAAAAATCATAAATTAAAGTGTATTTAAATGATTGTTTTTAAAGTGAAAAAAATATTAAATTTTATAAGTTAAAATGGTTTAAATTAAATTTTAATTGTTTATGAAATTGTGCTGAAAGTTTGGAATTTAATTAACAGCATTTCAGAAATGTTATCATTTCTGGAGTAAAGGATATTACAGCATTTCTAAGTGCTGTAGTTGATACGAATGAACTAAAAGGCAAAAGTGAACTAAGGGCTATCACAACACTTTGTAAGTGCTGTAGTTGTAGAATTGAACTAAAGCTTTTATTTGAAACTTGAAAACTATTACAGTATTTCTGTAAATGCCGTCTTTGCTAAATTGAATTGTTTTTCAGATGTAACTTTCCGTAGCATTTTCTAAATGCTACGAAAACTGAAATTTCACCGTTTTAATAAATTTAAATGAATAAATGAAGTCTGGAAGGACTAAATTTTTAGAAATTGAATATTTGATTTTTTTAAGTATAATAACTTCATTTTAATTGGTTTAAATGGAGTATTTTGATTCGAAATATAAACCATTTTGAAATGTGATTTGGAATGACATTTAAATTAAATAAAAATGAATGAGATTTTGGAAGGATATGATGTTTTGATATTTTAAAAATGAATTTTGAATGATATTGAATTTTTAAACGATATTTGATTTTTGAAGTATAAAATACCTTTTTGGAATTTTAACCACGGGTACACTTCTCTATATGCCTTGTGATTTTTGGATGTACGCTTTTAATTTGAGAGTGTGACTAGAGGTGAGCGATTGCTGCAGCTCTTCACTACCTATCCACATTAACACTATTATTTGCATAGTTTACTTCAATATAGACTTTTCCATGATAGCATTCATTTCCGTCAAATTGATGGTTTAACTGATCCTTAGAGGATAATCGATCCCAAGCTTCCTTTAAGTTATTGTGCATTACCACTATAGTTCACTTAAGTTGGTTTACATTATATAAGTATGTATGTCTTGACTCAAGTGTTTTGTGTTTTACTTTAGCTCGGGTCAGCCTGAGTATTTTCAACTTAGCTTGGGATTTCCTTTTCTGGATCTAGGAATCGCCGGAGATTTTGCTTATCTAGTTGTCTATCCATTTCAGTTTCAGTTGTCTATTTCACCTCTTGTATTTATAAACTTCTATGTATTTGTGATTTCTATTGTATATGTTTCAGACTGATATTATGTATTTTGATTTGAGATTTTGTTATAGTAGCTTCATGAACTACTATGGTATTTTAATTTTCGCTACGAGTTATTCTGGTATTTCTATGTCTGTGATTCTATGATTGTTTTTATTTGCTCCAAATTTATTTACAATGCGGTATTTTGAGAAATTTAAGTCCGACATGTGTGAATATGAATGGCTGAAAATATTAGGTTGTTACAAACAATGCGGCCATGCGGCACTACAGTATAGCCCCCACTGGGATGCACTATAGTGTAGCCGTCGGCTGCACTATAGTGTAGCGCCAAGCAGTGCAGCCCCTTCCAACTGCACTAAAGTGCAGCACTGCGCTGTACTATAGTGTAGCCCGTGCTGCACTACAGTGCAGTTCCACCAGGCTGCACTACCGTGCGCTTGCCTACAGTGCCGCTGTACTACAGTGCAGCCGTTGCACAGTGCAACATAGGGCTGCACTACAGTGCAGCACAGTGCACTTCGGTTCAGGTTTGTCCTATTGAACCGCGGTTCAAATAAAAAAAATTCCATCAATTAAACAAACAAAATACATGCATTTTAATTGTATGCGTCGATTCTCATTTCTTCTTCCGCCCAATAATTCAATCAACAACACATAATTGGGGAATGAGCAAACAACCTTCTATCTAAAAATTTCACACTTATATTTGCATGCGTACATGAAAAATGAAATAAAATAAAACAAGATTATAACTTCAATCACCTAAAACTCCAAATAGCAATCTTCAAGCTCTAAATTAGCTAGCTCTTGGATTGCTTGTTTTTCACCTTCTAATTGCTAACAAAAGCAGAAAAACCTAAACAGCTATACATTGAAAAAGAAAGATGATAAGGGATTATAGGGATAATTACACTTAGAAATTAGGAATCTATCTCTTAGATTTGATTGCAACTTTATTTAGCAAGTCTTGAATGAGAGGATTAGAAATTAGGTTTCAGGTTTCCTCTTTTCTTTTTTTCTTTTTGTTTCTCAAACTGCTGTACATATTGTAAGCAGATAGAGGAGTGGCAATAATGTTTTTATTATAAAACCCCTCCTCTAGTATGTTCTTCCAAATAACCCCTTAGATTATTATTATTTTTTAACAAAATGTAATCGTTTTATTTCGTCCTTATTCTGGATTTTTCTTTTGCTTAACATTACTTTATTCAATTTCTAGACCTTTCCTACACGACATTATAAAAATGATATTATTACTATTATTTACTTTTCCTTTTTTTTCATTTTATACCTAATTGTAAATCAACATCAAAAAATTCTCATCTAAACTTTTAATACATAAAACACATTTTATCTCATGTAACTAGTTATCATTCTTTCATAAAAACATATCATTCTCAATTTTTAAATTTTTAAATAATTTGGGTTAATAAAATGGTTCATTTATTAAAATAAATTACATTACCACTAAAAAGACATAATTTATTATGCCAAATAAAAGTAAATGAATTCATTACCATTTATTTTCCTCTTAACCCTATTAATATTAGATTTCCATTTTATTTTCTTTTATTATCATTTTTTAACTATTTCATTTTTTCCATAAATATTTAATTGTTTGTTATTATTAATAGATTTATTAAAAATTTATTAGTTGATTTTAGTATCCATAAAAATTGGGTTGTTATAGACTTTCCCCTTACAAAAATTGCATCCTCTCAATTTTATATAAGGGCTCTATCTGTAACCTTAACTGTTGATCCAAACTTTAGAAGATAAGACATACCTTACTCGAGTGCCAAACACCCTCGATCGAAGCAAGGGCATGATAGCATATGGGTAGTATTGGACCATTTGACGAAATATGCCCATTTTTTCCCAGTCAAGTCAAAGAGGACTACACCTTATTTGGCGAAGTTGTATGTAGAGGAAGTTGTTCATCTCCATGGTACACCTAGCGCTATAGTTTGTGACAAAGATCCAGTATTTACTAGTGGATTTTGGAGGAGCTTACAAGCAGCTTTAGGGACGAAGTTGAATACTAGCTCAGCCTATCATCCTCAGTCTGATGGACAAACTGAGTGAGTCAACAAAATATTAGAGGATTTGTTGCGCTCTTGTAGTTTGGATTTTGGAGGGTCTTAAGAGGACCACCTATACTTGATAGAGTTTTCATACAATAACAGCTTTCAGTCTAGTATAGGTATGCCTCCTTTCGAAGCACTGTATGGAAGACCATGTAGATCTCCTGCATGCTGACTTGAGACCGGAGATAAGTTAGTTCTTGGTCCCGACACTGTACGGGAAGATTCAAAGAAGGTAGAGTTAATTAATAGGAGGTTGAAAGAAGCACAAGATAGACAAAAGTCCTATGCAGATAAAAGAAGAAAGGATTTGGAATTTAGCGTCGGCGATCATGTATTCGTGAAGATTACTCCTTTAAAGGGGGTAATGAGGTTCAACAAGACCGGTAAGCTTGCTCCTAAATTTATTGGGCCTTATCCTATTGTGGAGCGGATTGGGAAGCTGGACTATAGAGTTGCTCTACTTGAACACTTATCGAGTGTGCACAACGTCATTCATGTGTCACACTTGAGAAAGTGTTTGAGGGATTCCGAGGAAGTGATTGAGCCAAAGCAGTTGTAGAACATTGAGATCACTCCTAAAATGACATATACTCGAGTGCTTATTCGTATCATTGCCTCTGAGACGAATAAATTGTGTAGTAAGGTGGTTCCTCTAGTTAAGGTGCAATGGTCGAGCAATCCAAAGGACTGCATTTAGGAAACACAAGAGCCGACGCAGAGGCATTATCCTGAATTATTTGGCACTTGAGTAAGGTATGTCTTATCTTCTAAAGTTTGGATCAACTATTAAGGTTACAGATATAACCATTATATAATAATTGCGAGGACGCAATTTTTGTAAGGGGGAAATCTGTAAGAACTCGATTTTTAGGGATACTGAATTGGGAATCTCTAATAAAAATTATCATTAATTTGGTATGAATAATATAATAAATAAATGAAAACAAAACAAAAGAAAAAGAAAATTTAATATTAATAGGGCGGGAGGAAAATAAATGGTAACGAATTCATTTACTTTTATTTGCATTATAAATTATGTCTTTTTAGTGGTAATATAATTTATTTTAATAAATGAACCATTTTGTTAACCCAATTTATTTGAAAAGTTAAAAATTAAGAATGATATGTTTTTTTAATGAAGAAGTGATAACTAATTACACGAGATAAAATGTGTTTTATGTATAAAAAGTTTAGATGAGAATTTTTTTATGTTGAGTTACTATTGGGTATAAAAGGAAAAAAAAGGAAAAGTAAATAATGATAATAATAATAATAATAATAAATATCATTTTTATAATGTCATGCAGCAAAGGTCTAGAAATTGGATAAAATAATTTTAAGCAAAAGAGAAATCTAGAATAAGGACAAAATAAAATGATTACATTTTTAAAAAATAATAATAAACTAAGGGTTTAATTCGAAGAACATTCTAGATGAGGGGCTTTATAATAAAAACATCATTCCCTCTTCTCTATCTGCCTACAGTACGTATAACAGTTTGAGAGACAGAAAGAAAAAATGAAAGGATAAAACCTAAAACCTAATTTCTAATGCTCTCATCCAAGACTTACTAATAAAGTTGCAATTAAATCTAAGAGAAATAATAAACTAAGGGGTTAATTGGGAGAACATTCTAGAGGAGGGGCTTTATAATAAAAACACAATTCCCTCTCCACTATCTTCTTACAGTTCGTACAACAGTTATAGAAACATAAAGAAAAATATGTAACGACAATGTAACGCCCGACCTCTCTACCCGTGCTAACCAAGAGCAATACTAAGTATTACTGTCAGAAAGCATGGAGAATGGGAGTCGATAGGGCTAAATGCTATACTCATTCCCTTGAACTAACATTAGCGCGAGAAATTTTATGACTTTCTTCTTCTTTTTTTAACTTACCATTCGTGCTTAGTCTCGGTTCAAAGCAACGGTACAAGATAAAAAATTTAGTGGTTACATGGTACAGAATTTAATAGAGCATACAATTCAGCACAATAAAAGCAGAATACATAATACATATCATAATAGTAATGTTCACAATACATAGTCCATAGGACATAATACCACTCCCAAAATTCATAATAATATACATACCATAATATATATACTAACTACTCCTAAGTCCAAGCTGTAACGTCCAAAACCCCAAAACGTGAAAAATGATTAGAATGCTGCTATAGTCCATGCAACCTAACCTGCAAGCATAATTCTCGGACTGAACCGAGGATTATAAAACAAATCACACGGGTCAGACTATTTCTAGTGCGTGTGATGTAAGATCTATGGACAATGATTATCTCAATCAACAAGATGGAAAAAAAGCGCTGCATGTATAAGCCAACATGAGGCGTATATGTGTGTGTGAACGAACATATCGATTTAGTTTCATAATCAATTCATTTAATCAAACAATGGTTTTAGACTAAAAATATCGTATGTAATCCAATACGTTACCAACCCAATTATCATATGTAAAGCAATATTATAATAAATAAGTTCATATACACATTCTCCAAAGAAACTGGGTTTTCTAAATCATCTTTAATATTTTCCATAAAAAATCATAAGATAAAAAAATTGCATTTGAGAATTATGGGATAAATATAACATGACTCGAAAAATATACGAAATAAACAGACGCTGGTATTGTAAAATCACAGTGGTAGAGCTCGAGCTTCCGGAGAAATCAGCGTTGTAACCTACTCATAACGCCATAACACACTTGGCGATCAACCCAGGATAACCAAGACGGTCTAAGGCAAAGGCCTTATGCTACCCCTTCACGAATCTACATGGGGGACCCCCACGCCTCCATCCATAACAGTCTGTGACCCGCCGATCGGAGATCTCGATCAAAAAATAATAAGATTAGCCCTGTCTAGCAAACCATTGACCTTTGGTGGTAAAAGTGCAAGTGATATACCACAGATTCAGGTAGCGATCCTGAATCAGGTTGGCCAAGATGGAGTTTTGGCCCATTGGTACAACAGATTCCAATCTATCCCCAATAAAAAATGAAAGGGGACTTTAAGTTTTATTATTTAAAAACATGTCATAAGAATCCAAAGTGTTATAAATTCAATACACTTCTTAGAAATAAAATTAATGATGGCAGAATCCTCCAAAAATCGTTTAATAAACCCAGTATATGATTTAAAAGCAATTAAAGTTTAGTAAAACAATTGTCCATAGAAACAAATATAATTACATCTCTATTTCACGACAATACATAATTACCTCATAATTCTTGTATATCAAATGATATACTTTATTAATTTAATTTTTTTCTTCTTCTCCCATCTGGCTGCACGGTTGCAGCTCTCTAGCAGCGGGCTGTGCACAGTGTAGCATAGGGCTGCATAGTGCATCATGGCGATGAACTGTAGTGCAGCGCACGACTGCATTATAGAGCAGCGCAGTGCTGCACTTTAGTGCAGTCGGAGGGGGCTGCACTGCCCGGCGCTGCACTATTGTGCAGCCGACGGCTACACTGTAGTGCAGCCCGGCGTTGCACTGTAGTGCACCCCGATAGGGGCTTCACGGTGCTATCAGCGCAGTGCATACCCACAGGTCCCAGGATCAAAACCTTGCTCTGATACCAAAAATGTAGCGCCCAACCCCTACACCCATGCCAACCGAGAGCAATACTAGGTATTATTGTTGGAAAGCATGGAGAATAGGATTCGATGGGGCTAAACGCTGTACTCATTCTGTTGAACTAATACTGGCACGATTTTTTTTTAACTTTTAACTTACCGTCCGTGCTTGGTCTCGATTCAAAGCAATGGTGCAAGAATTTTTTTCCATGTTACATAATCCAGAATATAATAGAATATATGACTCAGCAAAACAATAATAGCAGAATACATATTACATATCATAATAGTAATGTCCGTAATACATAGGCCATAGTACATGATACCACTCCCAAAATACATAATAGCATACATACCATAATAGATTAATAAGTGATACTAGGTCCAAAGCTGCGTAGTCCCAAACCCCAAAATATGGAAATGAATAAGAGTGGGGATGCAATTCATACTAACCTAACCTGCCAACAAAATCCTCAAACTGACCCGAGGATTATAAAAACAAATCAAACGGATCAGATTATCTCTAGTGTCAGTGAAGTAAGATCTATGGACAACCAACAACAACTATTGCCATATTTAAAACAACATGATAGAATAAAAAAATCAAGCCAAAGTATTAATAAGACACTAACTAAATAATCATACATAAAATAGAATAACAATAAATAAATCCAACCAAAGTACCGTACATAAATCAATAAGATACCATAAAAAATTGGCGTAAAATAAATAAATCAATTCAATGTATCGTGTATAAATCAATATTATATCGACAACCATTCACATAAACATGATAAAAGTAAATCAAGCCTGAACATCTTACAACAATCAATACGAGACCAACAAATAGTTATCATATATAAAACAATATGATAAATAAATCTAACCACAGTATCATATGTAAGTCAATATGGTACCAAAGACAATTACCATGTATAAAACAATATCATAAAATAAATCTAACCAAAGCACGTATATAAACCAATACGATACCATTAATAATTATCATATGTAAAACAATATGATAATAAATAAATCCAACTAATATATCGTGTATTGACCAATACGATACCAAAGACAATTATCGTATATAAATCAAAACGATAAAAAATATGTCAAACCAAAGTATCGTGTATAAGGCAACACGATACCAAGCACAATTACCATATGTAAAACAATATGATAATATAATTAAAAAAATGTAATAGGCAATAACAAGGCAATGTGAGCTTCTGGGATAGATATAACCCGACTCATAAAATGCCAAATAAATAGACGTTAGTATTATAGAGTTGCAATGGTAGAGCTCGAGCGCGCATCAAGACATCAACACCATAACTTACTTATAACGCCATGACAGACCTGGTGATCAATCCAGGATAACCAAGACGGTCTAAGGAAAAGTCCATAAACTACCCGTTCACCGCACTACACGTGGGACCTCCATGCCTCCATCCTTCGTAGTGCATGACCCGCCTGCCAGGAATCCAATCGAAAAGAAAATTAGCCTAATGTAGCAGACCGTTGACCATTGATGCTAAGTGGGCAAACCATATACCACTGATTCTGGTAGAGAACCTGAATCAGGTCGGCCAAGGTGGAGTTTTGGCCCATTGATGAAACAGAGTCCAATCTATCCCAACCCAAGATCAAAAGGAGATTTAAAATTATTATTTTATATACAACAAATTTCTCATTAAATTCGATAGTGTTATGACTAGAGTATTATTATGGCTGGAATAAATATGCCAACATTCAATAAAGCAAAATGACAATCACAACCAGAAAATATGCCAAAAATAAAACATAATTAATGCATAACCGCTAATAAAAACACTAAGTCATAAACAAGATCATGTCTATCATAGGCTCATACAGAAATTACAGTGACTTACACCTTAAATAGAACCACACCAGTTGCGATATAGAATTGAACAAAAAAGGCACCATCATAAGGATGACATAAAAGAATGTCAACTCAAAGATGGCCTGAAAGCACATCAACGCAAAAAGTGTCATATACTTTCAAATAGTAATTACTGAACTAACACCCATGCATCCCATACCACATGGTATTACTTGAATAATTACTAAAAGACAGTAATTCCACATACATGAAATATAGACAAACAAATATTGAATGTCCCATACCATTTGGTACTACTAACCATTATTAAAAATCCACATCGTATAGAATTTTAGAAAAATCCCGGAGCTGGGCTGCACTTTGTGCAGCCCCGAGCTAGGCTGCACTTGCAGACCGCCGGGGCTGCACTTGTAGGTCGCCTAGGTTGTATTTTGTGCAGCTCCGCCTACGCTGCACTTTGTGCCTGCCTGGTTTGCACTGGTGCAGCTTGGACCTGAGCTACCTATGCAGACTGCGCTGGTGCAACCACCCCGGCTGCACATTTGCAGTTTTATTTTTTTTCTTCCATTTTTCCATTCCTTTCCTTCTGCAGTAATTATTTTCCAAAGAATTTAATAGCGTTGCATGCTTTTGAGGCATTTTAACATGCAATCAGTATGCATTAGCAAATATATATTATGTACTAAAGCTTAATCTTTTTTTCTCATTCTCTCTCTGTTTTTTCCATCAGTAATCAGGCTGCGCTGCCACAGCAGCGCACAAAGCTGCATCAGCAGCACAACAACATTGCCCAACAGCGCTGCACAGTAGCGTTACACAGCAAACTGCTGCAGCGCTCTGCTGCAGCAGACCGCAGCGCTCTGCTGCAGCAAGTGCCATGCAACTTCTTCGTCTGAGAGACAATGATACGAATAGACTCTCGAGTATATGTCATATTAGAAGCGGTCTCAAGCTGCTGCAACTGTTTTGGCTCTATCACCTCCTCGGAATCCCTCAAACACTTTCTCAAGCGTGACATATGAAAGACGTTGTGCACACTCGATAAGTGTTCATGTAGAGCAACTCTATAGGCAAGCTTCCCAATCTGCTCCATAATAGGATAAGGCCCAATAAATCTAGGAGCAAGCTTAGCAGTCTTGTTGAACCTCATTGCCCCTTTAAAGGAGCAACCTTCACGAATACATGATCGCCGACGCTAAACTCCAAGTCCTTTCTTCTTTTATCTGCATAGGACTTTTGTATATCTTGTGCTTCTTTTATCCACCTCCTAATTAACTCTACCTTCTCTAAAGCTTCCCGTACAGTGTCGGGACCAAAAACTAACTTATCTCCAATCTCAAGCCAGCATACAAGAGATCTACATGGTCTTCCATACAGTGCTTCAAAAGGAGCAATGCCTATACTAGACTAAAAGCTGTTATTATATGAAAACTCTACCAAGTATAGGTGGTCCTACCAAGACCCTCCAAAATTCAGAATACAAGAGCACAAAAAATCCTCCAATATTTTGTTGACTCGCTTAGTTTGTCCATCGGAATGAGGATGTAGGCTGAGCTAATATTCAAATTCATCCCCAAAGCTGCTTGTAAGCTCCTTCAAAATCCACTAGTAGATAATGGATCTCTTTCACAAACTATAGCGCTAGGTACACCATGGAGACGAATAACTTCCTTCACATACAACATTGCCAAATAAGGTGCAGTCCTCTTTGACTTGACTAGGATGAAATGAGCAGATTTCATCAAACGGTCCACTACTACCCATATGCTATCGTGCCCTTGCTTCGATTGAGGCAAGTCATCAACGAAATCCATAGATACCTAAATAAAGCATTAATGAAACACTAATTGGATCACATTAAAGGGTCCATATAAGTGAACCATTATAAAATCTAAATTCACTTATACCTGATCCTATTTCCATAATGGAATCTCCAAGGGCTGAAGAAGATAGCTAGGCTTCTGGTGCTCGCATTTCACCAGTTGGCATGTAATGCAATTCTTAACATATTCACATATATCCCGCTTCATTCCTTCCCAGTAATACTGGCACTTCATGTCCATGTACATCTTGCTGCCACCTTGGTGAATAGTGTATTGCGAACAATGGCAGTCATTCATCACCTCTTGTCTATGCCCTACAACATTAGGTATAAAGATCCTACCCTTCTTCCTCAAACAACCAAGAGCATCCATCTCAAAACCTTTCACCTCATCAGCCTCCTCTCCATTCTTCAGTCGATGAATACAGTCTAAAGCAACCGAATTTCCTTCTGAGTAAGAGAAATCTTGTCCATAAGACTTGATCTCACAACCAAGCTAGCCAACATCCTCCCTGAGCTATGGGTGGGAATACTGTGACAGATCCCACTAGAAGCTAACACCTCCAAGTCATGCCATTCAACCACCATCATCCATACAACTGCCTAGTATTTACGGCTGAGAGCATCCGCAACACGGTTTCCTTTCCCAAGAGTATACTGAATATCAAAATCATAGGTTGCCAAAAACTCCAACTACCATTGTTGGCGCATGTTCAGTTCCTTGTAGGAAAATAGGTATTTCAAGGACTTATGGTCTGTATAAAGAACAAACCGCTCACCCATAAGATAGTGTCGCCACATCTTCAAAGCAAAGACCACGACTGCTAGCTCCAAATCATAAACAACGTATCGAACCTTATTGGGCCTCAATTGCCTGGACGTATAAGCTACAACTTGTCTTTTCTACATCAGTATGCTCCAAGGCTAGACCACCAACCACAAGATCCTGATTACCCTATGGAATCACCAAAACATGAGCGTTAGTAAGCATCTCCTTCAACTTTGAGAAAGCTTCTTCACACTTATCTGTCCACTCATACTTGACTCCTTTCCCCGTCAGCCTCATCAAAGGTGTCACAATCTTGGAAATCTTTAATAAAACTCCGGTAGTAACCAGCTAGCCTTAGAAGCTCCGTATCTTGGTAATAGATTCTGGTCTCTTCCAATTCTGTATGGCCTCAATCTTAGAAGGATCCACTGCATGACCAGCTTCGGAGACTATATGGCTAAAAACTTTAACTCCTTCTGCCAAAAGTGGCATTTGAAGAAATTAGCTTTCAACTTTTGTTCCATTAAGGTCTCCAAAACCATCCTCAAATGCCCTTCATGCTCTTGCTCAGACTTGAAATACACTAGGATGTCATCAATAAAGACCAGGACAAACTGGTCAAGATAGGTTCTGAATATTCTATTCATTAGGTCTACAAAGTATCTACGAGCATTCGTAAGCCCAAACGACATTACTAACCATTCATGTGTACCATAACGAGTGTGGAAAGCATTAAGAGAAATGTTATCTTCCACTACTCTCAGCTGATGGAATCCGGTGGCTAAGTCTAATTGAGAAAATACATTCGCTCCACTCAACTGATCAAAAAAATCATCAATACAAGGGAAATGATACTTATTCTTTATAGTCAGCTCATTAAGCAACCTATAGTCAATGCATAAACGAAGAGAGCCATTAGCCTTCTTTACAAATACAGCAGCAGATCCCCAAGGAGAGCTACTAGATCGAATAAACTGCTTCTCTTCCAATTCATTCAACTGCTTACGAAGTTCCTCCATCTCAGCTCGAGGCATACGAGTAGGTGGTCGACTGACTGGTTGGGCTCCTGGGATACAATCTATGCAGAACTCAACGACCCTCTTTGGTGGTAAGCTTGTAACATGCTCAAATATATCACCAAAATCTCTGACAATTGGTACTTTGGCTATCTCAACTTCCTCTCGCGACTCCATGGAAACAAAGAAACATAAGCATTAGAGCTCGGTATATCCAGAGTTATATTTACAAGCCTTTATAGGATGGATGGTTCAAAGTATCAACTTTGTCTGAGCAGGAAAGCTGTTCATCATAATGATCCAACCAATCCATCCCCAAGATAAAATCAAAGCCAAGGAACTCAAATACACGCAAATCACAAAGAAAAGAGAGTCCACAAATGAAAAGCTCGAAGCTCTTACACAACATTCCAAGTGTTGCGGATCACCAATGGGATTCGCAACCCTTAGAGATGTCACGAGGTATACAGCTTATAAATCATATTTATTAACTAACTCCTTGATATGAAAGAACAGGAGGCACCAGTGTCAAAGAGTATATGAATAAAAGTATCTCTAAAAGGAATCGTATCTTCCATGACCGCCACCTGTTTTCCTTTCCTTTGGTTCGGGCCCGGATCTCCTTTTATCACATTCAGCTTAGCTGCTCGCTTCTTCTTCATAAGCTGTGGATAGTTGTTCTTCAAATGACCAATCTGGTGACACTCATAGTACTGTCTCTGGGGGAAATTATTAACAAAATGCCCCATCACTCCATACTTGTAGCATTTCACTCCACTTTTATCTTTCTTCTACGAGCCTAAAGCTTGACCCTTCTTCTGCTTCTTCTGAGGAATCTGCTTCTTCTTAGGGAAGAATTGAGCTTTCCTCTTAGGCACAAAGCTCTGTTGGTTCAGTGGTTTATCATCATCTCTTTCCCGATACAAGTCTTCATACCTCTTGATCAAATCAACTATCTCATCAAAAGTGGAGCGAAGATGAGTCAAAAGCCGTTCCTTCAGCTTCCTACGTTGACCATCCATAAATTTGTTCTTTTTAAAAGGAGTGTTGACCAAATCGGGGACTTACTTAGAGAGGGAGTTGAAGGTATTGACGTACTCATGAACTTCATATCTCTCTGCTTCAGCTCAATAAATCTACGAGCGAGGATGACCTTCTCTGCCTCAAGAACGAACCTTAACTCGAATCGTTCTCTAAATCTCTCCCATGTTAGCTCCTCCTCGCCTATCTCAGCACTAACCACATCAAACCAGTCAGATGCACCATCTTGGAGGAAGCTGGAAGCAATCTGCACCTTCTGACGGTCCGTCACACCCATGTGCCTAAAGACTCGTTCACAAGTCTTCAACCAAGCTTGAACTCCAACTACACCTTCATTTCCATGAAAAGGCTTTCCCTCCAAGGATCACAAAGTCCTTACACATACAAGCGAAATCAACTCTAGGAGCAGCATTAGAAGCGGGTGCGGCCTGTGGCATGTTACGCATCAACTCTAACCACTGCTCAATCGTCAAACGGGGAGGTCTTCCAGCCATCTTTCTCACTACTCTACATAGTGAGAAATATAGTTAAGCTGGAATTAAAATAATTCTCACACTAAAACGTTCAAAGATTTAGGGTTTTGGTTTAGGTATGTACAACTATTATGATACTTATGGTATATAGACATGTACAATGTTTTTACTGCTTTGTGCTAACTTATATTCTAAATATAATATATACTATTGTTAACCCGGGCTCTGATACCAACAATGTACCGTCTGCACCTATACCCATGCCAACCAAGATCAATACTAAGTATTACTGACAAAAAGCACGGAGAATGAGACTCGACATGGCTAAATGTTGTACCCATTCCCTTGAACTAACACTGGCGCGAGAAATTTTATGACTTTTTTCCTCTTTTTTAACTTACCATTTGTGCTTAGTCTCGGTTCAAAGCAATGGTAAAAGATAAATTTTTCCCAAGTTACATGGTACAGAACACAATAGAACATACATTTCAGCACAATAACAATAGAATACATAATACATATCATAATAATAATGTCCACAATACATAGTCCATAGCACATAATAGCACTTCCAGAATACATAATAACATACATACCATAATATATATTAACTACTCCTAAGTCCAAGCTGTAAAGTCTAAAACCCCAAAACGTGAAAAATGATTAGAATGCCGCTACAGTCCATGCAACCTAACCTGAAACCTAATTTCTAATCCTCCCACCCAAGACTTACTAAATAAAGTTGTAATCAAATCTAAGAGATAGATTTCCAATTTCTAAGTATAAGTATCATATAATCCCTTATCATCTTTCTTTTTCAATGAATAGCTATTTAGTGTTTTCTGATTTTGTTAGCAATTAGAAGGTGAAAGACAAGCAATCCAAGAGTTATCTGATTTAGAGCTTGAAGATTGCTATTTGAAGTTTTAGGTGAGTGAAGTTATAATCTTGTTTTATTTTATTTTGTTTTTCATGTATGCATGCAAATATAAGTGTGAAATTTTGGGATAGAATAGTTGTTTGCTCATTCTCCAATTATGTGTTGTTGATTAAATTATTCAACGGAGGAGGAAATGAGAATCGATGCATACAATTAAAATGCATGTATGTTGTTTGTTTAATCGCTGAAGAAAAATAAATTATTTAAAACGCAGTCCGATAGGACAAAACAGAACTAAACTGCACTGCGCAGACAGCACTGTGCTGCACTGTAGTGCAGCCCTTGTGCACTGGAATTACATTGTATGTTGGTACAACCAAACGCATGAAAGGAAACCCATTACCCAATGCACCCATCCGGATATAACAGCAGCAAAGAAAATTTACAAAACTAACAGCAAGAGGATAAAAAAACAAATATGGAATGTGGAATGGATAAAATTGCTTAACTCTGTATGATAACGTTCTTGAACTTAGTGGAGACCGTTGTTCAGCATGCAAAGATAGATTCTCTTACTCACGTTTTCGTTCATTCTCTCAAACTGACCTTTCAAGAAGCAAATCTTTTTAATGGCGGAAATTAGATTTACTCGAAATTCTTGCAAATCGCGTGGTCTAAACTTGAAGCAGGAGATAGGAAACCTAATTGACCTTATATGAACTACCATCTACACATACAGAGGACGATGTCTTCATCGGAAACAACAGGTCGATCTCAGTCTCAAATAAGTCCAAAAGTAATATATGCTTGCTTTCTGCTGATGTTTGCTTCATTTAAATGTTTGGATTTTTGAAGAATACACTTACATTCTTGTAGAGTTAGTCGTAATCTGATGCTTGTATGTAGTTCCTTGTTTAAAAGCTCCTTTGATTTCGCTCTGTTCAAACATGCCAAATAGCTGTACAAATTGCAATTTCGACTTGATCTAAATATAGGTTTTTTGTGTTATGCTTTCTTGCTACTAGATCCAGTATTTGTGTTAAACTGTTATAATGATTGACATGTAGTTTTAGCATAGAACCGAATGTAGACCGTAGATTGCTACTGAAATCACTTTGGAAAAACTGATGTCTCTTACATATAATTTGCAAATGGTAGATTGTATGTTCGACGATCTACGATTTTTGTCTAAAGTTTTATGCTTGTTTAACGCTACCAGATAAGTGCACATTGAGACTTTTGGTGAATTACACTGTTCCACATATGATGACTCCAAATTATATGTGAATTTTTAGTTCTGATACAATTCCAGGCAGTTTTAAACTTGAACTCACCATTTGCTTGTAGCATTCCATAACCAGTAATCATTTGATTCATCGTTGTCCATCTTGATTTGGTTTATTTAATTACATATTTATTGTGGAATACTTGATGTGTTGAAGCACTATCTTGAACTAAAGATGAGAGCAGACACATCTTTATTTGTATTACCTATGTTGCACATAGATTGACACCCCATTAACTTGAGCAGAGAACCATTATTGATTCATGGATCAAACCATATGCGTGTTTCTTTTCCATTAGCTTTTTTTTATTAAGCTATGGCCTTTGATCAAGGTTTTCAGCAACAAGCTCCATGTATATAAAGCATTTGAATCATCAACAATTATCCAAAAATTCTTTTTCAAACAATATCCGTGTTTTTACTCAGTATTTTCATAAAAGTCTTGAGGCTAACGCATCTTGTAAATCTTCCAGTTTTCTAAGCCCCATGCCCCTTCTTCCTTTAGTTTACATCCAGTGTCCCATTAATTTGGTGGACTTCCCTTGCCATAAAAAATTAGAACTTAACGCTTTCAATTTGATTTACAATGGTTTTTTGGCATCTAACAAATTTGTAACCGAAATGTCTACTGAGAAAATCACAATTTTTATCAATTCAAGTCTTCCACTTAGAGATAATAATTCACTGCTCCAACCACTAAGCCTTTGTTTAATTCTGTCAACATATCTATAAAGTCTGTTTTTTTTTTTTCGGTACTTCTTGTTGCTAAGTGGAATACCCAAATAGGTTATTGGTAGATTTACCATGTTTACACCAATTGAACTACAGATGCATTGTTTACTTATAACAGTCTTCCTCCTGAAAAATAATTTTTGTGACGAGCGCCCTACGCCACCAGCACTCAATATAACTAAATAGTGTGTTGCTGTTGTGCCCACCTGATGCAAAACAGCTGTCAAGGGTAAAAAAGAAATAAAACATCACATGACCCGTCGTATATCTCACATCATATGAAATAAAATATAACATACTTCATACACACACACATATATATACATAATAGAAATAGAAGAGACAATAATAACTTAGTGACCAAATGTCAGAGTGTAGATCCATAGAGTTACACAATATATCAATAGAATTTATACAACTAAATAAACTCAAATATTGTCTCGTAAAAATAAACAAACACTATCAAGGCTCTAAAGTGTTGCACAACAGAATAAGCATTGCACAACAGAATAAGCATAATATCAATATATAATACCAGAAAGCTCCATCATGCTCATCCTCTACACTACCATTGCGTACACCTAGACAATATTATCTAGTCTACTCATTTAAGAGTTATCGAGATAATAAAGAGCGAAGCATAAAACATCATGCTAGGTAGCAATCTGGTGTGAGCGATGAATGAATCTCAAACTACTATACCGTCAATACATTAAGTAACAAAAGGTATAAGGGTCATGTCTGACCTGTCCTTGCATCCAAATAGTTGGCACATAACATCTATAATATGCTACTTTATTATCATCATCAAAACGTATCACGCCCTAAGTACAATATCGAAGGTATAAGGGTCATGTCTGACATGTCCTTGCATCCAAATAGTTGGCACATAACATCTATAATATGCTACTTTATTATCATCATCAAAACGTATCACGCCCTAAGTACAATATCGAGTGTCTAGGTACCTACATCTTAAATACCTACATCAGGTGACCTCCTTAGAATGATGGATAGACTACGGGGAAGACAGTCAATGCAAACATAACATCCGTCAAACAATCCTCACTATCACTCAATGTGCTTGGATATAAGACAACTCATACGGCATGATCATTAGTCAGAGACCCAATTAAATATAGGTTCCATTGTACTCAATCTATGCCACTTTGTAAGGTCAGGAAATAGACCCACAATTATAAGGTCCAAGATAATCAACGGTCATAAGATCTGGACAAAGTCAAAATCCAAGTGGGCGTGACATACCCCTTTACGTGAGCATGCAGAAAACCTTCGAGTGTTTACGATCCCTTCGCACACGCATTCATAATGGAATACGATCAAAATTCCATTCTATCCATATCCACAGTGGAACACAGTCATAATCCTACCCACAAGCTCTTCTCATTGAACCCACCCAAAATCACAACTGCGGCTCCAGTCATTAAGCCATTATCATCGAAACACTTCTAGACCTCCTCATTTGTAACAAGCTTGATTTTATGACCATTTTAATTAAACGTATGATAATTTAAATTGAAAATTTCCAAGTATTGAAATATGAAGAAAATTAGAATTTGTATTTTATAAAAGGAAAACAAAATCTTTTGGAATGTGAGTCTAAATCTGGATGATATTGGAAAACTTAATGTATGGAATTGACATACTGAGCTTGTAAATAAAATAATGTTAGAAAAAAGATAGAGATTTTTATCTTGTTGAATCTATTATTAAATTATAAATAGAGGTTTGGAAAATGTTCAAATTATAACTAATTTTTTAAATTATTTTTTGAGGTTTATTTCATAAAAATGTATGAAAATTTGATTTGGCATTTGAAGGTATATAAGGAATAAAAGTTTTAATTTATTGGGTGATTTGTGTAAAGAAAATATTTCATAGGTAATTGAGAAGTGAGAATTAGAAAAGAGAAAAGAATTTAAAGGATAGAAATAAAAAGGAATTGATTTATTTTCTTATTGGGTTTGTTACAACCCAAAGCCCAAGTACAGAATAAACAAAAGAAGAAGTTTCCCCTCATTTTTTTTGCTTGTATGTTCATTCTTCAGGAAAGAAAAGAAAGGAAGAAAAACATAAGTTCTTCTCTTCAATCCTAGGCTAGCAAATCATCAAATTAAAATTCAAATAAATTTCTAGAAATTTCAATAAAATGAAGGTAAGCTTCTCGAACCTTAATACATCTTTTAGACCGATTGATTTCAATTTTTACAGTGTTTTGATGTGACGACCCAGAATTTTCAACAATTTAAATTGGAATTGTTAATTGATTTTAAAATATTTAAAAGTTAATTTTAACTTGAATTCCTGATATCAATATTTACTTGATAATTAACACTACTAGAAAAGGCTTCAATTCCGACAGCATAGACCGACGGCTACCGACGGCCTTTTTCCGACGGCTTCCGACGGGCCGTCGGCGGCCGTCGGAAGCCGTCGGAAAACTGCGATTATACCTTCAGCCGAGAGCTCTTCTTCTTCCCCAAACCATACGAAAATTATTTCCAAAATCCCCCGTTTTCCCTCTTCAAGCTTCCAATCCTTGATTTCGAGCTTCCGGATCCTCCACGGCTGCATAATCAAACTCCATTACTCTTCATCTCAGGTATAATCTCTTATTTTTGTAAAAAATTCAGTTTTTACCCTATTTCTAGATTTGCATAAATTGGTAAATTAGGGCGAATTAGCGATTGCAATGGTTTCCAATAGCGTAATAGTGGTTTATAGCATCACATGGTATACCGATTTCATCTTTTATCGTGAAATTATGAAAAACACCTATAATTTGGGGTTGTTCATGTATATGTAAATTGTTGTGTATGCCTTGATTCGGCGATTGTATACGTTATTTGTAATAAGATAAAATGATTGAATGAACTAGGAGTATTATATTGTGCACATATTTACTTATGAAACAAAAAAAAATGCATTACTCTAAATTACAATTGTGTGTATTGAAAAATGATAAAAATGTTAAAACAGCCTTAAGTTGATGCGTAATACGTCGAATAACTGTGTTAAATTAATATATATTTTTGTAAATGTGAACAGTGAGTAAAACTGTATTTTTTCGTAAAATGCATGCATGTAACTGACAAATGTCCCTTAGAGAGTTTTTGGCTCCGTCTGACGAGTGTTGTACATGATCGTTGTATAAATAGTCGTTTTTTTCGAAAAACGACCATTTATATTCATCTGGTACAATGTTTGTTGGATTTGTCCCTGTATTGGACAAGTTATGAACACAATAAGAATTTACATTTTGTATACTACTTCGTCTCAAACGGTTCATAAAATTTCGGCCTAACTTTTCTTTTTTGTTTCCTGCGTACACGCATTTGTGTACAATGCAGGGAACAAAAGGGAAATGCTGCCGAAATTTTGTTGAATCGTTTGAGACGAAGTAATATACAAAATGTAAATGCTTACTGTGTTTGTAATGGGAAGTAGGATGCCTGACCAATGAAAAAAAAATTATATATATATATATATATTTAAATCGTTACGTTAAAAAATGAAATGTGCCCTATTTGAAAATATTTTTAAATTTGTGAAGTTGTTCTTTAAATTCAAAATATTATACGAACATGAAAATAATCTTTTTCGAATATGTATTCTTGAAAATAAATATTAAATTTTGAACTTCTCATTTTGTCAAATAGAAAAAATGATTGATTATTTTGTTGATCGAAGGAGATGGATGTACCAAAGAAAAGGACTGAGGGGCTCAATAAAAGAAGATTTTTATAATGGTATAAACGTGTTTGTTGAATTCGCCTTAAGTAATAACGAAAACGATCCAGAAATTCGTTGTCCGTGTAGTAGGTGTAGACATTTGAAGTTTTTGTTACCAGATATTGTGAAAGTTCATTTGTGCCAACACGGTTTCACACCCGAATATTATGTTTGGGATCGGCATGGAGAAGTTGTAGCAAATACTTCTGTAGAGTCTGAAAGTGTCGTTAACGAAATAGTTTCAATGACCCGTATAGAAAATATGGTCGAAGATGCAGCACGATCAATGTTTCCTATGGTTGAAGTTGACGACGATGATGGAAATGTTGAAGAACCAAATATTGAAGCTAAGAAAATTTATGATTTACTAGATGCAACTAAGAAACCTATTTGGGATGGTTGTAAAAGCGGCACACAGTTGTCAGTAATCGCAGAATACATTGCGATGAAGTCCCGCGGAGGAGGTGTTTCTATTTAGATGCAATTGGTTTAGCAATGTTCCAGGTTCTGTAATTAATGTACACAAGGATTATAATCTTATCGAAATAAAGCATACATCGCACTATCACTAGTATGATCCTTTTGTACTAGCCAAACAAGCATTGCAAGTTTATTACGCTCCTTATCCGTCTCTAAAAAGAGATAAAGCAGATTGTCTGCAGTTTTTAAAACAAAGGTCAGATTCACATTCGATGGGAAGAATATTCCGGACGAACAAGCTTATCAGGCAGATCTTGAGCAAAATAACGAAATAATAATTACAGACGATCATACAGATTTTCGTCCTTTGATTGACGAATCAAATGTTTGGTAGAAGCGTTTGACAGTGCAGAGGAAAATATCGTCGAAAACGAGACCGAATCTGAATCAGAAGACGATGATGACTGATATAAATTTGAATCTGTTTTTTTTGCAATTGATGTAACTATGTTGAATTCTTGATGTTTTACGAAATTGATGTAACTATGAAAGTAAATCCGTTTACTATTGTTTTATGTTATTTCAATTTGTCATTTATTTAGCAATTTTTATTAAAAATGCAATGAACTCTGCTTATCGTAGGAAGAGTACACCCATTATGAATCAGGTATAACAAACTTACATTTCTATTTCCATTTCAGTCATTATAATTAAGCAATTTATACCGTTGATGTCATTTTCATATGAAATATATTTCATTATCATGTTTTTATTCTCTTATATAATGATGTGTAAACGTCACAGGTTTATCATTATGTCACATAGAGGGAGGAGCTCTTCCCGTTCTTCAGGAGGCGATGGCAGTGGCCCATCGCAAGCGCCACAGCGTCCAGTTGTATCGTTAGTCCCCAAAGCAGATGGGTAAAAATTAAATTTTATTCATCATCTTATTTTTTCTATACTATACATACGTACTTATCTGTATCGTACTTAAAAACAGGGGGTTCGAGCTACTACCCACTAAGGTAGTGCTGGACGTCTCCAGAGCAGCATATCGTAGTAGGATGAGTGCGTGCTGGCCAAAGTGGGATACCATCCCTCCGCACATCATAGAGTGCATATGGCAGGATGTCCTAGTATGTGTAATTTTTATGTTTTCCATTTTTAATTCGTTTTTGTCGTTTTTCTATCGTTTATCGTTTAAAGTGTAATCTTTTTTTAACACAGGCTGAGATAGACATCCAGACAGATGATATGCAGCTGGCACGAGCATACTGGATGAGGAAGATACGAAAGAACTACAAGGACACGATATCTGAGGTTGAGAAATTTGGGAAGAGACCACGGTGGATGGGGGAGAGCGTGTGGCAAGCTTGGTTGAGCTACTGGGAGACGGACGAGGCGAAGGCAAGTATACTAATTTTTTTTGAATTATTAATTTAACGTGATTGGAAAATAATGTATCAAATTTTGAATGTACATGCAGAGTCGGATAGAAACTCTGCAAATAGAAATAAGAATCCCCTCACTCATCGCGGAGGATCGAAGTCGTTTCAGCAGTATCGGCAGGAGTTGGTAAATTTACTGAATAATAAATGTAAATAGTTTATGCTATATGATTTTAAATGTATAATAATTGTATGTAACAATCAACTTCAGGAAGCCGAGGCACATGGTCCTGTCAGCTATATGGACGTGTTCACCCGTATGCATGCTGTCGAGCATGTTAATCCAGACGGGACTGTTTCGTACACATGGCAGGACGATAAATCCAGTAAAAGTCATGTAAGCATATTTCATTTTATTCAGTATTAGTAATTGTTTTAGTTGTCAAATTATTATGAAATAAGATATGATATTATTAATTTGTCAATGCAGGAGATGTTTATGGAGCAACGACAGAAACTCCTTTCTGATACGGGTCGAGAGCAGCTAATGACCGATGAAGAGGACGTTATTTTTGAGTCCGTTATGAGTCCACCAGAGCATGGTCGACGATACGGATTTGGCAATTTAGCGGTAAATAATTTACTTTTTCTTAAAATACTTAAAATATGATATTTTTACCTTTTCAAAACAATAAACTTTGATTTTATTTATTTTTCAATTATTGCAGTCCAATAGTCAGAGTAGGGGACGGCGGAGTAGACCTCAGAGCGAGCTAGCACGTATAGAAGAATTGCAGACTAGAGTTCAGCAGTTGGAGGAGCAGAACCGCCAACAGGCCATGCAGACGGCACAGTTATTTGAGTACATGCAGCAGTTTGGTGGCCGCTTTCCTTCATCGGCTGGCTCTGGATCTGGAGCAGATTGATTCATTGCTTTCTGATTCGTTCGTGCATGTATGTTTTGTTTTAGTTTAGAATGATTTGGTAGATGGAACAATTAATTGTTGATATGTATAATTATGTATAATACACTTGGTTCTGTAGCTGTATCAGGATATGCATGATTGATAGAACAGTTATTGTTAGGATTATTGTTAATGTTGGAATGTTATGTATATTTTGTATTTTATTTTTATTCTAATTTTGTTTATTTCTGTGTTTATTGAATATTTTGGAGTATTGGTTTGCATGTTTGGTTGGATTATTGTTTATTGGATTGTGCAGTATTGATATTGTATTGTTTGGAAGAGAAATGTGGTTGGAAGGCTCTATTTGCAGCAGATTTTATAAAAAAAATAGCTGATTTCCGACGGCTCCCAACGGCTTACAGGTCGAAATTTCCGTCGGCTACCGACGATTCCCGGCGGTCTGTAGCTTCAGGTTTCCGACGGCTTCCGACGGGCGACGGAAGCCGTCGGAAACCGCCGGAAGTTGTCGGAAGCCGTCGGTAATCTGTACGGCAGCCCCCGTCGGTAGCCGTCGGAAGTGCTGCTCTCCGACGCCGTCATTTCCGACGGCTTTTTCCGACGGCCCCCGACGGCTTCCGACGGCCGCCGACGGTTTTCAGCCGTCGGAAATCACGTTTTCCCTTGCAGTGTAAATCATTGAATTATATAGTTTAAATATTGATTTTTATAATGGAAGATTGAGTAAATTGTTGAATCTGATATTTCTAAGCCTGTTTAAGTAATTTGAAGGCTTATAAAATTTATAATGATAATATTGAAGATAATAGAATGATTGAAATTCAATATAAAGATAACGTGTTCAATTTTAAAAATATGTCATTTAAATTGAATTCAAAAATAGCCTTCCGAGGCACAGTCTCGGAATTCGACGAAACTGGTTCCATTGAATCCGTAATAGTTAATTATTATTGGATTTCAATTTTCGCAGCCATCGGAGTTGTCGTTTGACCCTGGCAGCGCGAAAAGCGTAGAACTACTTTAATCGATTTAAATTAAAATCGATCGTTTTCTTCGGTAACTCGCGCATATGATTGAATTAGCTTTCGAAACATGTTCCATTGGGTTCGGACTGCGGGTACAACCTTATAATCGTCTCGCGACATGCCTTAAGAGGAGTTCGAAAATTTTAGTAGTAATCGATAAAACATTTTGAAGTTTTATATAAGATAATAATAATAAATTATTGTTTTTTTATTAAAATAAGTTAGCATAGATATTTTATCCACAATCGTCCTCAGGAAGCTATCCTTGAATATATATCATCCTCGTTCCCCTCTTGGATCTGGAATGCAGATAGAACAAAAAAAATATATAGATAAACAGAAAATAGCCGATCAAACCCCTCTTCCTCCTTCAAAATTTGAAACCCCAATTAAATCGCGTACCCCTCTCTAACCCAAATAGAAATCAAACCGAAAATAAAAGAAAGGAAAAAAAAATTGCAGGCGAGCGGCTCGATTTTCTAGCTGTTGTTAAGCGCGCGTCCTTGCGCTATGTAGGGCTGCGATGTGGAAGGCGACGCGGCTTGATTTTCTAGCCGTCGTTGAGCATGCGAGTGGGTTGCGCGGCGGTAGCAAGTGGAGCTCGGCAAGTCAACGTGTGGGCTAGGGTTCGAAGTAGGTCGTGTGAGGAGGAGAGACTCGATGAATCTCGTATGGCTGTAGATTGGGGTTCGCGTGTTGAAATCTGTGACATACGAGCTCGACCCGAACTCGTGGAGGAGGAGAGCAGTGAGGTAACTTTGATAATTTTAGTCATCTCTGTGTTTAAAAAATTATAATAATTAATTAACAGTAAGTTGTTAAGACAATTTATTTCTTAAATTTATTTAATTACAGAACGTTTATAGATGAAGTTGGAAATAGGTGAAGTTTTAACAGTAGTTGTTTTTCTTTAAATATATATACAAGAAGATTTTGGGAATTTTATATATAATAAGAATTTTGAATGTCATGGAATTATGTATGGTTTCATAGGAAAACAGTTTTTAAATATATATATATGTATAAATTATTTTATAAGAGTTAAAAATAAGAGGGGTTTAAATTATACAGTGGAGTTATATAAAATTTGGTTTAAATCAAATTTATAAGTTGAAAATTTAGCAAGTAAATGGTGATTAATTATGTGGTTAATTCAAATAGTAACCTATCGTGAAATACTTATACAAGGTCTAAAATCATGGAGAAGCGAGTTGAGATGGATTGGATCTGCAAATTTAAGAGGCAAAGGTTAGTAAATCTCACTCGTCTGGTATTATTTAAATTTAAAGAGTTAAATTTAAATAATTGGTTGATTGATTGAGTTGTTTGAATGTGTGCTGATAATCTCTGACTTTGGATTTGTTTGATTCTCGAGTTAATGAGGATTTAATGATTGGTGATTCATTAAATAGGCAGAATAATTTGAATGGATAATGAATTAATTCAATTAATTAATGATTGTGCTAATTAATTTAGTAATTAAGGGTTTGACTTAATTAAGGATTAAGTTAAATTAATTTAGAAAAATCAATTGATGGCTGGTATGTAATTACTTCATGAAATAAAAATATATATATAATTACTTTAAGAAATTTATCAAGAGATTAATTAAAAGAGTTAACTGAGGAATAATTTATTTATTTAATGAAGTAAATAAAAAGGAAGATAATTACAGATTGAGATTGATCGAGGACAAAATTATATTGTGGTTGAATTTAAGTAACTGATTTGGATTCGAACAAATTAAAATGTGATTGGAAATTATTAATTTATTTAATAATTGATGTAATTAAAAAATTGATTAATTAATCAATTAAATAAATAATTACTTATGAGAAATTAATTACTGTAAGTAATTAAGAATTAATGTAATTAATACTAATAATTAATTTATGAAATAATTGATTAATGTATAAAGTGATTAAGATTTCTTATTCATTTTGGTTAAGAACAATTAATATCGAGGAACTAACTAAAGATAATTACATAAATTTAATTGAAAAATAATTAATCCTGGGGATTAATTAAGATGAATAATGATGGGTTGACTAATTAATTGATTTGGAATTTGTTAACGAAAAAATTTAAACGCTAACACCCTGGTGTATAAGATGTGATTGTGAAAGCACCACCCGTTTGTACGGGAAACAGAAATAAGCAGAAAGTATGTAGAAAAACAGTAAGAGACACAGTATTTATAGTGGTTCGGCTTATAATCCAGCCTACGTCCACTTTAATCTTTTTATCACTAGTTTGATTACAATTCTTTACAAGATCTTTCAATTACAACACACTTCAAGTGATAGGATATGTGAAACAAGTAGCTCAAGCTTTGATGTTGACAATCATCTTCAAATCCATGGTGAATGTGGATGATTCCTTCATGGAGTTCCTTTAGAAGTTTGTTGGATCTAAAAGGCTTTGAAGTCGTCTGGAATTCGGCAGAGTAATGGCGCTTGAAGAGAATGAGCCCCAAAAAGTCCTTTGCATGTTGGAGATGGTTTCATATTTATAGAGAGTTCTGGGCGGAAAAAGTGCTAAGTCCTAACTCGTGGCCGACTTAAGGTAAGTCGTTGCTGACTTAGGATGAGTCGTGACCGACTCATTGAGCTGAGTCTCTGGTTTGTAGAGAGCTTCCTGCCTTTTTCGAACCCACGCTTCAAGTACTAGGTCGTTTACGAGTTATCTGGTTGTAGTTTCTGGCTTGTTTGTATATGTCGTATACGACTCATCATAAGTCGTAGGTCGTGGTTGACTTAACCAGCTGCCTCCGGCTTAAAGCTGAGTTCAGGCTTTGTGAAGGCGAGTCCTAACTCGTAGACGAGTTAAGAGACAGTGTCTTTAGGTCGTACACCTTTTTTAAGTCGTAACACTTGTTAACTCGGTCAAGCTTTAATCTGTTATGTCGTAGCTCCCTTAAGTCGTATAGACTCCTTAGGTCATCAGGGTCTTAAGTCGTTATCTCTTCTTAACTCGTGAGCCGCTTATCTCGTAAGCAGCCTACCTCGGGTACTCCTTAACTCGTAGATGCCTTGAGTCGTAGGAAGCTTAACTCGTAAGGCTTCCTATCCCGTAGAGGCCTTAAGTCGTACAAATCCTTAGGTCGTGTGTTTCTTTAAATCGTAACATGTTCAAAGCCGCACAATCCTTTTAAGCCGTAGACCATTCATTTCCTTAAGTCGTGAAGCCTTTTGAGTCGTGAGCTGCTTAACTCATAGACCTGTTAACTCGTGAACGAGATAGGGTTAACATTTGCCCCTCGAAGCACACGCTTAGGTCGTAAGTCGTGTGCTTCGACTTATCATAACCCGGGCATGCCGATTCAAATTCCAACATTTCCAGATATAAAAGCCTGAGTCGTCCTTCCTCTTTCCTTCTTCTCATCACTTAACTTTTAAACTGTTTTCTGCCATTAACGCATCTCTGAGCTCTCCAAGGCAATTTCGATCCAAACTTCGTCCGATTCCTTCTAGCATCATACAATCGTAAGTGATCTTGTTCCTTCTTCGACCGTTAGCCATTGTTACCTTACATGTTCAGTCCCTCGTTTTTGGCTTGTCCTTTCAAATCCTACGAGCTTTATCAAATCGGTCATTGACGAACTTAAACTCGTTTGGCTTGACATAAGGTGATTCGCGATTTGAGGCGACTTGTAGTGTGATAGGTTAAGGCTATTGCTGTTGAGGAGGCCGTGGGTGAACAGGTTGAAAGTTAGAAGGGAAGGCAGGTTGGTTGAAAAACTTGATTCGAATAGAGTGAGGAATCGTCCCATATACAACTCAGAGATTTTCCATGCGACCTAGCAATTTTCATGAGCCGTAGCCGAGTTAAGACTTAAGGGATTTCCAGTTGCTTTGAATCAGAGCCTTTCTTCTGTTCCTTGAGTTACGACCTAGGATTTAGAGCATAATCAGCTTGATGTGTTGACGACTTAAGACAGGAACGACTTAACTCTTGAGTCGGTTACGACTTAACTCTTGAGTCGGTTACGACTTAGCACATGTATTTTTTTTAAACTCCACTTGAACCTTGAACTGCTGCTTGAATCTTTTACAGATTGCTTTAACTTGTAAGCTAATAACCTGTTAATATAACATTCACAGAAAACTGGGACGAATATACTGTCATTGATTGCCCACATCGAACGACAGATTAGTTAATGATAGATGATTAACTTAAATAAATCGTGTGAACGAAGTGCTATCGATTTCAAGTGGAATATTAAAGCAGCACTGGATTAGTCAATTGAAACTGACCAGCCCTCATTAGTATTACGCTTGAGCTTTAAATAACAAGTTCCGAAATTACCGTAGTCAATCAATCGTCAACCAGTTTAATTCCAGTTATCTTTACTTGTTATTATTATTATTTTTTTATTAGCTTTGCACGACACTTCACACTTTTTAGGAAACGTGCACCTTCGCATTTGAACATCCAGTTGTTTGTGTAGAATGACTTCTCAGGAAGGTGATACAACAGTTCGGACTGGAGAGGTAACTGTTCTTCCGGCTCCACTGGTTAATCCTCCCGAAAGAGCTCCTACTTCACTATCATACAAAGTTTTTCGCCAGTTGTGTGCTCAGTTTGGTATCGTTGAATCAGATGCCATTCTTCCCGAAAGAAATAACACTGCCGATATAGCTCCTTCTGGCTTTGTGACAATTAACCGGCAAATGTGCCTAAGTGGAGGCATTCCTCCTTTCAACGACTTTTTCCAACAACTTCTCCGTCAACTGTCCATTGCTCCATCCCAGCTACACCCCAATGGCTATGCCATTCTAATGGGGTTGTGTGTGCTTTTTAGGAGAACACTTGATCGACTTCCAAGCTTTGGTGAAGTTTGTTATCTATGCTCTTTTTCTCGGACTAAGGATCATCCTTCCATTACTGTTGTGAGGAGCGCCCGAAACCGCAAACTGATTGTTGGCCTCCCTGATACTGCTCACGGGTTTTTAACCCAATTCTTCTATGTTCGTTGCCCTCCGGGGTTTTATGGTGTGTGGAGAGTTGGAAGTAAGGGCGTTCAGCTTTATTCCTGACACATGTTTTCCTTATAAAATCTTTTCATAGCCTGAGTAGTTAGATGTTAATTTCCCTTTTTACTTTTCAGCGCTTCCACCTCCTTCTAGAGACCCAGGCTATAAGCAAATTTTTGAAAGATTGAATGCTGTGCCAGTAGAAGAGAGGAATATAAAGTTTTTGCTGAGAGATGACTTTTTACATCAATACGGGCTTCTTCACTCTTCTCGCTATACTCAGCCTCATGAAGCCCCGACTGAAGTTCCCGATTCCCCGACTGAAGCATCGGATGCCCCCGTTACTATCGAACAATCTTCATCAAAAGAGTCTAACATCGAAGCTTCATTGGTGAAATGTTCCACCCCTACCGACATTATGGGGTCATCTAGTAAGACGGCACTTGCCCCGATTGAGGAAGAAGAAGAACCTTCACAGCCTCTCGGGGGATTAGCTGATGTAGGAACTGAGAAAACAAGTCTCACCGAGCATGATGGTGACGATGTTTATGATGGGTTGAGCGACATAATAGTGACCTCACAGGAGCTTTTTAGAGATGACGTGTCTAAAACTATCTCTCCTATGATTGAGGCGACGTCCCTTCTTCGACTAACACCAACACAAACACCAACTCCTCATACCCAAGCTATCATCACCCCTATACCAATGAGTGGTTTGTAGCTTAATGCGCGTAGCTTGCACATCACACAACACTTAGGAATTTTCGGCATTTTTTCATATTTAACTTCTTTTCTTCGGGAGTTTCTAAGACTTGCTATTTTTGCCTTTTCAGATTTCTCTATGGGGCGCAGCGGCAGCGGTTCTTATTACAAGGACTTTCGACGCTATGGAGGGCGTGGCAGCTATGACTACAAGCAATACTATGCCGATCCCAGAGAAACCAATGAGCAGAGAGCTGCGCGAAAAGCTGAAGAGAGGAGAAGGTATGAAGAACGTCATGAGGGAGCGGGCACGCGACATGAATCCTTCCCAAGGGATGATGACTCCCATAAACGTAAAACGCACGATGATAGGGGGAAGAGCCATATTGAGGATTCGAGAAAGCGGACCAAACTTGGCGAGGAGCACGTGCCCGTGACATCTGAGAGACCTGGTGCCTCAGTTTCTATTGACATCCCTTCCGAATCTCCTGCTCTTGAAGGAAGTGCCATCCAAACACTTCTCAACAGGCCTTCATACCACGTTGAAAGGGGGCCCCCTACTTTGCAGAGCCGATTCCCGAACTGGTGTTTGAGGGGGGTACGCTTCGACCTTGATTTGGTCCCCATCGACAAAGAAGCTATGTACAGAAATCTCGATGCTGTCAAGCTTGATATCGATAGAATGTCTGGATGGCAAAAGCTGGTTGATGAACTTCAAAGAGTTAATCGGGCTAACATCGAAGCAATGCTGACCATGGAAAATGACAAATCAGAATGGCAGAAGATTCTTGATCAACACAACGCTGAGATGAAGGAGATAGCCGAATACAATGAAAAACTCGAAGCTGAAGTAAAGCAGCTCAAAGATGATCTTGCCTCTTCTACTAATACTTACACCCAAAGAGAAGAGGTATTGCAAAAACAAGTGCGAGATGCGCACGCCAGCCAGAGGGACGCTGAAGCTAAAGCTGAGAGGTTGGAACAAGCTGTAGAGAACCACCGCACTGATGTCACCCAGCTGCAGAATAAACTGAGCGCCCGGGACATGGAGATTGAAGCGCTAAAAGCCCAACTTGCTCAGACCGAAAAAGATCGAGATGAGGCCATGGCTGGCAAAATTGCAGCCGAAGAAACTGCTCAGACCATGGAAAACGATATCAATTCGACTTTATTCGATTTTTATTTACATTGTGTCTTGGGACGCGGCAGCCTCTCTTTTCTTGGTCCTAAGTATGAAATCACCCTGGCCGAGGTGTGGGAAGCTGCTCTTAACATGTTTAAAGACGCCGGGTATGGCGATGAAGATTTTGAGGCGCGTTACCTGGATGAGGGAGCTCGCGCTGCTCTTGCGAAGGGGCGAGAACAACTTGCCAGGATGAGAACTGGAATGGCGGAAGAGGAACGTTCTGGAAAGGAATTAACGCTTACTTCCTCTGTCCAACCTCCAGTTTCTCCTGTGGTTGACATCACGGGTTCTAGCTCCTCTACTCCGCCTGCAACTAAGACAGTAACTGAAACTACAAGTGCACAAGGCGGGGATGAAGGTGGTGAAAGCAACGAAGCACAGCGATATGAAATCAGCCTCAGAGATCCAACTACCCCAGGTAAACTTGACACCGGACCAGCCCAAGTGGTGAACTGCTCGTTCGCTCCTTGTGAACTTGACGATCTTCTTGATTATTTTTCAAATGTCAATGAATTCCCGACTTTTGATTATTCCTCAAATGTTAATGAATTCCCGACTTTTGACGAGCCGTCATCCCCTCTCTTTTCGAAAGATACTGATATTTTAAGTTTTTTCTCCTTTGTAGAGAAAGCACCGAGTCAAACTCAAGCTTCTTCTCCCCCGGTGATCCTTCCTCCATCTCTTCAAGTAGCGCCTCCTTCTGCCTCGCAACCTGGGTCACAAGAAGAACAAATAGAAGCTCTCCATGGCCTGGATGATCCCATTGCTTCGCAAGAGCAAAAAGATGAGGGACTTGAGGGAGGTGACATATCTCCGGAGCGAACTCCTTCTGACGATACAACTTTATCTAAACTTGTCACTCCAGGAAGTGAGTCTTCCTCAAAGAGGAGAAGGAAGCAAGGAGCATCAAGGAGGAGAGGGAAGATAATCATTGCCACTGAAGAGGAGCCGGAAGTTGGGCCAGCTGCGCCTACCTCTCCTTCCTCCCTTATACCCACTGGCCGACCTGAAAAGCTGATCATTCGGCCGGGTAAAGGGTCTAAAGGCAGCAAAAAGAAGTGAAGATCTTCAGTTTCTAGTTTTTTGTGTTTTGCATGTACTGGCCGAGAATTGTGCGGGTACCGGCCCCCGCTTTTCTTTATTTTGAAACCTGTACCTGCGTTGTAATTGAATAAAATGATTCCTCGTTTGTACAAACTTTTGTTTGAATTAAAGAATACATTTGTTATTCGTTTTGGCATGAGTTTATTTGATATTGCAGCGAGCTTATGGTATGTTACTTGAGCGTTACCTTTTGCTGGTTTAGTTATACCATATTGTGTGTAATTATACTATATTGCCCCCATTCCATAAGTATGCTGCAATATTCTATACCTCGAGGGGACTTACACTCTTATTTGCTAAAGAATAATTATTTTATTCTTTAAAGAAAATTTTATAGAGTACAACTCCCTTCGTATAAGTTTTTACGCTTGGTCGTTCGAAGAAATCACTTTTTTCTTTTGCTTATGTGCATATCTCATCAAGTGAATTCCTCTATGTGGTAAAGCGGACCTCTGAAGGGTACTTTAACTTCTTTTCTTTTTACGATCATTTCCCACAGTAGGCAAATTACTTTTCCTTTGAAAGTTAAAGTACGCTTTTGATGAGGATTTTTTTTTATAGAAAGTTGTACCTCTGAGGAGGGATTTTTTTTTTTTTACGTTTCAACACTTGGAAGTTTTATTTCAATCTCGGTGAAACGTGTACCTCCAAAGAGTTATGCTTTAGAAATCCTTTTCACGTTTCAACACTTGGAAGTTTTATTTCAATCTCGGTGAAACGTGGGTTTCCAAAGAGGTCTTTTTTCTTAATTGTGTTCCCGGGAGGGGGTTGTACCTCTGAGGAGGGATTTCTCACGTTCCAACACTTGGAAGTTTTATTTCAATCTTGGTGAAACGTGTACCCCCAAAGAGTTGTGCCTTTGAAGAAAGCCTTTTCACGTTTCAACACTTGGAAGTTTTATTTCAATCTCGGTGAAACGTGTGCTTTCAAGAAGGTCTTTGTTTTTACATTTCAACTTTGGTGAAGTGAAATTCCGAAGAGCGGCTGCTACACTTCAACTCCTGGCGAAATGGGCCTCCGAAGAGGGCTTTTATTTTGTTTACATTTCAACTCTGGTGAAGTGAAATCCCGAAGAGCGGTTATAACACTTCAACTCCTGGTGAAATGGGCCTCCGAAGAGGGCTTTTATTTTGTTTACATTTCAACTCTGGTGAAGTGAAATCCCGAAGAGCGGTTATAACACTTCAACTCCTGGTGAAATGGGCCTCCGAAGAGGGCTTTTATTTTGTTTACATTTCAACTCTGGTGAAGTGAAATCCCGAAGAGCGGTTATAACACTTCAACTCCTGGTGAAATGTGCCTCAGAGAGGGTTTTCATCGCCTGGAAGTTACTCTCTCATGGTTGGAGGGTCATGACTCCTCCAATCTTTTTTGTTGAGTAGAGAACTTTCTTTTTTGTGGCATATGACCCATTAGAGGTCTTTTATTATCCGAAGAGTTGCGCCTCCGAAGAGGACTTGTGGCGCTGATGGTAGCTTTGGTTGTTCCTCTGTTCACTTGCTTATGCCTTTTCAGCGATCCTTTTTTTTTTTTTTTTTTTTTTTTTTTTTTTTTCTTTTCAAGTTTTCATCCCCCTTTTTCTCACAAGTGGCTTGTTTAATCCAAGGAAGTGTACTTCATTGCCAGGCAAGTTCGTGAGAACGGGCACTAGCTTCCTCATTGGATGTTTGTTTGTTTAAACAATCTCAATTTATCAGCAAGGGCTCGTTCCTATCGAAATCATTAGCCGTTCAATTGAAGCATTTCCTATCTAGGATTTGAATTCGGGGTCTTTGTGACTTGAAATTTGTTTGTTGAATGATGGTGAGAATCGCTCGGTCTTATTATGCGCAAGTTTTATCTCCACTGTCTGCAAAAATTTAAATCGATATTTCAGCAATACATTTTGTGTATTTTTATATCGAAAACAAAGCAAACATATAATGATAATAAGGAACACAAGATTTATAGTGGTTCGGCCATGAAATTGGGCCTACATCCACTTTATATTCTTTCATTATTTACTTGCATCAGTTTCACAATTGCTTTCAATTACAGGAATCATACATTCATAATTCTTTTTACAATGTTTCAACAAAATTTTCAAGTAAAGTATGGACGCAAGTGATTGCTGTTCCATGCCCTTGGAATTTGATCTCCATCAACTGTGGTGAGCTTGAATGTGCCGTCAAGAAGTTTCTGACCTATCACATACGGTCCTTCCCAATTTGGCCCAAACACACCTGTCGCAGTCATAATTCTTTTTAGGACTAGATCTCCAATTTCAAAGCTGCGTTGACGAACTTTGGAATTGAAATGTCTGGCTATCCTTTGCTGATGAGCTGCAACTCTGAGGTTAGCTTCATCTCTTTTTTCATCAAGGAGATCCAACGCTTCAAGTTGCAGCTTTTCATTTTCTGCTTGATTGAAATGGATTCTTCTGTGTGAAGGGACCTCTGTTTCAACCGGGATCATTGCTTCCGATCCGTATGCTAACGAAAAAGGAGTATGCCCAGTTGCAGTTTTGTGAGTAGTTCTGTATGCCCATAGTGCAAGTGGTAGTTTATCGACCCAACCACCTTTTGCTCTTTCGAGTTGCTTTTTGATGGTTGATTTGATGATCTTGTTCACTGCTTCCACTTGCCCGTTTGCCTGCGGATGAGCTACTGCCGAAAAGCTCTTCTGGATTTTGAATCGTTTGCAAAAATCCTGGAATTCCTCACTTTCAAACTGAGTACCATTGTCTGTGATTATTTTTTGAGGCACACCGTATCTGCAAATGATATTCTTGGTCACAAAGCTTATCACTTTCTTAGAAGTGATAGTAGCCAATGGTTCAGCTTCAGCCCACTTAGTAAAATAATCAACCGCAACAATAGCATATTTAATCCCTGATTTAGCGGTTGGTAGCGGTCCAATGAGATCCATTCCCCAAATTGCAAATGGCCATGGACTGATCATCTGTGTGAGTTCGGTAGAAGGTGCTCTAGGAATTTTGGCATATCTTTGGCACTTGTCACATTTTCGGGAGTAATCTGCGGCATCCCGATTAATTTCTGGCCAAAAATATCCGTATCGGAGAATTTTCTTTGCTAATGTTTGACCACCTGAATGATCACCGCATTCTCCTCCATGCACTTCAGTTAGGATTGTTTTGGACTCTTCCCGGGATACACATCGAAGCAATGGCATTGAGAATCCTCGTCTGTATAATTGACCATCCTGGATTATATATCGAGAAGCTTTTCTCAGTAGCTTTTGTCGTTCTTTAGAGTTTTCTGGTAAAGAGCCATTGAGTAGATACTTTGTTATTGGAGTCATCCATGATTCTTGCTCTTGCGACATACTCATAACCCAATCGATATCCATTTCATCAATGCTCGGATTTGACAAAACTTCCACTGGAACTAACCCTAAGGATTGGGCTTCGCCCGAACTTGAGTATTTTGCGAGAGAATCTGCTTTCATGTTTTCTTCTCGAGGAATATGACTTATCGTGTAATGGTCGAATTCACATAAAAGTTCCCAAGCCTTTGACACATAAGCGGGCAGATTTCCTCCTTTCGTTTGAAACTCCTTCTTGACTTGGCATACTATAAGCTGAGAATCACTGAAGATCTGTAACGCTCGAATGTTTAGTTCTTTAGCAATTTTCAAACCAGCGATCAGAGCTTCATATTCTGCTTCATTGTTTGTTGAAGGAAATTCTAATCTTAGCGCATAGCATAATGACCGGCCTTCAGGAGTTTCAAGAACAATTCCAGCACCTGAACAGTGATCATTTCTTGCGCCATCTACAAACAACTTCCATTGGGTTGGGGAGTTCTCGATTGTTTCTTCCTCGCTGTTACCCTTGTCTGTAAATTCTGCAATAAAATCTGCCAAAGCTTGTCCGTTGATCGCTTTTCTAGGATGATAAGTGATGTCATATTGGCTCAATTCAATATTCCACTTTAAAAGGCGGCCCGAAGTCTCAGGGCGAAACAAGACTTGCTTTAAAGGTTGATCAGTGAGGACTTTGATAGGATGAGCCTGGAAATATTGCCTCAACTTTCTTGAGGCAATCAATAGACAATAGGCGAGTTTTTCCAACTTGGAGTAATTCATTTCTGCCCCAGTGAGTCTTTTGCTGATATAGTAAACTGGATGTTGAATCCTTTTGTCTTCCCGTACCAGCGCTGCACTTAAAGCATGAGATGAAACTGCCAAGTATATAAGAAGATCCTCGCCATCGCCGGGCCTGGAAAGTATTGGAGGCGTTTCCATACGTTGAATCAATTCTTCAAAAGCTTTCTGGCATTCGGGAGTCCAGTCAAAGTTTTTCTTTCCTTTCTTTAGAGCGTCGAAGAATGGAATGCATTTATCAGTAGCTTTGGATATGAACCGACTTAAGGCGGCAATTTTTCCATTAAGACTTTGCAATTCCCTCTTTGTTTTAGGAGCTTTGACTTCTTTTAGAGCAGTGATTTGAGCTGGACTAGCTTCAATGCCCCTAGCGCTCACGATGAAACCCAAGAACTTCCCAGATTCTACCCCGAAAGAACATTTTAAAGGGTTAAGCTTCATTCCGTATCTTCGGAGAATTGCGAACATTTCTGCTAAGTGTTCGATGTGATCCACTGCTTTCTTAGATTTTACTAGCATGTCATCAACGTAAACTTCCATAGTCTTTCCCAACTGCGGTTTGAACATAGCATTAACCAGTCTTTGGTATGTTGCCCCCGCATTCTTCAACCCAAAGGGCATAACTCTGTAACAGTAAAGACCGACATCGGTGATAAAGCTTGTGTCCTCCTGATCTGGCTCATGCATCATGATCTGATTATATCCGGAGTAGGCATCCATAAAAGACAACAATTCATGACCCGCTGTTCCATCTACCAGTTGATCGATCCTGGGTAATGGGAAGCAGTCTTTGGGACAGGCCTTGTTTAGATCTGAAAAGTCGATGCACACTCTCCATTTACCATTGGCTTTCTTAACTAGCACTGGATTTGAAACCCAATTTGGATAGGTAGATTCTCTGATGAAATTATTCTCCATGAGCCGGTCAACTTCCTCTTTCAATGCTGTCGATCTTTCTAGACCTTGGATTCTTCTTTTCTGCTTTACTGGCGTCAACTTCCTCTTTCAAAGTAATGGAAAATAATAAATAAGTATTATTTGGATAACTGGGACTTGTTGCAAACAATGGGTTGTTTGAAGTTTGATGTGGGTTTAAAACCAGAGGTGGTTTAAAATTTTAAAACATGGCTGGGAGGGCCAAGAAACAAATATGTATATATGTATGGGTATATATATATGATATTAAAGATGTAACGACCTGTATTTTACGTGTCGATAAATCGTAGAATAGTTGCCACTAGGTCGTTAGTATTGGTTATGTCGTCTAGAGTTTAATTCGTCCAGAGTAGATTGGAGCGACTTAGAGAAGTGTGGCCGAGTTAAGGAGGTAGCCGACTTAGTAGGTGGCCGACTTAAGAGTTGCCGACTTAAGGGAGTGAACGACCTAGGGATGAGTCAGTTGAACGAGTTAACGACCCAGTAGTTAGAAGCGACTTAAGTCGTGTATATTGATTAGGTCGTGGGGAGACTTAAGTCGCTAAGCCGCATACCAGTTGGGTCGGCATCTCTGTTGAGTCGTTAGGTCGACTATATGGTTAGGTAGTTAGGTCGGCTATGTAGTTGAGTCGGTAGGTCGTGTGGTGTCTTGAGTCGTAGGTCGTTAGGTTGGCAAGGGTTAGGTCGTGGACGACTTAAGGGGACGGCCGACTTAAGGGATTTCCAGCCTATAAATAGAAGTGCCTATCTTCATTTTTGGGATCCGAATTTTGACGCGACGAAGTTCTTCCATTTTGAGAGCTCGACTACAACACTTCTTCGCTTCTTCTCTCCACTCTAATCTTGTGCTTCCATCCATCTAGATTGAAGATCAAATCGAAGATCCAAGAGCTTACGTTGAAGATCTCCATCCATTGAAGAGAGATTTCATCGTTTGAAGGAAAATCTTGTCGGATCAAGCTAGATCCTTTGCTGTCCAGATCTGGAGTTAGTTGCTTTTGAAGTGTTTAGGTGATTCGGTGAGTGGTGGTTATCTCTCACACGGACCCAAAGGAGTATATTGGATCGGTGGCTTGTTTGTGTGTCAAAGATAGTGATTTCATGCATTTTCCTTAAGTCTGCATGTAGATCCATCGTTCATAAAGTTTTGAGATCCACTTTACTACATGTTAACCTATAATAGTTCATTCATCAAGATATTACTTAGAATTCATGCTTGTTAGATTTGGACTCTTTATTTACGAAATTTCCATTATTGTTATAACTGTTTATTTAGATCTTGTTTGAATGATTAATAACTTGGATTAATGATTGTCTTGATTGATTGTTATGAGTTAGTTGATGTATGGTTGAATTTGGATAAGTTGGTCGAAGATGATTCAAAAGCTAAGTGGAAAGGCTCTTGAATAAGGAAAGTTGCTTGTGGCATATGAAGCGGATGATAAAGCTCATATGGATAGATTTGATGATGATGTCGGGATGGAATTTTGCTATGATGCGATGAGGCAAAACACGATGTTGAGATGGGACTTTGCTATGATGCGATGAAGCAAAGCATGATGTGAGATAGCCTTGGTTTAATGCAGACGGGATCATTCCAAGCATGTTGATATCTCGGTGATATAGTCCGAGTTCGTTGATAATGGATGGCTCGAGAGGCGCTTGAGCTAGTATGAGAATAGTCGTCGAGGAGGATGACTAGAAGGCTGAGATCTCATCGTTATTGAAGGTTCTAGCAGGCTCAAAGCAAGAGTACGTTGGGCAGATTCGATAATCCCAGGCACGGGCTGCGACGACGTGTTAAGTACTCTGCGCAGATTCGATGGTCCTAGGCACGGGCTGCGACGACGTGCGGAGTTTTGTCTAGAACCGGGGTTACCATTAGCCCTTGACGGACGGATGAAATAATGAGTCGGTCATTCAATTAACGGTGATATCGAAGCAATGATAACAGTGATAGCCAGAGTCATGGATGTTTGGTTGTATCGTCACTCGGTCTCAAGAGCGATGTTTTGCGGGTGCTTATCTGATCTTGGTTTAGGCCTTGGGGGTTTGTGCTTGGAAAACATCGATCTTGACTCGAGTGATAATTGTTCTACTTTAAATGTCTGCTTTGCTATGTTTGTTTCTGCTTAGAGGGTCTGGGGCTATCACTGTAGAAGGAGGTGGAGTGGGATGGTTGGGTTCCTATTCCTTTTTACCCTTTATGCTCTTTTGGTATGTTTGATAGTTGATTTACTGCTCACTAGGACTTTTTGTCTGACTCAAGGTTTTATGTTCAACTCTTATTACCTTGGGCTGTTCATCCGTTTTGGGATGGGCAGACTAGGTAGCAGGTGACAGGTGCTGTTCTCAGTGACTAACACTGTTGATGACGAAGACGAGCTGGAGGCTTTTGCATATTGTTTTCTTACTATATGTACCGGGTGTTCTGCTGTTTGTATGATTCTCTGAGTGTTATGTAGTGAGGCTTGATGTATTGACTATTCAGATTTTTGTACCAAACTATTATGAGTTTATATGATGAGATTCTGTTCTATGGAGCTTCACTATGTATACTTTTCTATTGTATTTTATCAATGCGCTGTGAGTAATACGATAGAGTTTACTGTTTTACCTTAACCCTGATGATCGTCCCTGGCGGCCTGGCACACCTTTCAGCGCACTAATTCCTTGTTTAGTGCAGGAGTCATGGGCGGTCGTCACAAAAGATAAATTGGAAATAAACTCTAAGAGGTTGAGTTTTGATTTTTCCCTGAAGTGTGTTGTGAATGAAAATTGTTTAAGAACTGGCTTCAAGCTGGGAGATAAAATTTAATAATAAATTAAAATTTTAAAATGAAATTGTATTGAACTCTTATTTGAACCTTGAAATTCATAAGTTAAGATAATTTAAAATGGAATTTTGAGAATTGAACTTAGAAATTAAATTGTTTAAAAACTTTAAATAAAAGTTAATTTGGTTTAAAGAGTTAAACCAACCTTTGAGAATTCAACTCGAATTTATATAATTCGGGATGGGTTAAAGTTGAACAGGATTAAAATCAAATGGAATTTGATTTAAATTGGGAAAGGAATCAAGATTGATTCAACTTGAATTAGGAATAAATCAAGTCCAATGGAATTTGGAGTTATTCAAGTTAGAATTGAGTCAATTAAATGGAAGTGTAAATTTACATTGGATTGTTAGGGAAGTGAACAGTTGACTCTTGACTAGTTTCAATATAAATTGTTTTGATATAAACTTATTTTTCTAAGCTATTAAATATATACAAACTTTCTTTTTTAAAGCCAAATTGTTTTATACTTGTTTTACAATTATTTTTGAAGCTATTTAATCATTTTTCAACTGTTTTTTAACTAATTGCTATTTTTCAGCTATTTTACAAATAAATTACTATTTTACAACTATTTTGCAATTATCTAAAATTTCTGAAACTATTTAACTATTTTCCAACTATTTTATTATTAGTTAACTGTTATATAGCTATTTTGCAAACTATTAATTATTTTTCAATTACTTATCTACTTTTAAATTTTCAAGCTATTTTTCTAAAAATAAACTGGTCGGAGTTCAAACTGTTATTGATTAAATACCCAAATGAGTTAAGAATTAAAATGATAATCCAAATGGGGATTAAGGTAAATTGGGAATAAGTGAGTATATCTCACTCTGATGGATTTTTGAAAGTGTTTGAAGTATAAAAAGGTTTTATACAAGTTGGAAATGATCCAAAGTTTTAAAAGTTATATATATCTGCATATATATAAAGGATCTTATGAGGATTTTGGAAAAGGTTTTGAGAACCTTTGAATTTGGAAAGGCTTTTGATTTTTGAGTAAAATCAATATTGGAATTTGGAAAGCCTAATTTGAGAATTATTGATTTTGGGGTAATCGATTTTGTGTAAAGGAGCTTTGTATGATATCATACTAGGTGTATGATTTGAACATACTATATGTGTATAGTATAAAATGTTTTGATGATGGCTCTGGGGAAAAAGGCGCTCCCTTGAAATGAACTTCTCAGGAGTGCCACCGGATGGTGCTTCCTTAAACCCGGGGGGGTTCAAAAGTTGATCCTGTGAGGAGTCCGGACAAAACTAGTTCCTGAGGATTATTGGGTAGCGTAAGTCGAGGGCGCTGATGCCTACAGGGGCATTTGGGTTATGCTGTGACGAAGGTGTAACTCGATGTCGCTGCGATCTACTGTGGGGACCATAGCGAAAATCGTATGGAGGATGAGTGCTAACGGTCTACACTTGATTTTGCCGAGAAAGCAACGCAACATCGGTAGACTCTGATCTATGGTCAAGTGGAGTGGAGAAGTTTCATTTTTGGCAGCGAAATTCGATGGCGCTGATGCCTGCAGTTATATGCGTTTTTGCTGTGATAGCTACGTAACCCCAGTTGTAGCTGCGATCTGTCGTGGGGTTCCATGGTGTAATCGAGGGGCGCGGAGGCCTACAGTTATCTATGGATTTTGTCGGGATGGCAACGAAACCATCGAGTTAACTGCGACCATGGATGGAGTGATGATTTCCAGAGCATTCTCACCAAAGTTATTTCCTCTATTTTCAAAAACCATTTTCAATATTTTCAATAAAATTATTTTCAAAAGTATTTTCACTGGATGTTGAAAATGGGTCTGCTAAGAACTTATAGATTTTCAGTTCTACGCCTGATCAACGTATGACTAAATTTCTGTGAGAACAAGGATGGACTGGTGGAGACATCGAATTATAAGAAGTATTTTTATAAAGAGCTATTTTATTAGTCTGATGTGAATTTAAAAGCATTTCTAAAATTTTTAAATAAAGATGTTGGAAATTTTGGGAAAATAATAGGAAATCCAAATTGGAATTTTAATGAAGTGATTTTGTAATTAAAATCGAATATTGATTTAGAAGTTGGAAATAAGCTAATTGATTAAATAATTGTTTGATTGAGTATGTTAATAAAATTTAACTTTGGTAAATGAATGGATTGTAAATTAATAATGGAGTTTGGGATTGAATTCGAATTGTAAATCGAATTCGACTTAGATTTGATAATGAAATAAATTAGAAGAGATGTTGCAAAAATAAAAATAAAATAGAGTTGGATTGAAAAAAGGCGATGGTTTGAATTACAAATAAAATTCAAAGGTGATTTGGACAATATTTAATGAAATTTGCAAGTAAATTGGATATAACGAAAGTGAATTGTAATAAAAATGGTTTGAATTGCAAACAAAATCCAATTGAATAGAAATATATTGAGAATGACCTTGTATTAATAAAATAAATTCGATAACGAATTAAGTAATTGAATTAAAAATTGAAACGGGTTAATTGAATTAAATAATAAATGGATGAAGTCTGATTACATAAAAACTAAATCAAGTTGTGATTCGAATTGGATTATCAGACTAAACTTAAATTTGGTGGTATATTAATTTGAAGTATAAATGAGATAAGTATGTGCTTGGATATTATTTTGATAAATTGAGAAGGTGAATTTAAAATCGAAATTTAAAATTGATGGGCTAACTGAATTTAATAGAAGTTGATTAAATGGGGATCAAATAGAAGTAAACTTAAGTTTGACGTTGGAATAAAATTAAAATAAATTCACTTAAGTTTAAAATTTATGGAAGCTTAGCTTCGAATAAGAGTGAAAGCCCATTAAATAAAAACTTGGATCGAATTAATTTGGGAATGGCTAGAAGTATACAAGAATGGAATATGTCGAGCTAAATAAATGGTTCGTAATAATTTAGAAAAGAAATGGAATTAAACGCGGAATGGGTTGAAATTAATTTAAAATAGTTATAAACTAAAACAAATACTCTATTAAACGAATATTGCCAAATTTGCATAAAATGAATTATCGTTTGACGTAAACAAAATAATTAAAATTCTATGAATTGATAGAGATTAAATAAAATTGATTCTGGATCATTTGAAGTGAATATGAGTTTGTTTGGATTAAAAATCAATTAAATATAAGAAATTGAGTTGCAAGTCATTAAAATTGAATGAGATGGCATATGAATTGGTTGAAAGCAATTGAATCAGCTTTAAAGTTATATAAATCGCTTATGGAAAGCGTTTTGGTGCTTGTTGCTTATGATATACATGTGTTTAACTATTGAATATAAGTGAAATGCTTGTGATTTGCTATTAAAGTAAATGAAATGCTGATAAATACTCTATATATGGCACTTACATATTTAAGTTGAGTAAGTACAGGTACTGGGAAGTCGTTAGGCTGGATTTGGATGCACTAATTGCTAAAATAAATAAGCCGCATGCTTAAAATGCTAAATAAGGTACGCCTACGTAATAAAAATAGGAAATATGAATTGTTTTTGCTTTTTCCGACCGGGTGGGTCGATGTATATATATTTATATCTCTTGTCAAATTGCAAAAGCTCCTCCGTACAAGGGAGACTCTGCCAAAATTTTACGAAAATTTTTGGAGTTAGAATTTTTTTGAAAGTTTTTGGGGAAAAATTTGGTTAACGACAAATCGATTCCAAATTGGAAAACTAATGTAAATTAGTAGACGAAACTAATGTGAATCAATTATAAATGAAAAATAAAATTTAATATTCATAATTGAGGACGAATTGAATTCGCATAAACGGGGAAACTAATTTGCGTAGAAGTATATATGAAAACTTCTGTAAGAAAAAGTGTAATTGATTTGAAAAATTACAATTGTATATTGTTGCTAAATAAGATATGCAGGTATTAAAAGGGGAAAAGAAAATTGGATTTGATTCCAAAAGATAAATGTGAATTGCCCGACAAAAGGTATGTATTTTAATGTCTGTATGAATTGGATTGGGTTTTTGATCTAGCCACTTGGCTTTCTGTTTTCTTTTTTGGAATTTGGGAGCCTGTAGAGGCCTTTTGTAATTGTACCGAGCTAGCCGCGCAAATGAGACGCTGGCAAAAAAATTCGGAAATTTAGGTAGTTAGAAAAACTTTGAGAAAATTTTGATAATTCAAAATTTAGTTTTAAACTGAAATTTAGATGATCGAGCAAAAGAGTATTGATTGAAACTATAGAAGGTTTGGGAAGTTGGATAAGGTGATAATGAGTTTTAATAAAGGATAGTTGGTAGGATGTTGATAAAACTGTTGAATTGTGGGTTTGGAGAAAAAGAAAACGGGTATTAGTCCATTCTTCCTAACTAGTAATTTCGGGGACGAAATTCTTTTAAGAGGGGAAGAATGTGACGACCCAGAATTTTCAACAATTTAAATTGTAATTGTTAATTGATTTTAAAATATTTAAAAGTTAATTTTAACTTGAATTCCTGATATCAATATTGACCTGATAATTAAATCATTGAATTATATAGTTTAAATATTGATTTTTATAATGGAAGATTGGGTAAATTGTTGAATCTGATATTTCTAAGCCTGTTTAAGTAATTTAAGGCTTATAAAATTTATAATGATAATACTGAAGATAATAGAATGGTTGAAATTCAATTTAAAGATAACGTGTTCAATTTTAAAAATATATCATTTAAATTGAATTCAAAAATAGCCTTCCGAGGCACAGTCTCGGAATTCGACGAAACCAGTTCCATTGGATCCGTAATAGTTAATTATTATCGGATTTCAATTTTCACAGCCATCGGAGTTGTCGTTTGACCCCGGCAGCGCGAAACGCGTAGAACTATTTTAATCGATTTAAATTAAAATCGATCATTTTCTTCTGTAACTCGCGCATATGATTGAATTAGCTTCCGAAACATGTTCCATTGGGTTCAGACTGCGGGTAAAACCTTATAATCGTCTCGCGACATACCTTAAGAGGAGTTCGAAAATTTTAGTAGTAATCGATAAAACATTTTGAAGTTTTATATAAGATAATAATAAAAAAAAAATTTATTAAAATAAGTTAGCATAGATATTTTATCCACAATCGTCCTCAGGAAGCTATCCTTGAATATATATCATCCTCGTTCCCCTCTTGTATCTGGAATGCAGATAGAACAAAAAAAAAATATAAACAGAAAATAGCCGATCAAACCCCTCTTCCTCCTTCAAAATTTGAAACCCCAATTAAATCTCGTACCCCTCTTTAACGCAAATAGAAATCAAACCGAAAATAAAAGAAAGGAAAAAAAATTGCAGGCGATTGGCTCGATTTTCTAGCTGTTGTTAAGCGCGCGTCCTTGCGCTATGTAGGGCTGCGATGTGGAAGGCGACGCGGCTTGATTTTCTAGCCGTCGTTGAGCATGCGAGTGGGTTGCGTGGCGGTAGCAAGTGGAGCTCGGCAAGTCGACGTGTGGGCTAGGGTTCGACGTAGGTCGTGTGAGGAGGAGAGACTCGATGAATCTCGTATGGCTGTAGATTGGGGTTCGCATGTTGAAATCTGTGACATACTAGCTCGACCCGAACTCGTGGAGGAGGAGAGCAGTGAGGTAACTTTGATAATTTTAATCATCTCTGTGTTTAAAATAATAATAATTAATTAACAGTAAGTTGTTAAGACAATTTATTTCTTAAATTTATTTAATTACAGAACGTTTGTAGATGAAGTTGGAAATAGGTGAAGTTTTAACAGTAGTTGTTTTTCTTTAAATATATATATATATATATATATATATATATATATATACACAGGAAGATTTTGAGAATTTTATATATAATAATAATTTTGAATGTCATGGAATTATGTATGGTTTCATAGGAAAACAGTTTTTAAATATATATATATGTATAAATTATTTTATAAGAGTTAAAAATAAGAGGGGTTTAAATTATACAGTGGAGTTATATAAAATTTGGTTTAAATCAAATTTATAAGTTGAAAATTTAGCAAGTAAATGGTGATTAAATATGTGGTTAATTCAAATAGTAACCTATCGTGAAATACTTATACAAGGTCTAAAATCATGGAGAAGCGAGTTGAGATGATTGGATCTGCAAATTTAAGAGACAAAGGTGAGTAAATCTCACTCGTCTGGTATTATTTAAATTTAAAGAGTTAAATTTAAATAATTGGTTCGTTGATTGAGTTGGTTGAATGTGTGCTGATAATCTATGACTTTGGATTTGTTTGATTCTCGAGTTAATGAGGATTAAATGATTGGTGATTCATTAAATAGGCAGAATAATTTGAATGGATAATGAATTAATTCAATTAATTAATGATTGTGCTAATTAATTTAGTAATTAAGGGTTTGACTTAATTAAGGATTAAGTTAAATTAATTTAGAAAAATCAATTGATGGCTGGTATGTAATTACTTCATGAAATAAATATATATATATATATAATTACTTTGAGAAATTTATCAAGAGATTAATTAAAAGAGTTAACTGAGGAATAATTTATTTATTTAATGAAGTAAATAAAAAGGAAGATAATTACAGATTAAGATTGATCGAGGACAAAATTATATTGTGGTTGAATTTAAGTAAATGATTTGGATTCGAACAAATTAAAATGTGATTGGAAATTATTAATTTATTTAATAATTGATGTAATTAAAAAATTGATTAATTAATTTATTAAATAAATAATTACTTATGAGAAATTAATTACTGTAAGTAATCAAGAATTAATGTAATTAATACTAATAATTAATTTATGAAATAATTGATTAATGTATAAAGTGATTAAGATTTCTTATTCATTTTGGTTAAGAACGATAAATATCGAGGAACTAACTAAAGATAATTACATAAATTTAATTGAAAAATAATTAATCCTGGGGATTAATTAAGATGAATAATAATGGGTTGACTAATTAATTGATTTGGAATTAATGAATGTTAATAAAGGAATCTAAGTAATTGAGGTTTGAAATTCAATGAGAATCAATCGAACTGATTTGTATGTGATTAAGCTTTGCTTACGGATGATTGAATGGTATTGGATGTTTGAATATGTTGATATCTCTGATATGATATGTCGTGTATTTCATTTATAACTTGGGTTAGGATAACATGAGTTTCGAAGAGACCGAGGTCGGGTATTAGAAGATACCCGAAACCACTTCGAATTTTATATAAATTGATTTGTGGAATCAATAGGCAGGAATGGAATGATTTAGGTGAACTGGATTATCTAAGTTTGGTACTTAGAAATTTATGTGTGAAGTAAGTGTTGTCTATAGTAAATTGAGAATTGGTTAAGGCATTTCCAAGGATTTACTTAAATTATAAAGGCAATATAGAATTCAATGCTCGATAGACTATCTTAGGAAATAAAGGTGAGTAATCCTCACAACTATCTCTAATTAAGTTGCATGTCATTTGTTGAGTATGTTATTGTGATTGTCGGATGATTATTGGATGATTTACTGTTTGTTTGAACAATTACAGTAAAACCTGATTTTGCAACCTTATAGAATGCTTTCAGTAACCTGTATCATAACACTTTTGTAGTTGATTGATGAATATATATTGTAGGCCTATCGTGTAGTTTTTTTGGAATTCAACTATTTTAAGTTTCTAGTTGTTGGAATCATTATATTCGACATCAAAATTGTTGCCCGGAGTTTATAGGCTTTAGGTAGTGACAAAGGTTAACCGGTAAGTGTAACGACCTTAATTTTTGAATTACCGTCGTAATATATATTTTAAAAATCTGTAACGGCCGTGATTTTTGAATTACTGTCGGAGCAAATATTTTATATATAAATTTTAAATTTAATTTCGAAAAAAAAGATGCAAAAATCATGTTGTAAAGTCAGTAGTCTTAAAAGTAGTAACATGTTGAAATAAAAGGCTTTTGCCTGCACGTGAAAAATGGGTTCATATTAAAGAGCTAGTGGAATATATTTTCATGTGCTGTCACATTTTTGCAAAGCAAACACTTTACATTATTGGCTTCTTCATCTTTGCTTTGCTGTCACATTTTTCTAAACTAAAGTTTGAACACATTTTTTTGACAAATTGTGTAAAAGCAAATATTTAAACTATGCGGCTATCATCATATTTAGGCTAGCTGTGTCCTTTCTCTCATCTTAAGCACGTATCACATTTAATGCTTTTGTACAAAAGGATGACCATCACACATCTTCCTTTTACTTGTTCACAATATTGAAAAAATTCTCTGCAACATTATTTCGCTCATTTTCAGAAGCTTGGTGAAGCATTAATGGTAGATCTATAAATAGCTTCAGGTGTTTCCAGTAGCCAACGAATTGTGAAGAAAATTTTATAGTGAGTACTAAACTCACAAATGCTAATTTATTCACTACTTTGTTTTGTGCATGCATTTAGCTGATAAATTTCATTTTACTTCATGTGCATGAAAACTTTACATAGGTGCGTGCCAAAAAAAATAAAAAAAAATAAATGTCTTCACCTTCATTGATTTTTGCATGCCTGGATCTTTCAGGACCTATGAGAAAATTTTGCTCATATTTAAATTTTGTGTACTCTAGAATTAGGTTCCAGGTCCTTGAGTCCTTCTTTCAAAGTGTGCATGCATATATGTAAGTTATTGTCACTTTATATTGAAGTTTATCTCGTGCGTGGCCTCCTGTTAATGCTCTGTTCCTTTGATTCGCTTGGCTTAGCAACTTACGTTGAGGTTTCGCATATTTGTGTATAATTCATGGATCCAGTCACCTTAAGCATGTATGCATGTATCATAGGGGGTGTGTGTACCTGTGTAGTGTGAAATTTTGTCCAGGACCTTGTTTAAATGCGTGCGTGCATACCTGTTCTAAGTATACTATCTTGAGGACTGTCATCGTTCTAAGTATATTATCCATCCGGGTAGTAGTAAGATGTATGCTGATATGAAACGCTTATACTATTGGGAGGGTATGAAGCGTGATATTGCAAGTTATGTAAGTCGTTGCATGACTTGTCAACTTGTAAAAGCAGAACACCAGCGTCCCAGTTGGTCTTTTGTAGCCTTTTGAGATTCCATTATAGAAATAGGATCAGATTTCCATGGACTTCATTGATGGTCTACCTCGTTCGAGGTCGGGCCATACTCGTATTTGGGTGATTGTTGACAGATTGACTAAATCGGCCCATTTTATTCCTATCAAGTCCAATCGGGCTGCTCCTTTGTTGGCTAAGCTCTTTATTAAAGAAGTCGTTCGACTTCATGGAGTGCCTAGTTCTATTGTTGGTGACAGAGATCCGCTTTTCACTAGTGGTTTCTGGCAGAGCCTTCAGAAAGCTTTTGGCACTAAGCTCAATTTCAGTACAGCTTATCATCCACAGTCTGATGGTCAGACTGAAAGGGTGAATCAAGTCTTAAAGGATCTCCTTCGAGCTTGTATTCTTGATTTTGGTGGTAGTTGGGAAGACCACTTATCTTTTGTTGAGTTCTCTTATAACAACAGTTTTCAATCAAGTATCAGTATGGCTCCTTTCGAAGCTCTTTACGGAAGACCGTGTCGATCACCATCTTGTTGGTTGGAATCAGGGAAAAAGTTAGTTCTCGGCCCCGATTATATTCGTGATTCTTCTGAGAGGATTGATATTATCAGACATAGAATGAAAGAGACTCAGAATAGGCAGAAATCTTATGCCGATCATCGTAGGAAGACTTTGGGATTTTCTGTTGGCGATCTTGTATTCATTCGTGTTTCTCCGATGAAGGGTGTGGTGCGTTTTAGTAGCTTGGCTCCTCGTTATATTGGACCGTTTCCTATTACAGAACGCATTGGCCCAGTTGCTTATCGTGTGTCGCTACCTATTCAGTTTTCAGGAATTCATGAAGTATTTCATGTATTCCAGCTTCGTTGATGCCTTCGAGATTCAGATTCTATTATTGATCCTCCTATGTTGCAAGATCTTGAGATTTCACCCGACTTGTCTATAGTGCAAAATCCTATTCGTGTGCTAGCTACAGAGGTCAAACGCCTTCGGAATAAAGAAGTCCCGCTTGTGAAAATTCAATGGTCCGCAAACCCCAAATATTGCACTTGGAAAACCAGAGAATTCATCGAGCGTTCTTATCCGGATTTTCTCTCCTATTCGGGTGGGGGTGAGCATTCATATCCATCTTTTCTATTTTGAATCTTTGTTGAGATGAATTATTGTGTTATTGACTGCTTCTAGTATGAAAATTGCGGGGACACAATTCTTATAAGGGGAGAGTCTGTAACGAAGTGATTTTTGAATTACTGCCGTAATAAATATTTTAAAAATCTATAACGACTGTGATTTTTGAATTACTGTCGGAGCAAATATTTTAAATAGAAATTTTAATTTTAAATTCGAAAATAAAAAAGATGCAAAAATCATGTTGTAAAGTCGGTAGTCTTAAAAGTAGTAGCATGTTGAAATAAAAGGCTTTTGCCTTCACGTGAGAAATGGGTTCATATTAAAGAGCTAGTGGAACATATTTTCATGCGCTGTCACATTTTTCCAAAGCAAACACTTTACATTATTGGCTTCTTCATCTTTGCTTTGCTGTCACATTTTCTAAACCAAAGTTTGAACACATTTTTGTGACAAATTGTGTAAAAGCAAATATTTAAACTATGTGGCTATCATCATTTTTAGGCTAGCTGTGTCCTTTCTCTCATCTGAAGCACGTATCACATTTAATGCTTTTGTACAAAAGGATGGCCAGCACACATCTTCCTTTTACTTGTTCACAATATTGGAAAAATTCTCTGCAACATTATTTCGCTCATTTTCAGAAACTTGGTGAAGCATTAATGGAAGATCTATAAATAGCTTCAGGTGGTTCCAGTAGCTAACGAATCGGGAAGAAAATTTTATAGTGAGTACTAAACTCACAAATACTAATTTTTTCACTACTTTGTTTTGTACATACATTTAGCTGATAAATTTCATTTTACTTCATGTGCATGAAAACTTTACATACGTGCGTGCCAAAATAAATAAATAAATAAATAAATGTCTTCACCTTCATTGATTTTGCGTGCCTGGATCTTTCAGGACCTATGAGAAAATTTTGCTCATATTTAAATTTTGTGTACTCTAGAATCAGGATCCGGGTCCTTGAGTCCTTCTTTCAAAGTGTGCATGCATATATGTAAGTTATTGTCACTTTATATTGAAGTTTATCTCATGTGTGCCTCCTGTTAATACTTTGTTCCTTTGATTCACATGACTTAGCAACTTGCATTGAGGTTTCACATATTTGTGTATAATTTATGGATCCGGTCACCTTAAGCATGTATGCATGTATCATAGGGGGTGTGTGTACCTGTGTAGTGTGAAATTTTGTCCAGGACCTTGTTTAAATGCGTGCGTGCATACCTGTTCTTATGTAAAAAAAAAATTATGTATGTATTCTATTTTTATATAGGCTGCTATGCACGAAAAAAAAAGGTTAGGTGGTTTACCAGTTTGCTTCAGTACATGTTGCATGCGAATAGATCATTATATTTCATTGCCCATTTACTGCTTGCGTGCGTGGTCGGTTGTATTGCATGAAAGCATAGAAGATGAATTGCATTTTTATTTTGCTTATTGCGTGTCCAGGTAGTGTTATGATATTTTCATTTGTTTTTATATAAACCAAGCTTCTAGTAACTTTATTATTCAATTTTGTGTATGCATACATATTGTGATAGAAATGTTTTTACGTGAGAATTCAGACCACTTTTATTTTTGCATACAATGGTTACACTGGTCCAAGCATCTATATCATCATTTGCATGCTAGTAATAGTAGTATTGCCAGGTTAAAACTTTTTAAGGCATTATTTGTATAAAAAGTTGTAGTATACGTGAATGTGTTCGAGTATTTTTAAATCACCTATTTCATTCGAATGTATACGTGTATATGGGGGCAATACAAAAATATTTTGATGAAAATATAGTGGTGTAGTCCATTCTTTAAATTACATTGAACCAGTTTTACGTTTTAAAACGTATTTTACGCCGTTATTTTTATAATGGAATTTTTACACTGGTACTTTATTTTTCAAGCGGTTATCTCGCAACGCTGATTTGGTATCCGTTTTTACGGTGTTTTGTGAAGCGTAATTTCCTCGTCGAAATTGCTACAGATGTTGCTGTTTTAATCACGTGTTTTAAAAATCATTTTAAAATAAAATTTGTTTCCAAAATTTTTTACGGTTTGCGCTTTCAAAAGAATGAGGAAGCGATTTAAATACTTCAGCAAAATTGAGGATTATGAACCCTTACTTTTACTGATTCGCTTAACTCCGGACTTGTCCATTTGAGAACGTAAATTTTATTTATACAAAAGACACAATTTTGCACTTTCAAGGAAACGATAAAGAGATTTAAACGACTTAGCAAAAGTGCGGAATATGAAACCACACTTTTACTAATTCGGTTAACTCCGGACTCGTCAATTGAAATATTTGATGTGATTTGTTGTTTGATGATTTTGATGATTTTGTGGTCTTTCGAGCCATTATGTTGGACCTTCAGGTCATATGATGGACCTTCATGTCAAATACCAATACTAGACCTTCGGGTCATATGTTGGACCTTCGGGTCATTTGTTGGGCGTCAAAAATTATGATGACAGTACTTTGTAGGCTTCGGCCATATGTTGAAGCACATGTGGCGTAGCTTAGACTTGCCATATGATGGGATCGATCCACTTTTATGTTGATTTTTCTGGTTTTTTTTTATTTCTAGATTTTGTGAATTGCTGTTTTGAATTCAATTGTGAATTTGAAAGTTGATTTTGATGGAGTTTGATGTGATTTCTTCATTTAAACTATGTTGATTTCTTATGTTGAATAGTCTCATTCGAGATTATTATTATTTTTGCTTGATGTTGTTTATGATGCATTCACTTCTAAGAATAAATTAGACTGATCCATTTATTATTTTCTTTTAAATAATACTCAAGTCAGACCGAGTTATTTCAGGGTAATCTCTACCTCTGATTCAGTAGCAGCTTCAGCTTTTGGGATTTCACTCCATCTTTTGTCTAGTCTTCGAGGAGTACCTTTGGTTTATTGATTCCCGTCTCATGTATGTTGATGGCATGTATATGTATATTTGGTTCATGTGAACTATCGACTGTTGTAGCATGTACCTAGATTTGTCTTCCGCTATATATCTGATATTTCTGTTCTGATGTGATTATACTATCAGTGTTGTCGTTATTTTGAGTTGTTCTGAATTTTTCTTAAGCCACTGTAGTTTCGTTTTAGATTTGGATTGAATATATATCTTTGGGAGTAATTTTCACAACTTCTATCGATGTAATCAATACTCGTCTAAGGCATAACATACGGATGGTCGCTTCTAACGAGTCTTATTCTTTGCAATAGCAGACGTTATTCCGTATAAGCCCCACCGGTTATTGTGGGAATAGAGGTGGGGCGTCACAATAAGCCCCACCGGTTGACCGATTGAAGTGCCTGGAGCCTATAAAGCTCCAGGCAGTTTCTATTTTAATCAGCTTTTTTCCAGGTTTTCTTCTACGTTCTTTATTTCTTGACTTAAGTCTGGAATTTTGATAGCATTATATTTTTGGAGAATTTCATTATTCTAATTTATTTAAAATAATATATATTGAATAAATTTAGTATGAAAAGAAATCATCTTTAAACTAGTTATATTAAATATATTCTTTGAAATTCACTTTTGGAGTTTACATAAAATGTATTATTGATTTCAAAATTTGGATTTCGAAATATGTGTGAAATATATATTTAAAAGTATTTGATGAAGAAAAAATATTATAAAGTTTTAAATAATAGTAGTGTTTTAAAATATGATAATAAAACTATGTATATATATGTGTGTGTGTGTGTGTAGTAGCATATTTAATAAACCTATCAATTCCGTTGGGCTTTATACAACTATATATATATATATATATATATATATATATATATATTCAAGTTGATATCAATTTCAAGTTATAGCTTATTATATCCATGAATAAAATACATATGTAGTTGAGTAAGAAAAGATTACATACTTAAAAGAAAAGGTTCAAAAAGATATAAAGTATTTTGAAAAGCGTTCCATATGTTTGAAAAGTCGAAACCTGTGTTTTATAAACAATTACTTCTCTTATATATATATATATATATATATATATTGAGATTGGCCTTCGAGTTTTTTATCCCTCATTTTGAGGTTTTCTAATTACTTTTGAATTATTGCTTTCATGTAAATCAATCTTTATATGAAACAAAGAATGTAATTAAACAGTTTAGTACCAATGAGAATCTCAAACATTCGATATCACTTCGTTGTTTAAATATACGACTTGTTGTATACAATACTTAAGTGAGTGGAGTTTACTAACTTATAGTAAATACTCCAGTAACCCTGAGTGGTATCAGACACGCAGTGCTACTTAAGTGATCACTATTTGAAGAGTATGCAACACTTTATGATTATATAGTATCTTTGGGAAAGCTTTCTATTTCCATAGTTTGCCTTGTTCGTTAGCACATTCTTTCGCTCGACCTTATAGGCTAGTAACAACCCTAGCGACTGATTATGGTGGGTGCGCATTTAGTCATGGTATCTTTATCAATCAATAGCTCAATACCACAAAGCTGACAATCAATACCACATGCACACCTTGTGTTATGGAGATTAGTTATATAATGACTGTAGGAGTTTATCGGTGTCGGTCCTTGTTAAACTCCTAGAGCATGTCTTATTAGTCTTCCCATGGAATAGACAACTCGCACTAAGAATTCCTTTATAGTCAAGTTATATATAGGATCAATTATTTTACTTTGACTTTCTTTGTGCTTATCTTTTCACATGGACTTGCTGTCATGCAGTCTTAGGTATTTTCTTCAGACTTGTTGTCGTGCAGTCTTATGCTTTTGAGGGTTGACTTGTTGCCATGCGATAATCATGTCCTAGCCGATGACATGCTATCATGCGGTCTTTTAATTTGATTTGATATATATGTTCACCATATTTGAAATGTTTGGCAATGTTGGGAAAGAAATAGCTTTATGACATGGTGATTATTTATGATGTATCTATTTTTGAAATTAAAGGAAACTTTTATCGTTTTATGAATTGGAAATAAATCAAACGGTGGATTTATTATAAGATACGAACTGATATTATAGAAATAGTTGACTCTATTTTCGAAATTGAAGGTGAGCGTAAAATTGGAATGTTAAAATGATATTTTATAAATAGAAATAGATTTATAAAAGGAGTTTATCCATATGGAAGTAACATTAAAACGGATGGTGATTGACTTTTTAAATGAGATTTATGAATAAGCGAGATTCATAAAGAAAATAAGTTATAAATGGAGTTCATAAATGATTAGGTTTTATGAAAGGGGTTGTTTATAAAATGGGAAAAGATTCTTAATATAGTTTTATAAATATGGAAACTACTGGGTTGAAGATTTAAGAATGGATTTTTACCAAGAAAATATATATTGTTTTAAAGTTGGTTTTTCTTGTTAATATTGCTTAAAGTTGTTTAGAAATATTTAAATAATTTTGAAAGGATAATTATTTAAATTATTAATATCGTTTGAAATTAATAGCAATGATTATTAAAAATATTTTAGTAACTCATCATTATTATTTATATGGTAAAGATTAATGATTGTTTTATCCATAATGTTTTGAATTATTGATTATTATTTTAAGAGATTTAAAAGTTAATAAATATTATTTATTTATGATGTTTTCAAGATTCATAAATAGGGTTTTGTAAATGAACTTGGATTTATATAAGAGGAACTTACAAAATGGTTTGAAGATTTAAAAGAAGATTATTTACAAGGTAAAGAGGTTTATAAATATATGGATATTTATAAACGAATTGTAGAAATGGGTTTGTAGATTTATAAAAGGAGTTTTATAAATAATTGCATGGTTTTATAAAGGGTTTATAAATGACTTGGGAAATAATTTATAAATGGTTTATAAAGGGTTTTAGAAATTTATAATGGAATTTATAAATGATTTTAGATGTTTATAAAAAGGATATTTTCCTCAAATTTTGGTAAATATATTAACATTTTCTAAGTATTGAAAATAGAAGGGTTTGTGAATATATGTTTGTAAAAATATTTTGATACGAGCATTTACAATATGGTTTTAATTAATAAAAAGATAAATTAAGTAGGCTTAGTGTCGCTTGATGCTTAACCAAATGTTGGGTTTTTGCTATAGAATCAAATCCCTGAATGTTTGTTATTCGATATTTAAATAACCGACTATCGAAATTTGGACCGAAATGTAACTTTGGAAATATCTAGGAGAAACACGTGAGTTATGTGGCACAGTCATCTCCGATGATGTTGTACCGTGTGTGTAAATCTCATTTCGTTCTTCTAAGACAAACGATATGGAAATCTGTCCATTAACGGTTAGGAGGTGATCTCCGATCTTATTTTTGATTGATTATTTCCTAAAAAACTGGGGTTGAGTTTACTGGAAATCGTCGAATGTTGTTTCGAAGAGATCGGGATATGTTATCCAAAAACCACTTTGATCTAACTCAAGCGTTCGAAGTAAATTCATCTTGAAGATGATGAAATTGGAGATGAAATTCTCAAGCGTTTCGTTCAGTCCCAGAAAGAACTAGTATGGATGAATGTTGGTAATTCCATTGGTTGCTTGGAGGGCGATATTAACATTCCATGATGGCTTGCTGGGAAGATATGGTAAGAGCTTAGTCACTTTGAGCTTCACACCCGGGAAATAAATACAACAGGGACATGCGGAAGGACTAAGTGGGTCGCACCCGAGTAGGGTATGATCATCTCAAATCTAGAGTGATATTCATGTATGCTTTGAGATCTCATTGTGTGGTTGTTGATTGCAACCAAGGGGTGATTATATTCGGTGCTACTCGAGAAGGGGGTAGAGCCGGTCCTAAGTAGCAAAGGTGCAATGTGTTATAGCCTCCCGTACATTTTATCTAGAGATGTACGGATTCGGTGGGTAGACCCTTACCCTTTCATAGTTGGAATCCATTATCCAATACGAGCCTTCGGTTTTGGTTGTAGAACCTAGTATGCTGGAATGTAATTAATGTTGTCACGACCCATTTTTTCGTACCGATTTAAACCGACCTTAAACCACACTTGTCAGCCAAATGGCACGGAAAGACGGATAATGAAAGAAGGTAGAAATTGAAAGAAGATAGAAGAAAAGAGAACAAATCAGAATCTCACAGCGGATCGACTAAATTATAGTATAAATAAATCTTTACACTAAACCAAAAATGTTCTTTATAAACATATACAACTTTACATCAGAGTTACAACCATACAACTCGGATAGTTATATCAATCCTGTCCTTACAACCATATAATCCTCGAGTCTCCTCTAGATATTTCCAAAGTTAGGTTTTGTCCATATTTGATAGCCGGTTATTTAACTATCAAACAGTCAAACAATCAATTCAACCAAGTTATTTCCACTTACAACATTTAAGCCTTGTTCACCTTTATACATACAAATGGATTTCACTTTACTAAGAAGTTTATTTCATTTGAAATATATATATATCCAAAGCATTTCTTTCCAAATCATACATATAAATTTTCAAATATATATTTCGTGTTTAAATAAATAAAATACTCTTTATGAAAGTTATTATAAAATATTATTCAAACAACCATTTATATTAAATAGGATTATTGAAGAAAATATACTTAAATAGAAAAGAATTAATCTTTAAAAGATCATTACAAAAGAGTTAAATACGTGAAAATAGTTTAAATAATACTTTTATTTTCGAATAAAACTAGTTTCAAAATCAAACCCAACAGAGTAAGGCTTATCAAGTTTCAACGGTACTTATCAATTCACAATTCACGGTCACACAGATATTCAAATCAATCAGCTTCCATAGATCGATTACATTATATTCTCAATATAATTGACCGGCAAATACAGATGTATGCATAAATAACAGATCAAAGATTTTTCATATCTATAAACAACTTCACAGATAAAATCAGATAGATGGCCTAATTTAGCGGAATGGTGTCTGTTTCTGCTGTCCAAATGTCAACCAGCATAGTAATCTACAATCTACATGACTCTTCAGTTTGGGAAACGACTTAACAGTCAAGTCGTACGAAGGCATTTATTCTTGAATGGTAATTAAATTCAAACTGAACAATCTTATACAATTTCACTTATTTAATTTTATAATGGATTGAACGACGGCATATCATCCCTCGTTACGAGCCATCTTCTTAATAACTCTTCATCCTATATGAAATTAAATAATTATTATGCAATCACTTAAGAATTTGTATTAATTCAAAGGTATAAACATTTATTTCCCTTAATTATTTCAATCATACTTATTCCCTTTTACAAATAAACTTAAGGGTCACTAAATAGATTATTTATTTGAAAAGCTTGTCTAGTTTATAATAAAGTAACTTATTTAAATAACTTAAATAAAAACTCAAAATCGATCAAGCTTGTTTCATAGATTTCTTTGTTTTTATTTAAACATAAGTAACATTTTAAAATACAAAGGGTTTGATCCACCACATATACTCTGATCACTTCCTGATTTCATGCTTGGGAAATAATTTACTGTAATTTACTTTTACATTAACTTATTATCCTTATAAATATTTAATTCCAGTTTACAATAAACTAGACCCAACGGTTGGAACCAAATCCAAAAACAACCTATAACCCATAAACGGGCCAAGCCCAGACCCAAGCACTAAGCGAGCGGAACCCAATTCCATCTTCTTCTCTACATCCTTACCTCCAGACTAACATCCTTCTATCAAATACCTGAATCCCGATGCCTTGCTGGAAAATCAACTCTGATCGACTCAGCGTCCCATTCGAACCCAATTGCTCATGCAACTCGTCACGAACTGGAACCAAATACAGACTTCACGCTCGCCTCACACGACCCAGAAATCTTACACGTGCACGCTGTGCACATGTACAACTTCGCTAGCAAACATCGCCTTGCTGCGACACCCTAGCCTAGCCACACCTCATTCCTAGATCCCATTCGATATCTTGCCGAAGTCCCTCGACCATTTGATCGAAAACTCGATCAACAGTCCAACTTCCTGAAACCAGAAACCCAACATGCCACCACCGACCGTCAAACTGCACTCGGCATTCTCCTCTGATTACCTCACTTCCTCCACCGATCTAAAGACCTTCCAATACTCTAGTTTTTGGCCACAGTTCACATACTCCGGTCGCACCCTTCTTCCTCAAAAATCCCGCGACTTCACCACGGCCACATCCTCCCTTAAAGCATAAAAACAGCTCGCACGCACAACCAAAGGCCAAATCGAGAATTCCTCCATGGTCGATCTCTTCCCGATGACCACTAGCGCCTCCCAGACCTGACCGCTCCACCCCACAACGACGAGGTTGCCAGAAATTAATTTTTGAACGACATCAGGTCATCTAACAATCTCTCAAGATATAGATCATAAAAAATCAAAATTTTACTTCCGAAACTCATAATCCTACACAAGGATTCAATTGCATGTTTGGATCCTTAATTTAAAAATAATTTTTTTCCACTAAAGTATGCTATTTACTGTAAAAACCATCAATTATTAGCTACACAGCAAGATACATTTATAAACAACTTATTAACTTAAACTATACTGGTAAATGAATATTTTCCTAGTTTACATCATCATCAATTATAAACTAGCTTAAGAGTTTTAAAATTCTAAAGTGAGAATGATCAAAATCTTCACTGTCAATAGAGCAAACATTTCATTTCAAAATTTGATTATAATCGTTTCTCACCTTCCACATCTTGGTTCTAGAAGCTTTTCAAATTGAAGTTGAAGTCTTTTAATTTGCAAAGTTGAAATATTGGTATGAATTCTCCTGAGCTCGAGTTTAACAGAGGGTGTTTTGTTTTACAGAATTCCTGAACACTGTTATATTTTCCTCTTTTAGTTTTCTTTCATGTTGCTTATAATTTCAATCGAAGGATGTTGTATTTAAGATATAGGTTTTTGGCTTCTAAAACAAGCCACTCAGACCTTTTATATCCAAATATACATCAGCTTGAAATTTACAGAAGATGGACAGAATGACTTTTTGGTGGCTGAAAAGATAGTGTCTCAGCTGAAAATATCCTTTGAAAAGAAACTAAAAATGATTATGTAAGATTTTCTTTCCAGAATTTACTGCCAAGTGTAGTTTGTTAATAAAAATTTATTAGTTAACTTCCCATTGTTTTGTTAATTGTTTTACAGGCCTGATTTCTGGTTTTGTTAACTGTTTTGATTAACTTGTTTCTCTTAACAGTAAATAACTTTGAAATCTTATCTATACATAAACTATAAAATGTTTTAAGGTATGAAAGTATGAAATTTATAGTTATTTTTACTTTGAGCAAAATTAGTGTTTGCATTTTATATATTCCCACAATTTTTAAGCATGAAATTTGTCATCTAAATTAAGATATAAACTAACATTTTATAAAACACTTCTTATATCATTTATTACAAAGCAAGAATTTCAAAGTGATTTTTAAATCTTCCTCAAAGCTTAGCTTTCATTTATTACTTATACATCATTTAAATATAAATGAGAAATTATTAAAATAATCTACTTTGCTAATATATTTGTATATGTGTGTTATTTTAAACAAGATGAAATAAACTAACATCTACACTTTCATATAATTTAAGCCAAATGAAACTTTGTTAGAATTAGATCTATACTATAAATTATATCTCAATTTCTACAGTAATCACCTTATATATATGGTACTTGTAAACAAGAACTACAAAGTGATTAAAATTATTTTAAGTTTTTATATATATGTAACCATATACAAAATTTTTAATTTAAAATATAGAAATATATTATTTCAAAACAAGCCAAGTCTCATTGATATTTATGTGTAAATGGTTTCTCCTATTTATTTAAGTGATCTTTATATACATCCATTTATAACATTTTCCCAATGAAATATTATAAATTTCCTTTTAACTTATCATAACATATATACCAAATTTTCCTTATTCGAAGTATATTCTTAAGAAACTCAAAAATACTTTATTCAATATAAACTACATTGTTTATATATATATATATATATATATATCAAATCAAAGTATAACACTATCACTTCATTATGAATTTCCATCCAATTTTATTACATATAAATTTATTATCCTACATGTAAAAATATTTGATTTTCAATAAATTTGAATTTCCTATTATATCTCAACTTTAGAACAAAATATACATATTTATCCTTAATACGAAATATATATTTAATTCTAAAATAATATATACATATTTTATCTTTAAAACTAAATATATATATATATATCTAAGAAATCCTATTTAAATCAAATTAATAACTTAATATAGATTTGAAAACTCCAGTTATATTGATTTGGAAAGATTGTATACAATTATTAATCATTGATTATTGGAAATATTGTATATTAAAATACAATATTATTGAATGATATTCACAACTCGGGATGTCCAAAATCCCGGGTTGTTACATTCCTCCCCCTTAAAATAATTTCGTCTTCGAAATTCCATAGCTCGTTTATGAATTATCCACACACACACAGAATATAATACAGATGCTATAATCATTCATTCAGCTATACATATAAGTATAGATACATACATTACCCTATCAAACATCTAGCATTCATGACGTCCATAGGTCAAAACACATACATAAGGCACACACTATCCAAAAGGAAACAACCTAACCAACTGTGGTCTCTCACTATCAGAGTCTTCCCTTTCGAGCCCTGACAATTTCGTGACCTCTGCCTCACCGTCTGGTTCCCAAACATCCTCTGGATCAGGCACTCCAGGAATGAAACCTACACCAGCTGGCTCCTTAACAGCATTATCTAAATCCTAAATGACTGCGTCATCATTCTCTGATTCAACATATTCCTTATCTTCAAACTTTTCCTCGTCACCAAACTCCTCCTCTTCCTCTTCGCGTCCTTCCTCGTCCTCAAACTCCTCTTCATCGTCGAATACCTCTTCAGGTTCTTCTTCAGCTTCCTCCCTGGGCTCCTCAACTATTTCTTCCTTAGGCTCTTCTTCCTGAGGTTGTGGCTGCTCGATAGGCTTCACTGGCACTTCCTCGTATATTGACGGCTCATCCAGATCCTCCTGAATCCACCTAACCAAACCATAATCGCCAACTCTTCTGGCCTTCGAGAGTGCTCCACCCCGATTGATGCTACGGGTTCTCTACGATTAAAGATAAGATCCTAAGGTTTTAGAATTCTATAGGCCAAGGTGTACATCAAGGTTTACATTTCAAAATTTATTCTACCTTTTAAATTCCTATTATCCAAGATTTTTATAAAATCATCCTTTCAAAATAATTTAAGTATATTTGAAAAGTGATTATCAGATGAAAAAAATACACACACATATATATAGTAAGTTTTACAAACGACTTATTTCTTCAATTTATAAATTCACACACACACATATATATATAAAATAAATTGTTATAAAGTTTTTAAAATTTCAAATATCCCCAACTAATTAATCTAATTTATTATTAAAATTAATGACATTAATTAATCATCACATAATCCCTAATTAATGATGTTCACATTAACTATTAACAATCCTTTTAATTACTTCTCTAAGTAATTATGTTTTAATTAACCATTTTTAATTTCAAATTAATTTTTTAATTACAATTAATTCATCTCTAATTACTGAATTAATTAAGTGAATTTAATTCTTAATTACTTGATTAATTATCTTTAAAGAGAGGAAACTTTTCCAAAAACCTACTAGCTTAAAATTTTCCAAATTTCAGTTAAAGGGTTTTTCCAAATTTCAGTTAAAGAGTTTTCCAAATTTCTCTAGCAAATAAACTTAATAAAATCCATTTTCCAAAGATTCAGATTCTAAAGGGTTCAGTTTCTAAGGGTATACTCAATTCAAAAGGGCAACAAATGAATATACTTAAGGTTGACGGCTAAGACCACTCAGAACCCAGATGATAAATTACTATCATCTCAATCAATCATTGTATAAACCATATACATTTAAAAATAATACTTTTTATATGGAAAATATTTTTGGGTAAATTATTTCCTCTACCCCTTTAAAACAATATTGTGTCCGTTGGCCTGGTTCAAGTGTTTAGAGATCCCTATCAATAACGTTAGCTACTCGTATTGACCAGAATCCATATGCCACTTAACCGATCAATTAACACAATACAAAAACATTTTTATATAATTAACAAGTACGCACTCTCTTATATATATACACACACACACACACACACTCAAACTCAATCAGATTGCTACAGACTCTATTCCTAATGAGCAACCTTTCCGATCCTAGGTATTCACTCAACCTAGGATCTGATACCACAATGTCACGACCCATTTTTCCATACCGATTTAGACCGACCTTAAACCACACTTGTCAGCCAAATGGCACGGAAAGACGGATAATGAAAGAAAGAAAGAAGGTAGAAATAGAAAGAATATAGAAGAAAAGAGAACAAATCAGAATCTCACAGCGGATCGACTAAATTATAATATAAACAAATCTTTACACTAAACCAAAATTGTTACTTTATAAACATATAAAACTTTACATCAGAGTTACAACCATACAACTCGGACAGTTATATCAATCCTGTCCTTACAACCATATCCACATGACCAACAGACTGAATATAAACATCTATGAGAATATGTTCCCGATCCAACTTCCCTCCTAAACAGCTTCCACTCTTCCAGTTAAACCTAGAAATATATGCTCGGTCTGACTCGAGCAAATAGGGAAAATACCAAGCATGGGTCAGTCTGGTAAACCAGCGTGAGAAACACACTCAACTTGATTATTAAAGTTAGAAAATCCTTTGAAACAAAAGCATCTCGTAAGACCACGCCACAAATAAACATGTCGAGTTTTTACCTTACGATAGCCAAAACATTTTATCAAAATCCTCTGATGTTATAATAGGGTCTATATACAAATACTTATTCAAATAGCTGAAATTGTTACATGATTAAATTCCAGCATACTAGCCACAAAATGGGTAATACAAACAAAACTCGTAAAAGGCTCGTAGGAAGAATGGATTTCCAACTAATGACTGGGCACTGGGCTACCACCTATCACAATACGTGGTCTAGATCACCGTACCGGGGATTACTCCCAATACCTTGCAACACAAGACCGGGACTACCCCTTAATGAATAATCCCGAGTAAGATCACCCCACGATTGGGATCAGCAACCGCACCACTAAGCCGAAATAAAAGGGATATCTAGACAGGGATGACCTTACCCTAAAATGGGTGCTACCCACCTAGCCTTGCTGCATAACCCCTGATTTCAGTCATTCCCGGTTGATGAGGATCGAGGCTAAGTGTTACTTTTTTAGAACATATCTCTTAGAATGCTCACCGTCCACCTAACGATGTTCTGAAAGCATTCATCCATACAAGTCCGTCTCGGGTTCGAACAGAACCGAAGGCATTACTCCTACTACATCCATTTTGGAATCACCCTCAGGATTAGTAGCGACTAGCCCTTGCACTTCACTGATCCATCTTTGATTCCAAATTCTCGTCTTCATCATGAAACGTACTCGTTAGATCGAAGTGGTTCTCGGATTTCAATTCGATCTCGGTCTCTTCGAAATAACGTTCGCTGTTTTCCGGTAACTCAACCCCGGTTCTTTAGAAAATACATAGACGAAAAACAAGATCGGAGTTCACCTCCTAACCGTTTGTGAACGGGTCTCCTTATAATTCGTCCTAGAGAATACACAAGTTTATACGTATGGTATAACACCTCGAATGGTAACCGTACCATATAATCCTCGAGTCTCCTCTAGATATTTCCAAAGTTAGGTTTTGTCCATATTTGATAGTCGGTTATTTAACTATCAAACAGTTAAACAATCAATTCAAACAAGTTATTTCCCGTTACAACGTTTAAGCCTTGTTCACCTTTATGTTGAATATTTGTTTATATGATTTTTGTTTGATGATAATAAACATATATACATTCATTTAAATGTATTCGTTAATGTGCTATTTTATTTTTCATAGATTAAATAAATATTTGTTGAATAAAATAAATTACACAGAATTTGAATTCAAATAGAAATTTTATTCAAACAAATATTTATTACAATTTTGAATAGTACAAATTCAAGCTCTCACTATACATATACAATTTTGATTCTAATTACATCACATTTCATATTTACAGTTGTCCTCACTACATATCACTCGCACTCGTAGTTTATCTTCAACTTTATTCCAGTTAGAATCCAGCATCTGAGCAATCTGCAAAAATATTCACTAACGCAGTAAAGTTGAAAAAGAAATATTTTTGCAATATAAAATAAAATATGGATTTTTGAAAATATTATTTGCCTCGGTTATTTGGGTTGTTCGTCATCATTTACATTTGAATTCATCATACACGGACAATGTGACATGCAAAGTGTATCACGGTACATGCCACAAGGCCGTGCACATCGATATACACTTGATAATGCTACAGGGACATGTGAGCACAAGTCAAACCCAAATGAAAAGCCGGGTTCAAATCACATGCAATATATTTAAAATCACGACACGAGCACAAGGTCAAACCCGAGTTTTGAAACTGGATTTAACACAAGTGAAATTTCAAAAATCAACTTGAATGGATGCAAAGACCAGAGTAGTACAGTGTGGCAATGCACCAGAACACTAAGTCCAGCTACTCAAATGACACGGTGTACACAAGTGAAGCCAAATGAAAATCAAAGCATCATGAATATACACCAAAGCAAATTAGCAGACTACAAGTGACAATGTGAATGCAATGTGACAGTGCACCATCAAGAAACCACTGTAATGATGCAAACTGACTCGAAGATTGCCACCAACATAAGCAGCAACAATGAAGACCACTATGCAGTAGACATGAATGCAACTTGACTATCAAGACTCAGTAAACAACAACTACATGAAGCAAACAGCATGAATGTCACAAGCATGAACACAGGAAAACATGCATGCACAATGGTGAGCAACACAAATGCAACATCTCCAGCAGTGACAATGAGTATTGCAGAAATGGGTATGCAAGCAAAAGCAGCAACATGTACACAATATCACATCTCAGACAACAATTAACGATTCAACTGGCTAGACAACAACTCACATGTTTGAAACCACAAAAGACTGCAACAGTGACACAGCAGTTTTGAGCAAGAAACACCAATGATACAGAAGACAATTGAACAACTACAAAGTCAGTGGCAAGCATACAAACATACCAGATCAAAATCGAACTAAAGTATGGTGAAACACTGCAACTCAAAGAGCATCAACAATGCAACACTTCAATGAGCTACATACAGTGACGTAATGCAAATCAAAACAGAGAGTACAAACCACTGACCCCATTGAACAAATCAATAATGAAGCAACATGTACAAATAACTCAAGCAGTGCCCAGTGATCAAAACAACTCACAAGATCACTCATGAAAACTAACAAGTCAATATGCCAACAATAAATGCATCAGATCAGAAGTAAAGACAGAGCTCGAGGCCGAGACGCAAAGGCATCAGAATTTCAACTAGCACACAAGTATACATAAGCAACTTTGAGCTACATACCAAGCAAGTACATATATACAAGCAACTGAAGACTACATGAACACTATAGGCCGAGAACCAGACTATGGAAGTATGACATGAAGCATGTACATGTGAGGACAGTGAATACAAGAACAAGTCGAGATGAACAATGCAAACTACAATGCAAACTACAATGCAGACGCAAACAAGTCGAGATGAACAAATGGAAACAAACTCAAAGTCAAGTGATAAAATTCGTGTTTGAAAAATTCAGGTGTGTATCTTTGAAATAGTCAAAGAAAAGTAAAAAAGGAAAGTTTCTGCCGTATCAAACAAGTTAAATCGAACGCTGCACAAACAAAACCGTGTGTATCAAATTGTAACAATGTCAGGAAAGCAAAATTTAGGAAAGTATCGAATTGATTAGGGTCTCAGAATTCATATAAATACGTCACCCAAATCATCATCGGCAAGTGTGGAAAAATCGAATCAAATCCAAATATAAACCCACAAGTTCATCATCGACAATATAGAGCTAACAAGAATAATCAGATTAAATCCTTACAAAGCAAAAGATTCGAACGATGTACCAGAGGTAATTCGCAATCTCGAAGACAATCAAGCAGCTGACCTCAAGAGCCGATCATCAGAGAAGCAGTGAGCAAAGAGCATCACAAACCAGAGAAATCAAAATTGAAGAAAGCCCTAATTTTCACAAGGGAACGAAGCCTAATTCAGATCGAACGAAGCCGCCATAGAAAAAGAGAAAAGTGATAGGGTGAAAGAATAAAATGGGCCGGCCTTGTTTTACAAAAGGGCGTTAGTTTTTTTGTTTGGAGTTTTTATAAAGGGAGATTTAGTTTATATTTTAGGGTTTTAGTTTAAAATTGGTTTTTAGTTTGTTTTAAATTTTCTTTAAGGTTCAAATCTTGGTAAATCACCACATAGGTTGTAGGTAGTGTCAGATTGTCTAGTTAGAATTAGTTCAGTGAGCAGGGTGTGTGAGTTTGCAAAACTCTATAGGCGGTAGCAGGGTGTGCGAGTCTGTTAGAGTGTTTGTAAGCGGGAGACTGTTTAACTCTAATAGAAATCTGGGAATGCAACAATAGGCAGGGGTTGCCGAAGCTGGGTAAATTTTGTGTGTGATTTACTTTCAGCATATTTATTTCTCTGCAGTTTGTTTTTGCGTTTAACTCGAGAAAATTTGCTATAACCTTATTCACCCCCCTCTAGGGTTAATCTTGATCCTACAAGTGGTATCAGAGCACGGTATTTTTCTTTAACTCTAGAGTCATGAATCCACCAAATAATGCTTTTTCTGAGGGGCAATCTATTGTTAGGCCACCCATGTTTAATGGGAATGATTATGCTTATTGGAAAGTTAGGATGGGCATTTATCTTAGTTCTGTTGATTATGATGTTTGGGACATTATTGAAACTGGTTATAAATCTCCCACTATAACTGTTGGTGATACTGAGATTCCTAAACTTAAGGATAGGTGGGATGCTAACGATAAGAGATTAAAAACTACAAATGCTAAAGCCATGAATGCCTTCATCTTTGCGCTTGATAAAACTGAATTTAATAGATTTTCTCATTGTAAAACTGCACAGGAAATTTGGCATACCTTGAAGGTGACACATGAAGGAACTTCTCAAGTCAAGGAGTCTCGTCTAGCCCTATTCAGTAATGAATACGAGAACTTTGTGATGGACAAAGGCGAGAGCATAAAGGACATGTTTGGACGCTTTTCAACTTTGGTGTACAACGCTAGAGCGCTTGGGAAGGTATTCACTGAGGTAGAGCTTGTGAGGAAGGTGCTACGAGTCTTACCGATGAGCTTTGAGGCAAAAGTCACGACAATACAAGAATCGAAAGATCTGAGTAAACTAAGCATGGAGGAGGGCAACTTGATGACATATGAGCTTGAGCTAAAAGCAAAGGAGGAACGCAACAACTCCGAACCAAAGAAGAAGACGATTTCCTTAAAGAGCAAAGAAGAGAGCGATGAAGAAGAAGAAGATCCAATTGAAGAGCTTGCAATGGCTGTCAATAATCTTAGAAAATTATCAAGATTCAGGCCACGCAAGAAGAAAACAAGTGGTAATAGGCCAAAAGATTCTGACAATTTCGATAATAAACTGACGTGCTTTAACTGCAACAAGCCTGGCCACGTCAAACAACAATGCCCACTTCTCAAAAACAACAAAGGAAAGAAAAAGAAGAAGAAGGCCTTTGCAGCGACTTGGGATGATGAAGAAGGAGAGGAAGTTTCGAATAGTAGCTCAGAGGAGGCTAACTTGTGTCTTGTGGCAAAATCAGATTCAGAAGCTTGCTCAGAGGAATCTAGTGAGGTAGGTGACTATTCTTATAAAGAACTTGTTTTTATGTGTCTTGATCTTACTAAAACAATTGATAATCTTGAATCTAAAATTGAGAAACTGAAATCTGATAGGAGAGAACTTGCTCGTGAAAATTTTAGGTTAGAAACTGAACTTGAAAATATTCAAAACCTAGACTGTAAAAAATGTAAAATTTTAGATTCAAAATTATTAAGACTTAAGAATAGCTTTAAGAATCTTGAAAAAGAAAACTTGAGTCTTAAGGAAACCATTGACACTAGGAAAAAGGATTTTATAAATAGATGCACCTCACTTGTAACTGAAAACACAACACTAAAAGCCAAAGTCCAAAATCTTGAGAAATCTCTGAATAACTTTTCAAGAGGAGAAAAATCATTCAACATGTTATTGGGAAATCAAAATTTTGCTAACAACAGAAAAGGACTAGGCTTTGGGAAAACACAAGTTGATGATAATGCAAAAGGTAAGAGTGTCTTGGCTAGATGTGAAATAATTGGACATCATGTTGAAAATTGGAGTCATAGGAACAAGAACACAAAATTTATACAAGTTTGGGTTCCTAAGAATTCTAAAAACAAATTTCATGTCTATTGGAAGAAGAATGAAATGACAAAACAAGTTTGGGTTCCAAAAGGTTTGTTTATTCACAATGCTTCAGCCACTAACAATCATGGACCTATAAAAACAAATGGGTTACAAAAATCTTTCATCGTGTAGTTATGGTGGCAGGCTAAGGAATAACAACAGCGTTCTCTGGATTTTGGCTGTTCCAGAAACACAACGGGCAACAAAGCAAAGTTCCTTAGCCTAGTACAAAGGTGACAGAATCACAATGAGCAACCACGAAAAATTATCGTAAAGGTAAAACAGGTGAAGGTATATTTATTTGATCGATATATTAAATGTGATAATCTGCACCGTATTCTGAATGAAATCAGCCAATATTGAGATGTTGTAAAGAGATGATTTTTTTGATTCTGTCTTGTTCAACATAGTTGGCCAATTATATTTATGCCAAAAACACTATTCGTTGAATTACTTCATACATATTTGTTTGGATTAAACATTGTGTTTTGTTGGATGATAATGCATTTGGTTATAATTCGGCTAACTCTATATTCACAGTTTCTGATTATTTACACGACATCAATTCAAATTCAAGAATGCTGTAAAAATTTGTGAGTTTGAGTTTTCATGCACACTTCATGATCTGGTCTATCAAATTTAGTTAGTGATATTTTGGAGTGAAAGAGAAAGTCAGATGCAGATCATACTGGTAATCTAGTTGTCAGAAAACTTACTAGTTGAACGTGATTTATGGTGAGACATTTAGTAACTGCATCGTTTTTCAAAGAAAATATCTGCATATTTTTCATTACATATAATTTTCAAATAGCAGAAATTTTTCTCATATAACCCCTTCGAGAAAATCATTGTTGACCATATTTTCAGATTAGTCATTTTTATTTGATTTTAAATGACAAATTTTGACTAATCCGACTCCCTACTAATTATCAAAAAGATAAATAGTGATTGAAAAGATGATAAGTGTTGATATTTAACATACATTACTCAAGAAAGTGTATTTGGAAAATTTCTTTAGGAATTCAAAAAAGAGTTATAAAACTTTTTGTTGGGTAAAGATTCCATGACCATTTCTATATCTATCATATTTCTATCGACCATTGTTTTTCAAAAATTCAATATAGTTTGTCGATATGTGGTACTATAATAAGGGATCATTTGTTTTTCATTTCACATTTTTTTGTAAAAGTAAATAAATATCCAAAGTATTCACTCTTATTTAAAAGTCCTTACGGTAATGCATGGGTGAATTACTTGGATTTTTGATTATGTGCTTCCATGCTCATTTAAAAGTCCTTACAGTTATGCATGTACGGAACGCATATCAAAATTAATTGATTAAATAGACAAGTTGATTCTAATCCCATTTAAAAGTCCTCACGGTCATGCGTGGTTAGAAGATACTTGATTTCATTTTTTAAAATTAAATTGGAATACTACTAATCTCATTTAAAAGTCCTAACGGTTATGCATGATTAATAGATATTCAAATTCCTGATATAAATGTACCACAAGTTGATACAATTGTATGATTTTATATTATAACATCATTTCCATTCTTTCTAAAAGTGGAATATGCGCCTAACAAGGGTAGTTATGATTTTTGTTTGATTTTTATTGAAGTTTAATATTTATATTCAAGTTGAGTTTAATATTGGATTAATATTGATCACTTTATCTCTATTTTCTCTAACACTATTATGCTTTTGCTGATAACAAAAGGGGGAGAGAAAAGTTAAGATTTTGTCAAATAAAATCAAGCAAAGGTCAGATAATTTTCCATTTGCATCTAGGCTTATTTATATATTTCAATTTATATGCATATATGTAGGGGGAGCATCATGTAGAGAGGAAGCATTTAAATAGGGGGAGCAATTAGAGTATATCATTGATCAAATACATTTAACACAGTCAAAATCTTAAATATATGTTTGTTATCATCAAAAGGGGGAGATTGTTGAATATGCGTTTATATGATTTTTGTTTGACGATAATAAACATATATACATTCATTTAAATGTATTTGTTAATGTACTATTTTATTTTTCATAGATTAAATAAATATTTGTTGAATAAAATAAATTACACAGAATTTGAATTCAAACAGAAATTTTATTCAAACAAATATTTATTACAATTTTGAATAGTACAAATTCAAGCTCTCACTATACATATACAATTTTGATTCTAATTACATCACATTTCATATTTACAGTTGTCCTCACTACATATCACTCACACTCGTAGTTTATCTTCAACTTCATTCCAGTTAGAATCCAGCATTTGAGCAATCTGCAAAAATATTCACTAACGCAGTAAAATTGAAAAAGAAATATTTTTGCAATATAAAATAAAATATGGATTTTTGAAAATATTATTTGTCTCGGTTATTTGGGTTGTTCGTCATCATTTACATTGGAATTCATCATACACGGACAATGTGACATGCAGAATGTATCACGGTACATGCCACAAGGCCGTGCACATCGATATACACTTGATAATGCTACAGGGACAGGTGAGCACAGGTCAAACCCAAATGAAAAGCCGGGTTCAACTCACGTGCAATATATTTAAAATCACGACACGAGCACAAGGTCAAACCCGAGTTTTGAAACTGGATTTAACACAAGTGAAATTTCAAAAATCAACTTGAATGGATGCAAAGACCAGAGTAGTACAGTGTGGCAATGCACCAGAACACTAAGTCCAGCTACTCAAATGACACGGTGTACACAAGTGAAGCCAAATGAAAATCAAAGCATCATGAATATACACAAAAGCAAATTAGCAGACTACAAGTGACAATGTGAATGCAGTGTGACAGTGCACCATCAAGAAACCACTGTAATGATGCAAACTGACTCGAAGATTGCCACCAACATAAGCAGCAACAATGAAGACCACTATTCAGTAGACATGAATGCAACTTGACTATCAAGACTCAGTTAACAACAGCTACATGAAGCAAACAGCATGAATGTCACAAACATGAACACAGGAAAACATGCATGCACAATGGTGAGCAACACAAGTGCAACATCTCCAGCAGTGACAATGAGTATTGCAGAAATGGGTATGCAAGCAAAAGCAACAACATGTACACAATATCACATCTCAAACAACAATTAATGATTCAACTGGCCAGACAACAACTCACATGTTTGAAACAACAAAAGACTGCAACAGTGACACAGCAGTTTTGAGCAAGAAACACCAATGATACAGAAGACAATTGAACAACTACAAAGTCAGTGGCTAGTATACAAACATACCAGATCAAAATTGAACTAAAGTATGGTGAAACATTGCAACTCAAAGAGCATCAACAATGCAACACTTCAATGAGCTACATACAGTGATGCAATGCAAATCAAAACAGAGAGTACAAACCACTGACCCCATTGAACAAATCAATAATGAAGCAACATGTACAAATAACTCAAGCAGTGCCCAGTGATCAAAACAGTTCACAAGATCACTCATGAAAACTAACAAGCCAATATGCCAACAATAAATGCATCAGATCAGAAGTAAAGACAGAGCTCGAGGCCGAGACGCAAAGGCATCAGAACAACTAGCACACAAGTATACATAAGCAACTTTGAGCTACAGACCTAGCAAGTACATATATACAAGCAACTAAAGACTACATGAACACTATAGGCCGAGAACCAGACCATGGAAGTATGACATGAAGCATGTACATGTGAGGACAGTGAATACAAGAACAAGTCGAGATGAACAATGCAAACTACAATGCAGATGCAAACAAGTCGAGATGAACAAATGGAAACAAACTCAAAGTCAAGTGATAAAATTCGTGTTTGAAAAATTCAGGTGCGTATCTTTGAAATAGTCAAAGAAAAGTAAAAAAGGAAAGTTTCTGCCGTATCAAACAAGTTAAATCGAACGCTGCACAAACAAAACTGTGTGTATCAAGTTGTAACAATATCAGGAAAGCAAAATTTAGGAAAGTATAGAATTGATTAGGATCTCAGAATTCATATAAATACATCACCCAAATCATCATCGACAAGTGTGGAAAAATCGAATCAAATCCAAATATAAACCCACAAGTTCATCATCGGCAATGCAGAGCTAACAAGAATAATCAAATTAAATCCTGACAAAGCAAAAGATTCGAACAACGTACCAGAGGTAATTCGCAATCTCGAAGACAATCAAGCAGCTGACCTCAAGAGCCGATCATCAGAGAAGCAGTGAGCAAAGAGCATCACAAACCAGAGAAATCGAAATTAAAGAAATCCCTAATTTTCACAAGGGAACGAAGCCTAATTTAGATCGAACGAAGCCGCCATAGCAAAAGAGAAAAGGGATCGGGTGAAAGAATAAAATGGGCCGACCTTGTTTTACAAAAGGGCATTAGTTTATTTGTTTGGAGTTTTTATAAAGGGAATTTAGTTTATATTTTAGGGTTTTAGTTTAAAATTGGTTTTTAGTTTGTTTTAAATTTTCTTTAAGGTTCAAATCTTGGTAAATCACCACCTAGGTTGTAGGTAGTGTCAGATTGTCTAGTTAGAATTAGTTCAGTGAGCAGGGTGTTCGAGTTTGCAAAACTCTATAGGCGGTAGCAGGGTGTGCGAGTCTGTTAGAGTGTTTGCAAGCGGGAGACTGTTTAATTCTAATAGAAATCTGGGAATGCAGCAGTAGGCAGGGGTTGCCGAAGCTGGATAAATTTTGTGTGTGATTTACTTTCAGCATATTTATTTCTCTGCAGTTTGTTTTTGCGTTTAACTCGAGAAAATTTGCTATAACCCTATTCACCCCCCCTCTAGGGTTAATCTAGATCCTACACTTTATACATACAAACGGATTTCACTTTACTAAGAAGCTTATTTCATTTGATATATATATATATATATATATATATATATCCAAAGCATTTCTTTCCAAATCATACATATAAATTTTCAAATATATATTTCAAGTTTAAATAAATAAAATAATCTTTATGAAAGTTATTATAAAATATTATTCAAAACAATCATTTATATTAAATAGGATTATTGAAGAAAATATACTTAAATAGAAAAGAATTAATCTTTAAAAGATCATTACAAAAGAGTTAAATACATGAAAATAGTTTAAATAATACTTTTATAAAGATTTCCAAATTCATAGTAAATATCTACTTTTGATATTCTCAAAATATCTATCCATTTCTTTAAACATTTCTAAAAATAGTTTTTTTATATATTTAATTTCGAATAAAATTAGTTTCAAAATCAAACCCAACAGAATAAGGCTTATCAAGTTTCAACGGTACCTATCAATTCACAATTCACAGTCACACAGATATTCAAATCAATCAGCTTCCACAAATCGATTACAGTATATTCTCAATATAATTGACAGGCAAATAACAGATGTATGCATAAATAACAGATCGGAGATTTTTCATAGCTATAAACAACTTCACAGATAAAATCAGATAGATGGCCTAATTTAGCGGAATGGTGTCTGTTTCTGCTGTCCAGATGTCAACCAGCATAGTAATCTACAATCTACACGACTCTTCAGTTTGGGAAACGACTTAACAGTCAAGTCGTACGAAGGCATTTATTCTTGAATGGTAATTAAATTCAAACTGAACAATCTTATACAATTTCACTTATTTAATTTTATAATGGATTGAACGACAGCATATCATCCCTCGTTACGAGCCATCTTCTTAATAACTCTTCATCCTATATGAAATTAAATAATTATTACGCAATCACTTAAGAATTTGTATTAATTCACACTACAAGAAAATCAGCCTTTCGTTGCAGAAATTCATGGCGTTAAATTGTAAGTGCAACCGTTGATCATTTTAAAATATAAAAAACAACAAAGAAACGCTACTAATTGTATCTCGCCAACATTTCACTAAAATTTTGCTTAACTTTTTCACGGCCGCTTATGTATTTTTGTATCATTTAACTTTTCTCTGCTTTCCATCTCGTCCCATTCCTCCAGCCTTAATTCCTCACGATTCTTGAGGTTAGCTTCTTTCCTTTTCTGAACTTTTTCTTTTTGTCTAACTTCAAGTGTTAATTGAGCTTAATTGGCGATTAATTCGATTCGAACTTGCTTAATTTCGACTTTTCTTATAGGGAATATTTGAGAAGATTGTAAATTAGTAGAGGGTCGTGTGATGTTTGTGAGGTAACAACCTGCTTGATTTACAATTGATTCGTAGTTTTATAATTCACTTAATTGCTTAAAAGTTTAATTTGTGATAATCGTTGAAGGCTAATTTTGTAATCGTTTTATCCGTGTTTAGATTGCTACTTACTGTATCTAGTTTATCGGGTAAAATCGCAACATAAATAAGATTTACGTCATCGATATCGAGCAATTTATCGTTATCAATTTCTACAGGCATTGCTTTCAAATATGGGATAAATCATTTAACGATCTTTGGCTACTAAATATTTTATAAAACTAAGCCGAAGATATGTAGATATTTTGTTGAGTTTTGTTTTACATTTTATTGCATTGATGCTTTCCATAGCTATCGATCTTGGTTAGCTCAAAATATTTACCGCTTGAGCAGATGAATAAATATTACTTGATTTATAACTTTAATTAGATACAATTTAGGTAGCAACCTCTATTTTCCTTATAAGTTATATTTCATACTGTCAACTGTGACTAATATCACATTGATAAAAAGATAATCTATTAGTTATAGGAGGGGCCGTTGGATATTTGGAATAATCATTTTTAACTTGTGAATAAGCTATCTTATTATCTAGCTACAATCGGTTGGTATATTCTAAGCCCTTATTATGAAGACAACACGTATAACATCATGACTTGAGGTAATTTTTGATACCGTAAGGTAAGGTACATTGTTGTGTATGCGTAACTTTTTCTCCATCAGGATACGGTCTCTATACCACTTTAGATTTCTTATATGGTACAAGTTTCTGTAAGTCAATTTTTTTGTTAAATTAAGTAGAAAATGTTCTTTTAATTTTTGAGCTTTAATTTTAACGACAATGACCTATATAAAATTTCTATTATTTGAAGGTAAGTAGTAATAACTTCATTTGTCAAACTTTTGAGTATACAGATACAATCATAATATCATTGGATAATCAGTTATGTAGTATTTGTAGCATCTTAGTGTTAGCTATAAAGTTCTCGATCATTTTGTATTGGCAAGGTTGCTAAGTAACGATACTTTACTGTACATAACAGCTGTGGTGTTTATGCTATATGTCACAAATATATCATTGTGCATTCCCTGAGTTAATGGAATTAGTGGGCATGTTCTATATTGTAGTTTCTAAGTTGACAAGGTTAAGAATATGTGCAGGGATATGCCCTTAATATTTCTAATCATTTCAGATTTTTGTAAGTTGTATTAATTAATTTCCACATTTGCAGGATGAAGAAGGTAACAAAATGATTAATGAGTATGTTAAAGTGTGTAATATAGGACGTGGAAGCTATGGTAAAGTGGTACATTTCAAATTATTTGTATTGTGTGCCATTCAAATTGTATGTTTATCTGACCATTAGTGTATTGGCAATTCTTGTATGTGATTACTCAGGTTTTATTTCGAAACACCAATGATGGAATTCAGTATGAAATCAAGGCAAGAGTTTCTACCCTTTGAATTTCTGTTTTAAACTATTTTCCAATGCACATGCATTCTTTTCAACAAAAGTTATATTGTAGATCATCTAGTGTGCAATGTCATCAACTTAAACAGTAAGTGCGTACTGTGAACCTTTCAAGCTAGTTGACTGTTGAACCTTTTAACTCTGTGATAAGCTTTTAACCAGAACCTTATACTGGTTATTGAAAACCAATGTGTACACCTCTTTTTCCCTATTTTCTTCCATTGAAAGACTAGTTTGTGGGCGATTTATATTAGACTTTTAAAAAATTAATCAGGCTTAAGCCCAAAGTAGATTGAATATGGATCACTCTTGGCTATATTAGTATAAGGCCACTATGTTGGCATGTGTCGTCACATATCATCTAAACCATTTTTCCTTTGTTCAAACCATATTCTACTGAACTCAAAATAAAAAAGACCGCGCTCAATGTGTAGGTTTCCCTGATATATGTGTGGTCATCTCTTGAAATATTTATTCTAACAAACCATGCCTTGTTGTAATGAGCTCAGAATATGTGATTTTGTTATTTTCTTGTCTATTTATTATAAGGTTCTGGTGGAGAAAGATTGGTTAGCTTTGGGTCATCCATTTGCAGACCGTATGGGCATTCCAACAATATATGCAAATGATACTAGCGCTTCATCAAAGTTATTAAAATAGACCTCAACCCGTGCTAATCTCTCAAGATCGATGAGATCATCCCCTTCAATTGGTAACTCCCCAAATGCTCAACACCTGTTAAACAATTCTTCACCTATATTTTTAGAGGTAACTAATTGACTCTTTCAAATAAGATTGTCTAAAATAAACTCTTGACCAAAATCTCATATTTATTATACATTGGATTGTTTATTAGCATGGTGTGTGTAAAACTGAGCATGGATTCATGTCGATATTGCAGATTTGATGCACTTTGTTGTTATTTTCTCTTATCACAATACTGCACACATCAAAATCTATATCATTTTGTGTTCGAGCTTCTTAAATAATGTAAGTATTGTATTTGCAGTTTATTGATTATGTTTCTCAAATTCAGAGGATGTATCCATGTGCTTTTGACTTCTCTCCGGTAAGTGTTCCGTCATATACACCAGACTAATGTTGTTGGGAGTTGATCTGTTGGTCATTTTTCATAAAAAGCAATATTGTCGTCGTCCATTCATATTTGCAGGATTTCTTAGTTGATTTTCTCGATTGTATGTTGTCTTGCCGCTTTGGAAACTTTTTGTGTAACAGGTATTTGTCTATATTTTACATTTTTTTTTTAAATTATACCGTACTCATACCAATTACTTTGAAACCACATACTAGAATCCTATATCCTTTTATCCTCTGCTACCATAACATGTGTTTTATAAATCTTTTTTTGCCGTGTCGGTGAAAAGGAAAGGCAACATTTTAACATATCCGAATCATGTGGATGCGTATGGGTATACTTATCGAGTTTAAGGGGCAGCCAAGGGTAGCGTGCACCCACATTACAACCCTTTCTACGATCCAACAAGATATAGTAGCCCGATAACCCCAGCAGCAGCAGCAGCAGCAGCACTCGCTCCAACCATTTGGCCTCAGTTTCACTTATGATGGGCATGCCCCGAAGAAGCAAGTGGAGGTGAGCTCGAATGGCAGCATCGTGCAATGGCCAAACAATACACCGACATGTCTAAGGTACACTGTCCATTACAAAGTTGTTACCCACATTTTTTTAAGACTCCGAGGAAGTATGTACTGTGTCCCCAGCCCATACCCTGTGTATATTCACATGTACAGTGTAGCTGGCGAGGGTCGAATCATCGATCTAACCGGTGGAAGCCGGTTTGCCTCAACCAACTGCACTACGCATGTGGGGGCAATTCCCCATAAATTTCTTGATAGCAATTTTTTAAACCATCATGTAAAAAATCAAAGGCTAAAGAAGCAGCAGAGGCAACACTAAAAGAAATGAGACATAAGATGGATTCTCTATCTTCAGAGCTGCAGAAAGAAAAGCAAACGAGCAGTTCATCTGTAGCCATGGCAAGAAAGGCATGTAGAGAGAGTCTAGCTATAAAGAGCGCAGTGCAGTCGCTTAGACGCAAAGTTTACTTCTCTGATGATGGTAGCAACCGCTATGTGGTAGAAACCATTAAAGATGGAAACGATAAAGGAGATCTCTCTGTATCCATAATAGCTGTAGATGAAACCACTGTTTTTCCCAATAATCAGATGATAATTGCTGTGAGACAATGTGTCCTTACAGAACAGGGGAGCGATGCAATTGGCTTGATGTTGGATGTGCACAATAAAGCAGTCAGTTTGTTGGAGTAAAAGTAAATTTCGATGCCTTTTAGCTACAAGTATTTTTAGGATATCATACACGGAGACATTAAACCTGAGAACTTGTTGGTGACAAGAGAAGGATCTGTCAAGATTGGCGATTTCAGTGTTAGCCAGGGTGTTGAGGTAAATTTCTCCTCTCTCTTTTGTCATTTCCTCTCTTATTTATAATCTGGACATTTGGCCATCGTACAACTTTTGGCCACTCGTTAATTTTGCTTTTGCACCTTGATTGTCTGGTATTTTAAGTTTTTTCATCTGGTTACCAATACACCAATTTCTTATCAATATTAAAATTTAAAGAACAAAAATTTAATTTTGAAGTGATTTAACTACTGTTTATTTTTCTAATCTTTGTTAAAATACTTATTTTATAAATAATAACAATGATTATGACGATGATGATAATAACTGCACACGCATACTGTTTTGCAAGCCAACAAGCCTCCAATAAATTTATTAATTAAAACAGTGTCATCCCACATATATGATATATCATTCTATTCATGTTTGTAATTTGTAGTATGACATAGCAAGTAAGAAATGGTCTGCATTTAAATATGAATTCTTTTATTCGTCCCACTCAGAACGAATTCAAATCAATTGGTCTATTACAGTAGATTGCTGAGCTGTTTAGTGTTTAACTTGTCAAATTGCACCAATTAATCAGTTGTAGTTCATGTCAACTAGTGAAGCTATGCTGTTCTGATTTTATTTTTTTAACCAGAGGTGATAACTACCATACATGATACGTATACATACATACTAAGACGCACGGCACGTCCGTCCGTGTGCGTGCGTGCGTGTGTCTCCTACTTCATTAGAGGTTAAAAATATAACTAATTTAACAACATTTTATATATAACTATAAGATTGGACTTTATTTATTTCATTTCATTTATAACTTTGATTATTTATATGACATTATTTATAATATGATATACTAGTACAATGTTGTAGATGTTTGATATTAGATTTGAAGTCTTATGAATTAACATAATTGTTTGACTGTATGTTGTGCTTTCACTTATGCAGGCATTGGATTTCCGAAGAGAGCAAAGTTGAACTTTTATGGTGCTAGCTTTCACTTATGCATGCGATAAAAAATTATGGGTAATCAAGCGTTTTGTTAGCACTAGTTTGGTATAACATTTTATTAGTACTAGGTGTGTAAATTTGTATACGAATGATTATTGTATGTGAGTTTGGTCATTTTATAAAAAATCTACTGTATTAGAATGGTTATGGATATCTTATTTGATTATATGATTAATATTTTTTTGAATTGTTCGAATATGATGATTATGTGAGTGATTGTTGATTGCCATCAATAGGAAATAATAGCAAGAAAAATGGTGCAAAATGATCAATAACTTTTAGTAGCGTTTCAAAAACGCTACGAAAATACATATAGTGGCGTTGAGTAAACGCAACCGTAAAGTAGGGATAAAGTTGGATTATATTGGTAGCGTCAAAAAACCTTTTGGTAGCGTCTTATACACGCTGCAAAAAAGATCTATAGTAACGTTTAAAAAACGCTGTCAAAAATTCATTTATAGTGGCGTTAAATTAAATGCAACAAAAAATCATGGATTTTTAGTCGCATATTTTCTAGCGGCGTTTATCAAAACGCCACCAAAACTTTTTGTAGCATTTTTTGAGCGCCACTAAAAATAAAATTTCTTGTAGTGTCAAAGGTATAAACATTTATTTCCCTTAATTATTTCAATCATACTTATTCTCTTTTACAAATAAACTCAAGGGTCACTAAATAAATTATTTATTTGAAAAGCTTGTCTAGTTTATAATAAAGTAACTTATTTAAATAACTTAAATAAAAACTCAAAATCGATCAAGCTTGTTTCATAGATTTCTTTGTTTTTATTGAAACATAAGTAACATTTTTAAAATACAAAGGGTTTGAACCGCCACATATACTCTGATCACTTCCTGATTTCATGCTTGGGAAATAATTTGCTGTAATTTACTTTTACATTAACTTGTTATCCTTATAAATATTTAATTCCAGTTTACAATAAACTAGACCCAACGGTTGGAACCAAATCCAAAAGCAACCTATAACCCATAAACGGGCCAAGCCTAGACCCAAGCATTAAGCGAGCAGAACCCAATTCCATCTTCTTCTCTACATCCTTACCTCCAGACTAACATCCTTCCATCAAACACCTGAATCCCGATGCCTCGCCGGAAAATCAACTCCGATCGACTCAGCGTCGCATTCGAACCCAATTGCTCACGCAACTCGTCATGAACTGGAACCAAATCCAGACTTCACGCTCGCCTCACACGACCTAGAAATCTTCCACGTGCACGCTGTGCATATGTACAACTTCGCTAGCAACCATCGCCTTGCCGCGACACCCTAGCCTAGTCACACCTCATTCCTAGATCCCATTCGATATCTTGCCGAAGTCCCTCGACCATATGATCGAAAACTCGATCAACAGCCCAACTTCCTGAAACTAGAAACCCAACATGCCATAACTGATCGTCAAACTGCACTCGGCATTCTCCTCTGCTTACCTCACTTCCTCCACCGATCGAAAGCCCTTCCAACACTCTAGTTTTCGGCCAAAGTTCACGTACTCCGGTCGCACCCTTCTTCCTAAAAAATTCCGCAACTTCACCATGGCCACATCCTCCCTTAAACCCTAAAAACAGATCGCACACACAACCAAAGGCCAAATCGAGAATTCTGCCACGGTCGATCTCTTCCTGATGACAACTAGCGCCCTCCAGACTTGACCGCTCCACCCCACAACGACGAGGTTGCCGGAAATTAATTTTTGAACGACGTCAGGTCATCTAACAATCTCTCAAGATATAGGTCATAAAAAATCAAAATTTTACTTCCAAAATTCATAATTCTACACAAGGATTCTAATTGCGTGTTTGGCTCCTTAATTTAAAAATAATGATTTTCAACTAAAGTATGCTATTTACTGTAAAACCCATCAATTATTAGCTATACAACAAGGTACATTTATAACAAATTATTTAACTTAAACTATACTGGTAAATGAATATTTTCTTAGTTTACATCATCATCAATTATAAAATAGCATAAGAGTTTCAAAATTTTAAAGTGAGAATGATCAAAATCTTCACTGTCAACAGAGCAAACATTTCATTTCATAATTTGAAAATAATTGTTTCTCACCTTCCACATCTTACTTCCAGTAGCTTTTCAAATTGAAGTTGAAGTCTTTTAATTTGCAAAGTTGAAATTTTGGTTAGAATTCTCCTGAGCTCGAGTTTAACAGAGGGTGTTTTGTTTTACAGAATTCCTGAACACTGTTATATTTTCCTCTTTTAGTTTTCTTTCCTGTTGCTTATAATTTCAACCAAAGGCTATTGTATTTAAGAATAGGTTTTTGGCTTCTAAAACAAGCCACTCAGACCTGAAATATCCACATATACATCAGCTTGAAATTTACAGAAGATGGACAAAATGACTTTTTGGTGGCTGAAAAGATAGTGTCTCGGCTGAAAATATCCTTTGAAAAGAAACTAAAAATGATTATATAAGATTTTCTTTCCAGGATTTACTGCCAAGTGTAGATTGTTAATAAAAATTTCTTAGTTAACTTCCCATTGTTTTGTTAATTGTTTTACAGGCCTGATTTCTGGTTTTGTTAACTGTTTTGATTAACTTGATTCTCTTAACAGTAAATAAATTAAAATCTTATCTATACATAAACTATAAAATGTTTTAAGGTATGAAAGTATGAAATTTATAGTTATTTTTACTTTGAGCAAAATTAGTGTTTGCATTCTATATATTCGCACAATTTTTAAACATGAAATTTGTCATTTAAACTTAAGACATAAACTAACATTTTATAAAACACTTCTTATATCATTTATTACAAAGCAAGAATTTCAAAGTGATTTTTAAATCATCCTCAAAGCTTAGCTTTCATTTATTACTTATACATCATTTAAATATAAATGAGAAACTATTACAATAATCTACTTTGCTAATATATTTGTATATGTGTGTTATTTTAAACAAGATGAAATAAACTAACATCTACACTTTCATATAATTTAAGTCAAATGAAACTTTGTTAGAATTAGATGTATACTATAAATTATATCTCGATTTCTACACTAATCACCTTATATATATGGTACTTTTAAACAAGAACTACAAAGTGATTAAAATTATTTTAAGTTTTTATATATATATGTAACCATATACAAATTTTTTAATTTAAAATATAGAAATATATTTTTTCAAAACAAACTAAGTCTCATTGATATTTATGTGTAAATGGTTTCTCCTATTTATTTAAGTGATCTTTATATACATCCATTTATAACATTTTCCCAGTTAAATATTATAAATTTCCTTTTAACTTATCATAACACATATACCAAATTTTCCTTATTCAAAGTATATTCTTAAGAAACTTAAAACTACTTTATTCAATATAAACTACATTGTTTATATATATCAAATTAAAGTATAACACTATCACTCATTATGAATTTCCATCCAATTTTATTACATATAAATTTATTATCCTCTATGTAAAAATATTTGATTTTCAATAAATTTGAATTTCCTATTATATCTCAATTTTAGAACAAAATATACATATTTATCCTTAAAACAAAATACCTATATTTAATTCTAAAATAATATATACATATTTTATCTTTAAAACTAAATATATATACACACATACATCTAAGAAATCCTATTTAAATCAAATTAATAACTCAATATAGATTTGAAAACTCCAGTTATATTGATTTGGAAAGATTGTGTATAATTATTAATCTATTTGAATGCCTTATCCAAATATTAAGTCTTTTGGAGTTTTTTTGATCATGCGTGCTCATGGGTCATCTGGTGTAGAAAAATCACACATAACTCATTCAAAAACTTAACGAAATCAAATTAAACTTTGCAGGTACATTCTAGATGGTGTGTGGGACCTACACATGAATTTCAAGTAATGGGGACAAAGCTACATGGGTTGCTAGCGATCCATCAAAATGGATCGTCAATGATCCATCATGCTTTTTCCAATCATAATCATTTTTCCTGCGAGCTTTCTTCTATGTCTTCTAAGTGTCCCCTTCAAATTTCATGTCAATTTGATTCCGTATGAGTTCTATAGGTCCAGTTTAAGCTAGCTATTTCGTTCAAAACAGCTTGAATTAGAGGAGTCTTTACGTTTTGAACTATGCTGCTGGGAATGCTAGGAAACTTGATAAGCATCCTTCAAGATAGAATATCATGATGCAAGAGGTTAGGATGACTCACAATGCATCCTTATGGATCACTAGCGACCCCTAGGTGATGGATCGATCCATCCCTTAGTGGATTTTTGGGTAATTCTTCTTCCGACTCTCTTGACATATTCCTCTGGTCCTTTTGGTTGAGTCTTGAGTTGTTTTGACATGACCTAGATGTTCTAACTCATATGGATTCTTGCTTGGGTGAAATCTCAGTTAATGGTTGTGAAAATAGATAGTACGTACCTCCTCCTAATGTCAGTGCCTTATTCCTCGTACTATTATATCTTTGAGAATGTTCAATATAAAGAATTATACTGATTTTTTGTTCAGTGTGTTAGAAGTAGGCATACTATTTACATTTTAAAGTGCATAAAAAGCTCAGAGTGTCATATCTTATTTATTTAGCATTATAGAGCTTGCATTAGTTGAAAATTTGATCCCAGGATTATCAAACCGACCGTTAGAGAGGTTTGCTTATTGTCACTAGACAGAATCAATTTTTCTGAAATCAAAAAAACATGGATCTTGTCTCATAGTGGTTTCCCTAAAATCGTGGATGTTGTCTCATCGCGGTGTGACGCCCCACCTCTATACCCACGCTAGCCAAGGACACTACAGGGTAATGTCGTCAACTAACACAGAGAATAAGGCAGGTTAGGAGCGACCATCTATAGCCTTGCTCTAACTATCTATCGAATACATCGACAATAGACATACCAAGCAGGTCGACATATCCAATGAATACTTAAAACAAAACCATAGGTGGTTGAAGGATCTATCAGAACAGAATATAACAACTCAAATGTAATATACATCACAGAACAGTAGATCATCATATACACATATATTGATACATAATAGAGTATACAAAATAATACATGTCAAGTGGTATAGCAAACCACAATATACAAACGAATCAAAAGAATACATATATCAGAGTTACAATAAAAGGACTACACAAAAAGCTTTAACAAAAAGGAACAAGCTGAATAGTCCATGCGGAAGCAAAATAGGCTAAGTCCAAAAGCACCTAACCTGAAACATCTCGGTCTGACCCGAGTATAACATACATGGGTCAGTCTAGCTAAACAAATCAGTTAGATAAACAGAACAACAATCAACCTGCAAGGTTACAAGGTATAACAAATATCTCTAAAGGAGATACCACAATATCTAACAAAAGATGAATCATATGATATCAAAACAAGCCTCATATCATCGACAACATAGATAAACAAAGGACAAATTTCCCAATCAAGCCAAAAAGGCAAATAACAAATACCAATGAAGGTAACACAAGCTCCACAAGGTAATCGCTACATATCATGCGGCTCAAAAAGACCAACACCGAAGGGCGATACCTAGGGAATATACATATGAATGAAAACATCATAAAATTTGCTCGAGCTCAGTACTGTACAAACAAGGATCCATGAGCCCGAAGACTCCAAACCCAATATCACCCATGCGGCTCATAACGACCAACATCGGAAGAGATACTAAAGGGCAACCCAATATCACCCATGCGGCTCATAATGACCAACATCGGAAGCGATACTAAAGGACAACACACCCGAAGGCACAAACCCGAAGGCAAAAACCCGAAGGCAACATACCCGAAGGCAACAAATCATAGTGGTGAAGGTCGAAGACCCAGTACTGGACACCACTAACTGGCGGAATGTGTCATAACTCTCAAAAAGGAATCCGAAAAGTGGTAACGTGGGTCACATAACCACTCGTTCGCACTAAACAGTTTACTATCCGTTAGTTAATTTCACACTCAAAGCAGTACAAAGTTCACCTCATATCATCGGTAAACCAAACCTAAAGGTCAAAACGATTAATTAAATAGGTCGCGGACTTATCGGAAGGATAAACGCACAGATTCATGGTCCGTGTTTTGCCCAACCATTTAATCACCCTTCCACTTCGCTCGAAGTGCGAAATTGTGCGCGTGTTTTAAATAGAATTTATAAATCGAAGAAGCGAACTTTTAATACGATTTGAAGAAATCATTTATAAAACCCGTGAATGAAGTCAAAAAGGAATCATCAAGGTCAAATATGTATAAACAACTAACTGGAATCAACATGCATCGATTAAATTTGGAAAACCAAACGAACAAAGCAATTTGGAAAAAGACACTAGATTCATACGTCTGAAAGAAGGGATTCAGACGTCTGAATCTGGAAATTAATTTGTTTTCCAGAACAGAATTCAGACGTCTGAATCCAAACTTTCAGACGTCTGAATTAGGCAATATTTGGCCTATTTCCTTTCTGGTCGAAATTTACTTAATTCAGACGTTTGGAATAATAATTCAGACATCTGAATCTGGGGATACGAATCTTCCCCAAAACAATGTTCAGACGTCTGAAAATAGGGTTTCAGACGTCTGAAACATGATGGTCAGGCATTTCCTGAACCTAGGCCATCTATGGCCAAACAAATCGAAAGCAATCGGATGCGTGCCGATTATTGGCTTACGTCAAACGAATACCAAACCTTAACGACACACCCAAACACTCCGAACAACATAAACATCAACCATATGAGATTTTACATAGATTAGGCTTCAAAAACCATAATTTGGCAATTTCACCAAAGCAAACCAAATCGAAAGCAAATGAACATATGAACAAGTGTTAGGAATTCATACCCAACATCAATGATATCAAAAGAAGTAGATGTGAGTTCAAAACTCACCTTCTTACACCCAAACAAAGATATATATATATATATATATATATATATATATATATATATAAGCATAGATGTGAGATAAAAATCTCATCTTCTATCACAAAACAAAGAAGAAGATGCTCAAACACAAGAAGGAGACTAACTACTCTTCACTTCAACTCTACTAGCTTCAATCTAAGAATAAAACAAATATTTCCCAAAGTTAGGTTTAGGTAATTTCTCAGATTGAAGAGAGAAAGAGATAGAGAAGAAGAGGAGGCTTACCTATAGCTTCTCTTTGATTTTGGAGCAAGAAATCAAGTTTGCAAGTTAAACTAGGGCTTGCAATTTCTATTTCCTCTTCCCTTCCACCATTTTCAGTTTTTCTTAAGTTTTTAGAAGAGTGGAATGAGAGAATGAAGAGGAGAGGGACTGAGTTAGGTTATTAAACTAACAAGCTGGCTGAACCCAACCCAAACCCAACTAGAAAAAGTTGCAAAATTCAACTTACTCCAAACATATCAAAGCTCATACTCAAAAAGGTCGCAAACGCCATTTTGGAACCAATGGAAATGGTTTCGAGTTCTTTGCAAAAAGTAACATTTCAGACCAAAAATCCGACTAACGATGCTATATTTAAATAAAATATTTAAATATAAAATCGTTAAATATGCGGGTTGTTACAGATCTCCCCTCCTTACAAAATTGCGTCCCCGCAATTCCTAGAGACGATATTTGTAACAAGTACATACATACAACATTCAAAAGAAAAGGAAATAAGCTTGAGATGAAAAGATATACTCACCATTGCCAAGCAAAGATAGAAAACCCTGATAGGATCGCTCAATAAACTCTCTGGTTTCCCAAGTACAGTCATTGGGACTAGCGGACCATTGAACTTTAACGAGCGGCACGTCCTTGTTTCGAAGGTGTCGCACCTCCGTGTCAAGTACGCGAATAGGCTGATGTATAATAGATAAGTCCGGTGAGACCTCAAGCTCAAGCAAATCAGGAGAATCAATAACAGAATCCGATTCCCGAAGGCACTTCCGAAGTTGCGAGACATGAAACACGTCATGAATGCCAGATAAATGAGCAGGAAGTGAAACTCTATAAGACACAAGGCCAATACGTTCAGTAATAGAAAATGGTCCTATACAGCGAGGAGCCAATTTCTCGGTCGTACCGAAACGCATAACCCCTTTCAAAGGAGAAACACGAATAAAAACAAGATCACCAATCGAGAATTCGAGAGGCTTCCTACGGCTATCCGCGTAGGATTTCTGGCGACTCTGTGCCTCTTTCATTCTCAACCGAATAAGATCAATCTTCTCGGAAGAATCACGAACAAAATCTGGACCAAGAATAAGCTTCTCTCCAGATTCCAACCAACAAGAGGTGATCGACATGGCCTTCCGTATAAGGCTTCGAAAGGAGCCATACCGATACTAGACTGAAAACTATTATTGTAGGAGAACTCTACAAGAAGTAGGTGATCCTCCCAACTACCACCGAAATCAAAAATGCAAATACGGAGAAGATCTTCCAAGATACGATTCACCCGTTCAGTCTGTCCGTCAGACTGCGGATGATAAGCTGTACTCAAATTAAGCTTTGTTCCTAAAGCTTGCTGAAGACTCTTCCAAAAATGACTCGTGAATAAAGGATCACGATCACTCACAATAGAACTAGGAACACCGTGAAGTCTCACGATTTCCTTGATATATAACTTAGCCAAAAGCGAAGTAGTCCTATTAGACTTAATAGGGACAAAATGAGCAGACTTGGTGAGGCGATCAACAATAACCCAAATACTAGAATGGCCCGATCTCGAACGAGGTAGGCCGTCAATGAAATCCATAGAAATCTGATCCCATTTCCACAATGGAATCTCTAGCGGCTGAAGAAGACCCGAAGGACGCTGATGTTCAGCCTTAAAACGCTGACAAGTTATGCAATTACTCACATAACTCGCCACATCGCGCTTCATGCCTTCCTAATAATAAAGACGACGCATATTGGCATACATCTTACCACTACCAGGATGAATGGTATACTTAGAACGATGACAATCATCAAGAATGTCATGCCTAAGTGCAAAATCAGAAGGCACAAAAAGATGGTTCTTCTTGCGAAGACACCCATGAGAATCAATGCTGAAATCCCGCAACGCCTCATCACAGGATTCAGACTCACAAAGCTGAATAAGATGCAACAAATCAGGATCACGCCGCTGAGCATCGACAATACGATCCAACAAAATAGGTCAAGCTCCCAAACTAAATAATAGAATAGGAGAATCAAAAGATGAACCTCGATCACGAATTTCACAAAAAGATAGAGTCTTAAGAATATCCCATTCGGCAAGCATCATAGAAATAACAGCCGAATGTTTGCGACTAAGCGCATCGGCAACAGGATTACCCTTACCAGGGGTATACTGGATATCAAAGTCATAGGAGGCAAGAAACTCAAGCCAACGCTGTTGTCTCATATTGAGTTCCTTCTGAGTAAACAAATACTTCAAAGATTTATGATCGGTATAGAGAATGAAGCGCTCGTCCAATAAATAGTGTCGCCAAATCTTCAAGGCAAAGATAATGGCGGCTAACTCAAGATCATGAGTGGCATAGCGAACTTCATTCGGACGCAGTTGCCTAGAAGCATAAGCAACTACCCGATCCTTCTGCATAAGAACAGCACCGAGACCACTACCACAAGCATCAGTGTAGACAACAAGATCATGATTCCCTTCGGGAACCACAAGAATAGGAGCATTAGTGAGAAGTTCCTTTAATGTCAGAAAGGAAGCTTCACACTTGTCGGACCAAATAAAACGAATGCCTTTCCGAGTAAGGCCGGTGAGAGGAAGCACAACACGGGAAACATCCTTAATGAACCGACGGTAATAACCCGCCAATCCAAGGAAACTACGAATCTCATGCACATTCTCAGGCCTCTTCCAATTCTGGATGGCTTCGATCTTTGAGGGATCGACAGAAATGCCATCGGAAGATACAACATGGCCTAAGAACTTAACCTTATTCTCCCAAAAATGGCACTTGGAGAATTTGACTCTAAGCTGATGACGACGGAGGGTACTCAAGACAATTCTCAAGTGATTAGCATGCTCAGCATCAGACTTAGAATAAATAAGGATATCATCAATGAACACAAGGACAAACTTATCGAGATATTCCCGGAATACCCGATTCATGAGATCGACAAAGAAAGCAGGAGCGTTCGTCAAACCGAACGGCATAACGAGCCACTCAAAAGAACCATAGCGAGTGCGGAAAGCGATAAAAGGAATGCTATCCTCCATGACTCGTAACTGATGAAAACCTGTGGCAAGGTCTAGCTGAGAAAAGACCTTAGCACCACACAATAGATCGAGCATATCATCGATCCTAGGCAATGGATACCTATTTCTAATGGTCAACTCGTTAAGCTTGCGATAGTCAATGCAAAGCCTAAGAGTTCCATCAGACTTCTTCACGAAGACGATCGCAGATCCCCACGGAGAAAAAATGGACTGAATCAACTGCTTGGACTCGAGCTCTAAAAGCTACTTCTTGAGTTCCTCATTTTCCCTTGTAGACATCCTCGTAGGAGGACGACTAACTGGCTGCGCGCCTGTAATGAGATCAATGCGGAACTCAATTGCCCGCTTAGGTGGCAAACCCGAGACAGGCTCAAAAACATCAGAAAAGTCACAAGCAATAGGGATACGAGATATATCATCATCATCCCGCGAATCAAGAGAATATAAAGCCATTTCGGAATTACCCACATCCCGAAGAATAAGAGATAGCTGAGTAGGCGAATCCGGATGTCGAAGATATATAATTCTCTCCGAACAAATAATCCTGGCATCATATCTCACTAGCCAGTCCATACCCAAAATATCAAATCCCAGACAAGAAATAACGTGCAGACTCGCACGAAAAGAAATGCCACATAAAACAATCTCAACATCATCACAAAGCAAACTAAGGGTCGCGGATCCCCCAATAGGATTCGCAATCCTTAAAGAAGTAACCAAACAAGAAACATCCAAAGATAAATCATCAACGAGCTTTTTCGATACGAAAGAATGTAAAGCACCTGTATCGAAAAGAACTCGTATACTATGATCATGAAATAAAATAGAACCTTCCAAAATAGATGGAGATATACCTTTGGGCTGAGAGGGACCTTCAGAAGCCTTAGCAACATAAAGCTTGCTAGACTTGGCACCAGCCGGAACAGTAGGGCAAGCTGAAACATGATGACCTTCCTTCTTGCAATAGCGACAGAAGAGAGGCTTAGGACAAGCTCGAATAATATGATCAGGAGAACCACAATTGAAACACTTCCGAATGAAAGGTGTTCAAACAGACTGAGGCTAAGAGCTAGAACCACCAGTCTTCTTCTTCTTAGAAGAAAAAGGCTTCTTCTGAAATGGAAACTGCCTCTTGTTGGGGTTCTTGGAAACCTCAACATCAACATCACTATCACACTCCTTCTCAACGGTCTCGAGATGAAGTGCCGAATCAACCATCTCCTCAAAAGAAAGCTTAAGCTGGAGCAACAAAGACTTCTTAAGATATTTCCTAAGACCAGAAATGAACTTTAAATTCTTCTTATACGAAGCGCTAATGAATTCATGACCATACTTAGATAAAGCCTCGAATGTTGCAAAATACTCAGAAACAGAAGATTTCCCTTGCTTCAACTCAAGGAAGCGACGGGTCAATAAAACTTTCTCAGATTCAGGAATAAACTTGAGTTCAAATCGCTCCCGAAACTGAGTCCAAGAAAGAGTAGACTCGTTAATCTCGGCTACAAGAATCTCATACCAATCAAGAGCACGCTCTTGAGCTAGAAGTTACAAGAACTCTATCATCGTCAGGAAGATCCATACGAGAGAAGATACGCTCGCACGTGCGAAACCAAGCTTGGACTTCAAGAACCGATTCGGAGCCCTTAAACGGCTTTCCTCCAAGATGGGCAAAATCACTGCACTGTCGTGCAAAGGCAGACTTGCAAGGTGGAGACACTCGAGGAGGAACTGGAGGCTGAGTGCTCCTAAACAATTCCAAAAACTGATCGGCAGACATATAAACGCCATCCGGATGTGAGCCACTAGATCGCCCAGCATCCGAACGTCGTCCTCTGCCGCTTACAGCCATACGCTGAAGTAAGATAAGAACAAGATTAATCACAAGGTAGATGTCCCAATATGGAATACTACGGAATTTAAATGCATTCCTAGACGTATTTCCCAAATTCTATCTAACCTTTACGGTAAAAGGAATAGAAAGGCACGATGATTCAAAGATTTATATCACTTATATACTTTGATGTACCGTAATATGTGCATCTATTCTGTGTTTATCATACTTTGTCATGAACTCAGCTCTGATACCACGCTGTGACGCCCCACCTCTATACCCACGCTAGCCAAGGGCACTATAGGGTAATGCCGTCAACTAACACGGAGAATAAGGCTGGTTAGGAGCGACCATCTATATCCTTGCTCTAACTATCTATTGAATACATCGACAATAGACATACCAAGCAGGTCGACATATCCAATGAATACTTAAAACAAAACCATAGGTGGTTGAAGGATCTATCAGAACAGAATATAACAACTCAAATGTAATATACATCACAGAACAGTAGATCATCATATACACATATATTGATACATAATAGAGTATACAAAATAATACATGTCAAGTGGTATAGCAAACCACAATATACAGACGAATCAAAAGAATACATATATCAGAGTTACAATAAAAGGACTACACAAAAAGCTTTAACAAAAAAGAACAAGCTGAATAGTCCATGCGGAAGCAAAATAGGCTAAGTCCAAAAGCACATAACCTGAAACATCTTGGTCTGACCCGAGTATAACATACACAGGTCAGTCTAGCTAAACAAATCAGTTAGATAAACTGAACAACAATTAACCTGCAAGGTTACAAGGTATAACAAATATCTCTAAAGGAGATACCACAATCATCTAATAAAAGATGAATCATATGATAACAAAACAAGCCTCATATCATCGGCAACATAGATAAACAAAGGATACAAATATCCCAATCAAGCCAAAAAGGCAAATAACAAATACCAATGAATGTAACACAAGTTCCACAAGGTAATCGCTACATATCATGCGGCTCAAAAAGACCAACACCGAAGGGCGATACCTAGGGAATATACATATGAATGAAAACATCATAAAATTTGCTCGAGCTCAGTACTGTACAAACAAGGATCCATGAGCCCGAAGACTCCAAACCCAATATCACCCATACGGCTCATAACGACCAACATCGGAAGTGATACTAAAGGGCAACCCAATATCACACATGCGGCTCATAACGACCAACATCGGAAGCGATACTAAAAGGCAACAAACCCGAAGGCACAAACCCGAAGGCACAAACCCGAAGGCAACATACCCGAAGGCAACAAACCGTAGTGGTGAAGGTCGAAGACCCAGTACTGGACACCACTAACTGGCGGAATGTGTCATAACTCTCAAAAAGTAATCCGAAAAGTGGTAACGTGAGTCCCATAACCACTCGTTCGCACTAAACAGTTTACTATCCGTTAGTTAATTTCACACTCAAAGCAGTACAAAGTTCATCTCATATCATCGGTAAACCAAACCCGAAGGTCAAAACGATCAATTGAATAGGTCGGGGACTAATCAGAAGGATAAACGCACAGATTCATGGTCCGTGTTTTGCCCAACCATTTAATCACTCTTCCACTTCGCTTGAAGTGCGAAATTGTGCGTGTGTTTTAAATAGAATTTATAAATCGGAGAAGCGAACTTTTAATACGATTTGAAGAAATCATTTATAAAACCCGTGAATGAAGTCAAAAAGGAATCATCAAGGTCAAATATGCATAACAACTAATTGGAATCAACATGCATCGATTAAATTTGGAAAACTAAACGAACAAAGCAATTTGGAAAAAGACACTAGATTCGGACGTCTGAAAGAAGGGATTCAGACGTCTGAATCTGGAAATTAATTTGTTTTCCAGAACAGAATTTCACCAAAGCAAACCAAATCGAAAGCAAATGAACATATGAACACGTGTTAGGAATTCATACCCAACATCAATGATATCAAAGGAAGTAGATGTGAGTTCAAAACTCACCTTCTTACACCCAAACAAAGATATATATATATATATATATATATATATATATAAGCATGGATGTGAGATAAAAATCTCACCTTTTATCACAAAACAAAGAAGAAGATGCTCAAACACAAGAAGGAGACTAACTACTTTTCACTTCAACTCTACTAGCTTCAATCTAAGAATAAAACATATATTTCCCAAAGTTAGGTTTAGGAAATTTCTGAGATTGAAGAGAGAAAGAGATAGAGAAGAAGAAGATGAGGCTTACCTATAGCTTCTCTTTGATTTTGGAGCAAGAAATCAAGTTTGCAAGTTAAACTAGGGCTTGCAATTTCCATTTCCTCTTACCTTCCACCATTTTCAGTTTTTCTTAAGTTTTTAGAAGAGTGGGATGAGAGAATGGAGAGGAGAGGGACTGAGTTAGGTTATTAAACTAACAAATTGGCTGAACCCAACACAAACCCAACTAGAAAAGGTTGCAAAATTCAACTTACTCCAAACATATCAAAGCTCATACTCAAGAAGGTCGCAAACGCCATTTTGGAACCAATGGAAATGGTTTCGAGTTTCAATTCGGCCATTTGCAAAAAGTAACATTTCGGACCAAAAATCCGACTAACGACGCTATATTTAAATAAAATATTTAAATATAAAATCGTTAAATATGCGGGTTGTTACACGCGGTTTTTCTAAACTTCCTCCTTTTATTTCGCACATCAAAGATTCCAAATCCAAATTTATTATGATTTTAAAATTTTAAAATTTCAATTTCAAATCGACAATTTTGAATGCTTTGATTAATATTTAAATTTGAAATTCATATTTTCAGATTCAAATCTCAGTTTATTCTTTTCCAACATATTATCACTTAATGTTTAAGTAATATTAACAAAAAATTTAATTGTATATTTCTTATCAAAGTTATACAATCGAACGGTCGGTTTCTCCACAGTTGTGCGGTTATACTAGTTTAAAGATAGCAACCATCAATAATGCATTAGAAGAAACGTTTCCAGTTATCAAAGGTTGAGTTCACTGTGAGCGTCTGCTTGCAATAAACCATATGTTCAGACTTATCATTGTATGCAAACTAATATTAACCTAATCAAAATTTATTGAATTCTGTAATTTACCTTGATCTTCTGCTATTTCAAGAATTTTACCCAAAACAGCTAACATTTGCAACGTCCGTATTCATCTACGTTCTGTTAGTTGACCAGAAAGAACAAATTTGTGTGGACGGACATATTTTTGTACCATTATAATGTACTATATAGTATGATGGCTTCTACCAAAAGTTGATTCGGGAAGTTTCCAGTTTCAGGATTGACCGCTCGTATATCTCAAATTTAAACTACAATTCATACGGAATACATGTGCTCATAGGAGTTAAGCTGCTGTTATACTTATCAAAATATGTACTCTTTCTTTGGCTACTATTTATTTAATTCAACATTGGCTTTTACTGTATTTGTCTTCAAGGTATGTTTTATTTGCAATAACCTTATTTACATTTGAAATAGGATTAATGAATCTAGGTTTTTCTTGGATGGATTGATTTTTAATTTTTAGAGCCAACTTCAAATTATACTTCACTCTCTGTGAGTCCAACATATATGAAACATGTGGATAATTTGAACAATTTTTTATCATACATAATTGATTTTTGTTTTGAAAAAAAAAAAAACGAATAAGAAAATACAAATATGCTTGCTGACTTATGGATGAATTACGTCTATAGACTGTCCGCCGTCTTTTCCCATTGACATTAACTAATACTGTTCAAAAAAGATTCATTGATAAATTTATTCAAAAAGTGTATTTCCATGACATTTAATCAACAATGCTTTCACATCAACAATAAATAGAATTAAGTCATGAAAGCATAATCTTAACACCATCTTCCGCTAATCAACATTTATAGCGACATCCGTGTCTGTTCGGGCACGCCCTAGTTATTTACATAAATAAATGTCTAATTCTGATCCTAAATACAAAATTATTCAATTATAGGTCAGCATGCTCAAACCTTGCTAATCTAATCAAAAACAGAAAGCGTTCCCAAATCCAAAAACAGGCCGCCACTTTTTCAATTAGATCTCGCTCCCATCAGATGTAATGTGGAGCTCTCCATCAGCTTTGGCTAATCAATCCGTGGATCGTTCTTCTCTCCGCTGATCGTACTACTGATCTTGCTTCATAAATCTTCTCTGAAAACCCTAAGGCATCGAATCTTCATAAATCTCAAAGCCTGTTTCATAAATCTTCCTATTTAAATCAGTCTTTGTTTAATGGGTAGACATTTGGTAACTGCTTTGAAAATACATACTGTCATTTTGGGCCGACTGATTCTGTGTGAGTTTGATGCCTATAGTTAACAACAAGATTGTTGATATCTTTGATGTATATTCCTCCTCAGAAATTAGCTTATATTAGCCCCTCTACAAAAACATAGAGTACGTTTGTAGCAGGTATTTTGAAACAGTTGGACCAGAAAAGTACAATGGGATAGACACTAGATTGAGTTCAACCCTTGGTGCTAACTTAAAAATCAATTTTATAATCCTTCTAATTTGTTTCTAATTTATCCAGTACATCAGTGGAATTTTTATGTTTCGATTATAAATTATACAAGGGCATGCCCATACATAGGAGTGAGCATAAACCGTATTGCTATACCATAAAAACAGTGCGGAAACCTGCATTGATTTTCTAGTCAAAACATATACTTTAAACCGGACCGAACCGCATCGATACAATTCGGTTGCGGTTTAGACGACTGAAACAATCATATTAAACCGAACTGAACGAAATATTTACGCTGACAAACTTATGATAAACTTATAAGCAACTCTTATCTCATTTTATATTCTAACGATGTATATTCTATTTTCAGCTTATATTAATAATAATCATTGTCATAATGGAAGAAGTTATAGTTTTAGTATAATATTTTTTATCCCATTTTTTTGGGTAAACGTTAATCATAATCTTATTCTAGTTATTTTACTTAATGATTATATATTGATTAACGTTGATGATTGGTTAATCTACCAAAAAATAATCTCACTTGTACTTAAATGTCAAATTAAGATATTCATATTATTAAAAACCAACCTTTCATTCCAATATAACATTGTGTATTTTAACCTATAAGCGTAAAAGTTTCACACAGTTTGCAACGATCCATATTTTCGATAATTAAAAATATAAATTAAATAAGATTTTGGGATTTAACGTTGGAAGAAATTAAAAATATATGATTTGTTAATGAGAAAACAATTAAAATGAAATTCAATAATGTTAATTTAATTGGCGGTTATTTTAATGTGCTTTCATCCAATCGAAATAATTGAAGAAGTTGACTTGGATATAACTGTAAATAAGGAAATAAGTTGAATGTTGAACATAAGGGTGAAATTAGATGTAATTGATTGAAATTGAATATGAAATCAGTGATGTGCAAGTAGTTATAACATTTGTTTGTAAACAATAAACTTACAAATGTGATTAAATTACGTTAAGGCAATAATTTCTTATTTATCGTCTTTTTATTGAATCTGTTGAATTGATTTGGAAATTGATAAAAGTTTAATATAATTGAAATATTGCTGTTATTATGGTAAAAGATGATAACTGTAGACTATTGATGTATTAAAACGTAAGTCAATGTTAATTATATCCATAAGATGATAGTTGATTGAATAACAAGATGTAAATCAAAATAAAAGAATTTATTGGAATTTAAATTATAATTAGTGAATTTATTGCAATTGAAATTGAACACGGTAATTAGTACATATTTAACATAGGATTTGACATGAAAATTTATTTTAAAAGATTATAAATTACTAGATAATCAAAAATGATAAAAAAAATTGGCTAACTTCTGAATATGAATTGAAAGGTGATTAAATTAAATTAATAATTTAATTAATGTGACAATAGCCATTTTGGCCACTGTCTCAGATTTTGACGAAACCAGTTTCATCGGATCTGTAACAGTGAATTATTGTAGAATTTCAAGTTTCGTAGCGATCAGACTTGTCGTGTAATCGTGTGGGCTCGAAACGCGTAGAAATCAATTTAATGAATTCAATTTAAAATAAGCTGATTCTAAAAGCTAAGTTCAATATACAATGAAATTTGGATTTGAAACATATTCCATTGCGTTTAAAAATATCGAAAACATCTATTTTGATATATGCGATAACCTACTTTCGTTTAGGAAACGAAACGGGCTTTTCGGGTTGTTATTGTCGTTTCGAACTAATTCGATATGTTCATTCATTCTTATCGGGCCTTCTTTATATAAATAGTTTTGCTAACCCTATCAGTCTTTTATTTCTTATTTTTATACATATTTGTCTATTCAATCTATCTGCTTCTTCCTCCTTTCCAATGGCTATAAATCCACAACCCTAAATCCAATTTCAAATTCAAATCGAAATTCAAACTCCTCAAACTATATCGAATTATATATCGTTGGAAAGCTCTCGATGAGTGCAATCTAGTTCTGCAATTCATTTTTCGATTTGATGCATCGTTTGACCAAAAATTGACGAAGAACCCGGGCCGTTCATTTCTAGAATTTACGATCCAATGGTGGATCGTCGACCGTTTGACGATCCGCATGCGGCGTTGGAAAAAGAAGGTTAAGCAGGTTGTAGATCAGGTGTTGGTTCGTGCTAGAGGGTCTCGAATTCGCCATAAAACGCTTGAGAAGGCAGTGGCAGCGCTGGCCAGGCGGAGGGGCCTGTGGTGGTTGCACCACCACCGTTGGGGCGACGAGGCATGTGCAAGGCGACAGCGATGCCTGATCATGGTGGATGTTGATATGGCGACGACAAAAATTTGCCGAAGGCCGGCGGCTGATGTCTGGGTTGAGTTGTGTACGAACGGAGGGTAGTGTTTCGTATGGAGGATGCTAGGTGACGTGTCCATTTCTTTGCTTTATTATTTAATTTAAATTTAATTATTTTAAACATTTTAATATCTATAACTTTCGCATACGAGCTCAGATTCATGTGCAGTTTTCTCCGTTGCAATCGTCTCGAAATTTCGGACGATATGACACTTTTTGGTCAAATTTTGAGACTATTTAATTTTGAGCCTTTATTTAGATTTCAAATCGATTTGAAATTAAAGGTGAATGTTTTAACCTACTCACGACTACTAAACTATCTTATGTTAGTTAAACTAAATTATCATGTGATTAGAAATTGATTGGTTGCTGTTTGGTATATTTAAATTGTCATTCCAGTTATTTGACTTTTATTTAATTTAATCATCAATTAATTAATATTGAATATTAAAATGACAGTTAAATACATGTACATGATAACAATTAGTTGTTGTTATTTATTGATCGATTTGAATGATGATTGTATAGATGTTTAATTGTTGAAATTGGATGACTGGTTATTATGTTTATCTTATATATTGTTATCACACTGTAAGTTCCCTTAGTTATTGTTAGGAAAATCATTATGGGTTGAAATGACACATACCCGAACGATCTATAGATTGGGGAAAAATCGTTATGGGTTAAAATTATAGACTAGAGCGATTTTATGAATTTTGAATTTTAACTCGAGATTGTGGGTTGAAATGATATATAGCCATAAATTTAAATTCATTGCGGATTGAAATTATATATATCTGTATCACTTGATCATATGATAGAAAATTATATACGGACCGGTTTGGTTAAATTAAATAATTTTTTTGATTCCTTAATTTTTGATACTTTGAAATAAAATTTGATCTATATAAACTGAATTATTTTCGAAAATCCAAGCTTTAAATATTGAAATTGGAATCAGTTTAAATTGAAATTTTAAAGTTGAATTTGAGTATAAATGAAAATTATCGAAATTGAGTTATTATAAACGTTGAACATTTAAACTTGAAATCAATTTGAATTTGGAGTAGCTTAAATTTATAGTTCAAACATGGATTTGAAATCGATATAGATTTAAATGGGTTTATTGAGAATCTGCATTGAAAGATTAAATTTGAGTTTTGTTGATTTGAAATCTAGATATGGTCCAGATTTGTTGAAATGAAAGTAACATTTTGATTTGATACTATTTTCAAATAAATTATTTTAATATATGAGCTATTTAAAAACCTGTTATTTTAAATTTGGATTATTAGATTTTCAAACTATTTACTATGTTAACCATTGTCAATAACAAAACCATTTAAAATATTTTAAACCATTTAAGCCATTTTGAAATATTTTAAAATATTTTAGTCTATTTTAAACTATTTTAATCTATTTTAAATTATTTAAACTATTTTAATCTATTATAAACTATTTTAATCTATTTTGAACTATTTAAACCATTTAAACCATTTAAGCTATTTAAAACTATTTTATAACTATTTTTAAACTATTTTTAAACTATTTATGACTATCTAAACTATTTTCAAAATTTCAAACGGTGCAAGGTTGAATTGGTTATATTTAGATCGTTGATTTAAAAGCGAATACGGTTAAATGGTGTTATAACTTACGTTGGAATTTGAAATGATATTTTCTAGTGAAATGACATATTTTGAGTAAACATGATGATTTTGAAATAAGGGTTTAACCTATTTTTGTGAATTTGATTTCGGAAGTGATAATGATTTCGAAAGTGAATATGATTTCGAAAGTAGTATGATTTTAAGTGGATATGATATTTCGATATTAATTATGAATTGATTTTGGGAATGTAAAAGAACCATCCGGTGTGAAATAAGCGTTTGGTTGTTAAATAGATCGGGATTTGATATTGTCATACTCTCTGCTAATACCGAAAATCACTTTAACAACTGTGCGCGTTTGGAGATTCCGGAATGAAGTATGATGATTTGATGCACGATTCTGTATGAGGTATTAACGCAGCCCTAACTCCCTCGAATCAGCTTGATGTGACTAAGCAGGAGCTATACCGGGCCAAGTGAGGTCGCTCCTCCTATCGGACATGCTTCTTCGATACCATATTTATGACTTTGTGATTGATTTGGTGGCCACCCCTCGATTTGATTATGAGAGTGTGTTCCGAGGTGGGCAGTAGTAGTTGTTATGCATTACCACCAGTCCGGGTGTGCAAACGGTAGAATCCTACCCTTGCATTGTTTCACGTGCCTTGTCACATGCCTTATCGCGTCCATTACGAGTTTGGTTTGTACCGTACCTATGAAATGCGCACTGAGTAAACCACCAGTTTGGTGGAGCTTACAATATCTGTATAGACTATGGAAATATATAAAAATGTGTTAAGGTGAATATGGATAACGTCTTAACGCTATTTTAATACTTTACTGTAGACATATTATAATAGTGTATTGTACTATGTATGTCGATAGTTTAATGAATTCTTAGGAGATGAAAATGCCGAACATCTCTTACGTTATTGCACTCACTTTAAACATTGGATAGGAGATGTAAAATCTCGTAAACATCTCTGAAGCCATTACACTCATATTTATTTATTGTTGATTTAACTTATATAAGATCTTTTAGTTCTGACTCGAGTGTTTTGTCTTTTTATTACGTTCGGATCAGTCTGAGCTTTTCAGTGTATTGAAGACTATTTTATTTGGAGGATGAAGACGGAGATTAGTATACCATTATTATATTTGTTCCACTGCATCATGTCGTTCTGCTGTATTGTCTATTTATTCTTGATGTATGTATACATATGATATATTGTAAAAGTATAGACAAATGTTATTTGTAAAACAACTTCATGATATATTATTTGATTATTATATTTTGTCATTCCGCTGTGAGATTTTGTGTTTTTTTTTATTTCTTTCTCTTCTTTTTCTTATTTATCTCATAACAATCCTCCCTTTTGAATGATTTGAGTTTGACAGGTGTGGTTTATTGTCAATTTAAACCGTCGAAAAAGGTATGTCATTACACAGTTGCTTTCGTAAATTGATTGTTGATAGAAGTAATTCTCTTATTTCATATTAAATATGCGTTCAAACCGCACTAAACCAAAACCGGACCGTATTTACATTAAACCGAGCCGAAATCGTACCTGTTTAAAATATAAACATAATGGTTTGTATTTTTGATTAACCGTTTGATGCTATGCAAAAACAGTTTGACTTCATATCGCACCAAACCGACCTGCGCCTGCCCCTACCCATATATCTAATAGGTAAGATCCTTCTAGGATATTTAAATGCTAAATATTTGAGTTTTAAGCTCATATCCCATCGTAACAAAAATAGTTGATACTTTAGATTATTTAAGTGTAGATTAGTTGGTTTGTGCAATTTCTTAAATAGTTTTTTTAGCCTTTACATTCCACAATCTATATCACGTTTAATGAAAACAAGTATATCATCAGCATAATTAAATGGGTGATGCATGTTCCAGTTTCAATGATAGACTTTATTTTTACATTTACTTTATTCAAGTTAAACGAGCTATTATCAGATGTGGCTCACATTTGAGAGTGTGTGGGTTGAACATTAAATCTCACATCGTAAAAAATATGACACATAACATCATATATGTGGGAAATTGGTGGCAATAGGGAATTATTTTTGTATTACAACATAGGGAATTACATATAATAAACTTACTTCTGGCTTGAAATCCATCCTCTCTTTTGTAGTTCGCTATTAGAAGTCTGTAAAGATGAAAACACATTTGTACTTTTCCTATAGAGCTATGCATCACACTTTAATTGTTGTCAAAATGTTTTTTGCATTTGAATTTAGGTTGAATTACCATACGTCCATGATTATGCTGGTATTAATAAATGCAAGTATTGGATTAACTGCTAGTCCAATTGTCAATCTATTTGGCCTTTTTGGATTTGGTGCACTTTTAACTGGTGCTAACAATCTTCTGATACCGCTATGGGAGATTTTACCATGCACAATACTGGATTAAGCCTAACGAATTCTGATCTTATTGCTTCATTGACTCTGTAAGTTCCTCTGCTTTTCCAACTTTAACGGAATTCCTTTTTTCATTATAAATTATAATCACAATTCAAGGTATAGGTTACAAACCCATCAAATAATTTGCGATAAAAAATATCACTTTGAAAAAGAAAGAAGCCAACGTCTTTTTAGCTCAATGCAACATAGTAACTCCTAAATATTTTTATTGAGCATAACATTTTCTCATCCCTTTAAATAGTGAATATCAAACACTGTAATCTCGTTACCAAATGATTCGTATGTGATCCATGTACTTTGAACATTTGGAAATAGTATAAATCATACACAATGCACCTTGAACATAGATATAGGATCACCTTGCATATGACTAATTTTCTGTAAGTGGTACCCATGCAATTATCAGAAAATTTAATGCAAATCACGGTAGAACTGAGAGCATATCAAATACGGTGCATACAAAGAAGTTGAAGCTTGCGATAAAAATGATATGTACTTTCCACTCATTATTTCTCATGCCTTCAATTGGTTCACATTTTTATTGAAGCCTTTTATGAAGGTTTTGACTAAATTGCTTCCCACGCCACATTTAAATTCCTCGGACTAATTGATCAATGCAATGAAAATAAACTCCATTATCCCTGGTGCTTGTTTCAAAATTACTTCAACTTTAGGTTGAGAAAAAAGTAACACATATATGTAGTTATGGCATGACTTTTCAGACTAAGAGATCGTTATTCTTGGTTCAATATATGTATCAAGCAGATATACTGTAACAACAGGAGAACCTCCCGCCTCCACCTGGCCAGAGCAGCTGATGATCCTTTCTCTAAACGCCTAACGATATTCATATAGATTATTTTAATATTTCATGTGGTACATATGATTATAACAAACCTTTATTATGCATTGATCAAATGGCAGAGAACTGAAATTATGCTATAAAGCCACAAACGGATTCAGCGCATCCGACTTCCACTTACAAACAAACTTCAAAGGCCCATGTATCATAATTCGATATATTGACGCCTCCTTCAAATAATCTACTTAATAAAGGGCATTTGAAAAGGTCATTAATATTTTTTCATTTTCTTTTTTAATTTTTTGCATTTTTTTCGTCCTGATTACTTTTTTTTACTGCTATTATCACTAGGGCAAATTCTATATCAACACGAGTATTTACTAAGTAGCCCCCCAAAAATTAAAAAGAGACAAACTCGACAACTTCCAAACAGAGAGTTTCTAAACTGGAGTCCGAGATAGAACGACTCAGAAGCTAAGCAAATTAAGACTTGGGTCTATAAAGATGCACGAAGAGCTCGAAGGCCTCAAGAAATGGAGATTCAGCCTAATATATTGGGTGGGAAGTGTATTCCTATAAAAGCGGAGCACCCTCATCACTACTCATTCGAAGTTTGGCACAAGTCCCTAATAAGTTTCAAAATCCACAAAAACCCCAGTAAAAAAAAGTTTGTAAATTAGGTCTCTAGAATTAAGTTACCGAATAATGACATACACTTATGCAATTATTTATTGAACAATTGCAGACATTTATGCAATTATATCAAAAAGTTGTATACATTTCCACAATTATTCACTGAAAAACTGCGAAAAATTCCGCAATTATTCACAAAAAAATTGCAGAAAATTCCATAATTTTTTCAAAATTTGCGTAAAATTCCATAATTATTCATTAAAAAAATTGCTTAAATTTCCGCAATTATTCGTCGAAAAAATTGCATAAATTTATGCAACTTTTGGATATAATTGTATAAATGTCTGCAATTATTCAGTGAATAATTGCATAACTATATGCAATTACTTAATAACTTAATTCTAGAGACCTAATTTACATACTTTTTTTTACTGTGGTTTTTGTATATTTTGAAACTTATTAAGGACCTGAGCCCAATATTCACAATTAAAAAAGTTTGTAAGCCCAAAAAATAAATCAGCAGCCCTCTACCATTTACAGAACCAACCTTTCCATTACGCAAAACGTGGAAATTGAATTTTTTCTTCAGTGACTTAGTAGTAAAAAATTGAAATTTTCCTAAGTAAAGTTTGTAATCCAAAAAATAATTTAGTAGTGAAAAATTGAATTTTTTCTTCAATGATTTAGAAATCCAATTCATATTTTCTTCAGAACTACAATTAAATAAGTATGTAAACCCAAAAAATAACGTAGTAGTGAAACATTAAATTTTTCTTCACTGATTTAGAAACTAGGATCTGGAAGAAACTGTGGTTTAGACAATAACAAACCGACATAAGAAATAATGGAATTGAGAAGAAAGAAAATACGTAGTTTTCTAAGTAATTATCTGTGTTGAAATAGTTTTACTTTTAATATTCGGTAAGAGATGTGGAAACTCATGTTTTTATTTCCTTAACAATTTTTTTTTGTCTCTGACCTTAATTTATTTTATTTACAAAATAGACTATCTCACAGGTTAACACTTTTATCATGAGCAAACTCGTCCTTTTCCATCTCCGATAAATAGGCTCTTAAAGTATTGTTTATGTCTGAATTATTTGATCATTTGTTCTTGTAGAGAGCCACGGTACTTCTTTGATAAATGCTATCATTTCAAACTCTATTCTATTTACATCTGATGTATCAAAGTCATTATAACAAAGTAATCAAACTTTGGCAGATTGGCTTTGAAAGTTTATACTATCAATTTTCTTTTACAGGAAATTTTCCTCAAGGACAGTTTTTAAGGCTTTTTTTGATGTAAGATAGCCCATTAATCATTTTCTCAAAAAGATAATTATTTTTTCTTTCCATCCCACTTTCGCGCGCTTCTTCTTCTTCATTTCGATCAATTTTTTCAGTCACGGTCAAATATCTCTCTCGCTATAAAAATATCGATATACTTCGTTCGGTTATTTCAATTTCGTCTTTCTGAAAATTGTAGTTCATCGACCATTTTTTTCTTACGCGTGTTTTGTTGATCTCGTTCTTTTCATATTTGTACCGTGATCGATTTTTTTTTAATTTGTATTAATTAGGTATGCTTATATTACTCTATTTTTTGTTGTTTTTCTATTCGAGTTAAAAAAAATTGGCCATGCTATCTAATTGTGTTCATTTTTACAAATGATATGCAGTGTTGTTGTTCTCATTATTTGTTCTTTCGTCTATGGCAAATTGTGGAAGTAGCAACATGTTTTTCTATTATTATTCGATTCTTTATGCAATGTTGTTTTTTAATTTTCTTTTCATTTAATTTATCTTTCATTTTCTTGCATTAATGTTGGGATGATTGGAAAAGTATTATTGCTTGGGCTGTATATAAAGTTGTGATAGAGTGGAAAAGCATCATATTTTAGGTTCAGATTTTGGGTATCATTTTTATTTTTTCTTGGTATCATTTTTTAATATCAGTAACTAGGTATCAGTTTTGTATACGGTAGGTATCAGTTTTGTGAAATTGAATAATTAATGTTCTAAATTGAACATATTTTTACCAATGTTTATTTTTTATTGTTTTTGGCAGTGGGGATAACAGTCTTCTTTGTATGTTTGTGTTGAATAATAACACTTTTAGCACTCGATTGTCTATTGATTGCTCTTTGTATGATTTGAAGAATGAAATAAGCTTGTGATGATTGAAAAAGTATCATTGATTGGGTTGTATATAAGCTTGTGATAGAGTGAAAAAGTATTATATCTTAGGTTCAATTTTTTGGTATCATTTTTATTTTTCTTAGTATCAATTATTTCAATTATCAGTAACTAGGTATTAGTTTTTTATATCTTAGATATCAGTTTTCTGAAATGGAAAAACAAATGTTCTAAATTGAACATGTTTTTACTAATATTTTTTTGGCGGTGGTGTTAATGTGGCGTAGGTAGACCATCAGTTAAGCCTAAAGGAGGATTTTCATATTTTCAAAACAAGCAAAATAGACGTGGCGAGTGCAAAGCAGCTTGGTCATAATAAATGGAATTGTCAAGCTTCGAAGAGGATATGATTTGATTTTTCATTTTGAATTTGTTCAGATTAATAAGTAGATGTGTGACTTGTTTTGGTGGTTTATTGTAATTGAACCATTTGTTATTAATTTGTATTTAGTATAGAATATTATCAAATTGATTTTAATTTCAAATATTTAGTATAAGTGATATTATCAGTTTTAGTATCAGTTAAATGTTTTTACAGTATCAGTTCCGGTGTTTGTTTTTACAAGTAAGAGCAGCTTTGTTTTAACAACATAACATCATTACTTCATAAGTATCAAATTGCAACAAAAGATCATTACTTCACAAGTACAAATTTCAACAGAATTACACTACTTTACAAGTATCAAATTAAATTGTGAAACATCACAATGTGAATTCAGTTCTTTTCTTTTCTTTCATCTTCTAAGCTTGATATGTATTTAGATAGACTCCAGCAATGTTCATCATCTGTCAATATTGCATGTACAATCTTTGCTCCTGTGGATAATATTTCCTTCTTTTCAAGTTTTATTGGTATTCTGCTTTTGTTCAGTGAAACGATGAATATCATTACAAATATTGCACAGTCAAGCCTGTCGAAATCAAAATGTAATGTTAGTATCAGTTTGCATAAGTTGTATTATCAGGTTTACAATTAGTACAAGACATTGAATTTTAGGGATAATGGTACAAGCATATAGTATGCTTTGAATTAAAATATTTAACAGTTTTACCAGCACACTTAGCATCGATTTGTGTATGAATTTTTGCGTTTGTAGTTATTACTTTAAGATATATTTGCTAAATATTTTGTTTTATTTTTTATTATGTAGTTATTTTTTTTGTTTCTGTAGGTGTCAGTTTTATTTCTGTAGGTGTCAGTTTTTTCTGTAGGTATCAGTTTCTTTTATGTAGGTATCAGTTTTGTTTCTGTAGGTATCAGTTTCTTTTATGTAAGTATCAATTTTCTTCCTATAGTAACTGTTTATTTCTGAACTAAATATTTTTGAAATTGAGAGATAATATTTTTCAATATTTTGTTATAAATCAGATTCAATTAAATATAAAATGCATACAATGATGTATAGAATTATGTATGAAATGTTATAATGCAAAAACACAGATAGTTTGAATAGTGAGCAACTTTCAATTGATTATGACTAGTAGTTTCAATTGTATTGTTCATTTTATTGTCAGTAGATATCATTTTAACCAAATAAACTTACGTGTCTTCTGCTTGTTGTGCACACTTTATTTGATGCATATCATTTGGTTTCACCTCCATGCCTGCTATGTTATTGCTTATTCAGATTTTTTTGAGCATTTCTTCTATTTTTTGTCTCTAATAAAGACAAAATGTTAAAAAGTTAGGTCATATTCACTTTTTTTATCTGTAATAAGTAATTTTTTTTTAAAGAAAGAGAAATCTCATACCAATTTTATAGCTTCTTTTAAACTGGATGTGGATTAACAAAATCATCATCATCCTATTATTTCAAAATAAAGACAATAAGTAATTTATGAAACAAGTTATGTTGAAATATAACAATAGGTTGCGTATTAGCTGCAGTGAAATATCTTCAGTCAAATATGTAACAATTTCAAGTTTGCAGTAATTAGGTATCAGTTTGTATTAAGTATGTATCAGTTTTTTGTAAGTAGGTATCAATTTTCTATCAGTTACCACGGTTTCTGTTTGTATTTTCTTTTGAACCGTTTTTTATTTCTTCTTTTTGTTATTTGTTCTCTTTTTTGCATATTTTCTTCAACTATTTTCTCTGCAACTATTTGTTGTTGCATGTTCTCTTCTTTGTTCTGTGCAAAAAAATTCACTGTTACTATAACAAAAATATACTAAATTTGTTATACTTGATTTTACAGTATCACTTACTCTCTCTGGTATACTTTATATTTGTTTCTTGGTTTGCTTTCAATTTCTGTATTATTTTCATGTCTTCTTTTTGATCTTTTTTCTCTATTTTGCTTTTCCTTTTCTACCGATGTAGGTTTTTACTTTTAACTTGCTGCTTCTTTCTTTTACTGTCTTTGGTGTTATTTCCACTAGAGGTAGGTTTTCCTCTTGTATCATTGCGTTTTCTCTTTTAATATCTACTGTTGGAAGTGATTCGACATTTTCATTTTCACTTTGTTGCTCCACTTTCGATGTAGTTAGGGTTTCTCCGACTGTCGACTATTGTGCTTGTTGTCCATCGGCTGTCGATTGTTGCGGCTTGTTGGAGATGTAGATTTGTTTCTGGTTTGGGTTCCATTTTTTTTCGAGCAAAGTTTCGACAAATTCTGAGTGAAAGCGAGCAGGAGGAGATGAGCAGAATTCTTTGTTTTATTTTAATTTGTATCTGGGTTTGGGCTTTGTCCTTACGGTAAAAGTTTTCTGCGCGTGCCCTTGTGAGTAATTATTTATTTTAATTTGTCCTTTAAAATTATTTACCCTTTTTTTTATTGAATTATTACAAATTTTTAGTTGGTGGACATTGTTAATATTTCCTTTGAGTTTCTAGATCGAATACAACTGAGTGATATCTCTGAGCACTTAATAGGTTTGATCAAAAAGTGAAGAGCTTGATGAAAACCTTTGAATTATTAATGATGGACGACCGAGATTCACAGAAGCAACCCCGCATCCATAAAAAGGAACAACTAATCTACAAGCTGATAAAATACGGAGCTTGTACAATTACATGTGGCCATGTTATATAGTCCATTTCTTTATTGGTGCAACAAGCATACTGATTAGGTACATTAAAATTTATAGTTTACTGAATTTTGTTGAACAATTGGATAGATCAACTTGAATATTTTATCAACAAAGAATAAGAAAAAGAAAAGAAAAAATCAACCTGAATATGAATAACATTGCTTTCATATTGATAGCGGTGGTACAGTATGTTTTAATATCAATCATTTTTCATTTTTTCTATTTATATGCCTTAAGCTAGATAATTATATATGCAAATTATTCGTATTTGCATTTATTTTCAAACCTAACACCCAAAAACTCTTTCTCAAAAACTAGTTTGTTATTATTTTCAATGAAAATATACAGTATATACTGTAAATATTTACAATAAAACAACAAATATTTATATTTTGAACAACAAATTTTTGTAAGTAAAATATAAATAACATAGGCTGCAAATATTTGCAGCATAAACTATATATTTTCACTGAAGATAAAAGTAGAAGTCTTTCGTGAACCATATTTTTGGAAAGAAAAAGAAATGAAGATACTTAACTACTTACTTTCTCATTGTAAATTATTGTTGGTTCCGAAATACATATATATACATGGTTCCTTTAATCCTCACTTTTTATAAGACCATGTTTAGTGATTGAGGCGTTATATATAATTAAGATTAAATTCCTGAGAATGACATTGATTATAATATAACAAACCAAATACTATATTTCTACCCTTGAAAATAAATATGAATCTAGTGCACAATTGTGTATCTTGTTTCTTACAATATATTCAAACCGTTGAATTTAATTTTGTAAAACAATTCTAGTGAACTGACATTTGCACTTGCATCATATATTGACGACCTTGTAACAACCCACATATTTATCGATTTTATATTTAAATATTTTATTTAAATATTTTATCGTTAATCGGATTTTAGTCCGAAAAGCTACATTTTGCAAACGGTCAAATTAGGACTCGAGACCACTTCCATTGAGTTCGAAATGACATTTGCAATCTTTTTAGGTATAAACTTTGATATGTTTGGAGTTGGTGGAGTTTCACTACCTTTTCGCTTTGGACTTTAGTTTGGACTTAGCCTATTAGATCCAACCTCCACTCCCTCTTCTCTTCATTCCTTCATAAATTTCCTAACAGTAAAGCTTCATAAAAAATGGTGAATGGAATGGGAAATTAAAATTCCAAGCTCAAGTTCTCTTGCAAATCCGTCATCCAACTCTAAATCTAGAGAGAAGCCATTGATTCAAGCTCCTTGTGTTGAGTTTGAAGTGGGATTGCTTCTTCTTTTGCTTTCAAGCTTGATTTTCGTTTAAATTGTGAAAAGGTGAGATTTTTATCTCACATTCTTGTCTATAACTATCTCGAATTGTTGGGAACGAATTCCTATCACTTTTACGTGTGCATTTGCTTTTGGATCGGATTGAATTGGTGAAAAACCCTAATTTTTGTGTGTATTTGCATTTTCTGCACTTTAGATCGTTCGGCCGTTGAAAAGTCTCGGCCTGCATTTAGCTCGATAACCCTTAGGTCGTTCGGCAACGTTAGGTCGTTCGGCAATAACTGGGTCGCTGGGTCGCGCCACGATGGGTCGTTCCACCCTGCTAAGTCGCTCGGCCTTACCAACTCCTTAGGTCGCGATCTGTTCGGTCGCTTGACCCCATTCCCACTAGGTCGCTCGGCCTTACTTGAGTCGTTAGGTCGCGAGTTAATTAGGTCGTTCGGCCTCAAATGATTAAGTCGCTCAACCTTCAGGTCAAGCTCGTTCCACTTTAGGTCGCACGACCTCAACCACTAGGTCGCTTGGCCCGGTTGTACTTAGGGTGTACCACCTTAAGTCGCTCATCCACTAGGTCACCCTGCTAGGTCGCTCGGCACTAGTTTGTGTACCTTAGGTCATTCGGCCTTACTAACTCCTTAGGTCGTTCTTATGCTTTACTCGACCGTGTTAGGTCGTTCACCCCTGTTAGGCCGCACTATTTGTCGCGTTCTAACTTCTTAGGTTGCGCCGTGTTAGGTCGCGCCAGTTTCTTATGTTGAATTATGCTACGTTGCAGGGGTATTCCTACTTTGATGCATTTGGAACTGATTTCCTTGGATTTTATTCACGTCGTTGAATGTGAATTTTTGTGACATATTGTTTCTACAATCATTTTTGTGATTTGTCACTTTAAAAATATAAAGGTTTCAATACTAGTAGTAAATATCAAAACTCCTTCACCAAAACGATTTCAACACTATTTTATTACAAAACTCTTTTCCTAAGCCGTTTTCCAATCTATTAGTGTATACAAGCCTTTACCTCATTCGTATGAGAAATCTAATTAAACGACTTAGTAAAACAAGTGATATGAAACGCTTGCGTTTACTTCGTCGGTTAATTCTTGAACTTGTTCGATTGAACCTCTTGTGGCAATTTTCTAGTGAAGATCTACAGTTTGTTCGTAAATATTTAAGTTAAGCAAGTGGTTATGGGACATGAAGCTAAACTTATATATTTACTGACTTATTATAATTGACACTTCTTGATGATCATTGACGATCATTTTTGTGTTTTAGACTAGCAATTGTGTGATGTCTCTTTGTCTACGAGGGAGACTAAACCCCGTTTGTGTGATGTTTCGACTCACATATGTGGGGTAGCGCCCCTTGGTCATCGGGCCGTTCGTGTGGAGCCTCAGCTCAAAAATTAATGGTTAGCTACCATGAGATAGCATCTCATTTGTGTGATACACGTGTTGGTGAGCTTTCATGCTCCCGTTCTTGTGATAGGCCTCCCCCTTTTTGTGATTTCTAGATTTCGTGTGTTGATTTCTGGAATTTGTGCTTCACCAATTTTCGTGATTTTCATTGATAAGTTTTATCAATTTTTGTGCATTGGTGAATTCGTGTGTCATTACTCTTTTGGTGAATTTTTGGATCTTTGAGAAGATTCTTGTGTTATTGATTAATCTCTTGTTGATTATCATTTACATACTTATAGTTGTATGCCATTATGGTTATTATACGTTTATGCCATATTTCTTATTTTATGTCATGTCATCTGATATTTATAGCTAGACTGATCCGTTTATTATTTTCTTATGAAATAGTACTCGGGTCAGACCGAGATGTTACAGGTGCTTCTGCTTGACTTCTCTCCAGGGATCTATTACTCTGACTTTTGGCTAACTACTTAGACTAGTAGTTTTTGTTGTATACATTTGAGATATCGACTCATAGATGTATTCTTTTGTATAGCGCATGTTGCTATTCTTTTGTGTTATTGTGGATCTTTCAGACCACTACTCTGATGTACACTTTCATGTGTTATATATTCATATCTTTTTCCGCCTTTGTGATATGGATGTCTGTGACTGATTTGTGTTATGTTTATTTCTGTATTTGTTTTTGAAGATTACATATAGCCACTGTGTAGTAGCTTTGAGTTTGTATCGGTATGTCGGATTTCCTCCTTAAATGAAATGCATGCTGTACTATCTGACATATCGGTGCTCGCACAAAGAAATTACATGGATGGTCGCTCCTCCACAGCCTTATTCTCCGTGCTAGTTGATAGCATTAATCCGTAGTGTTCTTGGCTAGCGTAGGTATAGAGGTGAGGCGTCACAGCTTGGTATCAGAGCCTAACTTCGGATCAATGTAGAATAATTTAACAAGGATCATCGTCCTAGGTCCATCTTAGAAGTCGTGCTTTAGGATATTATTCGGGTCTTCGTACCGTTCTATCCTATTTTCCTTTATGATTCCTTGCTTCACCTATCAAGAATGTTTGATATTCATTTGGTGAATAATCTTCTTCCTCTTCTTTCTTTCTTAAGGAAGAGAAATGGTTAGACCAGGCCGTCCCAGCGCCAGTCAACCTAGAGCTACTCCCCAAGATGGAGTATTTATGACTGCTCAGCAGCTTCTTGATCTCGTTAAAAATGCTCAGGCTGCCGGTTCTAATCCGGAGACTACTCACCCTAAGTCTGGATTTGCACGTTTATGCAACGACTATACCAATTTGGGTGGGATACCATTCAAAGGTTCTGAAACCATTATCGAGGTTCGGTCTTGGCTGAGAACGTGCGATTGAATCTTTTCTCGCATGGATCTTATTGATCTTTACTGTGTTCAGGTGGCCTTTTGTATGCTCCAAGAAAGAGCATTAGATTGGTATGAGCTTCTTATTTCTAAAATAGTTGAAGCGGATCTCACCTGGGAGCAATTCCGGGGACGCTTCGAATTAAAATTTGTGCCAGAAGCAGAAAAGGCGACATTGGCTCGCCGTTTTATTGACCTTGTTCTAGGCGAATCTTCTGTGACAGATTATGTCGCATCTTTCGAATCACTTTCCAAATACGGGGTTGAATACATTAATACCCCATTGAAGAAAAATCAGAGGTTCGTCTATGGCTTGAATAAAAATCTTAAGAAGTCATTACTTCTAAAATTAGAAGTTTCTTTCAACCAGCTCATTGATATCGCTCTTCGTCTTGAAGAGGCGGATAGGGAAAGTGATGTTGAAGTGGTGGGTTCCAAACCAAACTTCAACAACAAGAAGAGGCCAAACAAGTTCAAAGGTCCCTATCCCAACAAAAAGGGTAAGCAAGCATCTCCTGCTGCAAAGACTTTTTCCTCTTGTGATGGGAAATGCTTTAACTGTGGTTCTAGGGACCATTTTGCGAACAAGTGTTCAAAGCCCCATTCTTGTCGCCATTGTAAAAGTCCGGATCATTTTATGCATGTATGTCCCAAACTTCAAAATAGGAAGGAGGGAAGGCTGAATGTGGCTAAAGCCTCTGGCATCACATCTCGTGGTCAAGGTATTTCTCATTCTATCCTTGATGGCATTATTTTATTTCATGATCATCCTATTCGAGTTCTTTTTGATACGGGTGCGTCCCACTCCTTTATTTCGAAAGAACTTGCTGATACTTTTTCTTTGGATGTTTTGTGTTTAATGACCTCTTTGAAAATTGCGAATCCGGTTGGTGGATCCGCAACACTTAGTTTGATTTGTAAAGATGTCGAGATTATTTTATGTGATTTTTCTTTTCTAGCCGATTTTCATGTTATGCGTTACTTAGGCTTTGGAATGATTTTGGGAATGGATTGGCTTAACCGATATGAAGCTCATATCCTATGTCCCGAGCGAACTATTCATCTTCGACACCCTCAATCTGTTAAGCAGATTTCTATTAATCTTAAAGATTCGGATTGCTGATTGGTTGCATCTTTATATTCTTTAAATCCTCATGATGACGATAATGATGATGAGGAGGATATAATTTCTCTTATTCACGTTGTTCGTGAATTTTCCGACATATTTGAGCCAGTTTTAGGATTACCACCTAAGCGAGAAATTGAGTTCAGAATTAATCTCATCCCTGGAGCTCAACCCATCACTCGTCCTTCTTATCGTATGTCCAATAAAGAAAATGAGGAGATGTGCAAACAATTATCCGAATTGGAGACGAAGCAATTTATTCGCTCTAGTTCCTCTCCTTGGGGAGCTTCGGCTATTTTTGTGAAGAAATCCGATGGTACACTTAGGCTTTGCGTTGACCACCGCAAGCTTAATGACCTTACTATCAAGAATAAATATCCTCTACCTCGGATTGATGATCTTTTCGATCAACTTAGTGGTGCTAAAGTCTTTTCACAATTAGATTAGCTATCGGTTTTCATTAGCTTCGCATTTCAATGGATAGCATTCCTTTAACATCGTTCCGGACTCGATATGGATCTTATGAATGGCTTGTTATGCCATTTGGTTTAACGAATGCTCCGGCTTATTTCGTTGACCTCATGAATCGAGTTTTCAAGGACTTCCTCGATCGGTTTGTTCTTATCTTTATTGATGATATTCTAGTGTATTCTAAAACTGAGGAGGAGAATGAAAAGCGTCTACAGATTGTGTTGGAAACTCTTAGGAGCAATCAATTGAAAGCAAAATTTTCTAAATGCCACTTTTGCAATCTCGTGTGAAGTTTCTCGGTCATATTATTTTCGAATTCGGGATTTCCGTGGATCCTTCAAAGATTGAAGCGATTCAAAATTTGAAGAGACCGGAGAGTGTGACGGAAATTCATAGTTTTCTTGGATTGGCCGGATATTACCGCCGTTTCATAAAAGATTTTTCCAAAACTTCCGTGCCTCTTACTGGTTTGACAAAGAAGGGTATTATATACATTTGGTCGGACCAATGTGAAGCTTCCTTTCAAAAACTAAAAGAACTCCTTTCCGATGCTCCTATTCTTGTGATTCCCGAAGGAAATCAAGATTTCATTGTATATACCGATGCTAGTCGCGTTGGTTTGGGTGCCGTTCTTATGCAAAGAGAACGTGTTATTGCTTATGCTTTGTAATGACCCGCCTTTTTGGACAGTTTAAACCGACGATCAAATACATATGTCGATTCCAAACCATTCAAAAGGGCAGATGGTTATTGGGGTAAATAAGAAAAGAAAAGAAAGAGAAATAAAGGAAATGAAACAACACAGAATCTCGCAGCGGAACGATAAAATATAATAGTCAAATAAACAATTCATGAAGCTGTTTACTATACTTTGACAATTATTTATACAACATTTATCAGAGTTATACATATACAACGGAACAATTAAATAATGCAGCAGATAGCATGATGCAAGGGTAATAATAGTAATAGTATACCAAATCTTCGTCTTCGTCCTCCAGAATAGATCTTCAAAAATCTGAAAAACTCAGGACTGACCCGAGCGTAATGAAAAGACAAAACACTCGAGTCAGGACTAAAATATCCTTATGAAAGTTAAATCAATCGTAAATAAATATGAGTGTAACGGCGTTAGAGATGTTTACGGGGTTTGACATCTCATATCCAGTGTCAACGTGCGTGCAATAACTCAAGAGATGTTACGGGATTTTCCATCTCTTAAGGATCCGTTAAACTATCTACTATGTAGTAATGTACGCTAAGTAGATAATGCCTATCAGTAATATAAAGTATCAAAATAGCGTTAAGGCGTTACCATAATCCCCCTTAACATATTTTTATAATGCCATAGTCTATACAGCACCGTAAGCCCCACCGTAAACTGGTGGTTATCAGAGGGTACCCCATAGGTATAACACAAAACATAACGTAGTGGTCGCGAATAGGATAATCAGTATGACAAAGTACATGAGGCGATACCAACTAGGATACTAGTAGTTGCGTGATCCGGACTGATGTTGAGCATAGCCAGCAGCTACCCCAACACCGCGAAACAACACTCCCAAATCAAGGGGTGCACCCAAATCGCATAACAAATGTAATAGATATGGTATCGAAGAAGTGTGTCCGCTAGAGGTGGCGAACCTCAATGGCCCGGCGCGGCTCCTGTTTTAGTCATGTCAGGGGTCATCCAATAATCGTTCTCTTTCTTCAGTCAACGCGTTCACCAAACCATCCACTTCATTCTGGATCAACACTCCGCGTATAATAGTTATTAAAGTGGTTTTCGGAATCGACAGAGAGTATGTCCATATCCGACCCCGGTCTCTTTAATAACTACGTATTATTACACCGTTGGCTCTTTTACATTTCAAATCGATTCATAATTGGTATCAAAATATCATATTCGCTTCAAAAATCAAATCCATTTCAAATATCATCGTATCTATTAAAATGTCAGATTCCGTTTCAAAATCATTTTTCGTCTCAATATCTTATTTCGATTTCAAAATCAATTCGAATTTCAATTTAGGTTGCAACTTCATTTAACCCAGTTCATATTTAAATTCAAGATTTGAATATAAACATTTCACCTTATTGACCATCTTAGGATTTTAGAAAAATAGTTTTAAGTAGTTTAAAAGTAGTTTTAAATAATTAAAATAGTTAAAATACTTTAAAATCTTAAAATGGATTTGAAATAGGTAAATTTAGTTTAAAATAATTTAATTTGGATTAAGTAGATTTAAAATAGATTAAAATAGTTTAAGTATTCAAATGGTTTATATAACCGAGTAATTTGGAAACAAAATAAAACAGCTTCAAAATCAATCCAATTCAATTATAACTTCCCAATTCAAATCAATTCCAATTTCCATTCTACCGATTCGATTTCGATTTCAATTCAATCAACGTCAATTTTTTTCTTCAAATTAATTCAATTTTTCATTCACCTTTAATTTATTCAATTTCAATTTATATCGATTTGGAGCTTGATTTCTCAAAATATCAATTTATAACACTTAACAAAAATTTCCAACAATATTCAAGTTTAAATCCAAATTCCAAATATGATTCAATTCCAAACTCGATTTCGAAATATCATTTTTTTTATATCACTTTTACTTAGTAATATTCAAAGCTCGAATTAAGGTTAAATCTTTAAACAAATCAATTTTCAACATTCAATCATATCCAATTTCAAATTTCAAAGTCTCAATTTAATTATTTAACAAAATTCCTTTAACCAAAATTTATTTCAACATTCCAAACTCAATTTTTCGACGAATTCAATTTCTATAAATCGATTTCTATTTATAACTTTTAAATCAAAACATTTAAATAAATTTCAAATCGACGATTTCAAAAATTATTAATTTAGCCAATTCGGTGTCCGTATATAATTTTCTATCCTATGGCCAAGTAGTTATTTATTTCAATTAAATGTCAAGGATGAATATATATCACTTAAACCAATCACAGTGTCATATGTATGCATAACAGTATATAAAAGCAAATAAACATTCAAACATTTAAATATCAACCAATAACATCCATCAAAATACATCATCCAATAGATAATACAATTCATGGCAGTTTCATAGTTATCAATGTCAGGTGATTTAATCGCAATTCAATTTCAATTTAAATTTAACTGTCAATTTAATTTCAACGGTTAATTCAAATGACAATCTATATGACAATTAAATTTCATCAAACAATGAAAAATAAAATCATAACACTTCATAATGTCAAATCTAACTAGCATAAAGATATTTAGTACGGTGTGAGCGTTATAAAACACTCACCTTGATTTCAATGTAGTTCCAGCGTTTTATTTCGAATAAAATTAAACGAGCGTTTAATTTTACCTGAAATTTTCACTATCTCCAAATGATTTCAATCCAGCTCCAATGTGTAGTACTCGACAAAACGATTGCAACGCAATTCGTTTCGTGCGTTTTCGACCTCGTACGAAAAAGATACACATTTTTAAACATTATACAAATTTATATATATAATTTACAACATTTTTTTTAATACCCTAGCTCCATCACAGCCGTCCATCCCACCACTGCAAATCACGGCCGCATCCCATTTCTTCCATCTCCAGTTTCTTTCACGCGCGTATGAACCCATAGCCGTCGATTTTCAAGTAATTATCACGACCACCTCGTCGACTTCCAGAACGATCAGCAAGCGCCACCACGAAGCCCATCACCAGAGCCACCTACGCCGTGAGCAGCTCAAAGATCGGCCTCCCATCTCGCCTCGAAAAACGTGAAAAACGCAGCAGCTTCCATCGCGTTTTGCCGTCAATCCGTGGCTCCGTTTTCGATCTCCACCGTTGGATAGCTAGATCTTGATGCCCTCTACAACTTTGTAGTTGACAGTTTTTGCTAATTGTTGATGGATTGAGAGGAAAATGAGGAAGAAGTTTCGAAATTTTCTGGCCATTGAAATGAAAGTGGCGGTTGGTCAAAAGAGTTAGGGTTTGGAGCAAATGGAAGAGGATGGGTCCTTTTATAGAAAATTGCAAAAACACTATTCACCGAAAAATTTTCGAACTCCAAACGAAGCGTGCCGGCAGACGTTTCTAAGGTTTACCCCATGTTTCAGACACAATAGAATAGGTTTCGGAGGCTAATTCGATCATATGTGTGAGTTACGGTAATAAACGATCAAATTTAAATTAAACCGATTCAACTAATTTCTATGCGTTTTGGCTTGCCCCGGACAAACGGTAAATCCGATTGACACGAAATTTGAAACCTTACAATAATATGACATTACGGATCCGATGAAACTAGTTTCATCAAAATCCGAGACTGTTTGAAAAATGACTATTTTAACTCGTCAAATTAATATTAAAACAATTTCGATGCGTTTCGAGCTGCCACGGTCAAACGAAAACTCCGATTGCTACGAAAATTGAAATCCGATAATAACAAACTATTACGGATCCAATGGAACTAATTTCGTCAAATTCCGAGACTGTTCAAAATTTGGCTATTTTCCAGTCGACAATTAAATATTAAAATATTCAATTTTCACAAATTTACTTTTAATTCGATTTTAAAAGTTCTACAACATCATTCTAACTTTAATATGATAAAATAAAATTTTACATATCATTTTTAATCATATTAAACCCGTTATTCCATTTATGCAATAAATTCCAATTTTAAAATCTTATTAACTCTATTATAATCCCAATATAACTTACATTCACTTTGGATACCAATTTGAATCATATTATATCAAATTTCAATTATTTACTCTATTTTCATATATTAAATTTCAATATCAAATTAATCGTATCAAATTCGGAATTTAATTATTCAAGCATTTGTAATATTAAATTTAAACAAATTGATTATTCTTAAATCACTATCTTTTGAAATATTCAAACGAACTTATAAAATTTAACAAATTTAAATTATAGAACAACCATTTTCATTAAAATAGTTGTTCAATTCCCGTTATTCAATTAATTCAATAGATTTAAAATAGTAAATTTAAACAATTTAATTGTTCAATATTTGATGGATTTCAATATTGGATTTTTAAATAAAAATTTCATTATCAGTCAATTTACTATATTACATCAAATGAACTCTACATTATTATAAATCAACAGTTAGAGATAATGCACTCAACTAATATATGAACTTTCATTTCAATTTCAATTGGTTCACAAATTCAATTCGACTAACTAAATGAATAGGTAACTTAAATAATTATTACCGTTAACCGTTAATTACTTATAAGTTTATTATTTACAAACAAGCGTCACAATTACCTATACAATACAAATTCATTCAATTACCTTTGACTACATATCATTTCGATTGATTTGGGATTTCATTCAATTCATAAATAATTAACTTAGATAAAATCTTATTGCTTTTCATTCTAGTTATTATTATTCCAAACGACTTACAATTTTTTTCTAACACTAAATCACGAAATCTTATTAAATTAGCTATTTTAATTATCGAAAATTTACGGGTCGTTACATGCTTCTAGGCTGTTGAAGCCAGCCGAGACTAGATATGCCACTCATGATTTAGAACTCGCGGCTATTGTTTTTGCCCTTCGTATTTGACGTCATTATCTTTTGGAAGAGAAATTTGTTCTATATACCGATCATAAATCTTTGAAATATTTATTTTCCCAAAAGGAACTTAATTTGCGTCAACAGCGTTGACTCGAATTTCTTGCATCTTATGATTTTGATATTCTTTATACTCCCGGAAAGGGAAATCGTGTTGCCGATGCACTTAGTCGCAAGCAACAAGCGGTTGTTTCCATGATGATATCCGAATGGAATGATCTTGAGGTTTTATCCACTTGTGAGATTCGAGTTCGTGTTTCCGATTTATGTTCATCTCTTGTTTTATGTAGTCTTGGGGCTCATCCTTCTCTTTTAGACCGCATTCTTGAAGCTCAAAAGCTAAATCCCAAATTGGCTCTTCTTAGCCAAAATTTTAGGGATAAAATTGATATTGAGAGTTTGAAAGATTTTGATATTGATTCTCGTGGCGGCATTCGAAAATTTGGTAGACTTATCGTACCAAATATTAGCGATCTTCGTAAAGATATTTTAGAAGATTCTCATCGTTCTAAATTTTCCATTCATCCCGGTAGTAGTAAAATGTACGTGGATATGAAGCGACTTTATTATTGGGAGGGAATGAAATCTGATATTACTAACTTTGTTAAGTGTTGCATGACTTGCCAACTCGTTAAGGCCGAACATCAAAGGCCCTGTGGGTTATTACAACCTTTAAAAATTTCAGTTTGGAAGTGGGATCAAATTTCCATGGATTTTATAGACGGCCTTCCCCGTTCTCACTCGGGTCATGATAGCTTATGGGTGATAGTTGATAGACTTACTAAATCCGCCCATTTTATTCCCGTTCGGTCCAATCGAACCGTTCCTCTCTTGGCCAAACTTTTTATCAAAGAAATTGTTAAATTGCATGGTATTCCTACTTCTATTGTTAGCGATCGTGATCCATTGTTTACTAGTGGATTTTGGAAGAGTCTTCAAAAAGCTTTAGGAACGAAGCTTAATTTTAGCACCGCTTATCACCTCCAGTCCGATGGACAAGCCGAGCGTGTGAATCAAACCCTTGAAGATCTTCTTTGTGCATGTGTTCTTGATTTTGGTGGAAGTTGGGAAGATCATATTTCTCTTGTTGAGTTTTCCTATAACAATAGCTTCCAATCTAGTATTGGTATGACACCTTTTAAGGCACTCTATAGAAGGCCATGCCGATCTCCTTCTTGTTGGCTTGAGGCTGGTGAGAAGCTGGTTTTAGGTCCAGATTTTATTCATGATTCCATAGAAAAGATTGAACTTATTCGTCATAGGATGAAAGAAGCCCAGAGTAGACAAAAATCCTATGCCGATAACCGGAGAAGAAAGTTAGAATTTTCTGTGGAGATTCTGTTTTTATTCGTGTTTCACCCATGAAAGGTATTGTACGTTTCAGTCGATCGGGAAAGTTAGCGCCTCGATATATTGGGCTATTTCCTATCACTGAACGTATTGGTTCCATGGCTTATCGCCTTTTAAGTTTTCTGTAATTCATGACGTGTTTCACGTTTCTCAATTACGGAAGTGCCTTCAAGATTCCGATTCTATTCTTGAGCCCAGTGTCGTGGAAGAAATTGAGGTTTCGCCGAATTTAACTTATGAGCAACATCCTATTCATATTATTGCTTCGGAAGTCAAACGACTTCGAAATAAAGATGTACTGCTTGTGAAGGTTCAATGGTCCTTAAATCCTAAAGATTGTTCTTGGGAATCTAGAGAATTCATCGAGCGGACACATCCGGAATTACTTTCTCATGCTCTTTAAGGTGAACTTTTTATTTCAAATTTCTTTTGTGTTAATATGCTTTTATGGTTGTTACTTTTTATTTTCCATCTTATATATTGAGAGGACGCAATTTCTTTAAGGAGGGAAGTCTGTAACAACCCTCATATTTATCGATTTTATATTTAAATATTTTATCGTTAATCGGATTTTAGTCCGAAAAGCTACTTTTTGCAAACGGTCAAATTAGGACTCGAGACCACTTCCATTGAGTTCGAAATGACATTTGCAATCTTTTTAGGTATAAACTTTGATATGTTCAGAGTTGGTGGAATTCACTACTTTTTCGCTTTGGACTTTAGTTTGGACTTAGCCTATTAGACCCAACCTCCACTCCCTCTTCTCTTCATTCCTTCATAAATTTCCTAACACTAAAGCTTCATCAAAAATGGTAAGTGGAATGGGAAATTAAAATTCCAAGCTCAAGTTCTCTTGCAAATCCGTCATCCAACTCCAAATCTAGAGAGAAGCCATTGATTCAAGCTCCTTATGTTGAGTTTGAAGTGGGATTGCTTCTTCTTTTTCTTTCAAGCTTGATTTTCGTTTAAATTGTGAAAAGGTGAGATTTTTATCTCACATTCTTGTCTATAACTATCTCGGATTGTTGGGAACGAATTCCTATCACTTTTGCATGTGCATTTGCTTTTGGATTAGATTGAATTGGTGAAAAACCCCAATTTTTGTGTGTATTTGCATTTTCTGCACTTTAGGTCGTTCGGCCGTTGAAAAGTCTCGGCCTGCATTTCGTTCGGCAACGTTGGGTCGTTCGGCAATAACTGGGTCGCTAGGTCGTGCCATGATGGGTCGTTCCACCCTGCTAGGTCGCTCGGCCTTACCAAATCCTTAGGTCGCGATCCGTTAGGTCGCTTGACCCCATTCCCACTAGGTCGCTCGGCCTTACTTGAGTCGTTAGGTCGCGAGTTAATTAGGTCGTTCGGCCTCAAATGATTAAGTCGCTCAACCTTCAGGTCAAGCTCGTTCAACTTTAGGTTGCACGACCTCAACCACTAGGTCGCTTGGCCCGGTTGTACTTAGGGTGTACCACCTTAAGTCGCTCATCCACTAGGTCACCCTGCTAGGTCGCTCGGCACTAGCTTGTGCACCTTAGGTCATTCGGCCTTACTAACTCCTTAGGTCGTTCCTATGCTTTACTCGACCGTGTTAGATCGTTCACCCCCCTTAGGCCGCACCATTTGTCGCGTGCTAACTTCTTAGGTTTCGCCGTGTTAGGTCGCGCCAGTTTCTTATGTTGAATTATGCTACGTCGCAGGGGTATTCCTACTTTGATGCATCTGGAACTGATTTCCTTGGATTTTATTCACGTCGTTGAATGTGAATTTTTGTGACATATTGTTTCTACAATCATTTTTGTGATTTGTCACTTTAAAAATATAAAGGTTTCAATACTAGTAGTAAATATCAAAACTCTTGCACCAAAACGATTTCAACACTATTTTACTATAAAGCTCTTTTCCTAAGCCGTTTTCCAATCTATTAGTATATACAAGCCTTTACCTCATTCGTATAAGAAATCTATTTAAACGACTTAGTAAAACAAGTGATATGAAACGCTTGCGCTTACTTCGTCGGTAAATTCTTGGACTTGTTCGATTGAACCTCTTGTGACAATTTTCTAGTGATGATCTACAGTTTGTTCGTAAATATTTAAGTTAAGCAAGTGATTATGGGACATGAAGCTAAACTTATATATTTATTGACTTAGTGTAATTAACACTTCTTGATGATCATTGACGATCATTTTTGTGTTTTAGACTAGCAATTGTGCGATGTCTCTTTGTCTACGAGGGAGGCTAAACCCCGTTTGTGTGATGTTTCGACTCACATATGTGGGGTAGCGCCCCATGGTCTTCGGGCCGTTCGTGTGGAGCCTCGGCTCAAAAATTAATGGTTGGCTACCATGAGATAGCGTCTCGTTTGTGCGATACACGTGTTGGTGAGTTTTCATGCTTCCGTTCTTGTGATAGGCCTCCCCCTTTTTGTGATTTCTGTATTTCGTGTGTTGATTTCTAGAATTTGTGCTTCACCAATTTTCGTGATTTTCATTGATAAGTTTTATCAATTTTTGTGCATTGGTGAATTCGTGTGTCATTACCCTTTTGGTGAATTTTTGGATCTTTGAGAAGATTCTTGTGATATTGATTAATCTCTTGTTGATTATCATTTACATACTTATAGTAGTATGCCATTATGGTTATTATACGTTTATTCCATATTTCTTATTTTATATCTTGTCATTTGATATTTATAGCTAGACTGATCCGTTTATTATTTTCTTATGAAATAATACTCGGTCAGACCGAGATGTTACAGGTGCTTCTGCTTGACTTCTCTCCAGGGATCTATTACTCTGACTTTTGGCTAACTATTTAGACTAGTAGTTTTTGTTGTATACATTTGATATGTCGACTCATAGATGTATTCTTTTGTATAGCACATGTTGCTATTCTTTTGTGTTATTGTGGATCTTTCAGACCACTACTCTGATGTACACTTTCATGTGTTATATATTCATATCTTTTTCCGCCTTTGTGATATGGATGTCTGTGACTGATTTGTGTTATGTTTATTTCTGTATTTGTTTTCGAAGATTACATATAGCCACTATGTAGTAGCTTTGAGTTTGTATCGATATGTCGGATTTCCTCCTTAAATGAAATGCATGCTGTACTATCTGACATATCGGTGCTCGCATAATGAAATTACATGGATGGTCGCTCCTCCACAGCCTTATTATCCGTGCTAGTTGACAGCATTAATCCGCAGTGTTCTTGGCTAGCGTGGGTATAGAGGTGGGGCGTCACAGACCTACTCTCTCTTAATTCATGACGGCCTGAGTCTACTTGGTATATTCCTCAGATGCCAGTTATGAATTATTCTTTGTTCATGGCGGCGAGTTTGTTCTAGAAGCATGCATGCCACTATTATTTTTCTCGTTTTTATTATACATATTATTTTGAAAAAAAAAGTATATTCCCGAGATACTGATAAGTCATAGCTAATTTATTCTTGTTTAAAGTAGTGATTTAGATTCATTCTAAAAGAATTAGCATAACTTCTTTTATTTCTTTTATAATTGGATTAAATTGGAAAAGATTATCCTATGTAGCTATGTTGTGAATCAGCTACTAACAGCAGACATTAAAACAGAGGAACAATATTTATGAAGGAAGAAAAGAATTTAGAGAAGAGTAAGCTTCATTTTTTTCATGCATTTCAATTACAGAACCTTCCTACTTATAGCAGATACCTAGTATTCCTATCCACTCAATTGTAACCAATTAAAGAAAAAGTGGACCGTGCATCATTATTTCAGGTGTAACCACCTTACAGTGCTAAAGACAAAACAAAACACTGGAAAATTGTTGTAACTAATTTCTGCCAGGTGTGGTCCCTTCTGCCGTTTCTCATTGGTTGCATTAACATAAATATCTCGCAGGTTTGTGTACGGCACGTCTAGGCCTAGCAGTATCCGGTGCATGAACAGCTGGTGCATCAATACCTTCCCCTGCAGAAGTAACCTCGTCCTCAAGGTTGAGATGGGGAAAGCTGTGGCTCATCTGTGCGTAGTCTTCCCAGGTGGCTTCAGATGGTTCAAGGCCTTGCCATTGGATGAGGACTTGGTGTTTGGAGGAGTTTAGGTGGCGATGAGCAAGGATATTGGCAGGTTGGTAGACTGGGTGTCCTTCGTGGGAAAGTGGGGGTAGGGCGGTAGTGGTGGTGGACTGTGGGTTGGGGCAGTGTTTGAGGAGGGAAACATGAATGACTAGGTGGATTTTGGAGTCGTGGGGAAGTTTGAGTTTGTAGGCGACAACTCCGATTCATTCTATAATTTCGTAAGGTCCGAAGTATTTGCGGGTTAGTTTGTCGTGGGTGGTGCCGAGAGAGATTTGGCGATAGGGTTGGAGGCGAACAAAGACCCATGTGCCGGTGCTAAATTGTTTATCCGTGCGGTGTTGGTTGGCATGATTCATCATTCTTGTTTGGGCCTTTTCCATGTTTAATTTGATTTGTTTGAGTAGACCATCGCGATCAAGGAGCCATTCGTCGAGTTCTTGTAAATTAGTGGTGCCTGGACTGTAGTCGGCAAGAATTGGAGGGGGTCTGCCATACACCAACTGAAACAGACAAGTGCCAAGGGACGAGTGGTGATTGGTGTTGTACCACCATTTAGCCCACGGAAGAAATTGAAACCATCGATTGGGTTTATCACCAACAAGTGCTCGTAGGTAGGTCTCTAAGCAACGGTTGATGACTTCGGTCTGACCGTCCGTTTGCGGGTGGTAGGCGCTTCTCATTTTTAGATCCGTTCCATGTATGCGGCAAAGCTCCTTCCAAAAGTGGCTAATGAAAACTCGGTCTCTATCGGAAATAATAGACAGGGAAACCCGTGTAGACGTACATAGTCTTGTATGAAATAGCGGGCTAGTTGGGCTGCTGAGTTGGACGTTGGAAGGGCTATGAAGTGGCTATATTTGGACAAACGGTCGACTATGACCCAAATAGAGGTTTTGTCGGATGACGGTGGTAGATGTGTAATGAAGTCCATGGAAATATCTTCCCAAATGCACGAGGGAATGGGTAGTGGTTGTAGTAAGCCTTTAGGTGGGGTGTTTTTGGGTTTCGATTGCAAGCATGTAGAACACTGATTGGCAAACTGTTTGACAAAAGTAGACAGTTTGGGCCAATAAAAGTTAGAAGAGATACGAGCAGTAGTAACTTTGATACCTGAATGGCCGCCGAGTTTGGACCCATGGAGGGTGGCGATAATATGTTGACGTAGATTCTGGGTGTCTGGAACGAAGATTCTGCTGTCATATATTAGAAGACCATTGCGAAATTGAAATGAAGTGGATCCTGTAGAAGCTTGCTGCCGAAGTTGCTGAGCATAGGGGTCGGTGGCTGTAACGGCTTTAATTTGCTTTGTGAGAAGAAACTTAGGTGTTAGAATGGTGTGAAGATGAGGTGAGGTCATGGTGGTGGACGACGGGGAGAAGTGTAGATCGGCTAGGGTTGGTTGGTGCTGGCGGGGCGGGGGTTGTCGTTCGGGTGGCTGCAGTGGGGCGAGAGAGTGTAGGGCTGGTTGCTGGTGGTGCGGTTGAGGCGGTGAGGTTTGCGGTGGCGACGGCGGAAGCGGGTTTAGTGGTGGAATAGCAGATGTAGGAGGAGAGGATGAATTAATTTGGGTTGTTTTTTTGTGAATGGGTGGATGTGCGGATAATGAAGAAGTAGAAAAATAGGTGTGCAGGTTAAGTGCGGATGTGGGCTGGACTGTAGAGGTCCAACGTGAGAGTGCATCTGCTACAGTGTTAGACGAACCTGGTTGGTAGAGGATCGTAAAATCATATCCCAATAGTTTAGTCAGCCAGCGCTGTTGTTTCGGGGTCTGTATAGTTTGGGTAGTGAGTTTGCGTAGGCTTTGATGGTCGGTAATAATAATAAAATGGCAGCCGAGGAGGTAATGACGCCAACGTTTGACGGCGGAAGTAATGGCATACGTTTCGCGACTATAGGTGGATGTCCGTTGAAGGAGAGAAGGGAGAGTTTTGCTAAAGTAAGAAATAGGATGTTTATTTTGAGAGAGAACGACGCCTATGGCGGTGATGGAAGCGTCGGTGTGGATGGTGAAGGTTTGAGTGAAATCGGGTAGGGCTAAGATTGGGGTAGTGGTAACGGCTTGTTTGAGGGCGTTGAAAGCGTCGGTTGCGGAGTTGGTCCAAAGAAAGTCATCTTTTTTTGGTAGATCGGTGAGTGGGTTGGCAATTTTAGCATAGTTTTGGATGAACTTACGGTAATAACCCGTGAGACCTAAGAACCCGCGAAGTTCGGTTGTAGTTTATGGAATGGGCCGCTCAATCATCGCTTGGATTTTATTGGGGTCAACTCGAACTCCTTGCCCCGAAATAATGAGACCTAAATAACCAATTTCGGTGAGGGCGAAGGCACATTTGGAGAGGTTGATGAAGAACTTATTGGTGGATAATATTTGGAGGGTGATTTGGAGGTGTGAGATGTGAGTGGTAAGGGTAGGGCTATATATGAGGATGTCATCAAAGAATACTAAAATAAATTTTCGAAGGTATGGTTTGAAGATGTTATTCATGGTTGCTTGGAAGGTTGATGGGGCGTTTGTGAGGCCAAAGGGCATGACGACAAACTTGTAATATCCTTCATGTGTTCGGAATGCTGTTTTAGGGATGTCGGAAGGATGTACACGTACTTGGAAGTAACCGCTTCGCAAATCTAGTTTGGTGAAGTATGTTGCACCATGAAGTTCATCCAATAATTCGTCGATGGTTGGAATGGAAAATCTATCTTTAATTGTGATGGCGTTGAGAGCGCGATAATCGACACAAAAATGCCATGTGCCATCCTTTTTCTTTGCAAGGAGGACGGGCGATGAAAATGGACTTGTGGATGGTTGGATAAGCTTTGTGAGTAGCATTTCTCGGATTTGTTTTTCAATTTCATTTTTTTGAAAATGGGGGTATCGGTATGGACGGATGTTGACCGGAGGATGGTTGGGTTTTAAATTGATGTGGTGATCAAGGGAACGATGAGGAGGCAGTTCGGCTGGTTTTTGAAAGATGGTGAGGTGCTCGTCTAAAAGTTTTTGGATAGGTGGTGGGATTTGTTTGGTTGTTGTTTGAGTAACAAGTGGTGATGGGTTAATTTGTAGATGAAAGTATGAGGCGATGGAATTTGTGGAGTCAAGGCGTTTTAGTTGGTGTAGGGAGATTTCTTTGGGATGGGAAATATTTGAAAGACCTGATAGGGTGATAAACTTTTGCTTGTAGACAAAACTCATGGTAAGTGTCTTTAGGTCAGTAGTGATTGGACCCAATGTTTCAAGCCATTGTATTCCCAACACAATATCAGCACCTGTAAATTCCAATAAATGCAGACCATCTGTAAAGGTAAATTGCTGTACCTTAAATTGTATATTTATGCAAAGCCCTTTACTGAGCAATTTAGCCCCATTTCCTACCGTTACATAAAATTGATATTTCTCCTCAATCGGAAATTTGAGAAACGAGGCAACCCGTGGGTGGATGTAATTGTGAGTCGACCCCGTGTCGACTAGGGCTAGGATCGGCTGGCTCGCGATCGTGGCTAAGAAGCGCAAGGCGCGGGGGCTGGCGGCGCCAACCATGGAGTGGAGGCTGCAGTCGGTTGGGTTGGTGGAGAGGTCGATGTGGGTTCCTGCGGCTGGTGGTTGGTTAAGGGGTTCAAGGGCATCGGTGGTTGGCTCAATAGCCGGGTCGGCTATGGTGATATCCGTGTCATGTGAATCGGGAGGTGTATCCAGAAGTAGAAGGAGGGCACGTGGGGTAGAGCAACGGTGGCCAGGGGTATATTTGCTGTCACAGTAAAAGCACAATCCCTGGGCCTTTCGTTGCGCCATTTCGGAGGAAGTGGAACGACGAATGGGGTAGTTTGTGGAGGTAGATTGATTAGTTGGTGAACTGTTTTGAGGTAAACTGTTAAGTGGATGGTTTGACTGAGTAGGAGGTGCCGTTAGGGATAAAGGCGGATTTGGGTGTGAGGAGCGCGAGCCTGGTGTATAAAAGGTAGCGCGTTGGTCAGTGAATTTTGTTTCAATAAGTTTAGCTAGATCAATTGCTTGGGAGAGTGATGTCGGTTGAAGTATGTGTAGTTCGTTTCTGATTGGTATTTTTAGGCCGGAGAGGAAACATTGGAGGAAGGAATCGGGGGAAAGGGATGTGATATGGTTGCTTAGGGTTTCGAATGCTACTTGGTAATTGGTTACGGATCCGGTTTGGCGAAGTTTAAAAAGGGAAGATTCAGGGTTAATGAAAGTGGAGGGTCCGAACCTTTGTTCTATTGCCGTTGTGAGTGCCGACCATGAGGAGAGTTATTTGTTCTGGTACATCCATTGATACCATGTCAACGCTTGTCCTTCCATGTAGAAACTAGAGAGTTCGATCCTTTGGTCTTCTGGTGTGGCGTGATAGAGGAAGAATCTTTCCGCTTGGAAAATCCAATCTAGGGGGTTCGATCCATTGAAGCGGGATAATTCACACTTCAGTGTTCGGATGGCTATGGGGTTGGGGATGAAAGTGGGGTGAAGTGGAGTTGTGAGGAGTGGTGGGGGTCGGCCATTGGATGGAGAGTTTTGAGGGGTAGGCTGTGAATTAGGTGGTGGAGCAGTGAATTTGGTGGTGAGTTCATGCATCATGGTGGTTAGATTGTTCATGGATGTTTGGAGAGTGGAGATGTCAGAGCGCATGGTTTCCATTGATGTGGTGTGGGTGGTGGAATCTTCACGGAGTTGGGAGATAGCCTCGTCAATGGCTCGGTTTCGTTCATGTGTTGGGTTAACCATGGTGGTAAGAGGGAGGGGAGTTTGGAAATGAAAGCACCAAATTGTTATGAATCGGCTACTAACAGCAGACATTAAAACAGAGGAACAATATTTATGAAGGAAGAAAAGAATTCAGAGAAGAGAAAGCTTCATTTTTTTCATGCATTTCAATTACAGAACCTTCCTACTTATAGCAGATACCTAGTATTCCTATCCACTTAATTGTAACCAATTAAAGAAAAAGTGGATCGTGCATCATTATTTTAGGTGTAACCACCTTACAGTGCTAAAGACAAAAGAAAACGCTGGAAAATTGTTATAACTAATTTCTACCAGGTGTGGTCCCTTCTGCCTTTTCTCATTGGTTGCATTAACATAAATATCTCGCAGGTTTGTGTATGGCACGTCTAGGCCTAGCAGTATCCGGTGCATGAACAGCTGGTGCATCAAGCTATCATCATGTTCGATAGATATATTGATTCATTTTGCCTCATATAAACAGTTTATTCTCTCCATTTCATGGAGCTTTGATCCTCTGCGGCTTATACATGGTCGCACTTGTTCACTGTAGGGAAACTGAAGTGTTAGCAATATCCAATGATGATTGTGAAACTGAACCTCTGTTTCATGATGCTAATCATCATTGAAACTTGACACTAACGGAGAGGGCGGATCATTATCAAGCACTCTCCAGGTGTTACTTACCCCTATAGTAAATACTTCAAACCCCTTGCTGTAACTTTTTTCTCTTATGTACTTGAGTAGAATTTAGGAAACCAAAACCAACTCTCTAGTTCGCTCCTACCGTTTCTCCCAAACTGCTATGAGCAACATGCCTATTATTGCTTTTAGGTAAAGTTATAACTTCTTTCATTGCAGGATTGCACACTAAAATTGTACTGATTTTCGAAGGCAAAACAAACAAACCATTGCAATGCAAAGGAGGGTTTATATTGTATTTTTTTCTTCATCAGGAATGTATATCTCAAACAGTCGTTGTGGGGCAATGCAACCATTATCTCTCTCAAATGTCTACAAGAATGTCAAAGAACACGACGGTTCTGGATTCCTCAATATGCGTCATATACCCGATCTTCATTGACGACTACTTATTTTTGAATTTCGGTTTACAATGAAGATCATGTATATGGAAGATACCCAGGAATCCAGAACTGTCATGTTCTTTGACAATCTTTACACAAGACATTTTAGAGAGATAATGATCGCATTGCCCCATGATGACTGTTTGAGATCTATGTCCTGATGAAGAAAGAAAATACGATATAAACCCTCCTCCGCATTGCAATGGTTTATTTGTTTTCCTACGAAAATCAATACAATTTTAATGTGCAATCCAGCAACGAAAGAAGTTATAACTTTACCTGAAAGCAATAATAGGCATGTTGCTTGTGGTAGTTTGGGAGAAATGGTAGTAGCGAACAAGAGAGTTGGTTTGTGTTTTATAAATTCTACTCAAGTATGACATAAGAGAAAAAAGCTACAACATGAGGTTTGAAGTATTTACTATAGGGTAATTAACACCTGGATAATGCTTGATAATGATCCGCCCTATCCGATTAATCCTTAGTCCATGATTACTTCCTAGCATCCATCCAACGATTTTTTCAAACTTGGTCAGTAGCTCAATCTTTTACCATTTCTAGATACAAGAAATTATTGTCAAGGACAAAATTTCTCAGCATTTTAGCCTCAAGGACAAAACCTTCAGTATTTTAGCCTGAAGGACAACTTTGTTTAGATATCAGTTTTTAGTTATTGATAGCAGATTTTAGGTATCAGTTTGTAGTTATCGGTAGCAGTTTTTATGTATTAGTTTTTAGTTCGGTAGCATTTTTTGAAATAATGTTTGTTCTTATGAATAATTTTAGAATAATGTTTATCCTTATGAATAATTTTACGAGAATATTTACAAATTTTTGTCTTTTAAATTAATTTCCACTCCTAGATATAATCCTATAGACAAGTGGATTACTATTTGTATTATCAGCCTTTACTCCCAAGAAGTACCACTCGATTGATTGTGTTTTCCGCATTCAAGCTGTTGATCCAACACATCTCATAGAGTTCCATCCAATAGAAGTCATAAAACACCCCCATACTATTTATGCAAATCCGCTCATAAATTTGGGTAAATCCAAATAAAATTTATATATCTATTCATTTATTTGCTTTCACGCGTCGTATGCAATCGCAATCTCACCCTTGATCATCTTATTGGAGTGTTGGATGACTTCTTCGTTTCCCTTGGTAATACCTTGGGTTTATATCCTTGTTAACTGCAAAACATGGAAGTATTAGGTCTTCATTACTAGGTTACTAATTGTCAAGCACATTTTTTACCTAAGTATTCATCTTACAATTGCTTATTAATTGTTAAGCACCTTTTTTGCCCATCTTACAATTGCTTTTATGTTGCTCAGGCACGACACAACTGAAATATAAACTTGCTTCTAATCCTTACACTGAACCAAGCATGGAAATCTTTGGGTACATACTACTATGTGTTTAATTTTTATCCTGCTTAAGTTGCTTCATGAGTTCCTTTTCCAACTTCTCTCAGTTTTGGTGTATTATTTTAATTATCATGCAGGTTTAAAAAAAGGGTAAATTTGGGCAACTCTGGAGTATTCAAGCCTAAAGTGCTTCTTCCGATGGGTTTCCCAGAGGATGTTTTAGGCATTGCATGGGGACTCTCTTTAGAAAGGTATTGTAGGCTTCTTCTACTTCTTCTGTTTATTTATCATTACTGAATTTTTTTCGTTTTCATTTCCAGTTTTTATTTTAAGCTAAGGTAGAACATTTGACCTATAGAAAATTTCTTCTAGTTTTGCTGGCAACCCGTGTAATCGTTTTATAAATATAAAGTATTCCTTTGTCTTAATTTATTAAATTGTAGGATCATTAGCTTACCAAATATCAATATTTGCATTACCAAGTTTTCGGAGATTTAAATGCTACTAAAAAAACGTCTTTTTTTGCTCCTACCTGTTTTTGCTTGGGGTTTTAACGCTTTAATTTATCTTTGAACCGGACCAACAATGACCTTAATGAGGTTGATGACATTCTGAAACCTCTTTAGACCCATGGTATGTTTTTCTTTTTTTTTCTTTTGGTTTTAGCATTGTCAGTCCTTACGACACATGAGCTCTAATTGGTGTATATTAAAATAAAATTCAGATGGATTTTAATTGTATAAAAAATTACAAGATCATAGTCATCTGTTAACCAGGAAGACATTTTACTGCCGTTATTATTGCCTTGTGAGCACTATTAGGTTTGTTATTGTTGTAACAGTAAGCATGGTCATCTTATAACTGGGGAGACATTTTACCATGGTGGCTATTACCATATATATATATATATATATGGCTTGGAAATGCAATCTTTTGGTCTGACCGCGAAGTTTCAAAATTGCCCTTTATATACAGTTCTTTAAAAAAAATCTTCACCATTTGATCCTAGAAAATAGCATTTGCATATTTTTTTCTGAACTCAGTGCATTCATTAATTTGTCTTAAAAAATAGCATCTACATACCTGATTCTAAACTCATGCATATAGCACTGCACTTTTATTACGTGTAATATTATTGTCAACTGCATACGATGGCGGGTAGCGTTAAGAAACTCAACCTTTTCATTATATGTTTGATTCAAAACAAGTTGAAATAGGAAGTAAATAAACTATTATTATAATTTTTTGTTCTTGAGTTTAAGTGAAAGCATGATATTTGTCTGGTATCAACGTCAACTTACAAAAACGTCTCTCTACAAATATTAATAAATGTTAATATCCCTTAAAAAGGATCTAGCAAATATACTTTTTTTCAAATCCATAACGCTCTTTTACATATATATTACCAAACCTAATATCATTTAAAAATATAATCTAATAAATAAGATTTCTATACATTTTTTGCCTTTTATTAATTGATAACGGAAAAAAATCAAACTAACAAAAATTAAACGATACAACTTAAAAATAAAAATTCAAACTAATAAAAAAATTAAACGATGCAACTTAAAAATAAAATTTCAAACCGACTACGCATGTTCCAACGTAAAATCATATCTAAATATGTATGAAAATAAATTTTTTAATATGTTAAGCATGTATAATTTATAAAAAAATCATTTTATCCGTGAAGGGTGTGGCATTGTCATGTGCGTAGCGCATGCCATAACACTCGTGTATATAATGTTGTTGCAATATTATTGATTTGTTGTTTATATTTTGCTCATATATTGATCATATATTGTTTATATATATTCCTGCTCGGAGATGGATGATTTACTTTTGTTTTGAATTGTAAATTCAGGATTTTCAATTAGTGTTGTAGATTGCCAATTGGAAACATCCACTAAATGTTGTAGATTATAAGCTTGGAACACTTAATAAGTGGAATTGAAACATGTAATAAGTGTTGTTGATTGTCAATTTGAAAAACTTAGTAAGTGTTGCTGATTATCAACTTGAAACACTTAGCAAGTGTTGCAGTTTATCAATTTGAAACACTCAGTAAGTATTGCTAATTATCAGCTTGAAACACTTATTAAGTGTTGCAGTTTATCAATTTAAAACACTTAGTAAGTGTTTCAATTTGTTAATCTGAAACATCCACTAAATGTTTCAATTTGTTAATCTGAAACTATTACAAATGTTTCAAAACTCTGCAACCTTTGAAAAGTCTTTCTAAAATTTTTTAACAACATTTTATTACCGTTTCAAAATGGTCATTTTGGTGTATTGTATGCCACATTAGCAGAAATGAAAAAAGTTATAATGGTACAAGAGACTATCTTCAAGAAGGCCACGTATCACATTCTTGATGTGCTACATCATCAACATGCAAAAGAACATTGGTAATTAAAAAAAGCACAACGGGCCACGCGCAAAGTATCCAAGGGTGTAACTTTACTATAAATAGGGGTGTACCGCTACATAAGAAGAGGCCTTTTCAGAATATTCTTCTGCTTAAATCTCATTTGTAATTCAGTAAATTAGTAAAAAGCTTGATTGAGAATTCAATGGTCGATTAGGTCATATTGAAATTAATAAATTGTAATCATGGACCAGCAAAACTATATTTTTCATTTGATCATGAGGACCTCCTTTTTACATTTAGCACTTAGCATCTACTTCAACTCTTGAAACTTAGACCGAATTTTTAGCTTAACATTTTTAGTGCCTTTATGGAGAAAGCTATACAAACATCAATCACCTATCCCAAAGCAATTCAAAATAAAATTTCATGTAAGAATGGCAAGACCAAAGAAAATTAATGTGCAAGAACAAGACATTGTTCAAACTACTAACCTTGAAGAAAACGTAACTCCTAACTTTAATTTAGATAACATAGAAGTCAGACAAGCTACTTTCCCAGGTATAGTAGAAAATGAATGCCAAGATTCTAAGATATGCAAAAACAAATATATGTACAAGTTGATTGATATACTAGTATCATAATAATGTGCTTCAAAAATATGCGTAACTAAAGACAACTGCGAAGAGGTAGAATCTCCTCTAAAAAAACAATGGTGCAATTCCTCTAGAAAATTGTGAGCTTGAAAACGGAACATTTGCTTGATTTTCTCGCATCAAGACGAGTAGCCTGGCCTGCTAACTTCTTAAGCACCCCTGTACGGCCATCACGGTCTCACCTCATTTGATCCAATATCTTTACAAAAGCTAATGCAAACTACAAGGTGGCCCACTCCGTGATCAACATGCGTTGGATGTCGCCCGACATGCGAACGACCCAATAGATAAACTCCCATCATATTCCTTGCTAGTACTATAAAGGGTTCACCCCTCTCATGTCCGGGCGCCTCGATTTTTCGTCATGGTCGCCTATCGTTAGCAACTGGCATGTTTTGCCTTTACCCAAAGCGCTTGTTCGTCCCTGCAAAATGAAGCCACATCTATACACCATTTCCACTAGAAAGATTGACATATATGAAATTGTTTATTTGATAAAAGCGACATTGTGCAGTAACAACTCCACATCCTTCTCTGTATGCATGGCAACGACGTTACTGTTCAACAGTCTTCTGTCCCTATGTGATCTTTCCTAAAAAAAGCATGTTTCGGTATGGTTTGCCAGCCATCTTTTGTCCGGTCATTCAGGCCATTTAGCATCCTAATCGACCCACATATGTATCATGCAACACCACTCATGGCTGAGAGGAAACTAAGGGATTGATGTATCAGTCTTAGCCATCCAAAGCAGATTGTATCTGTTATAAATACAATATTGAATGCATTTGTACAAAGATTGAATTTTCATGTATTCCTCTCATTATTATCTCTTGTAAGAACAATCAAAGTAATAGAAATTACTAAAATAGTAGACATGGATCATTCTTAGTCGAACCGCTCTAAATCTTTTGTCTCTTTACTCTTTTTAGCATATATTATATTGCTTCCGTCCTTATTTTCAGTTTATTAATTATAGTATTAACAAGTAAACTTTGCTATTATCAACTTCTATTGAAATAATCCTTCAAGGGTCCAGCCTAGGCCCCACCTAGGTGCTAGGCTAGCCTTATCGCCTATGAGCTAGGCTAGTCCGTCTAGATAAGACTTGTTGCGTTATTGAAGCATATAAACATATTTATAGGCACCATTCATGCACCCATATAGGCTTGGTCCTCTTATAAGCATCAAAATCATTATTCCAAGCGATTTTGTCACCATGGTTGCTACCAAACCCATCAAAATTCATGATACCCACTGTGGATAGGTCAATACTAAATAAAATACTAAAATTTATCCAAAATGCATAAGTTTATCAAAAACTCCTAGCTTCGACTAATCCTCGCCTTGACGATTAATATGTAGTCTATGCTTACCACTTGGCATCCGCCTAACAATTTTTACAACCTTATTATCAACTCATAATCTCAATTTCGACATGGATCAAATTTCTAGTAAATAATTTGATGCTAGAAGAAGGGCCTCCACAAAAGCTCTTAACTTTCATTATTTTTTTCTTCTATAAACCTACTACTATACTAAAAAACTCACACATCATGAATGACAGTGAAAATGAGGCTGATAACTTTAATGGCCACAACATCAGTGGCATCACATTGGCGATACGGTTAGACATATAAGACAGTTAGACACGACGTGGTGACATAACATATGATGGTCGGACGATAGAATCATATCATGTTGTAATATTATTTTTGTAGTAAAAATAGAGTAGAGTATGGCTCATTCACCAAACTAATGTCTGACCAACTCCTACTTTTGTTTATATATATGTATGTGTATGTGTACCCAGGTTGATCGAGTTTAGAGATGGGATGGTATTAGAATGGAGATTCATTGACGTATTGTGTACATGGTGTAGATCAACATTGTACTTGGATTCGACTTTATGTTTGTGGGCATTTGGATTGTACATGTATTTATTTAGACATGTGTATTTGACATTTCAGATATGTTATGGTGATGTGACCATGGTACTAACTATGTATGATATTTATTTCCTTCTACTATGAGACTTTGAAAGTAGATATTGTTAGTTAGAATTGTATTTAATATTTTTTTATCTGATATCTGCATATGATTATATACCAATTTTATCTTATCCCAACAGCATGTCCTTTCGGTTCTCGGGTGCCGGCGTTAGTTTTGGCATCAGATCCAAGATCGAAAAAGGTAGGTTGTTACACTCGCAAGTTATCGGCAGTAAATGCATATCAAACATGTTTATTCGTTTGATAATAACAACCTTCTAGAGAAAAACCGAAACATAAGCCTTCAAAATCCTCTTCGCCTTTGTTCGAACTGAATTTTAGAGGGCATGTGTTGTACCATAATTTATCGAAGGACTTATAGATAAAATATATAAGACCGAAGGATCTAAAAAATGCTCAATGGTTAGTCTAACTGCTATCCCTAAAGCCTTAAGTAATCCCAACAAGGCCACTAAACCTAGATACGAAGGTATAAAGCCAAAAATATTATATACCACTAAAGACTTAGCTGATTTAAACTGGAAAGTCTAAACCGGAAGGTCTATGTAACATATCATCTTATTTAGTTGTCTATAAGCACATACAATTAGGTAAGAATCAAAAGTGGAAGAGTGCAATGTTCCAAAGAAATGAAGCCTAAGCATACAAGATCAACCTAAAAGAACGTGCATTGTTGCAATGAATACTATGAAGTCTCAACTATCCACAAGTAGATTCCATATATTGCTGAATAGAAGGCACTCAAAAAATACACGTTATCAATCTGCATACAATATTCAAATCAATCTAGATCATTGCCAAGTGTCGGCAATCTAACGTCTTAGCTTAATAGTGCAAACCATGTTATCGATCTGCATCCTCTCCATATGGCTATAAATAAGCATAGATCCCAATGTAGAATAGGAAATTTTGCAGAGCATAATTCAACATTAAACCATAAATTGTACTTTTCTATATTAGAGCTTGGATAATTACTTATTAATATACAAAAGTAGAGTATATTGTTGAACGAAATGGTGGAAACCCTAGTTTAATCTCCTGCTTGGTTTTTTCGCCGCCAGTCACCTTTAGCGTTTTTTCCTCCAGTTCCTTTTCCATTCTCGCCATTCTTCGTTTGTTCCCCCTATCTAATCATCTCAGTTATGTCGTCTCCTACTTTATTCTGTCCTTAATCCCCTACTTTCCCTGATCCGGTCCCTAACCCTCCAAATCCGCCTTCGAGCTTTCCTATATTACCTAACGTCGGTTCTTCTGTTGATGCGGAAGAAGGATTTGTAACTGTTATATCGAGAAGGTGGAAGCGTCAAGCCAAATTATCACAGATGCCAAGCAATTCCAATGCCGCACCAAATAATCCTCAGCCCAAGAATCTACGCCAATCTTCCCATCAAAACGTTCGTCTTAATCATGCGGTTAAACAAAGTAATGTCAATCGAATACCTCGGAATGCGAATAGATCGGATAGCAACAAATGGAAATTTTATACATCATCTAATCGGGCATGGAATGATCATCTAAACAGGTATGGAATGAAGTAGTCAAGGGCAATAATATTCCGATGTCTGTCCCATTAAAGTTTTACCAACCCCATAATTTTAATTGGATGCACTGCGCAAAAATGTCAGTTGAGGTCATTCAAAACAGTAGAAAACAATGTAATAATGTCATTGTTATTTACGTAGTTGATCCTAAACCTTACTATCCATACTTTAGGGATTATATAACTAGAGTTTGGAAGCCTGAAGATGATTTCTCTATTTATACTAAGGAAAATGAGTTTTATGTTATTAAATTTGATAACAAAAAAGATTGTGACAAAATTCTGGAGGGTGGTCCTTATTAGTGTAACGAAAAGTTGATGATGATGAAGAGATGGTCTCTCGAGATGCAACTAAACAAAGAACTCCTCAACTCTATCCTGATTCGGGTTCATTTTCCTAACCTACCACTTGATTACTGGACGGAAGAGGGGACTAGTCGGATTGCCTAAGTACTTGGTACCATAATCAAATTGGACAAATTTACCAAAGGTATAATTAAAATTGCCTACGAAAGAGTATTAATTGAGATAAACAACTCATTTGTTTTTTCGAATAAGATCCCTATTTTATTGGAGAAAGATGAAATCATATGGCAAGAAGTTTCTTATAAATGGAAACCCTCTATCTGCTCTAACTGCTCAAGCTTTGGTCATATTGAGTCTCATTGCCAATTCACTAAAGCATGGTGACCTAAAATCCCTCAGGACAAATCAACTGAAAACATTGAAATGAATATTGACGATCCCAACCAAAACAAAGATAATGTAGATTCCATGACAAATAATTCAGACTACCAAGACATTACAATATAAGATGATACATTTATCAATGCTCAAAATAATGGTACTAACATTAACGAATCAATGCAATCTAATAATAAATCTCAAACAAACCAATCTGAGATTGATTTCTCGACTATTAATACAAACTTAATTCAAGATAATTGTTCCTTAGAATCAGATGTGATCATTAAGAATATTTAGAAAAGAAATATTAAAGAAGCTATCACGATCTGATGAGGTGCCTGGTGCAACTATTGAATCTCCTTCCTGTAATGAAAGAGCCAAGCAAAATCTAGATATGCAACAGATAAACAGATCCAGAGCTACGCGAAAAATCATATCTGAAGAAGCCCCTTTTGAATTCAAAGCAACTACCTCAACTGATGTTCTAGATAACCCCACATGGAACATATTAGTCAATCAGCTGAAAGGGAAAAACAAAAAGACAGAAAAGTACAAGACATCCGTGGTTGCTACTACCACTGCTGACAGTAGCAATTCAAGTAACAGTTTATAAATGGAGTTCCTCTCTTGGAACATCCGGGATATGAATGCCCTACCTAAACAGTTAGATATTAAGCATTTGATTAACAGAAAAAGGTTCTCCTTTTTTGTATCCTTGAAAATAAACTATCTATAGATCACATTGATAGATTTGTGGCTAAAGTTGATAATAAATGGAAATACTCGCATAATATCTCTACCCGTCTTAAAAGTAGAATTTTAATTATTTGGGATTCTACTCAATGGTCGAATATCATTATTCATTCTAGCAATCTATTCATTACTTATATCCTTCACAATGTCAATGGTACTAGTATTCTGTGCACTACGATTTATACTTTTAAACAAAGAGGCAAATATAAAGGATTTATGGAATTATCTTATTGAGCAGTCAAAAAAATTAATCTCCCATAGGTTGTGGCAGGAGACTTCAATTCTATTTTATCGCCTAATGAGAGAATTAATGAACGTCTTTATAATTTGGTGGACGACCAGGATTTTATTGACGGTATTACTTCCTCTAATCTTGTGGAACCCAATTTCAATGGTAACTTTTTTTACATAGAGGGAAGGACAAAACTTTTTCAATCATAGCAAAATTGATCGAGTTTTCATCAATTCATTATGGTTAAACATGTTCTATCAATTTATATTAAATTTAGAAACCATTCGATAAGTGACCATCTCCTATTACTTTAAAATTAATGATTCAAAATTTTAAGAAGAAGAGGATACCTTTCAAATATTGCAACTCCTGGCATCTTTAAGAGGGGTACTAGTTGTGCAGTTAAAGCGCTCGGCAGATTCAAAGCGGTGGAGATGCAAAAAGTCATAGCGGGGATACAGCGAGGATATAGCGGGATATAGCGGATAACTCTAAAATAGCATATAAAACTTGTACTTCATGTTTTTACAAATATATAGATGGTAATTAAATGAAAAATTATCATTCATTTGAATTATAATTAATACATAAATGATTCTAAACAAAAAAACATGTGCGAATATACTTTAAATAAACGTAAAATTATTATATAACATAATTGAATTTAGTAGAATATTAGAGTATTTTCATTTCTGAAAATATATTAAAAATTAAATCAAATAAATTAGTTTCATAATTTTTATAATGTATAAATGGAATTTTTTAATTCATTTTATTAAAGAAGATATAGCGGATATAGAAAAATATAGCGGAAATAACGGGATATAGCGGGGATTAAAGCGGAAAGGCTATATTTTGGGGCTATATGGAAAAATCGTGGCGGTAGAAATCCGCTATGAGATATTGGCGGGTTATAGCGGGGTAATAACGGGGCGTTAACTACACAGGATACTAGTCAACCCTTCATTATGCTTTGTCCCAAGAATTTCATGGCAATCCACTACATACTCTTCTATATAGATTAAAGGCTGCTACGTTTGCATTGAAAACATGGGCTATAAGTAATATAAACTATCAATCTATTTGTAACAATCCCGGTTTTAAGTCAAATTTAAATTGGTAATTAAAATAAATTTTTGAATTAAATTGTGAATTAATTTGATATTTTCCAAATTAAATAAGATATGTGCCTGTTTATTTATATAAATAGATTGTAATTTGAAATTTAAATTTGATTTTTTCCAAAATAAAAAAGGTATATGCTTGTTATATATATATATATATAATAAGTTGTAAATAGAATTTTAATTTGAAAGTTATATTTTGGATTTGATATAAATAATTTTCAAAAGTTGTTTAAAGCTAAATTTTATATTTTATAATATATAAATGTGTGTTTAATTATTAAAGTATAATTAGATTTTAAAATCATTTCTTTGAAAGTTATATAAGTACAAATAATAGAAAATATATGAATAAAAATAAAAATAATAAAATTATGAAAATATATGTATATTTATAATTAAAATTGAAAATAGAATATAAAGACAAGGATATCTGAAAAGCTTTAATAATATATACATAACTTTTGAAATTAATAAGATAAACATTCATTCATTTACAAGTATAATTGTATAAGTTTAAAAATGAGATTAGTAAAAAGGTTAATCTTCTTTCTTTTAAAATTATAGTTTGTATATATGTTATAATTTATTAAACAAGGGTATAAACATAAAATTATTGCACATGACATTTGTAAATTTATAAATTCGTGTATTAACATTTGTAGGCTTTGCCTGCCATACAATAAACAAGTGGCAAACAATTTTTTTATTTTAATTTGAATTTTATGATAACATGTCTAGTGAGAAAACAGGTTTCATTTTCTTTCATTTAAGAAATCTAGAAACCGAAAGTAAAAATAAAAGAAAAAGAAAATCAAAAATGAAATCAAACTTCAGTTTCAACTTCAAGATCAAAATCAAACAACCCCTGTTCAATTTGTTTCAAACCTAAAACAAAACACTTCAGTTCAAAATCAAAATCAAGATTAGATCAACTTAGTTAAATCAAAATAACTTCAAACCAGAGATGAATGAAATCAAATTCTTAGAACAGCTTCAACCCGAAACAAATCTAAATCAAAGAAGATCAAAGTGCAAATCAATACAAAGTTTCAGATCTAAGGCAAAATCATTTTCCAATTCAAATAGTTTCAAGTTTTTAAGCATTAAAGTCTGTTCTCTGTCAAAACCCATCCAGGTAAGCAAACTTTACTTTTAAAACCAGATCTTCTTGAATCTTACGCCTGTGATGATGATGACTTGAAAATGTTGTAGAAAAGTAAATATATCTGCAAATATATTCATATATATATATATATATATATGTATGTGTGTGTGTGAATGGATGTATGCATGTCTGTGTTATGCATGTACATCTCTCTGTTTAAACATTTACAGGCTAAATCCACTTTAAAAATTCAAATCCTCTTCACATAATCAACAATAGGCTAGGATCTTTGAAGATAAAAGGTGTATAAAGGTGTAATATTATTTTTAAAAATAATTTCAGGTAAAAATAATTGGTAATTAATTCAAAAAATAGAAAATGACAGGAAAAATCAAATTTAAATTCAAATTCGAATGTTTGGATTTCGAGTTCTAATCATAAGAACATAATCATATTATAAAATCATGATTTTTGATGGTGGTTTCAAGATTTTAAGAATTGGAACTGTCGAAAATTTTAAAGTTGAATAGAAAACACTTTTTCATCAATTGCCGATGATGGGCGAGGCAATCATGGTCGGGCTTGAGGGTGAAGGAAGCTGACGTGATGGGGAGCAAAGGAAAAATGAAGATTGTTTTTATAAGTGGCCGTGGCGGCGTCACATCATCGAACTAGGGTTCGACTAGCAGTTCTTGTCAATTGAGTTTGAGTGGCTATTGTATCGTCGTCGAGGCACTTGCTGTGACCAAACCGAGGGGAATAGAAGGAGGGGACTCTGGCGAAAGTCTGGATGGGATGGCGTGGATGCAGGTGATCAGGATCGTCGGTGGTGGTGGGTTTTATCGATCGAATTAAGTTACAGTATGAAGTCGAAAAGTTTGTTTTTGTGTCCAAGCGATTTCGTCGGACTTGGTTGATCGGAAGGCTTGGTTAGGACATCGGGAACCTGAAGATGTCGACAAAGATGACCAGATTATCGACGGTGGCGTGTGCACGTATACGAGATATCACTCATATCTGGGAATAGTTGGATTGTGGGAAGAAAGAGCAGGCTTGGGTTCTTGCTCGAAGTTTTCGTATGTCTGGCTCGAAGCAAAGTATTGGTGCGAGATGCTCGGGTTCGTACCCGAGGATTTTGATGTTTAGGCTTGGGAATTTCGCTTGTTTGATTCGGGTCTGGGAATTTTGGGTAATAACAAGTTTTTATATTTTAAAATTTGGAATAGTTTAAACAAATTTTATCCCATTTCTTTTTGAATAATAAATGTTGATTTAAGTTGGGATTAATTAATTTTTTTTTAAAAATTATTTTATGTAAAGTGTTTAATATATATAACCTTTATTTTTAAAATTTTATTTTAAATAAACTCAATTATGAAATTAAGAAGTTAATCAATTGTTTTTAAATTGTTAACTTAAAAGCTTAAGTTATTTTGTTTATTAATGATGATTTATTACCAAGGTTTATTACTTAAATTTTTTATGATAATTAAGTGATTAATTAAAATAATGATTTATCTTTTAATTAATTAAAGTTTAAGTAATTAAAGGTTAATTAATTAATGACAGTAATTAAAAAGATAGTTACTTGAAGGATAATTACTTAATGGTAGTAATTAAAGAATAATTAATTAATTTCTTAATTAATGATTAAAGGGTAATTAATTACTTAAAGATAATTACATAAAATGATTAAGGATAATTAACTAATAATTAAAGGTTGATTAATTAATAAATAAAGGTTAGTTAATTAATTTAAGGATGATTTATTAATGTAATTATTTAAAGATTAATTAATTTTGTAATCAACTTAAGGTTAATTAATTTATGTGATTAATTAAGGGTAATTAATTAATTAGGGTTAATTAATTAAGATGGATAATTAAGGTTGATTAATTAAATTCATTAATTAATAATCAAATAGTTTGTAATTAATTAATGTTAATTAAGCAGGATCATAAGAAATTAATTTATTTGATTTAAATTAAATTAATTATAGATTGTGTGATTAATTAATCTTGCTTATGGATAGTTGTTGTATGAATGCTTGAATTCTCTGATATGTAATTTATAATTGTCTATGATATGATTTTTTTGAATTGAGCTGTGAACTGTGATTTATTTATATGTGATAAATTTACTTATTTATCTGTGAATGAAAGATAAGCATTATAAGAATATTCCGCTTATCGATATTATTATGCTTGAATTGATAATGGTTGTGATATGTTATTGTTGTGTGTAAAACCCCTGGAGTACACCACACACAAATATGGATTTCACGGAAAATTGGTTAAGTCACAAATATTTGAATTTGATATTATTTTATTCAAAAAGTTTAAAAGTTGAATTTTGAATCCAAATGGTTTTGGTAATAGATTTAGGTTGAATATGGAAAGCTTTTGAAAAGGAAGTTTTCAAATTAAAATTTAGTTTGAATATACTATATCTTGTTAAAGTTTTGAAATTATTTTGGAACTTATGGTTTGAAAGGGTTATATATATATATATATATATATATATATATATATGGATTTAAACCCATTTTAAATAAATTGTTTCGGGAGTTAATTTAATTCGAATAGAACTTGCCGATGATATTGTAGTTCGCTGATTTTTTTGGTTTATACTTTAAAGGCTATAACTTGTGTATATTTGATCGGATTTTTTCGAGACGAAAAACATTTGTTCTCAAATGATAATTGTTTTCATATTAAGAAAGAACTTCCAGTTTATTTTGAAAAGATTTCAAGTTTGAAATGGAAATTGTTTTGAAAACTATCTTTGTTAAAGATTGGTGGACTTTGTTTTCAAAGTGAAGAGGATCTTCAAGGTGTATCTTTTATATAGAAGATTTAAATGGGAAATTTGTTTTAAACCATTCAAAAGGAACGGTTTTGGGCTAGATGTTGTGAGTTAACTAAGATCCCAATATATTCATATGATTTTAAAACTAAGCGCTCATTATTCGATTTAGCCGGGGGGACTTTATGTCGTAAAACCCATTCCGAATAATGATACGATGAAATGGATAGCATTTGAAGACGGTGGCGAAGACCGGGTATTTTCGAGAATGATAGGTTTACCTGTCGAATGTCTCTACACCGAGTTGCTCCGGTATAGAGATCTCCATATGTTATGGGGAGTCCGATCAGGATTGTGACTACCCGGATTTGCAAGGGCTTCTTTTGAAGTGTCTTCGGTTCCATTCATACCCAGGATGCACTTGTATGGACGTATGTATGACATTACACTTTGAGATGTAAAGCTGGTTTTCATCAAATACATTTCTATTGGTGGTGGAGAATTTATTCTCTTAGCTTAACACCCTTCTCTAAGACGTACGGGCTCAGAGGTTATGTAGTTGATATTTACTAGTGATTCATTCCCAACTTGGTAATGTGGCATACTGAGTGTTGTTGATCATTTGTTGATCAAAGCATGGATTTTGTGAAAAGCGTAGCTTTATGATGAGACCTCGTCGAACTTCACAACCCGAAAATGGTCGAAATAGGAAGAATGCAGCAAGGTTATGAGGGTCGTGAACCTTAAGGGTATGTGCATTTCCTTCTGGATAAAAAGTGGTATCATGGTATGGAGCCCATACACTTAACTTATATTGTTGTTGGAATTTGTTGGTGTTAGGATCCTCGGATAAAAGTCGGTGACGAACAGGTGATGGCATACTCGTGTCAATAGTTATCTAGTTACAGAGGTAACCCGACCTTGTGTTGGCAGAGAGCTGGTTAAGTTCTCGGGGCGTCCCTCTAGAGGCATACCCATTTCGGTAAGGAAGTTCCTTAGCCTGGCCATTGTTGGAAATCCAATCATTCGATACAAGCCCCGTGTGGTTTTAGTTGTAGAACCTGCCATCTAATATGGTAGCTATAGTAGGCATACTTTAATGGTGCGTATACTGGCTAAAATTAATATTATACTTGCAAATGTTTTCTACACAATGCACTAATCATAATATCAAAAGGATTTTCGCGTATCAAGCATGTTTGACTATCATAAGGAGAAATCTCCTCCAATTGTGCGCTTGCATTGTGTGTGTGCGGGGAGGCCTTATGGTAGTTTCATTTTTCAAAAAGCATAGCGAATTTATTTTATTTCTTTTTGATCAAATAAAACTGCTTTTGTTTGCTCATACCAGTCTGGAGTTTATTGTTCCCTTTCTAAACTCTGGATGCCCATAATTTTCCACACGGGTAGCCTAGAGTCAGGTTATCAGATAGTCAACTATAGTATAGCTTTTGGCAATCTTTGAAGTCTTTGGTCTTGGATTTTGGCGATCGCATTTGTTTCATCCGGCACCGAGTTTGCTTAAGTTCAGCATGATGGTGGTTCGAGCTTTGTGGTTTGGAGCTTTGGAGCTTGGCGTTGAAGATATTATCTTTCCGCTGTTGTTGTTATCTCTTCTGTTTTTCCACTATTGTGTATCTCTGATATATTGAGCATTTCATTTGTATCATATTGTATCAAATTGTTGTGTATCAATGATATTATTCATTATGTTTCTGCTGTGTTATTTATACCTAATGTTGTTATAAGCTCCGATGAATCGGATTTCGATGTTTGAATCTACGACATTCGAATACGGGTGAAGTATGGATGTCGATTTTCGAGCGTGGAAATCCGGGTCGTCACACTATTATTGCTATTATGAAAGAGGATTCCACTGAAATATATAATCGGTTAGTTCAACAGCCATTGAATGATAATTTAAAAAATCTGTACATGTTGAAAGGTACTCAGATACCTTCTTTTATGAGAAGAATTGCTATAGATAGGAGCAAAGAATGAAATCTAATTGGTTGGTTAAAGAGGATAGGCCAACTAAGTATTTCTACGGTAGAGTTAAAGTTTTTAAACCAAATCGTGGTAACAATTATATTCTTAATTCAAATTGTACACGGACTTCAACATCATATAAACTAGCACATGAAGCAGTTTGTTATTTTTCTGATCTGTTCTCTTCAACACAGGCCATAAGGAAATTTCAAGGCATTACATGTAAAAAATCCTCTCTGAAAATGCAAGGAATAATTTATGCAAGCTATTTCAACCAAAGGAAATAAAAACTGCTGTTATTCAGATTAATGGCAACAGTTCTCCTGTGCCTGATGGCATTAATTCGAAATTATACAAAGTTCATTGGGAGCAGATTAAAGATAAAATCTATAATGCTATGAATGGCATTCTTCAATATGGAAAAATAATAAGAGAAACCAATCATTCATTTATTTGCCTCATCCCAAAAAAACCTGCTGCAATTGATATGCCTAATTTTAGACCAATCTCTCGATGCAATGTCTCCTAAGATTTTAGCCAATCTTCTTTGTAATCGACTAAAACCTTATATGAATGACTTGATCTCATTCAATCAGAATGCTTTCATCCCTGGGAGGCTTATTACAGAGAATTCATTATTTGCTTGTGGAATGGTTAGAGGATTTAATAGGAAAAACTCAAATAATATTTGCCTGAAAATTGACTTGCATAAAGCATATGATTAAATAAATAGAGAGTTTATTCATCATATGCTGATTGCCATGGGTTTCCTTATGTTATTTGCAAATCTGATATATGAGTGCATTTTTACTCCAACTTTTTCAGTGTTAATTGATGGATCTCCATTTGGTTTTATAGAGAGTTCAAGGAGATTAAGGCAATGCGACCCTCTCTCACTATACCAATTTCCTACAGCTATGAAGTTCCTTACAATCAACCTCGAGATGGAGTATTTGAAAGGTAATTTATCCCTTATTCATAATATTAGTCCCATGATCGCTCACTTATTATATGCAGATGATATATTAACTATGGCCAAAGCTAACATTATAAAAATGTTGAAAGCATTATGCACACTCATCATAGTTTGAAATGTTTCACTAGCCTAAATGTTAATGAAAATAAATCCACCGTATTTTTTAGTAAATTTTTAGTATAAAAACAAGCAGCAGTTAGCTGATATATTAAAGATAAATATTGGTAAATTGCCGGTGACTTATCTAGGCATCCCTTAATCTAATAACAAGCTTAAAGCTAGGGATTTTGGATGCCTAATAGATAAAATCAACAAAAAAATTAACCATTGGAATGGTAATCTGTTCAATATCAGTGGGAGAATTAAATTAGTGAAAACTATCATTCACCCAATGATCCAATTCTAATTACAATTTGCCAATTTCTTGTGAACGTTATTCAAAGAATCAATTCTACCTGTGCAAATTTCATTTGGAAATCTAAAGAACACAAGATGAGTTGGTATGATGTCTGTAAAACAAAGAATGAGGGTGGATTGGTATTAGAAAAATTGATGATATGGCTAAAGCAGTGGCAGTAAAAATGGTTTGGAAATTATTACATGGAGATTCAAATTGGGCTAAGTAGATGTAAAACAAATATTGCAAAAATTCTATTTTCGGACTGCTTCCATAAATAACAGCGCGTCACTTACTTGGAAATTCTTACTTAAAGCTAGAAATTGGTGCACATGTCTTATTGATAGGAAAATAGTGAATGGTGAGACCATAGATACTTGGTTAGATCCATATGGATGGTTTTGAGTGTGTCTTCCTTGTTATAACTCCTCCATCTATTTGATATCTTGGTTTTCTAACATACTCGTTGTTGTATTGTTAATATATGGACATGATATGCACTCTTTTTCCTTGCAAGGCACCCATTTAGGTTAGGGGGATTGCAAGGTTTTGATGTGGCATATTACTGAAATATACGCTTTTTTTGTTATTAATAAAGCACCCTTTTTTCAAAAAAATAATAAAAACTTATTAATGCTGGCTTAGACAGCTCGACATTCACTACAACATAATTTATTTTTTACGACGTAATCATTTGCGACATAAAGTTTTATGTTACAGAAAATTATCATCAGTGACGTAGATTTTCGCAGCTGCTAGAATGCATAGTATTTGAGAGCACATTACTACTTTTATAGTGGAAACTTTTACTAGTTGTCACAAATATTGTCATTGGTTGAATGGTGAAAAAAAATTCTTGCTCATTTTCCCTTTTACAACGTATGCTAACCAATTTTTTTTTTTCACTTTAGGACATATATTAGTGGGTGCGTTTGGCATACATCCCTCGTATAGTTTGCAAATACACAAAACATCCCTCCGTTTTTTAATAAGTTTCTAGTCCCTGTTTTTAAAATCTGACCATCTAAAAGACAAAAGTATCTTTCCATTGTAATTTCTCTCTGCACTTCATCGTTCCTACGAAAATGAAATCAGTAAACAAAATCAAATCATAACCTAGTGAATAACTAAAATCAAGGTAATTAGAAGATTGATTTAGAAGGAAAACGAAACCAAATACTCATTTTAATTAATCGAGAAGAATCTGAAACCAAATAATGGAATGTATAATCAATTAGAACATCAAATGCAACGATACAGATTTTTCACGCTCGAAAATCGACATCCATACTTCATATCGTATTTGAATGCCATAGATTCGACCGTTTAAATCCGATTCGCCAGAGCTTATAACAACATTAAGTAAACAACACAGCGGAATAAAAGAATAATACATTGATATACAGCTTTGATACAATATCTGATACAACAGATGATCCAATAGATATCAATATACATCAGAGATATGATACAATAAATAGCAGCGGAACAATATAACTCTAAGATAGTCTTCAAAAGAGAACTCCGAGAACTGCAACTCCATCTCCAAGAACCAATCCAGCAATAGCTCAAATTTTTTATGACGATGCACCAAGCTAAGCAAGTGACGCAGCGGATTATTAACAAAACGATATGAATCGATGAAAGTAGCAATCGGTGGATTGAAGATACTGAAATGCCCAAATTCGTTGATCACAAAGATACCGAATTCTAGCTATCTTCGACACGTTGATCGCGCACGATACCGTGAGAGAAGATCTTCAATTCTTCAAGCGTTGATCAAGCGCACTTGATTCCGCGAATCGGCTTCAATAATCGTTGATTCGAGCGCACTCGAATAACCGAAAGTGGAGATAGAAGATTACACTCAACTACCAATTTAAGATGAAAGCACACAGCAATCAACAAGAAATTTTATTCAAAAAATCAACCAAGTTCAAATGTACAGCTCACGCGTATTTATAGTATTTCACCCCTGACCGTTAAGTCGTAGCCGACTTATGACTCACGACTCAACTAGGTCGTTGCCGACTCAACGGACACTACATGCCTCAATTACAACACAACACAAAGCAACCGACTCAACAGATGACAATTGCACAATACATGGCCGACCTAACTAGGTACGACCTAACACGCAACCGACTTAAGACTAACACCACTCATGACTCAACTATATACATGACCGAGACAACTCTTAAGTCGTAGACGACTTATGTCACACTGCCACAAAAATTACAGACTCAACACACTTAGGTCGTATACGACCTATGACTCAAAGAAAACACACTACACAAACACATTACAATCTTCTTGCGGCATAACTCCTCAACGACTTAATTAGGTCGACTTATCATGAGTCGTAACTCGTTAACTCGGCACATATACAACACATTAGGCCGTTGCCGACCTAAGACCTTAGGTCGTGACTCGTTAGATTTAGGTCGTTAACTCGGCACCATTTTCCCTCTGGTATCCAGTTAGCTCGGAGGCGACTCAATCCTTTTTTACTAACTCGTATGCCTTCCCCCTGTGACTCCTTAGGTCGGAAACGACTTATAGGTACCATCTTAAGTCGTGAACGACTCATCGCTTTGGCCTGATCTGCATCATCCTCTCCTGGTTGAGAAAAATTCGTGCTCGAATTTGTAAATTCTTCCACATCGGATTGTTTACCCCCATAATATGGTACAAGATGCTTAACATTGAATACGTCAGAAGTGTATACATCCTCCGGTAGCTTCAACTTATAAGCATTTTCATTAATCCGCTTCACAACTTCTATAGGACCAATTTTTCTGGCTTTTAACTTATTATACGCGCTTACTGGAAAACGGCCCTTCGTTAACACAGCATATACCATATCTCCTTCATTAAATTCAACAGTTCTTCATTTCAAATCTGCAAACCTCTTATATTTCTCATTCGACTTTTCCAATCGTTCCTGAACAATTTTATGACATTCCGTCAAACCTTCAACAAAATCAACAGCTCGTTTAACCGTCCCCTTCGGTTGTGGTACTACCGTTAAGTCCAACGGTCCCTGGGTAAATTTGAATATACAATATGAAATGGACTGAATCCTGTGCTACGATTCACTGCATGATTCACTGCATGATTATGTGCAAACTCTGCCTGGCATAACTTCATGTCCCAACTTTTCAGACTGTCCTTCACAAGACATCGCAACAAATTTGCCAACGATCTATTAACAACTTCGGTCTGTCCATCTGTTTGCGGATGATAAGCGCTGCTAAAGTTCAACTTTGTTTCCACCATCTTCCACAAACTAAGCCTAAAATGACTCAAAAATCTGGTATCCCTGTCTTAACAATAGACTCCGGCAACCCATGTAAACGATAGATTTCCTTGAAAAATAACTGAGCAACACGAACAGCATCCGCCGTCTTCTTACAAGCAATAAAATGCGCCATTTTCGAAAACCTGTCCACCACAACAAATATAGAATCATTCCCCCTTTGAGTTCTAGGCAAACCCAAAACGAAATCCATGCTGATATCAACCCATGGTTTAGACGGTACAGGTAACGGCATATACAATCCTGCATTGGTCGCAGTTCCCTTCGAAACCTGACATATATGACATCTCTCCACAAAGCTTTCAACCTCTTTCCTCATCGACGGCCAAAAGTAAGATTGAGAAATCAAATGTAATGTACGATCACGGCCCACATGTCCTTCCTCGTGCAACTCTTTGATACTCCTCATTCTCAAACTGCTATCTGGTATACACAATCGATTCCCCTTGAATAAGAAACCATCAACTAACATAAATTCATCAGTACTCCCATCCTTAACTTTCTCAACAAACTTTGCAAAGTAAGGATCCTCCTCAAACAATTCTGGCAATAATTCAAACCCTGTCACCTCAACTTTCATTGTAGTCAACAAATGGCTCCTCCTACTCAAAGCATCAGCCACACGATTCGTTGCCCCAGATTTATGTTTCACGACAAAAGTAAACTGTTGTAAATAAGCAATCCATGATGCATGTCTCGCAGAAATCTTATCCTGTCCTTGCAAATGCTTCAAAGCTTCATGATCAGTGTAAAGAACAAACTCTTTCTGGAATAGATAATGCCTCCAGTGTTTCACGGCTTGAACAATGGCATAAAACTCAACATCGTATGTACTATATCTCATCTTTGCTCCTGATAATTTCTCACTGAAATAAGCAACTGGCCTCCCACTCTGACTCAACACTCCTCCAATCCCAACCTTTGATGCATCAGTGTGTAGCTCAAACAACAACTGAAAATCTGGTAATACAAGAATTGGTGCTGTCGTCAAAAGTTTTTCGATTCGTTCAAAAGCAACTCCTGCTTTCTCCAACCAAGAAAACTGTTTTCCTTTCATACAATCAGTAACTGGTGCCATCACGCTACTGAAGTATGGAATGAATCTTCGGTAGAATGATGCCAATCCATGAAAACTTCTAACTTCAGTGATAGTTCTCGGTTGTGGCCAATTTCTAATAGCTTCAACTTTACTCTGGTCCACCTGGATTCCCTTCTTAGATACAACATATCCCAAAAATAGTACACTTCGAGTCATGAACACACATTTCTTCGTAGCTGCATAAAATTGTTCCTCACGAAGAATAATTAACACCTTTCTCAAATGCTCTACATGCTCCTCTGTGCTCGCACTATAAATTAGAATATCATCAAAGTAAACTACAACATACTTCCCAATGTACGGTCTGAAAATTTGATTCATCACCCTCATAAATGTACTTGGTGCATTTGATAGACCAAACGGCATAACCAACCATTCATATAAACCTTCCCTCATCTTGAATGCGGTCTTTCATTCGTCTCCCGGTCTAATTCGAATCTGATGATAACCACTCTTCAAATCAATCTTCGAAAAAATAGTAGCCCCACTCATCTGATCTAGCAAGTCATCCAACCTTGGCATAGGAAATCTGTAGCGAACAGTAATCTTGTTCAAAGCTCTACTATCGGTACACATTCTCCATGTTCCATCATTCTTCGGCACCAACAAGGCTGGTACTGCACAAGGACTCAAGCTTTCCTGAACACGTCCCTGCTCTAACAACTCTTCCACTTGCCTTCGTAACTCCTCATGTTCCTTCGGACTCATTCGATAATGTGGTCGATGTGGTAACACTGCTCCAGGAACAAGATCTATTTGATGTTGAATGTCCCTCAGTGGCGGTAACTCTTTAGGCAACTCTTCTGAAAATACATCTTCAAATTCTTTCAAAACTGGCTTCGCTTCTTCTGGAATTTCAACCTCTTCACTACACTCTCTCCCAATCAACAAAAAGACTTCAGGCTCCTCTTCAACCTCCTTGACAAACTCCTTCAAAGATAGCAAAGTTTTCAGTTCTTCGATCTCCTCCAACTTGCTCTCCTTCTGTTGTTGCTTCTTGGGAACCAAAGTGATTTTAGTACCCTCGAACATGAAACTATAGCTATTAGCACGACCATCATGTTGCACTGCTCTATCAAACTGCCATGGTCTGCCCAACAATAGATGACACACATCCATGTCTACAACGTCACACCAAATTTCATCTTTGTACTTCTTTCCAATAGAAAAATTCACACAAGCTCTTCGACACACCTTCACTTCACCACCCTTCCTCAACCATGCTAACTTGTACGGTTTAGGATGCTTCTCAGTTTTCAAGTTCAACTTCCTTACTGCTTCAGTAGAGATAATATTGTCACAACTCCCAGCATCAATAACGAACTTGCAAACTTATTCCAAAATAGTGCATGTCGACTGAAAAATATTGCTTCTCAACCAACTAGAATCTTCCTCTTGTTTTGGTGTAAGACAAGACCTCCTCATCATCAAATTACAACCCTCATCCCCGGACAATAAGTCTTCCTCCTCAACATAAGGTGCATGTGAACATTCAGCTTCTACTTCCTCATCTTCAGCTTCCGCAACCATCACTCGCTTCTTAGGCTTTGGACACTCATTGCTTTTATGACCCAACTCCTGACAATTGTAACATTTGAAACCACTGCTAACCTTTGCCTTCTCAGCCTCCTTTACTACTGGCTTACCGACAGGTTTAGGAACATTAGAACTCCCACTAACACCCTTCACTTGATTATTGGAATTAGTAAACACACCACCTCCACGCCTTCCTTGCTTCTCCCAAGCCAACGCTTTCTGATGTGCTTCTGCAATAGATCTTGGATCAAACATATTAACCATATCCTGGATCTGCATTCACAACCCTCCAACAAATCTAGCAGTTAGCTGTTCTTCGGTCTCCATAATATCATTTCTGGCAATGAGTTGGTAAAATTCATCTGCATAATCATCAACTGACTTCGTCCCTTGCCTCAGATTCTGCAACCTCTGGTACATGAGTGATTGATAGTTGTAAGGTAAAAATGTAGCTCTCATCAACTTCTTCATCTTCTTCCAAGATTCTATCTTTGACTTTCCCATTCTCTCCCTTGTAAGTTTAGTTTGCTGCCACCATGCCAAAGCTCTCCCCCTCAACCTAGTAGCAACCAACTTCACTCGACGATTCTCCGGAACTTCCTTGAAATCAAAGATCTCTTCAACATTAGACAACCAATCAAGAAATTCTTCTGCTACCATTCCACCTTTAAATTCAGGAATTTCCATCTTCATACCCGATTCCCATCGACGATCATCATCCACATCTCGATATGAATTTCGAACTGGGTCTCGATCTCGATAATGAATGCTAGCTCTATCACCCTCTTCATCAAAATCAAATGTACGTCTATATCGATCTCGACCATTATCATCCCTTCGATCACGCATGTCTCTTCTACTATGTCTCTCTTCATCTCTATATGGCTCATCTTCAAACTCACGTGGAGTTCTCCTCTCTTCATGGCTATAGTCATGGTGATCTCTTCTCGATGAAATTGATGTTTCTCTTCTTTCTCTAAAAGATTGCGGTGATACCCTCCTCGCTTCCGTAACCGATGGAGAAACTCAGTTTCCTCCATGGTTTGAGATTGGTGATCTCCTCCTCTGAGTTTGATTCAAATCATTCATCAACTTCTCTAACTTTCCAATGCCTTCATCAAATTTCTCATTAATACGTTGTTCCATAAGCTCGGCTTCTTCTCTTCTATACAACGCTTCAACATTTTGATGACGATTAGCTCTTCTTGGTGGCATGGTTAAATTTCACAACACTTCAACAAATACTTCAATACAAGACAAACAAGTCATGGCCTATCACTTAGCTTGGCCTCAACTTAGCTCGGCTCAAGTATGTAATAACCTACAAACACTTCTCCAACTCTAGATCCAAAATGAAATGGATTTAAAACTTCAAACTTGTTGCAATCTCGCGATGAACACAATGAACACCAAACTTCAAACTTCAACTTCAAAAATTGGCTCCAAGTCTCGGCTAAGCTATGATTGCCTAAGTCTAGCTCTGATACCAAAAACTGACGCAGCGGATTATTAACAAAACGATATGAATCGATGAAAGTAGCAATCGGTGGATTGAAGATACTGAAATTCCCAAATTCGTTGATCACAAAGATACCGAATTCTAGCTATCTTCGACACGTTGATCGCGCACGATACCGTGAGAGAAGATCTTCAATTCTTCAAGCGTTGATCAAGCGCACTTGATTCCGCGAATCGGCTTCAACAATCGTTGATTCGAGTGCACTCAAATAACCGAAAGTGGAGATAGGAGATTACACTCAACTACCAATTTAAGATGAAAGCACACAGCAATCAACAAGAAATTTTATTCAAAAAATCAACCAAGTTCAAATGTACAGCTCACGCGTATTTATAGTATTTCACCCCTGACCCTTAAGTCGTAGCCGACTTATGACTCACGACTCAACTAGGTCGTTGCCGACTCAACGGACACTACATGCCTCAATTACAACACAACACAAAGCATCCGACTCAACAGATGACAATTGCACAATACACGGCCGACCTAACTAGGTACGACCTAACACGCAACCGACTTAAGACTAACACCACTCACGACTCAACTATATACATGACCGAGACAACTCTTAAGTCGTAGACGACTTATGTCACACTGCCACAAAAATTACAGACTCAACACACTTAGGTCGTATACGACATATGACTCAAAGAAAACACACTACACAAACACATTACAATCTTCTTGCGGCATAACTCCTCAACGACTTAATTAGGTCGACTTATCATGAGTCGTAACTCGTTAACTCGGCACATATACAACACATTAGGCCGTTGCCGACCTAAGACCTTAGGTCGTGACTCGTTAGATTTAGGTCGTTAACTCGGCACCATTTTCCCTCTGGTATCCAGTTAGCTCGGAGGCGACTCAATCCTTTTTTACTAACTCGTATGCCTTCCCCCTGTGACTCCTTAGGTCGGAAACGACTTATAGGTACCATCTTAAGTCGTGAACGACTCATCGCTTTGGCCTGATCTGCATCAGCAAGACTGGTATGGTCCAAAGACTGAACTAACACCAGATAATCTACTACATCTGACTATCTGAAAAACCCAACTCTAGACTGCTCGTGTAGAAAATAATGAGCACCCAGAGTTTAGGAAAGAAAACAATAAACTCCGGATCAGTCGTGGGACTGGTGTGAGCAACAAAAATAGTTTATCTTTTAAAACATTCCACAAAAGATTTTCAAAGTCAATTCGCAATGCTTTTAAAAATGAGACTACCATAATACCTCCCACCACACACACAATGCAAACGCAGACTTGGAGGAGATTTCTTCTTATGTTAGTCAAAGATGCTTGATACGCATTAAAAAGAAACATTTGATATTATTATTAGTGCATAGTGTAGGAAACATTTCGAAAGTAGAATATAAATCTTAGCCATCATAGGTACCATTATATTATGCCTGCTATAGCTACCTCCTGAGGAAGCAGGTTCTACAACTAAAACCGTACAAGATCGTATTGTTTCTTTGGATTTCCAACGAATGGTCAGGCCAAGGAACTTCCCATTGCCACATGAGAACGCCTCTGGAGGGACGTCCCCGAGAACCAAACCGGACATCTACCAACACAAGGCCGGGTTACCCCTAACTGGGTAACTACTGACACGAGTAGGCCATCCCCCGGTCCTTTGGGACCTTTATCCGAGAGCTCTCTAATCAACATCACACCATAATAATAAGTGTTTCAACATGAGTAAGCATCTGGGCTCCATACCATGATACCACCCTTTTCCAGAAGGAAATGCACATACCCTAAAGGGAGCTACCCCTCATAACCCTGCTGCATCTTTCCTGTTTTGACCATTCCGGGGTGTGAGGCTCGACGAAGTCACGTCCACAAAGCCACGCTTTATACAAAAGCTGTGCTTTGGGTCAACAAATGATCATAGAAATGATCACAAAGATAAACGATCAAACAAATGATCCTATCACAAATGATCAACACAATGATCATTTCACAGCAACACTCAGCATGTCACATTACCAAATTGGGAATATATTGCTAATGACCTTCAACTACATAACCTCTGAGCTCGTACGTCTCAGAGAAGGGTGTTAAGCTAAGAGAATAAATTCTCCGCCACCAACAGAAATATATTTAAAAGAAATCAGTTTTATATCTCAATTTGTAATGTAAGACATACTATCCATACAAGTCTGTTCCGGGCTCGAACATAACCGAAGGCACTTACAAAGAAGTCCTTGCAATCCGGATATTCACTAATCACGTTCGGACTTCCCATCACATATGGAGACTCTATACCGGGGACCATTCGATGCAAAGACATTCGACGAGTTGTCCTTACGTTTTCGAAAATATCCGGTCTTCACCACCGGTCTTCAAATGCTATCCATAACGACATATCACATATTCGGAATGGGATATATGACACAAAGGTCCTCTCCCGGCTAAACCGAACAGTGAGCGCAGTATTTCAAAAATATATGGATATTGGGATTTCAATTAAGTCACAACTTAAAACCCAAAACTTTTCTTCAAATGGTTTAAACCAATTACCATTTTAAATCTTTATATTACAAAAAAGATTTATTTCACAAAGATCAATTTATAGACTTTAAAACAATTTCCATTCCAATTGGATTAACTCATTAAATCTTTAAATCAAAGATTTAACTCATAGCTTTCAAAATTCGATTAACTTGTTGAATCTTTAAATCAAAATTCAACTTATAGCTTTCAAATCGTTTTCATAACTTGGAAATTATCTTCATTTTCAAACTTGAAATTCTTTTTAACACAAATTGGACGTTCATTTCTTATGTGAAAGCTTTTATTTTTTGAAAACAAACAGTTTTCGTTTCAGAAAAATCCAATTATATTTACACGAGTTAAAGCCCTTGAATTCTATTCACATCCCCAAATCAATACTTTTAAAATAGTTTAACCCATATATAACTGGTATACATTTTTAATCCCTAGTTTTAAATCACAGAATTCAATTTCAAATCTTTAATTTAAGTTCAAATCAAATTATTCAACTTCATATTTTATCGAGTTATTCAAAATAAATTTCATCTATGAAATTCCATTTCAAAAGCTTTTCACTTTAAACCCAATCCATTTCCAAAACATTTGAATTCAAATATTCAAATTTAAAACTATTTCAAAATTCTGTGACTTAATCGATTTCCTCGTGAAATCCATATTGGTGTGTGTGTATAAGTGTGGTCCAGGGGTTTAACACACTAGTGCAACATCATTTCAATCATCACAGATTAAAACATAGAAATATAGTTGATAAGAGATATAAAACCATAACGCTCATCGTCCATTCACAGATTCACAGATAGTATACAAATGTAAATAAATATACACAGCTCAATCTACAGAACAAAATATCACAAATCAGATAGGATAATCAATTCAAAGCATCTCATACAATACAATTATTCATAAGTAAGGTCAAGCATTTAATAATCATTTATAAACAAGATTAATTAATCATTTAATCCTAATTAATTCAATTTAATTTCGATTAAATTTAATTACTTATGAATTTATTATCAAATTCTGATTTATTAATTACAAATCGTTTGATATAAACTAATTTACCAATTTCCTTAATTTATTAAATGATTCTTAGTTAATCACATAAATTAAATTAACCTTAAGTTAATTACATAATCATTTAACCTTTAATAAATTAATTATCCTTAAATAAATTTCCTTGGTTAATTTATCACATTATCCTTACATTATTTATTGCTTAATCACTTGATTAATCAATTTTAATCATTAATTTATACTTAATTAAAAATCCTTAATGTACAAATTAATTATTCCTCAATTAATTAATCTTTAAACCTTAATTAGTGATTTTTTTTAAACCCTTAATTCCTTATTTAATTTACCCAACTCATTAATAAATTAAATAAATAAATTATTCATTTTAATTAACTTAAGACAAATCTCTTTCTTATAAGTCATTTATTATCACTTATAAATATGTTGACAATTCATATTCAATTTACTTTTAAATTCATTTCAAATTTAATTAATTAAAACGAATAACCCTTTTTAGAATACACTTAAGTATTTAACGTTTTCCAGTTATTAAAAAAATTTAAAATTTTAAACTTTGTTTCCAAACTAAGTTTCAAACCGAACTTAAATACATATTTAAAACTTAAATTTATAAGTTCAGTTCAAAACTTGCTTTAGCCTTGCTCAAATCTTTCTTTTACAAATCAAGTTCAAATTTTAAATTCAATTTCCTTTTCAAATCTACTTAGTTTATTATGTAATTTCAAGTTATTAAACTTTATTTATTTTCAACTAAGTTTCAACTGGACTTGGATTTATATTTAACTTTGATTCAAAACTTATTTTAAACTTTGTCTGATCATTCAAAATAAGTTTTAAGTTTTCAAAACAATAAAACAGGTTTCTGTTTAAACCTGGAAAACACTCATACGCGAGCCACTCAAAAATTTGCTTCGATTCCACCCCCCTTCTTTCTCGAATGAAACCCGAGCAATATTCCAGTGCCTTCCTTCTTCAGTTCATCAAAACCTCCCGAGCATGCAAGTGCACGGTGCATGTGCACCAACACTACCGCCACTTCAGATCATCCACGATGATCTTCTCAAGACAACGATCATCTTCACATCTAAACACGATCAACAGATCGTCATTTCAAAGCTCGAATCGAATTCGAGTTCAAATCAGATCCTAGAACCTGCATGGAAGCACAACACAAACCTGGAAATCGCGTCATCCACGTAACCTCGACCACCTGAATTCGTGCAACTCCGGTCACCAACTCGTCTACACCCCAGCTTCCATCGCCCCAAAGCACGACGTATTCGATCATCCCTGGACAATGAATGAGGCCAAAACAAAACTGCGTCAAAACTAGGTTTAAAATTTTTTAAACCTACGCCGCCGCCGCCGCCATTGTCTGACCACCCTTACGCTATTTTTCCCCCAACCACTAATCGTTCCTCCATCTCCAGGAACAACCATGGCCCTCATCATCATGCCGATGACCGAAATTCGACTAAAGTCCCAAACTCACTTATCTCTGCTTATCTCAGAATTTACACAGTTAAAAATTATGATTTTGCTTCCAAAAATCATTATTTTCTATAACTTTCCAATTTATATAACTAAAATAAAAGGACAAGATGGTTAAATTTCCAACAGGTTTTCAATTTTACCTGTTAACCCAAATTTATCAGAGAAACTTTAGGTTACTTTGCTTAGTATCATTTTTACAAATTTAGGACATGACAAAGAAAACGAATTTGGTTTGAATTCTGAGATCAAACAAGATTCATAGGTAGGTGAGTTAGATTTTATACAGGATTATAAGTTTTTTTTTTATATAACCTGGAAACAAGATTAACAGGCAGAGGCATTTGTTTCTGTGCATATTACAATGTTTAAACCCACATCAAAACATATCCATTTTCCATAAATTAATATGCAACAGATAACATATACTTTAAATTAAAAAGTGATGTTACTCACCTCACTAAAAAAGAAAGAACAGAGAACTCAAGCCTGGAAGATTGAATTCAAAACTCTGGAATTCGAAACTGACTTGAATTTGAGATGCTTCAGATTTGCACATTTGCCCAGATTTGATTTGTTTGTTTGAGTTTATATTGTCTTCAGATTTGCTTAGCTTTTGATTTCCAGTTTGAAGAAAATATGCACAGGCTTTTATGCTCAGATTTTTTTTCTTTTGGCATATGGGGCTGATGCATACTATATATTGTACTAGAGGTATGGCATTAATTTATTGCTAGAGGTGTAATGTATTAATTGCTTTAGTACATATTACTTTGTTTATCTCTTTATCTCGGCTGAAATGATGTTGTTATGTACAATATCAAAGACCTTTTGTTGCAGCCTACTACTTGTCTTCATTTGTTTATACATAAATGCTTTGTTTAACACTTATCATTGCTTGTTCAAATCTTTACAAGCTGTTGCATACTATTTCTTGTGTTGCATTAATTACTTAGTACATTTCTTTTTATATTATACATTTGAGTACATATCTTCTCTGGCAAGCTCAAGATCTTATATTTTCTTTTGTCTATTTTGCAAGCTACTACATATTTATACTTGTTTCTAGTTTCCTTCCAGGTCTCACCAGGCAAGAATTTTATTTTGTACCGTAGCTATTGATCTTGTTTTCTTTAGCCTGCATGTTTACTTTGCACTATATCAGGTCATGGCTGAACATATTGTATGTACTTAGAGATGTTTTGTTTGTACTTTATTTTATTACTTTGCTTTGTTTTTATAAGCTTATGCCTAACTTCTTTTATTTATACTTTTGTTTTGTTTATTTTGCATATGTATATGGTTTATTCTATTTTAAACATTTACTTCTACTTTAACTTAAATATTTACTTCTAGAACTTTTTATATGTTCATTTCATAATTTATATAACTATAAATTTACTTAAATATTTGTTTTATATTTTCATACTATTTTATATATACATATTTTGCTATCTTTGTTTTGTTACTTAGAAATACACTGAAGTTCTACTTTTATTATTAATCATTATAATTTGTTTTTTTTAAACTATTTAGTTAAAACAATAACTCAAACTCAATGTATGAACATATATACATATATATTCACATATATACAAATTTCCAAATTCATATGACTTAATATATTTTCTATTTGAATCGGGGAAACTCGCTGCCTTTTTTAATCAATCTTACAAATTTTAATTCAAAAAATTCATTTAAATTATCAATTTAAATTCATAAAAATCCAGGGTCGTTACAAACTTCCCCCTTAAAAGAATTTCGTCCTCGAAATTCGTAGGCACGAAAACAATAAAGATAGATGAAAGATAGAGAAATATCTTTTCAGATCAAACTGGATATCAGTTCTGCATTTGGCTCACCAAATCAGAATATCAACAATAGATACAAGAAATTATAATAGAATTTCAAATTTAGTTTTAAACGAAATCATTTTATCGATACTATTCAAATTTATCCTTCATATTCCATTAATCAAGTTAACTCAATTTAAAATTTCTAATTCATTTAAAATTTCCAATTTCAATTTTCAAATTCATATTCATTAAAGTTTTAATCAAAAAAATGATAAGAAATCGATGAAGATATGAAATAAGAATTTCCTACAACAATTCGTAGGCCATCATCACACATCATCACACCGAAACTTTTTTCTGTAGCTGTCACGAAGCAATCAAAATAATTTGGAAACGAATCAAAGGAGATTGATAGAGAAAATTTGTTTCCACTGTTGCAGGGCATTGACCATTTATAGTCGTATTTCCCTGTCCCCTATCTCGTTCTCTTCTTGCACTCATACTCACTATCAGTGGATAGCAAGAGAATTTACTGAGGCACTCAAACAGATATCTTAAGGAGATACTCATTCTAGGGTATACTTCACCCTATCTCTAATGAGCTACTTAACGTGTTATACTCCTGAGCTAAAGTTTCACCTTAGCTCTGATACCAAATGTAACGATACGGATTTTTCGCGCTCGAAAATCGACATCCATACTTCATATCGTATTCGAATGCCATAGATTCGACCGTTCAAATCCGATTCGCCGGAGCTTATAACAATATTAAGTAAACAACACAGCGGAATAAAAGAATAATACATTGATATACAGCTTTGATACAATATCTGATACAACAGATGATCCAATAGATACCAATATACATCAGAGATATGATACAATAAATAGCAGCGGAACAATATAACTCTAAGATAGTCTTCAAAAGAGAACTCCGAGAACTACAACTCCATCTCCAAGAACCAATCCAGCAATAGCTCAAATTTTTTATGACGATGCACCAAGCTAAGCAAGACTGGTGTGGTCCAAAGACTGAACTAACTCCAGATAATCTACTACATCTGACTATCTGAAAAACCCAACTCTAGACTGCTCGTGTAGAAAATAATGAGCACCCAGAGTTTAGGAAAGAAAACAATAAACTCCGGATCAGTCGTGGGACTGGTGTGAGCAACAAAAATAGTTTATCTTTTAAAACATTCCATAAAAGATTTTCAAAGTCAATTCGCAATGCTTTTAAAAATGAGACTACCATAAGACCTCCCACCACACACACAATGCAAACGCAGACTTGGAGGAGATTTCTTCTTATGTTAGTCAAAGATGCTTGATACGCATTAAAAGGAAACATTTGATATTATTATTAGTGCATAGTGTAGGAAACATTTCAAAAGTAGAATATAAATCTTAGCCAGCATAGGTACCATTATATTATGCCTGCTATAGCTACCTCCTGAGGAAGCAGGTTCTACAACTAAAACCGTACAAGATCGTATTGTTTCTTTGGATTTCCAACGAATGGTCAGGCCAAGAAACTTCCCATTGCCACATGAGAACGCCTCTGGAGGGACGTCCCCGAGAACCAAACCGAATCTCTACCAACACAAGGCCGGGTTACCCCTAACTGGGTAACTACTGACACGAGTATGCCATCCCCCGGTCCTTTGGGACCTTTATCCGAGAGCTCTCTAATCAACATCACACCATAATAATAAGTGTTTCAACATGAGTAAGCATCTGGGCTCCATACCATGATACCACCCTTTTCCAGAAGGAAATGCACATACCCTAAAGAGAGCTACCCCTCATAACCCTGCTGCATCTTTCCTGTTTTGACCATTCCGGGGTGTGAGGCTCGACGAAGTCACGTCCACAAAGCCACGCTTTATACAAAAGCTGTGCTTTGGGTCAACAAATGATCATAGAAATGATCACAAAGATAAACGATCAAACAAATGATCCTATCACAAATGATCAACACAATGATCATTTCACAGCAACACTCAGCATGTCACATTACCAAATTGGGAATATATTGCTAATGACCTTCAACTACATAACCTCTGAGCTCGTACGTCTCAGAGAAGAGTGTTAAGCTAAGAGAATAAATTCTCCGCCACCAACAGAAATATATTTAAAAGAAATCAGTTTTATATCTCAATTTGTAATGTAAGACATACTATCCATACAAGTCTGTTCCGGGCTCGAACAGAACCGAAGGCACTTACAAAGAAGTCCTTGCAATCCGGATATTCACTAATCACGTTTGGACTTCCCATCACATCAAAATCAAACAGTAAAATTAAAATAGCAAAAGAGAACAATAATTTGTATGAAAACGAATTCATTCTTCACAAAATTAAAAAATTGTAATATATAAGCAACAACTTAAGAATAATTACAGCTACAACTGCAAATATTAATTAAATTTGCAGCTAAAACTGCATATATTCTTAATATTTGCAAATACATAGAAAATTTGCAGTAGAAAATTTGATTACTTGATAAAAACTCTTACAGCTCTAACATATATTACTAAATGTTTTACTGAAAAAATTGTATATATATCTACAGCATTGTAAGCAATAACTCACAATATTTGCTGATTTTTCTGCAGTTATTTAGAATAATTGCAGCAATATCTGCAAGTATTCATAATAATGGCATAAGAAAGTAAAAATAATGAATACTTGCTAAAAAAACTTGCAACTTCAACATATATTATTGCAAAAATATTGAACATTATGTAATGTTATAAACAAATATTCTCAAATTTTGCAGATTTTTTTGGAATTATTAAGAATAATTGCAGGCATAACTACAATAATTCATAATATTTGCATAAAAAGGTAAAAATATTCATAATATTTGCATTAGATTTTTTAATGCAAAAATTAACACTATTTGAAGTTTTTTATGCAAGTATTCTCAATATTGCATATTTTTATGCAAATATTGAGAATACGTGAAGAGATATTGCAAATATTGGAATATTTACAGTTTTTATGCATGCATTTTCACTAATTGCAATTTTTAATGCACATATTTGAAAGTATTCCCAGTAAATGCAATTTTTATTCACGTATTCTTAATTATGAAGATAAAGTCATGTTTCTAATGCAATATATTGAAATTAACAATTATAGAGAAAAATTCCTATAGAAATGCATATTTATATGCAAAATGTTCTAATATTTGCTGAATTTTTTGCAATTATTCTGAATATTTGCACCAATGTCTGTAAATATTCTTACAAACTGCAAATTTTTTAATAGTTATTTTTATTATTATTCACAATATTTGCACCAACTTCTGCAGTTATTGAGAATAATCGCACATTTTTTAGATATACATGCAAATTACTCAAAAGAATTGCAGATATACATGCAATACATTATAATTGCATACATCTCTGCAATTATTTGGAATAATTGCATACAAAGATGAATACAAATGATTTTAGGAGAATAATCGTTAATTTTATAGCAAGTATATATTATGAATATTTGCTAAATTTTAAGTGAATAATTGCAGAGGAAAATTCCTAAATAAATGCATATTTATATGCAAATATGCCTCATATTTGCTGAATTTTTTGCAATTGTTATGCAAATTTGCACCAATGTCTGTAATAATCTTAAAAATTGCTGATTTTCTAGCAACCATTAAAAATATTTGTAGGAAAAACTGTATGAATGTTATTCTAGGTTAATATTTGCAGTATTTATGCACATAACTTCAAACATTTGAATGCAATCATTTCTCATTATCACTAATGAATTTAAACATCAAAACAACACCAATAATCCATAAAAATAAAAGACAATTTATATTTTAATAAAAAAGATTGATTCATCGTCAAATAGTTGCAATTTTTCATTGAAATCGAGAATTAAAAACTTATCTGAAGAAAACTCAGCTCGACTTTCAATTTGATCAGAAGAAACCGAAGAAGAAGAACAACCACGGGTCGACTTTAAAGTGCAGGGGTAATTTAGGGAAAAAATAGACGGAAAACAAAAACAGGGACGTGGAAAGTATGTTTTTTTAACAAGGATCCGCTTTGAATTAAGTTTAATTTTAGGAATGCGTGCCTAATATTCACTATATTAGTATCGTGGATATTTTACCATTAATTTAATTACACAAATGTTAAACAATAAACCATTTAGGAGGGCTGGTTTGTAATTTCGTCTTCAGTGTCTTTCATTTACCTTTTCATGTTACTTTACAAATAATGGAACTTAAAAGAATCCAATAAAGCAAAACCCTCGTCCATGGACTTATTCATCTTCTTCTTGTTTTCACTCATGCAATCCATTATTTCTTAAGAACTCCTTTCCCTTTTGAGATCGGGTGATCTTAAACTCTATTAGGGATTCCATCTCCTATAGCGGTGACTGATTTTGTGCTTTCTCTTGATAAACGTTCTGTATATATTTAGGTAACTTTCAAATGATAAGACTCTATTTTCATCATTTTACATTTGTTGGTTTCTCTAAACAATTATGGATTAAAGATTTAAGGTATTTAATTTTTTAATTAATTTGGTTTCTTTTGTCGATTATTACCCTATATTAAAAAAATAAGCAAAAAACAGTAAATGGATATCTATGTACTTTGTTTGGTTGGTTATCAATAGTTGGTGATTGTTTATATTAGATTAACATCATTATGTTTACTTTTTTAATTTTTTTGTTAGTTACATGATTGGATTTTGGGCTACATTAATGTTCTTTGATTAGTAACAAGGAATTTGAGATTATTTTAGTTCTACATCCAATCATAGATAAATTTTTGGTATAGTGCAACATTAACAATATAAATGTAGACAAAGCATGGAAGTAAAATTGAAATCATTTATTTGTGTTAGATGTATTATAATAACTTAGTATTTATTATATCCATGCTTCATTCTAATATACTCACCATATTTTTGGGGATTATACCTATTGTACATAAAAGAATCTTGGTGCACTCTATTCATATATTGGAAACTCATAGGAAACCTTTGTAAGGTAGTTTAATGGTGGAGGATCTTTTACATGGTATACTTTTTTTCTAATACATTTATCCACAATATTGTTTGGTCATCTTAGCTCTTAGTTCACGTAAGTTAATGTTATAAGTGTTTCATATTTATAAATTACCATGCTCAAAGCCTATGGAGGGTTATGTCATAAATATTTCATATATTATAAAATTACCCCTCTTAGGTTTACAACATTGCATGATGCATCAGTTCCTTATATATTCTTTCTTTGAATAATTTGCTTCCTTACAACCACCAATCGAGGAATTACTAAGGACATTTGTACATGGAAGTCATATTAGTCCAAATTTATGTGAGTGGGTATGAAATATCGAAAACTATTCTTGGTTATGTTATGTAAGTGAATTCTAAAGTTTCATGTTTACATATCTTTGTAATGATTGTTTTCAACCAGTTCGGTCCGTCTCCAGCCATTTTACTACCCACTCCTCATTTTAACTAGGGAATGCTCGCTCTAATTTTCTTGTTTTCTACCCAAACATGCAGCCTAATGAGATCATTCACTTGATGTTCTATTTTATGTTTGGTTGTTTATCACGTTATCATACGCCTCTCCATTTCACTTTTTCTGCTAGAAAGAATCATAAGTGGGTATTACATCATGAAAGGATCATCTCTAGATAGCATGGGCCATTCAATACTGCCAACTCATGATAATTAAGTACAAGATACAAAAATGCTCCCAAATATTTTGGCATTTAACATTCTTTTTCCCTTGTTTTATACATCTACTATTTGATATTGGTCCGTATTTTCTTTGCCTCTGTACATTACACATTGTTGTTTGTGCTTAAGTCTTCATTAAATCTACACTTCATCACTTTTTTATATTATTTTTTGAATAATTTTTCCCATCCCGGCTATGCAGATAGCTTCTCTTTGCTATATTCTAACTGTTGTTAATGATATCAAAATAGGTTGTGCTTAAATTCTTTCTCATCAACTATTATACATGTATCTCCATTTTCAAATTTATATTGTTCTAGACTGGATATTTTCATATTTAATATGTGAATAAATGGTTCATTCCATACTACTTAACTTAAGTCCGTATATGTGGGTCTTTGTGGACGAGTGAAATTTAGAATCTATTATAAATGTGAATATTGCAAATGGTATTGCAATCTTGGAAGAAAAAACTTCACAAAATAAATCAAAACTTGAACTATGCACATATATAACCATCGACATATTTATTAATATAACTAACGCACATATATAATTTATAGATGCATATTGCAAATGACATTACGCTAATTACTCTTAAAATATGACTTTTAGCCCTTTACCATCATGGGGATGAGTATAAACTTCCTTAGATAACCAGTGTTCTCCAAAACAACATAACAAACATCAAAATAATCACTTCTCCTTTCAGGCTTAATCATTATAAATATCCAATTGTATGCAGATAGACTTTTGTGCCTACAAAAGGAGTAGCTAAAAACATTACATTCTCTTTTATTGACGTTCTTATGACTATAGTTTGAATGATTCCATTGTATTGGCCTCCTTTAAAAATGGGTTTCATTTAAACAAAATTGGACAATTGATTGTCAAATGCTCGAGTAGTTTTCCCTTCATCTTGTCCTATAATGGTATAACTTGGTTTTGATCAAACTCTAATTGGATTATTAAAAACTCTAATAGTGCCTCTATTTATTGCATTCTTTTTTGTGTGCCTTGCGATTTCCAAAATAGTTGTGTTTGGTCATCCATAAATCATATGGACATAGAATCAAAATGGTTTTCATTGTGATTTTTATACTACTAGATTCTTGGTTGAGTCTTATCGTAGAAATTCAAACAACATTGGTTTTAACTTTTTCCAACATTAGTTTCATTATTTTTTGCACTCTTATCTCTTCCTTGCTCTTTTTTAGTTGTTTATTTATTGCCTTATCTATGATTGTTATGCTTTCATTGTTTATTTAAGTTAATTACTATTAATTGCTTTTAGTAACTTGTATTAATTATTGTGCATGTTATTTTTTGTACTTTAATCTTCCCTTGCATGAGTTCATTTTGCACTTGTTGGAAAATGCTTAATTAGCTTGCACGTAGCCAGTACATTTTTGTTCAAACTACTTATCGTTAAAATAAAACATATTTGCACAAGGGGCTTTGCACAGAAGGTCCATATTTCTAATGTTGTTACAAGAAAAGTTCTTATAGTAATGAGTATGTGAATTAGGTCCTTGTTTTTTCTAAATTAAAACGTGAAAACTAGCTTGCGCTTTCTTGATAGCACCTTTTAAAAATTTCAAAATCAGAAAGCACAAACTAGTTTGCTATTTTCAAAAATTTCAAAATCAGAAAGTGCGAACTAGCTTGCGATTTCCGGATAGAAAGCGCAAACTAGTTTGCACATTTCAAAATTTAAAAAAAAAGATCCAAGATCAAAAAGCGCAAACTAGCTTGCGCTTTCTGTTAGAAAAGTACAAGCACCTTGCGTTTTCTGTTTTTCAAAAATAGGGACCAAATTGACATATTTATTTCTATAAAGACTTTTCTTATAACAACATCAAAAACATGGACCTGATGCTCTTTTCTTATTTGCATAATTTTAGCCGTCTTACACATGTTTGACTAAGATTGCATCAATTTTGCCTTACTAGACCCCCTGAATTCAAAATGAAGTCAAGATTATTTTTATGTGTAATTTTCAAATACAAAAAATTAGCTTTGTATTTTATGTAATCTCATTTTCCTCATCTTATTATGTAACGACCTTCCTTTTTGGAAGGTTTAAATCGACGATAAACCGCACATGTCATACTCAAACTACTCAAAAGGGCGGACTGTTTTGGGGTAAATGGGAAAAAGCAGAGAAGAAAGAAAATAGATAGAAAATCTCACAGCGAAATGACTAAATATAAAAATCAAATAAACGGTTCATGAAGCTGTTTACAAATAACATTGATTACACTTTTATAATACAGACCAGAGTTGCATACAACAAGAATAAATAATAAATAAATGAAGCAGAACAATGTAATGTAGTGGAATAAATATAATAAATAATAATAGTACAAAATCTTCGTCTTCATCCTTCAAAAAGCAGTCTTCGATAAACTTAAAAGCTCGGACTGACCCGAGCAAATTGAAAAGATAAAACAATCGATTAAGAACTAAAAGATTTAATGTAAGTTAAATCAACAGTAATAAATATGAGTGTAAAGACATTAGAGATGTTTACGGGGTTTGACATCTCCTATCCAGTGTCTAAAGTGGGTGCAATAACTTAAGAGATGTTCAGGATTCCATCTCCTAAGGTTCCGTTAAACTACCTACATAGATAGTACAATACGCTATTATAATAGTGTCTAAAGTAAAGTAAATTGTTAAAGTAGCGTTAAGGCATTACCCATATTTCCCTTAACATATTTTTATATATTCCCACAGTCTATATAGTACCGTAGTTCCTCCATAAACTGGCGGGCTATAAAAGGACACTCCATAGGTATGATTCAAACCAAACTCGTAGAAGGCACGATAGGGCATGTGAACACGGCACTCAAAGCAATGCCAAGGTATATATACCAATTGCACTCCTAGACTGGTGGTAACCCATAGCAGCGACTACCACCCACCTCGAACACACTCCCATAATCAAAATCGAGGGGTGGCCACCAAATCAACCACAGGGCCAAAATATACCCAATAGGTGGAATGAACTCACTTGGCCTGGTATAGCTCCTATTTTAGTCACATCTAAGCTAACTCACGGGAGTCGGGGTCACATAAATACCTCATACAGAATCATTCGTCAAACCATCCTACTTCATTTCTGGAATCTCCACCACGTACACAGTTGTTAAAGCGGTTTTCGGTATTGGCAGAGTATACGACAATATCTGATCTCGGTTTTTAACGACCAAATGCTTATTACACACCGGATGGTTCTTTTACATTTTTAAAACCATTTTATATTGATATCAAAATAACGTATTCAATCCAAACCATATCACTTTCGAAATCATAATTACTTTTAAAATAATATTTACTTAAATATGTCATTTCACCAGCAAATATCATTTCAAATCCCAATTTATGTTATAACATTTCAACTCTACACGGTTAGAAATTTAGAAAATAATTCAGATAGTTATAAATAGCTTATATAGTTTAACATAGTTTTAAAATAGATATAAATTAGGTTAAATAGGTTCAAAATAGATTAAATAAATTTAAAATAGATTAAAACACTTTAATTATTTTTTTATAGTTTAAATGGTTTAAAATAGATTAAATAGGGGTATTATGGATTAATTAGATTTAAAATAGATTAAATGAATTTAAAATAGATTAAATAGAATTAAAAAGATTAAAAAGTTTAAAAAATTAAAATAGTTCAACATAATTTAATAAAGTTTAAATGATTTAAAATATATTAAAATAGTTTAAAATAAAATAAAATAGATTAAGATAGATTAAATAGGTTAATTAGTTTAAAATAGGTTAAATTAGATTTAAATAAATTAAATAGTTTAAATTAATTAAGTTGGTTTAAAATAGATTAACTTATTTTAATAGTTGAAAATCTAAAAATTAGGATTTAAAAGAAAATTTACAGTTTATATTAAGATAATAAATTTGAAAATAATATCAAATTTAACTATTTCAATTTTAATAGATTTTCAGAATACAGTTCCCATATTTCAATAACTCAATTTCGATAATTTCGTTTATATTTCAAATTCAACTTTGGAATTCCAATTTAAATCCTTTAAATAATTACTTAAAACAATTCAATTTATATCAGTCAAATTTTATTTCAATTATCGTTTAACTGATTCAAAGTTTAAAGATGTAAAATCATTAAATTTAACCAATCCGGTGCCCGTATATAATTCTCTACCCTATGATCAAGTGATACAGATATTTATCATTTCAGTCCACAATTTAAAATTTTACGGGTATACATCATTTCAACCCGCAATCCCAAAATTTAATTTCAAATACATGAAATTGCTCGCGTCTATCATTTCAACCCATAACGATTTCTCCCTAATCTATCAGATCGTTTGGGTATGTATCATTTCAACGCATAAGGAATTTGCAGTGTTATAACAACATAAAAAATATAATATCCAATCATCTAATATCGACAATCAAACATATATCACAATCATCATCCAAATCAACCAATAAACATCAATAAATAACTGATTATTATTAACAGGTATTAAATTGACAATTAAATTCAATATTAGATTAGACAATGATTAAATGAAATAAAAGTTAAATTTAACTAGAATGACAATTTAAACATACCAAACATCAATCGGTTAATTTCTTATCACATCTTAAAGTTAATTTAACTCCCATAAGAAAATTTAGTAGTTGTGAGTGGGTAAAACACTCACCTTTGATTTCAAATCGATTTGAAATCCAAATAAGGTCCAAAATTTGTCCAAACTAGTTCTTAATATCTAGAATTTCGATACGATTGCAGCGGAACAAACCGCGAATGAATATTCTACCAAAACCATACGCACGGAGCTCAATGTTAGAAGCCCTAGCCGCTTGCGTCGTTCGACGCACAATCACCAACACCTTCGAATATCACCAACGCCCAGGCGTAGCCCCCAGACCATCGCCACAATGGAGCTGCCACCATCTATGGGTATTAAACCCAAATCAATTTTGCACACAAATCTAGCCTTTGAATTTCCAAACCAACCACAAAGATGAACTATGTGCGACGATCTCCACAACCCAGCACCCTCCAATCGACGATCGGTCGAAATTGATCGCAAACCAATTAACGGCCGATGATGATTTGGACAATACCGGACAAACCAGAACCCAATTTTAAAAATGAACTGTAGATTTGAGTTGCGCTCATCGAGAGCTTTGAATCGATGTATAATTCGATATAGTTTGAGGAGTTTTAATTTTTCGATTTGATTTTGATTTGCAATTGAATTTAATAATTTGGATTTTTGCCATTTGAGAAGGAGGAACAGACAGAAGTTGATGCACATACAGAATACAAAAATGACTGCTAGGATGAGAGAACAAGACTATTTATATTAGCAAAGCCCGATAAGAATGAATAGCATATCGAATTGGTTCAAATTGAGAAAAACGACCCGAAAGCCCGTTTCGCTTTCGAAACGAAAGTGGGTCATCCCATATACCAAGTAGATGTTTTTTATATTTTTAAAATCAATAGAACAGGTTTCAAGTCCTAATTCCATCGTATGGGAAAGTTAGCTTTAAATCAACTTATTTCAAATTGATTCCAATAAAATTAATTAAATTGACTTGTACGCGTTTCGAGTCCGTACGATCAAACGATAAGTTCGATCACTACGAAACTTGAAATCCTATAATAATTCGCCGTTACGGATCTAATGAAACTAGTTTCGTCGAAATCCGAGACAGTGGCAAAAATGACTATTTCCATAATAATTAAATAAAATAATATTAAATTGATTAAATCACTTTTTAATTTAAAATTTAATAACTAGAAATTTCCATCATTTTTGATTACTTACATTTACAATAATTTAAAAAATATTACATACCAATTTAGTGTAAATATTACACTAATTACAGCGTTCAATTTCAACTACAATTAAATCCAATTAATTATATTTTTAATTTTAATAAATTGATTTAATTTTGATTTCAATCCTTTTGTTCAGTCAATCATTATACACTATAGACATAGTTAACATTGGTTTATACTTTATTACATTAATATTCTCAAATTTCATCTTTTACCACATTAGTTGCGTTATTTCAATTATATCAAATTTTGTCAATTTTCACACAAATTATAATTAATGTCTCAATAATTAATTTATTTTGGTTCCAATCTTTTCATTAAATAAATTATTGCCTTATGAATGTAATTAACATTTTTGTACATTTTATTACGTTCACATTTATAGTTATCGTCTTAACTCATAATAATGTAACAATTAATTACATTCAACTTCAACTGATTTCAAATTTAGTTCAATAGATTAAATAAATTGGTAACAAATGAAAATCATTATCTTTTCTAAATTTAATAATATTTTTAAGTTTGTTATCTACACACACATGTCATAACTACTACCACAACACTACTTTTATCAATTACTTTAAATTAGTACAATTGCATTCTTATTATTAATCCCAAATTTTATTTCATCCAACATTAAATCACAAAACCTTATTAAATTAAATATATTTTTTATAATCTAAAATTATGGGTCGTTACACTCTCCCCCACTCAAAACTTTTCGTTCCCGAAAAGGGAAAAGAAGGGATAAAGAATTGATATATCTTATTCAAGATATTGAATTTATAAACAATCAATTTACATAATTAAATAATTTAAATAAAATATCAATTTATAAACAATTAAATCCTTTTATATTCAAGTTAATAAAAGTTTGAAAACATTTCACAAAATTTTTTAAGTCCAAATTTTTCAAAAAATTTCGGTAGAGTCCCCTTTGTACGGAGAGTACTGAGAGAAATAATAATATCAATAATAACAATATATATCACATATTTCAAAATAATATATACCAAGCCATGGGAAAACAATATAATATCGTTATAAACCATAATCCAAAAACGTACCTATTTGTTGAGCAAACAACACTTATTTATGAAACCAAAACCAGCATCTATTGCTTCCATAAACCTATATTTCACATATATAATCCAAAGAAGTTAATAATTAAGTAAAAGAGAAATATTTAAGTTGTTTCAATCAATAACAACAAATCAACATAAGATAACAACAATTACTTACAAACAAGTCATACAATCATCACATGCAGTCAAATAAATCAATTATTCATCCATAGTAACCAACAAATTGTTTGTTTGGGTTTAGAAACTTCTGATCGTATAAAATGATAAACAAATACTAAGTATACCATACACCCAACAGTCTTAAATAAAACTTAATATATTATTTATACACCCTAAACAATTTAAAGTATCACTTTCCAAACATCCCATAAGCCCAAAACAACAATAACTTCCAAGTATTATTCAAGTTCATTTTAATTAATTTCTGTTCATATGATTTATTGTTCATTTTTTCATTCATACAATGCTATTTTATTAGTTTATTGTGACGACCCTGATTTTGTGATGTTCGTTATTTAGTGATTAACTGTTCTCAATTTTGAAATATTGATTTCTTAAATTGAATAACTAAATTTCTATTAATTAAAATATCTGAATATATATAAACTGATTTAAAAAATATATTAAATATTGAATTTTAAAATTCCTGTATATGATAAATATTATAGAAATGTGTATATGAACTTCACCATTTAAATTAAGATAAAATATTCATACAATATATATAACTATACAAGTATATGTATGTATGCCCATAGGAAGTAATATATATGTAAATATATATGGATAAAATGTGTATAAGAATATGTATACATATATGTACATGTAACTATGTATGTATATAAGCATATGGAAACATGTAGGAGATAAGTACATATGTGCATGATGACAATATATAGGCAAATGTAAATATATATATATATATATATGTATGTATGTATGTATATGTATATATTAGCGATGATGCAAGTAAAATTGGATGAATTACCTAACTATACATATATTTATACATACAAAATATATTTGTACATACATAAATTCATATGAAAATGTTTGTAAACAAAAAATGAGACAACATCGATTCAAGCATATAAAATTTCAAATCAAACATACAAAACCTTTAAATCAATGTCAAAACCAAATCTAGTCAAGCACAAAATAGCAAATCAAGCTTTTCATAAAAATCAAATCATGTCAATATAAGATCTTTTTAAAATCAGGTCATTTTTAGAGAAAAAATATATATGATGTGCGAAAAGATAAGGAAGCCTATAAAACAAGCTTCAGTCTCCCATCCTTTATATATATGTCCACATATCACTGCCTAGTTACCTCCATATATACATTTCGTTCACAGACATAAAACAAACCAAACTGCAATTAAAACTTAAATGAAATAAGAAACAACTCAAGGTGCTAGGTGAGTAAAAGCAAGTAGTATTATTTTCAAAAAAAAGTGAAACAAACAATAATATCTCTGTTTAGAAGAAAAATTGAGTAAAGCTAACCTTTATGTTCTGTAACCTTTACCTGGGTATGAATGTGTAACAACCCGATTTTTAGGGATACTAAATTGGGAACCAACTAATAAATTGATAATTAATCTGTTAATATTAACAAACAATTAAATAATTATGGAAAAAATGAAATAATAAATAAATGAAAATTAAATAAAATAAAACGGAAATTTAATATTAATTGGGTTGAGAGGAAAATAAATGGTAACGAATTCATTTACTTTTAATTGGCGTTATAAATTATATCTTTTTAGTCATAATGTAATTTATTTTAATAAATGAACCATTTTACTAAGACAAATTATTTGAAAAGTTAAAAATTGAGAATGATATGTTTTTTATGAAAGAATGATAACTAATTACATGAGATGAAATGCGTTTTAAGTATGAAGAGTTTAGATGAGAATTTTTTTATGTTGATTTACAATTTGGTATAAAAGGAAAAAGAAGAGGGAAAAGTAGCAGTAATAATAATAATTATAATAATAAATAAATAATAATATCATTTTTATAATGTCATGTAGAAAAGATCTAGAAATTGAATAAAGTAATATTAAGCAAAATAAAAATCTAGAATAAGGACAAAATAAAACGAATACGTTGTATTAAAAAGAGAAAAAGAAATAATAAACTAAGGGGTTAATTGGGAGAACATTCTAGAGGAGGGACTTTATAATAAAAACACCATTCCCTCTCTTCTATCTCTTTACTGTACTTACAACAGTTGAGAAATAGAAAGAAAAAAAAGAGAAACCTAATTTCTAATCTTCTTATTCCAACACAAATATCACTTTGCAATTAAAGGTTAAAAGAAAAGATTCCCAATTCTAAGAATAAGTATCCTTGGATCAATCCTATTCTATCTCTTTATTTTTATTTTTATTAATAGCTATTTAGGGATTTTTGATTTTGTTAGCAATTGAAAGGAGAAGGTCAAGCAATCAAAGGCTAGCTGATTTAGATCTTGAAGATTTCTATTTAGAGTTATGAGTTAAGTTATAATCTTATTTTATTTTATTTCATTTTTCATGTATGCATGCAAATAAAAGTGTTAAATTTTTGAATAAAATGATTGCTTCCTTATTTCTCCAATTATGTGTTATTGATGGGATTATTGGATTGAAGAAAAAATGAGGATTGATACATACAATTAAATGCATGCATGTTGTTTGGTTAATTGCTGAAGAGGGAAGAAGAAAAGAAAAAAATTTAATGAAAATCTTACTGGCTGCACTGTGCAGAAATCACTGTGCAGGTGTTGCACTGTAGTGCAGATAGCACTGTGCATCACCTGTGCTGCACTGTAGTGCAGCCAATGCAGCAGACGGCTGCACTGTAGCGCAGCTGCATTATAGTGGAGCCTGTCGCCGCACTGTTGTGTAGCTTGGAGCTGCAGTGTAGTGCAGCTCCGGCTGCACTCTTGTGTAGCTTGGAGCTGCACTGTAGTGCAGCTCACGGCTGCACTGTTGTGCAGCCCCGGGTGCACTGCACTATGTGCAGCTTGGAGCTGCACTGTTGTGCAGCTTCGGCTGTACTGCACTGCACTGTACAGTGCAGCGCTGCTGCACTAGTGTGCAGCTCCGGCTGCACTGTTGTACAGCCAGGCGCTGCACTGTTGTGCAGTCTGATGCTGCATTGTGTAGCCCTATGCTGCACGGTAGTAGTGCAGCCTATTGGTTGTAAAAAAAAATTTAAGAAAAATAAAAATAATAATAAAAACTAAAAAAATTATTTAATTTGACATACAAGATTTATTGGATAATTGGGCATTATTGAGAAATAGAGATGTAATTATGTTTTTTTTCTATAGACAATTGTTTTACTAAACTTTAATTACTTTTTAACCATATACTGGGATTTTTGGAGGATTTTTCCATCACTAATTTTTTTTCTAAGAAGTGTATTAAATTTATAAACACTTTGGACTCTTATGGCATGTTTTTAAATAATAAAACTTAAAAGATCTTTTTGATTTTTGGGTGGGGATAGAATGGACTCTTTTGTACCAATGGGCCAAAACTCCATCTTGGCTGACCTGATTCAGGATCGCTACCTGAATCGGTGATATATCACCTGCCCTATTGCCACCAAAGGTCAACGGTCTGTTACACAGAGCTAATCTTATTTTTTGATCGGAATCTCCGATCGGCGGGTAACGGACTATGATGGATGGAGGCATGGGGGTCCCACGTGTAGATCCGTGAACGTGTAGCATATGGCCTTTTCCTTAGACCATCTTGGTTATCCTGGGTTGATCGCCAGGTGTATTATGGCGTTATGAGTAGGTTATAGTGCTGATGTCTCCGCGCGTGCTCTAACTCTACCACTGTGATTTTACAACACTAACGTCGGTTTGTTTGGTATATTTTATGAGTCATATTACATTTATCCCATAATTCCCATAATGCAATTTTCTTTATCTTATGATTTTTTATGGAAAATATTAAATTTGATTTTAAAAACCCAGTATGTTTAGAGGTGCGTATGAACTTATTTACTATAATATTTCTTTACATATGATAATTGTGTTGGTATCGTATTGGATTACATACGATATTTTTGGTCTTAAACCATTGTTTGATTAAATGAATTGATTATGAAATTAAATCTTCATGTTGGTTCACACACATATATGCCTCTTGTTGGCTTATGCATGCGGCGCTTTCTTTCCATTTTGTTGTTTGAGATAACCATTGTCCATAGATCTTATTTCACTCACACTAGAAATAGTCTGACCTGTGTGATTTGTTTTATAATCCTCGAGCCAGTCTGAGGATTGTGGTTGTAGGTTAGGTTGCGTGGACTGTAGCAGCATTCTTATCATTTTCCTCGTTTTGGGTTTTGGACTTTACAGCTTGGACTTAGGAGTATTTAGTATATATATTATGGTATGTATGTTATTATGTATTTTGGGAGTGGTATTATGTATTATGGACTATGTATTATGGACATTACTATTATGATATGTATTATGTATTCTGCTATTATTGTGCTGAACTGTATGTTCTATTATATTCTGTACCATGTAACTTGGGAAAAATTTATCTTATACCATTTCTTGAAACCGAGACTGAGCACGAATTAATAAAATTTCTCATGCCAGTGTTAGTTCAAGGAAATGAGTACAACATTTAGCCCTATCGAGTCTCATTTTCCATGATTTCTGACAGTAATACTTAGTATTACTCTTGGTTGGCATGGGTATAGGGGCCGGGTGTTACAGAATGAATAGTTTGCCGAAGTATATAATTGAACAAGAATGTGTAAATAGTTATTTATGGATGTGTATTAAGGTTAGAACCAGAGGAACCCAAACCCGTGCTTCATTTTTTTACCTCTGTTCTGTATATACAGGAAATTGTATGTTAGTTCAAAAATCCTCATATCTCACTCTAGTTTGTTTTAAGTTATGCTGTTTAAAGAGCATCTGGTTGTTTTCTAGTTTACCTTATTTTAAAAATGGGTTCATCAAGTATAAACAGGAAAAAAATGTGATTTACAGTAAGTAACCCAATAAAGGAAGGAATTCGAATTACATAATTTGTGCCTTTACTTATATGGATATGTTCATCATCAAATAAGAAGATTTTCATAGGTGGTTTCACAATTTTTAACTGTGTGCATGATGAGGAATTGAGAGTTGAACAAAAATTGGGTTTTTGTGAAATTACGGCGACACGTCGGTGAATAAGGTATGCCGATGGGTCAGGAGGTGGCCATGGAGTTAGGTAACTCAGGAAAAATGGTAATGTATTTTTAAGCATGACATGGTGGCCGGTCGTGGAGGAGGTATGGTTTAGTAGCGGGGTATTTAGTTCTCGGGTTCAAAGGGAATGGAGGGGACGTAAGGGACAGTGGAGCGTGCGCACCCGAGGGAAAGGGTAGAGGAGGTGCTGACGTTGCTTTGGACGAAGTTTGGAGGTTGACGGTGGTCTGCAGTGACGAGGCGAGGTGATTGGGTGGGCATGGTCTCTTTAGGATTTTGGTTCGGGGTACGAAAATTTGGATGAGGGTGGAGCAGGGAATTTTGGGTGGATGGAGGCAACATGGCGGTTAAGCGTGGTTCGCGAGATTGATCGGCGACGGGTTGCTCGATCGAAGGTGGGTGTGCACATACACTGTAATACGGTGTGCAGGAGAAAAAGAAAATGATACTGGAAGGAGGGAAGAGGAAGGAAGAAGGGTAGAGGTTTGGATCGAAAAAGAATAATGGGCCAGGAAAAAAATAATAAGCAAAGGAAAAAGTAAAAGAAAGAAAAGTAAGGAAAGAAATAGGAAAAGGGAAAAAAGGAAAAAATAAGGAAAGGAAAAAGAAAAAAAGAATAGAAGGGAATAAAAAAACGAAAAAAAGAAAAAGAAAAAAAGAATGGAATTTATAATTTATACCTAAGATAATTCATATTTCCATTTTAAATATAAAGTAAAACGATTATTTTTAATTTTAAAAGAAATTTAAGGGTAAATAATATTTTTATTATTATTTAACTTAAACATATGAATAATTAATGGTATTTTATAATTTATTATTGATAAATTGTTTAATTTGGAAATAATTTGGATTCAAAAGTAAGTGGATATGGTTAACCAAGAGTTAGTAAAAGTCTGATGTGTGGATCATTTTGACATATGTTATAGATCGTTAGATTGGTTAACGATCTATATCATGGCTAAATTCTATTGGGGATTTAATCCAATTTTCTTGACTGTGACATCGAGTGACCAAATCGAGTTAAAATAATTGGATTAAAATGATGATACGTTTTATCGAAATAAACAGTTGTGATAAGTTGCCATATTTGAATATTATCACTTTATTTGATAAATTGTTATTTTAAATAATTTTACCTTTTAAATTTATTCCCCTGGATTCGAAGAGACCGGGATCAGATATTAGTGTTATCCGGAACCACTTTGATTTAATAATCACTACAATTCTTTACAGATTTGATTATAGAGTCTGATAGGTTGGAATCGAACAAATTAGGTAAACCCGACTATTTTAAAAATAAAGTAACGGTACTTAGATATTATTTCAATATCAATGGATTTTGTAACAAGTGGTGAGTTACAACAAGATAAAAAATCGTAGTGTTGTACGAGTTATCTTGATTTTAAAAGAAGCCTTATAACTAAAGTATTTTAAAATAAGTTGGTTTTACTCACACTGGTTTCCGGCCTGACTCGGGTGTTACTTTACTGTAATGCTCAGGTCAGACCGAGTGCTACAGATTTTCAGGTTAGGACGTTTTGGAGACCAGAGATGAGCTGGATGGCAGAGAACTATTGACTCATATTCCGCTGTGTATTATAGACTATATAGACAATATTTAGGGACAAGTTATTATAACTGTCCAGATTGGTGTACTCTGATATCTTTTATGTATATTGGCAGTTACAGCTTTTTCTTTGTATAAGATGCTGTTATTTGTATATTATATTTTGTACCGCTACGATTATGAGATTCTATGCTGTTGTTTCGTTTCTTTTTCTATCTCTTTTCTTCTTAACCCTAACAGCCTGGTATTTTCGACACTCGATCGCTCGGCACTCTATGCAGTGAACGTATTAGTGTCGATTTTCGAGGTCGAAAATCTTCGAGTCGTTACATTTACATTCATTACTTATAAAATTTATTTCTCATCTATTCATATAATGTCATTCTCTTTTCATTTCTTTACATTCATTATTTTGCATAAGCTATTTTCATTTTAATTATCTAGATTATTCAATGAATTCATTATTGAAGGATTACATACATTTTATTTCAGTTTACTTCACATTTATCATTTTCTTTGGTTCCCTTTTTCATATCAATATTCATTTGTGAATCAAATCATACTTGGAATTTCAACCCTTTTTCCATTTCCTTCATGTATAGCATTGTTGAATATTAAATCTATTTCTAATCATTTCAACATTTTCACAAGTTATAAGCATTTAATAAACATAGTATTCACTTTTACTACTCCTTTTAATATTTAAATAACTTTAAAAATTCACTTAAATTTATAACCATTTACTTACAATATTCACTTTTCTATTAGATTTAATTGCTAGCATTTCAAATTATTAACTTAAGTTTATAACATTTCATAACATCAGAATTCTTATTTAAAGAAGAAATTACATTTAACACTTTCAATTTCTAAGTTTTTCTTGTATAACATTCTATTACATATCCTTATTATCATTTTGACTTTTAATAGTTTGGTAAGCTATATATATGTTTTAAGAATGCAATTGAAAGTTACAAAAGTTATCTCATTCACTTTAGTTAACAAAATGTTTAATAATTACATCTTCTAAATTCATTATTCTTAAATTTTCAAGTTTCTAATTTCTTATATATTTATAAATCACTTACATCAAATTTCTTATATTTTCTTTATCACTTAGCCTCAAATTCTTATTTTCTCATTTCAGTAGTTCCCAATTATTAATATAGTCAAGATTTAATTCATTATGAAAATTAAAATTTCTAATTTACAGAAACTTAAGAACTAAACAACCGGGTTCCATTTCAATTCTTTTAAAATAATATATATATATATATATATATATATATTCATATATCAAATCAAACTTCAAAAATTAAAATTAAGTTCCATTTATCAAAAGGATGTGCAGTAAAACTACTACAGCAGTTTTCCAACTTTGAAACTCGAAAATGAACGTCGATGATGTGTGCATTCATCATCGAAATTATTTTCCAATGACAGAGAGGGGAGTATATAACTTATTTCCTTCCAAAATTCTTTTAAATATCTCTTTCAAATCGTATTGAAATATTTGTATTTGAAAATAATTACAAATAATACTAATATTATATTCCAATATCTTTTGAAAGAAAGTTCAAAAATCCCGGAATTTCAGTTCTAAACTTCCAATTTATATTTACTTTATTTGTAAATCCTATTTTTCAATCAATATTTATAAAATTTCTCTGCCTAACAAACAACATGTTACATCCAACTATATCATTTATAAAATCTATTATTTTATGTACAAAAATATATAATAGGAAAAATTATTTCATTTACCTATATTCAAAGACAAATATTGTGTCGGTCTACCCTATTAAGTGCTTAGAAATCCCTATCGATGTCATAGCGTCATATGCGTCGACCAGAATTTATAAAATACAAAACGGAACAAATTAACATAATACAAAACCTTTTATAACACTTACAAATATGCTCTCACATATATGTACACTCAGCGACTCATTTTTAAGGTATTACTACCCTATTTCTAAAGAGTCAAACCCCACAAAGCTAACATTATCACTAAACCAAAGCTCTAATACGAGGTAACGAAACTGCCTTTTTGGACATTTTAAATCGATGATAAACCATACATGTTGGATACAAATCATTCAAAATGGTAGAATGTTATGGGGTAAATACGATAAAGCAGAGAAAGAAAGAAAACAGATACAGAATCTCGCAGCAAAATGACAAATAAAAATCAAATAAACAGTTCATGAAGCTATTTACAAATAACATTGATTATACTTTTATAATACAAATCAGAGTTACATACAACAAGAATAAATAATAAATAAATGCAGTGGAACAATATGATGCATTGGAATAAATATAGTAAATAATAATAATACAAAATCTTCGTCTTCATCCTCCAAAAAGCAGTCTTCGCTAAACTGAAAAGCTCAGACCGACCCAAGCGAATTGAAAAGACAAAACACTCGAGTAAGAACTAAAAGATCTTATGTAAGTTAAATTAAGAGTAAATAAATATGAGTGTAACGGTGTCAGATATGTTTACGGGGTTTGGCATCTCCTATCCAGTGTCTAACGTGAGTGCAATGACTTAAGAGATGTTCGAGATTCATCTCCTAAGGATCCGTTAAACTATCTACATAGATAGTACAATACGCTATTATAATAGTGTCTACAGTAAAGTGAAATATTAAAATAGCATTCAAGCGTTACCCATGTCCCCTTTAACACAATTTTATATATTCTCATAGTCTATACAGTACCGTAATCCTTCCGTAAACTGGAGGGCTATCAGAGGGCGCTCCATAAGTACTGTACAAACCAAACTCGTAGAAGGCGCGATAGGGCATGTGACACGGCACTCGATGCAATGCCAGAGTAGATATACCAATTGCACTCCCGGACAGGTGGTAATGCATAGCAGCTATTACCGCCCACCTCGGACACACTCCTATAATGAAAATCGAGGGGTGGCCACCAAATCAATCATAGGGTCAAAATATAGTATCGAAGAAATGTCCCCGATAGGAGCAATGACCTCACTTGGCACGTTTATAGCTCCTGTTTTTGTCATATCTAAGCCGACTCACCGGAGTGAGGGTTACGTAAATTCCTCATACAGAATCATATGTCAAACCATCCTACTTTATTTTTAGAATCTCTACCACGTACACTGTTGTTAAAGTGGTTTTCGATATTGGCAGAGAGTATGACAATATCTGATTCCGGTCTCTTTAACAACCAAACGTTGATTACACACCGGATGGTTCTTTTATATTTTTTAAACCATTTCATATTGATGTCAAAATATCATATTCAATCCAAACCATATCACTTTCAAAATCATAATTACTTGTAAAATCATATTTAAATATGCCGCTTCACCAGCAAATATCTTTTCAAATCCCAACTTATGTTATAACATTTCAACTCCACGCCATCTGAAATTTAGAAAATAATGTAGATAGTTATAAATGGTTTAATTAGTTTGACATAGTTTTAAAATAGATATAAATTAGGTTAAATAGGTTTAAAATAGATTAAATAAATTTAAAATATATTAAAATACTTTTAATAGATTTTTTATAGTTTAAATGGTTTAAAATAGAATAAATAGGTTTATAATGGATTAATAAAATTTAAAATAGATAAATGATTTTAAAATAGATTAAATAGAATTAAAATAAAATAAGTAGTTTAAAATAAACTAAAATAGTTTAATATAGTTTAATAACGTTTAAATGATTTAAAATAGATTAAAATATATTAATATAGTTTAAAATAAAATAAAATAGATTAAGATAGATTAAATAGGTTAATTAGTTTAAAATAGGTTAAATTAGATTTAAATACATTAAATAGTTTATATTGATTAAGTTGGTTTGAAATAGATTAACTTATTTTAATAGTTGAAAATATGAAAATTAGAATTTAAAAGAAAATTTACAGTTTATATTGTCATGATAAATTTGAAATTAACATCAAAGTTAACTATTTCAATTTTAATTGATTTTCAAAATTATAGTTCCCACATTTCACTAACTCAATTTCGATAATTTCTTTTATACTTCAAATTCAACTTTAGAATTCCAATTTAAATCCTTTAAATAATTACTTAAAACAATTCAATTTATATCAGTCAAATTCTATTTCAATTATCGTTTAACTGATTCAAAGTTTATAGATTTAAAATCATTAATTTAACAATTCGGTGTCTCTATATAATTCTCTACCATATGGTCAAGTGATACAGATATTTATCATTTCAATCCGCAATTTAAAAATTTATGGGTATATATCATTTCAATCCGCAATCCCAAAATTTAATTTCAAATACATTAAAAAGCTTAAGTCTATCATTTCAACCCATAACGATTTCCACCTAATCTATCAGATCGTTCGGATATGTATCATTTCAACCCATAAGGAACCTGCAATCTTACAACAATATAAAAATAATATAACATCCAGTCATCCAATGTCAACAATCAAACATGCATCACAATCATCATCCAAATCAACCAATGAACATCAATAAATAACTGATTATCATTAACAGGTATTAAATTGATATTAAATTCAATATTAGATTAGACGGTGATTAAATGAAATAAAAGTCAAATTTAACTAGAATGACAATTTAAACATACCAAACATCAATCAATTGATTTCTAATCACATCATAAATTTAATTTAACTCACATTATAAAATTTAGTAGTTGTGAGTGGGTAAAACACTCACCTTTGATTTCAAATCGATTTGAAATCCAAAATAAGACCCAAAATTCAACAGTCTTAGAATTCGTCCAACCAGTTCCATAATGTCTGCAATTCCGATACGATCGCAGTGGAACAAACAGCGCGTGAATCCAACCTCGTATCTGAAAGATATGGGTATTAGAACATTAAACGTTTAAATTTTAAAATAAATAAAATAGTTAATTTATAACACACGTCGCCATTTTCTACCTATACCATACGCACACAGCTTAACGTCAGAAGCCCTTGTCGTCGGCCTCGTTCAACGCATGGTCACTTACACCTTCGAATATGACCAACGGCTAGGCGCCGCCCCTACATCCACACGAATACCCACGTTTCAGCACCTCGATTGAACCCTAATGAGCCGCCACCGCCTATGGGTATTAAATCCTAATCAATTTTGCACGTAAATCTAGCTGTTGATTCACCAAACCAACCACACGGATGAACTGCGTGCGACGATCTCCACAACCGAGTACCCTCCCGTCGACGATCGGTCGAAGTTGATCGCAACCCAATGAATGGCCGAGGATGATTTGGCCAATACTGGACAAACTAGAACTTGATTGCAGATTTGAGTTGCGCTCGTCGAGAGCTTCGAATCGATATAGTTTGAGGAGCTTCAATTTTTTGATTTGATTTTGATTTGCAATTAAATTAGCAATTTTTATGTCTGCCATTTGAGAAGGATGAATAGACAGAAGTTGATGTACGTACAGAATAAGAAAAAGACTGCCAGGGTTTAGGGAACAAGACTATTTATATTAGCAAAGCTTGATAAGAATGAATAGCATGTCGAATTGGTTTTGATTTGACAATAACGAGCCGAAAAGCCCGTTTCGCTTCCGAAACGAAATTGGGTAATCCCATATATCAAAATAGATGTTTTTGATATTTTTAAACTCAATGGAACATGTTTCAAGTCCTAATTCCATTATATGAAGAAGTTAGCTTTAAAATCAGCTTATTTCAAATTGATTTCAATAAAATTAGTTAAACCAACTTTTACGCGTTACGAGTCCGTAAGATCAAACGATAAGTCCGATCGCAGCGAAACTTGAAATCCTAAAATAATTCTCCGTTACGGATCAGATGAAACTGGTCTCATCGAAATTTGAGATAGTAGCCAAAATGGCTATTTCCACATTAATTAATTAAAATAATATTAAATTGATTAAATCACTTTTTAATTTCAAATTTAATAACTATCAATTTTGCATCATTTTTGATTACTTGGACATTTAAAATAATTTAAACAAATTTACATACCAATTTAGTGTCAAATATTACATTAATTACAGTGTTCAGTTTCAACTGCAATTAAATCCAATTAATTATAATTTAATTTCGATAAATTGATTTAATTTTGATTTCGATCTTCTTGTTCAATCAATCATTACACTATAGACATAGTTAACATTGGTTTATACTTTATTACATTAATATTATCAAATTTCACCTTTTATCATATTAGTTGTGATATTTCAATTATATCGAATTTTGTCAATTTTCACACAAATTATAATTAAAGTTTCAATAATTAGTTTATCTTGGTTTCATTCTTTTCATTAAATAAATTATTGCCTTATGAATGTAATTAACATTTCTGTATATTTTATTACGTTCACATTTACAGTTACCATCTTAACTCATAATAATGTAATAATTAATTACATTCAATTTCAGTTGATTTCAAATTTAATACAGCAAATTAAATAAATTGGTAACAAATGACGATCATTATCTTTTCTTAATTTAATAACATTTGTAAGTTTGTTATCTATGCAAATGTCATAACCACTACCACAACACTACTTTTATCAATTATCTTAAATTAATAAAATCACATTCTTATTATTAAATCCTAAATTTTATTTCTTCCAACATTAAATCAAAAAACCTTATTAAATTAACTTTTTTTATTATCAAAAATTACGGGTTGTCACATATTACTTGCATAAATCTATACCGTAGCACTAACCATTTCAATTTTTTTTCTTAGAAATGAATATAAGAAGAAAAAAGGAGTATGAGAAAATTAAAAAGAAGAACAAGAAGTTAACGCCCACTGAAGTAAGCAGTAGTCTATGTGTTTATACTTTATGATGTAAATCAATCATTTCGCTCTTGCATCCACTGTATATTAACTTCCAGATTTAAAGTCAGATTTTGTTATGTATCACCTTTGAATAGTTACATACTTTAGTGTGATTTAAATCGAAATTTGAACACGTTTGATATCAAGTACTTGGTTCTTAAACTCATGTTTTAATTTCTTTATGAGTGAAGTATCTCAATCGTTTTATGTTTGCAAATTTAGTCCTTTAACGTGAAAAGAAAGGCATTACAGTTTAGTGTAGTTTAAGCTATATTTTAATGACCTCTTTTTGTTGTTGTCACTAATATTGTATAGTATCTTATTGTGTGTTTTGGTGGTTTTATTGAAATATATCACATTTTTTGATGAAATTGATATATCACTGCAATGACCCATAATTTAGTCACTTTAAATTTGAGTATTTAAAATATTTTAAATGATAAATAATGGATTTTATTATTAAAATAAATTTTGGATTGAATGCCTCGAATGGATTTTTAAAATGGATATAACTGCCAGTTTAAAGACGATTCGAGTTATAAGGTGGTTAGGGGTATCGATTTATTTAAGAATAAGAAGAATATTGTAACAACCCGCATATTTATCGATTTTTATATTTAAATATTTTATCATTCGTCGGATTTTAGTCCAAAAAGTCACTTTTTGCAAACAGTCGAATTGGGACTCGAGACCCCTCCCGTTGAGTTCAAAATGTCGTTTGTAACCTTTTTGAGTATAAACATTGATATGTTTGGAGTTAGTCAAAAATTTGATCATTTTCACTTTGGGTTTGGGTTTGGGTTCAGCCCTATGTTTAACTTATACTCAAATCTGAACCACTCCTCCCCATTCACTCTCACTTCCTCCTCTTTTCAGTTCTAAAGCATCAATGGTGGGAGAGATGGAAAATTAAAACTCCAAAACCCTAGTCTTCATTAGCAAATCCAACTTCTAACTCCAAATTCAAGAGAACCCATTGGTAAGCTTCTCTTCATCTTCTCCAACTCATTCTCTTAATCAATTTCAGAAATTCCTAAACCTAATTTTGGGAATGTTCTTCTTTTAAGCTTAAATTCAAGCTTCTTATGTTGAGATTGAAGTGTGGTTGATCTTCCCTTATATTCAAGCTTCTCATTCATTTGTTTTGGGTTCAAATGTGAGATTTTTATCTCACATCTATGACTATAATTATCTTTGGTTGTTAGGTATGAATTCCTAACACTTCTTCATGTGCATTTGCTCTTGATTTGGATTGGTTTTGTGAATATTTCAATTTTTGGGTTTTTAAGTCAATTTGTGTGAAAATCCTTTTATGGATGTTTGATCATGCTTTTGGTGATGCATCGAGGAGCATATAGGGCCGGGTTGTCGATTGGCATAAACCCTTAGAGCCAATGTTCGTCCGGTTGCATTTTGGAAGAGTTTGCTCTTAATTTGAATAAGGCTGAAAAACGGCCCAGGCATGATTCAGTCGACTGAATCTGGAACCCGAAAGTTTCCACGCAGGGTTTAGTCGACTGAAAATCTCTGTTCAGTCGACTGAACCTGGAAACAGAAAGTTCCCAGGCAGGGTTTAGTCGACTGAATTCTCTGTTCAGTCGACTGAACCTGGAAACAGAAAGTTCCCAGGCAGAATTCAGTCAACTGAAAATCTCTGTTCAGTCAACTGAAATCTCTGTTTAGTCAACTGAATTTGCTATTCCATCCCACTTTGCCTTTTGGGATTGAATTTCCAATTTGAATCGATTCGTGATGATCCTATTTGTTGTTATCATTTATTATGACTTTGATGACTCCTTTTTAGGGATTTTTGAATATCTATTTCGATGGATTCTTTATCGGTTTCTTTGGATTTTATTCAAGTCTTCGAATGTGAATTTTATGATTGACTGTTTCTACAATCACTTCTATGATTTGTCACTTTAAAATATAAAGGTTTTCTATACTAGTAGTAAATATCAAAACTCTTTCTTCAAATGATTTCAACACTATTTTATTACAAAGCTCATTTTCTCAAACCGATTTCCAATCTACTGGTATATACAAACCTTTACCTCACTCGTATGAGAAATCTAATTAAACGACTTAGTAAAACGAGTGGTATGAAACACATACGTTTACTTCGCCGGTTAATTCTTAGACTTGTTCGATTGAATCTCTTGTGACAATTTTCTAGTGGAGATCAACAATTTATTCGTAAATATTTAAGTTAAGCTAGTGGTTATGGGACATGAAGCTAAACTCATATATTTACTAGCTTAGTGTAATTGACACTTCTTGATGATCAATGACGATCATTTTTGTGATTTAGACTAGCAATGTGCGATGTCTCTTTGTCTGCGAGGGAGACTAAACCCCGTTTTGTTGAGTTTCGACTCAAATTGGTGGGGTAGCAACCCATGGTCTTCGGGCCGTTTGTGGAGCTTCGGCTCAATTTGTGATGGTTAGCAACCATGGAATTAGCGTTCCGTTTGTGATAGACGTGTAGGGAGTTTTGTGCTTCCGTTTGTGAAAGGCCTCCCCCCCATTTTGTGATTTCTGGATTTCTTATGATGATTTCTAGAATTTGTGTTCCACCAATTTTGTGATTTACATTGATAAGCTTTATCAATATTTGTGTATTGGTGAATTTGTGTGTCATCAACATTTTGTGAATTGGCATTGATTTAATTGCCAATATTTATGGTTTGGTGAATAAAAATATAGAGTATGACATTCTTTTATCTTTGAGAAGATTCTTGTGATATCGACTAATCTTTGGTTGATTTTTGTTATATACTTATTATAGTATGGCCTTGTGGTTATCATACCTTTATTTCCGTCATATCTCTTATTCTATATCATTTTATCTGATATTTATAGTAAGACTGATCCGTTTATTATTTTCTTATTATATAATACTCGGGTCAGACCGAGATGTTACAGGTGCTTCTTTTGACTTCTCATCTTGGATTATTATTCTGACTTTTGGCTAACTACTTGGATTGTAGTTTATTTTGTTGTATACATTCGAGATGTAGACTCTATGATGTATACTTATTCTTTTGTGAAACACTTGCAGCTATTCTTTTGTGATATTGTGGATCTTGTTTGACACTACTCTAATATACACTTTTATGTGTAATATTCATATCTATTTCCGCCTTTGTGATATGAATTGTCTGTGACTGATTTATGTTATGCTTATTTCTATAATTGTTTCCGAAGACTATATATAGCCACTGTGTAGTAGCTTTGAGTTTGTGTCGGCATATCGGTGCTCGCACAAAGCAATTACACGGAGGGTCGCTCCTCAATAGCCTTATTCTCCATGCTAGTTGACGGCATTACACCGTAGTGTCCTTGGCTAGCGTGGGTATAGAGGTGGGGCATCACAGCTTGGTATCAGAGCCAAACTTTGGAACAATATAGTATAACTTAACAAGGATCATTGTCCTAAGTCCATCTTAGGAGTCGTGCATTAGGATTTAATTCGTGTCTTCATACCGTTCTATCCTATTTTCTTTTGTGATTCCTTGTTTTATCAATCATCATTGTTTGATATTCATTTTGTGAATAACCTTTTTCCTCTTCGTTCTTTTTTTCTTAAAGAAGAGAAATGGTTAGACCAGGCCGTCACAGCGCCGATCAATCTAGTGCTACTCCTCAGGATGGAGTATTTATGTCTGCCCAACAACTTCTTGATCCTTTGAAGAATGCTCGAGCGGCCGGACCTATTCCAGAGCCTTCTCACCCTAAATCTGGATTTGCACGCCTGTGCCACGACTACACTAATTTGGGTGGGAAGCCATTCAAAGGTTCTGAAACTATTATCGAGGTCCAGGCTTGGTTAAAGACATGCGATCGAATCTTCTCTCGCATGAACCTTGTTGATCTTCACCGAGTTCAGGTGGCCTCCAGTATGCTCCAAGAGAGAGCATTGGACTGGTATGAACTTCTTATTTCCGAGATTAATGAAGCGGATCCCACCTGGGAGCAATTTCGGGAACGCTTCGAGTTGAAATTTGAACCAGAAGCAGAGAAAATGACATTGGCTCGACGATTTATAGACCTTGTTTAAGATGAGTCTTCCGTGACTGATTATGTCACCTCCTTCGAGTTGCTTTCCAAATATGGGGTTGAATACATCAACACCCCATTGAAGAAGAACCAGAGGTTCTTCTATGGCTTAAACAAAAATCTCAAGAAGCCATTACTTCTAAAATTAGAGGTTCCTTTCGACCAACTCATTGATATCGCTCTTCATCTTGAAGAGGCTGATAGGGAAAGTGATGTTGAAGTGGTGGCTTCCAAACCAAATATCAACAACAAGAAAAGGCCTAACAAATTCAAAGGCCCTCATCCCAACAAAAAGGGTAAGCAAGCATCTACGGCAGCAAAGACTCCTACCTTTAGTCGTGCAGAATGCTATAATTGTGGTTCAAAGGACCATTATTCAAATAAGTGTTCGTAGCCCCTCACTTGTCGCTACTGCAAAAGTTCCGGTCATGTTATACCTTCATGCCCCAAACTTCAAAACAAGGAGGGAAAGCTTAATGTTGCTCAAGCCCCTGGCAACACATCTCGTGGTCAAGGTATTCCTCATACTATCCTTGATGGCATTATTATGTTTCGTGATCATCCTATTCGTGTTCTTTTTGATACGGGTGCATCCCATTCTTTTATTTCAAAAGAACTTGTTGATACTTTTTCTTTGGATGTTATGTGTTTAATGACTTCTTTGAGAATTGCGAATCTGGTTGGTGGATCCGTAACACTCAGTTTATTGTGTAAAGATGTCGAGATTATTTTATGTGATTTTTCTTTCCTAGCCGATTTGCATGTCATGCGTTATTTAGGCTTCGGAATGATTTTGGGTATGGATTGGCTTAACCGTTATGAAGCTCAAATCCTATGTCCCGAGCGGACTATTCATCTTCGACATCCTCAATCTGTTAAGCAGATTTCTATTAATCTTAAAGATTCGGATTCCAGTTTGGTCGCATCTTTATTCTCTTTAAATCCTCATGATGACGATAATGATGATGAGGAAGATATTATTTCTCTTATTCACGTTGTTCATGAATTCTACGACATATTTGAGCCCGTTTTAGGATTACCACCTAAGCGAGCAATTGAGTTCAGAATTAATCTCATTCCTGAAGCTCAACCTATCACTCGTCCTCCTTATTGTATGTCCAATAAAGAAAATGAGGAGATGCGTAAACATCTGTCCGAATTGGAGACGAAGCAATTTATTCGCTCTAGTTCCTCGCCTTGGGGAGCTTCAGCTATTTTTGTGAAGAAATCCGATGGTACACTTAGGCTTTGCGTTGACTACCGCAAGCTTAATGATCTTACTATCAAGAATAAATATCCTTTACCTCGGATTGATGATTTATTTGACCAACTTAGTGGTGCTAGAGTCTTTTCACAATTGGGCTTCGCTACCGGTTTTCGTCAGCTTCGTATTGCAGAGGATAGCATTCCTTTGACATCGTTCCATACTCGGTATGGATCTTATGAATGGCTTGTTATGCCATTTGGTTTAACGAATGCCCCGACTTATTTCGTTGACTTAATGAATCGAGTTTTTAAAGACTTCCTCGATCGATTTGTTCTCATCTTTATTGATGATATTCTTGTGTATTCAAAAACCGAGGAGGAGCATGAAAAACATCTTCGAATTGTGTTGGAAACTCTTAGGAGTAATCAATTAAAAGAAAAATTTTCTAAATGCCATTTTTGGCAATCTTGTGTGAAGTTTCTAGGCCATATTATTTCCGAATCCGGAATATCAATGGATCCTTCAAAGATTGAAGCGATTCAAAATTGAAAGAGACCGGAGAGTGTGACGAAAATTCGTAGCTTTCTGGGATTAGCGGGCTATTACCGTCGTTTCCTCAAAGACTTTTCTGAAATTGCCGTGCCTCTCACTAGCTTAACAAAGAAAGGCGTTAAATACATTTGGTCAGACAAATGCGAAGCTTCTTTCCAGAAATTAAAAGAACTCCTTTCCGATGCTCCTATCCTTGTAATTCCTGATGGAAACCAAGATTTTATTGTTTATACCGATGCTAGTCGCATTGGTTTGGGTGCCGTTCTTATGCAAAAAGAACGTGTTATTGCTTATGCTTCTAGGCAATTGAAGCCAGCTGAGACTAGATATGCCACTCATGATTTAGAACTCGCGGCTATTGTTTTCGCTCTTCGGATTTGGCGTCATTATCTTTTAGGAGAGAAATTTGTTCTTTATACCGATCATAAGTCTTTGAAGTATTTATTCTCTCAAAAGGAACTTAATTTGCGTCAACAACGTTGGCTCGAGTTCCTTGCACGTTATGATCTTGATATCCTTTATACTCCCGGAAAGGGAAATCGTGTTGTTGATGCACTTAATCGCAAGCAACAAGCGGTTGTTTCCATGATGATATCCGAATGGAATGATCTTGAGATTTTATCCACTTGTGAGATTCGAGATCGTGTTTCCGATTTATGTCCTTCTCTTATTTTATGTAGCCTTGAGGCACATCCTTCTCTTTTAGACCGCATTCTTGAAGCTCAAAGGCTAGATCCCGACTTGGCTCTTCTTGGCCAAAATTTTAAGGATAAAATTGATATTGAAGGTTTGAAAGACTTTGATATTGATTCTCGTGGCGGCATTCGAAAATTTGGTAGACTTATCCTGCCAAATATTAGTGATCTTCGCGAAGATATTTTAGAAGATTCCCATCGTTCTAAATTCACCATTCATCCCGATAGTAGCAAAATGTACGCGGATATGAAGCGACTTTATTATTGGGAGGGAATGAAACTTGACATCGCTAACTTCGTTAAGCATTGCATGACTTGCCAACTCGTTAAGGCCGAACATCAAAGGCCCGGCAGGTTATTGCAACCTTTAGAAATTCCAATTTGGAAGTGGGACCAAATTTCCATGGATTTTATAGATGGCCTTCCCCGTTCTCGTTCGGGTCATGATAGCTTATGGGTGGTTGTTGATAGACTTACTAAATCCGCGCATTTTATTCCCGTTCGGTCCAATCGAACCGTTCCACTTTTGGCCAAACTCTTTATCAAAGAAATTGTTAAATTGCATGGATTTCCTACTTCTATTGTTAGCGATCGTGATCCATTGTTTACTAGTGGATTTTGGAAGGGTCTTCAAAAAGCTTTGGGAATGAAGCTTAATTTTAGCACCGCTTATCACCCCCAGTCCGATGGACAAACTGAGCGTGTGAATCAAATACTTGAAGATCTTCTTCGTGCTTGTGTGCTTGATTTCGGTGGAAGTTGGGAAGATCATATTTCACTTGTTGAATTTTCCTATAATAATAGCTTCCAATCTAGTATTGGTATGGCACCTTTTGAGGCACTCTATGGAAGGCCATGCCGATCTCCTTCTTGTTGGCTTGAGGCCGGTGAGAAGCTGGTTTTAGTTCCAGATTTTATTCGTGATTCCACAGAAAAGATTGATCTTATTCGCCTTAGGATGAAAGAAGCCCAAAGTAGACAGAAATCCTATGCCGATAACCGAAGAAGGAAATTAGAATTTTCTGTAGGAGATTTGGTGTTTATTCGGGTTTCACCTATGAAAGGTGTTGTGCGTTTCAGTCGATCGGGAAAATTAGCATCCCGTTACATTGGTCCATTTCCCATCGCTGAACGCATTGGTTCCATGGCTTATCGCCTCTTATTACCGGATCAACTTTCTGCTATCCATGACGTGTTTCACGTTTCTCAACTTTGGAAATGTCTTCGAGATTCCGATTCTATTCTTGACCCCGGTGTTGTGGAAGAAATTGAAGTTTCGCCGAATTTAACCTATGAGCAACATCCTATTCGTATTATTGCTTCGGAGGTCAAACGACTTCGAAATAAAAATGTTCCTCTTGTTAAAGTTCAATGGTCCTCAAATCCTAAGGATTATTCTTGGGAATCTAGAGAATTCATCGAGCGAACACATCCGGACTTACTCTCTCGTGCTCTTTAAGGTGAACTTCTTATTTCGAATTTCTTCTTTTGTGTTGATATGCTTCTATGGTTGTTACTATTAGTTCATTTATTCCTTATGATTGCGTGGACGATTTATTTAAGAATAAGAAGAATATTGTAACAACCCGCATATTTATCGATTTTTATATTTAAATATTTTATCATTCGTCGGATTTTAGTCCAAAAAGTCACTTTTTGCAAACAGTCGAATTGGGACTCGAGACCCCTCCCATTGAGTTCAAAATGTCATTTGCAACCTTTTTGAGTATAAACATTGATATGTTTGGAGCTAGTCAAAAATTTGATCATTTTCACTTTGGGTTTGGGTTCATCCCTATGTTTAACTTATACTCAAATCTGAACCACTCCTCCCCATTCACTCTCACTTCCTCCTCTTTTCAGTTCTAAAGCATCAATGGTGGGAGAGATGGAAAATTAAATCTCCAAAACCCTAGTCTTCATTAGCAAATCCAACTTCTAGCTCCAAATTCAAGAGAACCCATTGGTAAGCTTCTCTTCATCTTCTCCAACTCATTCTCTTAATCAATTTCAGAAATTCCTAAACCTAATTTTGGGAATGTTCTTCTTTTAAGCTTAGATTCAAGCTTCTTGTGTTGAGATTGAAGTGTGGTTGATCTACCCTTATCTTCAAGCTTCTCATTCATTTGTTTTGGGTTCAAAGGTGAGATTTTTATCTCACATCTATGACTATAATTATCTTTGGTTGTTGGGTATGAATTCCTAACACTTCTTCATGTGCATTTGCTCTTGATTTGGATTGGTTTTGTGAATATTTCAATTTTTGGGTTTTTAAGTCAATTTGTGTGAAAATCCTTTTATGGATGTTTGATCATGCTTTTGGTGATGCATCGAGGAGCATATAGGGCCGGGTTGTCGATTGGCATAAACCCTTAGAGCCAATGTTCGTCTGGTTGCATTTTGGAAGAGTTTGCTCTTCATTTGAATAAGGTTGAAAAACAGCCCAGGCATGTTCAGTCGACTGAATTCTCTATTTAGTCGACTGTATCTGAAACCCGAAAGTTTCTAGGCAAGGTTTAGTCGACTGAAAATCTCTGTTCAGTCGACTGAACCTGGAAATAGAAAGTTCCCAGGCAGGGTTTAGTCGACTGAATTCTCTGTTCAGTCGATTGAACCTGGAAACAGAAAGTTCCCAGGCAGGGTTTAGTCGACTGAATTCTCTGTTCAGTCGACTGAACCTGGAAACAGAAAGTTCCCAGGCAGAATTCAGTCAACTGAAAATCTCTGTTCAGTCAACTCAAATCTCTGTTTAGTCAACTGAATTTGCTATTCCCTCCCACTTTGCTTTTTGGGATTGAATTTCCAATTTGAATCGATTCGTGATGATCCTATTTGTTGTTATCGTTTATTATGACTTTGATGACTCCTTTTTAGGGATTTTTGAATATCTATTTCGATGGATTCTTTATCGGTTTCTTTGGATTTTATTCACGTCTTCGAATGTGAATTTTATGATTCATTGTTTCTACAATCACTTCTATGATTTGTCACTTTAAAATACAAAGGTTTTCTATACTAGTAGTAAATATCAAAACTCTTTCTTCAATTGATTTCAACACTATTTTATTACAAAGCTCGTTTTCTCAAACCCATTTCCAATCTACTAGTATATACAAACCTTTACCTCACTCGTATGAGAAATCTAATTAAACGACTTAATAAAACGAGTGGTATGAAACGCTTGCGTTTACTTGGCCGGTTAATTCTTAGACTTGTTCGATTGAATCTCTTGTGACAATTTTCTAGTGGACATCAACAATTTGTTCGTAAATATTTAAGTCAAGCTAGTGGTTATGGGACATGAAGCTAAACTCATATATTTACTAGCTTAGTGTAATTGACACTTCTTGATGATCAATGACGATCATTTTTGTGATTTAGACTAGCAATGTGCGATGTCTCTTTGTCTGCGAGGGAGACTAAACCCCGTTTTGTGGAGTTTCGACTCAAATTGGTGGGGTAGCAACCCATGGTCTTCGGGCCGTTTGTGGAGCTACGGCTCAATTTGTGATGGCTAGCAACCATGGAATTAGCGTTCCGTTTGTGATACACGTGTAGGGAGTTTTTATGCTACCGTTTGTGAAAGGCCTCCCCCCTTTTTGTGATTTCTGGATTTCTTATGATGATTTCTAGAATTTGTGTTCCACCAATTTTGTGATTTACATTGATAAGCTTTATCAATATTTGTGTATTGGTGAATTTGTGTGTCATCAACGTTTTGTGAATTGGCATTAATTTAATTGCCAATATTTATGGTTTGGTGAATAAAAATATAGAGTATGACATTCTTTTATCTTTGAGAAGATTCTTGTGATATCGACTAATCTTTGGTTGATTTTTGTTATATACTTATTATAGTATGGCCTTGTGGTTATCATACCTTTATTTCCGTCATATCTCTTATTCTATATCATTTTATCTGATATTTATAGTAAGACTGATCCGTTTATTATTTTCTTATTAAATAATACTTGGGTCAGACCGAGATTTTATAGGTGCTTCTGCTTGACTTCTCATCTTGGATTATTATTCTAACTTTTGGCTAACTACTTAGATTGTAGTTTATTTTGTTGTATACATTCGAGATGTAGACTCTATGATGTATACTTATTCTTTTGTGAAACACTTGTAGCTATTCTTTTGTGATATTGTGGATCTTGTTTGACACTACTCTAATATACACTTTTATGTGTAATATTCATATCTATTTCCGCCTTTGTGATATGAATTGTCTGTGAATGATTTATGTTATGTTTATTTCTATATTTGTTTCTGAAGACTATATATAGCCACTGTGTAGTAGCTTTGAGTTTGTGTCGGCATATCGGTGCTCGCACAAAGCAATTACACGGAGGGTCGCTCCTCAATAGCCTTATTCTCCATGCTAGTTGACGGCATTACACCGTAGTGTCCTTGGCTAGCGTGGGTATAGAGGTGGGGAGTCACAAATATTATTTTCTTTACCTAATAAACCAAATGAAAATAATTACTTCTTAGGAATTAGGAAAAGAATTTGTCTAATAAAACAAAAAAGAATTATTAACCTTACCTAATAAAACAATAGTATAAAACAAAATAGTGTAATGATTCTTGTTAAACTTACAAGAAGAAAAGTTGAATTTTTCTACTCATTGATCGGAGCACACCTTTATACATATCCATATAATATTATATTTAAACTTATAAGAAGAAAAGTTGAATCTTTCTACTCTTTGAGTGGACAAAACCTTTATACTTATCCATATAATATTATATTTAAACTTATAAGAAGAAAAGTTAAATTTTTCGACTCTTTGATTAGACTACACTTTCCATACTTATTCATATAATTAATATATTTTAACTTATTCCTAAGTTTACACTCTATGCTTTTTATATTGTACCAAAATTTGATCGAATCAGGTTAGACCATAGAAAGTTAGGTAATTACTAAAGTACCATTCTCTTCACCTATAAATACCCAAGTCTATATCTCATTTTAATTCATTAAAACTAAAGAAATAAACCAAATTTCATCATCATTATCAATGGCTGGGAATTCCAAGTCTCCGGCAAAGCAAATAAGGAGCGAGTGTAAACTGAATATCTTCCCATCGATGCGTTTACATTTTAATAAATGTTGTGTTAGCTATTGATTGTAAATTCTTAATAATAATAGGTTTGTTATTATCCTTGTTTGATTTATGCTCGGCCAGTTTATGAGCAAAAGCCTTTTTGCATTGGTTGGGAACTCGGTCAATAATCGTAGAATCATAGAACAAATAGAAAACAATTGTAGACTAATACCTTGTGATTTATTTTCACAATTTGACTATAAGATGTTTAGTGATGATACCGGTTTATTAAATTATTATAATTAGCTATAATAATTTAATATTTAAATTTTGAAATTCAACTTAATGAAGTTGTTCTAAAAGATAGTTTTCATAAAAAAATATGTTATAAAGTGTTTACGGGAAAGAAATTATTTACAAATGATTTTGTAAATATTTTTGTTATGGAATTTGAGTGATTTTATATAAAGTATGATTTTATATACTATGGTTTATAAAACGAGTTTTATAAATAAAGAGAATTTCGAGGACTGAAACCCTGGTTGTTTTAAATGGCTTTCCAAAGGTTTTTAGAAAATAAAAAATACTATATTTTGAAAGTATTTGTGAATATTTGTGCAAAATGATTTTGTGAGAAATGCGGATTAAGGATCTTGAGGCTAGAATAAACACTAGAGAGGGGGCGGTGAATAGTGTTTTAGAGAATTGTTAAATCTTTTTGAGTTTTTGTTAATTTGAAAACAAATGTATGCAATATTCAGACACAGATATGATCACGGAATCAAACACAGATGCAAATATAAAGTAAAAGCAATAAAGGAAAGAACACACCGGATTTTATACTGGTTCGGAGTTACCTACATCCAGTCCCGCACACAAGTACGGATTTTCTTTCAAAAACAATCTTTAAAATTACAGCCTCAATTTTAAGGTAATGAGGTACACCCTCCAGAATCACAATCCTCTGGGTAGAGATACTTGATTTCTCAGGCAACATGTTCACCCAATTGATTTCCCAAGGCTACAATCATACCTTATCTTGCTTGATTGATTTCTAAGGCTACAATCACACCTTTTCTCGCTAAGTTGATTACAAAAAGCCTATAACTCTGAATAGCACTGAGGATCTTGTTGAGATAGTGATAAAGAATCAAACCAGAGATAATCTAGTTAGATTCAATGTTGAGTTCGGCAGAGTAATGGTGAGAATATGTATATAGAAATGTGGAAAAAGAAGAGGAGTGAAAAACCAGAAAATCTCTGTTAAAATTTGTTGAAACTAACCCCTATTTATAGAGGAACAACAGCCATGTCCATTCGTGAAGAGTTATGACGAATAGACACTTCTTTTGAAATTTAAATTTTGAACTCAACTGACACCATGTCGACATGGGGTACTTGAGTATGTCGACATCCCAAAGGGATTTTTGGTGTTTTGATTTTCTTTAAAAATAACTTTTATCTTATATTAAAACTATTTTAAACTTTATAAATATACTTGACTATAATTAAAATACATAAGTAAATATAGATAATAATATATATAGAATTTTACTATAATTTGATATTTTAAATCTAAGTATAAATATTTAAAAGTTAAATATATTATTATTAAAGATAGTTAAAACCAGGATAATTTGATTTTGAAATTAAAGATTATTTTGAGGCTAAAAGTATTTGAAATCAGGATAGATGTTTTTGATGCTTTTAAAAGGAAGGTTTTGAAATCATTTTGAAAACAAGATATAATTTTGAAAAATCATTTTGAATGAAAAGTTAGCGGATACAAAACAATGTTCCACTAGATTTTTCGTAGGTTCCATCCTACTTAGGGTTCCATCCCTTTAACAGGCTCGTAGTGGATTCCATTCCACGAATAAATTGGATTTTAAGACGCCAGTTCTTTTCTAGGAGTTTTAACAAAATTTCTAATTAAAAAATAATAAATTACTTGAACTCTTGAACTCTTGATAATATTGATACTCATGAGTCTTCAATTTTGATATCTTGAATCTCTATACTGTACAGTCTTCATTCTTGTTACCTACACGGTTAAATCCTGCATATACATATGTATCTAAACTTGTACCGTTAGTGTTTATATTTTATAATCTATTCTAAGGTTGTTGTCATCAAAACCATCATCTCACGGACTAACAGATTTGTCATTTTGGAAAACAACATGGTTTGTTATGTTATTAACAATTCAGGTAACCCATAACTAAAAAGTGGGCGGAGGGTTCATGTAACTATAACGATCCGTCTCTCCATCCCCAAATGTCGACGCCAATACATATATGGCATTCGTGTGCCTAACATCCAAGTGCCGGAAGGATAAATTGTTAGGGTGAAATAAAGAGAAAATGAAATAGAACAAGAAAGCAGAAAACATAACATCAAAATCTCACTAGCATATTGATAACATATAATATCAAAAGAACAGTATAAAGGGTTGCTTCGATATTGAAATTTTAGTTACAAAACCTAAGTACCATCGTCGACCTGGACAGTTATAATAACTTGTCATCACAAATGCTGGTATATACAATAGTAATGTAGCGGAAATAAAAATTCTATGTAAGTAAAAAATCCAGCTCGTCTTGTCGAGCTCCAATGAACATCAACGAAAACATTTCTTTCTCAAATTACTCAAAAGAGCATGCGAGAAATTTAGAGAAAACAAAAACCAAGCATCGGAAATAAGTCTGGTATGTGTAACTCACGAAATATGCGATCTACATATAACAGTGCCTTTTAGACTGCATAGAATGCCATAAAGGTTATCCCCGCAAAAGTACCACCATCTAATATGTACATAAGATGACATTACTGATAATTTATAGGGTGTAAAATATAAATATTATAGCATAGTTGGAATAGTTACATTGGTTATATTTAACAGCATATTAGGAGTACAATCAAATTCGATAAGGAACGTTCATGTACTGGATTTTCCTGTGGAGACATCCCTAGATAAACCGAGGTCAGCCTCCTAACAAGGGTTGGAAAATACCTCTCTAGTGTCGTATATCTCTAGATAAAATATACCATTAAGGTAAACACAACTAGCCCATGCATGAACAAGTGATCCCGAACCACGTGGAATCAAGTACCATTAACTCCCGCAGGCCAAAAATCGATAAATATCTCTAGATATGTAGTTGACGTACCTCATCGTGGTTTAGCAATATCCTGGGCTATGCTTCCTACTTTGTTTTCTATCGTTTTCGATGTCGAGGTCACATTTGGCATCTTTCACACGAGTCTTCATCACTCGAAAGAACATGAATCACAAAATGTATTCCTCTACCTCGAACAGATCACTACACACGAGTCTCCAACTTGGACTAATTTCGGAATTCACACATGGATTCCCATATCCCAAAAGATCCGCTTCTAAGAGATAGAATACGTATCTTAGCCTTGAAGTGGTTTTCGATAAGCATACCCATCCCAGTATCTTCAAGACTGAATCGATGAATCTAGTTATTCAATAATAATGAGAACAATCTCGTACACAAACCAAGTCTCATATACTTATCATGTTTTTGATATTTTCATCTCACATTATCCCTCGATTAAGAGTGAAGGCGGTAGGTTCAAGCTCTATTGCTCATATCCCTATATGAACATCAATCTTAATTCCTACAAATAGACAAGCCTACTTCATCTGCTTTTAGTTCTAAACATACGGCTAAATGTTTTCCATAAACAGGTAAACACACAAAGCATGATCAAGTCATATAAAGCACGATTAAGACATACAAAGCACGATCAAGTCATATAAGCGACTTCTAATCCCTTTTTTGTTTAAATAAACTTTTATTAATTAACACCTCTTTTGCTAGTAAAACTAATAAAACATCTTTTGTGAATTTCTGCTTTCATTTATACTCTTTTCAATACTTCAAAAAGTATTCGTATACTTATCTCAAATGGTATAAGTATATTCACAAAGCATTAGTAAAATTTCTTACTTTAAATTTTTCTTTTTTCTATTTTTTTCCAAAAGATTCCTTACTGATAATTTCCTTTATAATACACATTTTAAAGATCTAAGTGCTTTCCCAAATTCATTCAAAAGGTTTAAGAACAATGTTACTTAGACATTGTCACTACAAACCCAAAACCATTTCACCATGCTTATCTTTAAAACATTCCTTTAAAGATCTATTTACAATCATAAGTTTAATCAAATAGGGTTAAGGACGAATGTTATTAACACATTGTCACAACAAACCCAAAACTATTCCATACTAATATTATCTTAAAAACATCCCTTTAAAGATCCAAGATAATATTTAGTTAAGTTCGATAGTCAGTTAATCGATTATCATGTTAAAGCATTTGCTTATACAAATCCATGTTCGTATACTTAAATCATTTCCGACATTTCAACTTTACTATTTCTCATTCAAGAGTGAAGTTGTAATGATTTGGGTTTTTAGACCATTTCAAATCGTTGAGAACCCTTTTGTTCTAAAACAAACAAATGAAAATACTAATTTAATACATGGTATCATTTGATAAATTTATAACACTGCTAAAAGTATAGGATGAAAATTCAATAATACAATTTATCAGAGTAATATTTTATTATGCAAGGTATGCTTTCATACATACCAAACTCAAATTACTATAAATCTACCATTGCACAACTCTGATGTGAAAGACAACAATAGTCATTCCTGCAAACTCAATAAACATGCCAATGTGGAATAAATGTTAACCAGGAAGATATAACAACACTTGATAAATAGCAAATAATAAACAGAAAAAAGATATATCATTATTGGGGCTACGTCACTACCAATTTGACTGCCTAAGAACCCCTGTCTAATTGAGTACCCAATTAGATACAGGGTCAAGCAAACGTAGTTCTCCGATTACAAATAGGACTCAAGGAGCCTACGATGCACAAACAAATATGCAATTCCCAAACTACCCACTTAGGCTTAATCTTCACATTTAGATTTTTTTGAAATCTAATTAACTTTATTATTTTCAGAATATAATCCTTTCTAAAAATAATCTCTTCGAACTAAATTCCTGGTTTTCTTTCAAATCCTTTGAAATACTAATATAAATCTTTTCTACCAAATCATACTTTCGAGTTTAAAACAAAACCTATTGTTAACCTGCCTTTGGTCAAGGCCATGAACAGGCGGATTCAATCTAACTAACTTCACGATTGTCAAGGCTGGAATAGGATGGATTCGGTTTAAAAGAGTGAAGTTCACTTGGATATGTCATTTGGTCACGAAATGGGGGGATGCACGGCTTGGTCTGGATGATAAGCTCGGATTGGCACACCTTCCCTCAATCGGCACACCTCCCCTCGCTCGGCACACCTCCCCATGTTCGGCACACCTCCCCTCGATCGGGACACCTCCCCTCGATCGGCACACCTCCCCTCGTTCGGCATCGTACCTCGTTCGGCATACCAACTGCTCACGGTCGGTCGGCATAATGAAGTAGGGTTTGGTTATGGACTTGGTGGGCCCAAGCTATTCAGGAGGCACAACAACATGATTTTGCCTATCGATACAGCATGTGGGTCTCCAGATGGGGGATCTTCTTCTCTCCGCTCTCTAACTTTATATTTTCTAAAGCTAAAGGTTACTCTATCAGTTTATAACTGTAATTGATTCGAACATTAATAAGAAGGAAACTTCTGGAGTGGACGTAGGCCGGAGTTAGCCAAACCACTATAAAATCTATGTTCTTTACTGCTTTCATTTTAATTTCGACTGTTCATCATATTATTACTCTCTACATATATTCTATCTGTTATTTGTGACCGTTAGTTGGTGCCTTTATTTACATTTAGGTGTTAGTGACCATTTTTGATGCTAACATTTAGGTGCTTTCACTGAGAACGCAAGCAGTCGGGATTTTGGAGCTAGGAACTTGGATTCTAGAAAACAATGGCTAGACCATCAACAAGGAAGCAAGTGACGGAAAGGAGTAATCAGGAGGGAAGTCAAGAAGCTTCCTCTAGAGCTGGAGTAGGTCAAGCATCTATCTACATCACTAGAGATGAGATGGAAGTGATGTTGAAAAGACAAAAGGAGATGATGCAGGCTCTTCTCAGACAATTTGGACAAGCACGAAATGCAGGAGCTCAGATCCGTGGAGCTAGATCAGAAGCGCACAACCAGCAAGCAGAGAGAATGGCTCAACAGGGGGCAGCCCCCAATCAGTAGACGGCTAACAATCTAGATGGACCTAGACTCGGGGGCACACCACCAGGAAATGCTGGACCAATTCATGGAGGGATACCAGATGACGCTATGCAACCCAACACCAACAGGAGTGCAGGAGTACGAGATGAGGAGTATGTGCCTGGATTTCCTCATGAACTCGGGAGGCAGACTGGAGGGTACGGACAAGGATTACTGCTTGGCGACAACGACAGACATGTCGCAATAGTTAGACGAGCTATGAGAGGTGGATTGGTAAATAAAGACATAGAGGATGTGAATAGGAGTCCCTTTACTCCTACTATCACGCGAGCAAGGAACCCGCCGGATTTTAAGCTACTATCATTCGGGATGTATAATAGGAGGACGGATCCTATGGTTCATCTGACAAAGTATATGAGGCATTTGGAAGTGCTGGAGGGCATAAGAGGAAGTCATGGCCCGATGCTTCCCATTATATGTGACAGACATAGCAGCACTATGGTTTAAAAAATTGGAGAGCGGTTCAATTGGAATGTGGACCGAGTTGACTGGGAAGTTTATGAGGCAGTTCAAAGTTCACATTTCGAGACCTAAGAATGTGATGAATTTGGTGGAACTAAAGCTGAGGACCGGGGAATCTTTGAGAAGATTTCTGTCGCGATTCAATGCAACAGCAGCATCAGTGGATCGACCAGATTCATCCATGGTCTTAATGGCAGCTGTAGCTGATGGAACAGAGTTCAAAAATTCAATGAGAAGGGATCCACCTATGGATATAGGGGAGTTTTATCATGAAGCCGAAGGATTTCTACGGTTAGAGGATGCAAATGCTGAGAGAGAAAGGAGAAGGAGATGATGTTTATGCAGTCAAGGGTGAAAATCCTTCTAAAAAGATTCAGGAACTGATAAAGGGAAATGGAAGGCCAGGGATAACGATGATGGACTAATGCGACCACGAAAGGAACCTAGGTTCACCTCTTATTTAGAGCTGAACGAGACTTTGGAACGAATGTACCAAGACATTAGGGGGCAGATTCCCTATCGAAGGCCAATGAGAAGGGATCCAACCAGCAATGAAAGTAGATCGGACAAGTATTGTTTGTTCCATGAACTGAATGGTCACAGCACAAATGATTGTAGGCACTTGAAGGATGAAGTTGAAGGGCATATCCGGAATGGTCTGCTATCCCAATATGTGAGAAGGAGGGCCACGACGGTGGAACAAGAACGACCACCACCTGCACCTACTGGGGACGGCTAAGGATCATGGCGTCATCTTATTATCAACTGATTGCAATGAAGACGAATAAGTAGCAAACTCCACACCAATGCGATTAAGTTATTTACACATGTATAGGACCGCGAACGATCCTCAAACATGCTCTGATACGACTGTAAATCACATCAATGTAGGTGTTTGCACTTCGATGTCCCTGTTTTGCTTTTTTTCCATTTCTCATGTTTGAACTTGATTTTGTTTGACTTTTCTGTTAAAAGACTTATTTCGAATGAAAGTATGCCATCTGTGATTCCCTAACAGCTAAACCACTTACTCATGTAAGGGATCACGAACGGCCCTCAGACATGCTCTGAGATGGTGATAAACCGCCATAACAAACAAGTTAGAACTTCACTCGAACGTGAAATCTGGCATTAATAATACTAAGCCCACCTGGGCAAACACAACTCGCCTTGAACGGCACCGGATCACGACCGATCACAAATCGCCTCGAACGGCACCCGGCCTCGAACGGTCCCAACTGCCTTGAACGACACTCGATCACGAATGATCACAAATCGCCTCGAATGGCACCCGACCACGAACGGTCCCAACTCGCCTACAATGGCACCCGATCGCGAACGACCATAAATCGCTTCGAACGGCACCCGATCGCGAACGATCACCATTCGACACGAATAGCACCTGACCTCGAACTGTCACATACTACCCCGAATGACATATGATCGCGAACGATCATCATTCGTGGTCAGATAAGACTATCAATTTCTTTGCAGGTCATTAACAGGATACGAACATCCAGCTTATTGAGCTACAAAACACACCTTCCAATAGCAAGGCATGTTTTGGAGGGCAAAGTGTTAACCCGCCTTTAGTCAAGGCCATGAACAGGCAGGTTCAACCCAAGCAACTTTACGATTATCGAGGCTGGAATAGGATGGATTTGGTTTAAAAGAATGAAGTTAACTTGGATATGTCATTTGGCCAAGAAATGGGGGTTGCACGACTCGGTCTGGATGATAAGCTCCGATGGGCACACCTTCCCTCGATCAGCACACCTCCCCTCCCTCAATACACCTCCCCTCGCTCAGTACACCTCCCCTCGTTCGGCATACCGCCCCTCGATCGGCACACCTCCCCTCGGTCGGCACACCTCCCCTTGTTCGGCATCGTACCTTGTTCGGCATCGTACCACGTTCGGCATACCAACTGCTCAGGGTCAGTCGACATAATGATGTAGGGTTCGGCTATGGCCTTGGTGGGTCCAAACTACTCAGGAGGCCCAACAACTTGGTTTTTCCTATAAATACAGCATGTGGGTCTCCAGATGGGGGATCTTCTTCTCTCCGCTTTCTAACTTTCTATTTTCTAAGGCTAAAGGTTACTCTATCGGTTTGTAACTGTGATTGATTCGAACATCAATAAAAAGGAAACTTTTGGAGTGGACGTAGGCCAAAGTTAGCCGAACCACTATAAAATCTATGTTCTTTAATGTGATTTTTTATATAGTCTACTGTTCTTCATATTATTACTCTCTACATATATTCTATCTGTTATCTGTGACCGTTAATTGGTGCCTTCATTTACATTTGGATGTTAGTGACCAACTTTGACACTAACACCTATAATTTGTATAAACCAATTTCCCAAATATTCTTTTATCAAAATACATATATAAAAGTGTATCAAAATAGATTGGGAAATACCACTCAAGTTAAATGCCGCCAAAGGCAATTGCTCATTGAAATAATAAATGTCTCTTAGGACAATACCCCTCTCGCATGTATAATCATGGTAATTGCTCGGAGCTGCATAAAAGCAGAAAACTCATAGGTTCCAACTAACGATAGATCCCAATGAATGGACAATAACTAGAAATCAAAATCAATAATTATTAATATACTTTCACCGACAAATTCATATTTCACAATAATAATATCTCACTAATACTTTCAATCATTCTATCATTATTCTTCCTAAAATCTTTTCGAAATCAATTTCAAAACCACCGGGATTTAAGTTCTCATAATAATATCATTTTAAATCCTCTTTGATCCAAAACATTTAAACCAACATTTATTCCCAAAAAAATTTATATAAAAATATTGGAAAACACTTTTATAAATATTTATTACCAAAAATATCTATATATCTCTTTGGGGAAAAAATTTCATTCGAAAGACAAAAATCTTTAAAATTATAATAAACATGTTTTATTATAACGATTACTTAATCAAATATTTTCGTCGAACACTTTATAATCAAACCGTGAAATTCTAATCACAAGGTGTTCATATCTACCCAACCCATGCATATAGAAATTAATTGCTAATAAACTGACCGAGCACGATTCAAACAACCAAAAAAACAATAATAGCAACACATTATTATCAATAATTCAACAAATTGAATAATAACACATAAATCAAAATTAACAATATATATATATATATAAATGTTTAAATTTGTATAATAGCAGAACGAGGATTTATTCTTCTAAAAAGATGTCATCAATGAAGTATAATTAACAATAAGGGTTAAAAACTAATGTTGATAAAACATTGTTTACTACAACCAAAACTATTTCTATACTTACATCATCATTAAAACTTTCATTTTAAAGAACTAAGTTAATAATATTTGGCAAAGTTCGATAGTCGACTAATCGACTATCCAGTTAAAACAATTGCTTATACAAATCATTGTTCATATGCTTAATTCGTTTCTGACATTTCAACTTAGCTACTCCTCGTCTAAGAGTGAAGCCAGGTAATTTAGAGCACTGATTGCATCAAAGCCTTACCTAGACACTTCATTCTTAAGTCTCACAAATAGGTAAATTTACTCGTCGATTTTTAGTGTAAGCCTTGTCAATTACCTTTTTCAAAACTTATATATAGGAATACCTTTAACATACTTATTAATATGTTAAAATACTTTTAAACTACTTAAAAATATGTTAAAACTAATTACATAGAATATTATATAAAAATAACCAATTTAGAAATAATTGGAAAAACCAAAGTAAACATGTTTTATTTTAAAATGTCACTTATTTTAAAAAATTCATAATTAATTGTAAAAAATATGTTTAAACATGAAAATAATTTTAAAACACTCTAACATAAGTTAGAAAACAACCCTAAAAAGAATAGAGGAAAATACCCAATTTAAATATAGTTTCAAGCAGCAAAGATAGCATTTCTAAAAGTGTTGTCTAAAGTTCTGTTGCATGTTTTTAACGTGTTATGATACAACTTTGCGCCTAGTTTTCGATGCTTAAATAAATGATTTTTTATCCATTCTTTTTACAACAGTTAGTATACTTTAGGTACTTAAAAACATGAAGAAAATTACCAAAGAACAATTTATATTTTATAGAATGTTCTTAAAACAAGGTATTTTCATAAATATTATCAAATGATTTACGCTTCAAAATTTTTATAAAATATTTTGTCAAATGGTTTAAGCTTTTGATACTTATAACGAAGTCCTAAAATAAAGTTTCGCTATATATTTTACCACTTCGTTCAACTAGCTATCAAATGGTTTAAGCTTCAAAAGTTTCACAATAAGAATAAAATATTATCTACTTGTTAAAATGGTAAAGAGACCGCTAAGGAAGTTTCTACAAAAAAAAAAATTATTTTTCAAAAACATGGAAATTAAAAGTGTTGATACAACGACCATTTTATTTCGATCTTTTAGAACTTTGTTCTAGTATTTTCACAACATATTCTTTGCTTTCCAAAACATTTATAGAAGTGTAGTGAACATCCAAATTATATTATGTAAAGATAAGTGCATAAATCACTAAATTACACAAGTTAAAATTAAGCGATTCAAAGTGCATTTATAGCGACTATCTTATGTGGACAATTCCATATTCAACATTATTCAACCACATTTAAATCAAGGAATTTCAAGGCACAACAGCTATACAACTAAGATGCTATTCAAAGCATGTAACAAGTTTATATAACTTTACTCATATAGGGTTTATTATCATAGTTTTTTACAGGAAAATTAACAAGTTATTTAACAAGCAATTATCAAGTTATTAACTTCATTCAAGGAATGAATAATTCACTTTTATTCAAACCAACCACTACCATCTTCCTACCAACGTTTAACAAAGCATCAAAACACTTCCTAACATGCAACCAAAGCCGTGTCCATGTTCCTCCTTCCTAACATTGTTCATGACCATGCCTTCCCCCTCTATTCTAGCTCACGACAAGAGCCTGACTTCCCATTTGCTCCATCATTCCCCAACTTTTTTGAAGCTAAAGCATGTTATAATAATGGTTTAAGACCTTTGTGAAAGTTTGGAGGATACTGGAAAAGATTTAACATGAGATTAAAAAAGTTAGAGAGGAGTAAGAAGAAGACGAAAACATTGGTTGTTGCCTTTGTGAACTTGTGGGATAAGAAGAGAGCCTCGCCGACATATTTATAGCATTATGAGTTTAGTGAAAATGACCAAAGATGCCCCCAAGCCAAAATAAGTCTTCCTTTTCCCTTCCATGCCTTGGTAAATGCAAACCATACTCTAACATACACCTTACCTTCCTTAAATCACTCCTTGATTTGAGGCTCCTTTTGTCCTCTTAATTAAATCCCCTTAACTTGATTAATTTGCTTAGGAACTAAGGTGATTTAATACTTGTTAATGGTTCATATGTTATCACACTAGTGCATAATTATTCCCACAACTTTTATTTAACAAAAAGTTGATCTTAAACCAAGCGTCTTTGGGTCACATTTTCAATATTTTTCCAAATTGTTTATTTTTGTAAATATATTTCAAAAATAAGTTTTCTATCATTAGTTATTAATTAAAAAGTGTTTAACAAGGTTATAAAATTATGTTTAATCACATTTATATTTAAATAATTGGATACTCAAATTCAAAGACTCAAAAATTATGGGCCGTTATAGAAGCCAAGTAAGTTAGAGCACTGGTGCATCAAAGCCTTGCCTAGACACTTCATTCTTAAATCTCACAAATAGATAAGCATACTCATTGGCATGTTAAGTATAGTATTAATGATTCTCATAAACAAGTAACAAACAAAATGATTAATCCATTTCTGACATTCCCGACTTAACTATTCCTCTTCAAGAGGGAAGCCAGGTAGGTTAGAGCAACATTGCTTCATCCCTACTCAACAACAATCTTAACTCTCAGAAATAGAGAAGCCCACTTCGTCAGCTTTTAGCGTTAAGAATAATTAATTACCTTTTTAAACAAGTAAGTAAACAACAAGATTAGCACTTTTCCAACATTCCAACTTAACCATTTCTTATTTAAGAGGGAATCCCAGTAGGTTAGAGCTCTACTGCTCCCTCTTTATTCGACATCAATCCCAACTCTCGGAAATTAAAGAAGTCTACCTCGTCGAATTTTAGTGTTAAACCTCTTCTTTGCTTTTTCGAAATTTACATATAATTGTTAAAAATATATTCAAACTTAAAACTAACTTTAATATTCTACAAAACATATTTGAAAACATCTCTAAAAAGATTAGAGAAAAATACCAAATTTAAATATAATTTTTGAACACTTAAAACCATAAACAACTTACTATAGCATTTATAAATGCTGTTAAAAGTCTTGTTAAAGAAACTTCTCGAAAACAAAGGATTCCAAAGTACACATACCACGACTATTCTCACTTTAAACACTTTCAAACTTACTTCAGTTTAACACACAAGTTAAACAACGATTTAAACAATAAGCCAAGGCCACGCCACATGTTTAAGAGGATAATAGAAGCGATGTTATACAATATAAAGTCATCATTTGCATTAAAAAGCAAGAGGGGTCCGAAGTTTATAACTTTAGTTAATGTAACTTTAAATTTATAATTCAAACACACCACATATGTATACACAATACATACTTATAAGATAGTGAGATGACTCACTTAGATCCATGTCAAACCCAAGAAAAAAGCAACAGGAACAAAGAACCACCTTCCACCGTCACCAAACTCCTAAAGATCCGACCATTAGCACTTCCAAACCAAAGCTACACATCTCCTCCTCCTTCCATGCTCACGACCTCCTCCTAGATCCTCCTCTTCCTCTCGCCTTCTTCCACTTATACTTGCTAATCTTGTTTCCCATGTTATCTTAGGCCCAAAGATAAAGTTTAAAAGAGATTGAAGATGATTTGGTTAAGACATGAAAAGGTTAGAGATTAACTAGTGGACTAGTGCTTATGCACTTCTATCATTTTAATTCTCATACTTCATCTCAAGCTTAAGTGAATTAGTGGTTTATTATGTACAATATGCCTATCCTTATATAAGGTTTTACAACAAGTCAAACCACCTCTTACCTTCCATGAAAGGTAACAAAGGAACCTTCTTTTCATATGTTAACTTTACACCTCTCTTCTTTAGCTTAAAGTTAAGTATTACCAAAAGGTCATTTCTTAAATATCCTTGATGACATCACCTATGTCATCATCCAAAAATATTATTTCCATAAATGGATAAAAGATTTTATTTCATCTTATTAATTTTCTAAGCAAAGAAGGTATTGTAAAAAAAAATCTGAACAACTTCTAATGGTTAAAAAGTGTTTATCGATAAAACAATTTTCGATCACATTATTGATATTTTGTCAAAGTATTTATTTTTGTAAATATTTTTCGTAAAAAAAGTCTACCACCATTACTTATGAGTAAAAAGGGTTTTAAAAGATTATTGAATCATTTTAATAACATTTAGCCCAAGATTCAAATATTTAAATTGTTTATATATTTAAATATAAAGTGTTCGAAATTCTGAGTCAGTACGTTCTCCCCCACTTAGAATATTATATCCTTGGATTCCCAACACTTGCAACAAATGAAACAACCACATAGTAATACTTAACAGCATTCAATCAGTAGAAAACAAAATGCATGGTTTTCTCAAGTTCAAAATCCTCTTATAACATAAGGATGATAAACAACCTACTAAATGTACATTACGCTCAACATCCTCAGGTTATTATTTAGTCGACAATTCATGCTACCTTATAACAAATTGAAGATTTATCACCTATACCCTCCATAAGCCAACAAAACTAAGCATGCAAATATACTAAAGCTCGTAAAGTATACAGGATCATCCATACGCAATTTCAAATCCAATCATTTGATCGATCATATAAATTTTGCTTTCCAACTAGTATGGATCACTTAACCTCTTTAATGTTGATCCAATCAGGTTCCTTGATTAGAAACCTTCTTTATCTTTACATAGATTGAAAACTTCGGGATCATATCAAGAATCTGAATCAAGTGTTCGCCATCAAGAATCTAGGCAAAAAAATCGTTGTTCGGACCGGTATAAACCACCTCGAAATCATGTACTCGAATATTGGATCAAATTATCTGTGTATGATGTACGCATTTATCCTATTGGTTTATTAACTATAGCAATAACTTTTATCACATTCTTGTATCCAAATAGTATATCTCAATACTATTATGAATCATTTTATAAAACATAACTTCAAGTTTATCAACATTTTATAACTTTAGTTCATATTCATATAATACTTTACTACATTCTAAGAGTATATACAAAATATCAAATTTATTTTACTTAAAAAGTACGTTAAACAAATTAAACTTGTTTTAACTTACTACCTGCTCAATTCAAGTTTTATATAAATTCAACTTTTACATTTCCACAAAAACGCTTGACTTCAAGTTTTATAACGATTCGGAAGTTTCCAACTGTCCAAAATCATCGAAAATTCCATTTCATTTTAGTAAATAAAATCTACAAAACAACATATCATACATGATTCACATACCATACAATCCTAATGCATAAGTTATATGTGTCCATAAAATATCTCAATAAATTTCAATAATTTGTTAAACATACTTTACCTAAAAGAGAAAACGTGAAAAGTTCCAACATTTATTCTGGGCCATGCCACTACCGCTCGAGCACCCGATATAGCATATATAAAAAACTTTTTTGCATAAAAAATTCATACCAAATTTCTTTCCAAAGAAAACTTTAGAACTAAACACCCAGTTTTATTTCAAATCATTTTGAAATAATAATACATACATGTATATTTTGTATAACAAATCATACTTCCAGAATCAAATTAGAATATGTTTTGCTTAAACAACCTTGTAGCATCCCCTACTTAGAAAATTAAAAATGAACGCTGATGATGTTGAAGTCATCATCAGAATTATTTTCAAGTGATAGATGTGAGTTCAGTACATCCAATTCATGCCTTTCGGACTTAACCAAAATCATTTCAAAATGGTATCAAATACTTTGTAAATATTACTAAGTACCATGATCTCAATTTCATAAACCAATTTTCCAAGTACTTACTTTCAAATAATGCTACTATTATTTTCATAAAATCTTGTAAAACAGTTTCAAAGACACCTAGATTTAAGTTCTCGAAATATCAATTTAAATCCTTTCTGTTTATAACTATACTTATATATTACTTTTTTATATAGAATCTTTCAGAAATGCTTATTTTACAAAATAAATTATCTTTCCTTCAGACTAAATAAACATCTTTCACTGAGTTCAACTTTTAACTCAATATTGCCATCGAACGCCTTTTAGTCTACCGTGAAGCACAATTAATAAGATGTTCAATTCAATGTATTTGTCCATACCGTCTGCCCAATCCATGTAGTAAAAAGGGAAAAATGCTCATAAACTAGTCGAGCATAAATCAACAATCAACAAATGATAGTCAATGCTCATAAACTGGCCGAGCATGACTAAATTAATTAACAAGGATAATAGATAAACATCACTAACCCCTACGTTAATTAAACTATACTTTAATAATTCATACCTAGATAATTTACCTTATATAAGATTTTTAATTTTCCTAGTTATTATTACCATTAAGGTATAAATTTTGTAACAAATATAAAACGCTCTCTTATGTATAATACGCTCAACTCATGCTAGGGCATTCCTTTACCCTATCTTTAATTAGCCTTGCCCACCAAAGCCAAGATTATCGTTTAACCTTCAGCTCTAATACCAGCTGTAATAGCCCGCTCTCTCGACCCCCAAATGTCGACACTAATACATCTATGGTATTCATATGCCAAGCATCCAAGTGCTAGAATCATGAATTGTTAGGGTGAAATAAAAAGAAAATGAAATAAAACAAGAAGAAGAGAACACAACATCAGAATCTCACTAGCCGAACAGTGATATATGATACCAAAGGAACAGTACAAAAGGTTACTCCGATACAAAAATTTTGAAGTTACAAAACCTAAGTATTATCATCAGCCTGAATAATTTTAATAAGTGGAAATTAGCCACAAGGGCCTCTTTAGCAAGTGCAATTAGTTTCTAGGACACACAACTTAAATAATTACTTTTAAGGACAAAAAGAAAAATAATTAGTTTCTAAGGCCTAAAAACCTATGAAATTATGTCCTTAAAAATAATTGGACTGCTAAATTTGTCCTTAAATATAATTATTCTGCTGACTTTGGCCTTGAAATTAATTTCTGTGGATGTGTGTCCTAGAAATTAATTGGACTGCAAAGTTTGTCCTTCTAGTGAAATTCCCCTTTTAATAACCAATCCTTACAAATGCTGATTTATACAACAGCAATGCAGTGGAAGTAAGAATATTACGATAAGTAAAACATCTAGCTCATCTTCTCGAGCTCCAATGAACATCAATGAAAACCTGCCTTTCTCAAACTACTCAAATGAGTATGTGAGGAATTTAAGAAAACAAAACCAAGTGTCAGACATAAGTCTAGTATAAGAAACTCAAGAAATATGTGGCCAATATATAATAGTACCACATGTATCCATAACTATTATTCCCTCAAAAGAACCACCATCTAATGAGTAAATGAGGTGGTATAATAGATAATGTCTAGGATGTAGAACATAAATATTATAACATAGCTGAAATGGTTACACTGATTACATTCAGTGGAAAATAAGGAGTACAATAAAATTAATTATTTTAAATTATTTCAATACCAATAATTTTCTTTTCAAATTTTGAAGGAGGCTTAACGATCATCATGGTACTTAAATAAGCTACCATATTATTCAACTCAACTTTTCAAGTTAATAACAGATAGTTACTTGATCTATGATTATGTACATAAATCCAACACTTAACCATCATTGGTTAAAATATCGCTTATTCAAAGCAGGACATCAATTTATTGATATATAATCAGATGTCCAAATATACAAAATAGTCGAATGAGGATTTATTCTACTAAGTAAATGTCAAATTAATTTAATTATTGGAACAATGTTTTATTCCGTTAAACAGATGTCCAACTACCATATTCGATCCAGTTTAACTCAACAAGAATTTATTTGGCCAAATAAACATCAATAATCAAGGTATGTAAATTTTAAACAACATTACTATACAGATAACGTAATTTAACTCATGTCCGTTTCCATATGTCATAAATTTATACTTGTCTAAAGATACAACCAAGTTATAGTACAATGTTGTATCAATACGAGTACAACGCAAAAATCTGGCGGTTAAACGGATATAATATGAACAACATATAGATTTTCAAAACTTTAAGCATTTAAACTATAAAAATATAAATAAAAAAATAAATTATCATCGAAATTCAATTTGGGCCAAACCCAACAACATTTGAACCCTCCCCCATAACCATGGTGCTTTCTCCTTCTTCCTCAAAGTCGCGTGTCTGTCGCCTTTCCTGGAACCTCATTTGCACGAACGTGCACGTGCACGACAACTCTGGACACCCATCACTACAACCAAACCCCTCACAATGCTCGACTCCCCTGCCTTGACACAATGGCACCACCGCCTTTCCTTCCAGCCCTCCACATCAAAACGCGATCGGTCGAACCCAAAAATATCAGGTACAGGTCGCAAAAAAAATTCGCTTTGATCCTTCCCAAACTTGCACCACCGAAGCTCTCTCCTCTACGAACTTAATGACATACACAAAAACTTCAATCCTTGCTCCAATCAATCACAAACTCGAACCATAGAAATCGAAAATCATCAATCATCGTGGCGGAATCATGCCGAAACTTCCCTAAAATTGCTACTACTTCACACGAGCTCAATGGTACAGACCGCGATGATCAATTTTTCTTGGATTGAGAGAATTTAATTTTTGAAGTTAGAAAGCATTTTTATTTACTTTCTGATTTATTGTGATAACTTGGCCATCGCTCGACGAAATCGAGTGCTGCCAATTTTAAAAAATTCTCGAAACAAGGATGGACAACTCTTATGTTGGACACTTAGGCTAAATTTTAATGGATTAATGGTAATCGATTTTTGTGGCTGTTAGAAAATGGATAGAGGAAAACAAAATTATGGTTGTTTTGTACTTTGTGTACATGTATGTGTGTGCTTATTTTGAAATTGAATTCCGATATCCCGCCACACCGGATCGTGTTTGATTATGAGTTGCGATCGACAGAAATTGAATTACAATTGCATATAGACGTTGCATGCGATCACAAAACAAAAATAAAATAGACAAGTTATTAAATTATATAAAGTTTCAAAAATGCCCCCGTTTGCTGTAAAATATGTCAAACAGAAATTTTTATTTATTTTCCAAATTAAAATTTATGGAAAAACTCTATGAATTAAATTAAAAATATGTCATTAAAAATCAAGTCTAAATTTGAAACATAGATTTTATTACAATTTAATTCAAATCTAATTATTTAAACAAATCATATATTACAATTCGAAGACCCAAAAATATGGGTCGTTATACTCTCCCCCTTAAATAGAATTTCGTCCTCGAAATTCCAACACAAGAACACTCAATACTATCCACAAACCCACAGGATGTTCATGGATCATTCATATAAAAAGTATGATTCAATTACTACTCGAATATATAACTCCTCTTCCAAATCAACATCGCTCACCCGATTTTCTAGTGCGGGCCCTGATCAGGCTCCTTGATTAGGAACCTCTGCTCTCCTTACGTAGTTATAAACTATAATAGAAAACTTAAATTCCATATAAAGAACCCTCATCAAGTGCTCACCATCAAAAATCGAGGGATAGATCCTTATTTGGAACGGTGTGAAACACCTCACAGCCTTGTACTCGAATATTAGATCAAACTATATAGAGAATGAAATGATCTACATCCATTCTACGTACTTATTTAATTCGTTATTCCAATACCAGTTCTATTCCTATTAAAATATTTATGAAAAAACATTTTGTATAACTCCATTGGATTTGTAAAACTTATAAAACACTTTATCACATTAGAAGGGTATACACAACAACTAAATTCAAACTTTTATTTTCAATTCACTTAACAATTTTTAAACATCCGAGTTTTCATTTAAAACACTTTTGAAACGATACCATATATTTCAGAAACTTATGGGTCATATACTTGGATATTCATTTCCAAAAACTTTTGAAATGATATTATATATATTTTAATCCATAACAAAAAAAAAATATAGTCCGAGTAACCCTAAATCTATACCAAGGAACTGGGTACTACCAAACCGTATTATATCTTCCTGACTATAATGATAATACTCAAGAGAAACGTTTACCATCCGAACATATCTCCTATCCATTTTAGTTATTTTCGAGCTACTCGCACTACTTAACTAAAAATCACTTCTTTCTTTCAAACCTGTTTTGAAACAATATCATAACTATATTTCCAGTGAAATATTTCGAAAAAATATCCACTTCCAATTTTCTTTGGATTCATTCAGATTCGAACTCGTTCCGACTATATCATGACAAAGAGAATAATTTACTAAGTGCACAATACCGTTTACTTAAGAAAACATCTAATCGCATTTAGAATATTATTCTAATCACCACAAAACAAATCGGGACTTATTCCCCAATCCACTACAAGAAAATACCCATTTTTCTATAAGGTTCCTATTCAAAGATATTCATACTTAAATATATTTGTAAGCTTGCTATTTCCAAAATACTGATACACCAATACCCCTTTAAGAAAACTATTATTATTATCATTTCTAAAATCATTCATACTCCAAACTATCTCAGTTAAAATTATTTTTTCCTTTTCCATATATCATTTAAAATGATTATATACATATTTATCCTATGATAAACCAAATCATATTTTTGAAATCAAATTGAAATTTATTTTATCAAAACAATTTTATAGCGAGACCCTTACGGTAGCAATCCCCTACTTAGAATTTTTTTTATCCCAAGAACATTTTCAATTACTATTATTAACCTGTAAATCATGAAAACCATTTTTCCAAAATCATCGGGGTTTAAACTCTCGAATTCATTTTATTCATAAACACATTTGTATAAATAAAAATTATAAAATATCTCCTTCAAAGGAAATCATTTCTCAAATATGTATTGCTAAAAGTGTTCTAGCTTCCTTACATAAATCATTTTTCAAGTATTTATTTTAGAAATATTTAAGTTTGCTTTAATAAACTTCTTTTATAAACCTCAATTTAAAACAACTAACTTTTATATTCAACATTTCCAAATATTATTTCAAAATATTCCAATTTCCTTTTAATAAAACAACATTTATTAAAACTTTATTTTACCAAATCAACCTTTATATAAAATCCTTTCTAAAATATTCAGATTTTATTTTAGATAAACAACCTTTAGAAATCAAATTTTAACTCACATTATCAATGAACGATATATATTCAAATTATGAAACTTAATTCACAAGGTATTCATTTCAATGTTCCCAAAATCCGATCTACCCAAACCAAGTTTCAAAAGGGAAGATTCTAGACAAATTAATGGATAATAGTCAATGCTCGGAAATGGACGAGCATGACCGATCAAATCCTAGATGGTAATGATGGAATACTACCAGTTTCTAATAATCAAGCACAACTGAGAATGACTATATTAAATTTTCTATGAAAAAATATTCTCTTATATATGTAAGGTATATTTCTAAGTAAAATTATTTCATTTACCCATTTTAAAACAATACCGTGTCGGTTGGTCTTGCTCGAGTGTTTAGGAAATCCCCATCGATAACGTTGGGCAAACACGTCGACCAAAATTCTTAAGCCACTCAACAGATCAAACAACACAATATAAAACATTTTTATGAAAATAAAAAATACACGCAGTTGTATGTAATACATTCTTAAACTCATCCTATGGTCTCACTTAACCTATCTCAAATGAGTAAACCCTACCAAAGTCTAGGTGTTCGCTCAACCTAAGCTCTGATACCAACTTTAATGGCCCACTTTTCCGTACAGTTTAAGCTGACAATAAACCACCCATGTCCAACCTATTTTGAACAAAAAGGCGGATAGTTAGGGAAAAGAAAGAAGAAACTAAACAACATAGAATCTCACAATGGAACGAATAATCTATAATATATAACAAATCTTTACACAAAAACAAAGTTGTAATATATGCATATAAAGACATCAATCAGAGTATACTAACCTATTCAGCACGGACAATTATAACACCCAGTCGTTGCAATTACTGATAAATACAACAATGAATGCAATAGAAAAATAATCATGTACAAGAATACGTCTCTGGGCCTCCAGCTCATCTCCTGAAGCTCCGAAAATCTCCAACTAAACCTAGAAATATGCTCTGTCTAACCCGAGCATTATAGGAAAACAATGCCCCGGTCAGTCTAGTAAAATCAGCGTGAGAAATTAAATCACAAGAAATTTTATTTCTTTTAACCTATAAAATCCTTTAAAATCAAAGACATCTCGTAAGATCACACCACACATAAACACAGACGAATTTTTACCTTACGGTAACCAAAACCATCATATCAGAAATCTAGTGATATTATAAGAATGTCTAAGGGTGAAATAATAATAATCAAGTAGTTGTGATACTCGTGAGTGTACATCACAATAATTCTAGGTATATAATCGAAAATCGATTAGGCACGTTCATCAACTGTGTAGGATTTCCATGGGGGTGCCCTCGATACTTCAGGGAACGGTCCTCCTGTCCATGGATCGGAGATATCCTTCCAAAGCAGCATACATCCCTAGTGATGTACCATAGAAAAAACATAGCTGGTCTCGCTAAGACCGAGTGCATTGCCCCATGCATGCATAATAACTGTAGGTAAAGTCTAGGTGGAGCCGACTACACCCTATGGGTTTGCCAACCCTACTGGTCGTGCCTCCTATCTCTGGTTTTAGTCATTCTCTCTGATGAGGCTTTGTATGGCATTCCAGCTTACGCACCGCTATCAAATAGATCACCGAATCACATATGGATTCCAACACTCCAACGGATCTCAGAATTATACATAGATTCCCACATCTCAATTAGATCTTGGAATCACACCCAGATTCCTATACCCCAATGGGTCTCGGAATCACACATGGATCCCAATATCTCAATATATCATGAGTCTCCTCCATAGAACCGTATATGGTTTTTGGAGTGGTTACGGGTTTGAGTCATCTGTTACGAGTACACTCTTCCATTTCTGGGTGCTCCACAAAACCAAGCACCGATTTTCGGAATGCTCGATATCGGTCTTTAGGAAATAATCAGACAATACATAAGAGCGGGGATCAACCACTAATCATTTAAGTGGATGGATCACCTTATCATTTGTCCTAGAAGAATGAAACGAGTTTATACGTACAGTATAGCACCACCGATAGTTATTGTACCATATAATCCCCGTGTTTCACCTAGATATTTATGGAGTTAAAATCCTTTAGTGTTAAGTAGGGAATGTTTCCCTACCACCAAAATTAAGAAGGATTACATATTTAGACCAAGATTTGATGGTCGGTTATTTAACTATCGATTGAACAAACATTCAAATAAGATTGCATTTTCTACGGAAATCACCAAGCCTCTTAAATTAGTCTTCCATTAATTTAATATCACATTTTAAATATTTGAAAATCACCTCCATATAATTATCTTAACAGGATAAGTATATTCACAAACATTCTTTATAAATCTTCAATCTAATTATAAACATTCTTTATAAATCTCAAAACCTCATTTACAAAACTTCTCATCTTATATTTTAAAACTGATTTAAATCCTTTTATAAATATCCAAAGCCATATATAAAACTCTTTCCTATTTAATCCAACTCATTAATAGACTCTTTAAGTTAATAAGGTCATCTTAATAAACCATAAGATACTTAAAATAGCTTTAAATAACAAAATACTGTTTAAACATCCTTCTATTTCTTTTTAATCAAATCTTATTTAAATATAATAGCTTTAGAATCCATTTAATAATATATTAAATTAATCTCAAACACTATTATTATTATGATAAGTTAACTTCAAAACAATATTAATGTAATAATTGATTAAATTTAATATGTTATTAAACAATAATTAATCAACCTTAAACTAATATTTATATGAAAATTAATTATCCTTAGTTATATAACTTTAAATCAATATAATTAATTAACTTTAATTAAAAAATAAAGCATTGTTAAATTATTTTAAATAAGTAATTAAATAAAAATTAAAGAAATATTTTAAAAATAATAACTAAATAACGTTAAAATAATAATTAAACATTCATTAAGGAATGACCTTTAAGAATCATTTTAATGAAATAATTAACTTAAACATCATTAAACTAATTATAAATTATAATTAGAATATTATTATTATCAATAAGTTATTATCTTTTATAATCTAAGTACTATATAATAATTATCTTTAAACCTTATAATACAACTAATTATTATAAATAACTTCCAAGTCAATAATTAGCTTTTGTAATTTTAAAGGAGGCTTAACGATCACCATGGTACTTAAATAAGCTACCAAATTATTCAATTTAACTTTGCAAGTTAATGACAGATATTTACATAATCTACGACTTTGTATATAAATCCAACACTTAACCATCATTGGTTAGAATATCGCTTATTCATAGTAGGATATCAATTTATCGATACATAATCAGATGTCCAAATCTACAAAACAACAGAATAGAGATTTATTCTGCTGATTAAATGTCAAGTTGATTTAATTAGCGGAACGGTGTTTTATTCCGCTAAAAGATGTTTGATTACCATATTCGATCCAGTTTAACTCAACAGGAATTTATATGGCAAAATAAACGTCAATAATTAAGTTATGTAAATTTTAAACAACATTATTATACACATAACGTAATTCAAATCACGTCTGTTTCCACATGTCATAAATTTATACTTGTCCAAAGCTACCAACAAGTTACAGTACAATGTTTTACTCGTCAATACGAGTACAACAAAAATCCAAGGGTTAAACGGATTTAATATGAACAAGATATAGATTTTCAAAACTTTAATCATTTAAACTATAAAAATATAAATAAAAAAATTCTCACCCAAATTCAATTTGGGCCAAACCCAACAACATTCGAACCCGCCCCTATAAGCACAGTGCTTTCCCCTTCTTCCTCAACATCATGCGCATGTAGCCTTTCTTGGAACCTCATTTGCATGAACCTGCACGTGCTCATGCATGAACATGCACGTGCACGTTCATGACAGCTCCAACCTCCCATCACTACAACCAAACCTCTTATCGCCTTGCCTTCCAACCCCCTACATCAAAATGCGATGGGTCGAACCTAAATAAAAATATGTATAAGTCGGGACAAAAATTCGCTTCAATCCTTCCAAAGCTTGCACCACTCGAAGCTCTCTACTCCACGAACTCAAAACACCATAGACCAGAACTTCAATCATTTGCTCCACTCAACCACAATCTCGAACCTTAGAAATTGACGAACGTCGATCATCGACGTGGAATCACACCAAAACATCCCTAAAAATACTATGACTTCACACGACCTCAATGGCACAGCCGGTGATGACTAATTTTTCTTGGATTGAGATAATTTAATTTTTGAAGTTAGAGAGCATTTTTGCTTACTTTCTGATTTACTGTGATAACCTGGCCATCGCTCGACGAAATCGAGTGCCGTAAATTTTAAAAAATTCACAGAACAAGGGTGGACAACTACTAGGTTGGACACATAGTCTAAATTTCAGTGGATTAATGGTAATCGATTTTTCAAATGAGGAAAAGAGTGAATTTCTATCCACAGGTTACAGAAAAATTTGAAGAAGAGAATTTTTCACTGAAAGCGCACACAAATAAATACAAAGATGCCTTTACCTCCTTCAACACCAAGGAAACCAAATTCCAAATCGAAGTCAATAATCAAATAGGGACAAACGGACATGGTAGGATAAGGAGTATGTAGAATGAAAGGAATAAATGGATAGTGGAAAACAAAATTGTGGCTGTTGTGTACTGTGTGTACCTGCATGTTTGTTTATTTTGAAATTGAATTCCAGTGTCCGACCACATCGGATCGCGTCCGATTATGAGTCATGGTCGACAGAAATTGAATTACGATGGCATCTAGAATTTGCATGCGATCACAAAACAACAATAAAATAGACAAGTTACTAAATTAGGTGAAGTTTCAAAAACGCCCACGTTTATCGTAAAATACTCAAATGGAAATTTTTATTTATTTTTCAAATTAAAATTTATGGAAAAAGTCTATGAATTAAATTAAAAATACGTCATCAAAAATCAAGTTTATATTTAAAATATAGATTTTATTACAATTTAATTCAAATCTGAATATTTAGACAAATTAAATATTCCAATTTGAAGACCCAAAAATACGGGTCGTTATAGGATTCCTTCATCTTGAATAGATCACTACACACAAGTCTCTAACACGGATAGGTCTTGGAATCACACATTGATTTTCATATCTCGACGGATCTCGAAATCACAAATGGATTCTCATATCTCAATAGATCCAGTTCCAAGAGACAGAATATGTGTCTCAGCCCTGAAGTAGTTTTCAATAAGTAAAAAACTTACCGCTCTCGCTCTCTTCAAGACTGGATCGACGAATTTGGTCATTCGATAATAATGAGAACGATCGAATATAGAAACCAAGTCTCGTATACTTATTACGTTTCTGATATCTCCACCTCAAACTATCCCTCAATCAAGAGTAAAGCCGGTAGGTTAGAGCTCTATTGGTCATATCCCCCTAGAACATCAGTCTTAATTCACACAGACAAGCCTACTTTATCGGCTTTTAGTGCTAAGTAAACAACTAATTTTTTCCATAAACAAGTAAACATACAAAGCACGATCAAGTCACGTAAAGCACGATTAAGTCATATAAGCATGATCAAGACACATAAGCAACTTCTAGTCCCCTTTTTGTATAATTAATCATTTATTAATTAAAACATCTTTTATTAGTGAAACTTTTTTATCTAATAAAAATCTTTTATGAATTTCTATTATTCATTTGTACTCTTTTTAATACTTCAAAAAGTATTCACATACTTATCTTAAATGGTATAAGAATATTCACAAATCATTAAGATTTCTTACTTTAAATCTTTGCTTTTTCCTATCTCTTTCCAAAAGATTCCATACCTCTGATTTTCTTTAAAATATCCATTTTAAAGATCTAAATGCTTTCACAAATCCATTCAAAAGGTTTAAGACCAATGTTACTTAGACATTGTTGCTGCAAACCTAAAACCATTTCACTTATGCTTATCTTTAAAACATTCCTTTAAAGATCTATTTACATTCATAAGTTTAATAAAAAAGAGTTGAATATGAATGTTATTAACACATTTTCACAACAAACCCAAAACCATTCCATACTTATATTATCTTTAAAACATTCCTGTAAAGATCCACGATAATATTTGGTTTAGTTCGATAGTTGATTAACCGATTATCCAGTTAATACAATTGCTTATACAAATCAATGTTCGTATACTTAACATTTCTGATATTTCAACTTAACTATTCCTCGTTCAAGAGTGAAGCCAGGTAAGTTAGAGTACTAGTTGCATCAAAGCCTTTCCTAGAAACTTCATTCTTGAATCTCATAAATAGACAAACATACTCATCGGTTTTTAATGTTAAGTATAGCATTAATGATTCTCATAACCAAGTAACAAACAACATGATTAACACGTTTCTGACATTCCCGACTTAACTATTCCTTGTTCAAGGGGGAAGCCCGATAGGTTAGAGATCTATTGCTCCATCCATTTCGACATCAATCTTAACTCCCAAAAATGGAGAAGCCTACTTCGTCGGCGTTTAGCGTTAAGTAAAGTTAATTACCTTTCTAAATAAGTAAATTAACAACAAGATTAACACGTTGTCGGAATTCCAACTTAACCATTCCTTATTTAGGAGGGAAGCCCGATAGATTAGAGCTCTATTTCTCCGTTCCTACTCGACATCAATCTTAACTCTCGGAAATTAGTGAAGTCTACCTCGTCGGTTTTTAGTGTTAAACCTCTTCTTTGCTTTTCCAAAATTTAAATATAATTATTAAAATATATTTAGACTTCAAATTAACTTTAATATACATTAAAACATGTTTAAAAATATCTCTAAAAAGATTAGAGAAAAATACCAAATTTAAATATGGTTTTAAAACACTTAAAACCATAAGCAACTTACTACAGCATTTATAATCCTATTAAAAGTAAATTTTAAAGAATACATTGAAAAACGATCTCTGTAACTCGTTTTAACCACTTTAGAAAATGATTTAAGACTTGAAATTTCTATAGCACGTACCACCATTAGGGTACTTAAAAACCATGGAAAGAAAGCTCTAAGAATTTCTTATCATTTATTTATGAAAATTTCCTAAAATAAGGGACTCAGAAGTACACTTATAACGACTATTCTCCCTTCGAACACTTTCAAACTTACTTCAATTTAACACAAAAGTTAAACAACCTTTTAAACACTAAGTCAAGGCCGTGCCACATGTTTAATAGGGTAAAAAAAGTGATGTCATATAATATAAAGTTATCATTTGCTTTCAAAAGCAAGAGGGGTCCAAAGTTTGTAAATTTGCATTGTTAATGACACCTCAACTTTATAATTCAAACACAACACACACACAGATATATATATATATATATATAATGTAATATATATATACATATAAGATAGTGAGATAATTCACTTAGATCCATGCCAAACGCAAGCACAAAGCCAACAGAACAAAGAACCACCTTTAACCTTCACCAAACTTCTAAAGGTCCAACGTTTAGCACTTTCAAACCAAAGCCACACCTCTTCTCCTCCTTCCATGCTCATGGCCCCCTCCTAGATCCTCCTCTTCTACACCTTCTCCCACTTATTACTTGCTAATCATGCTTCACATGATTTCTTAGGCCTAAAGACAAAGTTTAAAAGAGATTGTAGATGATTTGGTTAAGGCTTGAAATGGTTAGAGAATAATTAGTGGATTGATGCTTAGCCACTTCCATCATTTTTAGTTCTCATACTTCATAACAAACTTAAGTGAATGAAAAATTTATTATGTATGTTAATTCCTTCATTATATAGGGTTTTACAAGGGTCATAACCACATTTACCTTCCATGAAAGGTTACGAAGGAGTCTCATTTTCACATGTTAACTTTGCACCTCTCTTCTTTTGCTTCAAAGTTAAGTATTACCATAAAAGGTCATTTTCTAAATATCTTTGATGACATCACCCATGACTTCCCCCATAAAGTTTATTTCCATTAATGGAAAAAAATTATTTCATTTTCTTAATTGCCTAAGAAAATAAGTATATGTAAAAAAAATCCGAACTTCTAACAGATAAAAAGCTGTTTATCGATAAAATAATTTTTGATCACATTATCTATAGTTTTTCATAGTTATTACTTTTGTAAAGATTTGTCCAAAATAAGTTTACCACAATTACTTATGATTCAAAAGGGGGTTAAAAGCTTATTAAATCATTTTAATAGCATTTAATCAAAGATTCAAATATTTAAATAGTTTAAATATTTAAATACGAAGTGTCTAAAATTTTGGTTGTTATAGTAATCTGGGTATAGTCCACCCTTCGCACAGAGGGATATACTAATTGATTTTAGATAGGCTGGGACCCAATTGCCTTGTTTATGGGAGAAATCTCCTGATCTGGTTATATATATTTTGATATCCTCTTATAATAGAGTATTTGATACGTTTTCAAAAGTGATTTGTTTCGAATCTCGAAGAAAAGTATGATTTAATACTAAAGATATATATTATTATTTCAAAACGATTTGAAATGAAATCCGAAATTTAGTTTGAAGAAATTATTTTCAAAAAGGATTATGATTTGAAAATAATAAAGTTAATTAGATTACGGGAATATGAATGAAAGGATATAAGCCTAGGTGGGTAGTTTAGGAATTGTTTATTTTTTTATGCATCATAGACTCCTTGAGTTCTTTTTATGGTAGGAGAACTACGTTGGCTTGATCCTGTATTTATTGGATCCTCGATTAGATAGGGGAACGTTGGCAGTCACAAGTGGTAGTGATGCAACCCCAATAATTAGAAAACATTTTCTTGTTCATTGTTTGTTATTTATTGTGTGTTGAAATATCTTTTCCTCTTACCATTTTATTCTGCATTGACATGTTTATTGTGTTCTTATGAATGGATGTTGCTATCTCTCACATAAGAGTTGTGCAGCGGAAGACTTATAGTATTTGAGTTTGGTATGTATTAAAGCACACCCTGTCGAATAAATGATTACTCTAGTGAGTTATAGTATTGAAATTTGTATCCTACACATTTAGCAGTGTTCTATATTAATCAGATTATGATATGTTAAAATGGTAGTTTTTATTTGTAGTTTTAGAACATACGGGTTTTTTAACGATTTTGACTGGTCGAAAAATCCGGTCATCACAATCACCATTTTGGTTTTAGTAAGTTTTTATTTATTTTTAATATGAATAATTAAGGGTACTCAATTATAAGCTAAAGTATTTGGAAGGTTACCACTACAGTGATCCAAGTTTGGGATACTATTAATGTATTACTTTCATAAGTTATATATTTTAGAGTTACCTATATATTTTCCTTTTGAGAAATAAATATTAAGAAGAAAAAAAGCGTAGAAGGATAAGAAAAGGAATAGTTGAATGCTTCTCATGAAAAGGATTAAGCAATAACCCATGTGTTTCTATTCCATAATGTAAACTAAATATTTTATACTTGTAAGCGCTATATTAGGTTTCTTACTTAGAACTCTTGTTTTTTGTGTGTATCATCTTTGAATATTGATGTGATTTATTTTGGTTTACATATATTGTAGTTCACAAAGTATCTGAATAAAGTAGCATATACCAAAAAAATTCTTGAAATATTTCAATCATTCGTAGTTATATATATAGAGAAAAGCATATAAAATCAGTACACTAGGTATGGCAGCAATATCCCAAAAATAAAGTTGTATATACAATTCTCAATCCAGAATGAGTCGAGACATGTTGATATAGACTTTAGTTTTGCCATGTTTAGTATGATAATAAGTCAAGTATCTTTAGGAGAGGCTCAACCTTGCAAAGAGCTCCATGCAGCTTAAAAATAAGAAACTTCATGAAATATTCTTTTGTAATATAGAATATCAGATTCACACAGCTTACATCATTACTACAAAATAGCACGATCAAGATAATAATGTTTTGCTAGTGCTACCTTCGATACCATGTGTTGCATATTGTTTGAATTAGATCACTATAATAGTTCATAAATGACTTTTGATTTATTATTTTATGCAATCATATAAAGTAATGTTTTTCCTGTACAATTTGATACTATAGGCACATAAGATCATAATAGATTGAGATCAAGCCACTTCATTTAGGATAACGTGATAATGTTAATCGATATCACAAGCAGTCAAATTTTGAGTATATCTTAGTATAATACAAGTTTGTTTGACAAACTAATTTTATATATCCTAGTAATTGTGGGAAACATATAAAATGAAAATAATTAAGCAAGAAACATCCTTAAAGTGAGATATTATAATAATGCGTAAACAAATGTATTATTCTCAACACTTATAAAAGTTGTTATTCTGTACCCAGTATTTAATGACCAAAGTATCTGCGATGCAAAAATATATGGGTTGTGAAGTAAAATTTTACGATGATAATAAATATTGCTTATGTTAATGTTTGATGACACAAAACACTTGTCGTTGATTATAATAGAATAAACAAAGTCATTAGCGATGCAAATCATTTGCAATATATCAAAATAATTCGCGACATATGTTGTGTCGCAATTATTAGTATTTTTTGTGATGCTTATGTAACACCCTGCATTTTTAAATAATTAAATAATGATGAATAGTGAGAATAAGCATTTGTGGAATTTTTAGAATATGGCCTCGAAACTTATACCATTGTGCTCATGGCGATTTTCTGATCAAATTCCATATATAACTTGCCGAAATCCGAGTTAATATGAAGAAGGTACGAAAACAACAAGAAATTAGAATTAAACAAAAAAGAAAAAAATGTATGTCCCTGTGGGTTGTACCGCAAAGCACAATGTAACGATCCCAATCTTTGATTAAAATTTAAATTAATAATTAATGTGAATTTGGATAAATTCTAGAATTATTTGAATTTGAAGTATATATATGAGTAAATTTGGGTTTGAATTTAAAATTTGAATTTTGAATATTGAATTTGTATTTAAAATTTGAATAAAAGACTTAGAAAATGATTTGGGTAAAAATATTATTTATATTTATTTATGGGTAGTTAGTTTTATAATTGTAAAAATATATTAATATAAAATAAATGTTGACAGTTAAACTTTAAAACACAAAAATAAAAACAAGTTATGCAACAAGAAAAGAAAAAAATAAACATGAACATAAAACAAGACAGATATGTTTTACTGTAAAATTCATATACAATGTATAAACAAATAAATAAAATAAATACACATAGTTAAGATTCAAATAACATAATAAGTATAGAAATTCATTTATATTACAAAGCCATAAGACAAAAAAAGAAATAAAATAAATATCTTAAAATTTTAGTTATGTAAACTATAAATAAATACTTAGTATAATCCTTAAAATTGGATATGTATACAAACAAATATACATAAGATAAATTATATAGTTATGTAATGATATAAAGTAAACACATAGATAAATTATAACAACATAATAAATATAGGATTTTATTTATATTACAAAGCAATATGACTAAAGAAAGAAAACAACACATTCAAATATGAAACATGACAGGAAAATATATATAAGTGTGATTGCAAAAGAAGACACTAATAAATACATTCACATATGAACAAACAAATAAAAGAAGATAACCAGCTTATAAAACAAGACAAAGTAAAAAATAAAAATATCTATGAACACAAACATAATAAAATGGGATAAGCATGAGACATAAAGTACCCTTGTATTTAATGCTAGCTCAAACAAAGTCAATTCGAAAATGTTTTTAGCACACCAAATGGATTCATCAGCCACGAAAGCAAGAAATTAAATCAGCATAGTCAACAAGCAAAGCAAAAATATCTCTGATGTTGTACAAACCACTTATAATCACCCTGTAACTTCTGTTTTATATATCAAGCTTCTCATCTTAATTCGATCATCTAAAAATTTGAGTGACTTCTGGAGTAAGCCTCAATTCAAACTTAAACAAACTTCAACTTTAAACAACAACACAATCAATACCACCAGAGATCTAGAGAAAAGCTTCGGCTAGCAAATTCAAAACAGGTTTCAAATAAAGAAGGCTCTGTTCTTCTTCTGGAAACCAACCGTGAGTAACATTTTTCTTTAAAAATTTTAAGGTTTAAATCTATTGCAAGTATATCTGAGTTATGTACATAATTCTCTGTATATGTTGAAACTGGAAGTATGGTGTGCAAGCTGTTGTTACATTTGTCCTCTGTTTCAGATTTAAAAACACCAGACTTTGATTCAAAAAAAATCTTTCTTTCTCGTTCTATTTACTATCTGGACTTAGAGTTGAAACAAGTAGTGTTTGTTATAGCCTATACCTGAAATTAAAATTTTATTCAACCAAAACCAATTTGTTATTAGCTCAAGAAATCAAGAAAACTGATCATATCTTTCAATATGTAAAAAAAATTCAAACCTTACAATTTACAAATTCAGGTATGCAAATGAAATCTTTGTACCTTAACATGATTTTTAAGGTTAAAATCATAATTTTTCGATCAAAGAACGAAGAGCAGTTTGGGTTTGATTGTATTGTGCTTTTTGGGTCGTTATGGGTGATCCCATTGATTGGAGGTGTCGAGTTTCCTCCTGGAGGCGGAGGAGTGACCAGAGGTTCATGGAAGAATAGTGGGATGGTGGTCGGACCACGGTGGCGGCGGCGACGTATGGTTTTCGTTTGTAAACCTAGTTTTAGGTGAGTTTGCTAATTTGATTCGCTGGTCATCTGTGTGCGATCGAGTGTTGTAGGGTTTGGGAGGTGGAAGAGGAAGTGTAAACAAGTTCACGGTCGAAGTTGCACGATTTTTGGTGTTCGGTGTTGCAAGCACGGTGCGTTGACAGGTTTCAGGGTGAGTTTCTGTCTCGAGTTCCAGGTTTCGCTGAAGAACTCGATTTTGATTCGAGTTGCTGCGGTGGATTTGGGTGATTGTGATCATACCTGGAGATGGTCGACGAGGTGTGAAGGCTGTCGAAGGTGGCCGGAATTGGCCAGGGCCACGGTGCATGTGCTCCGTGCATTTTGATCTTCTGTTGATCTTTGGTTTTGTGCAGTGAAGTTGGTCTCGGGATTTACTTGAGTGATTCGAGTATTTGCTCGAAGTAAATTAGGGTTAACTCGAAGCAAATTTTGGGTTTGCTCGAGTATTAGTTGGTTACAGGTTTTTGATAAAACCTGTCACTGTCTTGATTTTTTTAAATGAATTTGAATTTAAAACAAATTTAAATGAATTTAAATTTGTGAGAAAGATTTAAACAAAGTTTAAATCTAGTATGAAGTTTAGATTCAAATGGAACTTTTGAATCTTAAAGTTTTAAAATGAAATTTGGATTTTTAAATCAAGAATTTAAATCAAGGTTTAAATCAAAGGTTTAAAATAAATGTTTAAATTAATGGATTCAAGTCACTTTGAATCCAAATTTGGGAATTTGAATTAGTTTCAAAAAATTAAATATGTTTTAAACAAGTTTAAATTAAATAGTCTTTAAAAAGTAATTTGTTTTCAAATAAATGATTTTAAACCTAAATTTGCAAGTTAAAATGTAATGTAATTTAAAAGCTTAATTTTTTTTAAATTTTTTTTTAAGTAATTGAATTTAAAGGCTTTTCCTTATATAAGTTTCTTATGTAAATAATAAATGTTCTTTATATTTATTTTAAGGTTTATAAATTGATATTTATATTTTTAATGTGTAAATGAATAATCATTTTGAATCTTATATTCAAAATGGAATTTGAATTTAAATTTAAAGTGTAATGTTTTAAATACACTTTAATGTTAATGAAGTCATCAGTACAGAAATGGATTACCATAGAGATAATTAAGGTAATTAAGTGATTTAATTAATAAGATAATTAAGGAATAACTTATTTAATTTACAAATTAATAATTTAAATTAATTTATAATTAGAAATAATTAATAATGATTTAATCTAAGATAATTTATTAAGAAAGTAAATAAAAAATGTTATTAGTTAATAAAGATAATTAACTAAAGATTATTCAGTATTAATTAATGTGATTAATTTTAATAATTAATTAGATTAATTAATTAAGATAATCAATTGTAAATTGTTAATTACTTAATGAAAGTAAAATTACTAATTGTAATTAATTTTGGATATTTTGATTAATTTAATGATAAAGATTGATTGGTAATTAATGATTAATTGTTATGAGGCGATTACTTTATGGTAAGTAATTGAAGGTTTAATTTCTTAAAATAATTAATTAAGAGGTTAATTAATTATGTAATTGGTTTATAGGTTAATTTTAATTAATTATGTGATTAATTAAGAATAATTTATTAATTAAGAATAATTTAATTAATTAAAGTGTTTGATAAATTAATATCAAATGATTTGTAATTAATTAATCAGGATTGGATAATTAATTCATAAGTAATTAATTTAATTGAATTAATTAGGATTAAACAATTAATTAATCCTACTTATAAATAATTATTGAATGCTTAATCTTACTTATGAATGATTGTATTGTATGAGATGCCTTGAATTGATTGTCCTATCTGATCTGTGATATTTTGTTTATGGATTGAGTTGTGTATAATTTATTCATTCATTTGTGATAAAATTGTTTATTAATCTGTGATCTGTGAATGAACGATAAGACTATAGTTTATACCGCTTATCAGCTATATTCTGTGCTTTGATCTGTGATGATGATGTTGTTGCACTATTGTGTTAAACCCCTGTACCATACCATACGCACACAAATATGGATTTCATGAGGAAATCGATTAAGTCACAGATTTTTGAAATGATTTCTAAATAGACAATTTGAATTCAAAGGGTTTGGAAATGGAATCGGGTTAAATATGAAATGCTTTTGAAATGAAATTTCAAAGATAAAATTTATTTTTGAATAACTTGATAACGCTTTAAAATTTAAATAGTTTGATTCAAATTTGAATTCAATATTTGAAACTGAATTCTATGATTTGAGACAAGGGACTAACAATGTTATACAAGTTATATGGGTTAAACCATTTTAAATGTATTGATTTTGGAATTTGAATTTAAATTCAAAGGCTTTAAATCGTGCCAATATAATTGGACTTTTCTGAAATGAGAACTGTTTGTTTGCAAATAATAAAAGCTTTCACATAAGAAATGGACGTCCAATTTGGGTTAAAAGGATTTCAAGTCTAAAATGAAAATGTTTTTCCAAGTTATGGAAATGGTTTGAAAAGCTATAAGTTAAATCTTTAATTTAAAGATTTAATGAGTGAATCCAATTGAAATGTGAATTGTTTTGAAACCCATACATGGATCTTTGTGAAACTGGGTGAACTTTGTGAAATAAATCTTTTAAACCAATTGAAGAAAAGTTTTGGATTTTATCAGTTGTGACTCAACTGAAATCCCATATCCATATATTTTTAAATATTGCGTTCATTATTCGGTTTAGCCAGGAGAGGACCTTGTGTCATATAACCATTCCGAATAGTGATACGTCGTTATGGATTGCATTGAAGACCGCTGGTGAAGATCGGGTATTTGTGAGAACGATAGGATAACCTATCGATTGTCTCTGCACCGAGTAGCTACGGTATAGAGATTCCCTAAGTGATGGGAAGTCCGATCGAGATTGTGAATACCCGGATTTGCAAGGGCTTCTTACGAACTGCCTTCGGTTATGTTCGAACCCGGGACAGACTTGTATGGTTGTATGTCTGACGCTACACTTTGAGATACAAAACAGATTTCTTTCAAATACATATCTGTTGGTGGCGGAGAATTTATTCTCTTAGCTTAACACCCTTCTCTGAGACCTACGAGCTCAGAGGTTATGTAGTTGAAGGTTATCAGCGATATATTCCCAATTTGGTCGTGTGGCATGTTGAGTGCTACTGTGTGTTGATTATCATTTGTGATCAGAGCATGGCTTCTGTATGAAGCGTAGCTTTGTGGACGAGACTGCATCAGGACCTCACAACCCGAAAATGGTCGAAACAGGAAAGATGCAGCAAGGTTATGAGGGTCGCGCCCTTTAGGGTGTGTCATTTCCTTCTGGTAAAGGGTGGTATCATGGTATGGAGCCCTGATATTTACCTATGTGGTGGGCTTCAATATCATTTTCTATGTGGTTGTTGCTTTGTGGTTTAGAGGCGCCTTGGATAAAGGTCCCAAAGGACCGGGGGGTGGCATGCTCGAGAAGTAGTTACCTAGTTAAAGAGATAACCCAGCCTTGTGTTGGCAAAGATCCGGTTAGGTTCTCGGGATGTCCCGCCAGAGGCGTACCCATGGACAGTGGGAAGTTCCTTAGCCCGATCATTTGTTGGAAAATCCAAACGAAACAATACGCGCCCTGTACGGTTGTATAACCTGCCATGGAATGTGACGGTAACCTGCTACTGAACATGGTAGCTATAATAGGCATACGATAATGGTCGTATGCTGGCTAAGATTTATATTATACTTTCGAAATGTTTTCTGCACTATGCACCTATAATAATAATATCAATGAAGTTTTCTCGTATCAAGCATGTTTGACTATCATAAGGAGAAATCTCCTCCAATTCTGTGTTTGCATGGTGTGTGTGGTGAGAGGCCTTATGGTAGTTTCATTTTCTAAAAAGCATTGCGGATTTATTTTAAATTCCTTTGTTGTTTGTTTTTAAAGACCAAACTGTTTTTGTTACTCACACAAGTCCCATGACTGACTCGGAGTTTATTGTTCCTTTCCTAAACTCTGGATGCCCACTATTTTTCCACACGGGCAGTCTGGAGTTGAGTTTTTCAGATAGACATCTTTAGTAGATTATCTGGAGTTAGTCCAGTCTTTGGATCAGGACAGGACTTGCTTATCTAGGTGACACGTGATGTTGGTTCGAGCTAGCTTTGGATTGGAGCATTGGATTTGGAGATGGAGTTATTGTTCTGCTGCTGGAGTTATCTTTCTCTTTCCGCTGTGTCTTGTATCTCTGATAGTTTTGATATTCATTGTATCATTCTGTTGTATCATATCAGATATTGTATCTGTCATTTGTATCAATGTTATATATATTGGCATTTTTTCTTCTACTGTGTTGTGCTTAATGGTGTTATAAGCTCCGGCGCACTAGATTCGACGTTTGGATCTACGGCATTTGAATATGATTGTCGTATTCGGTGTCGATTTTCGAAGGTCGAGTCAGGATCGCTACACACAAGGTTCGACCTATAGGTCGACCCGCAAAGTAGAGGTATCGACCTATAGGTCGACCCATGTAACGACCTGATATTTTCAACCATTCGCATCCAAGCATGCCGGAATTGAATTGCTCAAAATACCAGATTGTAAGTTTATATTTGGCAAAACTCAGCATATATACAGTAAATAAATAATCAAAAAATCAGAGACATAGAGTAATATAATAATAGTGCAGCGGAAACAAAAGAATAGTAGTTCATGAAGCTAATATATACATACATATACATACATATATATATATATATATATATATATATATATATAACAGAGTTAAACAAGATGCACAGAAGTCTTGAATACAATAGTCAAATACAAGATCAGAATACATAACTGGAATCAACTGAATAACTGAAAGCTGGATAGATAGCCGGATCCCCAAGCGAAGCTCCGACTCCAACGGTGAGTCTCAAAAGCTATATCACTCAGTCTGACCCAAGCGTAAAGCAAAACACAAAACACTCGAGTCAGGATTAACATTTTTATATCAATAAATCCAACTCAAGTGAAATAACAACTGAAATACAAGTAACTCAAAGGATGTTTGGGATAACCATCCTCTAAGGATCCGTTAAACTATCTACTATGTTGTAATATACACTATTATAATAATGTCTAATAGTAAAGTAAACTTACTAGAAAATAGCGTTAAGGAGTTACCCATATCCCCCTTAACACATTTTATATTAAGCATCATAGTCTATACAGCACTGTAAACTCCACCGTAAACTAGTGGGCTATCAGAGAGTACTCCATAGGTATGACACAGAACAAATCGTAGTGGTCGCGCATAGGGATACAAGTATGACAGGGCACATGAAGCAATATCCAAGGTAGTGAAATTACCGTTTGCCTGATCCGAACTGGTGAGAATGCATCGTCGCAACAATCGCAACATCGCGAAACAACACTCCCAATTCGTGGGTGCGCACCAATCAAAAAGAAGTAATGAGTAGTTTACAAAGAATGTGTTTGCTAGAGGTGGCTAACCTCATTGGCCCGGCACGGCCCCTATTTCAGTCATTTCAAATTTGACACAAGTGTCAAGGCTGTCCATTATCGTTCTTTTTCTTCAAATCCAGCAATGTCATCATTCAACCACTTCATTCCGGATCACACTCCGCGTATAATAGTTATTATAGTGGTTTTCGGTTTAGACAGAGAGTATGTCCCCAACCAATCTCGGACTCTTCAATAACTACGTAATTATTACACCGATTGGTCATTAAATAAACTTTCAAAATAGTTAATATTTCAAAACCAAAATATCATTGCCATTTCAAAACCATATCAATACGATATCCCTTCCATTTCAAAACCAAATGCGATATCATTTCCATTTTAAATATATCCACCTAAAATATATCCATATACAAAACCTTAATACTTCAAAGTTATAATACTTTCTAAATCAAACACTTTGGAAATCATAATACTTTGGAAATCAAAATTTAGAAATCATAATGCTTTGGAATCATAACATTTCCCACTTAACTTTTAAATATAAATAATAGTATATATAATAAAATAGTTTATAATTTAAAATAGTTTTTATAAAAATAGTTTTTATAAAAATAGTTATAATTTTAAATAGTTTATATTAAAAATAATTTATATTAAAATAGTTTATATGAAATAAATTTATAAAGTAACATATATAAATAGTTTTAAATATAATCTAAAAATACTTTATATAATAAAATAGCTTCCTCAAATCACAATCAATTCCAAATCAACACCAATCCCAAAATTTCAAATTTAGTCAAATCTCAAATCATCAATTTCAATTCAATTCAGTTCTCAATAAACCATTATATCGATTTCAAATACAGATTTGAACCACAAATAAACCATTTAAATTTTGATATATTCTAAGCTTTAAATATTTCACAATCTCAAAACTAAATTTGATAATTTCATATATATCTTAATTTAACTTTATTATCATTTAATTTTGAAATATTCACTTAATAAATCCAATATTATTTAAATAAAACTCCAAATTACAAATTAAATATTTCCTTCAACTTACTTAAACTTGAAATATTCATTTAAATCACCTCAACCAAAATCAAGTTATAAAATTATATCCTTTAAAAATCTCAAATTCAATAAGTTCCAAATCGATTTCTAATTAAATATATTTCTTAATTAAATACAATTTCAAGTCAATTTCAAATCTATCTTCTCAACCTTAATTTATTATATCATTACGAACTTTATATTAAAATATAATTTAAATAAATACTTAACCATATTATATTTTAAATAAAATCAAACTTTATTATTAAACTTAATTTATATTAAACCAATTTATATATAACTTACATTTAAGAATTTAACTATATATAAAATAATATTTATATAATATCAAAAATCAATATTTATATAGAACCATATATTTCTTTTCAAAACCATAGAAATTATTTCAAATATTTATATATAGACCAATGGTGTCTGTATATAATCTTCTATCCTATGGTCTAGTGATACAGATATTATCATTTCAATCCGTAATATAAATTTATATACGGATATATGTCATTTCAACCCATAATCCCAAAGTCAATCCAGTGAAAATCACTTGGGTCTATCATTTCAACCCATAATAATTTTCTCCTATTTTAAAGTCCATTCGGGTATGTATCATTTCAACCCATAGTGAATTCTATACTAACAGGGAACTTGCAGAGTGCTAACAGATATGATAATAATATAACAGGCATATATCATCAATATAAATAACAGATAATAGTGTCAGATGTCACAAGTCAACATATACAGATAATAACATATATAGCAATGTAAATAACTAACAGCAGCATATTTCAATTGTCATTTCAATTGAAATCAAATTTAATAAATAAAAGAACGTTAATCATGAGTGATTTCTCACCTTCTGAGGCTAGAGGAGTTTATAAAAATGAGATTGATTTACGAAATGCAAGCATAACTTCCAAAGCAAGCTAGATTGACACGAATGTGATGGATAATGCTGATAATAAGGATAGATGAAATCAATCAGACTGGATTGCTGAAGATAATTGATATAACCCTATATAACTATATATATAATTAAAAATTAAATTTAAAACATATATTAAAATAACTATACAATTCAAACTTATACATATCAATGTTTTTATTTTAACACATATTAAACAAAATATCATCATAGACGTATTTAAAATCATTGTTTCGTAAAATAGATATATTCCTTAGAAACAATTGTATGAACTCATATATAATTATATGTATATGGAATAATATATAAGCTGATACATAAAGCTACACCATATATTTAAATTTACTTACATATATGGAAGAAGACAGCAAGCTTATACTCGTGAGTATATACATATTGTTTATAACAAACAACATATCTATGTGATCTATCCTAAATCTCTACATAAATATTCAACAGTTTTATATAACTAATGTATATATATAATTTATTATAAAATTCCCAAAACTTCCTGTATTTATGCCGACACTTCATATAAAAATAGATTCAAGTAAAAAGAAAATATGCAGACTATTCATACAACCAAATGTACATACATAAAATATGCGGACCAGTTATATATATATATATATATATAAAATAAATGCAAACACATACCTACTAGCTTCAGAGGTAACATACGCGTGCTATCAGATGTGATATAACTAAGTATGTCTATATATGTAACCAGTTGTAAAATAACAAATATATATATATATATATATATATATATATATATATATATAAACTGGGAGTCTAATATATGTATATCGGTATGTATAGAACTTATACTATAAACAGCTTTTTTCCATATATTATAAACCCTAATATATATATATATACTGTATCATCAATCAACAACCAAAAGATATATATATATACACTAAACTGTATGTATGCTAAGATTAAAATAATATTTAGTAAACTCATGTAACCTCCTTTCCAGATCAAAATATAAACCTATATAGAAATATAGTTATATATACAGTACTTATAAGGTAGATCTATATAACATGCAAACTAAACATATACAGATTATAAGTTAAACTACCATAAACTTCTTTACACAACATACTATATTTCTTTATACGAAATTTTATACTATAACTTAGATATAAAACGCATATACCTTGTATACAAGAGAGAGAGAGAGAGAACAACCAGGGTGGCAGAGCCGACTAAGCAAGGCAATTGGTAGGCCGAGGAGGAGAATAATATGCTTAGGGAGGGAGAGATGGAACGGTGGTCGAAGTGTTTCACTCGGCTGATGGTATGGAGTGGAGGCTGCGGTTGAACTAGATGGAGGAAGCAGGTCGAACGAGGAGGAGGCGGCGGGTATGTGCAAGGTGGCGGGTCGAGTGGGTGTGGGATGGGCCGTGCGTGGTGGATAGTTTGGCCTGGATGGTCGGCGTTGTTGGTGCAGGTGGTTTGGGAGAGAGGAAGGGGACCGATTGAATGGAAGTAGACGTCTTATTTTTCTCTTGTTTTTCTTTTTTTTAACTGAATAGGAAGTAGGTGTAAGCATAGAGAAGAGGATGGGTTATAAAAATGGAGCATGCTAAAATAAAATAAAAAAAGTGGTAGATGAATGTGAACAGTCTTGGGTAGAAGAAAATGCACAGACAATCCAATGCAAAAGTAAGCGAACCGATATGAACCACTTATTATCATTATTAGTTTTAACGTTTCAAAGGAAGGGACAGCTGGCTACAGATAATAATGCATTGGCTTCAAATTTTATTGAACGTTATACTATATTTTTTTCAATTAAAACCTTCTCAAAACAGTGAACGGTCACATACATTACATGAACGGTCAGATGTTTTGATTTGGTGAATAATTAAAGCATTTTATTGTTGCTTGAACGACACGGCTGAAGTTCGAAAGTCAATAGAAAACGGATCTGGTTTCGATACAGTTATCGGTTTCGCGAATTCCGCTGTGTACCGAACTTCAAAATACATAAAGAAATATGCCACAGTGATCAGCACGACAAAACGATCAAAACGGTATATAGATATTAGTGGCACGATTATCCGATCAAAAGTCGATACGGACACTGATATACGTAGTTATTCCGTACGGAAAAAAACTAAGCGGAGCTAGAAACGTTCGAAATTTGCGAAACGAATTACGAGTCCTATTCAGAGTGTTCTAAATAAATTTTCTCATGTTGACATATTTAGGTTTCGGAACACTTTTAAATTCAACTGTTATTTCGTCGAAAATAAGATCGGCGGAGCAATAACAGTCAAAATTTTGAGAAACGAAATGTGACGTCTTGCTCAAAAGATGATTTACAATTTTTCTATTGAAAAATATTCAGGTTTGGAAAACATTTAATTATCATAAAATATTAACTGATATAGATTTAAATAAAATAACACTAGAAAAATAAACTTCCATATTTTCTGATGAAAATTTACTAGTGGCTATGTTTAAATAGACGTATTCCAAACATCAAATTTTCATTTCAAATTTTATTATTTAAATTTCATAAAATTCAACTAATTAAATAAATAAAACATATAAAATTATTAAAAATTATCGGGTCATTATAGCCCGCATATTGCCCTTGACGAGAAATCGTCCAAGGACGTGCTAAAGTTACATAAATCATTTTTTGTGCGATCTGATGCATCATTTTCTGGATCCAACGATTCATAGCGAGCATGTGATGTGGTTGCACCAGAGTCAATCCAAAAAATTCGATGGTCTGAGATCCTCAAACTCCACTATAAATAGAACCCTAGGCCTAGCTATTTTTTCATAATCAGATTTTCTCCCCATTGGGTTCATTGCCAGAGGCCGAACCCTAAATAGAAAATATTTGTATGGAGAATATCTTTTAAGTAAAAATATTAGACACCTTAGAAGGGGATCCAGAAAGGCCATGGAGCAAAGCTAAGGACGACAGGTGAGTGGATTTAGATTATATCTCTTTTATGTTTATGATATATAATATCGTTAGATTCCCATTAAATATTTAATTCATTATTTATTTCAGTAGTTAGTTCTACCAGTCAGTTATGTTGAAACTGTAAATTTTATAAGAGAAGTGTACTTATTTTTAAACGTTATTTATATAGGAAAAGAAAGGAATCCAATTAAATATAAGTAATATTAGGCTTAAAAGATTTTGAGAAAGGCATAAGCTTAAAAGTGAGAAATTTACAGTAAATTATGTTAAAACGGGAGAAATGAATTAAAAAAGGAAAAATCTAATAACTTGATTTGGAATTTAGTGATAGATTAGTTGGTTGGTTAGGGTATACTTTGCATAGTTTGATATTGTAAGAATACGATAAACGTAATTGCAAGAATAAAAGCTAGAAAAATGGAATTAGTACAAAATAGAGGCATTACTTTATTTTGCACTACCCAAAAATTAGGGAAACAATAAAAGAAATATCTTGCAGCTACGAGTTATTATTTATAGCATTATTTAGTATTAAAATATTGAAATGGATTTTTAGCAAAGTTTTTGTAACCAACCAAAGAGAATAGAACTACTTCCTAGAATAAAAGAGAATAACGTGAAGCGTAAAAGAAATTAAAGAAGAGGAAATAATCAAGTTAATTATTTGGCAATACCAGAAAAAATAAACAGAAAATGTGTCTATATCTGCATTTACTGCGTATATAGTAGAATAAAAAGTAAAGCGGTTATTATGATAAGTAATTTGTGACAGTTGGGCATAGTTACAAGTTGGCACTGCCATGTAATATAAGAGAATTTAGTATCATTATGAAACAAGACAGACTAGAGTAGAAAAGAGACACTTGCAATTATATTTATAACATGTAGGTTATAAAAGAAAGAAAAGATGATAAAATTGACAATTGCAAGTATAATTGTAACACGAAGGTTATAACTAAGAAGATAGAAATAGAAGAGGCTTATTTTATTAAACTTAGATCTTGGATTAAGTTAATAAGGAAAACAATAGAAGTGGCCCATACTGGCAGCATTCCCTTTTGTTGAATATGCAAGTATTTGATTTTTATTTGATGATAATAAACATATACATTCATTTAAATGTATTTGTTATTATATTATTTTATTTTCATATAAATAAATAAATATTTGCTGAATAAAATAAATAAAATAGAATTTAAATTGAAACATATATCTTATTCAAACGAATATTTATTACAATTTTGAATAGTACAAATTTGAGCTCTCACTATATATAATTTTCAATTACAATACAAATTTGACAACATCACAATTTTCATTTACATTAGCACCTCACTACATATCACTCATTCACTTATATTTATCTTCAACTTCATTCCAGATTGAATCCAGCATATGAGCAATCTGCAAAATAAACACTAACGCAGTAAAATTGAAAAGAAAATATTTTGTAGTGAAAAATAAAGTGTATATTTTGAAAATATTATTTGCATCGGTTATTTGGGTTGTTCGTCATCATTTAATTTCGAATTCATCATACACGAATAGCTTGTGACATTCACGGTATATTACTGCATACCAATGTGCACTTGATAAAATTACAGGGACATATGAGCACAAGGTCAGACCCAACTAAAAGTCGGGTTCAACTCTAGTGGAATACAAAACTATAAGTCAAGATACATAGAACAAGCCTCGACGTAAATCCAATGAGTATACATGAACTACATGACTCGAGAACAAAATCATATTCAAGTTTCAAATACAACAGATCATGCTAACAAGTACATATACAAAAATTCTTATGACACGTACATGATACTTGATTGGAAAGAACAACAGCAAAGACCGGTATGACAACAGTAGTGCAGAAGCCTCAACAAGTATAAGCATGGATGTGATAAGCAGAAGTGATACTAAATGCTTCGATACCACTTGTGATTTTTCTGACTTGTTCATATTCATATATTTCCTGTTACTTTGAGTTCTCTAGTGCTTTGATTATTCTGCTTTTCAATTGTTGATTTAGAGCTGGATTTCTATATCCGTGATTCCAATTTTTGAATTTCTTCATTAATAGTGCCAGTTCGGCTGCTCCAGCATCACCATCGCTTTTTATTGTTCCTTTGAGAGCTACCGATTTCTTTCGAGTATCAACTCCTTCGCACTCTTCCTTGAATTTCATTTCTAGCTCATAAGTGGCAAGATTTCCGATGAGTTCTTCAACTTTGATTTATTTCAAATCCTTTGACTCTTGAATGGCAGTAACTTTCGCTTCAAAATTTCGTGGAAGGACTCTGAGGATTTTTCAGACTATTTCCAACTCTGTGTATGATTTTCCGAGAGCTTTTGATTTGTATATGAGATTGCAAAGTCGTCCGTACATCTCTTTAACATTTTCATCCTTAGCCATTGAGAGCAGGAAATTATTTGTCACAAGTGCAGTAAACCCGGTCACATCAAGTCCAATTATCCTCAGAATTGGCACGAACAATAAAAGAAATAAAAAAGAGAAGTTTTGCAGCCACATGGAATAAAAGTGATGATGATTATAAAAGCACTACAGTGAGAGTGAAAGAACGGATCTATGCCTTAGAGGTAATATAACTGATACCGACGATGATAGGCCAAGTGAGGCATCAAAACTTTCTCATTCAGAATTACTTATATATTTTCATGAGGTAAATGGGTGTTTTGAAAGACTTAGGGAGAAATACACTAAAATAGGATCACAAAGAGATACTTTGATAGATTTAAATAAACATCTTGATAAATTGGTTAAAAACTATCGAAGTAGGAGCCCTAAGTGTGATATGTGTCCATCACTTGAAGAAGAAATTAAATGTAACAACCCGCAAATCCGTATCTTTTGAGTTAACACTATTCTACCTAAAACAAATCAAGTGGTACAGAAATACGAACCATTTGGGTTAAAGAAGAATAGATAGAAAAAGAAAATAGAAAACAACAACAGAATCTAACCATCGCAGTGGAATAAAATATAATAGATAATAAATAATCTTCACTCAAAACACATATATATATATGTTTTATACATACATCTTCATCAGAGTACATCATCAGAGTTCAACCACAATAATAACATACAAATGGATACACAGCTACTCAACACAGCGGAATATATATATATATATATATATATATATATATATATATATATATATATATATATATATATAAAACAAGTACGAGAGTACGTCTCGTCATCCAGCTCGTCTCCTGAGCTCCGCAGCATCAAATCCTGTATCCTATAATACTCGGTCTGAACCGAGCATTATAGTTAAATAACAACCGAGTCAGTCTGGCATACCAGCATGATAAAATCACACTCAATTGATTATCAAAGTTTCAAAAATCTTTTGAAAACAAAAGCATCTCGTAAGACCACGCCACAAATAAACATGTCGGGGTTTTTACCTTACGATAGCTAAAACAATTTTTATAGAAATCATCTGATATTATAATAGGGTCTATATACAAATACTTTTAAAATAGTCGAAATTGTTACATCTATTAAATTCCAGCTACTAGCCACAGAGTGGGTAATACAAACAAAACTCGTAAAAGGATCGTAGGGAGAATGGATTTCCAATTAATGACTAGGCACTGGGGTACCACCTGTCACAGTACATGGCCTAGATCACAGTACCGAGGAGTACGCCCGCTCCCCTGCAACACAAGACCGAGACTACCCCTTACTGGATAATCCCGAGTGAGATCACCCCGTGGTTGGGATCAGCAACCGCCCACTAAGCCGAAATAAAAAGGGACATCCAGACAGGGATGACCTCACCTTGCTTGGGTGCTACCCACCTAGCCTTGCTGCATAACCCCAGATTTTCAGTCATTCCTGGTTGATGAGGCTTGAGGCTAAGCGTTACCTTTTTAGAAAATATCCCTTAGAATGTCCATCGTCCACCTGACGATGTTCCGAATGCATTTGTAACAACCAGGTATTTTCAACCATTCGCATCCATTATAAGTGTATAGGTAGACGCTTATGCCAGAATTGAATTGCTCAAAATACCGCGTTGTAAATAAAATTTGGCAAATCTCAGAATATACAGTAAATAATAATCACAGATCACAGACACAGAGTATTTAATAATGCAGTGGAAGTAAAGGAAAAAGTAGTTCATGAAGCTACTATATAAATATATCAGAGTTAAATAAAATACAACAGAAGAAATAAAGTACAACAGAAGTCTCAAGATGATAACCAAGTACAAGATGAATAGAACAACAGAAATGGAATAGATAAAACTAGATAAGCAGATAATCTCCAGCGATTCCAATCTCCCGAAAGTGGAATCCAAATCTGTAAATAACTCAGGCTGACCAGAGCGTAAATAAAAATACAAACACTCGAGCCAGGACAATATATACTTATGTAATGTAAACCAACTCAAGTGAACTGTAATAAAGTACAAGTAACTTAGAGGATGCCCGGGACCGCCCATCCTCTAAGGATCCGTTAAACTATTTACTATGTAGTAATATTGCGCTATTATAATAATGTCTACAGTAAAATAAACTTACTTTTAAATAGCGTTCCAGGCTACCCATATCACCCTTCACACATAATAGTCCCTGCAGTCCATCCAATATCATGACATCTCCACACCGAGTGACTGTTAGAGGATACCACACGGGCTACGGAAGGAAAACAAACTCGTAGTAAAAGCTCGGTATGGTAGGTGACACGGCACGCAAGGCAATGCCAGGGTAGATATACAAATTACGCACACGGACTGGTGGTGACGTAGCATCCCCATATGCCCACCTCGGAACACACTCCAAACCAAAATCGAAGGATGACCATCTAATCAATCACAAGTAAGAGTATAGTATTGAAGGAATGTGTCCGATCGGAGGAATGACCTCACTTGGCCCGAGATCGCTCTTGTTTTAGCCACCTTATGCCAACTCACGGGAGTTGGGTTCACGTAATATACCTCAAGAACGTCGCCACCATCCTACTTCATTCTGGAATCTCCACCGCGTACACGGTTGTCAAAGTGGTTTTCGGTATCGACAGAGAGTATGCCAGATATCCGATCCCGGTCTCTTTGCCAACCAATCGTTATTATAACCCGTAGTTATAATTTAAAGTGGTATTTATACTTCAAAACAGAATATCATTTCAAATCCAAATCTTTATCAAAATAAAGATTAAATTAATTCCAAACCATTTCAAAAACATCATATCTTCCCAAAACTTCGTGTCAAATCATTTCAATATATTAAAATATGATATCTTTACAAAACTTCATTTCCAATCATTTTAATATATCAAAATATCATATCTTTACAAAACTTCATTTCAAATCATTTCAATATATTGAAATATCATATCTTTACAAAACTTCCTTTCCAATCATTTTAATATATTAAAACATCGTATCTTTACAAACTTCCTTTCAAATCATTTCATTATATCAAAATATCATATCTTTACAAAACTTCATTTCAAATCATTATTCATTTTATTCAATTTAAAATACCATTTCAATTCACATTTCAAAACAGTTTATATTTCAAAAAATCATTTTTAATCATTAAAATGAAGTTATTATATTTAATAATTAAATTTCCAAAATTTTCAACTTTCAAAGTTCATTTATTCACTTAAGTTTATCAGAACAGTGAAAATTCACTTTTCGCAGCATTTAGAAAATGCTACGGAAAGTTACATTCAAAACAGTTCAATTTAACTAAAGACGGCATTTTAAAAATGTTGTAGTAGGGTTTACTTAAATTTCAAATAAACTTAGTTAAATTCAACAATTATAGCACTTACAAAAATTGCTATAATAGCCTTAATTCAATTTAGCTTTATAGTTCATTATCATCAACTACAGCATTTACAAATGTTGTAATATCATTTACATTGCAATTAATAGCATTTCAAAAATGCAGTTAATTAACTTCAAATATTCAATTTTACTTCACAACCAATTATAATTTTATTTAAAACAATTTTTTAACTTATAAAATCATACATTTTCACATTTATAAACAACATTTAATTCTCCTTAAGTTCATGATTTTATAAAGTTAAATTTCCATTCAAAAATCAAGATTTAATAATAATTCGCTTATTAAATTTCAATATTAAATTTTAAATTCATTGAATTGAATTTCAACTTAACACCTAAGTTTAAATTTCAAAATATAACTTAATTTCAATTTTATTTATTTAACTTAAAAATTGTGATATCCCGGAATTTCGAGGAATTTAAAATGTGATAATCATCTTAATAAATTAATTAAAATAGATAAGATCTGTTATTTTCGAATATAAATAACCAAAATAATTAATAACATGATGATTTTAATTATAGTTATAAATGGATTCTTAATAGAATAATTATCTGCAAATTTAATTCGTAATGTTTTATAAATAAATTTTTAAATGAAATAATTATTTTTAAATATAGTTTGTGTTGATTTATAAATGAATTCTAAAATAGAATTATTATTTTTGAGTTAATAAGGAGTTTATATATATAATTAAGATTAATTTTAAAAATAGTTTTTTTAATAAAGTCATTATTTTCAAATTAAATTAGTGTTTGTTTAAAGTTAGTGTAAATTTGAATCGATATTAAATTTGATTTCAAACTTAATTTGAATTTAGATTTAAATTTGAATTTAAATGAATATTTATATCTTAAAAGTATTTTGATTTAAAATAATATATGAATGAGTTTTATTTAAAATAAGATTTATTTCCTTAAAAAGAATTTATTAAGAAAGGGTTATAAAATTGTAAAATAAATACAAAAGGTTTATTTTAACATTTAAAATGGATTAAAAATATTTTATATGATTTTATTTAAATTATAATTGGTTTATATTTTATATTCTTTTAAATATTTTATTGTTTATAAGATTTAGAAAGCATTTATTTATTTAAAAATGTATTTACTAATTTAGAAAAATTTATATAAAAACTTTTAAAATCTCATAAAGATAATAAAAATGAAATATTACAAGTGTAGGTTAATAAAGCTTAAAAATACACATGTAAGTGAAGTAATTATAGGTTGTGACCAGTGTTAATAATTAAACAAGTGGCAAATTTATTTTTATTTTTCTTTAATTCCAAATAAATCCTAAATCACATTATATAAACTCAACTCTTCTTTTTCTCATCTCTTTTTCTTATTTCTTTTGCATTAAAACCTGAAACCAGATCAAGATTGAAAACATATCCTCAAACAAACACTGTAAAAACTTCCTTTACAAATATATAAACAAACCTGGAACTTGTTTTCAGATTTGAAGCTTCAAACCCAAACAAATGCAACCCTGTAAACTAATTCTTCCTCAAGCATTTATTTTCAAACCAATCCTGAACCATTCTCAAATCTGGTGTTTGCAACCACTTCAAGTCTAAATGCAACCCTGTAATCCTTCTCAAACCAAAATAAATGCAAACCTGTGATCATCTTCTCAATACAAATCAGGACTGCAACAATTTCAAACTTTGTAAACTGTTTTGTAAACTGTTTGCAAAACTATTCAAGAATTTGTAATATTGTTTTATCCTCAAACTCAAATCTAATAATTCTGTAAACTATTAACTCCTCAAATCTGCAAGCAAAGATCTTCAAATGCCAACATGTAAACTCCTCAAACTCAAGAATCAAAGCCAGTAAGCTAGGTTGTAGCAGATTTTCCAATGCAAGTCTGTAGCCAACTTTCAAAACTAAGATTTGCAAAGCAACCTTCTCAAGCATCAACAAATCCAAGTTTTTCCAGTTTCAAAACTGTCAAGCTTCAAAATGTTTTCTACTGCAACATTCAAAGCTTCCAGCCTCTGTTTTTTTTAATCGGTGAGTAAGCCTTTTAAAATTTAAAACTAAGTAAGTAAATATTTGTTTGTTTCTTAAATCTATGGTGATTGATGCTTTGTTGTCCATACTTATGTGGTATTTCTGTGTTTATGAATTTATGTGGGTATGCATGCCTGAAACAAGAAACTGGCCAACTTTAAATTTTCAAAAATTAAGATCTAAACCTCTAAATCCTGTTAGTATCAGATATTCAAACAAAAGTTGTTTGCATTTGTAGGATCTAAATTTTTAAAAATAGTTTAAGAATATTCAGTTGGAATAATTTTTGGAAAATGGAAAGAAGACAGTATATAAATCAAGTTTCTGCTTTTTAAAATTTGGTGAGTAAACAAATTTAATTAAAATTCAAGTTAATACTTCTGTTTGTTTGTGAAGTTTAAAATGAAAAAATGCTTGGTTGTGCATATTTATGTAAGTTATCTCTATGATATGAATGTTGTATATGTGCATGTCTGTTGTGTTCTTATATTCCTGTTCTTAGTTCAGGAACTAGGAGTTTGATCAAAAATCATAACCAAATCATTTAATGATTGTTAGATTTGGAAATACATACAATTTATGTTTGTTAAATCATAAATTTAAGTTTAAATTTTATTTAAAACTATATAGGTTTAAATTCTGTTCTTGAACCAAGAAATACAGTAGCAATATTAAAATGCATGTTAAATCAAGTATCATGATTTGATAATTCAATTACATAACTCGAAACATCTATGAAGAATATGATTTTTAAGATAAAAATCATGAATTTTAGATTAGGATTTTTTGTAAAATCCCAAAATGATTGGAAAATAGTTCTGAGGCAATTGTTGATGATTGAATGGTCGGGGATGACCGAAATCTTAGCTGGGGGTAGGGGAAGGATAGGTGTAATCGGCAAAAATAGTGGGAAGATTTACTGATCATCATGGTGTTGGCAGTGAGCAAATTAAGTTCCTAACCCTAAATTAGACGAGCTGATAGATTTGATCACTTCTCCCTCTCTGGTGAATCGAGTGCATTGGAACTTTGGGGTTTGGTTCACGGGAGTGTGGCGATGATGTGGTTGGAGCTACGGCAACTCAGGTGGTCGGAGGGAGGATGTTCGAGGCAATTCTGATGAGTATTTGGGATTTCAGTTCCAACTGTCAAGCTCGATTTTGAATTGGGCTTTGTGATTGTGTTTGAAGGATTGGGAAGTGATGCTATGCTGATGTTCAGTGTGTCGAGGCTTGCGGTGGTGATCACCATCGTCAAAGACGACTGTGCAGGTGCACAAGGGGGGGCGTGTGAAATCTGGTGATGGGTATTGGAGTTTACTCGAGGCATTGCTCGAGAGTTTGGGAAGAATACTCGAAAGCAAACTCGAGTTGATTTAGTTGTTTTTAAGCTTCAGGTTTTAAACTGTAAAAAAAAATTAAATTAAGTTTTAAAATCAGGAAGAAAGGGAGTTTACTCGGGGGAAGACCCGAGTTGTCTTCGGGATTGGCCCGAAGCAGAGATGCTTTGCAGTTTTTAAAAAAATGTTTTAAATCAAATTGGGTTTGAAATTTTAATTTAAATCTAGTTTAAATTTCTTATATAATCTTACTCTATTTATAATTGTTCCTTTAACAAATGACTAAGAGATTTTGAAATTGATTGAATTTAAAGTGATTTTAAAATATCAATTTAAAATGGAAGTTCAAATTTGTAGAAAAGTATGTTTTAAAATACAAGTTGTAATTAGTCTTAAACCTTCACTTGGAATGTGTTAAGTTTTTTTTTATAGAAATTTAAGCTTTGATAACTATGATATTATTGAGTGAATAATTAATTATTATTTTAAAACTTAATTAATGATGTAATTAAGTAAAGATAAATTATAATGTTAAAATGTTTTTAAGTGTTAATGTTAATAAAGGTATTAATGATATAATGTCTGGTCTTAAGATGATTAAAGGTTTAATACCTTGAGATAAACTAAGTTAATTGTGGAAATTAAATATAATTAATTAATTTGATTTATTTAATTATAAGGGATTAATTAAGTAATTAATCAAGAGTAATTAATTGATTTAATTAATAGTTAATTAAAGGTTATTATTTAATTAATTTAAGATAAATTATAATTAAGGATTATTAATTAAAAATTGTTAATTAATGATCAAAGATTTATTAATTGAGTAATTAAATAATTAAGAATGAATTAATCAAGTTATTAAGGTTTGATTAATTTGTAATTAAAGAGTTGTTAATTAAGTAATTAGAGGTTACTTAATTAATATTTAAGATGTACTTAGTTGTAATTAAGTTTTATTAATTGATACTATAATTAAATATTAATTAATTGATTAATCAAGGTTGATTAAGGATTAATCAAAAGTAATTAAGAATTAATCAATATTAATTAAGGATTGGTTAATTAATAATTAAGGATTAATTAATTTGTAATTAAGTTTTGTTAATTAATAATTAAGTTTTATTAATTAATAATTAAGGGATAATTAATTGGTTAACTAAAGATTAATTAATTAATTATGAAAGTAATTATGGATGAATTAATTTGTAATTAAGAGACATTGATTAATAATTAAGTTTATTAATTAATAGTTAATGGATAATTAACCAGTTAATTAAAGATTAATTAAGCAATTATTAAGTAGTTAAGGGTTGATTACTTTGTTTAAAGAAGGTCAATTAATAATTCAGGTTTATTAGTTGAGAATTCAAGAGTAATTAATCTGTGAATAAAGGTTAATTGATAAGGATAATCAAGAAGTGATTAATTAATTAAATGTTGTATTTACTTAATGATTGTTTAAGCAGGATTAGAAGATTAATTCTTAAGTAATTAATTTAATTTAAGATGATTAAATTAATTATAACATGGATTAATAAATCTTGTTTATGGATAATTGTTTGTATAGAATATCTATATTGGATGATACCTATTGGATGATATCTGTTGGGTGATATCTATTAGACGATATTTATTGGTTGATATCTTTTGGATGATATTTATTGGATGATATGTTATGACATTTTGTGATATGATATTAGATATATCAATAATAAATGTGTGATATTTATCTATATGAAATGCTCTGTGAATTCAAGTATTGAATTGAAATAAATTGTTTTAAACTTTAAAACAACTTGGACCTAAAAGATGGCGTTTGGATTTCGATGAGACCGGGATCAGATTTCCAGATTTGGATATCCAAAAACCACATCGATCCAAATTAAGCGATAGGTCGTGAATCTCAAGTGAAGATGAAGATTCAGAGTGCAAGGGTTATTGTCGTTAACTCTGAGGGTGATTCCAAAATGAGTGTAACAAGATAATGCCTTCGGTTTCGTTTGAACATGGAACAATCTTATATGGATTGAATGCTTTCAGAACATCGTCAGGTGGACGATGAGCATTCTAAGATAGATGTATTCTATAAAGGTAATCGTAGCCTCAAGCCTCATCAACCGGGAATGGCTAAACCATGGGAGATGCAGCAAGGTTAAGTGGGTCATGCCAAAGTAGGACAAGAGCTTCCCCTGTCAAGATGTCCCTTTTTATTTCGGCTGTATGGGCAGTTGGTCTGCAGCCAACTGCGGGGTTGTCTTGTTCGGAACTGTTCAGTAAGGAATGGTTCCGGCCTTGTGTTGCAGGGGGTCGAGAGTGATCCTTGGTACGGTGATCTAGGCCACGTACTGTGACGGGCGGTACCCCAGTAGCCCTTCCATTGTATGGAATCCAATCTCCAATAAGTGTCGTACGTTTTGATTGTGCCCAACTATGTTGGAACGTGAGATGTAAGCATTCCAGCTATTTCTGTATTTTATTGAAAACCCTAGACACTATTATAATATCACAGGATTTCCTATCAAATATTTTGGATAGCGTAAGGTAAAAACTTACCCGTGTTTATGTGTGGGAAGTCTTACATGATGCCTTTTGTTTTAAAAAGTTTTCAAAATTTAAGCAATTTTAAACCGTTTACTCACACCAGGCCCATGTCTGACCCAGAGTTTATTTCTATTTTCTTAAACTCTCGGGTACTCAAATTTTTATGAGTAGCCAAGGGATCAGGTTTTGGCTTGACGAATATTGGAAAGCATGGAGCAGGAGTCCAGACGTAGTTATATCTATATTTCCGTTGTGCTAAGTTGTGTTGTAGTCCTTGTCTGTTGTATTTGAAATGTAATAGACAGAACCCTATAACTGTCTAATGTGAAAGGTTGATTGTATTTGTGTAACTCTGATATATATGACTATGTAAATTTTATTTGATATATTATATTTTGTTCGGTTCCGCTGTGAGATTCTGATATTGTTGAGTTCTTTCTTCTTTCTATTCTATTTCTACCTCTTTCTTTCTTATTAATGATGCGTCTTTCTATGGAATGAAGGGCGGGTCGTTACAGTTGGTATCAGAGCATAGGTTGAGATAATACATAGGCTTTGGAGTGGTGTCTATCTTAAGAGCGCGTATTTGTAATTTTTAAATAATTATATTCCTATATAAATTTGTTGGGTATCTGTTTGGATTTCCAACTTGAGTTCGAGAGAAGTTTTATCTTTCTCTTTGTTTAATTGACCGTCCTATCCTTAGGGGGAGCAACTGAGTTAAATAAGATTTGTAGAGGCTTAAGATTTCTCATCTTCCCAATAATTTTATTGTGACCCATTGGTATTGGATCTCGAAGGGTTTGATCTTATTCTGGATATGGATTGGATGGATAGTAAGGATTGTTTCTTTGGAGGCTGTTGGAGAGGATTCGCAAAAGTGACTTGCGATGATTTTGGAGTTCTTTTAAGCAATCTTTTGCTTGGAGTGAGGTATCTCCAGAAGGTGTAGAGTTCATCGGAGTGGGTAGAGATTGCCCGGATGTTTCCAAGGTAGTGGAAGTTTGCCTTCATCAGGAGATAGAGTTGGAGAAGCTGATCCAAGTTTTCTTTGAGGAGGCCTTTTGTTTCTAGTGGAGGTATTTCTGTAGATTCAGCCAGGTAACTTCTATTCAGGAGTGTAGCAAATGTAGTTTTCTGGATTTGGCAGAGTTTTACAGGAAGTTTGTATAGTCTATTCTAAGATTTCTTCGCACTTAACCGAGTGACTCGGGAAGGAACTAAATTTAGTAGACCTGAGTGTGATGAGACTTTCTTGAATCTAAAGGCAAGGCTGACTAGTGTGCCTATTCTAGCTATTCTAGATAGCAAGAGCAAATTGAGTTCTACGCGAACGATGTGTGTGCCTGTTATGGATGGATTGAAGATCGTTGGAAGGATTTGAGGCAAGGAGTTTAGGAAATCTTCTGATAGCTGAGCATGAAGAAAGATGTAGCTGCTTTCGTCAGAAGATGTATGGTCGATCAGCAAGTGAAGGTGATCAGTAGAAGGCCGCAATTTGTTGCAGCCTTAGCAATTCTGAAGTGGATTGAGAAATGATTTCTTTGGATTTCATAGACGGTTTGTCAAGGACCAAAGAGGGAAATGGAATATGGGTAATTGAAGACCGGTTAATTAAGAGCATCTATTTTATTCCGGTCAAGGCAACCCGTACTACGGCATCTTTGGCTGAGTTTTTCTTGAGGGAATTTGTCCAAATGTTGGATGATTCAGTCAGGATTGTTATCGACTGTGATCCTATTTTCTCCAGCGGATTTTGGAGATTTGTGATCAGCTTTGGGTTCAAGTTTGAATTTGAGTTTAGCCTATCATTCTCAGATCGATGGTCAGATAGGAAGGCTGAATTGAATTTAGAGATTGTGACGAGGGCTGTGTTTTGGATCCGATGGGTCTTGGAAAGACCATTTGTTTTGAATGGAGTTCTCGTTCTGTATCAGGCAAGTATATAGATGGCATCCTATGGAGTTTTGCTTGGAAGATCTGGTAGATTCCCATTTTGTTGGGTAGAGTTGAGAGATCGTCTGGTTCTTGCCCAGTTTTGATCCGAGAGGCATCTGTGAAGATGGAGTTTATCTAGAAGAGCTGAGAGCAGTGCCTACTAGAGCCAAAGACAATTAGATTATGAGATGAGAGATTTAGTCTTTGTCAAAATTTCCCGATTTTAAAGGAGTTATCAGATTTGGAAAGACGGGGAAATTGCCCTGGATGTTTTGGTCTGTTCTAAGTGTTTGAGGAGAATAGTGACTGTGGTCTACAGGATGGAATTGCCAGTTTGGATAGCTAAAATTCATGTTGTTATTCACGTATCTCATATGAGGAAGTACGTGAATGATCCATCTGCATTGGGAGTTGCAGTTCAATATGATCTGGTAGTTGAGCTGGTTTGTAGTGTGGCCTGATTTTTGATTCAGATTTTTGGATCAGAGTTAGGGGAAGCTCTGGATCTTAGTGGTTTAGCTTATTAAGGTTCTGTGGAGCTAGGATTTCAGAGTTTATCTTGAGAAACTCTGGATAGTTATAGGAAGGCTTATCCAGATCTGTGTCCGGATAGCTAGAATTGTTTGATTTGAATAATTTGTTTATACAAATAAATTGGTGGTTTGAATGAATTGTTTATTCGAATAAATTATTTATTCGAATGAATTGTTGTTTAGTTAATAGTGTACGATTGATGTGGATGTTTGGATTGTAAAATAAAATAAAGTATTTTGGATTATCTTTGTTTTAAATTTCGAGGACGAAATTCTTTTAAGGGGGAAGGAATGTGATATCCCGAAATTTCGAGGAATTTAAAATGTGATAATCATTTTAATAAATTAATTAAAATGGATAAAATCTGTTATTTTCGAATATAAATAACCAAAATAATTAATAACATGATGATTTTAATTATAGTTATAAATGGATTCTTAATGGAATAATTATCTGCAAATTTAATTCGTAATGTTTTATAAATAAATTTTTAAATTAAAAAATTATTTTTAAATATAGGTGGTGTTGATTTATAAATGAATTCTAAAATAGAATTATTATTTTTGAGTTAATAAGGAGTTTATATATATAATTAAGATTAATTTTAAAAATAGTTTTTTTTTAAATAAAGTCATTATTTTCAAATTAAATTAGTGTTTGTTTAAAGTTAGTGTAAATTTGAATTGATATTAAATTTGATTTCAAATTGAATTTGAATTTAGATTTAAATTTGAATTTAAATGAATATTTATATCTTAAAAGTATTTTGATTTAAAATAATATATGAATGAGTTTTATTTAAAATAAGATTTATTTCCCTAAAAAGAATTTATTAAGAAAGGGTTATAAAATTGTAAAATAAATACAAAAGGTTTTTTTTAACATTTAAAATGGATTAAAAATATTTTATATGATTTTATTTAAATTATAATTGGTTTATATTTTATTTTCTTTTAAATATTTTATTTTTTATAAGATTTAGAAAGCATTTATTTACTTAGAAATGTATTTACTAATTTAGAAAAATTTATATAAAAACTTTTAAAATCTCTTAAAGATAAATAAAAATGAAATATTACAAGTGTAGGTTAATAAAGCTTAAAAATACACATGTAAGTGAAGTAATTATAGGTTGTGACAAGTGTTAATAATTTAAACAAGTGGCAAATTTATTTTTATTTTTCTTTAATTCCAAATAAATCCTAAATCACATTATATAAACTCAACTCTTCTTTTTCTCATCTCTTTTTCTTATTTCTTTTGCATTAAAACCTGAAACCAGATCAAGCTTGAAAACATATCCTCAAACAAACACTGTAAAACTTCCTTTACAAATCTATAAACAAACCTGGAACTTGTTTTCAGATTTGAAGCTTCAAACCCAAAACAAATGCAACCCTGCAAACTAATTCTTCCTCAAGTATTTGTTTTCAAACCAAGCCTGAACCATTCTCAAATCTGGTGTTTGCAACCACTTCAATTCTAAATGCAACCCTGTAATCCTTCTCAAACCAAAATAAATGCATACCTGTGATCATCTTCTCAATACAAATCAGGACTGCAACAATTTCAAACTTTGTAAACTGTTTTGTAAACTGTTTGCAAAACTATTCAAGAATTTGTAATATTGTTTTATCCTCAAACTCAAATCAAATAATTCTGTAAACTGTTAACTCCTCAAATCTGCAAGCAAAGATCTTCAAATGCCAACATGTAAACTCCTCAAACTCAAGAATCAAAGCCAGTAAGCTAGGTTGTAGCAGATTTTCCAATGCAAGTCTGTAGCCAACTTTCAAAACTAAGATTTGCAAAGCAACCTTCTCAAGCATCAACAAATCCAAGTTTTTCCAGTTTCAAAACTGTCAAGCTTCAAAATGTTTTCTACTGCAACATTCAAAGCTTCCAGCCTCTGTTTTTTTTAATCGGTGAGTAAGCCTTTTAAAATTTAAAACTAAGTAAGTAAATATTTGTTTGTTTCTTAAATCTATGGTGATTGATGCTTTGTTGTCCATACTTATGTGGTATTCTGTGTTTATGAATTTATGTGGGTATGCATGCCTGAAACAAAAAACTGGCCAACTTTAAATTTTCAAAAATTAAGATCTAAACCTCTAAATCCTGTTAGTATCAGATATTCAAACAAAAGTTGTTTGCATTTGTAGGATCTAAATTTTTAAAAATAGTTTAGTTGGAATAATTTTTCGAAAATGGAAAGAAGACAGTATATAAATCAAGTTTCTGCTTTTTAAAATTTGGTGAGTAAACAAATTTAATTAAAATTCAAGTTAATACTTCTGTTTGTTTGTGAAGTTTAAAATGAAAAAATGCTTGGTCGTGCATATTTATGTAAGTTATCTCTGTGATATGAATGTTGTATATGTGCATGTCTGTTGTGTTCTTATATTTCTGTTCTTAGTTCAGGAACTAGGAGTTTGATCAAAAATCATAACCAAATCATTTAATGATTGTTAGATTTGGAAATACATATAATATATGTTTGTTAAATCATAAATTTAAGTTTAAATTTTATTCAAAACTATATAGGTTTAAATTCTGTTCTTGAACCAAGAAATATAGTAGCAATATTAAAATGCATGTTAAATCAAGTATCATGATTTGATAATTCAATTACATAACTCGAAACATCTATGAAGAATATGATTTTTAAGATAAAAATCATGAATTTTAGATTAGGATTTTTTTGTAAAATCCTAAAATGATTGGAAAATAGTTCTAAGGCAATTGTTGATGATTGAATGGTCGGGGATGACCGGAATCTTAGCTGGGGGTAGGGGAAAGATAGGTGTAATTGGCAAAAATAGTGGGAAGATTTACTGATCATCATGGTGTTGGCAGCGAGCAAATTAAGTTCCTAACCCTAAATTGGACAAGCTGATAGATTTGATCACTTCTCCCTCTCTGGTGAATCGATTGCATTGGAACTTTGGGGTTTGGTTCATGGAAGTGTGGCGATGATGTGGCTGGAGCTACGGCAACTCAGGTGGTCGGAGGGAGGATGTTCGAGGCAATTCTGATGAGTATTTGGGATTTCAGTTCCAACTGTCAAGCTCGATTTTGAATTGGGCTTTGTGATTGTGTTTGAAGGATCGGGAAGTGATGCTATGGTGATGTTCAGTGTGTCGAGGCTTGCGGTAGTGATCACCGTCGTCAAAGACGACTGTGCAGGTGCATAAGGGGGGGTGTGTGAAATCTGGTGATGGGTATTGGAGTTTACTCGAGGCATTGCTGGAGAGTTTGGGAAGAATAGTCGAAAGCAAACTCGAGTAGATTTAGTTGTTTTTAAGCTTCAGGTTTTAAACTGTAAAAAAAAATGAAATTGAGTTTTAAAATCAGGAAGAAAGGGAGTTTACTCGGGGGAAGACCCGAGTTGTCTTCGGGATTGGCCCGAAGCAGAGATGCTTTGCTGTTTTTAAAAAAATGTTTTAAATCAAATTGGGTTTGAAATTTTAATTTAAATCTAGTTTAACTTTCTTATATAATCTTACTCTATTTATAATTGTTCCTTTAACAAATGACTAAGAGATTTTGAAATTGATTGAATTTAAAGTGATTTTAAAATATCAATTTAAAATGGAAGTTCAAATTTGTAGAAAAGTAAGTTTTAAAATACAAGTTGTAATTAGTCTTAAACCTTCACTTGGAATGTTTTATGTTTTTTTTTAGAAATTTAAGCTTTGATAACTATAATATTATTGAGTGAATAATTAATTATTATTTTAAAACTTAATTAATGATGTAATTAAGTAAAGATAAATTATAATGTTAAAATGTTTTTAAGTTTTAATGTTAATAAAGGTATTAATGATATAATGTCTGGTCTTAAGATGATTAGAGGTTTAATACCTTGAGATAAACTAAGTTAATTGTGGAAATTAAGTATAATTAATTAAGTTGATTTATTTAATTATAAGGGATTAATTAAGTAATTAATCAAGAGTAATTAATTGATTTAATTAATAGTTAATTAAAGGTTATTATTTCATTAATTTAAGATAAATTATAATTAAGGATTATTAATTAAAAATTGTTAATTAATGATCAAAGATTAATTAATTGAGTAATTAAATAATTAAGAATGAATTAATCAAGTTATTAAGGTTTGATTAATTTGTAATTAAAGAGTTGTTAATTAAGTAATTAGAGGTTACTTAATTAATATTTAAGATGTACTTAGTTGTAATTAAGTTTTATTAATATATGATTGGGTTTTATTAATTGATACTATAATTAAATATTAATTAATTGATTAATCAAGGTTGATTAAGGATTAATCAAAAGTAATTAAGAATTAATCAATATTAATTAAGGATTGGTTAATTAATAATTAAGGATCAATTAATTTGTAAATAAGTTTTGTTAATTAATTATGAAAGTAATTATGGATGAATTAATTTGTAATTAAGAGACATTGATTAATAATTAAGTTTATTAATTAATAGTCAATGGATAATTAACCAGTTAATTAAAGATTAATTAAGCAATTATTAAGTAGTTAAGGGTTGATTACTTTGTTTAAAGAAGATCAATTATTAATTAAGGTTTATTTGAGAATTAAAGAGTAATTAATCTGTGAATAAAGGTTAATTGATTAATTGATAAGGATAATCAAGAAGTGATTAATTAATTAAATGTTGTATTTACTTAATGATTGTTTAAGCAGGATTAGAAGATTAATTCTTAAGTAATTAATTTAATTTAAGATGATTAAATTAATTATAACATGGATTAATAAATCCTGTTTATGGATAATTGTTTGTATAGAATATCTATATTGGATGATACCTATTGGATGATATCTGTTGGGTGATATCTATTAGACGATATTTATTGGTTGATATCTTTTGGATGATATTTATTGGATGATATGTTATGACATTTTGTGATATGATATTAGATATATCAGTGATAAATGTGTGATATTTATCTATATGAAATGCTGTGTGAATTCAAGTATTGAATTGAAATAAATTGTTTTAAACTTTAAAACAACTTGGACCTAAAAGATGGCATTTGGATTTCGATGAGACCGGGATCGGATTTCATGATTTGGATATCCGAAAACCGCATCGATCCAAATTAAGCGATAGGTCGTGAATCTCAAGTGAAGATGAAGATTCAGAGTGCAAGTGTTATTGTCGTTAACTCTGAGGGTGATTCCAAAATGAGTGTAACGAGATAATGCCTTCGGTTTCGTTCGAACCCGGAACGAACTTGTATGGATTGAATGCTTTCAGAACATCGTCAGGTGGACGATGAGCATTCTAAGATAGATGTATTCTATAAAGGTAATCGTAGCCTCAAGCCTCATCAACCGGGAATGGCTAAAACAGGGGAGATGCAGCAAGGTTAAGTGGGTCATGCCCAAGTAGGACAAGAGCTTCCCCTGTCTAGATGTCCCTTTTTATTTCGGCTGCGTGGGCAGTTGATCCGCAGCCAACTGCGTGGTTGTCTTGTTCGGAACTGTTCAGTAAGGAATGGTTCCGGCCTTGTGTTGCAGGGGTCGGGGGTGTCCTCGGTACGGTGATCTAGGCCACGTACTGTGACGGGCGGTACCCCAGTAGCCCTTCCATTGTATGGAATCCAATCTCCAATAAGTGCCGTACGTTTTGATTGTGCCCAACTATGTTGGAACGTGAGATGTAAGCATTTCAGCTATTTCTGTATTTTACTTGAAAACCCTTGACACTATTATAATATCACAGGATTTCCTATAAAATGTTTTGGATAGCGTAAGGTAAAAACTTACCCATGTTTATGTGTGGGAAGTCTTACGTGATGCCTTTTGTTTTCAAAGGTTTTCAAAAGTTAAGCAATTTTAAACCGTTTACTCACACCAGACCCATGTCTGACCCGGAGTTTATTTCTGTTTTCTTACACTCTCGGGTACTCAAATTTTTATGAGTATCCAAGGGATCAGGTTTTGGCTTGACGAATATTGGAAAGCATGGAGCAGGAGTCCAGACGTAGTTATATCTATATTTCCGTTGTGCTGAGTTGTGTTGTAGTCCTTGTCTGTTGTATTTGAAATGTAATAGACAGAACCCTATAACTGTCTAATGTGAAAGGTTGATTGTATCTGTGTAACTGTAACGACGCTGATTTTGCGCGCTCGAAAATCGACATCCATACTTCAAATCGTATTCGAATGCCATAGATTTGACCGTTCAAATCCGATTCGCCGGAGCTTATAACAACATTAAGTAAACAACATAGCGGAATAAAAAGGATAATACATTGATATACAGCATTGATACAATATCTGATACAACAGATGATCCAATAGATATCAATATACATCAGAGATATGATACAATAAAATAGCAGCGGAAAAGAAAAATAGATAACATCTAGCAGCGAAACAAATAACTTCAAGATAGTCTTCAAAAGAGAACACCGAGAACTGCAACTCCATTTCCAAGAATCGCCACCTAACCGCCAAGCGAGAACCCCCCATCACCTATCACCTAGCATAAGCAAGACTGGTGCGATCCAAAGACTGAACTAACTCCAGATAATCTACTAAACCTGACTATCTGAAAAACCCAACTCTAGACTGCTCGTGTAGAAAATAATGAGCACCCAGAGTTTAGGAAAGAAACAATAAACTCCGGATCAGTCGTGGGACTGGTGTGAGCAACAAAAAACAGTTTATCTTTTAAAAACATTCAACAAAAGATTTTCAAAGTCAATTCGCAATGCTTTTTAAAAATGAGACTACCATAAGGCCTCCCGCACACACACACAATGCAAACGCAGAATCGGAGGAGATTTCTCCTTATGATAGTCAAAGATGCTTGATACGCATTAAAAGAAACATTTGATATTATTATTAGTGCATAGTGTAGGAAAAATTTATTTCGAAAATAAAGATATAAATCTTAGCCAGCATAGACATTCCGCACTTATGCCTACTATAGCTACCATGTTCAATAGCAGGTTACCGCCACATTCCATGGCAGGTTCTACAACTAAAACCGTACAAGTTTCGTATTATTTCTTTGGATTTCCAACGAATGGTCAGGCCAAGGAACTTCCCATTGCCACATGAAAACGCCTCTGGAAGGACGCCCCGAGAACTTAACCAGCTCTCTGCCAACACAAGGCCGGGTTACCTTTATCACTAGGTAACTACTACACGAGTATACCATCCCCCGATCCTTTGGGACCTTTATCCGAGAGCTCTCTATCAACATCACACAATCATAAATAAAGTGTTTCAACATGAGTAAGCATCTGGGCTCCATACCATGATACCACCCTTTTCCAAAAGGAAATGCACATACCCTAAAGGGAGCTACCCCTCATAACCTTGCCGCATCTTTCCTGTTTTGACCATTTCCGGGGTGTGAGGCTCGACGAAGTCACGTCCACAAAAACACACTTTATACAAAAAGCCGTGCTTTGGGTCAACAAATGATCATAGAAATGATCACCAAGATAGACGATCAAACAAATGATCCTATCACAAATAATCAACACAATGATCATTTCACAGCAACACTCAGCATGTCACATTACCAAATTGGGAATATATCGCTGATAACCTTCAACTATATAACCTCTGAGCTCGTACGTCTCAGAGAAGGGTGTTAAGCTAAGAGAATAAATTCTCCGCCACCAACAGAAATATATTTGAAAGAAATGGGCTTTATATCTCAACTTGTAATGTCAGGCGTACAATCCATACAAGTCTGTTCTGGGATCGAACAGAACCGAAGGCACTTACAAAGAAGTCCTTGCAATCCGGATATTCACAATCCCGATCGGATTTTCCATCACTTAGGGAGTTTCTATACCGGCGCGACTCGGTGCAGAAACAATCGATAGGTCATCCTATCGCTTTCGCAAATACCCGGTCTTCATCACCGGTCTTCAAATGCTATCCATAACGTCGAATCACATATTCAGAATGGGTTATACGACCCAAAGGTCCTTTCCCGGCTAACCCGAATAGTGAGCGCAATATTTCAAAAACAAATGGATAATGGGATTTCAATTAAGTCACAACTTAAAAATTCAAAACTTTATTTCAAATGGTTTAATCCAATTACCATTTCAATCTTTAAACAAAAAGATTCATTTTAACAACCTTTAATGGTTTAAACAATTTTCACATTTTAATCTTTTAAACAAAAGATTCATTCACAGATTTTCCAAATCAATTTTCATTTCAATTTGATTAACTCATTAAATCTTTAAATCAAAGATTTAACCTATAGCCTTCAAAACAATTTCATTTCAATTTGATTTTAAACAAATCATCAATTTAAATCTGTTAAAAATAAACAGATTTAATTCATAGCTTTCAAAAAGAATTCATTCATAACTTAGGAAAATCATCTCCCTATTCAATCTTGAAATTCCCCTAATTAACTGGAATCTCAGTTCTTATCTAAAAGGGTTTATCATTTGAAAACAACAGTTTTCATTTTGGAAATCTGATTCATTTATACGAGTTGAAATCCTTGGGTTAAATTCAAATTCCCAAAACAATACTTTAAAAATGGTTTAACTCATATATAACTAGTATAATATCGTTAATCCCTAGTTTCAAAGTACAGAATTCAATTTCAATATTTAATTCAAATTTAAATCAAAGTATTTAAATTCTAAAACTTAATCAAGTAATTTAAAAATAAATTTTTGTTTTGAAATTCCATTCCAAAAGCTTTTCACATTTATTCCGATTCCATTTCCAAAACATTTGAATTTAAAAATTCAAATTTAACTATTTCAAAAATCTGCGACTTAATCGATTTCCTCGTGAAATCCATATTTGTGTGTGTATGGTGTGGTCCAGGGGTTTAACACAATAGTGCAACATCATTTCAATCATCACAGATTTAAATACAACAATATATTCGATAAGCGATATAACCATAACGCTTATCTTTCATACCCATATTCGCAGATATATATATCACAAATAATAAACTATATCACAGATCACAACACAAATCAGGATAATCATAAAGCATCATATATCAGGGATATCAACAATTCAACATCCAATAAAATCCAAACATCCCTAAGTAGGATCAATTTAATCATCTGATAAATTTAAATCAGATTAAATTTCTATGAATAATTCTTTTCACATTTATTATCAAATAAATTTCAAGTAAATGATTCTCATTAACTATTCATAATTATTTAATTTCTATTCTTAAGTAATTAAACTCAATTTAATTATTGTTAATTAACATTTAATTAACCTTTAAAATCATATATTTAATCACTGCTTATTTAATTAATTAAGTTCTAAACTGTAACTTAAGAGATCTTAATTATTTGATTAAATAACCTTTATCATTTGTTTAAAAGACAACTCTTTATTAAATTAATGAATCATATTTACAAATTAATTTATCTTAATTAATTTAACTCAAATCTTAATTTCTTGATAAAATAAATTAATCAATTATTCCCTTGAACTAATTAAATGAGTGCATATCATTTTTATCTTTCCTAATTCAATTTTTAAAACATTTTCTAACTAATGTTTTAATTATCATTACAAAACAAATTTAAACAATTTAAATATTAAAACTTCTTTGATTTCAGACTAGGATTCAAATTTTCTTTAATTCAGATTTAAATTTAAATTTAAACTTTTAGTTTCAACTTGCTTAAATTTTTCATTTAAAATTTTAACTCCATTTCAAATTTCTTTAATATATTTTGAATTGCTTTTAAGTTATTAAAACAATTTAAATATAAAACTTATTTAGGTTCAAACTAAACTCTACATTCAACTTGAATTTATATTTACATTTCAATTTGAACTTAGCTTTAAAAATCTTGGTTTAAAATTAAATTTGGGTTTTTTAAAAATTTTCAAACCAAAACAGTTTCAGGTTTGAAGCCTGGAACATGAACTTGACCCGAGCCCAGACTCGACTTGCCTCGAGTCACTTACTCGATTACTCGAGTACCACTTCGGGTAAAAAACCCCTGGAACACTGCTTCTACCCAAACAACATCACCAGGAAAAATTGCACCGTGCACGTGTACGCCTTCGTTCGCCACCTCCGGCCAACACCGCATCCACCTAAACGTCATCATCGACTCCCCATATCAATTCGATCAACCTATTATACCCAAACTTGACCAAATCACAATCGAGTGAATTCGAGCCCCATATTTGAAACCTGGAACACGATCAGGTCCACGCCCCAAAACCTGTCAACGCCGTTTGCTCGACACTCCGACCACCGTACGCCACCAAACTCCGGCAGAAGCTTCACCTTCGACCCATCCCCCATTCCTCCAAACGGCATCGAACTCGATGCATCCAATAGGGAGAACGAATCGAAAGTTTTCAACACTCCAAAACTAGGGTTTAAAAACAAAACTCCTCGCCGCCGACTCCACAGTCGCTTCCACCAACTCCGACCATTTTTCCAAGCAACCCCATAGGCTCGTCTACCACCCCCAACAACCCTGACCGACACGAACCATTCGATTTCCAGAAAATGATAAAAATGCATACTTTGTTCAACTATTAACTGTAACTAGGATAGTTAACTAAAAATCTTCGTATTGGTTTTAAAAATCCTATCCTTGAGTGTAGATTCCAAGTATATAATCGAACCAAGATTTTATAACATTCGAATTTCCTAGAGTTTCAAGTTTGACTGAAAAAAAATCTGATTTTTCCTTCCATATGCATTTATACATCACGAAACTATTTTTAAATTGTAACTCATACATAAATATAAATATTTCATTTTGAAACCTAGTTCTAATATTGTTTAGAAAACAAGAAATATAATGTTCTTGTTATTTGGTACTCTGTAACTAAGCAGGGAAGAAGCACTGATTCAACAAGATATTCACAGAGTAATGTTAACATATTTTCAAGAAGAAGAAAAACTAACTACTACTCACTTTGAAAATCATGATTCTAGAAATAAAATGACAAAGCCTTTACAAATTCAAACTGAAATTCTTTTTGATTCACAGGCTTCTTTGATGTTGTTTGATTGATGATGATATTGCTTTGGTTTTCTTTTTCTTTTTTTTTTCAAAATGATGCTTAGTTTTAAATGGTTGAAATGGAGAGGAGATATGTATAAAAAGAAATATGCAGGCTTGAATATCTTTGCTGGTACAATTCTAAAGTATGCTGAAGTGGTCTTATTCTATGTTGAGGTGTATAACAGGCATGGCTGCAGTGATGCTGGATTTTGAGCTGAGGTGTTTTTGTTTGTACTTTTTATTTTATAAGCATGCCTGGAGATATTGTCACTGATTCCCTTTTATTTCAGTTGTAGGATGTTGTGGTAGTTTGATGTGGCTTCTTCTATTTTATTTTGTTTATTTCTTTTATTTTATTTGCTTTTGTTCAATTATTTTGTTTACTTATTTCTTCTTTTGTTTGTTACTTTATGTACTTTTTTTTTATTGCCTACTTATATTTTATTATTTTGTTTATTCTAGATAATGTGTTGTTTTAATTTAGCAAATTTGTTTATTTTATTTTAAAGACTTCGTTTTGAATTTTCAAATCAATTTATAAATAAATTTCACCATTATTAAATCAAGTTAAAAATAATTTTATCTTTAAATCGTTTAGTTAAAACAATAACTCAAACTCAATGTATATTCATATATACATATATATTCATATTATCATATATTCATTACTTTGAAATTCAAATCCAAATCACATATGCAAAATATTTAAATTCATATGATTAAATATATATGTTTATTTGAATTAAGGAAACTCGCTACTATTTAGAATAAATTTTGCAAATTTTAATTCAAAAATTCTTTTAAATTATCAATTTAAATTCATAAAAATCTGGGGTCGTTACAATCCTTCCCCCTTAAAAGAATTTCGTCCTCGAAATTGTACAGCTCATTTCATGAATTATACATTCACAGAATAGACTAATGCCAATTCAAACTATACTAGTAAACATAACCTTCACTACGATTCTAGGCCCAAAATGCGTACATAGATACACCTTATCCAAAAAGAAGTTAATCTAACCAATTACAAATCATCACCGTCAGAGCTCTCTCTCTCGGGCCCTGACAGATCTCTAACTTCCACGTCATTGTCAGTCTCGTAATCATACTCTGGATCAGAGTCTATCTGAATAAAACCTTCACCATCCAGCTCCTCGCCTTCTATGGCATTATCCAAATCCCAATGAATTTCTTCGTCACCTTCGGAACCTATTTCCATTTCAGGTTCTTCTACCTCAAACTCTTCTTCATTTTCTTCTTCGAATTCCTCTTCATCTTCTTCTTTGAATTCGTCTTCATTTTCTTCTTCGAATTCCTCTTCATCTTCTTCTTCTTCCACTGGTGGTTGGGGCTGCACTACAGGCTCCACTGGGAATTCCCTATGAACTGATGACTCACCTTCATCATCTCGTATCCTACTTGATGAAGCATAATCACCCACTCTCCTGACCTTTCCTCCTCGGCTAACGCTGTTTGTTCTCTACAATTAAAATCAAAATCCAAATATTAAGATCTTAAGTTTAGAATTTTATAAGTTGAGAAATACATCAAAATTTATATTTCATATTTTATTCTACCCAAGAAGTTATAACAGAAATTTAAAATTTGGTTTTAAACAAAAATCGTTCTATCGTTATAATTCAAATCTATCATTATATTTCATTAACCAATTTCAACTCAAATTGAAATTTTCAATTTATTCAAATTTCAAATCATATTCTTATTTATTACGGTTTAAATCCAAAAATGATAAGAAATGGATGAAATAAGAAGTAAGGATTTTCTACAACGATTCGTAGAGCATCAACGCACCGAACTTCTTTCTGTAGCTGATACGAAGAAATCAAAAGAATTTTGGAAACGAATCAAAGGAAAATTGATAAGAAAGATTGTTTCCGTTGTTGTTACAGAGTTTCGACCATTTATAGTCGTATTTCCCTGTCCCCTATCTCGTTCTCTTCTTGCACTCATACTTACTATCAGCGGATAGTAAGAGAATTTACTGAGGCATTCAAACGGATATCTTAGGGATACACTCATTCTAGGGATACTTCACCCTATCTATAATGAGTTACTTAACGTGTTACACTCCTGAGCTAAAGTTCAACCTCGCTCTGATACCAAATGTAACGACGCGGATTTTGCGCGCTCGAAAATCGACATCCATACTTCAAATCGTATTCGAATGCCATAGATTCGACCGTTCAAATCCGATTCGCCAGAGCTTATAACAACATTAAGTAAACAACATAGCGGAATAAAAAGGATAATACATTGATATACAGCATTGATACAATATCTGATACAACAGATGATCCAATAGATATCAATATACATCAGAGATATGATACAATAAAATAGCAGCGGAAAAGAAAAATAGATAACATCTAGCAGCGAAACAAATAACTTCAAGATAGTCTTCAAAAGAGAACACCGAGAACTGCAACTCCATTTCCAAGAATCGCCACCTAACCGCCAAGCGAGAACCCCCCATCACCTATCACCTAGCATAAGCAAGACTGGTGCGATCCAAAGACTGAACTAACTCCAGATAATCTACTAAACCTGACTATCTGAAAAACCCAACTCTAGACTGCTCGTGTAGAAAATAATAAGCACCCAGAGTTTAGGAAAGAAACAATAAACTCCGGATCAGTCGTGGGACTGGTGTGAGCAACAAAAAACAGTTTATCTTTTAAAAACATTCAACAAAAGATTTTCAAAGTCAATTCGCAATGCTTTTTAAAAATGAGACTACCATAAGGCCTCCCGCACACACACACAATGCAAACGCAGAATCGGAGGAGATTTCTCCTTATGATAGTCAAAGATGCTTGATACGCATTAAAAGAAACATTTGATATTATTATTAGTGCATAGTGTAGGAAAAATTTATTTCGAAAATAAAGATATAAATCTTAGCCAGCATAGACATTCCGCACTTATGCCTACTATAGCTACCATGTTTAATAGCAGGTTACCGCCACATTCCATGGCAGGTTCTACAACTAAAACCGTACAAGTTTCGTATTATTTCTTTGGATTTCCAACGAATGGTCAGGCCAAGGAACTTCCCATTGCCACATGAAAACGCCTCTGGAAGGACGCCCCGAGAACTTAACCAGCTCTCTGCCAACACAAGGCCGGGTTACCTTTATCACTAGGTAACTACTACACGAGTATACCATCCCCCGGTCCTTTGGGACCTTTATCCGAGAGCTCTCTATCAACATCACACAATCATAAATAAAGTGTTTCAACATGAGTAAGCATCTGGGCTCCATACCATGATACCACCCTTTTCCAGAAGGAAATGCACATACCCTAAAGGGAGCTACCCCTCATAACCTTGCCGCATCTTTCCTGTTTTGACCATTTCCGGGGTGTGAAGCTCGACGAAGTCACGTCCACAAAAACACACTTTATACAAAAAGCCGTGCTTTGGGTCAACAAATGATCATAGAAATGATCACCAAGATAGACGATCAAACAAATGATCCTATCACAAATAATCAACACAATGATCATTTCACAGCAACACTCAGCATGTCACATTACCAAATTGGGAATATATCGCTGATAACCTTCAACTATATAACCTCTGAGCTCGTACGTCTCAGAGAAGGGTGTTAAGCTAAGAGAATAAATTCTCCGCCACCAACAGAAATATATTTGAAAGAAATGGGCTTTATATCTCAACTTGTAATGTCAGGCATACAATCCATACAAGCCTGTTCTGGGATCGAACAGAACCGAAGGCACTTACAAAGAAGTCCTTGCAATCCGGATATTCACAATCCCGATCGGATTTCCCATCACTTAGGGAGTTTCTATACCGGCGCGACTCGGTGCAGAAACAATCGATAGGTCATCCTATCGCTTTCGCAAATACCCGGTCTTCATCACCGGTCTTCAAATGCTATCCATAACGTCGAATCACATATTCAGAATGGGTTATACGACCCAAAGGTCCTTTCCCGGCTAACCCGAATAGTGAGCGCAATATTTCAAAAACAAATGGATAATGGGATTTCAATTAAGTCACAACTTAAAAATTCAAAACTTTATTTCAAATGGTTTAATCCAATTACCATTTCAATCTTTAAACAAAAAGATTCATTTTAACAACCTTTAATGGTTTAAACAATTTTCACATTTTAATCTTTTAAACAAAAGATTCATTCACAGATTTTCCAAATCAATTTTCATTTCAATTTGATTAACTCGTTAAATCTTTAAATCAAAGATTTAACCTATAGCCTTCAAAACAATTTCATTTCAATTTGATTTTAAACAAATCATCAATTTAAATCTGTTAAAAATAAACAGATTTAATTCATAGCTTTCAAAAAGAATTCATTCATAACTTAGGAAAATCATCTCCCTATTCAATCTTGAAATTCCCCTAATTAACTGGAATCTCAGTTCTTATCTAAAAGGGTTTATCATTTGAAAACAACAGTTTTCATTTTGGAAATCTGATTCATTTATACGAGTTGAAATCCTTGGGTTAAATTCAAATTCCCAAAACAATACTTTAAAAATGGTTTAACTTATATATAGCTAGTATAATATCGTTAATCCCTGGTTTCAAATTACAGAATTCAATTTCAATATTTAATTCAAATTTAAATCAAAGTATTTAAATTCTAAAACTTAATCAAGTAATTTAAAAATAAATTTTTGTTTTGAAATTCCATTCCAAAAGCTTTTCACATTTATTCCGATTCCATTTCCAAAACATTTGAATTTAAAAATTCAAATTTAACTATTTCAAAAATCTGCGACTTAATCGATTTCCTCGTGAAATCCATATTTGTGTGTGTATGGTGTGGTCCAGGGGTTTAACACAATAGTGCAACATCATTTCAACCATCACAGCTTTAAATACAACAATATATTCGATAAGCGATATAACCATAACGCTTATCTTTCATACCCATATTCGCAGATATATATATCACAAATAATAAACTATATCACAGATCACAACACAAATCAGGATAATCATAAAGCATCATATATCAGGGATATCAACAATTCAACATCCAATAAAATCCAAACATCCCTAAGTAGGATCAATTTAATCATCTGATAAATTTAAATCAGATTAAATTTCTATGAATAATTCTTTTCACATTTATTATCAAATAAATTTCAAGTAAATGATTCTCATTAACTATTCATAATTATTTAATTTCTATTCTTAAGTAATTAAACTCAATTTAATTATTGTTAATTAACATTTAATTAACCTTTAAAATCATATATTTAATCACTGCTTATTTAATTAATTAAGTTCTAAACTATAACTTAAGAGATCTTAATTATTTGATTAAATAACCTTTATCATTTGTTTAAAAGACAACTCTTTATTAAATTAATGAATCTTATTTACAAATTAATTTATCTTAATTAATTTAACTCAAATCTTAATTTCTTGATAAAATAATTAATCAATTATTCCCTTGAACTAATTAAATGAGTGCATATCATTTTTATCTTTCCTAATTCAATTTTTAAAACATTTTCTAACTAATGTTTTAATTATCATTACAAAACAAATTTAAACAATTTAAATATTAAAACTTCTTTGATTTCAGACTAGGATTCAAATTTTCTTTAATTCAGATTTAAATTTAAATTTAAACTTTTAGTTTCAACTTGCTTAAATTTTTCATTTAAAATTTTAACTCCATTTCAAATTTCTTTAATATATTTTGAATTGCTTTTAAGTTATTAAAACAATTTAAATATAAAACTTATTTAGGTTCAAACTAAACTCTACATTCAACTTGAATTTATATTTACATTTCAATTTGAACTTAGCTTTAAAAATCTTGGTTTAAAATTAAATTTGGGTTTTTCAAAAATTTTCAAACCAAAACAGTTTCAGGTTTGAAGCCTGGAACATGAACTTGACTCGAGCCCAGACTCGACTTGCCTCGAGTCACTTACTCGATTACTCGAGTACCACTTCGGGTAAAAACCCCCTGGAACACTGCTTCTACCCAAACAACATCACCAGGAAAAATTGCACCGTGCACATGTACGCCTTCGTTCGCCACATCCGGCCAACGCCGCATCCACCTAAACGTCATCATCGACTCCCCATATCAATTCGATCAACCTATTATACCCAAACTTGACCAAATCACAATCGAGTGAATTCGAGCCCCATATTTGAAACCTGGAACACGATCAGGTCCACGCCCCAAAACCTGTCAACGCCGTTTGCTCGACACTCCGACCACCGTACGCCACCAAACTCCGGCAGAAGCTTCACCTTCGACCCATCCCCCATTCCTCCAAACGGCATCGAACTCGATGCATCCAATAGGGAGAACGAACCGAAAGTTTTCAACACTCCAAAACTAGGGTTTAAAAACAAAACTCCTCGCCGCCGACTCCACAGTCGCTTCCACCAACTCCGACCATTTTTCCAAGCAACCCCATAGGCTCGTCTACCACCCCCAACAACCCTGACCGACACGAACCATTCGATTTCCAGAAAATGATAAAAATGCATACTTTGTTCAACTATTAACTGTAACTAGGATAGTTAACTAAAAATCTTCGTATTGGTTTTAAAAATCCTATCCTTGAGTGTAGATTCCAAGTATATAATCGAACCAAGATTTTATAACATTCGAATTTCCTAGAGTTTCAAGTTTGACTGAAAAAAAATCTGATTTTTCCTTCCATATGCATTTATACATCACGAAACTATTTTTAAATTGTAACTCATACATAAATATAAATATTTCATTTTGAAACCTAGTTCTAATATTGTTTAGAAAACAAGAAATAGAATGTTCTTGTTATTTGGTACTCTGTAACTAAGCAGGGAAGAAGCACTGATTCAACAAGATATTCACAGAGTAATGTTAACATATTTTCAAGAAGAAGAAAAACTAACTGCTACTCACTTTGAAAATCATGATTCCAGAAATAAAATGACAGAGCCTTTACAAATTCAAACTGAAATTCTTTTTGATTCACAGGCTTCTTTGATGTTGTTTGATTGATGATGATATTGCTTTGGTTTTCTTTTCTTTTTTTCCAAATGATGCTTAGTTTTAAATGGTTGAAATGGAGAGGAGATATGTATAAAAAGAAATATGCAGGCTTGAATATCTTTGCTGGTACAATTCTAAAGTATGCTGAAGTGGTCTTATTCTATGTTGAGGTGTATAACAGGCATGGCTGCAGTGATGCTGGATTTTGAGCTGAGGTGTTTTTGTTTGTACTTTTTATTTTATAAGCATGCCTGGAGATATTGTCACTGATTCCCTTTTATTTCAGCTGTAGGATGTTGTGGTAGTTTGATGTGGCTTCTTCTATTTTATTTTGTTTATTTCTTTTATTTTATTTGCTTTTGTTCAATTATTTTGTTTACTTATTTCTTCTTTTGTTTGTTACTTTATGTACTTTTTTTTTATTGCCTACGTATATTTTATTATTTTGTTTATTCTAGATAATGTGTTGTTTTAATTTAGCAAATTTGTTTATTTTATTTTAAAGACTTCGTTTTGAATTTTCAAATCAATTTACAAATAAATTTCACCATTATTAAATCAAGTTAAAAATAATTTTATCTTTAAATCGTTTAGTTAAAACAATAACTCAAACTCAATGAATATTCATATATACATATATATTCATATTATCATATATTCATTACTTTGAAATTCAAATCCAAATCACATATGCAAAATATTTAAATTCATATGATTAAATATATATGTTTATTTGAATTAAGGAAACTCGCTACTATTTAGAATAAATTTTGCAAATTTTAATTCAAAAATTCTTTTAAATTATCAATTTAAATTCATAAAAATCTGGGGTCGTTACAGTAACTCTGATATATATAACTATGTAAATTTTATTTGATATATTATATTTTGTTCCGTTCCGCTGTGAGATTTTGATATTATTGAGTTCTTTCTTCTTTCTATTCTATTTCTACCTCTTTCTTTCTTATTAATGATGCGTCTTTCTATAGAATGAAGGACGGGTCGTTACAAATATTCACTTTTAAGCCAAATTCACAAATTCCCATTTGGTTTTATTTCAAAATTTCAACTTAAATAATCATTCCTTTCACTTTTAACTTTACTCAAAAATCACTAATATATTATAAAATCATTTTAAATTCATTTTAAATTCAAATTATCATAAATTTATCATAATTTAATATTTAATTTAATTTCCAACTATAATTAAATCAAAATTTCCAAAATAACTTACATTCAGATTTTCTAACTTTTCCATAATTTATTTAACTTATAAATTCATAGAAAATCAATAATACTTTACAAAATATATTTTTTATTAAGTTTAAATCAAAATATAGTAATATTTACATTTCTAAAATATTTTAACATTTTTATAAAAACATATTTTAACTACGGGTCTGTATATAATTTTCCACGCTAGGTAAAGTGATACGGGTAATATATCATTTCAACCCGTAATTTACAAAGAAAATCTGGGTTTTATCATTTCAAACCCGCAGTCCTAAGTAAATGAAATAAATTAAAAATCGCTCAGGCCTATCATTTCATCCCATAACGATTTTCCCCTATTCTAAAGTCCGTTCGGGTATGTATCATTTCAACCCATAGTGATTCTAATCTAAAGGGAACTTGCAGTGTGATAAACTGATAAAAATAACAGAACAGCATAATATAGTAGTAACATATGATATAACAGGTGTTTAACCATGGGTGAACATCATATAATCATAACATAGCAGATGTGATATGGTTATGCATTTTTACAGATTCAAAAGGGGTCAATTTACTAGTTATATATGTACATATTGTCAGGTAGAATAACTCACAGGTTTGAGCTGGAGACACAACGATGAATGCACGAAAGGGAACCACACAACCACGATAACATGACAAAGAGATGAGTGGAAGAGCCAAAGTATCAAATCCCTTGAATACAAGTCACACAAAACAATAATAATAACATAAGTTTTCTAATGCAAAATACGATAGAATAAGATAGAATCAACTGCACGAATCAAAGCAGAATTGCTTTGCACTTGCTTCCAACAACCTTTAGGTTCAGCCATAAGGTGTACTACAGGTCTAAGGCAAGATTTGGATCAGGTTTTGGTTGGGTATGGTCGACCTACACTTGGTTGTTGATGGTGAAAGGTGGGTAGTGGTGAAAACAACACAAATATACATAAACAATGCTAGGAATGAATGCATAAATCATCTCCAAAGACCTTGCACTTGCTTTCAACATCATATGCTTCAGATATAGGTCAAAAAGGAACGGCTAAAGCAAGGACAAGGATCTAGTTTGGGTTCATAAGAGGTCGGCCAAACCTGTATGTGATGGAGCAAAAGTGATGATGCATGAGATATGTGCAAGGATTACAACTACAATGCAAAATATCATGAATTCAAGGCAACATTGGCTCGGCCCAAGCAAGACCAGACATGGCCATCTCCATAGTGGGCTGGAGGATGGTTTGGCAGAGGGTTTAAGGTCATCCATAGGTGGTGGAGGTGGAGTTGGTGGCAGCCAAAGAAAGGTTGAAGATGATGAAGGCATAGGTGTTGGTTATGGTGCATATAGGTGAAGTTTGTGCAGATTTAGGTGGAGTTTGATCAACTATTGGGGACGGCCAGTGGCTTGGGGCTGGAGAGGAGGTGCTAGGTGGTTCAGGTGGTGGAGGAGGTAGCCATGGTGGCCGGAGTGGTGGGGCCGAACCTGAAGTAGAAGAGAAGGCAAGTACAATCAACATAAACAAGTAGAAAAACAAGAAGAAAAACAATGGAAAAAGAAATATATTTTTTACCAAACTCGTGGAGATGGTGGAGGCCGAAATTTTTTTCATATGGGAAGAGAATTTTTTTACGTGAATGAGAAAAAAAAAGGCGGCTGAAGAAATGAGGAGATGTGGCCAATTGAATGAAAAGTGAGGTTGAAATGTGAAAATGTGGGAGATAAAGAGCCATTGGAAACCAAAGTCAAAACATTTTCACATTACCTTTATTTATATAAGTTTAAATTACTGAGAAAAATCATAATTTCAGTAAAGATTTCGAAAATGCATCAAAATATAAAATATAAATAAATAATTATTAATTATATAAGGTAAAAATAAGAAAATAGCACAAAATTGCAAACTAGTCTAGAAAAATGGAAAATAAACAGAATGAACTTTGGAAAATTTATATGGACTTGTAAAAATATTTATAACAAAGATAATAACATAAAAATAAAATGCATTTACAAATAAATATATAAATTTTAATTTAAATATAATTTAAATGAAGAAAATGGCAAAGAAAATAGAAACTAGGCTTTAAAAATAGAAAATAAATTCAATAAGCTTTGGAAAAATTCAACCATCGCTTTAAAAATATTTAAAAGTCAAAATATACATAATATAACATAAATATAAAAAATAGAATAAGGATTATCAAGTAAAAATATCATTTATATAAATTAAAACAAAGAATATTGTTAAATAACCCTATATACACACAATATTGTAAAGGGTATAACTTTAACAATTTAAATCCAATTTCGACGAAACGAAAAGCAATATTCATGATATTGAATCTATTTTCATAATAAAAGACTAAATTAAATAATTCAAATATATAAATTTAAAATTCAAAGTTTGACCAGTTTTGACCACAATTCCAATTTTTCACCAAAATATTCAATTTATACCAGTTTGAAATTAAAATTCATATAATAATCAAAATTTATATTTAAAAATGAAATATTTGAAATAAAACAAGTTTAAAATAATTTAAAATAAAAATAAAGTCAAATTTAAATTATATGCAAAAAATCTAGGGTTGTTACACTCTCCCTCACTCAAAACTTTTCGTCCCCGAAAAGGAATAAGGTACGGGAAAGCACAGAACAGATAAAGTGAAATAAGATTAAGACAAGATGAAAAGGAGATTGAAATTATACCCGATAACTATTGTTATAGGTAAGTTTAACAAGCGGAGATTATCAAAGATTATAGAAAGATTTCTAAGCAGAAAAGTTATTGAAAAATGCCTACACCAGCCTGAAGCAAGATAAGGAAAATAAGGACAACCAAAAGATAGTTCGAAAAACAAAATAAGATAATAAGTTAGAAACCATGGAAATTTCAAATTAAATAAATAACTAATTTTTTTCTTTTTTGCACAAGTTAAATAAATCTTAACTATCTCAAGTTTTATTATCTTATCTTCTAATCATCTTAAATTAACAATTTCTAAGATCATGGACTTGAAAAATAATCATTCATTATACTCATAATGTACTTAATAAATTTAATTCTTCTTTATTCCTACTTAAAGTTAAATTTATTCCTTTCAATATATTTTCTCATCTATGCCCCTTATACTTACTCTTATTAAAACTGCTTTAATTTATTGTTAGTTCCATTAACATCATTTTATATTGTAAATTATTCAATTAACCTTTTATTCTATTTACTCTTGTTAATCATTTTATAACTAAAATTTAAGTGTATAAAATTTATTTTAACCATTCAAATTTTATTTATAAAATCTTTTTATATTGTATATTATCCAATTACATTGTTAACTTCTGTATAATTTGGGTAAGTAATATTTAAATGCAATTGAGTATTATACAAATAAAACTTTATAATTCCCTCATCTCAAGTTCGAATCATTTATATAAAATTTTGATTTTCTTTTTATAATTGAAATGATTCTTTAAGATAAGTTTAAGAATAAAATTTCCGATTCCTTCAAACCAATTAGAGATAAATAAATATATATATACATAATATGTCAAATCAAATTTAAATCATATATCTGAATATATTATTAATCCAATCTTATTTTAGAAATTCAAATCAATTAAATTTTCCAAAACAAATCTATAACAAGATTACAGAACGGTCTCTTCACTTCGAAACTCGAAAATGAATGTCGATGATGCCGCGGTCATCACCGAAGTTATTTTCCAACGACAAAGAGAAGAGCACTAATTTTAAACTTTAAAATTTCTTGGAACAAATTTCTATTAGAAAATACTTTAAATAATATACCCATTTTAAAACTTTAAACACAAGGTTTGAAACCATCGGAAATTAAATTCTCAAGTTTCTAGTTTTAAACTCATTTCAGTTCCTTAATCAATTTATTAACAGCTATTTATAAATTCATTTATAGAACAATAAATGATAAATCAAGTATTATCATTTCAAATGATTAATTTAAATCAATTTGTTAATTTCCATAAATTTACTTATATCAAAATTTATTTCATTAACCAAATTTTAAAATAATATTGTGTCAGTTTGTTCCGTCAAAGTGTTTTAGAAATCCTATCGTTAGCGTTGATCAGACGAATCAATCGGAAACCCAAATCAACATCAACAATTCAAACAACACAATATATAAAACATTTTAAATATTAGCTTACAAATACACTTCAAGAATGATTTGAAGATAAGTTGGAACAAATATGAGATGATTAAATAACAGAATAAGAAGATGGATAAGCTTATATAGATCGCGGACAACCTTAATCGGTCAACCGTGACTTAAAGAATAAGATCGATGTGGATTTATGGGGTAAACCTACATTCGATCTCAATAGATAGAGTTTGAAATAACAAAAGATATTGGCATCTAAACCAAGGATGGATATAATCTCTGGTGAATCGATGCAAGTTGTAAAGGAGTTTTCCCCTTACAAATGAATTCTTGAGATTGGCGGGACCGCCAATTCACTATAAAGCTCATTCGAAGTGGAGTTCTGCGATACTGCAGAATCAAAAGGAGATGAATAGCGAGGGAAACGAATGAATTTTGGAACCGCAGGGAACGTTCCAAAATTCAAATAAAATTTGAACCAAAGAGGAAGAGATTCAAGTTTGGATGAAAGTGATTCTGTAACTAAATTTACCGTACATTCTAAGTTTTGCCTCAAAGCCAAAGCTCTGATACCAACTATAACAACCAGGTATTTTCAACCATTCGCATCCATTATAAGTGTATAGGTAGACGCTCATGCCGGAATTAAATTGCTCAAAATACCGCATTGTAAATAAAATTTGGCAAATCTCAGAATATACAGTAAATAATAATCACAGACACAGAGTATTTAATAATGCAGCGGAAGCAAAGGAAAAAGTAGTTCATGAAGCTACTATATAAATATATCAGAGTTAAATAAAATACAACAGAAGAAATAAAGTACAATAGAAGTCTCAAGATGATAACCAAGTACAAGCTGAATAGAACAACAGAACTGGAATAGATAAAACTAGATAAGCAGATAATCTCCAGTGATTCCAATCTCCCAAAAGTGGAATCCAAATCTGTGAATAACTCAGGCTGACCTGAGCGTAAATAAAAATACAAACACTCTAGTCAGGACAATATATACTTATATAATGTAAACCAACTCAAGTGAACTGTAATAAAGTACAAGTAATTTAAAGGATGCCTGGGACCGCCCATCCTCTAACGATCCGTTAAACTATTTACTATGTAGTAATATTGCGCTATTATAATAATGTCTACAGTAAAATAAACTTACTTTTAAATAGTGTTCTAGGCTACCCATATCACCCTTCACACTTAATAGTCCCATCAGTCCATCCAATATCATGACATCTCCACACCGAGTGACTGTCAGAGGATACCACACGGGCCACGGGAGAAAAACAAACTCGTAGTAAAAGCTCAGTATGGTATGTGACACGGCACACAAGGCAATGCCAGGGTAGATATACCAATTACGCACACGGGCTGGTGGTAACATAGCAGCCACATACGCCCACCTTGGAACACACTCCAAACCAAAATCGAAGGATGGCCATCTAATCAATCACAAGTAAGAGTATAGTATCGAAGGAATGTGTCTGATCAGAGGAATGACCTCACTTGGCCCGAGATCGCTCCTGTTTTAGCCACCTTATGCCAACTCACGGGAGTTGGGTTCACGTAATATACCTCAAGAATGTCGCCACCATCCTACTTCATTCTGGATTCTCCACCGCGTACACGGTTGTCAAAGTGGTTTTCGGTATCGACAGAGAGTATGCCAGATATCCGATCCCGGACTCTTTGCCAACCAATCGTTATTATAACCCGTAGTTATAATTTAAAATGGTATTTATACTTCAAAACAGAATATCATTTCAAATCCAAATCTTTATCAAAATAAAGATTAAATTAATTCCAAACCATTTCAAAAACATCATATCATTCCAAAACTTCATGTCAAATCATTTCAATATATTAAAATATGATATCTTTACAAAACTTCATTTCCAATCATTTTAATATGTCAAAATATCATATATTTGCAAAACTTCATTTCAAATCATTTCAATATATTAAAATATCATATCTTTATAAAACTTCCTTTCCAATCATTTTAATATATTAAAATATCATATCTTTACAAACTTCCTTTCAAATCATTTCAATATATCAAAATATCATATCTTTACAAAACTTCATTTCAAATCATTATTCATTTCATTCAATTTGAAATACCATTTCAATTCACATTTCAAAACAGTTTATATTTCAAAAAAACATTTTTAATCACTAAAATGAAGTTATTATATTTAATAGTTAAATTTCCAAAATTTTCAACTTTCAAAGTTCATTTATTCAGTTAAGTTTATCAGTGAAAATTCACTTTTCGCAGCATTTAGAAAATGCTACGCAAAGTTACATTCAAAACAGTTCAATTTAACTAAAGACGGCATTTTAAAAATGTTGTAATAGGGTTTACTTAAATTTCAAATAAACTTAGTTAAATTCAACAATTATAGCACTTACAAAAATTGCTATAATAGCCTTTAATTCAATTTAGCTTTTTAGTTCATTATCATCAACTACAGCATTTACAAATGGTGTAATTTCATTTACATTGCAATTAATAGCATTTCAAAAATGCAGTTAATTAACTTCAAATATTCAATATAACTTCACAACCAATTATAATTTTATTTAAAACAATTTTTTAACTTATAAAATCATACATTTTCACATTTATAAAACAACATTTAATTCTCCTTAAGTTCATGATTTTATAAAGTTAAATTTCCATTCAAAAATCAAGATTTAATAATAATTCACTTATTAAATTTCAACATTAAATTTTAAATTCATTGAATTTAATTTCAACTTAACACCTAAGTTTAAATTTCAAAATATAACTTAATTTCAATTTTATTTATTTAACTAAAAATTTCACTTTTAAGCCAAATTCACAAATTCCCATTTGGTTATATTTCAAAATTTCAACTTAAATAATCATTCCTTTCACTTTTAACTTTACTCAAAAATCACTAATATATTATAAAATCATTTTAAATTCATTTTAAATTCAAATTATCATAAATTTATCATATTTTCATATTTAATTTAATTTCCAATTATAATTAAATCAAAATTTTCAAAATAACTTACATTCAGATTTTCTAACTTTTCCATAATTTATTTAACTTATAAATTCATAGAAAATCAATAATACTTTACAAAATATATTTTTTATTAAGTTTAAATCAAAATATAGTAATATTTACATTTTTAAAATATTTTAAAAATTTTAGAAAAACATATTTTAACTACGGGTCTGTATATAATTTTCTACGCTGGGTAAAATGATACGGGTAATATATCATTTCAACCCGTAATTTACAAACAAAATCCGGGTTTTATCATTTCAAACCCGTAGTCCCAAGTAAATGAAATAAATTGAAAATCGCTAAGGCCTATCATTTCAGCCCTTAACGATTTTCCCCTATTCTAAAGTCCGTTCGGGTATGTATCATTTCAACCCATAGTGATTCTAATCTAAAGGGAACTTGCAGTGTGATAAACTGATAAAAATAACAGAACAGCATAATATAATAGTAACATATGATATAACAGGTGTTTAACCATAGGTGAACATAATATAATCATAACATAGCAGATGTGATATGGTTATGCATTTTTACAGATTCAAAAGGGGTCAATTTACTAGTTATATATGTACATATTGTCAGGTGAGAATAACTCATAGGTTTGAGCTGGAGACACAACGATTGTAACAACCCGATATATTCAACCATTCGTATCCGCACATATCGGACTTGAATTGCTCAAAATACCGCGTTGTAAATAAAATTTGGCAAAGAATATACAATAAATACATAATCACATATCACAGACACAGAGTATTTAATAATGCAGCGGAAGTAAAAGAGATAGTAGTTCATGAAGCTACTACATATATAAGATATATCAGAGTTAAATAATATACAGCAGAAGAGTAACAAGATACATCAAGTACAAATCAAAATACATCACTGGAAACACTATGTACTGAAAACAAATAGATGGCTGGATCTTCAAGCAAAGTCCAACTCCGAAGGTGAGTCTTGAATGCTGAATCACTCAATCTGACTCGAGCATAAAGAAAAATACAAAACACTCGAGTCAGGACATAAATACTTATGAACTGTAAATAAACTCAAGTGAACAGTAACAAAGTGCATCAGTAACATAAAGGATGCTTGGGATCGCCCATCCTTTAAGGATCCGTTAAACTATTTACTATGTAGTAATATTGCGCTACATAATAATGTCTACAGTAAAATAAACATACTTTTAAATAGCGTTCCGGGCTACCCATATCACCCTTCACACATAATAGTCCCAGTAGTCCATCCAATATCATGCCATCTCCACTCCGGGTGACTGTCAGAGGATACCACACGGGATACGGGAGAAAAAAAACTCGTAGTAAAGGATCGGTATGATAGGTGACACGGCACACAAGGCAATGCCAGGGTAGATATACCAATTACGCACACGGGCTGGTGGTAACGCAGCAGCCACATACGCCCACCTCGGAACACACTCCTAATCAAAATTGGAGGATGGCCATCTAATCAATCACCAGTAAGAGTATAGTATCGAAGGAATGTGTCTGATCGAAGGAATGACCTCACTTGGCCCGAGACCGCTTCTGTTTTAACCACCTTATGCCAACTCATGGGAGTTGGGTCCACGTAATATACCTCAAGAACGTCGCCACCATCCTACTTCATTCTGGAATCTCCACCGCGTACACAGTTGTTAAAGTGGTTTTCGGAGTTGGCAGAGAGTATGACAACTTCCGATCCCGGTCTCTTTAACAACCAATCGTTATTATAACGCCGTAGCCATTTAAAAATAGTTTATACTTCAAAAATCAAATCATTTCATTTCAAAACTATATCCCTTTCAAAATAGTTATACTTCGAAACCAAAACCATTTTATTTCAAAACTATATTCAAATCAAATAGTTTATCATTTCCATTTCAAACATATATTCACCTTTAAAAAAATTCATAATACTTTCAAAGTATAACTTTTCCGAAACCAAAATACTTGAAATCATTACACTTTTAAAATCATAACATTCCGAAATCATACATTTGAAATCAATCTTTTAATTATTTACACTTTACAAATTTATTCCATTAAACTAAAATTTCAAATTTCCAATTTAATTCAATTCAAACCATCAGTTTCAATTCAGTTTAGTTTTCTAACAAAACATTTCAAATCTTACAAATTTCAAATATAGATTTGATCTACAAAATAAACAATCCAATTTTAATATATTTTCAAACTTTAATATCCCACATTTCAAAACAAAACTTTATAATTCCATATTTTCATATCTCAAATCTAATTTCATTATTATTATTTTTTGAAATATTCATTTCATAAATCCAACATTATTAAAAAAACTTTAATTCCAGTTAAACCAAATATCTTTTCATACAAATATAAACTTCAAATATTCCTTTATCAAATAAATCAAAATCAAATATTATTCCACATTCATATTCTTTATCAAAATAAAGATCAATCATTTCTAAACCATTTCAAAATCATTAAAATATCATATCCTTTCAAAACCTCATTATCATATCATTATTTGAATTCAAATTCAAATATTCAAATCTAAATTTCATTTTAAAATGAAACATATCATTCATTTATTATTTCAAATATCATTACAAAACACCTTTCAAAATCACATTCACCAATTCATTTATCTTATTACATTTCATTCCATTTAACACATAACCAAGTAAGCTTTATTTAAATTCAAATTCAATTCAAATTCCTTAAAAATTCAAATTTAAATATTAAAATATATTCAAAACTCCTTATATTCACAAATAATAAATTTTCAAAAGTTAAATCATTTAACACTTTAAAATATAACACAAACCGTGTTAAATTATATAACATTACAAAACATTGTCAAATTAAAGCCACGACAACATTTATACAGTACTATAGTAGCTTATAATTTCCAAACTAGTTTAGTTCAAGAATAATGGCATTTATAACATGTCGTTATAGATATTTAGTTATTTCAAACATTGTTAGATTCAAAACAACAGCATTTAAAAATGCTGTCAAAAGACTACAGCATTTTAAAAATGCAATAAAACTCAAGATTTCATTTTAGCTTTTCAAAAATAATAATAAAACTCCAAATTTTTATTATAAGTTTAAATCATATTTCTAGACTTCAAAATTTCACATTTAAAATTAGTATAACATATGATTTCACACAATAAAATTTTTAGATCAAATATTCAATTTAAAAACTCCATTCATTTATTAAGTCAAAATTCACTGTTTATTAACTTATAAACTTAATAAAACTTAAAATTTTACTTCAAATATCATTTCCAAACTTTAAATTTAATTTCCATTATTTATTTACATTTTAAATGTCAAAAATCATAATTATTTCAAATTTACGTACTCAAATTCACAATTTCAAGACTTAATATTTAATTTTCTTAAAACCATAAAATATATATTTTTAAATCAAAATTTCATGCTTTTAAAAATTCATATTTTAATAAAAATCATTTAAAAATATACCACGGGGTCTGTATATAATTTTCTAACCTAGGTCAAGTGATACGGATATATATCATTTCAATCCGCAGTTTACAAAGAAAACCCGGGTTCTATCATTTCAAACCCGCAATCCCAAGTCAAATAAAATACCATAAAAATCGCTCAGGCCTATCATTTCAGCCCATAACGATTTTTTTTCTATTCTAAAGTCCGTTCGGGTATGTATCATTTCAACCCATAGTGATTCTATTCTAACAGGGAACTTGCAGTGTGAATTTATGCATAAACAATACAAACAATGTCAATGTCACAATATAATGTCATATATCATATGTCAGGTGATAATTAACAGTTTTAACATGGTAATAACATGGCATAGCATATCATATGATCATCATTAACTTGCATAAACATTTTATATTACTAAACACTTGTCATCAATTCACTATTTCATAAGTATAAATGTCAGAGTGAGAAAGACTCACTTCTTCAAGTTGAAGACCACTACGACACACAAAACGATTCCAAAGGCAGGACAAGCACGATACAGCACGACTAGTGGTTCAAATGAGTGGAGAGAGCCAAATATCATCCTATCACAACAACCAAAACAAGACAATGCAATATAACATATGAATATATTTAACACAGAACGATATAGAAACAAACTGAAATACAAAGCAATAAAGAGCAAAGTGACTTGACCTTTCCTTATCACTCAAATGCATAGCCTAAGTGGAGCATACATTCAGCCATGATCAGGTTTAGCTCGGGTATGGCATCCATAAAGCACGGCTAGAAGGAATATAAAAGGTAGGGTTTGCAACATGAAGCATATCAATGGACAAGGCAAAATAGGTGAAGTTTTTGGTGCATTTGGGTTCGGCTATGACCCCATATAGGCTCGGCCGTGGGGTCTTCATGTCAGTTCAGATCTGGATAGTAGTGAAAGGGGCAGCCAAAGGTGAAGTAGATGAAGGTGGTGGTGGCTGAGGGGTGGCCAAAAGAAACTATGAAGGCAATAGGGTAGTACAGGCTTGGCTAGCATTGTTTTGTTGAAGTGCTTTGCAAATTTAAGGTGATGGCTTCATCTAATGCTCATGACTAGAGGTGGTGGTCAGAGGAGAGTGGTTGGTGCTACTGTATGTGGTGGAGAGGATGGTGGTCAGCAAGGAGAGAGGTGAGGCCAAGCAAACTTGAAGAAGAGGAAGGCTAAATCAATGAAGAAGAGGGAAAAATGTGAAAAGAAAAGCCATTGTTTTTTTTTCCTTTTTTTTTTCTTCATGGCCGTGATTTTTAGGGGATGAGAAGTCTTCCCTTTTACGTGAAAAAGAAAGAAGAATACACGGCTGAAGAATGGACTTAAGGCAGCCAATTGAAGAGATGTTGGTTGAGAAACGAAAAGACAGAATACAAAAAGGCTTAAACAAATAAAGAGTCACAAACCTTTCAAATTTCCACCATTTCTTTTTAAAATTTAAACACATGTAAAATATGTATAAATACAGATAAAACACGAAAATATAGTAAATAAAAAAAAATAAAAATAAATATTAATTAAATATAATTAAATTAAGAAAATAACAAAGAAAATGTAAATTAGGCTTGAAAATTTGAAAATAAATGAAATAAACTTTGGGAAAATTGTATGTGCATGAAAAATATTTATAAATAAAGATAAAAACATAAAAATAAAATGCATACATAAAAATGAATAAATAAATTTTAATTAAATATAATTTGAATGAAGAAAATAGCAGAAAAATGGAAACTAACCTTTAAAAATAGAAAATATATTCAATGAGCTTTGGAAAAATTCAAACATCACTTTAAAAATATTTAAAAGGCAAAAATATATGTAACATAACATATAATAGAATTTAGAATAAGATATGACAAATAAAAAAAATTATTTATATAATTTAAAATAAACAATATTGTTAAATAAAACAATTTACACCCAATTTTGTAAAAAGCATAACTTTCACAATATTATTCGGATTTCAACGAAATGAAAAGCATTGTTCTTGAAATTTTATTTACTTTCATAACAAAAGATAAAATTAAAATTTTCAAACTTTTGAAATTTAAATTTAAACGTCAAAGTTTGACCAGATTGACCAAAATTCACCTTTTTTGCAAAATATTCAATATATTCAGGTTTGAAGTTATCATTCACATACCAATCAAAATTTATATTTAAAATAAAAAAATTAATTCATTTAAATAAATAAAACAAAGATTTTTGTTTGAAATGAGGAATTCAAGTTAGAATAATTTAAATATACAATTAAATAATCACAAAATATAGGGTTGTTACACTCTCCCCGCCTCAGAACTTTTCGTTCTCGAAAAGGAATGAGATACGAGAAAGCACAGAAAAAGATAGAATGAAATAAGATTAAGACAGGATGACAAGATGATTGAAATTATGTCTGATAACTATTGCTATATGTAAGTTAACAATGTGGAGATGATCTTCCCAAGATCCACCAGAATCAAGAATACAAGCACGAAAAAATCTTTTAGAATCTGATTCACCCCTTCCACTTAGCCGGCAGTCTGTGGATGGCAAGTAGTGCTCTGATTCAAAATGAGTCCCAAATTTTATAGAAAGATATCTAAACAGATTGGTATAAGCAATAGCCTCCCATTCTGTAGCAAGATAAGGAAAATAAGGACAACCAAAAGATAGTTTGAAAAAACAAAATAAGATAATAAATTTGAAACCATGAAAATTTCAACTTATATTGAAAATTAATTTTACATAAGTTAAATAAATATAACTATCTTTAATTTCATTATCTTATCATCCTATTATCCTTAATTAACAATATCTAAAATCATGGATTTGAAAAAAAAATCATTTATTGTATTAAAAATGTACTCAATAACATTAATTCTTCTTTATTCCTAATTATAATTAAATTTATTCCTCTCAATATATTTTATCACCTATGTTAAATATATTTACACTCATTGTAACTGCTTTAAATTTATACTTAGTTCCTTTATCATCATTTTATATTGTAAATTATTCCATTACACTTTTTCTTTATTTACCTCTGTTAATCCTTTTATAATTAAAATTTAAGTATATAACATTTATTATAACCACTCAAATTTTATTTATAAAATCTTTTTTTTTATATTGTATATTATCCAATTACATATTCAACTTATGAAAATTAAGGTAAGTTATATTAGAATGAAATTGTGTATTATACAAATAAAACTTTCTAATTCAATTATTTCAAGCTTGAATATTTATCCCAATCTTGAAATTATACTTAGAAATTATCTTTGAAGATAAAATTTAGGAATTAAATTTCCGATAAATTCCAAACTATTTAGAGATAAATAAATGCTCATATACAATATATATATATATATATATATATATATATATATGTATCCATTCAAATTTAAATCATATATCAGCATATGTTATAAATCCATTCTTATTTTAGAAATTAAAATCAATTAAATTTTCCCAAAACAAAACTGTAGCAAGACTACAGAATGGTCTCTTCACTTCGAAACTCGAAAATGAATGTCGTTGATGCTGCAGTCATTACCGAAATTATTTTCCAGCGACAAAGAGAATAGCACTAAATTTAAATTTAAAATTTTTGGAAAAAAATTTCTATTCGAAAATACTTTAAATAATATATCCTTTAAAATTTTAAGCACAAAGTTTGAAATCCATCAGAAATTAAATTCTCAAATTCTTGTTTTACATTCATTCTAAATTTCCAAATAAATTTATAACCATGTTTTATAGTTCAATTAGATATATGAAACAATAGAAAATGATATATAAAATCAAATATTATTTCTTAACAACCGATTCAAATAAAATCCAGATAAAGATTTATAATATAGTTACAAAATTTATTTCACAAAATTTATTTCATTACTAAATTTTAAAAACATATTGTGTCAGTTTGCTCCGTTCAAGTGTTTTGGAAATTTTATCGATAGCGTTGATCAGACGAATCGATTAGAAACCCAAATCAACATCAACAACTCAAACAACACAATATATATAACAATTTAAATATTAGTTTACAAATACACTTCAAGAATAATTTGAAGATAAGTTGGAAACAAAGATGAGATGGTTAAATAACAGAATAGGGAGATGGATGAGTTTATATAAATCGCTGGCAACCTTAACCGGGTCAACCGTGACTTAAAGAATAAGATCGATGTGGTTGTCAAATGTGGGTAAATCAACATTCGGTCTCAAGAGATAGAGTTCGGGATTATAAGAGGTACTAGCATCTAAACCGAGGATATAGAATCTCTGGTGAATCGATGCTGTTGTAAAGGAGTTCCTCCCTTTACAAATAAATTTGAGGTTGGCGAGACCGCCGACTCATTATAAAGATCATTCAAAGTGGAGTTATGAGATACTCCAGAATCAAATGAAGATGAATAGTGAGGGACGCAAAATGGATTTTGAAACCGTAGGGAATGCTCCAAAATCAAAGGAATCGTGTCAAAAGGAAGAGATTCAAACTCGAATGAAAGTGATTCTGTAAATTCATTTACTCTATATGCTGAGTTTTTCCTAGAGCTACCAAAGCTCTGATACCAAATGTAACAACCCGATATTTTCAACCATTCGCATCCGCACATGTCGGACTTTAATTGCTCAAAATACCGCATTGTAAATAAAATTTGACAAATCTCAGAATATACAATAAATACATAATCACATATCACAGCCACAGAGTATTTAATAATGCAACGGAAGTAAAAGTGATAGTAGTTCATGAAGCTACTACATATATAAGATACATCAGAGTTAAATAATATACAGCAGAAGAGTAACAAGATACATCAAGTACAAATCAAAATACATCACTGGAAACACTGGATACTAAAAACAAATAGATGGCTGGATCTTCAAGCAAAGCTCCAACTCCGAAGGTGAGTCTTGAATGCTGAATCACTCAATCTGACTCGAGCATAAAGCAAAATACAAAACACTCGAGTCAGGACATAAATACTTATGAACTGTAAATAAACTCAAGTGAACAGTAACAAAATGCATCAGTAACTTAATGGATGCTTGGGATCGCCCATCCTTTAAGGATCCGTTAAACTATTTACTATGTAGTAATATTGCGCTACTATAATAATGTCTACAGTAAAATAAACATACTTTTAGATAGCGTTCCGGGCTACCCATATCACCCTTCACACATAATAGTCCCAGTAGTCCATCCAATATCATGCCACCTCCACTCCGGGTGACTGTCAGAGGATACCACACGGGCAACGGGAGAAAAACAAACTCGTAGTAAAGGCTCGGTATGGTAGGTGACACGGCACACAAGGCAATGCCAGGGTAGATATACCAATGACGCACACGGGCTGGTGGTAACGCAGCAGCCACATACGCCTACCTCGGAACACACTCCTAATCAAAATCGGAGGATGGCCATCTAATCAATCACCAGTAAGAGTATAGTATCGAAGGAATGTGTCCGATCGGAGGAATGACCTCACTTGGCCCGAGATCGCTCCTGTTTTAGCCACCTTATGCCAACTCATGGGAGTTGGGTCCACGTAATATACCTCAAGAACGTCGCCACCATCCTACTTCATTCTGGAATCTCCACCGTATACACAGTTGTTAAAGTGGTTTTCGGAGTTGGCGGAGAGTATGACAACTACCGATCCCGGTCTCTTTAACAACCAATCGTTATTATAACGCCGTGGCCATTTTAAAATAGTTTATACTTCAAAAATCAAATCATTTCATTTCAAAACTATATCCCTTTCAAAATAGTTATACTTCGAAACCAAAACCATTTTATTTCAAAACTATATTCAAATCAAATAGTTTATCATTTCCATTTCAAACATATATTCACCTTTAAAAAAACTCATAATACTTTCAAAGTATAACTTTTCCGAAACCAAAATACTTGAAATCATTACACTTTGAAAATCATAACATTCCGAAATCTTACATTTGAAATCAATCTTTTAACTATTTACACTTTACAAATTTATTCCATTAAACCAAAATTTCAAATTTCCAATTTAATTCAATTCAAACCATCAGTTTCAATTCAGTTTAGTTTTCTAACAAAACATTTCAAATCTTACAAATTTCAAATATAGATTTGATCTACAAAATAAACAATCCACTTTTAATATATTTCCAAACTTTAATATCCCACATTTCAAAACTAAACTTTATAATTCCATATATTCATATCTCAAATCTGATTTCATTATTATTTCGTTTTGAAATACTCATTTCATAAATCCAACATTATTAAAAAAACTTAAATTACAATTAAACCAAATATCTTTTCATACAAATATAAACTTCAAATATTCCTTTATCAAATAAATCAAAATCAAATATTATTCCACATTCATATTCTTTATCAAAATAAAGATCAATCATTTCCAAACCATTTCAAAATCATTAAAATATCATATCCTTTCAAAACCTCATTATCATATCATTATTTGAATTCAAATTCAAATATTCAAATCTAAATATCATTTTAAAATCAAACATATCATTCATTTATTATTTCAAATATCATTACAAAACACCTTTCAGAATCACATTCACCAATTCATTTATCTTATTACATTTCATTCCATTTAACACATAACCAAGTAAACTTTATTTAAATTCAAATTCAATTCAAATTCCTTAAAAATTCAAATTTAAATATTAAAATATATTCAAGACTCCTTATATTCACAAATAATAAATTTTCAAAAGTTAAATCATTTAACACTTTAAAATATAACACAAACCGTGTTAAATTTTATAACATTTCAAAACATTGTCAAATTAAAGCCACGACAACATTTATACAGTACTATAGTAGCTTATAATTTCCAAACTAGTTTAGATCAAGAATAACGGCATTTATAACATGTCGTAATAGATATTTAGTTATTTCAAACATTGTTAGATTCAAAACAACAGCATTTAAAAATGCTGTTAAAAGACTACAGCATTTTAAAAATGCTATAAAATTCCAGATTTCATTTTAGCTTTTCAAAAATAATAATAAAACTCCAAATTTTTATTATAAGTTTAAAATCATTTTTCTAGACTTCAAAATTTCACATTTAAAATCATTATAACATATGATTTAACACAATAAAAATTTTAGATCAAATATTCAATTTAAAAACTCCATTCATTTATTAAGTCAAAATTCACTGTTTGTTAACTTATAAATTTAATAAAACTTAAAATTTTACTTCAAATATCATTTCAAAACATTAAATTTAATTTCCATTGTTTATTTACATTTTAAATGTCAAAAATCACAATTATTTCAAATTTACGTACTCAAATTCACAATTTCAAGACTTAATATTTAATTTTCGTAAAACCGTAAAATATATATTTTAAATCAAAATTTCATGCTTTTAAAAATACATATTTTAATAAAAATCATTTAAAAATATACCACGGGGTCTGTATATAATTTTCTAACCTAGGTCAAGTGATACGGATATATATCATTTCAATCCGCAGTTTACAAAGAAAACCCGGGTTCTATCATTTCAAACCCTCAATCCCAAGTCAAATAAAATACCATAAAAATCACTCAGGCCTATCATTTCAGCCCATAATGATTTTTTCCTATTCTAAAGTCCGTTCGGGTATGTATCATTTCAACCCATAGTGATTCTATTCTAACAGGGAACTTGCGGTGTGAATATATGCATAAACAATATAAACAATGTCAATGTCACAATATAATGTCATATATCAGATGTCAGGTGATAATTAATAGTTTTAACATGGTAATAACATGGCATAGCATATCATATGATCATCATTAACTTGGATAAACATTTTATATTACTAAACACTTGTCATCAATTCACTATTTCATAAGTATAAATGTCAGAGTGAGAAAGACTCATTTTTCAAGTTGAAGACCACTACGACACACAAAACGATTCCAAAGGCAGGACAAGCACTATACAGCACGACTAGTGATTCAAGTGAGTGGAGAGAGCCAAGATATCATCCTATCACAACAACCAAAACAAGACAATGCAATATAACATATGAATATATTTAACACAAAACAATATAGAAACAAATTGAAATACAAAGCAATAAAAAGCAAAGTGACTTGACCTTGCCTTATCACTCAAATGCATAGCCTAAGTGGAGATACATTCAGCCATGATCAGGTTTAGCTCGGGTATGGCATCCATAAAGCACAGCTAGAAGGAATATAAAAGGTAGGGTTTGCAACATGTAGCATATCAATGGACAAGGCAAAATAGGTGAAGTTTTTGGTGCATTTTGGTTCGGCTATGACCCCATATAGGCTCGGCCATGGGGTCTTCATGTCAGTTCAGATCTGGATAGTAGTGAAAGGGTCAGCCAAAGGTGAAGTAGATGAAGGTAGTGGTGGCTAAGGGGTGGCCAAAAGCAACTATGAAGGCAATAGTGGAGTACAGGCTTGGCTAGCATTGTTTTGTTGAAGTGCTTTGCAAATTTAAGGTGATGGCTTCATCTAATGGTCATGACCAGAGGTGGTGGTCAGAGGAGAGGGGTTGGTGCTACTGTATATGGTGGAGAGGATGGTGGTCAGCAAGGAGAGAGGTGAGGCCAAGCAAACTTTAAGAAGAGGAAGGCTAAATCAATGAAGAAGAGGGAAAAATGTGAAAAGAAAAGCCATTGTTTTTTTTTTGTTTTTTTTTTTTCATGGCCGTTATTTTTAGGGGATGAGAAGTCTTCCCTTTCACGTGAAAAAGAAAGAAGAATACATGGCTAAAGAATGGAGTTAAGGTAGCCAATTGAAGAGATGTTGGTTGAGAAATGAAAAGATGGAATACAAAAAGGCTTAATCAAATAAAGAGTCACAAAGCTTTCAAATTTCCACCATTTCTTTTTAAAATTTAAATACATGTAAAATATGTATAAATACAGATAAAACACGAGAATATAGTAAATAAAAAAAAATATTAATTCAATATAATTAAATTAAGAAAATAACAAAGAAAATGTAAATTAGGCTTGAAAATTTGAAAATAAATGAAATGAACTTTGGGAAATTGTATGTACATGAAAAATATTTATAAATAAAGATAAAAAAAATAAAAATAAAATGCATACATAAAAATGAATAAATAAATTTTAATTAAATATAATTTAAATGAATAAAATAGCAGAAAAATGGAAACTAATCTTTAAAAATAGAAAATAAATTCAATGAGCTTTGGAAAAATTCAAACATCACTTTAAAAATATTTGAAAGGTAAAAATGTATGTAACATAACATATAATATAATTCAGGATAAGATATGAAAAATAAAAAAAATTATTTATATAATTTAAAATAAACAATATTGTTAAATAAAACAATTTACACCCAATTTTGTAAAAAGCATAACTTTCACAATATTATTCGGATTTCAACAAAACGAAAAGCATTGTTCTTGAAATTTTATTTACTTTCATAACAAAAGATAAAATTCAAATTTTCAAACTCTTAATTTAAATTTAAAAGTCAAAGTTTGACCAGATTGACCAAAATTCACCTTTTTTGCAAAATATTCAATATATTCAGGTTTGAAGTTATCATTCACATACCAATCAAAATTTACATTTAAAATAAAAAAACTTAATTCATTTAAATGAAAAAACAAAGTTTTTTTTTGAAATCAGGAATTCAAATTAGAATAATTTAAATATACAATTAAAATAATCACAAAATACAGGGTTGTTACACTCTCCCCCACTCAGAACTTTTCGTCCTCGAAAAGGAATGAGATACGAGAAAGCACAGAAAAAGATAGAATGAAATAAGATTAAGACAAGATGACTAGATGATTGAAATTATGCCTGATAACTATTGCTATATGTAAGTTAACAATGTGGAGATGATCTTCCCAAGATCCTCCAGAATCAAGAATACAAGCACGAAAAAATCTTTTAGAATCTGATTCACCCCTTCCACTTAACCGATAGTCTGTGGATGGCAAGTAGTGCTCAGATTCAAAATGAGTTCCAAATTTTATAGAAAGATTTCTAAACAGACTGGTGTAAGCAATAGCCTCCCATTCTGTAGCAAGATAAGGAAAATAAGGACAACCAAAAGATAGTTTGAAAAAACAAAATAAGATAATAAATTTGAAACCATGAAAATTTCAACTTATATTATAAATTAATTTTACATAAGTTAAATAAATATAACTATCTTTAATTTCATTATCTACCATCCTATTATCCTTAATTAACAATATCTAAAATCATGGATTTGAAAGAAAAAAATCATTTATTGTACTAAAAATGTACTCAATAACATTAATTCTTCTTTATTCCTAATTATAATTAAATTTATTCCTCTCAATATATTTTATCGCCTATGTTAAATATATTTACACTCATTGTAACTGCCTTAAATTTATTTTTAGTTCTTTTATCATCATTTTATATTGTAAATTATTCCATTACACTTTTTCTTTATTTACCTCTGTTAATCCTTTTATAATTAATATTTAAGTATATAAAATTTATTATAACCACTCAAATTTTATTTATAAAATCTTTTTTTTATATTTTATATTATCCAATTACATATTCAACTTCTGAAAATTAAGGTAAGTTATATTGGAATGAAATTGTGTATTATACAAATAAAACTTTCTAATTCAATTATTTCAAGCTTGAATATTTATCCAAATCTTGAAATTATACTTAGAAATTATCTTTGAAGATAAAATTTAGGAATTAAATTTTCGATAAATTCCAAACTATTTAGAGATAAATAAATGCTCATATACTATATATATATATATATATATATATATTCATTCAAATTTAAATCATATATCAACATATGTTATAAATCCATTCTTATTTTAGAAATTAAAATCAATTAAATTTTCCCAAAACAAAACTGTAGCAAGACTACAGAATGGTCTCTTCACTTCGAAACTCGAAAATGAATGTCGATGATGGTGCAGCCATTTTCGAAATTATTTTCCAGCGACAAAAAGAAGAGCACTAAATTTGAATTTAAAATTCTTTGGAAACAAATTTCTATTTGAAAATACTTTAAACAATATATCCTTTAAAATTTTAAACACAAAGTTTGAAATCCATCGAAAATTAAATTCTCAAATTCTTGTTTTACATTCATTTTAAATTTTCAAACAAATTTATAACCATGTTTTATAGTTCAATTAGATATATGAAACAATAGAAAATGATATATAAAATCAAATATTGTTTCTTGACAACCAATTCAAATAAAATCCAGATAAAGATTTATAATATAGTTACAAAATTTATTTCACAAAATTTATTCATTACTAAATTTTAAAAACATATTGTGTCAGTTTGCTCTGTTCAAGTGTTTTGGAAATCTTATCGATAGCGTTGATCAGACGAATCGATTAGAAACCCAAATCAACATCAACATCAACAACTCAAACAACACAATATATAAAACAATTCAAATATTAGTTTACAAATACACTTCAAGAATAATTTGAATATAAGTTGGAAACAAAGATGAGATGGTTAAATAACAGAATAGGGAGATGGATGAGTTTATATAAATCGCGGGCAACCTTAACCGGGTCAACCGTGACTTAAAGAATAAGATCGACGTGGATTTCTTGGGTAAATCAACATTCGGTCTCAAGAGATAGAGTTCGGGATTATAAGAGGTACTAGCATCTAAACCGAGGATATATAATCTCTGGTGAATCGATGCTGTTGAAAGGAGTTCCTCCCTTTACAAATAAATTTGAGGTTGGCGAGACCGCCGACTCATTATAAAGATAATTCAAAGTGGAGTTATGGGATACTCCTGAATCAAATGAAGATGAATAGTGAGGGACGCGAAATGGATTTTGAAACCGCAGGGAACGTTCCAAAATCAAAGGAATCGAGTCAAAAGGAAGAGATTCAAACTCGAATGAAAGTGATTCTGTAAATTCATTTACTCTATATGCTGAGTTTTGCCTAGAGCTACCAAAGCTCTGATACCAAATGTAATAACCCGATATTTTCAACCATTCGTATCCGCACATGTCGGACTTTAATTGCTCAAAATACCACGTTGTAAATAAAATTTGACAAATCTCAGAATATACAATAAATACATAATCACATATCACAGACACAGAGTATTTAATAATGCAGCGGAAGTAAAAGAGATAGTAGTTTATGAAGCTACTACATATATAAGATACATCAGAGTTAAATAATATACAACAGAAGAGCAACAAGATACATCAAGTACAAATCAAAATACATCACTGGAAACACTGGATACTGAAAACTAATAGATGGCTGGATCTTCAAGCAAAGCTCCAACTCCGAAGGTGAGTCTTAAATGCTGAATCACTCAATCTGACTCGAGCATAAAGCAAAATACAAAACACTCGAGTCAGGACATAAATACTTATGAACTGTAAATAAACTCAAGTGAACAGTAACAAAATGCATCAGTAACTTAAAGGATGCTTGGGATCGCCCATCCTTTAAGGATCCGTTAAACTATTTACTGTGTAGTAATATTGCGCTACTATAATAATGTCTACAGTAAAATAAACATACTTTTAAATAGCGTTGCGGGCTACCCATATCACCCTTCACACATAATAGTCCCAGTAGTCCATCCAATATCATGCCACCTCCACTCCGGGTGACTGTCAGAGGATACCACACGGGCTACGGGAGAAAAACAAACTCGTAGTAAAGGCTCGGTATGGTAGGTGACACGGCACACAAGGCAATGCCAGGGTAGATATACCAATTACGCACACGGGCTGGTGGTAACGCAGCAGCCACATAAGCCCACCTCGGAACACACTCCTAATCAAAATCGGAGGATGGCCATTTAATCAATCACCGGTAAGAGTATAGTATCGAAGGAATGTGTCCGATCGGAGGAATGACCTCACTGGCCCGAGATCGCTCCTGTTTTAGCCACCTTATGCCAACTCATGGGAGTTTGGTCCACGTAATATACCTCAAGAACGTCGCCACCATCCTACTTCATTCTGGAATCTCCACCGCGTACACAGTTGTTAAAGTGGTTTTCGGAGTTGGCGGAGAGTATGACAACTTTCGATCCCGGTCTCTTTAACAACCAATCGTTATTATAACGCCGTGGCCATTTTAATATAGTTTATACTTCAAAAATCAAATCATTTCATTTCAAAACTATATCCCTTTCAAAATAGTTATACTTCGAAACCAAAACCATTTTATTTCAAAACTATATTCAAATCAAATAGTTTATCATTTCCATTTCAAACATATATTCACCTTTAAAAAAATTCATAATACTTTCAAAGTATAACTTTTCCGAAACCAAAATACTTGAAATCATTACACTTTGAAAATCATAACATTCCGAAATCTTACATTTGAAATCAATCTTTTAATTATTTACACTTTACAAATTTATTCCATTAAACCAAAATTTCAAATTTCCAATTTAATTCAATTCAAACCATCAGTTTCAATTCAGTTTAGTTTTCTAACAAAACATTTCAAATCTTACAAATTTCAAATATAGATTTGATCTACAAAATAAACAATCCAATTTTAATATATTTCCAAACTTCAATATCCCACATTTCAAAACTAAACTTTATAATTCCATATATTCATATCTCAAATCTAATTTGATTATTATTTTGTTTTGAAATATTCATTTCATAAAACCAACATTATTAAAAAAAACTTAAATTACAATAAAACCAAATATCTTTTCATACAAATATAAACTTCAAATATTCCTTTATCAAATAAATCAAAATCAAATATTATTCCACATTCATATTCTTTATCAAAATAAAGATCAATCATTTCCAAACCATTTCAAAATCAATAAAATATCATATCCTTTCAAAACCTCATTATCATATCATTTTTGAATTCAAATTCAAATATTCAAATCTAAATATCATTTTAAAATCAAACATATCATTCATTTATTATTTCAAATATCATTACAAAACACCTTTCAAAATCACATTCACCCATTCATTTATCTTATTACACTTCATTCCATTTAACACATAACCAAGTAAACTTTATTCAAATTCAAATTCAATTCAAATTCCTTAAAAATTCAAATTTAAATATTAAAATATATTCAAAACTCCTTATATTCACAAATAATAAATTTTCAAAAGTTAAATCATTTAACACTTTAAAATATAACACAAACCGTGTTAAATTTTATAACATTTCAAAACATTGTCAAATTAAAGCCACGACAACATCTATATAGTACTATAGTAGCTTATAATTTCCAAACTAGTTTAGTTCAAGAATAACGGCATTTATAACATGCCGTAATAGATATTTAGTTATTTCAAACATTGTTAGATTCAAAACAACAGCATTTAAAAATGCTGGCAAAAGACTACAGCATTTTAAAAATGCTATAAAATTCCAGATTTCATTTTAGCTTTTCAAAAATAATAATAAAACTCCAAATTTTTATTATAAGTTTAAAATCATATTTCTAGACTTTAAAATTTCACATTTAAAATCATTATAACATATGATTTAACACAATAAAAATTTTAGATCAAATATTCAATTTAAAAACTCCATTCATTTATTAAGTCAAAATTCACTGTTCATTAACTTACAAATTTAATAAAACTTAAAATTTTACTTCAAATATCATTTCAAAACTTTAAATTTAATTTACATTATTTATTTACATTTTAAATGTCAAAAATCACAATTATTTCAAATTTACGTACTCAAATTCACAATTTCAAGACTTAATATTTAATTTACTTAAAACCATAAAATATATATTTTTAAATCAAAATTTCATGCTTTTATAAATACATATTTTAATAAAAATCATTTAAAAATATACCACAGGATCTGTATATAATTTTCTAACCTAGGTCAAGTGATACGGATATATATCATTTCAATCCGCAGTTTACAAAGAAAACCCGGGTTCTATCATTTCAAACCCGCAATCCCAAGTCAAATAAAATACCATAAAAATCGCCCAGGCCTACCATTTCAGCCCATAACGATTTTTTCCAATTCTAAAGTCCGTTCGTGTATGTATCATTTCAACCCATAGTGATTCTATTCTAACAGGGAACTTGCGGTGTGAATATATGCATAAACAATATAAACAATGTCAATGTCACAATATAATGTCATATATCAGATGTCAGGTGATAATTAACAGTTTTAACATGGTAATAACATGACATAGCATATCATATGATCATCATTAACTTGCATAAATATTTTATATTACTAAACACTTGTCATCAATTCACTATTTCATAAGTATAAAAGTCAGAGTGAGAATGACTCACTTTTTCAAGCTGAAGACCACTACGACACACAAAACGATTCCAAAGGCAGGACAAGCACGATACAGCATGACTAGTGATTCAAATGAGTGGAGAGAGCCAAGATATCATCCTGTCACAACAACCAAAACAAGACAATGCAATATAACATATGAATATATTTAACACAAAACAATATAGAAACAAATTGAAATACAAAGCAATAAAGAGCAAAGTGACTTGACCTTGCCTTATCACTCAAATGCATAGCCTAAGTGGAGATACATTCATCCATGATCAGGTTTAGATTGGGTGTGGCATCCATAAAGCATGGCTAGAAGGAATATAAAAGGTAGGGTTTGCAACATGAAGCATATCAATGGACAAGGCAAAATAGGTGAAGTTTTTGGTGCATTTTGGTTCGGCTATGACCCCATATAGGCTCGGCCATGGGGTCTTCATGTCAGTTCAGATCTGGATAGTAGTGAAAGGGGCAGCCAATGGTGAAGTAGATGAAGGTGGTAGTGGCAAAGGGGTGGCCAAAAGCAACTATGAAGGCAATAGTGGAGTGCAGGCTTGGCTAGGATTGTTTTGTTGAAGTGCTTTGCAAATTTAAGGTGATGGCTTCATCTAATGGTCATGACCAGAGGTGGTGGTCAGAGGAGAGGGGTTGGTGCTACTGTATATGGTGGAGAGGATGGTGGTCAGCAAGGAGAGAGGTGAGGCCAAGCAAACTTTAAGAAGAGGAAGGCTAAATCAATGAAGAAGAGGGAAAAATGTGAAAAGAAAAGCCATTGTTTTTTTTTTCTTTTTTTTTCCTTCATGGCCGTTATTTTTAGGGGATGAGAAGTCTTCCCTTTCACGTGAAAAAGAAAGAAGAATACATGGCTGAAGAATGGAGATAAGGCAGCCAATTGAAGAGATGTTGGTTAAGAAATGAAAAGATAGAATACAAAAAGGCTTAAGCAAATAAAGAGTCACAAACCTTTCAAATTTCCACCATTTCTTTTTAAAATTTAAATACATGTAAAATATGTATAAATACAGATAAAACATGAGAATATAGTAAATAAACAAAAATAAATAAATAAATATTAATTCAATATAATTAAATTAAAAAAATAACAAAGAAAATGTAAATTAGGCTTGAAAATTTGAAAATAAATGAAATGAACTTGGGGAAAATTGTATGTACATGAAAAATATTTATAAATAAAGATAAAAACATAAAAATAAAATGCATACATAAAAATGAATAAATAAATTTTAATTAAATATAATTTAAATGAAGAAAATAGTAGAAAATTGGAAACTAATCTTTAAAAATAGAAAATAAATTCAATGAGCTTTGGAAAAATTCAAACATCACTTTAAAAATATTTAAAAGGTAAAAATATATGTAACATAACATATAATATAATTTAGAATAAGATATGACAAATAAAAAAATTATTTATATAATTTAAAATAAACAATATTGTTAAATAAAACAATTTACACCCAATTTTGTAAAAAGCATAACTTTCACAATATTATTCGGATTTCAACGAAACGAAAAGCATTGTTATTGAAATTTTATTTACTTTCATAAAAAAATATATAATTGAAAATTTCAAACTTTTAAAATTTAAATTTAAAAGTCAAAGTTTGACCAGATTGACCAAAATTCACCTTTTTTGCAAAATATTCAATATATTCAGGTTTGAAGTTATCATTCACATACCAATCAAAATTTATATTTAAAATAAAAAAAGTAATTCATTTAAATAAATAAAACAAAGTTTTTTTTTAAATCAGGAATTCAAATTAGAATAATTTAAATATACAACTAAAATAATCACAAAATACAGGGTTGTTACACTCTCCCCCACTTAGAACTTTTCGTCCTCGAAAAGGAATGAGATACGAGAAAGCACAGAAAAAGATAGAATGAAATAAGATTAAGACAAGATGACAAGATGATTGAAATTATGCCTGATAACTATTGCTATATGTAAGTTAACAATGTGGAGATGATCTTCCCAAGATCCTCCAGAATCAAGAATACAAGCACGAAAAAATCTTTTAGAATCTGATTCACCCCTTCCACTTAACCGACAGTCTGTGGATGGCAAGTGGTGCTCAGATTCAAATTGAGTTCCAAATTTTATAGAAAGATTTCTAAACAGACTGGTATAAGCGATAGCCTCCCATTCTATAGCAATATAAGGAAAATAAGGACAACCAAAAGATAGTTTGAAAAAACAAAATAAGATAATAAATTTGAAACCATGAAAATTTCAACTTATATTATAAATTAATTTTACATAAGTTAAATAAATATAACAATCTTTAATTTCATTATCTTATCATCCTATTATCCTTAATAAACAATATCTAAAATCATGGATTTGAAAAAAAATCATTTATTGTACTAAAAATGTACTCAATAACATTAATTCTTCTTTATTCCTAATTATAATTAAATTTATTCCTCTCAATACATTTTATCACCTATGTTAAATATATTTACACTCGTTGTAACTGCCTTAAATTTATTCTTAGTTCTTTTATCATCATTTTATATTGTAAATTATTCCATTACACTTTTTCTTTATTTACCTCTGTTAATCCTTTTATAATTAAAATTTAAGTATATAAAATTTATTATAACCACTCAAATTTTATTTATAAAATCTTTTTTTATATTGTATATTATCCAATTACATATTCAACTTCTGAAAATTAAGGTAAGCTATATTGGAATGAAATTGTGTATTATACAAATAAAACTTTCTAATTCAATTATTTCAAGCTTGAATATTTATCCAAATCTTGAAATTATACTTAGAAATTATCTTTGAAGATAAAATTTAGGAATTAAATTTTCGATAAATTCCAAACTATTTAGAGATAAATAAATGCTCATATACTATATATATATATATATCCATTCAAATTTAAATCATATATCAGCATATGTTATAAATCCATTCTTATTTTAGAAATTAAAATCAATTAAATTTTCCCAAAACAAAACTGTAGCAAGACTACAGAATGGTCTCTTCACTTCGAAACTCGAAAATGAATGTCGATGATGTTGTAGTCATTATCAAAATTATTTTCCAGCGACAAAGAGAAGAGCACTAAATTTAAATTTAAAATTCTTTGGAAACAAATTTCTATTCGAAAATACTTTAAACAATATATCCTTTAAAATTTTAAACACAAAGTTTGAAATCCATCGGAAATTAAATTCTCAAATTCTTGTTTTACATTCATTTTAAATTTCCAAATAAATTTATAACCATGTTTTATAGTTCAATTAGATATATGAAACAATAGAAAATGATATATAAAACCAAATATTATTTCTTAACAACCAATTCAAATAAAATCCAGATAAAGACTTATAATATAGTTACAAAATGTATTTCACAAAATTTATTTCATTACTAAATTTTAAAAACATATTGTGTCAGTTTGCTCTGTTCAAGTGTTTTGGAAATTTTATCGATAGCGTTGATCAGACGAATCGATTAGAAACTCAAATCAACATCAACATCAACTCAAACAACACAATAAATAAAACAATTTAAATATTAGTTTACAAATACACTTCAAGAATAATTTGAAGATAAGTTGAAAACAAAGATGAGATGGTTAAATAACAGAATAGGGAGATGGATGAGTTTATATAAATCGCGGGCAACCTTAACCGGGTCAACTGTGACTTAAAGAATAAGATCGATGTGGATTTCTTGGGTAAATCAACATTCGGTCTCAAGAGATAGAGTTTGGGATTATAAGAGGTAATAGCATCTAAACCGAGGATATAGAATCTCTGGTGAATCGATGCTGTTGTAAAGGAGTTCCTCCCTTTACAAATAAATTTGAGGTTGGCGAGACCGCCGACTCATTATAAAGATCATTCAAAGAGGAGTTATGGGATACTCCAGAATCAAATGAAGATGAATAGTGAGGGACGCGAAATGGATTTTGAAACCGCAGGGAACGTTCCAAAATCAAAGGAATCGAGTCAAAAGGAAGAGATTCAAACTCGAATGAAAGTGATTCTGTAAATTCATTTACTCTATATGCTGAGTTTTGCCTAGAGCTACCAAAGCTCTGATACCAAATGTAACAACCCGATATTTTCAACCATTCGTATCCGCACATGTCGTACTTTAATTGCTCAAAATACCGCGTTGTAAATAAAACTTGACAAATCTCAGAATAAACAATAAATACATAATCACATATCACAGACACAGAGTATTTAATAATGCAGCGGAAGTAAAAGAGATAGTAGTTCATGAAGCTACTACATATATAAGATACATCAGAGTTAAATAATATACAGCAGAATAGTAACAAAATACATCAAGTATAAATCAAAATACATCACTGGAAACACTGGATACTGAGAACAAATAGATGGCTGGATCTTCAAGCAAAGCTCCAACTCCGAAGGTGAGTCTGGAATGGTGAATCACTCAATCTAACTCGAGCATAAAGCAAAATACAAAACACTCGAGTCAGGACATAAATACTTATGAACTGTAAATAAACTCAAGTGAACAGTAACAAAATGCATCAGTAACTTAAAGGATGCTTGGGATCGCCCATCCTTTAAGGATCCGTTAAACTATTTACTGTGTAGTAATATTGCGCTACTATAATAATGTCTACAGTAAAATAAACATACTTTTAAATAGCGTTGCGGGCTACCCATATCACCCTTCACACATAATAGTCCCAGTAGTCCATCCAATATCATGCCACCTCCACTCCGGGTGACTGTCAGAGGATACCACAAGGGCTACGGGAGAAAAACAAACTCGTAGTAAAGGCTCGGTATGGTAGGTGACACGGCACACAAGGCAATGCCAGGGTAGATATACCAATAACGCACACGGGCTGGTGGTAACGCAGCAGCCACATACGCCCACCTCGGAACACACTCCTAATCAAAATCGGAGGATGGCCATCTAATCAATCACCAGTAAGAGTATAGTATTGAAGGAATGTGTCCGATCAGAGGAATGACCTCACTTGGCCCGAGATCGCTCCTGTTTTAGCCACCTTATGTCAACTCATGGGAGTTAGGTCCACGTAATATACCTCAAGAACGTCGCCACCATCCTACTTCATTCTGGAATCTCCACCGCGTACACAGTTGTTAAAGTGGTTTTCGGAGTTGGCGGAGAGTATGACAACTTCCGATCCCGGTCTCTTTAACAACCAATCGTTATTATAACGCCGTGGCCATTTTAAAATAGTTTATACTTCAAAAATCAAATCATTTCATTTCAAAACTATATCCCTTTCAAAATAGTTATACTTCGAAACCAAAACCATTTTATTTCAAAACTATATTCAAATCAAATAGTTTATCATTTCCATTTCAAACATATATTCACCTTTAAAAAAATTCATAATACTTTCAAAGTATAACTTTTCCGAAACCAAAATACTTGAAATCATTACACTTTGAAAATCATAACATTCCGAAATCTTACATTTGATATCAATCTTTAAATTATTTACACTTTACAAATTTATTCCATTAAACAAAAATTCCAAATTTCCAATTTAATTCAATTCAAACCATCAGTTTCAATTCAGTTTAGTTTTCTAACAAAACATTTCAAATTTAACAAATTTCAAATATAGATTTGATCTACAAAATAAACAATCCAATTTTAATATATTTCCAAACTTTAATATCCCACATTTCAAAACTAAACTTTATAATTCCATATATTCATATCTCAAATCAAATTTCATTATTATTTCTTTTTGAAATATTCATTTCATAAATCCAACATTATTAAAAAAACTTAAATTACAATTAAACCAAATATCTTTTCATACAAATATAAACTTCAAATATTCCTTTATCAAATAAATCAAAATCAAATATTATTCCACATTCATATTCTTTATCAAAATAAAGATCAATCATTTCCAAACCATTTCAAAATCATTAAAATATCATATCCTTTCAAAACCTCATTATCATATCATTATTTGAATTCAAATTCAAATATTCAAATCTAAATATCATTTTAAAATCAAACATATCATTCATTTATTATTTCAAATATCATTACAAAACACCTTTCAGAATCACATTCACCAATTCATTTATCTTATTACATTTCATTTCATTTAACACATAACCAAGTAAACTTTATTTAAATTCAAATTCAATTCAAATTCCTTAAAAATTCAAATTTAAATATTAAAATATATTCAAAACTCCTTATAATAAATTTTCAAAAGTTAAATCATTTAACACTTTAAAATATAACACAAACCGTGTTAAATTTTATAACATTTCAAAACATTGTCAAATTAAAGCCACGACAACATTTATACAGTACTATAGTAGCTTATAATTTCCAAACTAGTTTAGTTCAAGAATAACGGCATTTATAACATGCCTTAATAGATATTTAGTTATTTCAAACATTGTTAGATTCAAAACAACCGCATTTAAAAATGCTGTCAAAAGACTACAGCATTTTAATAACGCTATAAAATTCCAGATTTTATTTTAGCTTTTCAAAAATAATAACAAAACTCCAAATTTTTATTATAAGTTTAAAATCATATTTCTAGACTTCAAAATTTCACATTTAAAATCATTATAACATATGATTTAACACAATAAAAAATTTAGATCAAATATTCAATTTAAAAACTCCATTCATTTATTAAGTCAAAATTCAGTGTTTATTAACTTACAAATTTAATAAAACTTAAAATTTTACTTCAAATATCATTTCAAAACTTTAAATTTAATTTCCATTATTTTTTTACATTTTAAATTTCAAAATCACAATAATTTCAAATTTACGTACTCAAATTCACAATTTCAAGACTTAATATTTAATTTTCTTAAAACCATAAAATATATATTTTTAATCAAAATTTCATGCTTTTATAAATACATATTTTAATAAAAATCATTTAAAAATATACCACGGGGTCTGTATATAATTTTCTAACCTAGGTCAAGTGATACGGATATATATCATTTCAATCCGCAGTTTACAAAGAAAACTCGGGTTCTATCATTTCAAACCCGCAATCCCAAGTCAAATAAAATACCATAAAAATCGCTCAGGCCTATCATTTCAGCCAATAACGATATTTTCCTATTCTAAAGTCCATTCGGGTATGTATCATTTCAACCCATAGTGATTCTATTCTAACAGGGAACTTGCAGTGTGAATATATGCATAAACAATATAAACAATGTCAATGTCACAATATAATGTCATATATCAGATGTCAGGTGATAATTAACCGTTTTAACATGGTAATAACATGGCATAGCATATCATATGATCATCATTAACTTGCATAACCATTTTATATTACTAAACACTTGTCATCAATTCACTATTTCATAAGTATAAATGTTAGAGTGAGAAAGACTCACTTTTTCAAGCTGAAGACCACTACGACACACAAAACGATTCCAAAGACAGGACAAGCACGATAGTGATTCAAATGAGTGGAGAGATCCAAGATATCATCTTATCACAACAACCAAAACAAGACAATGCAATATAACATATGAATATATTTAACACAAAACGATATAGAAACAAATTGAAATACAAAGCAATAAAGAGCAAAGTGACTTGACCTTGCCTTATCACTCAAATGAATAGCCTAAGTGGAGCATACATTCAGCCATGATCAGGTTTAGCTCGGGTATGGCATCCATAAAGCAAGGCTAGAAGGAATATAAAAGGTAGGGTTTGCAACATGAAGCATATCAATGGACAAGGCAAAATAGGTGAAGTTTTTGGTGCATTTTGGTTCGGCTATGACCCTATATAGGCTCGGACATGGTGTCTTCATGTCAGTTCAGATCTGGATAGTAGTGAAAGGGGCAGCCAAAGGTGAAGTAGATGAAGGTGGTGGTGGCTAAGGGGTGGCCAAAAGCAACTATGAAGGCAATAGTGGAGTACAGGCTTGGCTAGCATTGTTTTGTTGAAGTGCTTTGCAAATTTGAGGTGATGGCTTCATCTAATGGTCATGGAAAGAGGTGGTGGTCAGAGGAGAGGGGTTGGTGCTATTGTATATGGTGGAGAGGATGGTGGTCACCAAGGAGAGAGGTGAGGCCAAGCAAACTTGAAGAAGAGGAAGGCTAAATCAATTAAGAAGAGGGAAAAATGTGAAAAGAAAAGTCATTGTTTTTTTTTCTTTTTTTTCTTCATGGCCGTGATTTTTAGGTGATGAGAAGTCTTCCCTTTCACGTGAAAAAGAAAGAAGAATACACAGCTGAAGAATGGAGTTAAGGCAGCCAATTGAAGAGATGTTGTTTGAGAAATGAAAAGACAGAATACAAAAAGGCTTAAGCAAATAAAGAGTCACAAACCTTTCAAATTTCCATCATTTCTTTTTAAAATTTAAATACATGTAAAATATGTATAAATACAGGTAAAACACGAGAATATAGTAAATAAAAAAAATAAGTAAATAAATATTAATTAAATATAATTAAATTAAGAAAATAACAAAGAAAATGTAAATTAGGCTTGAAAATTTGAAAATAAATGAAATGAACTTTGAGAAAATTGTATGTACATGAAAAATATTTATAAATAAATATAAAAACATAAAAATAAAATTCATACATAAAAATGAATAAATAAATTTTAATTAAATATAATTTAAATGAAGAAAATAGCAGAAAAATGGAAACTAACCTTTAAAAATAGAAAATAAATTCAATGAGCTTTGGAAAAATTCAAACATCACTTTAAAAATATTTAAAAGGTAAAAATATATGTAACATAACATATAATAGAATTTAGAATAAGATATGAAAAATAAAAAAATTATTTATATAATTTAAAATAAACAATATTGTTAAATAAAACAATTTACACCCAATTTTGTAAAAAGCATAAATTTCACAATATTATTCGGATTTCAACGAAACGAAAAGCATTGTTCTTGAAATTTTATTTACTTTCATAAAAAAAGATAAAATCCAAATTTTCAAACTTTTAAAATTTAAATTTAAAAGTCAAAGTTTGACCAGATTGACCAAAATTCACCTTTTTTGCAAAATATTCAATATATTCAGGTTTGAAGTTATCATTCACATACCAATCAAAATTTATATTTAAAATAACAAAATTAATTCATTTAAATAAATAAAACAAAGTTTTTTTTTATATCAGGAATTCAAATTAGAATAATTTAAATATACAATTAAAATAATCACAAAATACAAGGTTGTTACAACGATGAATGCATGAAAGGGAACCACACAAGCACGATAACACGACACAGAGATGAGTGGAAGAGCCAAAGTATCAAATCTCTTGAATACAAGTCACACAAAACAATAATAATAACATAAGTTTTCTAATGCAAAATACGATAGAATAAGATAGAATCAACTGCATGAATCAAAGCAGAATTGCTTTGCACTTGCTTCCAACAACCTTCAGGTTCAGCCATAAGATGTACTACAGGTCTAAGGCAAGATTTGGATCAGGTTTTGGTTGGGTATGGTCGGCCTACACTTGGTTGTTGATGGTGAAAGGTGGGTAATGGTGAAAACAACACAAATATACATAAACAATGCTAGGAATGAATGCATAAATCATCTCCAAAGACCTTGCACTTGCTTTCAACATCATATGCTTCAGATATAGGTCAGAAAGGCATGGCTAAAGCAAGGACAAGGATCTGGTTTGGGTTCATAAGAGGTCGGCAAAACCTGTATGGGATGGAGCAAAAGTGATGATGCATGAGATATGTGCAAGGATTACAACTACAATGCAAAATATCATGAATTCAAGGCAACATTGGCTCAGCCCAAGCAAGACCAGGCACGGCCATCTCTGTAGTGGGCTGGAGGATGGTGTGGCAGAGGGTTTAAGTTCATCCATGGGTGGTGGAGGTGGAGTTGGTGACGGCCAAAGAAAGGTTGAAGATGATGAAGGCGTAGGTGTTGGCTATGGTGCATATAGGTGAAGTTTGTGTAGATTTAGGTGGAGTTTGATCAACTATTGGGCACGGCCAGTGGCTTGGGGCTGGAGAGAAGGTGGTGGGTGGTTCGGTGGTGGAGGAGGCGGCCACGGTGGCTAGAGTGGTGGGGTCGAACCTGAAGTAGAAGAGAAGGCAAGTACAATCAGCATGAACAAGTAGAAAAACAAGAAGAAAAACAATGGAAAAAGAAAAGAAAAATTACCAAACTCATAGAGATGATGGAGGCCAATTTTTTTTCAGATGGGAAGAGAAATGTTTTACGTAATGAGAAAAAAAATAGGAGGCTGAAGAAATGAGGAGATGTGGCCAATTGAATGAAAAGTAAGGTTGAAATGTGAAAAGGTGGGAGATAAAAAGCCATTGGAAACCAAAAGCCAAAACCGTTTCGCATTACCTTTATTTATTTATATAAGTTTAAATTACTGAGAAAAAACATAATTTCAGTAAATATTTCGAAAATGCAACAAAATATAAAATATAAATAAATAATTATTAATTATATAAGGTAAAAATAAGAAAATAGCATAAAATTGCAAACTAGTCTAGAAAAATGGAAAATAAACAGAATGAACTTTGGAAAATTTATATGGACTTATAAAAATATTTATAACATAGATGATAACATAAAAATAAAATGCATTCACAAATAAATATATAAATTTTTATTTAAATATAATTTAAATGAAGAAAATAACAAAGAAAATAGAAACTAGGCTTTAAAAATAGAAAAAAAATTCAATAAGCTTTGGAAAAATTCAAACATCACTTTAAAAATATTTAAAAGTCAAAATATACATAATATAACATATATATATAAATTAGAATAAGATTTATCAAGTAAAAATATCATTTATATAAATAAAAACAAAGAATATTGTTAAATAACCCTATATACACACAATATTGTAAAAGGTTTAGCTTTCACAATTTAAATCCAATTTCGACGAAATGAAAAGCAATATTCTTGATATTAAATCTATTTTCATAATAAAAGTCAAAATTAAAGAATTCAAATATTTAAATGTCAAACTTTGACCAGTTTTGACCACAATTCCAATTTTTCACCAAAATATTCAATTTATACCAGTTTGAAATTAAAATTCATATAATAATCAAAATTTATATTTAAAAATGAAAATTTTGAAATAAAACAAGTTTAAAATAATTTCAAAATAAAAATAAAGTCAAATTTAAATTATATGCAAAAAATCTAGGGTTGTTACAACATTCATCCATACAAGTTCGTCCCAGGTTCTAACGGAACCGAAGGCACTACTCCTACTACATCTTTTTCGGAAATATCCTCAGGATTAGTAGCTACTAGCCCTTGCACTTCACTGCTCCATCTTCGAATCCAAACTCGTTTCCATGAAACGTACAAAGCGGATCGAAGTAGTTTTTGAGAAATGAATCTCGATCTCGTTCTCTTCGAAACGATCAGCGCATTTGGCCAATATTGATAGTCGGTGATTTAACTATCAATTAACATTCACAAACATCCATTAACATACATAATTTCTCATATTATTTATTTGCCTCAAATATCTTTCAAGATATATTTCTATTTTCAACTCCCTTTGAAAAATGTTTCCAAACCATACTCTTCTCATGGAATAAAGTCCAAAATAGTTATTTCCACTGAAAATACCAAGTACAAACACTTAAGATTTTTAAAATAATTTAAAACATTATATTATAAAACATACTTAATACATTAAAATTCAAAACTACTTCAATACTCTATTAAAAACATATAGTATAGGAATATTTAAAAATGAGGCTACTTTAAAAATCCAAAACTAGATTTCCTTTTTGGAACAAATATAAAGTCTATTTTAAATAATTACTAGAATAATAGATTTGAAAAATATTTACTTTAAAATTTAAAACATTTAGAAATAATAAATTTTCTAAGATATGATTTTTAAATCAACATTAACCTTTAACTTATATTTAAAATTTCTTTGAAAACGTTCTTGGCTATCCAGGGAAGTACACCCCTCTTCCACATCTTAAAAATAGATCACTATTTATTTTTAAACCAATTCCCATCCCTTTATAAATTTCCACATTGAATTTATATTTAAAACATCCACAGATATTTTATTTCACTTTATAAACCCAGTTTATAAAATCCAAAATCTCACTACTCTTTAAATTTTAAATCCCAAACACTTAAATCAATTTACAATTGATTTCCAATTTACTTTACTTTTGAAATAAATTTCCTTACTTGCTTCATTTCTTTCAAAATACATTAACTTCCAGATTTTTATTTCTTTATTATGAGTTAAAAACCTTTCGAAAATACCAATTTCAGATTTTCAAAATTCCTTCTTATCCTTTGATTAAATTTAATCCTTAAACTTAAAAATAATTTTTTTTATTCTTTAAACTAATATCACTTAAGCTTTACAATTTATTATTCACCTGTTAATTCAAAATCCCCTTTGTCCATATTTGTTAGAATTTTGAAATCGCTTTTGTTTTTATTTTATTTATCAATTCATTATTAAATTTATTCAAATTCCTTAGAATTATTTTACTTAAAATTTTACTCTTTTATTTCTTTTCAAAAAATCCAATTCTGTAGATTTTGATACTCATTATACTGAGATATTCAATCCAACCCTACCATCTAATATTTCAATTAACAATAAAATCATCACAGGATATCAAATATTCATAACACAGAATATTAAATAATCTAAATAAATTTGAGGAATCCAGTTGGATCCCTCCAACCTGTTTTCCTGCATCCACAGATGTTAATACAATACCAATTCCAAGATATACTATATACTATCATATATAATATAACACCCCAAATCCAATCATTCAATCAATTATTTAAATTTAACCATTTTAATTTTAAATTAACCAAATGATTGAGATTAACTCACCTATGCCCCTTTAAATTTGCAATCAGTTCCAAACTGGCTTGTTTCCTTGATTTTGACCTTCAATAACAATTTATATGATTTTATTAATATTTGACTAATTGAATAATTTATTATTCATTTTATAATTTTATTTAACCAATAATTTATTTTTAAACGAATTTCCTTTTAAATAAAATATTTTTAGTAACTAAGATAAATCACATAACTTCAGTAAATACATAAATTTGTACTAAACACATATTTGTAGTGCATCCCTATATATGTGATAAAATACGTGTTTGTTTACATAAATAAATTTATATTTTAATATATTTTGTTTACAGTAAACATATATAAAAATAAACCACTTATATATATATATATATATAACTCAAAGTTAATCCTACTGTTATATATAGTTTACTCAGTAATATGTATATATATAATTCGAAGAGATAATTAAAAATAGAATACCTACTGAAAAATCAAATCTCTGATTTGTGTGTGTATATATATAAATTGAAATTTTTTTTTAGAAAAAGAATTTATACCTTCTTTACCGAGCTCAAAATATAACGAAGCCCCTTGTGTCATCGTCCCTCATCCCCACTTATTAGCTGCCCGCATGCGAGCTCGTCGTCGCTCGAACTTCGACGTCCAGCACCGACTACAGACGTCGACCCCCTCTTTTCGCTCGGTTCCACCACTATCACCAGAGACCGAAACCTCGAGCTCCAGTAGCCTCATCCCGCTTCGACGCGAAGAACACGACGGCGACTCGATTTCGCTATTTCAAGTCGCGCGAAACCCTGAACCCATCCAGACCCACATAATCGTGCGCACGCATCAATGGACATTGACGAGGATGAGCCTGTTCATGGTAGAGGAGCAAAATCGATCGGTCGCAAATTTGATTCTTTTTTTTGAACAATTTTGAATTGGGGGAGATTTCATTTTTTTTGTTTCCTTATATTATTATGCTCGGCTGAGTAATTTAAAAGAAGATGCCTTGCGTGAACATTTTGCAGAGCTGAAGTGACATTTGATTGAAGAGAAGGGGAAAGGATTTGAAGTGAAAGAAATGCGGCTGAGAATTTGACTAGCTAAAAAAATCCAATTAAATTCAAATTATCTTGATAAACCCAACTCAAAATATCGACTTCCAATCAAGGCTTGCCTCTAGGCGTTCATGATGTTATACCCCTATTCCGAACGCAATGGAAAAGGTTTCGAGTCCCAATTCGATCGTATGGAGAAGATAGCTTTTTGACCCCAGTTATTATATTGAATTTCGATATTAAATTTTAGCGCGTTTACCTATCGTACGCTCACACAACAATTCCAAACACTACGAAACTTGAAATCCGGTAATAATACAATATTACGGACCCAATGGAACTGGTTTCGTCGAATTCCGAGACTGTGCCTCGGAAGACTATTTTTAAATTAAATTTTAAACTATAAAATTTTAAAACTGAACAAACCACTGTTAATTTCAATTTTACAACTTCTATTATCTTCAGGTTTATCAGTATAAATTTTATAAGCCATCAGATTATTTTCAACTGCCTTAAAACTTCAGATTCAATATTTTACCCAACTTTAAATTATTTAATTTAATAATTTAATTATCAATAATTAGTGATATTTGAATTCAAGTTAAAATTTTACTTTTAAATATTAAAATCAACTAAATATTCTGATTTTAAAGGTTTAAAAATTCTGGGTCGTCACATTCCTCCCCCCTTAAAAGAATTTCGTCGCCGAAATTATTAGTTAGGAAGAATGGTCTAATACCCGTTTACTTCTTTTTTTCAAAACCCACAATTCAATATCCTACCAAATATCTTTTATAAAACATCCATTACCATTCCTACTAAATTCCCCATAGTTTTCAAACCATAATATTTGCATAATCATTCAAATCTTAATTAAAAACAAAATTTCAAAATTTCTCAAAAAATTTCTATCTCCCTAAATTTTTGAAATTTTTTGCCCGCGTCTCCTTTGCGCGGTTAGCTCGGTACAACTACAAAATGCCTCTACGGGTCCCAAATTCCAAAAGAAAACAAAAGGCCAAGTGGCTAGATCCAAAAACCCATTCAAATTCCATACAGAAATTTAAACACATACCTTTTGTCGAGCAATTCTAATTTATTATCTGAAATCAAAACCAATTTTCCTTTCCCTTTTTCATACCTGCATATCATGTTTAGCAATAATATCCAATCACAACATTCAAAAACATTTTATTGACTTCTTTCCAAAATTTCAATATTCATTCCATTTAAGACCGTATGATGTACCTATATCATTCGTACGCAATACCGAATCTGATTGCCTACTCGATCACACAATTTCACTTCCGAACTTGTATCGTCCACCCGACTTCGTAGTGCGGACTCAGATCTGGTTTCTTGATCAGAAACCGTCATTCTCCTTGCATAGTCATAACTATGATAAAGAATTTCCAGAATCAATCAAAATCCATATACAGGGTCACGGTCGAAAATCGAGTGAAAAATCCTAACTCGGATCGATAAAATTATCTCGAAATTCTGTGCTCGAATTTGGATCAAATAGCTGTGCGAATAAAATAATATACGTGCATCCTACGTATTTGCCCCAATTGATTATCAAATATATCAATTTCCTTTTTTATTCGCATTTACTTTGATTGTTATTCACTTATTCACACTTTCCCATGCCACAACTTCCAGTCTTAATCTTTTTGTATTCCAATTTCAAATAAATTCAATTTGCGAATTAATTTCAAACCTTAATACTTTTATCCAAATTTCATTTTCAATTTTACTTGAGTTTAATTCACCTTCCAATTCAAAATATTGAGTTCAATTCATCTCATTTCAAATAATATTTGATTAATCATTCCTTAAATTAATTCCACTTACTAATCTGTTTTTATATCTCAAATAAAAGTTGTTTTCAAACTTTTCTATCTTTAATTTCTTTGAATAATGTCTTCAGTTCATCTTACTTTACATATACAATTTAAATTAGATTTCAACATTCAGTTATAATTCTATTTGCATAACAAATTTAAATCATTTGTCGTTAGTGAAAATTTAAAAAAAAATTCTAACTCCCAAAATTTTCGAAATTTTTTGGCAGAGTCTCCTTTCTACGGAGGAGCTTTTGCAATTTGACAAGAGATATAAATATATATACATCGACCCACACGGTTGGAAAACAGAAAAATGGTTCATATTTCCTATTTGTATTGCGTAGGCGTACCTTATTTAGCATTTTAAGCAAACGGCTTATTTATTTTAGCAATAAGCGCAACCAAATCCAGCCACGCAGCTTCCATATACCTGTACTTACTCAATTAGACATGTAAGTGACGAAGATACAAAGTTTATTAACATTTCAATTAATTTCAACAGCTAAACACATGTATAACACAAGTAATATACACTAAACGCTGTCCATAAGTAAATTTATAAGGTTTCGACACAAATTTAAATGCTTTCAACCCATTCACCCACCATCCACTTCATTCATTCTTATTTCGTTCCACTTAAATGCTTTACAGTCCATTTCTTACATTCAATTCATTTAATCCAAACGAACTCATTATATAATATATTTACAAGCCAAACATCTATCACATCAAATTGGTATACAACTTGCATTTCATTTTATTTACTAAACGAGTTTTATTTAAGACCATTTCATTAAACTTGACACAATCACTTCTCAATTTTGCCTAAGTCATGCCTTTTATCCAAATATTACTTCAGTTATTTATTTCCTTCAAGATATTTCAACTTCAAAACTCAAGTTATATTTTGTTTTTATAAGCACTTCCCAATTTAAATCCTTAATTTGATTTCCAATTATCAAACCAATCTCATTTACTAATTTAATTAAATTAGTTTATTCAGTCATTTCTTTAAACTTCAAACTTCCATACTTAATTCATTCTGAATTTATTCCTATCAATAACAAGGAAAGTTTTAAATTTATGCCTACTTGGATTTTTATCCACCAATTCAAGCTATCATTGTTATAACCCAATTCTATTTTATTCGACTACACTTCCAATGACATTTAATTCACCAACAATCCAAGCTGAATTCATTTATACTTGAGTTCATTTCCAATTTCATTAACTAATTATTCATTTATTGGTTTATTCAAATTTTATACCTAATATTTGATTTTTATTTCAAAAATCACTTTAACTATTTTACTGGAGTTCAATCTATTTTATAATTTAAGTTTTGGATTTTATTCATTTCCCAAAATACAAAACAAATTTATTTTGGCTTGTTTATTGCACTTCTAAATTTTATGGGTCATAAACTTAATTTTATCCATTCTTTTATCCATTTATAATCAATTTCATTCACATTTTACCTTTACTCGGAATTATACATTTTATTTTGCTAATATATTTTTATTATTCCATAAACAGTTAAAATAAGATTCCAGAGTTTAAACAGTTTCCCAAAATTTCAAAATCACTTTTGAAATTAACTACATCCAAAATCCTTTGGCAAATTCAGTTATCCCTTTGAATTTCAAAACCAAACCCAGTTTGCAAACAATTCCAATTTAAAATATTCAGGTAGCAATTCCTCTCTTGGAAACTCGAAAATGAACACCGATGATGTCGCGATCATCATCGGAATTATTTTCCAGCGGTCGAAAGAGTTTAGTGCTTTTATCTCTTTAACAACATTTCAAATATTTTTAATTTCCAAATCTCACAAGATTTCAAATACAACTCAAAATATTTCCAAAACAATACTAATATTCCTTCAACCTTTTTGGAAACTATTTTCAAACCCAAAGGGATTTTAATTTTTCCCAAAAATTCCAAGTTGATATTCCTTTAAATCTATATTCAAACATTCTCTGTAATTTTATCTCATTTCAATTTCAAATGTTTCTCTGGAATTATATTTCAAATTATAATCTCTTTTATATATGAAGTTTATTTCAATTTACAAATTACATTTATAATCTATATTTCAAATTCCATTTTTTTATATAAATTTATTCTTCAACTTCGGTTATAAATTTTCAATTTCTTATTCAGTTTCTACACAATGGTGTTAATAATTTAATATTATCATTCCTTAACAATCAAGCATCCAAATACTATAATACTTTACAAAAATTTATATCTTTTATATACAAAAATAATTTGGGTAAAATTATTTCATTTACCCTATTTTAAAACAATATTGTGTCGAATTGTTCTACTCAAATGTTTAGAGATCCCTATCAATAACGTTAATTACTCGTATTGACCGGAATCCATAAACTACTCAATAAACCAATCAACACAATCTAAAATCATTTTATATTCACTAACAAATATGCGCTCATATCTAATAGTACGCTCAAACTCATCCTAGAGTACTATTGACTCTATTTCAATGAGAAATTCCCACCAGAGCCAAGGTTATCACTAACCTATGCTCTGATACCAACTGTAACGACCCGCAAATCCGTATCCCTTAAGTTAACACTATTCTACCTAAAACATCTCAAGTGGTACAGAAATACGAACCATTTGGGTTAAAGAAGAATAGATAGAAAAAGAAAATAGAAAACAACAATAGAATCTAACCATCGCAGCGGAATAAAATATAATAGATAATAAATAATATTTACTCAAAACAAATATATATCTATTTTATACATACATCTTCATCAGAGTACATCATCGGAGTTCAACCACAACAATAACATACAACTGAATACACAGCTACTCAACACAGCGGAATATATATATATATATATATATATATATATAACAAGTACGAGAGTATGTATCGTCATCCAACTCGTCTCCTGAGCTCCACAGCATCAAATCTTGTATCCTATAATACTCGGTCTAACCCGAGCATTATAGTTAAATAATACCCGAGTCAGTCTGGCATGCCAGCATGAGAAAATCACACTCAATTGATTATCAAAGTTTCAAAAATCTTTTGAAAACAAAAGCATATCGTAACACGCCACAAATAAATATGTCGGGTTTTTACCTTATGATAGCTAAAACAATTTTTATATAAATCCTCTGATATTATAATAGGGTCTATATACAAATACTTATAAAATAGTCGAAATTGTTACATCTATTAAATTCCAGCTACTAGCCACAGAGTGGGCAATACAAACAAAACACGTAAAAGGCTCGTAGGGAGAATGGATTTCCAACTAATGACTAGGCACTGGGGTACCACCTGTCACAGTACGTGGCCTAGATCACAGTACCGAGGAGTACGCCCTTCTCTGCAACACAAGACCGGGACTACCCCTTACTGGATAATCCCAAGTGAGATCACCCTGCGGTTGGGATTAGCAACCGCCCACTAAGCCGAAATAAAAAGGGACATCTAGACAGGGATGACCTCACCCTGTTTGGGTGCTACCCACCTAGCCTTGCTGCATAACCCCTGATTTTCTGTCATTCCCGATTGATGAGGCTTGAGGCTAAGCGTTACCTTTTTAGAACATATCCCTTAGAATGCCCATCGTCCACCTGACGATGTTCCGAAAGCATTCATCCATACAAGTCCGTCCCGGGTTCGAACAGAACCGAAGGCACTACTCGTACTACATCCATTTCGGAAATATCCTCAGGATTAGTAGCGACTAGCCCTTGCACTTCACTGCTCCATCTTCGAATCCAAACTCGTTTCCACGAAACGTACAAACCGGATCGAAGTGGTTTTCGAGAAATAAATCTCGATCCCGGTCTCTTCGAAACGATCAGCGCATTTGGCCAATATTGATAGTCGGTGATTTAACTATCTATTAACATTCATAAACATCCATTGACATAAATAATTTCTCACATTATTTATTTGCCTCAAATATCTTTCAAGATATATTTCTATTTTCAACTCCCTTTGAAAACAGTTTCCAAACCATACTCTTCTCATGGAATAAATTCCAAAATAGTTATTTCCACTGAAAATACCAAGTACAAACACTTAAGATTTTTAAAATAATTTAAAACATTATATTATAAAATATACCTAATACATTAAAATTCAAAACTACTTCAATACTCTATTAAAAACATATAGTATAGGAATATTTAAAAATGAGGCTACTTTAAAAATCCAAAACTAGATTTTCCTTTTTGGAACAAATATCAAGTCTCTTTTAAATAATTAATAGTATAATAGATTTGAAAAATATTTACTTTAAAATTTAAAACATTTAGAAATAATAAATTTTCTAAGATATGCTTTTTAAATCAACATTAACCTTTAACTTATATTTAAAATTTCTTTGAAACCGTACTTGGCTATCCAGGGAAGTACACCCCTCTTCCACATCTTAAAAATAAATCACTATTTATTTTTAAACCAATTCTCATCCCTTTATAAATTTCCACATTGAATTTAAATTTAAAATATCCATAGATATTTTATTTCACTTTATAAACCTAGTTTATAAAATCCAAAATCTCACTACTCTTTAAATTTTAAATCCCAAACACTTAAATCAATTTACAATTGATTTCCAATTTACTTTACTTTTGAAATAAATTTCCTTACTTGCTTCATTTCTTTCAAAATACATTAACTTCCAGATTTTTATTTCTTTATTATGAGTTAAAAACCTTTTGAAAATACCAATTTTAGATTTTCAAAATTCCTTCTTATCCTTTAACTAAACTTAATCCTTAAATTTAAAAATAATTTTCTTTATTCTTTAAACTAATATCACTTAAGCTTTAAAATTTATTATTCCCCTGTTAATTTAAAATCCCCTTTGTTCATATTTGATAGAATTTTGAAATCGCTTTTGTTTTTATTTTATTTATCAATTCATTATTAAATTTATTCAAATTCCTTAGAATTATTTCACTTAAAATTTTACTCTTTTATTTCTTTTCAAAAAATCCAATTCTATAGATTTTGATACTCATTATACTGAGATATTCAATCCAACCCTACCATCTAATATTTCATTAACAATAAAATCATCACAGGATATCAAATATTCATAACACAGAATATTAAATAATCTAAATAAATTTGAGGAATCCAGTTGGATCCCTCCAACCTGTTTTCCTGCATCCACAGATGTTAACACAATACCAATTCCAAGATATACTATATACTATCATATATAATATAACACCCCAAATCCAATCATTTAATAAATTATTTAAATTTAACCATTTTAATTTTAAATTAACCAGATGATTGAGATTAACTCACCCATGCCCCTTTAAATTTGCAGTCAATTCCAAACTGGCTTGTTTCCTTGATTTTGACATCGAATAACAATTTATATGATTTTATTAATATTTGACTAATTAAACAATTTATTATTCATTTTATAATTTTATTTACCAATAATTTATTTTTAAATAAATTTCCTTTTAAATAAAATATTTTTAGTAACTAAGATAAATCACATAACTTCAGTAAATACATAAATTTGTACTAAACACATATTTGTAATGCATCCCTATATATGTGATAAAATACGTGTTTGTTTACATAAATAAATTTATATTTTATACTTTATATATATATTTTGTTTACGGTAATCATATATAAAAATAAACCACTTATATATATATATAAAACTCAAAGTTAATCCTACTGTCATATATAGTTTACTCAGTAATATGTATATATATATAATTCGACGAGATAATTAAAAATAGAATACCTACTGAAAAATCAAATATCTAATTTGTGTGTGTATATATATAAATTGAATTTTTTTTTTAGAAAATGAATTTATACCTTCTCTGCAGAGCTCAAAACCTAACGAAGCCCCTTGTGTCATCGTCCCTCATCCCCACTTATTCGCTGCCCGCATGCGAGCTCGTCGTCGCCCGAACGTCGACGTCCAGCACCGACTACAGACGTCGACCCCCTCGTTTCACTCGGCTCCGCCACTATCACCAGAGACCGCAACCTCAAGCTCCAGTAGCCTCATCCCGCTTCGACGCGACGAACACGACGGCGGCTCGATTTTGCTATTTCAAATCGCACGAAACCCTGAACCCATCCAGACCCACATAATCGTGTGCACGCATCTCTGGACATTGATGAGGATGAGCCGTTCATGGTAGAGGAGCAAAATCGATCGGTCGCAAATTTGATTCTTTTTTTTGTGAACAATTTTGAATTGGGGGAGATTTCATTTTTTTTTGTTTCCTTATATTATTATGCTCGGCTGAGTAATTTAAAAGAAGATGCCTTGCGTGAACATTTTGCAGAGCTACAGTGACATTTGATTGAAGAGAAGAGGAAAGGATTTGAAGTGAAAGAAATGCGGCTGAGAATTTGACTAGTTAAAAAAATCCAACTAAATTCAAATTATCTTGATAAACCCAGCTCAAAATATCGACTTCCAATCGAGGTTTACCTCTAGGCGTTCATAATGTTATATCCCTATTCCGAACGCAATGGAAAAGGTTTCGATTCCTAATTCAATCGTATGGAGAAGATAGCTTTTTGACCCCAGTTATTATATTGAATTTCGATATTAAATTTTAGCGTGTTTACCTATCGTACGCTCACACAACGATTCCAAACACTACGAAACTTGAAATTCGGTAATAATACAATATTACGGACCCAATGAAACTGGTTTCGTCGAATTCCGAGACTGTGCCTCGGAAGACTATTTTTAAATTAAATTTTAAACTATAAAATTTTAAAACTGAACAAACCACTGTTAATTTCAATTTTACAACTTCTATTATCTTTAGGGTTATCAGCATAAATTTTATAAGCCTTCAAATTATTTTCAACAGGCTTAAAACTTCAGATTCAACATTTTACCCAACTTTAAATTATTTAATTTAATAATTTAATTATCAATAATTAGTGATATTTGAATTCAAGTTAAAATTTACTTTTAAATATTAAAATCAATTAAATATTCCGATTTTAAAGGTTTAAAAATTCCGGGTCGTCACATTAAAAAGTCAGAAAATAAAATTAAAACACTTGAAAATGATATTTTGATTTTGAAAGAAAGTGAAAATACTAGAAGAGAAAACTCTATTAAAAAGTGCACACAATTATTAAATGAAAATGAATCTCCCAAAACAGAAGTCCAACAACTGTTTACGACTTTAGGAAAATTTTCAAAAAGTGAAAGATCACTGAATATGCTATTAAGGAAATTGAGATGCTAGAAATTGAGAATAAAATTAGAGAGATTAAAAATGAAAATATGGACTTGAAAATGAAAAATTTTGAAAAGAGAGAAAGTCCCATTATCTGTTGTTCGAAGCTAATAAATGAGAATAAAATTTAAAATCTAAAGTTAATAAACTTGAGTTGGTTACTCGGAAATTTTTCGCTAGAGATAAATCATTTAATATACTCTTAGAAAATCAACTCTTCGAGAATAAAAGGAATGCATTTGGATTTGCAAAAGTGCCAAATTACAGACAAACAACTAATAAAACAGTTAAAGTGAAAAGTGTGATACCCAAACATGTAAAAACCATACCAATTTGGGTTCCCAAAGGCACGAATATAAAATCTCGTAAAGTAAAACAAATTTGGATGCCAAAAGGAACATATATAAATACTTTTGGGTCTTCACAAACAAATTTTTCAAAATCATTTGCCACTAACAACCATGGACCTATAAAAACAAATTGGTCACAAAAATCTTCTTTCGTGTAGGTGTAGTGGCAGGCTAAGGAACAATAATAGTGTTATCTGGATTCTGGCTGTTCCAGGCACACGATGGACGGCAAATCAAAGTTCCTTTGCCTGGTATAAAGGTGTCAGAATCACAATGGGCAACAATGAAAAATTATTGGCAAAAGTAAAATCTGTAACGGTATATTTAATGTGATAATCTGCACCATAATCTGAATTTAAATCAGCCAGTTATATGATAAAGAAATAAATGTTGATTTTGATTTTGACTTATTCTTATTTGATTTATTCTTATTTGACTTGTTCTTATTTATTGTTCTGATTTATGCAAAATTTTGACCAATCATCTTTTCATCTTTGAACTGCTTCATATGGAGTTGTATGAATTAATAATGGTGTTTTATCGATTGTCGCTGTTGTAAATTTGTACGATTTCAATTCAAATCAAAAGAATTTCATTGTAAAAATATTTTAAGGTTTTTGTTCCAATTTCATGGTCTGGACTATAACATTCATCTAATGATAAATTGAGTCAACAAGAAATTCAGATGTAGATTTCACTGGTAATCTAGTTGACAGAAAAATTACTAGTGGAACGTGTTTTATGTAGAGACATTCATTAGCTGCATCATATTTTCAAATAAAATATCTGCACATTTTTCATTTCAACTAATTTTCAAATTCGTAGACATTTTTCTTATGAAACCCCTTCCAGAAAATAGTTTTCTGTTGACCTTATTCCAGATAAGTCATTTTCGAAAATTTGATTTCATAATTATTTTTGGATTTGATTTTAAATGACTACATGAACAAATCCGACTCCCTATTGACTATCAAAAAGATAAATAGTGATTGAAAAAGTGATGAGTGTTGATATTGATCATATATTATAACTTGAGACAATATATTTAGTAAACTTCTTTAGAAATTTAAACAAGAGTTATAAAATCTTTTTGTTGGTAAAAATTCCATGACCATTTCTATTTCTATCATATTTCTGTTGACCATCACTCATCAAAATCCAATATAGTATGTCAATATATGGTGTTTTAAATGAGAAATCATTTTTTTTCATTTCATTATATTTTTAGCAATAAAAACATCCAAAGTATTCACTCTCACTTAAAAGTCCTCACGGTTATGCATGGGTGAATTACTTGGAATTTTTGATTATGTGCTTTCATGCTCATTTAAAAGTCATCACGGTTATGCATGTATGTAACGCATATCAAAACTGATTGATTAAATAAACAAGTTGATTCCAATCCCATTTAAAAGTCCTCATGGTTATGTGTGGTTGGAAGATACTTGACTTCATTTTTAAAAAAAAATGGAATACTACTAATCTCGTTTAAAAGTCCTAACGGTTATGCATGGTTAGTAGATATTTAAATTCCTGATATAAATATACCACAAATAGACACAGCTATATGGTTTTACATCATCCCTATCATTCTAAAACGGAATATGCACATAACAGAGTATTTATGATTTTTGTTTGATTTTTTATTGGAATTTAATATTTATACTCGATTGAGTTTTAATGTTGTATTAATATCTATCACTTTGTCTCTATTTTTCTAACATGATTACTCTTTTGCTAAAAATAAAAAGGGGAGAGAAAAGTTAAGATTTTAATAAATAAAGGTCAAATATTTTATTTATTTACATCAAGATCCATTTACATATTTTTATTTATTTTCATGCATATATGAAGGGGAAGCTTTGTTATAGAGAGGGAGCATTCAAATAGAGGGAGTAAATTGAATGATCAAATACATTAAATATATTCAAAATCTTAAATATATGTTTATTATCATCAAAATGGGGAGATTGTTGAATGTGCAAGTATATGATTTTTGTTTGATGACAATAAACATATATATATATATATATTCATTTAAATGTATTTGTTACTGTACTATTTTATTTTCACATAATTAAATAAATATTTGTTGAATAAAATAAATAACACGGAATTTAAATTCAAATAGATATTTTATTCAAACAAATATTTATTAATATTTTGAATAGTATAAATTTGAGCTCTCACTATATGTATATACACGCATAATTTTCAATTACAATACAAATTTGACTGCATCACAATTTTCATTTACATTAGCACCTTCCTACATATCACTCATTTACTCGTATTTATCTTCAACTTCATTCCAGATTGAATCTAGCATCTGAGCAATCTACAAAATAAACATTAACGCGGTAAAATTAAAAAGAAAATATTTTGCAGTGAAAAATAAAGTGTATATTTTAAAAATATTATTTTTCTCTGTTATTTGGATTGTTCTTCATCATTTATTTTGAATTCATCATACACGAATAGCTTGTGATATGCACAGTGTATCACTGTACATGCCACAAGGCCGTACACATCAATGCACACTTGATAAAATTACAGGGACATGTGAGCACAAGGTCAAACCCAATTAATAGTCGGATTCAACTCAAGTGCAATACAAATAAAGTCTCGACATGAGCACAAGGTCAAAACCGTACAAAGCCAGATGTTAACAAAGTCAAGACCAATATCACATTCAAACAAAGCTCAATAGTAAAATTCACATGAAGCCATGAGAAATAGATCAAAATCAAAGAGAATGAAAAATGAAACTAAACTCAAGTGCTAGGGAATCAAAACCGTGATAGCCAAGGAAATCGATCATGTCAAAATCAAAGTCGTGTTAATCAAGCTAATAAAAATATACGGTGTGACAAAGTCAGAGAAATCATCAACATCCAAGCAACATCGAATGGCCAGAGCAAAATTATTAGATGAATTCAAATAACATATTCTAAAAAATTGTAGAAATTAAAATCCTATATAAATCATTAACATCATCGGCATCAAAATCATCGAGTTCAAGCAAGCCAACGACAAAAGCAAAAGGCATAAATTACATACTGAAGTCTTATCAAACTCGATCGAGTTGAATTAGCCGTGTGCAAATCAAAGAACTGATCAATAGACGAAGCATTCAACTCTAAAAAATTATTCGATTGATCAACTAGTATCGACAACATTCAATTCCAGAAACCCTAATCGAGAACGAAGAAGAACGAACGAAAAAGAAGGAAGTAGCCATATTTTTAATGCAATGTCAGGCGAAAGAAATATAGAAAGAAAAGGGGACGGTTTATTTTTATCGCTTAAGGTTTTTAGGCCGGCCTTTTTTATTTGCTTTGGGCTTTAGTTTTTAAGTTAGGTTTCATTGTTTTTTATTGTTTTAAATTTGTATTTTCTCTTTTAAATGTTGTAAATTCTAGTCGTGTGACTAGGGACAAACTACGGTGGTGTAGTTCGAGAATTCACAACTCAGTGGTTGAGTTGTGGAAGGTTTTGAGCGAAAAGTTAGGTTAGTCGATAGCGGGTGTCGTGAATTAACGTGTGTAAGCGTCTGACTACTTAATTTCTAGTAGAAACCTTGGGGGCAGCACGTAGGCAGGGTTTTTCCGAAGCTGGGTAAATCTGTGTGTTCTATTTTCTATTCTGCTATTATCTATGCTGCTATAATTCTGCTGTATCTGTGTTGCAATTATTTTATATAAACTTCCGCAATAATTTTTATAATTAATAGTATCACCCTATTCTCCCCCTCCCTCCCTCTAAGGTGAAATCGATCCTACACCTTTCAGGTCTAAAACTAATGGTCTCACACATAGGTGGGGCTGGGCTTACTGATTAGGATAAATAAGTAGCTAACAGAAGAAGAAAACTAAACTAAATGAATAGTAAAAGATTATTCGTAGGATCTAATAAAATGGTAAGGTGCGAGAGCAGCTGGAAAGAGAATCTGGATAAAGAGCCTAACGAAACAGTCATCGTAGATTTTAGTACAAAAAGAGTACATCCACTTAGTTTGGCTAGAAGGAAGTACGAGACTTCAACGGGACGTGAGGATACTGTAGGAAGGCCCTCTAGAATAGGCCTAACGAAGTTGCACCCCCAAGGCAGGTATGTAGGTGTTCCATCAAGAGAGTATGTCTTGACTGCTTTTGCATTGTAGGCCTAATGAAGCAGAACTTTGTAGGCAGTCAAAAGGTCGATGATGGAGTAGGATATTCGTATGACACCATACTCTAGTTTGCGAGTAGGTTATAGGGGGCAGGACCTAAAAGGACAGTTGCATGCAGATATTAAACCATCATCAGCCAGAGAAAGTTCGGGAAAGATTAGAGTTAAACCAACAGGCCAATGATTCTCTCACTATCGAGACATTGGATGAGGGGCACAACCAATTGGAAGTTTAGATTGTTTGCAGTAGGGCACAACCACTTAACCCTTGAAAGGTCTTTTGATTAGTTGAGGGGGACTGCGTGGGGCCATAGCCATGATGAAAAAAGAGACAGACCAAGTAGAATATCTATATTGTAGGCCTAATGAAGCAGATCTTTACAGATATAGAAAAATCCCCGATTGAGTTCCATACAAGGTAGACCTCGTTGGCGGAATTCAGGGAGTAGACAGAACAATTATGTGTATTCCTCAAGGTATGCACTAGGTGGTACATTGTGGATGTCCGAGCACTAATATAAGCTAATACAGATGCATTTTTACGTTTTCATAGTGGATAACGGAACATCTGTATTGTAGGCCTCACGAAACTGTCCTTTATAGACGTAGTTACTGTATGCTCTAGTAGCGAGATGATGGAGTCCTTTTCGAGGAGGATACGGAAGGTACTATGGGTAGTACCTTGGACTGATGCGGTCTTTGGGCATGTAGCTACATATATTGGTTATTAGGTCTTAATCTACTAGGGAGTAGATGGGTACGATTCACGCACAGAAGTGTATAATAAACCCAATAAATCTAATATAACAAAAAACGGAAATAAAACGGTATATACAGAACTATGTTTAGAAGTGTATAATTTTTCCATTCACCAGAACTTTAGCTCTGACCCCCTCCTCATATCATCCTACATGTTAGACAAATGGTAGAGATTTCCAGCTTTGTGACACTTGTTTAGAAAGTGTTGTTACCTTCGTGAGTATTACTTACTATTATATTTTAGTCGGTTCTGCTGTGAGATATTTATTTGAGCTTTGATATATTTACCTTTTCCTATTTGCAGGATACCGAATACCCAATTTGGGCTTCAGTGGGCTTGGATTTTAGCATTTTTGCGAAAATCTGAAACCACTGAAACTCGAATTATTACATTTGGTATCAGAGCTTGGGTTAGTAGATCCTTAGTAAATTATGAAATATGAGTGAACATATTTGTATTTTTGAATATATAAATATATTGTGTACTAAAATCAAAATAATCCACAATTATAGTTTTAACATATGGAAAGTTTTTAGAAGTATATTTATGCATAGCTTGCTAGTTGGGTTTGAGATGATCCAAGTATATTGAGCCCTATGTTATTGCCGATTTATAGTGTACAATAAGCTATGTTTTGAGAGAAGATTGGTATCCATATGTTATAGAAAGTGTGAAAGTTCCCTAGGGATAGTAGGGAGAGTATTTTTATTTTGGAAGGAACAAGAGGTTTTAGTAAGAAAACGAGATTTTCAAGGTATAGGAAGGGTATTCCTAGGGTAGTAAGAAGAAAATCCACTTTATGTTTAGCCCAATAAAATGAAACTTTTGGAATTGAAAAGTTGAAAAATATAATTGTTAATATGTGTGAGGAAGTAAATATTGGGTTTTTGAATGGAAAAAAAGTGGTATGAAATTTAAATTGGTTTTTATATGATGTAAATTTTGTTAGAAGTGAAATTCTTTTTGAAGAATTATAGAGCATGTATAGCACGCTGGTTTTTTTGTAGGTAAACAAAGGTTTCAAATATAAAAACCTAGAGTGTGTTAAGTATCGAAAGTGTAGGTTACAACATTTATTGTTGTAATAGATGGTTTCGTGAAAAATAAAGAAAGCATAGACTATGACACTATTTGTAACGAACCAGAATTTCTTCATTTGAAATTCGTATATTTAATTGATTTTAAATATTAACAAGTAAAATATGTAAGTCGAATAAATTTTATTTCGAATATCTAGATTTAATCGGATAATTAAATCGATAATTTAATATTTGAAATTACATAAATAATTGGAAATTGGGTTTAGTATGATTAAAATTGATTGGTAAAGTTGTATTAAAATCATATTGGAGTTAGAATGATGTTATAGAACTTTTAAAATTGGATTAAAGGTTAATTTGTAGAAATTGAATATTTTAATATTTAATTGACGAGTAAAAATAGTCATTTTTCAAACAGTCTCGGATTTCGACGAAACTAGTTTCATTGGATCCGTAATGTTACATTATTGTAAGATTTCAAATTTCGTATCAATCGGACTTACGGTTTTCTGGCATTCGATTGTGCGGCAGTCGATACGGTCGATGTATTAATGTTGATTTTCGGAAGTCGAAAATCCCGTTCCTCACATTTGGTATCAGAGAATTTGGTTAAGCGACAACCTTGGCTCTGTTGGGTATTACTCATTAGAGACAGAGTCAGTAGTACTCTAGAATGAGTGTGAGTGTAATCATAGATACGAGCGCGTATTTGTTAGTGAATATAAAAATGTTTTATATTGTGTTTGCTTATCCATTGAGCTGTTTATGAATTCTGGTCGGTGCGGGAAGTACAACCGTATTGATAGGGATTTCTAAACACTTAAACGAGGCAAGTCGACATAGTATCATTTTAAATTGGGTAAATGAAATAATTTTACCTTGATTATATTTTATATATAAAGAAATAATTTTCAGAATTATTAAAGAGTATATAAATTGATTGTTTGGTTGATAAAAATGTAAGAATATATATAAGTTAATTAAAAGAATAATTATATAAGAAAATGAATTATTAAGTATGGAATTGTAATTAATGCGATTTACAATTGTGAAATAATCTTATATATAAGAAGTGAAACTATATGAATATATTTATAAATATGAGTTGTAAATAAAAATGAATTTGAACTATGAATTGAAATTGTTAAATATAAGTGAAACGAGTTTTGGACTTATAATATGAGATAATAGATGTTAGCTTTGGTAAAGTTAAACAAATTGAATTGGATTAGAGAGGTGATTATTTAATATGATTTGGAAGTTTAAATATATAAGTTGTATAACTTGTAAATTGTGAAAATCTAAGTGAACCAAATGATAAAATGGTTAAATAATTTTGTTAAGCAAAACGAGATATGAATTTGAATAAGTGACGAAACTTGACTTTGGTAAAAGTTAGATAGAATTTACTTTAGAATTGGAATCTGAATTGGATTTATAAGAGGGAATTTAAGTTAAGTTAAACAAATGATGTTTGAAATGGAATATAACTTAAGTAATGTTGAATGAAGTTGATTTTGGTATCGAAGTAAAATAATAAAGTGAATTAAATGAATATGAACTTAAGTTATATAAATGAAATTCAACCTTATTTGTTAAACGAATTAGCAATTGAATTGATAAATGGATTGAATATTAATCAATCTAATGCAAATGAGTTGATATGGAATAAGGGATGTAAATGTAAATGTTAATTCATTAAAAAACTTGGAAATTGAATAATTGAATGGAAGTCAATTTAATATCAACCAATTGGAATTAAAAGTATTAAACCAAATTGAATGTGAATTTAATAATTTGGTTATGTTGGTTATGATTTGGTTGTTATATGATTGTTAGTTGATTGTATATAATTCATTAAGTGTTAATGAAATTGAATTGATAAATGGAAAGCTATGTAATTGAATTTAAGTTGAAAGTGAACTAATGTGAATTGGTTGTAAGCAATTTATAAGGTTTCGATACAAATTTTAACTTATGGGAATTGTTTTAATTGCATTGCTTATGAAAACTATGTGTTTTCTATTGAAAATTAGTGAAATGTAAATGAATTTCCTATATATGTCACTTACATGTTTAAATTGAGTAAGTACAGGTACCGGGGTTGTAGTTGGCTGGATTTGGTCATGTTAAAATGCTAATAAATAACTGCTTTGCTTAAAAATGCAAAAAAGGTACGCCTACGCAATAAAAATAGAAAATATGAATTGTTTTTCTGTTTTCTGACCATGTGGGTCGATGTATATATATTTATATCTATTGTGATATTGCAAAAGCTCCTCCGTACAAGGGAGACTCTGCCAAAATTTTCAGTAAATTTTGGGAGTTAGAAAAATTTTGAAAATTTTTTGAAATTTTTTATTTGTTAACGAAAAGTCAATTTCTAAATTGAAATGAAAATGTAGGAATTTAACTAGAAAAGTGTAACCATCAGATTTTGGAAAAGTTAAAATGTTTAAATAAATTTGAACTTTAAGATTGAACAAATGGTTTTGAAACGTTAATGGATTTTGTAACTTTTTCTTACTTGGCAATTTCGAGGACGAAATTCTTTTAAGGGGGGAAGTTTGTAACGACCCAGAATTTCTGTCATTTGAAATTCGTATATTTAATTGATTTTAAATATTAACAAGTAAAATTTGTAAGTCGAATAAATTTTATTTCGAATATTTAGATTTAATTGGATAATTAAATCGATAATTTAATATTTGAAATTACATAAATAATTGGAAATTGGGTTTAATGTGATAAAAATTGATTGGTAAAGTTGTATTAAAATCATATTGGAGTTAGAATGATGTTATAGAACTTTTAAAATTGGATTAAAAGTTAATTTGTAGAAATTGATTATTTTAATATTTAGTTGACGAGTAAAAATAGTCATTTTTCAAACAGTCTCGGATTTCGAAGAAACCAGTTTCATTGGATTCGTAATGTTATATTATTGTAAGATTTCAAATTTCGTGTCAATCGGATTCACGGCTTTCCGGCATTCGATTGTGCGGCAGTTGATATAGTGGACGTATTAATGTCGATTTTCGGAAGTCGAAAATCCCGTTCCTCACACTATTGTTATAGTATGTGACTTCCAAAAGAAATGTTTTTACATAGCTTATGGTTTTTATTAATATTTACTTTAATTGAATCCATATACTAGTATTTTTGGGTTGTAGTAACGGTGTTTTATGCAACATCTTTTTGACCCAAATAAAAATGTGTTTTGAAGATAATTTCTAAGTATAGAAATAATATGGTTTGTAAGTACATTTATTATTTAAACACGTATATGGAAATATTTTCTAGTATATTAAAACAGTTTTGAAAATAAGTTCTTCTGAGGATAATGTAAATTAAATATTAGGAAATTAATAAATTACGTAGAAAATGTTTATTGTAAGTGAATATATATTAAACATATTTTAATCTATTGGAATGAAATGAATAACGATATAATTTTCTATGAAACCAAATTACAAATAAAGATGTTTTGTACCAGTTAAAAGGAATACCTGAAAGAGATGTACAAGGTTTGAAAAGCACGATATATTTCCATAAATTATAAAATAAATCCCTTGTAATTTCACATAAACATGAAATCCTCTTTAAATGATTCATATAAGGTTTTAGCATTAATGATTTCTCATAAGAGAAAGTAGTTTCAATACATTAAAGTATAAAATCACTAGGTGTAATAAGAAGTGTAATAATTAGAGACAGTGTTAGTTAGGAGGGATATTATAAAGAGCCTTAGTAGGAAAGCTAAGCAATGGAAATTTCATATTTTTCCATCGGTTATGCGCATTAGTCGTTTGCCTTTGTAGGAAGTCCCCATTTGTGATAAGTTAGAAACTCCTCCAAAATTAGGTAATTGGAAAAGTAGGAAATTTAAGGGATTTTTGATAAAATAATTGTTCTTATCTACTCCAGTTTTGTAAATTTGAAAATCTATGAAAAGAAGATGTTTTGAAAACATGTGAGGATATTTTTGGAAGTCAAAATAAAAATAAAAATGTTTTACGGACAAGCAAGGCATATTTTAAAGGAAAATGTTTTGGTGGAAAACAAAATAAGTTTTTTGGAAGAGAAAAACTTAGTAAATAGTTAAATTTAAAAATCCAAATATTTTTACGGAAAGCTCTAAAGGTTTTTAAAAGGAAAAGAGGAATAAGTTTTGAACTTAGAATTTGTAAGTTCTCCCCTTTAGGTTTAGGGAATAATTTAAATTCGTAGAGTTGTAAAGATGCAAGTCTAGAAAGTTAAAATGTTAAGTAACCAAGTAAAGTTGAATTTAATAGAAACTTCAAAGTAACACTTTTAAAGGTAAGAATTTTGAAATTTGATGTTTTAAAATTTTAGAAACTTTAATTTTTGAAATGAAATGATGAATACCAAACCAAACTTTTAAATATGGAGTAGATAAGAATCATTTCCTAGGTGTGACGGGAAAAGAATAAGGCTATGTAGGAGATAGCAGTGATTACTTTTAGTAGTAATAATAAAAGTTTCCATAAAGTGTATGGGACACTAATGAGAACCTAGGAATGTTGCTTAGTGTGTGTAGAGTATAGAAGAATAGTGAAGTGATATTAATAAAATTGTAAGACACACGTGGTTGAGATAGGTAGACCCTAGTTGTGGAAAAATGAAAGGTAAAGGTAAAGAGAAAATTTCCCCATACCTTATTTTCCTTTTGGATCAAGACTGCATAGATTGAAATCCTTATTCGTTGCAGTAAATGAGATTTGGTTACTTCATTTTGAGTATGGAATGGAAGAGATGAATAGATCTTATTCATCGTGAGCAACACAGCGCAAGTGAGTAACGAATAGTAGGCAGTAGGAGGAGGATATGAGTTACTTGGATTTCTAGAGTAGGACCTTTCTGTGTCAAAGTGGACATGGTCATAGGCCTTCTAGCCCTAGTTGATAGTTGTGTTTAGCTGCTAAAGTAACCTATCTAGTATCGCTTTATGGTAGGACTTGTTTTCGCTTTTAGTTATGAGATTGTACCCCTATATAAGCATTTAGTTCCTATTGTAGTAAATCAGTAATGATTTGTATGATGCTATTTTTATGTGATGTTCACAAGAAGAGAATAAAAACATAGGATGTAAGTAATCAAAGAAAAGTAAAAGACAAAAAGAGTAACTAAGGGAAAACACAAATTTAAAGAAAGCAATAGAAACGTCAATAAAAATAAATGAGAATTTCAAAAGAAAAATACATTTTTTTCAAAAAATTAAGCTTGAAAAAAATTAGGAAAGGAAGTTTTTCTTATGTAAACCGTGTTTGGGAAAGAAAAATAGAGATATTTATAGAATAGCGGCATAAGTTCTAAGTACAAAGAAAGAGGTGCGCAAAAGTAAAACGGTAAATATGAGGTTTCTGTTTTCTACCTTTTTTCTGACATAAGAAATCGAGTTCGGAAAATTAGATTTTTCTGAAATTCGGATATTAAAAGTTGTGTGGTAGGATTTGGATGTAAAACTTGTTGAATTACGCCCCTATTCAATAAGAGTGTGAGAAAAATGGGATGAAAAACGTTTTGAGTTTTCAAAATATTGCATTCAAATAAAAATTGCAATTATATTTAGGATGTGTGCATCATATTTTAAAAAGGAGCTTCTAAAGAAGAAAAGAATTCATATATGAGATACTGCATAGAAATTCATGTACAATACATATATTTTATGTTGAATGATACTTTGCACAGGGACACTGATGGATGCAAAGTTGGACGTAAACAAAATGGATGTGATTGATGCGAGAAATTACATAATTTTGCCCTTGTCGAATTTGGAGGATGAAATTTCCTAAAGGGTGGTAGAATGTAACACCCCCGCATTTATAGATAATTAAATAATTAAATAACGATGAACAGTGAAGATAAGTATTTCTGGAATTGTCAGAATATGACCTCGAAACTTATACCATTGTGTTCACTGCAATTATCCAATCAATTTCCATATATAACTTGTTGAAATCCGAGTTAATATGAAGAAGGTACGAGAAGAACAAGAAATTAGAATTAAAAGAAAAGAAAACGAAAAAAAAGTAAGACACTATGGGTCGACCAATAGGTCGACCCGTAAAGCACAAGTGTCGACCCACAAAACACATAGGTTGACCGATAGGCCGACCTACGTTTTGCCTTAGACGAGAAATCATCCAGGGACGTGCCGAAGTTATATAATTCAATTTTTGTACGATCTGAAGCATCGTTTTCTGGATCCAACGATTCGCGACGAGCGTGTGACGTGGTTGCACCAAATTCACTCCAAAAAATCTGACGGTCTGAGATCCCCAAACTCCACTATAAATAAAACCATAGGCTTAACTATTATCTCATGATCAGATTTTCTTCCAATTGGGTTCATTACCTGAGGCTGAACCTTAAATAGAAAATATTTCTAGGGAGAATATCTTTTTAATAAAAATATTAGACGCCTTAGAAGGGGATCCAAGAAGTCCATGGAGTAAAGTGAAGGATGACAGGTGAGTGGATTTAAATTATATATCTGTTATGTTGATGATATATAATATCGTTAGATTCCCGTTAAATATTTAATTCAACATTTATTTTAGTAATTAGTTTTGCCAGTCAGTTATATTGAAACTGTAAATTTTATAAGAGAAGTGTACTTATATTTAAGTATTATTTATATAGAAAAAGAAAGGAATCCAATTAAATATAAGTAATATTAGGCTTAAAAGTTGTTAAGAAAGGTACAAGCCTAAAAGTGAGAAATTTACAGTAAATTATGCTAACGGAAGAAATGAATTGAAAAGGGAAAATTTAATAACTTGATTTGAAAGTTAGTGATACATTAGTTGGTTGGTTTATAAAAGGGAATACATTTCCATAGTTTAATATTGTAAGAATATGATAAACGTAATTGTAAGAATAAAAGCAAGAAAAAAGGAATTACTACAAAATAGTGACGTTACTGTATTTTGCATTACCCAATAATTAGAGAAACAGTAAAAGAAATATCTTGCAGTTACGAGTTATTTTTTATAGCATTATTTAGTATTAAAATATGGAAATGGATTTTAGCATAGTTTTTGTAAGCATCCAAATCGAATAGAACTACTTCCTAGAATAAAAGAGAATATGTGAAGCGTTAAAAAAATTAAAGAAGAGGAAATAATCAAGTTAATTATTTAGCAAGACTAGAAACAATAAACATAAAATGTGACTAGATCTACATTTACTGCGCAGATAGTAGAATAAAAAGTATAGCGGTTATTATGATAAGTAATCTGTGACAGTTGGACGTAGTCCCAAGCTGAAACTGCCATATAATATAAGAGAATTTAGTATCATAATTAAAGAATACAAAAGAAAAGAGACACTTGGAATTATATTTATAACATGTAGGTTATAAAAGAAAGAAAAGAAGACAAAAATGACAATTGCAAGTATAATTGTAACACGAAGGTTATAATTAAGAAGAAAGAAATAGAAGAGACTTATTTTATCAAACTTAAATCTTGGATCAAGTTAACAAGAAAAATAATAGAAGTGGCCCGTGCCGACAGCATTCCCTTTCAGGTGTGACGACCCGGAATTTCTAACAACTCAAATTGGAATTATTAATTGATTTTAAATATATAAATTTAATTTTAACTTGAATTTCAAAATATCAATATTTACTTGATAATTAAAATTTTGAATTATATAGTTTAAATATTGAATTTAATAATTGAAATTGGGGAAATTGCTGAATCTGAAATTTCTAAGCCTGTTTAAATAATTTGAAGGCTTATAAAATTACAATGATGATACTGAAGATAATAGAATGGTTGAAATTTAATTTAAAGGTGGTTTGTTCAATTTTAATGATATATCGTTTAAATCGATATTTAAAAATAGCCTTCCGAGGCACAGTCTCAGAATTCGACGAAACTAATTCCATTGGATCCGTAATAGTTTGTTATTATCGGATTTCAATTGTCGTAGCGTTTGGATTTACCGTTTGCTCGTACGGGTGAGAAACGCGTTGAAATTAAAATCAATAATTTAATATTTCAAATCGACTTAAATGCTAACTTTCACGTACGATCAAATCAGCCTCTGAAACACGTTCCATTGTGTTCGGAATGTGGGTAAAACCTTATAATCGTCAAGCGGCATTCCTTGAGAGGAGTTCGAAATTTTTATTGGCAAATTACGAGGCGTTTTGAAATTTTATAATATAATAAAATTTAAAGTCAAAGGGGTCAAAGATATTTTCTTTAACTCGTACGCAAGAAGCTTCTCACCCGCCTATTTCTATTTCCCCGTCTCCCTCACAAATCGATAAGTAGAATCGGAAAAAAAATGGCCGAAGCCGGCCTCATCAAAATCGAGTCACAAATGGCGTCGCGCTCCCTTTCTCTCGTCAAGCGATCGAAGCTGCGTTGAGGGTGGAGGCGCATCAAATGAAAGTGGGTCGCTTTTCGTGCGAGGAGGGTCGGAATAGGGGGGAATCGCGATGCTCGGTGAGGGTCTGATTTCAACAGGTGAATTCGTGAAGGCCGTTGAGGCGACGGTGATGTCGTTCGTGACAGTGTAGGAGGTGAGCAGAGGGTCGCGTGTGTCGGGGCGGCGTTCGTGGAGCTCGATGTTTCCTCCTCGTGCGAGCGACCATTTTTCGCATTAGGGCAGATGCTGGACCAAGCATATGGTAACCCTTTCTAATTTTTACAAATTAATTTTTGACTTATTACATACAATATGTTAATTCACTGATGAAGTTTAAAGGAAATACAGATTGATTTGATTTTATGAACACAGCAAGTTAAAATAAATAGAAAATGTTAAAATAGTTGATAGTTTATATATCGTATGCTTTTGGAAGCTATATAGATTGTTACAAAAATATTTGTAGTTCCAAGGAAAAATATAATGAATATAAGTATGTACATTATAAATTTTAGATTTATCTTAAAATAATGGAATATAGTGATTTATGTGTTTAATTAACTTATCAGTTTAGTTACTAAAAGACTATTCAAAAGGAAATTAGTTTGAAATTTAATTATTCATTAAAATTTAAATCATTAGTTAAATTAAATTATTAAATGATGATTGATTGTTCGGATGTTAATAAAATCATATAATATTTATTCAAGGGTCTTAAATCACGAAGAGACCAAGTTGAGATTGAAGTGGATTGCACAAATCAAAGGTGAGTAAATCTCACTCTGTTGGATTTTTATTTAAATTTAAATGGTTAAATTTAAATAATTGGATGAATGATTGAATCGTTTGGATGTGTACTGATGATCTGGAAATTTTAGTTTTGGTTGGTTCTCGGTTTAATGGTTGTTTGACTCTAAGTATTTGGGTTTTAAATTTGTTTTAATCATAAAATAAGAAGATGGATCATTTTAAAGTTAATAAGGATTTGATGATTGGTGATCCATTAAATAAGTAGGGTAATTTAAATGGATAATTAATTAATTAATGATTTGGGTTAAGTAATTAAGTTCAATTAAATTAGAATGATTATTGGGTGATTAAATAAATAATTACTTATTGTAATTAATAAAATATAATTACTTTGTGTGGTTAATCAAGAGATAAATTAGGATAATTGATTAGGGAGAAATTTATTTATTTAACAAAGTAAATAAAAAGAATAGTTAAATATAGGTTAAGATTAATCGAGAATGATTAATATTGTGGTTGAATTAAAGTAATTAATTTAGATTAGGATAAATTGAAATATACATGGAAAGTCATTAATTTATATAATTAATGGCGTAATTAAAAATTGATCTACTAAGATTAATTAATCAATACTAAGTACTTTATGAAAAATTAATTATACAAGTAATTAAAGATTAATATAATTAATATAGTCAATTAATTTGTGTAATAGTTAAAGATTAATTACTGATTTGGGGCTAAGAATAACTATTACTTAATTTGAAATTAATTAATGTTGAATGAAGAAATCTAAGTGGTTGAGATTAGTAATTCAATAATTCAATCAGGATTAATTAAATTAAATTTGTATGTGATTAAGTTTGCTTATGGATGATTGCATTGGACATTTTGAATGACTTGATATCTCTGATATGAAATGTCGAGTATTTCATTTGGATAACTTAGGTTAGAATAGCATGTGACTCGAAGAGACCGGGTTCGAGTATTAGGAAATACCCGAAACCACTTCGAATGTTTATAGATTGATATGTAAAATCTATATGCTGGAGTAAAGTGATTTCGAGGAATTGGGCTATTTTAAATCTAAATCTTTGGTATTTAGAAACTTATATGCGAAATAAGTGAAGTCTAGATTACTTTGTGGCTTTGTGAATTTATATGAGTTACCCGGGTTTTATTTGTGTGCTTTGTATTCCATTTTAGTTGGGTTTACTCACGCTGGTTTCCAGCCTGACCCGGGTGTTACTTTGGTGTAATACTCGAGTCAGACAGAGTATTACAGATTTCCAAATAGGTACGTTCTGGAGCTCAGGAGACGAGCTGGATGGCAAGAGCGTATAGAGTATTTACGCTGTGTTTATATTATTGTTAATCTTAGTCATGATAATTGTATATGTTCAGTGACTGTATATATGTGAAACTCTGATGTAGATTAAATGTAATCGACAGATATAGTATTCTTTTGTAAATTGTTATTATTTATTATTATATTTTATCCACTGCGAATGTGAGATGTTTGGTGTTTCTGTTCTTCTTCTTCTTCTATCTCTTTCTTCTTTTTCATAACTATCTGGGATTTTCGGGATCGAAAATTTTGGGTCGTCAAGTATCAGAGCTGAAAGGTTAAGCGAGAACCTTGGCTCTGGTGGGGATTACTCATTTAATAGAGTCTGAAGTACTCTAGAATGAGTTGTATGTGTGTGTGTGTGTATACGAGAGCTTACTTGTTATTTTCTTATATAAAGGTTTTAAAATGATTTTATATATAAAAAAAATTTATATATATATAAGGCAATATTTCCTTCTAATAAATATTAAGGAGATTGGTTGCTAAATTATTGGAATTAAATTAAGAAGTAATATAAAATACAACATAACTGAAAGCTTGAATTGGAATTAAATTAAGTAGAAATAGAAATACAACCAAATTAAAATTTAATTGATTGAAAATGAAATTCTAAATCTGGTCCCAGAATTTGAAAAAAAAACTGTTTCAAAATAATGAAAAATAATAAATAAGTATTATTTGGATAACTGGGACTTGTTGCAAACAATGGTTTGTTGAAATATGATTTGAATTTAAAACCAAAGGTGGTTTAAAATTTTAAAACATGGCTGGGAGGGCCAAGAAACAAATATGTATATATGTATGGATATACATGATATCAAAGATAATTTGAAATAAACTCTAAGAGGTTGAGTTTTGATTTTTTCCTGAAATGTGATGTAAAAACCCAAAGTGATATAAGTTTTGAACTTATAAGAGGGAAAGAATTTTGAAGTTGAAGTGGGAATTAAAATTGAGTAAGATTGATTGGATTAAGTAAATTGGAATTTAACTTTGAGAAGGTTAAATAAGTATAGAAATTAGAATTTAACTTGGGAAGTTAAATGGTTGATTTGAATTGGAAATTCGTGTGATCTCAAAACGGGTTTGAGATTTAAAAATTGAAAACGGATGGACGTTTAAAAATAAATTGGATAATATCATCCTATTGTTAATGAAAATCTTTAAATTGAGAATGGTTTTGTATAAATAAAATAAATTTGAATAATTGAATTGTAAATTAAGCTTGTTTAAGAACCGGCTTCAAAGTGGAGGATAAAATTGAATAATAAATTAAAATTTTAAAATAAAATTGTATTGAATTCTTATTTGAACCTTGAAATACATAAGTAAAGATAATTTAAAAAGGAATTTTGAGAATTGGACTCAGAAATTAAATTGTTTAAACCTTTAATAAAAGTTAATTTGGTTTAAAAAGTTAAACCAAACTTTGAGAATTTAACTCGAATTTATATAATTCGAGATAGTTAAAATTCAAGATTGAAACTGAATTAGTTCAAAATTGAATTTGGTTTGAATTAATTGGATTGGTGATTGAAGATGTTTAAGTTTAAAAAATTTAATGGGAAATTGAATTGGATTAAATTGAAATGATTTGAATTCGAAATGGATTCAATTGACAATAATTCAAATTGATTGGTATAATTTGAAATTATAATTAAAGTTGAACAGGATTAAAATCAAACGGAAGTTGATTCCAATTGGGAAAAAATCAAGATTGATTAAACTTGAATTGGAATTGGGCCAATTTAAATGGAAATTTAAATTGAATTTTTGGGGAAGTGAACAGTTGACTCTTGACTATTTTCAATATAAATTATTTTGATATAAACTTATTTTTTTAGGTTATTAAATATGTACAACCTTTCTTTCTTAAAGCCAGATTATTTTATACTTGTTTTACAATTATTTTTGGAGCTATTTAACAATTTTTCAACTGTTTTCTAAACTAATTACTATTTTTCAACTATTTCATAAACTAATTTCTATTTTACAACTATTTTGCAATTATTTAAAATTCCTGAAACTATTTAACTATTTTCCTACTATTTTATAGCTATTTTGCAAACTAATAACTATTTTTCAACTACTTACCTATTTTTCAATTTTCAAGCTATTTTCTAAATATAAACTGGTCGGAGTTCAAACTGTTATTGATTAAATACCCAACTGAGATAAGGGTTGAAGTGATAATTCAATGGAATTGAGGCGAATGTGAATAGAATGGAAATTGATTTTGGCTAATAATCAATGAAAAAAATACGTAGGATGTACGTATGTCATTCTATTCGCATAGTGATTTGATCCAGATTCGAGCACAGAATTTCGAGATAGTTTATTGATCCGAGTGGAATTTTTCACTCAATTTTCGACGGCGAACCTGGATATGGATTGTTGATTAGTTCTGGATATTCTCTATCATAGTTATGACTATGTAAGGAGAATGATGGTTTCTAATCAGGAAACTAGATCTGTGTCCGCACTAGGAAGTCGGGAGGACGATACTAGTTCGGAAGTGAAATTGTGTGATCGAGTGAGCGATCAGATTGGTATAGCGTACAGATGATATGTGTACATCGTACGGATTTGAATGAAATTGATATTGAAAAGAGTAATCAAATTGGAATATTTTATTTTGAATAAACAAAGTTATATATCTTTGTTTTATTTAAGATGAAATTTCCCTTGTTGAATCTATTGACGGAAGAAAAGGATTTTTGAAGGTGTTTGAAGTATAAAAGGAAATTTATACAAATTTGAAAGGATCCAAAAATTTTAAATTTTTTATATATATCTGAATGTATATATAAAGGATCTTATGAGGATTTTGAAAAAGGGTTTTTTTTGAAACCTTTGGATTTGGAAAGGCTTTTGATTTTTGGGTAAAATCAATATTGAATTTGGAAAGCCTAGTTTGTGGATTATCGATTTTGGGATAATCGATTTTGTGTAAAGGAGCTTTGTATAAGATCATACTAGGTGTATGATTTGAAGATACTATATGTATAGTATAAAATATTTTGATGATGGCTCTGGGGAAAAAGGCGCTCCCTTGAAATGAACTTCTCAGGAGTGCCACCGGGTGGTACTGCCTTGAGCCCAAGGGGGGTTCTAAAGTTGATCCTGTGAGGAGTTCGGACAAAACTAGTTCCTGAGGATTATGAGTAGAGTATACCATAGCGAAAGTCGTGTGTGCCGCTGAGAACCAACATTCTGCGTTTGATTTTATATCGGCAGACTGCGACCTATGTAGGAGTGGAGAAGTTTCATTTCAAAAACGAAAATCAGAGGCCGCAGAGAGCCTGCAGTTACATGGACTTTTGCTGTGATGGCAACGTAACCCTGGAATGTAACTGTGATCTGTTGTGGGTTCCATGGCGTAATCGAGAGGCCGTGGAGAGCCTGCAGTTGCATGGACTTTTGCTACGATGGCAACGTAACCCTGGATGTAACTGCGACCATGGATGGGGGTGATGATTTCCATAGCATTCTCACCAAAGATATTTCCTCTATTTTCAAAAAACCGTTTCCTATATTTTCAATAAAATTATTTTCCAATTATTTTCACTGGGTGTTGAAAACGGGTTTACCAAGTACTTATAGATTTTCAGTCCTACGCCTGATCAACGTATGACTGAAATTCTATGAGAACAAGGATGGACTGGTTGAGACATCGAGTTATAAAAGGTATTTTTATAAAGAGTTATTTTAATAGTATGATGTTAATTTAAAAGCATTTCTAAAAATTTTAAATAAAAGTGTTGGAATTTGGGGAAATAAAAGGAAATCCAAACTGGATTTTTATGAAGTTATTTTGTAATTAAAATCGAAATTGATTTAAAAGTTGGAAATAAGCTAATTGATTAAATAATTATTCAATAGAGTATATTAATAAAGTTTAATTCGGATAAATAAAATGGATTGTAAGTTAAAAATGGAATTTGGAAATGAATTCAAATTGTAAATAGAATTCGACTTGGAATTGATAATGAAATAAATTAGAAGAGATGTTGTAAAAGTAAAAATAAAATAAAATGGAATCGAAATTGGGATGGTTTGAATAACAAACAAATTTCAAGTGTGATATAAATAGTATTTAACGAAATTTGCAAGTAAATTAGATATAAGAGAAGTATTGTCGAATGAAATGAAAGTGAATTATAATAGAAATGGTTTGAGTGCAAACGAAACCCAGATGAGTAGCATGCTCAAACATTGCAAAAGAACTCAGGCTTGCGGCTTGTACTGCCAGTTTGCACCTTTTAAACTCAAAATTTGAGAAAACATAAAACATATAAGTTGAAGATAATTTCCATAGCTTAAAGTTAGAAAAAGAATCGACCAATTCGGACATTCGAGTCAAAAGTTATGGGAATTCTAATTCTCAGGTATAAAATTATAAAACTGAGAACAATATACATAACAACAGGGCTGCGGCTTAAAGAGCCATTTTGACCCTGTAGAAGCTAGAATTTGATAAATCATAAAACATGAAAGTTGAAGAGCATTGAAAATTCTAAATTACAGGAAAAGAATCACCAAATTTCGACAACCGAGCCAAAAGTTATGACGATTTTAATTCTCAGGTCTAAAATTGCAAAACTGTGAACAATTAACATAACAACAGGGCTGCAGCTTAAAAAGCCAATTCGACCTTGTATGTCATAGAATTTGATAAATCATAAAACATGAAAGTTGTAGATCATTGACGTAGCTAGAATTCAAAAAAAGAAAGGCCTTATTTGAACTTACGAGTCAAAAGATATACTCAAAACAATTTTCAGGTCTGGATTCATTGTCACTGTCATTTGCTCTCGGGACAGCGACAAAGAAGTGCATTTTCGACCAAATTAAACTCACAAATTCATAAAGCTCAAAACATGAAACTTTTAGCTAAAAGCCTAAGACTTCCAGAACATCCAAAATCATCAAATTTGGATAAGAAACGAGAGAGATATGGTTAAATTAGTTTCCGGTTCAACTCTGGAAATTTTTTTCCAGCAAACAACAAAGAAGACAACATGTAATTGGCATTCAAGCTTATTTAAGTTAGAAGTGTGAGATAATACTCACCTTTGAATTGTTTTTAAATTTGATGATTTCGAGCATTTTTTTAGAGATGGTTCTAAAGGGATAACTCCAACTAATCGAAAAGCCGACATTAATGCCGATTTGCACTGCGAATTGATGGTTTCACTTGGGTTTTGTCGTATGTTAATTTTTGTTTTTTTATCGATTTTTGCTGTTTCTGTGCACGTGTTTTCTAAACTGTTTTCGAAATGGTTTTTAAAAAAAATGAAAAAAAAAACTTTAAAAGTAAATGTTTTATAAAAGTTTATAATTAATTTTAAAGCTATATATGTATATATGTTTTCTCTATAATAAAGAGAATTTCAAAGCAATGATTTTCAAATAATTTCCAAAATCGTTTAAAAACCCGTTTTCTCGATGTAAGTATTTTCTATATAAAAGTACACATATTTTTGCACTCTTCGAGAGAACGAGGAAGTGACTTAAATGGTACAATAAACCACGTGGTATGGGACACGTAGATTTGTTATACCGGTTAATTCCGGACTTGTTCCTTTGAAGCTACACACATTTGGTAGTTAGTAACACATTCCGTTGTTATTGCCAGTACTAGGCCGGGGGGGCCAAGGCCGGGGGGGCCACTAGCGCTAGGTCGGTGGAGCCATATATATAAATAAGGCCGGGGGGGCCAACGTTGATAAGCGCACTATTATAGTACTTGGCAAGGCCGGGGGGCCACTTATTATGTGCACGTGCAGTTGTTGTTATGGATTCATACCGTTGTTGTTGTTATTTCTAGATTTCATTCTTATTGAATTTTAGATTTTTTTTTGTTGTTTTTCATATGTTCACCATAGTATTGTTCTTGGAGTTATATGTATATATATAGCCTATGTGCTATTTGAAGATTTTCATATGGTGAATACATTATGTGGTTGTTGGGAACTTACGTATCCTATTTGGTACTATGATGCGGTTTGCATCTTGTTGTTTTGTTGTTGATGGAAGTCTTTTATTATGTCGATGTTGAAGCCGATGATATGAGGCATTTATACATGATTTAATCGATGTTGATGTTGTTACCCCTTTTCATGAGAATTTCGTATGATATTCTAGTTGTTATCATCTCATGAATTATGAGATGACATATGTTGTTGTTGCTTCTTCTCTATTGAGAAGAATTATTATTTATTATCCTTATACTTCACCTATCATTCTCTAATCAATTTATTTAAGCTAGACTGACCCGTGTATTTTATGTACTCGGGTCAGACCGAGTTGTTTTAGGTTAACCACATACCGTAGATTCCCTTGTAGCTGCTTTCGCTATGGCCCATTTTGCTACCCTTTGGATGCTAGTCCACCTTTTGTGTTGTCGTTTAGCTATCTTTTTGTGTACTCTGATCTATGTATATTCTTTTGAGACATGATGTATATATATGTGGTTCGTGTTACCACTCACTTATGTATCACTATGTAGTGTACTGATGGTGTATCTGTATATATGTGCGTTTGCTGTTCTGTGATATGTTGTATATTTGTTGTTGTTGTATTTTGTTCTGGATAGATCCATTAGCCACCATAGTTTTGTGTTAAACATTTATTGGGTAGGTCGATCCACAAAAAAAAAAAATCAGTACTCCCAATCGACGTATCCAATACTTGTTTATGGCAAAGCTTATGGATGGTCGCTCCTAACCAGCCCTATTCTTACACTGGCAGACAGTATTACTCCGTAATACCCTTTGTTAGTGTAGGTCTTGGAGTGGGGCGTTACAGCTTGGCGTCTTCGATCAAAACTCAATAAGATGCTCAATGATTAATCAATCGAAAATGATTGATTTCACAAAACTCTACGAATAGAGTCGGGATCAAACTTACTTAAATCTGAACTCTAAGCAATAAAGAAGAACATCAATAAGATTTTCCGCATGAATATACGGAAAGAACATCCTCACAACAGGGTAGACACAATAGACAAGATAGATAAATCACAAGTTGGCTTCTCACAAGGCCACCAAACTCGAATGACCGCAAAAAATGCAAGTCGTTAATATTAGCTCAAATATTGAATATACTCAAGAACAAGGATATAAGCTCAAATTATCTTTTAATCCAAGATATTTATAATTTTAAATCTCAACATCTTTTAAATTTTAAAATATCAATTTTCAACATTTGAGAATTTCTCAAACTCTTTACTATATTACTTAGTAAGTAATTTAAAACTCAAAGTTAAATTCAAATTTCTTCTCTTACTTCAAAATTAATTTCCAAAGAATTTCGTAAATCCATAATAATATTCCTCAAAATAAATTAAGGGTTTAAATTCGCATTTGCCGTAATTGCAAGAAAGAGGGACATTGGTCTTCTTCTTGCCCTATCAAGCCAAAGTCTTCTGGTTCTGGAAAGCTTAATGTTGTTGATGCTTCTGGTGGTTCTTCTCAGCCTAGAGGTACCCTTTCTTCTGTTCTTGAAGGTTCCATTTTGTTTCGTGATCGTTCTATACGAGTCCTCTTCGATACGGGTGCATCACACTCATTCGTATCGAAGGAGCTTGTTGATGATATACAGTTGGATGTTTCTTGCCTTATTACTTCTTTGAGGATTGCAAATCCTATTGGGGGATCCGCAACCCTTAGCATGCTTTGTGATGATGTTGAGATTATTCTTTGTGGTTTTTCTTTCCGTGCGAATCTGCACGTTATTCACTATCTTAGATTTGATATGATATTGGGTATGGACTGGCTAGTGCGATACGATGCTAGGATTATTTGTTCTGAGAGAATTTTATATCTTCGACATCCAGATTCGTCTACTCACCTATCACTTGTTCTTCGGAATGTGGATGATTTCGAAGCATCTTTATTTTCTCTCGACTCACGAGATGATGATGATATATCTCGTATTCCTATTGTTAGTGAATTCTCTGATGTATTTGAGACTGTTTCGGGTTTGCCACCCAAGCGGGCGATTGAGTTCCGCATTGATCTCATTCCAGGCGCGTAGCCAGTTGGTCGTCCTCCAACGAGGATGTCTACAAAAGAAAATGAGGAACTCAAGAAGCAGCTCTTAGAGCTTGAGTCCAAGCAGTTGATTAAGTCTAGTTCTTCACCGTGGGGTGCCGCGGTCGTCTTTGTGAAGAAGTCTGATGGAACTCTTAGGCTTTGCATTGACTATCGCAAGCTTAACGAGTTGACCATCAAGAATAGGTATCCATTACCTAGGATCGACGATATGTTCGATCAGTTGAGTGGCGCTAAGGTTTTCTCTCAACTCGACCTTGCCACTGGCTTCCATCCATCAGCTCCGAGTTGCGAAAGATAGTATTCCTCTTACAGCTTTCCACACTCGATATGGATCTTACGAGTGGCTTGTTATGCCATTCGGTTTGACGAACGCTCCTGCTTTCTCCGTCGATCTTATGAATCGAGTATTCCGTGAATATCTCGATAAGTTCGTTCTTGTGTTCATTGACGACATCCTTGTATATTCGAAGTCTGAAGCCGAGCATGCTAATCACTTGAGAATTGTCTTGAGTACTCTTCGTCATCATCAGCTTAAAGCCAAATTCTCCAAGTGCCACTTCTGGGAGAATAAGGTTAAGTTCTTAGGCCACGTTATTTCCTCCGAAGGTATTTCGGTCGATCCATCAAAAATCGAATCCATCCTGAATTGGAAGAGGCCTGAGAATGTTCATGAGATTCGCAGCTTCCTTGGATTAGCGGGTTACTACCGGAGATTCATTAAGGATTTTTCCCGCATTGTGCTTCCTCTCACCGGCCTTACTCGGAAAGGCATTCGATTTATTTGGTCCGACAAGTGCGAAGCTTCTTTTCAACAGTTGAAGGAGCTCCTCACTAATGCTCCTATTTTAGTGGTTCCTGAAGGGAATCAAGATCTTGTTGTCTACACCGATGCTAGTAGATGTGGCCTCGGTGTCGTGCTTATGCAGAAGGATCGGGTAGTTGCTTACGCTTCTAGGCAACTACGACCAAATGAAGTACGCTATGCCACTCATGACCTCGAGTTGGCCGCCATCGTCTTCGCCTTGAAGATTTGGCGCCATTATCTATTAGGCGAGCACTTCATTCTATACACCGATCATAAGTCCTTGAAATATCTCTTCACTCAAAAGGAGCTCAATATGAGGCAACAACGTTGGCTCGAGTTCCTTGCCTCCTATGACTTCGATATCCATTATACCCCTGGTAAGGGTAATCGTGTTGCTGATGCGCTTAGTCGCAAATATTCGGCTGTTGTTTCTATGATGCTAGTCGAGTGGGATGTTCTAGAGACCTTATCCCTTTGTGATATTCGTGATCGAGCTCCATCTTCTGATTTTCCTATTTTATTATTCAGTTTGGAAGCTCGACCCAGCTTATTGGACCGTATTGCCAATGCTCAGCGGCGTGATCCCGATCTTGTGCACCTTATCCAGATTTGTGAGTCTGGGTCCCGTGATGAGGAGTTGGGGGAGTTCAGCATTGATTCTTATAGGTGTCTTCGCAAGAAGAACCGTCTTGTCGTGCCTTCTGATTCTGCACTTAGGCGTGACATTCTCGATGATTGTCATCGTTCTAAGTATACCATTCATCCCGGTAGTAGTAAGATGTATGATGATATGCATCGCCTTTATTATTGGGAAGGCATGAAGCGTGATGTTGCAAGTTATGTAAGTAATTGCATGACTTGTCAACTCATAAAAGCCGAGCATCAGCGCCCTTCTGGTCTCCTTCAGCCTTTAGAGATTCCATTGTGGAAATGGGATCAGATTTCAATGGATTTCATTGACGGCCTACCTCGTTCGAGATCGGGCCATTGTAGCATTTGGGTTATTGTTGATCGCCTTACCAAATCATCACATTTCATTCCTATTAAGTCTAATAGGAGTGCTCCACATTTGGCCAAGTTATATATCAAGGAAGTCGTGAGACTTCATGGAGTTCCTAGTTCGATTGTGTGTGACCGTGATTCGCTTTTCACGAGTCATTTCTGGCAGAGTCTTCAGCAAGCTTTGGGAACAAAGCTTAACTTCAGCACAGCATATCACCCGCAGTCTGATGGACAGACTGAACGGGTAAATCGTATTCTTGAGGATCTTCTCCGTGCTTGCATTTTAGATTTCGGTGGTAATTGGGAGGATCACCTACCTCTTGTAGAATTCTCCTACAACAATAGTTTTCAGTCCAGTATCGGTATGGCCCCTTTCGAAGCCTTATACGGAAGACCATGTCGATCACCTTCTTGTTGGTTGGAATCTGGAGAGAAGCTTATTCTTGGCCCAGATTCTATTCGTGATTCTTCTGAGAAGATTGTTCTTATTCGTCAGAGAATGAAAGAGGCACAGAGCCGTCAGAAATCCTACGCGGACAATCGTAGGAAGCCTCTCGATTTCTCGGTGGGTGATTTCATTTTTATTCGTGTATCTCCTTTGAAGGGGGTAATGCATTTCAGTAGGACTGGTAAATTGGCTCCTCGCTATATAGGACCATTTCCTATTACTGAGCGCATTGGCTCGGTTGCTTATAGAGTATCACTTCCAGCCCAGTTTTCTGGTATTCACGACGTGTTTCACGTCTCTCAGCTTCGGAAGTGCCTTCGTGATTCAGATTCTGTTATTGATCCACCTAATATGCAAGAACTTGAGATCTCACCTGATTTATCTATTGTGCAACATCCATTCCGCATGCTTGCTTCGGAGGTCAAACGCCTTCGAAATAAGGATGTACCGCTCGTGAAGATTCAATGGTCCGCTAATCCAAAAGACTGTACATGGGAAACCAGAGAATTTATCGAGCGATCCTATCCCGACTTTCTTTCTTCTCATGTTGAGGGTGAGAATTTTTAACTCAAGCCTATCTATTTTCCTTCGCTAGATGAAATAAATTGTGTTGAATACAACTCTTCTTTAAGAAATTGCGGGGACGCAATTTTTATAAGGGAGGGAGTCTGTAACAACCTTGGTTTTGTGATTACCTGTGAAAATAAATTATAACGATGATTATAATTTAAAATGGAGAAATAAAATAAATTGGAGATGTAAAATTTTGTTAAAAATTGTTTGTTTTATAATAAACAATGTGTACTTGGTGAAATAAAATGGTAATAAGATGGTTTGGTTGGAAATTAAATGTGGATAGTGGAATTATGTTAATTTGGTTGTGAATTAATTAAATAAAAGATAAAAACAATTAATTCGACATTTATTTGTTGTAAATAAATATAAAATGGAGAGAATAAAGTTTCGAAAACTTTATTAAGTTATTTTGGGGGTAATAATGAACATTGAATGGTTTTATTTTGGTAGAATGTAATAATTAAGGAAATAGTGGTCAAATAGTGATTTTTGTTAATTTTAATGATGTATTAAAAATTAAATATGGTAAATATTGTAAATAAAAATTTGGAATTTTATTTAAAAAGGACATTTGGGTGTAAGAATAATCTTAATATAGTTTTTATGATGAATTGGACAAAGAAATGATTTTTGTGTAATTTTTGTTGATTAAAATGTTGTTTTGTGTAAATAATAGTGTAAATTTAAGTATTTAATCAAAATGAAATTTTAATGACGAAAATTTATTTTAGTGGCTGAAGTAATTTTAAAATATGTTAGTTGCATTTTTATAAAGATAGAAACATGTTTTGTATAAATTATTTGGTGAATTAAGTGATGAAAATGGTGTAAACATGTTAATAGTATAACTTAACTAAAATTTGTTTAAGTATTATGACATTATTGCTTATTGGGTAAGCAAAACTTAACCCAAGCCCAAAACCATTTTCTAGAGGAGAGGAAACTTGTGCCTGTACGTACAATTCATCTCCTCCTTCCTTTCATTCCTTTCTTTCTCTGAGAAAAACCAAAACCCAAAAATGGCTTCTTCTTCAAAGCTCTAAATCAAATTTCTAAGCCTCCAAACTAAATTAAATTATAAAAAGATTAAGGAATTAAAATCTCCTACAGGTAATCTCTCTAAAACCCTAATTTATTTCATCCATCTTTTGATTTGAGAAAGGGTTGTTACTGTAATTTATTTTTTTCGGTTTGCATGTGTGTTATCTTCTTTCCTACAGGTTTCTAGAGCTTATTCAAGGCTAAATCTTCAAATCCTTGCTTGCAAAAATTTCCAATTCACTGCAAAAAAATTCAAAGGTGAGTATTATCTCACACTTCTAACTTAAATAAGCTTGAATGCCAATTACATGTTGTCTTCTTTGTTGTTTGCTGGAAAAAAATTTCCAGAGTTGAACCTGAAACTAATTTAACCATATCTCTCTCGTTTCTTATCCAAATTTGATGATTTTGGATGTTCTGGAAATCTTAGGCTTTTAGCTAAAAGTTTCATGTTTTGAGCTTTATGAATTTGTGAGATTAATTTGGTCGAAAATGCACTTCTTTGTCGCTGTCCCGAGAGCAAATGACAGTGACAATGAATCCAGACCTGAAAATTGTTTTGAGTATATCTTTTGACTCGTAAGTCCAAATAAGGCGACTCTTTTTTCAAATTCTAGCTACGACAATGTTCTACAACTTTCATGTTTTATGATTTATCAAATTCTATGACATACAAGGTCAAATTGGCTTTTTAAGCCGCAGCCCTGTTGTTATGTTAATTGTTCACAGTTTTGCAATTTTAGACCTGAGAATTAAAATCGTCATAACTTTTGGCTCGTTTATCGAAATTTGGTGATTCTTTTTCTGTAATTTATATTTTTCAATGCTCTTCAACTTTCCTGTTTTATGATTTATCAAATTCTAGCTTCTACAGGGTCAAAATTGCTCTTTAAGCTGCAGCCCTGTTGTTATGTATATTGTTCTCAGTTTTATAATTTTATACCTGAGAATTAGAATTGCCATAACTTTTGACTTGAATGTCCAAATTGGTCGATTCTTTTTCTAACTTTAAGCTATGGAAATTATCTTCAACTTATATGTTTTATGTTTTCTCAAATTTTGAGTTTAAAAGGTGCAAACTGGCAGTACAAGCCGCAGGCCTGAGTTCTTTTGCAATGTTTGAGCATTTTCCGTTGAATTGTTTTTAAATTCGATGATTTCGAGCATTTTTTTAGAAATGGTTCTAAAGGGATAACTCCAACTAATCGAAAAGCCTACATTAATGCCGATTTGCACTGCAAATTGATGGTTTCACTTGGGTTTGTCGTATGTTAATTTTTGATTTTTTATCGATTTTTGCTGTTTCTGTGCACGTGTTTTCTAAACTGTTTTCGAAATGGTTTTTAAAAAAAAAATGAAAAAAAAACTTTAAAAGTAAATGTTTTATAAAAGTTTATAATTAATTTCAAAGCTATATATGTATATATGTTTTCTCTATAATAAAGAGAATTTCAAAGCAACGATTTTCAAATAATTTCCAAAATCGTTTAAAAACCCGTTTTCTCGAAGTAAGTATTTTCTATATAAAAGAACACATATTTTTGCACTCTTCGAGAGAACGAGGAAGTGACTTAAATGGTATAATAAACCACGTGGTATGGGACACGTAGATTTGTTAAACCGGTTAATTCCGGACTTGTTCCTTTGAAGCTACACACATTTGGTAGTTAGTAACACATTTCGTTGTTGTTGCCAGTACTAGGCCGGGGGGGCCAAGGCCGGGGGGGCCACTAGCGCTAGGTCGGTGGAGCCACATATATAAATAAGGCCGGGGGGGCCAACGTTGATAAGCGCACTATTATAGTACTTGGCAAGGCCGGGGGGCCACTTATTATGTGCACGTGCAGTTGTTGTTATGGATTCATACCGTTGTTGTTGTTATTTCTAGATTTCATTCTTATTGAATTTTAGATTTTTTTTGTTGTTTTTCATATGTTCACCATAGTATTGTTCTTGGAGTTATATGTATATATATATAGCCTATGTGCTATTTGAAGATTTTCATATGGTGAATACATTATGTGGTTGTTGGGAACTTACGTATCCTATTTGGTACTATGATGCGGTTTGCATCTTGTTGTTTTGTTGTTGATGGAAGTCTTTTATTATGTCGATGTTGAAGCCGATGATATGAGGCATTTATACATGATTTAATCGATGTTGATGTTGTTACCCCTTTTCATGAGAATTTCGTATGATATTCTAGTTGTTATCATCTCATGAATTATGAGATGACATATGTTGTTGTTGCTTCTTCTCTATTGAGAAGAATTATTATTTATTATCCTTATACTTCACCTATCATTCTCTAATCAATTTATTTAAGCTAGACTGACCCGTGTATTTTATGTACTCGGGTCAGACCGAGTTGTTTTAGGTTAACCACATACCGTAGATTCCCTTGTAGCTGCTTTCGCTATGGCCCATTTTGCTACCCTTTGGATGCTAGTCCACCTTTTGTGTTGTCGTTTAGCTATCTTTTTGTGTACTCTGATCTATGTATATTCTTTTGAGACATGATGTATACATATATGGTTCGTGTTACCACTCACTTATGTATCACTATTTAGTGTACTGATGGTGTATCTGTATATATGTGCGTTTGCTGTTCTGTGATATGTTGTATATTTGTTGTTGTTGTATTTTGTTCTGGATAGATCCATTAGCCACCATAGTTTTGTGTTAAACATTTATTGGGTAGGTCGATCCACAAAAAAAAAAATCAGTACACCCAATCGACGTATCCAATACTTGTTTAAGGCAAAGCTTACGGATGGTCGCTCCTAACCAGCCCTATTCTCTACACTGGCAGACAGTATTACTCCGTAATACCCTTTGTTAGTGTAGGTCTTGGGGTGGGGCGTTACAGATACCAAGCTGTAACGCCCCACCCCAAGACCTACACTAACAAAGGGTATTACGGAGTAATACTATCTGCTAGTGTAGAGAATAGGGCTGGTTAGGAGCGACCATCCGTAAGCTTTACCTTAAACAAGTATTGGATACGTCGATTGGGTGTACTGATTTTTTTTTTTTTTGGTGGATCGACCTACTTAATAAATGTTTAACACAAAACTATGGTGGCTAATGGATCTATCCAGAACAAAATACAACAACAACAAATATACAACTTATCACAGAACAGCAAACGCACATATATACAGATACACCATCAGTACACTACATAGTGATACATAAGTGAGTGGTAACACGAACCACATATATATACATCATGTATAAATGCCTCATATCATCGGCTTCAACATCGACATAATAAAAGACTTCCATCAACAACAAAACAACAAGATGCAATCCACATCATAGCACCAAATAGGACATGTAAGTTCCCAACAACCTCATAATGTATTCACCATATGAAAATCTTCAAATAGCACATAGGCTATATATATATATATACATATAACTCCAAGAACAATACTATGGTGAACATATGAAAAACAACAAAAAAATCTAAGATTCAATAAGAATGAAATCTAGAAATAACAACAACAACGGTATGGATCCATAACAACAACTGCACGTGCACATAATAAGTGGCCCCCCCGGCCTTGCCAAGTACTATAATAGTGCGCTTATCAACGTTGGCCCCCCCCGGCCTTATGTATATATGTGGCTCCACCGACCTAGCGCTAGTGGCCCCCCCGCCCTAGTACTGGCAACAACAACGGAATGTGTTACTAACTACCAAATGTGTGTAGCTTCAAAGGAACAAGTCCGGAATTAACCGGTATAACAAATCTACGTGTCTCATACCACGTGGTTTATTATACCGTTCAAGTCACTTCCTCGTTCTCTCGAAGAGTGCAAAAATATGTGTTCTTTTATATAGAAAATACTTACTTCGAGAAAACGGGTTTTTAAACGATTTTAGAAATTATTTGAAAATCGTTGCTTTGAAATTCTCTTTATTATAGAGAAAACATATATACATATATAGCTTTAAAATTAATTATAAACTTTTATAAAACATTTACTTTTAAAGTTGTTTTCATTTTTTTAAAAACCATTTCGAAAACAGTTTAGAAAACACATGCACAGAAACAGCAAAAATCGATAAAAATTCAAAAAATATCATACGACAAAACCCAAGTGAAACCATCAATTCGCAGTGCAAATCGGCATTAATGTCGGCTTTTCGATTAGTTGGAGTTATCCCTTTAGAACCATCTCTAAAAAAAAATGCTCGAAATCATCGAATTTAAAAACAATTCAACGGAAAATGCTCAAACATTGCAAAAGAACTCAGGCCTGCGGCTTGTACTGCCAGTTTGCACCTTTTAAACTCAAAATTTGAGAAAACATAAAACATATAAGTTGAAGATAATTGCCATAGCTTAAAGTTAGAAAAATAATCGGCCAATTCGGACATTCGAATCAAAAGTTATGGCAATTCTAATTCCAAGGTATAAAATTATAAAACTGAGAACAATATACATAACAACAGGGCTGCGGCTTAAAGAGCCATTTTGACCATGTAGAAGCTAGAATTTGTTAAATCATAAAAATCGAAGTTTAAGATCATTGAAAAATCTAAATTACAGAAAAAGAATCACCAAATTTGGATATCCGAGCCAAAAGTTATGACGATTTTAATTCTCAGGTCTAAAATTGCAAAACTGTGAACAATTAACATAACAACAGGGCTACGGCTTAAAAAGCCAATTCGATCTTGTATGTCATAGAATTTGATAAATCATAAAACATAAAAGTTGTAGACCATTGTCGTAGCTAGAAGTCAAAAAAAGAATCGCCTTGTTTGGACTTACGAGTCAAAAGATATACTCAAAACAATTTTCAGGTCTGGATTCATTGTCACTGTCATTTGCTCTCGGGACAGCGACAAAGAAGTGCATTTTCGACCAAATTAAACTCACAAATTCATAAAGCTCAAAACATGAAACATTTATCTAAAAGCCTAAGCTTTCCAGAACATCCAAAATCATCAAATTTGAATAAGAAACGAGAGAGATATGGTTAAATTAGTTTCAGGTTCAACTCTGGAAATTTTTTTCCAGCAAACAACAAAGAAGACACCATGTAATTGGCATTCAAGCTTATTTAAGTTAGAAGTGTGAGATAATACTCACCTTTGAATTTGTTTGCAGCGAATTAGCAATTTTTGCAAGCAAGGATTTGAAGATTTAGCCTTGAATAAGCTCTAGAAACCTGTAGGAAAGAAGATAACACACATGCAAACCGAAAAAAATAAATTACAGTAACAACCCTTTCTCAAATCAAAAGATGGATGAAATAAATTAGGGTTTTAGAGAGATTACCTATAGGAGATTATAATTCCTTAATCTTTTTATAATTTAATTTAGTTTGGAGGCTTAGAAATTTGATTTAGAGCTTTGAAGAAGAAGCCATTTTTGGGTTTTGGTTTTTCTCAGAGAAAGAAAGGAATGAAAGGAAGGAGGAGATGAATTGTACGTACAGGCACAAGTTTCCTCTCCTTTATAAAATGGTTTTGGGCTTGGGTTAAATTTTGCTTGCCCAATAAGCAATAATGTCATAATACTTAAGGTGGACTAGGTATACCATTCATCCCGGCAGTAGTAAGATGTATGCTGATATGCATCGCCTTTATTATTGGGAAGGCGTGAAGCGTGATGTTGCAAGTTATGTAAGTAATTGCATGACTTGTCAACTCATAAAAGCCGAACATCAGCGCCCTTCTGGTCTCCTTCAGCCTTTAGAGATTCCATTGTGGAAATGGGATCAGATTTCAATGGAGTTCATTGACGGCCTACCTCGTTCGAGATCGGGCCATTGTAGCATTTGGGTTATTGTTGATCGCCTTACCAAATCATCACATTTCATTCCTATTAAGTCTAATAGGAGTGCTCCACATTTGGCCAAGATATATATCAAGGAAGCTGTGAGACTTCACGGAGTTCCTAGTTCGATTGTGTGTGACCGTGATTCGCTTTTCACGAGTCATTTCTGGCAGAGTCTTCAGCAAGCTTTGGGAACAAAGCTTAACTTCAGCACAGCATATCACCGCAGTCTGATGGACAGATTGAATGGGTAAATCGTATTCTTGAGGATCTTCTCCGTGCTTGCATTCTAGATTTCGGTGGTAATTGGGAGGATCACCTACCTCTTGTAGAATTCTCCTACAACAATAGTTTTCAGTCCAGTATCGGTATGGCTCCTTTCGAAGCCTTATACAGAAGACCATGTCGATCACCTTCTTGTTGGTTGGAATCTGAAGAGAAGCTTATTCTTGGCCCAGATTCTATTCGTGATTCTTCTGAGAAGAATGTTCTTATTCGTCAGAGAATGAAAGCGGCACAGAGCCGTCAGAAATCCTACGCGGACAATCGTAGGAAGCCTTTCGAGTTCTCGGTGGATGATTTCGTTTTTATTCGTGTATCTCCTTTGAAGGGGGTAATGCGTTTCAGTAGGACTGGTAAATTGGCTCCTCGCTATATAGGACCATTTCCTATTACTGAGCGTATTGGCCCGGTTGCTTATAGAGTATCACTTCTAGCCCAGTTTTCTGGTATTCACGACGTGTTTCACGTCTCTCAGCTTTGGAAGTGCCTTCGTGATTCAGATTCTGTTATTGATCCACCCAATATGCAAGAGCTTGAGATCTCACCTGATTTATCTATTGTGCATCATCCTTTCTGTATGCTTGCTTCGGAGGTCAAACGCCTTCGAAATAAGGATGTACCGCTCGTGAAGATTCAATGGTCTGCTAATCCAAAAGACTGTACATGGGAAACCAGGGAATTTATCGAGCGATCCTATCCTGACTTTCTATCTTCTCATGTTGAGGGTGAGAATTTTTAACTCAAGCCTATCTATTTTCCTTTGCTAGATGAAATAAATTGTGTTGAATACAACTCTTCTTTAAGAAATTACGGGGACGCAATTTTTATAAGGGGGGAGTCTGTAACAACCTTGGTTTTGTGATTACCTGTGAAAATAAATTATAACGATGATTATAATTTAAAATAGAGGAATAAAATAAATTGGAGATGTAAAATTTTGTTAAAAATTGTTTGTTTTATAATAAACAATGTGTATTTGGTGAAATAAAATGGTAATAAGATGGTTTGGTTGGAAATTAAATGTGGATAGTGGAATTATGTTAATTTGGTGGTGAATTAATTAGATAAAAGATAAAAGCAATTAATTCGACATTTATTTGTTGTTAATAAATATAAAATGGAGAGAATAAAGTTTTGAAAACTTTTATAAGTTATTTTGGGGTAATATTCAACATTGAATGGTTTTGTTTTTGTAGAATGTAATAATTTTGGGAAATAGTGGTCTAATGGTGATGTTTGCTAATTTTAATGATGTGTTAAAATTAAATATGGATAATATTGTAAATAAAATGTGGAATATTGATTAAAATCAATATTTGTATGTAAAAATATATTTTTTACATGGTTTGTTAGGATAAAATAAACAAGAGAAATAATTTTATGTAATTTTGTTGTTAGAAATGTTGGTTTTTGTAAATTAAAGTAAAAAAAATATATAGAATTTTTAATGATGGAAAATGATTTTAATAGCTAAAATAACCTTCATATGTTTATAGGACATTTCATTAAACATAAAATATGTTAGTTTGGTTTTCTAAAGTTGAAAACATAAAGATTGTAATTAGTTTGGTAAATTATTTGCTGAAATAGTAAAATTTGTTAAATATATGTTAATTAATAACATACTTATCATATTATAAGTTAACATAGGCTTAATGGGTAGGGTTGGTTTAGGATCCAAACCCAAGACCCAAGTCTAGAAGGAGACAAAAGTTTTCCTGTACGTACAATTTTCCTCTCCTCCTCCTTCAGTATTCTTTTACTCCATGCCAAAGAAAAAAATGGCTTCCTCTCTAGAATTCTGATAATCTAATCCTCCAAACTAAATTAAATTAAAAGAAGATTAAGAAATTAAAATCTCCTACAGGTAATCTCTCTAAAACTCTAACCTATTTCATCTACCTTTTGTTTTGAGGAAGGGTTGTTTACTGTAATTGATTTTCTAGTTGCATGTTTGCTATCTTCTGCTCTACAGGTTTCTAAAGCTTATTCAAGGCAAAATCTTCAAATAATTGCTTGCAAAATATACCAATTTGCTGCAAACAAATCTTAAGGTGAGTACTATCTCACACTTCTAACTTAAATAACTCACAATTTCTAGCTGAAGCAAAGTTTGAAAAATTGAAATTTGAGCTTTTGTAATCAATTTTTTTTGCTGATAAGTTTCTTTCTGCAAATCTAGTTTGGGTTGCTTCTTTGCATGTTTATATCTTTTGGTTCCGGCAACGAAATGCTGCCGGATTTCTTGCATATGATAGCTTGCATGTTGAACTTCATTTCTGCAAATTTTGGTTGAAATATAATGTCGTTTGAATGTCCAAAACGTTGCTGCAAAATTGACTCGGGCACAGATTTTTGCCTGTAGTTGATTTGAGTTGCTGCAAACATGGTCTGAGTCCATGTTTGAGACCGCATAACTCATTCATTTCTTACTGGAAATCAATGATTCTTTTTTTGTTTGGAAGATGAAGTTTTCTAGTATAATCATGCCAATTTTGAGCTCAATTAGATATCATTTATTTCTCTGTTTTATGCCTGGAAGATGAACCGAGAATGGTTTCAGGCCTGTACATTTTTGGTTTTTGAACTGTTGCAAACATGGCCTAAGTCCATGTTTGTGACAGCATAACTCATTCGTTTCAAATTGGATTTGAGTGATTCTTTTTGCAGATTGAAATAGGAGTGTTGAATTACATTCCTATAAATTTTAATTAACATATGGGTTGGTTTGCTATTACGAAACTACCGTCGAACTTGTACTCACAGCATGCTGTAATTCAGTGTTTAAACCTTGTTTTGGTCCAACTTTGAAACGACGCAGATTCTTTGTTTCTAATCAGATTTGAATGATTCTTTTTGCAGATTGAAGTAGGAATGTTGAACTACATTCCTACCAAATTCCATATCATTTGGACTCGGTTTGCAGGTCCAAACCTGCTGTCAAACTTGGATTCACAGCCTGTTTTCACCGGGTTTTTTTTATACTTAGAATAATTTTCTGCTTTTTCTGATATTCTCCGATTTCTTTGAGATTTTTCTCTAGATTTCGTACACGAGTTTTATAAAGCATTACAAAGTATTTTTCAAGCAAATTGACTTTTAAAATTATTATTTAATATTATTTTTAAGTATTAAATTAGTTACTCCATAATAGGAGAATTTCAAATGCAATTTCTAAAGCGATTTTGAAGCGTTCCTAAAACTCGTTTTCTTCAATTTAATTTCTATATAAAACACACATTCACGATGTTTACCTAACAGAACTGCTTGGAGAGGTGTCAGCGACCTTGTCATGAGGACGAACTGCTTTGAGAGGTGTTAGCGACCTTGTTAGAGCTGACAAAATAGCTTGGAGAGGTGTCAGCGACCTTGTCATGAGGACGAACTGCTTTGGGAGGTGTTAGCGACCTTGTTAGGACTGAAAAAACGGCTTGGAGAGGTGTCAGCGACCTTGTCTAAGGCTTCGGCCGTCTGAATTTAGCACGTGCAGCATTGCTTCGGCATTGTATTCAGGGATATGGCCAATCCAGGTTTTTTGAGTTTTGAATTCGCCGTTTTGGCGCATTAATGTTAAGATTTTCTGAGTTTTGAACATGCATCGATTTCTTTATTGAGTTTGAATTCGTATCGAGTTCCATGAGTTTTTATGATTGATATGTCTGTGTGAGATTTAGCTGTCTTGGCCTACTTATGAGTTTGAGATCTCACATTCTTATGGAGTTGTCCTGTGTTGCTTTCATGACTTCTATTTGTGATTGAGATGAGTTTTCTCCCTTTTGGAGTAATGGTTCATCGAACCATTTGAGTTTTTCTTGAGTTTTACATGAGTTGATTTGAGTTCATTATGGGTTATCGCTAATGATATGAGGCACTTGTGTTTTATTGAGTATTGAGTTTAGTTACCTCTTTCGAGGTATTTTGTCACTTAGGTAGCGTTTGTTACTTAAGTATTGAGCTATGAGTTATCTAATCCTTCTCCTCATTCGAGAAGAAGTATCACTATATCCATTATGCTTTATATTATCGATATTGACTGATTTGTGTAGCTAGACTGACCCCTGTATTTATACTCGGGTCAGACCGAGTTGTTTCAGGTATCATCTATCGGACTTAGCTTGAAGTTGGTGTTGGATATCATCTCTTCTTTCACTTGAGTAGTTTATTTCCTCTGCATACTCTGATGTTTTTACATTGGATTTGATGTATATGGTGTCGTCGAGTACCACCTTTATTGTATTCATATTGTATTGTACTAAACATGTATCAGTGTATATGTATATATATGATGTCGATTACTGTTCTGTGATGTGCTTTATATTTAGTTATTGTATTTTGTTCTGATAGATCCGTCAACCACCTATAGTTTTCGATTAAACATTTACTGTGTATGTCGATCCATTGAGATAGAAAAGAAAAATTATATTGCATTTATCGACGTATTCAGTAGATGTTTAAGACAAAGTTATAGATGGTCGCCCTTAACCAACCCTATTCTCCGCTTTAGTAGACAGAATTACTCGTTAATTCTCTTTACTAAGGTGGGTCTCGGGGTGGGGCGTTACAGTTTAATAAATTGAGAATGGCCTTGTATTAATTAAATAAATTCGAAAATGAATTAAGTAAATAAATGAAAATTTTTAAATGGGTTAATTGAATTAAATAATAATTGGATGAAGTCTGATTGAATAAAAATTAAATCAAGTTGTGATTGGAATTGGATTATCAGACTGAACTTAGGTTCGGTGGCATATTAATTTGAAGTATAAATGAGTTAAGTATGTGCTTGGATATTATTTTGATAAACTGAGAAGGTGAATTTAAATTAAAATTTAAAATGGATGGGCTAACTGAGTTTAATGGAAGTTGAGTAAATGAGAATCAAATAGAAGTAAACTTAAGTTTGATGTTGGAATAAATTAAAATAAATTCACTTAAGTTTAAAATTTATGGAAGCTTGGCTTCGGTTAAGAGTGAAAGCCCATTAAATAAGAGCTTGGATTGAATTAAATTGGGAATGGCTAGTAATATACAAGAATGGAATGTGCCGAGTTAAATAAATGGTGGGTGAATAAATTAGAAATAAAATGGAATTAAATACAGAATGAGTTGAAATTAATTTAAAGTAGTTATGAACTAAAATAGATACTTTATTAAGCGAATATTGTCGAATTTGCATAGAATGAATTGTTGTTTGACGTAAATGGAAGTAATTAAAATTCTATGAATGGATTGAGATTAAATAAAATTGATTTTAGAATCAATTAAATTGAATATGAGCTTGTTTGGATTAAAAATAAATTGAACATAAGAAATTGAGTTGTAAACCATTAAAATTGAATGAAATGGCATATAAATTTGGTTGGAAGCAATTGGATTGGCTTTAAATCATATAAATCGCTTATGGTAAGCGTTTGGTGTTTGATGCTTTTGTAGTGCTTGTGTTTTGCCATTAAAGTAAGTGAAATGCTAATAAATTCTCTATATATGGCGCTTACATATTTAAATTGAGTAAGTACATGTATCTGAAGGCCGTTTGGCTGGATTTGGATCGCACTAATTGCTTAAATTAATAAGCTGCTTGCTTAAAATGCTAAATAAGGTGCGCCTACGCAATAAAAATAGGAAATATGAACTGTTTTTGCTTTTTCCGACCGGGTGGGTCGATGTATATATATTTATGTCTCTTGTCAAATTGCAAAAGCTCCTCCGTACAAAGGAGACTCTGCCAAAATTTTCTAAAAGATTTTGGGAGTTAGAAATATTTTTGAAAAAAAAAGTTTGTTAGCAGCAAAACGATTTTAATATGAAACCGAAATAAATCAGCGAATGAAACTAATTTAAAATAATGATGCGAAACCATTATAAATGGAAGATGAATTCAATATTCAGAATTGAAGACATACTGAATCCATATGGAAATGGGAAAAGCTAATTTGAATAGAATTGGGTATGAAACTTATGTAGAAAAATGTATAAAATAATTTGAAAGGTTATGATTGAATATTATTGCTAGGAAAGTTATGCAGGTATTATAAAGAGAAAAAGAAAATTTGATTTGATATCAGAAGATATTTCGAATTGCCCGACAAAAAGGTATGTATTTGAAATTTCTGTATGAAATTGGATTGGGTTTTTGATCTAACCACTTGGCTTTTGTTTTCTTTTGGAATTTGAAAGCCCGTAGAGGCATTTTGTAGTAGTACCGAGCTAGCCGCGCAAAGGAGACGCTGGCAAAAAAATTCGGAAATTTAGAGAGTTAGAAAAATTTTGAGAAAATTTTGATTATTCAAAATTGGTTTTAAATTAAAATTTACATGATTGAGCAAAAGGGTATTGTTTGAAACTATAGAAGGTTTTAGGAAGTTGGTTAAGGTGATAGTGGGCCTTTAATAAAAGATAGTTGGTAGGATGTTGAATTGTGAGTTTTGAGAAAAGTAAACGGGTATTAGTTCATTCTTCCTAATTAGTAATTTCGGGGACGAAATTCTTTTAAGGGGGGAGCAATGTGACGACTCGGAATTTCTAGCAACTCAAATTGGAATTATTAATTGATTTTAAATATATAAAAGTTAATTTTAACTTGAATTTCAAAATATCAATATTTACTTGATAAATAAATTTTTGAATTATATAGTTTAAATATTGAATTTAATAATTGAAATTGGGGAAATCGTTGAATCTAAAATTTCTAAGCCTGTCTAAATAATTTGAAGGCTTATAAAATTTATAATGATGATACTGAAATAATAAAATGGTTGAAATTTAATTTAAAGGTGGTTTGTTCAATTTTAATGATATATCGTTTAAATCGATATTTAAAAATAGCCTTCCGAGGCATAGTCTCGGAATTCGACGAAACAAGTTCCATTGGATCTGTAATAGTTAGTTATTATCGGATTTCAATTTTCATAGCATTTGGATTTACCCTTTTTGCTCGTACGGGTGAGAAACGCGTTGAAATTAAAATCAATAATTTAATATTTTAAATCGACTTAAATGCTAACTTTCACGTCCGATCAAATCAGCCTCTGAAACACGTTCCATTGTGTTCGGAATGTGGGTAAAACCTTATAATCGTCAAGCGGCATTCCTTGAGAGGAGTTCGAAATTTTTATTGGAAAATTACGAGACGCTTTGAAATTTTATAATATAATAAAATTTAAAGTCAAAGGGGTCAAAGATATTTTCTTTAACTCGTACGCAAGAAGCTTCTCACCCGCCTATTTCTATTTCCCCGTCTCCCTCACAAATCAATAAGTAGAATCGGAAAAAAAATGGCCAAAGCCGGCCTCATCAAAATCGAGTCATAAATGGCGTCGCGCTCCCTCTCTCTCGTCGAGCGATCGAAGCTGCGTCGAGGGTGGAGGCGCATCAAATGAAAGTGGGTCGCTTTTCGTGTGAGGAGGGTCGGAATGGGGGGGAATCGCGATGCTCGGTGAGGGTCTGATTTCGACAGGTGAATTCATGAAGGCCGTTGAGGCGACGGTGATGTCGTTCGTGACAGTGTAGGAGGTGAGCAGAGGGTCGCGTGTGTCGGGGCGGCGTTCGTGGAGCTCGATGTTTCCTCCTCGTGCGAGCGACCATTTTTCGCATTAGGGCAGATGCTGGACCAAGCATATGGTAACCCTTTCTAATTTTTACAAATTAATTTTTGACTTATTACATACAATATGTCAATTCACTGATGAAGTTTAAAGGAAATACGGATTGATTTGATTTTATGAACACAGTAAGTTAAAATAAATAGAAAATGTTAAAATAGTTGATAGTTTATATATCGTATGATTTTGGAAGCTATATAGATTGTTACAAAAATATTTGTAGTTTCAAGGAAAAATATAATGAATATAAGTATGTACATTATAAATTTTAGATTTATCTTAAAATAATGGAATATAGTAATTTATATGTTTAACTAACTTATCAGTTTAGTTACTAAAAGATTATTAAAAAGGATATTAGTTTGAAATTTAGTTATTCATTAAAATTTAAATCATTAGTTAAATTAAATTATTAAATGATGATTGATTGTTCGGATGTTAATAAAATCATCTAATTTTTATTCAAGGGTCTTAAATCACGAAGAGACCGAGTTGAGATTGAAGTGGATTGCACAAATCAAAGGTGAGTAAATCTCACTCTGTTGGATTTTTATTTAAATTTAAATGGTTAAATTTAAATAATTGGATGAATGATTGAATTGTTTGGATGTGTACTGATGACCTAGAAATTTTAGTTTTGGTTGGTTCTCGGTTTAATGGTTGTTTGACTCTAAGTATTTGGGTTTTAAATTTGTTTTAATCATAAAATAAGAAGATGGATCATTTTAAAGTTAATAAGGATTTGATGATTGGTGATCCATTAAATAAGTAGGGTAATTTAAATGGATAATTAATTAATTAATGATTTGGGTTAAGTAATTAAGTTCAATTAAATTAGAATGATAATTGGGTGATTAAATAAATAATTACTTATTGTAATTAATAAAATATAATTACTTTGTGTGGTTAATCAAGAGATAAATTAAGATAATTGATTAAGGAGAAATTTATTTATTTAAGAAGTAAATAAAAAGAATAGTTATATACAGGTTGAGATTAATCGAGAATGACTAATATTGTGGTTGAATTAAAGTAATTAATTTAGATTAGGATAAATTGAAATATACATGGGAAGTCATTAATTTATATAATTAATGGCGTAATTAAAATTGATCTACTAAGGTTAATTAATCAATACTAAGTACTTTATGAAAAATTAATTATACAAGTAATTAAAGATTAATATAATTAATATAGTCAATTAATTTGTGTAATAGTTAAAGATTAATTACTGATTTGGGGCTAAGAATAACTATTAATTAATTTGAAATTAATTAATGTTGAATGAAGAAATCTAAGTGGTTGAGATTAGTAATTCAATAATTCAATCAGGATTAATTAAATTAAATTTGTATGTGATTAAGTTTGCTTATGGATGATTGAATGGCATTGGATATTTTGAATGAGTTGATATCTCTGATATGAAATGTCGAGTATTTCATTTGGATAACTTGGGTTAGAACAGCATGTGACCCGAAGAGACCGGGTTCGGGTATTAGGAAATACCGAAAACCACTTCGAATGTTTATAGATTGATATGTAAAATCTATATGCTGGAGTAAAGTGATTTGGAGGAATTGGGCTATTTTAAATCTAAATCTTTGGTATTTAGAAACTTATATGTGAAATAAGTGAAGTCTAGATTACTTTGTGGCTTTGTGAATTTATATGAGTTACCCGGGTTTTATTTGTGTGTTTTGTATTCCATGTTAGTTGGGTTTACTCACGATGGTTTCCAGCCTGACCCGGGTGTTACTTTGGTGTAATGCTCGGGTCAGGCTGAGTATTACAGATTTCCAGGTAGGTACGTTTTGGAGCTCAGGAGACGAGATGGATGGCAAGAGCGTATAGAGTATTTCCGCTGTGTTTATATTATTATTAACCTGAGTCATGATAATTGTATATGTTCAGTGACTGTATATATGTGAAACTCTGATGTAGATTAAATGTAATCGACAGATATAGTATTCTTTTGTAAACTGTTATTATTTTTTATTATATTTTATCCGCTGCGAATGTGAGATGTTTGGTGTTTCTGTTCTTCTTCTTCTTCTATCTCTTTCTTCTTTTTCATAACTATCTGGGATTTTCGGAATCGAAAATTTCGGGTCGTTACATCAGGTCTAGGACTGATGGTCTCACACATAAGTGGTGCTGAGCTTGCTGATTAGGATAAATTAGTAGCCAACAGAATAAAAGAAGTAAACTAAACGCACGGTAAAAGATTAGACGTGAGATATAATAAAATGGTAAGGTGTGTTTGGAGCAGCCCGAAAGAGAATCTGGATAAAGAGCCTAATGAAGCAGTTCATCGCAGATTTTAGTTCAGAAAGAGCCTGTCCAACTTAGTTAGTTCGGGCTAGCAGGAAGTACGAGACTTCAACGTGACGTGAGGATGCTCTAGAATGGCCATCTTGGTTAGGCCTAACGAAGCTGCACCCCCGAAGTTAGGTCTGTAGGTGTTCCATCGAGAGAGTATACCTTGACTGCTTTTGCATTGCAGGCCTAACGAAGCGTACCTTTGTAAGCAGTCAAAAGGTCGATGATGGAGTAGGATATTCATATGACACCATACTCTAGTTTGCTAGTAGGTTATATTGGGCAGGCCCCAAAAGGATAGTCGCATGCAGAGGTCAAGCCATCATCAGTCAGAGCGAGTTCAGAAAAGACTAGAGTTAAACCAACAGGCCAATGATTCTTTCACTATCGAGACATTGGATGAGGGCCACAGCCAATTGGATGTTTAGATTGTTTGCAGTAGGGCACAACCACTTAGCTCTTGAAAGGTCTTTCGATTAGTTAAGGGGGACTGCGTGGGACCATAGCCACGATGAGAAAAGAGACATACCAAGTAGAATATCTATATTGTAGGCCTAAAAAAACATACCTTTACAAATATAGAAAAATCCCCGACTGAGTTCCATACAAGGTAGACGGTGTTGGCGAAATTCAAGGAGTAGATACAGCGATTACGTGTAGTCCTCAAGGTATGCACTGGGTTGTACATTGTGGATGTCCGAGCACTAGTATAAGCTAGTACATATGTAGTTTCATGTTTTCATAGTAGACGATGGAACATCTGTATTGTAGGCCTCACAAAGCTGTCCCTTACAGATATAGTTACAGTATGCTCTAATAGCGAGACGATGGAGTCCTTTTCGAGGAGGATACGGAAGGTACGATGGGTAGTACCTAGGACCGACGCAGTCTTTGGGCATGTAGCTACATATATATTGGTTATTAGGTCTTAATCTACTGGGGAGTATAGGGTACGATTCACGCACAGAAGCGAGAGTATTATAACCTAACAAAGCTAATATAACAGAAAATGAAAATAGAACGGTATATGTAGAATTATGCTTAGAAGTGTATAATTTGTCCATTCACCAGAACTTTAGTTCTGATCCCTTCCTCATATCATCCCCAATTTAGATAGATGGCAGAGATTTTCCAGTTTTATGACACTTGTTTAGAAAGTGTTAGAGTTCTACTTACTATAATATTTTAGTCGGTTCTGCTGTGAGAAATTTATTTGAGCTCTGATATATTCACCTATTTGCATGATACCATATACCCAACTCGTGCTTCAATGGGCTTGGATTTTGGCCTTTTTGCGAAAAATCCAGACCCATTGGAGCTCGGGTTGTCACAGCTCATTTGTGATGAAAAGTAATTTTTTGCGTCTACAACATCTGCGACGCTTACGCAATACAAAATTTTACGTCGCCACCGATCTTTTGCAACGTACATCCAATCATTTGCAACATTATTGTGTTGCCAAAAGCCATACTTGTTGTAGTGACTGTAATAGCCTTTGGACTTTGGTATAAGTTTATAAAGAAAGAAAGAATAAAGCAGGCATAGGGTTTTATCATGATCCATTATAAATCTTCGTCTCTCGCTTTACTTATTTCTTACTTTTTCCTTCGTAACGTTCCACATTACCAACTCTCGGTACAATCAAGGAACATCTACTCTTAGTATTGTCTCATAAATCTTAACCCAACCACCGACAACTACAAAAAGTCTTTGGTAACCAACCTGCCAAATCTTCCATAATCTCAAAGACAGAGAAGTTATCCCTTTGGTCCTAGGGTGTTAAAGTTACGAAAATCTAACCAGCATAAGATACGAAGGGAAGGTGCCTCAATTTTAAATAGTTTCGGATGTGCTGCAACGACCCGCTATTTTGGACCATTCAAATCGATAATAAAACCATACATATCCGACTTGAAAAATTCAAAATACCAAATTGTTAATTAAAATTTGGCAAAACTTAAAATATACAGTAAATAAATCAATCACAGATCACAGAGTAATATAATGCGGCGGAATAGATAAAGAATAGTAGTTCATGAAGCTACTATATACATCAGAGTTAGAAAAATACAACCGAATAGTTCAAATGCAGTGAAGTCTCCAATGCAACAGATGACTTCTCTGAACCAATCAACTGGAAAGGCTGGAATCTGAATCGATAGTTGGATTTCCAAATGAAGCTCCGAACTCCAAAGGTCAGTCTCAAATGCTGTATCACTCAGTCTGACCCGAGCGTAAAGAAAAACATAAAACACTCGAGTCAGGATTAACATTCTTATATCAATAAATCCAACTCAAGTGAAATATCAACTGAAATACAATTAACTTAAAGGATGTTTGGGATAACCATCCTCTAAGGGTCCATGGAACTTTCTATAAGGTAGAAATATACATTATAACACCGTGGACATTTCAACTTAATTTATTCTTCAAAACCAAATCTCATTTTCACTTCAAATATCTCTATATTTCCCAAAATAGTATTTATATATATTAAATAATTTACACAGTAAAGTATTTTCAATTTCCCTAACTTAACAAATCGTTCCAGCATCAACCCGACCTTCCCATTCAAATTAAATTCAATCTTAATTTATCAATTTAAATTCAACACAATTTCAAAAATAACCACTTAAATTTTATCGATCTCAAATTCGGATTTATAATCATAAATACCCCTTTATATTTCCATATATTTCAATACTTTAAGTATTCAACGTTTCATCTAAATTTTCATTCAATTTAGTTTTCTAAATAATAAATTCAAATTTAGTTCAACCTAAATTTTCATTTTAATTCAATTTAGTTTCTAAATAACAAATTCAACTACGTGGATTTCAAATACAGATCTGAATCTCAACATAAACCATTTAAATTCCAATATAGTTCAAGGCTTTAATATTTAAATGTTCTATATAACAGTTTCATATAGATCTCGATTTAACCTCATTATTATTTAGTCTTGAAATACTCCCTTATAGATTCAATATCATTTAAATAACCCTAAATTACATTTTACTCAATATTTTCTTTAATTTATTTAAACGTGAAATATTCATTAAATCACTTAAATCAAAAATCCAGTTATAAAATCATACCCTTTAAATTTCCCATTCAAAAATTTCAAATCGATTTAATTAAATAAATCCTTTTTTAAATATCATTTTTATAAACCCAAATTTATCTCCCAATCTTAATTATTCAATTTATTACAAGAGAATCTATTTGAAATATAAATTTACATAAATACTTAACCATATTATATGTATTAAATCAATCTAATTTAAATCAAATATTACTACTAAATCTATATATACAATTTTCATTTATATAATATCTTAAGAATCAAATTTATTAAACCTTATATTTCTTTTCGAAATTATAGAAATTATTTTCAAAATATTTATATGGACCAACGGTGTCTGTATATATTTCCTATCATATAGTCAAGTGCTACGGATATTTATCATTTCAATCCGTATACTAAATATATACGGGTGGATATCATTTCAACCCGTAATCCCAAATTCAATTAAATGAAAATCGCTTGGGTATATAATTTCAACCCATAATGATTTTCTCCTATTCTAAAGTCTGTTCGGGTATGTATCATTTCAACCCATAGTGATTTCTAAACTATAGGGAACATGCAGAGTGATAACAGAAAATACAATAAAATAACAGACATATATCATCAATACCAATATAATATAAACAACAGGATATGGTGTCATATCCCGCAGGTGAACAGTTACAGATAATAGCATATATAACAAATTTAAATAACTACAACAGCATATTTCAATTGTCATTTCAATTGAAATCAAATTTAATAAATAAAAGAATGTTAATCGTGAGTGATTACTCACCTCTCGAGCCTAGAGAATACAGAAGATGACACGGATATGCATACTGCTACAGACACTGAAATTTGAATTATGAATCGAAGCAAAGCAAAATCGGCACAAATTCAACGATCAAAGCTGATAACAAGAATTGATGGAACAAGTCAGAACGGGATCAGTGAAGATAATGGTATGAGTGGACTCATATATATATATATATATATATATATATATAACTATATATAACTATATATATAAAGTCATATTCTAAATCCAACACATATTAAATTAAATTAAATATATATGTATTTATATTTTCCAAAATCATTTTTTTTATTTAAAACACATAAATTAGAATCAAGCATATATACAATATGAAATTTGAAATAAATACTTATATAAACAGACTAATATTAATCATGTGCTAGGTTACAATACTCACATTTTTAGCTGTAAGAAAGAGTATAATGAAAGAAGTCAACATCAGTTATAATATATTTATATAAACCAAATGTAACATATATTTAGTTGACATAACAAATGAATTCTTTTACAAAATAATATACATTGGGTGCTATTTCATAAAAATGCACATACAATACCATTTATATACAAACAACAAAAGTAGCTTATATATATAGATATACTATTTAAAAATCAATATTTACATTTCAACTAACATCAGAAAACAAATATAAACTTTATACTTTATATATGTTTTATGGAAAAAGAGAAGAAAAAAAAACAGAACGCAAAGTGGATCCAACGTTTGGAATTCAGGGATTAGTCCTGAAGGCTAATACACCGTCGGATCATTTTTATTTTTTGGATAAATTTCAGTAGAAGAGTAGCAATTTATTCAAAATAACGTGGTGTGAAATGAATTGATGGAATGAATAAAGTAACGTATTATTAGTACCCAAATAATCAAATGACACAATACGTTGGTTTCTTAATAACGACAGTAACGTTCAATTTGCTAAAAGTTAATTTAGGACGTTATCTTCGTCTTATTTGTAAGCGATTGATATATCATACCTCTTTTAAATTTAAGATCAGCTCATGGTACGGCGTATGAAAATTCAAATTCCATCGCATCGTATATTTATTATTTTCAGTTTAGAAATATATGAACTTATCAAAAAAAAATTTGGCTATAAATGACGTAAAACACCACTGCTTATTAAATTTGTCGTGTATTGCGTTTAAATACTTCCAAAGCGTTTGTCAATTTATTTAAAAGCTATAAAATGAAAGGAGTGAAAAGAGAAAAAAAGAAAGAAAGAAAATATATATATATATATATAATAATAAAACATGGGGAGAGAGACGAAGATACAGATGGTGGTACGTATCTTGTTCTATTCATAAGTAAATATCACCATAAATTCCTTTGCATATTTTTAATTGCTATAACCAATGCTTTCATATATAACAGGTCCAATCTTATATACATAGCTATATATTATAAAGGGTTATGAAAACTTATATATATATATATACACCTTATAGTATAATATATATAACTAGATAAAATGTATATATTAGATAATAGAATACAATAATATAGATGAAAAGAGAATTGCAGCAAGCTAAAATTTATAATAAAAAAACAAAGTGTTGCAGGAAGTTGAAAACAACAACTAATGCAATAATATTTATTATAAGTTTCGAAATCCATTAGACAAAAGAAAACACAGCTTGTACAACATATCCATTAAACAAAATAGACTATATATAGCACTAGTACATATTCATGCTATATGTAAACATTTAAAAACGAAACATATATTTCAATATGATACGCATACCATTTATAAAAATATGGATGACGAGGGAAGGAGGCATGGAGTGGGTTGTGGCTCTTGACAGGTGGTTCGAGCTGTGGTGGCGGAGGCTTGACGAAGCTATAGGAAGGAGAACTGGTCCTTTTTCATTTTTCCATCATATGTGTTTTAGCATTGTAATGGGAAAAATCTCTTTTTTTTCAAGAAGCAACAGAGAGGAAGAAAAAATGAAGCTAAATAGGCTCAGAGACTACACGTTATAAATATTTAATATAGTTGAACGAGAGGAATGAGTAATCCAGCAACTAAAATTGGAACCATGGAAATAGAGGGATCAATCGCTAGAATTTAGGAGGTATGAATGGTAAAGGTTGTTTGAATTGTATACCAAATATATAACTTTATATTCCATTATTAGTTGAATAGGAGAAATGAATGGGTGAAGAATGAGCTGTCCATTTATGATATACTGTTACATATAATTTATTAAAGAAGAAACGGTAGAATAATGATAGATTTGAATTATAGACCGATGTGTTGCAATAACAACAGTTAAGTTGATAAGGTGGATATTTAAACAATTTATTGCTTGATTGGAAAGCACGTGAGTATGGAAAGGCAAGGATATTAAAATGGAAAAAGGAATGGACAGAGAAATTTAAGCGAAGATAAAACGTACAGGAATAAATATAGAGTAGTGGGATGGTCACGATAATTCAGTGGATAATTAAAGCAACTTTTAATGCCACCAGCTGCACGTTCAAATCTGAAAAGGCAGAGTAACGGACCATATAATAAATTGAAACGATGGATTGATAACAGCTGCAAGTATATATTTAATAGAAAAGAATGGACAGAGAAAATTTTATGAAACGTACTGAAAATAAATATGAAGTACTTATTATATTATACGTTTCTTTTTGAATGCAGAGTCCAAAATTTGAAATCCAAGTAACGGTCAACCCTTGATTTGGTAAAATAATTGTAGCAATTTATAAAAGAAATAAATAGCAACAGTCACATTGCTTTGATTTAGCTGACCCATCAAAGCAAATTATTTATAATTTAACCGATAGGAAACGTAAAGGAACGTACCACCATAAAAATGAAATTGATAACATTTGTGCATTGATTCTGCAATATTTATTAAAGAAATTGATTCTGTAATATTTATTAAAGCAATTTATTAGCTAGCTTGAATTAAATAGAATTTCACAATGGAATAAACTTTGATAAAATAAACTGGAAATTTAAAATCTGCTATGTTTTATTGGACGTAATCCAAATATTAAATTTTTATCTCAAAATATTAGTATATAAAATTTCTCAAAAGTTTCAATTAATTACGTTAAATAAAACCATTTAAAACTATTAAAATCTACGGGTCGTTACACTCTCCCCCACTCAAAACTTTTCGTCCCCGAAAAGGTAGGAGGTAGGAGAATAGAACAACCAGAAATAAAATAGATTGAAAGACAAGATAAACAATTAATTTAAAACTATATAATTTTTATTTGAAATATTTGTTTGATAACTTCATTTGAAATTTAATTTTCTTTAATACTTTTCAAACTTCTTTGAAAACAATTATTTACATTATTACTTATATTTACAAAGAAGCTATTGAAATATTAAATCCAAAATTCATAAATTTTTATTTTGTTTCAAGATACCTTCCAAATATTATTATTAAATCACAAATCAATTTTTTTTTAAATATGTTTTATTTTAGATAAATAACTTCTAAAATATTTATAACACTAAAATTTCTATTAAACCATGTAGTATATAATTAAACAATATTTTTAAAGGATATATCCAACAAGGAAGGAAGGTAGATTTGGAAAACAGAATCAAGGTGAATAACTAAGTTGAGCAGATAAGGTAGATGCAAGGAATAGTATCGGGCACTAATAATTAATCTAGAACCATAAGAATATAAATTTCAAATATTAATTCAAAATTTCCTTGTTGGGAAAAATACTTTTATAATAAATACCTTTATAATAATACTTTTATAATAAAATACTATTATATCGAAATAAATTTTCCTTTCGAAAATACTTTTATAACTCGATTTTTCAACAAGTTTATCCTCGTTCTTGCAGACTCTGGCCATGCGTTGATCAGGCGCAAAGCTAGAATTCTTCAAGTACTTAGTAAACTTGTTTCAACACCCAGTGAAAATACTTGAAAAACCTTTAAAATAGATATGGAAAGTACAATCCAAACAAAACAACCAAACCAAAACCTTTGTCCGACCATGGTTCGCAGATACACAATGGTTACGCATGGATCCCCCAGGAAACAATCCGTATCCGTAAGCTTTCTCAGCCCTGCGAGTTACGCCCTGATGACTTGTAGAGTGCAGGATACACAATGGTTACGCCTAGGTCCCCCAGGAAACAATCTGTACCCTTAGGCTGTCTCAGCCAGGCAGTTTCGCTACTATTCGTGACCTACGCAGATTGCAGGATACACAATGGTTGCGTCTGGATCCCCCAGAAAACAATCTGTACCCCTAGGCCAGACTCAGCCAGGCAATTGCGCTGTGCAGTCGCGAGAGAAAAAAAACCATGGGTTACGCCACGGTAGGAACACTCGAGTATTACATTCGAAAAACCAAAAATCAGAGAGAATAATATCGATAGAATGAATCCACGATGTGGCCACAAAGCGGATATCAAGCAGAAGGCACTTTCCATATCTTTACTTCTAAAATATATATCATATAGTACCTTTTCAAATCACTTTCAAATATCGTACTTATATAAGGTCCATATATATAGGATTCCATTTTTCCCAAATCGAATACTTTCCAAAATCAATAGTAGATCAAATCATACTTATATAGACTTCGATTATATAAAATCTCTTTCCAAATTGAGTACCTTTCAAATCAATAGATTTCAAATCAACTTAATACTTATACAATCCATTTTATATAAGTTCGACCACTCCCAAATCAAGTGCTTAATAAATAAGGTTCTCAAATTTCAAATCATTTCAATATCAATTCAACTTCAAAATCATATATGATTTCACCAAATTTTCTTCCAAATTAAATATCTGAATTTCAAAGTTTCCAAAATAATAGGTTTAGAAAATTATCCCATTTTCCAAATTAAAAAAATTCAAGTCAAACAAATTTATTTCCAAAAATCACCATATAAGTACTGGTTTTTAATTCCAATTTAATTTCAAAACCAAATATTTTCCCAAAATCAATTATACTCAAAATGGTTTCCAAATTTATAATTATCCCTTTTTTTTTAAACTTTTAAAATATCTATTTCTATGTGAAATATCCAATTTACCTTTCTGAAAACCATTATTCAACTATTTTTTTTCAAAACATTTCAAAACTAAATGTATATTCTTTATCAAACATTTTATACTCTTCGAAATTTCTTAGCTTTGAAAATTTAATCTCGATTTGGAAGTGTTCGAACATTCAAAATAGTTAGGGAAATCAAATTTTCAATTCAAGAGTTGAAAATCAACAATAAATCAATAAATCAATTATTAAATCCGAAACTCAAGGACTGAACACCGGTCTCATTTTAAATTGTTTCAAATATATACATATATCTTTCGAAAATATCAAATTATACTTCGGAATTTGAAATCAAAACGGTTTTACAAAATCACTCGCATAGCGAAGCTATTAAAGAGGCCTCTCCCCCACTCTGAAACTCGAAAATCAATGTCGATGATACGTGCACTCATCATCGAAATTATTTTCCAGCGACATAAGTGAGTTCTGGACTTCTATTTTCGTGACAACTTCTTTTAAATTTCTTCAAAATTATTGGAATTCATTTGAAACATTTTTTATTCGAAAAATACATTTAAATCGTATTATTTTTATATATTTTCCAAAATCTTAAAACCAATTTCAAAATACCAGAATTCAATTCTCGAATTTCAAATTTAACTTTACAGTTATAAATCATTTTGATATAAATCTATTTCTATAAATTTTTAAAATTTCAAATCCTTTCAAAACTTTTATATATAAGGTAACATTTTCACTTTTATATATAGAATAAAATCATAGTTATCAAAATAAAATTTCGGTATAAACAATTTCAAAAATACAAACAAAACTCGATTTTCAAAGGATGATTCAAGAATGGATTTCAAAACAAAGATAGCGATTTAATTTAGAGGAACTCCAATCAATAGAATCCTGATTCGAAAATAGACTTGATCGAAGATGAGATAATTAAATTACAACATAGAAGATGGATATACTTCTATAAATCGCGGGCGACCTTTACCGGTCAACCGTGATTCCAAAATTAGATCTGTGTAGAATTCTAAGGCAATTCGACATTCGATCGCCAGAGATATAGAATTCGACATAACAAGATATAGCAGCATCGTAAACCGAGGATATAGAAATCTTTGGTGAGTCAATGCCAATTAAAAAGGAGTTTTCACCCCCTTTACAAATCATTCAGTGGAGTTATGGGATACTCTGGAATCAAACAAATATAAATAGAGAGAGACGGAATGAATTTCGGAACCGAGAGACATTCCAAAATTCAAAGGAAATCGATTCAAAAGGAAGAGATTCAACTCGAGCGAAAGTGATTCTGTAAATAAATTTACTATGTATGCTAAGTTTTGCTTAGAGCCAAAGCTCTAATACCAACTGTAATGACCCACTATTTTGGACCATTCAAATCGATAATAAAACCATACATATCCGACTTGAATAATTCAAAATACCAAATTATTAATTAAAATTTGGCAAAACTTAAAATATACAGTAAATCAATCAATCAGATCACAGAGTAATATAATGCAGCGGAATAGATAAAGAATAGTAGTTCATGAAGCTACTATATACATCAGAGTTAGAAAAATACAACTGAATAGTTCAAATGCAGTGAAGTCTCCAATGCAATAGATGACTTCTCTGAACCAATCAACTGGAAAGGCTGGAATCTGAATCGATAGTTGGATTTTCAAATGAAGCTCCGAACTCCAAAGGTAAGTCTCAAATGCTGTATCACTCAGTCTGACCCGAGCGTAAAGAAAAACATAAAACACTCGAGTTAGGATTAACATTCTTATATCAATAAATCCAACTCAAGTGAAATATCAACTGAAATACAATTAACTTAAAGGATGTTTGGGATAACCATCCTCTAAGGGTCCATGGAACTTTCTACAAGGTAGAAATATACACTATAACACCGTGGTCATTTCAACTTAATTTATTCTTCAAAACCATATCTCATTTTCACTTCAAATATCTCTGTATTTCCCAAAATAGTATTTATACATATTAAATAATTTACACAGTAAAGTATTTTCAATTTCCTCAACTTAACAAATCGTTCCAACATCAACCCGACCTTCCCATTCAAATTAAATTCAATCTCAATTTATCAATTTAAATTCAACTCAATTTCTAAAATAACCACTTAAATTTTATCGATCTCAAATTCGGATTTATAATCACAAAATTACCCCTTTATATTTCCATATATTTCAAAACTTTAAGTATTCAACGTTTCATCTAAATTTTCATTCAATTTAGTTTTCTAAATAATAAATTCAAATTTAGTTCAACCTAAATTTTCATTTTAATTCAATTTAGTTGCTAAATAACAAATTCAACTACGTTGATTTCAAATACAGATCCGAATCTCAACATAAACCATTTAAATTCCAAAATAGTTCAAGGCTTTAATATTTAAATGTTAACCTCATTATTATTTAGTCTTGAAATACTCCCTTATTAGATTCAATATCATTTAAGTAACCCTAAATTACATTTTACTCAATATTTTCTTTAATTTATTTAAACGTGAAATATTCATTAAATCACTTAAATCAAAAATCCAGTTATAAAATCATACCCTTTAAATTTCCCATTCAAAAATTTCAAATCGATTTAATTAAATAAGTCCTTATTTAAATACCATTTTTATAAACCCAAATTTATCTCCCAATCTTAATTATTCAATTTATTACAAGAGAATCTATTTGAAATATAGATTTACATAAATACTTAACCATATTATATGTATTAAATCAATCTAATTTAAATCAAATATTACTACTAAATCTATATATACAATTTTCATTTATATAATATCTTAAGAATCAAATTTATTAAAGCATATATTTCTTTCCAAAATTATAGATATTATTTTCAAAATATTTATATGGACCAACGGTATCTGTATATATTTCCTATCATATAGTCAAGTGCTACGGATATTTATCATTTCAATCCGTATACTAAATATTTACGTGTGGATATCATTTCAACCCATAATCCCAAATTCAATTAAATGAAAATCGCTTGGGTTTATCATTTCAACCCATAACGATTTTCTCCTATTCTAAAGTCTGTTCGGGTATGTATCATTTCAACCCATAGTGATTTCTAAACTATAACGAACTTGCAGAGTGATAACAGAAAATACAGTAAAATAACAGGCATATATCATCAATACCAATATAATATAAACAACAGGATATGGTGTCATATCCCGTAGGTGAACAGTTACAGATAATAGCATATATAACAAATTTAAATAACTACAGCAACATATTTCAATTGTCGTTTCAATTGAAATCAAATTTAATAAACAAAAGAATGTTAATCGTGAGTGATTACTCATCTCTCGAGCCTAGAGAATACAGAAGATGACACGGATATGCATACTGCTACAGACACTAAAATTTGAATTATGAATCGAAGCAAAGCATAATCGGCACGAATTCAACGATCAAGCTGATAACAAGAATTGATGGAACAAGTCAGAACGGGATCGGCGAAGATAATGGTATAAGTGGACTCATATATATATATAACTATATATAACTATATATATAAAGTCATATTCTAAATCCAACACATATTGAATTAAATTAAATATATATGTATTTATATTTTCCAAATTCATTGTTTTTTTATTTAAAACACATAAATTAGAATCAAGCATATATACAATATGAAATTTGAAATAAATACTTATATAAACAGACTAATATTAATCATGTGCTAGGTTACAATACTGACGTATTTTAGCTGTAAGAAAGAGTACAATGAAAGAAGTCAACATCAGTTATAATATATTTATATAAACCAAATGTAACATATATTTAATTGACATAACAAATAAATTCTTTTATAAAATAATATACATTGGGCGCTATTTCATAAAAATGCACATACAATACCATTTATATATGAACAACAAAAGTAGCTTATATATATAGATATACTATTTAAAAATCAATATTTACATTTCAACTAACATCAAAAAACAAATATAAACGTTATGCTTTATATATGTTTTATGGAAAAAGAGAAGAAAAAAAACAGAACGCAAAGTGGATCCAACGTTTGGAATTCAGGGATTAGTCCTGAAGGCTAATACACCGTCGGATCATTTTTATTAAATTTTTGGATAAATTTCAATAGAAAAGTAGCAATTTATTTAAAATAAGGTGGTGTGAAATGAATTGATGGAATGAACAAAGTAACGTATTATTAGTACCTAAATAATCAAATGACACAATATGTTGATTTCTTTATAACGACAGTAACGTTCAATTTGCTAAAAGTTAATTTAGGACGTTATCTTCGTCTTATTTGTAAACGATTGATATATCATACCTCTTTTAAATTTAAGATCAGTTCATGGCACGGCGTATGAAAATTCAAATTCCATCGCATCATATATTTATTATTTTCAGTTTAGAAATGTATGAACTTATCAAAAAAAAAATGGCTATAAATGACGTAAAACACCACTGTTTATTAAATTTATCGTGTACTGCGTTTAAATACTTCCAAAGCGTTTGTCAATTTATTTAAAAGCTATAAAATGAAAGGAGTGAAAAGAGAAAAAGAAAAAAAGAAAATATATATATATATATATATGATAATAAAACATGGGGAGAGAGGCGAAGATACAGATGGTGGTACGTATCTTGTTCTATTCATAAGTAAATATCACCATAAATTCCTTTGCATATTTTTAATTGCTATAACCAATGCTTTCATATATAACAGGTCCAATCTTATATACATAGCTACATATTATAAAGGGTTATGAAAACTTATATATACACACCTTATAGTATAATATATATAACTAGATAAAATGTATATTAGATAATAGAATACAATAATATAGATGAAAAGAGAATTGCAGCAAGCTAAAATTTATAATAAAAAAACAAAGTGTTGCAGGAAGTTGAAAACAACAACTAATGCAATAATATTTATTATAAGTTTCGAAATCCATTAGACAAAAGAAAACACACCTTGTATAACATATCCATTAAACAAAATAGACTATATATAGTACTAGTACATATTCATGCTATATGTAGACATTTAAAAACGAAACATATATTGCAATATGATACGCGTACCGTTTGTAAAAATATGGATGACGAGGGGAGGAGGCATGGAGTGGGTTAGTCTCTTGACAGGTGGTTCGAGCTGTGGTGGCGGAGGCTTGACGAAGCTATAGGAAGAAGAACTGGTCCTTTTTCATTTTTCCATCATATGTGTTTTAGCATTGTAATGGGAAAAATCTCTTTTTTTTTCAAGAAGCAACAGAAAGGAAGAAAAAATGAAGCTAAATAGGCTCAGAAACTACACGTTACACATATTTAATATAGTCGAACGGTAGGAATGAGTAATCCAGCAACTAAAATTGGAACCATGGAAATAGAGAGGTCAATCGCTAGAATTTAGAAGGTATGAATGGTAACGGTTGTTTGAATTGTATACCAAATATATAACTTTATATTCCATTATTAATTGAATAGGAGAAATGAATGGGTGGAGAATGAGCTGTCCATTTATGATATACTGTTACATATAATTTATTAAAGAAGAAACGGTAGAATAATGATAGATTTGAATTAATTACTGGTGTGATGCAACAACAACGGTCAAGTTGATAAGGTGGATATTTAAACAATTTATTGCTTGATTGAAAAGCACGTGAGTATGGAAAGGCAAGGATATTAAAATGGAAAAAGGAATGGACAGAGAAATTTAAGCGAAGATAAAACGTATAGGAATAAATATAGAGTAGTGGGATGGTCATGATAATTCAGTGGATAATTAAAGCAACTTTTAATGCCACCAGCTGCACGTTCAAATCTAAAAAGGCAGAGTAACGGACCATATAATAAATTGAAACGATGGATTGATAACAGCTGCAATTATATATTTAATAGAAAAGAACGGACAGAGAAAATTTTGTGAAGCGTATTGAAAATAAATATGAAGTACTTATTATATTATACGTTTCTTTTTGAATGCAGAGTCCAAAATTTGAAAGCCAAGTAACGGTCAACCCTTGATTTGGTGAAAATAATTGTAGCAATTAATAAAAGAAATAAATAGCAACGGTCACGTTGCTTTGATTTAGCTGACCCATCAAAGCAAATTATTTATAATTTAACCGATAGGAAACGTAAAGGAACGTACCACCATAAAAATGAAATTGATAACATCTGTGCATTGATTCTGCAATATTTATTAAAGAAATTGATTCTGTAATATTTATTAAAGCAATTTATTAGCTAGCTTGAATTAAATAGAATTTCACAATGGAATAAACTTTGATAAAATAAATTGAAATTTTAAAATCTGATATGTTTAATTGGACATAATCCAAATATTAAATTTTTATCTCAAAATATTATTATATAAAATTTCTCAAAAGTTTCAATTAATTACGTTAAATAAAACCATTTAAAACTATTAAAATCTACGGGTCGTTACAGTGTATTTGTTCAATTTATCTTATGAATGTAAGTTTCGTAAACTCAAAACTAAATCTATTTTATTTAACTCTATATGCAGCTCATAAAATATTTAGAATACTTATTCCATCCCATGAAAAACAAATTGTTGCTTCAAGACACACCACCTTCTTGTCGAAGGAATTTCTTTCTAGACAAATCAGTGGTAGTGCGACAAACTTGTATACGATCTGAGATTCGGACGTGGTAATAGCTTACATAGATGAAGTAAATTTCACCAAGCCTAAAATGAACACAATTACATTAGAATGTCTAATATGAATTCTCTCACATTGAAGAGAAATTGCAAATTTATTATCAATGTCAAAAAATGAATTGTTAGTAATAACAAGCTGCTCGGTTTATCGACAGGCCATAGAGAGAACATACTCTACCACATGGTGTGGTGCTTTAAATCCAAATAGATTTCAAGTACAATAACAAAATATGATTTGGTTATTGTACCCAAAAGTATATGATCCATTGGTGGCAAATGAGAATGTAGTTGGAATTGTATAAAGCGATGTTGAAAGGAGATGACTTCATTGATTTCAATGTTGAAATTAACGGAGAAATTTTGCTTGTCAACATGGTTAAGTCCATTTGGATTCTTCTCAAATTATCGTATGATATTACTCTGAGTTTTATCACATTGATGTTGAAACAAAACTTCTAAATGATGATTTGAAAAGGACTGCCTACACATGACAATGTAAATATCTTGAAATTAGTGGAAGCGATAATATAATCAGTAGCTTTCTGGATATGATCCAAGAGCTGATACAACGACATCTAATAAGCTTTTAGAGGTTGAGCAAGTATTTTGATATATAAATCAAATAGTTTGATATCAATCGAAATGTAAAGAAAGCATGTGTTTGTAAGAAAGAAAATCAATGGTACTCAATCACTTCTAATACTACAAGTAAATAACATAGTACCGATTGTTAATGAAGTGTCCATGTTAAAATAAGTTTTTTTAGTTGGTTTGTTTGATTCTCGATGAAGGATTTAAAAAAGACGTCTCTTATACATAGTATAAGAGAATGTTCGAATTGTCTCAATCTATATACACAAACACTTATAAAAATGTTTAACATGTACCGTGTGATGTAGATCCCTTGTGCATCGACAATAGAGTTTGTCGTGTATGTTATGTTATTATACACCCAGTGTATCAAGCAAATATAAAATCCAAAATCACTAAATCGTACTTAAAATATTCTCAAGTATTTGCGAAATACTTGAGAATTGTTTATAAAAACAAAGAACTTCTTATGAAGGAGTATTTAAACTCGAACTTCATAAGTGATATCGGATATAGTTAGTCAATCTTAAATTCATGTTCAACCTTAATTGAAGAGCTTTAGTTAAAAATGCTTCAAACAAGAGGTAGTGGAATATTCAATTATAGAGGCTAAGTACATCGTCTTGAATAGCACCGCAATAAAAGTGGTATATTTTATGTAATTTATAAGAGAGCTAGAGGTGGTTTCCACCATTGAAATCCATTAACGTATTGTAATTAAAATAATGCAATATAAATTGCAATGGGAACCGACATCTTGATGAGAAATCGAGATAAGTTCTCCATATTTAACACGTGATAAAAGAGTTTATCAGCATGGGGAAGTATAACTGAAAAGTAGATAAAAATAATAATATCGTAGATACATTAACTAAGTCCCATTCTCAGTCTAGTTTAGGTAGACGAGTTAAAGATATGGATATAAGACACCATAACTGGCCTCAAATGCAAGTGGAAGATTGATGGAGTTAAGGGCAAGGAATTATGTAATTTATTACGTTACTTAACTCTTATAAAAAATGAAGTATGATTTTGGTTTTATTTTCTTTAATATATGTTTTTATATATAGGTATAAGTTATATTAATTAACACACTAAACATACGGAAGAAGAAAATCCTTATGAAAACTATTTTATTGATTACAATTACGAATGTGTTCGGAATCAGGGTACTGAATTGGTATATACATATAAATATTTACTCCTTAAATGTTCCTAATTAAGATGTATCGATAAAATGATGTAAACATGTCTGTTTATACTAGTGTAAACAATATATGCATAAGATGAACGATGAATAACTCATGACTGTTGGGGATCCAAAGGGTTATGTATTTGTAGTTTGGATAATCACAAAATGACACGAAAGTCTTTTATAGGTTAATGCAACTAAGTCAATTATTAAGGGCCACTAGCTTAAATGACAAGTGATATGACGCTTAAGATAGAGCTTCATAAGGTCATAGGTTCGAATCCCTAAGATACCAATTGAGTGCTATGCTTGAATGAAGTACCGCTCTTGTTATCAAAATACAAACATTCAAAATTGGATTTGTCTCCTTCGTTGTAGAAGGTTAGTATCATCATAATTGGTAGTCAATTAAAAGTCAAAATTCTAGCTAGTAAATCGGTTAATCGATAAACGTTATCTGATTGAACCAGGAACTCTATGGTGCTCTACGCAGTTAAATACATACATTAATAGAGTTTGACCTTAGATCAAACTTTAGATGTCCAATTTATACAGTAATGACAAAAAGAATACGTGTACAAAATGTCGTTATTATGTGAATTGATTATAAATTACAAATTAGACATTGGATTTGGCCTAAATGATCTGTAAGCATTGAACTTGTGTCCGAAACTGTACTTAGCAAAGTTAATACAGGCTTCAGTGTTTAAGTTGTTTAAATATTGACTGAGAATCGAGTTTACACCAAAGAGTTAACACAACCACGTTGTTAATTATTTCTGAATTAACTAATTCATAAATGTTATAAATTAATAATAAATTAACACAAATGTAGTATTAACATTTTATGGCTTTTTTAATTATTTTTCTGAAGCATAAAATCGATTAGTACGATGTATAAAAGTTACATGTTGGTTCAGATGAAAAAGGAGCTTAAATAACATAATTAAATAATTGATATAAAGGTAGTCAAATGTGCATTTTGACCAAGCAAAGGCCTAGGCCAGGCCGGCTATGGAAGAGGGGGGCTAAAGGGACCTAGTCTCCTAGGGTTTAAGGAAAATAAGAAAGATATTATATATCTGAAGGTCTACAAATAGGTAACCTCTATTCTCATTCTCTCTACACTCAATCAATAGATATCCTAGCCTCCAACTGACATTGGTGAAGTCAATGTGACAACATTACAGCCTATAGCTAAGGAGAAGAACAAAGCGTTCGAGGTAGAAACATCCAACAAACAAGGTGTTCGACTGTTGACAGGACCTCAAGGAAAAATGTACTCATTTTATTTTAAATATATTCATACATACACATTATCATCTCCATGCTTGCAATTATATACATATATGCTTCATCCACATTTAAAAAAAAATCAATAATATATTTTAATATTAAATAATCAATTATTAGTTTATATATATATGTATATGTATGTATGTATATTATATTTATAACATATTACTTTTGGCATTTAAATGATATATATTTTTCAAATCCGAAAATTATATATATTAAATAAAGATTTTATATATTATATTATCAAATTAGGTTTTCGAATTTTAGTTCTGATTTGATTTACGAAAAAAATTATTTTTAATCTCATACACGCACATACATTTACGTGTGTAAAGTTCCATAAGGAAATTCATATATATATATAATGCTTTCGGATTTCAGTTAAAAGAACATTTTTTTATTTTGTTTAAATGTCAAATAAGTTTAAAATTCAAAAATTTTAAATTTTCAACATAAAAACATCCGACGGAAATTTTAAAATAATTTTGGTCAAGTATTTGTTGGAGCTCGTCTTTATAATTAAAAAATGATATATACATATAAGATATTTATTCTAAAAGGATCAAACATATTTAAATTTGAATTTAATATTATTAAATATAAACACACACACATGTATATATGTCTATGTATATGTATGCATGTACATAGATTAATTAACAGATATATATATATATATATATATATATATGAATGTAAATACTTATATGTATGTATAAATCATACATATACATAGATTAATTAACAGATATATATATATATATGAATGTAAATGCTTATATGTATGTATAAATCAAAACATCTAATATATATATATATATATATATATATATATATGACAATAGTTATATTTTAAATAACATTACACTATATACATTGAAGAAGAAAAATTAACGATTTGTATCAATACACGTATAAATTTATTATTTAATGTATATGTATATTCCCTTTGACATTATTATTAACAAATGATTATCACTTATACATTTGTTAACCGGAAGTCACGGTGGTTAATCATACACATGTTTCCATATTACCCTAGATTAGATTAATCCTTTTAATATGGTCAAGAGGTTTGTATTATGAATACAAACATACTAATCTATTAATACGTAAAAAAATTAAATTAATAAATTAAAATCAAATCAAATCAATAATAAAATATTATTATTACACAACAACAGATAAGTAAATATTTTAAATAATATTAAATAAATTAAAATATTCCCAAACTCTTTTATATTAATAAACACTAGATATGATTTAGTATAAAATTTATTATTATATAAATAAAAGTTACATCATACAAGCATTATTTCATTCACAAATATACCCTATATTTATCAACATATTATGAAACATGTCATACAATCAACATTCTCGAACATAAGTATAAAGTGATGTTATTGTTATTGCATGACATGATGTAATTATTGTTAATGAACTAGTGATGGAAAAACTCGTTTCACTAAACAGTGTGGTCTTACTACATTAGGTGTTTTAGGTTGAAATATAATACTCATACTAGGTTTTATAAACTCACGGGCACTCAATTGAGTAGGCTGGGAACTCAATTGAGTAGGCTGGGTTTATAGGATTAACCGGGTTATTTTGAAGACAAACAAAGCTCCTAAGACGAAACAAAGCTCCTAAGACGAAACCAGGTTCTATAACTGGTTAAATGAACATGGTGACATCCTCATAGGTCGAGCATATCACTATTATTTATGTTTTATTATTTAACCCTCCATGAGCACATCTCGTGAAATAAATATGCAAAGCCTAATTGTATGACGGAAATCTATCTAGTTGCAATGTTCGCTTAATGGCACTTAAGAAAAATGATCTCATTTTCTCGCTTCAAGATAATTGTTTCATTTTCGGATCTCAAAATAAGGAAGGTACATTTCGAACTAACCCTTAAAACCAACGGTTAATAACATCACAATATAAATTCACCATAATGAAAAATTAGTATGCCCTAATCATAAATTTAATACGTATTCTTAAAATTAAGTGCAGCTACAGTGATTGTACCATATCAAACTTCTTAAGCTATTTAAAACATGAGGGGCAACTAAACAAACAAAAATTCACTCTTAAAAATCTTTTTATATTATTTATATATGAAATATATCATTTTTATAATATAATGCAATAAATTTTAGCAAGAATGTATAATTTCGTGATTTTCAAGTGACTTGAATATCACGATAGGAACTGAACTGTCATTGAAACAACAATAACTACTAACTTGCAGCATAAAGGTTTTTTTAAAAAACCGAAATTGTAAAAATAAAGACTATTATAAATAGTTACTAGTTATAACATTTTATCATTATATAGAATGTTATTTTTTCATTAAATAACGCACAACGGTCTTTACAAAATAAATAAAATCAAAAGTTTCAAATTCATTACATTGTGAAAATACAATGTACAACAAAGCCATCAAATTTGAAAAAAAAGAAAGAAAAAAAAAAGGACATTAGAATATCAATAATTTACATCATTTACCATCATACATTATTTTATTATCTAATACATTATTTTATTTGATAGCATAATACAAGACATATTAGTACAACAAATAGATGTGGAATTTAAATTGCGTTGTAAAGGTGCATATCGCAAAACCGAATGAATACAGATGAATAAGAGGGAATTAGGAAGAATAACAAACTTTGAAAGAAAAAAAATTAAACTGAAGAACAACAAATTTCATTTTTGAGATGAATGACAAAAATTTTTAAAAAAAATTAGGCTGAAGGACAATGCTACTTATAACTAGCATTATATTCAGTTTTTACACTATACAAAATGCTAGTTATAACTAGCGTTATATTCAGTTCTACACTGTACAAAATGCTAACTATAATAGCATTGATCTTCAACCTAATTTTTTTTCAAAATTTGTTCTTAAGCGCAAAAATGAAATTTATTGTCCTTCAACCTATTATTTTTTTCAAAGTTGGTCCTTGTGCCTATTTTCCACGATGCGTGAGTTTATTTATTTTGATTTTTCTTTTAGGTTGGTTTAGGAAGTGTATAGTCGAATGTAAAGAGCAACCCATTTAAAAACGTCTATTTTGCAGATAAATAATATAATTCGTAAATGTATAAATAAGTTTAATAATATTGCAAACAATCCAGTACTACAAAATCCCATTTTTGCTAAGAATAGATTTGGCTTTAACGGTATTTTTGTTCCCTTCTGTTCTTTCAAGTAGATTCAATTAATAAAAATAAAAATAAAAAATCATAGGAAAATTGTATTAAATACTTGCTTTGGTAGTAAATAATAAATTTAATGTTTTTTTTCTTCCCAATGCAATGTTTAAGTCACATGCATAGGATAAAGTTTATGTTAATCTAAAATGCATACACCATCCATTTGCGTGCAGAGTGTGTACGTATATTTAGGGCCGACCCAAAAAGCAGCAGCCCTGGGCTCACGGGCTAGTGCAACTCCTCGGACCAGGGGCAATATCCAAAAAAATATATCATATAATTGATATTACTAAAAAAAATATAATATTATTACTTGTTTGTGTAAATGGTGATAGCATACTGGTAAGCTTTCTTAAAATATTTAAGGTTGAAGTTGGATTCGATTCCTACATTGGCAACAGTTTTCTGGTTCAAAATTATTTATCCACAAACCATTATTTCTGTTTGGGCTGAGGTTATAAAGTGAGTTGTAATTTTAGTTTGGGCTGGGCAGCCCAAACAGTGCGTGGTTAATTATAGAGAGATCCATAGCCCCGCTCTTTGGTGGTCCCTGCTTGGCCTTTTCTTCGTTTTTAGTGCTGAAAAGGAAAGAGTTTAGCATATGTAATCTATTTGCTATCAAAGATCATCTACACATTAAATCATTTTAAAACATCTTAACCCTTTCTAAAATTACATTTACAATCAATGGTTAATATACATATCCGACTGTATTGATTCATGATTATAATGGAGTTGGGAGATTCCAAACGATCCAATTTTTTTTTGTAGATGACCTTGATAGGAAATAGATTTATATCTACAAATATATTTTTGGCAGTCAAGACGAAGGGGCTGCGTAAAGACTACAATGGAGATGGGCTATGGATCCTTCCTCTTGTGCGTGTGCGTCCATATAGTAAGCAATTGAAAGATGAGTAGAATTCAAATCAGGCGGTTACAATTGAATATCAAAAAGAATTCCATAATATACATGCATATAAACCAACTTAACACTCAAACAAAAGATACGGATATGTGCATAGCATATATGTACAAGTAAACAGTATAAAGTAAAAATAGATGAGTGTGATTCAGTCTTACAGTTTACATCTAACTCAAAAAACAAAAAAAACAAAAAAAAAACCGCCAGAAAGAACATATTTAAACGGAATAGTTAAAGATGAAATTGTCAGCAAAGTTTGCAGCATATAAAAAACTATTATTTGGGTCTCACCGTATAATGCTACTACCAGTTATTTTCAGTTCATAAATATAAATGGGTGGATGAACTTACAAACTTAACCCATAAAACAGATGATGCCACCATGACTGAAAAAGAAGAAGACGGCTATGCAGATCAAGGAAACAAAGGAGGAAATCAAGAGCCGCATGGAAAACGGAAAATTAGACAAAATGACAAACTTTGAAGAAGAAGAAATAGACCGAAAGATATGAAGTTTTTATTTTTAGACTGAAGGAAAAATGCTAGTTATAATTAGCATTATATTCACGTTTTATACTATACAAAATGCTACTTATATCTATCATTATTTGTATCCAAAATTAAGTGCTTCACACATTTTTATAATGTGCAAGAACATTAAACAATTTTAAGGTCACACCATTTCGTATAGGATTCTTATAGCAATTTGAAAAGAAAACGACCTAAATAAGCGAAGGACTTCTTGAAGTCTAAAATGCAGAAAGGCAGGCCTGTAAGCATCTTGACATTTTTTTACATGTTACCTCTGCATGGTTGACTGTATTTCAAAATTGAAACTTCTTTTGTCCTAGTTCAAAGACCCCTCTATTTGTTACCTTATTTATTGCTCGTCGATTTTTATCAATTATGTTTATTTCCTAGAATGATGATTATTAAATGCTTTTGTTATATGCATGCAACATACAACATGCTATTTTCGAAGTGCGTAAACACTAACTTGTAATTTGAGCATGCGCCTTTTTAAAGCATTCATGTTCAAAATGCGCAAGCAAAAATTTCTAGTCTGGTGAAACCAAATATGTTTCTTTCAGTGAGGTCTATCGATGTTGGGTTTTCCTTTTTTTTTTTTTTTTTTTTTTTTTTTTCCTTTTTTTGGCTTATAAGTAAAATTTGTCCCTTATGGTCACATGATATAATTTATTTACTGGTTTTGAATACCATAATAATGCAAGCAATTCAGCACTTTTGTCAAGTTCAAAAATAATTTGGGAGTAGATAACAAAGAGCAGCGGTATATAAACTATGCAAAGGATTACCATTCTCCTTTCGCTGAGTTGATCAAGCGAAGTAATTGTTACAAAAACGACGTAGGAGATGCAAACACGGGGCCCTAAATTTAGTAACAAATTACATAGATGGGACCAGCATAGCCCAGAAAACATTTTTATGTTGGTCAACCAAAGCTTTACTAGCATGAAGTTGAACCAAATAATTTAAGCGTCTTTTATTATAATGCAAATACTGTATGGTGAAACCTTTTCAGCAATTCCCCACATACCCATGTTTTTTAGAATAAAATATGAGTAGTTTGTTCTGTATTGTATATTTAGAGGTATGTTTTGCCTTTTCAAATTGTTATTGAGTAATCATAAAGATAACATACGGAACAAAATGAGTGAGTTGCATGCATTGCGTGCAGTCATACTAATTTTAATAATACAGATATACAAAATAATAAACTCAAGCATGCAAACACATAAACATGGATGCCAACAAGTTCGAGAAGAGGCTGCAAGGCAGTATAGCCTGTGAACCTAATTATAATGATACAAGGAACAATGCAACGCCAGTCATGCATTTCATTCAAAAGTTTAGGTGGTATTGTTAAAAGTTATACAATTAAATTAGCTCGGGATGCTTCCAAAGCATATTGCTGGAACAATAAATACAGATGCATATATTACAGAAACAGGGAGGAAAATATGAAATAAATAAGAAAAACCATAATGGCGCCTGTAAAAAAAAAGAAGCATACCTGAATATCCAATGAATTAACGATAAACATTGCAAATAGCTCTCAGGAGTCTCATTCTTATTGAGGGATACTGGATTGCAAAAGAAAAATGCTCATATAACCTATACCTTGTACCATGAAGGCAAAAGTACTGTTGTTAAAATTGAAACAATCACATGGCCTACTAAATTCAGTAATTTTATCCTCTTTGTCGTCATCTTAAACTCTATAATCAGCCAGGTCAATTGAGATGGCTATCAAGCAAATATATCACATCACTTAATCAAGGGACAGACTTTTTTTCATACTCTCGTAAACAAGGTAAGTAATACTGGCAGAAGGCACCACTTTGAGAAGGTTCGGGAAAATTCCTTTATAAAATCCAGAAAACCCTTCAATACGAAAAGTTCTCAAGAAACAGTCTATCATTCCTTTATATGCTGTAGAAGAACTAGGGGTCTGAGCTTGCATTCTGTAAATTAACCATGTAATTAGAATTTACAAGAGGTAGGAATTAATTGAACATAATACAATGTAGCAAACCACATGTGTTATATGTGAATGTCTTCAGCCAAATAATTACAATTAATGGTTTGAACTCTGGACAAAATGACAAGGAGAAAACAATGGTGGCATATATACCTTGTTCTGATAACTTGCAATGGGTATACACATGTAGCTCCTAGAGCACCTGAAAGCGTTCCACAGCCCAATTGTATAAGCGGACCAGGTTCTGTAAAGAACACAAACTTTTAAGCATTAATAATGAAATGCAAAAGTGGATTCAGCAAAAGTCTATCTCTCTCTATGCTACTATGGGGTTTTGGCTCCCATTTTCAAACTAGCAAGACCACTCGAACTATTACCAAACACCATTTGCATTTTTATTTTTCAGCCTGGCAAGTTTTATATTTTATGACGAGGATTACGAAAGTAAACATGCCAGATACTAAACTGCGATTATTATTTTTTCCTTCAAATATCGAATAGTAAAGCGGTAATTAAGAAATTTTAGTGAACAAGCATAGAGTGAAATACAAACAAAATCAAAGATGAAGCACTTACCGCTATCATTGATAATGTACTTTCTTGACATATCTTTCAACGTTTCATAAGCAGCAAGATCTATACCAGCATACGGAATCATACCAAGAAGAGAAGGAACAAGGCCTCTATAAAATGCTCGAGGTCCTTCATGAACCCATATATCTTTTGATAATTTAGCAAGACTTGGGACTTTCCCACTAGAACCAGTAAAAGTCTGTAATCTTGTCTTAACAAGATCCATCGGATAAATAGCAGTCTGTGCTATAGCACCAGCAAACCCTCCAGCAATGAGACGCCCAGAAGCACCAATGTCACTCATATCCTGACCTCTTGCATTAACAATAGTAGTTTTCAGCATTTCATACATATAAAATCTAATTGCACTCTCAGGTGCAACTTTTATTACGTTTAACCCATTCCCTCTGAAAAACCCTAAAAATCGTCCTTCTTTCCATATTTCTTTTATTGCATGTACAAGTTGCATGCGGGTTGTCTGTACTTGCATTACAACTTTAAGACGATCAAGTGGTGCAGTAGCTGTTCTTGAAGTTGCACCAGCTACCCCACCTGCAATTAAATATTTGCTTGCATTTACATGTTTGCTTATTCCTTCAGGGATAACAGCTTGTTCACCTATGTCTACTAGGCATACTCTTTCCCAGTGTTGATAAATGTTTTCGATTGTTGCTTCATGCGGATACAGTAGAAGAAAATCTCTCCATTCTTCAAAAGTAATGATTCCATTGTTGTCTTTATCAACATGCTCTACAAAGCGGGCAAGCTCCTCATCATCTATTTCTATTCCTGCAAAACATGAACTGGCACGACCAATGAGATTATATTATGATAAATGTATAAGCAAAACAATTATTGTACAGCTGTTAAGTTATGATTTCCTAACTTAAAAGAACTGAAGGAAATGAGTTCAGAAATAACTTTGGAAATTGATGCTATCGAAATTGATGCTATCGTAGGAAATTGACAAGATTATGCTATTTAGTCTCGCTCATTGATCTGATGGTACATCTTAAATGCAGCTAAAATACTTGAACTGTGTGCTATAAGATGTTTGGGAGCATAATGAATGCAAGGGTTCGTTTTGGCTGATGTAGTTGCCATAACTATGGTTTTGCAAATGGGTATGATCCAAAGCTGTATAAACTGGAAAACATTTCATTGACTGGAAATCTAGTTATTCCAATTTAAGTGTTTATGGAGTTTTATGTCCCATAAATATGGTTCACTTTGTAAAAATTTACTAAAGCTGCTATAACATGATTAAGCATGCGTTTTCTTTTTCCTCAGATGGTATTTTTGTCGCTACTAAGGCACATTACCAACTGCAGTTTTAAAATAATACCGCTGTTGCAATGCCGGCAATAAGATAGCAAGCTGGCTTTACCGATAAATTTGAATTAGACAAAAAAAAATGGCCAGATACCATTAGTGCAAAACAAAATATGTTTGAACCATATGTAATATGTCTGTATGTTCTTGTGGTTAGGGAAACTTATACTACGAATATCTGCTGTCTCGATCAAATTTATTACTCAAAATTACAATGAGTGATAACAACAATTGAAATAAGTGAGAGATTCTGTGAATTCAAACTTAGTAAATCAAGTGCGTTCGTCGTAAAGTTCTGTAGTTTGTGTAGCTTTGAAATTATGTCACTGGCTACATATTCAAAATTTATTGCTCATTTTACTGGTTATTATGGAACTGAGAAGTGTAGCGTCTACAGGGATTTAGTATGAAAGGTTACAATATAAAATATCATCTTCATTATATATTATTGCATTAAGTACTTCAATGCAGATTTTCTATTTCTTCTTCTTCGTGTATAAGAATTAAATTGAGTGGAAAGATTTCCAGTATCTCATACGTGCATGGCCTGAGTGTGCACCGACAGAAAATTGCTGCAGGTTTAGTTTGTAATTTAGGCATCTCCCAGTTTATCAAATATTATAATTCTCATTTGAATATAATTTCATTTACTATATAGCTACTATAACATGATCTGATGTTTCAAATAATTAGGCATGCATTTCTACTATTCTTTCCAACAAACCATAAGAAATTTTCACCACCATTAAATCACCCATTTCAAATTATCATTGCATAACACTAAAAAATTATGCAGTGTTGCGATGAAAATATCAGAATGCAGAATTCTTCAGCAGCTACTTCTTTGGAGCAGCAAAAATAGGGCTAAATACAATCTTTTTACAACAGAGATACTTTGAAACACATGTTGTCATATTGCTGTCTCCTCCAAACAAACACAAATTAAGTTTACTTTAAGGGCTGTTATGGTAATGAGAACCGTTACCGATGCGAGAAAACCATACCACGCCGATACTGCTGGTAAGTCAAAAATGACTACCAATACTTTACCATTACCGTCGGTAAAATGATCATTGGTATACCGATAAACTGGTAAACCGTTGCCTGATAATGGTAAATTTACCGATAGATAAAACATTAAAAATTTTACTGTATTGAAATTCTGAAAAGGATAAGAAAAGTAAAAAAAAAATTATTCTTGATTATAACTCCATAAATATTTATATTAGCATTTTTACTCGTTTTAGTTAACATAGATTTTTTTTATTCATCAAAAATTATATATAACAATATAAAATAATAGCTTTGCTAATATTGGACTTCCAACCTAGTAAAGTAAAAAAGAAATATCATTGTAAATAATATTACAAATTACTTCTCAAAATATGATATTACCTTCAAAAGTATATGTAGTTATGATTAATTTAATTACTGAAAAAACAATGTTAAAGATGACTAGGAAGTTTACCATTATCACTGGTCTTGCCGTTTACTTAACGCTATATTTACCGTTAACAATGGTAAATTTACCGTTACCATACCAATAGCATTGGTAGACCAATGTAGCTCAATATTGGTTACTAATATATTAGTATTGGTATGGTAATGATAAATTCACCGTTATCATAACAGTCCTAAGTTAGATGAAGCCAATATTTTGCAAAAAACTATCCTAATGGACAAGTCATATGTGCACGGTGGCCTATGGGGTTCACAAGAAGAGGCACCATAAAACAGAATACTTGAGATTCTAGCACTAAAGAGCATCACCAACCATTACCAAAGTACCATCTCGCTCTAAAAGTAACTCAGCGGTACCTTGCTAAAAAAAGGGTAAGGTACCACTGAGTTTTTACTTTTTCATGTCTACAATTCGATTGTATTGTGGGAAAAATTAATTGGTTTTCAGATTTGCTAAATAAAAGATGGGTAAGAAACCATGATTGGGGATGATCTACCCTAAGCTGTTCTAAATATTCAACTACATTTATATCCTTCTATGAATAGTGTGAGTGAAACTCAAAACCTAAGGTAGTGTTTGGTTAGTTGTTTTTAGTTTTGGGTTTTCGTCCATAACAAAATGCACACGACGCATTTATATTGCCGAAAACGACCAATTTAGAAAACAAAGTTAACATACAAAATAGAAAACAACTTTTTTCATTTTTCGCGTTTTGAGAAATAACACAGGCACATGAAACAGTCAATTTTTCCATCATCCTTTTATCCCCTTCGTCCTTCCAAACGTCTTTCTTTCATTCACTCCATTGTCCCTCCATTCTTTTCATATTTGAAATAGATATTGAAAACCAAAAACACAAAATTCGTTTTTATACCAAACATTACCTAAGTAGTTCTATGAATTCAAGTATGCTTGCTATCCTCTGAAATGAGAAGTCATAGCCCTAAGTAGTTTTGAACAACTAAATATGCTTGCCCTCCTTTGAAACTGAGTGTAGGAGAAACCCTTACCCACAAAGTAGACCTTGTAATGCACATTTCATAATGTGTCATCTAAACGATTTAAATAAACCATGTAATGCATATTTTAACCAGTGTTGTCAGGATAGTTTAGATAATAAGTATGAATAATGATGTATATTCATGATACTTATTAAGCCAGACTAAAGCTAAACCACTAGACTTCCACTCAACAAGTATTAATCGACCAGATGTCACCTTTTCATCCAAAACAATAAAATAAATAGTTATTTACAATGCACTCACAGCAACACGAAGATAAAATAACTACATGAAGCCATGACACACAACACAGTGTATGGCATTCATCTTTCAAAATTAACGGCGGCCGTCTTCTAAATTAGGATGCATTCAACCACAAAAAGATTAAATTATTATATTTTTTAATTAAATTATTATATTTTTATAAAACATACCAACTAATGAAACAAAATTTAAATAATTTTAGTAAAATTTATAACAAAGATGTCTATCATCAAGCCAATAACCACTTATACAGTGGTACAACAACTAGCTTGATTTGTCACTAGGGGCCTTGGATTTGAATCCTGAGCACGCATAATAACTATGTTAAAAAATGCCTATTGTCAAAATGAATTCCCAAGAATAACATCAAACACTATATCATAAACACGTAATTTTAAATATAAAAGTCGCATTAAAAACAAAACAATAAATAAAAAACACACTATTTTTGAGCGAGAATTATGTAGATCTTGAAAACCAATTTTGGCACATCATAAGCATCGATGCATTCTTCATCTATCATATTCAAATATGCTTCTTTCTCCATTAAAATCTAAAGAAAATGAGGTAGATTTTGAATTGCCTACATCTTGGTTGTTCACTGTAAACATTGTCATCCACTATTCTAATATCTAGCATGTTTATATGCCTTAGCCATAATGTACGAGTTGATTCAGCATCCTTAATATCAAAAACAAACTAATCATCATTCATCAATCATTATAATTCTTAGTATCTTTTATTCAAAATGGATCAACACAGCTTCTTTAATGTTTGATTATATTTAACAAGCATCAAATCATCTAATTTAGCTTGAGCTAGTTGGCTATATTTTTTTACGAAGCTGCAAAATGTTGTTAAATAACTAGTTAGAGAAACTCTACTTAACTAGTTTGGTTAGATAATATATGCCAATTGACCTAACTGTTAACCTCACAATGACCTGATTCCTAATCATATAATGGCCTAAGTATTAAGTATTAACCTTACATGTTCAAAAACACTATACTTTTTTTTAAATGAACGCATGCAGAAATACTAGTTTTGAAGGCTTGTTCGACTCTCGTAAAAAGAATAAAAAATAAATTTACAATAAAACTAGCAAAAGCAAAGAGGGCAAGCTTTTTCATTGCCATGTGCACTATGTGTCGTATGTGTCATTTGATGCAACTTTTCATATGCAATTTATTTAAGAGAATACGATAACATTGTCACACTGTGTTTTACACCATGCTACGTGCCACGGTGCCCGAAATAGTGCCATCTTTGAACCAAAAAGAACCAGTTTTTTTTTTCCTGGTATTACAGCACATGTCATGTATGTGAACATGAAATCATTTTTGAAAATATACATACTAAATAGTAAATATAAAAATAAAAATCCGATCTTTCATATAGTTTTCAACAAAAAAAGGAATTGCACGTGAAATTATAAAGTAAAATAGAATACTAAAAGTATTGATGTAAAACAAAATCAAGACAGATACACTTTGCAAAAGGATGTCATTATATTGAGTATATAATAAATCAAAATATAATAAATATGAACTTTGGTCTAGACTATGATCCAAATCAGTGACCTTATTTACACAAAAGAAAAAAGAAAAAGAAAAATCAACTTAAGACGATGATTATTTTTTTCCCGACGGTTTTGAACCCATGACCTCATTTGTATGTCAAAGCAAAGTTAACCAAAAAAAAGAAAGAAAAATAAAGTAACAAGAGTATTGCAACTATTATTAAACATTATTACATTGCATAGTTATGGTTTGTTTTTTAGCTTATTATGCATCTCTGATCGTTTTGGTTATATGAAGCTTCATTGTGACATTTGAAAAAACCGTGTAAAAATTCATTAAACCGCCCTTTAAATTGGAAAGACGAATAACCTATGGACAGTAGCTGTTCGTTTTGGTATGTAATTTCCCATTTGGAAAAAATAAAAAAGCAGAACATTTGTTCTTCCAAAAAAAAAAGGGGGGGGGGGGGTGGGTGGGGTGTTAGGGGATTGTTGATCCAGATTTGTATGATCCTTTATTTTCACAAAATGCTAAGGAAAATGGATGACAGCAAACTCTTCATTCATGATTCAATAATTGCTTAATTCAGGCTAATTTTGTTGTGCAAAGGTGCAGCAAGAAACCATAGTACACATACAGGACACGTCAAAAGTCATAAGGTTGCAATATGGCACAGTTGATATTTGACAGCGAAATGACTAATATTTGTTTCTGTTCTTATTTTAGAATTAAGAGACGTCAAAAGATAGTTTTTATTCAAAAATTGTGACACCTAAATATATTATTAATGAGTGTTTTAAACATGATAACTCAATAATTAGGCCTGTTGAATTTTACAAATTAATAAAACTAATTAAGTCTCTCTAGCCAGATATTATATATTATGTTATATAGTTTCATAACAAAAGAGGAATCAATTAGCTCAAGCTAAATTAATAATTTGATGTTCCTAAATATGGGGCATCAAAAAATAACAGTAACCACAACACCATAAATCCAATTTCAAAGAAAGTTGTTCATAATTGTAATGAATGACGACTGAAATTCAAAGAAAGTTGTTCAAAGAAGGAACCTGTATTTAATAATGAAGATAATGAGTTGGTTTAGGAAATCGCTAAGGCATCAAAAGTGGGAGAATCCAAACATTCAAAGAGAGAAATATCAACATTCAGAGCACACTAAAATTGTTGTCAAGTCATCTTTAATGATAGTTCTAATACTTTTGTATCGCACTCTTTGTTGTAAACGCAAACTTACCTTTATGTTTATAACTGAAAAAAAATCAATTTATGAGTAAACGTTAGAAACCCAATCACAAGAAAAAAATCTCTTTGATTTTAATTTGAAACATTGCTATATATATGATGTCATGTTTTGAATCCCTATTCTGGAAAAACGGTACCTTTATTACTTTTCTGTTTTATTGTACTCTCAACGCCATTATATAAAGGGTGAAACTCAGTGCACGAGGCTCCCGCACGATAGCGGGCTCTGCGAAGGTCGATAATGTACACAATCTTTCCATCGCATTGCGAAGAGGCTGTTTCCGGCTCAACGCTATTATATAATTATTTTAAAATATTTACTACTTGTGTTTATTTTATAATCATACATTTAGCATTTAAAGTTCAAACTATAATATTTTACTTTCACACAAAGAACACGTGGCATTTGTACTACTGATTTTATTTCACTTGCAAAGTGCAAATCATTTGTAACAATTATTTTGTATTTGACATGCAAAGCCATGCCGTTTTTCTAATTATTTTACATTTCATGTGTACAGTGCATGTTGTTTGAACGAATTATTTTGCATTGCACATGCAAAGCGCATGCCGTTTGTACATGTAATTAACAATCTACATTTCTTATAGAAAAAAAAAAGAAATGAAAATTGAAACCAAAATTGAAATCTAAATTTAACATCATATTCCATATTTTCTATTTTGAATCATAACTTTAGTTTAGTTTTCTTTTTTCAATCATCTTTAATATTTACTTCCCTGTTAATTTAGTTTTTTTTCCCCTCCTATGCAAATACTATGTCCTCTCTTCATCAATGTGCCGCACTATGTTCTTTATATGTGTGCATATCACCCAAGTCTACTTATATAGTTCCATAGCTGATTGTTAACTTACCAGTGCTAATTGACTGGAAAATGCTGAAACTGTTCAACGTTGTCAAAATATGAAATCTAGAAGCATTTGTCTGTAACCAAACAAGTTAAGTTGAAATGCTTTCTTATGCTTAATTGCTTATATCGAATGTCAACATATTGTATTTGAAGGACTAGAAGCATGTTTAAGTTTAATGTTACTTTGATATATTTGTCCACTTTGAAACATTCAACCAGAGTTGTATACTATACAGTAAGGCATCAAACTCATGAAATCCTGAACGTTTTCATGTACTAAAAAACCAGAATCAGTCAACAATCATTTAGACTGCCATTTAGACTGCCAGAAAAGTGACAATATGGAAAATCGAACACCATAAACACTCATATTTTCCCCACTTTCCATGATAAACCAACCAAGTTCACAAAATCTAGCAATATAAATAACCAATATATTATATGATTAAAATTAATAAAAAAATTAACTTCTTTTTCTATTTACCTGCCTTAACAAGGGCATCCCAAAGCTCCTCGGGCAGAATACAACCATTATGTTCTACGTCAATCTTCTGAAAAATCCTGTACAATTCGAGCTCCTTGGCATCCATATACCTCCTAAATTCCTCATACACAACTCTCCCATCTCGATCCAAATCGCAAACCCTAATCAACTCCTTGGCATACTTGTACTCTGATGGGATTCGCAAAGCGATTAAACCCTCTTCAATTGAAGAGTAATCCAAATATCCTTTGTTTTTGGAGTCAAAAAAGTTGAAGAGGCTTCGGATTCGGGTCTCACGGTCTTCCTTGGATTCGCGAAGAGCGAGAAGGACATGGTCGAGCGTGACTGGTCCCGGTTTCTTAATCGGGTTGCACCCGTTACCCGATCTCGGAGGGTTCGACATCATCGGTGGTGACAGAGTGGCAAATTGAGAAGCATTTGTTTGGAAGGATGAGATTGTAGAGACAGGAGAGCTTTAGAGAAAAGGTGCTAGGAGTTCTAAATCTATTCGGAGGAAATGATACTGAGACGCTTCAGAGAAGAGGGTTGCTATTTTCGAAACGAAGAATCATTGAAGTATCGTTTATTTTAAAACGCTGAGTGCTTGGTACCGACTATTTAACGCTCCGCTCCGTTTGACACCCCACGTCGAGACCCAGTTAAGAAAAAGTATTACTGAGTAATATAAAACTATAGTGGTCCGTCCTATATTCTTCGTATTAACAGACAGTATTACTCAGTAATACTCTTTGTTAATGTAGGTCTCGAGATGGGACGTCATAGCTTGATATCAGAGCATAAATTATTCCAAACGATTTTGAAATAATTTTTACATGGTTTTGAACGGCTCTCAAATTCAGGTATTATCATAACCCTGCATGCAAGTTTTTTTCATAACGGTTGTTGTTTGTTATAAAATGATGAAAATCAGTGCAGTGTAATTTTCATAGGAAAGCGCATGGTAGGAATCAAATTTGATTTTTTTAATCAAAACCCAAACTTTCTTTCCACTGCGCTGCACCTACGGACTACATTGTAAAATTAATCTTAACAAAACTAGAGAGTAAATATAAAAATATACATGTAACATTACTTTAATGAAAAACTCTACATTAAACGCTCAAACATGTATTGATCGGCTATAATAATACTGCATGTAAAATAATCAAACCGCTACGATCATTTACGATCAAAACTGGTACTTTTAAAACCTCTCATAACGGATGCTACAAAACTCCCAAGCGATGGTTTATCCCAGAACACTTCAAATATTGTTTTGTTTGCATTCTGAAATTTATTTTGTGAACATAAATGGCAACTTTGACAATATTACCCCTCGAATTCAAAATAAATTATTCTACGGTGCAACTATCATATAAAACACGTTAAATCATATTATCTTTATGCCTTATATTTTATACCAAAAACAAACTCTCACGTGTTTAAGGACTACCATATTTACAAAATATGTCGAAAATAGTAAATTTGATGATATAAATATATTTTTATAAAATTGATCGAGAAGAAAATAGTTCACTATAATAATTGAAGTTTGTGGTGCGTTTGGATTACCAGTTAGTATTTTCAACATTATTAATATATGTTCAACGTGTCGAAATAGTCATTGTAGAAATATCGCACGATTTTGTCCAACTTTTCATGAATATTTAATATTTTGATCGTTCGCATATGTATTGTAGATTTTGTTTCCGTATTAATTTTAATTGAAAATAAATTGGTATTGTTCAGCTTGTTGAAATTATTTCTTTATAAATTTCACATATGCAGTACATATTTCATTTTATTTATTTCTGAATGAAAAATACATCATATATTTCATTTCCAATTTTATTAACCAATTTGTAAATTATCATATTTAACTTAAAATTGTTAGAAACTGGAGTGGCTACAACACAATGTTGGATCTTAAGGCTATTCACATACTAGAAGGGGTGAAATATGTATTAACTACTTATGAATATAAAACTGTATTTAATCAAATTGCAAACAGAAAGAAGTAATCAGAGAAGAAGCAAGTAATAAAGTAAAATGCGGTAATGTAAATAACACTCGGAGTTTTATACTAGTTCGGATTAACCAATCCTACATCCAGTCCTGCACTATATCGTGCAGAATTCAACTATAATCGCTTGCTTTCCACGGGTGGCAAGAACACCATTACAATCTTGGTTTTCGGGCTACAAGACACACCCTCTTGATTTCACAGGCTACAAGAACACCTTCTCCTTATCACTAACAACAAACTATGTCAAGTAGTCGTATCTTTAATACAGATTCTTGCAGATTCGGTACAATGATCCTATAGACCTCCAATGGCAATATATCTTTGAATTCTTTGAGGAATAGGATGAAATCAGAAAGAGAATGGTGTGAATTAAAGTACAACTCTCTGATATTGTGTGGTTTGCAAATCAGTGAAGAGTTGGAATGAAACAATATTGATTTGCAAGGAGATTGAAAGAATATGCAATGGATTTCTTTTGCAAATGTTTGGAGAAGAAGGAGTAATAGAAAATAAGAATTCTTAATGTTAAAATTCGTTTTCAGAGGTCTTTATATAGTGGTTGAAGAGACGTATTTTTTGATGAAGAGGTGGAGGGAAATCTCTCTTCATTTAAAATTTGAAATTCTGAAAAACGGATACCTTGTCGACAACCCCCTACCCCCCTTGTCGACAAGGGTGTGTTGCAAAATGAACAGCAACACTAATAAGTGTTGCGAATTTTCAGCATTTTAAATTACCTTATATTTATAGATTTTTGTGATTCGGTTGAGGTCAATGGTTGATTATCTTCAAGTATAATTGTCATGAGATCTTTAATAAGATATTCTAAGATTCAACCAACTCCTCGTCACTTCAAACACCTTTATCCTTCAACATTCTTCTCTAATTGGATTTTGTTCTTCAATTGCTCTGATTAACCTTCTTCTATAATTCATCTGCTTCCACTGTATTCTTGTTAATCTCTGTAAATATCTCTATAATATATCTGATATGACTGCATAACTCGAAGATACGTTAGTAGTAATATTTATGTGGTTGTTGTCATCAAAATCAATACCTAGTGTATTAACAATCTCCCTCTTTTTGATGATGACAACTATATAAATATTTGAGAGATAAAATATAATACTTTTATATTTGACTCCCCCTAACTCTATGCACTCCCCCTATCATTTTGCCTAGTATATTTATACATTTTCTCCCCCTTTTTCATCAACAAAAAGGGCGAAAAAGAGTCATTTAAATCACTGCTAGACAATATGTAGAGTATGTATATAGAGATAAATGCTTATAAATAAAACACACGAGAGGAAACCAAATCAATTCAAAACATGAAATAAAATTGTCTGATAATAAGATGAGTTTTAGAGTTACCGACTTTGCCGATGCCAATAACAAATCCTTTTCATATTTATCCAATGTTCAATAGATTTCTCGTCATATGCTTTGAGCATCTGCTATCTGATATACATTGTTTGGTACCTGAAAAATTATAAAATATGCACACTGGTACCCTTTTTATTCTGGGGTCCATGGGGTTAAGTTTTAGGATGCCAAACCCAAGAAGAGTTTGAATGTCCTTTCAAGATATGATCATTAGATGAATGAACCTTATTAATAAAATTACCAATATATTTTTCTTTTTCAAGATCATCCAACCTTTTTGGAACCCATAAATTAATGAATCTATTTGAAGTTTTTAACTTTAATTTCTTAGGTTTCGGTTTGAACTTGGTAGTCTTAATAAACTTAGTGTCTTGAATACTATTTTTCTTTGATATAGCCTTAGGGGTGTATCCAAGTCCATGTTTATTCCTAGTGTGTTTAGATCCAGATAATAATTTTTCTAGATTATCCTTCCCTTCGTTAAATTTATCAATATCAGTTTTCATTTTGTCAAAATCCTTATTACGATTACGAATAACATTGTCCAGAGATGTTATTTTGTCATTCAGATCAGTGATCTGTGACTTCATTGAAAAATTTTCTTATTTTAAGGATTCACTTTTTAGTTTTTCAAAACTTCCAAGTATCAAATCCTTTTCATCATTATACCTATTAAGTCTTTCAATTTCATCTTTTAGACATTGTTTTTCTTCGGTTAACCTTTCATTAAATATTTTTAATCTATCTATCTCTGCCAAACTATTGTTATACTCTTTCCTAAGTACTTTATATCCCTGATACATATCATTCAAAACATTAGTTATTTCTTTATTAAAATTCCATACCTGGTCATCCTTTGCCATGAAGCACATGTTGGCATTTTCTGTTTCTGAATCACTATCACTTGATGATGTATCTGAATCATCCCATTTTGCATTGAATGCCTGTTTCTTCTTCTTATTGAAAGTGTTTGACTTTGATTTCATCAGTTTGGGACAGTCTCTTTTAAAATGACCTGGTTTATCACATTCGAAACACTTAACAACATTTCCATTTCTAGAATTATTGTTGTTAGTTTTTCGAAGTTTGTCTGTTATCCAATACTTCAAGAATTTCTTGAACTTCTTGGTCATAAACTCGATATCATCATCAATAGCATCATCATCTGGTTCATCTTTGTCAATCATAGCATTGAGTACTAGTGATTTCTTCTCGTTTGCCTGATTCTCTTTTCTAATCTGCAACTTTACTTCATAAGACATTTGGTTACCAATTGAATCTTCTATTTTCATAATACTAATATCATCGGCTTCTTCAATTGCTAGAGTCTTTTGATCGCATTCACTAGGATGTGAATTCAAGATCTTTCTGACTTGGTCTTCTTCGGTAATTTTCTTTCCTAATGATATTAAGGCATGTACTATATATTGAAATCTATAATACATATCAGAAATAGACTCATTTGGTTTCATTTGAAAGAGTTGAAACTGGTTAGTTAGCATAGATATCTTTGTTTGTTTTACTTTACTGGTGCCTTCATGTGTGACTTGCAGTGTTCTCCAAATTTCATATGCAGAATTACAAATAAACACTCGATTAAATTCATTTCTATCTACGGAGCAAAATAAAATATTCATGGCCTTAGAGTTATTTAGTGCTTGTGTCTTTTGGTGTAGTGTCCATTTTGAATATTCAATTTGAGGCTCTATGTATTCTATTTGGGTAATGTTCCAAATATCCAAACCATTAGACTGCAAATAACATTTCATCCTACAAGCCTAATATGCATAAGTACTACCATCAAATAGAGGGGATCTAGTGGTAGATTGCCCTTCTACAAAAGTGTTAAAAAATGTGTTACTGGTGTCATTAGCCATTTATACTTTTCAAAAACCAAGTTATGGATTTTTGAAAACCAATGCTCTGATACCAAATGTTAGAAACTGGGTGATTACAACACAATGTTGGATCTTAAGGCTATTCAGACACTAGAAGGGGTGAAATGTGTATTAACTACTTACTTATGAATATAAAATTGTATTTACTCAAATTGCAAACAGAAAGAAGTAATCAGAGCATAAGTAAGTAATAAAGTAAAATGCAGTAATGTAAATAACACCCGGAGTTTTATACTGGTTCGGATTAACCAATCCTACATCCAGTCATGCACTCTATCGTGCAGAATTCCACTATAATCGCTTGCTTTCCACGGGTGGCAAGAACACCTTTACAATGTTGGTTTCACGGGCTACAAGACACACCCTCTTGATTTCACAGGCTATAAGAACACCTTCTCCTTATCACTAACAACAAACTATGTCAAGTAGACAAGCACCTTTGTCCAAGTGGTTAATTGATTCGGCTTTGGTGCAGGATGTCACAAGTTTGAAACTTGCTTTCGATCCTATTTGACATAGGATATGTTGTCCCAATGATTTTTTGTATATAAAGTACCAGTTCAAAAAAAAACTATGTCAAGTAGTCGTATCTTTAATACAGATTCTTGCAGATTCGGTACAATGATCCTATAGACCTCCACGGACAATATATCTTTGAATTCTTTGAGGAATAGGATGAAATCAGAGATAGAATGGTGTGAATTAAAGTACAACTCTCTGATATTGTGTGGTTTGCAATTCAGTGAAGAATTGGAGCGAAACAGTATTGATTTGCAAGTAGTTTGAAAGACTATGCAATGGATTTCTTTTGCAAATGTTTGGCGAAGAAGGAGTAAGAGAAAATAAGAATTCTTGATGTTAAAATTCATTTTCAGAGGCCTTATATAATGGTTGAAGAGACATGTCTTTTGGTGAAGAGGTGGGGGAAAATGTCTCTTCATTTAAAATTTGAAATTCTGGAAAACGGGTACCTTGTTGACAACCCCCTACCCCCCTTATCGACAAGGGTGTGTTGCAAAATGAACAGAAACACTAGTAAGTGTTGAGGTCAATGGTTGATGGTCTTCAAGTATAATTTCCATGAGATCTTTAACAAGATATTCTAAGGTTCAACCAACTCCTCATCACTTCAAACACCTTTATCCTTCAGCGTTCTTCTCTAATTAGGTTTTGTTTTTCAATTGCTCTGAACCTTCTTCTATAATTCATCTGCTTCCACTGTATTCTTGTTAATCTCTGTAAATGCCTCCATAACATATCTGATATGACTGCATAACTCGAAGATACGTTAGTAGTAATATTTATGTGGTTGTTGTCATCAAAATCAATACCTAGTATATTAAAAAAAAATTGTATTCAAACATCATAGTAGGTTATCATCAAATTTATTTTCGTCATTAGTTTTCAGTATATTCATTCCTGCTGATTGAAAACTACAATAAAATTAAAATCAAAACAAAATGGAAAAATCATCTTAATATAGAAGGAGGTGGCACTAAAGCCACAATTGATATTATGTTTAAACTTTTCTAATTATTTGAGATAATAATAAAAACTTTATAAAACAATTAAATGTTGTGTTACATATAGGATTAACTGGAAAAATGAGTGCAATTAGTGATAAGCACTATCAATAAGCACTAAAATTTTGCTTAATCATTTAAGTGAATAAAAGAGCTTACTGAAAGCACTTATTTGAAAACAAGCAAGTTAACCCCCTCTTATCACTTATTTAATTACGCATTCATCCCTTGTTTTCTCCAAATAAACATAGCCTGGATTACATGACGATCATTTTTCGGACCTTTTTTTAGCATTGTTGATAAATGATCGAGGCTCAAAGAACTGAATAGCTGCAGGACCAAATTTGACTACACTACCCTCGTGGATGCCTTTTATGTTTTTAGCATATTAAAAATTACCACATCCAACAGAAATTGATTAACAACGTTAATAGAGTACAGCGAATGTTGATTTTCGTACTAATAATTTATTCATTGATAATCTATGTTCACTATTCAAAGTATATGAAAAGCAACACACAACCATTATTCGATAAATAAATGTGTATTCTTCTAAATAATTCAAACAACATTGAAAATGCATTTCATATTCGACAAAGAACTCCCGACTGTCTACTTTCGATTTGATTCAACTTGAACGACGTTGAATGTGGGGCTCAGAGACTGTTATGACTTTTGATAGACGAGGAAAGATAATAAAATGTATTGCGGTAAATTTTGGGGCAATTATAAGGACTAGTTTAAATTTTAGTGGTAAAATGCATACTTGATGAAATATAGTAAAAAAATTGGTGTAATCAGCCACTCACTTAGAGAAAAGGTTTAAACAAGGAGAAGTAAACTGGAAAGGGAGTTCTAAATCTATTTGGAAGAAATGATATTTCTCGATTTATTTATTTATTTGTTGCCAAATTTTATTGCATATAAAAAATTATCTAACAAGCCATTATTTTTCTAAAATAATATATTACTAAATACATTTTTCTTAATTGCATTTAAATTTATTTGTATTTTCCTTTTTAAATGGTACTTTATTTACTTTGATAAAATGCATAAAGTTTTAATACTAGAGAGCCAAACAAGTGTATATTCACAGTTCTCGACGCTTCTCTTACTTTACTAATTGTTCATTATCGTTCATTTAATTCCATGGTCGACAAAACACAGTGATTTAGCAAGAAATCCATTTTCTTATATCAAGTAACGATTTGTCGTTGTATTCCTCTTATCTATTGCCGCGTCACATTACAGATTCTCAACTGTGGGTTAAAAGTTGTGGCTTTCAATGTCTATGGGTTGCTTCTGCATTTGCATATCCAAACCAAACGATGATAAGTTTCTTGCCTATAATTTCTCTTGTATCAGTTCCCGCTTGTTTGAGTAGTTGTTTACAGTATTGTAGAATTAATATCAAGCGAATTTGAAAAGGCATTTGAATTGATTTGAAGCTTCTATCATTTCTCTCACACTAGATGTGTCAAATTAAGATGGTAATTACTATATCTGTTACATATGTATAACCATGTTTACCATCTATGTTTTGTAAGATTTGAACAAACACATAATCAATATCATATGTAAAGCTATTATGGATTTGCAGTATATCTCTAATGATACTTCTATATTTTTAGAGTATGTACAATTAAAGAATAAATAATCCCTTGTCTCATCACCTTGATTGCATAAACTCCACTTAAGATCTGATATTGTGCTCCATTTACTAATTCTTTTTTTGGTGTTAAGGCTATCCAATTTGGCCAAAATTGATAAAATTGACATTTTAGGAACTCATGATGTGTTCCATACATATCAACACCATTCCAACTCACTACTCTTTGCTCTTATCACATCCCATGCAGTTTCGATGTTGGATTCCTTGTTTTATCAAACATCCAACCGGTGATCTTTAATGCCACATTTGTCAATTTCAATTTGGTGGACTGATGGGAAATTATAAAGTAGAAAACTAGAAGAGTTAACCCTCTAATCCTCTTGGAGCAAGGGGAGTGGATACCTTCCTGTTGACTACGAGCACTACATAGTTTGCCAGCCCAACAAATCAATTAAAAAAGACGCTTTGATCCGTGGATCTAACCAAAGATTTGTATCATTTCCATCAATAATTACTCTACTGATTAATCCTTTGCTCATTTTACTTAACTTAAATAAAGACTTCCAGATATATAATGCATTGCTATCTTGTTCAACAACCAAAAAATTATCGTTATTGCAATATCTGCTTTTTTACGACCATGCCTATAAATAATCAAATGATAAAAATATTCATAAAAGTTTTAGAATTTGCTTGCAATAAATTTTCCAATTTATTGATCCTTGGATCACTCTCTTTTTTGGGTTTGCACACATCATTTCAGCTCAATTTATGTGTCTTGCTTCGCCATATAAAATTAGAACCAATAGATTTGATTGTGTATGATAAGTATAAGAACATGATAGATTTGCATCTAATAATTTACCATTGGATATATAATTGATTTAATAAGTTTAATTTTTCCACTGATATTCAATATTTTATTATCCTTAATGATTAATCTTTTTTGATTAATCTTTTTATTAATTTTATCCAGTAGTAGACCAAAATTGCTGGCTTTATGTATTAGTGGATAAGGGAATACCGAGGGATAAGCATCCAATTTTGACTTATAGGATGTTGCTTATTTGTGCCTTGTTCTTAGCTCCTTTACTAAAAAAAGTGTTGATTTTGGCTCACTCATGGCTAGACTTGCACTCCATTCCATAGTGGATAAAATATTATAAATTGTTTTAGCATTTTTTATGAAGGCTTTGCTCATGACTAGTGAAAGTTAAGGGGGTATACCCTGGGGTAATGATGTAATTTGTTGCATATCCTAACTTCAAAACTAATCTCATTGTAAATAGTGTTTGTTTCAATTATGTATAATGTTATATTATGATATAAATAATGGTTAAATAATCATTTAATAACTAGAAAATCCTGTATTAAACTATTGTACAATTGCAGCTATAAATGTTGTAATAGCGAGTATTGAACCATAAGTCAAAAATACCTTGTTTGAAGTATCCATAGCCAAGATGCTTTAAAGAAAGAATAACAATACATGCACTGAAATCAGAGTACATAATGCTCTCCAAATGTTGAAAAGCATATTACTTATGGATGCTAGGGACACCGAGGTATTACGTACATATAGTTATTGGATGAAAACATAATGACTTAACCGAAAGTTTTCTATAGGTTGACAAATACAACAGGTCAAATAGAAAATACAATGTGACGTTGTTACATAGTTCCTTTAACTTGAGAATATTGTGGAACTTTGATGTGAATACTCCATATTGATTATAGTTAAATCATGGCATGACGACCATCGAACGACTATAGTTGTGCCTGAGTTGAAGCATGAAAATGAAACATTATTCAACAGAGAACTCGTCTTCCCGGTTATGGGAGGTTAGTATCACGGTCAACTATGGTCAATTAAAGTCAAAAGCCTCCAAGAAGGGCATATTGGTTAATAATAAATGTTATTCTTAAACCAAAAACTTTGGAGATGGACCAAACAGTTACAAATAGATATTGTTGGAGTTTTAACCATGATCAAACTCCACATATCAGAAATGAAATAGTGGCGACGAAGAGAATGTGCGTATAATATATTATTGTTTAAGGTGCTACTTCATTCAATTCTCTGAAAAGCTACCTTTTGACCAGAGAATATGTCCTTTGAGAATCTATTTATTCATTATCTTTTATCATATCTTTTCACTCTCATTTTCAAATTCAAACTCTTTCTTCAAAACTTCAAGCTCTCTACTCTCTACTTTAATGGCTTCTTCAACAACCCCTCCACCATGAGAATTTCCAAAAAAATAAAAGAGAAACTCTTCAATGATCCGAAGGCAATAAAAGCATACATCAATTATGCTAATTATGCCAAAGTCCATCCTGGAAAGTTTGCTATTTTTCAAGATTTCTCTTCTTATGAACTTGATTCTCTTTTTGCAAACAATGGAGTTCTTAGTCTTATTGATGCTTCTCAAAGCTATCCAAATCTTGTCAAAATTTTCTATGCTAATTTAAATCGTGGATTTTATAATGGAAATGAGGATGAAATTTGGAGTAGTGTCAAAGGCACTAGAATTGTTTTGAATTTTGATCTTTTGGGTGCCATTCTCAATTTCAAGAGTACATGAATGGGTCTTTCTAATTTTAAAATCGATGAAAATGATCTGAGACATTTCATCACATTTTCGAAGGGAATGATAATTTTGAATTCAAAAATCCAAATTTTCGACCAAAAGCAAGAATTGTCAATCTTCTTTTGCAACATGCTTTGACCTCAAGATCGGGGAATTTTGACAATCCTACTTCAAAAGTTTGCAAAGCACTTTTTTCTATTTTTGGAAATTATGACATAAATTGGGCGCAAATTATTTTGGATGAACTTCGTCCCAAAAATCTTAAAATGGGTGAGAATACTTTGTATCATGGAATTTATCTCACTCGAATTTTTAACTATTTTGGAGTGGATTTCAAAGGAAAAGAATTTGTTTCTTGAAAAGTTTTCAATCATTCCAACATTTCACTTATGAAAATTCCATTTGTTTTTCAACCTTATGAGACTCTTGCTGAAAAGGAAGAGCGTTTGGCTCATGAGGAAATAGAAGAAGAGGAAGAGGAAGGAGAAGAAGAAGGGGATGAAATGGAAATTGAAGAAGAAGATGAAACCTCTTTGGAAAGCATCGACTATCCTCCTAATCCATCCACCAAATCCCTCCTCAAAAACCAAAAGACAATTATTGAGAATCAACGGATTCTTAAACGATCCGTTAGTAAGAAATTGGACAAAATCTCATCCAAGATGAACAAGTTCATTTCCAAAGTCAACAAGAAACTTGGACTTTCTTCATCATCATCATCCTCTAACTAGCTCTACCTTTTCATATCTCGTTGTATTTGTTTTAGTTTATTTTAATTTGAATGTTCGTGTAGTTCTTTATGATTAACCGTTGTATCGTTTTAGTATGAAATGAAATGGAATTTCTTTCTGTTATCTAGCTTATCTTATCTCCAGAATAAATGTTAGTATATTATATAAATATATATATACACAATTGTTCACAAAATCGAAATATATCATCAAATTTCACTACACCATGTCGACATACCCCCTATGACCATGTCGACATGTACTGGTCAGAAATGACAATTCATTTTGAATTTGAAATTTGAATACTTACCATATGTTTATTCATTTCAAACGAATTCTACACCTATAAATACCTATTTCTTCCAGAATTCATCACTGAAAACTATTTCTTATCTACTCTATCTCTCATTCCTTTCACAAATTCAAATATGGCAAGTCCAATTCATAACTTATTCGAAAATCTTGAAGAAACTCTTAATTCGTTCAAGAATATTCTCTCGTTCATTCTTCGTAACCAACGACACTTAGAATTGAGTCAAACGCAGATGATCAAGAAGCAAGAAAGGCATTTCAATGCAATACGATGGATGATTTCCTCCCTACACAAGGATGATAACGAAGCACATCCTCCAGTCTCTCTCTCCAACGACAATGAAAATTGGGATGCTATTAAGGCAGACCCTATCTTTGGAGAAGAAGGATGGGTGGAAGTTCCACATAACGTTTAATTTTATTTGGTTGCTTTGTTTGAATTGTTTGCCTTGATTGATTTGGTTTCATTTGCTTTGGCTTGGTTTGAATTTGATTGATATTTAGTATGGATTGATGTTTGTTGTACAAAACATGTATAATTATACATTGACATGTATATAATCTTTGATTCATTATTATGACTATCAATTTTATATTCCATTGTATAAGTTTATTAATGCAGGTATTTTCGTCCAAGAATGAGGGGGAGTTCTATAGTTTAGAGTTATTTTTTTGTTGATGACAAAGGGGGATAAGTATAAAATAGGGTAGTTAGGCATAGATTAAGGGGGAGTTATTACGATAGAAGTAATATTTTATAAACAAAGGTTGTCATCATAAAAAATGAGGAGATTGTTAGTCCGTAAGATGATGGTTTTGATGACAACAACCTTAGAATAGATTATAAAATATAAATACTAACAGTATAAGTTTAGATATATATGTATATGCAGGATTTAACCATGCAGGTACTAAGAATGAAGACTGCACAGTATAGAGATTCAAGATATCAAGACTGAAGACTCATGAGTATCAAGATTATCAAGAGTTCAAGAATTCAAGTAATTTATTCTTTAATTAGAAATTTTGTTAAAACTCCTAGAAAAGCGCTGGCATCTTAAAATCCAATTTATTCGTGGAATGGAATCCACTTCGAGCATGTTAAAGGGATGGAACCCTAAGTAGGATGGAACCTACAAAAAATCTAGTGGAACATTGTTTTGTATCCGCTAACCTTTTATTCAAAATGATTTTTCAAAATTATATCTTGTTTTCAAAATGATTTCAAAACATTCCTTTTAAAAGCATCAAAAACATCTATCCTGATTTTAAATACTTTTAGCCTCAAAATCATCTTTAATTTCAAAGTCAAATTACTCCTGATTTTAAACTATCTTTTAAATATAATATATTTAACTTTTGAATATTTATACCTAGATTTTAAAAATAAAATTATAAGTAAAATTTTGTATATATTATTCTTTATATTTTCTTATGAATTTTGTCACGACCCAAAATCCAGCGTTCAAAAGTCGACATCAAATACCTCACTTGTATTCAACAGCCGAAGATTCGAACGTCAAATTTCAGTTCAGTTGGAGCTTATAACTTTATAATATTAATATTAAAAATATTCTATTTTTTTTGAAATTTCACAATTAAATTTAAAAGTTCAAATAATTTACCGAATTTAAATTAACAAAATTCTGGAATGTTACAAATTTTAACTATAGTTAACTATATTTATAAAGTTTAAAATAGTTTTAATATAAAATAAAAGTTATTTTCAAAGAAAATCAAAACACCAAAAAATCCTTTGGGATGTCGACATGCCCAAGTGCCCCATGTCGACATGGTGTCAGTTGGTTTCAAAATTCAAATTTCAAAAGAAGTGTCTATTCGTTATACCTCTTCACGAATGGACATGGCTGTTGTTCTTCTATAAACATGGGTTAGTTTCAACGAATTTGATATCAGATTTTCTAGTTTTTCACTCCTCTTCTTCTTCTTCCACATTTCTATATACAAAATCTTATCATTACTCTGCCGAAATCAACATTGAATCTAACTAGATTATCTCTGGTTTGATTCTCTATCACCATCTCAACAAGATCCTTAGTGCTACTCAGAGTTATAGGTTTTTTGTAATCAACTTAGCGAGAAAAGGTATGATTGTAGCCTTGAAAATCTATTAAGCGAGATAAGGTGTGATTGTAGCATTGGGAAATCAATTGGGTGAACTTGTTGCCTGGGAAATCATGTATCTCTACCCAGAGGATTGTGATTCTGGAGGGTGTACCTCGTTGCCTTGAAATCGAGGGTGTAATTGTAAAGATTGTTTTTGAAAGGAAATCCGTACTTGTTGTGTGAGACTGGATGTAGGGTAACTCCGAACCAGTATAAAATCCGGTGTGTTCTTTCCTTTACTGCTCTTACTTTATTTCTGCATCTGTGTTTGTTTCTGTGATCATATCTGTGTTTGAATATTGCATACATTTATGTTCAAATTAACATAAACTCAAAAAGATTTAGTAATTCTTTATAAACACTATTCACCCCCCTCTAGTGTTAATCCTAGCCTTGAGATCCGTAATTCGCATTTCTCATAGGTTTTAGAACGAAACCTTTCGTTTCCATTTCTACAACCTATGTAATCAATTAAGGGGAGAAATAACTTTAACCGAAGAGAGAAACCTTTCATTTTTCTCTTATTGATAATATTAATTTTTTATTTAATGTCATTGATGATCAATCTAAACATAGCATGAAATGTGATTAAATCCTAATATACTAATATATTGTGTAAGTGAAATATATAAGATGTGTGAATAGTAAATATTTCTTTTTATATATGCCTTTATTGTACATAATTTTATTATATATATATATATATATATATATCTGTGTGCGTGTGTATAAATAACGAGCCTTTCTTATGCCTAAAATGACACTTAATACATCTACATATTCATGTGCCGATCATTTAAGTGTCCGAAAGATAGGTCATTAGGGGAAAGAAGAAGATTGAAGATAAGAAGAAACTAACAATTATAGATTCTCACTTATAGATTCTCACAACGCAACGAAATAACATATTAATCAACACAATACTTTACAAAGTCATTTCCAAAATGATACATCAAAATCATAATAATACAAATTCTTTCCTACGACAATTATAACTGTTTGTCCCTACATATCAGATATAGAATGCATATGATACAGTAGAAACAAGATAATAACTTGCCATCAATGAAGCCTCCTGCTCCAAGCTCCTCCAAATGCATCCGTGCGAAACCCGAACTACTTGGCTTCTTATACAAATTTGAGCATCCAAGAGTTTTAGGAAAAGAAAACCCCGGGTCGAACATGGGCCTTGTGCGAGTAAAGTCAAACAACTGAATTATTATATTTAAAACCTTTTTAAAATTAAAGGTATCTCATAAGACCACGCCACACATAAACACAGATGAGTTTTTACCTTATGATAGCCAAACACTTTTGTATAAAATCTAGTGCTATTATAATAATATCTAAAGGTTCAAAGTAAATATATAAAATAACTGAAATGCTTGCATCTCACATTCTAACATATTTGGACACAACTAAAAACATAAGGAACTTATTGGAGAATGGATTCCATACTATGACAAGGCACCATGGTACCACCTATCATGTTACACGTCTAGAAAATATACACGAGGACCTCACCAGGATCCCCTGCCAACATAAGGCCGGCCTACCCCTTAGTAGATAGTACCGAATATATCATCACCCTGGTTGCTTTACAACCCTTTTTATTGAGATCTCATGCAAAACTAATCCACAAATATGTAGATGTATATAGAAAGGCGATGACACAGGCTATGGGAGCGACCCACTTAGCCCTGCTGCAACTCCCCTGTTTTAGTTATTCCCGGTTGATGAGGCTTAAGGCTACGCTTACCTTTTGAATAGCAATCCCACTTGGAATGCTAACACTGCCATCCAGGTAACAATGCTGTAACATCCCCCTACTTGGAGACCCAAAACTAATGGCTACGGATGCTGCAGTCATCCATAGTTATTAATCTTCGACGACCAAATACGGCGGTGCTAGATACTTTAATACACAAATCACATAAATATGGAAAAAAATAGCAATTCAAAAACAAATTTCCACATTCTATCTAAAACATTTCTTGTTCACTATAAAACCCCCAAAATACGTTAACCACTTTCAGCAAAATATAATTATTACAAATACGCCAAGAGTGACATATGAAGATGCCCCCTTGGTTGGTCAGAGAATATAGTAAGGCTAAAAAAGCTGCCTTTACAAAAAAATACACAGCGGAAATAAAAACTCTAAATAACTATCTGCCTCATGCACACCTCCAAAAGCTTTATTCGCTAGAGAAGAAAACCTAAGAACCTTAAATCTCAAACTACTCAAAATCAATTGGGTACCCGAAAGTTTAAGAAAAAAACAAAAACTTCGAGCCAGACATAAAGCTTGGTATGAATAATAATCTGACATCTCAATCCTTTTAGATATCTTATGAGACCACGCCGCTTAGCGGAACGGTTTTCCCTCACTAGTATCCTAAAACCTTTATAAAACCATATTCTATGCTCCTGCATCCACAATGGTTAAAACATACATTTCAAAACATTACGATGATATGCATACTTGAAAATAAATAAGATTTTCCCATTCCCAGTTTAGTCTGACACCCTGTCATTATTATAGTTCCTAGGGTCACTATTAACCTTTTTAGTTTTCATGGTTTTACTAATAACGTTGTTATAACTAATAAACACCCTGTCCTATTCGTAGTTTTCATAGGATCACTAAAAACCTATAGGCTCCTGCTAGTTAACTTAATTAATTCATGGGTCCTCCTGAACCTATTAGTCATTCCAATAATTAATCACCTTCTCCTAGTTTTCATGGTTTGACTAGGAACCTTATGGACTTATCCAGTAACTCATCGCACATCCTAGTTCTCATTGGTTGACTAGGAACCTACGATACTTCCATCAGCCACTTACTTATCCTAGTTTTCATGGGTTTACTAGGAACCTATTGACTGATGTCAATTCTTAATCCAGATATATTTTTCATAGGTTCGCTACAAACCAATTAGCCCATGCCTACTATCCTTATGCATAGTTTTCATGGGTTAACTATGAACCTTTTGGTATGCACCAATAACTAACCTATCATTATTTTCAACGGTTTACTATGAACCTCTTGGTATGCATCAATCACTACCTTATCATAGTTTTCATGGGTTTACTATGAACCTTTTGGTTTAGGTCCAATAACTACAAAGTTTAGGCATCCTATATTTTTGGTCACCCTGACTCCATGGATGCAATTCAACTCATTCAGGAGTTTAATTGATATATTCACTATTTGAGTTAATCTATTGGTTCTTCTACCACCCTTTTTCCCCAAAATACAACTCTGGGTTATCATTTGAATATACTACATTTGAAGAAGTAAAACATTAATTAACAATACCACTCCTTTGGGTTTAAGGTCCTTGAAATACATATCATAAAACATTGTTAACAACTTTAACTTAAAATTTAATCAAGGCAATACTTCTTCCAAATTACATACTTAAAACCCTTACAAAAGTCCTTTATATAAGTCGTGGGTTTTCCTTTAAAAATTGGAGTATAGGTTTACAAATCTTTTAAAACCAAACCTTTCGACCTTGTCGAAAGGTCTTCAAAAGAACCTTTCGAAACAATTGAAACCATTCAGCAATTCAAACCTTTCGAAAGCATTCAACTCTTAAAATATAAACCTTTAGAAGACTTACTGGGTTCAAGTTAAAATATACGGAAGGTCCTCCTTTAAAACCTTTCGACTACAATGGAAGCAACTTTTCAACCTTGTCGGAAGGTCTTCTTTGAAAGCTTTAAGACATATCATTTAAAATCATAGACATCCGCCTTTTTAAAGCAACTCCTTCGAAATCTTGGGTTACATTTCAATTATAAAACAAAGGAAAATCATCTAAGTCGAAGGCTTTGATACCTTTCGAAAGCAATAGGAGAAGCGGCTGGTTTTTAAAACAAGTAAACCTTTTGTCTTTGTCGAAAGCAACGACTTCGAAAGGTTGGAAAAAGCGGCTATAACCTTTCGACTGCGTCGGAAGGTTAAAAACAAAACAATGATAAATGGCAGTAACCTTTCTTCTTTGTCAAAAGGTTTAAAACCTTTCTTTTTAAACATTTGACCTGGTTAAAAGAAACCAAGTTGAGAGCTCTAACTCGAAAGCAAAGTAGGTGAAAGCCTTTAGGTTTATAAAACAAACATACCCCAACCTCTTTAGCCATCAACGTTTCGACTAAGAACCCTACGACTCTGTCCAATTCATTACATACCAAATAACTTGATACCATATGTATTGGTTTGACCTTGTCGTGAGCTATAACCCTTCGAATTAGTCGAAAGGTTCGGGTCGGAAGGTTTACTACCGTAAAAGGCTGAAACATGCTAAAAGTATGATTTCTTTGTTTTTAACTTAAAAGATAACTTTTCAACTAAACTGCCTTTGTTTGTCGAATTCTCATTGATTAACAATTTCTTTAGAAAAATGCTGCCATTAATTTTCAAAAATAAATAATAATTTTATTTTATAAAATGCTTATTCTTGTTAATTAAATATATAAAACATTTAAGTCCCATACCTTAAATAATTTTATATATTTATCAAAACACTTAGGAAAAATTTGAAAAAATCCCAGAAAATCTATTTTAATATGTTTTCCAACATATAAAAATTTCAAACCCAAATAATCTATATTTTAGCCGTAATTAATTTATAACCCAATATATCATTTTCTTCACTAGAAAATTTATATAAAATCCATATAATCTCAGAAAATTATAAAAATTGAAACCCATCTCCAAAATCATTTTTTCTATAACACAAAATTTCCCATGGCATTTAAAAATCATTTTGTCTTGGTTTTACCCTAAAACTGTGTATATCTACTTTTCAAACAACCTTGTTCAATACATATATAAATCAAAATCAAGCATATCATCATTCAATATATCATAAAACAGATTTATCCTAAAATCCAAACCATATGATGCTAAAATCAAAATAGAGATGTAGAAATTATTATCCACCTTAGACTGGATAAGGAAATTGAAGTATGATTGAGATTGCTTCCTTCTAACTTGAATTCTAACTTTAAGTTGATTTTCTCTTGTCCTCTTTCTAATGGTCGGCTCTGCTTTCACTTCTTACGGTTATAATTTTTGTTTTGGTAAAATGAACGTGTATGACCTGATGGGAATAGTATAATGGCGGGAAGTATGGTTATTTACCCTAATGCCCTTATGTTTAATTTCCTAACCATTTATACAAGTTCATTAGATATTAAGTAAACACGACCAACTAATTTATTAATCAACCTCAATATCCTTATCTACATTATTCTAGTTAATTTATTCTAATTAAATCTGCTGAATAATGTCAATAAAATTAAGCGTGTTACAGGCTCCTCTCCTTAAAGAATTTCGTTCTCAAAATTCAGTAAGGACTAACTAGCAAACATAACAATCATCTGTAACATCTCCTAGCAAACAATCTATGTAAATCTACTAAATACATACCATCAAAACGATCAGGATAAGCCTCTCGAATCATGTCCTCCATCTTCCAAGTATAGTCTTTTTCGTTTTCACTCCACTGAACCTTCACCAACTTGACTGTCTTGGTCCTTAATTTCTTCTCATCTCTCGCTACAACCCAAACTGGTTGTCTAACAAGAGTCAAAGTAGGCTCTACTACCAAGTCCTCCAACTCTATATGGGGAATAGCAGCCTCTGGATCATGCACATACTTACGAAGATGTGACATATGGAATACATTATGGACACCTGCCAAACTGCTTGGCAACTCTACTCTGTAAGCGAGCTTTCCAGTCCTTTCTATAATCTAAAATGGACCAACGTACCTCAAGGCCAACTTTCCTGACATTCCAAATCGTACCACACCCTTCATCGACGATACTTTAATGAAAACCTTGTCTACTACTGAGAACTCTAAGTCCTTACGTGTTTTATCTGCATAACTCTTTTGCCTGGATTGAGCTTCCTTCATCCGTCCTCGAATTAGCTCAATCTTTTCTGATGCCTCTCTAACCAAATCTGGACCTAAGACCAATGTGTCTCCAGTCTCTAACCGACATGCTGGCGATTTGCATGGCCTTCCTATAAAGCTTCAAAATACGTCATTCCTATACTTGTTTGATAACTATTATTATAGGAAGACTCAATTAGTTGTAGATGATCTTCCCAAGATCCACCAAAGTCCAATATACAAGCCTCATCAAATATTAGAGTATCTTGTTGACTCTCTTTGTCTTCCCATCCGTTTGTGGGTGATAAGCTGTACTTATCTTGAGGTTTGTACCTAATACCTCTTGCAGACTCCTTCAAAATTTGCTAGTGAATAATGCATCTTTGTCGCTGACTATGCTACTAGGAATCCCATGAAGTCTAACTATGTTCCTCATGAAAAACTTTTCTAAAACAAGTGCCATCCTGGTTGACTTTACCAGAATAAATGGGCACTCTTGGTCAACCTGTCCACTATAACCCATATGCTTTCTTTCCTCTATTTTTCCTTGGAAACCAGTCTATAAAATCCATCGATAATCGAATCCCACTTCCAAACTGGAATATCTAAAGGATGAAGTTACCAAATTGGCTTCTGATGTTGGGCTTTCGCTTGTTGATAGTTAATACACTGCCTAACCCGCAAGCCAACATCCCTCTTCATGCCTTCCCAATAAAAGCTCATCTTCATGTCTTTATACATCTTGGTTCCTCCAAGATGAATCATAAACTTCGATCGATGACACTCTTCTAGAACTTCTCTCCTTAAGTTCTCTACACATGGAATACATAACCGTCCTTTCTTTCTCAACCATCCTCTTTGGTTAAGATTAAAATCCTTTAGGTCATCAATCTCTAATCCGATCTCAAGCTTTCTAATCCTCTCAGCTAAAATTGGATCTTCTCTCTGCTTAGAAGCCACCCTCTCAATCAACATCGGTCGAACTTCTAAACAAGATATCATGGCAGTACCATGACTAGAACTAGCAGTATATCTCAACTGCACACCACAACTGGCTAAAGCTTCTAGATCCTTCCATTCCGCCAACGTTGCTAACATCACATTCTGATGTTTTCTACTGAGATCATTTGCTACCTTATTTCCTTTTCCCAGAGTATACTCTATATTATAAGCAGCCAAAAACTCCAGCCATCTCTGCTGTATCATATTCAACTTCTTATGAGATTAGAAATACTTTAATGACTTATGGTCAGTATACAACTCAAATCTCTCCCCCAAAAGGTAGTGCCTCCAAATCTTCAAGGCAAAATCACTGTAGCTAACACCAAGTCATGCGTAGGATACCTTACCTCGTGCGGTCTAAGCTACCTTGATGCATAAGCGATAACTTTGCCCTTCTACATCAATACTGCTCACAATTCAGTCCCACATGCATCAGCGTATACTACCAACCCTTGGTTACCATTCAGAACAACTAACACTGGCGCATTGGTTAATAAATGTTTTAACTTAAGGAATGCTTCCTCACCTTATTCGGACCAAACGAACCTCACGTCCTTCCTAGTCAACTAAGTCAAAGGCGCGGCTATCCATGAAAAATCATTGATGAATCTTCCGTACTGGCCAATAAGTCCAAGAAAACTCTTGATCTCGGTTACCATCTCTGTCTCTTTCAATTATTGACTGCCTCGATCTTTACTGGATCAACCGATAATTCTTCCTCTGAAACCACATGGCCAGGAAGCTTAACTTCTCTTTTCCAAAAATGACACTTGGAAAACTTCGCCTTCAGCTATTTCTGCCTCCTTGTCTCCAACACCATTCCAAGATGATTATCATGCTCTCTTTCATCTTTAGAGTACACCAAAATGTCATCTATGAACACCAACAAAAACCTATCTAAGTGCTCTCTGAAAACCCGATTCATTAAATCAATAAAGAAAGCCGGTGCATTCATCAATCCAAATGGAATTACTAACCACTCATATGAACCATACCTAGTTCGGAATGCTGTCAAAGGAATGCTATCCTCCGCAACTCTCAACTAATGGAAACCCGTCGCCAAATCCAATTGGGAAAATACTCTGGCTCCACTCAACTGATCAAACAGATCATTTATCCTCGGCAGAAGGTACCTATTCTTGATCATCTTTACGTTCAACTTACGATAGTTGATGCACATCCTTGACGACCTATCTGGTTTCTTCACAAACATCGTAGCTACCCCCTAAGGCGAACTGCTTGGTCTAATAAAATTCCTTCCCTCAAGATCCACTAACTGCACTTTCAATTCCTTCATCTCAGTTTGTGTCATCTTGCTAGGTGGTATACTGACAGGTTAGGCTCCCGGTATAAGGTCTATTCGAAATTCAGCAGCTCGTTTCGGGGGTAGTCCAACAACCGGCTCAAAGACATCTGCAAATTCTCTTGCCACACAAACCTGACTAAGCTCTTCTCCATCCTCCATGGTACTCAAAAAAGAACAAACACTCTTACTGGAATTCTCCATAGAGTAAATGATTTAGTTATGACTATCTAGGTGCCTCAATGATATTTTTCGATCCTGGAAAAATATCCTAGCCTCATACTTACCCAACCAATCCATACCTAAGACGATCCCAAAATCTACGAAAACAAAAACATACAACTACATGCAAACTTATGACCTAACAACTCAAGTTCTAACTGGTCACATCTCATCCCAAGAGTTGCATACCCTCCTATTGGATTTGCAACCCTTAAGGAAGTAATAAGGTATGCGGGTTCTATACATAACCTATAAACCAAATACTGAGATATAAATGAATGGGATGCACTGGTATTAAAAAGTACCCTAACATGTATACTCTGAATCAAAAGCGTACCTTCCATCACAGTTTTCCCTTTCTCCACTGCAGTGGGTTTAGAAGAAGATAGTGGTCCAATAGAAAACACCTTCCCTCTGTCCGCCCTGACTGGCTCTAAACACTGGTTCTTATAATGCCCAACTTGGTCATAGTTGAAGCATTTAACATTCTTCTTCTCAACAGGCTTCTTTCCATTATTAGTTCTGCACTCGTGGGCATAGTAGCCCTTCTTATCACACTTATAACACACTAAATCAGCCTTTGCCTTCTTAGCGGCCTCCTCTTTCTGGGATCCTTTCTTAAAGAATTTCCTTTTTCTTCTTTGAAAACCTTGAGATTCAATTGGCTTCTCCCTAGCTGAAACAACAAGCATCTCCTCATGGCGAACGGTCATCTCTACCATCACATGATAAGGCTCTCTAATATGAGTCATAGCCATTTTTCTTAGCTCTGGGCTCAAACCTCTAATGAATCTATCATTCCTTCTGACATTAGTGTCAACCAAATCATAACCATATCGAGATAGCTCATCAAACTTAGCAACATACTTGATCATAGACATCTTTCCTTTGACAAGATCCATGAACTTCCTCATCAACGCCGATTTGGCAACCTCAGACAAGAACCTCAGCTCAAACCTCCTCCTGAAGTCAGTCCAAGTCAACTCTTCCTCCGGCACTCCGGCCGTCACACTGTTCCACCAATGTAGCGCTAACCCTTGCAACTATCTAGAGGCTAGCCTTATTTTTTTTCTATCATTCAAGACTAAGTCTGTAAAGATCCTTTACAGTTCAAAAACCAATTCTCCACTTCAACAACATCTTCCGTTCCAGCAAACAGCTTTCCTCCTAGACTGACATAGTCTCTACTCAACTTAGCATTGTTATATCTAACCGAAACTAATTAGCTCCACCAACATTCCTAGCAACTCCCGCTTGCAAATGGTTAGCCAAAAACTAATACACCATCCCTGCATCTACTGGAAGATTTCCAACACCTACATTGGCCTCAACATTTTGGTTAGCATTAGCCTGTCGACCTTGGTTTCTCCGAGTATTAGTCAAGCATTTATGTTGGTTATGGTGCTTCCTCCACCAAGATTTCCTTTTTTGTTTCCTGTCTCCATATTCTCTTTCTCGTATATCTGCATACGAGCTTTAGTAAGATACAAAAGGACGGTCTAAGAGAGAGGGAATACATGCTTAGATATATACATATATATCAAATACAAGTACGTTTTGTTAACCCAAACTTCGATCTTATTTTTAAATTCCCTAAATTATGTTTGAAAAAGCTTTTAGGTTTAACTTTTCTTTTAAAGTTTCATAAACCTATGCTCTGATACCAACTTGTAACATCCCCCTACTTAAAGGCCCAAAAGTAACAGTTACGATGCTGCAGTCATCCATAGTTATTAATCTTTGGCGACCAAATACGGCAGTGCTAGATACATTGTTCATAGATCACAGAAATATAGAAAAAACTTAAAAATTCAAAAACATATTTCCACATTCTATCTAAACATTTCTTGTTCATTACATAATCCCCAAATTACATTAACCACATTCAGCAAAATATAATTATTACAAATATGCTAAGAACGACATATGAAGATGCCCCCTTAATTGATCAAAGAATATAGTAAGGCTAATAAATCTGCCTTTACAAACAAGACACACAATGGAAATAAAAACTCTAAATAACTATTTGCTTCATGCATGCCTCAGGAAGCTTTATTCATCAGAGAAGAAAACCCGAGAACCTTAAATCTCAAACTACTCAAAATCAATTGAGTACCCGAGAGTTAAAGGGGAAAACAAAAACTCCGAGATAGACATAAAGTCTGGTATGAATAATAACCTATCATCTCAATCCTTTTAGATATCTAATGAGATCATGCTACTTAGCGGAATGGTTTTCCCCTCACTACTATCCTAAAACCTTTATAAAACAAAATTCCGTGCTCCTGCATCCACAATGGTTAAAACATACATTTCAAAACATTATGATGATATGCATATTTGAAAATAGATAAGATATTCTCATTCCTAGTTTAATCCGACACCTTATCATTATTATAATTTCTAGGAATACTATTAACCTTTTTAGTTTTCATGGGTTAACTAACAACCTTATTATAACTAATAGACACCCTGTCCTATTCATAGTTTTCATGGGATCACTAAGAACCTATAAGCTCCTGCTAGATAATTGAATTAATTCATGGGTCCTCCTGAACTTATTAGTCATTCCAATAATTAATCACCTTATTCTAGTTTTCATAAGTTGACTGGGAATCTTATTGACTTATCCAGTAACTCGCTGCATATCCTACTTTTCATGGGTTGACCAGGGACCTACTTATACTTCCATTAGCTACTTACTTATTCTATTTTTCATGCGTTTACTAGGAACCTATTGACTAATGTCAATTCTTAATCCGGATATAGTTTTCATAGGTTCACTATAAACCAATTAGCCTCTACCAATTGTTCTTATCATAGTTTTCATGAGTTCAAGTTAAAATATGCAGAAGGTCCTCCTTAAAACCTTTCGACTACAATGATAGAAACTTTTCGACGTTTTCGAAAGGTCTGCTTCGAAAGCTTTAAAACATTTTATTTAAAACCATAGACCTCAGCGTTTTTAAAGCAACACCTTCGAAAGCTTGGGTTACATTTCAATTATAAAACAAAGGAAAATCATCTAAGTCGAAGGCTTTGATACCTTTCAAAAGCAATGGGAGAAGCGGCTGGTTTTTGAAAAAAGTAAGCCTTTCGTCTTTGTCAAAAGCAATGACTTTGAAAGGTTGGAAAAAGTGGTTATAACCTTTCAACTGTGTCAAAAGGTTCAAAACAAAACAATGATAAGTGGCAGTAACCTTTCTTCTTTGTCAAAAGGTTTAAAACCTTTCTTTTTAAACATTTGACCTGGTTGAAAGCAACCAAGTCGAGATCTCTAATTCGAAAGCAAAGCATGTGAAAGCTTTTGGTTTATAAAACAAACATATTCCAACCTCTTTGGTCATCAACCTTTCGACTAAGAACCATTCGACTTTGTCCAATTCATTACGTACCAAGTAAATTGATACCAAATGCATTGGTTTGACCTTGTTCGAAAATCATAACCCTTTAACTTAGTTGGAAGGTCTGGGTCGGAAGGTTTACTACCGTAAAAGGCTGAAACATGCTAAAAGTATGATTTCTTTGTTTTTAACTTAAAAAGATAACTTTTCAACTAACCTACCTTTGTTTGTCAAATTCTCATTAGTTGACAATTTCTTTTCAGAAAAATGCTGCCACTAAATTTCAGAAGTAATTTTATTTTATAAAATACCCATTCTCCTTAATTAAATATATAAAACATTTAAGTCCTATACCTTAAATAATTTTATATATTTATCCAAACACTTAGGAAAAATCCTAGAAAATCCAGTTTAATATGTTTTCCAATATATAAAATTTTCAAACCCAAATAATCTTTATTTTAGCCATAATTAATTTATAACCCGATAAACCATTTTCTTCACTATAAATTTATATAAAATAAATATAAACTTAGAAAATTATGAAAATAGAAATCCTTCTCCAAAATCATGCTTTTTAAAACATAAAATTTTCTCATGGTATTTAAAAATCATTTCATTTCGATTTTACTATAAAACCGTGTATATCTACTGTTCAAACAACCTTGTTCAATAAATATATAAATAAAAATCAAGCATATCATCATTCAATATATCATAAAACAGATTTATCCTAAAATCCGAACCATATGATGTTAAAATCAAAATAGCAAGGTAGAAATTATTATTCACCTTAGATTGGATAAGGTAACTGAAGTATGATTGAGATTGATTCCTTCTAATTTGAATCCTAACTTTTAGTTGCTTTCCTCTTCTCCTCTTTCTAGTGGCCGACCTTGCTTTCACTTCTTACGATTATAATTTTTGTTTTGGTGAAATGAACATGTATTACCTAATGGGAATAGTATAAGGGTGGGAAGTATGGTTATTTACCCTAACGATCTTACGTTTAATTTCCTAACCATTTATCCACTTAATTTATTCTAATTAAATCTCCTGAATAATGTCAATAAAATTAGAGGTGTTACAAATGCAGTGCCAGCATTCATCAATACAAGTTATCCAGGAGAAGGACAAACCAAAGGCACCACTTCTACTACATCCATTTTGGAATAATCCTCAAGATTAATAGCAAGTAGCCGTTGCACTTCGATGGCTCCGTCTTCGGTTCGATACTCTTCAAGTTGTCTTCATTTCGAAACGCTTGAGTTGGATCAAAGTGGTTTTCAGATAACATATCTGATCCTGGTCTCTTTGAAACAACTTTCGATAGTTTTCAATAAACTCAATCCTGGTTCTTAGGAAATAAATAGGTAAGATAAGAACATAGATCACCTCCCACCAGTTAATGGATGGATTTCCTTAACATCTCTCCTAGAAGAATGAAATGAGATTTATATGCACAGTAAAACATCATTGGGATGACTATGCCATACAACTCTCGTGTTTCCTCTAGATATTTCCAAAGTTACATTTTGGTCCAGGTTTGATAGTCGGTTATTTAACTATCAAATAAATAATCATTCAACATTGATTTGATTCCATATGGGATGTACCAAGCCTTTATTAATTAATCTTCCATTAATTAAAATACTTTGCAAAACTGGTTAAAAGATCTCTTCAAAACACTTTTCCAAAAACCCATAACATCCCTTTTACACTTGGAAAATATTTATTTACTTATCTCAACGGTATAAGTACATTACCAGAACATCTGGGAAATTTCCTCCTTTCAAATTTCTTTTTTTTTAAAACATTACTTACTGTAAAACCAAACCTCTTATCCTATATAACAATTCCCTTTTTAAAAGCTCGCTTCATAATTCAAATAACTTATAAACTTCCAAAGTCAATTTATAAAACACTTTTATAATTCTACAAGTCAATTTACAAAACCTCTTTGCAAACCTCTAAATAAAACATTTCCTCATTTAAAACTCCTTTCATAAATCTTCATTAAGAAAATTCCTTAATATCTTTTGCAACTCATCCTTTTTAATCACTTTAAATAAACCTTTTTACTTAATAAAACCCATTTTAATGAACAAGGTATTATTTATAAATACTTTATAAAATAAAATAATAATATAAACCCAAATTGATTAAAGAATTGACGTTAATTTAAAATCATACTTTATAAATTCAGGAAGAGGCTTAGTAAACCCAATGGTACTAATTTAAGTTACCTTTTAACATCAGTTTCACTTTTAAGTCATTCAATAATTTATTTACATAAGTTCACACATATGTAAGTCAAATCCATTATTAAATTCGGGAATAACATATTAATACAACTCAACTAGCATATACATGTCTAAACAACGTAATAACAGGATGGTGATTTGTCCTGCTAAATAGATGTCCAAACAATTCAATCAATCAACTTATAATAGAATGAGGATTTATTGTGCTAATGCATGTCCACATAATAAACAATTACATTGTAGCAGAACGGGAATTCATCCTGCTAACACATGTCCACACAATCAAACCATTTACATCATAACCCATTCACAATTATATGGTTCCTTAACAGTATTGACACTTGAATCCCTTGTATTCAAAATCATCCTTGAAAAAAAGTTCCCTTTAACCACTTTTATTCTTGGAAAATAAAAGATTGAAAACCTTAAACTTCTTTCTAAAATATTAATTACAAGTAAACTCTTATGTAAATCATAAATAATCTTAATTAACTTTAATATAAATTAATAATAAAACTTTAATTAAATAACATTTATCTATAATTAACTTTAATTAATCAACCTTTAAATAAATAAATAATTAACCCAAATTAAATAATAATTAAAACACCTTTTTAACTTAATTAATCATTAATTGAAACTTCTTAATTAATTAATCATTAACTTACTTAATTATGACTAAATACTTGCTAATTACTTAACTTGATTACTAGTTAATTAATAAATAATTTTCCTTAATTAACAAATTAATTAATTATCAAAACATACTTAATTAAGAAATAATCAACTTTTTATTACTAATTAATTTTGAAAATGGTTTTTCAAAATCATCAAAAGAATCACTTTAAACCTTGAATATCGTTCAAATTTTCCAAACTGCATCCATAACGATTGTCGCTATGGATGCAATAACTTAGAATTACTTTTCTAAGTTATCATCCAAAACTTCATTTTTCACCTTTTATTTCCCTTTAAACACAAAAGAAATGATTTTGAAATCTTGAACCAAAGCTAGAAACTAAAATGGAAACATTTTATAAACCAAACTGGTAAACCGTTTTTTGAAAATGGATCTCAAACCCTTTTAACATCTCAAGTTCCTAACTCTAAACCATTCAACCAAAATTCAAGCATATTTGTGTACACCAAATTAAAATTACCATATCACATCAAAGGTCACAACTTTATAGCCAAACATATCGCTTAAACCATTATCTTCAAATCTAATGCTAAACTACATATTGGCAACATGCATATCATCCAAACTATACCATAATCCAGTCAACAATATTTTATATATAACCATATAATCAACATATATATAAAATAATATTCTTTTCCAAAATTTAAGATTATACTTACTAAAATTTTGCGAAAATCTTTTGAAAACTTGAAATACTTGAAGCTTGGAGAATCACAAAAATCATTTTAGAATGGGTCATCTTCTCCTTGATTTTTTGCCATGTTACTCTCAAAATTTGGAAAAGCGGTCAAAAGAAAAGTTCTTGAAAATTATTTTCTATACAATTTCAAAGAAATGATAACTAAATTTCGTTTTATTTTGAGAGAGATATGGTCAAAATAACATGAGATATTTTTGGACGAGAAAATCCGAGTCTAAAAATAGGTCTAAAAGATATGCATTTTTGACATAGCTAAGATTAAAATTTTAAGAAGTCGTAAAAATGGTAATATAACCACTAAAATTTTATATGGTTTAAAAAAATAATTTCTCCATTTGGGTCGGAGACGAAGAAAATATGATAGGAGGAAGAGGAGGAAAATTGAAGGAATGGAAGGCTATATATAACTAAGAGAAAAAAGAGAATTACCTAACTACCCTTGTCCTTTTGCCCTCCACTCATTTTCTTCCTTCTCACCACCTTATCCCCCCTAACACTTCATATTAAATCATGTTTAAACATGTTTAAGTTATTAGTGTACTTTATGTCTCCCATGATGTGACATTATATCCTTTTCTTTTTTTTCTTAATTATATTTTAAACTTTATATACTTAAGTGTATACACATGCATACATACATTATACAACCCTAACTTATTTAAAAATGTATATGTTTAATTAATACAAAGAGTTCAAAACATTTTCGATAAATTTTATTCGACGAAAAATCGTAAATTCGAAAAAAGAATTCCGGTCACGTTTTCGATTTCTTCGAACTAAATATTTTTTTGAACAAATTTTGAAAATTATTTCACCGTCCTTATTTATCATTTAAAAGATTTTTATTTTTATTATAAATCCTATATATTGAATGTTTAAAATTAATTAAATATTCGCAAATCAAAGCAGTGAAATTCTAGGTCGTTACATTCTTCCCCCTTAAAAGAATTTCATCCTCGAAATTACACCTCAACCCATTATAGCAAACACTTAACACCATATACCAATTCGCATGATATACAGAGATCATTCTTATACAAAAATATGATTCAACCTCTACCCGAATCCATTAGTTTATTTTCAAACTAGTATAGTTCACGCGATTTTCAAGTGCGGACTCCGATCAGGTTTCTTATTTAGGAACCTCCGTTCTCCGTACATAGTCATATACTATGATATAAAATTTTAGAACCATACCATATCCTTATTTGGAACTCTTAACCTAAAAAATGGATCAACACTCTGAGTTGAGTGTGAAAGCACCATCCCCATTTATCGAGGCAAATAAAATATAAAAAGCAATAGTAAATCATAGAAAAAGTAAAAAGACAAGAGATTTTTATAGTGGTCCGGCTGTTAAAAAAGCCTACGTCCACTTTATAGCTTTTATTGATCAACTGCTATTACAGAGGAGTTAGGATTACAATATGATTCTTACTACCTAAGTTTAATCGAGCCACCATTGTTAGAGACAACAGAAAGGATCTCAGTTGTCCTTTCATGGCTGTTGTGAGGGAGAAGAAGAGCGAAGAAACAATAATAAAATTTCAATAGAGATCGGAGCAGATCCCTTTTCTATTGCAAATGAGATTGTACTTATAGCGGTTGGAAAGCTCTTGGGTCGAATATCGCTTTATCAGAAGCTTATAATCATCATGTAGAGAGAGCTCAGAAAGTTTGGAGCCAAAATTGGCCATCCTTTTGGATCGATATCGATCCGACCCAATTGGATCAGTGCCGATCCAAATCCTTAGCCAATCCTTGGCTTTGATTTGTTTGGTCAAGCTTCTTACTTCATAGAGATGCCCTTCATGCAATTTCGTAGCTTGTTGACTTGCTTTGATGATGATTCACATGTGGGCTAGATTGAACTATATTTTGAATCAGATGAACCTTCACTTCTTGAATTCAGATGCTTGGAATGTTGCCAAACTTGTTGGGTGAGCTTGGTTGAGGCATAGAGTCACACTGTAAAAGGATTGGGGCCATCAAGAACCATTAATTCGGAATGGTATCGATCCAATTGGATTTAATTGGTGCCAATCCGAAAGACTGTATATTTTTATATCAAACTTCTTGGGGTCCTTTGTCTTGTATTTTTAGGATTTTCGATCAAGTCTCAAGTAGTTCTGGCTTAATCTAATTTCTCTAACTTCCATTGAATTCTACCGGGTTAAAAACCCGGTTAACATTTACCCCCCAAAGTACGCTTTCGTTGAAAACAAGGTGTGCTTTGGAAATGTTTGTCTTTGGGTTTCTGTTCTAAGGAGTTTCATTGGTCGTATCTGACCATCTTGAAAAGCTATCTATGACGTACCGGCTAACTGTCTAGACCTTATTATGAATATCCATTATTCATACTTATGGAGTTATCTTTACTTAATAATTTCCAGTGAATATGAACATCAAGTAGGTCAATTACAGAAAATTAAAACCATTCGAAGGAGTAAATTTGGGTCGGTAACGATCCACTTGGGTCAGATCGGTACCGATCCAAGTACTTTATAATTTTTCTACCTTTCTCTTTCTTTTTGTATGAGCCGACCCCCCACTTCACTTCATTTCCATTCAACCCGAGCCTTTGTCCTCCGGCCGATCCAATCTCTTCAATACCCTAGCTTGTCGATCCAAGCCCTTCGTCCATTTAGGAGCCGCCGCCATCGATCTTCCCCACCAACATCAACAGTCGCTTCTTGGAGCTACCAGCACCATTCTAAGCAGATCTCACTATCATGATCTCCTTCATTTCAAGGCGTTGCCGATCCGATCCATCGATACCCTGGTTTGGGTTGTCTTAAATCAGAGATTAAATCAATTTTCTACATTTTGAAGGTTGGTGATATGGATTTTGGTGTATTATTACATTACATTAGGTGATAAAGTTGTGTTGGTTATGGATATAGTAGAAGATTCGAGATGATTGTGACTTTATAGAAGAAGATAGCAATCGAGTCTTAATTTCTCCATTGAACGAAGCCGGGGTTTTGTCCCAGTGCTTGACATGTTTTGCTATCTTCATCCACAGAGTCAAAAGTAACTTGCATCAAGTTATATAGTCGATCCTAGCATAGCATCTTGTGGATTGATTTTTATTTTTCTAGAAGGTGATAATAGCTTAGGGTAGCATTTTGTATGAAGCTCATACTATTATCACTTTCCAGAGAACTAAAATCGTATTATGCTGAGAATTCTCCACTCAATTCGAACCCATCTATCTATAGTTGCTCGCTTTGAATTGGTCCTGTCATTGCATAGTCGGTGTACTTGGAATAAGAAGGGCTTTCTATATTTCTTCGAAAAGCGGACCCATTATCTATCGTTGAACGATAACAGGTAAGTATAGAAGAAAAGAATTAACAGGTGATACGGATCGCTCTTTCCGGTGTGGGTGAACCACGTACATAGAATGGTTGGTTCATAGCGTTCAAGACACCGAACCCATTCTCACTTAGATTACACATCACATACACCCCTGGTTAATAATTGGAATCCGGTCGGTGGTTGATACACATCAATTATCTTCTAGATTTCAAGTACCAACTACGTTGGGGGTCTATAGTTTAGAGATTAGACGTACCTAACCAATTTAAATACAAGCTTTCTTATATAGAATGACATGCAAATCTTCTTGATGCAAATTAGTTGAGGGGAACTCACCTCTTTCTAAAGAGAAGTCACCGTCGATCCCAGTTGGATTCGCCACTTCCATAACTTCAGGTCAATATGGCCACCTGATTCCAGTCAGTACCGTCATCGATCATATTCCACCTAGCTTTAGAGTCTTGCTTGATCCTTTGGAGAAAACTCCATCAATCTTTACACACGGGATGTTGCAAAGCATTTGCTCGCAATATGGTATCTTAAAGGATGACATGCTTCTGCCATCGAGAGTAGAATTTGCTCATATGCTACCTTCTGGATACGTGGCTTGCCACCGATATATATGTATGCATGGTGCAATGCCTCTATTCAATAACTTCTTAACGAAAACATTTCAGAACATAGGGTTAGCCCCATTCTAGATTCTTCCCAATGGATATGCCATGCTGACGTTCTTATATGTTCTATTTGTGCGGAAGCTTAATCGTCCCCTGAGTTTTGTTGAGTTGCGGTATCTTCTATCATTCAAAAAGAAAGAGGCTAACCCATTTCTTATTTATATTGAGGCGTAACATAGCCGGAAACTTATACTGGATCTTCCTAACAAGTTCATTCATTTAAGAATCGGTTCTTTTTCACTAAATGTCCAAAGGGATTCACCCATTTATGGATAATGGGGGCTAATCTCTTTCACCATGCTTGGAATTTCCTTTAATTGCTACAGTCTCCTGAATGATCATATATTCCTTATAGTTCATCCAAAGTTTAACAAGGATCCGACACTCGGCACTATTCTTAGTGCCCTAAAAGTGGTCGATGCCCAAGAGCGCACAACTAGGTTCCTACCCACAAATGAAAATCTTCATCGATGTAGGATTTTACACTTTGGGAGGTCCGTTGGATTCGTCGGTGCTCCTTTTGGCTTTAGAGCTTGGATCCATTCTGTTTTCTCTTCCCATGACTCTGGTGAAAATGATGGTGATGAGGAAGAAGAAAGTGACCCATCCGATGGGTCAGAGAAGACTACTAAAGAGATCCAAATTCAAGTCGGGGTCGACAGTCTGATAAAAATGCCATCGATCCCAGAAGAAAAAGAAGTAGAGTTTATTCAACGGAAGGGTAAGGATCCATTGATTAAAGAGAAGAAGGAAGGATATATTAGTAAGGAGCATCCTCTAAATAAGGAAGAAATAGATTGGGACACTAATGAGGGTGACAACAACTTAGGCGACAAGGCCTTGGTGTTGATCCCTAGACATTCTTCTTTACCTCCTTTGAAAGAGCCCATTGAAGGATCTTCTCCTAAAAATGAACTTGTATCCAGCTCTTTGCCGAAAGGTGTCGATATTGACTTTGGAGATACGAGCAACATTTCCGTAAATATGGGTGACTTGATGGATGACTTCACTTCGGAAGGGTTTCCTTCCCAGCTTACGCAGATCGTCCCTACATGAATCATTGTCCTGACGTTAGTCTATGATCGATCTGGTTTGCGTACTCTATTGGTGTCGTTACACTACAACACACACTTCACTAAGATCACACATGTTATATTATTATTATTATTTTCTAGGATGTTTTAGTTAATCAAATGCCTATTTTATGAAGCTGTTTTATCATTTGCTGTAGAAACCATGTCTCATGGCTTTTACAGTGATCTTGATCGAGTATTGGAGTCTCAATGTTTGCAGAGACACTCTTCCAGGTACCACACTCCTTGGGAGACTAACGAGGAGAGGAAGAGGAGGAAAGATAGGGAGGCGAAGGAGCATCGCTGTGCCAAAAAAGATCAAGACCGTGATAAAGGAAGTGGCTATGAGAAGAGGAAGAGCCCGACTGAGCCAGAAGATCCGTTAAAGAGGCCAAAAAGAGACCAAGAGCGAGAATCTGCTTCACAGCTTCCTACTTCCATTGGGATAAACGTTCTTGTTTTAGGTATTATGACCTCTTCCACTCATGTTGCTATGACCGCCTCTCTCCCAATATCTAAGCATGTGCCTTATATTCTTCCCACTGGTCCCCTACATCTACAAGGTGCATTCCCTAACTTGTTCATAATGGGGGTTGTTTTTGATAAGCTCAATTCGAAGTCAGTTCTTGCTAAATCTTATCCACCCCATCTCCATGCGATTCAGAACGGTTTGGAGCAAGCCGAGGGGTGGGAAAATTTATGCATGCAGATGTCCACTGTTAATTGAAATAACCATCAAGAAATTCTCTCATTCAAGTCTGAAAAGGATGAGTACGAGAAGCAGCTTGCGAATCGTGATGCAGAGATTAAGAGGCTGAAGAAAGAGAGGGACAATGCCCTCAAAAGAAAGAGCAAAAGTGCTTCTTTGTTTAAGGAGATGAAAGAATCCACTAATTAGGCCGCCCTTATATTTAGAGATGAAATAAAGAAGTGTCATACTGATGAGGCAACTTTAAAAGAAAAGAGGATAAGAGAGGCGATTGTTGAGATGCAGAAGAAACCATCGTTAAATAGGCTTAAGAAATTGCCTCTCTTTGTAAACAAGTTTCGAGTTTGGATGGTGAGAAAAAACAAATGGCTATAGAGAAGGCTAGAATGGAAGCCAGATTTTTAGAGCTTCAAGACACCTACGCAAAGAAGATGGAAGGCTTGGATGCTACCATTTTGGGCTTCTATGTCAATTTTGTGCTGCATCAAGGAGCCTTAGTTACTTGGGTCTATTGTTCCCTCTATGCTTTCTACAGTCTGGGAAGAGATTATGGCCTAATTTCAAGACATGGGTGGTGGTTACACTGAAGAGGAGCTGGTTCGGGCATAACTGAACGAAGAATCCCACCAAGCTTTAATGGAGGCCAGGAAATCTTAAGACTGGAAAGGGAACGAGAAGCTAAGGCTGTAACTGGGCATTTTCCTTCAGGGCCTGGGGAGCCGTCTTTGCATCTTTGTGCTGATGAGGGGAACGTTTCTACTTCTCCTATAATTATGTAGCCATCAGAGGAGGGAAGCCACAAAGACTTTAAAGTTGTGGGGCATGAAAAGACCTCTATAGCAGGTAATTTTCTTATCTCTTCCATGCTTGAAGACTTCCAATTCACGCCTGACGAAATTCTTGAGATACCTGCCCTTTATTTTGATATTATAGATCAACCCTTTCTTCCTACTTAGTTACCTCCTTGTCACGATGCCAAATCTTCTACCATTCTGACCGCATCAACCATCGTCTTTGCATCTGGCTTGCAGCCCAGTTCGCACTCTAAGTGAATTGCAGCGCTGCATGGTTTGGACGACCCCTCTGTATCTGAAGAGGAAGGCTTGGTAGCTACTGATATGGAGGAGCAGATGGATCAAGCTAGCTAACCAGATGAAGCAGAGGCCGAGCAACCGATGACCAAGGAGTAGATGATAATGGTGACAAAGGAGAAGGTTGAAGAGCACAAAAAGGTCGTCAAAAAGTTCTTAATATCCCGTATACACAAAGACAAAGAAAGGTCCTCTAGTGGCCATGTTTTAGAGAGCGAGATCGCCCCAGGAGGGAGAAGCCTGAGAAGTTGCCGACTAGAGGTATGAAAGGCCATATGGGTGAAAGGCCATATGGGAAGATGTGACAGGAAGTCTTGACTTGTCTGTGTATTTGTGAAGAGGAGCTTTTGCTTTTTCGGTTGCTTTTTTTGTACAAATGCAGTGTATACACTTAACACTTCTTCTTGTTATTGCAATAGTGGTGTTTGTGGTCGATATTGTGCATTCACTACTCCTGCTATTTTTTGTTATAGATTACAACTTCACTTATCTACTTATCTATTTTCCATGCACTGTTGCCTTTTTATGCTACTCTTTTTACTTATCACTGCTTTATTTAGTGCCGTAATTACTACCAAGTTTTTTTGTTTGGAATAACAGAACTGTGAAGTATGTACTGATTTGGTCGAGTGTTGGTGTGCGCGCTTCCCATAGTTTACGTGGTTGTTAACTTCAAACACTTGATACGAGACCTGATGCCCCCAGTCGGGTCTATATTGTTTACTCCTATCTTTGGGAGCTTCTGCCTTGAGATACTTGCAAAGCTTTTTAGCGGCCTCATGGTGAGTAATTTACGAAATCAAGTGATTTACATACTTAAGTGATTGGTGATGCCGGAGTAACATCGATTACTTGAAATTTTGTTAAGTGATTTCATCATGATGCTGACATTCAGGCTATCGTGCATATGTATCGCTCCTTGGAGTGCTTTTTCCTAGGCTCCGGGCGGTACGTGATTTTTTGCAATATGAGAGTTCCTCGTCTTTGGATGCAATTTTGCTGACCCAAGCATTAGTGTGTGGCTTACGAAATGCGCATAGTGGGATCGAGGCTTGCATGGTTGCAGTTTTGCGAGCCAAGAAGCCATGCACAACTTACGAGATGCACGGCTTAGGTAACTGTGTTTACTTGGACGTGGTTCCATCAATCCAAGAGGTGTTGCATGGCTTACAAAATGCGCATCTTTGATTTGGGCCTTCCTGGTGTCATCGGAGAAACACCAGTTCTTAGAAGGCAGAGATCGAGTTCCATCGATCCAACTACTTGAATCGATTTGCTTCCGTCAACTCAGCGAGTAATTGGGGCATACTTGATCATGGTTCCACTATATTAAGCAACGATTGGAGGGTTTTGAGTCGATTTGACCCCATCGACTCTGTAGGTTACTTTTGTGAACACGGTTTTATTGGTTCAAAAAGCAAAGCACTTTCATTAATAAAAGTTGGACAAGTTCTACCTATTTACAACACCTTCGATATTCCAATATGGATTATTTGTGGGAAACAAGAAATACATAAGATAGTCTTAGATAAATTTACGACGCAGCGATTCGCTGTTCCAAGCTTGGGGAATTTGGGTTCCATCAATGGTTGTTAGCTTGAACGCGCCATCCCCTAGCTTCTGGCCAATCACATAGGGCTCTTCCCAGTTTGGTCCGAATGTACCTGGTACAGGGTAGACCCGTTTGAGGACAAGGTCTCCTACTTTGAAAGTATGGTTACTGACCTTGGAGTTGAAATACGTGCGACTCTTTTTTGGTGAGCGACAGTCCTTAACTCGGCTTCTTTCCTCTTCTTATCGACTATATCAAGCGACTCAAGAAGGAACTGCTCATTTTGCCTTTGATTGAAGTTTTGCCTTTGATGAGAAGGGACTTTTAGCTCGATTATGATCATTTCTTTTCAACCATACGCTATGGAAAACAAAGAGTGCCCAATTGCAGATTTGTGTGTTGTCCTGTAATCCCATAGTGCGAGTGGAAGTTTGTATACCCAATTTCCTTTAGTTTTATTTAGCCACCTTTTGATAGCGGACTTGATGATCTTGTTCACTTCTTCCACTTGCCTTTTTGCCTGTGGATGTGCAATAGCGGAAAAGCTTTTCTTGATTCAGAAGCATTTGCAAAAGTCTTTGAACTAAGCGCTTTCGTATTGAGTCTCGTTATCCATGATAATTTTTTGTGGTACCCCAAACCTGCAAGTATTGTTTTTAATAATAAAGTTAATAACTTTCTTCGTGGTAATGGTGGCCACTTATTCTACTTCAGCCTATTTGGTGAAATAGTCAACAACGACGATAGCGTATTTGGCTCCTCCTTTAGCTATTAGCAATACACCAATCAAATCAATTCCCCATACTGCGAATGACCACGGGCTGACCATCTATGTTAGCTCTATTGAAGGAGTTCTTTTGATCATGCTGAATTTTTGACGTTAGTCGAACCGTCTGGCATAATCTACTGCATCACGATTTATTTTTGGCCAATAATACCCATATTGGAGAACTTTCTTTGCAAAATTTTGCCGTCTGGTGTGATCTCCGCAGCTGCCTTCATGAACTTCACAGAGGATCCTTCAAGCTTCATTGTTGATCACACACCTGAGCAAGGGGTATAGAATCCCATTCGGTAGAGTATCCCATCCTGTACTACAAACCATGGTGCCTTTTAAAGGAGCTTTTTCCATTGATTCTAGTCTACGAGGAGTGTTCCTTTGAGCAGGTAGTCCTTGATCGGTGTCATCCACATTTCTGGTTCTTCAGTTGTTTCAAAAATCCAGTCGATCTCCATCTCGTCTACGCTTGGAGCGGTAAGAGTTTCAACCGGCAACTCCTAATGACCGAGCTTCTCCAGAACTGACCAGTTTGGTCAGATAGTCCGCCTTCGTGTTTTGTTCCTACGGGATATGAGTTACGATGTAATGTTCGATGTCATTCCACTATTCCTACACTTTAGATAGATACAAAGTAAGGTTCTCTCCCTTGGCTTGATATTCGTTTTTCACTTGACAAACGACTAGTTGAGAGTCGCTATAAATGTATATGGACTTTGTCCCGAGTTCCTTCACAACTTTCAGCTCGACTATTAATGCTTTATATTCCACTTCATTGTTTGTTGCAGGCAATTCCAAGCATAAGGCATAGCAAATGGATCGTTCTTCGAAGTTTCGAGCATAACTCCTATCCCAGAGCAGAAATTGTTAGATGCACCATCGACGAACAACTTCCAGCATGTCTCCACTTCTGGAGTAATTTCTTCTTTGTTATCTCGTATTGTAAACTCGGCAATGAAGTCTGCCAGCGTTTGCCAATTGATCGCCCTTCGAGGATGGTAAGTGCGATGTTCCGTTTGATAAGCCATCCATAGATCTCAAGATGGTACATCACCTGCTTCAAAGGTTGATTTATTAGTACTTTGATCGGATGTGCTTGGAAGTATGGTTGTAACTTTCTAGATGCGATAAAGAGGCAATATGCTAGTTTTTCCAATTTCAGATAGTTCTTCTCAGCTCCAGCGAATCATTTACTGATGTAATATACGGGTCGCTAGACCTTAGCTTCTTCTCGTACGAGCACAACACTTAATGCATAGGTTGTAATTGCTATGTAGATGAATAAGTCTTCTCCGCCTATTGTCTTGAATAGGATTGACAGAGTTTCCATATATTGCAGCAGCTCTTTGAAGGCAGTCTAACAAGCTTGATACCATTTGAAGTTCTTCCTTCCCTTCTTTAGCACATCAAAGAACGATATATATTTGTTAGTTTCTTTTGAGACGAACTGACTTAGTGCTGCAAATTTTCCATTCAAGCTTTGTAACTCTTTCTTGTTCCTTAGGGCCTCGACTTCCTATCAAGCGGTAATTTGTTCAGGATTTGCTTCGATGCCTCAGGTACTTACAATGAAACCCAAGAACTTTTCAGAGGCTACCTCGAAGTGGCATTTTAGTGGATTGAGTTTCATTCTATATTTGTGGAGTATTCCAAACATTTCAATGAGGTTGTCCAAGTGATTTGCGGCTATGCATGATTTAACAAACATATCATCTACATAGACTTCCATAGTTTTCCCGAATTAATGCTTGAATGTGGCCTTCACTGGTCGTTGGTAGGTTGCCCCAGCATTCTTAAAGCCGAAAGGCATCACTTTGGAGCAGTAAATACCAGATTAGTAATGAAACTGGTGTTTTCCTATTGAGGTTCATGCATAATGATCTGGCTGTATCCCGAGTAAGCATCCATAAATGATAGCAATTCATATCCAGCTGTCCCATCCACAAGCTGGTCGATTCTAGGCAGAGGTAACTATCTTTAGGGAAAGTTTTGTTTAGATCCGAGCATTCGATACAAGTTCTTCATTTTCCATTGGACTTCTTAACCAAGACCGAGTTGGATACCCATTCAGGGTAGGTTGCATCGTGGATAAAGCCATTCACCATCAGCTTATCCAGTTCTTCTCTTAGCACTTTGGATCGTTCGGGTCCCAGGCTGTGCCTCTTCTGCTTCACTGGAGTATACTTGGGATCAATATTAAGTGCGTGGCTTGCAATCTCTGGTGACCTCTCCACATATCAGAATGTGTCCAAGCGAATACATCCAGGTTGCCACGAAGAAATTTAATTAGTTTCTATCATATCTTGTTTTCAAGACGTGATCCAATTTTCAGGAACCAAGTTGGGTCATCCATATCGATAGGGATATGGAGCGTCAATTCTTCTATTGCTTCCTGATCCTCCCCTGAACTCTTCTTTCTAGGGTCTAAACCTTGTCGAATCGACTATGGTCAACAAACTAGGGACGACTCTATAGTTGCTATTTGGCAGGTTCACGAATGTGGAGAGTTCTCCCGACGTTCTTCCCCTTTTCTTTTCTTTTAGACTCACGTAGTTCTGCGATGTAGCATACTCTAGTTGCGTTTCGGTCTCCTTTGATCACCTTAACTCCATTCTCTATTGGAAATTTCATGGTTAGACACCACTGATCTAAAGCCATCCTGAAATTTGCCAAAGCAGGCCGATCTAAGAAAGCATTGTTGGCAGATATTTCTTCTACAATCACAAAGGTCTGGATGTTGCCTTCCCCAAGTTCTACGGGTAAATCAATTGTTCTAACAGGTTGCTTAGGTTCAGTAGTGAATCCGTGAATTTTTGTTTGGCAAGCAGATACATCTTTCATGTTGATCTTCATTTGATCAAACGTGTGTTTGAAAAGGATATTCATAGAGCTGCCACTGTCCACCAATACTTATTGGACCATGGATGGTTTGATTCCTACCATCATGACCATGGGATCGAGGGTCGGAGCTTCTATTCCTTCAGTGTCTTGATTCTAGAATACTATGTCATCGTTTAGGGTTCTTTGCCGCTTGGCAGGAGTTCCGTCTTCGATCGCAAAGCATGAGCCTTTTAGAGCATGTCTTAGTAAGCTTACATATTACACCATTTTTCTCGAACTCTTCTGCATGGGATAAGGTCCTCCAGATATTGTTCCGATGATGAGTCTCTGGTCAGTCCATCTGATCCCTCTTCCCTGGTTCTAGCTTGGTTTCCCTGGTCTCTAGGAGCTTGGGGTGCTGCAAGCTGGTTAGGATTTTGTGATTCCTTCACATACTGCTGAAGCTTGTTTTCCTGAATCAGCTCTTCAACCAGGTTCTTCAGGTGACAATACTCATTTGTATTGTGGCCTTGTGTTTCATGGAAGTGGCAGTACTTTCTAGAATGCTTTTTCTATTCAGTTGCTTCCTTTTTAAGCGGATACTCCTCCATCACTTGTGTCGCAAGGTAGATGTTTTTTGGAGTATCATTGAGTGGGGTGTAGTCTTCGGGCCTCGGGCCTTTAAGTCGCTTGTTACCTTTGTTTTTGTTATTGGTATTCTGGTTCTTCTATTTCTGGTTCCTATCCTTCCTCGCGTTTCCTGCAGCGCTCCCGGAGGTATTTGCATCTTGGTTAGCCGCTATACCATTCTGGCCAACGTTGGCTTGTTTAGGTTAGCAGGTTTTCCTTCTAGCTCCTTTGCCTCTTCCAATCTCAAGTCCTTGCTTTCCTTTCGGTTAAAATCCTCCCTATGGTAGGTTGCTTCATTTTTATCCATTTTTCGAATTCAATGTCGAGATGCATAGCGCGGCCAGGGCCATGAAGACCATGTCTTTGTTTGGGTTACTTACTTCAGTCACCGCAATGTTGAACCAACTCATGAAGGATTTCAAAGATTCATTTCATCTCGGGAATAGGTCAGATAAGGAAATCATGTCTTTTGGTTGTTCCATATGAAGCCTGAATTGATCAAGGAATTTTGTTGCTAATTCATTGAAAAAGGAGATGGATTTTAGTAGGATCTTGGTGAAATATGGAAGAAATTCCCTCTAGGAAGATTATAAAACATCTACATCGAACAACATCCAAAGCATTTTCTCCATCCATGTACCAACTGTACTTGTACAAATGATATTTCGGGTCTCTAGTTCCATCATAAGACGGAAAAGTCGGCATAATGAACTTTTTAAGGTACCATTTATTCAAAATGTCATTAGTGAACGAAGTCCGACTTGGAGCGGATCCCCATTCATCATCTCTCCTATCCTTACTTTCATCCATTAGGTACTTGATTATGTTTGCGATATATGCCTCGGATATGCGATAGTCCATGGATTGGTTATCCGTGACTATACCATGTGTTTGATTTTACAAAAGATCTTGGTAAGTGGGTTAAAGCCTAGGATCTCCAGTTTTCAGGAGAGCCACTCCCTTGGAGTTCTGTTGGCTTACGGTTGGTCGAGTAGAGGTAGTTTGGACCTCCCTGCCGCCATTGAGTGCATTATGTTTTCTTCCAACTTGTCATCATCAAGTTGCTCACCATGTTCAAAGTTGGAGAGATCCACTGCTATATCTTCCAGTGGGGTTTTCGCCCTGAGATTCAAGTTCGTAGCCGGTTGCTTTGCAGTTGGTGGAGTGCGTGCGTTTCCTTCTATAGTGATTCCTGCACCTCTACCCACTACTCCTTTTTGCTTCTACCTTTCGTTTATCCTGTTTAGGCCAGGAATGAAAGAGTTTTCTTACTCTGTGGCAGCAGCAGGCTATGGCATGGTTCTTGGAGCAGCAAGTGATTTCAAGGTTAGGAGGGCATTTAATTTTTCCATAAAAGCTTTTCAGCTGTTCTCCATCTTTTGATTGATTTAATACCATCTTATTTAATCCGCCTCTAGTGACAAGTTCATGTAGGATGGAAGATCTCAACACTTGATGTCCTGTGTTGGCTCCAGAATTTGCTCTGATTAATGGATTATTGGTGCCATTGACCTCAACTTGCCGAGGATTGGTTTCTTTTCCAGCTATTACAGTTTCTATGGATCTTCCAAAAGCAGTTCTCTTTCTTCCCGGTGCCATTGATTCTCAATGGAAAATCTTCTAAGTGGAGATTGAGGATCTAACTTTTGAGCCTGTCTAATCAAAAGTAGATAGCTAGATCTAAGCCTGAGTTCAATTCTCGGTGAAAGCACAAAATGTTAACCTAAAAAATGGATCAACACCTTGGATTGAGTGTGAAAGAACAAGTCATGTTCATCAAGGCAAATAAAATAGAAAAAGCAATAGTAAATCATAGAAAAAGTAAAGAGACAAGAGATTTTTATAGTAGTTCGGGTGTTAACGAAGCCTATGTCCACTTTATACCTTTTATTGATCAACTGCTATTGTAATGAACTACCTTTTTTGACGTTTTAAGCAGACACACATGTCGGACTCAAACCATTCAAAAGGGAAGATTGTTATGGGGTAAATAAGAAAAAAGAGAAAGAAATAAAACAAATACATAAGCTCGCAACGGAATGGCAAAATATAATAATCAAATAACAGTTCGTCAAGCTGTTTTATAATTACATTTGACTATTCTTTTACAACACAAAATCAGAGTTACTGAAGCAGGAATAAATAAATAATAAATGCAGCAGAACAACATGATGCAACGGAGTACAATAAATAATACTGGTACAAATCTTCGTCTTCGTCCTCCAGAAATAAATTCTTCATCCTTGAAATGCTCAGGCTGACCCGAGCAAATTGAAAAGAAAAAACACTTGAGTCAGTACTAAAGGATCTTATGTAAGTTAAATCAATTGTAAATATGATTGTGACTAAAACGATCCTGACTCGACCTTCGAAAATCGGCACCGAATACATCACCCGTATTCGAATGCCGCAGATCCAAACTTCGAATCTGGTTCGCCGAAGCTTATAACACATTAAGTACAACAAATATGATCGGGACTGAAACGACCTTGACTTGACCTTCGAAAATCGGCATCGAATACATCATCCGTATTCGAATGCCGCAGATCCAAACATCGAATCTGATTTGTTGGAGCTTATAACACATTAAGTACAACAACATAGCGGAATAAAAAAGAATATATCATTGATATACAATAGTGAATTACAAAAAAGATACAACAATATTTAATCAATATTATCAGAGATACAAGGTACAGTGGAAAGAATAGCACAACCGGATGGTCTAGACTTTGCAACCATCGACAGCTGAAAGAGAACTCCCAAAGAATCCAACACCATCTTGCAACTCCATCTCCAAAACCCCAAACCAAAGATAGCTTGAACCAAAAGCTCGGACCACCATCATCGATGCATTAAGAAAGGTCAGTCCGAAATGCAATTGCCAAGACCCAAACAACTTTAAAGACCAAAGACTTCGAAGGCTATCGAATCTACACCTACTATTTGATTATCTGAAAAACCCAACTCTAGATTACCCGAGTGTAAAATTGTGGGAACCCAGAGTTTAGGAAGGGAATAATAAACTCCAGGTCAGTCATGGGACTGGTGTGAGCAAACAAAAACAGTTTATCTTTAAAACAAACAACAAAAGAAGTAAAAGAAATCCGCAATTCTTTTTGGAAAATGAACTACTGTAACGACCCGCCTTTTTGGACAGTCTAAACCGACGATCAAATACACATGTCGATTCCAAACCATTCAAAAGGGCAGATGGTTATTGGGGTAAATAAGAAAAGAAAAGAAAGAGAAATAAAGGAAATGAAACAACACAGAATCTCACAGCGGAATGATAAAATATAATAGTCAAATAAACAGTTCATGAAGCTGTTTACTATACTTTGACAATTATTTATACAACATTTATCAGAGTTATACATATACAACAGAACAATTAAAATAATGCAGTAGATAACATGATGCAAGGGTAATAATAGTAATAGTATACCAAATCTTCATCTTCATCCTCCAGAATAGATCTTCAAAAATATGAAAAACTCAGGACTGACCCGAGTGTAATGAAAAGACAAAACACTCGAGTCAGGACTAAAATATCCTAATGAAAGTTAAATCAATCGTAAATAAATATGAGTGTAACGGCGTCAGAGATGTTTGCGGGGTTTGAAATCTCATATCCAGTGTCAACGTGCGTGCAATAACTCAAGAGATGTTACGGGATTTTCCATCTCTTAAGGATCCGTTAAACTATCTACTATGTAGTAATGTACGCTAAGTAAATAATGCCTATCAGTAATATAAAGTATCAAAATAGCGTTAAGGCGTTACCATAATCCCCCTTAACACATTTCTATAATGCCATAGTCTATACAGCACCGTAAGCCCCACCGTAAACTGGTGGTTATCAGAGGGTACCCCATAGGTATAACACAAAACAAAATGTAGTGGTCGCGAATAGGATAATCAGTATGACAAGGTACATGAGGCGATACCAACTAGGATACTGGTAGTTGCGTGATCCGGACTGATGTTGAGCATAGCCAGCAGCTACCCCAACACCGCGAAACAACACTCCCAAATCAAGGGGTGCACCCAAATCGCATCACAAATGTAATAGATATGGTATCGAAGAAGTGTGTCCGCTGGAGGTGGCGAACCTCAATGGCCCGGCGCGGCTCCTGTTTTAGTCATGTCAAGGGTCATCCAATATCGTTCTCTTTCTTCAATCAACGCGTTCACCAAACCATCCACTTCATTCTGGATCAACACTCCGCGTATAATAGTTATTAAAGTGGTTTTCGGTATCGACAGAGAGTATGTCCATATCCGATCCCGGTCTCTTTAATAACTACGTATTATTACACCGTTGGCTCTTTTACATTTCAAATCGATTCATAATTGACATCAAAATATCATGCTCGCTTCAAAAATCAAATCCATTTCAAATATCATCGTATCTTTTCAAATGTAAGATTCCGTTTCAAAAATCATTTTTCGCATCAATATCTCATTTCGATTTCAAAATCATTTCGAATTTCAATTTAGGTTGCAACTTCATTTAACCCAATTCGTATTTAAATTCAAGATTTAAATATAAACATTTCACCTTATTGACCAGCTTAGAATTTTAGAAAATAGTTTTAAGTAGTTTAAAAGTAGTTTTAAATAATTAAAATAGTTAAAAATACTTAAAATCTTAAAACGGATTTGAAATAGATAAATTAGTTTAAAATAATTTAAATTGGGTTAAGTAGATTTAAAATAGATTAAAACAGTTTAAGTATCCAAAATGGTTTATATAACCGAGTAATTTGGAAAACAAAATATAACAGCTCCAAAACCAATCCATTTCAATTATAACTTCCCAATTCAAATCAATTTCAACTTCCATTATACCGATTCAATTTCGATTTCGATTCAAATCAATGTCAACTTTTACTTCAAATTAATTCAAATTTTCATTTACCTTTAATTTATTCAATTTCAATTTATATCGATTTGGAGCTTGATTTCAAAATATCTATTTATAACACTTAACAAAATTTTCCATCAATATTCAAGTTTAAATCCAAATTTCAGACATGGTTCAATTCCAAGCTCGATTTCAAAATATCATTTTTATATCACTTTTACTTAGTAATATTCAAAGCTCGAATTAAGGTTAAATCCTTAAACAAATAGATTTTCAAAATTCAAGCATATCTCGATTTTAAATTCCTAAGTCTCCACTTTAATTATTTAATAAATTTTTTTTAACCAAAATTAATTTCAACATTCCAACTCAAATTTTCGATAAATTCGATTTCTATTTATAACTTTTAAATCAAAACATTTAAGTAAATTTCAAATCGACGATTTTAATAATTATTAATTTAGCTAATTCGATGTCCGTATATAATTTTCCATCCTATGGCCAAGTAATTATTTATTTCAATTTAATGTCAGGGATGAATATATATCACATAAATCAAATCATTGTTTCATATGTATGCATAACAGGATATATAAGCAATTAAACATCCAAACATTCAATATCAACCAATAGCATCCATCGAAATACATCATCCAATAGACAATACAATTCATGGCAATTTCATGTTATCAATGTCAGGTAATTTAATCGCAATCCAATTTCAATTTCAATTTTAACTGTCAATTTAATTTTCAACGGTTAATTCAAATGACAATCTATATGACAATTAAATTCTATCAAACAATGACAAATAAAAATCATATCACTTCATAATATCAGATTTAACTAGCATAAAGATATTCAGTACGTTGTGAGCGTTATAAAACACTCACCTTGATTTCAATGCAGTCCCAGCGTTTTATTTCGAATAAAATTAAACGAGCGTTTAATTTTACCTGAAATTTTCTTTAGCTTCAAACGACTCCAATCCAATTGCATCGCGTAGCATTCGCGAATACGATTCCAACGCACTTCGTCTCGTCAGATTCCGACCTCGTACGAGTGAGTTGCACTAATTTAAACATTACATGATTTATAATATAATTAATTCACTTTTAATTAATTTCCAAACCCTACTATGCAATCAAGGCCGTAGATTTTTGAAATGTAGGAATCAAGGCGGCCCAAAACTACATCTTCTCTCACGTCCTTGCTTCAGTATCTTCGAACGAAGATGAACCCAACGCACGCCATCATTCCCTCGAATTACGCGACCTTCCTGCTGCCGTTTGCCTCGATCAGAGGCCACCATTTCGAAGCTCAGTGCCAACTCCACCTCCACCCAGGGTTTAGTCGAACTCGGCCTCCACCTCAAATTGAAAAGTGCGCTCGAACGCACGAACTACACGGCTGTCTTCTGGCTCTCATCGACAACGATACCTAAAATCCACCGTTGGATCTGAGCATCTCCCTGCCCTCTACGACTTCCATTTAGAAAGTTTTCGAAATCAAAGCATGGATTAAGAGTTTTGGATGGGAGAAGTTTTGAAGTTTTCGGCCATTGATCAATGAAGTGGCGGCTGAACGTTTAAATTAGGCTTAGGGTTTCTCAATGCAAAATTGTGAATGAATGGTCCATATATAGAAATCATTCAAAACACTATTCATTCCGGGTTTTCTGAACTTCGATTTACGCGCGGTGACCGACGTTTCTAGGGTTTATCCTGCGTTCCGGACACAATGGAACAGGTTTCGGAAGCTAATTCGATCATCTGTACGAGTTATAGCGATAAACGATCAATTTGAATTAAATCGATTTAAACGAATTTCTATGCGTTTTGGCTTGCCCTGGACAAACGGTAAATCCGATTGACACGAAATTTGAAATATTACAATAATATCACATTACGGATCCGATGAAACTGGTTTCGTCAAAATCGGAGGCTATTTGAAAAATGAGTATTTTAACTCGCCAAATTAATATTAAAACAATTTCAACGCGTTTCGAGCTGCCACGGTCAAACGAAAACTCCGATTGCTACGAAAATTGAAATCCGATAATAACAATTTATTACGGATCCAATGGAACTAGTTTCGTCCAATTCTGATACTGTTCGAAAATTGGCTATTTTTCAATCGAAAATTAAATATTAAAATATTCAATTTTCGCAAATTTACTTTTAATTCGATTTTAAAAGTTCTACAACATCATTCTTACTTTAATATGATAAAATAAAATTTTACAAATCATTTTTTAATCATATTAAACCCGTTATTCAATTATCCAATAATTTCCAATTTTAAAATCTTATTAACTCTATTATAATCCCAATATAACTTATATTCACTTTGGAAACCAATTTGAATCATATTAAATCAAATTTCAATTATTCACTCTCTTTTCATATATTAAATTTCAATATCAAATTAATCATATCAAATTCGGAATTTAATTATTTAAACATTTGTAATATTAAATTTAACAAATTTGATTATTCTTAAATCACCATCTTTTGAAATATTCAAAACGAACTTAAAAATTTAACTTTTGAAACGAATTAAAATTATAGAACAACTATTTCCATTATACGGTTATTCAATTCCCATTATTAAATTATTCAATAATTTACAAATATTTAATTTAAACAATTTCGATTACCCAATAATTCATTATCTTTTGAAATATTGAAATTGAACTTATAAGATTCAACTTTAAAACCAATTCCCAATTTAGAACACTATTTTCATTTTACAGTTATTCAATTATTCAATAAGTTTTAAATATTTAATTTAAACAGTTTACCTGTTCAATATTCAATATTTGATTTTAAATAGATTTTTCTTATCAATCAATTACTCTATTATACCCAATGAATTCAACATTTATTATCCTATTCAACTTTTGATTGCAAAGGCATTCACTAAGTAACTTTTATTTTTCATTACTTGGATAATTATTATTGCAATTCATTCCAGTTATTATTATTCCAAACGAATTACAAATTTTTTTCTAACATTAAATCACGAAATCTCTTAAATTAGCTATTTTAATTATCGAAAATTTACGGGTCGTTACAACTACTATAAGGCCTCCCGCCACACACACAATGCAAATGTAGAATTGGAGGAGATTTCTCCTTATGATAGTCAAACATGCTTGATATGCAAAAACCCTTTTGATATTATTATTAGTGCATGGTGCTGAAAACCTTTTGAAAGTATAATATCAATCTTAGCCAGCATAGACATTTCGCACTTATGCCTACTATAGCTACCATGTTCAATAGCAGGTTACCACCATATTCTATGGTAGGTTATACAACTAAAACTGTTCAAGGCGTGTATTGTTTCTTTGGATTTCAAACAAACAGTCAGGCTAAGGAACTTCCTATTGCCACATGGCTACGCCTCTGGAGGGACGTCCCGAAAACCTACCTGAAACTCTACCAACATAAGGCCGGGTTACCTCTATAACTAGGTAACTACTACTCGAGCATGCCATCGCCCGGTCATTTGTGACCTTTATCCGAGAGCTCTCAACCATAAAGCAACCACAAAGTAATAGATTTGCAGTGACTACATGAGTTAAGTATCTGGGCTCCATACCATGATACCACCCTTTTCCAGAAGGAAATGACACACCCTAAAGGGCGCGACCCTCATAACCTTGCCGCATCTTTCCTGTTTTGACCATTTCCGGTTGTGAGGTCCTGATGCAGTCTCATCCACAAAGCCATGCTTTACACAAATGCTTTGACAACAAATGATCAGCAGAACTTCATATGCCACATTACTAAATTGGAATGTATCACTAGTAACCATCAACTACATAACCTTTGAGCTCGTACGTCTCAAGAAGGGTGTTAAGCTAAGAGAATAAATTTTCAACCACCAAACATAAATGTATTTGATAGAAACCGGTTTTACAACTTAAAGTGTAATGTCAAACACACATCCATACTAGTTCTTTTCGGGTTCGAACAGAACCGAAGGTACTTCCAAAGAAGACCTTGCTATCCGGTTATCCACAATTCCGATTGGACTACCCATCACATATGGAGATCTATATATCAGAGCAACTCAATGCAGAGTCATTTGACAGGTTATCCTATCATTCTTGAAGACACCGGTCTTCACCACCGTCTTCAAAATGCTTTCCATTTCGTCGTATCATTTTTCGTAATGGGTTATATGACACAAGATCCTCTCCCAGCTAAACTGAATAATGAGCGCAATATTTAAAAACATATGGATATTGGAATCTCAGTTAAGTCACGACTTATTAACCAAAATCTTTCTTCAAATGGTTTAAACAAATTACCATTAAATCTTTAAACAAAAAAATATTCACCTCACAAAGTTCACCCATCTTTCACAAAGATTATTTCATAGCTTTCAAAACTATTCACAATTCAAATCTTTTATACAAAAGACATACCTTTAAGATTCACTTATTTTGGAAACAAAGTTCACTAATCTTTAACCAAGATTCATTAATAGCTTTCAAAACAATTTTCATTTTAAACTTGAAATCTTTTCAATACAAATTGGAAATCCTTTCTTCATATGAAAGCTATTATTATTTGAAAACAAATAGTTTTCGTTTCGCAAAAATCCGATTATGTTTGCACAAGTTAAAGCCCTTCAACTATAAAGCTTGGGTTAAATTCAAATTCCCAAAATAATATTTTTAGAAAGGTTTAAAACACATTTATAACTTGTATAACCTTTTTAAACCATAATTTCCAAATATATAATTCAATCCTAAATCTTGAATTCAACTCAAACTATTTAAATTTCAAAACTTTATCGAGTTATTTAAAATAACTTTTATCTTCAAAACTCCTTTTCAAAAGCTTTTCACATTTAACCCAATTCCATTTCCAAAACCATTTGGATTCAAAATTCAACTTTAAAACCCTTTCATTAGATTCAAATATCTGTGACTTAACCAATTTTCTCGTGCAATCCATATTTGTGTGTGTATAGTGTAGTCCAGGGGTTTTACACAGTAGTCCCATATCATCAATCATCACAGATTCAAGCATATCAATATCGATAAGCGGTATAATCTATAACGCCGTCTTCATTCACAGATTCACAGATAAATAATATAAATTTATCACAGATAAATAAATTATATTCAACACAGATCACACCAAAACAATTCATAGCACAAAGCATAACATACCAAGGATATCAAACATTTCAACAATCAATAAAATTCGAACTCCATAAGTAGGATCAATTAATCATCTCATTAATTTAAATCAGATTAATTACTTATGAATAAATCACTAATCCTGGTTAATTAATATTAATTAATTACAAATCATTATCATTAATTAACCTTTAATTATTTACTTAGTCTACCCAGATTAAAATTCAATTAACCTTTAATTATTAAATAATTAACTTTTAATTATTAACTAATCTCTTAATTAATCACCCTTAATTAATTAATAAATTAAATAATCCTTTAATTATTTAATTAATTATCCTTAATTAAATATAATAAGTGATTATCCTTAATCACTTAATCAACTTTAACCATTAATTAATTACTTTTAATTACGTAATTATTTTTAAGTAATTAATTACCCTTTCATTACTTTTACTAATTAATCTAAATTAATTAATTAACCTTTAATTTATCATATAAATTAATTTTACCTTAATTACATTAAGTAAGAATCATTTATTAATTACATTAAGTAATTAAGCAATTAACCTTTATTACTTTCATTACTTAATTGTTCTTTAATTAATTAAATTAGAAAATCAACCTTTAATTAACTATATAATTAAATAGATCACCTTACTTAATTAATCACCTTGATAAATTATTTATTTAATTGACCAACCTTTACTACATCAAGTAATTAATCTTCCATATTAAAAAAAATCAAAGATTTAATATCTTCTCTCAACAACAACAACGGAGGAGGAGGAAAAGAGAGAGATATCTCTCTCAACAACAACAACGGAGGAGGAGGAAAAGAGAGAGATATCTCTCTCAACAACAACAACGGAGGAGGAGGAAAAGAGAAGATA